>JAQPPZ010016590.1:0-4840628 GCA_028583015.1 Wollemia nobilis | reverse complement strand
TAATAGCAATGCTTTTCCAAGGGTCTTCTCTCAAGCAACAATGAGTTATTGTCCTTTAATCACAATGAGGGGCATCTATCAAGGATCTTAGGGTTATGAGCTTGTTTATAACAGACTAGTTGTGCCCTTCCATCCCCTAACTCATCATTTTATTTTCATAATCATTTTAACATTACTATCTAATCTAGTCTTTGTCTAGTAGACATCTTATATGTTATCCTTTGGATCTCATCATAGTTGTAATATTTTATTATCAATTAACCTATTTTGTTGTCTCTGTTAGAATCCCTACACCTCCTAGTTAGGGATTTTCACTTAATAATTTGTAAACCAAAGTGTATTTCCTTAAAATACACATTTTGCTATATCTACAAGAAAAAATACCATATGATGATAGTCACAATAGTACCATTGCACCCTACTTTCTACTATCATAGATACTGAGACTCCATAGTCCCAATCTATCACTAAAAAGTAAAAATGCTTCCAATTGGCATAAGCATTGATGGTGTTATTGTTCTCTAGTGGTTCTTTTGTCACTATATATTTATGTATCTTTATTTTTTGGACAAGGGTTTGATGATGATCAAGGGAGCTATACATTATCCAGTGATCTAGGTAGACCCCTATACTACTAAACCAATATGTTTTTTTTTTGTTTTGAATATTTCTTGAAGGCAAGAGTTAGAAGCAAAAGCACCACCAGACCACAATAACATCAACAACACTTGTGCATCCCATCAACACTTCTACCATTAAGACATAAATCAAATCAAAAGTTCCACATTCTGCTTCTATCATTCTACATTAGGAAAACTACTCTCTATTATTTTGTGTTTTTGTCTATTGTTCTACCTTTCTAGTTTTATTCATTAGAGTATAAAAGGAAAAATAAGGAATGAATCATCATATTTAATAGATTTAGTAGAACAACCATGGTCGTGCATATCATTAAAAATGAATCTCATGCCTTGAAAGTAAAATTTTTGTCTAAATTTATCATTGAAGAAATGAAAAGCATATAGATCGTAAGTCTTGTTTGTTGCATTTGGTTTATGTATTTGTAGTTGAGATAAAGTTAAATTAAGGCTAAAAAATCAAGAAAAATCTTAGGGAGAAACATAGTCTCTAACTTAATCCATAAAACATAGACTTAGGCTCATGACTATACCTCTCCTTAAGGTAAGACACCATGGATCTGATATCCTATGGGAAAAAGGGAGCCAGTGCACCAAGTCCCATAGGCCAAGTTGGAGGTCTTTCATGATTTTTGCCATATCAATTTTTGGTGAACCTGACATGAACACCACTATGAGTCCCAAGAGTCTTCCTTGACTATGCCATATTTTGAATCAAAGACTAAAATTTATCAAACCATAAGCAAGATGTACTTAAAATGCATTAAATACTGATAACAAGAATCTAACAAAAGGTTGGTCCTACTAGGAATAGTTCAAGTCCTCTAAGTAACTATTATATGAGTTACTAGGCTATATTGGGTATATAGAGAGCCTATATCACCAAACTCCCATATAGGTTCTCATGTATATTTACACCTAGTAAGGAGTATATTGCATTAGGCTACTGGGAGATATAAGGAGGTATACTATCACCCCTCATGTATTATCTTATCCATGTATTGAGAAGGTCATTTCCATGTATCATTGTGATCCTAGATACAATATTTCTCTCATGTACTAACAGGTATATAGAGAAGATTTAGGCATATTGGGACCTTTGTATATAGGAAGGCCCTTGAGATTTGTAGGTTAGATTAGGTATATCATGGAAAGGAGATAAAAGGTTTCAAACACATCTTCTCTTTCTTCTCTAATCAACACTCTAAATAGTTAAAGTATTAAGAAATATTTTTTCTCCCCTAAACCTACACCTACGACTAAAAATGCTAACTAACCTATAGTGTTGCTCATTAGTTAGCCACTATTAGAACCCCACTTTCAACTAGGGAGAAGAGGTCTTGTCATCTCAAGGTTATCTAATCCCTACCCATGAAAAGGGTGGGATTTTGGTCTTTAAATCTACAAACCACAAGGGCCCAATTTTTGCAAAAGCATAGAGATTTCATATAAGCTTTCCATAGATAAGGGTGTAAAGCCCTAGGTACATCTATAGAGATGATTTATTATTAGATCATCCTAACAAAATAACTCAAATCACTTATCAATAAATCAATTGGACCCATCCTTTGGGTCCATAAACACAAAACTAAATGTATGAACGTATCACCTCATTGACTCAACTCTACCTACTATCACCACATCAGTGGATTATGGGAAACAAGTCCTCCCACCTCCATTGGTGCATCATTCATATGTATCTACCCTTGAGGAATTATTGCAAGGTAATGATAGTTAGACCACATATCAACAGGTAAGCACTAGTTATACTCTCAATTAGAGTGTACCACCAAATACTCCAATCTCTAATCCCGATCTAAAATTATACTATGGTCTTTGTTCTAATCCCACAACCATAAGAACCGGATTTAGATAAAACCCTAAACCCATAATCTCTCATCACTAATCCTCAAACCCTTTCATCTTAATTATGCTAAGGTCGAATCATACAATCCTAGCTTCAACATTGAATACCTAAGTATACCAACTTCCTCATTATATCAACCATCAATAAATCCCCTCTATCTCTCAACATGTGATGTTTGTCACATCAAATCATATTTCTCCTAAACTTCAAGCCTTGACCACTTAAAGTAATTGAAATAAAAAATGATCACCCTCCAAGGGTCATTGTCCAATCACAAGTACCCGTACGATGACTTGTGCAACCAACCTTTAGATCCCTTTTATCTAGTCACCCTTTTCTTCCCAACTTTGAAACACCCAAGTTTCAAATGTTCAAGGGGAAAAGATCCTATTAACCACCTCATGCTATTTAGGATTTCTTATAGTGATATTTCTTATGATGAAATATTGCTACTTAAAACCTCACCTAAGAGTCTTAGTGATCCTACCTTAGAATGGTACTACTAGATCCTAAGATATTCTTTAAGCTTTAGGGTTCTAGTTGAGATGTTCATTATGTAATGTTTCATCTACATTGAGAAAAATGTGTTGGATGTGTACCAAAAATACTAGATTTGTGTTACACCCCTTAGGCCTATACACCCAAGAAAAATTTTGGTTCAACTTTTTTCAAAAGATAACTTTTTAGCTAATAAAATACCTTTATATGCACACGATTTTGAAAATTTTCTCATCGTTGGGAGTTGCTAGACACGTGTTGAGATGTTATTAGTTGGTTGCCTAATTATGGGAAGGAAAACCCTAAACATGGTACCTCTGGATATGTACTTTTTATAGATGCAACTTTGTAATGTATGTGTGAAGAACATCTCTCAGATGTAATGATGAATGTATTATGAATGAATTTCTTCTTCCATTTTTTTGTCTGTGCTCTATGGTATGTCATATATAAATTTTTACTTGTAAGTCATTATTTTGTTTCCTATTAGTTGCTTAGTAGGTGCACATTATTTTCGTCAATATATGATTTTGTTTCATCCTTTATTTGTTTTTGAGTTATTTGGCTACACATTTCGTTGCACTAACAACTGGTATCAAAGTAGCTTGAGGAAACTCGTTTTCCTGGTTGTGCACAAAGCTTGTAAATACTTTTTTGTGTGTATTATTTTTTGTGGATTTGTAGATAAATCCATTTCCATAGCACACGATGCAATGGGATATTTGTGAATATTTACAATGGTAAAGATGGAAGGTAAATCTAGTTTAGATAAGTTCAATGGGAAAATTTTCAATTTCTAGAAGTTGAAGATGGATATTTTGCTTATGGAAAGAGATTTAAAGATGGTTGTCATTACAACAATGATTCTTGTAGAAACAGCACAATTTAAATGGGCCAAACATAATGAGAAAACCATTGCCTTAATTGGTTTTAACTTGGCTGATTCTATTTTGATGAATTTCTAAGGTGTTAAGAAAACTAAGGAGTTGTGAGATAATCTAGGAAATTTGTATGAGTCCAAATATCTAATGAACTTGATATTCTTGAGGAAGAAATTGGATTCTTTGAATATGAAGAATGGAGATAGTGTAGTTGACCACCTAAATGTTTTCAATACACTAATGAACCAACTAAGGTCTACTAGTGATGAGGTTAAAGAGGTTGAATAATGCATCTGCTTGTGTATTTTTCCTGACTCTTGGCATAATATCATTGTTCCAATTAGTGGGAGTTTTAAGCTAAAAAATCTTAAGAAAGATGATATTTGTCTAGTTGTTGCAAGAGGAAACAAGGATAAATAACATGGAGCATTCTAAGCATTCAAAAGATTTGGTAACTAGAGGATGTGCCAAATATAGAGATGGTTATAAATCTTCTAGTGTAAGAAGATCTACCAATAAAGGAAGTCTTAGTTGGTGTATTGGTGGTGCAAGAAGAAAGGTCATAAGAAATATGACTGTAAAGTAGATTTGTCCAAAAACAACTTCGATTCAATTATAGGAATTACATCTATCAATGATGAGAATATTTTTCACATTGCTAATACATGTCTTGATGTATACATGCAATATAATGTGTGGTTGATATATTATGGAGCATCCTTCCATATGACTCCCCACAAAGAGTGGTTTGTAGAATATGAAGCAAATTATGGGAAAAAATTCTTGGATGATAGTTTTAGCCATGAAATTGTTGGTAGAGGTAAAGTTAAAATAAGACTCGGATATGGGAGTGTTGGGTGCATCCCATATGTTAGACACGTTTTTATATTAACAAAAAAATTGTTATTAGTGAGCCAACTAGTTGAAGCAAGAATGGAGATTATATTCAATAAGGATGGTTGTAGTTTGATGTATGGAATCATTACTCATGCAAGTGAAGTAATACTTAGAATATTATATAAATTGGATGCAACGTGTTTGAATTTTGCATACGCACATGCAACCACTATGGAAAGAAATAAATTCTTATATGCAAATATGATAAGTATGATGTTGTGGCATAGGAGGTTAAGACATCTTGGTGAAAGGAGCCTGAAAGATATACGTTCAAAGCAAATGGTCCACAGATTGGAGAAAGAGAAGTTTGGATCTATGATTTTCTATGAAGCATATATTTTATAAAAGTAAAAAAGAATCACTTTTACCTCTAGTGACTATAGAACCAAGGAAAAATTAAAATTGGTACATTTTGATATTTATGGGTCTTTTGAAGTTGCTTCATTAGGTGGATCCAAGTATTTTATTGCTCTCACTAATAATTTCTCTAAGACATCATGGGTTTACTTTCTTAAACAAAATTCAAGGGCTCTTGTTGCCTTCAAAGAGTTTATTGTTGCAGTTGAAATACAAACTAATAATAAAATGAAGGTTTGTTGAGTGATAATGGTGGAGAATATTGCTCCTAGGAATTCAATGCTTTTTATAAGTTGCATTGTATTTCAAGGCAAAAAATAACTCCATATATGCCACAATAGAATGGAGTTGCAGAAAGGCTCAACAAGATGATGAAGAATGTAAGAAGCATGATAGAGGATGTAGGTTTGAATAAAAGTTTTTAGGCAAAGGTTGTTAATACATCTAACTATGTGAATAATATATCACCTAGTTATATTCTCAATGAGAGAACACTAGAGGAATCTTGGAGTGAAGTCAAATACTCAATTGCTCATTTGAGAGTATTTGAGTGTGAAGCATTTGTTCTTGTACCCAAGGAAAATAGAAATAGATAGATAATAAATATGTTAAAGGAGTACTCATTGGATATGGTGATGGAATCAAAGGTTACAAATATTGGATACCTTCATAGCATCACTATGTGTTTAGTCATAATGTAGTATTCAAAGAAGATATTTGTAGCAAAGACGTGTTCATGGAAACAACCCCAGAAAATCAAGAACAATTTAAAGCAACTACTAGTTTAAGAAATTAGCAAGCTAAAAATTAATCATAAATTATCCCACCATTAAGTGCAGATCCTATTTCTACTCCTTTCTCAAAGTTACCACATGATATTAATGAATCTTCATGCAATTGGAAACATTAGTAGGATAATGATATTATTGTGGAAGAGTCCAATCAGCCTCAATTTGTTGAAGAGTAGCTTGCACATGAGGAGCAACTCCAAAATTATGATATTATTCAAGAAGTTTAAACTTTGAGAAGAAGTCAGTGACAAAGGAGTGCACCAATAAAATTTGGTTATGATGAATACAATAACTTTGTATTATCTTCCATGAGTGATGATCATGTAGGTGTTAAAGATTCTCTCACTAGTGATGAAGTAATTCATTGGAGGAAATCTATGGAAGAGGAAATGTAGTCATTGAAGAAAAATAAGACTTGGAATTTGCAAGTGTTACCTAAGGGCTGAAAGGCAATTGGCTGTAAATGGGTGTTTAAAAGGTATTATAAGGCTGGTGGTTCAATTTAGAGATATCAAGCTAGGTTAGTAGCAAAAGGATACTCTCAGGTTGAAGGGATTGACCTTGAAGAAACATTTTCTCCCATGGCAAAGATTACATCTATTGGATTGATCTTTGCATTGGCTACTATAAATAACTAGGAAATTTAGCATATGGATATGAAGATATTTAATCTTTTTGGAGATCTCAATTAAGACATTTACATGGAGCAACCGATTAGGTTTGAAGTAAGTGGGATAATTGTTGTATATAAGTTGAGGAAATCACTATATAGATTGAAGCAATCACCAAGCTAGTGGTATAAAAGGTTTGATACCTTTGTGATTAAACTTGGTTTTATGAGAAGTGATGTTGATCATTGTATCTATCTCAAGCATGAAGGCAATCACTTTCTAATTTTGGTGTTATATGTAGATGACATTCTTCTTTTCAATAATTTAAAGGATCTTGTGAAGAAGACCAAGTCTGAGTTGTTAGGATAATTTTACATAAAAGTCCTTGACCCATTACACTATTTATTGGGTATTAAAGTGAAGAGAAACCATGGTGAGAAAAATATGTGGATTAGCTAGAAGAGAAACATTGCATACTTGCTTACTCTTTTTAGAATGTATCAATGCACTCTTGTAACTACACCTTTTCAGGTTGGAGTTGCATTGTCAAAAAATATGTGTCCAAAATATGATGATGAGAAGAGTGTCATGGATAAAGTTCCCTATGTAAGTGTAGTTGGTAAATTGATGTATGCAATGGTATGTACGAGACTAGATCTTGCTCATGCATATGGAGTTGTGATAAGGTATATGTCTAATCTTGGTAAGAAACATTAGGTTGTAATGAAGAGAATTCTAAAATATTTGAAAGGCACCAATGATTTTACAATCTACTATGATGGCAAATAAAATAACCAACTACAAGGTTTTATAGATTTTTATTATGGTGGAGATGTAGATACTTCTAAATCTACTAGTGCATATGTGTTCACACTATTTGGAGGAGTTATGAGTTGGAGAAGTAAAAAGCAACAAGTGGTGGCTCAATCAACTATTGAAGTTGAATACATTGTTGTTGCAAAAGCATCCAAGGAGGTAGCCTAGTTACATATATTGTGCAAAGGTATTGGTACTCAATAAAGTTCCATAACTTTTTGGTGTGACAATCAAAGTGTAATTGACTTGACAATGAATCCTAAATTTCAGTCTTATACTAAGCACATTTGATTAAAATTTCATTATATCAAAGAGATGGTGGAATATGGTGTTGAACATTTTGAGTAGATGAAGTTGTCATTGATGTCAAGGATGAAATTGTCATTGATGTCAAGGATGAATTGTCATTGATGTCAAAAGGATAAATTGAGTAATGCAAAAGGTTGGTGGCAAAAGAGCTTCATAATGTTTATTTTTAAATATTATGTGAAGCACAAAATAAAAGGTTTTTATTAAAACCATGGTTGGGCAAAATAAAAGGTTTTTTATTAAAACCATGGTTGGGCAAATAAAAAAGGTTTTCTAAAACCTAAGGAGGCTTTTATTTTAAAAAGCCCAAAGGATATTTAAATATTTAATTTATAATATTTAAATTCTTTTGAATTTAAATAATTATAAATAAATATTATTCGAAGGCAAATGTTAGCACCGACTCCCCAACGTATTTCCTTCGTCGACGTGTATGGCAAGGAAGGCATAAGGTATTAATACCTTAACCATTCCAAAGTTTGGAATAATATTTAATGCATCCAAAAATACGAAGAGCTTGTGCAAAATACTAAAAGCGCCTCCCGATCAAATGAAGTGTGGTTACGCCAGGCATTGAAGGAAGAGCCAAGGGCTCTTAGGAGGTTGAGGAAGTCAAAGTGCATATTGTGCTTTGAGGCTCCAATTGGAGCACGTGGCTCACACAACGTAGAAGCCGCAACCAAGGTGCTATGGAGAGTTTGGTGCAAGTTTTGAGCCCCGTGGATTGTGAAAAGTGGTAACATTATTTTTGGAAATTATTTTAATTTGCTTTGCTAAGGTTTTAAGGAGAGATAAGGTGGAAGTTAAGTTGTGTGTTGAGAAAATATTGTTTTGATATATGAAAGGTTAATTGTTGCTAAAGTAAAAGTGTTTTACCTTAGAAAAATGAGAGATTGACTTATTGCATTATTTTATAAAGTGATTTATTTAATTAATGCAATATTAAGTAGGGAGTCATAAGTAGAGTTTGGATTATTTTTGAGATATTTTTTTGAAAAGGGTTATGATGAAATTAATTTGTTAAGAGGTTCTTTTGATGAGTTAGAGTTTTGGAAGAAGTGTTTTGATTGAATATTTGTGGTGTTGGATATTATTTTAAGAAGGAGAAATAAGGTGTAATTAAGTTTGATTAATTTTTGTAATTGAGAATTATTTTGTGAAGAGGTTAGTGTGATATTTTATCATCTAACTATTGAAATTGGCAAAAGAGAAAATTGTGATTGAGACAAGTTTTCTAAGGTTACTTCTACATCAAATAAAAGTTATGGGGATATTCTTCTTTGGTTGAAGTGAGTGATTGAGATTTTCTGAAAACAATATTGGAGTGAAAAGGACTTTGTTAAGTTTTTCTTGTTGAGTGTGTTTTAAATTAATGCTTCAAGGTTTTCTAGAATAGAGGTTAAGGAAAGTAACCTTGTTTGATAAGCATTGTTGTTGAAGTGATTGGTTGAGTGAAGAACTTGAACTAGGGCTTGCAAATATTATGAGTATCATTGTTATGTGAGATTTGTTTGATTAGTATTGTTGTTGAAAGTGATTGAGCATTGAGGTGAATGTAAAGCATGTTGAGTCTAATAATTCTCTATATGTTTCTAAAAGAGTGATTGAAAGTGATTGAGCATTGTGACGAATGTGAAGCATATTGAGTCTCTAACAATTCTCTTTATGTTTCTATGAGATTGGACAAGTTCTAGTGATGACTTGTTGAGCAGATTTGAGGTAAGTCTTTGAGAAGACTTGTGGATAAAATTGTGTGATCTTTTGTGGAAACTTACAATACAGATTTGAGGATAGAGATTGAGGATAGATTTAAGGATAATGATTGATGATAAATTTGAGGACAGAGATTGAGGATAGAGTTTGGTGCAGATTTGAGGACAGGTTTATGTCAAACCAGATATAGAGATTGAGCATATTTGTGCTATATTGAAGGATTGTGTTTAGTACAGATTTAAGACAGAGCTTTGGAGGTGAAAAAGTATAGAGGATGACAGTCTCCAATGGATAGAGATCCATTAGCCAAGGTAATGAGGACAAGTGTCTTCAGTGGATAGAGATCCATTAGCTAGAGCAGTGGGAGCAGTAGTTCTTCTATAAGATCACCAGTCAGAGCTAAGGAGAAATGAGTTCTCCTATGGATAGAGATCCATGAACTTGATTAGGGGATTGGTGTCTCCTTTGGACAGAGATCCATAAACATTGTAGGGAAAGGATTCCCTAGAGAATTTATTTGAGAAAAAATTATAAGGAATATTTTCTCCGTGGAGTAGCCCACATTGGGTGAACCACGTTAAATCATGTCTCTCATGTGTGTGATGCTTTGTATGATTTTTACTACTTTAATATTGCTGATATTATCATTTGGATTAAAAAGCAAAAAGTTGTATCTTATACTGTTCACCCCCCCTCTCAGTATAAGCACATGTTCTTCATTTGGAGAAGTTGAGTTGTAGAAAATTGGTACATAGGACATTGCAGCAGATGCACTAACAAAGCCATTGGATAGCAGGAAGTTCATTTGGTGTAGATATTTGATGGGAGTTCTCTCATTTTGATTAGTAAGCCTAAAGAATAAGGAAGAAGACATTTTGTGATCATTTACTTAGTCTTTTTAGCAAGTGGGAGATTGTTGGACATATGCTAAAAATATTGGATTTGTGTTACATCCCTTAGGCCTATACATTAAAAAAAATGGTTCCACTTTTTTCGAAAGAGTTTTTTGGCTAATAAAATACCTTTACGAGCACATGGTTTTGGAAATTTCCTCACGTTTTGGAGTTGCTAGACACATGTTGAGATGTTATTAGTTGGTTTCCTAACTATGGGTGGGAAAACCCTAAACATGGGCAAGAAAATCCTAAACATAGTACCTTTGCTTGTGTATTTATTTTATAGATGCAACTCTGTAATGTGTGTGTGTGAAGAACAATGAGTGAAGAACATCTCTTAGATGTAATGTTGAATGTATTGTAAATGAAGTTCTTCCATTTTTTCTATTGTGCTCTATTGTATGTTGTGTAAAAATGTTTACATGTAAATTGATTTTTTATTTTTTCATTAAATGAGTTTATTTTATAACAACATGTATACATTTAGAAGGAATTTGAATATTGCACCTTGATTTATTTATTAGAACATATAAGGTCTTGTTTAACAAATTTTAAGTTATTTGATGTTTTGAAAGATATGGAGATATAAGGAAATAATATTTTTAGATTTAGTAGAAATTGTTTTTAAAGATTAAAAATTAAAAAAAATGCTTTGGAAATAAAGGTGTTATTTAATTTTTTGAATTTTTAATTTTGTAGAGTTATTTGAAAATTTTGAAAACTTTAAAGACTTAGGGATTTTTTTGAAAATTTGAAGGTTTTCTATTTATGAAATTTTGCAAATCGACTAAGGGAGTTAGAAGTTTTTCAACATCAAAGGACTAGAAAAACAAAATTTGCAAAATTTATTTTTAAGTTTATATTTTAAATTGGAAGTTCTAATGGGTTTTACTTGAAAGAAAATAAATCATTGAATTGATCCATATTATGGAAGAAAATATTAGAAATGCATTCAATGAAGATAGTGAACCAGTTAAAGCTTTATTTTCAAAATTTGATAGATGATCTTGATAAAAAGAAGAAAATAACAAGATCACTAAATACTCTTGAGAACTCAAAATTAGATCTTGTTACTACTAAATCTCAATCTAGTAGTTCATCAAAAATAGATTCTATCACATAATCTACAACTACTTAGAATGTCATAGATTACCAAATCTTGCAACTTATTTATAAGGAAAATAAATAAAGAGTAGCCTTGGTTGTACATAAATGGTTATGTTGATTTATCAAGAAGATAGAAGAACTTGAAGCACTAACACAAAAGCATAAAACAAAGAAAAAATATTTGAGGTGCAATTCTTGTAATAGAATTGGTCATGAAAAAGCTAATTGCTGGAATTTTTATCCATGTAAATATTGTGGAAGAAAATCTCATTCTCCAGCATTTTTTTGGTACAAAGAAAAATATTGTGGAAGATTTGAAAGAACACTATTGTTCAAATTAGACAATCTTTTTCAAAAATTTATGTTTGAAGCATCTTTTAACAAAAGAGCAAAGTATTCAATTTTTGAAATACAGGAAGAGAAATCATTTAGAAAACAAGGAAAGGTAAAATGGATCAAATATAGTCCAAATTTTTTTTACAAAGTAATTAGGAATGAATCATAAACATCAAAGAACAAAGAAAATTTTCAATCCATTTATACGCATGAACCTAAGGTCGAAGACGACCCTCAATAATTTTGTGATCCAAATCATAAAGATCCAAAGTTTGAAGAATCAAAGAATGAAGACAAAGAAGAGTTTAAAGCAGAAGTCAAACAAGAAGATGAACCTAATGGATCTCAAGTAGGAGATCATGAACAATGCAAGGTCACTTGAATAATGCAGACCAATATTGAAGACCAAAGTCTTCAATAACCAAATAATGTAATACATGGGGTGTTGAGGAATATTATATTATTTGGTACATGCTAATTTACACCCATGGTACCTTCATGGTACATTTGTAAGTACATTTGTAAATAATAGATTAGGGTTGAGTCTATAGTTTAGAGTGTGATTTATATTTTTCCTTTTATGTAAGTGTCAATGTGTAGGAAATGCACAAGTGTCATGTAAGTTAGAGTGCAAGTGTAGGTTGAGTAAATGTGCACAAGTGTCTTGTATGTAAGAGTGTAAATATCTAATATAAATATGTGCACAAGTGTCCTAGATTAAGAGTGCATGTAGAAGTGTAAGAATCAAGTGTGCAAGTGTCTAGAGTCAAGTGTCCATCAATTATGCAAGTGGTAAGTTGATAAGCCAAGATTCATGAGACTTGGAAAATGGACAACAATAGTCAAGTACCTGAAGAGCACATCACTATGGCTATATTGTGGAGACAAGCTCCATAGAATATATCAAAACAAATAGAATAGAGAAAAATAATAAAGGATACATATATGTTTGTAAGAGGAAGAGGAATAATAAATTTTGTATGCATTTTGAGCAATTAATAGTGTAAGTTGTTCTTCATGCATAGTTCATTAATTATTCAGGTTATTTACATTCATATTTTAGTATATAAATTAATGTTATTTTATTTATGTAAGATTTGATATACATATTAATTTGCTCATATATTTCTACTCATTATATGATTATATTTGACCTTTATTATTATGGCTATTTTATATTAGGACCTATGAGAGATAACCTATGATATATTATGGTTGTAAGGCTTACAAATCCAATAGTGGTATCAGAGCTACCACCATACTCTATCTAGTTTGATAGATTTTATTTTCTTAATCACTAGTGTTTATTAGTTTTGTCTATTTTGATAAAGTTAATTTAGAGCATATCCACTCTGAAGGCAATGAAGACTTTGACTCTATTTTAAAGGTCATATTGAGTAGAAAAGGTTAGGATCTTTCCACTAGATTGAAGAAAAACCAGTGAAGACTAGGACTTGGTTAAATTGAAGGTATACCAACTCAAGATTAGTTGGCCATTCAAAGATAGAGCCAGCCCTAACATGGATTTGAAAATTTGAAGTTTTTGTATATTAAAGATTGAGGTAGAATCAACTTTGAAGATTGATGAGCACCAAAAATGCTCATTTTATATACACTTTTAAGGGAAATCATTATTGGTTTAATTAGCATTTGAGATGTATTTTTATATAAATTTTGAATATAATTGATAGAAAATGAAGTATTATGCTTGACTGATGTTCTTAGTGGAAAATATGTGTAAATACGGGTTTTTGCTACTAATTTTGTGTTTTAAGCATATATCCCATTTGGACCTGGTAATGTACGAAGACATCTTGAAAAGAACTATGGTAAATGGTGGAGGTAGATGTAATGTACACCCTAATCTAATGAACAGATTGCACACTGGTCTGATCTATTTTATTTCAGTTTCCTTTCTGATCTGATTTTTTTGATTCCTGAGGGTTTAATATTGGTTTTGCTCGTATTTCATATTGAGGATTTATAAAGATAAATGGACTGAAATTAGAATATAAAAACACAACAAATCAAATAATACTTATAGAAACTAATTTTTTATTTATTCTGACCTAAAATCAGCAAATTACAAAATTCGTTTGTGGCTCTTGGTGTGCCTGGATGATAAGCTAAAATAGTGAATCACTGATATCTTCATCGTCTGGTGTTCGAATCACGTTTTGTCTGATGGTAACTGCTCCTAGAGGCTAGGTGCACCTTTTACAACTGATAAATTGTAGGTTGAAACCCCCAATAATTTTGGCATGCTTCCCAATGCACTTGTATGACCCTCTAGATGGTACAATTTGGTTTAGAAATTCATACAGACAGATTTTGGTCTTCAAAATACGTTTGAAATGGTCACCCAGACTAAGAAATGTGAAGGACAAATTTTTGGAATGGAAATTTGAGCATTTGTAAGCAGTGATCAAAATGGCTCAAATCCCAAGGCACCTAAAATAGTATGGCTTGATCTGCAAATAACTAAAACCCTTAAGATCTGTGAAATCTGACTCCTTCCCATGTGGAATATGGCCAAAATACGAAGATCCAGATACTTTGTTTCTTGATCCAAAAAAAAACAATTTTTGATAAACCCTTATCTGCCCGTGAATGCTCAGATGAACTCTCTGATGTGAAAGCTCCAATACCGATCAGATAGAGGTGATCTCTCACACCTGAAACTAATAATTTCCTACTGACATAGCTCCCAAAATAACCCTATGATATTCTGGTTAAAATCCCTGTGAAAAGCTCCACAAAAAATAATATCTTCCATAACCAAAATGACCCTCAACGTGAGAATATGAGGGGAGGTCGATTAGGGTTTCCAAAACTCCATTTTGAATTTCTTTTAATTTTTAATTTATGTCTTTCAACTCATATAAAGGGACCACCATGTCCTAGTCGAACCACTTTATGTTTTTAAATTATAACTTTAAGTTATAACTCAACGTTAAAAATAACACTAAAAAGTGTCCCCCTTTTCCTAAAGACCCTCGGCCTTGGTCAACACTCTCAACTTGAAAAATAAGCTCTCCATATGATGCAAATGCTTGAAACAAGGTAATTCTAGCTCATTGGATCACATCTGAGTCTCTGTCGTGGAGTTCTACACATAAAATCCTCACCAACTGAGTCCCTAACCACACTGACTAGCCTAGGGGACCCTATATCTAGGCTAACAGACCTCTGCACTGAGCTAGTGCTAAGTTGGAGACATTACAATAGATGCCTAAATCTCGACCATTAGATGTACCTAACTCTCGATCATTTGGAGGCACCTAACTCTCGACCATTTGGAGGCACCCAACTCCCGACCATTGGAGGCACCTAATTTTCGACCATTGGAGGTACCTAACTCTCAACCATTGGTGGCACCTAACTCCTGACCATTTGGAGGTGCCTACCTCCCGACTACAAGATGGAGCTATGTTCAAATGTGGACCGATTGACCAAACCAACATTTATCAGTTGATCAATTGACTATGATCTTTCCAAGGAGGTTGTTGCACAAAAGATAAAGGAGAAATATTCATATTAGATTTTAAATGTGCATTATTATTAAAATAGAATAAAGCACTTTTATTCTAAGTTTACGATGTAAGTTTTTAAAAAGCATTATTTTTAAGATGTATTATTTTAGGATTAGTTTGTTACGTACACCTAAGGATTATTATATTTATCCTTTTGGTGAACGGTCATGCTTTTAATAGGAGAATAATATTTGTGTATAAACCGATTGTAACAAATCACGTTATGTGATTAAAAATAGACCAATCTATTATTGTAATGAGATCTGGTTGTGTTTTATATAAGAACATGGGCCAGACAAATACAAGGGGGATCGATTACATAGTCAATAGAATAATTATTTCTTTTATTCTATAGAGTTGCAAATACTCTTATTTTCTTAAAGTAAACTTTACATAATTAATCGGGTGGACTATCTGCGGGAGCTTGGGCCCACTCCTTGTAGGAGTCCTCCCCTTTTTATTTTTGTTATTTATTTTTAATAGATTAGTTTCCTGTTTTATTTCCTGTTTTATTTTAATTTAGTTGTGTTTTATTTTCCTACACTGTAATTTCCTGCACTTTTATTTTCAGAACTTTAATTATAGTTTGTAATTTATTTATTTATTTATTTTTCTGCACTTAGTTTAATTTAGTCTGGATGAAATGAAAATGAACAAACACCCCCACCAAACTAAATAGGTACAAAGGAATTCATTTCCCACACTACAAGTATATGTTGTGCATAACACTCGTAGGTTTACAAACTTATCGGATTAATAATTTATGGAAAAGAAATTATTGTTTTCTAAACATAGTTTCTGCTCACCATTTTTGTGTCGTTGTTGGGGAGTGTCAAAACTGTATTGTATGATCCATAGGTCAGTCAGTTTGAAAATTACGTCCAGATTACCTTACCTATAGATCCTCTACCTAAGAAGCATGAGTCCACCAAGGGCCTTTTTACAAGGCCAAAATAGTTGCCAACACAACTAGAGTTGAATCCCATTGGCAACAGTTTAAATTTACCATCTTATCAAGTAGAAGTGGGAATGAACTCGATGTACCATATTAAGTGTAGAAGTAGAAAATAAATTATGTTGTTGAAAATTTAGAAAATTAGGTAATGAAGGAATTCCATCATATTCTGAATGGTTTCAAGAAATTAGAGAAATAACACAATCTAGGTATGATATAGTCAAAAAAATTTACTATTAGGGATATGTTTATTTACACAGAAACCATTACGGAATTATGCCTTAAGAAGCCTAGTTTTAATGATAAAAATTGTAGGTTTAACATTTCTCAACACATTGGTAAATTTTTAACGATGACATTAGTAGAAGGAAAAATGACGTTAAAAAAAATAGTCATTTGTCAGCCTGCACATTTTACCGATAAGTTGAAATAGTTTGATTTTGAGGCCATGGAGGAAAATGTTCTTCTCATGCTACAACATATCAAACTAGTTGATAAATAAAGGGATGATTTTTAGAGACTAGATCAGTTGCAGGTATGGGAGAGACCCCACCTTCATTATTGCCACCAACAACATAATGAACGTTGTTCACAATGTTCAATTTAAAAAAAAATAGTTTAAAATTTTATTTTAATGCCATTAGTTTAGAATTTTACTTTAATACCTTTAGTTTAGATTTTTTATGTTTTGTAGGACAGCATGAAGTGTGATGCAGATGAATAAAGAGTTGTCTATGAAGATTTTGTAAAGTAAGATTTATATGTGGAGTTCATAATAGCACTATACAAATCGTCTTGTGTACCTTGATCGTGTAGCATCCAATCCAAACAGGTGAAGCAAGAAGAGTTTACCTTGACAACATAGGCACCCGAAGGTAGGCTAAGTAACCCTGATCAAGCGAAAGGCTTCCAGCCCAAGGTGTTTTTGGAACTTGGAGAAAATTTTACTACAAATTGCACGACTATTACAACCTGAGTAGATGGTAAACAAAGTTAGAGATGTTATACCAAGAGCAAAGTAGAGTACCAAGATGATGTTTGAGTAACAACCACCTCATATTTGTGAGACTGGATCATACATCGGCATGGGGGAGACCCCATACCATACCAATAGTTTTAATGAATGTTCACACATTTGTTGTGAAAAAAAAAGGAGGATACATGATTAAAAAAGTGAATTGTGTGAATCCTCCCTATGGTTAGGAGTTATTTTCCAAATCAAAAAAAAATAATAGCACAGAATTTATTCTGCTTAACTTAGTTTTTTTTTTGCTTTGTAGGAAATCGTGCTCTAAATGCAATTTGTAGGCAACTTGGGAAACCTAGGCCTATCAGGCACAGGTTCCATAATTCTTGTTTTCCTAATTTTGTGTGTTTAGTTTTGTAGGACATGGCTTGGAGTACAATCTATAGGCAACTGACTTAAACTAGGCCTAATAGATACAGTCATCCCATGCCCTGATAGGAGTGTAGCAATGTGGAAAAAGGCACTTACTTCCTACCAAGAAGATAGTATCTAAAATCAGACCAATGCAGAAGTGCCTCCTTCCCACCTAGAGAAAGGCACCAATAAGCGGTGTTAATCTTCCACCAGGAAGAGCGGTGCCCACGTATTAAACAAAAAAATCTATTTTTAGCCAGCCAGAATCCTCTGTTAAGAAGGCTCCAAGTTGAAGTGCAAATTTGAAACAGGTGTTTTATTTTCTATTGTTGGTTGATTGAGAGTATCCTCTTTCCCTAGAACCAACTTGGTTTAGAAGGGGAATGAGAAATCTTCAACTAGTAGTAGCAAAATAAAATAGAGGAGGAGCCTCAAATAACTTGGTCCACTTTCAGATTTTAGTTATTGTTTGCATACAGTCAGATCTAGCAAAAATCAGTACTGTGTGATACCAAAAAAAATTCTAAAATGAAAAAAGAATAGTGTGTGGATTCCAGTAAAAATACAGTAGGGTACTAAATGTGGAGAAAGTAATGATAGTGTTTATTTTGATGATAGAACTACCTACGCAACATACGAATTGAGTATTTTGTTCTCACACGGTTGCTTGTGCAGTAGTTTACCAAGAGCAGTGTTCAAGGAGTTTTCAATTTAACGGTTGCCATCTTTGGTTTGTTGGTTATTTTCTTCAGTCTGTGGTGTGATAACAAATGTGTAGTGTTGTGCTATGTGGATCTGTTAAAAATGCACATCCATATCACCATACATTCTATCAACAACAATAGGTTTTCAATAGTGTTATTCTCAATGCTACAACAAAAATATGGAGTGTTCAATAGATATCAATGAACAAGAACAAAACAAGATGAGATTTATTCTAATTGTTATTTTTTCCAATGAAGTTCTATTCTGAGCAATATACCAGGCACAAAAATTGTTAAAAATAGACACTCATATTGGTTGCAGCACTAGACATTCAAGAAAAAAACCATGACGTCTACATGAATAGATTTGGCATTTTTTCATTTTGCATCTCATCCTCAATGTTGCATCATGACAATGGTGGCCAGCTTGTATGAAGACATGTATATGACGCTATTTTGTACCACAAAGGAGGTTCTAGAGATGGGTTAAACATGTTTCAGATGTGGAAAAAAGTAGCGGCAAGCGACCACACTCATCTTCTTAAAAATTGGTCTCACCAAATTCGATCGCTGTGCAAAACTGGAACATGCGGACCTATGATAGCTGGTGAGAAAAACATATGTGATCTACTTTGGTGTTATTTATTGCAGTAATCTCTATAGTGATGGTGATGGTAGTGTCACTATAACAGATGTGTTTTTATCGATGAGGTATCATGTAGGCTCGGATGAGCAAATACATGGTAAGAGTGACAATTGTTGTGAGTTATCTATCAATGCAAAATTTTAAAATAGATTACTCCATGTCACCAAATATATCATCCACAAACGAGGAAATTTTTAAGTTTTACAACATGTTGTTTAACGAAAGTATCTGGGGCAAATGAATTTTTCTTTGAGACTGCAACATTATTTTAGCCCACCTATGTCATGGTGATTTTTGAAAAATTGTAGAGATTTTCTAAGAATCAGACCTGTGTTGGCGTTGCTGATGACCACACCATAGGCAACATTTATCAAAATTAATGTAGTGGTGATGTGGTCTTGTATCTGTGTTTGAACAGTGTGGTCACTTTGATAGATTCCTTTCGAATACAGCAAGATCAAGAAATGGTTAGTGTTCATGCCAAATATTCTGATGTTTTTTTAGTCATAAAGTTGATGCACCATCTAAATATGATAGGAATCTCGATGTTGGAGGCCCCATGTCAATACAATTTTGGCAACACTAAATGGAATAAAAATAGAGATGTTGAAGGCAGTTGAAAAGAAAATAAAATATATATATGAAAAAAATTTCCAAGATGCACCAATTTCACAACAACCTCATTTTTCTGATACACCATGATTACAAGCAACATGAAGATATTTCACACCATCAGCATCATACACAACATGTTCTACATAATTCACCTAGGTATGTACTAAGTTTTCCATTAATTATGTGCATAGTTATTTTAAAAATCATTTCTATGTTAATACTAGTAGATGCCTCCATAAATCTCTTTGTCAAAATCTCCCATTCTTCAGCCATGAGAAGAATTTCATTACCCCAAGAACATTTTATTTAAAAAAAAAACTGCATCGGGGGACTATGATATGAGGGCATGTCAAATCTTCGACATGGTGTGGGGAGGCGCCTGACTCCCATATAAAGGCGCCTGCCTCCTATATTTTTGAAGGAAAAAAAATTATGGGAGGTGCCTTACCCTTGGCGCCTGACTCCTGTGTATTTATTAAAAAAAAAAAATCGAGGGGTTATTGACATGAGGACATGTCAAATCTTCGGCATGGGGGGATGATGAGCACTAAAAATGATCATTTTAAATAAACTTTAAAGGGGCATCGTTATTGGTTTAATTAGCATTTGAGATGTATTTTTATATAAATTTTACATATAATTGATAGAAATTAAAGTATTATGCTTGACTGGTCTTTTTAGTAGAAAATGTGTGTAAATACAGGTTTTTGCTACTAATATGGTATTTTTGAGCATATATCCCATTTGGACCTGGTAATGCATGAAGACATCTTGAAAGGTACTATGGTAAATGGTGGAGGTAGGCGTCTAACTCCCGACCATTGGAGGCGCCTAACTCTCGACCATTTGGAGGTGTCTAACTCTCGACCATTGGCAGCACCTAACTCCTGACCATTTGGAGGCACCTACCTCCCGACTACAAGATGGAGTTATGTTCAAATGTTGATCGATTAACCAAACCAACATTGACCGATTGACCAATTGACTATGCACTTTCCAAGGAGTTTGTTGCACAAAATATAAACAAAAAATATTCATATTAGATTTTAAACGTGCATTATCATTAAAATAGAATAAAGCACTTTTATTCTAAGTTGACCATGTAAGCTTTTAAAAAGCATTATTTTTAGGATGCATTATTTTAGGATTAGTTTGTTACATACACCTAAGGATTATTATATTTATCCTTTTGGTGAACGGTCATGCTTTTAATAGGAGAATAATATCTATGTATAAACCGATTGTAACAAATCATGTTATGTGATTAAAAATAGACCAATCTATTATTGTAACGAGATTTGGATGTATTTTATATAATAACGTAGGCTAGACAAATACATGGGGGATCGATTACACAATCAATAGAATAATTATTTATTTTATTCTGTAGAGTTGCAAATACTATTATTTTCTTAAAGCAGGCTTTACATAATTAGTCGGGCTGACTATCTACGGGATCCTGGTCCCACTCCCTCTAGTAGTCCTCCTCTATTTATTAATGTTATTTATTTTCAATAGATTAGTTTCTTGTTTTATTTCCTGCTTTATTTTAATGTAGTTGTGTGCTTTATTTTCCTACACTATAATTTCCTACACTTCTATTTTTAGCACTTTAATTTTAGTTTGTAATTTTTTTATTTTTTTATTTTTTTGCACTTAGTTTAATTTATTTTGGATGAAATAAAAATGAAAAAAGACCCCCACCAAACTAAATAGGTACAAATAATTTTTTTCCCACACTACAAGCATATATTGTGCAAGACTCTCGTAAGTTTATGAACTTACCGAAGTGATAATTTATGGAAAATAAATTATTGTTTTCAAAACATAATTTATGCTCACCATTTTGGTGTCGTTGTTGGGGATTTTCAAAACTGTAGTATATGATCCACAGGTCAGTCATTTTAAAATTTACATTTAGATTACCTTACCTATAGATCCTCTATCTGAGAAGCATGAGTCCACCAAGGGCCTTTTTACAAGGCCAAAATAGTTGATGGCACAACCAGAGTTGAATTCCATTGGCAACAATTTAAATTTACCAACTTATCAGGTAGAAGTGGGAATGAACTCGATGTACCATATTAAGTGTAGAAGTAGAAAATAAATTGTGTTGTTGAAAAATTATAAAATTAGGCAATGAAGGAATTCCATCATATTCTGAATGGTTTCAAGAAATTAGAGAAATGGCACAACCTAGGTCTAATATAGTTGAAACTTTTTACTATTAGGGATGTGTTTATTTACACATAAACCATTAGAGAATTATGTTTCAAGATGCCTAGTTTTAACGATAAAAATTGCAGGCTCAACATTTCTCAAGACATTGGTAATTTTTTACGATGACATTAGTAGCAAAAAAATGATGTTAAAAAAATATAGTCATTTGTCAGCCTGCACATTTTACCAATAAGTTGAAAGAGTTTGGTTTTGAGGCCATGGAGGAAAATGCTCTTCTCATGCTACAATATATCAAACTAGTTGATAAAGAAATGGATAATTTTTAGAATTTAGTTCAGTTGTAGGTATGGGGGAGACCCCACCTTCATTATTGCCACCAATAACACAATGAGCATTGTTCACAGTGTTCAATTTTAAAAAAATAGTTTAAAATTTTATTTTAATACCGTTAGTTTAGAATTTTACTTTAATGCCTTTAGTTTAGATTTTTTTATGTTTTGCAAGACATCATGAAGTGTGATACAGATGAATAAGGAGTTGTCTATGAAGATTTCATAAATTGAGATTTATACGTGGAGTTCGTAATAGCACTATACAAATTGTCTTGTGTACCTCGATCTTATAGCATCCAATCTAAACAGGTGAAGCAAGTAGAGTTTGCCTTGGCAACATAGGTGCCCGAAGGCAGGCTAAGTAACCCTGATAAAGCAAAAGGCTTCCAACCCAAGGTGTTTGTGGAACTTAGAGAAAATTTTACTACAAAGTGCACGACTGTTACAACCTAAGTAGATGGTAAATAGAGTTAGAGATGCTACACCAAGAGTGGAGTAGAGTGCCAAGACGATGTTTGAGTAACAACCACCTCATATTTGTGAGACTGAATCAAACATCGGTATGAGGGAGACCCCATACCATAGAATTAATTTTAACAAATGTTCACACATTCATTGTGAAAAAAAAAGGGAGGATACATGAAAAAAAAAGTAAATTGTGTGAATCCTCCCTATGGTTGGGATTTATTTCTCAAATAATTTGTTTTGCTTAACATAGTATTTCTTTTTACTTTGTAGGAAATCGTGCCCTGAATGCAATCTATAGGCATCTTGGGAAACCTAGGCCTATCAGGCACATGTTCCATGATTCTTGTTTTCCTACTTTCTTATGTTTAGTTTTGTAGGACACGGCCTGGAGTACAGTATGTAGGTAGTCAACTTAAACTAGGCCTAATAGATACAGCCATATCGTGCCCTGATAAGAGTGTAGCAATGTGGAAAAAGACACTTACTTCCCACCAAGAAGATAGTACCTACAATCAGACCAATGCAGAAGTGCCTCCTTCCCACCTAGAGAAAGACACCAATAAGCGGTGTTAATCTTCCACTAGGAAGAGCGGTGCCCAAGTATTAAAAAAAAAACCCATTTTTAGCCAGCCAAAATCCTCTGTTAAGAAGGCTCCAAGTTGAATTTCAAATTTGAAACATGTGTTTTATTTTCTATTGTTGGTTGATTGAGAGTATCCTCTTTCCCTAGAACCAACTTGGTTCAAAAGGGGAATGAGAAATTTTCAACCATTAGTAGAAAAATAAAATAGAGGAGGAGCCTTAAATAACTTGGTCCACTTTCATATTTCAGTTGTTTGCATACTGTCATATCTAGCAAAAATCAGTATTGTGTGATACCGAAAAAAAATTTTGAAATAAAAAATAAATAGTGTGTGGATTCTAGTAAAAATGCAGTAGGGTGGTAAATGTGGAGAAAGTCAAGCAGGAAGATGAACCATATGGATCTCAACTAGAATATCATGAACAATGCAAGGTCACTTGAATAATGAAGGTCAATATTGAAGACTAAAGTCTTCAATAACCAAATAATGTAATATAGGGGGGTGTTGAGGACTATTACATTATTTGGTACTTGCTAATATACCCCCATGGTACCTTCATGGTACATTTGTAAATAATTGATTTGGGTTGAGTCTATAGTTTAAAGTGTGAGTTATATTTCCCCTTTTATGTAAGTGTCAATGTGAAGGAAATGCACAAGTTTCATGTGAGAGTGCAATGTAACAAGTAACATGATTGAAATATAGCAAAGGATTCAAGACCTAACTCTTGCATGACAATCATAGAAAACCTGCTCTCCAAACATTGTGCTGGCACGAGAATATCAAGATTGCACCTCTTTGATTGAAAAAGGGGAATTACACCCCTATTGTAATATTATGTCACTAGTGAAATCCTCAATCCCCTTGCTCCTCCACAAAATAAGCAAGTTCCCCCTAAAAAAAAACCCTTTTCTCCTACAAAAAACAAGCAAAATCCCCAAAAGCAATAAAAATTCCTTTGCTCCACAAAATGAGCAAAAATCCCAAAAAATAGAACTTGAATCCTTGGAATTCTTAGTTTTGGAAACCATGGGGTAATATCCATCAGGGCTATAGATGCATGGTTGGTAGTGGAGTAGCCTTATGCGTGGTGACACATCTATCACATTAGCAACTTTTTTTTTATAGACCTATGTATGCTTGTGGATGAGCTAGCTTATTAGCGTAAGTCACAAATGATGAGTCCAACCTCACCCAAAATAAAAAACAAACTATCACTACACACACATTGATCTTTAAGCAACTTGAATAACTTGGTTGGTCTTAGTATATTCAAGTACCTATTTTATTAGTAGATGAGTTTGATCAATGTCACTAGGGTGTTTGAACTTCCTGAAAGCACTTTCAGATTCTTCTTTCCATGGAAAAGCGAGACAACAAGTCATGTCATCATGTCTCCACAGTAGCACATTTCTTGCAAAACATTACAACACATCCACTTACATACATTCCCCATATATGTTAATACCATTGGGTTGATATCCTTGATTCATTTATTAAATTCATGAATAATAATACGTGTCTAAGCCTTTTTTGAACGATAATCAAACATAAATCACATATAATCATTTTACACATTATTTTCTCACATCCAAAGCACATACGAGATACATCACAACCATCCACCAACCTTTGGATAATCAATATATCACACCTTCCCCATCAGTCACATCAAATAATCAATCCATTTGTGGGTGTTCAAGGTATCAAACCTTTCCCCATAATCAATCAAACAACTTGGAGCAATCAAGGTATCACACCTTCTCCACCAATAAATCAAATCAACCAATCCAACAAAAGGCTCAATCAATCACTCAATCAAGTGCTTTTGCCTTGCCATAAAGACTTTGGCATGGTTTTATCAATGTAAACATTCAATCAACAAATTAGCTATCAGGTTCAAAAGGTTGCATCCTTTTGTCAAATGTTGCACCCTTTGCCTTGCATTCACATCAACTCCTAGGTTCAAAGGTTGTATCTTTTGCCTCACTTTCATAGACATAGCACATTTTATTCCATTTACCTTTTGGCCTTTTATTTCTCACATTCATCCACTAGATTTGCTATCCTAGATTCTCAAGTGAACCTCGTATCTAGTGATCTACTCTAGTCACCTATTTTTTGTAGCAATTGGTTATCCATACAATCTGATAGGATGGGTAGATTACCATAAGGACATGTATTTATATTATCATTCAAAGGAGACACCCCTTTGGTCAATCCAATTCAAAAGGCTTCAAAGGAACCAAATCCCTTCGGTCACTTTCAGTTCAAAGAGATCCAAAGGCACCAAAACCCTCTGGTCAACATCTAGAATAGCCTTTTCTTTTCTATGATAGTTTAGGATTTATTGTTCAGTTATAGATTAGCTAGCCTAGATCCTCGAGTGAACCTTTTATATAGTGATTTACTCTAGTCACTTGGTGATTGCAGCAATTTTTTATCCATGCAATCCGATAGGATGGATAGATCACCATAAGGATGCTTGTTCCAAAAAAAAATACATAAAAAGAAACTATCTCGAGTTGAGCTAATCTTAGAATTTCACCTTTTCCTAAGGGCAACCATGCTAACAATCCCACTTTTATCAAGTGCTTCATCGCTATCATCATTTTACATCTCCTCCATTGATTCATCACTTGAGGAGGTAGACAATAACTACAATATCTTGTCTCAAATCAAGTCAACACTCACACTCAATATCAAAAATTGCACTCATCCAAGAATCATTACCAAAGACTATCATAAGCCCTTTTGTTGGGCAAACAACTATTAAAATTTAGATCAAACAAATACTTGGTATACCTAAAATCCTAAAGCTTGTAGACTAATAATGTCTACCCACAGTTGAAAGGTTTACCAAGATTAAATCAAGTTCATCAATTTATCGAAAGTAATGATTCGATGATGTGCATCTTTTCCATGACTAGGGCATCCCAAGTTGACTTTTATTTTAGACCTGCATCACTCCCCTTCAAGGTCATTTTCATCAACTAACACCACTCATCATCAATCCAACCATTTTAGATCATCTATTTTTTCTTTACATTGTGCTTTCATACAAAGCATACCAAAAAGGGGTATTTGTAGACACCTAAAATGCATTATCATGAGGAGACCCCCAAAAAGCCTCATTTATAACTCACACCATCCATCTTGGGCAACCTTAGGGTTAATCCAATGATTTTCTCTTGTAGTAGGCAAAATTCCCCATGGGAAACCTAACCATATCGACCCGATATGGTCTCGGGATTGGGACTTTCTCAAACTGAGATGATCATGCAAGACCAAAAATAAAAAAATAACGGGCAATAAAACTACCTATCAACATTGTGCTAGATTTTGCACCAGTGTCATATGCCCTACAGGCGACAGTTTCACCTGCCACCTGCATTCATTTGATTGCAATCAATCAGGTTGCCCTTGATTAACACTTGCTTCATTTGTTGCTTGCCCTAGAGCCTATAAAATGGCACCCTCCCTCCATTGCAAAAGATCCCAAGTTTTTGAATTCAAAGCCACAAATTGCTACCAAAAATTCATCAGGATCTCTCGTTACTAAAAACCAATGTTGCTAAATCACCGCTTAGGATTTGAAATTGCACTCTCCTACCTCGCAAGATTGCTCAAATTGCTTTGTTGATCGCATGTGCCCACTCGCTCACCTTCATGCTTGTAAACCCATCATCCAAAGCCACTATGCATAATCTGGATGCCCTTAGGCCCTGGTTACACCAAGATGCATACCTACGATAGTGACCATCTCATCTTGAGACAATCCGCAGACAAAAACCATTTTAATCCAAGACGATCATGGTCAAGTGAATAGTTTTTATTCCTATCTTGCATGCTAGTTTAGATCTTAATCAGGTGAATAGTTTTTATTCCTATCTTGCATGCTAGTTTAGATTTTAATTTGCAGTCTCTGTTTTAGCTTATATCCTTTTTCATTATATATATTTTATCACTTTATGTTTCATTTACACTTCCAAATAAAATACAGGTGCAGTCTAGGTGGGCCTTGCTCATGCTATTGATTTGTTGTTATTTCCTTGTGTGCAAGTAACAGGGTTGAAATACAGCAAAGGATTCAGGACCTGACTCTCGTACATTGGTCACAGAAAACCCACTCTCTAAACATTGTGCTAGCACAGGAATATCAAGATTGAACCTCTTTGAAAAAATGAGAATCACACCCCTATTGTAATATTGTATCACTAGTGAAATCCCCTCGAGGGGATCCTCTTGTAACACAACTAAAATATCAATATAAATATAATGCTTATGATTTATTTCCATTGATTTAGCATTGTGTTTCCTTTTATTGTTATGGTGCAAATTTTCGTCCTTCAAGATGATTGCAACCTACATTCAAAATACCAATATTCTTATGGGCATTCCTTGGATAAGATATTCAATAAAGACACTAGTTGTTGTAATACTATAATAACATGTTATTTGGTCATGATATAATATGGATGGGACCCATTTCATCCCCATTTAAAATAATAATAATAATAATTTTAATGAATAAGTTTATTGTATTTATCATCTCGTATTAAAAAAGTTACACAAAGTACAAAAATTAAATCAAGTGAGAAAAGTTTCAAATTTCCCTATCATCTAATTTTTTTGCTCCAAATTTGGTATACAAAATAAAAAGCAATTTCTAATATATCGTCCCATCACAAAATACTACAATTAACAATAATACACAAGTTAGGAGCCATGTAAGAACACATTTTATTAAAGCCATTGCATTGTCTCCTAATGAATTACTAAGATATCTAGAAGTCCAACCATGCCACTTAAGCATCATAGAAAAATCAAAATAGGGAGGTATCATGTCCAATTTTGACTTTCTCTTTTATCCTAGCCATCTTTTTTATCCACCTAGATTGTTATTTATCTTCAATTTTGAATATATTGTTGAAAAGTTATACAACAAACAAACAAAAAAATTGTAGTAGAATTTTCACAGCTTACATTAGCAAAGATAATGTATGCAATTACTGATGAAAAAAACATTTAAAAAGATAAGACAATATCAAAAACAAAAATCCAAGATAGATTGTGAGCAAATAAAAAGTAAATTTTAATAGATAATGAATATATTTATAGTAACAGTTATTATAATCAAAATACAATTGCACAATCAAAATTTACATTAAACACAAAGTATCCTACAAATAAAAGATAATATGAATATGTGAGAAACCTTCCAATTAAAATAAGCAAGTCCACACAGATAATGTAATAACTAATAGAAAAATAGGAATTGAATAACAATATTGCAATACAAAATGGAAATGCAATAGGTTCATCACTTAGAAATAGAAATCACAATACATAATTACAGGGCTCTTCAAGGGGACAACCTTCTTGAAAGAAGAGCTTCATTACAATATTAATAAATGCCTTGGTACATTTCAATTTAGCTCTTGCCTTTTTATAGATTGTTATCAACACTAATCCTAATGCTCAAGGGCTAGTCCACGTGCAAGTAGGGGCTCAAGATAGTAACTTCTAATAAATAAATTGTTACATATTTTATTAACTCCTCCTTACAATAAATAATGCTTACATCACGTGGGTCCTTATGCACTAGGTGCCCAAGGTGCCACATTCTCATTTATATAGTAATTTTAGGATAGGGTCCTAACATACCCTTCCCCTTAAAAAAGCTTTTTCCTCAAAGCTTGAGATTAGGAAATTGCTACTAGAGCTAATGAAATGATTCCCATGTGGTATCTTTTGACTATAATCCCTGCCATTATAAGAAAACTTCGATGATGGTTTTCTTATAGAGTGTAGGTTTCCATCCATCTAGAATATGCTTAGGCTTTAATATAATTTATCCTTCTTCATCTAATTCTAGAAGTGTTTCTTGGACTTGTACCTGATTTCCAAGAACCTTTTTCAAGAAGGAAACATGAAAACTCATATGTATCTTGGAAGAGAGTGACAAGTTGAGCTTGTAGGCAACTAAGCCAATCTACTATACTACCTAATAGGATCCATAAAATTTTATAGTAATTTTTTGATGACCACAAAGCTATAATGATGATTGCTTGTATGGTTGTAGGTGGAGGAAGACCATATTCCCTACATTAAAATTGTGCTTTGTATGGTTTTGATCAACTTGTTGATGTATATGGATCTGAGCCATTTCCAGATTGTCCTTGAGTTTTTGAAGGAGTAGTACACGCTCATGAAGTGTATAATATACATCTTAGACCTTAGATCTACCTACGATATATGAGGAAAGTGATGGATGAGGATGTCCATAAATCGCTTCAAATGGTGTCATCTTGATAGCAATATGATAAGAAGTGTTATATCATCATTCTACCAAGGAAAGTCATTTGACCCACTAAGTAGGACACTCAGATGTAAAGTAGTGAAGATACATCTCTAAGCACTTATTAACAATCTTTATTTTGTTGTTTATGTAAATATGGTAAGTCAAGCTCTTTTTTAGTTTTGTGGCCTACGATTTAAATAGTTCCTACCAAGAAATGACTAGTAAAGGTGGGGCCTAGTCAAAAAAATGGATTAGGGTAAACTATATAGATAAAATTGGAATCCAAGAATATTTGGGCAACTATGGAGGCCTTTTATGGATGGGTTAGGGAATAGAAATGAACATGCTTTGATAGACGATCCACCACCACAAGAATGACTATTTTACCATCATATTTTAGAAACCCTTCAATAAAATCCATGGAGATAGTTGTTCAAACATTTGCTAGAGTCAAAAGAGGTTGGAGGGTATCTAGACTACATACAATTTCTCATTTCATTCGTTGACAAGTGTCACATTCAGCCATAAAAGTTTGAATATCCTTTTTAATTCTTGCCCAAAAAAATATGTGTTTTGTCCTCTCAAAAGTTTTAAGAAATCCATAATGGCCCATAATTAGGGATGCATGCATTTCTTGCAATATGGATTTATGGAATGGTGACTTCTCTGAAATCACAAGGTAACCTTGGTATCTCAATCACTACCCATCCCATGAATATCCTGGTTGAGAGTTGGGATCATTTTGGAGTTGTTGAATCAAGACTAACAAGGTGAAGTCTTTGACTACTTCTTCTTGGATTTGATGGATCCATTGAGGAAGTAAATTTGAAATAGCACATAGCATACTCTTGTCCTCATATTGGTGATAAAGGGCCTCAACCACTATATTCGCCTTTTCCTTTTTATAAATTATTTTATAATCATACCCCAATAATTTAGATACCCATCTCTACTATTCCAATGTGGAGACCCATTTCTATAAAAACTATTTTAGACTTTGATGATCTATTTTAATTGAAAAATATCACCCAATAAGGTAGGATCACTAGTGATTTACAACATGTAAGATTGCCATCATTTCCTTATCATAAGTTGATTTTTCTAAGTTTTTCCATGATAGTGCCTTGCTTGTAAAAGACAATGGTTGTCCCTCTTCCATCAACACTACACCAATTCCACTGCTCGAAGCATCAGTTTCAATCAAAAAACATTTGAAAAAATCATGCATTACCAACATAGGTGTTGTTAATGACTTATTTTTAGGTTCATAAAGGCTTATTCTATCGATTCTAACCATACAAACAAGTTCTTTCTCAACCTAGCTATCAAAGGAGATAAGATCTTCCCATAATTTTGGATAAAAATTTTATAGTAATTGGTGAGACCCAAGAAACCCATAAGATCTTTGAGAGTGTGGGGTTTTATCCATTCTTGTATATCCATGATTTTCTTTGGCTCCACCTTAATCCCTTCCCTTAAAACTATGTGGCCCAAATACTCTAGTTCTTGCATCCTAAAGGAACATTTAAACTGCTTAGTATATAGTTGATGTTCTATCAGGAGTTGTAAGGTTTGATCCAAATGTTACACATGTACTTCCCAAGTGTGACTATAATTGAGGATGTCATCAAAGAAAACCAAAATAAATTTTCATGAAAACGGATAAAATATAGCATTAATGAGACTTTAAAAGATAGAAGGTGCATTAGTAACACCAAAGGGTATGACCAAAAACTCATAATAACCTTTGTGAGTCCAATATATCATTTTGGAATTATCTTCTCTTATTCTAATTTGATGATACCCCAAGTGTAAATCTTACTTGGAGAAAATTGAGCACAATGGAGCTCATCAATAACAACAATAGGAAATTTGTCCTTGATGGTAATCATACGGAGCTCATGGAAATTCATGCATAACTATCAAGATCCATATTTCTTATGAGCTAATAACACTAAATAAGAATAAGGAGTAACACTTAGTAGAATAACCCCTATTGCAAGTAGCTCTAGCATTATTTTCTTAATCTCATACTTTTGTACATATGGGTACCTGTAAGGGAAAATGTTAGGTGGTACATTATCCGATATTAGTTGGATTGCATGATCATGAGTGCACCATGGAGGAAGATCATTCGGTTCAAAAATATAGATGCATGTTTATCCAAAATGAGTAGCAAACCTAATGGTTGAACTGCATCCTCGATTTTTTGGGCTTGTATTATACACAAGTGTGCTACCACTCTATGACATGATTTATTCAAGATTTTTTACATCCGATGGGAGAAGATAAGATGATTAGTCCCTGCAAATCTTCCTCATAGAGTATATTATGTTCCCTACTAGGTGAATTACATCCAAATTTTAGAAAAATTCGAAGTTATCAGACCCAAATTTTGAAGCCACTGTGTTCCCAACACAATCACATCCTCCCAAAGGAAGGGTAGACATATCATCCTTGAAATTGTATTCTCCCATATACACCTTGATATTTTTGAATTTACCTTTATATGGAAAGGTTGCCCCATTGGCTATCATGACCTCAAAAGAATTGCATCAATTTATGTAAAAAATTTCTCATTTAGTCATTTGAGGATCAATGAAATTGTGTGTACTATCAAAATTGATGATGACTATAATTCATTGGCCTTTGAAATATTCCACCACCTTCATGGTTTGGAGGTGGATATTCCTGTTAGATCATGTATTGATTTTCAATTTGTGGTTCCTCTAGTGCTTCAAATTCTTCTGGCTATTCTTCTTCTTGATGCTTCTCTTCTCCTTGGGACTCACTAGTTGAGGATTCACCCAGTTCAAGCAAATATAATTTCTACTTAATGCACTTATACCTTGGGGAATATTTTTCATCATAGTTATAATGTAATCCTTGTGCCCTATGAGCCTCCATTTCTTCTTGAGTCAGACATTTAATTAAGGGTGATTTATTAGTGGGGTTTGTTATAGACCAAGATGGAGGTGTAAGTCAAGATTATGAAAATTTGATGTGCGTATTTGAGTAACAAATTTATTTTTTTGCTAATCTAGCCACCACTACTACTTGTATCATGGTGTTTGATTTGAACATTTGTACTTTAGGTTGAATATCTTCTTGGATGTTACTAATGAAATAACTTTTGAAAAATTCATCACTTAAACCTTTTGTGTAGTTTTTTAATTTCTCAAGTTGTGTTTCATGGTCTTGGATCATTGTGGTCTATTTCATTTTGGTGAGGGCTCCTATTAAATCCTCATATTGATTGGGTCTGAATCAGGTGATAAAATGGTTTTAAAATTCCTCCCAAGAGATATTTGGATGTATATTCTTTTTTGATTGGTACCAAATGTTCATGAAGAGTAAAATATTTTTCTACCTAACATAACCAACCATCGGGGTCTTGTCCATAAAATTTTGAAAAATCTAATTTGGACATCTTATATGTGGTATTAATCGTAAAGGTATTGTGTTCTCTTCCTTATAAATTGTTTGTCTTACATTCTAAGTATCTTACCAGCTAATTATACATGATCTATCTTCTAGGTAATCCTCAATGTCATTTAATTTATTTTTGAATGATTGATCCATCATTTTTTGTTGTTGTCACAAATAGTTAACATTGTCATAAAATGTCTTTATTTGTGTAGTTACTTGATTCAATGTGTTACTTATATGAATCACTTGGGTACTTAGCTCCTCCATATGGGCTCCTCTAGTAGCTTCGACCATTTTCTGGTATCCTAAAAGTCCCAAATACACTTATGAGTGATATGTACCAAAACAATCAGCTCAAAAAGATGATTGAGATGGGCTATACCCCATAATGATGATTTTAGTTTTCAAAAAAATCTTATGGGTGATGTATGCCAAAAATATCAACTCAAAAATATGATCTTAATGGGCTATACCACAAAATGACATTTTTTGGCACCTCATGCCTTTTTTTTGGTTGACTATTACCAACTAACTATTTTAACAACCTACTCTATAGTCTTAATTTTCTACCAACTCCATAGGGTATTTTTTCTACATTAACCACCTACAACCTTACAATTGTTTGCTCTAATAATTGCCCTTAATTGTTACTAAACCTGATTGTTACACTACTTAACCTGCACTTTTTGACTGCCAACTATTTATCCAAAGATTGTTAATATTAGTTACTATTATGTCACTCTATGATGGAAATTATCTTCTCAGTATGTTCAATTCTAATTTTTGGTTGGGAAGGATTGGGATAGCTAAAAACAACTTCAATAGGGATAATCTGGGCCAAGGTGTATTTGGTTCCATAGGCTCTTTAATATACTCTCTCGGTTGTGATTAGTGGTTGGTCCAATATCTTAGAGCTCTAACTATGGAGGGTTCCATTGTACCTGTAGTTTTATTATCCATTTTTTAGTATACTATGAGAGTAACTTCTTGATATGTTGTTTACCGATGCACCATAAAACACAAACAATTGATATCTTCCTAGGGCTACAATTTTTTCCTAATCCTAGGGGGTCTCCCTATATACTCGAGCGTATATGGGAGCTCATCATTGTATATAGGTACTATTTGCAAGAGAAATGTAATGCAAAGATGAAATGCGTGTGGAAAATGAGATGCATGATGCAAAATGCAATGCAATGATGCAAATGAAATGTAAATGTTTTTTATTTTTGATATTTCTCCAATTTTTTGGATTTTATTGCTTTTTAATTTTTTTATGGATTTTAAAATTTTGATTTGACCAAAGGGCTTACCAATGCCTTTGGAGCCTTTATTGGGATGACCAAAGGGCTTACAAATGCCTTTGGAGCCTTTTAGGGTTGACCAAAGGGCTTACAAATACCTTTGGGGCTTTTTACTAAGATGACCAAAGGGCTTATAAATGCCTTTAGGGCCTTTGGATTTCACCAAGCGGTTTTGAGAAACCCTTGGAGCCTTTTGGGATTTGATGAGGTAGAAAATTGCCTCATAAAAGACTACTTTGATAAACTTTTAAACCCATTTGGAACTGATTATGTTGTGATTTTATGTTAATCTTAGAGATACTATGCATTATGTGATGATATTTACATGTTAAGATGATGAAAGTGCATATACTCTGTTTTGACTAATTTGTCCATGTTTTATATTCTATTTTGGTTGTTTATTTCAGTATATTTTGCATTAATTTAGGTATTACAATATTTAGGTACTTCATTCATAAGGTTTATGTTTCTTCCATAAGTGTATTTCACCGTTTGCCCATTTTTTTAAATTACTTTAAGGCACCAAGAACTCTGTCAACAGTTGATTGTGCGGGAAACTGGATTTTTTCCATACAAATTCCAGCCAACTGTACATATACAGCATGGCATGGAATTTGTCCACTCCAGCTCAAACAAAAAGAGGAATTAGTAATCTAGGTGCTCAGAGAAACCATATCTTCCGCCACAGTTGGTCTCATGTGCTTCTATTGCCAGAAATAATAGCAACCCTGTTCTGCTGCCTGATATTTCGAAGTTGCTCCAAAATGAGCGTAGAGGGTTTAAAATTGACTGAATGCGTCTTTAATCGCCATAAATATGAGGTAAACGGTGACTGCAATAATTTTAGGAGTATCCTTATCCATTCTTACACCTGTTCCTCACCGGTGGAAGCCAAAAGCTTGAGTGGAGAAGGCCTGAAGGGTCAAAACCCTGCATTTATGAAAGAACAGAATTGAAACAGTTGTAACAATCCTATGTAACAACATTAAAACCTTATCTTTAATGTACCTTATTTGTATAAATAAAGTGCTCCCATCTAGTTGAATGGGAAGAGAAGGGAGGAAGTAAGTAATAGGAGTTTTAGATATTGTAATTGTGTATTACAATAGCACAGTAGTCTGCAGGTCTTTCCCTGCACTACTGTTATGTTGCTAGGAATGAAATAAAGGTGCATCATTTGTCATTTATTTATGTTCAATTATGCATTGAGTGTGAGGACTTAATATTTTAGATCAATTTTATTTGCCCTCTTTTGGTTCATGAAGCAAGGGCCACTTCCAGGTCCATAGGAGGTTTTTTACCTGACATAATTCTTCTATTTCTGGTTGTAGCAGGTTAGCAGATATCTGACAGTATTTGCATGGTTAGTGATTAGGATAACATGGCATTTGAATGATGGTAGGTAACTCATCTAGGGTAGAATTTAAAACAATAATTTTTGTTTCTAATTTGTTTCAGAATTTGCAATATTTCCATAATTTCTTGTTAGCCTAATTTGTTACAAATTGTGCAACTTTATTTATCAGTTTTTGAATGTTATCATTTTATCTCATTTCTATTTCAGAAAGTGACATTGTTTTCTGTAATTTCAGAAAGTTTCATTATTTACCAGTTTGAATGTTAATGCTGCAATTTCAATTTAGTAATTTCCTATCAAATAAATTCTACTATTTTCAGCTTTGCAATAGTTTAGTTTTATTTTTTTTGCAACAGTGTGAATTTCAATTCTGCAAGGATAAGTAGGAGTTTGGTTTTAGTTTTTAGGAGTAAGAAAGGAGACCCCAAACACCCCAATCTCTAACTATTCCATGAATAAAGCCATGATCTAAATAAACTAAAATTCAGTCTGTTAAACCCTGCTTTCGTATATAGCCTTGGACACCGCCCCGGATTGACATATAAAGATTAAATGGTGAAAATTTGATGACACTCATCAAGATTGACCAAACAGTTTTGAGAAACCCTTGGAGATTTTTGGGATTGACCAAAAGGTTTTGAGAAACCCTTTGAGCCTTTTGGGATTGACCAAGCAGTTTTGAGAAACCCTTAGAGCCTTTTGGGATTGACCAAGCGGTTTTGAGAAACCCTTGGAGACTTTTGGGATTGACCAAGCGATTTTGAGAAACCCTTGGAGCCTTTTGGGATTGACCAAGCGGTTTTGAGAAACCCTTGGAGCCTTTTGGGATTGACCAAGCGATTTTGAGAAAACCCTTGGAGCCTTTTGGGATTGACCAAGCGGTTTTGAGAAACCCTTGGAGCCTTTTGGGATTGACCAAGCAATTTTGAGAAACCCTTGGAGCCTTTTAGGATTGACCAAGTGATTTTGAGAAATCCTTGGAGCCTTTTGGGATTGACCAAATGGTTTTGAGAAACCCTTGGAGCCTTTTGGGATTGACCAAGCGGTTTTGAGAAACCCTTGGAGCCTTTTGGGATTGACCAAGCGATTTTGAGAAACCCTTGGAGCCTTTTAGGATTGACCAAGCGGTTTTGAGAAACCCTTGGAGCCTTTTGGGATTGACCAAGCGGTTTTGAGAAACCCTTGGAGCCTTTTGGGATTGACCAAGCGGTTTTGAGAAACCCTTGGAGCCTTTTTTGCAGTGACCAAAGGGCTTACAACTGCCTTTGGAGCTTTTGTGGAGGATACGCTACCTTAGGTACCCCCAGTGTGTGTGCCCCTCAATGAAAGTGAAGGAGGTGTGCTACCTCTAGGATCCTCACTTTGCCTCATTGAATTTGGCATGGATGGTGGGGAAGGTATGCTACCTTGAAGACCCCCAATGTGCATGTTATCTACTGAAATGTAATCAGCTTGCTTAGGAAGAGTGATAGAAATCAACTCTCCCAATTGAGGCATGAACCTCAGTGGGGTGCATATGTCTTGGTGGGGGTGAACAAGTGAACCATCTTCATGGATATGATATGTTCCACCGATAAGTTTTGAACCACATTTTTAAATGACAACACCCATAAATGCTATGTCCCTCATTCGGTGATACAGGTAAGCTTGTTCACTTATATAAGTTTTAGATCTGGACCTATATGGGTAGTACAAGGGTACATCCGACAACATGATTGTATTCGTTTCTCGCAACTTACGAACGATGGTTGACATAGATTCATTTGAAATGAAAATACTCGTTGAGGTGGCTTGGTGGGCCTATGAGGCGACTGATGACTTTGGGGTTGCACATGAGAAGATGAGGTCTCTACTTTAGTAGGTTGAAACACTATGGGTGAACCATCTATGGGATAAACCCCACTATCTATGAGGTTTTGAACCACATGCTTGAATCCATAACAATCGCAAATGCCATGGCCCTCTATTCTATGATAGAGACAGTAATAATCCTCCCTGTAACCCTTAGGTTTAACTCTATTTGGATCTATAGGTTTGATGTCAGGTAAGGTGATGACCTCAGCCTCTTGTAACTTTTGAAGAATGTCAGACATAGACTTGATTAAAGGAGTCCAAATGCGCTACAATTGTCTTGGGTGCCTAACCCACATTGGTTCATTTTGATCACTCGATGATTGGGTTGGCCGAATCGGCTCTTGCTTTTGTTGAGGCTTTTCTTGTGGTTCGGCCTTAGATGTGGGTTGCTTTTGTAATTCCAGGTTTTCAATCCGGTTCACGATATTGTGCAATGCCTTATCTTGCTTATCCATTCAATGCTCCATTCTATCTATACGACTTAGAATGGATTGCAAGACTGACAAAGAATTCATGTGTATTTCCAATGATTGGTTCAAAATACCCTTGTCTACTGAAGAAGGTGAAAGAGTGGTTGCTAAAGATCCACCAGATAAGTGCACATCACCAATTTCCTTCCTTTGAGCTGATGTGGCTGCTTCTTGATGATTCACTTCGTTAGTGTCATCCACATGCTCAGGTTCATGACTCAGTTCATTTTTTTGTTTCACTTTGTTGTGTTGAACTGTGTCAGCTTTAGTACCCCCAGTTTGATATAGGGAACATACATGTTCTTGTTCTTGAAAAGGTGTTATGAAAAATGAGTCAGGAGTGACTAATTTCAAGAGTTTTGACCCCTTTGATGTGGAAGCAACATCTGATTGCACCACCTGTTGTTTTATCTGCTTTAGAATCACTCGATCCTCTGTCTGAATGTTGACCATTCCCACAAACTCGTGAGAAGGTGCTTTGGCTTTCAGATCAGTTGTGTGTAAATCATCAACTGGTCGAGGTGCTTCTGTATCAGTCATGCTAACTGATGTTTTCTTCTCCTCATCAGGTAATATGATACCATGATTTTTGGTGATGGGAGAAGGTAGCGATTTCTTGATGCAAGCCCTAGTTGCATGTTTGATGATTTTATTCGAATGAATATTTTGAGGCTCGCATGCCACTAGAGTTTCTTGTAGCTCATCAACTTTCTTGTAATATTTGAATGGCTCCGGATCATGGGGGACCACATACACTTGTCCTTGGTGTATGAATTTTAGGTTTTGGTGCACTATGGAAGGCATGCATTCCATATCCCTCATCCATGGTCTACCTAGCAATATGTTATACTGCCTCTCACCCCCAGGATATGGCACAACGTAGGAATTATCTTTATCCCAACCTGTATAGGTAGGACTATTGTATCGATTGTTGGGGATGTGGCATCATTGAAGGCTCTCAATGTGAATGTTGAGTCCTTAATGTGCGAAGGCGACAAATTTAAATGCTTCAAAGCTGCAGCCATGATGATGTTGATAGATGACCCGGTGTCAATCAAGACTCTCTTGTACGGGATCTGATTGATGCTTGCTATGATGTGTAGCGGAGGATCGGGTTCATCCTTAGAGATTGGCTTAATCTCCTATCTATGAAAGGTAATCACAGGGTCCTTTGGTGAGTGAATTAAATTCACTATTGGTGTGGACCGTGATAGATTATCAACTTTAGTTGAATTTTTTGGTATGTTGGGCTGATCAAGGCATCTCTTACTTTGTGTTGTAATATTGATCATACCGATAAAACCCTCATCAAGCGGGGCTATGTGCACTTCATTGATGTGCTCAACTTGATTGTTGTTGACCTCATGGTTGTGTTGAGGGTTTTTGAATATGTTGATGTTTTGATTATCGATAGCTAAAGGGCTATCTATTTGCAATTTGTTCTTATCCAACATATTTTGCACTACATTCTTGAATGCAACACAATCCTGGATATCATGGCCATTTTATCGATGATAAACACAATAGAGATCTTCTCTATACCCTTTAGGTTTGAGGCGATTAGGATCCAGGGTGCGTACTTCAGGAAATATTAGGGCCTTAGCCTCACAAAGGTGATTGAAAATTGATGCCAAATATTTAGGCAATGGCGTATATTTACGAGGTGGATGTCTCTGTTTGTCCTTGCCTTGATTCCTGTTGCACTGGTTGTGATGCAGGAGGAGGTTGAGCTTGATAGTTCTCTTGTTGTTGGCTCTGTGCTTCTTTTGGAATGTTTAACATGATCTGGTTGACATGTGCAGGCTCAGCCTATTGTGGTTGATATCGCGTGCTCTTGTTCCATTCTTTCTCGCTACAGAGCTTTAGGTCTCCTTCCTCTAGCTTGATATCTTCAATGACCTTGGCTTGTGCCAAAGCCTCTTCGAATGTTGTATATTGTTGCAACTGGAGCAACAATGATATGTGCTTGGCACAAATTTTAGTAAACATTCGGGTAAGTTCAGTAGTGGGAATAGAGAATGGTAACTCTGCTATTAATTTTTGCCACCTATTCCCATAATCCATGATTGGCTCATCATCATTTTGACATAGATTGGCCAAGTCAGATAGATTAGCTTTCTTTTTGGTGCCAAATGAGAAGCGCTCAAGGAAAGCATCCGCCAACTGTTCGAAGTTGGTGATGTTGTGCCTAGGTAATTGATTAAACCATTCAGCAGTTGCACCTATGAGGGTCATAACAAAAGTTCTTAACATCAAGGCATCATCATGTTGTAGCTGGAAACATGCATTCATGAAGCCTGTTATATGCTCTTGCGCATCTTCATCACCTTTAAACTTATCCCATTTAGGCATTTCAAAATGCTTAGGATAAGCAGGGCTTGGCAGTGATGGACATAATGGTTGATTGTGAATCTTGCTTAAAGTGGGCTTTTGACCAGCCACATCTTGTTTCTTGAGAGATTTGACTCTCTCGGTAAGCACCTTGTAGGCTTGAGAAGATATGATCTCTTCCTCCCAAAGGGATCTTCGGGGTGCAAGCGGAGGTAAGTTCCTTTGAGTACGAGGTGGTCGATTGTATTCATCGACCACGTCTATAGAATACGGTTCAAGATATTGTTGATCTTGGTCATCTGACTTTGATCTTTCATACTGCCTGTGCTCATGCCTATTTGGCACTAAACGCTCTCGTGGTCGAGAAGCATGTTGTGAAGTATGGCAAACATAATCATCTACTCTCCTATTATGCAGCTCAAGGTGTGAAGTAGCATGTCTCTCATTGTGTTGCTGCCTGTACTCACTATGAGGAGGTAATTCAGATCGAGCCAATCTATTTGATCACTTTTCTTGCTCCTTTAGATCAAGGAGGCGTTGCTCTTCTAAGCGGTGTTCATATAACCGTTGTAGGTGCAACCACTGTTGTTTTGCACTTTCTCATTCTAGATTTTCTAAACACTCGCGCTCAATGCGCAAACCCTCCAATTGGTCTTGGAGCATTTGTTCTCTCTGGATTGCATCTGACCTATGTGATCGATTTGATCGGTTTGTTGTGCTAGGTCTAGGACTCTGCAACTCCTTGTGAGGGTTCTTGTTTGCTTCAAACTGCGCAACAAGGTTGGCAACTCTTTTTCCTCGATGATTCAAGATTGCACTGATATTATGTTCTTCCCTTGGGGTGCAATCCTCATGCAAGGATGTTGCGGGGGTGTCGCGTGTTCGTTGGGAACACTCACTATGGGTACGGATAGGATGCAACTGCGTGACAGTTCCTTCATCCATGATGTACTCTTTAGTAGATCCAACAAATCCATGAGGGGTACGATCATGACATATGCTCCCATGCTCAAACATCCCATGGTGGGATCTTCCAACACCTTGATCTAAGAAGTCAAGGTGATGGGACTTCCAAGGTTGGGCAAGAGGAGTACCTTCCTCGCCAACACTACGGTAAGACAAATGACATCCTCCATGTTTGGAAGGATTTGGCATTATAATAGGCATGCGAATGGTTGTCTTACCTCTATCTCACCCTTCATTGGACTGATTTGAACTCTCAGTGTAATGAGATGTGGTAGGTCTAGAGGTATTCTCGTTTAGGTCACGAGAAGATCTGTTGTTAATTCTCCTGAGCGGGGTTCCTTGATGAGATCCACTGTGAGTGGTGTTGTCTCCTCTAAGACTACCTAAAGTGCATTCAGGTATGTTTTGGGCAGGTGTGCTACCTCTAGGGTGATCCAGACCCTGTGGTGCATTGGGTGCAACCTCAGTCTTAGATCGGGGATGGCCTCGTGCATTGACCATGACCTTATGAATTTTGACTTTCGAAAAAAAGTTGTAAGTGTTATATATCAAAATGATCAGTGCGATGAGCTGATCACAATGAGCTATAACTCAAAAATATGATTTTTGGGTCAAAATTTTGTATTTTTGGAATATTTGGCCAACCGGGGCTCGTGGGGAAATGCCCACTTTTAGGAATTTTTGGGAAATTTTGAACCATGAAGAGTTAGGACTCAAAATTTCTGTGAGAGGTGCACAAGGGTAAAACTAAGACAAAAAAACAAATTTGGCAATTTTTGGAGTTGTCTAGACCATTTTATGACCATTTTAGTGCAGTTTTTCCCAATTTTCGGCTTCGAAAATAGAGTAATCATAAAACCAAAATAACTTTTTCGTTATAGCTCCGATTTACATGATTCTTGATCCGTTGGATGTAGAATAAAAAAATTATTATTATTAGGGTTAGGGTTTAGCCCTAGATCAAGGATCTTATGTTGATTACCCAAATAATAATGAAACACACAAAGTAGACAATATGATTATCTCTTTTAAGGATTAGATGTGTGTCCTAAAATTGGTTTAGTGTGTTTTGAAATTTGTTGAAAACTTAAACTACTCTCATCATGTTTGAAATTATTGATGTAATGCTCAATAGTTTAAGGCTTTCACTTGTATACTCATAGCTCGACAACTTGGCGATGAACTCCAGGCCACGTAATCCAACCTATAATGTGTGGTAATGAAGTCCACACACGGTCAAGGAGCACAGGTCCTCCCAGATCCTCACCCATTCTCACCCAGTCAACATCATACCCTCCGAAGAGAAGTACATGCAAATTTTCTAGGCTACGAAAGGTTCTTGGATCCGGTATTGGTCTAGTAACAAAGGTTCGAGGGAGTTGGGCCAACGGATGGAAATCACCTCCACCATCGTTGAAACCCTACTAGTGGTTGGATGTGACTTCCAACTCACTAGCATTTAAATGTGTCATGGTGTGTGTGGTTCTTTTTAATTTGCATGAAATAAAAATGCATAAAACAACATTCACATGATTTTCCTACATGCTTTGAAAAAGAACATTTCACTTTAAGAGAATGCACGATTACACTAGATGATATTCAGAGAATGCAACTATCTATGATGAAAATGGCCACTGATTGGGCCTCATACATGCAAACTCTAAACAAGCAATGGCCTAGACCACTGGAGACTAGGGCGGATTGCAATCAGAGATCCGCTATTCCTAGCAACGACTAGTAGAAAACTAAAAAAGCATCTAGGATTTTGCCATTTTACTTTTTGCTATGTTTTCTAATTAGCATCCATCTATTGCATTCTGCTTCTGTAAAAACATAGACAAAAAAATATAGAGAGGAAAAAATGACCCTACCTCAGGTCCAAGTCTATTGATGGTGTCTGATGTCTGTGTTTTTTTGTTCTCTATTGACCGCGTCTGTCAGGCGCGGCTACGACTGTTGCCCGTGGGTGTTAGCCGTGACAACTATTAACCGCGGTTAGCACCTGCAATAAAAACATAGAGAAAAACATCAGTGATCACAAAATTTTTGGGGTTTTCACCATGATCGCCTTCTGTACGATCCTAAAAAGCATACACCCTAATCTAGTAACAATGATAAATCACATAAAGCATACAAGAATTGACAAAATTGAAATAAACCATAAAGAAGGGTCTCTTTTATTAAATTTCCATCAATTCAAGATTACAAATTTGTCCCTCTTAGGGATACCCAATGTGATACAATGTTACAATAATAGGAAAATCCCTCGCAAGGGTAGGTGTAATCCGTAGGCCTTTTAGAATGACACAAACTGCTCCAAGGTGTCGATGACCTTCTTCTCCATGATTAGAGGCATTTGTTGCCTTGAATGTCAAGACCCTGTTGACCCTGCATTCAAGAAACAACAAGAAGCAATTAGTAACAAAGGAGGCCTCTCTTGATGAGGCTTTTGGAGGAATCTTGCATAATGAATGACATAAAATCAAGAAAGCATATAAAACCATCCATCTATGCAAGAAAGGATAAACTTGTCATAAAGCATGTAAAGAAGCATGAATCTAGCTAAGAAACATCCTAATTATCCATTAGAAAACTTGAAAAGCATGAAACTAGTCTAGATTAATAATTGCAAGGAAATGAGAATAAATCTACCTCTAAATCCTAAATTGAACCGGTCAAATGTCTGCTAAAATGTTAATCTATGCTAGATTAAGCTAATTGCATGACTGAAAATGGAAATCTACTGCTAAAATGGAGGAAAGAGAGCATCAAAACCTAGCCATGGGTGCTTAAAGCGGTTGGCACTGTTAGCCATGGTTGACAGCCATGGCTAAGGTGAAAGTATCCTTTCTCTTGAAACCAAGGCCAAAAACTCTCAAATCCTCCAAGGAATTGATGATCAAGGGTCACCTCGATGTTCTAAAATAGATTGGCGATTGAATTCAGTGGAATTGGCAATGGAAGTATGTCAATTGTCAAGCTTTCTCCTCAAGCTCTTGATATCTCCATTGTTGCATGCACAGTTGTCATTGGTCAATTGGACAACACTTCGTTACTCCTCAAGGGGATATAAAATTGCTCTCCAATCCGATAGGGCTCCACTACATGCAATTGAACAATTCTCTAGATGGTTGCTCTCTGAAATTGGGGTCTTAAGTAGACTCCCAAAATCCTTGCTCTAGCTTCATGGAGAAGCCAAGAACAAGATTTGGCAGTTGGGAGGAAGCTTCTGGATGCTTCCAAGCCTGAACCACTTTGAAAACCATCACAAATGGCTATTGCAACTGGTTTTACTCGGCTCTGGTCACCCGAGTTTGTTACAGGGCTAGCCGCGGGTCTTAAATGTGGCCAGAATGCTAGTTGTGGGTGACACAAGTGGCTAAGAATCCTAGCCATGGGTGACACAAGCGGCTAAGGCTAGATAGGCCAAAATACCCAAATTGAGTGGTTAGAACCACTGCTTTTGCCTTGGAGCTGTCCAAGATCATTCATATGGTTTGTTAGCATGCCCCATATGAGTAGTCCCCTACACATGACGCATTTTAGGTGTCTACACTTCTTGGTAGCCATTCCCTCCTTGATGAACTCCCATAGGGTATTTCTAACAATTCTTTAAAACATATTATTAATAAGTTGATATGGAAGTCCAAAAAGCCTAACCCACATTGGAAGCTTTTTAATATTTTTTTGTCTAAACCAGGAAATTCTCACTCCATGGTCTTAAATAAAGGGCATCTCTCCCACTAAATCAAGGACCACCACCCATTATTTTATCCTTGATTTTCAAACTAGAAAAGATGACGAGGAAAAGATCTTTAGAAAGAAAAATGATGGAGTAATTAAAATTAAATCCCCACTTCCACTTAAAGAATTTGGAATCTCTAAAATCCTTGGCCAATTTCCATGATAATTGCATATTAATCCTCTTCTTTTAAGAACCATTATATCATGCTCAATCATCTTATCCTTGATAATCACTTCTGGTGTAACATATGCTCCCTAGATCAGACATTTCATATATTTGCTCTTCCTCTTATCTCCGATTTAGGCATCCATACTTCCAAATAAGTCGTCGTGACTTCTAATTAGGGCTTCCAAATATGGCTTTCCTTCCATGCTACCTAGTGAGGCTCACACTTGCTCTTATTAGGTGTAACTTTTATTGAGTTGCACTTATTCACATTTTAATTTAGTAATTTTTCATTCTCTATAATCTCTTCATAACATTTTATACATGTCAAAGTAATGATTTATCCATAATTTTTTTTTTTAAATTGGTTCTATGGGATTAAAACAGACCCAATTGGTATTACATCATGACCATGTTATCATGGTATTATAATCTCTTGGAAATGACATATGTATCACTTCACAAGATTTTGATCCTTGGTTTCCAACTTGAAAGTCAAAGTATTTAGCCAATTGAACACCTACCATTTTAGAATCACCCATTAGATTGGAACATTGGATTATGATGTAAAACTCCTTACCTCCCACCACATGATCCAATTCTACGGTTTACTTATAAACAATTTAATGTAAAAATAATTAATAATATGCTAATTAAAATAATAGTTCATCATCAAATGAGAAGTGTTTGACTAATTACATCCTCAAATTTCAACGAGGAAACCTAGGTTCAAATTTTGCCAAATGAAACATGCATGATCATCAAGTTTTTGAAATACCAGTGTGTAGTTGTGATGTAATATGTGTGGTTTTTGTTACAATCCCATGTAGTTGTTTAAAAAAATAAAATTTTATTGCCCAAAAAAGAACAAGCCAGCTGGTAGTGGTTGAGTGCTTGTCGATGGGTTTCCCCAGTTTGATTCCTTGGAGGGTCGAGGTCTCAGACTTCGTCTTTACCCAATGAACCGGTTTCCTACGCAACAAAAATAAATAAATGAAATCTTATCTAATTGAGCTCAAATGGATGAAATTGATCTTTTTTTTTAGCGAAAAACCCCTTGCGGAGCCGCCTTGGTCTAAGAGACCACCGACAGGGGGTTCTACACTGTCAAAGTCACCCGAGGGTCGCACCCAGCCCTCGCCCGCACCAATATTATCAATTGGATTTTGGATACCCAATTCAACTTTTTGGTAGGGTGGAGATTCGAACCTGGGACCTCCCTTGGAGGATTGCCCTCTCATCTCCAACTCACCTACAACACCTCGGTAGGATGAAATTTATCTTCAATTAAGAAGGCTAGCAAAAGTTTTAATATGTGAATAGTGATTCCTTAACTCTTAATTGAATTGTCTTGATTTTGGTATAAACTAAAATATATGACAATTCATTAAAAAGTATACATTAATTAAAATGTTATAAATAGTAGTCCCATGGGGGACAACGCAACGGTTCAAACTTTGGCTTTTCTTGGGAAGGTCCAAGGTTCAAACCGCGGCGTAGGCGAGTGTGTGAGGGGATGGGTGTGTGGTGGCTATGTGTTAAATTCCCTATTAATAAGTATAGCTCTCGGCTTTAAGAAGGGTCATGGTTAGGGGAGCCTATTCAACCATGTGCGTTGGTGGTCCGTAAGGGTTTCTCACATTAACCAAATAAAAAATGTTATAAATAGTATCATTATATAAATTAATTATATATATATATAAATTTTTTATGTGTTTTTATTATATTTATAATAAAAACACATAAAAAATTGGTCCTTTGGGAGAGATTGTTTGGTAAGTGCTTATTAGCTCACAACCTTTGGTTCAATCCTGTGAAGGCTAATAATCCAACTTATACTACTAACTAAATAAAAAAATATTATAAATAATATTATTATACAAATTAATTATATATATATATATATATATATATATATATATATATATATATATAATATAATAAAAACACATAAATAATGGTCCTTTGAGAGAGATTGTTTTTTTTTTTTATATTGAACATCGTTTACAAATATTTATAAATATCAGCGCTCGTTCGAGTAAACACAAGAGGAATCGACCTCACAACCACATAGATGATAATAACTAGGCAACTACCATTACACCAAATGCCATTTGGCACAGTGGCTAAGTGCTTATTAGCTTACAACCTTCACAACCTTTGGTTCAATCGGGCTAATAGTATTATGTTTGAATGAGAGTATTATAAATAGTATTATTATACAAATAATTATATATAAATATATAAAATAAAAACACATAAAGAATGGTCCATTGGGAGATTGTTTGGTTGTGGTTAAGTGCTTATTAGCTCACAACCTTTGGTTCAATCCTGTGGGGGCTAATAGTCTAACTTATGCTACTTTCATGGTTGGTTATTATGTTTGAATGAGAGTAGATATGAGTTTTATTTTTTATACATTGGTTACATTTACACTATTTTTAGTAATTGCCAAGTGCAAGGTTCAAAAACCACAAGGTTGCTTTCAACAAGCTTATATTACCTTAGCCACTTTAATGTGAAGGAGACCACTGATCACTTGAGATTCATATAGTCATGTCATTATTGATCTGACACACACTCAAAAGATTTAGAATAAACTACTATCTCTGCAACATGCATGTCTTCAAGGTTTAAACCTAGGTCTCTTCTTGGTAAGTGTCTAGCCACATAGACAACTACCAATCCACCTAACCCTTGGGAAAACTTTTAGGTTAGAAATAAACCTTAAGAGCTACTCTTAGGTGGCCGGCAATACCCTCCCATCCACTATCTAGAGGGAAACCACAAGAGATTTTTGCCCTTCTTACCATCGCAAAGGTCCGCACTGTGGACCTCCTATTCAAGAGGGGCAAGCATGCCTTCTCCACTTGCACTACAAAGACGGTCTGGATAAGAATTATATTAGTAACATAGTTTTAAAACTTGTAACTCGTGATAAACTTGACAACCTAATTTTAGAGGAAAGATTTTTTTTTTTCAATAAATAAAAAATTTATTTTAAGCAAACATTGGAGAGCCAAAAACTCTATTTAATTTTAATATTACATAAACAACTTTGAGAAAAGGTTCGAAAGTTTGATCGGTTTGTAAAGCGTCTCGTTTGGCATGAAACCTTGGTTCAATTCTTAGAACTTCACCTTGGTTCAAATCTTAGAACCTCTTACTATTAGAGGGTGTGTCGTGTCAACATCATCGACCACATGAAAAAGTTTACTCGGAACAACTGAAAGTTATAATAACAACAAACAACATAATTCGAACCAAAAAAATCCAAATAAAAAATGATGGAAAATATAACGAGTTTCGTGTAATATATAAAAAAATAAACAAACAACTTTGAGAAGATTACCCAACTTCCTCTTACATTATAAAGTGCATATTTTTATATATCATTATATTACATTTAAAAACTGGTGAACACCATTGTTCATTGCTTGGTCTATGAACAATGAATATCAGAAGTTCTCGTTTTATAATGAGAAATGACATTATATCTTCCAATTGTGCAGTCCTCAACCACTTCATGTGCTTGTTGGAGATGCTCGTCTAATTCTTTGAGCCACTTATTTACAGCTCCACGAATAAGATTCTCAGAAGAGCTAAACTGACCTAAGGTGAGGGCCACTTGACACTTCTGCATACTAAAGTTGATATCTATTTAAAGGTGAGGGTCACTTGATACTTCTGCATACTGAAGTTGGTATCTATTATTTTAAAGACTGCAAAATAAACTATGAAGGTATTTCAATTGTTCCTTGCAACAAATGACAATGGAGATGTGGCAAAGAATCTCCTTGATTGCCATGTCTATGCTCATGCTAACAAATTTGAAAACTAAAACGCTTGAGACTGTTATGCATATGTAATATTAAAACTAAAATAAAATTTATGTAAACAAATCCGGCATTTTTCTTTATTTTTGTGTTTGGGGTTGAGAAATTGCCAAGAAACTCATGGTTGGGCATCCCCATTCCACTGTGACTTCTTATAAGGGGAGAGCTGAGCTTGTTAACAGAGTATTTAACACACAACCACACACACCACCTTGGGAGCATTTAACACACAACCACACACATGTCACCTTGGGCCTCCCACACACATGCCACTGTTTGAACCTTTCGAAGAAGAGAACCATTGCTTTGTCCCCTAGACATAATGTTATTACATTTTTTTTATAAATGAGTTTACACGTCTTTGAGGGTCTTGGTCCCCTCATATCCAATGAAGTTTGAACCTTGTACCTCTCAAAGAAAAGCCAAAGTCTTTACCACTGCAATAAGCTTGTAGCTAATAAAACACGAAGAATAAGTCTTAATAGGTTTGAGACAAGTGAAGGGTAATAAGGACCTACCATAAAATAAACCAAGGTTCTAATCGAATAAACAACACTTTGTAGAACCACAAGGATACTCGAAGTTAAGGTCAAGTGACTTTTGAACTAAGATCAAATGTAACATTATGATTCATTTAAACACATCCTTTTAAAAAGAAATTCTAAGAAATATTATTCAATAAAGCTTCTAAAATGATTCCATGATTTTTTTTTTTTTTTATACCACTATAAAAACCTAAGATCAATGCATGTAATGAAACAATTGTAACATTATGAACTAGGATCAAATGTAACATTATGGTAGAGTCAAACACATCCCTTTAAAAGGAAATACTAAGCAATATTATTTAACAAAGCTTTTAGAATGATTCCATGTTTTTTTTTTTTAATTTATACCACTATAAAAGCTAAGATCAATGCATGTAATGAAACAACTTTCAGAAATATAGTAATAGGAATAACAATCCAATAATGCATACTAAATAACATCCATTGATAACAAATAATTTAAATCCAAATAACTAATACCAATCCTTCTTAGAAAGGACAAAATCTTATAATCATTTGAAGATTCTAGATTTAAATTAATACATATTCTTAGCACTTAAGACAAACTCTTATGTTCTAATGATACCACTTATGAAACAACTTTAAAAAATATAATAATAACAATAACAATTCAATAATACATAATAAACAACATCCACTGATAATAATAGTAATTCAAATCCAATATCAAAAAATTAAATATTCAAATAATTAAATTCTAAATACAAATTAATACTAATCCTTTTTAAAATGACAAAGTCTTATCACCGCTTAAAGATTCTAGATTCAAATGAATACCAATCTTACCACTTAAAACAAAAATTCTAGGTTCAAATTAATACTATAATTTAAATATGAAATGATTTTTTTTTTTTTTTTTAAAGCGAAAAAATCCTTGTGGGGCCGCCTTGGTTTGAGAGATCACGAACAAGGGGTTCTACACTGTCAAAGTTATTCGGGAGTCACACCTAGTCCTGCCCACACCAACGTTATCAATTAGTTTTTAGGTACCCAATTCAGCTTTTTGATAAGGTGGAGATTCGAACCTGGGACCTCCCTTGAAGGATTGCCCTCTCCTTTCCAACTCACCTGCAACAAGTCAACTCACCTACAACAAATGGATAAATATGAAATGATTTAACCTATAATATAAATCTTCCTATTTTTATATCTATAAAATGATTTCAACTATAATATAAATCTTCCTAATTTATTTTTTATATAAAAGTTTGTTTTTTCTATTTTCCTTTCCATCGTTATTTACTCCAACGACCCGATTAAAGTTGGAATTGTTGATCTTACTGTTAATCTGATAAATATAATATAAAATCGCCCAAAATCAAGTGATCGGTTATGTTTCCATTTAAAAAAATTAAGGAGCCATTTGTGTTAGTTAAGAAACGGCCAAAAGTAGGAGTCCAAGATAGACCCGATAAAAATTAAAAACCATGCATGTTTATCCGTTCCATCTTATCCGTTTCATTGCGGAAGTGGGTCCCATTTAGTTCGATAACGTGGAATTGACATAAGTGCACAGTTTTCCAAATGATCACTTTCAAAATATTAGTTTTTTTTTTGACATAGTTCCTCATCCTAAATGGAGACACCAAACCCACGTTCAGTCGATTTCGTTTATAAACAAATTATCAAATTCCACCTTTCGATCTGCTTGTAAGAGCGGACGAGATTCCACGATCACATGTAAAATTCATAGATAGCAGGCTCTCAGAAAGCAAAATAATTCATCTTGTGGAAAGATCCGGCGACCTTGGTACTCTGTTATGGCGATTTTTTCGCGCCTCCTCCCTGCCTTACGTAAAGCATTGAGTTCCAGGCCGTCAGGGGCGAGGAGGTCATGCGATCGATTCCTGTCGAGCGCGGCGCACAATGAAAAAGCGAGCGGGTATCATTTGGGAAACGGGCCTTCCAGCATGCGGGCCGCCGTATTTTGGGAGCCCGGGAAGCCGTTAACCTTCGAAGACTTGCAAATGCCGCGCCCCAAAGCCGGGGAAGTTTTAGTCAAAACCAAAGGTATGCATTTCTGTTTCCTCTATCACATGGATTTGAAAAGTTTTATTCAGAAGATCCAGCCGTCTATTCTCGACAGTGTTTCTTGTGGTGCTAAAAAAAGATCAATATTAATGTTTTCACAGAAAGGACGTGGGACCTTGCAGAGTAGCAATTCACTTATTTCGTAGACTTAGAATTTGCAATTTAGAGGCATTGCGAGCGGTTGTTTTCTTTTTTTTTAAGTTTTTGACCCTTTTTCACTATTCATGGATTCTCAGGGATTGATATTAGAGTGTTGGAAATTGCTGAAACGAACACAACATTTAGCACAAATGAGTATTTGACATTCACCTCTGAATGGCAATGATGGCCTCTTTCACCTCTTCATCTTCTAACATTGAGCTTTGCTGTCCTCTTTATCATCCGTAATGGTGATAGTACTCTTTCCCGTGTACTATGAATATTAGGGAAAACTAACGGAGTCATGTTTTGCACTAAGTAAAAATTGCGCCAAAGCTGATTGCTGATTTTTTTTAATTAATTTGGACTAGGTGGTTTGCGGTCAGTTGCTTGGTCAAGTTCTTCTCTGAAATCTTTCTCTTCTGCTTTGTCGTGTTGACCCTGATTCCAACTTTTATTATTATGGTTTTGTATCTAACTGTTGGACGCAAAGGTAGCTGTCAGATGTTTACTGAAAGGATTTTTTTTTTAATTGCTTACATAAGATTGAAATATGTGTCATTCGTATTTTATTATGACTGGTAATAAAATGGCTTGACAATTTAACATGAATCCTGCTTCTTTAAAAACTAATACCATTTGATGGCCTAAGAGGACATGTTGCCTGTAGACTACGGAAAGTTGTGGTTAGGTGTTTGGCTGGTCTTCCCGTCTACCTGTCTGGACTATAAGATTGTTCGTCCATTGTACGTTTCTCACTCCTGTTCATACATACGTTACACTTCTGTTTTCGTCTGTGCCTGTGGGACTGTTACATTAACAGATATATTTTACCTCCTAAATCCGATTTGTGGTTGTTTAAGAAGTTTTTTAATATGAAGCGTAAGGCGGAATATTATATGAAGAATATAAAGATTTTGAGTGCTGAGCTGTGATATTGCATGCATGCGTCATGAATGGAAAATGAACAGTTGAGTGGGACCCCATTTCAGAATTTTCATCAAGGGATATAGAAGGAATATTGCAAAACAAGAGTCAACTTTTCCTATAAAACTGGAAGCATTAGCCTCATCTAACCCTGCAAATCAGTGAATGAGACAATGTGCCGAATGTTGTATAAGGATGATCTACTGATGTTCTATATATGCTGGTATTGTCATGAAAAACTTATTAGAGGAATGCATGAGCAGAAAAATTCCAGTTTGAAGTCTTCATTCATGTTGCAATTGCTGAAAATTGTTCTGGCATTGATAAATATTCTACCAAGAAAAGAACCAATTAAGATCAAAAGCACAGGATAAGGCACTTGCAGACAATCACAAACATACAAGCCATAACAGCCTATAAGAATGTGATTAAAATATGATCTGGACCTGCAGTAAATTTAAGATATAATGCACAGATTGATATTCAACTAAGAGAAGATGGCCATCAAAACTGAATGCACACTCTTCATTAATGTGGTATAAATAGATTTACAAAGATGAGGTTGAATGGTTGCAAACTGCCCTTGAACTGGGCATGCACGGTAAGATTATACTTTGAGGTTTAACTCAAACTCTAACATTCTCACATATATATAGTTTAGTCAAGTAGCATGCTGCATCTCTTCAAAGGTACTTATGTCATACATGATCTTTCTGTGAATTATGAGATTGCATACTGGATAAAATTCCTATGATGTGGTTTGAATTCCCTTGCCAAGAATGCTCTAACCTTATGTATCAAAAGTTGTGTTGTGGGCAAGCAAAGGCACTTTCTTGTATTTGTAATAACTAAATTTTTGTGATACATATTAACCGTATTGATTTGTAACCGTTGGATTTTAGTTGACATCTTAGAACTGAAGAGATGTTTTAGTTTTGTGTTTGTGTTTCATGGAATTTAGTGCTTCAACTCGTGTGGTGAGAGGACTTGTTAACATTTGTGTTTGTTTCAAGAATCTCTTTGCCCTTATCCTACAACGTAAGAGTAATGACATTAGAAGCTTCAATGTGCAAATGCTTATTAGAATGTGCTGCCCTTTTATCATTGTGATAATTATACCACTTCCTTGTTGGTTGGGATTCTATTGCTCTTTGATTGTAGTTTATTGCCATCGGTTTGCATGGTAAGTGCTTTGTCTTTTGATTTTCGCCAGCATTTTACCTTAAAGGTTGGATGCCCTGTTGCATATTGCAGGAGGCCATAGATGACATAGGCCTTAGATTTCTTCCTTAAAGGATCAGGGGTTGCTCATGTTCTTGTGATCATTGGTGCCAAGATTCAGCAGATGCTGATGCAAAGACAAGTCCTTGCACCCAAGCATTGGATTTTAACACAACACCACAACGTGGTGCCAAGCAACGCCAAGCCTTTTAGCCAGCCATTGGCACCAAACACCAGTTGTGTGCCAGCTTAGCATTGAGCACCAATGCCAAGTGCCATCTTAGGATGCTGGCTTCTCATTGACATTATTTGCATGTGTTTAACTACTCCAAAAGATCAATGCTAGTTGTCAATGCACGTTGTTAGTCACCATTCTACCTAGCACCATAGGAAGACATATAGAAAACCGTTTAATGACTCACCATAACTATTTATTTTTTAACTGTTGCAATCTGAACTGTTTTTGCTTTTGTAGGGTTCTTATAATTGTATTGTATATTCTCTATGTAGGTTAGATATTCAATATAAATGGCTCCTTTGATGATCTTTGGCTTCTTCAAGGAAGATTAGAGTTTTTGTAGTTAGACTCCCAACAACCCACACACAATAGACTTGCACATATAGATGCCGACCACGCCACTCTTGCCTATTGCCTAAGCTTTGGTATTAAAGCTAGCTTGGCTAGATGAGAGCCTTACCATTTGATGTTTATCTGCATTTGCACTATCTCTAAATAAAACTTTTCATTTATTTACATAGTTTCTGGTTTTTGTGCATTTCATAACCGATATCCTTGGTTTGTTATTTCTCTTTTACATCTAACACCATATCGTATGAGGAAGTGTTCATTGCACCCTATTTTATTAATTCTGAAACATGACTTGTGTAGCCTCAATAGTTGAGCTAGGGAGTTGTTCTCATCCCATGCCGTTGGGCCCCTACAAAGTGGATCATTACTAATAGAGTTTAGTTTCATGCTTCTATCTTTGCAATAACCAATCCTTGTCTTTGTCACATTTCAATTCCTTTGCTTGAGATGAGCCTTTTAGTAAGCTACACTGCTAAATGTATTCTAGTGGTACGAGAACGAAAGCATCACACCTAGTTCTATGTTTGAATATTGAGAAGAATGTCACTTTGAGTGCAAAGATGGTTGAATTTGTAAAGTTGACAGGCTCCAAAATGCGAGTGTCTAGAAGCCCATCAAGGACATGGTGGATGAATGGATAGCAACTTTATTTGGGCAGTTTTATGACCTCTTACTTTAGATGGTTTTAGTAGCCACCTCCACTCTTGCCCCTTTTCGATGCCATAGTTCTCTAAGGTTGTAGACAAATTTGACTTTCTAATAATCCAAGGCAAGCTCAATGTCGAGGAGTTAGATACATGGCTTCAATATCTAGACTCATTATCCAATTGACTGGTTCATTGATGCCAACAAGATTTCTTTTACAGCACTCAAGATGTCTAAATTTATTAAACCACTAGTACCCAACAGAAGAGCAATCTTGATCCAGTTGATATCTAAACGAAGTTCATCGATATTGTGCATGTTGTTGATCTAGTTGATATCAAAATGAAGTTCATCTATATTGTACGTACTTGTTACTACCCCTTTGGTCATTATAAATATGAGTACATGTTTCTAGTAGTCGCACCAGTGACGTGAGCAATTTGTCCAACAATACACAAATGAGTTCAATGAGCTCCTCCCTTGCCTGCACATCAATGATGATGAGAAGCTTCAATGGAAGTGCATTAGTGTCCTTCATACCACAACCATTTTAAGATGAAGTTCCCTCCCACAGACATCATGACACAAGGTTATCGGTTTGTGAGTAAGTTGGATGATAAGTCTTGCAAAGTTGAAGGGTCATGTGTAATCCTTGTGCAAGATGTAGTAAGTGCCAATGCCATCACAACCTAAGAAGCCATAACTGAAGGTTTCTTTTGTGCAATAGAAGTAGAAATCTTCGATCACACAAGAGGAAAACAAAAAGTGGGAGGTAAATGGTGCAACCACCATAAGATGCATATTCATAATGCTTATAATTGTCAAGCACAATAGAAGCCATTTATTGTTGAGCCCAACAATCCTGATTGCATAAAGACATTAGATAATGATGAGGACATGCCACTTGTATTAGTGTCAATTGTCAATGGTTTGGTAACGCCTCTGAATTAGATGTCTTTGAAGAAAGAGAGCACTTGTTCAACACTTATTATTGGATTAACATGGCAAGTTGTTGCACATTATCATCCACTTTGGAAACCATAATGTCATCGCTCAAAATAGTTTCAAGCGCTTGATTTTTCAGATTGAATAACATTCTCAATCTTGCTTCCTTGAATGGCTGTGATTGGGAAATGCGATTGAGGTTAAGTGTCAATGCCCCTTCAAGTTTAGAATCAAGCCCATGTGTGATATTGTCACTTTTCATGTAGTGTCATTGGAGATTTGTGATATTCCGCATGAAAGGCCTTATCTCCTCGGTTGCAGTGCAAGCTACTAGGCTTGTTCTTAGCAATGGTTTGTGCACATCAAGGATGTGACTTATCACATTCCTGAGTGTCTTCCTATGATAAAGGTAACACTTGCTTCGCCTAAGCAATGTGAGAAACTCATTTCTCATGCTTAGAAGTCTGTGCTTCTCACGGTTCACCTAATACCACCTATTTGTGCCAAGAAACTTTCCCGTGTAGCATGTAGTTAATCACTTCTAAATAGCCTCACTAGATGGATACATTACTTCAGTCCTGCTTTGATGTTTTTGAGGAACCACATAGATTCCCTTTTTATTATGTCATGAAGCAACTTATAGACTTGGTCCAAAGTTCACCTCTAACAAACAGTCCTTTTCTATCACTATTTGGTTGGGGAGAATGATAAAATTAGGTGTGAGATCTAGGAACTTATTGACCAAGGGAAGATTTGTCTAACATCTTCTCTCCATGACAACTTGATTGTCTTAGTGCCAAAGAAAGATGCTGCTTGGTGCCTATGCATTGATTACTGTTGTCTCAACAAGATCATTATGAAGAGCAAGTACACTGCCTCATGTAGATGATCTCTTGGACTAGCTCTATGGGGTGTGTTCCTTCACCAAGATCGACCTCAAGTCAGGTTATCACAAAGTGCATGTCAACTTTGAGAGACAACTTTCAAGATTGAGAGGTTGATCAAGTGGTCAGTTATGCCTTTTGGTCTTACCAATGCGACAACCACATTTATACATTTGATGAACGACTTTCTGAGATCCATTCTTTGGGTTTTTCATCATTCTCTACTTGGGTTACATCCTCAACTATAGTAATACATGGGACAAACATGTTAAGCATATGCAATAAGTATGGGATGCCTTGTGCCAGCACAAGTTGCAAGTCAACATGGCCAAGCGTATAGTCAGTGTGTCAGAGATTCAGTCCTTGGGCTACATCATCAACCACCATGGAATCCATGTATGTTTGACAAAGATCAGAGTCAGCCAGGAATGGGTTGTTCCCACTAACATGATCAAGCTCAAAAGTTTCTTGGGCTTAGCTAGCTTCTATTATGTCTTCTTCCTAGGTTTTTTGCATGTATCCTGGTCACTCATGATAAAGGCTCCTTTAGATGGATCAACACCCAGTAACAGTGGTTTGAGAAACTAAAGAAGCATCTCTATCTAGGATCAGTGCTAACCATCCTAGGCATCACTTTGTCCTATTGAGACTCAACCTTTTGAGATTGAGATTGATGCATCTGACTATGCATTTCATACCATCTTGATTCAACATGCATCTTATCACCTATACACTGGAAAAATACTACATCTACGAAAAAAAGTTGTAGGCCATCATGGAAGCAGTATGCCACTGGTGCCACTACATAGTGTGTGGGGAAGCCATCTGATTTTCTTCATTCACAGAGTAAGTTGGGAAATATGCGCAAGATAAACTGGATGATCTAGCTGCAATAGTTCCATGACCATAGTTGAGAAAATCTGTAAAAAATCCTGATTCGATCCGATTTTTCCCGATTCACAAGCTAGCCGATTTTTTGCCGATTTTTGCCGATTTTTTCCCGAAAAATTCTGATATGCATGAAAAAAACTTTTTTTCAATGAAAATTGCATTTTCTTCGGTTTTTTCAATGAAAAAATGTCGATTTTTCCCGATTCTTCTCCATGCCGATTCCGTCTGATTCCAATTTTCTCAACTATCACAAGGAGATTCCGAAGTCACTTCCATTTTGTGATAAAAAATCACAAGGAGAATCAAGCAACTGATTCACTTGGCTACCCATCAACCCAAATACTTATCATAGTGATGGATGCTTGCAACCAGTACTTCATAAATTGGGGTTCGTTTAATCCCAATGATTGTGACTTTTCTTAGATGTACCATCAACTTGTGCAAGGCAATCTAGTTGCCAATCACTACCTTAGTGATGAATTTCTTTATTGCTTGGGGCATCTCTATGTCCCATCTAGCATGCCTCCCTAACTCCTGATTCAGGATGCACACTTCTCCAAAGTAGCCAAACATTTTGGCACCAGCAAGGACGTTGCAACAACATTTGGATGAAGTATTGAATGGGAACTTCCTTGCATTCCTTTGAATGCTGTGTATGAGCTTCCTTCCTTTTGGACCTAGAAAGCTTCCAACCTAATATTCCTAATAAGGGTTGTTTTTATGCCTTCCATTGTTGATTGGCATAAGAAATGAACAACCACCTCTTCCTCTTCTTTTCTGGTCACTGAAAAGTCCCTTTTTTGGCATTTATTGTGGCTGATTTTGTTCTTTCTGATTTATGTTCTTGTTGTTTTTCACTTATCTTGTTTTTGTCTTTTGTGACCTTAAGAGTAAGAATTCATCAGAATCTTATGGTCTACCGGCAAGGACGCCACTTGCATTATCGGTGATGTGACCCGGGTTCAATCCCCACGGCGGATGTGTATAAGAAGTATTACTCAAAAAAAAAAAAAAAATTGCGTAAGTTTGATTAAAGATTTTGTAAATTGAAAATGTCTCTCGATTTATCTTTTAAGTACGTTAATAGAGAAATGTTTACATAGTACAATTTAATCTACAACAATAAAAAAAGGGGAAAAAAACACTATGATTATGTTGGTCTTTGTGAAATCCTCATTTAAAACAATATTCTTGATCACTGACTTTAATTACTTCAATCTAAAGCAACAACAAATTTTAAATACATGAATTATATTATTTGATTAGTTCCGTCACTGTCAATCTTTATTCTGAATTTAGCGAACCATATTTTGTACGTATGGGGCAAACAATTTCACAACAATACTATTTTCTGATATTGGATGGCCCACTCCTGTAATTTGTTTACAAGTTGAAGGGGAGGAATGATTTGTCTCAATCTGTCTTAGCAGACATTTCTAATTTGTGATCTGTATTTCACTTACAGCATGTGGGGTGTGCCATTCTGATCTTCACGTCATGAAGGGAGAATTGGCTTTTGAAAGACCTTGTGTAGTAGGCCATGAAATAACAGGAGAGGTAGTTGAGCATGGAGCACATACTGATTCTGTCACAGTAAAAAGGTTTGTAACAAGTGATTTGATACACAGTTTTTGTCAAGTGACATTGTAGTATTTTTAATAAATATGTAAACGTTGTATAGTGTAGGCATTATTCTTGCACAGTAACTTAATTGGATATCACCTTTGAGGCCTTTTGCTTTGCTTTTAGCTGGTTTGATCCTTTTGACAGTTGAAGATGACAAAAGAAGATTTATTTCATCCGCAATGGATTTTTTCTTGTATCATATGAATACAGAGTCTCGGGAAACATTGCTCTAACTTGTAGGCATTTCCATTGGTCATTATGGAAAGTACACAATCTAAAGGAGAGTACTGTTTTTAACATGCAGATTGCCTATTGGATCTCGTGTTGTTGGAGCTTTTATCATGCCCTGTGGAAATTGCTTATATTGTGTGAAGGTAATTTGCTGGCTCAAGCAAGTTTAAATGATATATCTATGCTTATGTTCTCAGTTTCATAGCTGTTTGGATTGTTTTCATCAAGTCAACAACTTCATAGATTATGGAGCATGGTTCTTGTGATTTACAGGATTTCCACATTAACTAAGTTATTTAACTATATGAATCACAGGGGCAAGAAGATCTTTGTGAGCCATTTTTTTCTTACAATAGAGCTAAAGGAACACTGTACGATGGTGAAACTCGCCTATTTCTTCGTAGCAATGGTATTTATCCTTTCCCCCCCCCTCAGATTTGGTCCTTTGGTGAGTAGATTGACAATCAAACAAATAAGACTAAATACAAATATTTAATTAAAATTGTCTTAAAAGTTTTTTTTTGGAAGCCCTTATAGGCCACACAAGGGCCATTGAATTATCTCTGCTAATTGTTTCACATATGCATACTCTACATGATGTTGTATGTTAATTCATGTTTCAGGACAAACCTGAAACTGAAACTAATTTGTTTGATTATACAAAATAGATATTTTTACAACTATCTGGATGCATCGAATTCGGCTTTAGTTCGTGCAATTTCTTCTATTATATCAATGTTGCCTGGACACTTTTCATTTTAATTTTGCATTAGAACTCCATAAGAAGTCTCCTACGCATGGTTTTGAATTGAACACCCACTGTTATTTCCGAGAAGAGGACTATTACAAGCCATAGGAGGTGCAGAAAACTATTTCAGGTATGTGTTTCAATTGATCCACCGAAGAATTTGAAAGTGATTGATGTTTGGCAAGATGAAGTTGAACATCCACTTGATCTTGATCTTTATGAAATGAAAAAGAGACTACAACAGATCCTCCACTTTCTTTCTGTTATCATAGCTTATAGTTTCAACTGTTTGTAACAGATGCATTCTCATGATGATTAATATACAATAAAAGGAAATTCTTTCCAGGTGTTAACAATACTACCAAACACCAAAATCTAGGATAACAGCAGATGAGGTCTATTACAAGCAAAAAGCCAGCAATGCAAATTTTTTGGGCACAATTCAGATAGTAGGATAGTATGCCAAACTCAATACGATAGGATTTATTTTTTTATTTAACTGCAATTCCCATAAAAAAAAGGGAGATGTTCCTTTTTTTTTCTTCCTCTGAAACCATCCAATTACCTGTATGACTGGTTTTGGTATTGGTTGTACTGATTCAGGTTGTACACCTCCAGGAAGAAAATCTACCTTTTGACTCTCTTTCTTTTCTTGTTCTCTTCTTCACACTTCAGCTCCACAGCTAAGGCATTGTAATAATCACTCAGGTCATACCATGTGGATTAAATATATCTCTACTGAAGTAGCTTGGACCATACAAGCCCAAGCATTACAGCCAAGATATTCGAAGTCACTACTTGGAGGTACTCCTCTGGCATTCATCTTCCTTGATGCCAAAGAATCTTTGTATATGTTTCGCTCTACAGCCTGCAAATCCCTCAGGTCCAAGCATCAATATCGTCAGCATAAAAATGATATAAATGTTAGGCAAAACAAAAGCCAAAGGAATTGTTTTGTTTCCTCTCTACAATGATAAAGACACGGAAGAAGAAGACAATGCAGACAAAAAGAAAGAACAAAAATGCGAAGAAGAATAAAATTTTCCAGTTTCAAAGTTTCCTTTGCCAAAATGGTAATTACAACAATAAATTGCTGCCGAAAATAAACTCTTGACCCGTTCTTATTCCTCTGTGAGAAGTCCAGTGAAAGCAGAAAACTGCCCCTCGTGAGACTGGTTGGAAAGAGTGGATTACACCAACAATGAAACCACCATGTTTTTGGAGCCAGAGAAAGGAGAAATTGTTAGTACTGATCTAACTGTTTTTAGTCAAGAACCTCAAGTAGGAAACGAGAAGACACATCCTAGAATGATTCAACTCTCTACTTTTGGCAAAAATTCAACTACTCAACCAGGTTTGCTTCCAGAAGCAAATGCCAATTCTGAGAGATATAAAATCACCTGATTTCATTACCACCAAGAACTTGAAGTTGTGGTTTTCTCTGATTTAAATGTTGTAGCCAAAAATGAAGGTCCAACACCCACAGCAAGATCCTTTGGCGGATTCTCTTCCTCCATCCCCAACAAGCAACTGGTCAGAGGAGATGCAAAATAAGGTCAATAAGCACCTGTTGATCAGTGGCTCTGATACCATGTACGAGAAATTCAGAGTATATATTGTATTCCTTATATATATATATATATATATATATTAGCAAAATTAAAAGGGCAAATTAAATCAAACTTATTCGGTTGTGTAAAAAAATTGATGATTTTCAGACATTTTTTAATTTTTTTGGGAAATGCGGCAACATAGATTTGGATTAGTTGGCTTAACTGACTTGAGGAATATTTACTTTGTTTCCAATTGACACCCGTAAATTTTGTGGGTTGTCTGAGTTCCCCTCTATCAGTGTGAACTTCTCCAACCTTGGCTTATGTAACATCTGTAAAATTCAACTTCGTCAAAATTCAGTGAGGTTTGATTTTGAAACTAGATTCTGAGTTTAATGCTTTCTTATTTGTCTGGTGGAGTTTAAGACCTGCTTTAAATGAGAAACCCATGAGCCTGGCCCGTGAGCTGTAAGTATCTTGGGAATAACAAATAAATAACAGCTACAAAGAGGATGGCCAATGGAACTGCTCCAATTTTAATGCCTACAGAAGGAAATTATTAAACATGCACAAGGACCAGATCTGACATTTTGTAATGATATTTTTTAAAAGAAACTTGAGGTCATATTGTCCACTCATTGAGATTTGAATATTATAGAAGCTCTAATAATGTAATCCATTTGAAAACTTTTTTTATGTACTTTAAGGGCATCCGCTCAGAAATGTATTATATTTTTGGAAACTGGTTTTTTATGTCATGGATGGAGGTCTTCCTACAGAACACCAAAGTTATTAAAACAAGGATATGCAGAGCAAGCTGAAGGAGAAAACAAGAAGATGAGCTGGCCTAGACATTGTTGAGTGTATGGGATGTCAAAAAAGCTAACATTTACACCATGGAAATGAAGAGGTCACATTTTTTCTCTGATGCACTGTTGTGAATAACTGGTTTGAGACGTGAACCTGTCACCGATTGAAGAAGAATGGTTTGTTAAGTCTAATAGCTTTGTTAACAACATCATCAATTTTGACAGAATTTGAGAAATTTGATGGAGTGCACTTTAAATTTCCATTCTATGTGATACATAATCCCTATATAAATGTATACAATATGTTATTTGTGCATGGTATTGTAGTAATTGTATGCTAAGGCTTAAATGGAACAAGGACTTGTTAAATCTTATTGGCAGTAGGCCATTTTTAATATTGAGCTCTTTACCTATGTACTGGTAACAAGGTTAACTGCTATTGGAGAAAACGCTTATGTTGCCACTTTCCGCTTTTACAATTCAGAATTCACAAAAAACAATTTTGTGTTGCTATTATGATTTTTGATACTTGTTCTGTTTGCAGGCAAGCCTGTCTATATGTATAGCATGGGAGGACTTGCAGAGTATTGTGTAGTCCCAGCTACAGCACTGGCTATTCTTCCAGATTCACTGCCATATACAGAATCTTCTATTCTTGGATGTGCTGTCTTTACAGCATATGGTGCAATTAGACATGCAGCTGACATGCATCCTGGAGATACAGTTGCGGTCATTGGTGTTGGTGGCGTAGGATCTAGGTAAAACTTGTGTCATAAAATATGTCTGCTAGGGTGTATTTCTACTAGTTTAATTTCTATGTTTGTTAAAATCATTAGAATAAATTGTAGCTATGGAATAAGGGGGAAAATGTATTAGGCATTGGTTCATTTCTTTACTATGTTTTACCCCAAAAATTCAAGATTGCATGTTCTCCTGTGTTTTCCTTAACTTATATCTCTTGATTAAGATGATGTTTCAATTTTGAGTGACAATTTGCTTGTATCTTAATTTTCTATTTTATGGGTCTGATCTGTATCACCGGCCAGACTGGCTGACATGAGTATGTGATTGAGAACATTAAGATATATTTGTGTTATGTTTTGTTGTTATATTGGGTTCTGATGTATTTGTAGAAAAAAACAACGTAACAAGGACATAATTTTATATAGTTGTTATGGAGGTACTGTTGCCACATTTTGCACACAGTGCCATGTCTCCGGTTTCTGTAAGTAGGCTGCTCTTTCCCCTTCATTCTCCTCATTTTCCCTCCTTTCTTCATTTCTCCCTTTCCCCTTCTTCCTTGCAATTCCATTCCCCCTTCTTCGTTTCCCCTTTCTTCCCCAGTAAAATTTCCAGAACAGAGGTGTTCCCTGAAAATTTCTAAGTGTTGGGGCGACACCCGACTTCACAACGAAGTCGGAGTGCGCCCCTCAGTTGGAGCGCAGTAGGGAGCCCAAAGCGCAAACAGGCAATGTTGAAGCAGAATCTGACTAAGTGTCAAGGGCGCAACCCGACTTTGCAGCGAAGTTGGAGTGCGCCCTTCTTCCTGGGCGCACTAAGGGAACAGTCTGTTAGAAAACCAGCTAAGTGCTGGGCGCAACCCGACTCCGCAGCGAAGTCGGAGTGCGCCCCTTTTCCAGTGCGCAGTCCGAGCAGCGGACGAAGACAACCAAGCACCGGTGCGCAACCCGACTTCGCAGCAAAGTCGGAGTGCGCCCTTTGACCAGTGCGCAGTTGGGTAAAGTCAACTCAGAAATTTGCTAATGCAAGAAGGCCTTCCAACTGCACTGTCTCCCTCCTGCACAACCCGATAGCGCCCGAATGCCTGGCGAAGTTGGATAAGCTGTCTTTCAAGGCAGACACGTGTCACACTTCAGCATCTGACAAGTGTCCATCTTCGGAATTCGAGCCAAGACTTGACCGTGCAAGGACAAAGCATGGGCTTCACTACCGGCGTCATCTGTCATCATTTAAGCTGATGTGAAGTGCCATCCGCCGCACCTACCCGCATTCCTCGTTGATCGAAGACTTGTCCCAACGCGCCGCCACGTAGCTGTACCATCTTCGGGGACACCATGTCGTAAGGACAGTCCGGCCCGACGAAGTCAGCATCGGCAGCTCCTCGCCCGCTCGTGTCGCCCATCGTCTTGTCTGGGACTTTGTGCCCATGAATGTAATCGGGGGGAGTTTTGGGCTATAAATACCCACCACATTTTCAATGTAAGTGGTGGAAGGGGAATATATTGCTAGGGAACAATTGTAGCTGTGTGTTTGCCTCAAATATAAACATATACTTGGCTCTGCTTACTGTCTTTTATCTTGCATGCTGCCTCTCTTTGTCATTTCTGTCTCATGTTTCTTGTGTCATTGCTTGATGTTGTACTGAACTCTGGACTCCAGCATTTGATGGCCAGGTATTCCTGGAATGCATAGATAGGGGATACATGGGATCGCTGATAGCTGTAGTTTCAATATGTGTTTGTAGATGAATGCTGCTAGTAGTGGTGATTGATTCGTTGCCGTGCTGCTTATTCCCCCCACCCAACTCCAATCACATTTGGAATCCCTTTCTGCATCTTTATCTCTTTCTGTACCTTTTATCTCTTTCCTGCACTCTTGTCTTAACACCAACCCCACAGGAAGCCGGCCTTCTCCGGAGATTGGCACGGAAGGCATTCCTTCCTTCCGGCCTTTCAATTTGGTGGGCGAATCTGGGCGCAATAACAACAAATCCTTTCCTCATGGCAGATTCGTAACCAACGGCTTTCTGCACGCACCGGTGGGACATGGAAGTTTCCCACCCCCAGACAGAATCGAAATACTAGTGCTCGCTTCAATGCTGTTCAAAATCAGAGCACCTGGCTACTCTGCAAATCTGAATATTCTCTGAGTCCGAAAAGACCAGCCCTAACGCCTTCATGCAAACAAGAAGGTGACGAGCAAGGAATCCGGAGAACCCGCCTGACTTTTACGAACTTGACCTTGACGCTCCAGGCGAGCGTGTCAGGATGGCTAATTATCAAGCTTGCGAGGCCGAAATCCAAGAAGCCGAGGCCGAGATTGAACAAGTTGAGGCCGAAGAAGAATTTACATCTTCGGATAGTTCCGATACCGAATACACTACCGGATCAGAAGCAGAAATGGCTGATCATCTGGATGAAGACGACCTCTTCCCGGCGGTGGATTCTACGGGGCCCTTGGCCCTAGTCGGACAGCAAGTCGTGCCCCCTGCTACCTTAAAGTCTATCCCTACATACGACGCTATGGCAAGACGGCGTATGAACACATCCAGGACATTCTTGCCCCGGTCGCGCTTCATTCCATTACCGACGAAAGTGTGAAGACCCGTCTCGCTGGCCCTTTCCTTAAGGGGAAAGCTTATCTATTGGTGGAGATCGCTGCCGGAGGGATCCATCACAGGGTGGCGACAGTTAGCCGACAGACTCGTGAAAGGATGCAACGAGTCCGCTGATCCCTCTTCTTTGCTGCATCAGTTCCAAAGTATTCAGAGACACCCCCAAGAGGAGGTGTCAGACTTCAATATCCGGTTTGCAAGGTCTTGGAAACGAGTACCTCGCGAACTCAGACCATCAGTAGGTCAGGCTGCCTACTACTATCTGAGATCCTTCAACTCAGACATTTGCCCTGCTGCTGAAGGTTGCTAGAATCAACACGTTCCCTGCTCTGTACGAAGCTGCCCAGCAAGCTGAAATGGACATCATCTCCATTGGCAGGCTTCCGCACAGAGTACAACCACCCATCTACCCCGATTTTCCCCGATCGCAGTATCCATCAGCTTCTGGTTCGGAGCCGTCCACTTCAGGACAACCCCAGCAGCAATGGAATCCGGCGCCGGTCGTGAACCCTTACAGCCCGCCGCAAGTTCATTATCCGCCTCCCCGTCCGCGTTTTCCAGCACTTACTGCTCCCCTGCAGCATGCACAATATTCAACTCCTCCATTGGCTGCATTACCTCCCCCAGCTCAGCTGCCGCCGCCTCCTGACCATGATATTCAGAATCAAATCCTACAGGAGGTACGGGCTCTGGCCTCTGGCTATCATACCATGTCTAACGACATGACTGTTCTGAAAAAGAAGCAGGCCCAAATGGATCTGGCTCCAAGGAGGCCATATCCACCCCCGGTGTTGACGAAAGATCGGCCCCCCGAGCAACATTTGCAACGGCGGCCCCCTCCGAGGAATGCTGCCATAGAGGATGAACCTGGTACTTCCGACCAGGTCAATTGGTGCACCACTTGCAATGACCCGCATGCCGAGGATGACTGTACATTACATCAGCATAACCTCCAGACTTTGGCCGGTAGCGCCATTGAAGACGAAGAACTCTACATGATCCTGGGCAATGAAAGCAATTTCGCCGTTTCAGATGAAGTCCCGATGCCGCCTCCTGCCAAGGAAAACAAGAAGTCTGCCGAAGCTGCAGCCAAACCCTTAAAGGTGTACGCTAGTAGAGACAAGGCACAACTTGAGGAGATACCGCCCTATAAGAGGCTGTGGCCCTACACAGCCAAAGACAAAACTCCTCCGGCGAAGACTCCCGCAGTCAAGCCGCCCATAGCCAAAGCTCTTCCGGCTAAAGCTCCCACTACTCAGCCTCTAGCTGAAACAAAAGAACAAGCTCAGGAGAGGCTGAGATATCCGTCTCTAACCAAGAGGCAAAGAGTTGAGGCCACTCAACAGTACCGGACGAAGTACGAGCCGACGAAAGAAGCGGAAGGAGCTAATACTTCAGGCTACAGCATAGTAGATGAGTTGAAGAGAATTCCTGCAAGAATCAGCATGTACGATGCCCTTCAACTCCCAGGCCAGGTTGATCTGCTGCAAGAATCCCTGAAAATCATGAAGAACGACAAGCAGATACAGCCCGCTGTCCTGGTGCAACCCCTGACATTAAATAAAAGTTATGAGTGTTGAACTTCTTGGCCTTGTTGGGTGCTCTTTTAACCCTAGGAGGCGTTGACAACAATGTCTTCCTCTATCTGCAGGAATTTCACCTGTTGGGAGAACTTGTTTCCCTTGAAGATAGGTATGTCTTGCACGCCACCCTACACTGCATGCAAATGACTTGGCTGTCTACCCAGGATTTGAGCATCCCTTGGACTTTAGTTGAATGGAATAGAATAGGACTTTAATGTCTGCTGTATTAGGAGAATGTCTTGTGGTGAAAGTTGCACATAGAGAAAGGCATGTAGAAGCATATGTGGGGCCCAAGACTCTAATTAAATGGACAAATGTGATGTCTGTATTGAATCACCTAAAGAAATACTCTTTTAACACTACATAGACAAATGTTTGGTAATCTTGCATTTCCAATCTGTTTGAATATACCTTTGATTATTTTAATGATCTTCTGTATATTTAATACCTATAAATTAAAAACATTAAATAAAAATTATGAGTGTTGAACTTCTTTTTACATTTTAATGGTTATTTTTTTAATTAAAACATTTAAATTAATTAAACAAATATTTTTCCTTTTCGAACTTAATGGCAAACTTCATAACTATTTTCTTTTAATGGCAAACTTTTACCAAAAATTATCTTTGACAGATTTAAACACAAAAACAAATGCAACAACTTAGGTTTATCCTATAGGATAAACCTATTTATTGAACCCAGATTCGGGCTTGAGGCAATATTTGGGAAAAAATAGAACTTGACAAAAAGAGGAAAAACATCAAATATAGTAAATTTTACAGAAAGAGATTCGCCTATAGTAAAAACAAATCACTTTGCGGTCACACAGTTTGTGGACTTGCTGGTTTTCATGGACCTGTGGAGAGTCTTAATGCTGTGGTTTATCCCATTGTTTAAAGCTTGAACTTAACCCACGTGCTGTAGGTGAGTTGGAGAGGGTAGGCCAATTCCTCCAAGGGAGGTCCCTGGTTCAAATCTCCACCCTACCAAACGCACATCAGGTACTCAAAATCCAGTTGATTATACTGGTGCAGTCAGGGCCGGGCGCGACTCCTGGGTGAATTTGACAGTGTAGAACCCCCTGGTCGTGGTTTCTTAGACCAAGGCGGCCTTGCAAGGGGTTTTTCGCTAAATTAAAAAAAAAAAAAAAAAAAAACTTGAACTTGACAAATATTTGGCGGCCCAAAATTTTGGCTCAAACTCAGCTAAAACTCGGCAAAAAACCATGAAAATATATATATATGAAGGAAAAAAACATAGAAAGTGTAAAATACAAATTTAGAGAGTTTAAAAGTTGATTTTATGTTAGATTTTGATTAAAAGGGAGTAAAACTACAATTCATATCGTGTGATCATCATTTCATGAATAAAAAAAAAATCCAACATCCTCAAAAACTTGAGAGTACTAGCCAAAAGCTCGTCGGAAACTTGGGTCGCAAGTCTGAGCATGAATTACTTGCCAAGTCTTCTTTAGAGTGACTACTCATGAGCACTCAAGTTTTAGAACTTTGGTTTATCCTTTACATACGACTCCTCAGCTCATCTCTCATGTCACACATTTATAAAATGTGGTTCATTCTGGCATTTTTGCCACATGCTTAGTATTTATCATTAATGTGGGTCTAAAGGTTGCTAGGAGGCAGTGCTAAATTGTGGAAGGCTTTGCAAAATTTTTTTGAGACAGCTAATCCTGTTAACTTCTTATTCATTTCATTGCCACTACGATAGTAGGATGTGGTATTGATTAGATTTGTCACTTATCCTTTACATATGAAAATGGTGTCATTGATGTATCATCTCACTAGTTCTCTCAGAAATATTAATATGTTAGGGTGTTTTACTTCTATATCAACTTATCATCAGCTATATGGTCAAATGTTTTTGAGTGCAAGTAAGTTTCACATGTATTCTTACATTGATGTTTAACTGTTTTTCCTTTTTGGTCTTTGATTAATGGAGATTGACACTACATTGCTTTTGTGACAGATGCTTTTTAGTTTACCATTCTCAATATATATATATATATATTAGGTTTCTTGTATTTGACTTAATAATATCTTTATCATTTGTAGCTTTTTCATTATTAAAGTCTAAATATTCATGTCTACCTACCACTCTTGCAGCCTTCAGATACTCATAGTATCATTGTTTTTATTATTAAAAAAAAAAAACTAATTTTGGTATCATTTTTAGTGTTGGTATACATTTTAAATGTATCAATATTTATTTTTGCACCTAATATGGAACTTTCAGCTCTAGAGAGGATGTTTAATTTCAGTTTAGTCTGCTTCTAAACATTGTAGAATCCTAGGATGTTATTTTAAATGGTCCCTTGAACTCAGTTTTTTGCAGTTAGCACGAGTATTTGGTGGTAGCAAGATAATTGCTGTTGATGTTAAAGATGAGAAGCTTGTGAATGCCAAAAAGCTAGGAGCAACCCATACCATAAATGCATCAAAAGTGAATGTTGTGGATACAATAAAAGTAAGTTCCTATAAACTTCAGTCTTGGCAATGAGTTTGATTAATAGGAGATAAATGCTGTAAATACTACAAAATTAAGATCGTATAACTTTATTGTAGGCAATGAGGTTGCCTGGTAAGAATTCTCCTAATGGATTAATCATGACAATTGAAGCCCAAGTCAATATTTTTTTTTTTTGCTGGAGAAAAGGGGTTGTACTTGGGTCCCCCACCCTTGACAAATCACAACTCTCTCCTTTAGAGCTTGAGAGTTTACAAACAGATTCAATTCTCATCTCAATTGAGTTGCTATAGCTAGATACCTACATCTTTTTTCATAAAAAGTTTGAATTCTTGATTTTCATTTTTTGGATCTTCTTCAATTTTCTTTGTAAATACAAATATTCCAAAATTCAACATCCTTCTTCTTGACATTTTCCTGCAGCAGCCTTCACAATACCAAAACTCCACCTCTACTGTCTACACATTGCATCTTAGTAGAGTAATATTTCCAAAACTTCGCGCTATCATAGTCCGCTTTACCAGATCTGGACTGTTAGTTTCCTTCCTGAAGCATAAGTGCAACCACAAGAATTGTAATAAATAGTTTATATGAAAACACATTAATGTTATAAAATACAACAAATATTACCAATGGAAAACATTAAAGTAAATCTTAATCATTATTTGATTCAAGAAATCAACATTTTCTTGTCAGCTTCAGCTAAACTTACTACTTCCTCTAACCATGGAAAAGAGAATTTAACTTCATGATCCTCTATTAAAACCCCTCTATTGGCTAGCCTATCTGCACATTTGTTCCCTTCCCTTAACTTATTTGGTTTGTATTTAAACCTAATTTATTTAAACTTTATAGAAGGTTTGTATTTCCACAATGATCTCTTGTATGTTCCATGGAGCCTTTGCTTTCCTCAAAATTGCATTTATTACTATTAGTGAATCACCTTCCATCCATACTCTATTCCATTTCATTTGTCTACATATTTTTAACCCTTCCAAAGCTGCCCAAGCTTCAACTTCATTATTTGTCTTAAATCCACTATTGAAAGTATAATGTGATAAAATCTCACCCCTATTATTTCTAATTATTCCTCCTTCTGCTGGTCTTGGATTTCCTTTAGATGCTCCATCAAAATTCAATTTGACCAACTCCACTTCTAATGGTTTCCACTTTATATTCTTTGCCTTCCTTTTGTTTCTCCTGTACCCAACATCATAATTCCATTTGATGACTTGACTCCATCTATCAAGGCTCTCTGCTTCAAGATTAGGGATTGGGTGAGTTGATAGGGTTGGTTTAGACTCCTCTATGGCTAAACAAATCTTCCTTTTCATTACCTCTAAATTGCTTTCCTTTCCTTTAAATATTCTTCTGTTCCTTTCCATCCATACAGTCCAAAGTATTGTATCTTTCGATATATCCCAGATTGTCTATAATGCCTCACTTTTAAAAGTGCTCTGCCATTGCTTTAACCATTCTTCAATTCTGCCATTCATCACCATGCATTTACCAAACATATTAAGAATCCATTGCCATAGTTCCCAGACTATTGAATAGTGTCCCAAGAGATGGTCTATACTCTCCTCTTCCTTTTTACATAGAACACATTGTGAGGGGCCATGAAAACCCCTTTTCATTAGGTTATCCCAAGATAAAATTTTCCTATGACCTACTAGCCATACAAACATTTTGACTTTTGGAATGCTCGGGCTATCCCAAATATCTCTCCATATTCTTGTGGTATTCCTATTTTGTTGGTGCTTTACATTATATCCGCTTCTTGTTGTGTATTCTCCTGAGCTATTCAACTCCCAAATCAACTTATCCTCGACTCCCCTTGGAATAATCATTGTTGTTATCTTTCTGCTCAACTGCCTCCTAGCAACAATGTCTGGTATACTTGTAAAAAAATCTTCTTTCCATTTGTATCTTCCTTCTTGATCCTTGTACATAATGTTTGAAACCCTATCACCATATTTGTCTTGAAGTAATCTCATCCATGGTTTCAAAATTGGATCTAGATTGAGTGGTTTTTTATCACACCAAGTATCCATCCAAATAGAATTTTTTCTCTAGTTCCCACCACCCATCTTAGACCTTTAATCACTAGATCAATTGATTTTTTTAAATCGTTCCATAGTGTAGAACCATCTGGTAGTGAGAATGTAATAAAGATTAAGCTTGGGTCATTGGGCTCAATATACTTAGAAGAATTCTTGCCCATTGTCTTTGACTCTCTTTGTACAATCTCCAAATTACTTTTCCCCTTAGAGCTAAGTTTGCATCCATAAGAACTCTTAAACCGAGACCTCCCCTAGTTTTATCATCACACACCTTGCTCCATTTCACCAAAGGAAATTTCCTTTTATCATGTAATCCTGACCACAAAAATGACTGCATAATATAGATTAAACTTTTTCTACCGATTTTGGCATAATATACAAGGACATATAATATGTTGGAATGGCCTGTAAGACTGATTTAATTAGTTGCACTCTTCCTGCTAACGATAACCATCTACCTTTCCATGCTGGTAGTTTATTCTGAACTTTACTTATAATTAGATTCCACAATTCTATCCTCATTCTCCCCTCAAATAAGGGCATCCCTAGATATGTTGCTGGAAAATTTGCCTCCTCCATTTGAAGTAACCTGCATATCCCTGCTTTGATTCTAGCTGGAGTGTTTAGGAAGTAAATTTTGGATTTTGTCCTATTAACTTTCTGCCCTAATGCTCTTTCATATTCCTTTAATAAGTTATTCAAAGCTCTGGCCTCATTTTTCCTTGCCCTCCCAAAAAGGGTTGTATCATCTACAAATTGTTGATGGGTGATGTTGTCGATGTTATTACTAGCCTTAAGTCCACTTATTAGCCCATATTTGTATGCCTTCTTCAAGTTCCTTCCCAATACCTCTACCATAATAATGAATAGATATGGTGATAGAGGATCTCCCTGTCTAAGACCCCTCTTGGCTTTAAATGATTCTGTTACTAGCCCATTGACCAACATTGAATATGATACTATAGAGACACAAGCTTTAATCCATCTGACCCATTTCTTCCCAAATCCAAACTTTTCTAATATTAAAAAATAAAATCCCATTTAACCCTATCATAGGCTTTATTCATATCAAGTTTTAAGATCATTGCTCTCTCTTTTCTAGAAGTTGTTGAATGCATTACTTCATGAGCTACTATGATCCCATCTAGAATCTGTCTCCCTTTCACAAATCCTCCTTGCTCTTCTGAAATAATTTTGTCTAAAAGTGGTCTTAACTGATTTGCCATTACTTTGGAGATTATCTTATATGCCATATTACATAGGCTTATGGGCCTAAATGAATCAAACAATTCTGCATCCTTCTTTTTGGAATTAGGGTAAGATATGTTGCATTTATTTTATAAGGTATGTATTATTTTACCCTAGACTGTTCCATTGCCACCAATAAAGAATCCTTCACTATTTCCCAGTTATGTTGATAGAATGTTGTAGAGAGTCCATCTGGACCTGGGGATTTATCCTTATCAAAAGAGAAAAGAGTTGAATGAACTTCTTCTAGAGTAATAGGCTCCATCAGTTTGCTATTGTCTTCATCTGTTATAACTGAAGGTACTTCTTGTAGTAGTTTATCATTAAGAACTTCAATCTCCTTTGATCCTAGAATATTCTGGTAAAAAAGCCTTGCCTCCTTTCTGATTTCACTCTGGTCTTCAATCCAAACCCCTTCTATTGATTTAATTCTACTAATTTTGGATGTTGATCTCTGTACTATTGCCATCCTATGAAAAAACTTTGTGTTTTTATCTCCTTTTAACCAAGTCTGTCTTGATTTTAATCTCCAAAATTTCTCTTCCTTACTCAAAATATTATGATATTCACTAAGCAACTCCCTTTCCTCTAAGCTTGGATTATTGTGCTCACCTTTTTGAAATTTTGAAAGTTTCTCTTTTAGTTCTTCTTTCTTCTCAAAAATGTTTTCAAAAGTGTTCTTGTTCCATTCTTTTAATCTAGATGTCATTGATTTAATTTGTTTTGGAAGTGTATACAACCCATCATTTCCTGAAGAATTCCATGTCTATGCTATCATATCAACAAATTGAGGATGGTCTTCCCACATCTGCTCATATTTAAAATATGATATTTTTTTTAATTCACTTACCACCATTTTAACTCTTATTGGCTAGTGATCTGAACCAATCCTTGTCAAGGTATTAATTTTAGCACAAGTCCCTTCATCTAGCCAATGATCTGAGAGTATGCATCTATCTAATTTTTTTGCTATTAGGTTCTGGCCTGTCCTATTGTTGGTCCATGTATAGTTGTCCTCTTCAAACTCAACCTCCCATAGATTATTGTTTTGAATAAAATGAGAAATCTCTCATACTTTGGGTTATTTTCCTAATTCTCCAAAAATTTTCATCCATCTTGGTTATGGCATTAAAATCTCCTATGATCATGAATTAGGTTTCTTGGTCTTTACTTCTCATAAAGGCTTCAATCCCACTCCATACTTCTGATCTGCCTGACTGAGTTGTAGGTCCATAGACATTGATAAGGATGAAACAAATATCTACAAAGTAGCATGTGACTAATGAGGCTATCCAATGCCTAGTTTTATGAATGGTTTCATAGGAGGTTCTAACTGGATTCCAACATGTTAGAATTCCCCCTGCCACTCTTCTGAATCCATAACATCCCATTCACATCTTGCCCATATTACTTTCATAGTTTTGAAAACTTCTTCCTTTGTCATTTTAGTTTCTTGGATACAAAGAATATCAGGCTTATTACTTAAATAGAGGTCCTTGATACACCTTTGCTTTGAGGGGGCATTAGCACCCCTTATATTCCATGAGATGGTAATCATGTCTCATTAGGGGTTGTTGGTCTCTCTTATGAATTACCAATATCATTTTGTTGTTTGGTAAAGAGAAGTTCAACCAACTTAGATTGTGTTCCTTTCTCTATGTTTGCTCTTGCTTCCTTGGCTCTCGCTTGATAATTTGAAGGTTTTCCTCTTTTTGCCTTGCTAGTATTGGGAGTAGGTCTTATTATTCTATTCCTCAATATTCTTTCACAACTTTCCTTTTCATTAGATTTATCCTCTCCTAGCTCTGCTAAGGAAGCTTTTGACTTATCCTGCTCATTTTCTGGTATTTCCTTGTTAATGGTAGAGGTATTAACATCTAACACTATGTTTTCTCTACCACTTTCCTTCTCCTGAATGGTGCATGGTACTTCAAGAGAGTCTTCAAAATCTGATGAGGCACATTCCTTAGGTTCAATAAGAATGTTCATCCCTAAATTAGGATCATATTGAGTAGATGGTTCCTTGTTAATATTTTGATCCTATTGTACCATGTCCTCTAAGCTCTGATCTACTTTTTCTTCATAGGCTAAAGCCTCAAAATAATTGGTATTTCTTCCAATATCCTTACTTATTGGTCTCCATTATTTATTTACTTTCATCTGTCTGGACCTATTTTTTGGAAGTTGAAAACCATCCTCATCCATATCCATTTGTAAGTTTCTCTTGTGGTTTTCTACATATGTTTCTGTTGGACTCTTCTTAGGGCATGATCTCTCAATATGCCCCACCTCATGACATCTTCTACATCTAAAATATATGTTTTCATAATCCATGGTTTGGGTCCACAACTTACCCCCATACTTAAGAATGATTGATTCTAGTAAAGGTTTATTGATATCAATCATGACCAATATCTGAGCATAAATAGCCAAGAATCCATCTTTTGTAGTTTCTGAAATCTCAAGGAATTCTCCCAAAGTGTTGCCTATTGCCTTGAAGGTATCCATTTCCTAGAATTCAATGGGCAACCCATACATCTTGACCTAGACTGGTACTAGGGATAGATTTATATTTTTAGGTGCAAAGCCTTCATACTAGTAGGTAAGGAAGAGTCCTGCTCTTCCCATAAACCAAGGACCCCCTTTTAGGATTCTATCTCTTTCCTCCTTAGAATAGAAAATGGCTAGGAAGAAACCTTTGGGAAGAAAGGATAGACTCACTCCTGGAGACTTCCATCTCCTATCAATCCATTTTCTCAGAGTTGAAGCCCCTGGCCAAGACCCATTAAATTTACCAATGACTACCTTATCTTTGAGCAATGAGGATCTTTGCTCTATGAGGTCCTCCCTAACCTCTACTACTAGGGATGATTCTAAGGATTTAGCTATAAATTGGTCCATGGGAAGGAAACTATAACTTGATATCTACTAAAATTTACCAGTATATCCTATAGCGATTATATTATTTGAAAATAAACCTACAATAATCTGCATGCAAAACTTCTAAGATAATGAAGGGATAAATGAAACTTAGCTGAAAAATTCTACACCCAGACAAAATGTCCCACCTCGTTGATGCCCTAGCCCTCCATTGCTCCTCCCATCATCCGAACCCTGGCTGATAGATATCTGCAATTTTGTTTCCTGCGACTTGAAAAATCGTCACTGCCCTTGTTTCGGATGGCTGACTTCATAGGGTCGTATCTCCCTCAATACTGCTTGGATTCCTTCATATGACCACTCACTCTAAAGCTCTTAATTTTAAAGCTCTTCAAATTCCACACAAATTGGTCCAAGAATCATCTGAATCGGACAACCCTTCGCAAAGATATGGCTCCTGAAAGATGAGACGTTTTTCTGGAAAAATTTGCCCTAACGCTGCCCTTGTTTCGGATGGCTGTCTTCACATGGTCATATCTCCCTCAATACTGCTTGGATTCTTTCGTATGACCACTCATTTCAAAGCTCTTCAAATTCCGCACAAAATGGCACAAGAATCGTCTGAATCAGACAACTCTATGCAAAGATATGGCTCTTGAAAGATGAGTCGTTTTTAGGGAAAAATTTGCCCTAGCTCTGTCAATTCATAATTTCTTCTTCAATTTTATTAGTTGCAATCCAAGTTAATAATATTGAATATTTTGTTCATAGGATAAAATTGTAAATCCAACTGATTTGATATACATGATTTATTTAAAGCTACAAGTATTACCAAGATTTTTTACTTGCTTGAGGTCATAGCTAACAATTGATTTTTGTCGTTGCTCATGCCACCCAGATTTAAATTTTTTGTGACAATATAGAAAACCTTACAGCACTATCTTTTCATTTAGGTTATCATCCTTTTGAGGCTGACTTTGGCCATATTGATTTACATAGACTTTCTACTGAACTGAGGTTGACAAGGAGGATTTCTATTTCATTTGTCTCCTGCAAAATGGTTTTTTACTACAATACATATTTACTTAATGGGAAGCTATTACCTTTTAGATAGAAAGGAAACTATATCAATGGAAATTTCCCCAAATTTCTCCACATATCCTAGAGGTGGGTGAGCCTACTTGTTTGATGATGCTTCCAATGTGATGACTCACAGAAAGAAGAATTTTCTTAAATTGAGCTTGAGGAGAGAAGACATGCTATGGATTTCTTTGCATTGTTGAGTCACTCTACTACCCCATATGGTTGCATAAAAGATGAAGCATGCCAATATGAGGCAGCTGAAGGCTGTTTTGTTGAATCTACCCTTCGTCTTGTACTGAAAAAGACAATATCTCTTCGTTTTGTGTACAAATTTATTACTGGTATTATCAATATTTATGCAGGAAATGACAGAGGGCAGGGGTGTTGATATCGCTGTTGAAGCTTTAGGAAAACGGGAAACTTTTATGCAAACGACACTTAGTGTACGGGATGGTGGAAAAGCCGTGTTGATTGGGCTTGCAGCTCATGGCGCTACAGCAGAGGTTGACATGACCCGTCTCGTTCGCCGTCAGGTCCTTCTTTCTTACCATCTTGTTTCAAATATTTGCTACAATCAACAGAATTATAATTAAGATGCAGTGTTGGTAATCTTCTTACGAAATGTTTGACTAGAATACTTTCCAAAAGCTATATTTTATCAGTATCTGTCACATAAGAATGTAAGAGTCTTCTGAGAATCTCTTTCTCTCTCCCTCCCCCCCTCTTTGTGTGTGCGCGCATGTGGCACGATTGCTTTTATCAGATTGGATATCTTCCCTTATACCTAAAGGTTATGGTGATATATTTCTATAGGAGCTTATAGCATAAGGCTACAATTACAAGTCAATTGTGATTTGAGAAAATTAATGACACTGTAGATATTAGTATATTTAAAACTTTGGATTTTAGTTTCACTTAATTTTGGAATGCCAAGTTGCAAACAAAGTCTCTTCACTTCTATGAAAGCATTCATCTTATGGTGCATTAAAAAATGCTACAAACAAAGAAGTACAAATTGTTCCGACTTAGCAGCAATAAGGAAAGTCTTAGCTAGAATTTTTATCATATTATATCCTTTGCTCCTATTTCCAGAGACTCCTTAAATCTATCCAACTGAAGCACTTGTTTGATTGCTCATATCAAATGGAACACTCTTGAGGAAATAAACTTACTAGACCTGAAGATAATGCAAATGGGAAAACCTCAACATATTGCTTTTTTTGCATGTGTGAATGTGTGCGTGCCTATAGTTTCAAGAGGTAAAAACCAATCAGTCGTGGAAGAAATTAGATATGCCAAAATGTCTTTAAAAATTTGTTTAGTAAATGGACGTATTTTACCAAAATTGGGTCTGTTTTCATCTTTAGATGCCATGAACAAGAAGTAGCAATCTTTTAGTATTACCTTCGACTAATACTTGGCCGCCTTCGCTTAACAAACTACTAATTGAACTTTTTCTACAGTCTTAACATCTTACAATCTTTTGTAGGATTTGATATGTTATAAAATTTACAATGGATTTATCTTCTCTGATTCTCTGTTTTTGCTAGAATGGTTGGGAAACAAAAGCGTTCATCTCCCTTCTTAACTGTTGGGTTCTAGAAAGGGACTTTTTTTTTTCAGTCTTCTAATGTCTTTCCTTTTCTTTTCTTCAAAGAAATGAGTTTCATTTTCTGTAACCAAAGAAGGGGTTGCTCATAGTCCCAAGGAGCATGATGCCAAAACCATCACCAGAAGGGCTAACAGCGAGTCATAATGTGGTACCATGACTTCTTTGGCATTGACTCTGTGGTGCCAACCTTGATGACATCAACACTTAGAAGCCGAAAACTTTCAAGTGCCAACTCCACATGTCATTATCGGATGATAGACTAACAATAGACCTTGCAGTGGTAGATACCTGACACTTCTTTGCATAGTCCTGTTCAACCACCTCTCCATCAAGACGTTGGTGCTAGACACAGAGGAAGCTGAAGTGGCAATTCACGAACTGCATCTTGATCAGTTGGAATCTGAAGCAGTTCATATTCCAATTGATTTGTAAATCTTGTATAAAGCATAGTGTGGGAACTCCTTTCTGTCCTCGTGGTTTTCAGAGTTCCTTGTTATTTTTCTTCCCTTTTGTTCCTGTCCTATAGTTCTTGTCTTATAGGCTGTTTCCGCCACCCCAATAGAACAAATAGCCTTGCACCCTGCATCGCAACACCCTTGTATTAAACATTTGTACAATTGCTTTTTATTTAATATAAGAGCCTTATATTATGTAGTGTTTGCATCGTCATTTGTCATTGTGTCTATTGTTTTGTATGAGGTGTATTTCTTCTTCAGTTTCGAAAGGGAAACACTATTGTGCCCTGCTTCCTGCAACTCAACTTTGCACATAACTTGTAGGCACCTCAAGTTGGTTTTGTGAGTTGCCCTCCATGTCACCACATCCTTGGCCTTACTATGTGGATCAAGTGATATCAGGGCATCTTCTTGCTCATTGATTTCCTTCGTTTCACTCATCTTATTTGCAATCATCCCTATTCATAGCAGAACCTTCCACTAAGCCATCACTGGATGCCTGTTCACACATGCTCGTGGTACAAGAAGCAAGGCATCACACTAGGTTTTGTGTTCATGTACCCTGAAGCATGTCGCACCTGCAAAGGAACATTAGAAATGGAGAAATCAATTACACAACCAAAGACCAAGACACTAGACGTTAAGAAGCTCATTTGAAATACTCTAGATGAACAAAGGAACACTCTTTTTGGGTAGTTCCAAGATCTCATGCTCAATATGGGAGCCTTGTTTGAGCTCCTAACCCTGTGCCTTTTTTGAAGTTGTACCAACATTGACATTCTAGTCCTTTCAGGCCTAATCAATGCCAAAGAGTTGGATACTTTGCTTGAACAACTTGATGCCTAGTATGTTGCAAACTCTGACAAGACTGCATTCATGGTCTTAAGGATGTCAAAGTTGGTTTCTTGTTGGTGGGAAACTACTAGGAATTGGCTCGAAGACAAAGGAGCCTCAATAACTTCATGGACAACCTTCGTCAAGTTGGTTTGTGAGTGGTTCCATCACTTGCACCACTTACGAAGATGAAATTCATACATGCTTTCAATAGTTACATCGGCATAGAGATCGAGCTATCCAACAATACATTGCCAAGTTCAATGAACTTCTTAGTTGCCTAAACATCGACAACAATGAGAAATATCAAGTGTTCAAATACGTTAGTGGTTTGCAATACCAACTTTGCTTGGAGATGGAGTTCCTACCAATGGACTCCTTGGCACAAGAATTATGCTTTGTGTCAAAACTAGAAGAGAGATCTTGAGCCAAACACTAGGGCTTGACTTCAACACCATACAAAATGTTGATGCCAAAACAAAAACTGCCAGTTGCTAGTCATCAACACCATTTAAGTGTAAAGCCCCTACAACATAGGACAAGAGTAAACAAAAGGCAGGCGACAAATGGTGTATCCACCACAAGACCCACACTCACCATGATATAGAGTGCTAGGTATAGTAGTAGACTCTGATGGTGCATCTAAAGGTGAATGACTATTTATCTTCATTAGGTAAAGAACAGGAGGCAGGCGCTAGAGCTCAACATGTAGTTACTTTTTTAGCATTTGACACCTCTAAAGAACAGGACAACTTGTTTCACACATTTTTTTGGGTAAAGGGGGTAAGCCTTTCCACGTCATAAGCCAAAAAAACATCATCGCACAACACACAATCAAGCACCTTGACTTTCAAACCATGGTCCATCATCAACCTTACTCTTTGGGTTAGTTGCATCCAGGGAAGGGAATCGAGGTTCAGCACCAATGCACCCTTGGCATCAAGCCAATGCATGTAGTCACTTGTGACACGGTGCTAGTGGATATTTGTGATGTCTTGTTGGGAAGACCTTATCTTTTTTATTGCTAAGTGATCTACCAAGCCTATCCACAATAATGGTCAGTGCTCATTGGAGAGATGACGTACAAAATTCTAGAGTACCCCCTAGAAAAAGTCAACTTTGGTCTCAACAAAGCAAAGCAAAATACTCATTTCACATACAAATAAGTTTGTTTTGTTGATGGTTCGTCTAGAGAACACTAGCCACAAAAAGAGTACTCCCTAGAAAAAGGTGACTTTGGTCTCAACAAAGCAATGCAAGATACTCATTTCACATACAAAGAAGCTTAGAAGTCTGTTTTGTTGATGGTTTGTCTAGAGAACACTAGCAACAAAAAGTTACCCTTTCTACGCCAACTACAAACTGCTCTGCTTAGTGCCAACAAATTGATGCCTTGCTCTGTCCACATTATGTTGTCTTCAAGAATCCCAAAGGAGTTCTACATTCTTTAAAGAAGCATCAAATTGACTTGATTCCAAGTTTCAGCTCTCCTCAACAACCATCTATACCACCAATTTGTTTATAAGAATAATGAGATGTGCTAGATACAGGATTTGATTAATTAGGGGAAGATTTGGCCTAACTCGTCACCATGCGACAATCCCATTGTGCTAGTACCAAAGAAGGATGGAACTTCGCACTTGTGTATCGACTATAGGGTGCTAAACAAAATCATTATGAAGAACATGTATCCATTGCAACACATTGATGACATGTTGGACTAGCTATATGGGCACGACACATTGCAAGACCAATTCAAATCAAGTTATCATTAGGTACTTGTACATCCCACCAATATATAGAAAACAACCTTCAAGACTAGAGGACTTTATGAATCGTTGGTTATGCCTTTTGATTTGACCAACACCACGATGACATTCATTCACCTAGCAAATGTCATTTTGCGTCCGTTCACAGGATCCTTCATGATTGTCTACTTGGATGATATCCTCATGTTCAATGATACATGGGAAGAACGCATGTGCCGAGTTTTGGACACTTTGTGCCAGTATAAGCTTTAGGCGAATTTGAGCATGTGTATCTTCGACATCACATAGATCTCATACCTGAACTGCATCATTGACTAGTAGGGGATACACGAACCATAGAAGATCTGCATCGTTCGAGAAGACCAACACCCAAAAACTTAAGAGATCTCAAAAGTTTCCTTGGCCTTGCCAACTACTATAGGTTTGTTTAGGGGTTCTCACATGTCTCATGGCCTTTGACCTAGGTTAGGTGTGGGAAGGTGAAGCTCCATTGGACTTGCAATAGTAGTAGGTGTTTGAAGAATTGAAATGATGCCTCCATTTAGGGCCAATGTTAGCAATTCTAGACATACTCAACCATTCGAGCTCAAGACTAATGCATCTAACTATGCACTTGGTGCCATCCTATTCCAAAATGGGCATCCAGTGGCATACCATTTTGAAACACTTTTTGACACAACTTGGTGCTATTCCACCTTTGAGGAGATTTATGTCATTGTTCAAGTTGTATGACAGTGGTGCCATTACATCATGGCTAAGGAAACCGTTATTCACTTAGACCATAGTCCTTTGCAATTTCTTCATTCACAAAGCAAACTAGATAATGCGAGGCATATGAAATGGATGACTTGCCTGTTATAGTTCCACCTTGTGATCAAACATCGTAAGGGAAAGAAGAATTAGGTAGTGGATTATCTAAGCTGCCCATTTGTATAGACTCTTTAGTTCTCGATGCCAAAGTGCATGGCACTAATGACTGGTGAGTGCTATAACCCTCCGACTTTGCCGACATTCATCGTCAACTGAATGAAGACAAGTCAACGCCTGGCCACCACCTTTAGGATGGATTTTACATTGTCTTGGAAAGCAATGTATGTTATTTGGTACTTTGACGTCAATACAACACTTGTGGCACTATAGTAGTTCTTTCATTGCCTACACCTATGCCAAGAGGTGAAGCTCTACGTAAGATCCTATGCACTATGCAACATTGCCAAACTAGTGAATAGGAAAACATGGCTCTACTCACCATTGCAGGTTCCTTCTAGACCTTGGGAATCCATCCACATGGATTCTCTTAGGGTTGTTTACCACCAAGCGCATGATTGCATATTCGTGGTCATGGACAGGTTCAACAAGATGCATATTATGGCATTGTGCAACAAAAGCATAGATGATGTGGAGACAACCCAACTGTTATTTCAGTAGGTTTGGGTATGCTTTGGCTTACCTAGCTTGATTGTATCAGACAAGTACAATAGATACCTCAACAATTTTTGGCACTATCTCTAGAACCTCTTGGACACCAAGCCCCAACATTCCACAACATTCCATCGACAGATAGATAGACGAACAGAGGTGGTTAACAGAATGTTAGTGTATATGCATCAAATGAACAGCCATAACCACCCTCGCATATGGATGATAGTCTGCCATACATCCAACATTCCTATAACAGGGTAGTACATGCCTCCACAAGTCAACCTGTTTCCGGTGTGCTTGGGTTTTCAACATGGCACCCAGTGGACATTGCCTTTCACATAGCAACTGATGTCATGACGCCGCCTCAGTTCAAAGAGGCAAACAAGTCTGAGAAGTTTCTGCAATAGGTGCAAAACATCCAGACTTAGGTTCAACAGATACTACAATGCTAACAACATAATTATAGGGCACCATGATCAGCATAGAACTCTGCACACATTTCAGGTTGGAGATAAGGTTTGGCTCCATCTGAAGAAGGAACGCTTCTCCAACCCACACTCAAAGATCAAACCTTTTTGCTATGGTCCTTACACCATTCAGTGCCAAGCAGATGAAATGCTTTATTCCCTGACTTGCCACCTTACTTGGGGATGCATCCAGTGTTCCATGCAAAGCTCCTTAATCTGCACTTCCTCCCCTATTAGAGCTGGTGGTAGAAAAACATCCTACAAATTTAGATCCAACACAATTAGAATCTATTGTAGTAGACCAGCTAATCTATGAGACTAGAAAGAGTACTGGACAAGGTACACAACCTTTTCAGGGTTGCAAAACGGGGATACTTTCCATCACAGGTAAAATGGTACATGCTTGAACAACTGAAGCGTCTTTTCCCATAATTGGAGGTTGAAGCAATGAGGACCATTGCTTTTCCAAGGGGACAAATGATCTGAACAAAGTAAGGGTTGCTCATAGTTCCAAGGAACATGATGCCAAAGCCATCACCACTTGTAGACCTTGGTGTCTATTTGGACTCTTCAATTGATGGGCCAACACCAAGTCATACTATGGCACCATGACTTCTTTGGTGCCAACTCTGTGTTACCAACACTTAGAAGCCAACAAGTTTTAGGTACGAACTCCACTTGTCATCATTTGATGATAGACTGACAACAAGCCTTGCAACACCAGATGCCTGACACCTCTCTATGTAGGGCCAGTTCAGTCATCTGTCCATCCAGACATTGGTGCTAGACATAGAGGAAGCTAAAGAGGTAGTTCATGAACTACTGTTCAAACTGCTGTTTGTTCAGTTGGAATCTGAAGCGGTTAATCTTCCAACAGATTTGTATCATATGTAAAGATCTTGTATAAAGCATAGTGTGGGAACTCTTTTTTGTGTTCTTGGTTTATTGAGTTCCTTGTTCTTTTTCTTTCCTTTCGTTCCTGTCCTGCAGTTCTCTTCTTACAGGCTATTTCTGCCACCCTAGCAGAACAGAGTGTGCTGCACCCTGCAGCACCACACCTTTGTATTAAACATTTGTACAATTGCTTCTTATTTAATACAAGAGCCTTATATTCTGCATGCATTTCCTTCATCATTGTAATTGTGTCTATTGTTTTGGATGAAGTGCATTTTCTTTTTTGGTTTTGAAAGGGAAACACTATTGCAGCCTGCTTGATGTAGTGCAAATCAACACATAACTTGCAGGTGCCACAAGCTGGATCTACAAGTTGTCCTTTGCACCACCGCATGATGGGCCTCGTAGTGCAGATCATAGTGGAAAAATCACAGCTAGGCAGAAACACGACACTCCAATTTTGGAGAGTTTCTTGGCAACTCGGGAAAACTCTGCAAAAAACAATAGAAAAAAACAATTTAATTTTTAAAAGGTATATTTAAAATAAAAATTGGAGAGCCAAAATGCTGATTTTCTATTTGATTTTCATAAAAAAGAGTTCAATTACAATTCTTGATCATCAAAACCAACAAAATACAACATACAAAATATCTCAGCGAGTTTTACGTTTTACATTTTCTGCATTTTCCCCCGCGTGGCTGAGTCTTACCAAATTTTGGTCAATTTCTCGAGAGAAAATCAGGCGCTTGCGAGAAATTCGAAAGTTTTCTGTCAGTGGTGCAGATCACTCTAAAGTATGTGAGGAACCATTCTTGATGCCCAACTCAACAACCTAAAAATTTTCAACGGGCTTTCATTGACCTGTTTCCCTATCTTTTAACTAAAAGCTTCAAAAATAGAGGATTTCCCCCAAGTCACAGGATATGCTAGGGTACCTGTGCAATATCCATATTTGGTGTATCTGATATGGATTTGGGTATGGATTAGGCAGTGTTACATTTTGAAAATACCTCCCAACACCATTCCATACCTTCATGGGCTTGTGTCATTTATAGGTTTCCATCATATAGGCGCCCCCATAACCAGGCCATATTTAGACACAATAGAGATACAAATGTGTTTGTGGAAAAAAAGGAAAAAAAAAGGTGAACTTTTAAGGTCCACAAGCATTATGCATATTGGACCACCCTGTGCTCCTTTGGGTCCCCTATACATGGGAGAAGGCACTCATATTGTGCTATCCGCCAATGAGGCATACATACCCTCCCCACCTTTGGATTCAAACCTTGGCCCTTCTATCTAGAGTATCCAAGCCTTCACCATCAGGCCCACTTGGGCTGTTGTACAAGAATAGAACAAAACCCATAAAAGCCAATCAAAAAACTCTATTGCACCCCAAACCACACGGCTAAAAGTGATGTTATTCTATCTGCTACCAATTAGCATGTTTTATGAATCTACTAATACTGCGTTGTCTCATTTTTACCGAAAATTGGTTCAATATACTCTAACTTGTCAAGTGGGAAGCCTCATACTTCGTTGCATGTGGGTATGTGTCTACCCAAGAACTGTTTCTTTTGCTGTTGTACATAATTGACAAACAATGCCTTGAGTTTAACTAGCTTTGGATAAAGGACCTAGATTGTGAAATGCTAGTGATCTACGACAGATGTATAATAAAGGCTATCATGTATGATAAAGGGTATTTTCAAGAAAATATTGAGGAGATAGCGTCTCAAAGCTTTGTGTATGAAGTGTAGAATGGTGTGCATATTTGAGTATGTGTTTTACTCTTTGTTTTTCTAAGGAGATGGGTCTGTTTTTAATTGATGCCTGAAACTTGTTCTTGCTAACCTATGGCATAGAGGACAAGAGTAGGCAGCAGTTTTGTTTTTAGCATTTAATGCTGGCATGTTCAAGCCCTAGGAAATGTGAAGTATAAGACTTGTGATCCAATGCTTCAATACAGTGAGATGTGCCTCTAGTGACATGCTAAATGTCTGTTCAAGCTTTTCACAGTATGCTTTCTTTAAAGATCTGCATTAGTTGGCCTTGTACCATCATCTATATGCCCATTTGGTCATGGCTCTTTACACCCAATTTCACCCCTTCATTGTATATAAGATCTGCTTGTACCCTGGTCCTCATAATTAGGAAAATCACTTCTCAAACATGTAGGCAGGAAAAAATGAATAGTCCTCACCCCTTGAATTGGAGATGTCGAAATTGATGAAACCTGATGGACAAAGTGTCATTTTTAACTTGTGTAATATGTTTGTACCTTGCCTAGATTTAATTATGTCTGGGAACAGGTAAAACAATGATTTGGGTTTTTACAAGTTGTTAAAAAATGGACATCTATTTATTTCTAAGACAGTCACTGTTTGAAAATAACTGTAAAATCTTCTTGGTTCTTTTTTTGGTCCAAGATGAACACGTGGATCCTCTTAAAATGCACAGTAGCAGTAAGAAAGGCATTCTGTTTATATTGCAGTTATTTGTTGTGAAAAACATATAAAGACTCAGAGTGATCCAACGACTTAAATTTTTTGTGAGACATCAATATTTTCATGCTTTGTTCGAACACTCCCAGTTCATCTTGACGTTTCAGTTGGATGTCAATTGTTGAATATACAGATAAAAATTGTTGGATCATATGGAGGTAGAGCCAGGCAGGATCTTCCAACACTATTAGGGCTTGCAGAAAGGGGAATCTTCGATCTGGAATCTGCTGTTTCAAAGAAATATACATTGGACGAAGCGCAAGCTGTTTATGATGCTCTTGACAGAGGCGAGATTATTGGTCGATCTGTGATTGAGATTATGTAACTGAAGTTGCCAATTATTTTTACCTTTGAAGGTTTATTTTCTCTAGTGATGGAAAACTGCACTGTATTACCACATGATATTGATTCTTGATGCATCCCCTAGATTCATAGCTTATTTAAGGAAATTGATGTGCATCAGCAATTGAAGAACAGTTCTGATGATCCTGAGAGGCAGAAGACCCAATTGCAGGTAACAGTAAAACAAAAAAGATACGTCTGAGTCATTTTTGTAAATACAACATCTGCAATTGTTGTTGGACTTGTCTATCCTATATTTGTCTTATGAGTTTCATATTCCAGTTAAGAAATAATAATGGATGTAGAGGATGACGATTACTAATGATCCCTTGCTCAAATTTCATGGCTGCTCACACATTAATTTTTGGGATAATAGTGAATATAGATGGGCATTTATTCCATATTTTGTGATAACATTACCTTGCCAGCTTGATTTCATGCTTCATTTTACATGAAGACCTCTATATTATAATGCTTGTGAAAATTCCCTAATTGTATTCATTTTAGTTCATTTCAATTTTGCCAATGAATATTATGGCAGGATTACTTCCTAAGTGTTTGGGTCTAGTTGCTTTTTAGCTTGGAGAGCCTTAGTAAGACTTGAAAATTTAATTAAATGCTGAATCAAAATCCACAGAAATATAGCTATGAAAAAAAATGGCAAACGAGGTTCTAAATGAACAATTGTATTGAATTTCTTCTGGGGTATGTTTTGACTTCTCTCTGAGAATCGATGTGTGTATTTTAAAAACTTGTATCCAGTAATGGGTGTACTAATTTCCTTTTGCAGAGGCTGAAATAGTTCTAGCAGCTTGTGTTAGGGGGTAGAATTGCCCCAGTGAACCTCCATATTGCATGGATTTTTGATCATTTAAATATTTTGGGGTTTTTCTTCTAAATTCAGATGTCATATTCGTATTACAAAATGACTTTTTTAATATTTTTTGAATAAGTTATATTTCAATTAAGCTATTTTGATGGGAGTGGTCTCTATTGGGGCCACTCCCATCAAAATACCAAAATATTACATTTGTTGTTAGGTCAATTAAACCATACCTAGCTTGCCCTTTTATCAAATATATTCTCCATCTTCTACAAAGTGTTATCTTTCCACAATCAAGACATCATTTTCATAATTGTTTTTTTGAATGGGTTATATGGGATTGAAATAGACTCCACCTGTATTACATCATGACCACATGGTGGCATCACAACAACTTGACAATTATGCATATCTCACTTGTCAACATTCAAACTTGATCTCCTCCTTGAAACTTGAGGAATATAACTGGTCGAGCTAATGCCATTTGATAGCAATAATATTATTTTTTATTCAATCCTCACATCCATTTTTGTTGATAGCATTAATAATAATTTGTGAAGTCCCTCAATTGAAATATATCTCCATCATTTTTCAATTGCAATTTTAATCCTTGTGAAAAGTACCCTAGCCTCTGCATAGTTGTTATTTAAAGTTCCATATGATTTTGAGTAAGGAGAATTTGGCCTTCATTATTTTGATAAACACCACCTCCACTAACTTTTCCTAGATTTCTTTTGAAAACACTATTAAAATTTAATTTTGATAAATCCAATTTTTGGACATTTTCATTTTACCATCGATTGGAGTAGATCTTTTTTTTTTTTTAAGTCATTGTTGCATATGACTCTTCCATGTATATTCAAATCTTGTAACCAGGTGGCTAGCACCTCTTTTCTGCACTCAAGACTTCCCATGCTGAATACCATATCCTTAAACATTCAAGAGGCAATAATACGGTTCCAACCTTCGACATGATTTTGAGATTTAATTTTAAAAAATTCATTATTCCTTAAAAGCTATAAATTCCAACAAAGAATTGTAGGACCGATCCTCCACAGAATACATAATGCTTTAGCTTTAAAAATAATTAATCCAACATTTTATCAACTCTTTCAATGTTGAGGGAGCTACCTAATATATTCTCATATTTTTGAAGTAACCCCAAATGGTGTGAGCAAAGGCACTATGAAGAAGTAAATGATTAGGTGTTTCTAATTTCTTCTCACACAAGGCACATATGAAAGGTCAATTGTTTACTCTTCTTTGTAATGTTTCTAAAATTTTCTCACACAAGGCATATTTGAAAGGTCCATGATATCGTCTTCTTTGTAGACTTTATTTTGTAAGAATCTTATCAAAGGAATGTTGAGGCCTTAGGGAGAGCCTCTTGTGACCAAACATTCTTCCAAGAGAAATCTTTGGAGGAGGAAATTTAGATTGCTCTAAATTCCCATATCTCAACTTGATCAAGTATCCACCATCTTTTGATAAATTTGAAACCAACTCATCGTTTCATGTAAAAATAGGCAAATAAAACTCTTGAAACATCTTTTGAAGATAATCTACAATTTGTTTGAGTTCCCCTTCTTCAAACACGTTACTAATAGAAATCCATGATTTGAAGTTGTGAACATTAATATAATCTTTGACGTTTAGACCTTTACAAGTTAAACATGCCCGAGTCAATGATCGTCATTTTGAATCAGAATTAAGAGGATCAAGCTTCAACCAAGCATCGGGCCAAAAATTTGCATAATTTCCCTAATTGATTGACCATTTAGTATGTTTTTTTTATCAATTGTAAACTATTTGACATGAAGTTTCATGTTGGCGATTCTTTGGGTAGGGTTCTTATCTTAAATAATTTCATTGCATTGAGAGAACCTATATATTTTTTTGAAGTAACCTTGATATTTAAATAATCTCCACCCAAGTTTTTCTCGTAAGGCCAATCTCTTAAGCTTGCAATTATGCAAGCCTACCCTACCAATATTCTTTTGTTTACAAACCCTATCCTACTTGTAAAGAGGAAACCTAATTATTTTCTCACATCCTTTCTAAAGAAAGTCTTCTTTGAATTTTATCATTTTTTGATGCTATACCTAATGGCAATCTTGAAAGTGATCATATAAGTAGGGATGAATTGCAATGTAATCTTTATGAGTTGTGTAGCCTTCTTGCTATGTTTAAGAACTTACCTTTCCAACATGCCAAACAAGCTTTCATTCTATCCAAATAGAGACACAGGGCTTATTTTTATTTCTTTCATGAGACAAAGGAATACCCAAGTAGGTCGATGGAATTTTTTCCATTTTAAACCCTAAAACCCCACAATAATACGTTGTAAATCTAAGCATTGTTAATGAAATAAATCCTAAATTTTATAGTATTAACCAACTGTCTAGTAGCCTTCTCATAGCATGATAACATTGATTTAAACTCGTGTTAGCTTTTGATGCTTAATACTTAAAGCAAAATAACCACAAGATCTAAAATAAAGTTGCTATATGAAATATAAGATAATGGCAATATTCTAATCATATAAAACTCATAAATAACTTCTGCAACAACTCATAAAATTACCATTAACAAATGCTCATGAAAATAGTATCTTGATATAGAATAAAGATCTCAAATACACCATACTTCCACACACTCTCACTCTACATTGTGTCATTCAAACACACACATAGACACATATATAATGGGATGTGACTCTTCATATGGAGTACTCTTGGCCTTCACTCTTCTTGAGACTCTTCACTTTCCTACTCTAAGGACACATGTGCACATCTACACTCATCATACTTGCACTCTTAACTACAAGACACTTGTGCATTTCTTGCACATTATTACATTACATAAAATATTTACTCACACTCTAATCTAAGACACACTCCTAATCTAAAGATGTACCCAAGGTGGTACATTGGCATGTACCAAATAATGTAATATACTCCAACACCCCCTTTATTACATTATTTGGTTATTGAAGACTTTAGTCTTCAATATGGTCTTCATCTTCTGTCTTCAGTTCTATCTCTTTAAGATCAATATCTGGACTTGCACTATATGGTTCTTGTTTCACCTTTCTGATATGACTCATATTCTTCTTTTTCTTTCTTTGCTTTTGTATCTTCATTTGGGATATACTTGATGATCCACCTTCTAAGCATTGTGTTAGCAAATCATCACAATAATACAACTTTGATTTTTGTCTTGGACTCTTCAAATAAGTATCTTCTTTAGGTTTAGTCTTCATTTTGCCTTTCTTGATCTGACTTATTTTCTTGTTTCTTTTCCTTCTTCGTTCCTGCACCTTTACTAGTGATATATCTTCAATGTAGTGAGTTAGTATATCATCACAATAGTATTGGCCAGAATTCACTACTTCATTGCTAGTATGTTTATCTTTCTTTTGTTTCATCCCTTGAAAGAATTCAAAAGTAATTAATGATAGATATATCATCAAACATTCTTCTGAAGAAAGCATAACTATGTTTTGAGCATTCCACCAAGTCTTGAAAAGTACTTCATGAAGATAACCAATCAATGTCATAAAATTCTCTTCTTTTGCTTCCTTGAGAAACAAAGAAAATATTTCCTTTAAACTAGTAGGCAAATATTTGTATCCATCAAAAGTATCTATTAAGTTTTGTGAATAAAACTTCAGTTCATGAAATAGTTCATCATTTTCGTTAAATGCATTCTTGACAATTTCGTCCATAGTTCTTCTAAAGTAATCTTTTAAACCTTTGAAGTAGAATTCCTTATAGCTCCCTAGGATTTTGAATGTAAGATAGCTTTGATAAAATACTTAGCTTTCTAAGTTCTCCTTTGAGTTGAATTCCTTTTGTCTCCCTAATTATGAGTGAAAGGCTAAAGACAATTTTGATGCAATTTCAATTTTGATAAAATTCTCTACTTTCAAAAACTTTAAGTTGGATTCCTTATGTCTCGTTAATTTTGAATGAGAGACTAATGTCAATGCAATTTTCCAACTTTCCAAAAACTCTATGTTATATTCCTTATATCTCCCAAATTTCAATAATATGGTTTCCAAATTCTAAATTTCACAATCCTATGTTGGTGTTGAATTCCTTATAACTCCAAATTTAGAAATTTAGTAAAAGGATATTTGCAAATTTTGTATTCCTAATTTGATGTAGGAAACCTTATTTCTCCAAAATTCAAAATATTTGCAAATATTAAAAATGCTTCAATAATTCAATTACAAAACTTTATAAAGTCTTCTCAAAACTTGAAATGAATTCCCAAAATTTCTCAAAAATATTTCAAGGCTTCTCAAAACTTTCCAATAATAACTATTAAAGTCTCTAAGGTTTCAAATTTCACTTTTATGCCTTATCTCTCCAATAATTAAATTAATCTTATAAGCAAATAGATTAATTTTCCTTCTACCTTAGAAAATAATAATATTACCCAACCTTATAACTCCTAACTTGGGTAAATAATCAAATTTTAAATAAATTGCTTTACCTCCAAACTTGAGGTGTGAAATATTTGGTCAAAGATGTTTGACCTTCCCTTGAATGGTGCTCTTCCATGAAATCTCACTCCTCTACCACACGTATGGTGCTTCTCTCCACTCTATCACACTCAGACCTGATGCTCCATGAATATGGATGAATCTGCCATGCTCAACTTGATGTTGAATGGTAATGTGTCAAATGGAGTCTAATTCCCTTGCATTTATGAGGACCTGAGATGTTTCAATCACCTCCAAAATATAGTTGGTGCTCCTTCGCTTCAAAAAGTGGCACTCTATCTTTTCAGATGCTAGACGTTACATAGGGCACTACTCAAATGTTTCAACTTACTCCAATGAATGTTACACAAGATTCCTCCTCCAAATGGTGTGGGTAATGAGTAACTCCTCATTGTCTTCTCTTCAACGACCACTCCACGTTGAATGGAGTTTATTCAAAATGCCAAAAGATGTTTTCTCCCATGCTACAACTTCTCAGAAAACCATTCACCTTCCTTTACGAAATCTATCTCCTCTTTGATGTCGAAGAGATCTCTTTAGCTTCTTAGTGGACCTGACATTAACTCTTCCAATGGTGGATGATTTTTCTTCAGCTATGTGGTGGTTAGTGCCTCTCCAATGATGGCGCTCTTCCTCGGCTTTGTTCTCTATCGAATGGTGGTGGTTTTCCAATGCTCTTCGTTGGCTCTTCGGTAATGGTGGCTACTTCCTCCAATATGGTGGCTCCTCCACTTTTGCTTGGTGGTGCTACCACTTCTTTGGTGGCTTCTTCTCACCACTATCTCTTGCAACCTTTATTGCTTCTTTTTGGTGTCTTTAGACACCTTTAATCCTACCTTATCTTGAACTCTATTCGACCTCCAAATGCTTCAATAATACTGCACTATTTTATCTTTAAAAAATAGCATTCACTATGTAATATTTCCTTCTCCTTATTACTCCTTTCAAGCAATTTTTAACTCTACTTTATGTTGTATTTTGCAGGTTTGAAGATGACAACAATGTCTCCTTCTTTAGCTTGGAGACACTCAACTTCGAATTTCTTTTTTATGGCTTTAAAACTTGAATACGTAGCTAATAAAACACTTTCTTTAATGCTTTAATAAAACACTTTTATAGCTACCTTTTTGCTCACCAAGCTTGCTGCCCAAAATGGTGAAATCGCAGCTCCTTTGCTTCTCAAAATTGCTGCTCAATAACTCTGAAATTCACAGCTAATTTCCTTCTCCAAATGTTGTCCAATATTTATGAAATTTGTAGCTTTCAATGCTGCCCAAAAAACTGCTTTCTTAGTTTTAATTTGCTGCCTCAAATCTTCTCCTTTCTCCTTCCAAAAAGTTGCCAAGAAACTTTGAAATTTGCAGCTCAAATTTTCCTTCAAATGCTGTCTAAAATACAACTCTATCTCCTTCAACTTGCTGCCTTTTTTCTGTCCGTAAACTCTGTATTTTTGCAGCTCCAAATGCTGCCAATATGCTGCCTTTTTGCTGTCCAAAAACTGCCTCTGTCTCCTCCAATTCTCTGCCTTAAATTGTTGTCAATTCCTCCTTCAAACAACTATCCAAAAACACTTCCAAATCTGCCCAAAACTTCTCCAATTCGCAGCTCTTCTATCTCCTTCTAATGCTGCCCAAATTTGCAGTCATAAACTCTTCAAATGCTGCTCCAAAATTTTGATTTCTTCTCCTCTATCTTGCTGTCCTGAAACTCTTCAAATTCTGCCCCAAAAATCTGCAATCTTCTTCAAAAATCAGCCTTCAAAACTTTAATGGCTGTCTCCAAAAATATCAATTTGTGGCCTCTTTCAATCTTCTTTCTCCTCCTTAGCTTCCGCTGAATTCTGTCTTCAAATTTGGCCTCTTTGTTGGCCTCTTCTTCAAGAATCTGAATGTCTTGAAGTCTTCAAAAATACTTTCTCAAATTTGGCAAACTTCTTGCCAAAAATCTTCTCCTTGAATCAGTTTCACAAATCCTTTTGGGCTTGTTGTTGGATGACAATAATTTTCTCAATTTTGATGTGATTACCTCTTTTTAGGAGTTTCTTCTTCTTGCAATCTTCTATCTCAAACTTTCTTCAAATCTTCTCCAATGGCCACTTCTTCAATTTCTCAATAGGGCTTCTCTATTCTCCTTTTTTCTCCTTCAAAATTTTAATGGACCTTTTTCTTAGGCCTCCTCAATCTTCTTTCTCAAATCTACAATGGGGACCTCTTCTCTCGGGTCTCCTCCTTCTCAATCTTCAATAGGGCTTCTCTAGCCTCTTTCTCTCTTCTTCCTTCAATCTGCAGTCTTCAATCTTCTATGGGACCTCTTTCTTGGGTCTCCTCAATATTCAATCTTCTATCTTCTATGGGGACCTCCTTCTTGGGTCTTCCTCAATCTTCAATCTTCAATGGGACCTCTTTCTTGGACCTCCTTAATCTTCAATGTCTACTCTTTTGCTGCAACTCCAAAACTAATCCCTGCATGAGGAAAGCACATAGACTTTTAGGAAATCGAAGGTGAAATTCTTCTCTATCTATTGTAGGAAGCTTCTCAACTTTTGAGAACTAATTTTTTGCAACAAAATCTTAGACAGTAGCAACCAAATACATCCAAATCTCTAGAATTTTGAAATCAATAAACTTCACTAGTTATCCTTCAATCTAGTGGAAAGAAATCTATGTTGAGTCCTAGTCTTCATGAGTTTTTCTGCAACCTTGTGGAAAGACTCTAGCCAAATTGCAACTTTCAAATTTTGTAAATGAAATCTCCCTATCTCCTCTCAATCTCCCTTGTGGCTCTCCCTATCTCCTATCAATCTCCCTTGTGGCTCTGATACCACTATTAGCTTTTGATGCTTAATACTTAAAGCAAAATAACCACAAGATCTAAAATAAAGTTGCTATATGAAATATAAGATAATGGCAATATTCTAATCATATAAAACTCATAAATAAATTCTGCAACAACTCATAAAATTACCATTAACAAATGCTCACGAAAATAGTATCTTGATATAGAATAAAGATCTCAAATACACCATACTTCCACACACTCTCACTCTACATTGTGTCATTCAAACACACACACATAGACACATATATAATGGGATGTGACTCTTCATATGGAGTACTCTTGGCCTTCACTCTTCTTGAGACTCTTCACTTTCCTACTCTAAGGACACATGTGCACTCTTACATAATGGACACTTGTGCACATCTACACTCATCATACTTGCACTCTTAACTACAAGACACTTGTGCATTTCTTGCACATTATTACATTACATAAAATATATACTCACACTCTAATCTAAGACACACTCCTAATCTAAATATGTACCCAAGGTGGTACATTAGCATGTACCAAATAATGTAATTGTAGACACCAAAACCTAGCCACTTGTCATCCATCCAGGTCTTCCCACCATTTTCACCCATTTATTTATATATATTTATGTATATTTATTAAATATATATTAATATTAATATTTTAATATTATATTTTATATATATTTAATAAATATAAATATTATATAAGTGAATAAATCCTAGCCATCCGATTTCACTTAATCCTATCCATCCATCTATATCAATCCATGCCACACACCCAAAATTAATATCCACCCTCCGTTATGTTTTAATCTGAGCCACACAATTCGTGTCACTCAAACCCTAACATGCCCTAGTGTGGATTATTAATAGGAGCCATTTTGATGGCTCAACCCTTAAGTTTCCTAAGCAATTCGTGTCTTGAGTCCTAAGTCATTTACCCTCGAGTTCCCTAGAGTATCCAAGCACTCTCACCCTCCATCCTCACTTGCCATAGCCTCCGCATCCATCGTCACCCCTCGCTTAGCCATATCTGCTTCTGTAGACTTTCCCTTCAGCCATATAATGCCTTCGAGCACTCCTTATCACTCTTGAGTGCTTCTCCTCCACCACCAAGCACCTCTGGGTACCCTCCACCATTCTCAAGTACCCATGAGTATTTTCTGCTATCGTCGAGCACCCACGAGCATCTTACACTAGAGTTTTGTAGCCCTCCTAGCCCTTAGGCGATGCTAGGGCATCATCACACCAATTCACTACAATAATTACATCAGATCAAAAAATGATAGATAAGCAAGGTAAATCAAATTATTGTTGTTATATTTTATTATGTTTTTAGAATTTGTTCATATTTTTTTATTGCATAGCTAGGGTTTAGTCTTGATTTTTGAGGGTCTCACATTATGGAGCCCTCATTGTTATTACTAACTCATTTTCTATTTTCTTGTGTGCAGATCTGGTAGTATTACACTAGCATTGGACAGTTGCTTAAGCTAGAGTGGCCCAACATCGGATAACTAGAAGCCCACTCACTTCTGTTGGGAGCAAGGATGCATTTTGAAGACACCACCAACATTGTAGCTAGGGTTTTGGAGAACCCTAGCATTGTGTATATTTGTATCAAAGAATTCAAATATTCTTATTGTAACAATGGAGTTTTGAGGCTCCCCCATTAATATAAAATCATTCATTATGCAATATTATCTTTTGAGTTCAATTTATATCTTGTTATTTGGTGTTGCATTTTTGTCTTCACAAATGGCGATCATGGTGGGACCCCCTAAGGGTTTCTTACTTTGATTTACTTTGTTTACTAATTTTTTGTTTTTTGTCTCATCTTGTAAGGTTTTTAGAAGTGTAGAATTCATAGTTTTTGTTGGATTTAGGGTTTCTGAAAATTTGTAGAAGGTTGTAGAAGGTGCGTGAATGCTTGATGATGCTCGAGGGACATCCAAAAATGCCTAGGTGCATTTCAGAAATACCTAGAGGTATTTTACAGAGATTTGGAGCAGAAATGTAGGCTATTTTGTAAGTTTACTATTAAAACCCTAACTTTTTTGTTTATGTATTCTGGCAATCTTACATTTTTTTTAGATTTCTAAGCTAAAAAGAACATCATTAATTAATCTAGGAAAAATATTCATACTAGCTTGCATATTAGGTTTCATATTAGTTATTGCATTCATCCACACTTTCTATTTGAAGTTTATGACTTTTTATTGTATTCACAAATTGAAAAATATTGCATTCGATTTCATGTGAATTGAAAAATTGCATAATTAGTTTGCATTATAGGGTTAGAGATTCCTATTTTTGTAGGTCTAAGTAGGAACATTATTCAGATACCAAAAGTATCCCCGTACTTGGGTGATTCCATATGGAGGAGTAGATGAACCCCCTAGCTGTCTAGAGCGGGTCTTAAGCGGTGTACTTTACATCCTTTGGAAAAATTGGTATTCTGGGTAGTGGATTCTGATTTAGACTATCGAAAGTAGTTATCTTTCTAACATTGTATGTACACAATAGAGAATCAGAAACTTTAAAAATAATCACACACTTCATGCTTCACATTAAATAGTAGTGGTTGGATTTCATCACCAACCATTGCTTGAGATTTGGTGATGGTGGCTTTCATCTCCATCCACCAATCTCTACCCTTAGACACCTTAGATCACCCTCAAGCAAACTTGTTGGATTTCATCACCAACAAGAATCTCGTTGCCCCATCCAAGCCATAGGATTCACCTCATTTAATTCAGATTAGCACATTGAAACACACAAGATCAAAATCTAAGAAAATGAATTCACATTAAAATGAGATAATCAATGAATGAGGTAAGACACACTTGTTGAACAAACTTAGCATTGATTGTTTATTTTTCTTGTGAAATTTTAATTTTGTGTTTCATTTTATTGCATAATCTATATTTTGGTTTAATTGCTTATGGTATTAACAAGAAAACAAAAGAAAGCATTAAATCAAGATAATTCAATGGAACCTTCATCCACCTTCCCCACCACTTCTATGGTAGATTCCCTAAATGTGACACAGGCAGATTTATCTATAGGTCCCTCACATTCCTTGTCACCCATAACCTTTCATATGGTTGTTCCCCAAGTAGAGTCAACCTCACCAACCATTGATCACCACATTACCCACATAGATATGGCATGAGTAGAAGCTCTTATGAAGTCTTCTAACTATGTCTTAGAGTCAGTCCCCAATTCACCTAGATAAGATCCTACTTTACAGTAGGAACTTGTTTATTCCCAGCCACCATCTAGCTTTACCTAGGTGTACACTAACCCTCTTTTTGAGGCATCAGTTGCACCTTCCTCTCATATGTCCATTCCCCAACCCTCATGTGCTCCTAGCACTTCATACACATCCACATACACTAACCCCTTGTATGAAGCACATGTAAATGTTGCTTCACAAGTTTTAGCCTCCCAAGTTACCATACCAAGTGTAACTTGTCCCCCAACCACATCTTCCATACCATCTACTTCCATACCCTCCACTTCTGATAGAGAGATTAATGAAGCATGGGAACATTTGAACAAATTGCTTAAGCAACATCAAAATGCTCAACAACAAGTGCAAGTGAACCCTAAGCCTTTACCAAACTCTACTCAGACTATCCTCATTAACCAGGGTCCATCATGGACACCATAGTCTTCTATGGTTTCTATCCCTATTCCTCCACCAATTCATACCAATACCCATCCTATTCCCATTGGCCAACCCAACCATAACCCTCATGCATTGACCCCATTCCAAAATTCTCCATATTTTCATCATCAATCTCCCATTCATCAATTTCCATCAAATTCACCTAGTCATCATCACCAATCTCATCATCATTTGGTCACCCCACAATATTTTTCCACCTCACCTCAAAATCATCAGGTAATTCAGGGCTTCCACATTCCTAGGGAAGACCCTCGAATTAAGGCCATGCAACAATAAATAGATCAATTGATACAACATACTCCTGGTTTGACAAACCAGAAGCCAACCTTACATCAATTGATCAACCAACCCATTCATCCTTCGGTACCATCACCACCATATCCGATAGATTTCATGGTGCCTAAGTTTGACAAATTCAAGGGAACTGAGGATCCCAAAGAGCATGTGAGCATGTTTGTACACTCATGTTTTAGAATCCAAAATGACAATGCTCTCATGCTTAGAACATTTCCTCAAACATTAGGAGGAGATGCCATAGAGTGGTACAATCAATTGCCCAGTCATAGTATTTATACTTTTGAACAATTGATTGACCAATTATTTGAGCATTTTATCCTAAATGTTAGAAATAAAGTCTCATTGTCTGATGTCTATGCTTTAAGACAACATGATGATGAGTCTATCTATGATTTTGGAAACCATTGGAGGGTCGTCATTACCAAGTTGCCATTCACCCTACCAATGGAAGAGCTTATCAAACTATTCACCAAGAGTTGTTTAAAACCTATCTCTTGGATGCTTCAATTATAGACTTATCATTCATTTGAAGAAGCTCTAGCACAGGCTAGTGTCATCGAGGAAATAAAAATCCAAGAGGGCATACTTAAGCCTAAGAAAAAGGAATGGAAAAACAAGGGCCAATATAAAAGCAATTATTTTGGCCAATCAAAATCAACATAGGCTACTCCAACCAATCAACCTAATCATGTTAATCAAGTGGTCATGAGCCAACCGGTAATGGCTCAACAACAATCAGTGCAACAACCACCACAACAAATTGCTTATCATGCGGTACCCTCGGTAACTCAAGCCATGCAAAACACAGTGCCAGCTGTAGAAAACCATCCTCGATGATAGTCTATCTAATAGAATCACCAATACACCCCCTTGGCTGAGTCATATGCTTCCCTTTTCCGAAGGTTGTATGACACAAACAAACTTGCTTTACCCAAAATTAGACCAGATGATCCCGCTAAACGTGGAAAACATTATCGAGAATATTTATTTTGTCCTTACCATAGGCAAAATGGGCATGATATTAATAATTTCCATGCATTTAAAGACATCGTTCAAGACCTAATTGACTTGGGGGCCATCAAGCTTGACAACCCCCTTGCTCAACAAAACCAAAACCTTGGTATTTTTCAAACACCACTTCCTCATCATGAGGAGGTGCAACCAAATATGGGAGGAGCTAATACCAAAACTCCTCCTAATCAAGTTAATCACGTCCAACAATACCAAGGGTTTGTAGGTGCCATTCATGTGGTCACTAGAGGTCAAAGAAATAATCAACAAAATGCAAGGCAACAACCTCAAGCAAGTGTGTCACAACCTCCCACATCACCTCCCATCCAAATTTCCCCCAATCCTTCATCACCAATCCACATTCCTAGCCAATCAAATCCTCCAATTCCACCCATCAATCATCCACCATGACCAGTCATCTCATTGAGTAGTCGGTTAACCACAAGTCTAAAGATGGCTTCCACCAAATTGTCAATTTATGAGTTAATTCAACAATCTCCCCCACATCGTGAGGCATTAATGGATATTCTCAAATCCATTGAATTACAATCTCAAGATTCTAATGCCTTCAACAACTTTTTAGGGAGCATTCAAACATGCATGGAGCCTTCCATTACATTTTATGACTTTGAGATTAAGCCAATCTCATCGAACTCAGTAGATCCTCCATTGCATATCATGGCTCTAATTGACAAGAAGTCATTTAAAAGAGTTCTAATTGATACTGGTTCCTCCATCAATATCATCACCACATCTACCCTTCATCATTTGAATCTTCCTCCATCTCATATCACCAAGTCATCCTTCACCCTAAAAGCATTCAATGATGCTTTGTGTTCCATAGTTGGCACTATTGTTTTACCCATTGAAGTAGGGGTCAAAATATTGCACACTATGTTCCACATCTTGGAAGGATCCATGGCATACAATGTACTCCTTGGAAGACCTTGGATGAGGGAAATGAGATGTGTCCCTTCAATTTTACATCAATGCTTGAAATATGTTCATGAGGGATAAGTACATTGCATACCAATGGATGTCGAACCATTCAAGTATTGCAATTTCATTTCAAATCCTTATGAATCCATGCTTCCTTCCACCCACCTTTTCCTATCACCATCAACCAATCCATCTACCACTCCACCCATTTCTTCATCAAAGGCTCCCATTCTTGAGGACTCCCTTATCACCAATCCTCCATCATCTTCATCATTGACTACATGCACATGTGGTCAAATTCAATCCACATCATTTCCTTCCACTTCATCATCATCATCCATTCAACAACCTTCCCAATCCAATCCATCCCCATCACCTAATGTTTCACAAGTCGAGTTGATGGATTGTGAGACATCTTCATCTCCACCATTCCTCGAGCCATCATCCAACCATGGTCCTTCCACATCATCCCAAGTCGAGGTCCACCTCACTAATCCCGGTATTGGTGAATATGTGGTCCAAGACATCACCATCACACCACTCACCATTCCTAATTCTAAGGATTTCGGTCACCCACGTGACCCACCTTTATCCATAGGAGCAGTATATAACATGGGTTCAGCTCCAAATAGCATAAATTTTGTGTATGGGGGATTGATTCTTCATCAAATCTAGCTCCCCTAGAGGAACCCAAGGAACCAACACTTGCCAACATTCCAAACATGTCAGGATTTCCATCTCACTATTTTCACATAGTTAATTGGCAAGGTCATGGCCTAGGATTGCATGAATAGGGAGTGCTTCAGCCTATTGATGTTCCATATCAAGAAGTGCATGACCATTCAGGTCTAGGTTACCACCCACTTTCCACCACCTCTTCTCTTGAACAAGCCTTCCAAAGGCTTAATCTAAATTTAGGAGAAGAAGCCCTCCATCCCGATGATTCTGATGATGAAATCTATGAAGAATTCGAACTTATATCGATAATTTTAGATGAATCTAAAGAAGAATCAGAGCCCATTATTCCCCATACCAAACAAGATGAGTTTTATCTTAGAATGTTCCCCATCCATGAGCCCATATTTCACTTGCTTCTTCCACAAGAGCGAGTTGACCCTACCAGTGAACCACCACCCCCACTTCATTAATCCATTTCATAAGCCAAACTTGTAACATATGTACATAACACAAAAATAATGGTTTTCACCACTACCAAAAAAAAAAAAAAAATAAAAAATCAAACAAAAATATGTTTTCTTTTTAGCATTGCATGTATATATCATTTAGTTAAATGCATTCATTTGTGTTGCTTGCTGTTGTCCAGGTTTACCAAGCTCCTAGCACCGGTTCTTAGGTTCCATCCATTCCATCCGACCTTATCCACTTTGCCCATAAATCAACATGAATCTTATTGATTTATTCACCCCACTCCGTAATCCATATGATCTAGCTAAACCAATTCCAATTGACATGAGTCTTATTGATATGGACCAAATTTCCTCACCTCCATCCTTTTTCGAGTTTGTCTTGTCTAAGGAATTGTTAAGGGCTTCAACCAACTACATTCCTCCATCCCCTCTGCCTTCACCTTCACCTTCACCTTCGAATCTCAAGGTTTTCTAGGTAGAAATAGATGAGGATAAGTCAGAAGAGTTTGATGACATCTTAGATGACATTCATCTGATCCCTACACCCCATCAACTTGAGGAAGGTTCCCATATGTCCATTGAAGATACCATCGATGTGGACCTTAGTTCAAATAAAGACAATCCCCAAATTGTCAAGCTTGGCAAAATTTTATCTAACGATGAACAAGAGCAATTAATTGCTCTCCTCAAGAGGAAGAAAGACATTTTTGCATGGTCCTATAAGGACATGCCTGGTCTTGATCCTAACTTGGTTGTCCCAACTAACTTAAAGGAATTGCATAGTTTACAAGGAAATATTCAATCGATCCATCATTTCATTGCACAACTTTCTAATAAATGTAGGTCATTCAATCACCTACTACAAAAGGGGTGCCATTTTCTTGGATAGATGAGTGTCAAAAAGCCTTTGATGACATTAAGCAATACCTAGCTTCTTTTTGCTCCTCCTCTTATGCCATTCTATGCATAATGAATATATATATATATATATACATGGCTAATACATAAAAATATTGCATTTCATTTGCATACATTTCATTCCAAAAATATTGCACTTCATTTGCATACATTTCATTCAAAAACATTATATTAACACATTTCATTTTGCATTTCATATTGCATTTCATACATTCCATTCACATTTCACATTTCATATTAGGGATCATTTATTAAGTTCAAGATTTTAATTGGTCCAATAAAGTCATGTTGCCTTAATCAGGGGCACCTTCACATCATCATCCATTTTTCCACCAAGTCAAATTGTCATTTGCAAACCATCATATACCTAGGTGTTTTCGGTCACTCAGCCACTCCTAGTGTTTTAAGCAACCTCCAAAATACATGTCAAGTTCCTTTTAGGACCATCACACATATACACTAAGAAAATCTTGAGTTTTGGGAATTGACTCCAAAACATTCTTGAACCAAACACAATTTCACATCTTAAAAACATCTTGTGTCAAAGAGGGATAACACCATACTTGGTATGAACCTCGAAGTGAAAAGGGTCATCCTTGCTAGTCCCATCATGCAACATAGTCCACAAAAATAGTGGTTTTCACCACTATCACAGTTGCTTCCAAATTCAAAATATGGAGTAGTAAGGATAGGGTACAATTCTCATCACACTTAGGTTGAGAATCCGATTCCCCAAAGCTCTAAATATTTTACATCACACACCATTGATCATTGGGTTGTAAGGATCGTACTACATTTCTAGTCAGACGGTTAAGTAGTCATCCCCAAAACTTAAGAGATCAAAAATACAAATCGTGGACTATGGAGTTAGCCTCCACCGGAGCTATAGATACTTGATTGGTAGTGGAGTACGCTCATGCATGGTGACACATCTCTTTTAAAGAGACCTCTGACCGCACATAAGGACAAGCTAGCTTCTTGGTTTCATCCATAATAGGTTTACCCAATTTACTCAAGATGAGTTAATGAACTCACTTGCACACACATTGGTTCTTGATTGCCTCGAGTCATTACCATGCTCTTGATTCGGTAAATGAATTCACTGCACACACATTTGGTCCTAGAGGGATTAGGTAATTTTAGTGAGTTTGTTTGATACCACTAGTATGTCTGAGTCTCTACAAAATAGTCAGTTTTCCATATCAACATCCATATCTTCTTCCATATCAACATCCATATCTTCTTCCATGTCACTTCATGAGTCATTCACCCCACATACCACCAAGTTTGGTGCCCCTGATTAAACAACAATGCTAGAAAATGGCCAAGCAAGATCTAAACTATGAATGATCATTAGAAAATTTGCATTCCATACCTTGCATTAATCATCCATAACATTCCACTTGCATTAATCATCCATATAAACATGCATTCCATAAAAGCATTGCACAAAAAGCATTCACAAAAATATAACACAAAAGGTAAAAGCCATGTATATATATATATATTTAATATATGCATGTACAATGAGTGCCAAAAGGCTACATACAATGGAGCACCAAGGCTCATATATAAAAAGTGCATCTAAGCACTAGCTACACCCTCCAAGAGGACCCCTGTGACCTAGAAGGAGCCTTAGACCTAGAGCTATGCCTAGACTCGCTATGCCTAGCAGCCTCGGATATAGATGAGGTTGGAGGATCAAGAAGTGGAATATGATGCTCCATCAACCTATCCTCCAATGCCTCGATATACCTATGTCGAGACCGAAGGTGTGCTATATCGACATTATGTCGATGCTCCCTCTCTAGTAGCTCTACCTAGAGCCTCATGATCCTTGCATCCCACTTTGCTACCTACTACTCTAACCTCACCCAATCCTCCTCGCTCTGATCTGGAGGCCCATCTGGAGTCTCCTCCATATCATCTCCATATTCACCATCTCCTCCACTCTTAGGAGCCTACCTAGTCACACCCTTAGTCCTCCTCCTTTGACTATCTAATCGAAGGTACCACTACCACTTGGGGGTCTCATGGGTCCCCTCATCCTCAGCCTCATCCCCATCTCCATCAGTTGCTACTAGAGTTGGTGCCCATGGTGGTTATGTAGCGAACCATACATCATACTTCGTAGTAGTCCCTACATCATCTATATCTTGGAGATCTATCTCCTCATCATCCTCATACACCTCCCTCCATGGCTCTACACATGGTAGCCCTATCTCCTCTCGATGCCTCCTATAGAGCATCGACTCCTCTAGAATCCCCTACCTCAAGCTAAACTATCGGAGTACTCATGAGAACTAAAAATACTCAACCTCACTCTGATATCTCCCAACCACCCACCTAGCCTACCACACCCATCGTAGATGCTCTCCATATTTGGTCCACCTGCTACCCCACCATGGCCTCCATATCACTTGGGTGGATGTCAATCCAACCCATAAATCTTGGTACCACTAGCTCATCTACATAGGTCGACTCAATTGTACCTCCTCGGCCACTACCCATCTCCTAGCATAGGGCTCCTCCCTACCCAAGCCTACCATTGGTAAGCCCTCTGGTCATGCCATGCTGAAGTGCTCCCATCCCCAACACTACAGCAACAAGCTGCATCCTAACCCCTTCCTCCCCTACCTCCTCACCTCATAGAGCTCTCGGTATGCCTACACCAATAAGGTAGGAGCCCATGCATACACCTATCACATAGTGAGCATATCGCTCACTAACCCTATCAGGTTCCAAGGGAACCTACACCCAGTACTTTTTGAGGCCATGATGTTGGCCAACATGAACATGACCAAGGCATGGAGGGCATCCAACTCCTTGTCCACATACATGGACAAGTAGGGAATACCCCCACTCTCCACCCTCACACTCTACCAACCATCACCAAACATCTTCTTCATCTTTATCCCCCGATCACGTCCAACCTCGATGTGAATCCCCTCCACTGGCACCTTGAGGATGCGGTATACATCCTCAAGTGTAAGGGTCACCTCTCCTGTGGGGAGCTAAAAGGTCCCCCTATCTAGATCCCACCTCTCCACTAAGGTAGAGAGGTACCCCTCATCCACCCTCACCACATCAACCCGGGCTACCTCCACTAGCCCCATAACCTCTAGTAACTCCCACTCCTCCTCCACTAGTACCTTCCTCATCCCAGGAATGTAAGGTGAGAATCGATGTTGAGCCTCCAAAATCCTAAGTTGTAGCACAACACAAAATATTTGTCATTTACACATGCAAAAAAATACAAAAACATAAAAATTTTTGCACAAAAAGGACATTACCTCAGTCACTCACACTCCAACTCTAGCCCCTACCTTCACTCCTCCTACCACCATAGCTTTCACGCCCAATTCACTTCACCTCACTCCACTCCACTTCACCCACCTCTCCCAAATGTAACTTCTCAAACTCACAAACGCACAAATGAGCTTCATTTCTCATCCTGCAAGCTATTTATAGCTGCTTTAGGCACCTTGAGATGCCCATGGGTATTTCCTGGTGCACTGAAGTGCACCAAGGCATTTGTAAAATGCCCAAACATCGATGGGCGTCTATGCATGCCAAAAGTGCCAATTGACGTTTGGCATCAATTTTGATAAAAGATCAATTTTTACAAAATAGTGGCTTATCCCCACCAAATCACTTCATATTGCATTCATGCATCTGTTTCATCATATTAATAGGTTTTGTGAAGGTTCCAACTGATTTGGATGCATAATTCTCATTTGCGACCACAAATTGCAAATCCCCTTAACAAGTTACAAAAGCACTCCAAAATGGTCCAAATCTTCACAAAACGACCATAATCATCATTCTCAATACATCATTTTCACATCATCAATATCATTCCATATCATCATTTGCATATTTTCCAAGTTCAAACAACATTCAAGTGAACCTTGTATCTAGTGGGTTATTCTATATACTTGGCGATTACAGTGATTTGCATCCATGCAATTTGGTAAGATGAATAACCTACCATAAGGACACTTGGTCATTTTCATCATTCCATATCTCCTTGTTCGAAATCACAATCACATTTGGTACTTCACTTTTTGGGTGAAACTATGCCAAGACCAATTTGCACAAAAGCTGTCATTGATGGCCTAGTTCGTGGGGCTTAAAACATGGACAAAAATCACATTTCATCATTTCACATTTCCTTGACAGTCATCATAGAGATAGGCACTAGCTAGGATGATTGGTTCCAATCATAGGAATTATTCAACAGTCACTAGCAGGCCCTCCAAAGTTGACTCTTTTTATTTTTCTTTGCATCTTCATCTTTGCATATCAATGATGCCGAAAGGCACATTCTTCAACAACATCGAATCACCCCAAATTTGGGGCAACCACATTTGGTTTTGACTTTCCCACAATGGGATACATCTTACATGATCATGACATCTATACTTGGCAAAAATCCCTTCATCTATTGGGGCAAAAATAGACACATTTTCCATCACATTTTTCACAAAACCCTTCATCTATTGGGGCAAAAATAGACACATTTTTCATCATATTTTTCACAAAACCCTTCATCTGTTGGGGCAAAAATAGATACATCATTTCACATTTTTCACCAATCCCCTTCATACCATTGGGGTAAAAATGGTATCACATTTACATCATTCATATCATCCACCATTCATTTGCATATATTTTTCAATTGGCTCATGAGATTCATCCACAAACTCACTCACCAATTGAGGGGGTAAGCTACGCAAAAATCCAAATTCTTTCATTCTTTTATCTTCAAGCTCATGTTTCACATCTCAAGAGAAAGTTGCTTCTACACCTAGCCAAAATAGGTGTCTTGTGTTTTTGCACTACATTGTGTTTCACACAATACAATACAAAAAGGGGCATCTGTAGACACCAAAACCTAGCCACTTGTCATCCATCCAGGTCTTCCCACCATTTTCACCCATTATTTATATATATTTATATATATTTATTAAATATATATTTAAATATTAATATTTTAATATTATATTTTATATATATTTAATAAATATAAATATTATATATGTGAATAAATCCTAGCCATTCAATTTAACTTAATCCTAGCCATCCATCCATATCAATCCATGCCACACACCCAAAATTAATATCCACCCTCCATTATGTTTTAATCTGAGCCACACAATTCGTGTCACTCAAACCCTAACATACCCTAGTGTGGATTATTAATAGGAGCCATTTTGATGGCTCAACCCCTAAGTGTCCTAAGCAATTTGTGTCCTAAGTCCTAATTCATTTGCCCTCGAGTTCCCTAGAGTATCCAAGCACTCTCACCCTTCATCCTCGCTTGCCATAGCCCTCGCATCCATCATCGCCCCTCTCGCTCAGCTAGATCTGCTTCTACAGATCTTCCCTTCAATCGTCAAACACCTTCGGGTACTCCCTATCACTCTCGAGCACCTTCGGGCACTTCTCCTCCACCACCAAGCACCTCTGGGCACCCTCCACCATTCTCGAGCACCCACAAGCATTTTTTGCTACCATCGAGCACCCATAGGTGTCTTACACCCGAGTTCTATAGCCCTCCTAGCCCTCGGGCGATGCTAGGGCATCGCCGCACCACTTCCTGCAACAAATCACAATAGATCAGAAAACGATAGATAATAAAAGTAAATCCAAATCATATTGTTATATTCTATTATGTTATTAGAGTTTGTTCACATTATTTTATTGCATAGCTAGGGTTTAGTATTGATTTTTGAGGGTCTCACACTGTGGAGCCCTCATTGTTATTACTAACTCATTTGCTATTTTCTTGTGTGCAGATCTGGTAGCATTACACTAGCATTGGACAATTGCTTAAGCTAGAGTGGTCCCAGACATCGGATAACCAGAAGCCCACTCATTTCTATTGGGAGCAAGGATGCATTCTGAAGACACCACCAGCGTTGTAGCTAGGGTTTCGAAGAACCCTAGCATTGTGTATATTTGTATCAAAGAGTTCAAAGATTCTTATTGTAACAATGGAGTTTTGAGGCTCCCCCCATTAATATAAAATCATTCATTGTGCAATATTGTCTTTTTGAGTTCAATTTATATCTTGTTATTTGGTGTTGTGTTTTTGTCTCTACAGTAATATACTCCAACACCATGGCCTCATTGACCAAGGGATGACCCAAATAAAAGTATCATCAACAAATTAAATATGAGATTCAAGGGGACCATTTTTTGCAACCTAGATACCTTTGATTTTTTCTTCCATTTTTGCCTTTGAGAAAGTTTATTTAATACCTCTGTTAAAAGAATAAATAGATATGGAGATAGTGGATCACTTTTGCAATGTCCATGAGATGACCTAAAGTAACCCCTAGGAGAACCATTGATCAAAATAAATTTTTTTAGAGTGCTATACAAACATTTAATCCATTCACACAAACCTTGATCAGAACCAAATTTTTTGAGAATATCATGTAGAAAACTCCAACAAACCCTATCATATGCTTTGTTTATACTTATTTTAGCAAGGATAGTGGGGAATCAACCTAGAAGAGGCCATGAACTCTTCTATTCAACTATTATTGAAATTTAAATTGTTTGTGCATAAGAAGTCAGACCTTTCCACAATTCCCCACTAAGAGATGACCTAAAATAAATGTATCATCAACAAGTTAGAGATAATTTTCAAACGGAACATTTGTTGTAGCCTGAATACCTTTGAATTTTCCTTCCATTTTTACCTTTGAGAAAACTCTTCCTAATACCTCCTCAAGAATAATAAATAGATAATAAAATAGTGGATCACCTTGGCATTATCCATGAGATAAAGTATCTAGTAGGGGAACCGTTGATTAAAACATATTATTTTGAAGTGTTATAACATCTGATCCATTACAACCAACCTTAATTCAAACTAAACTTTTTGAGCATATCATGTAGATATCTCCTACAGATCCTTGTTGGATTTCATAGTAGTTTCTAGAAATGAATGGAATCAAACATTACCTAGTATTGCTTAATAAAATAAATACACAACATATAAAATACAAAATATGATAGGGCGTCCATTGACACCAAAATATCTTCACTCAAAGAAAATAAAAAATACACTCAACTGATAAAGAAATTATTTGTGAGAAGGGGAATTTATATGCAAGTATATGAAGCCTTTAAGTGAAGCTTATGATACCGACCCACAAAAAAAATTAAAAATTTACAAAAATACCTTTTTCATGGTTTAGATGGACCTAAAGAGAATATATAACAAATAGTCGGTTGTGGCCTCAAGGGAAGCTTAATAATCACATATTCCAACATCCCCCCTTAAGTTGAATGGGGAATATGGAGAGAGACCCTTACATTGGATGCCCCCTTAAGGGACACTCTCCAACTCCAAGAAGCTCTTGCATGTACACAAAGGTGACCTCGAATATGATCTTGATCAAAATATTTGATGTCTACTCTAAAGAAAAAATAAATATTGGATCTAACATCCCATGATAATGAAGCCATCTCACAAAGTGCACCTATATCTCAATGTTCTTCATTCACTAATGAAACATAAGATTACGGACAAGTTGAATAGTACCTTGATTGTCACAATGAAGAGTAGCTGGAAAAATTTAGGGAATGACAATCTCCTCCAAAATTATTAGCATCCACCTGAGATGCTTAGATGCCTCATTGGTAGCACAATATTAAACCTTCATAGAGGATTTATAAATGGTACATTGGAATTTATAACACCATAAAATGGGGTCAAATCCTAAATAGAACACAAAGCCTAGGTGGATCCTCGCTCATCCAAATCACCTGCCTAATAAACATCTAAAATATCTATCAAAATTGAAGGGGAACCAATAGAGTAGTGAATGCTCATTTGATATGTTCCTTTAATATATCTGAGAATTCACTTTGTTGTTATCCAAATGCTACCAAGGAGCCTACATGTACTTGGAATAATAGCTAATAGCAAATGTTACATCTGGTCTAGTGTGAGTGAGATAGAGAAGTCCAAGAGACTAGTAGAGAGTGGAATCAACTAAAGGTGTGGTACAATCACCCCAAATTTTCAAACCTAAAGCAAAGGGAGTCTGATCATGCTTACACTCCATCCTTAACTATTGAAGAAGATCCAAAGCATACTTTGACTAAGAAATTATAATGTTGGAATCTGTTTGATCAATCTAGATTTCCAAAAAATAGTGCAAGAGCCACAAATATTTAATTACAAAGATAGAACGAAGCCATGGCTCCATATTCTAAATCAAAGTACTAGAGCTACCCATGATAAGAAGATCATCAACATATAATACAATCACCAAATTTTTCTCATCATATGTTTAATATAAACATCATGCTCAATTTCACATTGCTAAAATCTACAATTGAGTAAAAAGGAGTAAATTTTCTCATACTAAGCATGAGGAGCTTGCTTAAGACCATACAAAAATCAATTCAAACAACATACCAATGGAGTAGGGTCCTCTAGCTCAAACTTGGGTGGTTGTTGCATGTAGATTTTCTTCTAAAGTTCTCCATAGAGAAATGCACTCTTGAAGTCCATCTAATACACCTTCCATCCATATGAGGTAGCAATGGAAAGAATCATTATGATGAAATCCATCCTGGCTAAAGGCGTAAAAGTCTTAGAGTAGTCCACTCCCTCTAGCTGAGAGAAACCCTTGGTGACAAGGCTTTCCTTGTGATTTTAAATTTGACTATTCAATGTGTACTTGGTCTTGAAAACCTACTTACACCTAAGATTCTTCCATGTTAGAATTAGTACCACCTCCCATGTTTTGTTCTTCATAAATACCTTATACTTTATTTCCATTGCATCCTTCCATTCAGACTTACCCTTAGCCAAACAGTAGCTGGTAAGATCTTAAGAATGAGCTATATTTGAAAGCAAATCCTAGGAAGGAGCCTTCCAATGTCGTTGAAGGGATAGAATAGGTTGTGCATCCTTCAAAAGCATCATAACCCACTTGGGTGTATGATGTTCAAAAGAGGCATGAGCATCCTGCACCATATCAACATCATAAACTAAAATGGAAGAATCCAACTCATCACCACTCACCTCATCATGCACAACTAGAATATTATGAATTGAACCATCTTGCTCATATTTTCTAGCTCTAGAGGAAGAGAAAATTGCTTGATAATTTGTTCATGATGGGGTAAAATTGATAGGCAATGAACAAACACTAGAAGAGAAAGATGTTCTAATAGGAATGGTACCAAGATATGTGAAAAATATGTTGAATCTAGAATAGGTAGAGGATTAGAAGTACCAAAAGCTAAAAGATCCAGAGGAGGGTAGAAGTACTTAAAAGAACCTCATCAAAGGTGACATCTATATTGATCAACATCTCACACTTCAATGGATCATAGAGATGATATACCTTTGAGGTATCAAAATATCCCACAAATATACATTTATGGATTTTTGGTGTCTCCTTTTTTGAATATCCTTGGGTATGTGGACCCATGCTATAGACCTAAAGATCCAAAATCAAGACACATATGGTTTGTCCTCTATCGATTTCTCAAGAAGTGTCATCCCTTGAACAACCCTAGTAGAAACCTTATTGATATTATATCTTGCACAAGTGACCACCTCACCCCAAAACTTATGATCTAGCCCCTTAACATGAGTCATACAAATATCCATCTCCATGATTACACTATTGTTTCTTTTTTATAGTCCATTTTGCTTAGGTGTGTAGTGAGCAATCCTCTGATATGCTATTCCATGAGTGGCCAAAAAATCATTAAAAATATGACTAACATAGTCACTACATTCATTTGTACTTAAATACTTAATATTTTTGTCTAACTAATTTTCAACAAGATCCTTGAAAGTTTTGAACCTCTCAAACACTTCATCCTTGGTATGAATGGTATATACCCACACATATCTAGAAAAATCATCAATAAAAAGAAGAAAGTACCTATTTCTTAAAAGAGAAGGTGTTCCCATAGGTCCACAAATATCACTATGTATGATCTCCAAAGGGTGGCATGCCCTCCTAACAAGTTCTTTTGGACAGATCTCCCTATGATGCTTTTTTAAAATCCATCGCTCACATGCAACACTTGGAGGGGATATGCATGGAAGTCCAATAGCCATCTCATGTTGACTCATGTACCTCAAGGAACCATAACTAAGATGACCAAGCCTATGATGCCACTTTTGAATCTTGTTATTAGCATGCACAACCATTGCAAAAAAGTTCTTCTTACTAGAAGAGGAAGTAGAAAGAGTAGACTTTTCACCCAACTTATACATATGATTAGATTAATCACAATATATAGAAGCAATAGTCCTAAACCCATTGTCTATATCCTTAATCACCCATCTATTAGGCTAGAATTCTACTTTCTTATGTGAGTAATGCGATAAATAGACAAAAGGTTAGGACCAACATTAGGAACATGAAATACCTCATCATATGATAAAGATCCAATCGTGATATCTCCACTTCTACCCACCTACAATTATGAGTCATACCCAATCACAACATGTTCTCCTACATGGGTTATTTTGTAGCCTTGAAGAAGGTGCTTGTATTTCATCATATGCCTAGTAGCACCTAAATCAACTATCCACTCATCCATAGAGGTGGATGTCCAATATGTAGAATGAACTACAACATGAGCCTATGAGGCTTCTCCTTCAATCTCACCTTGTACATAGAAGAAAGCAACATCAATACCCCCTTTGTTTTTGCTTCATCCAACTTCTTGATTTGAATCCTATAAAATTCTACCTTTTGTCTTTTCTTGCAAACTCACAAGTAGGTTTCTTGAAGGGCTTCTTAAGTTTTTTCTTAAATTTGTTTGACCTTTTTATCATATTAGTTTTTTATCACAACTTATTTTTAATGTGCCTAATTAAAAAAAAAAAAAATTGTCTATTCCTCCTAGCTTAATGATGCAAGAAATACTTAAATACCTCATCAATAGGCAATGGATGAGAGTCTAGGAAATAATATACTAAAAAATCACAACTATCTTGTATGCTTTTGACACATAGTCAAAAATAATATTGAGTAGCTCTATGTTCCTCTCTTTCTCCAATGCTTCTTGTCCTTCTCTTATTTCCTTCGGCAGTCCTCTCGCAATTTAGATATCCTCTTGTAATTTCTTGAACTAGTTGATGTATTCATCAATAGTGTCAAATGAATCCATGGATAGGATGGCAGGCTCTGCCTTCAATATGTTGATCTAAGTAGAATCAATATGGTCATATAGTCCTTGAAACTTCTCAAATAGAATTTTAGAATTGATAACATTGCCAACATGGATGTCATACACATTTTCCACATGGAGGGAAATCACACCATGGGATTCATCCTTCTTATGTAGCTACTTTACCTTCTTAGAATCAGTAACTCAAGGCTACTCATTCACATACTTGAGTAAACCCTTACTTTGGAGCAAAGCTTAAACCTTAATTTTTCATGTAGTATAGTTTGGACCATTCAGTAGGGGCACATGGTGATCCATACTTATTCTATTAAAAATAAAAATTATGTAAGCAATTATGACCAGAACCAACACTACCTATGTAGAGAACTCAAAAAACGATGTGATTTGATCAAAATGCTTTAGTATAAAAAGTTATGGACAATGGAAGTTTAGCCCTAAAATAAATAAATAAATTACCTCCAAAACTTTAAAAAATTAAAAAAAAAATAGTACTTGTAGCAAATGAGAGGTCACCATGTGTCACTGCATGAGTGGTCAAGGGAGTCCTTACTTTACATTGACTATGTAGTGTAGCAACGAATTGTGTGACACCACTTGTAATAAGTAAATGGTCTCTAAATCCTTCTCACACAAGGCAAATATGAAAGGCCCATGATATCCTCTTCTTTGTAGACTCTCTCTGGTAATAATATTACTTTAAAATTCTAACCAAAGGAATTTTGAGGCCTTAGGGAGAGCCTCTAGAGACCAAACATTATTCCAAGAAAAATCTTTGGGAGTAGAAACTTTTGATTGCTCTAAGTTCTCATATCCCAACTTGGCCAAGTATCCACCATCTTTTGAAGCTTATCTGTAATTTTCTTGAGTTCATCTTGTTTAGCTAGGTTACTAATAGAAATCCATGATTTGGAATTGTTGTTCACATTAATATAATCTTTGTCCATTGGACCTTTACAAGCTACACACGCTTGAGACAATGGTTGTCATTTTGAGTTAGAGAAAAGATGATAAGGATTCAACCAAGCATTAGGCCAATAACTTGCTTAATTCCCCTCTTAGGGTGATCATATAATATTTATTTTTACTAAGTCCAAACAATTTGATATGAATTTCCATGTTAGAAATCCTTTGGGTAGGGTTATTTTCTTGAATAATTTCATTGCATCAAGAGAACCTTTTTTTTTTGAAGTAATATTTTTTCCAACTCTTACCTTGATCTGTGAATAATCTCCAACCAATTTTTGCCTCTAATGCCAAACACACCATTCTACAATTCAACAATCTTACCCCTCCAATATTCTTTCCTTTGAAAATCATATCCTACTTACAAAGAGAAAATCTATTTTTTCCTCATATCCTTTCCAAAGAAATTCTCTTTATATTTTATCAAATTTTTATGTTATATCTACTAACAATCATGAAAGTAACATCATATAATTAGGGGTGGATTGCAATGTAGTCTATATGAGTTGTATCAATTTTTTATGTTACACCTGCTAGCTTCATGAAAGTGACTTCCACTTGATCCAATTTTGAATCTCTTAAAATCCTGGCCACTATCCATGGACCTTATATATTAACCCTCTACTTTCAAGAACCACTGCATCATGGTTGATCATCTCATCATTGATAATCACTTTTACTTTAACATTTTCTCCCTAGATTGAACTTGCCATATATTTGTTATTCCTCTTATCTCCAACTTGTGCATCCATACTTCTAGATATAACATCCTGACTTCCCATTATGTATTTCAAATATGAATTTCCTTCCATGCTACCTTGTGGGGTAAACTCTTAGGTCACACTCACTCTCGACTACTATTCCCCTAGTATGTATATAATTATACTTTTTTTAATATTATAAATTGTATTACAAAGGCTTATTGGATGAAATTATCAAAATATTTCATCTTGCCTTTATTTGGAAACAATGTAATAAAAGTGGCATTAGTCTCACTTATTGTAGGCTTTCTTTTTTAAGCCCCTTCAACCACAACCAACATATCACTCTTTAATAAATCCAAAAAAAATTAAAATAAAATTGTAGGAAATCCATCTGGGTTAGTGCCTTGTTAGGATGGAAAGAGAAGACCGCTTCATGTAGCTCCTCCATAGATAACTTCTTCATCAAGCTTTTATTTTGTCCCTATGTGATAGTTGATTACATACTTTGCAAAATCTCGTCTTTTGCCTTCTTATCTTGCCCAATATTTGATAAAATATTTTTGAAATAATTAATTGCTTCCTTCTTGATATCTTCTTCTTCCTCAATATTTCCTCCATCTTGAGGTAAAGTACTTTTGATAGAACAAAAATAATAATTTTTATTGTACCAAGAAAAAATTTGGTATTTCTATCTTCTTCCTTGAGCCATATCTCCCTAGATTTATGGTATCAATATGAATCCTCCTTTTTCAATGCATAACGATAATCATAGAGTAATTTTTTTCCTTGCACATAAGAGTCATGGTCCAATCTATTAGTTTCTCCAATATCTTGTAAATGTTTGACCATGGATTCAATTTCCTTTTTTTCTTTACTAATGTTACCAAAATATTTGGCATTCTGAAATTTCATTTACCCTTTACATATTTTATCTTTTGAACAAACCTATACATAAATAATCCTTCAAATTGCTTCATCCCACTATACATAACCATCTAAAAGAAATCAAGGTCTTGAATCCACATATATTGAAAGTGAAATGGTTTTGGATGACCATTATCGAGTAAATCACAAGTTAAAATAAGGGGTTTGAGAAATGATCCTATACACAATAAAACATATGAAGAGGTTGTCTATTTTATTCGCAACCATGTGTTGGACAATAAGAGTCTAAGTAATATTTCTATTGTATGAGTTTGCTTAATGCATATATTATCCCATGTATATTAAAAACTTGAAGGACTAACATCCTAAAGGCCATTTGAATTAACAATTAAAGCAAACTCTTGTATTGATTTAGACCATCTAGGAGTACCCCCCTTCTTTTCCAATGGAGATAGAACTATGTTGAAGTCACCCCTAAGAATTGATATATCACATTTATGAATCATCATTATGTTTGAAAAATATGCCAACGTCCTTCCAACATATATCATGAGAAGTAATTATATTTGGAACATATACATTTATAACCCCAACTTTGATGTTTTCCTCTTTCCTGCAAAGTAGTTAAATAGCACAATTAATTTTTACTTCTAACAATTGTCCATCATGTTTGTGTATGTCCCCTATTGTTGTAATACTGTCAGAATCCCCTATAGAAAAACTACCAAACAATCCCCCATATTCCAAATATTTTTAAAAGCATCCTTCATTCCTCACTACTTAATTTTGTTTCTTGTATTAAAATAAACTCAAGAGTATAACAACATATAAATTCCTTGATAACTATTATTTTAAAAGTCTTATAGATATTCATACCCCTAATATTCTATGATACCATTTTTATTGTCACTTTTCTTTTTATTGGTTAACATGTATGATATTTGTATTTGGTTTTCTAAATCAATATCCCTTTGAGTTTCATTTTCTTTTTTATCATGCTTTAACAACCTTCCTCTCCTTTTTCCATTTCCATCAATATTCTCATCTTCATCAATCTCTTCTATTTTTCTATATTATTCATAATGAGACTTATTTTCTAAAGATTCATTACGCCCTAAGGAATCTGAAATGCAAGGAAAAGCCTCGTAAACACTTTTTTTTATGCTACCCTGGAAACCATAAATATCCATGGATATCCTCCATATGTATTTCTTCATCATGGTGCTCTTGAAACTAATTTTTTATTGCAAGGAGAGGCTTTTATGCTATTTGAGGAAAATGAAGATGATTTACTTGGATGAAACTTGACCTCCTTTGCATCTTTTTCTTTACAATTTGCCTCAATTTTCCTTCACACCTTTAAATCCTAAATTTGAACTTGCACATTGTACTTCCTCAAACCTTGTATTGTATTTTTCTTTTAATGATTGATAAGTAAATTGTAATGGCATTTTCCATGTGATGATGTGGAGGGTTTTTTTGACCAATTTTTTAGGAGTGGAAAAACTTTGAATTGACCCAAATTCTATGATATGATCTCCTTGCTTCATATTAAAGTTTACCTCATGCCTAAAATTTTCCATCTCTTTCTCTATAATTTCATATTTGCAATCTCTGGCCATGTGTCCTATCTCATAACATTTACAATATCAGAATACAATATTTTTATAATCCACTTGTTGATCTCATTCTCTTGTTTTAAATTTAATCTTAATGGACTACGATAAAGATTTTGAATTATCAATGGCAACACATATTCAAGTGTATACAACATGCCTTCTCTTCTTAGTAGTTGGTCCCTACTAGATGAACTTTTCTAGAGTATTATCAATATTCTTCAAAATCTCCTTATTGATTGCTAATAACAAAGTCCAAAAAACCTAATCCATATTAGAATCCTTTTCATAGTCTCTACTTCCACAAAAAAAAAAACACTTCATGGTCTTAAATATAATGCATCTTTATCAATTAACTAAGCACCATCATCCACTATTTTATCCCTGATTTCCAAACTCAAGAAGATAATGAGGAAAACTCCTTTTGGGTGAAAATTCATGGAGTAATTTGAATTCAATCACCACTTCCACTTGATCCAATTTTGAATCTCAAAAATACCTCATTTGAATCCATGGAATTTATTTATTAACTCTTTACTTTTAAGAACCATTATATCAAACTCGATCATGTCATTCTTAATAATCACTTATGGTGTAGTCATACTCAATCATGTCATCCTTAATAATCACTTCTAGTGTAGTATTTGATACTTGGATAGGGTTTTTCATAAATTCATTCATTCTCATATCACTAATCAAATCATCCATACTTCCAACTAGGGCATCCTTACTTTGAACTAGGACATCCTTACTTCTAGTAAGAACTTGCTAAATAAATAAATTTCCTTGCATGTTACCTAGATTTTCTTCACATGAATCCTTTAGTTTTTGAGTTTATTTCTAATATATGGAATAAGGAGTGACACTTGCTCCATATCCGCACTTTGTTTCATGTCCAAACTTACTTCCTACTTGCACGCACAATATTTTCTTGCTTTCTAAAAGAAAAAAGGCGAGGCTCACTTCTAGCTTGCACTTAATCCCATAGCAAAAATAGTTTTTGCTTTTTTTAACATTGGTTATAAAATTTTATCTCAAGTTCAATACAATGTTTCAAAATTTTATTCTTTCCATTTTTTTGAGTAAAAGGTAAAAAAAAAATTCAAAAATACTAATCAGCTTATACAAGTCCATTTTGGTATCCTGCCTTTTTTGGTAATGCTCAAAATGCAGTTTTTTCTATTTTCTTTTATCTGCCCAAGATCTTTGAATCCCCTGTTCTTTAAACTTTACCTCCTTCTTAATTTTATATGTCCTATTACAACAAATATTACTGAAGCCCTATTTTTTATTTTTCTATTCCTGATAGCTTTCATGTTGCATTTGATTCCATAGTTGTGCCCAAATGTCTTGTTCTACCTCAATCATCAGAGATTCTTCCTGTACTTTGGTATGCACTTTTTCTAATAACTTCCTTAACATAATCCCCGAGGTCCTCTCTTATGAATCGAATTCCTCTTTAAAAATTTTATTGTTTTGTTTCCAACCATATTTGCCAACAGATGAATCCAATCCCTAAATTCCAAGTTGTGCTTGGTGTTTTGGATTTGAAGGTGTTATGTGACCAATAGTCCCAAAAATTAGTACTATTAGGAGGATACCATTCTGTTTGGATAAATATGGAGTACCACCAATTTCAGATTGTGTAAGCATAGGAGCAATAAAAAATAAGGTTGTTTATAGTTTCTACCTCTTGGAATCACATTAAACATCTACTGAGTCCAATGAACCCCTTTCTCCTCATATTATCCTAATTCATAATGCTTTTGTGAGCAACCTGCCATATAAAACAATTAACCTTCGACCAACATTTTGGTTGCCATATTTCTTTCCAGGGATGTTGTTGTTGGTGTTGGTTCTTGCTACTTTGGTGAGCCTTTCGGTAGCCTGCTTTCACTGTGTAAGCGCCTTGTTTCCCATATCCCCATGCTAGTTGGTTAGGTCCATATTTCCATAGCCATGTTCTTTTTTCTAGGATTTCTTTCAGTTCATATTTTTTGGCTTCCCATTCTTCACCTAACCACTGGTCCAAATTTTACTATCTTCTTGAAGTTGCTAGTTGTTGGCTTGGGGGGATGAGATACTAAGATATAAGAGTTTGGCCATGATTATGAAGAGTCTCTCTAATGCCACTAAGATGAGGATATTGTTTGATAATGGGAGGGGAAAATTCCTAAGAATCATCCCACAAACTGAATTTTCTCCTATCACCTAATTTCCAATGTAATTATTCCTTAATTAGTGAGGCCCCTCTTTTGAGTGTTTTCCATATCTCTTATCACACATCTATAACTAACAACCGTGGGACATCATCCATTTCGTGTGTAGGGTAATATTTAGCTTTTAGAACTTGACTCCGTAACTCATCTGGTTTTGTGATCCATCGCCAATATAACTTCCATATTAGTGCTAGGTTGTTTGCTGATGCAGCTCTAATTCCAAGACCTCCCTCTTCCTTTGGTTGATAGACTTTCTCCTAGCTTACCAAAGCATTTTTTTTATTTTCTTGTGCTCCTAACCATAAGAATTTTCTCATTAGTTTATCCAAATATTTGAGTATGCTCTTTGGGGCTGCTAAAATGGAAAATTTGTAAACCGACATTGCTTGTAACACTGACTTCAAAAGTGTGACTCTGCCTCCAAAGCTTAACCATCTATGAGACCAGTGTGACAACTTTGAGAAAATTTTATCTTTTATGGATTTCCAATCTTTCATTTTTAGGCTTTTTTCTGTTAAGGGAATTCACAAGTAATCTAATGGACACGATGCCATTGAGAACCTAAGAATATTTGCTATCTGATATTTGATTCTCTTATGTATATTAAATAAGACAACTTTAGGTTTTCTTCATTTAGAAGTTGGCCAGTGGTTGTAGTGTAGCAGTCTAATATTTCTCTAATACTTGTTGCTTATTTTATTGTTGCTTCCTCCCATAATCCTATATCATCTACGAATTATAGATGAGTGATAGCTATATCTCTATTTATTTGAATTTCTATAATATTGTTCTCTATTTTTTTCTTTTGTATGAGTCTTCCCAGTCCTTCTGCAAAAATAATGAACAAATATGGAGAGAGAGGATCTCCTTGTATAATTCCTCTACTGGCCTTGAATAGTGGGGAGGGGGTTCCATTGATGAGCACTAAAAAGGAGACTTTGGAGATGCATTCAAGTAACCAGTTGATCCAATATTTTTGGAATCCAAATCTTTGCAAAATTTGATCTAGAAATTCCCAACTCACTCTATCGTAGGCTTTGGATATATTTAACTTCAAGAAAATTCTTTTGTTATTTATTTGATCCATATGATGTATAGTTTCTTGTGCTATTACAATCCCATCTAATATTTTTCTGCCCTACACAAATCCCCCTTGTTCAGGAGATATGATATTTGGTAATATAGCTTTTAGTATGTTGGCTATTACCTTGGTGATGATCTTGTAGATCATATTGCAAAGGGCTATTGTTCTATAATTGGTTAGATTCTCCATCTCTCCTCCCTTTGGAATAAAAGCTATAAAAGTATGGTTGAGGGATTTTAGAATCCTACCACTGGATATGGCTTCTTCTACTGCTTTAGTTATATCTTCTCCTATAATATCCCAAAAAGCTTTGTAGAATTCTATTGGTAATCCATCAGGACTTGGGGTCTTTCTTTATTGCATAGAGAAGATTATTTCTTTCACCTCTTCTTATTTGATCTCTTTCATAAGCTCCTCATTTTGCTCTTGAGAGACTAATCTAGGGATACTTCCCAAGATTTCCTCCTAGGATTGTTTTGACATATGTGAATCTACAGTAAAAAAAGTGGAGAAATACTCATTAGTTGCTTTTTACATACCTAAAGTGGTGGTTTCTAGGAGTCCTTATGCATTTGTTAAAGCATCAATTTGGTTATAGTGTTTCCTAGTTATGGTCGACTAGTGAAAGAAATTTGTATTCCTATATCCTTCTTGAAGCCAAGTAATTCTAGATATCTACTTCCAATAGGTTTCTTCTTTCTTATCTAGCTCCTCTTCCTCCTGCATTAACATATTTTCATGGGAGAGTAATTCCTCTTAAAGGGGTTTCGAACGAATTCTTTCTACAACTCCTTGCATTCTCTCAACTAGCTCTGCTCTTTGTTGCTAAAAATCTGATCTTTGAAATTTGCTCTAGTTTTTCAATTTATATTTGATATATTTCAATCTGGAGTGTAGCTGAAATTGTGCCTTTCCAAATGTTGGTTTCCCTTGTTGCCACCATTTTTGAACTAACTCTGGTAATTCCTGTTTTAGAAGCCAAAATTTCTCAAATATGAAGAGGTGGTTTTTGGACTGGGGTATTTTTTTTGTGATATTTAGATGTACTGGGAAATGGTCGAAAGATAACAGGTTTATGATTTCTGAATGACAGCTTCATAACTAGTGAAATTCTTCCTCTATCAATATCCTATCTAATCTTTATTTTATTTCTTGGTCTCCTTTCCTTTTATTGGTCTAAGTAGTACCACATCCTGCAGGTGGAATGTCAATTAGATTTAAATTATTAGCTTGGAAAATCAGGAGTTTATCCTTCTCACTGAGATGATTTATGCCTCCCTCTTGGTCATTCACTAACATATTGGCATTGAAGTTTCCACCCACATGGAACCTATCTTCTGGGTAAGCTTCTCTAATAGTCTGGATTGACTTCCATTGGGTTTTTTGTTCCTGCACTTCCTTCATCCCATAAAAGTTAATAATCAGCCATACTAAGTATGATTCTCTATCTCTCAATCTGGTCATCAAGATCCATCTAGATGATGTTGCTCCTACCTGGTGAAAAGTATCTCTATTCCACAAAGTGGCCATTCCCTAAAGAAACCATGGGAATATTGGGTCTCATAGTCTCCATTCCTCCAACATATCTTGGATATTGTTTGCATTGCTTCTAGTGATGCTCTAGTTTCCTGTAATAAAACCACATATGGGTGGTTATCTTCTATCATACGTTTAACAACCAATTATTTGGGACGATCATTTAATCCCTTTACATTCCATGTGTGTATAATAATTGGAAACCCATGTTGTAGAAGTTGGCTATGGGTTTAACCATGCCTGCCTCTCTCAACTGTTCTCCTTGTATTTTTTCTTTGTTTGTCTTTCTACCTACTCCTTGATATTTTGCATTTTTTAGCCTTTTCTCAATTTGGCTTATCCCAAGGGTTGGCTTTTCTTTGTTTTTTTATGCTATTCCCATAATTACCTCCTTAGATGTATGTGGCTCTTTATTATACAGTACTAGAGCTCCTTTTGTATTAGGTTGTGGTTGCTCTTTATATTCTATTTGTTTTTCTTTGGTTGATGCAAATTGTACCTGTATGGATTGTCTTTCTTCTACCCCTCTCATTACTTTTAGGTATTGTTGTTATTTTGTATCTGTATTTTTTGGATGATGAACCTCTTCTGCTATCGGTTTCTCAAGATTTTTTGTTTGATTTGAGTGTGGTAGTTCCTCTCCTTCCATTGGATCATCTAGCCTGAGGATCTCATATTTGTTGGATGGATCCCTTCCTTCTTGATGTTGATTTGTATTTCCTCCCTTCTGCTGATTTCTTTCTCTTTTCTGGTTAATTTTTTTGTTCCTTTTCTCATAACCGTCTGAAATCCTTATTCATTTTCTTTTTGTTGAGGTTGGTTTCCTGGGTTTGGATTCATTGGATTTGTCTCTCCTTTGGCTAGTTTGGGGTAGCCTCTCACAAAATATCAGTATTCATGACATGCTCCACATATGAAAGGCACAAATTCATAGTTTATTTGTTGTCTCCATATATTCCTTCTGACTTTAAGGTCAATATTCACTAGCAATGGTTTTTCCAAGTCCATCTCCACACAAATTCTGGCATACATTGTTGATTCTCCTTCCACTGATTCTCTTGATCTACCTATGTATTTGCCCAATATATTACCAATCAACTCCAAAATTTCCTCTTTCCAGTATTCTAAAGGAAGTGCAAATAATTTTAGCCAAATTGGACTCGCCAAGGGTTCATTTCTAGGATCAAAAGTAGGTCACCATGGTTGCATGAATAGACCTACATGGCCTATGTTATATGGACCTCCCTCGAAATCTCTGTCCTTGTTAGATATAATTGTGAATTCAATTACGAAGTATCCATTTGGTAATGTGAAGATATTCAATTCCCCTTGTGGTGCCCAATGCTTTCTGGCCTAGGAGTATAAGAACCTTGCAGAAGGTTGAAGTCCCACAAACTTGCATATTAAGGTATGCTTGGATTTATACACAATCTCATCTGCTATGAGTTCTTCTACAATTTTTAGCATTGGGATTGTTTCTATATGAGGTAAATATCCATTTCTTTTGGCTTGTTCGTCTTTAGTCTCCTTTCTTTTACCTGCAACTTGTAATATTTTTCATACCTATTCTCCTGTATCATCTCTCTTTCCATTACTGCCTTTGATCGCTTTCGCAAAGGATTGTGTATTAGGTCCCTTGGGACTCTAAGTCCTTCCCATAGAATTCCCTTGTGTGAACCCTCCTACCGAGGATTCTCCCATTGAATTCTCCCCCCTTGTAAACCCTAATTTTTCAATTTCAAGAGTTCTCTATTTTTTCAAGCCTTCTATTAGGGTTTTCTATTGTAACCCTTAAATTACACAAAACAAGGAAAAAAAAACTCTAAAGCCATATTAAAACTTTGGAAACATGAGTTTTAGCAAAATACAGTAATAGACCATACCAAAAAAATAAGCCAATTTTCTCCCTTCTACCGCAATACGGCTTCGATATCTAGCATAAAACCCCTAGTTTCACCGGTCTTCTCATTCTTTCCATTTTGATATACAAAAATATTTATCAATTACTTATGTATTAGTAGTTTAAGTGGTTTTTTTTATCTTTGCACTAGTTTGGGAGGACAATGGTTCAATGCCATAGGACATCTGTCATCCTTGAAATGTATTAAAATGTTGAATGGAGTTTTATATCCTCCTCAAATTAAAAAAAAAAGATTTACTTGCTTTTAAAATATATATATTACTATGAAATATATGTTTTAGTTCTAAAGAAAATTTTCAAATTACCTTTTAAATGAAAAATTTAGCCTCCACTTAAGGTTGAATGGTGAAAAATAAAACTTAAATTTTTGTATGATCATTTTTATCTAACACTTCTCCAAAGGACAAAATACCATTAAAAGGGTCGATCATAGTAAATTTTGTTAGATTAATTACAATTTTTATTATTGAATTTGTTTAATTACCATTAGAATTTGGTAATTTAAGTGTACATATTACAACTACATATAGTGTAGATAGAATTAAAGCAATGTATATTCTTATAATATAGAATTTAAAAGAAAATAGAATGTAAAAAAATTTATTTTAATCATAATACTATTATTTTAATATTTACCCAATAATTGTTAGATTTTGATAATTAACATAATTTAAAAACTATGAGGTCGAAGCAAGTATGAGCTAGGAGTGAACCCCACCTTTTCTTGTTTTGGATCTTTGGAAAAAATTAGGGAATGAGTACTTGAGTTAGAGCATAAAGCAATTGCAAGCAAGGAGTGAGCCATACCATTTTTATTTGACATAAAATATAAAGGGTTCTTGCGAGGAAAATCTAAGTACCATAGTAGGAAAGTCATTTTTGAAATTCCTAATTGAAAATAAGGATTCCCAGCTAGAAGTATAGATGCCCTAGTATGGGACAAGAGGAAGAGATAATCTATAGCAAACCCTATCTAGGTAACAAATATACCAAAATTCATTATCAAGAATGAGATGATTGAGTATTATATAACGATTCTTAAGACAAAGGGTTAACATATAAGTTCCATGGTCAATGGATATTTTTTTTTTTAATATTGAAAGCTATATCAAAGGGAAGTAGGAATTGAATTCAAATTACCCCATGCCTTTTCTTTTAAAAGGATTTTTCCTCATCATTTTCTCAAGTTTAGAAATTAGGGATAAAGAAATGGGTGGTGAACCAAATTTTAGGGGGTGAGTTGCATTATATTTGAGACCATGGATTAAGAATTTTTTATGGGAATATAAACTATTAAAATTCTTTCATTATGATTTATAATTTCTAGATTTATATATTTTTATATCAATAAGAAGGCTTCGAAGAATATTATCAATACTCTAGGGGATTTCATCCAAGAGAATCAACTACTAAGGAGCAAAGGAGTTGTATATACCCAAATATGTGCTACCATGGATATTTTAAAACCTTTCCATAATACTATAAGATTAATTTGAATCAAGAGCATGGAATCAACAAGTGGATTATAAAATATTACATTTGAATACAACAAATATTATGAGACTAGACACATAACAAGAGTTTACGAAGTGATAACAATAGAGAAAGAGGCATAAATTTTTGGGCATGAAATAAACTTCAAGATGAAGCAAGGAAAAGTAGAAGCTAGATTAAATTAAGGATTTTCCACTTTCATGAAAGTGATAAAGAAATCCCCTATGCATCATCATATGGTGAAGGCCATCTCACCTTACTCAAATCAACCATTAGAAGAAACAAAGGACAAGGAATTAGAAAAGACATTGTGTAAATTTAAATTCAAAATGAAATAAATGTGCTAACGAAGATATGAATGAAAATCAAAAGGAGGCAAATCCACATAAATCATCTTCATTTTTCTCAAGGAGTGTAAAATCCTCTCCTCATAATAAGAATGAATGCAGTGTAAAGATTACCCTTTACACTTTGTAGTTTCAAGAGCAACATAATAAGTAAAGAGTTATGGAGGATATCCATGGAAATTTAAGGTTTTTAGGATTTCATAAGAAAGTAATTACCATGAAGAATCATCTTTGCACTTTTGGGTTTCCAAATCCACATAAAGAAGAAAATGTTTGTAAGGGTATTCCTTGGACTTTAGATCCTCAAAGGTAGCATAAACCTAATCTCATTATGATTTCACTTTAAGGCTTCAAGAGTACCATAATAATAATAATAAAATATTGATGATATGCATGAAAATTTAAGGCCTTTGAGGTAGCATAAAAAAGTAAGTACCATAGAAGATGTTCCTTACACTTTAAAGGTTCCAAGGTAATATAAAGAAAAAATATAGTATAAATAGAAGATAAGTCTCATTATGAATAGTATACAAAATTGAAGATATTGATGAAACTAAAAGTGATGGTGGAAATAGAAAAAGGAGAGAAAGACCCTTCAATCAAGAAAAAAAAGAGAAAAGGAAACTTGGAGAGATATCAATGTGGGAAACCAAAAACATATATAGTAAGCATTAACAAGAATTGGTGCTAGGAAAATCAATAAAAATAAAAATCAATGATGAAAATGGTATATTGAAATATCAGGGTATAAGTAAGACCCCTAGATCTGCTTGTTGTGGTGCAGTGGTAAATGTCGTAGATGCTGGTAGAGGTCAACCCAAGTTCCATTCCCCTTGTCTCCATCCTGTAGATATATGGTATAGTTAGGAATGTCATATCTACTGGTAGAGGTCGACAAGGCTTCATTCCTCCTATGCCCAACCTATTGAAAGTGGCAACTCGAAAGAGATGTTTTCCAATATAAATTAGTTTATCTGCTTGTTGTGGTGTAGTGGTAAATGCCCTGGGTGCTGGTAGAGACCAAACTAGGTTCCATTCCCCTTGTCTCCATCTTGCAGATATATGGTATAGTTAGAAATGTCCTATGTGCTGGTAGAGGCCGACAAGGCTCCTTTCCTCCTATGCCCAACCTGTTGAAAGTGGCACCCCGAAAGGGATGTTTTCCACTATAAATTAGTTTTGATCTGCTTGTTGTGGTGCAATGGTAAATGACCTGGGTGCTGGTAGAGGCCGACCCAGGTTCCATTCCCCTTGTCTCCATCTTGCAGATATATGGTATAGTTAGGAATGTCCTATGTACTGGTAGAGGTCGACAAGGCTCCATTCCTCCTATGCCCAACCTGTTGAAAGTGGCACCTCGAAAGGGGTGTTTTCCACTATAAATTAGTTTGGATACCCCTTCCTCCTTGGGTCTTACCCGAAAGTGGCATCCCTTTTGGGATGTTTTCCACAAATAAAAAAAATAAGTAAGACCCCTAAAAAATATTTAGTAGAGAATTGACAAGTTGTTATATTCTTGAGTTTGTTTTAATAGAATTTTTTTTTAAATGTAATAGTGATAATTATAAGGATCCATTCAAAAATATTTGGAATATGGAGGATTGTCTAATAGATTCTTTTATAGGAGCTTCAAGAGATATTCCAATAATATGGGATAAATACAAATTGGATGGACAGTTGCTAGAAAATAAACTAATTAGGATGTTGGCCCTTTTTGTAAGAAAGAGAAAAATATTAAGTTGGGATTGTAGTTGTATATGCTCCAAGTGTAGTTATCCCTCATGAAATAATTTGGAAGGACCTTGGTTTATTTATTTCAAGTTCAATGATGATCCACAATTGTGATATGTGCATTCTTTGGGGGGACTTCAACATAGTTTGATCTCCTTCACAAAAGAAGGATGGTACTACTATATGGTATAAATCAACACAAAATTTTGCTTCATTTATCAATTCCAATAAGGGATATTTTCTTTAAATATTTCGATATACATGGTATAATATATGCATTTGGAAAACTCGTGTAGTAGGTAGGTTAGACAAATTTTTGTACATAATTGCAAATAGAGTATACAATCTTATTGTAACCAGGATCAGATCACAAACCCATTCTCTCAAGATGTGATTTGCTCAATAATGGTCATTGAAAGCCATTTGGATTTTAGTCTATGTGGCTTCAAGACCCTATATCTTAGACTATTATATTATGGTGGGATGAAGCAATTTTTCATTGATCATGTATGTGTATAGGTTTAAGCAAAAGATAAAAAATCTAAAGAGATAAAATGAATATTTTGAATGCCAAATATTTTGGTAACATATTAAAAACAAAGGAGTAAACTAAATCCAAGTTTAACAATTTACAATATAGTGGAAAACAATGGAATGGATCAAGATACTCATGTATAGTAAAAATAATTGCTTCTTTTATTATCGTAATGTATTGAAAAAGGAAGAGTCATGTTAGTCCCAAAATATAAGGAGATATAGCTTAATGAAAGAGATAGAAGTACCAATTTTTCATGCTATAGTCAAAATAAACTTATCATTTCAACAAATAAAAAATATTTCAAATCTAGGTAGAAAAATATTAAGGAAGAAGAACATATTAGAAGGAGAGAATTATTTCAAATATGTTCTATCAGATATTGGGCAAGATAAGGAGGTTGAAGGTAAGCTTTTGCAAAATATTTTATCAATTATATTATAGGAAAATGATCTATTAGAGGTAATTTTCTCTTTCTACTTGGAGTATCTTGGTTACAACCTTTGAATTACAACTAATAATTAGAGATGGGATAAGGAAGAAAGAACTTTGCATCTTTCGAAGTAGTAGTATGAACTAGAATTTTTTTGAAAAAAAATTCAAAAAAATGGCAAAGTCCCAAATGTGATTTGCTTTAAAAATGTGATTCATTCTTAGAAAGAAAATGCTTGAAAATTTGGCTAAGCATCAAAATTGCAATTTGCTCTAAAAATATGATTCATTTATTTACAATATTATAAGTATGACTCACTCTAAAATTGTGAATCAAAATATTGGTAAAATTGCATATCACTCCAAGATTATAAATCATAATTCAATGCTAATAATTAGACAAGGTTGGCACAAATTCCTATAAAATGGCTTGGAAAGCACCATTTCTACATATGACACCAATAAAGGTTTAGAAGGTTGTTAAAGGCATTTAGGGACATATTGGAGGCTTGTAAATTGATAAGTCATTTTGATGTAGATGTCATTTAAGTAGAGCTTTTACTAAGAGCATAAATGATTTACCCCAAGTAACTCTTAGGTGAACAATTTTCTATAAATAAGAGTTATGGACTACATTGTAAAAATATTTTGGTCATTTAGAAATTTAGAGCCATATTTTGTAAGCATCAATTATACTTATGAAAGTATTCTACCAATAAAAAAAGACTATGCATGGCATTTACTTATTAATTATGTCATTGGCCTTTTAGTTGTGAATGCATAGTGATTTTGGCACTACCCTTTTGCTTTTTGTTAGTTCTTTCTTCTATTATGATGGTGTAGTACCTCAACACTACCTTGGGATTCATAAATTATGAAAGAGCATGAAACAAGAAATCAATAGTAGATACCTCACAAGAACCCCCAAATTTGTCTAAGCCTAGCATTGGTGACTATTCATTGGCAAAAAGTGTCGATTGGCTCCAAGGAGCAATTTGCTAATAAAATGGCCTAATTGGCTCCATGAAGTAAAGTACTATAGAAAAGCTAGAAATTAGTTTATAAAAGTAAGTGATTCACTCACTAACTAGAGCAAATTGCTTGACATGTGGGGATGTAAAATTGAGGTGAATAACCTAAGGTAAATATTTTAAGAGTGACATTTTGGCATGTAGTGGCACACTACGTCATTTTGAAAGTCTTCTAAGCTTGTTAGAGGCTTAATTAGAGATGCTTAACATTTAGTGATGTATCATTTAGGGAAAGATTCCCCTAAATATTTACTTTTACTAGGAGTAATTATTTCTCACCCTAGGTAACTCAAGGGTAAACTATTACTATAAATAGAAGCCTAGGGATCCATTGTAATTATTAATATTTTTCCAGACCTACACTCTATGAAACCCACATTATGCTTTGACCATATGAGATTGTAAAAACTTGGCAAGTCCTTATGCATTCCATTAGTGGCATCACCCTCTTGGTTTGTTGCATGTGTGGCAATTATGACATTGTCCTTTTATCCCATCTTGGCACTTGCTTATCAATTTCATATCTAATGAATGGGTGGACATTAATATTATTTGAATTTTCATGTGTTGACTAATCACACATTTTCCTTTCTATGATTTAAACCTATATTTATTTTTTAATCACTCATGCCCTTAATATTTTATGCATTTTTATTTTTTGTATATTATTTTTTTTCTCTTTACTTTTGATGCAATTAGTGTAGATTCACATAGGATTATTCTACAAGGATGGTGGGAAGTTGGCCTAAATTTGGAGGTTAGGAGGAGCCATTGATACTTCTTTAAAATTTTGTTGAAAATAGAATTGCAGTGAAAACCCTACATTAGATGTCAATACAATTCCCTGGTTCAACATACTTTTTCGAATGCTTGGTGGAACAAACCCTCATTATCATCAAATTTTACTTAATTTGGATAAAATTCCTTGATTTTATGTCAAATTTAAATTCATCATAGATGAAGCGATTGACCCAAAATTGAATGAAGTTTCTCTATCCAATTTTAGAAAGTGATTTGCTCTAAATTTTGGAGCAATTCACTCTATTTGAGCATAATGCCCCCAAAAAATTCTAAGTCAAATTTTGTGTGGGATTCGCTCTAAATTTCAAGAAGTTTGCTCTATTTGTTTACACTTTCATAAGCTAAATCTAGAATTTTTTTTTTTTTTTTTTTTGTGGAAAACATCCCAAAAGGGATGCCACTTTCGGGTAAGACCCAAGGAGGCAGGGGTATCCATTCCGCCAAAAACGCCCAGGACTCGGACCTGACCTACCACCTTTGACATACTCAAGGAGCAAACAAACACACAAAACCAAATTAAAAAAAGAAAATAACAACAAAAATAATAAAATAAAATAAAAAACAAACTCCTTGAGTGTGTCAAAACCAAAAGCACAACCAAACACGCACAATAAGATAAAAGAAACCACAACACAAACCACATAGAAAAACACAAGAACCACATAACAAAACACAAACAAGACAAAAAAAATTGAAACACTACAAAGACATAACCCAAAAAAACATGAAAAATAAACACAACCAAAACCTAAAAAATAAAATAAAAAAAATAAAAAATAAACAACCAACAACAGACAATAAACAAAAACAAAAAACATAGAAAACACTCACACATAAAAAAATGAAATAACACAAACAAAGAGAAACCCAAGAACAAGAACGAAAAAAACACAAGAACAATAACAATAAACATAAAAAAAAAACAACAAAAACACAAGAACAACAAAAAACAACACAAAGAACACAAAAACAAAACAAAACAAAAGAACCCACCCACCTTAAAAAACTAAACAAAAAAACAAAGAAGACAAAAGAAAAAAATGAACAAAACAATGACCTATCTAGATCAGAAGACTATTAATGCAAGAATCAACAGAGGAAACAAAATAAAGAATAGAATGAGCTAGGGAACTAAAAAAACTGAATGAACCAAAGAGAAACAAAAAAAAAAAACTAGGTACCTTCAGAACTAGAGCCATCCAAAGAAATGATAGAAAGAAGAGCTTCCCTAATTTGAGAAGCCCACCATATAGGAGGGTGGCCATAACAAGTAAGATCACCTTTGTCCAAAGCCCAATTAGCTAAAGCATCAGCACTCTTGTTTTGATCTCTGACCACATGATTGTAATCTAAATCTAGAATTATCCGCTAAGGTAATGGACTTGATTAATCAATCTTATCTCATATTGATTTTAAATATTCATCTTTTTTATTATTTGTGCTCAATATTTGGAGGTACTTTTCAATGGCAAGTCTGAAATGAACTTTAGAATTTTAAATTATTTTGTAAAGATAATGACTTGAACAACATCAAAGTATCATTGAACCTCAAATTTGATCTCAAATATGCATTTGTGACATACAAAAAACATTTATGGTAGATTTTGATCTATTTTTACCAAAAGATAAATGTACAAGTGACTCACTCAATTCAGTGAGCAATTCACTCCAAAAGTAATAATATTTCTCCAAGTCAAATTTGACAAGTGATTCACTCTAAATCTAAGAAGTGATTCAATTCAAATATGTGAAGCGATTTTCTATGAAATACACGGTTCTTTCTCTCTCCCTCTCAGAAAGGCAATTCACTTCAATTCTATAATAATTCATTTCAAGTGATTTGTTTGGCTTCATATAATTTTTTTTCTAGTTCAATTTTCACTAGCAAATCATTCAAAATCATAAGTGAATCACTCCATTTCACAAGCGAAGCATTCCACAAGCTAATGTCAAGGTCTATAACTTGAATATTGTTGAATCTTATCCTATGTCAAGGTTTGTCTTCAAGACCTAAATCTTCTCATAGACCGCCTCTATTTTGAATAGAATTTCAGAATATGTAACCTAGATCTATTGTTGTTCTCTTATATTTATCAAGGTATCATTTCAAGACTTGGGTATTTTTGCAAATTTCAATTAACCTCTACTTGATGAAAGCTAACTATAAGATAGATATATCAGTCCTTGATATATCCTTCTTCTTTTCTACTTTCTCTTGCACTTGAAGATGAAAGTCTTCTCTATATGTTGTAGGAAGCTTCTCACACTTTTGACGATCAATATCTATTGTAAATACCTTAGGTTGCACCTAAGAACCCAAATAATTTCAAAGTGACTCAAATTTCCCCTATGCCTCAATCAAAATCAGAATGACTTAGTTGTATCGAATCCTTCAAATTGCTCCTCAGTTGATAGAAATATATGTCAAGGATTATCTATGTCCTTGAAATTCTTATGATGTCAAGGTTTGGCTATTTCCCTGTAATGATCAAATATCTTAAAGTTGATTCACCCCAATAGTGGAGTCCTTGTCTTCACTGGTTACAATCGTGGAAAGACCCTATAGATGTGTCCTAATTTTCACTAGTTATTCTTGCAACTGTGAAAAGACTCTAGACTTTTTGCTTACTTTGATCTTACAATAGAGTCCAGGTCTATCTCCCTTTAAAGTAGACAAACTCTAAACCAATTTTATCAATCTAGACAAAATCAATTTTATATGCAACTAAATAAATTCAACTTGTGCAAGAAACTACTTGTAGCTTTGATACCACTAATGGATTTTGAAGCCTTAATATTAATGTAAACTCATAGGATAAATTTTATAGGATCAAATATAAGATAGCAACAATATAGTAAGATTAAGATAATGATGTAAGAAAAATAATATGAGAAAATTAATATATGTAACCAAAAGAACAACACCAAACATATAACACAAATTGAACACTTGCAATAATAAAATAATGATCTCTTTTTGTATTAAACAGGGGAGCTTGAATCTCCCAATATTACAATGATCTCTTTTGAATTGCCCCAAGTGTATTGGGTGCAATATTACAATGTAAAAGTGCCCAAATGGCAGAATGTGGTCTTCCAAACAATCAACTGGTGCTCTTCATCCTTTCTGCTACAGCTTCAAAGGGGTGAGTGGGCTTCAAGTATCCAATGTAGGGACCACTCCAGCTTCGTCAACTTCTCCAAGGTACCTGTTTCCTACACACATGAAAACCAGATGAGGGTTAGTAGCACCTGCAAATCAAGATAAAGAATACTGCTATAAAACCCTAACTGGAGAAAACATGTAATGCAAAAATAGAGAAAATAAATTAATGATGCCTTGCTAAAAAATAAACTTATTACTAATATTTTTTAATTGTGTTCTCGACTCTAAGAAATCGTAGGCATGTGGTGGTGACTAGTAAACCATGCACGGGCGGTGGGGAAACCGCATGGATGCGGTTTTGACTATGAAACCATAGACGTGCGGTGTAGATTGAATGCAATATTGCTTCAAAAATGGGCCTCCAAGCTTCGGATCTTGGTTCTCCTCGGGATGCGTGCAGAGCTCTAGTCCTATTCTGATAGCCTGATGGTACAAATGTTCAGCCTCCTTTGGTGGATGGGGTGAAGGTGCCTTTATAGGCTCCTTAGGGTTTTGGAGGGAAATGAGAGGTGGCAAGCCAGGATTACCAAGTGGTAATCCTGGGCTGCCAAATGGAGGGGTAGTTAGAGTGAGTCACCCAGGGTGTCTCACTTAACTGGGGTGATGTGGATGCAAGTGGAGTGCTATGTGGAGGGTTACCCCATGTGAAGGGACAAAGGGGACAAGGGTGTATGAGATGTGGTAAGGGATGTTGGTGAGGTGGCTAGGACACATGTCTAGTGGGTAGGCAGGGTATCCTAGGCTGATTTTCCAGATTTAATAAATCTGGAAAATAGGATAATGTGCAGGATTTATATACCTAAGTCTAAACTTAGGCATATAACTTTATTATGTAGGATTTGATGTGGGGTGGCAAATGTGATGTTATGGATGCCTAGTTTTTGGTGTCTACAGATGCCCCTTTTTGTACCGCATTGTGTGAAACACGATGCGGTGCAAAAACCAATGACACCTATCTTTATTGGATGGATGGACTCAAATCTTCTCGATGCACAAGAACCAGTGATTTTGAAAAATTTTGATGACATTTTGATTTGTTTGCTTACCCCCTCAATTGGCGAATGGGTAAAGGATGAAACCCACGAGCCAATTGACCAAATGTGGATGATGAGATGAGGTGAATGATGAATGATGTGAATGTGATGCAAATGTATGACATTGACTCAACTTGATGCCCCAAGTTTGGGATTGTTTGTGTTTTGCAAATTTACCTTTGGTTCGTTTGTGGCAAATATTGTGGTAAAACCATCAACCATGTTTGGAGTTCTTGTTCCCTTGTGACTGTAGCAATTCCTTCCAAATGATGGGTTCAAGGAACCAGTCATTCTAGGAATTCGATGCTCATGTGATTTTTGATTATTACCAAAATTGATTTGATTGTTTTCCACTTTTGACCCAATGAAAGGGGTTGAAGGATAACCTTGTGCAAATCTGGTTTGAACACAACCAAGCTCAAAATATTGAGGGACCTAGCTGATTAATGCCATTTTGATTTGATGATGAGTGTCCTTATGGTGAGCTATCCATCCTATCGGATTGCATGGATTGCTAGTCACTGCAACCGCTAGGTGTATAGGATAATTCACTAGATACGAGGTTCACTAATTGATGTGTTGATGATGATGATGATGATGATGTTGTTTGATGATGCTTGTGAGAATTGATGATGTGATTTGGTTGGGGTTTGCTATTTTTTTTGGTTTTTTTTGTAACCGCGCATGTGCGGTTTTGCCTCCCCTTAACCGCGCATCCGTGTCCTGCTCCGCAAACCATGGGAGCATATTTTTGTGCGCTACGTAAACTGCAGGCATGCGGTTTTCACCATGAAAAGTGGCTATATAAAGGGGAGGGGTCATTTTCATTTCATTGTTGTGGTGCGAATTTTCTGAGCGGTTTGAGAAGAGTGAGTGAGGATGGATGTTGGTGAGGGGAGTGGAGTGGGTGCGGTGGGGTGGGTGAGCTCGGTTGGAGGAAGTCGGAGTCCGCTACGCTAAGGTAGGTGTCCTAAACTCTTATTTGGTTTTTATTGTTTTTTTTGTTTTTTTTGTTTGTTGTGTTTTTTTTTTTGCAACCACTAAGAGGGGTAGAAAATTTTATTGTTTTTTTTTTTTTTTTTTGCAACCACTAAGAGGGGTTGGCAAAATTTTTATTGTTTTTATTTTTTTTGTTTTGCAACCACTAAGAGGGGTTGGCAAAATTTTGATTGTTTTTATTTTTTTTTTTTTTGGAGATGCATGAATGGGGAAGGTTGAAAGTTTTTTTTTGAAATGCAATTTATGCTAGGATGATATGCAATGTTTTTGTGTTTTTCTTGTTTTTTTATATGCACTGATTTTTACTTTGTTTGTGTTGCAGGTTAAGTTTATTACTGCTTGCCACCGATGGCCCCACACCATTTCCAAGGTGCGAAAAGCTCTCACTACTGATGATTGGAAGTTTCTAGAGTCTGTGGGTTTGGATGGCTGTGGATGAGTAGAGACTATCCGAGTTGATGAGGAGCTCTTATCCACTTGGTGGAGAGATGGGACCCTGATAGGGGTTCATTTTAGCTTTCGATAGGGGAGCTTACTATCACCTTGGAGGATGTTTATCACATCTTCCATGTTCCTGTCGAGGGTCTACCAGTGAGGGTGGGCCATGACAAGCAAGTGGTACTGAGACCCATTTATGGTGATGATTGGGATGTTGATTATGAGAAGGGTGGTATTCCTTATCTTGATCTCTATAAGGGTAAGAAGTTGGGTGCTTTTCAACCTTCATGATGTATATACTAGGCAACATGTTGTTGCCTAATAGCATGGGCTCGAGGTTCCCTTGGAACCAGGTATCTATTGTACTATAGTTGATAGCAGAGCCATAGATCTATGCTTGGGCTCTCGCTCTCTTGTGTTAGTTGTATGAGGAGCTTTATGAGGTGAAGAGGTAAGAGTGAAAGGGGCTTGGTTGCAGTCTAGTGCTTCAGATTTGGGCTTGGGAGCACATCAGTGTTGGTCACCTAGAGGGTTACCTTGTGGTGGGTCACATCCTTGTGCTCTTCCTTGAGGGTAGTGAGGAGTCTTCTCCTACTCACCCTATTTGCAGTGTAGGCATATGGGATAGGCTTAGTGGTTTGACATGTGATGACATCTATTGGTGACCTTGGAGAGGTCTGACTTGGGAGGGTGATGTTGCATAGCTTCATCAGGTGAGATGAGGTAGATGGGTAGTGGGTAGCCATGGGCGAGAGATGGAGTATATCTAGTTCTCATGGGTGATGAGATAGTTTGACTTTGTGTAGGGAGTTCTAGATGCTCCCATGATGTATATGTGATGGGGAGATGAGCTCAGTCTTCCCTTGACTCTAGAATTTTGGATAGTGGATGATGTAATGGATGATATAGTAGTGGATTTTCCTGATGTAGATGATGCAGGTACTACTATAGACTATGATTCTTGGTTTGTAGCATAACCTCCTTGGAGGCCAAGCTAGGTAGTGGATGATGTTATTAGTGGGGATGAGCTTGATGTTGGTGAGTAAAATCCAGGGTGGTCTAAGCACCATCGAGGTAGTGGGGGTAGGAGGTAGTCTATCGTTGATGTACAATAGATAGATGTTGGTGTTGGAGGTGATGGAGATGATGGAGGCCATGATGTGAGATATGGTGATGATGTAGATGTGGGTGATGATGTAGATGATGGAGGTGATCAGGTTTGGATGCTCCTCCTCATCACATGGAGGAGGAGTGGGGGATATTGTAGGTGTAGTGGGATAGCTTGGATGAGGAGGTGATGAGGTTGAAGGGTGAGGTGACTCAGCTCTAGGATGAGGTGGATGTTGTGGTGGGGTAGGGTGAGGTGACTAGGATGAGGTGGATGGGTATGGGCTTAGGTCGAGGAGGGTGATGATGTTGCTACTATTATAGCTCTTAGGGCTGAGATAGCCCAGTGGGCATCATGCGAGGGTCAATATTTGGATGCTACTCAGAGATAGGCATGGTATATGGTATCCCTTGAGGATACTTTATACCAACACTAGATTTTTCTACCTCTACAACCTTCTTCTTTAGTGTTAGGCTCCAATAGGTGGAGTGAGTCTAGGCTTGGTAGTTCATGGTCTCATAGGCCATCTAGCTCACATGCTTCTCAAGCATCGACTCATGGGCCTAGTAGGGGTCATGGGGGTGCTAGCTAGTAGCACATTATTACCTCTTTTGTCTTTTTTTTGTTATGAGCCTCAGTGCTCTAATGTATACAACCTATGGGTATTTTGTACTTATGTGATTCATATATATATATATATATATATATGATATATTTTTTGTGTGCTTTTGTTTTATTTTATGTATGGATGCATATGAAATGATGTGATGTATGATATAATGTTTATTGATGCTATGTTCTAATGCTCATTTGGTATTTATAGACTCTTGCTTGATCAACATTATCTTGTTGTTTAATCAGGGGCATAGATATATGGTATTGACATGGATTTATGATATGTGGTAATAAAAATGTTATGGTGTGATTGGGTGGATGATCTAGGGTGTTCTTACAAAGACTCAAACATCTTAGTGACTTCAAACAAACTCATTTATGTATCTCATAGATCTTCATGATGCAAGGGTTGTCCTAGTGGTTTCAAATTTCTCAAGGACCAACTGTGTGTGCAATGATTGTTCATTTTCCATTATGAATTAGGTCAAACTAATCAATTGTAACTTATGCCAATAAGCTAGCTCATCCGAGAGTGTCCTTAGGTCTGTACAAAATAAGGTCACTAATGTGACATATGTGGCACCATGCATAAGGATACCCCATTGCCAAGTGGGATTCATTCAGCCCATTGTTGTAATGAGGATCACCCCATGGTTTTTGAGACACTAAGAGTTCTAAGGATTCAAGCTCCTTCCCTTCTTTTATTGCTTTTGATTTTGGGGATTGCTCATTTTTGTGATGGAGCAATTGATTTTTTTTTAACTTGCTCATTTTTAGGAAGAGCAAGGGGAACTTATTGCTTTGAGATGCTTTTTGGGATACTTGCTCATTTTGAGGAAGAGCAAGGGATTTTATTGCTTTTGTAATATTTTTGGGATACTTGCTCACTTTGATGAAGAGCAAGGGATTTTTTTTTGAGGGGATGAAGGTGGAGCTTGTCCTTTTGTCAACTCTGTAGCATTCTAGACCATGCACATAATTGGATGAATAGGGGAAACCTTTCACTTATGGCAATAGCAACTTTTGACTTCGTTATTCCCAAGGTTCACAATGTTTTAATGTGTTTTGATGTGTGTGGTCCAAGAGGAAACTTGATTGACTAGGAATAACTTGTTGCATCTAAAGATTGTTTGACTTTGAATTAAGTTTGTTCAAAACACTAGGAGTGGTTGAGTGATTGAAAACATTTTGAATTTGCTTATGGATTGATGTGATTTGTGATGTTTGCGATACTTTCAATGCAATATTTTGAAAATTAAAAGATGCACACAAAATAGTCAATGGTCGCATAATTGTTATTGCTAACAATTATACGATATCTATCCTACTTTATGTGAGTCCCTTAATTAGCAAAATATTATAAGGAAAGTTGCATATTATTGTGATTGATGGATTTTGAAAAAAGGGGGTTTTTTTTTTTCATCTTATGCAAGTCTATACGTTCCTGGACCCACCTTCTTCTTGACAATGTATGGACCTAACCAATTAGCCATGAATTTATCTCTCAAGTGCGGCAATGCATTGGTGTTCTATTGATTCTCTTTAAGAATGAGATCTCCCACTTGGAATTCATGAGGATGGACTTTTGCATTGTAGGTACGCTTGATGCGATCTTGATATACTCATAGATGTTCTAAGGTATTGATGCACCTTTCATCGAGGAGTGTTAATTGGTCAAGACGTGCTTGTCTAGTTGTGTCATCATCCATGAATTCTTGCAATGTAACTCGTAAAGAAGGGATCTCGAGCTCAAGAGGTATGATTGCTTCAGTGCCATAGACCAATGAAAAAGGTGTTGCTCCAGTTGGCATTCTGATGCTTGTTCGATAAGCCCATAGTGCCAAGGGGAGTTGAGTGTGCCAATCTCTATGATTTTCTTTGACAAGTTTCTTGAGAATGGCTATCATAGTCTTGTTGGTCGCTTCGGCTTGTCCATTTTCTTATGGGTAGTAAGGAGTCGAGAAACTATGTTGGATATTGTACTTGTTGCATAAGGCTCGAACATCCTTGTTCTTAAAAGACTTGCCATTGTCCAAAATGATCTTGGAAGGAATCCCAAAATGATAGATAATATGTTGAAGTATAAACTCCGCTATTCGAGGTCCAGTCGTAGTGGTCATTGGAATTGCTTTGACCCATTTGGTGAAGTATTCCATGGTAGTTATGATGAATTTATGTTGTCCCAAAGAGGTAGGTGAAATTTTTCCAATCAAATCTAGGCCCCATTGTGAAAAGGGCCAAAGGCTTTGAATGGGTTGTAAAGCTTGTGATGGTACATGAGTCAAATTGGCATGATGTTGATATTTTTGACATTTCTTGACGTATTGACAACAATCACTTTCCATGGTGGGCCAATAATAACCCATGCACAAAATGCACTTTGCAATGGCCATTCCACTAAAGTGGCCACCACAAGTACCATCATGGGCTTCAGTTATAGCTCGTTGTGCCTCTACGGGATCTAGACATCGAAGTAGGACTCCATCATAGCCACGTCTATACAACACGTCCCCCAAGAGAGTAAAATGAGCTACTTTTTGTTTGAACATTCTTTTTGCAGTTCACATCATTTCTAATGGGAGGGTCCCAAACTTGAGAAAGTCTCTTATCTCATCAAGGTAAGAATTGTATGGCTCTGCATGGACCAAACAAACACTCTTCTCACCTTCAGATTCTGCTCGTTTGATTGCTGACTTGGACACTATTGTTATGATAAGTGGTTGGACTTCTCCATGTTCATTCTTAGGAATCAAGGATCCCAAAGAAGCCATTGCATCCACAAATCTGTTAGTCGAACGAGGCAAGTTGCTAATCTCATACCAGTCAAATTTCTCTAGCAACTTCATTGCTACTTCGTGATATTATTTCAAGACTGGTTCTTTGCATTGGTACTCTCCCTTCACTTGACAAATGACAAGTTGAGAATCACCAAAGATGCTTATTCATTTAATGCCCATAGCTATAGTTGATTGAAGCCCCAAGATTAGGGCTTCATACTCTACATTGTTATTTGTGCATGGGAAGTCGAGTTTGAATGATAAAGGAATTGGAATTCCTTCGGGTGTGTAAAACATGACTCCAACACCTTGTCCCTTTTTGCACTTTGATCCATCAAAGAAGAGTGTCATGTCAATATCATCCTCGAGAGGGACTAGTTCTTCTTGTTCAGTGATGAAAAATACCGAATCATCTGGAAGCTCTATAAGTATTGGTTGATCATTTGGTAATGGAGCTTCTGCAAGTTGATCGGCTATCACCTGACCTTTGATGGATTTTTGGCTAATGAATTTGAGGTCAAATTCCATTAAAAGCATTATCCATTTTGTGGTATGGGTGTTGTTGTATGTGTGAGTCATCATGTAACGTAGAGGATTCTCTCTAGCTATGACATAGGTAGTGTTACTTAGCATGTAATGTCTGAGTTTCTTAGTGGTAAAAACCATTGCTAAGCACAACTTTTCGACATAAGCATATCTTGTCTCATAACTTACCAATGTTCGACTAATGTAATAAATTGCTTGCTCCTTGTGATTCTCATTTTTCTGAGCAAGCATTGTCCCTAGTGCAAAATCTGTTGCAGAGATATAAAGGTGAAAAGGGACTCTTGGATGAGGTGGCGTAAGAACTGGTGGTGAAGCCAGATACTTCTTTATGTCATCAAAAGCCTCTTGACATTCGGTTGTCTAGGAAAATGTCACCCCCTTCTGTAGCAAGTGATTGAAAGGCCTACATTTGTCTGAGAGTTGTGCAATGAATCATCGGATAGATTGGATCTTTCCTTGTAAACTATGCAACTCTCTCAGATTTGTTGGAGGTGGCATCTCGATGATGGCCTTGACCTTATCAGGGTCCACTTCAATGCCTCACTTGGAGATAATGAATCCTAGAAGTTTTCCTGATGTGATGCCAAATACGCACTTCTTAGGATTCAACCTTACCTTATGTTCAAGCAATCGATCAAAAACTTTCTCTAGAACCTCAATATGCTCAAGACGTGTTTTAGATTTGGCAATCAGATCATCCACATAATCCTCAATGATTTTATGCATATAGTCATGGAAGATGTACATCATGGCACGTTGATAAGTAGCTCCTGCATTCTTAAGGCCAAAAGGCATCACCTTGTAACAAAAAGTCCCCCAAGGTGTTGTAAATATCATTTTGTGTTGGTCCTCAGGATTAATTCGAATCTGATTGTATCCTGAGAAACCATCCATTAATGAAAGCATTTCATGGCCTATGCAAGAGTCTACCAATTGATCGATGTTAGGTAGCAGAAAATCATCCTTGGGGTATGCTTTGTTTAGATCTCAAAATTCGGTGCATACGCATACCCCCCATTCGACTTACGAATGGGTACCATGTTAGAGAGCCACTCTAGATAATCAATTGGGACTATGAAATTCATGTCCAGTAGTTTTTGTAGCTCTTCCTTGATAATTAATGCTATGGTTGGATGAAGTTTCCTTAGTTTCTGCTTGAAAGGCTTAGCATCTGGAGCTAAGGTAAGGTTGTGGACCACCAAATTGGGGTCAAGGCTAGGCATGTCCTTGTATGACCACATGAATATATCTTTCTTCCTTGTTAAGATATCGATCATACACTCTTTCTCTTCTATGGATAAATATTTTACAATTTTCATGATTTGTGGATTGTCCGCATCTTGGCTAAGGTTCACATCGATAGATTCTTCGATAAGCATATGAGAACCTTCCTCTAGCTGATGTGGAGTTGGGATGAGATGGATATCATCCTCCACATGCTCAAATGACTCAGAGGACTCCCCCTCTACTTTGGTTTGGAAAATTGAGGTAGATGAGGATGAAGGTTGTTGTGGAATGTAAGTATTTGAAGCTCATAGTAACTCTTTGGATAGGATAAATTTGATGATGGATGGTAGGGATGAAATCTTATCCATGGTGATAAGGCTAGCATCGATCGAAATCGGCTTCACCAAATCGTACGGGTTATGGAGTGGGGTGAACAAGTCAACAGAAATCATGTTGACTTGGTGGAAATGAGGTGGCTATGATTCGAGGAGTGATGGCTCACTCTCTCTAGGTTGCAACTGACCTAAGGTGGATGAATGGTGATGCTGCGGGAGCGGCCAAGGTGGTGGTGGCGGATCTGGCTCAGGGTGCTCACGCTCCTTGTTGAAGTGAAAGATGGTGTGATCTATGGGAAACATCTTGGTATAACACTCATCTCTCTTGATGGGCTCTATAGGGGCCACATCTTCTTGGGGACCATCAAATATTTGAATGATCCAATCTAGGTTTGCTTCCATCTATTGGAATTCCCTAAAATCTTCATCGAAGATATAATCCCTAAAATCTTCATCGAAGATGTAATCATCTAGAATATGATCAATCATGAATGTATGCAATACAATCTCTAGAAAGGCCTCATGTAAATGAGGTGTAAATTTAGGGTCCAGGTATTCATCATCAGTATCATCACAATCATCACTCTCCTCATCCTCTTCTTCATACTCAAGAGTGAGTCATTGAAATGTATGGTTGAAGGAAGAGTTTGAGGTAGAAGGTCTGTATCCTAGACTAGAGTGATCATGTGCTTCTCGGTATTCAGGCTCAACAATGTGATGTGGACCCTGCTCATGTCATCCAAGTCTGTATCCCTACCAGTTGACCCTATAAAAATATCGCAAAGGGAAATCCGGGTTGGATAGATATTCTAAATTGGCATTAAACTCTTGTAAGGGTTCCTCATTAGGAGGAGGTGGATCGGATGAAGAATCCACTCCCCCATATATAAAATTGATCCTGTCTAGTCGGGAACCCATTCTGTACACTACACCTATGGCTAAAGGTGGGTCGTATGGGTGACCATAATCTCTGACTGACTCAATAGGTGGTGTAACTGTGACACTTTCAATGATGTACTCACCAATGCTTGGATTGGCAAGATGCACTACAACTTGGGATGGTTGGGATGATGATGGCTTAGTGGATGAGGAGGGTGCTTTTGTGGTGGCTTGTGGTTTAGGTGGAGGTGATGGCTCCTCTCGGATAGGTGACCCTATCTGTGAGATGATGGGTGGTGATGTTTGAGGTGGATTAGGCTTGATGGGATTGTTAGTTGATGGAGTGGGTTGAGCTAAAAATGTGAATGGTGTTTGTGAAGTGGGCGGTGTGGCTAATGAAGTTGGTGATTGGTTAGTAGGATGATCGGGTGTGGTGGAAAAATGAAATGTGGTGGATGAGGGTTGACTAGAGCTGACGCTTTTGGATGCAAAAGTAGGATCAACTATCGATAATTCCTCTGGGATGGGGGCTTTTGATGAAGTGATGTTAGTGGGAGTGGTTCGGATGATGAGTGGTTGAATGGAGAGGTGGGTGGATGGAAGCAGTGGCTCATAAGGATTTGAGATCAAGTTGCAGTATTTAAAAGGCTCTGTGTCTGCTTGGATGCAATGTACTTTACCCTCGTGTACATATTTTAGACATTGGTGTAATGTCGAGGGCACACACTTCATCTCCCTGATCCAGGGGTATCCAAGAAGTATGTTGTATTGCATCACCCCTTCCAAGATGTGGAAGAGTACATGAATAGTCTTCACCCCCATGGTGATAGGTAGAACTACGTTCCCCATAGTTGAGCATAAAGCATCATTAAAGGCCCTTAAGGTGAAGGTGGATGATGTAATGTGGGATGATGGTAGGTTAAGGTGCTTGATGGTGGGAGTGGTAATGAGGTTGATGGAGGAGCCGATATCAATAAGTACCCTCTTGAATGGCTTCCTATCAATATGAGTGACTATGTGCAATGGAGGATCTGGTAAATCTGATGATACACTCTTCTCCTCAAAGTCATAAAATACTATCGAGGGCTCCATGCATTTTTGTACACTCCCCACAAAGGTGTTGAAGGCATTAGGGTCTTCTGATTGTACTTGGATGGATTTTAGAATCTCCATCAATGCCTCATGATGTGGGGGAGACTATTGTATTAGCTCATAAATTGATAGTTTTGTTGATGCTATTTTCAAACTTTGTGTTAACCGGCTTCCTAGGGTGATGGTTGGGTGAGATGGATTACTTGGATTATGGATGGGTGGAGGTGGAATGGATGGCCCTAGTTGTATGGGCACACTAGGTTGTGTTGTAGGAGCTTGGGTTGTGCGATTCGCTTGTCTCTGCCCATGGGTGACCACACTGATAGCCCCTACAAAACCTTGGTATAGTTGAGACACATAGTTCACTTGGTTGGGAGGAACTGTAGAAGTTGATGCTCCCATTGCTTGTTGATTTGCCTCATGATGAGGCAAAGGTGTTTGATATATTCCAAGGTTCTGATTAGGTTGGGCTAGTGGATTGTCGACTTTGATCTTTCCTACTTCTAATAAATCTTGCACAATACCTTTAAACCCATGGCAAGTTTTGATGTCATGCCCTTTTTATCGATGATAGATGCAATATAAATGATCTCTGTAGGCCTTTGATTTTGGGTTTAATCTCTAGTAGCATAAAAAGTTGTGCCGCATACAATTTTTGAAATATATATGAGTAGGGCTCTTGTAATGGTGTGTAATTGTGTTTGGGCCTAAAATGATGTTGTTGCCTTTTCGTAGGTTGCGTTTGGTTTTGTACCTATTGTGGGGGTGGAACCACTTGATAATTCAATTGTTGTGGTTGTTGTTGTTGTTGTTGGGGTTGTTGGATCTAAACTTGGGCTTGTTGATTTGGTTGTGAAGGTTGGCCCAAGACTATCTGATTAACCTGTGTGGCCTTGGACTGGTCATGGTTATTCCCCTTTTGGTTCTTATTTTGCCACTTTTTTTCTTAGGCTTGATCTCACCCTCTTGAATATTTATTTCCTCTATCACTCTGGCCTGGGTGAGTGCCTCATCGAATGTTCTATATTATTGTAATTGTAGCAACAAAGATATGGGCTTGGCACAACTCTTCATGAACATTCTTGTTAACTCTATCATGGGGAGGGAGAATGGTAATTTGATCATAATTACCCTCCAATGGTTACCAAAATCATGGACCGATTCATCATCGTATTGCTTCAAACTAAGTAGATCGATCAATGTGGTTTTCTTCCTGATATTTAGGGTGAATCACTCTAGGAATTGGTCTGTAAGTTGCTCAAAAGTGTAAACACTCTGATGCGGTAGGTGGTTGTACCAATCTTAGGCTTCTCCCCCAAGTGTTTGAGGAAAGGTGTGTAGCATGAGTGCATCATTGTTTTTTATCTTAAAACACGTGTTAACAAATCTTGTCACATGCTCTCGAGGGTCCTCATCCCCCTTAAATGTATCAAACTTTGGCATCTAAAAATCATTTGGATAAGGTGGTGCAGGTATCGAAGCATGGATCGGGTGATTGAGTAGCTACCTTAAGGTGGGATTTTGATACTACAAACCTGGTGTCTGCATGGCAAGGCTATCAATCTGGTTCTATAAGAACTGGAACTTAGGATCTTCCATAGGGTTAAAACCTTGGTTTGCTTGTTATTGTTGGTAATATTGTGCATTGTAGGTGGAATGTGGATGATGGGGGATGTTAGGCTGAAATGCATGATGATATGATGGTTGATGAAGGTTCTGATATTGATGAGGTTATGGGGCATGTTAGCATGCTGACCTGATGAGTTAGCATACATATGATGAAGTGGGTTAGTTGTTATGGTAGTGGTTGGGGGTGCAATACCCAAGATGGATCTTGGATAAAGGCATGGGCTTGATGAGATGTTGATGGTGGGTTTTGATCAATCCTCTACAATTGTTGTTGAGGGTCAGGATTAATGCTATGGTTAGCATTATCCAAGATCATTTGTTGCTGCAAGAAAGCCTATTGCATAGCAATCGTAGATGATGTGGGTACAATCACATATGAAGTGGATGGTTGGGCTGGTTGTGAAGCAACCATGTCAGTAGATGTAGGTGGAGGGTAGGTGGCAAAAGGTATTGCCATCGAATGAGGGATGATAGGATGTGTGGGGCCCATAGGGGTGGTATATGGAATGGATGTGGGGACTTACGAAGCGACCTGAGTTGGCGCTTCGTAAAGGGGTTGGTGCAAATGATGTTTTGATGTGGCAAGGTGATGGGTGGTTGGCTAGATGATGATGGGTGACTAGCTAGGGTGGTAGTTAGCTCAAAAAGTGGATTCGTGAAGGTTGGATTGAACTATTGGGTGTGTGAAGGTAGACTCTTGATGTAATGATGGCATGGTGCGATATGGGATGGTAATCGGTGGCAATGATGGAAAAACCATACTAGCTGCATTCAGGTACATCCTAATGGTGTCCATGTCTACAAGTGTGACATGACCATCCATTGGTGTGGGTGGCTCACTCCTAGGAGTCTCAGGAATAGCGGTATGGGTAGCCCTATGCATAATATCTCTATCTAAAATAGGGGCACTACTAGAGGGCCCTACATTTAAGTTTTGGGACATAGTAGGGACTACACTAACTTGCCCTACCATCGAAGTGTTAGGGACTTGACTAACCTGAGATGGATCCATAGGGGAAGACAACTGACTCTGAATTAATGCTAACTTTTTGGCCTGACCATGGGTCGTTACCATACGCTAGGGTGTGATGATGTGTGAAATGCAAGTGTAAGTGTGTGAATGCATGAAAGAAGCACAATGCAAAATAACACTCAAAGCAAACAAACAAACAAGGTTTTGTTCCTAAGTTCATGCAAAGTTTGATTTTTTTGGAGTTTTGAAAGTTTTTGAAAAAAGAAAAATCGATGTGCAAAATGTTTGCCCTAAGATGAATCTAGGATTTCACTTGTATACTCGTAGCGACTAAACTTGGTGATGAAGTCCAAGTAGCCATACCCACCAAAATATGGAGATGAAACCCATATCCGATCAGGGAGCACAGGTCCTACCGATCCTCACCCAACACACCGTGGGCAGTGATACACCCTTCGAAGAGGAATGCATGCTATTTTCCATGGATAGGATAGTTCTTGGAGTCAACCTTGGCCATGGATAGGGTAATAATATGTTGGTGGTTGGTGATGAAATCCAACCTTGGTGATGAAATCCAATAATTTAAGTGAGTGTGTGAGGCTTGTTTAAATTATTGTGTTATGCAAACTATGATGCAATTCTATTTTTATGCCTAATGTAGAAAATAGGAAATAAAGAATAGCAAATAATTTAGATCAAGGGCTAAGATTGCTGATTTCAAGCAAGATCTGGCCAAGTTCTATTTTCAGGGCCAAACCGTGGGTGGGCGAGGTTGGTTCTGATAAACCATGTTTGCATGGTTTACCAATCGCGCGAGCATTTGGGAGATCCCAACCGTAGGTGCATAGTTTCGATTGAACAATAGAACAAGGGTAGCATAAGCTTGAACCCTAAAAATATGCCTAAGTTATTTCTAACACCGCTATGCAAAATGCTCTGTTACCTATTATGAAAATGCAGATCCTTTTATTTTTCTTTTATATTTTTTTGAATGCTTTGAATGAAAATAAAGATATCTATCCTAAGACCTAAATGTAAACAAAGGCACACATGATAGAGACTTCTAATCTATCTAAATGCAATGCTAAAAACTAGAAATAGAGGAAAAAGGGTTTACAAGGGTACATACCTATGTTCCTTTCGTCGCTCCTTCCCTTCCACGTAGGTCCATGGTTCCATAGTGTTAAGGTCAAGTGTGATTACATGCAATTTTTTTAGGTGCTCCACCATAGGTGCATGGTTTCTTAGGTCTAAAATTGTAGGTGCATAGTTTTCTAGTAATAGGGCTAAACAACAATAGGTCTCGGATCTATCGATCTCAAGATTGAATCTTCACGTGTTTCTTCCAAAATCTACAATCATAGAAAACATAGATTAGTAAAGTAAATTAAGCAAGGCAAAAACAAATAGGACCCTTAGGGGTCCCATCGTGATCACCATTTTTGTAACCAAAAGAACAACACCAAACATATAACACAAATTGAACACTTTGCAAATAAAAGAATGATATATTTTTGTATTAAATAAGGGAGCTTAAATCTCCCAATATTACAATGATTTTTTGAATTACCCCAAGTGTGTTGGGTGTAATATTACAATGTAAAAGTGTCCAAATGGTAGAATGTGGTCTTCCAAACAATCAACTAGTGTCCTTCATCCTTTTGCTACAGCTCCAAGGGGTGAGTGGGCTTCAAGTATCCAATGTAGGGACCACTCCAGCTTTGTCAGCTTCTCCAAAGTACCTATTTCCTACACACATGAAAACCATATGAGGGTTAGTAGCACCTACAAATCAAGATATAGAATACTGCTATAAAACCCTAATTGGAGAAAACATGTAATGCAAAAATAGAGAAAATAAATTAAATGCCTTGCTACAAAATAAACTTCTTACTGATCTGGTTCATATTTTCTCAGCTTTGAGAAATCATAGGTGTGCGATGGTGAGCTGATAAAACATGCATGGGTGGTGGGTAAACCATGCAGATGTGGTTTTGACCTGTGAAATCATGGACATGCGTGAATGCAAGCAATATTGCTTCAGAAATGGGCCTTCGGGCTTCAGATCTTGGTTCTCCTTGGGATGCATGCAGAGCTCTAGTCCTATTTTGGTAGCCTGATGGTACAAATGTTCAGCCTCCTTTGGTGGATGGGGTGAAGGTGCCTTTATAGGCTCCTTAGGGTTTTGGAGGGAAATGAGAGGTGGCAAGCTAGGATTACCAAGTGGTAATCTTGGGCTACCAAATGGAGGGGGTAGTTAGAGTGAGTCACCCAGGGTGTCTCACTTAACTGGGGTGATGTGGCTGCAAGTGGAGTGCTATGTGGAGGGTTACCCCATGTGAAGGGACAAAGGGGACAAGGGTGTATGAGATGTGGTAAGGGATGTTGGTGAGGTGGCTAGGACACATGTCTAGTGGGTAGGCAGGGTATCCTAGGCTGATTTTCTAGATTTAATAAATCTGGAAAATAGGATAATGTGCAGGATTTATATACCTAAGTCTAAACTTAGGCATATAACTTTATTATGCAGGATTTGATGTGGGGTGGCAAATGTGATGTTATGGATACCTAGGTTTTGGTGTCTACAATATGTATATCAAGGCTTATAATATATCAACTAACATTCATTAATAAACAATAATTATGAATGTAAATAGCCTGAATCATACATGTACAAAGCATGTAGCACAACTTACAATATTAGTTGTTCAAATGTATGCAAACTTTATTACTCCTCTTTCTATTACAAATATAGCACTTTTATTTACACTTGATGATAGATAAATGATATTGATCTTGATTCACATCTTTGCTTCACTATGGAGTACTATATAGCCATAGTAGAATGACTCTTTGTATACCTAACTATTCCTTTCCATATGCCAAGTCTCATGACTCTTGGTTTCTCTACTTGACACTTGCATACACATGACTCTATCTTGTATGCACACCTAGACATGACTCTTCACTTAACATATTCTAATCTAAGGACACTTATGCACACTTACATATGAGACATTTTTACACATAGAATCACATAGCACTTGTACACTTACATGACACTTGTGTATTTTATGCAAATTCTTACATTACATAAAATATTACTCTCACTCTAAACTAAGACTCAATTTTAATCTAGTATTTAAAACATTTACCAACTAATATAATATACTCCAACACCTCCCTATATTACATTATTTGGTTATTGAAGACTTTAGTCTTCAATCATAGTTCTTTGTTCTTCAATCTACAAGTGGCCTTGTAATACATACGATCTAATTATCTTGTAAGGTAGAGTTGGAGCATGATTGATCCATTTTCTTTTTCTTTGTTCTTTGAATGACTTCTCTTCCTGTAATTCAAAAATTGCACACTTGAACCCATTGTTAGAAGGTACTTCATAAATGAGTATTTGAAAAATATAGTCTAATTTGAATATTAGTGCTCTCCCAAATCTTCTGTAATACTCCTTGTGATAGCAAAAAACAGCTGAATGAGATTTTCGGCCACAATATTTACATGGATGAAAATTCCAATAGTTTGTTTTCATGACCAATTCGATTGCAATAGACAAATATTGAAGATATTTTTATTGTTTGATTCATCCTTATTAGAATTTTGAGTTCATCTATTTTATTGATAAAGTAGCATAACCATTTAAGTACAACCAAAGCTATTCTATCTTTCTTCTTCATGTAGATGATGAAAATCTTCAATATTTTTAGTAGATTTTATTTTTGAGATTGATGAACTACTAGGATAAGAATTTGTAGTAACAAGATCCAATGGTGTGTCCTCTTGACTATTCTGTAATCTTGTTAATTTCTCCTCATTATCAAAGTCATCTATCATACTTTGAAAATAGCCTTTAAGTTTGTTTACTATATCTCCATTATTGAGTGCATTAATAATTTCTTCCATGATATGCAATCAATGTCAAAAATATATTTCCTTTGATGTAGACTACCTTATAACTCCCTAGTTTTAAATAATTCAAAGTTTCTAAATTAAAAACCTATGAAGTAGAAATCCTTATGTCTTCCAATTATTAAAAACTAAAAAAAAAAATATCTCTATCATAACAAACTCAATGGAAGTTTACCATCTTGTATAGGTAAACTTTCTTCTTTAAAGTCCCTTTTGAAGACCTCTTTAATTTAGATGCTCTACCTAAATATTTATTCCCGTGTTATATATATAATAATAACTTACAAAATTAAAACCAATAAGAGGTATGGGATTATAACATTAGCATCCATAGTTGAATACAACGATTTAAACTTATCGATTTTTTCAATGCACAAGATAAAAAATATACAAAATTAAAACTACAAGAAGTTAAGGCTTTGAGTATCATTATGGTTCTTAACTCTAGCGGATCAATGCATAATATTGGTGTCACTTTAATGAGCGAAGAAAAAAAGTATTCGATCAAGAATAAGAAGATATCAATCTATCGACTTGGTGTGAAAAGACCTATCAGTTGAAAGCACATAAAAGGCCCAAATGATAGGTCGAAACTTGACAAAGATCAATGGTCAGCAAACATCGGCCCAAAGTTGATCAGCCAAAAATATGATCAATGGTCTAATTATTTAAAAACTAAAAAATAAGATCAATGATCAGTCGAAACTTGACAGATATCAATGGTCAGCAAACATAGGCCCAAAGTTGATCAGCCAAAAATACGATCAATGGTCCAATTATTAAAAACTAAAAAATAAGAATTTTGCAAAATTAATTTTCCTAAGTTTGAATTTGAATACCTTTTGACTCCCAAATTAATTAATTTGCAAAAATTCAATAATCTATTATTTCAAAAATTAATAAAGCAAATCAAATTCAAATTTATCTAACTATAAAAAAATATATGACTCCAACTTTATAATAATTCAATTTATAGACCTACTTATTACTCCATATCAAATAATTTTAAATTAAACCTTATCACTCCTTAATTAAATTTTAACTTGATAAAATATTAAATTATTTACTCCTACCTTATCACTCCTTTATTAACTTAGAAAACCCTAAAATCAAAAATTACCTTCAAAATATCACATAGCATGCCTTATCTCCTTTGAATGTTGTGAATGCTTTGAACTACATTTCCTCACTCGTGTGGACAGACTTTATTCAACTCCCTTGAATACAACATGCTTGTAGATGGATGTTTCACTTTAGGTAGGCAAAAAAAATAAAATATTTGGAGATCTTAACATTCCAATGTATTGAGAACATTACGTCTCTAGGTAGTTACGCATGGAGCATTTCTTGTTGGTGCTTTTAACTCCCTAATTTTTTTTTGAGTGATACACTTCCTCCTACCAATAATGTGTCCTACCAACACTTTGTTTGTTTATTATCCTTTTGGCATCGTGTAGAAAGTGTTTGCTCATTCCTTGGCATTTCTTTTTCCTGTGTTGGTTCTTGGTGTTTCCTTCTTCTTGCATTGAATTGATTGTGTCTTTTCCTCTTCCAATAATGACTCAGCTCTTGGATACTATGTCATTGTTGTGTTCTTATTGCATTTCTTCTTATCTTGTTCGATTGATGCACTGTATATTATTGCTTATGCTTATGTTTCTCATTTTTGCAAGTAAAGTGATACTCATGGTCATGTTAGCTCTTCATTTAGCGATGGATGCTCCACTTACTCCTAAAGAATGTATTTAAATATGGTTTTTGAAGGATGCATTCTTCATTTGGCATTGGCTCTACATTTTGTCCACTCTTTCATGTTGATGTAGGTAGAATAATGTTACCCCAAAACTTTATCCTTGGACAACTAGAAACTTTATCCTTTACACCTTGAGCATCATTTTCAAGCTAGTACCTTAAGCTTCTACTCTTTCTTCTAATGACCACTTGTTGACTGTTGTACTTACTGCAATCTAGAGCCTCTTCATGATCAAACTTCTATTTTTCTTAATAGTTGTTTAGATCTTCTTTATTTAATATAAATTCTATTTGATGACTGCTCTTATCAAGCCATAATGTCAAGGTCTATAACCTGAATCTTGTTGAATCTTATCCTATGTCAAGGTCTATCTTCAAGACTTGAATCTTCTCATAGACTGCCTCTATTCCAAATAGAATTTTAGAATAGGTAACCCCAATCTATTTTTATTCTTATATCTTTATTAAGGTCTCACTTCAAGACCTAAATATTTTTACAACTTTCAATTAACCTTTGCTTGATGAAATTTGACTATAAGATAGATATATTAGTCCTTGATATATCCTTCTTTTCTACTTTATCTTGCACTTGAAGATGAAATTCTTCTCTAACTTTTGTACAAAGCTTCTCACACTTCTAACAATCAATCTATATTATAAATGTCTTAGGTTACACCTAAGAACCCAAATAATGTCAAGGTGACTCAGATTTCCCTAATGCCTCAATCAAAATCAAAATGACTTGATTGTACCAAATCCTTCAACTTCCTCTTGAGTTGATAGAAATCAATGTCAAGGATTATTTATGTCCCTATAATTCTTCCAGATGTCAAGGGTTGGCTATTTTCCTATAATGATCAACTATCTTAAAGTTGATTTGCCCCAATAGTTGAGTCCTTGTCTTCACTGATTATAATTATGAAAAGATCCTATAGATGAGTCTTAGTCTTCACTAGTTATTCTTGAAACTATGGAAATACTCTAGACTTTTGGCTTACTTTAATCTTACAATAGAGTCCAAGTCTATCTCCCTTTAAAGTAGACAAACTCTAAACCAATTTTATCAAACTGGACAAAATCAATTTTATATGCAACTAAATAAATTCAACCTATGCAAGAAACTACTTGTTGTAGCTTTGATACCACTGATGGATTTTGAAGCCTTAATATTAATGTAAAACTCATAAGATAAATTTCATAGGATCAAATATAAAATAGCCATAATATAGTAATATCAAGATAATGGTGTAAGAAAAATAATATGAGCAAAGTAATATGTATATCAATTTTATAATATATCAACTAACATTCATTAATAAACATTTATTATGAATGTAAACAACTTGAATCATACATGTACAAAGCATGTAACACAACTTACAATATTAGTTGCTCAAATATATGCAAACTTTATTACTCCTCTTTATCTTACAAATATAGCACTTCTCTTTACACTTGATGATAGATAATTGATATTGATCTTGATTCACATCTTTTTTTTACTATGGAGTACTATATAGCCATAGTAGAGTGACTCTTTGTATACTTGACTATTCCTTTCCATATGCTGAGTCTCGTGACTCTTGGCTTCTCTACTTGACACTTGCATACACATGACTCTATCTTGTATGCACACCTAGACATGACTCTTCACTTAGCATATTCTAATCTAAGGACACTTGTGTACACTTACATATAAGACACTTGTGCACATAGACTCACATAACACTTGCACACTTACTCACATGACACTTGTGCATTTCCTACACATTATTACATTACATAAAATATTACTCACACTCTAAACTAAGACTTTAATTCTAATCTAATATTTATAACATGTACCAAATAATGTAATATACTCCAACATCCCCTTGTATTACATTATTTGGTTATTGAAAACTTTAGTATTTAATCATAGTTTTTCGTTCTTCAATCTACAAGTGGCCTTGTAATACATGTGATATAATTATCTCGTAAGGCAGAGTTGGACCATCTTTGATTCATTTTTGTTTTATTTGTTCTTGGAATTACTTCTCTTCATGTACTTCAAAAATTGCACACCTCAACGCATTGTTAGAAGATACTTTAAAAATGAGTATTTGAAAAAGATAATCTTATCTAAATATTAGTGCTCTCCCAAATCTTCTACAATACTTATCCTTGTGATAGCAAAAAATAGATGAATGAGATTTTCTTCCATAATATTTACATGGATGAAGATTCCAACAATTTGTTTTTTCATGACCAATTCTATTGCAATAGACACATCTTGAAGATATTTTTATTGCTTTATTCATCCTTCTTAGAATTTCAAGTTATTTATTTTCTTGGTAAAGCAGCATAACCATTTATATACAACTAAAGATATTATATCTTTATTCTTCATGTAGATAAATTGTAGATGATGATATTCAATATTTTTAGTAGATTATATTTTTGAGATTGATGAATGTTGGCTTTTGAAGCCTTAATATTAATATAAACTCATAGGATAATTATTTACAAGATCAAATATATGATAGCCACAATATAATAGACTCAAATAATAATGTAACAAAAAAAATATGAGAAAACTAATATGTAATTATCAAGGCTAATAATATATCAAATAACATTAATTAATAAACTACAGTATGAATGTAATAGTTTAAATAATATAATATAACAAGACTCACAATATTAGTTGCTCAAGTGTGTGCAAACTATATTACTTCTCTTTCTATTACAAATGTATTATATACAATGATAATCTCAATACTCACTATGTAAACAATGTAGGCTATGTACACGATGTCCTTATATGCCTCTCTATGGAGTAATATATAGCCATTGTAGGATGACTCTTTGGTTACTTGACTCTTTCTTTCCATATGCCAAGTCTCATGACTCTTGGCTTCTCTACTTGACACTTGCATACACATGACACTATCTTGTATGCACACTTGGACATGACTCTTGACATAACTCTTCCTAATCTAAGAACACATGTGCACACTTACATATGAGACACTTGTGCACATTTACACTCATAACACTTGCACACATATTTACATGACACTTGTGCATTTCTTGCACATTATTATATTACATAAAATATTTACTGACACACTAATCTAGGACACAACCCTAATCTAATATTTATAAGGATGTACAAAGGTGGTACATTGGCATGTACCAAATAATGTAATATACTCCAACACCCTCATGTATTACATTATTTGGTTATTGAAGACTTTAGTCTTCAATATGATCTTCATCTTCCACCTTCAATCTGCAAGTGGTTTTGTAATGCAATATTTTGTTGTCCTCTCATATTTTTCATCAACTTGAACTTTGAATTCACCCAATGCTTTCGATGATAGAAGAGTTTCTGATTCTCATTTCCTGCACTTATATTTTGCATCATGTCTCTTTCTTTTCCTATATGGAGACTTCTGAAGATTCTCTTAAGGTATCATTATAAGATCCCGAGTTAGATGAACTTGGAATATCAACATTGCATGAAGAATGAAATAATTTTTCCAAAAAAAATTTGTCTACTTTTGCTTTCTTCTTAAGAGATTCAATCAACTCCTTTTGTTTCATATTCTCTTCTTTGTGAAACTTGAGTGTAAGAAATGCCATATACATTATGCTACCAATATCTAAAAGTATCATAATACTATCCTTTTCATCATCAATCACTTCAATAATCCTTGCATGTAGATAGTATTCAAATGTTTCAAATTTTTCATCCATGGCTTCACTATAGATCAATTTTGAGACTAGATCCAACTTGCCTTTAGATTTTGCAAGCAAATTTTTTATTCCAAATTTTATGGCATTTACTTCTTTTTTTGTATCAAAAACTCCATATCTATTGAACTTAACGATTCTTTTGAAGTAGACATCCTTATGACTCCCTAGGTTTAAATAAATTCAAATAGATTCAAAGTTTCAAAAAAAACCTATGAAGTAGAATTCCTTATATCTCCCAATTGTTTAGAAACTAAGAAAATAAGAACTTTGCAAATTTAATTTTTCTAGATTTGAAGTAGACTTCCTTTTCTCTCCAAAATTAATTAATTTGCAAATATTCTATAAATTTTGAATTTCAAAAAATATTTAAAAATAAAACCTTCAAATACTTATAACTCTAAAACTTTACTTTATTAATCTCTATTTTTAATCTACTTATCACTCCACTATCTAATAGCAATCAAAAAATTAATTCTCCTATTAAAATACTTATCACTCCAAATTAAATATTCTAACTTTATAAAAAAATTAAATATTAACCTTATGCCTCCAATCCTTAATTTAAATTTAAATTTTGAATTTGGATTTAATAAACCCTAAAATTATACCTTGCTCCCTGCTCGATGATATCTTGGTGAGCAAATTTGCACTTGGCATCATCTTGAATAACTTTGGGTATTTCATTGTTCAACCTACCTTAGAATGGGTGATCTCACTCATACAAACATTCTACTTAAGCACATATTTGAAATACATTTTGGTTCAAGTTATGCTAATTTTTCATCTACCTTCGAATATCATGTGAAACTCCTACCAAAAAAGTTGGTGCAAACATTACATTCTTCTTTTTGTTGCTTGACGATTCATTTTTCTTTACATGGAATTGACGTTTTGATTGGCTTGTTTTTTTTGTTTCTTTCCTTTGACTATCCTTCGCTTGTGTTGTTTCACTAATATATTTGACATTTGTCACTTTGTTTCCCTTCAAATTGTCTCCTCTTAGTGCTCAATTTCCTTTGGCTCATCTCCTCTTGACACTTTGTTTCCCTTCGACTTGTCTCCTCTTGGTGCTTGATTTTCACTTTGGCTCGTCTCCTCTTGATGCTTGATTTTTGCCAGGTATTTCATATCCTCACTGCGTTATCTCATTCCAGTATGCTAAATGCATATCTTGGTTAGCCTCTACATGTGCCTAGTTATCTACTGCCTTGATAGCTAGCTTCTTCTACTACTACTAATATCTATTTTCTCTACCTGAGTGTAGATAAATTTTTGGTTGTGCTTGGCTATTCCAATAACCTTCTATTGCTTATCTAACTTGACATGTTCTATGTTGCTCAATGCAGGTTCAGGTAGTGCTCATGGATGCACACTTAAACTTTTACTTGCTTGAAAAACTTAACACTAAGAGACTCTTTACTTTAATGATTGTAGTTCTTCACTAATGGCTTTCTCTCTCTGATGGCTTTGAATGTATTTCCTCTTGATGACTGTTCCACTAATAACTCCTTAGCATTCCTTTGGTTGCCTCCATTGTATTTATTTTTTGGTTTTCCTCTTCAATGTTCACAAACTTTCTATATACTACCAATCTTGAGACTTTTATTCCTTAATCTTCTTTTGTTGCCTTGTACCTTCTTGAATCTATGTTGGTTCTTTGTGCTTCTGGCCTTTACTTATTTGATATTTCCCTTAATAATGGTTGCACTTATCATGCCATAATGTCAAGGTTTCTATTTCAAATAGATAACCTTTTTCTCTGATTTTCTAAACTTATTGTTTACCTCAAGTCTTTCAATCTCCTTTCTATTCTATAATAGGAGATTATATGTATCAAATATGACCTCTTCTCTTTACATTAATAAGGGTATTTTTCGTTCTTTAGTGGGACATTTTTCAATGGGTCTCCTCTAAAACCTTTTGGGTCATTATCCTTCAATATTGGTCTCTTTTCTTAGACCAATCTGTAGACACCAAAATCCAGCCACTTGTAAGTCATCTATACCTTCCTGTTAGCCACGTGTCAGTCATCCACCTTCCCGCCATTATTTGGCCCAAATCCACACCTTCCCGCCATTATTTGGCCCAAATCCACCTTCCCGCCATTATTTGGCCCAAATCCACATCTTCCCGCCATTATTTGGCCCAAATCCACACCTTCCCGCCATTATTTGGCCCAATTTCACCTTTCCCGCCATTTTTCATCCCCAAATTTATTTAAATTAATATTTATATATATTTTTTAATATTTTAATATATATATAAAGATAGTTTAAGTGATTTAATCTAAGCCGTCCATCCTTCATTTAATCTCATCCGTCCATCCATCTTAATCCGTTTCACAACCTAGATTTATTCTCTACCCTTGGATCCACTTTAATCTTAGCCACACGTTCAAAGTGTCGTTAAAACCCTAAAGTGTGCCCTAAGAGTAGATTATAAATTGAGTCACCTTGATGGCTCAAACCCGATCTCTTTTACTATCTCTCTTTTGTTATCTATCGCTATCTATCTCTTCTTCAACTAAACCTACCCATCCATCGCCGTCCCTTTTTCGTCGCATCCATCGTCGCATCCGTCGCCAACTTCGTCGCCATCCCTTCTGTAGCATTCTGCAGAATCCCCCATTCTTGTCGCAAGTGCCCGCGGGCGTTTACCCGTAGCCACAGACGCAGACCGGCGTCTGCAACCCCGATCCGAAGCACGCGGGCGTTCGGCGATCGCACCAGGGCGCCTTTCGCAGTCGATTTGACAGTTACATCACTTCCAGGTGCCGCCTGGTCTCGCCGCGTTAACAGAAAAAGAGGTATAGATTCTAAAGCAAGTAATATTTTTATGTATTAATCCGTCGCTAGATTTTGCATTCTATTTATTTCATTTCTAGGGTTTTAGACTATTTTTGAGGGCTCACACAGTGGAGCCCTCTTACTAGTTTCTAACCTTTTTGTAGTTTTAATGTGTGCAGGATTTTAATGGCAGATTTGATTGGATGATAGCAGCTGCTTAAGTCGGAGTGGTCCGAGCCAAAGGATACAACGAAGCCCACTCATTCCGTTGAGGTTAAGGATACATTCTTCGGAGACGCCACCATATTGTGCCAGCTAGGGTTTCGGAGAACCCTAGCACAAATTGTAATCTTGTATCACGAAAAGGGTTACAGGCCCTGTTGTACTCAAAAGGAGTTTCTAAACTCCATTGATTAATAAAAATCGTTTGTTTTGTACAACTGTGTTTTGCATTACTTTTTATCGTGATTTCTTTATCTTTTGTTTGGCGTTGTATCTTTAATCTACAAATGGCGATCACGGTGGGACCCCCTAGGGTTTCATGTTTTTAATACTTGCTTTACTGATCTATTCCTGTTTTTGTTTTATTTTGCAGGTTCCGAAAATCGTGAAATTCGTCTGTTCCAGCGAACTAGGGTTCTCGAGCTTGTAGAAAACGCAACAGACGCAGAGCGGCGTACGGAAGTCCAATACGAAACGCAGAGGTGCGTTTCAGCCTGTGCAAACTCCCTTGGGCGTTTGAAGGCAGTTTTACAGAAAAAGCGTAGGCTTCCAAGTAAGTGCTGTACTTTTTATGTTTTTGGTTTTTCTGTCGTATTCTGTTTCTTTTTCAGATCATTGCTTTAAAATGAACAAAAACTAAGTAATATGGAAAAGAACAGTTATTTTTAGTTACATTTTTTTTTTTTACATTGCATTATTGGTTGCATAAAAAAAAAAAAAAATTGCATACCTAGCTGCATATTAGAATAGCTACGAATTATCTGTTTTAGTTATCTAAGTAGGACTATTGATTGGATGTCAATAGTACTCCTGCCATTGGGTGATTCCAGGCAGAGAAGTGGACGAACCTTCCGGTTGCTCCTTTGATAGTCGATATCATTGGTAGGCGGGGGGGTTTTAAACGGTGTACTCCACTTCTTCAGAGGAAATGGCATATTTTCAGTGGCCTCTTGCTTAGATCATTAGAACTTTTGATTTATAGCTTTGTATGTATACATTAGACAACTAAAACACTTAAAATAAAATTCACTGCATTTCATATTGCATTTAAAACAGTAATATCTGGATTTCATCACCAGGTATTGCTTGAAGTTTAGTGACGGTGGAATTCATCTCCATCCATTAAACTTCTACCTTAGACACCATAGGTCACCCCCGAGCAAACTTGCTTGGATTTCATCACCAGTAAGAATCTCGTTGTCCTTTCCTAGCCATAGTTTTTACCTTTTTTTGTGAATAATTCAAGATTAGATCACATGCAAAACTCATAAACCGGACACTTAAAATTTATTGCAGATTAAGATCGAGAAAATAATTAATTAACCAGAGGTAAGACATATTGGTTGAAACCTAGGTTGTGACTATTTTCTGATAATTTCTTTAGTGTAAATTTATCATTTAAGTTTTGCATTCTTCTTTTCTGAATTTGTTTAGATTTATTGCGTTATGGTCTTAACAAGGAATCAATCTAAAGTGTTAAATCTAAATAATCAAATGAATAATTCACAGAACATCCCCACCACCAACATGACCACTTATCCTAGTGAATTTCAGGCAGGTTCGCCTGTAGGTCTTTCACGTCCTTCTACCATCTATCGCATGGCCATGCCCATGGAGGAAGACAATTCCTGTCATATTACCCACATTGATATGGCCCAAGTGCAAACTCACTTAAGAGATGGCATTGGTTATATCCTTGAGCCAATCCAAGATTCCCCTATGCAAGATTCTATTTTTCAGCGAGGATATTGCATCAACCATACCCACTTGGTTTCACTCGGGTCTACACTAACCCTTTTTTTGAGGCTAATGTTGTATCTGCTCAGTCGGCTTCATCTCCAACATCTTCCCAGATGCTCAATTGTCCTCCTTTGGAGACAAATGTAGTGTCTTCCCGACCACTTTCTCCTCCATTTACCCGGGTGTACACCAATTCTCTCTATGAGGCTGGTGGAACCTCCTCTAGCCATGACCAATTTCAACCCTCTTCTTCCCAAACCATTTATGGTTTCACCCTACCTGGGGCACGAGTCTACTGTTTCTTCCCAGGTACCGCCTACTTCATCCACCTTCATTGCCCCTGCTACGTAGTCTCCTGTGACTACCATGGCAGCCTGCCCTCCACCTTCATCCAATCATCCCACCTCCCTTGGGTTAGAGATTAATAAGGTTAGGGAGTACCTCGACAAGTTGCTTCAGCAACAACAGCAACAAAATGCCCAACCACCTGTCGTAGTAAATCCTACACCCCAACCAATTTCTACCCAGCCGACTTTTCTTAGCTCAGGCCCCACCAGGGTACCCCAATCTTCGGTGGTGTCCATTCCTACCCCACCTTTCTCCCAACCCGATCCGAGTTCATCATTCACCCCAATCACCTTCTTTCCGGTATCATCCATACCAACAACTTGTCCATTCCACACCGCCTAATCCAGGCAATTTCATCCCATCTCATCATTTTTCCACTCCTCCATTGCATCATCATAATCATCAAACAAAATTTTTTTTTAATTTTTGACCTGCTTTCAAAACGGATTGTCAACCTTATGCTCAACATGCCTAGCTCATCTAGTCAGAAACCTACGCTAAGGTCGTTGATCAATCAACCAATTCATCCTTCGGTACCTTCACCGCCATATCCGACTGATTTCACATTACCGAAGTTTGACAAATTTTGAGGAACTGAGGATCCTCACGAACATGTGAGCTCATTCATGCATGCCTGCTTTAGAATCCAAAATAATGACGCTCTTATGCTCAGAACTTTTCCTCAGACATTAGGAGGAGATGTTGTACAATGGTACAATCATTTACCTCACCATAGCATTTATGCTTACGAGCAATTGATTAATCTGTTTTTAGAACGATTCTCCCTAAATGTACAAAGGAAAGTTTCATTGTCCGACTTATACAAGCTCAAGCAACATGACGATGAGACTGTTTATGACTTTGGAAACCGTTGGAGGGCTATCATTAATAAATTGCCATTCTCCCTACCAATGGAGGAGTTAACCAAAATGTTCACCCAGAGTTGTCTAAAACCTATCTCTTGGTTACTCCAATTACAACAATACGGGACTTTTGAAGAGGCTTTGGCCCAAGCAAGTATCATAGAAGACATTAAAGTCCAAGAGGGTGTTTTAAAACCCCGTAGAAAAGAATGGCAACAAAAGGGCCAACAACGAAATAATAATTATGGCCAAAACAAACAAGCACGAGGCTAGTACGACCTCAAATGTTAACCAAGTTAATCAAGTGGTGGCGAGTCAGCCCGTAATGGCTCAACAACAACAAGTAATGCAAAGTCAACCGCAACCAATTGCTTATCATGCGGTACCCGCCCCTACTCAACCAGCTCCCAATACTGGGCCAACCATGGAAACTCGACCTTGGCAAAATAATCGTCCCAAGCGACAATTCACACCTTTAGATGAACCATATGCGGTCATATTCAATAAGTTATATAGCACAAATCAATTAACTTTACCTGAGTTCAAACCTTTAGAACCATCTAGGAGGGGAAAGTATTACAAGGAGTACCTATTTTGTCCTTATCATAGGCAAAATGGACACGATATCAATAATTGTACAGCTTTCAAACATGTGATCCAAGATCTTATTGAGATTGGAGCCATTAAATTGGATAGCCCCTTAGCCCAACAAAATCAAAATCTTGGTATATTTCAAACACCCCTTCCACATCGGGAGGAAGCTCCAACAACTTCGGGGGGAGTAACTCAGGTAACTCCTCCTAATCAAGTCAACCATGTACAACAATACCAAGGTTTTGTGGGTACTATTAACGTAGTAACCCGGGGTCAAAGGGCGAACCAACCAAATCGAGGCTGAACCACGGCCACTGTACAAACCCCGGTCCACCTCGGGTAACGGTGACCCAACGACGTGCTAGTACTTCTCAACAACCGCTAAATCATTCTACTCAACGCCAACGACCCATCATGTCATTGAGTAGCCGAGTTAACTACCGGTTTAAAAATGGCTTACGCCAAGTTATCGATCTATGACCTCATTCAACAATCTCCCCCGCATAGAGAGGCATTAATGGAAATATTAAAGTCAATCGAGCTTCAAACTCAAGATACTAATGCCTTCAACAACTTTGTGGGGAGTATTCAAACATGCATGGAGCCCTCCATCACTTTCTATGATTTTGAAATCAAACCTATGTCAACGAAAGTATAGATCCTCCACTACATATCATGGCCAAGATCGATCACAAGCCATTCAAGAGAGTCTTAATTGACACCGGTTCCTCAATCAATATCATTACAACATCGGCGTTGAGTCATCTAAAGCTATCGCCATCCCTTATCACAAAGTCGACTTTTACTCTTAAAGCATTCAATGATGCTTTATCTTCCACGGTTGGCACGGTTATCTTGCCCATTGAGGTAGGGGCCCGAACTTTGCATACCTTGTTTCACATCTTGGAAGGGTCCATGGCATACAATGTATTGCTTGGACGGCCTTGGCTTAGGGAGATGAGATGTGTCCCTTCTATACTTGCATCAATGTCTGAAGTATGTATATGAGGGACAGGTTCATTGTGTACCTGCTGACATTGAACCCTTCAAACATTGCAACTATGTCTCAAATCCTTATGAGATTGTGTTGCCATCCACTCATCTTTTCTTGACCCCATCTACTTCTTCTATACCATCTTCTTCTAAAGCTCCCATTCTTGAGGAGCTACCCATCATATCGCAACCATCTTCCTCTTTCGCTATTCCATCTCATTCACCACTTTCTTCATCTCCTAATCTTCCTTCTTCTTCATCAGTGACCACATGCACATGTGGCCATGACCAATCATCTCTTTCCACGTCATTACCCCATTCTTCTACACCTTCTTCAACATCACCTATTATTCCTCCATCTTCCCAACCATCACCAGGTGATGTTTCACAAGTTAGTGAAGCATCAACCCAACCAAATCCTTCCAATTCTTCTATCCCACATTCTTCTATTCCATCATCTAGTCTTTCTCCCTCCCAAGTCAAGGTCCATCTCATCGATGCGGGTATTGGTGAGTATGCCATTCAAGATGTCCACATCACACCGTTCAATGTGCAAAGAGTTAAAGATTTTGGTCGTCCACATGACCAACATTTATCCATTGGATCGGTTTATAACATGGGTTCTATGCCAAATTCCATTAATTTTGTATATGGGGGAATAGAGTCATCTTCTAGTCCTACCACCATACTAGAACCTAAGCATCCGAGTCCACTGCCAATATCGAAAGGATGGAGGGTTTTCCCTCTCGCTATTTCCACGGACATAATTGGCGGCAATTTGGCCTAGGTCGCTACGAGCAAGGAGTAGCTAAACGCATCGATATGCCATATCGAGAGACCCATCGAGCGTTTTGGTGCGGGCTACCAACCACTTCCATCCCTTTCTTCTTTTGAACGAGCTTTTCAAAGCATTAATCTTAATTCGGAAGAAGAAATCCTCCACCCAGACGAATCCGAAGATGAAGCCTATGAAGAATTTGACGTCATGTCAAATGGTGATGAATCCGAAGAAGAGTCGGCGCCCATTGTTACCCTCACTGAACAAGACGAGTTTTATCTCCAATTGTTCCCTCTCCAAGAAGCCATCTTTCGCTTGTTTCTTCCACAAGAACGAGGTGAACCACCCCCTCCGCCACATCCATAAGCCATAATCCAAACCTGTATTATATGTATATACTAAAATAGTGGTTTTCACCACTACAAAAAAAAAAAAAACTCAAAAAAAAAAAAAAAAAAACTCAAAAACTATGTTGTTTTGCATCTCAGGTCTTCCGAGGTCTTCACCGGTTTTCCCTTCCATTCCGCCCATCCTTTCTTCCATAAGTCGACAATGAATTTCGAAGACTTATTCACCCCGCTCCATAATCCATATGATCCGGATAAGCCTAAGAAATGTGTCTTTGGTGTTACCTCAAGCAAACTCCTAGGTTTTATTATCTCTAAACGAGGTATTGAGGTGGACCCAAACAAGGTCAAAGCCATTATGGAAATGTGTCCCCCAACTAATTTGAAGGAGTTGCGTAGTTTACAAGGAAAGATTAATTCAATCCGTCGCTTTATTGCACAACTTTCTAATAAATGTAGGCCATTTTGCCACCTACTACAAAAGGGGGTACAATTTTCATGGAGAGATGAGTGTCAGAAAGCCTTTGATGACATCAAGCAGTACTTAGCGTCTCCGCCAGTCTTAGCTCCGCCTCGTCGAGATCCCTTCCTTGCGAATTTCTTTGCAGGAATTTATCGATGATGATCCTGCTAGACAAGCACGTCTTGATCAACTCACACTCATAGATGAAAAACGAATCAATGCTTTAGAGCATTTGCGAGTTTATCAAGACCGATTGAAACGTGCTTACAATGCCAAAGTTCATCTAAGAGAATTTCAAGTAGGAGATCTTGTCCTTAAAGAGAATCAACAAAACACCAATGCATTGCCGCATCTTCGAGATAAATTCGCGGCTAATTGGTTAGGTCCATATATGGTCACTTGAAAGAGTGGGTAATGGAACTTATAGACTTGCCAGTTTAGAGGGAGAGGAAGAACCCGAACCACTTAATGTTATACACTTGAGGGCATTCTACGCATAGTTTGAATTTTATATGTACATATATACATGGCTTGTACAACAAAAAAAAAAAAACAAAATAAAATAAAATAAAATAAAAAGAATTTGCATTTCATTGTTAGTTGCATACATCTCATTCAAAAACATTGCATTTCATGTGCATACATCTCATTGAAAACCATAACATTTCATTTTCAGCCATAGTTGCATATCATGTTAGAGACCATTCTATCTTTTGGATATAAAATTTGGTCAAGCAAAAGTCATGTTGCCTTAATCGGGGGCACCTTCATAAAATCCATCAAACCGAATTGTCATTCGTACACCCATTTTCCATTTGCACATATTTACATTGCCAAAATGTTTTCGAGTCACTCGACCATTCCTAGTGTTTTAAGCAAACTTTGAAATGCATGTCAAAGTTCTCTAGGGCCATATCACAAATTACACTAAATAAAATCTTGAGTATTGGGAAATGATTTCAAAAGCGGTCTTGAACCTATCACATTTTCACATCTTAAAAACATCTTGTGTCAAAGAGAGATAACACCATCCTTGGGTTGTGCCTTGAAGTGAAAAGGGTAATCCTCGTTTGTCCTATCATGCAAACATAGTCCATAAAACAGTGGTTCTTACCACTATCACAAGCAATCACAAAATATAAATATAAACCGAGTAGTAAGGATAGGGTAAAATTCTCATCATACTTCGGTTGAGAATCCGATTCCCCAAAGCTCTAAGGAAATGAACATTTTTCACACACCACTGATCCCAAATAAGTTGTAAGGATCGTACTAATTGTCCGATCGGACGGATAGGTAGTCATCCCCAAGGCTTACAAAGGTCAAAAACAACATGGACTATGGAGTTAACCTTCACGGGGCTATAGACGCTTGGTGGCAGTGGAGTATACTCATTGCGTGGCGACATGTCTCTCCTCAAAAAGAGACCTCCGAATGCTCATACGGACAAACTAGCTTCGGGGTCTTCTCCATAACGGGGTTACCTAATTTATGCAAGATGAGGTTAATGAACACACTTGCACACACACGGGTTTTTGATTGCCTAGAGTCACTACCATGCTTCCGATTTGGTTAATGAACTCGCATGCACACACATTTGGTCCTAGTTGAATTAGGCGGTGTTAGTAAGTTTGTTTGATACCACTAGCATGTTTGAGTCTTTGTAAAATAGTCTTCCATATCTTCTTCCATATCACCCTCCATATCTTCTTCCATATTCATGTCATTCCATACGTCATCCATTCACAAGCCACCAAGTTCGGTGCCCCTGATTAAACAATTATGATAAGAGTTGGCTAAATCTAACTATCTAAAAATATGAGTGCTTCTTAGTGCATATGTTATATACTTAGTCTCGCATTAACTTTTTTTTTTGTCTTGCTCCATCCATAGATTTTGTATGTTATATACTTAGTCTCGCATTAATCATCTATAAGTTTGCATTCCATTCCATCACATATGCATCAAAAACATTAAAACATATAAAAACATGCATCACAAAAACATAGGCATTCACACAAAAGAGAGTAAAACACCAAATAAATAAAAGCCATGTATATATATATATGTATAAAGGTCAAGCTGTACAATGAATGCCAAAAGGCTACAATATACAATAGAGCACCAAGGCTCATAAAGAGTGCATCTAAGCACTAAGCTAACCATCAAAAGAGGACCCCTGAGACCTAGTAGGAGCCCTAGACCTAGTGGTGTGCCTAGACTCACTACCTCCAACCAGGCTGCCCTCCGCTAGCCTCCCCTGCCTCCGCTAGCTCCACTGCCTCCAATATCTCCCAGTCTGCCTGGGACAACGACCTCCTCATCCCCAGAATGATAGGGGAGAATCGGTGTCGTGCCTCTAACACCCTAAGCTGCAAAACAACAAAACAAAAATTTGTTACAAATTTTTCCGAAAAAAAAAAAAAAAAACACATAATAAGTACTTGCTTAAATGAACAAATACCTCAGTTGGCTGCATTGGCGCGTCCGCTCCCATCTCCGCCATAGCTCCCGCGTGCTTCACTCTCCCACACAACCTTTCACTCCACTTCCTCCCACTCCCTCGGACGCACTTCTCTCAAGCTCGAACGCACAAATGAGCGAAATTCTCGTTGAAAGCTGTTTAAATAGCTGATTTTGGCACCCTGAAACGCAGTTGGGCATTTCATGGCGGATTCAGACGCAGTCCTGCATCTGCAGAGCGCCTAAACACCGACGGGCGTCTATGCCACCCCGAAATGCACACCGGTGTTTGGTGTCAATATTGAATAAAGGAACAAAACTTGCAAAATTGAAGCTTACCTCCTCCAAATTTCATCAAATTGCATTCATCCATTCTTCTTATCATAATAAAACATTTTGTGAAGGTTACAACGAGTTTTGGACACAAATTTTGTCATTTCGCTCAAAAAGCGCATCATTCATCATTGTTTTACAAATTGGGTTAAAAATATTCAAAACCTTCACAAAATTAACCACATTCATCAATTTTTCTGATCTATCGTCAATTTCATTCATTCTTCTTTCATCATGCATATTTTTGCCAAATCAAATTAAAGTAAACCTCGTATCTAGTGGTATATTCTATCACCTTGGCGATTGCGGCGATTTGAATCCATGCAATTCGATAAGAGGATTAAACCACCATAAGGACACCTACCATTTATCATAATCAACTATTTCACTTGTTTGAAAATTGGAAATCAATTTTGGATATTCTACTTTTCAAGTGACCTCATACCAAGATTAATTTGCTCAACGAGTTGTCATTGATGGCCTAGTTCATGGGGCCTTAAACATGGACAATCTTTAATATCATCATTATTTTGAGTCTTGCTAGAGATTGAGGCTACCTAGGTTGATTGGTTTCGACCCGAGGAATTATCCATACGAGTCACTAGGAGCATCTCCGAGTTCTGGACTCTTTTCATGCATCTTTCATCTCTCGCATATCAATGGCGCCAACAAGGCAATTTCATTAACGAGTATGGACTCACACACGGGAGTTGGGGCATCCGTTATCAATTTCTAATTTTCCTATAGTGGAATTCATCTTACATGATCATGGAATTTACACTTTGGCAAAAATCCCTTTATAACCGTTGGGGCAGAAAACGGTCCATCTTTCACATCACTCATATCGTCTTCAATCATATTCTTTTTTGGTTTGTACACCAACCCCTATTCTGTTGGGACATAAACAGATGGTTCATACACCAACCCCTTTTTTTCACCGTTGGGGCAAAAACGAGTTCATTTTCTTCCAAATTTCTTCCAATTGGCTTGTGAGAACCATTCTCGCTCGCCAATTGAGGGGGTAAGCTGATAAAATTTTAAATATTCTTTTATTCTTTGGTCTTCAAAGTTGTGCTTTAGTCTTGAGAGAGAGTTGCGTCCGATCCGACTTTTCGAGTGTCTTAAGTTTTTGTCTTGCATTGTGTCTTCACACAAAGCGAGCTCAAAAAGGGCATCTGTAGACACCAAAATCCAGCCACTTGTAAGTCATCTATACCTTCCTGTTAGCCACGTGTCAATCCACACCTTCCCGCCATTATTTGGCCCAAATCCACACCTTCCCCCATTATTTGGCCCACCCTTAAGCATTATTTGGCCCAAATCCACACTTCCCGCCATTATTTGGCCCAATTTCACCTTTCCCGCCATTTTTCATTCCCAAATTTATTTAAATTAATATTTATATATATATTTTAATATTTTAATATATATATATAAAGATACTTTAAGTGATTTAATCTAAGCCGTCCATCCTTCATTTAATCTCATCCGTCCATCCATCTTAATCCGTTTCACAACCTAGATTTATTCTCTACCCTTGGATCCACTTTAATCTTAGCCACACGTTCAAAGTGTCGTTAAAACCCTAAAGTGTGCCCTAAGAGTAGATTATAAATTGAGTCACCTTGATGGCTCAAACCCCGTATCTCTTTTACTATCTCTCTTTTGTTATCTATCGCTATCTATCTCTTCTTTAGCTAAACCTACCCATCCATCGCCGTCCCTTTTTCGTCGCATCCATCGTCGCATCCGTCGCCAACTTCGCCGCCATCCCTTCTGCGACATTCCGAGAATCCCCCATTCTTGTCGCAAGTGCCCGCGGGCGTTTACCCACAGCCACAGACGCAGACCGACGTCTGCAACCCCGATCCGAAGCACGCGGGCGTTCGGCGATCGCACCGGGCGCCTTCCGCGGCCGATTTGTCAGTTACATCACTTCCAGGTGCCGCCTGGTCTCGCCGCGTTAACAGAAAAAGAGGTATAGATTCTAAAGCAAGTAATATTTTTATGTATTAATCCGCCGCTAGATTCTGCATTCTATTTATTTCATTTCTAGGGTTTTAGACTATTTTTGAGGGCTCACACAGTGGAGCCCTCTTACTAGTTTCTAACCTTTTTGTAGTTTTAATGTGTGCGGGATTTTAATGGCGATTTGATTGGATGATAGCGGTGCTTAGGCTGGAGTGGTCCGAGCCAAAGGATACAACGAAGCCCACTCATTCCGTTGAGGTTAAGGATACATTCTTCGGAGATGCCACCATATTGTGCCGGCTAGGGTTTCGGAGAACCCTAGCACAAATTGTAATCTTGTATCACGAAAAGGGTTACGGGGCCTCGTTGTACTCAAAAGGAGTTTCTAAACTCCATTGATTAATAAAAATCGTTTGTTTTGTACAACTGTGTTCTGCATTACTTTTTATCGTGATTTCTTTATCTTTTGTTTGGCGTTGTATCTTTAATCTACACAATCATCAAGGTCAATAGGACCTGAATCACTAAGACTTTTATCAAGGCCTTTTTCCTTAAGACCTAAATTCAAAATTTCAATATCAAATTCTATCTTTGAGACCTAAAATTTTTTATAGATTGCCTTATATTATGAATGGAATCTTAGAATATGTAAACTCGTTCTATTATTTTTCAATGTCTATTCTTCAAGACCTAAAAACTTATAATTGACTACAACTCAAATCAATACCTGCTTGAGGAAATTTTTCTACCTTCTTCTTGCACTTGAAGATGAAAGTCTTCTCTATTTTTATATTAGGTCAATGTGACCTAAATATTCTTATTTTTCAAGGTGACAATAAACTTCCCTGATACTCCAAATAAGATAGCTTTATTGTACCAGCTTCTTCAACTTTCTTGATAGAAATCAGTTACCAAAAATTTGTCTATGTCCTTAAAAATACTCTATAAATATCATGATAGTTATTTTCTTAATGAATAACTTTCTCTAGAGTTGGTTCTGCCTCAATCTTCAATCTACAAATCTTCAAATGTCAAGGTTGGTTATTTCCCTAAATAATCAATTATATTCAAGTTGATTCACCCAAATATGGATCCTAGTCTTCACTGGTTATCCTTCAACCTAGTGGAAAGACCCTAGTTGAGTCCTAGTCTTCACTAGTTATCCTTCAACCTAGTGGAAAGATCCTAGCTTTCTATTTTTTTTAATAGAGTCTAAACCTAACTTTCTTTAAAGTAGATAGACTCTAACCAATTTTGTCACATTAGACACAAATTGATTTTGGATCTAAAAAAATCCTATGCAAGCAACTGCTTGCTATATATCCGATACCATTGTTGGCTTTTGAAGCCTTAATATTAATGTAAAATCATAGGATAATTATTTACAAGATCAAATATATGATAGTTGCAATATAATGGACTCAAATAATAATGTAACAAAGATAATATGAGACAACTAATATGTATATATCAAGGCTAATAATATATCAAATAACATTCATTAATAAGTTGCAATATGAATGTAATAGCCTAAATAATACAATATAACAAGACTTACAATATTAGTTGCTCAAATGTATAAAAAACTGTATTACTCCTCTTTATGTTACAAATGTATCATATACAATGATAATATCAATACGCACTATGTAAACAATGTAGGCAATGTAGGCTATGTAGGCGATGTCCCTATATACCTCTCTATGGAGTAATATATAGCCATTGTAGGATGACTCTTCCTTTGCATATGCCAAGTCTCATGACTCTTCCTTTCCATATGCCAAGTCTCATGACTATTGGCTTCTCTACTTGACACTTGCATGTACATCACACTATCTTGTATGCACCCTTGGATATGACTCTTGATATAACTCTTCCTAATCTAAGAACACATGTGCATGATAGTTTCTGCAGTATTTTATCTACTTAAGAATCATAAAGAAAAAGAGAGGAAAGAAGATCTTCATGAACATGACTTGTAATATTATAAAAGTAGAATGATACAATCTGAATGGAACTATGAGTCCATTATATAGAAGAATAGGTTTCTTGTTCCTCACTCTACCTATGACACTTGGTACAACTTACATGACACTTGTCATGATTACAATACTTGAAGCAACTAACTTTACTTTGAAGTAAACTCCTACTCTAGTTATGTACCAAAGGTGGTACATTTACATGATCCAAATGATGTAATATACTCTAACAATGCACGCTTACATATGAGACACTTGTGCACATGTACACTCATAACACTTGCACACATATTTACATGACACTTATGTATTTCCTGCACATTATTACATTACATGAAATATTTACTCACATACTAATCTAGGACACAACCCTAATCTAATATTTACAAGGATGTATCAAGTTGATACATTGGCATGTACCAGATAATGCAATATACTCCAACAATAAACTAGTAGGATAAGAGTTTGTAGTAACAAGATCCAATGGTGTGTCCTCTTGACTATTCTATATTCTTGTTAATTTCTCCTCATTATCAAATTCATCTATCATACTTTGAAAATAGCCTTTCAGTTTGTTTAATATATCTCCATTATTGAATGCATTTTTTATAATGTCTTCCATGATATGCAATCAATGTCAAGAATATATTTCCTTTGATGTAGACTACCTTATGACTCCCTAGTTTTAAATAATTCAAAGTCTCTAAATAAAAAACCTATGAAGTAGAAATCCTTTTGTCTCCCAAATATTAGAAACTAAGAAAATAAGAATTTTGCAAAATTAATTTTCCTAAGTTTGAAGTTAAATACCTTTTGACTCCCAAATTAATTAATTTACAAAAATTCAATAATCTATTATTTCAAAAATTAATAAAGCAAATCAAATTCAAATTTATCTAACTATAAAAAAAATTATGACTCCAACTTTATAATAATTCAATTTATAAACCTACTTATCACTCCATATCAAAAAATATTAAATTAAACCTTATCACTCCTTTATTAACTTAGAAAACCCTAAAATCAAAATTTACCTTCAAAAATATCACATAGTGTGCCTTATCTCCTTTGAATAATGTGAATGCTTTAAACTGCATTTCCTCACTCGTGTAGACAAACTTTATTCAACTCCCTTGAATGCAACATGCTTGTGGATGGATATTTTTTTTATTGAACATCATTTACAAATATCAGCGCTCTTTTCGAGCAAACACATGAGGAATCAACCTCACAACCACATGGATGATAATAACCAGGCAACTGCCATTACACCAAATGTCGTTCGGTGTGGATGGATATTTCACTTTAGGTAGGTAAAAAAAAAATGTTTGGAGATCTTAACGTTCCAATGTATTGAGAACGTTACATCTCCAAGTGGTTGCACATGGAGTATTTCTTGTTGATGCTTCTAACTTCGTGAAAATTTTATGAGCATTACACTTCCTCCTACCAATGATGTGTCCCACCAACACTTTGTTCATTTATTCTCCTTTTGGCATCGTGTAGAAAGTGTTTGCTCATCCCTTGGCACTTCTTTTTCCTATGTTAGCTCTTGATGTTTTCTTCTACTTGTGTTGACTTGATTGCGTATTTTCCTCTTCCACAAATGGCTCGGCTCATGGACATTGTGTCACTATTGTGTTCTTACTATATTTCTTCTTCTCTTTTTTGGTTGACGTACTGTATATTATTGCTTATGCTTATGTTACTCCTTTTTGTAGGTCAAGTGGTGCTCATGGTCATGTTAGCTCTTCATTTAGTGGTATATTCTCTATGTATTCCTCAATAATACATTTAAGTGATGTCTTTTAAAGGATGCATTCTTCATTTAGTATTGGATATACATATTATATGCTCTTTCACATTGATGTAGGTAAAATAATGTTGACTTAAAACTCTATCCTTGGATATCTAGAAACTTTATCATTTATACCTTGAGTATCTTTTCCAAGTTAGTACCTTACACTTCTACTCTTTCTTCTAATGACCACTTGCTAACTATTGTTGTACTTGTTGCAATCTAGAGCCTCTTCTTAATCAAACTTCTGCTTTTCTTAATAGTTGTTAGATATTTTTTTTTAATAGAACTTCTATTTGATGGATGATCTTATCAAGCCATAATATCAAGGTCTATAACTTAAATCTTGTTGAATATTATTTTATTTAAAGTTTTATCTTCAAGACCTAAATCTTATCATAGACCATATCTATTCTGAATAGAATTTCAGAATAGGTAACCTCGATCTGTTGTTGTTCTTCTATCTTTGTCAAGGTCTCACTTCAAGACCTAAATCTTTTTATAACTCTCAATTAACCTCTGCTTGATGAAAGTTGACTATAATATAGATATATTAGTCCTTGATATATCCTTATTCTTTTTTGCTTTCTATTGCACTTGAAGATGAAAGTCTTCTCTATCTATTGTAGGAAGCTTCTCACACTTATGATAATAAATCTTTGTTGTAAATGTTAGGTCACACCTAAGAACCCAAATAATGTCCAGGTGACTCAAATTTTCCTAATGCCTCAATCAAAATCAGAATGACTTGATTGTATTGAATCCTTCAACTTCCTCCTGAGTTGATATAAATAAATGTCAAGGATTATCTATATCCCTAAAAAAAATTTGATGTCAAGATAATGTTATTACTATGTAATAAGAGACTATCATAAAGTTGATTCACCCCAATAGTTGAGCCCTTGTCTTCACTAGTTATAACCATGAAAAGACCCTATAGATGATTCTTAGTCTTCACTAGTTATTCTTACAACTATGAAAAGACTCTTACCTTTTTGCTTACTTTGATCTTACAATAGAGTCCAAGTCTATCTCCCTTTAAAGTAGACAAACTCTAAATCAATTTTATCAAACTGGACAAAATCAATTTTATATGTAGCTAAATAAATTCAACCTATGCAAGAAACTACTTATTGTAGCTTTGATACCACTAATGGCTTTTGAAGCCTTAATATTAATGTAAACTCATAGGATAAATTTCATAGGATAAAATATAAGATAGCCATAATATAGTAAGATCAAGATTAGCAAAATAATATGAGCAAACTAATATGTATATCAAGGCTTATAATATATCAACTAACATTCATTAATAAGAATAAATTATGAATGTAAATATCCTGAATCATACATGTACAAAGCATGTAGCACAACTTACAATATTAGTTGCTCAAATGTATGTAAACTTTATTACTCTTCTTTCTCTTACAAATATAGCACTTCTCTTTACACTTGATGATAGATAATTGATATTGATCTTGATTCACATATTTGCTTTACTATGGAGTACTATACAGTCATAGTAGAATTACTCTTTATATACCTAATTGTTCCTTTTTATATACCAAGTCTCATGACTCTTGGCTTCTCTACTTGACACTTGCATACACATGACTCTATCTTGTATGCACACCTAGACATGAATTTTCACTTAGCATATTCTAATCTAAGGACACTTGTGCACACTTACATATAAGATACTTGTGCACATAGACTCACATAACACTTGCACACTTACTCACATGACACTTGTACATTTCTTGTACATTATTACATTACATAAAATATTACTCACACTCTAAACTAAGACTCAATCCTAGTCTAATATTTACATGTACCAAATAATGTAATATACTCCAATAGTATAATGGTATATGAACACTATCAATATGTGGCATAAATGGTTGCAGTCCATAATATTCATAAGTAATATGCAATGATAAGGTTGTTAATAATATTATTGAAAAGAAATCTATTGCACTGGTATCAAACCCTTCAAGATGGTTTCATCAATTGTTGTGCACAACTTGCCAACAGATTGGTGCAAGAATTCAATGAGCAAGCAAATCCATTTTCTCTCTTAACTCAACTCACTACCAGTTAGAGACATCCACAAGAGATGGTGATGGATTTTAACATCATATTTAGAAGAATTTGGCAAAGAGTGCCACATGAAATCAGGTCAAAAAATGCCTAGATACTATGTTATTATCTTAGGGCCTTCAACATAGATTTAAGTCTAATGGTCTGATAATCCAATGTGTTGGCATTTTTAGAAATATTTCAAGTTATCATAATGGTAGAGAGCACTTTAATAGCCATAGGTAGACTCCCTCCAAGGAATGCCATACCAATTTTCTCAAAAATTCTATAGATAAACTCTAAAAATTAGTCACCAGTGATAATCACTCATCTGCCTAATGTAGCCCTAATGCCTACACCAAAATTTCCAACACTACCAACACCTACACTTCCAACACCTCCCATTATACCAATATTACTTGCTCCAGATAATCAAGCTACTAGTATAAATGATATCATGACAACATTGGTAAATTTAACCTATGAGATCACAACCATGAAAAAGAGAGAAGCAAAAACAAATTCTAGCCTAGGAAATTTCCCTACATGGTGAATGATCAAGGTGCTTCTACTAGCAATTCCAAAGCAAATTCTACTATAGTATATAATAATAAAGAGGATGGCCATTATACCTCTTCTTTAGAGTCATATTATTGGTGTTCAACTGGCAACGACCCACGTAGTTAGAGTACATGCATGCTTCACCAACATCAAACGCAAAAGGTTGCACTCAAAAAGGCAAAAACAACACAAAAAGGTCAAGTAAATATGTTATAGGAAGAATAGAAAAACTTAATGATGCAAGAGGAAGAATGGATCTTAGTTCTAACGTGGTCAAGGAAGAAACCATTGCAGGTTGGCCCCAAAAAACTTGATCCATTCAAAGTCCCAACTCAACAAAGCAAACAACCAGAAAGGGAAGTACCTTGCCCAACTCCACCAAAATAACAACCCATGCAAGAACCTCTAAAGGAACAACCTAAGGCAATGTAAGGGAAGGAGGCTGAATCACAAGAGCAGGCTAGAAACAAACTCTAATATCCTTCTATCACCAAATGACCAAGGATCGAGGCAATACAAGAATACTGAAAGAAGTTTACTAAGCCAAAAAGAGCATAAAAGAGGCAACCAAAAACTGCAAACTTTAACATAGTGGAAGAGCTTAAAAGGACACCATACAAAGCTAACATGTATTATGCTTTGATGATTCTAGGGAAAATTGACCTTCTAACAACATCATTGAAATCTATTAGATCACAAGACAAGCAGTAGCCAAAAATTATATTGGAACAAGATAAACTTACTCCTAGAGCTGGTAAAAATAGGTTGCTACCTTTCTATATGTCTTTGCATATGGAAGTATGGGTTGTGCATAATTGTATGGTAGAATTTGGAGTAGCAACTACTGTGATGTCAAAGGCAACATGTGAATAAATGGGCATGGAACATACTCGTTCTAATATAGAAGTGCTACTGTTGGATGGAACTCCAGTAAAGATAGTTGGGATGATTAAGGATATTCCCATGATACTGCATAAGATGCCTCAAATAGCAATGATACAAGAGGTAGTGGTTATAAATTTAGAGCCTTATTTTGGTATGTGTCTCTCCCATGAATTTACTGCTAAGCTATGTGAATATCTGTCCTTAGATTATTTGCACATAGAAATCTCGCACAAGGACAAGAAATTTAAAATCTTCTTTAAAAAGACATCCAACTACCTAATAGGAAAAAATGAAGATGAAATTTAGTCATACAATAGTGTTAGCATGATTAGTGAATAAATTGATCCAGTTGAGGAAATCATAGATGAATTGTAGACTGAGGATCAATTCTCACTTAAGAATTTAAATGTTATGGTCGACACAGGGATTGGCACCTATTCTATTTCTAAGCCAAAAATGAAAAAAATCTTGGTCATAAAACGAGAGGATTTCCAACATAATGAAATATGGAAGTTTTATTTTGATGGACCTAGGTTCAAAAATGGCATCACAGCCAACATTGTGTTGATTTCACTATCTACGGAACTTAAAAGGCTATCATACCAACTGACTTGGAGTTATACCAACAATGTGATAGAGTATGAATCATTATGCATTGGGCTTAAGCAAGTAGAAAATATGGGAACCAAGCAATTAATAAGTTATGGAGATTTAGAGCTAGTCATAAATCAAGTAATAGAGAAATGCAGCAACAAGCAGCACTATCTTAGAGCTTACCAAAACAGAGTTTAAGACCTGCTCAAAAGCTTTGAGGCACTAAACATAAAGTTAATTTCTATGGAATTGAATATGTAAGCCGAGACATTGGCTTCTCATGGAGCTAACTTTTATCCATCATATGATTTAAGAAAGAACTCAAGATTTGTCGAATTGACATTCAGGCCATCAATGCTAGATAAAGAAACCTTTTGGAAAGAATCTGATAATTACATATAGGTAGTGGACTACTTGATTTAGGTAGTATATTGAATAAATTTGGTTGAAGAAATTGATGAGGATGAAATGGTCCAACTTAAGAACAATCATATTCCTAAGGGACTAGTCACTCTTGAAATTCCATTTGATAATAATGACTGGTTAACTGGTTGAAACATGAAAATCAAGGAACAAGAATTCAAAGAGGTTCAAATGGAGCCTCGAAAACATGAGAAATCAAAATCATTATGGTCCACCCCATATCTAATCTTAGATATGAAAGAAAAAAGTGCATATGACAACAAGATATGGATGATTGTATTTTGTTAATTTTGATAAATGACACATATTTAACACACTATGCATAGAAGAGTGTGTTTGCTTGTGTATATGTATGTAAATAATGATGCATGTAAACAACCACATAGTGTAAGTAGTGGTAGAAGCACTTTGTAAATACAAGCATTTTTATTGGTCAAGGTTTATGCCTAACAACCGCCAAGTTTTGAATTTTCAGCAATCTCATTGGTCCAAAGTTTGGTAGTTATAAAAATGGGACATATACCACAAACACTTACATGAACTTGCAGTTCCAATATAATATTTTCCTATAGAATTTTAGCATGTACAATCTTGGGCAATTAATTAGCAAAGGTTGTCCATTGCAGGTATTTCTTGATATAAAATAGGGCCTATATGAAGCAATTTGTGTTTATGTATTTGCTCAAGAGGATAAATGCTAAGAAATCATTGTTGTTCTTGAGGAGATTGTTGGAGAGCCTAATAACATAAGAAGGTTGTACAATTTTTGGGCACTCATCCGTAAGAATCACTACAAATTTTTGTAAAGTAAAATGATTACACAAATTCTATTGCCCGCTCTTCACAAAAGCAGAAAGGTAAAAGAACATGGCTAGAGGAAAGAGGGCATAGAAGATACAAAAGACTATAAAGGAGTTGGAAGATAATTTAGCAGAGATGCATGACCCAATTATTACAATCAAAGCAAAATGGAAAATCTTTCAATAAGGGTCAGAAATGAGAGGGAAATTCTCAGTTGGAAGAGAGGAAGCAACTCTATGGAACTCATTTTTATCAAGATACATACCTAGGTTCATTCATCCCTATCCTTAACTTATCAGAGCTATAGCAGAGAACTAAGAATTGGAGACAACCACAGTATACGATACAAAGAAGCAATTCCTATTCACCATCATAGAATACTCAATTCGAAAAGTGTTTACATTGGATGAACAACCACATATGAGGCTCAAATCCATTAACATAAAGGAGCAAAATAGCTACTTAGAGAATCCTACCTTTTGTTGCATGGATAAAAAAGTGTATTGGCAATGTCCTTGAAAGTTTTTCCATTAAGCTAGATGATGTCACAAATACTTTGCAAATAGTTTTGTCTATGCTAGTTGTAATATTAGGGTTAGACTCTAATGAACTTGTCTATGATTATTGATTATCTCTTGCTTATGTTATCACAAATATGTAAAATTATGAGGGAACTACTAATACTAATCTTGTATTCTTCGATTGGGCTCACTTTTAAATACCCAATTCATAACTAGATAGTTTCCCTAAAGCTAAAAGAAAGTAAAAAAAAAGCTATCCTTCATTCCTAGCCTAGCTTTTTCTTTTTCATATGCCTACAAATGTGCAAAACATCACCCTCATTAAAAGGGACAAAGATCAACCTCGTTCTATAATAGATTGGACCATGGTTCTCAGGGAGACATCCTCTTATTTCCCTTTTAATAAAAGATTTATGGAATCCACCTTGTCTTCTATCCATGGTCCAATACCTCACCTTAGTCCTGAAGTTATAGATAGACTGAGAGACAAGAAGAGGGAAATTAAAGATTGATATTTTTTTCTAGATGGCACTATAATCCAATTATATGGTTTTTCTAGGATGTCATTCTTGATGCCATATTATGTCATCGATTAGGTATTTGGGCATGCAGCTCTATAGACAAATAGATGAAACTAATGAGCATTTTGGCTCCTCAGCTAAGAAGACTTGCACCTATCACTATCCTTAAAAATTTAAATATATTGTGATGATGACAAGATAACAAGAAAAATTTTGGATGACAAGTTGAATGCCTAGCAACTATCGATGGTGTTGCACATGTGGCACTATGATCTAGAAGGTAAATTCAAGGCCAAATTGGCCAAGATGAACAATAAGCCACTTGCATTTGATTATTTGTCCTTGCCAAAATTTGAGTAATTTAGAAATAACGATGAGGGCAACTTGATAGATATGAATATTATTCAAATGCAAGAAAGACCTCCATGGAGGACATGTTATACATATGCCAAGATCTATGACCCAGTCAGAAACAAAGAACAATGCATTCATGAAGACCTTATAGAAAAAATTAAGTTGGAATTGAAGTGGGATGACAACATGATCAAAGAATGGTGGATACTGCATTGTGAACACAATACTAAAAAAAAATGCCTTCCTTAACACCTCTAACAAGTTTTTGAAACTGAATTCAAGGATAAATATCAAATTTTCATGAGCATAAGGGAAAAATATATATAGGTCTAAATGTATTGAGAGAAAAAAGAAGAAGACTAAGAAGAAGAAGAGAAAGTCCCACAATTGGCTCCCACACACGCGAATATATTGGTAGAATACATGGATTCTAAGGATGGTGTAGAAGATATGCCTCTATAGAGAAGGATAGGAAAAGGAGCTTAAATTGTTCAAGATGTTCTAAAAATAAAAATTCTCTCAGAACCTGAAGAAAAAGAACCAGAACCAAGCAGTGAAAAGAGTGAAGAAGCTCAGAAAGCAGTTTTTACAAAGAAACTATTTGCGAGAAAAACCAAAACCTTGGTTCTACATGAAGGATTTATTGAAATTCAAAATAGAAATAAGCATTTGGCCACTCAAATAAAAGGAATAAGTAAGACTAACTAAGTGACTATAGTACAAGTAGTTTATACAATGGTTTGATGCATAAATTGAACTAGTTGATTTAGTAGTCTAGAAATCGACATCGAAAGTGAAAGGATTAGGTATGTCTACTTTCTTCCCTTCTCTTGATGATATTGTGCCACCATCCCAGCACTCCCCACCCAAACAATAATATCCATCACCCAACCCTCCTAGAGGAGCAATCCCCATTCTATATTTACCATCAACAAACATTACCACTATCCCTATATAGGACGCACAAGTGGCCTCATTTAATGTAAATGGCTTATCCCCTGTAAAATCCACCATTGTTGTAGTAAGTTCATCATTTGCACTTTTCTTCCCTTTTCAACCTACAATTATGCCTTCCTCGACTATTAAGAATCCTCTATCACAAGTGTTCTCAATGATTCAAGATATCAATAAGAACACTCAAAGATAGATTGAGCAACAACCACAAGATAGAGCAAAATCAATGTTGTAGATTCAATTGTCATAGAATGCATCAAGATGATTGTGCACTGAAGGTAAGGAAACCAATTGTAAAAATGACAACAAAAGACTAAAATATCGAAATGTAAAAGTACATCTTTGAGATCCCAAAGATAGATATAATGTGGGACCAACGTACAAAAATAGACACTTTGCTCTTATAGAGCAATCAATTAGATGTGAAGCTCACAACTGCAGAAAGGAAGATTATAAGTGTGGAATAAAGGTTGATTAAGGAGAAAACAAAGAAACACAACTTGAAAAATGAGATTTTGGAGTTAAAGCGGATCTTAGACAAATCTCCTACTAAGGAACGACTACAAAAAAGGGATGAAAGGATACAAAAATTGGAAGAATAGTTACAGCTGGAAAGCAATAAAAGGTATACACAATGCATTGAGTTGTAACTAGAAAGCAATAAAAGGTATACACAATACAGTGAGTTATAGGTCCCAAAGTCTAAATTACTAAATCAAGAAGAGACATTGGCAACGGTGAAAGCAAATTTGGAAGAAGAGAAAAGCAAGCCTAAGGGTCAAATGGTCTCCAAAGACATGCTAAAAAATTTTAGAGTCTAATATTGGTTGAAAATCAAGAACGTTGTTATAGAAGCATTTTCCATAATCAAAAGAATAGCCAATATTGCAAAATTAATTGAAGAGGCCAAGGAGGAGTTCAGTAGAGCTCATGAAGAATTGATGAACAAAATATAGTTGGCAGAGATAGCCAGAGAAATAGTGAGAAACAGAGAAAGCTACCCCCAACTGGCCAAGCACTCAAAAAGATACCTAGCAAAGTGCAAATCCTATATAGACTAGACCATTACTCGTAGTCAACCAATATTGCATGGAGTACAAATGATTAATGCCCTAAAGGCAAGCTCTGATAAGGAAAAGTTGGTCATTCAAGAAATTAATAGTCTAGGCTTCTTAGGATTTTAGGATGCAAATAATAATTTTTATAGAAAGGAGCAACTAGTCCAACTCATTGATCAAAAACTTACTGGTAATAGTGAAATTGATGCGCTACTTGAAAATATCCCTATGAATCGTATAATTATGTACTTTCATAAGTTGTCTACCTTGTTGACAAGGAATATATATTTGGCATAGAAGTACAAGGACCCTTCATATGAGTGTTACTATCAACTATAAATGGCACTCCAACAATTTAAAGCAATAAATATTCCCTCTCAAAGAACATGAGATAAAATGTGCAAACTGTTCCAGTTGTTAAGAGAATCTTCAACAATCAAGGTGTCTGAGAAATAGGGGGAAACATTAGGAGTAGCCCTAGAAGAAGACTCAAAGACAAATAGTACCTAAAGTGATCCTTATACACAACAATTTTGAGTTTAATTTTGTTATGTTTTAATTCTTGACTTCATGGCCCAATGGATAAGACTAGACGGGTTCATTGCTTCTGCTAGCAAAAACCTCCCATATGAGGCACCAATTATGTAGGTTAAATTTTCACCCACATCCATCTCTAGATAGGGAGATGAGTTTTCTATAAAAGTCAGTCAAATAGTTTAGAACTAGGATCAAATAGAAGATTACAAGAAGAAGAAAGCATTTTTGGCTAAGTGTAGAAGCATTGTTAGACATTTTAAATGTTGATGTTAGCATGTGTTACAAAAACATTTAGCTTTCAATAGCCAAAGATCAAGTAAACTCGGGCCATAGTCTTTGACTAAGTGAGATGGCTAGATGGAGTGGAGTATTGGTGTCAGTAGATAGGTGATTTAAATCCAGCATTCGACATACAACATCCTAGACATACAATGATGCCTATGTTAGTAGAAGATGACATAATATCTGGCTCAACATGGAAAACACTCGACTCTTTAAGGTAAGAGATTGACTAAGTATGAGAGTCTAGCATCTGGCACAACAGTGGAGCCTGCCAAACACGTTGATTCTCATTGTTGAACATTTTGGAATGCTTACGTCAGCAAGTGCACTATAAAACCTGGTTCAATGACATGATGAAAATAAATTTGGCTAAGGCACAAATTGAACCTGATCTTCAAAAAAAATGCTTCACCAAGTTAAGGAATCGAAGAAGTGACAAACGATTTTAAGTGTTGGATTTTAGGTGTTGATGTCAACAAGAAATACATTTTTTTTGGTAAAAATGAATTAAGAGCCTAACACTCGATAAAATAAGAGGGAAAGAGTTGAAAGAGACATCAAGTAAAAGTGTGCACCAAACTACCCAAGACGTGCTCCCAATAAGTGAATATGTTATTAAAGAACTCTAACAAACTCATAAGCTTCTTTGGCTGATACTTTTGCTCTTACAACTAGGAGGGTAGTAGGACAACTAAAAGCACAACGAACATGTTAGAGAATCCTGTGCACTAGATGAAGATACAACAACCATTACTCCCTTAGATCAAGTAAAAATGAGCCACATCAGTGCCATGGTGCCAAACCAGTTGCAATAAAATAAGTTGGAGGAATGAGCACATGCATTGCAATAACCTATCAAATCTGCAATCCACTAATGACAAATAACCAATTGTAATTGTAAATATGTGTATATACCAAAATGTAATTCATTCTTATAGTTGGCTCTTTGACGTTTACAATTGGCATGATTGTATTGATTGAGGTTATACACATGCTTGAATGAGAATTGAATTGTTGTATGGACTCTTGCTAACTTCTTGTGCAAAACATGTATGCATTTATTACTAAGTGCAAAATAGGTAATTCTGCATTTTGGATTTCTACCTAGATTTATTGTTATAGTTTTGGAATGATTTAGCATTGCTCAAAGTTCTTAATGATAAATGTTTTTAATGCATAAGGAAAGTAGGTTGTTTTATTAGGTGGTTTAATTTAAATTTAGTTTGCAAGACTCTCTACACCATGTCTCTTGATGTTGTCAAATTTATACCACTGTTAGCTCGTCTTTCTAACCCTTTACATTTCTTACTTTAGTCTGCAACCCCTTATTTAGTTAGATTATCTAGGCAAAGAAATTGGTCTTCTTTGGAGGTTGAATCAAAAACCTTAGTTTCTAAGCCATCCAATATCTTAGCTGAAGTCTTAAGGGTGCATTTCATTCACTTAGGTGGATTTCAGAACCAATAATTATCATATAAAACAAGAACTTCCATTGAACCTACTTGGCAATCCCCCACACCCACCTCAAAAATAGTATAAGAAGGATTATTCTTAGTTTTAATGTTAAAGGGTTAATTAAAATCATTATTTGTATCACTATCAATTTCCTCCACCATGTTGTCATTATCTACACAAAATATTACTTGTTTCAATTTAGAAGCATCCTCATGGACCTTATGTAGTTTGACCAACCCTTGGTAAAATAAAATAGGGTTTTCTCTCTATTTACATTTTAACAATGGTGGCAATTTAACTAGTACATCTTGAGAAAGGAGAGTAATGACATCCATATCATGTTGATCATCTTCAAATCCATAACTACCTTGAGGGTATTTCAAACAAAACTTAGGATACTCCTTGTATAACTTCCTTTTAGAATTTAATTGAGGCTCATGTCCATAAATTGGAAATTTCTATGTTTCATCCATAAAAGGAATAAAATAGTTATTGTGGTTTGAAGGAAGAGGCCCCCATGGATCTAAACCACCCTTTATGTTGAAACTTCTTCATCATAAGTACATTTAACCACTTGGAAAGTAGAGGAAGCTATGACTCGCATCTTACTAGTCCAAGGTTTACCTAATAACATGTTATAGCTGGTCTTAAACTCAAACACCATAAACTTCACTCTTACTTCCTTAGGCCCGACTAAAATTGGCAAGCAAATGCAATACACAAAATCTTGAGGTTTACCATTATAAGCATGAAAATTACTTCTAGTATAATGGATATTTTCTCTAGGTATTTGTTGTTTATCTATTAAGGACAATAGCATAACATGTGTCCACTCCCTTCATTGAAAAAAGCTCTACACACCATCTTACCATTATAAACAATCATTATCATCAATGGATGGTCATCACCCCTTGCTAAATAATCAACAACAATCATGTTTTTCAATGAAATATTTATGACCAAGTTAGGCCTAGCATGTGCATCAATATAAAGGTTATCTCCACGTGATTAGAATGTACTACCCTTCATAAGACCCTAGAACGGTGGGCATAATGTTAGCAATTCTTAGTCCAACCATCTCCATCTTATATGGTAAGTCTCTTAACCTTTTCCTTTGATAAGGAAATGTCCTTAGCAATTCCAAATGTGGGACCTTACAAGGTGTTGTACATAACTCTTCAAAAATATCCTAAGCTTTTGTTTTACTCATGAATACCTTCGATAGTGATTCTTTGGTTTGGGTGACATCTTGTCATGTTTCTACTCTAGGCACTAAGATTATCACTTGAAGCAACGATCATTGTCTTTCACTGTTTACCAAAATGATAGGTTTCATAGACTGGGATGACATTTTCTATAGTTTTATAGGTTTTTGTATTTGTAATAGGTTCTTAGATGACCAAGGGAGGTTTTGAAATTTTATTATTAATAAGAGGATTAATGGTTGCTTGAACTGGTTCTTTTCCTTTGTCCTTCTTTTATTTTTATTCTTTAGAAGGTTGCTTCTTTTTGTATTGATATGTATTAGTAACAATAGCAATTTTTTATTCCAAAGATGTAATTATTTGCCTTTGCACCTCTAAAATGTTGACATGATGAGGCATATTTAGTTGACTATAAATATATTCTCTATTTGGACCAGGGTGGACAAAGCCTTGGTTAACTTTAGAGGCATTCTAAGATTTTCTAGTTCCAAGATTTTAATTTTGGAAGTAGTTACCATTTTGATTTTGATAATTTTGATTCCCTCCTTGATTACTTTGATCGTAATTATATTTTTTATTTTGATAGTTTTGTTGGTCATCTTGATTAAAACCCTTGAACCTAATTTTGAGTTACTCATTATTGTTGATTGGGAGCATGTTGTTCATGGTTGGGGAATGGGGTGTTAGATATACCTAGCCTTTGATTGTGAGGATGATTAAACCTCTTCTAGAGATTTGTTTTTCTTTCATGGAATAAATCAATTCTATAATTGTTAACTTGATCAATATTGAAGTTAGGACCAAAGACTTGCCTAAGGCAAAACTTGGACAAATTTGTGCAAGTGGAATTATCATGACCATATTTTCCATGCCAAAAATTAAACTAGTTAGCATCATCCCATATAGGAGTTTCAAACATATCATTGAAATGATACTTTTTTAGCTTATGTAGTGGGTAGATTTTGATAATATCTTCATGTATTCTTTGAGACATCATATTCTTAGGTTTTTTAGATTAGGTGGCAGATAGCTTACATGTGAACAGGAGCTCCAATTATCTCAATTTCATGTGAGCTATCTTGGATAACTACATTGCAAATCCCATCCCCTACAACATATTTGTTAGGATTTTTAGGTTTTAGGGAAATTTGACCTTCCCTCTTTTCCCAATGTTCAAGGAGTTTAACAAAATGAATAACTTTGTCAAAAGAATGAAAACCACAATGATTTTGTTCTTGGATCTTAGCTTAAAAAGAGGGTTTAAGCTTGTTTACAAACACAACAATAGTAGTCTCTTCAGTTAAATTCATATTTGAATGACGTTTGAGTCTTTCTAACCTTTTGTTGAAATCAATAACAAATTCATTAGGGTCTTTCTTTGTGTTAAAAAAACATCCATTTCTTTCATAATAGTCATATCATTATCAAAATATTATTTTAAATTTTTAATAAAACTATCTACGAAGCCGACCAAATGTTTGGGGAAGGATGCAAACAAGTTAAGAGCATTTCCTACAAACCCCTAGTCATTAATTTCAATAAAAATTTCTCATTGTGAAACCAATACATATAATATGTCATAAACTTGTCTATAAATATTTAGGATTTATTATTCCCATCATAAAAGAACTTAGGCACATCAAGGGTTGGAGATTGAATTTTATAATTTCTCAAAGTTGGATTAGATGATACAGGTAAATCCTCCCTAGGGTTAGCTAGAGGGGGAGGAAGAGCATTAGGGTTCATGATTGAGTAAGGTTTATATTGGCACTCAATATTTGAGTCATATTGGTTATCAAATCCTACATTCACTTAGTTATTTCCCTCCTAGAAGCTTCCAACTCTCTCATAGAAATCTCTAATTATTTTTTTAGTATCATGCTTATGATTGTCTATCTAGTAAGCTAAATATTCCCTAAGGGTCATCATGTACATATCTAACTTTTTGTCATTAATCTCAAAATGAGTATTGGATCTTGGGGACTACCATTCAATCTGCTTTGTTCAAGCGCAAGTTTATCTTGTCATGATCATTACATGTTGGAGTGATCATGGTCACATTGTGAATGCCTCATTTTGGGGTGATCATGGTCATGTCATGAATGCCTCATTATTGGGCAATTCAAGATTATTGTGATGCTCTTCACTGCTTAACATTGAAGTACCTATAACCCTTTAGGATACAATGACAATCTATATGGTTCGTCAAAGTCAATATTAGGGTATTTTTCTTCTTCTAAATTAGAATCCTTAATAGACCAATCCTGAGTCCTAAGTTCATTATCATAAGTTATCAAAGGACGATGGATGATATAATTTAGAATATAAATAGAAGGAAGATCCTTTTATTTTTATATATATGTATGAATATACTTATTTTTAGACCTAATTATCATTCACCCTTGAAAGAAGTCAAAAGAGCCATAAGGGTAAGCAAAAAAACTACTAAATAGAAATTAGAGTTTTACCAAAATGTTCTACCCTAAAGTAAATAAACTACCAAAAACCCTTACAAATAAACAAATTTTGATTTTTAGAAAATCCCTAAGAGGAGGAAAACTACAGTAGCTCTTATTCAACACACGATAAAAAATTATAACTAACATGAACCCTTCTAAAACTAACCTACCAAACCATAGGGGCTAAAATGGACAAAAAACCTCAAAATGCATATTCATGTCGGGTTCACCAAAATGTTTGTAGGAAAAATGGGATATCTAATACAATTATTCAAATTAATAATAAATAAACCAATATTTTAGAACTAAGATAACAAAGCAATAAATTAACAATAAATGTTGAAAGGTATCCTAATTCAAGCATATATAACTTTGAAGCATTCAATAATAACTACATTAAAATATCCATAAAATGTACAAACTAGGGTTACTCCTAATGCAGAAAAAAAAAAATAATTACTTGACACCTAGGACATCAAGGACCAAACTATTCAAAAAATAAAAGAGATTATGCCTATTCTATCCTAATTGCAACATCACCATAGTAAGTATGGAGATATCACACCTGGGATATTTGTAGAAGGTTTGACTTGCCTTGAAAATTGGTCCTTGAACAACAATTAGTGACCTTTGGCTGCAAATCCTGATAGAGCATCCTATACTCTATGGAAGATAACAAACCAATTAACAATGGATTTGGTTGTACCTACAAGAACAAGAGAGAAAGAGAGCAAAATAGGGTACATGATGTAGTCATTGATAGAGGCAAAAGAGCTTGAAAGCATTGTTAGCGGTAAAATTGTTAAGAAGTGAATGCATGATTTTGATTTTTGAAAGTGGTGTAAAATGGGGAGGTAAAGGGGGTATGTATAGCAGATAACACTCCCTTTTGAGCCAACAATTGATTTTATCCTTTTTAGGATCATAAAATCATTATTGTTGGTCCAAATGACATGTTGTTCAAACTTTAGGTGTAAAAACATGTTGGTATTATGACCGTGCATGAAAAGCCCTATAATTAATCAAATAACCAAGATTCTCACTTAAAGTGGAAATCTTGGCACCATCAATTTTTAAGACATGCGCTTTTTGGGGACACATGTCAAAATGCCCCTTAAACATGTCTCTATCCTTAATTTTAGTTTTAGAAAAGTTAGAAGGCAAAAATGTCATAAAAGATGGCAAAAAAAATGATAATTATATGAAGAAAGGGAACCAAAACCATTGTCCAACATGGCTCACTATTGTCCTACCCAAGGACTAACAAAGTTAGTCCACCCTATCCCACAAATACGAGGACGAGACTCTCCACCACTTGTAAAGTCAATTACTAATGTTGTTTTTACAAATAGAAAACTATATTCCAAGATCCTCCAAGGTGGACTAAGAAGATGATTTGTTACAACAATGACAACTTGTGCTTTAACTTCTTAAAGGTATTTTTTTTTTTTTATTTACATGGTGGAATCGGTAGTCGCCACGAATCCGGGCATGCTGTCTAGCTTTTATGGTCACCACAGTATTCTGCGTTGTCCGCCCCAAAAGCCGCCACACAGATCTTCGTGCAGTCCACCCCTATAACCACCATGCCACAATCATTTTAAACCTTTTACGCTGTTGAAAGCACCAAGAAAGGGACAAGCGTTCAGTCCGGTGAGGCTCGAGATTTGAACCTTGGACCTCTGTCCCCCTTATGGGGTTTGGATGAACCAATTGGTCTACACCTCGGACCTAAAGGTAATTTGACCTAGACCTAAAACTAAAAAAAGTAGTAGCAAGACTCACACCATTATAAATGATGATTTTCCATGGGGTAATGGTCTTTTTGTACCTGCAAACCTATAACCAAGTGTCCGTGAAGACCAAGTCTAGTCGAAAGTTGGCTCTTTGAATTTATGCATGCTACAAGGTGATTTGTCACATTGGTAAAGTGGCATATTAGTTGGAGATTCCATCGTCTTCCTACATTGATCTTATCTTTCATATATCTTATCTCAAATAGGTTATCAATTGGAATGTGCAATCCCATACAAAGTTTCTAGTACTCAATCGAGAAGGTCAAATCACTCTCCAACCAAAAGCAGTGTTGTAGTATAGAGTTTTTTTCTATAGTCTGGGTAGATTTAGGTGTTTCTCATCAAGTGACAAGACCTTCTAGAAGAAGATGCTACATGGGAACCTAAGAGTATTTTCTAGTCTTTTGTAATTTTTAGGATAAAACTTTTAGAGGGGGAGCCATGTAACGGATCCAATATATCCAAGTCACTATCTTTATTCTTATTAGCTTGACCCTTAGGTTTAGATGGTTGATCCTTGAGCATTAGGGTTAGGGTTAATGTTAATTTAGTTTATAAATAGGAAGAGTTATGCGGTATTTGGCATCATTTTTCATATTTGAATATTAGTTACCTCTATTGCGCATATGAGACTTCACCCTCTTCAAGTGGCTATGAGACTTTGCCTTATCTAAGTGGTTAAGGATTCACATTGAACTAAATATGAAATCTAATTATTGCATATTTGATTTTTTGGCAATTTGATTTTAATTATTGCCATCATTGTATATTGTTTATTGCGCATTATTGGATTACTATTGTTGTTATTGTATTTCTTAAAGTTGTTTCATTATATAAGGTCTTAGGTTATTTTCTTGACTTCAAGGCCTCCAATATGACACCTTGAAGCAAACTATAAAGTAGAAGAATTGGGCATAATAATAAATCATAAAACAATGGTCCATACACTTTATAACAAGGTTCAAGCCAAAATCAAAATATAACCATATCTTTCAAAATGTTTTTAAAGCAACATGGAAGTTGAACATTAGTGTTGAAGTTACCCCCTACCTTATTTGGTTTACATATTAAAATACTAAAAAAAATAGTTAAACTTGAGTGGAGGTGATGTTATCTATTTGTATATATATGCGACTGAATCTCCCTTATATCTAGATAAACTCAAACTGGTTGTAGGGATGACATATAGGTTATCAAAACATAAAAAATATATATAACACTTTTGTGCAAGGAAATAAACATGAAATTAAATATCATTAAAATCAAAATATTGGCCTTATTTAAAAAAGAAAAAGAAAAAGAAAATAGTTAAGTTCTCATATTTTAGTGTCTTATAAAAAAATATGATGATACAAATATATTAGCATACACTTCAATAACAAGCTCATTTAGAAAACATGCAAAATGCAGTGAATATTAAGATGATAAACATTGTTTTTTGCATTGGAAGGAAAAATTATGGTATTAGGAGACTATATAAGCCTTATTTGAGTTGTTAGTGGTGATTTAGGAGTGTAAAGCATGGGCTCGCGGTACATAAAACTCAAAATAAAGACAAAGAGAGAGGATCCATAGGCATTTGATCATAATCAATTTCAAAACAAAGGCTCTATTTCTATATAAAACACTTTTAGCAAAAGGTAATACCTCTTCTATGAAGGTAATTGTTATGATTCGCCTTCTAGGTTGTCTAAAAAATATTGAAAAAATAATACAAATAGATGACCAAAAGCCATAATAAAAATTTTTGGGGAAAAACATTCATAAATGAAACAAAACAACAAATATGGATGAAAATATCAAATATTTTGTTATTTTGTTGGAGAAAAATTGGTTGTACTCAGGTCCACCCTTGAGAAATCACAACTCTCTCCTTTAGAGCTTGAGATTTTATAAACAAGTTCAATTATCATCTCAATCAAGTTGTTATAACTAGATACATACATCTTTTTTCATAAAAATATTGAATTCTTGATTTTCATTTTTTGGATCTTTCACAATTTTCTTTGTAAATACAAATATTCCAAAATTCTACATCATTCTTCTTGACATTTTTCTATAGTAGCCTTCACAATACCAAAAATCCACTTATATTGTCTATGCACTGCATCTTAGTAGAATAATATTTCCAAAACTTCATGCTATCATAGTTTTCTCTACCAGGTCTAGACTGCTAATTTCCTTCTTGAAGCATAAGTGCAACCACATGAATTATAATAAATAGTTTATATGAAAACACATAAATGCTATAAAATATAACAAACATTGCCAAAGGAAAACATTAAAGTAAATCTTAATCATTATTGAGTCAGACAGTCAACATTTTCTTGTCTTCTTCAGGTAAACTTACTACTTCATCTAACCATAGAAAAGAGAATTGAACTTTACAATCCTCTATTAAAACCCATCTATTGGCTAGCCTATTTGCACATTTGTTCCCTTCCCTTAATGTACGTGTAAACCTGGTTTCTTAAAACTCTATAGAAAGATCTTGTATTTCCATAATGATTTCTTGTATATTCCATGTAGCCTTTATTTTTTCTCAAAATTGTATTTATTGATATTAATGAATCGCTTTCCATCCATACTCTTTTCCATTTCATGTTTGCATATTTTTAACCCTTCCAAAGCATCTCAAGATTTGACTTCATTATTAGTCTTAAATCACTATTGCAAGCATAATGTGATAAAATTTTACCATATTATTTTCTAATTATTCCTCCTCTTGTTGGTCCTAGATTTTTGTTATATGCCCCATCAAAATTCAATTTGACCAACTTCACTTTCGGTGGTTTCTATTTTATATTCTTTGTCTTCCTTTTGTTTCTTTTGTACCCAATATCATATTTTCATTTGATGACTTGACTCCATCTATCAAGGCTCTCTACTTCAAGATCAGGGATTAGGTGAGTTGATAGTGTTAGTTTAGACTCCTATATGGCTAATCAAATCTTACTTTTCACTACTTCTAAATTGCTTTCCTTTCTTTTAAATATTTTTTTCTTCCTTTCTAGCCATATAGTCCAAAGTATTGTGTCTTCCGATATATCCCAAATTATCTATTACACCTCACTTTTAAAATTGCTTTGTTATTGCTTTAACTATTCTTCAATTCTGTCATTCATCACTGTGCATTTACCAAACATATTAACAATCCATTGCCACAATTCCTATAATATTGAAAAATCTTCCAACATATGGTCTTTTACATAAAATATATTATGAAGGGCCATGAGAACCCCTTTTCATTAGGTTATCCCAAGATAAAAAAATTCTATGACCTACTAACCATACAAACATTTTGACTTTTATAATGCTCGGGGTATCCCAAATATCTCTACATATTTTTGTAGTATTCCTATTTTGTTGGTGCTTTACATTATATTTGCTTCTCATTGTGTATTCTCCTAGGCTATTCAACTCCCAAATCATATTATCCTCAGCTCCTTTTGGAATAATCATTGTTGTTATCTTTTTGCTCAACTACCTCTTAGCAACAACGTTTGGTATACTTGTAAAAATTTCTTTTTTTCCATTTGTGTCTTCCTTCCTGATCCTTGTACATAATGTTTGAAACCCTATCACCATATTTATCTTTAATTAATCTTATCTATGCTTTCAAAATTGGATCTATACTTATTGGTTTTTTATGACACCAAGTGTCCATGCAAATAGATTTTTTTTCTCACTTCCCATCACCCATATTAGACCTTTAATCACTAGATCAATTGAATTTTTTAAATTGTTCCAAAGTGTAGTACCATATGGTATTAAGAATGCAATAAATATTAAGATTGGGTCATTGGGCTCAATGTACTCAAGAATTCTTGCACATTGTCTTTGACCCTCTTTGTATAATCTCCAAATTATTTTTCCCCTTAAAGCTAAGTTTGCATTTGTAAGAACTCTTAAGCCAAGACCTCCCCCAATTTTATCATCATACACCTTGCTCCATTTCACCAAAGGAAAATTCTTTTTACCATGTAATAATAACCATAAAAATGATTGCATGATATAGATTACATGTTTTTCTACCAATATTAACATAATATACAAGGACATATAGTAAGTTGGAATGACCTATCAAGTGGCATTAGCTCAATCAGTTAGACTCCTTAACATTTAAGGAGAAAACCAAGGTTCAAATATTTCCAAGCAATACATGGATATCTAAGTTTATGATGTAATACGGGTGGGGCCCGTTTCAATCCCATATAACCAGTTGAAAAAAAAAGTTGGAATGACTTGTAAAACTGATTTACTTAGTTACTCTCTTCCAAATAACAATAACCATTTGCCTTTCCATATCGGTAGTTTATTCTAAACTTTACTTATAACTAGATTCCACAATGCTATCCTCATTCTCCCCTCACATAAGAGTGTCCCTAACTATGTTGATGGCAAGTTTGGCTCCTCCATTTGAAGTAACCTACATATCCCTACTTTGGTTATAGTTGGAGTGTTTAGAGAGTAAATTTTGGATTTTGTTCTATTAACTTGTTGCCCTAACACTCTTCATATTCCTTTAATAAACTATTCAATGCTTTGGCCTCGTTTTCATGCCCTCCCAAAAAGGGTTGTATCATCTACAAACTGTTGATGGGTGATGTTGTTAATGTTATTACTGGTCTTAAGTTCACTTGTTAGCCCATATTTGTATGCCTTCTTCAAGTTCCTTCCTAATACCTTTTCCATAATATTGAACATATGGTTATGGAAGATCTCCTTGTCTAAGACCCCTCTTGGATTTAAATGATTTTGTTATTAGCCCATTGACCAACACTGAATATGATATTGTAGAGTTACAAGCTTTAATCCATCTGACCCATTTCTTTTCTTGAAGCTGTTAAATGCATTACTTCATGAGCTACTATGATCCCGTATAGAATTTGTCTCCCTTTCATAAATCCTCCTTGATCTTCTGAAATAATTTTGTCTAACAATGGTCTTAATCGATTTGTCATCACTTTGGAGATTATCTTATATGTCATATTACATAGGCTTATGGGCCTAAATGAATCAAACAATTTTGCATCCTTCTTTTTTGGAATTAGGGTAAGATATGTTGCATTTATTTTATAAGGTATGTACTATTTTACCCTAGACCATTCCACTACCACCAATAAAGAATCTTTCATTATTTCCCAATTATGTTGTTAGAATGCTAATGAAAGTCCACTCAAACCTAGGAATTTATCTTTATCAAAAGATAAAAGTGTTGAATGAACTTCTTCTAGAGTAATAGACTCCATCAGTTTGCTAATTTTTTCATTTGTTATAATTGAAAGTACTTCTTGCAGTAGTTTATCATTAAGAACTTCAATCTCCTCCAATCCTAGAATATTTTGGTAAAAAAGCCTGGTGTCCTTTATAATTTCACTTGTCTTCAATCCAAACGTCTTCTATTTATTTTATATTACTAATTCTCGATGATGATATTTGTATGCTTACCATGCTATGAACAAATTATGATTTTATCTTCTTTTAACCAAATTTGTATTGATTTTAATCTCTAAAATTTCTCTTCCTTACTCAAAATATTATGATATTCACTAAGAAACTCCCATTTCTCTGAGCTTGGATTGTTGTGCTCACCTTTTTGGAATTTTGAAAGTTTCTCTTTTAGTTATTTTTCTAAAAAATGTTTTTGAAAGTGTTCTTGTTCCATTCTTTTAATTTAGATGACATTGTTTGGAAGTGCATATAACACTCTATTTCTAGAAAAATTCCATATCTATGTTATCATATCAATAAATTGAGGATGGTCTTTCCACATCTACTCATATAAAATATGATATTTTTTGAATTCACTTTGCCATCATTCTAACTCTTATTGCCCAGTGATATGAACCAATCCTTGTCAAGGTATTAATTTTAGCACAAGTCCCTTCATCTAGCCAATGATCTAAGAGTATGCATCTATCATTTTTTTTTGCTATCAAGTTTTGGCCTATCCTATTGTTGGTCCATGTATAGTTTTCCTCTTCAAACTCAACCTCCCATAGATTATTTTTTTGAATAAAAGCTAAAAAATCTCTCATACTTTGGGTTATTTTCCTAATTCCCCCTAAAATTTCATCCAACTTGATTATGGCATTAAAATATCCTATGATCATGAATTGGGTTTCTTGGTATTTACTTCTCGTAAAGGCGTCAATCCCACTCCATACTTGTAATCTTCCTGATCGAGTTGTAGGTCCATAGACATTGATAAGAATGAAAATAATATCTTCAAAGTAGCATGTGACTAATGAGACTATGTAATGCCTAGTTTTATAAATGGTTTCACAAGAGGTTCTAATTGGATTTCAACATGTTAGAATTCCCCCTATCACTCCTTTTGAATCCACAACATCTCATTCACATATTTCTCATACTACTTTCATAGTTTTGGAAACTTCTTCTTCTATTGTTTTAGTTTCATGGATACAAAAATTATTAGGCTTATTATTTAATTAGAGGTCCCTAATACACTTCTACTTTGAGGGGGCATTAACACCCCTTATATTCCATGAGATGGTAATCATGTGTTAGAGGCTGCTAGCCCCATTGCAAATTACCAATATCATTTTATTGTTTGGTAAGGAGAAGTTCAACCAATTTATCCTACTCTTTTTTGGTATTTCCTTGTCAATGGCGGACATATTAACATCTAACACTACATTTTCTCTATCACTTTCCTTCTATTGAATGGTGCATAATACTTCATGCGAGTCTTTAAAATATAATGAGGCACATTCCTTAGGTTCAACAAGAACGTTCATTCCTAAATCAGGATCATACTGAGTAGACAATTCCTTGTTGATATTTTGATCTTGTTGTATTATGTCCTCAAAGCTCTAATCTACTTTTTCTTCATAGACTAAAGCCTCACAAGAATTGGTATTTCTATGAATGTCCCTATTTACTAGTCTCTAATATTTTTTTACTTTCATTTGTTTGGACCTATTTTTTGAAAGTTGAAAACCATCCTTATTTATATCCATTTGTTAGTTTCTCTTACGATTTTCTACATATACTTCCGTTGAACTCTTATTAGGGCATTGATCTCTCAATATGCCCCATCCCATGACATCTTCTACGTTTGAAAGATGTGTTTTCATAATCCATGGTTTGGATCCACAACTTACTCCCATACTTAAGAATGATTGATTTTGATAAAGGTTTGCTAATATTAATCATGACCAATATCCGAGCATAAATAGCCAAGACTCCATCTTTTGTAGTTTTTGAAATCTCAAGGAATTTTCCCAGCATGTTTCCTATTGCCTTGAAGGTATACATTTCCTAGAATTCAATGAACAACCCATAAATCCTAAACTAGTTTGGTACTAGGGATAAATTTATATTTTTAAGTGCAAAGCCTTCATACCAATAGATAAGGAAGAGTCCCACTCTTCCCATAAACCAATGATCTCCTTCTAGGATTCTATCTTCTTTGTCCCTAAAAACATGGCTAGGAAGAAACCTTTAGGAAGAAGAAATAGACTCACTCTTGGAGACTTTCATCTCCTATCAATTTGTTTTCTCAAAGCCAAAGCCCCTAGCCAATACCCATTAAATTTACCAATGATTGTCTTATATTTGAGCAACAAGGAACGCTACTTCATGAGGTCCTCTCTAACCTCTACTTCCAGGGATGATTATAAGGATTTAACTATAAATTGGTCTATGAGAAAAAAACTAAAACTCAATATCTACTAAAATTTACCAATATATCCTATAACATTTATATTATTTGAAAATAAACTCACAATAATCTCCATGTTTAACTTATAAGAAAATGAAGAGATAAATGAAACTTAGTTGAAAACTTCAATGTCTAGACAAAATATCCTACCTTGTTGATGCTCTAGCCCTTCATTGTTCCTCCCATCATCTAAATCCCGACTGAGAGATATATGCAATTTTGTTTCCTATAACTTGAAAAATAATCATTATCTTTATTTTGGATGACTGATTTCATAGGGTTGTATCTCCCTCAATACTGTTCAAATTCCTTCACATAGCCACTCATTTTAAAGCTTTTCAAATTCCACATAAATTAGTCTAAAAATCATCTAAATCGAACAATACTTTGCAAAAATATGATTCCTAAAAGATGAAACAATTTTTTGAAAAAAATTACCCTAAGGTTCCAAATAACTATCTTCACGTATACAATATTTAGTTATATCACACTTATATGAAAACATCATAAGTCAACTTAATTGAATATTAAAGTAATAAATGGATATAAAGTTCTATATTATGGAAAAAGGAAGAAGAAATACTACTTTTAATTTAATCTCATATATGGACGCCATCAAAAGAAATATATGATGCTTATGATTGTATTTAAGACTAGCTCACGCTCACTTAAATATGTATGCGATGGAAAAGAGCAAAAAAAAAAAAGGAAGGGAAGGAAACGATTAATAAAAACACCATAAATATTTAATCTTAAAATGCAAAGCTAATGGTAGAGTGTTATTGAATACTAGCTCATGTGAAATGAAAAATAGTAAATAGAGAAATGAGAGGAAAAAATGTAGAAACACATAAATATTTAATCTTAAAATGTAAAGTTAATAATAAAAATGTTTTTTAATAAATTTATATATATTTTTATAAAAGATTTTAATCCGATTTGAAGCTTTAAAAAACTAAAATGTTGATATTTATATTTTGATAATAAATTTTATAGATTTACTCTTTAACAAATTAATAATGAACGGTAAAATTTATCATCATATAAAAACAACTCCACTCATATTATAAATATAACGAATCATTCACACTCTGACATATAAAAAACATACCAATTTGACACTTAACCCCTAAACCCTGGAGGAATACTCGATGATAAAAGAATGCTCGCTCTGTAGAATCCTGGAAATTTGGGGAAGAGGTTCATAAAAGAATGCTCGCTCTGTAGAATCGTGGAAAATTTGTGGAAGAGACTGCTCTTTACAAAATTTATTGTCCTTGCGCGCAAAACTAAACTACACTCTCGGCCTCAACACCAGCCTAGGAAGAAAATATTTAATACGTTCAGAGAAACTCTAGCTCGCGTTAAAGGCTTATCTGACTGCCTCAAATTGGGACATTTGTAGCAGGCAAGCAGGTTTTATTCATTTATCTGTAGGGCGAGGGTTTCCAGGATGCGGCTTCCTCCTGCTGCTCTGAACGTGACGAAGCTAGCGAATGCTAGAGCACCGGAGGTGGAAGCCCTGCATTCCATAATCAAGAATAATAAAAAAAACAAGAAGAGCATTCGTAAAAGGAAGGGACAAGACGAAGATGAGGATTTGGAGCTGCAGGGTTTTGCCGTGCGCCGTAATGAGCGGCGCAGAACCACCAGCTATGTGAACCGCAAGGCTAATCTTTGGAAGAAGAGGAAGCGCGATGCTTCGAAGAGGTCCACCCGTTTCAAGATTAAGGAAGGTGAAGATGAGGAAAAGGAGGCAAAGGAGGGGAAGAAACTGTCGAGGCGAGTTCGTCGAAGGATTGAGCTCAAAGGTGGCGCCGATGGCGGATTTGGATGTTCCAGAGACGGCACAATCCGGCTTACGACGCACGTTTGGCATGCCAAGCGGTTTACCATGACCAAAGAATGGGGTTATTATCTTCCCCTGGGGCTTCATGGCAAGTAAGCTTCAATAAGACGATTTTTTATTTCTTTCTTTGATAGATGACAAACCCTTTTTATATTTCGAAGAGTTTACGGAATTTCTTTCAACATTTCATTGCACTTAAATTTATGATGTCCTAAGTATTATGATGACCCAGGGGTATTAAACAGGAAACAAAGTGACATGTCGAAATTACATTCACCCTTCACATGACTGATAATTTTTTTCTCTTACAAGTCAAATGTGCATATATATGCAGAGTTTTGGCCTACTGGTATAGGCCTGTAAACATAAATTTAAAAAAATAATCTATTTTAAATTTCAAACTCCACGTGCATACATTCAATCATAATTTAAGTGAGAAATGGTATATCATAAATTTTATAGTCTCTGCCATGAGTACTATAAGTTACCACAAGTCCATCACTAGTATCAGTTGAGTCCTGCATTAATGTAGGCTTTTAACACGTTTTACAGATGGTATAAATGCTCATCCACCACAAGTGATACCACAAGTGACGATCTTCTGGTGCATGCTCATAAACCTGCCATCTAGTGCAAAATAAACACTTCGTTTTTGTTTCGTAAATTAAGTTTAGCCTTGTGAAGTGGATATATAAAGTTGGGTTGGGGGAAACTTCACTTAGTTTCTGTTTCTTTAGTTCCGCTCTTGTGAAGTGGATATATAAAGTTGGGTGGGGAGGGGGGTTGGGGGTATTTAGTTCTTCTGAGGTAGATATAAAAAGTTAGGGAAGGCCTATATATATTGGCCCTCGTGACGGCTGCACAAATATTTTGTCCTTAATTTGACAGGAGAATCACCCAAAGACGGACATTTGCTCGTCTCCCAGGACAAAGATCACAACCACTTGAACTACTACTGCAGGATACACATGGACGTTTTTATGTTTTTAATACTTTTATTAAAATAATTAAATGCATCATTGGCTAGGATGGTCTTGGGCAGAGCCACCTCCACTAAAACTGTACTGACTTTTGGAGATTTAAAAACTCTATAAAGAGAATAAAGAGAATAAAGATCATGATCCATGCCCTGCCCAGCAAAGCTTTACTTGGCAGACTAAGACACCACCTTTTGTACCTTAAAACAGGCTACCTTAGTAGAGTTAGTAGAGTATCCCAGAAATGGATAGATAGCTCAGTTAGTAGAGTATCCCTCATTGTTTCTGGAATCCTATATATAAGACTACCTTGAGGGTTGTGTTCAAGATGAAAGGAGTGTGAAGAGCCTTTGAAACAATAAATCAGGAAGAGACAATCTTTTGAGACAGTAAATTAGGACGAGACAATTTCAACAATGGGCACTTGTGCTGCTGCTGCTTTCTATGCCCTGTATTTTTATCAGTATCTAATACAAACAAGAATGCATAATGCAACTGAAGTACTGTATTTTTGGGTAGTTCATAGAATGACTGCTGAGATAATGGAAGCAATGTTTGGATATTCGGGAAACATTTGCTGCTGTAATCACTTTAGCACCAGAGGCTTGAGGACAAACCCTTATGTCAAAACTCCAAAAGCCAACTGCTCTGACAGCCTTTAAAGCCATAGCCTTTTCATCAGAGCTTGAGAAATGGAATGCTATAGCTTCAAACAAATGCATAAATAGTCCTAGGCTTTAGGATTTTTGACTAGGTTCACCTTCACCAATATCTTAATTGGAAAATCTTCTCTTATCGTCTCTCTACCCCAAACTACCACAGGTTGTTGAAACCAAGGGAAGTGGATGACCTTGATATTCTTTGATCCTCTCCAGATCAGAAGGGGGGGGGATCTTCAGAGTGGCCTGCCTTGTTATCAAGGCCGTCTGCTAGAGTTCCCTCATTCCATTTTTTGACTTGAGGACTGCCTTGTCTTTGACTAGCAGCTTCCATTGACATTTCCTATCTGAAAAGATGTTCATGATTTGTAGAAATGGACTTGTCGATCACAGTTTTCAATTTCAGAACTCCCATTGGTGCATGTTTTCTTTGGAATAGAGCAAACTATATTGAAGCAAAATTTTCACTGTAACACAAGGAAGGGTTTGGTCTTGAATGTATATAACGAAGCTTGATTTTCTAATAACGATCTTAGGACTGAAAGGACCAATATTCATTTCCATCGTCATGGGTGCCCATTGATAATAAATTCACAATTACAAGTACCTTCTGCTAATAAATTCAATTGCTTTATGGGTGATAATGACACTAAAATGACCTGCCTGACAATCAAATCACCTGGGGACTTTAAAAAAATTCACCCATACCAATTGACTAAAACGCATTTTAATTGTATAAAAAATTCATTTTAACATTTTACTCTTGAGAATGTTTACAACAAAGGCAGGGTTGCATTTTTTATATGAATATGCATTAAAATTATAATGGTAGAATGTTCTAACTAGACTACAAATAGCAGAAAATACAAAATGAGGAGCAAATGAGAGAAGATAGCCCCCAAAAACTGATGATGTACGCTTGTCATTAGTGAAGTATGAATAGATTTACAAAGATGAGACTGAAGTGTTGCAAGCGACCCTTGAACTAGGCATGCATGGAGACCTAAATTAGTCTAACTTATATGCAGTTAGTGATACTTACATTTGCATGGAAACCCATTCAGTCTAACTCTGAGATGAACTGAACATGCAAATTAGGACTCTAGCTAGTAACTGAGATGAATTGGACATGCAAATGAGGACTTTGGTTAGTAACTGAGATGAATTGGACATGTAAACTAGGATTCTAGTTAGTAACTGAGATGAATTGGACATGCAAACAAGGACTCTAGTTAGTAACTGATAATTACAAGGAAGAATGAGATGATAATAAATTCACCATCAAGAATACCTGTTGATAATAAATTCACCTTCACAAGTACCTTCTGTTAATAAATTCAATTGCATTATTGGTGATAGTGACACTAAATGACCTGCGTGACAGTCAAATCACCTGGGGACTTCAAAAAAATTCACCCATACCAATTGATTAAAACATCTTTTACTTTTATTTATAATTCTTTTTAACATTTTACTCTTGAGCATAGCATTACTCTTGAGAAAGTTTACAACAAAGGCAGGGTTGCATTTCTGATATGAATATGCAATAAAATTATAATGGTAGAATGCTCTAACTAGAATGCAAATAACAGAAAGCACAAATTGAGGAGCAAATGAGAGAAGATAGCCGCCAAAAACTGATGATGTACACTTGTCATTAGTTATGTATGAATATATTTATAAAGATGAGGCTGAAGTGTTGCAAACGGCCCTTGAACTAGGCATGCATGGAGACCTAAATTAGTCTAACTTATATGCAGTTAGTGATACTTACATTTGCATGGACACCACATTCAGTCTAACTGAGATGAACTGAACATGCAAATTAGGACTCTAGCTAGTAACTGAGATGAATTGGACATTGAAACTAAGACTTTGGTTAGTGGCTGAGATGAATTGGACACGTAAAACGAGATGATGAAGAATAGAGATCATTATAAATATCATCATTTCCTCCCTGCTTAGTGGAAGTTGCCCCCAACTTCTATGATAAATGAGGAAATTTTGCTGCAAGAGCTGAGTTGGTGAACCATTCGAGCAACTTCTACAGTAAATGAGAAACTTCGCTGCACGAGCCAACTTGGGGAACTACTTGGCCTGCGTTTGCAAAGTGCCATTGCGGTCCATCAAGTAGTGGTTCATTTCATGTGGTTGTTAGGAGTCCAAACATTGAGCAAAGTATAATCCACAAATGGTTGCTTAAAATCTGGAATCGGATTTCTGGGATGAGTGACTGAACATGTCTCCACTAAGTGACATGGCTGTGAGACCTGTGCTTGTCTGAGTGAAGCCAAACATGGTCACCAACTTGGAAAAATTGAGGTTCTTGAAGTCTGTCATGAAGTGCGTTGAAGGTGGTTTGTGGATGCAAAAGAATGAACTCTGGCATGAAGCTTCACCAAAATTTTGTTCAAAAGAAGAAGCTTTACCTTGCTCCTTTTGTTTGTTGGAGGAATGTGGAGTCAGAAGAGCTACTAGAATAGGGGTATTGCAGATTGGATGTCTTTCCTGCTTAAGAATTGCATCAATGGCATGGTGAGGAGTGTTTGTCTAAAGGGTGAATGATAGATGTAGGTAAGGAAGCAATGCAAGAAGCATCTTCTTGAAGAATACAGAGAGTAAGAAATTTGTGCAAATTGACTTGTTTCATTGCAGGTCTACCAGAAAGCAAAGGATTAACAGAAGAAGAAATGAATTTATACACTTTACCATCCTTTTGCAGCAGGTAGGTCTTGTGAAAAAAGTCAAAAACAGCCTTATGATGTTATTGATATGGTGCTGCAAGTAGCAAACTGCAACAATCCATTGGAATGATATTGCATACCAATTTGTCCAGAAATGGCTCAATGGCAGAAACAAACTGTTGGTGTAAACTCTGCCTAGTTTATGGATTTTGAATGCGCCCTAGACTTCAGTCAATGTTTTTGGATGAATGAGATTTCTCTCAATTCAACCTCCGGAGAAGGTCTGCTCCTTGGAATGCTTATAAAATTAAAATCAGGGGTTTAGGTAAAAGGGAAAGAGATGAAAGGGTTTAAGAGAAAGTAAGGGTGTAAGGAAATTGGCAAAGAGTGGACGGGATATAGTGTAATTGCATTGGATATTACCAGTGTTACACGGGGACGCGTCCCCTCGTTTCCCGCGTCCCCCAGCACAGGGGGACGGCATTGGGGACATTTCCCTCCGTCCCTCTTTTTGGGGGATGGCTGGGAAACGTCCCTGGGACGGTCAGCTGTGTTGCAGAACTTTATTATCATTAACATAAATCATTCACCAATATGTAGAAATATCAAATCATTCATCCACAAATAATTATCCACAATAACAATCCACAAATGAGAGAGAGATAGATAATACCCTTAAGGTAGGGAAACACCAATAATAATCCTTAAGGAAGGAATAACTCCACAAGATCTCCCAAGATGAGAGAGCCACTTAAGGGAGGGCAAAGTCCCATAAGCCACTTCGTGGGCAAAGACGATTACATATGATTGATCTCCATGATGATTACAATGACAAATATCTCTTGTTTATATATCCATCTTCTTATTCTACTTTGGGGAGCCTACTCCTAATATAATATTATATTATAATATAATATAATATTATAATACAATCAACCTTGGGTTATGTGTGGCCCATGCCAACCCTTATACAATATATTAATATAATAATATATCCCCAAATATTTATTCCTAGGTACCCTAACAAGCCGTCCCCGGGGACGGCTGGGTGCCTTTGGGGATGCTCGGGCCGTCCCCGGGGACGGCTGGGCACAAAAACATAAAAAAAAAATTAAAAATGAATCAGTGCCTTTCTGTCTCAAATTTTAGATGGGTTTAAAATGTTGCGATTAATAATCACTGCCATTGTATGAGCTAGTTGTGGGTTTTATGATTTATCAACCATTCTTCCAGTTCTTTTTGTAAGATATATTAGGAATGCATTGCACAAGCCATCAGTCTACAGTTGTACATCTTACACCCTGTGATCCAACTGTGCAAGTGGTCATACTGCCCAGTCTGTGGTTTATAGCTACTACATTATCCACCTGGAGATATAAACCTGTGCAAAATATCAAAACTAAACAGAGTCACAGATTCCAGAACTGGATTACAATCTTGAGTCTGTAAACCAATACAATGGTTAGTATGCTGATTTTGAACTGATCAGAGACATATCAGCTGTTGCTGGAAGTGAAATTAACAACTGAGCCATCCTATTACCACCTGCAATTGCATACAAAAGCAAGTGGAGGCTGTTGATGCTTGACTAATTCTTAGGGAAATGGAAATCAATCTAAGAGGCATTCATCTGAATTGGCTGTTCTTGATTCCACACCGGCATAGATTTATTATTTTTGGCATAAGAGCCTTTCATGGAAACTTAACTTTATGGGTGGTGACTATGACTCTGTTTCTTTTTAAACTTGACCACATACAATATGACCAAGAGTACAAAAGCAGAGATGCCATCCATTTTGCACTTTGATTTCCTTATATTAATCAATCTAAGAGGCATTCATCTGAATTGGTTGTTCTTGATTCCACACCGGCATAGATTTATTATTTTTGGCATAAGAGCCTTTCATGGAAACTTAACTTTATGGGTGGTGACTATGACTCCGTTTCTTTTTAAACTTGACCACATACAATATGACCAAGAGTACAAAAGCAGAGATGCCATCCATTTTGCACTTTGATTTCCTTATAACTTATGATGACTGAAAAAATGATGGCTGTTATAACTTATACTTATTGTTTGAATGTTAAAACTTAAAAGTTAAAAGCTGAACAATGTGGCATTCATTACTTGAGCAATAGCAACTAATTTGGTTAACTGTTAGAGATTGGCAGATTGCACTTGATATCCTTGGCTGAACCTTCAAGTTATATTTGTTGAAACAATTAAATGGCTGCACTTAGTAACGAATATCAATACGAATATCCTAATATCATTTTTGTTGTGTGTAGAATTATGAATGTGTAGATTATTCTAAATTTCTAAAAAATTTCAATTTTCATAGTATTATACCAGCCATCCCCGAGCCGTCCCCTAAAATCGGTTTGCGTCCCCCGCCGTCCCCCGAAACCTGTCCCCCCATCCCCCTATCCCCCCGGCTTGTGGAACCTTGGATATTGGTATATTACCATATAACAAGCTAACACAACCAATTTAGATGATACTTAACAGACCAGCCATTGTCAGATGCAGTAAAAAATTTATTCAACTTCAATTACATACTTTAATCATTCCAAAGACTTAAATGAATAGCAATCCAACAACGATCCAAATAGCAGAATTTGCTTTAACAGAATAAACTAATCATGAAAGTGTAACAGAAATGACTTAAAGCAAAGATACATTCATAAAAACCTGTAATTACACAGCAATGGAGGCCAAACAGCTATCACTTCTCATTAATTGGTAGCAAGATTACATAGCAAGCATCTAGGCAAATATTATAGAGCTGACCCTCCAACTAGAGGTGTCATTGCTTATTTATAGGCTGTATTTTGAATCTTACAGCAGAAGATTTACAATCAGTTACAGGTCTGTTACGAAAACAGCCTGGTGGAGAAGGCTTATGTTATTGAGGTGGCAGTTTTTTATTTTGCTCTCGTTCGAATTTTGAATATGTTTGCAATTTGCTTCGTTGATCTGCAACTGCCTGCTGCAAGTGGCTGAACTACTGCAACTAATTTGTCAGAACTATCATTTTCAAGCTTCAATGTTCTTAGCTGGGACAGCTGGAAGGCATTGGGGTGGTTGTGGATCTGGAAAAAATGTTTCATGAGTGCTTGTTTTGAAGTCGGGCTCATTACTTTGCTTGTAGAGCTTCTTGGAACAAATCCAGGCCTTACTAATGTTTTGATGACGTCACCTTGGGATGAGCTCCGACTTTGTGCACTCTTTAGTTCATTCAATGCTTCAGCATCATTCAACTCCGACTTTGTTCATTTGCGGGATTCATTACACAATTTCAGGCTTCAACATTGGGACATTGACATTAATATTGAAAATCCCTCGGGATTGTTACACTCCATCTTTGTTCATAAGTAAATGCCTTGGTTAGCGCTGGGAACAAGTTATTTGCTTTATGAAGCCTGACTTTGTTCATCCCAGTATTGTTCATCTTGGCTTTGTTCATCCCAACCTTGGTTAGCAAATAACTCGTTGCCGACGCTAACCAAGGCATGCACTTCTAAACAAAGATGGAGTGTAACGATCCTGAGGGATTTTCAGCACTAACGTCAACATTCCAGCGCTGAAGCCCGAAATCGTGTAATGAATGCCATAAATGAACAAAGTCAGAGTTGAATGATGCCAAAGCATTGAATGAATTAAGAGTGCACAAAGCCAGAGCTCATTCCAAGGTGACGTCATCAAAACGTTAGTAAGGCCCGATTTTGTTCCAAGAAGCTCTGCAAGCAAAGTGACAAGCCTGACTTCAAAACAAGCACTCACAAAACGTTTTTTTCAGATCCGCAACCACCCCAATGCCTTCCAACTGTCCCAACTAAGAACATTGAAGCTTGAAAATGACAGTTTTGACAAATTGGTTGCAGTAGTTTGGCCACTTGTAGCAAGCAGTTGCAGATCAATGAAGCAAATTGCAAACATGTTCAAAATTCTAACAAGAGCAAAATAAAAAACTGCCACCTCAGCAACATGAGCCTTCTTCGCCAGGCTGTTTTCATAATAGACCTGTAACTGATTGTAAATCTTCTGCTGTAAGATTCAAAATACAGCCTATAAATAAGCCGTGACACCTCTAGTTGAAGGGTTGGTTTTGTAGGATTTGCTTGGATGATTACTATCAATTAATGAGAAGTGATAGCTGTTTGGCCTCCATTGCTGTGTAATTATGCTCTAAATCATTTCTGTTACACTTTCATGATTAGTTTATATTGTTAAAGCAAATTCTGCTCTTTGGATCGTTGTTGGATTGCTATTCATTTAAGTCTTTGGAATGATTAAAGTATGTAATTGAAATTGAATAAATTCGTTATTGTAACTGACAATGGCTAGTCCGTTAAGTATCATCTAAACTGGTTGTGTTAGCTTGTTATATGGTAATATCCAATGCTGTTACACTATATCCTGTCCACCCTTTGCCCATTTCCTTACACCCTTACTTTCTCTTAAACCCTTTCATCTCTTTCCCTTTAACCTAAACCCTTGTTTTTTATTTTATAAACATTCCAAGGAGCCGACTTTCTCCGGAGGTTGAATTTAGAGAATCTCATTCATCCAAAAACGTTGGCTGAAGTCTAGGGCGCATTCAAAATCCATAGACTAGGCAGATTTTACACCAACAGTTTGTTTCTAGCACGCTCGGTCACAGTGGGTATGGACGCGAATGCTTTGTAGCTAGCAAATGAAGGTCATCCACCAAGTTTTTTTGACTACCATTATCAAGGACCAGCTTGACAATCTATCCTTGACAATTTTTTCTTTTCAATTGGTTATATGGGGTTGAAACGGGCCCCACTCGTTTTACATCATCACCAAATAGTGGTATTAAAACAAAGCCTGGATATTATCCATGTATCGCTTGGCAAGATTTGAACTTAGGTCTCCTCCTTGAATGTTGAGGAATCTAACCAGTTGAGCTAATGCCATTTGATAAAAAAATTAAGTTTACATGGGTTTTTACAAGGGGTCCTGGTCCCCTCATACCGGGGTTTGAACTTGGGTCTCCTAGATGAAAACCCAAGGACTTACCACTATGGTATCCCTCATGGTCTCAAAATTTGAGTTTACACGGGTTTTTATAAGGGGTCCCAGTCCCCTCGTATTGGGGTTTGAACTTGGGTCTCTTTGATGAAAAACCAAGGACTTACCACTACGGTATCCCTCATGGGTTATCCTTGACAATTTTGAGTGGACAAAGCTTTGCGATTTTTTGCATCATAATTATTGACCATGAGAATGAGTTGAGGATTTGAAGTGTTGGGATTGATTACCTTAATCATTGAATCATCATGCTGCAATTGCAATTGTGATTACAACTTTGCTAAAAGGGCCTTGGCCTTCTTTGATTGCAAGGCATGACATTCTTTTGTAGAATGTTCGATGTGCTTGTGATAAGCATTAAAGTTCTTATTCCCATCTCCACAACCCATAGTGGAGCCACTTTGAGAAGTTAGCTTATTCCCATTCTTGGATAGGGTGGTAGGGTTTGAGGAGTTAGCTGGGGTAGAAGTACTCTTTTGATCATTGATGTTCTTTATTTGCTATCTAGCTTTCACCTTTAGAGCAAGTTGGTAAGCATGCTTTAAAGAAGTAATGGGTATAAGCTCTATCTCCTCTTGGGGATGAGAAAACAACCTGGAGAAAAATTTGGTGTGAAGGATGTCGTCCAATTCAACCACATACGATTTGATAGAGTGGCGATTGAACTCCTCAATGTACTTCTTGACAGATTGTGACGAAGATGAAGCTATACAACCGATATCTCCTTTATATATCCAAGAGGATAAAAGTGTGCCTGAAGAGTTGTTTTGAAGTCTGTCTATGTATCAATTTCTGGCATCTTTGTTGCTCACAGAAGCTTGATGTGGGATTGCCAACTGAGGGCTTGATTGTCCATATGGACCTCAACTACTATGATCATTTGGAACCGCGTCAACTGGGGTTGCATCTTGGAGCATGACTCTAGACTGCGAACCCAAGCATCAACTTATCCCCATCGATGGTGCCATTGAAATGTGGAATGGATATCTTGGTGTGTAACTTGAATGCAGGATGGGCAATCTGAGATGACTGAAGAGGTAGAACTGGCAGATTGTTGTCCCATGAGAAGTTGGAACATATTTGCCATTTGATCCATGAGTTTCAGCTGAAACTCATTCTGTTGCTGTCATTGATCATTCAGCTCTTGGGTCAGAAACTGAATGAAATTGGAGTTTGGTGTGGAGCTACCTGTACTAGCGAGCACAACTTTTTGTTTTCCCCCTTTTCTTTCTTCTTTTTATTCTAATAAAGGTAAAAAGAAAGGAAATAAATGTACTATAAAAAAGTGCAAAAAAAAACAAATATTCTTTAAAAACAATAATTTTTAGGAAACAGAGGGAAGAAAATGTCTTCTACTTAGCTTATCTGCTTTGAGTGGCAAAGAAACAATCTGACTACTGTAGGTGCCAAATTTGGAACAGCAAACTGAACAACTGTTCAGAATGGCACGCCGAAACTAGGCATGCATATACATCTCGGTCAGTCTACCTCACATGTAGTTAGTGATATGTACATGTACATGGCCACCTCTTTCAGACCAACTGAGATGAACTATACATGCAAACTAATACTTTAGCTAGTAACTGAGATGAACTGGACATGCAAACTAGGAATCTAATTAGTATTCGAGATGAACTGGGCATACAAACTAGTACTCTAGTTACTAAGTGATAATCACAAGGAATGGGGATATAATTACAAGAAATACGGAGATGATTAAGAGTAGAGATCATTATAATTCTCACCAGCTTTGTATCCCTTTTTACTTAGCTAGGTGTAACCTCTTAAGAACAAGATACACTTTGTAGTATCATTTACTGTTTTGCTTATGCATTGTGCATATTCAAATTTTGCCATATCATTTAGTTTCTTAACAAGCCCCCCTTTCCTGGCTTTCCCCAGATTACAATTTGTTATGTTTCTAATTTAGTTTTGAAGTTGAACAAATACATTTTAGAATATCTTCAAGAAAGCAAATTGCAAGTTTGATGCAAATATTAATGTAATTTGGTGTGTGAAAGTTAATTCATGTTTTTGAGACTTGAGCTGCATAGTGTACATGTTTTTATACTTTGGTGCTGTTTTTAGTTGCAGTAACAATGTGCATGATAGTGGATATAAATGATTTTTTTTTTAAATGAAACTTCTCCATATTTGTTTGTTAAGTGAAAGACATGAAATTTATTGTGGGTTCATCTGAATCATCAGAAAACACAAAAACTCAGGTTGATTGTGCACCAAAGGCAAATTTAATGATAAATTGCATTCAAAGCAGGCCTGCTTATGTGTAGGACTGATATTTTTTCATATCTGGGGTTCTACTTCTGTATGTGTGAGATGCACCCCCTACTTATATCATAAAGCACTTTTTTCTTAAGCATCTGAGGTTCAAAACCTGTAATGTACAATGCACTCCTTAAAGGTTCTCATGTGGGGAGTCATTGACAAAGTCAATCAGGTGACTTAAATACTGATGTAATTTGGTGTGTGAAAGTTAATTCAAATTTTTAAAACTGTATCTGCATAGCATACATGATTCTTTGATCTTGTTTCTAGTTGCAGTAACAATGTGCATGATAGTGGACATAAATGTTTTTTTTTTTAATTGGAACTTCTGCAAATTTGTTTGCTAAGTGAAAGACTTGAAATTTATTGTGGGCTCATCCCAATCATCAGAAAACACTGAATCAGGTTGATTGTACAGCCAAGGCAAATTGAATGATAAATTGCATTTAAAGCAGGCCGGCTTATATGTTAGGACTGATGTTTTTATATATCTGATGTTTTACCTCTGTATGTGTGAGATGCACCCCCTAATTATATCGCAAGGCACTGTTTTTTTAAGCGGCTGAGGTCCAAATTTTGTAATATGTAATGCACTTCTTACAGGTCCTCATTTGGGAGTCATTTACAAAGTCAATCGAGTCACTTAAAACCTTTTGAGAATAATGTTTTTTTTAATTGTTTAAAATGGGTTATATGGATTTGAAACGGTACCACCTGTATTACATCATAACCATATAGTGGTATTACAACAACTTGGCAAGATTGGAACCTGGGTTTCCTTCTTGAAAGTTGAGGAATTTAACCAGTTGAGCTAATGCCATTTGATTTTTGAGAAAAAATCTTAATTTGGTGGTTTTTGTGATTTACAGTAGCACTTGGATGCTTCAAGGAATTATTGTGTTTGAAGCATAGATAATAGGCTAATATAGGGAAACTTTAAAATTTGGAAGCAATTTAATACAGAGAACTGCCCAAATAAATAATTTGCTAGACGCTACCTGAGACAAGTATTGACAATTTGGGGAACATCGTACGTTAACTTTGCTTGCTAGCAAGCAAAATACTATAGAATCTAGATAGTTGCTAACTCAATTGCCACTGGAATGAGATAGTTCTTTGTTTTTACTATCATAAGGAGTTAGGCTCTAATTGCCTTAGGATAGAGGGAATTTAAATGTATCCTCTTCATTTTGAGTTTCTTTGAAATGCAGAGGCAGAGGATCAAGGGCTGTGTTGAAGTGGTCAAAGTCTGGAACACTGTTGCATGATGCAAGCTATTACAGTGTTGTTCAGTTGGAAGGTCCTGAGGCAAGTACAGTTCTTACCTCCCAATGTCGTAAGTTATGCTTAAAGAAGTGTTGATTTCAACTTATTCACTTAGATTCATCTCTGTAATGAATGCAGTTGTATGTTATGTCTTGTATTAGTGAAATGAGTTGCTGAAAATTTTCTTTCTTGTTAACTACACTTTTTTTTCTTTTTCTTGGAATTGGCATGCTTGTACCTCATTATGAATGGGCTTGTTTGCATTTATATAATTAATTTGTCAAACTGTTGACAGTCTTGTTACTCGTCATTCTATCTATTTTGACCGTCATTTTTGTTTGTCTATTTTACCAGGATTCATTATTGAATGTTTTGAGAAAAGTACTTGAACCTTCACCACCTTTAATAGAAGACATGTCAGAGACATCGAGAGCAGAATTGTATGGACTGTGCTATGGGACTGCTATGGTGAGTCTGTTTACAGAGTAGAGTTGTCGCTATCTATTTTTCTATGTATATTTTCCCCTCAAAACATTGTGCATGTTATGGCAAGATATAGTCTAAAAATTTAAGCTTTTGCAGCTACAAAAAGTTGAAGAATCATGTTATGGATCAATTGCACCTATAACATACTTGTGGTGCCCATTGTCTCCATATACTCCCAAATCAGCAGTAGATAAAGACATGAAAGACAACCATGCTTCTACTGATAAAGAAAGAGGGAACAAAAATCAGACACGGCAGTTGTGGATATGGATTCATGCTGCTGCCTTTGATGATGCATTTGATACTCTATTGTCTGCTTCTCAGACACAGGTACCATATTCATGCATATTAAATTTTATTCTTCCTTTTTGCTTATTCACAGTTTTTTTCCCCCTTATGCTTACAATTCATAAGGCGAAACTATGATGCAGGATTCTGATTTTTGCAAAATATGTTTTCAGAAAAGAAATCCATTCCCTGCTCAAAAATAACTAATTTTATGATAAGAAAAGAGAATAGGATCTAAGAGAGATCTTGCATTTTCATTGTGCTCTAATTGTAGATGATGTGAAAGAGCCAAGAGAACAGTCCTTGTAAGATGAGACTGACATGCCAAGATCATCTTTCTAATTGATTTGAGCATCCCAAAGCTAACAAGGGGTTATGATCTGGAGGGTTGCTAAATATAATTCCAAAGCTAACAATGAAAAGTGATTTCAAAGCTTTATCGTAATTATCTTCATAATTATCCTAGGCATTCATCCCATCACATAAAGCATTGGAACTCCAAGGCAAACAAGCGAAATAAATGAAATCCAATGATATGTCTTTGGATGATGTTGGTGTAGCAATTGTTAATGAAATAAATTAATTCAATGATATGACTTTGGATGATGTTGGTGTAGCAATTGTTTATGAAATAAGTGAAATCCAATAAGACATCTTTTGATGATGTTGGTGTTGCTTTTGTTGATGATGAGGCGGATTTTGACCCTGCAATTGTTAGTGGTGTGAAGGACATTACATGGTACCGTTATTGAAGGAAGCCTTTGCAAAAGGAAATACTCATGAACAGGAAGTCTGCTCCAAATAAAGACTGCAAAAGTTGACGTGGATATATATGCTGTCAAAGTGGAACAATCTGCTTTATGAGTCAAATGAACTACTCCATGAATGGAATAATTCTTCAATAGGTGAGCAAATGTTTGCACACAAAAGAGATAAGCTTGTGCATGAAGGAGTTTCTACAAAAAAAAAAAATTAAGATATGTTATTATGAGGAAATATGATTGTGTTATTAAGAATGGATGGGTTAAAGAGAGTGAGGAGGGGGAAGCGGTCATTTTAATGACCCACATAAGGTATCTCCCTCCAATGGGCCAAATAAAAGGTTTGATACTAACTGATATGAGTTCAAAATAGATGGGAAAGAAACAAGCAGTGAGAAGAATGATAAGTTAAAACTTCCATTTTGTTTTAATTATGATAGACATTTATAAGGCAACTCTCCCCTCATAGGCCGAATCAAAGGTTTGATACAAATTGATGCGATTATAAAACAGATGGAAAAGTAAACAGCATTGAGAAGAAATGAGAATGTCGAATTCAAATTAATTTGATAGATATATTTATAATTACAAGGAGTGATAATCTTAAGGATAGTTTATGATAATCCCAAAGCTAACAAAATGTTATGATCTTGAGGATCATTAAAGATAATTCCAAATCTAACAATGGGTGATGATCTTAAAGTTTATACATGAAGTCGGATGACAAGTGCAATTATATAAATAATTATCCTGATTATCTTTATAATCATTCCTATCACTTTCACCTAATTTTGACAAGACACGTACTTTAACAAACTTTTTAGATGGTTAGAGCATCTACCATGGTAACGGTAGCTAAGTACTTACAACTTGAATTCACTGTTGCAATGCCATAAGTGTGTTAATACATGTACATACAGGAAGCACAGGATCGAGACTCAGGCTTGTCTTGGATTTGGTAAGCCTGTTTCTAACCCACACTTGTGCTTGGGGCAAAACTTGGGGAAAACTTGGCAAATAAGAAAAAAACACGTCTATAGTAAATTTTATAGAAAGAGACTCGACTAGGGTCAAAATGTCTATAGTATTTTTTAGTGGGAAAAGAGGAAAATTGAAAGAAAAGGAGAAAAATTGATACCATTTTTGAGTAAAGAGGTCAAATCTTGTATTCTTTATGTAACATCCTAAAAACAAATTATGATCATTCTATACAACAAAGTATATTTATGAATTGTAGTACACAATATATTTCAATTACAAAAGTATTAAATCATCTGCTTTATCTAGATCTTCAGTTTCTTTATATACCAATCACAAATTATTATTGGGCATTATGGTAAAATATTACATACTGAACAAGCTACATAAATTTATCATATTCATCTTTATCTAGGTCCTTGTCTTTTTATTTTTATTTTTAATTTAATCTCTTCCGATTAATTATATGGGGTTGAAATGGTCCCCATCCCTCTTACTGCATTATAATGGTATTTCAACAAACCTTATTTTTGTGGTATTACAACAAAACATATTATCATGGTTTGCTTTATCATAGGAGTATCTATCACAATGAGGGGGTTTGAACTCAGGTTTTGCTTGTACAATTTCATCACATTTACCTTGCTTTATAATGCCTTGGATTTCTAAGTGATCGTCTTTATTCTCAGCATAATGCTGAACATTGAAACTTTTAACACGGCTTAGATGCATAATGTAGCAAGTACTGACTAAGCATATAAAATTGCTATATAAAAAGAAAAAAAAGGAACTCTGATTTTATTATTATTTGTTTGGTTTTCAATTTGTTCCTCTTCTTGGAATGAATGAAATCAAATGTGCTCCAATTCCTCTTGTAAGAATGTCTGCTTGCATCTTGGCCCAAAATATGAAGCAAAAAAAGTGTGATCCTTACATAGTAATTCTTGAAGATGAGCACCAAGATAAGGCTGTGACTTGTCTCTTATCATTTTCTGCTTTTCAATCACAAAGTCCATTCTTATAAGCATTAAGTTGGCCTTGAATTTTTTGCTGCTTGTTTTCATCAGGGGTTTTCTCTATGCAATCCTGTAAGCCCATTGTGACCTCAACATGTGACATTTAACAGCTTCCACACAGGCGATGGTTCAAATGACATGTGCTGCATGTATAATAAGGAGAATGCAGTGGATTCCACCACTTCTTCACCAAATAGATAGCGCATTTCTACAGAAGGCACAGGAATCTTCAGAAGTTTGTATGCTTATTTCCAAATGCATGATGCGAACTTTGTTTAAAACATCAGCAGCCATAGATATTCGATAAAGTTTATAAAAATATCTAGTCTCTACCAACAACCACACATTGTAAAGCATATTGCTTCTCAGCCAGCCTTGGAAATGTGAAAAAAATGGAAGGTGCAGAGAGTGTAACATCTGGAGTAATCATGTCTCTTGCTGTAAATTTATGGAATCTATGCAAGGTGAAGCGATGACTTGGGATGAATTTTGTTATTAGCTTTGCTTCTTCCATCATAGTTATCAACCATTCTTGATTGTTGAAAGACTTCTAGAAGAATATCCCGAAAGTGTGCTGCACAAACACTCCAGAAGAAAATAGAAATTATCTGAATGAGATACAATTTGTACTTTCTATAACAATGTGAACTGATTTCTTTGGACATTTTTTTTTAATTTGGTGACTGTTTCCAAGGATTCACCAACATATCCAGATGTATTTATTTATCCACATGTATAAACTGCTTTCAAAAACAAGGTGGCATGAGGAGTGTGTGCCAACATGGTAGTTTGACTAAGTTCCTTTTGTCTATAATACATATCAAACTTTTTTATGTCTTATGAATAGGATTTAGCTGTAATGAACATAGTTCAAAAGCTTGAACTCGACAACTATTCAAAAACCCCAATTTGTGACACAGACATACAAAAAAAACTGCACATATAGATTTAAAAAAAAACTAAATAACATATAAAATAGTTCTAAAAGACTTACAAAATCAAACTTAGAGAGCTTCGAAGTCAACTTCTACTGTATTTTTGGTAAAAAAGAGTACAATTTAAATTCATGACAATCATATGATCATCATACAAGGAACAAGAATTCAATATGATGAAAAGTTTCATGTCTTTTACTTTCCCTTCCTTGTTGCCTTCGAATAGGAAGCCGGAGGATCCTCAAGTATGCCCTTCTCCACGCCTTTCAATACTTCTCTCTTCAACTCTATGATGTCATCCTTCATGGGATCCATGTCATCAACAATCTGATTTGAAAGTGGATCAATGTCATCCAAGTCATTCGTGTCACAAGATTCTTTTACCTCCACTTATTTGATGCAAAGGCATAGATTGTATTGCAGAAAGATGAGGTCATTGAAGGGCTTCTAGGCCAATTTTTTGTTCTTCTTGGTGTGTACGTCCTCAAATAAGCCTCAATTGTGGTACAAGGCTGGCACAAAATGCTGATGGCTAGTTTCTGAAAATCTAGTGTCTGAGCACTCTAACCTTTCCACCACAAATCTGCAAAAAGAATTTTCATAAATTACAAATTTTATAGTTTTTTAAGTAAACTAAAATTTATTTCTAAGTTCCAAGACTTATGTTTTATTGAATGAAGAATGTTTACCTAACTAACATGGGATCCATGTCATCGACAGTATAATCTGAAAGTGGATTTAGGTCATCCAAGTTAGCTGTGTTATGGGACTTCTTTACTTCCACTTGTTTGATGAGAACTTGAAGGTTGTATTGCACAAGGACGAGGACATTGAGGCGCGTTTAGGTCAACCTGTTGTGCTTCTTGGTGTGTATGCTCTTGAATAAGGTCTAATTGTGCTCACACCTAGCAGTGCAACAAGGTTAGCACAAAATGCTGATGACTAGCTTCTAAAGGTTTGGATTTTGAGCACCCTAACCTTCTCACCACAATTCTGCAAAAAAAGAATATTTATAAATTACAAAATTATAGTATTCAAATTAAATTTAAGACTGCATTTCCAAATTGTAAGAAGACTTCAATTTTCATTAAGTATAGTAGTTTTACGTAGCTGCGTGGTCTTCCTTGCTTGAGCACTTATAGATGGTTCAAAAAGCATACCCGTAGTACCTTATGAGCTTTCAACTCATCCTTGATTAGGTATCTAAGGCTTTCTTGATGTGTTCTCTTTTCTCTGCATCTTTTAATTATCTTCAAATGCATCAATGAAAAGAATGAGGTTCAACTAGTACTTCGTTGCATGTATTGGTTGATTGAGTTGGTTGTTCCATCCTAGATCAACAGTATGCTAAATTTGTTCAAATTTGCATTGGTGTCCAGCATAATAATGCTGGATGGCCTCCTTGGTCCTGTCCATAGCCTCATTAAAATAATCCATTGGCAATTAATTGTTATCAACAAAATGGAGAACCTTGAATAAAGATTCTCTCTCCTAAAAAGTTTCAGAAAAAAGATCATTTTGAAATTATGAATCTCAATTCAGATTGAAAAATTAAAATAAATAAAGATCCCAAAAGGAAAAGAATTAAAAGTTGTAATTTTACCAAGTTTTGAATTATTAAAGTTGATTACTTTTTAGATTTGTAATCTGGCAAATTACCTTTAGTATCTTTCCCAGGACCTTCCAAAATGTGTTGTAAAAAACCGTCTTGATGACCCTTTTTGCTTCCTTCCTTCTAAGATATGACAAAACCCTCTATGAACAATGAAATCTGTAGCAAAGCAAGTGACTCCTGCTTGAACAAGCCCCCTCACATTAGTGTGCTTTCTCTTCAAGCTAAGCACGTGTATCTGGTTACAGATAAATTTGGTGATAGCCTTGGTGTTTCAACTATATTCTTGAATGTCCTCAAGAATGAGGTCAATGCATTGGGCTGGCCACACATAGGCTTCGAAATATGGTGGGGTACCTCTCTTGAAGAAACATTTCTGCAGCTGTTTGTCACTTGGACAACATCTCCTACTCCCACTTTGAGCACCACTGCCTCCAACAAATATGATGTAATAGAACCAAATATTTATTGCAGCAATTCTCACTTTTTTGTGCTTCTTCTGTTCTAAACAGTAACTTCTGGTGAAGGTTGCACACCAGAGCACTGAGAGAAACAAAAGGCCTTGTGTTTGTCATGTTTTCTTTGAAGAATGCTGAAGCAATGGGCCAAGAATAAAGTGGTTCGATTCAGTAGGGTCGGGGATAACTAGTCAAAGTCATTTGTTTCTGCTCCAACAATTACCTTAGTCCTTTTTATTTCTACCACCTCCTTGTAGCCAACAAGGAGGGCTTTGATCTCGTGTATAACTTCAGGCTTCACCATGGACACAATTGGACATGTTCAGGGATTCTAGCAAGATGGTACTTGAGATGATTGATGCTTCCCCTCATCAACCTGTTGCAGTAGTTGCATACCACCGAAGAAGGAAGATGCTTCTTTTGCCATTCTTCTCTGAAGTTTGAGCAGCATGAAACCTACTCCCCTGAAGATGCCCTCCAATTAATGGCTGAAACTTGAAAGAAAATAAAAGGAAAATGAAATGAAAAATCCTAACATTTGCATAAAAACACATAAGACCTTCCTTAAAAATTGATCTCCAAACAATGAAATCAGCATCAAGTAAGATAGAAACTCCTTGTCAAATGCAGTTCACAGAGTCTGTTCAGTGTTTAGTAGGCAGCAGGCGAGAGGAATGAGGAAGAAAATTGGTGAATTTGGCCATTTATGCCTTTTAACAGGGTGTCGCATGTTTTTTGGAGCTAGTACTCAAGTCTGAGCGAGTTTTTGGTATGTGCTGAGAAAACTTGCAAGTACTCACCAGACTTGTCAAAACTTCGTGACAAGTCTTGAGTGTGGGTTACTCTGTTTAAGCTTGTGTTTTCTATGACTACAATGAAATTTCAGACGATTTTAATTGAGAATATCTGTTCTTACTGTTTTATAAGACAGATGTTTGTAGCTCTTAGTGTAATTTCCAATTGTATTCACTATACTCATGCCCATCATTGCCAAAGAAGTACCTTCCATTTGTCGTATTTGCTTCTTCTTTTGCAGTGGTCTTGGAAAACTCATTTAGAGTTTATTAAATTTCATGAGATTCTTCAGTTGTTGCTCTAGAAGAGAAAACACCCTATCTTTCAAGATCTTGGTAGATCTTTTTCTTCTTGTTGGCATTTTCTAACTTCTTTTGATAAGTCTCTGACAGAACTCTTAATTTTGTCATCCACTCTTTTACAATGGCTAACATTTCCAAGAGAAATTACCCTAATAACATACCAGTTATTATTATTTTTTAATAAGCTATGTGTGGCTTCTATTGGGGGCCACTCTCATTAAAATAACAAAACATTACATTGCTCTCATTACATTGTTATCAAGTTAATTAAACTATATCCAACTTGCCTTTTTATCAAAGATATTTGTCATTTGCCTTTCTATCAAAGATATTTGTCATCTTCCTCAAACTGCTATGTATCCGCCATCAACTCCTTGATATCATTTTTATTAAGAGATAAAATCTTACTCGTACAATTGCCTTATGAAATTTAAAATTTGCCAAGATAAAATTCAAAATAGTGAATGGCTAAAATATTTGCTACCCGGTTTACATATCTATAAATATATTGTCTACATCAACCTGACAATTTCCTAATACCTTTTTTTTTTAAGCGAAAAACCCCTTATGGGGCCGCCTTGGTCTGAGAGACCACGAACAGGGGGTTCTATACCGTCAAAGTCACCCGGGAGTCGCACCCAGCCCTGCCCGCACCAAAATTATCAATTGGATTTTAGGTACCCAATTCAGCTTTTTGGTAGGGTGGAGATTCGAACCTGGGACCTCCCTTGGAGGATTGCCCTCTCCTCTCCAACTCACCTACAACACCTGGGTGTTAATACCTTTTTTTAGAGGTCTTATTCATGCCCCTAATATTTCAAGATATCATTTTCATCATCACTTTTTTTTTCTATTTGTGTGGTTAGCCCCACTTCTTGTTAACACTTGCGATATTTGCTTTTGCTTTTCCATATCAATATCCCTCTTAAGTTTCTTTCTCTCTTTGTTTTTGCTTCTTGGGTCTTTCTCTCTCTTTTAATTTTTAATTTTTTTAAAAATGGTTATATGGGATTGAAATGGTCCCACCTTTATTACATCATGACCACAGAGTGGTATTACAACAGCCTGACGATTATGCATGTATCACTTGGTAAGATTCAAACCTTAAGTCTCCTTGAAAGTCGCAAATTTAACCAGTTGAGCTAATACTGTTTGATATCAGTTTTTAAATTTTCAATAAAATAATATATATATTTTTTGATAACTATTGATAATTAAGTATATACATTAAATGCATCTTATGTATTGCGCATTTTCTGCTTATCCAATATTTTTGCACCATGAATTACTAAATATTACACGAGATGCTTCTAAGCAGCATGAGTAGATTTTCTTGCAGTTATAGGCACAAGGTCTCTATGTGAGATATACAGGTTGTTGTTTAATTTGTCAAGTCTTTCATATTCCATATGGCGAAAGCACCTCTTAGTTTCTGCTAATTCCAACTTCAGAAATTGCATCTGGTGGGTAATATCTTATTATAGAGCAGCTAATCTCAACACAAATCCAACGTTGGATTTATTAAATGCCCAAAGTAAGGTCCCGCCTTTATTGCACCCTCTTCAGCGTTCTATATTTTGTGGTGTCGATTAAAGAGGAAAAGACTGGTTCTGAATTTTCTTTGTTGTTGTTTTGGACATCAACATATTTGCTAGTGCCACTGTATGTTATTGGTTGTCCCTGAAGTATATACTTACTTTTCTATTGTGGCATGTTTTGTTTGTCAGATCCTATTGGATTTGAAAAGCTTAATGATTTCACAGACCCTTAAATTAAAGCTTGATTCACATCTCAGGAAAAGACTAATTGTTCGCCATGTTATTCTTACCTCATGGATTGAAATTTTCAGAGTGAAGAGGATGGCTCACAACTCGTGTGCTTTTCCCGACAACGTGATCTTGGGCGGTTAGATGTTCTGGGTTCAAGGGCTTTTCAACTACTACAAAAGATATTGCACCCTATTTCTAGGTTAAACAATCTCCTTTACTTGCATTTTAGTAATCTAAACATTGTCAAGAGGTTGATTGCACATGACGTTTTTTTCTCTTTTCCTAATGTAGAATTGTTATGTTTTCTTCCAGACACACATTATGATGCTATTCATTGTCTTCCATGTTTGGTATTTAGGCTGCAGAGTAATGCTGAAGGATTTGAATTTGAAAATCCAGTAGACTCTCCTGAACTATCAGCTTCAAATATTTCTCAGCTTCCAGAAGCATATCTTCTGGCCAATGCGGATAAGCTGCCAGTTAGTGCAGTTTTGCCAATGGAAGTTTATGATCCTCGTGATACACCAGCCATACAAGATAAATTTTGTCCTAAAGTCATTTATGTGGGTTCAGATGATCAGACTCAACAGACCCATCATGTGGTATCTCATAAAGTTGAGTCAGATGTTGCCAATAAATTATCAGATTTGGAAATTATGGGAGAGAGTGGAAATGAAGAAGTTGCATGTATATCAGGTAACAGGTTCTCTTTTGTTGCATCCAAAGATAAAGAGTCTGAAAAGCCATTGAACACATTTACCACGTATGAACGTAACAAGGCCTTATGGTGTTCTCAAAGTGAGGGTCTGTCTGTTGACCCCCCACTAAGTGAAAGTCTTCTTAGCAAGAAGCGTCATCTGCAGCGTCTAGCCTTCTTTTATCTAGATGAAGGTGATGCTGAAAATGACATAGTGGAAAAAGATCAAGGAGGCTTCAGCAAATCATGTCCTATTATGCTTTTGAAAATTGATAGCAAGAAACCTTCTGCATGTGGGTAAGTAGACTTTCCAATTTCTTGCTGCATAAAGGAATCTTCCATCCATATGTTCTTCTTTCATAGATTGTAAATATTTGCATCCAGCATACAATTCACTGGGTGGAGATATATTTTAGTAAATATACGGGTTAAAGAGGTCATTTATGTAATGCATGCCATATGGAGGTTCTAACATAAATTGCTGATATCAGGCATTATTCTATGATATCCAATGTTTGTTAATATTTGCAAACAAACCAGGCCATGACATGGTTAGTTGTTTGATGGTAATCAAAATATTTCCTTGCATTCACTATAATTATGCTGCCATGAATAAAGGCAATATTAAAGTATCCAACTAGGGCCAAACTTGAAAAGGGTTGCTACTTCATTTCAATTTTAAATGCACAACTGAAATAGTAGTTTGTTTTTCACAAGTTCTATGTATTATTTTCAGAATTTCTACAGCTAGGGTTTGAATTTGTTTAAAGGAGAGATCATTTGCATTTGTTTGTTTCCAATGATGAATGATTATGTATGTGATTGGAAACAGTACCAAACCTTTTTGCCACAAATATGCTTGTTTCTTTGTAAGGTTATTTTGAAAATCTTTTTGTTGCAATTTAGTTGTCTGCATCTACTATCCTTTTTCGCAGGTGAACATAGTGGAAAATGACTTTCTATGAAGATATTTAGGAAAATCATTTATGAACCCATGAAGCAAAATATTTGATTAGATGATATGACTCTAGAGTAAAATTAAAATATAACATACAAACTGATCTACAAATGAGAGAAGATTGCTGCCAAAACTGATTATATAAACTCTTAATTAGTGAGGTATAAATAGATTTATAAAGATGAGGTTTAATGGTTGCACATTGTCTGTGAGGCACATGTAGACCTGAATTAGTGTAAACTTATATGCAGTTAGTGAACTGTATATGCGCATTGAATTTCATTAAGTCCAACCAAGATGAACTAGACATGCAAACTAAAACTCTTTTGTTTCTAATTGAGGTGATTTGGACATCCAAACTAAGACTCTAGTTTGCTATTTTAGGTGTACAATGGAATTTACAATGTGGAGATAATTATCGGAAGGAGATAATAACAAGGAGGGAAACCAATATAAATCTCATCATATTCTTCCTGGTTAGTCAAAGTTGTCTCTAACTTCTACATTAGACAAGGGAGCAAAGTATCATCCACCAAGGGCTGCCAACATGATAACATTATGATTACTGTGGGTCTAAACATGGAGCAAAGTATCATCCACCAAGGGCTGCCAACATGATAACATTATGGATGCCAAGTTGAGCTGTGATATCCAAATGAAAGCATTGGGTCCCACTACCAGGAGGATTGTATAAGGCCCATAATCAATGGGCTTCAACTTATGATTATGTTGGTTGTGAAAACTTTGCTTGTCCAAGCAAAGGTAAACATGGTCACGGAACTTGAAAAGAACGAGTTACCTGATGGCGGTCACAAAGTTGCTTGAATTTTGCTTGGGTTTGGAGAAGAATATCTTGAACTTTGGTACAAAAATTAGCCAACTTTTGCACAAAGGAAGATTAAGAGTACAGGCATTAGGGGCTCGCTGGTTATTTGTATGCAGAATGACCTCCTTACCAAGAAGGTAAGGGCTCTACTACTTGAGTGCTTGGACTTAGGCATGAATTCCTTCTTGTTGATGCTATAATTAAGCTTGGCTTATGACAATCCTCACAATGATATGCCACCAGATATTCTATTTGCTTGAGGACCACACTTATAGCATATTGGGAATTATTGGTCTCAAGCTTGAACAATTGCTATAAGGAAAGCAAAAAGAGGAGCAATGCAAAGAACATATTTCATATGATGAAATCCTCGGTTAACTGTTGGACTCGAATTCAGAGTTTTTTGGTGAGTGAGTTGATGATGGGGGTGGCCAACATGTGATTAGTTCCGAATGAACTTTTTATAAAATTTTATTCCTCCAAGAAAATACTTTAAACTTAAAATGATGAATAAGTTGGCCACTAATGAGTACCTTGACTTGATTTGGATCCATGAAGCCCAAGTATGTGACTAAAGTTCGTCCAAAAAATAGTTTCATCTTGGCCTGGAGCTAGTGTTGGTGAAGAAAACCTGACATTGTCTTGAAAAGGATCAAGATATTATCCCATGTCTTGCAATAGACCAAAATGGGATCTGGATAGGTGACCACAAATTTGCCAAGATGGGGACTAAAGACATCTTTCATGATGCACATAAATGTGGCAAGTCCATTGGCCAGGCCAAAAGGCATGACCAACCACTCATAAAGCCTGAACATTGTCTTGAAGGCTGTTTTTCAGAAATCCTGAGGCTACATGCAGTCTTGGTGATATCCAGAAGTTGGGTTGAGTATAGTGAAGTACCTAGATCCTTGAAGCTGATCTGGAAGGTCATCAATTTTGCAAAACAGGTAGTGGCTCTTCACAGTGATTTTGTTAATATGGCTATAATATGTTAACTGCAATGTTGCACAAGCGTAATGGAATGTTGAACGTACCTCAAAGGATGAAGCCTTTGGGCTCCTCAAAAACGTCATAGCTCGCTCAACTTGAGGCTTAGTAAAATGATACTTGAAAAAGATGGATCCTAGGAGAGCAAGGAAGCATTTGGAAACCTCAATGAGGCTTGGATACCAAATGATATGACCCTGCAGTAAAATTAAAATAGTACATACAAACTAATATGCAAAGAGAAGATTTCTGCTAAAACTAATGATGCTTTAACATGGTGATAATATGTTAACCACGATCTTGCACAAGCTTAATGTAATGTTAAATGTACCTCAAAGGATGAAGCCTTTTGGCTCCTTAAAAACATCAAAGCTTGCTCAACTTGAGGCTAAGTAAAATGATACTTGACAAAGATGGATCCAAGGAGAGCAAGGAAGCGTTTGGAAACCTCAACGAGGCTTGGATACCAAATCATATGAACTGCAGTAAAATTACGATAGTACATACAAACCTATATGCAAAGAGAAGATTTCCACTAAAACTGATGATGCTTTTTATTAGTGAGAAGATTTCGCTAAAACTGATGATGTACACTCTTCATTAGTGAGGTATAAATGGATTTATAAAAATAATGTTGAATGGTAGCAAAGAACCCTTGAACTAAGCATATGCATAGACACCTTAATTAGTCAGATTTACATGCAGTTAGTAAATTAGACATATAAATGGATATTTCAGTCCACTTGAGTATAATTGGATATGCAGACTAGACTTTCTAGTTTCTATTTAAGATAATCTGACACTAGTTTGCTATTTTAAGTGTACAACCTGGAATTTACAATATGCACATAATTACAAGGAAGGAGATAATACAAGGGTGGAGGCCTCTATAACTCTTATCATTAGGATTTTTCCTTTCATTCTTAGAAAAAACTTACTATTGTGGTATAGTTGTTTAAATTTATCTCCTTTTCCACTTTGTCTCGCTAGAGAAGATAACCCATAATACACTAATATTCTTTGGGTTTGTTTTGTAGTGTTTGGCAAAAAGTTTGTGCTATTGGCAATGCCCAATGAGGTTCTTCAAATAGACTATATTAAGCAAAACTTCATATGGAATTTAGCTTTCATTTTTTAACGAGCCATCATCTAAAGCAAAACTATTGCTCCAATTAATTCTCATTCCTCTCTGGCTAATGTTTAGAAGTTTATTGGTATTTCCAATTTATGAGGTTGGAAGCATTCATCAGATTTTGATGGCTACCTTATGTTCTAACCTATGTTCCATGGGGACTTGTCTTGGGGCTTTGTGGCCATCTCAGAGACATGTACCATAGTCCCAAAAAGACATTTTGCCTTTTTGAATGTATCCCACCATCCCAAAAAGCTGTCTTATATCACTTATTGGAACATAGGTTTGAGGGAATTGTCTTCACTTCTTGGGACCTCATATCATTGCCTCAATGTTTCAAGGACTTTGGGATGGGGACAAGACATCCTCTTGCCGTCTTCAATATTCAGTTGCCCAAGTGGGTTGTGCTCGAGATTTTTCAACCCTTTGGTTGGTGTCCCAAAAAAGGGGACTGCGAGGAATGGCTTACTCAAGAGGTCCCCATGGTGTCCAAGGTACATTTGGGTGTTTGGGTGGTGCCTAGCTATCCTTGGAAGAGCATGGAGGTGGTGGAATACCCCCACTATTGTCTTAGGGATGACGAAGTATCTTGGATGGCCAACTGCCTGTATGGGTATTGAAAAATTGAAAAAATGGCAGAGGTGCGCTACTCCGAAATAGACTGTCTTGCAATCTCTTCTTAGTACAAGACATGATTTTTTATTTTCCGATTCATTTTCTTTTTTGTAGAACAAAGCTCTTGATATTTTTTTTTTCAAGAGCTTCATGTTTGTATTTTTTGCAAGCATGAATCATGTATCTACCTTCAATTTTATCGTTGTCTGACTTTCACTTTTGAAGTTCGCTGCTTTTTAGGAGCAAGGGTTTTTTGCATTAACAAATGATTTGACTAACCCATGAAACTCTATCCGAAGTAGATCTGCCAGCTTTGGGTTGACACTAGGGAAGCAAATTGACCATAATAGATAATAATGCAAAAAGATTGTTAAATCTTTGGATGCAGTGGGAGTAACTAAAGAGTTTACAGAAGTAAAATATTCATGCATCCATGAATATCTCCTCCATTTTGCCTTGTCAAAGGTACCTTGGTTCCATACTGTGTGATGTGAGCGAAGGGAATTGATTATTTACCTGATGTAGCTTAGCCTCCTCAACCAAAATCTTGCCAAAAATATGGAGCTCCACGTCCCAAATCCTGGAGCCTAGAGTAAGTTCTCCTAGACGACTAGCACCAAGCATAGACCAGAACTCACATTCATTGTTGTAATGTGGCATAAAAAGACAATAAAACAGAGTAAAATCATGCCAAATAAGCCCTTGTGCTTAAAAGTGAGAAAGCCCTAAAATGAAAAAGGCCTAGGCACTACAAAAGAAGAATCAACACAAACCTCGAGAAACATAACCAAAATTTAAAAAAATAAGAAACTAAACTAAAAGGAAAGAATAATGAACTCACTAACAAACTATGAACAAGGAGCAAAAACTAAGTTGGATAGACAACCTATAGATTTGCACACCCATAACAAGGAGAAACCAAGGAAACATATAACGAACTTGTCCTTTGACAACAAAGGATTGAACCTACACTTTTCAACCATCGAAAAAGGAAGATTGCCATCTTAATTTAATCATTGTATTTTAAGAATTTATAAAGATTTCTAAATCTGAAATTGTCTAAGCTCCTTTGAAGAAAGTAAATCTTGCCAGACTCCTCTCAGCCTTGGGTAACTGGAAATTATACCATTGTTTGCCAACCAATCAACTACTTTATCTGCTTCCTGAAAACAATGAATGAATTTTGTGTTATTGATTTTTTTTTGAAAATTCATACCTTCTGCATAGATATCTATGAAGTTTCCATTCAGCATTAGCCTCGCCATTCATAATGTTATTAATAAACAAAATCTTCCTCAATAAGTAGCCTTCCAATACCAACCTCTCTTGTGAATCTCATCCCTTTGACCATAGCTTCACCCTTGCCACATTGTTGAGATCCCAATATCAACAGCTGCCTAGCAGACTGTGTAACCCGTGCTATTTTGGACAATGCATCATGAACCAGAAGCTTCTAGATTTTCCTTCTGGTTGACGAATCTGTTTAACTAAATGTAACAACCCAACAAAACCACCCCAAGAGAGTTTAATTTTTTTTTAACAAGGTTCTCAACCATCCCAATATATTTCTTTTCAGCATTCTCAAGGCTTTACCACATTTGAGTTCAATGTCGCTACAGACGACACTCAATGGACAAGAGTGGCTAACAGCCCATAGTTTTCTAGGGTTCACCTTGCTAAACCTCATCATTTAGAAGGATGCCAAAGTGGTCCCCCTATCTTTCCTATACCCTCCTCAGTATAGGACAATGCGACCACAACGTAGGGATTATCCTTTAAGGCCCATATCACTTAAAGGGGGATGCCTATTCCCTAACCTTACCCTAAGTCCATCTAGGTAGGTTAATCAGGCGTAAGCCTTGGTGCTTAGTTACCACACCTTCGTGGCCTAGCTAAGGTCATTACCATTCATCTGGTAATTAACATGATCACTTGAACCCTCCACGTTCAAGGTACCACCACTACTGTCTTGTGAATGACCCCTACAACTTCCTAGTTGTGGAACACCCAATCCTCAACGTTCAAGGTGCATCAATTTACAAGAATTTGGCTATTGCATCAATGCAACTCCTTCCAGATTTGTGAGTTTCCTAGTTATTGCATCCTCGCAACTCCTTCTAGGATTCATATCTACTTGGTTGTTGCATCATCACAACTCCTCCCAAGATTGGGCTATTCTCTTGATTCGGGTCCTAAAAGTAGTTCTAGATCCAACCCAAGAACTCTTCCTTAACCCAAGATAACATTTAAGCAAAATATAACCACTCTCTCTAGAATTAAATGCTTCACTTAAATAAATAACATGCTTTAAGCTATAGCACAAAATTGGACATGAGAACATATATATCACATCTCATAAAACATAAGCTTCAGAATAATAACACCACTAAGAAGCATTTCATCAATTAAAACACCATAAATTTAATTGATCCAAGTGCTAACATAAATCCATGTATAGAAGCATTTCTTTAGAAGTAAAAATGATGAATTACAATGCTATCTATTCTACTTAAATATTATAATATAACATTAAATTTCAAATAAGAGTACTAGACAAATAAATCAATCCTTGATTTTGTTCAATGATCAAGCTCTCATTATCTTACAAAACTGCCTAGCTATTAATAATTTGAAAGTTTCCATCTATGTAGCTCCCATTTACATAACAACTTTACATTCCAAAACAAAATAAAGCCATCCGTCCAAGAGGTCTCCATGCCACCTTCTCTCTGCAATCTTCTTCATGAAAGGGATTGCCCATGAATGGAGGAATACTTGGGGATCATGACAGTTCTCTCTCTCTCTCTCTCTCTCTCTCTCTCTCTTCTATATATATATATATATATATATATATATATATATATATATATATGCAATGCAATTTATCATGCTCTAAGTAAATTGCAAGCAACCATGCATAAGCTTTAACAAACAAACAAACAAGGAGAGAATCTCATACTTCTCTCTATAATGGCTTCTTTACCTACTTAAGTCTCAGGAACCATTATAATTGTTTTTCCCTTCCTCAAAGCAAAAGAGAAACAAACTATCTTTTCTTTTCCTTCTCTAAACGAACATTCACCCATAGTTCGAATTTCTATACAATTGAAGTGCTAAATCAACATGAAAACACTTAAATAAAAGCTTCATCTTTTCTTTTGCAAAAATAATACTAACAGAGTATTTTCAACTATTCTTTCTTTAATGAGAAAAGAACATACACAAAACTCCTTCCAATACTCTTGCAACATCTATTACAAAAGATTCAACTCCTCTACATAACCAATTTATCTTTTAATTCCCAACTAGCATGAGCTATTATATTACAATAATAATTAAAACAACTACTAAGATTTACTTCTTTATTAAAGAGACCTGACCTCCAAATAAATATCAACCAACTAATCATTAAAATAATAGCAGCACATTGGGCAGCCAACACCAAGAAAAGAACCAGCGCCAACCCGACTTTTAACCAAACATACGAAGGAAATGCTGGCTCAAGACCACAAGGTGTCTAAGTGCTACCCTAAACGTCTATCCAAGCTATCCGGGAGAACAAACATCACGTCGGCCAGCCAACCAAACAGAGGATAAACCCGCTCATCCGTCGGGATCAGGAATCGAAAAGGGTACATAGGTTGAAAGCACTCAATGCAACACAAACCACCATGAAAATGCAAATATAAAAAAGAATACAACACTCCCTCGAAAAGCCCACCTTAGCCTCCCAAATACGGAGAACACAACAAAGAAATGAGCTAGCTAGACATTGATCTAGGGAGACATAACCAGACAATTGCCTAGGCAACGTCTAAGCACCCGACTAACAAAAAGAGTGACTAGCTTGGGCGGAACATCAACTGAAGAAACTTATCAAGCATACGATTGAGGAGGAGCCACAGGCTTAACTAAACGGGGTTTACGAACATCAAGAAGATAATCATTGCTATAACAAAAACAAGAAGACAATCTACAGCCAATAACAAAACAGCAAGAAATTCATCTACATCCATTACAAAACAGCTTTGCACTTAGAAGGCGCTACCTTTGCCAAGCCTTCCCAACGCCTCGCAGTCCAGAATCATGTTGCAATCTCCTTTCTTTTTCCAAGTTCGAGCTCCTTTCCTCCAAAAGTTTTTCCCCCAATTCATCCCATCCGCCTTCAAATGAGCTAGGGTGCGGCCTTCTTGTATGGCCAGGGTAACGCATGGAGCGTTTTCAAGAATACATTCTTTAATTTGCCACCTTTTTCTCTCTTAAATTAGAGCGCCACCAAAGCATGATAATTTCATAAAAAGGCCTACCAAGCTTAATAAGCCATATTAATTTACTTAAACCATAACCTTTATTAATATCAATGGTTAATATTAATTATTAACCTTGATATTAACATTCTCAAGTATTAATAATGCTAAGTGTATTAATACTTCTTGAGTTAATTGGTTCTATGCTTTTTAATTTAATCAAAACCAAATCTTAACCAAGTCCATAATACATTACGTTGCTTTATCCTTGAGTAGGCGGATTTTTAAGATAACCATACATTATCCCCTACCTACTAAGAATGACTCCTTGTCGATAGCAAGCTCATGGGCCAACGATGTATTCAAACGACAAATGCAAATACAACTACATGAAGGATATACTTTACCCTTGAGCTGTCGATGAACATGTCATCAGCCATCATTTCCCCAATTTTTCTCTCAACTCAGGTGGTTGTCCCTTTTCAATCCACCGGTGAGAGTAGTTGGTCCTGCAACCACAAATGCATCACCAATACCGTATTCCAAAAGTAGAAATCAATCATAAAGTGCGACAACCACTTCTATTGACATCATAAAAATGAGACTATGCATCTAAATCTCCATACAACAATACATAAGTGAATGTCAAGAATAAGTCCCGCCAAGGAGGGGTGTTACACTAAATTTCTTTGTATACATTTCTTTATGGGGCTAATGGCCAATTTTAACATCCATTTTGGGTCATACCCACAAGTACAAGGTTATGTGCTTGATTCTAAATAAGAATTTTATTAATGTCAACTGATGGCCAAAGTAGGCCAATGGGACTTGTCGAAAATAGCTCTTACAATGCACTATATTAACAAAAAGTACTACAAAAAATAGCTACGCTAGAGTAAAAAAACTAGTGTAAACTACAGTGAAGTGGAACAATTGTATGGCATAAAATTACAGCCTCAAGGGTTGGCCAAAAAGGGATAAACCCTAACATGCTAGAAGGAATGATGAAGAGAGAGTCAGCATTTGAGGTAGAAGAGAGACAAAAACGAGCTCTAATGTATCCAAGTGTCAACACTAATCTGTAGTGAGATATAAGCCTTAAGGTACACGCATAGTTGTTGTCATCACCATCTATTGCCAAAGGGCCAACACCGGATTTAATGATGCTTCAAGGAGAATGGCTAGGACTAAGAGGGCATTCATGGCTGTGGAACCAAAAGAAGAAGATAGGAAACTGATGAGATGCATCTGTCTGCAACTCCTTGGTTGAGGCATGGCCGAAACCTGGCCCCAAAGAACTGCAGTCCTGTCTTGCTGCATGCAAGAAAAAGAAAGAACCGAATCTCTAGTAGCCACTTTCGTATGGAAACAAGGGAAGACAGATCTGTCATGAACATTCTTTGGAGCTGTAGTTTCAAATGAACACTTCGTTACTCTTGATCGCAGAGATGGACTTGTAGCTGCCCCATAATAATTAATGTCAAAGAGTGATAGCTTGCCTAAGGTACAGAGCCAAGCAACTTTGGTCAGTGTAGTAGAAAGAGTTGAATATCCCTATGAGACAATTCCGAAGTTCCTCTTAAGTTTACATCAATGTTTCAAAAAATTTGTTTTCGGTATGTTAAGATATGTCCATCTATGATTTAGCCTTCCCTTCAAGGACCCTTCAATTCTATTCTAAGCATAGGGCCCATGAGATAATAGCTAGGGGACTTTTTAAGATGGCATTTGCGTTCTTATCCATTGGTGGAATTCTCTATACTTTGAACAACATGCCCAAATATTTTGAGAAGACCCAACATAAGCCAAATTTGAGAAGAAAAGACAACCATGGTTTCTTTCAATACTCAGTTAATCAAGAATGAATCAGTAAATGATTTACATCCTCTTAACTCTTCAAAAGCATTCTCACACAAATAGCATTTTGTGGCCCATAAAACACTCTTCTTCATTGTTGTTTGCCTATAAGAATGTTTCCATTAGCAGCAATTCATAGAAACACTTTGCTTTGGGCCAAGTATGAGATTTCCACATGTCAGCCCAAATCTGAGATGGGTAAACTTCTTGAGTTTCAGTGATAATGTGATTATAATCTTGTCTTGTTGAAAATTCCCCCAGCCATTATAATCCCAATTAATTACATCCTCCTCCTCAAGTTGAGGTGGTCGCTCATGTCATAGAAACTTTTCCGTTCCATCTTACCATACGATGAAAGGAGCTGTATGTGATAAACTGATTCCACTATCTTTCTGCCCAACGTAGGCTCACCTTCATGGTCCAATAGTTCCTGATCTTTGAATCCCATGCTGGTTTCAAACATTCGATAATCTATTGGAGATCCCTTAGTATAGGGGCTGGTTCATCAACCACGTTTCTTGCCAAAAGTTTGCTTTATCACCCTTACCAATCTTCCAGAAGGTATTTTTGAGCATAAAGTCCCTTCCCCTATTGATATCCTTCCATATTGCCGAACCATGAGTAAGAGAGATGTTAGTAAAATACGTCTCATATTCTTCGTTTTCCAAATATTTGCCTCTTAACATCTTGCTTTTTATTTATCTTTCTGTACACTCTCCTTGTTAGTTTGGCCACCTCCTTCCATGCAACTAATGGAAACTTAAGCTTCTCTTCTCTGCCTTGCCAAGGAAATTTCTCGTTATCAATTCAATTTCATAGGCACTATCAGTGCGGAGAACCAGTATGTGGGCATGACCTGAAAAACTGACTGAATCAGAGGGATTCATGAAGCTAAAGGCAACCACCTCCCTTTCCAACTTATCAGGTGCGTTTGTAACATCTCAGTCATGTGTTCCCATAAGCTGCTCTTGGCTTGACCTTTAAGAGGCAGAATTCGCAAGCTCAAATCTGGATGTGGCCTTTTGAAATCCGGATTGCCTTTCAAAGTACATCTGTGCTCCTTTGTCTAGGTTAAAGGAAAGAACTTTTGATTTTTTGCTTGTTTACTATTTGCTCTGAATGTAAGCCTGTAAAATCTCCTTAACATTTGATTTCTTTGATGGTGGTTCCTACTGCAGGGAATTTGTCATCTACAATTGTTGTGTTACCAGATCCCCTGAACGTGATATCTTATATGGGCTTTCCATTACTAACATTCATTGGGTCTTTTCATCCTGAAACATTTCTGCCAAAACCAGTCATCTCTACCTGTTTCTTATCAATAGTTATTAGCATTTAAAATCTCTGTACATTTGGTGTTGGACCAATTCCTAACGACCACATTGACTAGTTCCTATCCTCTTTCTTTCTGGAAAAGGATAGTAGCAAATATTGAACATTTTGTTCTATATTAAATTGTACGTATTTAGTGCCTGTCTTAACTGGGTTTCTCTTCCAATTTGCTATCCTGGTAAATGGTGGAAGACATATTTAGATACCTACTGTTTTGTGTTGTTGTCGATATTGCCTGCAACTTTAATGTAATTTATTTTTACCAGCAAAAGCTTCAAAAACATTGAATTCTGGAGCTCCTTGCCTATAATGCGGTATAAATTAGAGGATCATGCCTCGTTACATCTGGTTGACATGTTAATTTGATTTTGAACCAAAAAACAAATATGTCAAGTAAACTAATGGTCTGTATTGTGCTTGCAGCTTAACTGCTAAGATCTTGAGATGACCACAAAGGTCATGATATACAAAGAATTTAATGCCATGGGACTTTTAAAGAAATTTGATGGTTGATCTGTAGTTGCTTCTAGTAGACTGTGTATGCGGCTTCAACTGTGGGTGGCATTGAGGTTGGAATTGCAACAAATATTTTTGTCTGGGAAACTAGACACTGCTTTCTGCCACTTCTTTTGCAGAATTTATTATACCCAAAGGTCAGACCACAAACTCTGGGGCAGAACTGAACTACACTTTGAAGTTAGAAAAAAAATTAAATAGAGATTTCTGGACAAAGGAATTCTTTGAATAGATGAGAATTGTGAACTGCACCAGATTTTTGGACAAAGGGATTCTGTGAAGAGATGAGAATTGTAATAACATAACTGAACAATGGGGCTTCTTGTACCATAGATGGCATGACAGAAGTTGGTACAAATATAATGACAGTCTTTTCCTTATTATTTGCTTTCCTTACCCTGTACCATACTGTATGGTTGATAAGTCACGTCAAGGTGTTGGTAGGTCACATGAGATGTAGAAATTACGATATTATAAATAGAAACCTTATCGTGCAAAGTATAGAGGAGTAGGAATGTCGATGGAAGTTAATTGCCTAGCATGGTGGCTTTCATCCTTGAGATTGATGTAGTGACTAGTCTTTGCATAGGAAATGAGATAATCAATACATACCTTACTTAAGTACCAAAATGATGCAGTCGACCTGTGTTTTCAAATGTTTCTTGCAGCACACTGCACTCTAAAGTTGAATCTGCAAGCTTTCTTGCTTCCACTCGCAATGGCTTGAGAAACATGCGGTGGTGCAATTAAATTTGCTGCACTTTTGTTGTTTGTAGTTTGTACCAAAAAGCTGCCTGGAAGTATCCAGTGGTTGTAGCTATTGGAATGCTGGAATTTGCTTTTTTGTATTCAGTTTTTCTTCTGGTGCATCTTTGAATGGGCCCCATTATGAAAGCTGGCAATTATCTAAGGATTTTTCCTGCTACCCCCATTGTAACCGTGAATTTCTGTCCCATTACCTATCACTATGGATCTCCCACTTCCTGAAATGAATGGTCTGATTGATGAAAACTCTGAAGAAACATAAGCCTGATGATAAACATCAATGAAACATCTAATCATTTTTTCGTTGAAGGAAAGGAAGAAAAAGGAGAGTTCCCTATGCAATTGACATAAATGCAGAGCATCTCATAGAATACAGAACTAAAAGTTGTCCTCATGCTCCAAACACCTCCACACAGTCACATGTAAAGCTCGTTCCATTCCATACCATGCACTGTAACTTGTTGCATATGCACATGTTTGGGATCATGTCCGAATTCAAGAGAGGATTCCTTAGATTTACTTTCTAGAGCACGAGTTCACTCTATTTGGATCTAGTGCAGTTTTGATGGCCTTGCTTCTTACTTGGAAGATGTGCTTGCTGCAATTTCTGGATTTTGGTCCTAAGGACCCCTACAATAAGTCTCCTCTATATTATTGATTTCGATGGCTGGCAAATAGTACATTTCATTATGTATGTTATTAAGACAAGCAAACACGTACTTGCTCAATATGTTTCAATTCTTATGCAAATGGTCCATATGATGTTGACAGACTTATTGAAGAATACACTGATGAATTTATTGTGTAGGATTACAATGTTATCATTGTTTTGTGAATGTACTTTACTTTCAAGTATGTGGTGGAAGAGAACTCTCTTATTATATTAATTGAAATTGACAAATACTTGAAACAGTAAGGATATTGATGGATTATCATTTCTCATCATTCCAGTCACTGAGCAAAATATGATCAAGGGCAGTCTATTGGAGTTACCATTTATAATTTTCTGGGGCACAAAACTCTGAGGTGGGCTTAAAATTTCAATCCAAAAAAAGACAAGGGCAAGAGTTAAGACTATTAAATTTAGTAAAATGATAGTATTCCCAGGCTTCGAATGGTATGCAGCAGGATGCCTTAGAAAAGGGCTAGAGGCTCTGGAAATTGCCATTTCTCATGTTATGCCTTTTGAATGGATTGATGATGGCTGTAATGGAGAAATTCCATATCATGCACACAACATGTGGGATGTCCAACTCTGTGTTTCATTGTCCTTGTATGAACTGTTAATCCATAATTTTTTTTATTTATGAAGTATGAATGTCATTGATTAAAAAAGGGCAAAAAATCATTGTGGCGGTAGTGATTGAAGCACGCATTGTGTTTCCATGCTCTGTTTCCCAGCATTTTAGTAAACTATATACTTCTTTCTTAGAACTATCCTCTTCCAGAAATTATCTCATGAGGACTCAATGGTAAGTGTCTTGTGCTCATTATTAAGCTTGGGAATACTTACTGCATCTAGATTTGTAGTTATTTATCTCTGCTTTTACTTTTCCTGCTGATGTTCTGGTTGGTAGTTTCTTAAAATTCTTAGTGTAAATCAAACATACTATCTATACTCGGCTTATGCATCTTGTCAGATGGTCCATTATTCTTCCAGTAAGCTGGGTGCGAGCCTTTTGGCTTCCTCTGGTTCTTGCAGGTGCTCGAGCAATTGGACTGCGGGAGCGTCGATGGCTGTCGAGCAGTGTGAGCATTGGATAAACTTTTTCTATATTTATATGTTTATGTACACTGTTTATTGAAATCTAGCTAGTGAATGCTCAATCATCTTAGTGGTTCATTCTAGTATTCTTTGATTAATATTTTCTCATGGATAGTTATTGAGTGGTCCTTATTTGCAGGCAGGAATACCCTTATTCCCATATGATTTCCCTGACTGCAAAGCATACTGGGATTTCATGAACAAAGAAGCTGCTGTATATGAAGAGATGATTTCTCTCAGGCCATCTTCCAAACGACCCCCCCCAATCTTACTTCCGTCTCCCTGGAATTCTATACAGAGTTCTGTCCAGAGAGGATGCAATGGAAGAGGGGACCTTCCTGCTCATATTTCAGAAGCAGAGGATGAATATTCAGGACCTATGAATGCACATGGGTTTAGCTTAGTGGATTCTGTACAAAACAAGCTCGGAACTCCAGATGTAACAAGTAAAGAACAATCAGATAGCTATGATTTTTCATCAATTCAGAAGACAAATTCTTGTTTTCCTGGTTTCATAGTAAGAACATCAACCATACTGAAGCAACATTTGAGAAGAATTGGTGGCCTTAATCTCCTCATATTTCCAGAGACTCAAAGTTGTGAAAAGAAGAATCACTTCTGCTTAACAGATGAAGGACGAGTTCATTGGAAATTGAAAGGTGTGAGTAATATAACTTTTGAACGTGAACCTTGCTTTTTGAGGGTTCTTCTTTATGCCCCAGGGAAAGGTGTATTTGAAGACGGCGCTATCATCAGTGCACCAACGGGCAGTGACTTTGCTCAGTGGTCTTCCAGGTATGTACATTTTTAAAGCTTTGATGTGAGTTTTGCTGTCATTTTCTTCCTCCAACTCTTCGTTCTTCCTACCAGATGGTTGTAACTGCTATGGCTGGTTGTAATTTTGAGGCTCACATTAAAAATTGATATTCTCAACAAATTTCTTTTCAACTTCTTATTTGTTGTTGTCAACTTCAAGACTAATGTTGGTCTTGCTAACTATTTGTCTTTGAAAGAGTAGATCTGAAAGGTGGCAGGGGCTTGAGATTCCTCCCAGTTTGAGGAATGTGGATTGCAATCAACAATGGATGAGCAATAACAAAATAATACAATCTGCAGATATGTCTTCAAGATGTGGACAAGAAAATTTGCGTAGACCTATTGGCTTTGTGACAACAGGTGCTTGTCGGGGCAGGTATATTGTAAATCATTTTATTTAGCAGGTTAAAGATGCTAATAAGAATAGAATCTGATTTTTAATTTAAGAACACTAACCCTTTTTTTTTGGCTTCTAACAGTGTACCAGCTTTGGCTGTAGCCATGTGTGAAGGGACTATTCTAGGGCAACTGAGAGCAGAACAAGGGAGGGAAACAAAGTGGAGGAAAAAGTCTGAAATTTTTGTACTTGTTAGGAATATGAAGTCAAATGTATATAGGCCTGCTCTTGCATCCATAGTCCTTGAAGAAATTGAAGACATAACTTATTGGTAGGGGAGACGAATATAGTTTTTGAGCTCATCTACTACATAGCCACTGCACAGTGAGTGAAGCTGCTCCCTCTGGTGGAATGAAAAGCAGACCTTTTCAAGCTCTGTGCCTAAGTAATCCCTTCGTATTTTTTTTTAACTGAAAAAAGAAGTTCCTGAACACCTTTTCAGCATGAATGGTTTCATTTTGAGAGAGCAGCGGGTCTACCAATTTCACCATGACATATAGAGGTTCTTCAAAATTTAACCTCTCATTTTTCATTGGTTCATATTGAACCTATTTGTAGTCCATCTTCCTAATTTTTCGACTCCATCTTAATAAAAATTAGTTCAAGTTTAGAGTCTATATTGTCTAAATGTAAATACGTAGGAAGTGTAATATATATTTTTTTTAAATAGTGAATTGAACTCTGGGATCTTCATTGCGATGGTATCTAAGAATAGTCCAAAATATAACGACAACGTATTTTTTTTTTTTGGTCTTTTAATAAAATAAATGCAATAGGTCCGAGGTGTAGACCAATTGGTTCATCCAAACCCCATAAGGGCAAAGGTCCAAGGTTCAAATTTCGGGCCTTGTCGGATTGAACGCTTGTCCCTTTCCTGGTGCTTTCAGCGGTGTAAAAGGTTTTAAATGATTGTGGTGTGGCGGTTATAGGGGCGGACTGCGCGAAGATCTGTGGGGCGGCTTCCGGGGCGGACTGCCCAGAATATTGTGGCGGTCATAAAAGCTGGACAGCCTGCCCGGATTCGTGGCGGCTACCAATTCCATCATGTTAAAAAAATAAATAAATGCAATTTATTAACAACTATATACATGTATATAGAGGTGTAAAACAAAACTTGTAGGAAAATATAATAAACACTTTCTTAATATCTATTTATATAATTAAATATTAAACATTTTTACTTTTAATTAACCTACAATATCAATATATAATATTGTGGTTGAGTGAATCCATGTTCCCTGCGTAGCAGGCCACATGCCTATCACCAAGTAACAAGGATTAAGCTCATTCTCATAGTTAGTGTTATTTTTTTTAAATATTATATGATTTTCTGATGTCTGCCATCAAGTAACAAGGATTAAGCTCATTCTCATAGTTAGTGTTATTTTTTTTAAATATTATATAATTTTCTGATGTCTGCCATCAAGTAACAAGGATTAAGCTCATTCTTTGACAACCTATATGTTTAATCCAAAGTTAGTGTTAATTTTTTAAATTAAAATAATATATCATTTTTCGATATTATGTGTAACTTATACTTCATATTATTAAATGATATTAGCTTGAATGGTTTTTTCAATTTTTAAGAAGATCTAGGTTTAAATCTTGTCAAACATGGTACATATAATTGTTAAACTGTTGTAATATCATTATATGATCATGATATGATACAAGTGAGATCCGTTTCAATTTGTAACAAATTAAAAAAACTTAATACTTTTTATAATTTTCTCTTTGTCAAATTAATTAAGATAGCATAGCTCTAAACCATGAAAAACATATACCCTCTATGTACACTTGTATAATGGATGCAGGCCGAGTGATTTCAGGTAGCAAAATGAATCGTGATTTTATTTATAAATAATATTTGGATTTACCTTTTATTCCATTAATCCTTTGTCTTTGTTTTCGATAATTGTGGGGATTAATTGGGTAGATTGTTGAAATCCATTACACACCTTATTGCTTATTATAATAGTCGAGTGTTGGTTTTCATTATGGTACACACGTATTTTGGTTTTCATTATGGTACACACGCATTTGTATGATTTTTGTTTCCTTATCGTTTAGGTTCTAATTTGTGTTAGAATTGTTTGTCTAAGGGATGATTGATGGGTGATTGTGTATATTTTAGGCTTTGAAAATGTGACAATCACAATTGCTCCCATGGATCACACTTGAACGTCGATTTATTTTGAACCTATCAACATCTTATGTAAAGTTATATATTGATGGAACAAATTTAATAGTTTTATACAATCTTAGTTATTTTCTAAAATAAAGTGAGATTATATATTTTGATTGGTAATGATTTATTTTTTTGGTTGTTTCATAGATGACTCATTTATGTTAAAACCATTCTATTTTATTTGAAGGGCCTATCTTTACAACTAGTAAAGATCTTCCTTTGTAAATTTGTGTTTAGTTGTAGAACTAAGGGCTTTGGCATAGTAGAAATTGTAAGATATAGAATCTAGAACAATGTTTGATTCCCATAAAGAATAAGAATGATAAGGATAATATTAAGTATTAGCTTGGTTAACTTGCAATATTCATCTTTTGGGTAGATAAATCTATAATGTGGCTAATTACCTTGAAAGGACATAGTCTTTGAACATGCTTCTTGCCTTAGTTTGTGATAAGCTATTAAGGCTTTTTTTATGTATTAATTATATGGATGAAGGTGCAAAGTTTTCAATTAAAACATCAATATTAATAATCATTCTTTGATCAAGAATTGCTTGTTTTGAAAGAAGTTAATCAATCCTCTATTAAGCATGCAACATAGTAGATATAGTAGGAGGTGTGAGATCTTTGATGTTTCCCTTTTAATTATTGTTTAATACATCTTTAACTTTGTTGAGCCAAGAAAACAAGCCATAGACAATATTTTATATATGAACCTTCTTGTATGGTATATGTGAGATATAGTATGAAAATATTAATATAATATAGTAGGGGAATGCGTGCAAGATTAGTGTATGCGTGCAATGTTAGTGTGTGAGAATATATGAGATAGAATGAAAAGATGAATATAATATAGTAGGGGAATGAATGCAAGATTAATATAATATAGTAGGGGAATATATGTGCTAACAAATATGTGTGAAGAGCTATAACCCTACCAATACACCCTTTAATAATTTATTAGACATACAATTATAGACATGTTCTACTTACCTTCATTAACAATAGTAGTGCAAGATTTGGTTATGACATGGGAAATTTGCCCATGGTTATAGGCTAGTCAATTAACAAGAAGAGATTTTACTTTATTTGGTCCCTACACATTCTCTCTACCTTTATTAATCACATAGGCAAGTATATAGTTTGGTTTGTAACTTATGGTCCAATGCATGACAAGTATATAGTTTGGTTTGTAACTTGTGGTCCAATGCATGACTTGCAAGAGGTTTGAAGTGTTGATAATGAAAAGTGTAGACAAAAGTGTCTTGTTAAATTGGAAGAGTAAACTAATCAATTTTCTTACCAATAAAATTATAATTGAGTTATTATTTTGTTTTTTTTAGAAAAATGAACATAATTATTTTAAAATAATATAATTCAATATCATAATTCAAGTGTATTGAAATACCGATTTACAATTTATAAACAAACACAAGTGTCACTTGCATTTTTTGATTGAACAATTAACTTTTGACTTTGTTGACCATTTCCATGTTACCATCATATCCATATCACTATCATAGTTAAAATAGCCTTTTTCTCAAGTATTTAGCAAGAAGAGACCTAGGTTCAAACCTTGGGGGCATGTTGTCAGCTTTGCAAAGATAGTAGTCTATTTTGAATCCTTTGAGTGCACACCAGATCAACGACAACGATACAAATCCTGAGTGATCGGATGGTCTCCATCTCACGTTGGGTCAACAACAACGAGACAAATAAGCTTGTTGAGAGCAACCCCTGTGGGTTGAACCCTGCACTTCCCAGTTACTAAAAATAATGGTTGTAACCAACTCCCCTATGTAATAAAAAAAATAGTCTTCATCTTACAAATAAGAAATTGAAACAAATATGTTAATGATTTAAAGTTATATATGCTTAGTAAAAATATTAAAGGTTAGTCGGCTAGGTGGATTGGTAAGAAGTTGGGCACTTACCAAGAGGAGACCTAGGTTCAAACCTTACGAGCATGTCCAATTTGGGCAAAGGTAGTAGTCTGACCTGAGTTTGCCGAGTGTGCGCTAGCTTGATGACGAAGGTACTAACCCCGAGCCACCGGGGGTCTCCCTCACTTCAGGTCGTGTTTATCGAGGCGAGGTAGGGGTTATAGTGGTAGCACCATGATTTGGCGCTACGATCAAAGGCAATGCGACTTGACCTTGTGATTAGTTGTTCAAAAGGTACTAACCCCGAGCCACCGGGGTCTCCCTCACTTCAGTCGTGTTTATCGAGGCGAGGTAGGGGTTATAGTGGTAGCACCATGATTTGGCACTACGATCAAAGGCAATGCGACTTGACCTTGTGATTAGTTGTTCAAAAAGAAAAGGTTTTTGTCGATTCCTCTTATGTATAAAAAAAAAGTTAAAAGTTAACTTTTCATTAAGTAAATATTAAATGATTGATTTATTTAATTTTAATATCTTGATGTTATGATTCTAGGTACAAATATTTGTGAGACAAATTTGACTTATATTATGCCACTAATTACTTTAAAATGTATAATATGCTCAACTACTTCAAAAAAATAAATGCTACTTTGACTTAGAATTAAAGAAAGTTGTAAGTTAAAGTGTACACTATAAATATAAACTGTGTATTTGACTAAAGGTTTTTTATATCTTAAAATTAAAGATATAAACTGTGTATTTGACTAAAGGTTTTTTATATGTTAGAATTAGAGAAAGTTGTAAGTTGTAAATATATATCCTGTACACTATAAATATGAACTGTGTATTTGACTAATATTATCGTGTACCCTATAAATATAAACTGTGTATTTGACTAAAGGTTTTTCATATGTTTAGAAGTCCTGTGAGTACAGAGTGAATATAGTTTCCATATAACTTTTTGTAACAGGACAATTCAAGCAAATATTATGAATATCTCTTCTATACGAATATATAAGAAAATACATAATTTTATAGTTTTATGGTTAATATTTTAATGATTATTAATTTTGAAATCAAAGAGTATAAATTTTCAATAGATTAGTAACATAAAACATCATCAATTTTCTATAGTTTTTATATTGAATGAAAATAGGCAAATAGATCTAAGGGCAATTATGTTTTTTATAATTTTTTTGTCCTTTTTTAATTTTTGTACTCGTCTAAAAATAAGTGTTTATTTTTTAAATTAAACTTACCTTTAATAATAAATAAATCTAAAACATGTAATTATATTAAAACTAAATGAAATTTAGGTCCATAGGGCTTAAAATAATTTGTTGGGATTGAAGAATTTTACATATTAAACTATGGTTCAAATCTCATTGGTGAACCTAACATTTTTGTGAGTCGAGAGTGAGCCCCACATTTGCTTGTTTTAAAAAGCAAGCAAGTGTTGTGAGTGCAAATAGGAAGCAAGTGCAAGCAAGGCGAGAATCAACCCTTTTTGTTTTAGATCTTTGGAAAAATAAAAGTAAGACTCATGAGGAAAATCTAGGTAGCATGGTAGGAAATTCAATTTTGAAAGTCTAAATTGGAAATGACAATGCTTTAATTCGAAGTATGAATGCACTATATGGGCACAAGATGAAGGTAAGATTTATAGAAAACCAAATCCTTGTAGTAATTGTTACACTAGAAGTGATTATCAATGATGAGATGATTGAGCATGACATAATGTTCTTAAAAATAGAGGGTTATTAAATTGTGTATTTTATGTTACAATATGTGGTGGTTAAGCTTCTCTTGAGGCCATGATTGACTTTTATATTGTATTGTTCATTTATGTCCTTTGCACCCTTGTAAACCTTGAAAAGGGTGTTTTTTAATATTTTATTATTTTAATCCTTAAGGTCAGTCTCTTGACCTTGACCTAAAGGTATCTTGTATTTTGATATAAATACCTCATTAATGCAACCATTTCATTATTGTTTGGAGTGTAGTTCTATTCTTTGATAGTTCAATTATTTGGTGTCCACAAACACCCCCATATATTGTGTATTGTTTTGTGTATATTTTCTTTTCATCAATACTAGATATTGTGTTAATTCCATTTGTTTCTAGAAGTTGCTACAAAATATTAGAGTGAGTGTGAATCTCCATTACACGATTGCTTGCTATCAATAGTTTAGCTTCTATGACTTCTCTCAAGGGCAACTTTGTTTGGAGTAGCCAAGAAGATTTTTATGTAAAGTTGACAATGAGACTTGAAGAAGGATTTTTTGACAAAAACCCTAGGTTGGCTTGGATTGCGAGGATCTCATTGGATTCAACATGTTTACTCTAAGGGAATATTCATAGATAGGTTCCTTTGTCCCTCTCATTGGCACTCAATCATTTTTATTTATTTTGATTTTTGATCGATTGGACACCTTGGTTTTAGGATTTAGTTTTTTTGATATTTTTTGAAAACCTCATTTTTCTTTTACATATTTTTTAAAAATCAAAAGAAATAAAAAGGATCAAGTGCCAATGAGAGGGATATAGGATGCCTTAGTTTTAAGATTAAGTTTTTTGAAAACCTCATTTGTCTTTTATGGATTTTTTCAAAAAATATATTTCCTTTTCTCTTTTAGCTTGTTGTGTTCAATAGCAACATAGATGAGAGGATTGACTACATGGCTACTGTGAAAGAAGAAAATAATAGATTGATTTTTTTGAGATAGAGCCCTAGTGCTAGAGAAACCATGGGTAGGCTTCCAAGCTACTTACAAAATTGTTAAAATAGTTCATTAATTTTTTTGTTGCATAAGCATGAGAGTATGTCCTGATTGGTTGCATTTGGCAAAAGGGTTATGTAGGTAAAGTCATGATAGATACAAACAACCCATCAACATTTTTGGATTATTTTCAAAATTTTAAAGGTTGTCCCAATTTAGTATATTTTTCCAATCTGGCTTTAAGTACTAATTTTCGAGCTTTAAAAATTTATGTAATTTTCCTCCACAATGCAAAAAATTGAATTTAGATTTTGAAATATTGCATGGTGAGCACAATACAAAAAAAGTGCATGGATGCGTGTGAATGAGCACAATGCATGTTGGTCTCACATGCCTAGTAGGAGACAAAAGGAAATTATTTGGAATATTTACTTTATTAATAATTGTTGCCACTTATCTCCAATGGGCATCTTGGGGATATTACTAGCCCAATCCAACTTAAAGCACTTTAGGAAGGAAAAGGTCCTAAGTTTGAATTCCTAGTTCCATAACCTTTTTGAGATTGATGACATTAGTATGACGACACAAATAGATGAGGTGACACCTAATGATTTGGAAGACCGTACAACTAACATTGGAAAATGACATCAAGATGATATTCCATACAATTGAACATGGAAAATGACATGGCAGGTGATGTGGCCATCCATACAACTGACATGGTAGTTCGTACAATTGACATGACAAAGATATTGGCACGACACAGTGGGTGACATGATGATTAACATAGAGGAAGGCATGGAAGGTGGGTAGAGTGCCAATGTAGCAAGCCATACATCACTTTGCATGTATAAATATAGGATTGGCCAATCAAATTTTACCAAATCATAGAATTTCACAAGTCATTTGCATGGTCAACAACAAACATGGTGAAGCACAAAATTTAAAGTGAATTAGGACACAATATGTGGCATAGTGTAGTTTACATATTGTAGAGCTAATCAAAGCATGATAAGCGATAGTCAGATTGCCTATATCTACCATGTGGCCTACATAGTCAGTGTACAAGTGGCAACCCCTAGTTGTGACAAGTGGTGTCACATGATTTGTTGGTACACTATGTAGTTAGCATGCAATTGGCATCCCCTTAGCCACTCACATAACATGTGATGACTTCCTATTTGCTACAAACATTAAAACAAATTTCAAAGGTTTTGGAGGTATTTTGTGTGATTTTTGGGGGCCTGAAATTTTGCAAACAAAAGTGTTTTGAGCCTTTTTTAAATATGCACGATTTTCAAGATCTTTGCATTGGTAGATGTTGTTTCTGGTCACAACTACATTTAATATTTTGTATTTTGATAGGATAGTTATGGATCACCATGTGATTTTGTCGAATTGACCAAGCTATGCTACTTGGAAAATCAAGATTAAAGCTTTGCTCTAGAGTAAGGGGCTACTCAAATATGTAAATAAGAAACCTTGTGCTACTGATTCTAAATAAATAAAGCAAGCCTATAGGGATCAAAAGGATGAGGTTCGTGGTGTTATAGTCCTTCATGTCGACAATGTCTATGACACCCATGTTAGCAGCACCATGGACCTCAAGGATTTACTTGATAGGTTTCATGGATTGTGTGATCATATTAATTCTACACAAATCAATAGGTTAGAGGTTGAGCTTGCTACTTTGACTATGAACTGTTTTGATACTATTGATGAGTACATTAGTCATTTCAATAAATTACAAAAAGATAACCAAACTATAAGAAGTTACCTAAGGTGACAAAAGGACAAAAAGTTATGGAGAAGAAAAAGAACATTGAATTACTGAATACTATCTTCAATAATGTTTCAGAGACATTAGATAGTTGATATTGTATTTGAGATGCTTTGTGTATAATTTCCTAATTTTATTGCCTAGAAGACAAATATGTAAGGGTAGTTTTGTGATCAATCAAGCCTACCTAAAGGAAGCTATTGCCAAAGCTCCAAATGACAAGAAGCCAAGACAAAATAATAAGTAGCCCAAGAAGCCCTTCATGTAATTTTTACAAGAAGGAAGGACATAAAACATCTTTTTTTTTGGATTTGCATGAAGAAATTTGAGGAAACATAAAGAAATGGGGGTGATGATGCTACTCTCTTCTATGCATAGTGTGAAGTTAACTTTAATGGAGAGACCTCATAGACACACATTTCTTCATTCAACATATTGGACATTCACTTCTAATGAGTGGATTACAAATTCAGGGGAAACTAAGCACATGATGAAGTACAAACATCTCCTATAGAGGTGTAACAAATCACAACCTGAGGGACATGTTATTGAAGATGATTCTTCTTTGTAGGTTGCAATATGTGGAGAGATCATCATTGGATCTTCTTCCTTTGATGAGATACTCCATGTTCCTAAAGTTAGCCTTGATTATTGTATATTTATCACATTACTAATATGAATAAAAAGTGGAATTCTAACCTAATCGTTGGGTAATTAAGGCTATAGAAAATGGATCTAAAATTATTGCTTTCGGGCTTCCGACTATTATGAGTGGGAACAAATGCATAAGTTGGGATAAAATATGACTTTCTTTCTATTTCTTCTTCTAAGAAGAAATATTTTATTGGTATGGTTGTATATGTAAATGATGGGAGTCAGAGGTGGTACCATAGGCTTGGGCATCTAATCTATGTATCCTTTAGATACACGAGTCATTGTTAGATGGCCATTGGACTTCCACACATATCCCCTCCAAGTGGTGCATGTGAGGGATGTATTCTTGGGAAGCATCATAGGAAGACTTTTCCAAAAGGGACTACAATATGGGATTCTCACCCCTTGGAGATCATACATAGTGATATTTGTGGACCTATGAATACACCATCTCTTTCTACAAATATGTGCTTCCTTAGTCTTTAAAGAAGTCAAAGACCACTTGTGGATACTATAAGGATGGACATTTGATAAATAATTGCTTGCTAAAATTGTAAAGGATTGAAGTTGATTTCTTAAAGATTGGTGGACATTTTCTAGATGAGGGAAATTTTAAAACTTGAGATAAAATACAATATTTTTCTTTGCATATTTCCATATGAGTCTCTTGCCTACATTATATAATTCTCAACTACCTATTACTACCACTTATCCATACATGTGGGATAATTACATTTATTATAATATTATAATATTAAGTGCAATCGTATAATATTAATTACCTTTCTTGGGTACCTAAAATTCCATCTCCTTTACACAAATTTTTATCCTCAAAATATAAGAAGACTAAATAATATGATCCTCTAAGCCTTGTTGTGAACTGGTACTGATCTCGATCATCCATCCATATTAGTGAAACTATGATTGGTGGTGGTCTTTGCCAATGTTGATATGTCCTTTTGCCATTTAAATTTCTAGAAGTAATACATTGGTTCTTTGTGTTGGAGGCATATTTTTGTTGGCAATAAATATAATTTTTTTTCATCCATACTTGCTTGCTTTTGCCACTTGAGTATCCATGATTGCTTTTTGTTGGCTCCATGCTTTTGTTGTTCTGCTTTAGTAACTCGAGTGATAGGTCCATTTGTTCCTTGATGTTGCTGCACCACTATGAAATCTAGAGTCACTATGCTTTATTTGCCAACCACTACCACAATTGGTGACCTTTTGATTCTATGTTGAGCCATAATATTATTGCCTTAAGCCATGCCTCCAAGATTGTTGTCATTATTAGTGGTGAGGGTGATGATATGTTGTAACCTTAACCTAATATTATGTTAGCTTCTTTTTCAATGATTTTACACAAGTTTTTATGAGGGTCTCAATCCCCTTATATGAGTGGGGTTTGAAACTTGGACCTCTCAAAGAGAGGCCAAAGCCCTTACCACCGTAGTAAGCTTGCAACTTAATATTCTGTTAGCTTTTATTATTTAGTATTTTGTTCTTTTCTTTTATGCTCCTCTATCATGCTCCCATATTTTAGTTCATCCTTGGACTCTACTTTTGCTTCTTCTTTGATTTTTGTTATTACCTCCTCCTTCACCTCTATTTTAGGTTATTTTACTTCTTTTTCAATTTGATTCAAATTTTTCTTGATCTTTGACATAGTTTCTTGTATATTTGCTACTAATTTTCCCAATTTATTGTTGTTTCTATAGATTCAACTTTTGATTCTTCTATTAGTTTCTCAACTTGTTCCCCTACTATAATTGCTTCTTGTTGTTCCTTGGATTCTTACTTACACTGGGAAATATCTTGTACTGCTATTTTCTTTTTCTTGTACCAAAACTGCATGAACTTATTTTGTATATTAAATATTAACAATATCCAAAAAAATTAACCAAGGATAACCAAGAAAAATATCTGCATCATCCACTTCAATAGCATACAAATCTAAATGTAACATATATTTGTACATGGTGATCTTCAAATATTCAAAATTTTGAACATTCATACCCTCAAGTTGTATGTCTTTGATTTTATTTGCTTGAACTTGCAACCTCTTAGCCAAAGACATATTAATGACATTGTATCTACTATTAGGGTTTATAAAAATAATAACATTTTCCTTTTGGATGTAACCATAAACTTGCAAAATATATTTTTTAAATAATTCTTCCAAATCACTGCTTGATTTATTTGACTAAAAATATGTGCTTCCTTTTACCTGCACACTATTCTCCTTCTCTTTTCCTTTTGTTAATTGTGTGCAAATCAACTCCCTCATAAAATCCTTTTGTTCTTTTTCAGGCTTGTTTATTTCTTCTACATCACCTTTGAATGTATTATGCAGACTAGTGATATTTTCATCAATTTTCTTAGATTCCCATTTAAAAAAAATACTTTTTCAAATTCTTCCCTTGTGTATAACAAACCATGGCTACATTGAAAGCTCAAATATCGAGTAAAAGCTTTCTATTTCAAAGCATTATAAAGCTTAAATTTCCATTTCAATTTAGAAAAATAAAACATTAAAACTTTTCTACTCATCAACCATTCCTTTGCATCATTGTCATCCTCTCCACCAAATATTGTCAACTCCATGTCCTCAACTCCCAAAATTTCAAAACTTGGATTCTTTAAAAATTCCTCAAGTATCCTCTTATTTCTTTCAATAAACAATTAAATTTGCACTTAAACTAGTAGTAGTCAATGGCTTGCAGACTGTGTACTTTTGGTAACTAATAACGACCTTCTTTATGAAATTTTTTCTTCTTCTACTCTGTTTTTTTTGCACTCAACTTGACAACTTTTAATGGCTTGCATAATATGGACTTCCCAACAACTAATAACAACTTGCTCTGCAGATTTTTTCTTTTTGGCACTCAACTTAATAATTGTTAACGACTTGCAGACTATATACTTTTGTCAATTGATAACAGCCTCATTTGCAAACCTTTTTTTTTTAATAATAACATGCTCTATGGACTATTATTTTCTGCACTCAAACTAGCATTGATAATGGTTGCTCTGTAAACTCTCTTTTTTTGGGGGGGAATTGTTTTTTTTTGTTTGGGAAATTGCTTACAAACTTTTCTTTTTGGGTAAACTACTACCAAGTTCAAAATAATTTTTTTTTGTTTGGAAAACTACTACCATATATAAACTAGTTATTTTTTGTACTCGTAAGTGTTTGGTCTATTGAAGTTGTGAAATTGTTGCAAACTATAGAAATTATGTAGGGACTTGCAGATGGTTGTATGGCACTTATAGAAATCCTGGGAATAAATTGGGCTCCAAATTTTGGCTTCTAAGTGGCTCAATATAAATCTCATTGGCCACAAAGGTTGTCTAAGTAAGTATTGCTCTCTGGTTTCCACTAGGGAATAATTGTTAAGAAACTAACCACGAGTTTACCTCTAATTGGTAACTCTTTGTATACCTTCTCAGGGTAAAAATACACCTAACGAAGTGTGGGGTCATTGACCCTTTTCATTGGCGACACACTCAAACCAGTTACTTTAGAGTTTTTTTTGTACTACTCATAATGAGTTTTAGGACAAATATTAGCCCAAATACTTACCCCAGTTAAGTTTTTAGGATCCAATTCTACAAGAGGTTATTAGCCTAATGCAAGCAAACATTTATTAAGCACCAAAATTCAAATCCAACAATGAATAAAATTCTATAGTGGAACACTACCCTGAAAAGTCCTTTGGTATTCAAGCTTCTACAACAAAATATGACCCTAGAAAGTGCTCTAATACCACCTGTTATGAACCTCCTTTGTCATCTATAAAAATCATTAACAATATGCTAAATATTAAATAATCAACTACACTGAATGGTTCCACACAATACAATTTATGATATAATGCAAATTACTCCAACGTGTTCAATATACAATTCAAACCCTTAAGTTATGGAAACACATGTTCAATTTATAATTCAAATCCTTAAGTTAGGGAAACATTGTACTATGCTCCTTATTGGAAGGAATTCACTCAATATATCTCAACTTGAGATAAAATACAATATTTTTCTCTCCTTATCTCCCTATGGACCTCTTGCCTACATTATATAATGTTTAACTACCTATTAATACCACTTATCCATATATTTAGGATAATTACATTTATTATAATATTATAATATTAAGTTTCTATCTTGGGTACCTAATTGAGGTATTCTAGAAGAAGTAATAAAGTATTATATATTTTGGGATAGATTTCAAAAATAAGCTCAGTAAAAAACATGTAGAATCAAGAGAACATTGGGAGGATGGAAAGCACTTTTGTTTTACATAATAGAAGTAAAGATGTTGAATTATGATACTCAAAGATTGCAAGATTTTTATTTGAACTACTAATGATACAAGTGATGTTATATTAATATGGTTACAAGCAAATTCAAAATTAAAAAAAAAAAAAAAATCAATTTTATTTGAGATTCTTATAACAAAATTAAATACCTTATTTATAGAGGCAGTAGTTATGGTTTATTTTCTTAGATATCTTAAAAATCAAACAAATAGATGCAAACAAATGGCATAAATTTGTAATAAAAGAAGATCTAAACAAACCAAAAAGATGAAGCAATACAATAATTGGATAAACAAATATAATATCAACTTGAATGAATATCCAAATAATAACAAAGACATGAAACCATTTATTAAGGAAAAATTAAAAGCAACTATATGAGAAAAGAAGATAGGAAGAAAGAGAGAACATTATCTTGTTGAATTAACCTTACATATTATCATCGTTAAAAGGCTTATATAGGGGCAAATATCAATTTAACTCATGGTCTAAGTAAGAAACAACTTACACCAACTTAGATGTGAAACTGGAAGATGGAAAAGATCCAAAGAGGAATGTGAGAAGAAATTATGTACCTTTTATACTTGAGGGGTAGTTAAGATACAAAAGTATTTTATTTTGGAGTGCTAGTGTTGATAATTTAATAGTAAAATTATTACAAAAATTATTTAAATAGAATAAAGTAGATAAAGTAAGGGAATTTATCATCTAAGTAGCAAGACATTGATATTACAAAAAGTAAAATGATAAAGTTTGATTTTAGGTTGGTAGTTATGGGTCTTTGTAAAGTTATTATTCTACAAACTACTTCTAGCCTTGTGGATGTTTAAACCCCATGTGCAAAATACACTTTACGATGGCCATCCCACTAAAATGACTACCACAAGTTCCATCATGGCTTGAGAGATGATCCAATTTACCTCTTGAGGTTTGATACAATGCAGGAGAACACCATCATAGTTGCAATGATAAAAAATATATCTCAAGAGAGTGTAATGAGCTATTTTTTGTTTGAACATGCATTTAACAGTTGAGGATAAATTTGTAGGTAGAGTACCCATTTTTATGAAATCCTTTATTTGTGAGAAGCCATTGTTGTATACCTTCATTTTAACAATATTAATATTACCTTTAGTCTGGGAAGATTCCCGTTCCATAGTTGATTGATATAGTGTGAGGATCTTGATGCATGTAGTGTTAATAGTTTTATTATTTGCTTATGTTTTAATGAAGGGAAATTTCATAGAGTATCCAAGATGGTGGGTGATCATGCCCATAACGAAGAATGGGTTCTAGTGAGTAGAAGGAGGATGTGTTTGGGGAAAGAGGTGACACAAGATGATTCCCATGAATATTCATAGGATGAGGTGGACATCAAAGAAAATGATTACCAAATTTTGTGCAATGGGAGGGAGATCACTGTAATTCATAGTGAGAAACCATGAGTGGTGCATAGTTATATTATTTGCTTATGTTTTAAGCAAATACTTACTTATCATTTGATGAAAGATTGACGATAATTGGTCGTTTCAACCCTCAAGCTAAATATTTAACTATATTAACTCATGTTTTAAATTGAGTAAATGATTTTGGTAGGTAATGCATTAGGTTTTGGAAGGGACATGCATGTGATATTGGTACTAGGCGTAAGTATATAGCTTTTCAATGGGTTATATCGAATTGGCAAGGTTGTTCATATGTCAATAATTATCCATACTATAACCAATCACATGGTAATATTATAATATTTTTAATAATTATGTATATGTATTTTGTTTGGTAGGAATTGAACTTTAGTTTTTTTATTACTTATATAGAATTGAAACGGGTCCTACTCGTATTACATCATGATCATATTATGGTATAACAATAGTTTGGTAACTATATATGTATCGTTTAGTAAGATTCAAACCTAGGTCTTCATCCTTTAAATATGAGGAATATACTTTATATCATTGATGATTTTAACTTTAGTCTTACCTTAAAAATAACCTATTTAAAGAATTTAAATCATGTTATTTGATCATACTTATATATTCTTGTGAATTGCTTTTTATTTTATTTTAACTAATCATATATGTGTAATTTGAATAAATAAAGTTATATAAAACTTTTTAAATAAATATAATAAAAAATTATAATAATATTTTTTCAATTGGTTGTATGGGATTGAAATGGACCCCACCCATATTACATGACCACCACATAATTGTATTACAACAACTTGATCATATTGGAATTACAACTACTTGGCTATTATATTTGTATCATTTAATAAGATTTGAAGCTGGGTCTCCTTCTTGAAAGTCGAAGAATCTAGCCAGTTGTGCTAATGCCATTTGATAAAAGTTATAAAAATGATTTAGGTAATATTAAAATATAAATAATACAAAAATTGTTTAATTTTTCTATCATGGTAATTATTTAAAATAAGAATAATTATTAAGTTCAATTTTTTTTTAATAATATGGAGACTTATAAGGAAATAATTTTCTACTACTTGAGAAAAATAGGACGATATAAATAGATTAAACTTGACCTCTTTTGCCTTTTTTATTTTATATTTTCCCTCCATGTCTTTCTTCACACCTTTAAATCCTTAATTTGAACTTGCACATTGTATTTACTCTTCCGTTTAATCTTTTTTAATTTCTTCTAGTGGCAATGCAAGTGAATTGTGATGACTTTGACCATCTAATAATGTAGATGGGATTTATTTACCACCTTTTGTGGAGTAAAAAATTAGTGATCTAAGTTAGCTTTCATTATAATATGATCTATTGCATTAGGTAGTAGTTTGTCTCATAATCATAACTTTCTATCTCTTTCTCAGTTATTTTCAATTGTAATCTCATGGCATGTGTCTAGTCTCATAACATATGTGGTATGAGAATACAATATTTTCATAATCCACTTATTAGTCTCATTCTAGTAATTCAAATTTAATCTTAATGCAATTTGGAAAAGGTTTTGAAATATCCAATGCAACATATATCCAAGTTTTTATCAAGTGGCATTAGTTCATCTGGTTATATTCCTCAACATTAAAGGAGGAGACCCAGGTTCAAAACTTGCCAAGTGATACACAAATATTATCCAAGCTTTGTTGTAATACCGCTACGTGGTGATGATGAAATACGGGTGAGGCCCGTTTCAATCCCATATAACCAATTAAAAAAACATATATCCAAGTATATACAACGTGTTTTTCCTCCTTAGTAGTTGGTCCCTTCTAGATGAACTCTTCTATAGTATTATGTAAAACTTGACTACGATAGAGACTTTGAAATTTTGAATAGAGGTCCAAGGTTTGAATCCTACAGGAGATAAGGTTGTACACTATGCTTCTGTAACCAAAGTATAGTTAGATAATTATATATTACGTAAACAACATCCTCAATCAAGGTCATCTCATATTGCCTATGGCCTTGCAAACATTAAAAATTACTTTCTTCTTTACCTTATATTCTTTAAAATTTTCTTATTGATAAGTTCATATGGAAGGCCAAAAAGTCTAACCCATAATAGAAGCCTTTTAATAGTTTTTGACTTCCTAAAAAATTACCACTCTATAATATTAAATAGAGGATGTCTCTTCTCCTAAACCATGGATTGATCAAAGCATTAAGGGATTAGCCTAATGAATACATGGAAGGAGGTATCTATCATCATCCTTCAAGATTAGCACCAACACTAGTTAACATCAATGCCATCATCCTCTTGCATTTGTGCCAACACTAGCTTCCAATGTCAATATCATCATTCAACATCAATACTAATACTAGTAGACTAGGTGACACTTCCAAACTTTTTGCTAGCCCTAGTAGCCTTAGCATTGGTTCTAATAGCCTTTGCACTCATCTAGACTCTTTACTAAATATGTTGGTGTCAAACCTTGATTTTGCATCAAGACTATGTTAGTGTTAAACTTCTACTTTGGCACTCAGAGCACGTTAGCCCCATCTATTTGATGCACATTCCTTTTATGCCCACTTAGTTTACGCCCATACAATATTATGAAAGCTATTGATGATAAACCACACATCATTATCAAATGATCATTGCAACACTCAACCCATATTATCCAAGTCATTTGAACCAATTCAAGACTTTGTAAGTCAACACCTAGTTTTATAACAATCAAGGAATAAATTCTTGGTTGTTTATTGAAACAACCAATAATCTTTGAAAGCTAAACCATAATTCATTTTGTAAGGTTAATTGTTTCATCTTCAAATATTATGCTTTCTTGATCCCTTATATCCTCTTGTATAAGGGGATGTTTTAGGTATAGTACAAGGCATCAAAGAGATAGCATCACATAGAGCAAGTAGAGTGGAAGCACTAATATACATCTTATCAATTAGATCAATGATTGTAATTATATTCTAGTTTTACGACCAACGCCACTTCATTTCTACACAATGATCTAACTAGTATCGTTGCATTAATTTTTAGGAATACATCCTATGTTACCACATCTCTATATAAAGATCTAGTCCACATCCTCACACATCCGTTATCAAGGATTTGGCTGAAGCTTGAGGGCATCTCTCTCTATCTCCTATGTAGATATTCATTGTAGCATTCTCTTATAATATGAGTTTTTTTTTGTTGGATAACAAGGGCTTGTACTCAAGTCTCCCTCTTGAAAAATCACAACTCTCTTTTTTAGAGGATGGTATTTTGCAAAGAGATTCAATTCTCATCTCAATTGAGTTGCTATAGCTAGAAACCTATATTATTTTACATAAAATGTCTAAATTCTTGATTTTCATTTTTTGGAACTTTTTCAAATTTTTGTGTGAATACAAATATTCTAGAATTCAACATCCTTCTTGACATTTTCCTACAACAACCTTCACAATACCAAAACTTCACCTCTATTATCTATGCATTGCATCTTAGTAGAGTAATATTTCCAAAACATCGCACTATCATAGCCCACTTTACCAGATCTGGATTGCTAGTTTCCTTCCTAAAGCACAAGTGCAAACATAAAAACTATAATAAATAGTATATATGAAAGCACATTAATGTTATAAAATAAAGCAAATATTACCAATGGAAAACATTAAAGTAAATCTTAATCATTATTTGATTCAAGAAATCAACATTTTCTTTTCAACTTCAGCTAAATTTACTACTTCCTCTAACCAAGGACAAGAGAATTTAATTTCATGATCATTAATTAAAATTCCTTTATTGGCTATCCTATCTGCGTATTTATTTCCTTCTCTTAATGTATGTGTAAACCTGATTTTTTCAAACTCTATAGCAAGGTCTTGAATTTCCACAATTATCTCTTGTATGTTCCATGGAGCCTTTGCTTTCCTTAAAATTGTATTTATTACTACAAGTGAATCACCTTCCATCTATACTTTGTTCCATTTATTTTTTTGCATATTTTTAACCCTTCCAAAGACATCCAAGCTTTAGCTTCATTATTTGTCTTAAATCCACTATTGAAAGCGTAATGAGACAAAATATCTTCTCTATTATTTCTAATTATTCCTCCTCCTCTTGTTGGTCCTAGATTTCCTTTATATGCTCCATAAAAATTCAATTTGACCAACTCCACATATGGTGGTTTCTACTTTATATTCTTTGCCTTCTTTTTGTTTCTCCTATCTCCAACATAATAATTCCATTTGATGACTTGACTCCATCTATCAAGGCTTTCTGCTTCTAGATTATGGATTGGGTGAGTTGATAGGGTTGGTTTAGAATCCTTTATGGCTAAATAAATATTTCTTTTTATTACCTCTAAAATTCTTTCCTTTCCTTTAAATATTCTTTTATTCCTTTCTAGCCATACAATCCACAGTTTTGTATCTTTTGATATATCCCAGATTTTTTGTAAAGCCTCACTTTAAAAATGCTTTGCCATTGCTTTAACCATTCTTCAATTCTATTATTCATCACCATGCATTTAGAAAACATATTAAGAATCAATTGTCATAGTTTATATACTATTGAGCAGTGTCCCAAGATATGGTTTATACTCTCTTCCTCCTTTTTACAAAGAACACATTGTGAGGGGCCATGAAAACCCCTTTTCATAAGGTTATCCCAGGATAAAATTATTCTATGACCTACTAGCCAAACAAACATTTTGACTTTAGGAATGCTTGGGCTATTCCAAATATCTCTCCATATTCTTGCAATATTTCTATTTTGTTGGTGTTTTACATTATATCCACTTCTTGTTGTGTGTTCTCCCGAGCTATTCAACTTCTAAATCAACTTATCCTTGGCTCCCTTAGGGATAATTATTGTTATCTTTCTACTCAACTACCTCCTAGCATCAATATCTTATATACTTGTAAAAAAATCTTCTTTCCATTTGTATCTTCCTTCTTGATCCTTGTATAAAATGTTTGAAACCCTATCACCATATTTGTATTGAAGTAATCTCATCCATGGTTTCAAAAATGGATCTAGATTGAGTGGTTTTTTATCACACCAAGTATCCATCCAAATAGATTTTTTTATCCAGTTCCCATCATGCATCTTAAACATTTAATCACTAGATCAATTGATTTTTATAAACCATTCCATAGTGCATAACCATTTGGTAGAGAGAATGAAGTAAATATTAAGCTTGGGTCATTGGTATCCACATACTTAGAAGAATTATTGCTAATTGTAATATGAGTTATTATTTTCATGAATATTTGCTTGTGTTTATTTTTGAACATAAGAATTATGTCATTATGCTTAATTTATTCTACCATAACATCTTAGCTATAATTATTTTAAGGTTTTAAATGCCTAGCAGTCAACCATATCCTATGTCACAATCTTTATAACCATTCATGTCCTTCCCACAACATATTTATATCTTCCTTCCCTTGCAAAATAGTTAAGTCATTAGTGCCCTAGTATGTAGTGCCACTTTGTGTCATTGTTATCTTAATGCCATAAGTTGGTTTAGGGAAGTTTTCCTTTATGCCATTATAGGGATTAAAAACCTCCAATCTCTAACTAAAAAATCTTCAACATGATCTGATTGCACGAACCTCAACAATGGATTTTTCTAGCAATTCTCAAAGCTCTAATACCATGAAAGGAATGATGGAAAAATGCAAAACACCAAACCAAGCCACAAGGATCAAGGGTTTGAAGCAACACCACATTAACCAAAACAGAGAGATTGAAAAACAAAAACAAGATAATGGAAGTTAACACAAAAATTGCTATATCATATCATATATCAGAATTGATTATAAGTACAATGGAGAAGCCTTGATTAAATAGGCAAGGAAGATCCACCATAGTCATAGGATCAACAAAGAGATAAGGATCAATATCCACCATATAAACAAGGAGGTGTGATATGATCCATGGAGAAAATATCTCAACCCTCCAAATGTGATCAATGAGTGTAACTCGTAGGAATGACAAATATCCCCATAATATCTAAATAATATAAAAATAAATATCCACACATAAAGTGGATGGGGAAAATAAACTAAACTAATATAAAAATAAAGTACCTAGGTGAGCATGAGCTAGAGTCTAAATACCTACTCTAACACCAACTAGAGACAAAGACATGGGACATAAAGAAGCTTAGTAAATATGCCCTACAAGAACAAAGGAATGTATTCTTTGAGTAGTTTATATGTGTCATGGTTAATATAGGATCCTTATCTTCAATTACCAACCCTATGTCATTCTAGGACCACAACCCTCTAAATTTGTAGACCAAAATTGATATTCTAGTCTTCTAAGGTTGAATCAATGTTAAAGAATCAAATACTTGGCTTTAATAATATGAGTCTTATTATGCTACCAATTGATTCTCTAACTCTAGTAAAATTTTCTTCATAGTCTCAAATATTTCAAATTCAATCTCCTATTGGTGGGAAACCACTAGTAATAGGCTTGAATATCACCACATGGACAACCTTTTTCAATATAGTACATGAGAGGTCTTATCCATTGCACTATTATGTGTTGGAATTCACAATAATTTCTAAAAATAAACAAAAGTAATCCATCAACTCAAATCGTATACAAAAAGCATAAAAATTAATAAAAGAGATAAAAATATAGTGGGCACCTGTAGGCACCATAAATAATCACTATATTATCCATAGATAAGAATCACAACACTTTCATACAATGGATGGAATGGTTGGGGGTATTTATACCCATTAACTAATCCCTAATATTACATAAATAAATTTAACCTAAATTAATATTGTTAGCTTTTGAGGATATATGCTATGGAAGAGATATAACACAGGTCCTAATAAGATGCAATAAATATGAAAGAAAGTGAGTCTACAATATGACTGAAATATACTATAAATAGAAATGATGAAAATACAATGTAGTATGGAGAAAATTTTCACTCATTACTATGAGCTAAAGAGCTACATTGGGCTCCATACAGGAGCACCACTATTTACTACACTGCACTAGATAAGAACTTGATACTAACTTGATCTATGAGGCCCTTTATATAGGAATATAGATTCCTTGGTCAACACTCTACCTAGTTGTACAAGGGGACACCTTGCACATTACAACTTGCACATTGCCACTTGTGCATTTATTACATTGCTTGAAGTAACTAGCTAACTTCCCCCTAAAGTAATATCCTACTCTAACTATGTACCTAAGGTGGTACATTTACATGACCCAAATGATGTAATATACTCTAACTTTAACACCCCCTGTATTACATTATTTGGGTATTGAATATTTCAATATTTAATATGGATCTTCTTCTTGAGTATGGTCTTCAAATGTTCTTCATCTTGATTTGGTCCTCTTTAATTCACATTGCACCGTATGCCTTCTTGCATCGGTTCTTCTTCTTCTTCTTCTTTATTCGAGTCAAAACTAGAACTTGTATTCTCCTTCATTGCTTACTATAATCAAGCAAGTAGTTACTATCTTCATATGATGCAAAGAGAGTTGTAGCTAAGGGTTATTAAGTCTTTATGATTTCTTTGCTATTCATGTCTTCTTTGCTAAGATATCTTTTAGCATATTTTTTCTTCCTGTTCCTCCTTCTCCTACGATTCTGCATTAATACTAGTGGAATTTTTGATTCATGAGGAGTTAGTCTATCATTACAATAATATTTATTTGTATTGCTATCTTGCTTCATGTGTTGAGTGAGTACAAACACAATTAATAATAGTTAAATCATCAAACACTCCTCGGATGTGAATAAAAAAATCTTTTGTGAATTCCACCATATCCTGAAGAGGTTTTCATGAAAATAACCAATTAATGCTTCAAAGCTACCCTATTTTTCTTCTTTAAGTAATAAGAATAATCTCTCCTTATCACTAGTTGATAGATTCCCATATCCTTCAAGGGTATCTATCAAGTTTTGAGAATATAATTCCATTTCATGAATTTTTTTTTATCGATAAAAAAATTCATTAAAAGTGGGTTTTGAAAGGGGCCCCAAAACCTTTTTACAAAAGGTCAATAGACCATCCAAAGGGCCAAAGGGTAGGCCTTAAGAACATAAAAAGGAGCACAAGGGAATGGTCCCGGAGGGACCATCACCAACTGACTAAACAAATTGGGATATGGGATCATCTCGTACGTGAGATCAAACTGGGATGCATGATCATCCTATACGTAGGATCAACCCATATGTGGGAACAACACAAATGCGGGATGCGGGATCATCTTGTACAAAAATAATTCAAAAAAGGCCTGCCAAAGCAGCCCAGAAATCAAAACGAAGAATCTCGCCCATGCTGGAAAAATTTTGAAATTAAAAATTTTGCCCATGCAGGAGAAATTTTAAAAAATAAAATTTAAAATCCCACCCACACCGGGAAACTAAAACCTACCAAGGATAAACCTGTACAAAAAAAATTCAAAGAAGGTCGACCAAAGGAGCCCATAAAATAAAATTTACAACGATCGGCCATGAAAGGCACATGCTGAAAAAGGTAATAAAGTTATGGATTCCTGCCTAGGAAACCAGGCACTAAAACCAAGACAACGAGAACAAAAACTTTTTAAAATATGAAAAAACGGGTTCCCGCCCAAGAAAGTGAACTAGGACGCAGTAGTGGGATGTCCTGCACAGAGCCAAGGAGCCACTAGCACGTGAGGAAGAGCAGTTGAAACCCATAGAGCAACAAAAATACCTATGAAGTGGATCAACAATCATCGTGAATCTTGATAGGCTACAAGATCACACTACAAAGGAGACTAAAAAGATGCGAGCTGAAGAGAATCCCAAAAATAACAATCACCAAGAAAACCCATGACTGGAGCAGAACTAAAAATAAGGGTTGTAGAAAAAATCCCGATAAGTGCAGGAAGTGATTAGTCATGAGGTCTCCCACCAAGACCTTTAAGAACTGCACTACCAAGCCAAAAACAACCACCCACAACAGAAGAGCAGCCAGTCCCATCTAGGTCTTATTTGGGATTAACTCATGGGACCAAAGCCACAACTGCACAAAGAAGCGCAAGGTCCACCCCAAGACCAAAAAAATAGACTATAGCAAAAGCAACCATGAGAAAATTAAAAAAATGACCAACACTGGATCTGCTAAGAGATCCCAGGGGAAGTGAGAACCCATATATAGGAAAGAGGCTATCTGTAGACACTAAAAATAGACCATCCCTGAAGCCATGAAAGATGCAGATAGAGAACCCAAGCTACCAGAATGAGTAAACACAACCACACCTCTTTCGAAAGCCATAGCCCCCTCAAACTGGACTCATCGAAAACCAACCACACCAAGGCATCTAATACTGGTTCACTGGAAAACTCTACAGCTATAAAAAATTAGTCAAGCATAGCCCCAAGGAGTCGGATCACCAACTCGAATAGTAACCAGAGAAAGGGTAAGAGACTTGGTAGAAAAATGGATTAGAACATCTGCACAAATAGCCCACCCACGAAAAAGGACCTAGAAAGAGCAAGGATATGGAAACAAGAGCAGAGGTAGGGAGGAGGGAGCAGGAAATTGAATCAGGGACACCTCGTGCCCCCATATGTAGTTCCTCATGAAATAATTCTTTATTGATAAAGGTATTTCTTATTAGTCCATCCATATTCCTTATTGATAGTTTTTGAGATAGCGTTTCTTGTTAATCCTTAAAATTGTAAATATGGATTTGATAGAACCTTTTAGTGCTTAGGTTTTGTAGGCTTCCTTATATCTCCCTAGTTAAGAGATGTGAATTAGTAGAATCCTTGTAGGATTTGTAGACACCTTATGAATCCCAAATGGATTGAGTACTTGATAAATTTTGAATGAATGCTATTATTATCAAGTTTTGTAGAATGCCTTATGTCTCCCTAGTAATATTGCATATGTTGAATGATAGATAAAGTGCTTTTGGGAATAATAGTTCAATTTTGAGTTGATTTTGTAAAGTTTTGTGAATAGAAAATATCAACTTCTTTTACACCTTATTTCTCCTATTGAACTTAAGCACTTTCTATTTTGATGAGGTTCTATTTGTTGGAATTCTTTTGTCCCTTTAATGTAAGTTTGAGACAAGTATAGTAATTAGTTTCCAACTCTTGATTTTCCTTATAGAACCTTATTTTATAGCCTTTGATAATTTGATATTTAATGTTTCTAAATTCCAACTACCTATTTTGGTGTAGTATTCCTTATAACTCCCTAATATGGAATTTTAGAAAACAATGATATTTGCAATGTTAGATAATTAATCTATCCAGGTAGAAATCCTTATTTCTCCTATGCTTTAGATTGCAAATATTAGGCTATTTAATATATATTCCTTTTTAATATTGCTTTCAAATATGGTTGATTTCTCTTAATGTTTCAACCTTATATTATACCTTATATCTCCCTATTAATGAAAGAAAATTGGAATAAGATATAGTCTTACCTTTGTGATGCCCCAAACCTCTACGTATCTGGCACTGATTCTTAGACGTAGATGACAACACTCTTTAGTGCTCTTTTGACCGTTATCTCCAACGTATGGGCGTAGGCTTTAGCTTCTCTTTGACTGGTAGTTGGTTTCTTTGACGACACTGCTTGGACAATGGATGATTTGACCACTTTGACTAGGAGCATTCAATGCTCTCTTCCTATTGTTGCTATGACATCGATGCTACTATGTAATTCTACCATGAGCTCAGCTTTTGATGCTGCTACGAACTCGGCCTTCAATGCTCGACTTTGCTTTGACTTTGTTCTGATGCTTTCTCCAAGATGGGTGCTTCTAAATAGAATGGAATCTTCCTCCTTTTGGACAAGTGGTGAATGGGAGTTACAAATTGGAATTCTTTCAATGCTCATGCAAAGATAATGTATGTAACCTCCTCAATATTCCTTGTAACTCCTCTTGATTAGGTGCTTGAAATTTCTTGAGCATTAAGAGTTGGGATGGCACCTTAGAATGTTTGTGCCAAGTGGCACTCAAGGTCTTTGCATGTAGACCTTTACTATAATGCTCTAGAAATAATGTTATAACTCCTCTTGCCCTTTTGTATGCTTGTTTCTTGGCTTGCTTCATTTCTTGGACAACAAGCAACCTTTTTCTTTTGCAGGCATTTTGATGAGGATGTTGGATGGTGCTAGTTGTGATGCTCCTTGGTTCTATGGAGCTCCGAATGGTGGTTTTTGATCTTGGTGCTTCTTTTGGTGGATGTTCTTCTCCAAGTTTGAGACCTCGGATGTAGCACCTTTTTCCCTTATTCTCTATGCTTTCAATGTGCTGATTTTTGTGCTCCTTTATAGTGTTGTCCATTCCATGTTGATAGAAGTAGATTTTGATGCCTTTTTATGTAGATGAGCACCCTTTAATATGGACCTTTATGCTATCCTTTTTGTCCACGTAGATGTAGATTGATAATGGCCTTATGTGGGCTTTGATATTGTAGGTGAATGCTTGCTTCTGGATGCTTTGACATGGAGCAATGGTGTCTTTTGACACCTTAAATCTTGAGCAATATGTGCTCCTCGATGACTTTATTTTCTTGCTTGAAACCTACCCTTATACCTGCTCGGATGATGACCATTCTTTCTTGTATTATAAGACCTTTTGTCCTTCTTGAATGGACAAGAATGGTGCTTGTATTAGATATATTTTGCACCAATATGATGGGTCGAATGTCTCTTTCTGAAATGCTCCTTTTCCTTTTGATGAGGTAGTTCCTTGCCTTTAGTAATTCCTTTTGCTTGGACAATTTAGTAAGAGTAAAACCAAGCTAATAATTTGCACCCTTTTGAAGTAGAAAATTTTGCACTTATTCTTTTAATGAAACCCTAAGTGCACTTTAAATCTGAGACTCTCCAAGTCTCGATTTTTAGCTTCTATTGTTGTTTTTATGGTGGATTTCTTCTCCACTCCTTGGAGGAATCTGATATTTTTGTGGCTTCTTTGGGCCATGAAATGTTGTAGGTTCTATGCACCAAATAGTGTCTCTAGACACTTTGATAATCTGTTAGTTTTTGTGTCCTTGATCTTTAATCAACAAACACAAACTAACCCTTTTGAGAGTAACTAGTTAGAGATCAACTAGTATAGTGCCAATGCACTTTTAATGGTAACAATAATCTCACCTTATTGCTCCAGTAAATGAACTCTCAAAATAATTTTAGATGCACTTAATAATCTCTACAACTTTTAAGAGTAATCTGTAATTTACCCTTAATGAATATTCTACAATTTTTCACTACAATCAATATTGTAGGATATAGTCTTCTTGCTTTCTAGATAGCAAATAGGTAGATGATAATTTTATTTCTTTCAAAAATATCCAACTCCTATTTAATGTGCAAATAATCCTTAAAATGAATTTTCCCTTTTTGCACTTGAAGACTATAATGCAATCTATCTTTCTGCAACTTTTAATCCAAATATGGTGCTTAATAGAATTTGATAATGAACCCTAATTTGAAGTTCAACTAATTGCACCCTAGTTGCTTACCTTTTTGATGGCTTCTAAAGTAGATGTAGATCTTGGTGTTTTTGATTCACCAAGTTGTTGCCTTGCAATGGTTGAATTTGTAACTTCTTGTTGGTTATCCAGAATAACTTCCTGCTTCACCAAATTGTAGCCTTGAACTTTCTATCTTGAGCCTTGGATTTGGTGGCTTGATCCTTCTAGTGATCTTTGCTTTTCTATTGTAGATTTAGAGAACTCCTTTCTCTGAACTATGCCTCCTTGCTGTGAGAGGTAATCTCCAAATATCCTAGATTTGGTAGGCTTCTTCTGTCTGAATCTTCCTTCAAGCTTCTTGTTAAATTCTAACTTCAAACAAGATCTTCTTCTTCTCAAGATTCTGAATATCTTGAGGTCTTCACTAGATTCTTCTTCTAGTATTTGGCACTCCTTACCAAATTCTTCTTTTTTTATTTTTTGGATTTGCACTCCTTGCCAAATTCTTCTTCTCTTGGGCTTGTTGTCGGATGGCGACAATTGTCCCAAGTCCTTCACTATCAAGAGCTTTCTCCTTGGTAGTGGATTTCTCCAATGAGTTCTCCTAGGAACTCTTTTGATGATGCTTCTGCAAGCTCTACAACAAGGCTCTCCAAGCCTTCTTCTTTTTCTTCCTTGAGACCTCTCCAAGGTCTTCTATCTTGTAGCTTCTCTGGTCTTCCAATTGAGACCTTTTCTTCAACCTTCTGCTTCTAGAAGTGTTGGTGATGAGATCTTCTTCTAGGATCTCTGATTCTACTACTTCTAGATTTGTACAGGACTCTCCTAGTCCTTCTCTTTCTTCCAAGAATGGAAGTTCTTCAATGAGATCTACTTTTGATATCTTCAGCTTCTTCTGAAATAAGTCTTTAATTAGTAAAGGAGATCACCAATCTCCTATTTCTTGGACTCTTCTCTAGAGTCTTCTTTAAGAACTCCTTTCTAGAGTTTTCTTCTGAATCAAGAATTTATCTTCTGAATTAGGATATCTTCAGGAACTCTTCTTTGGAGTATTATTCTGAATCAAGAATTTATCTTCTGAATCAAGAATTTCTTCTAGAATTTTCTTTAGAGATCTCTTCTTTGGAGTCTTCTTCTGAATCAAGAATTTATCTTCTAAATCAAGAATTTTTCTCTGAAATTTTCTTCATAAACTCTTCTTTGGAGTTTACTTCTGAATCATGAATTATTCTCTAAATTTTTCTTTAGAATTAAGTCTTCTATGGCCTTCTTCTTTATCAAGGCTTCTATGGCCTTCTTCTTGACTAAGGCTTCTATGTCTTATTATTAGATTATAGCTCTTGTAATGAGACCTTTCTCGAGGTCTTTGAAATATTTAGTCTTCTCCTTGTTGTTGCAAGTGCTGGAATGATTCTAAGAAGATATTCTTCCTAACTCTCTTGTAGGAAGCTTCCCAACCTTTTTTTGAATCTCCTTTTCCTGCAACAAGTTGTTAGAAACTAGAATGGAAGAACTTATAAATCTGGAGATAATAATCTTCACTAGTTGATTTGTCAATCTAGTGGTATGAATGTTGAGTCCTAGTCTTCACGAGTTTTTTTGCAACTCTGTGGAAAGACTCTAGCCAAATATAATCTCAGAATTTTTGCAACTGAGATTTATTTCAGTCCTCACTTTTCTAATCCTGTTGACTATTGTGGCTATTTCTATCAATTGATTCCTAATGGCAACTTTCGCATGCACTAATGCACAATGGTAGATCCGATTTGCAAAGATGTGGGGTCCAATAGTAGTAATGGTGACTCTCCCTATTCCTCTTGACCTACTGGACTTCTCTTATGATGGATGTAGGCCCTCCTATCTCGATTCACCGTGGCTCTGATACCACTGTTAGCTTTTGAGGATATATGCAATGGAAGAGATCTAACACAGGTCCTAATAAGATGCAATAAATATGAAAGAAAGTGAGTCTGCAATATGACTGAAATATACTATAAATAGAAATGATGAAATTACAATGTAGTATGGAGGAAATGGTCACTCCATTACTATGAGCTAAAGAGCTACATTGTGCTCCATACAGGAGCACCACTATCTACTACACTGCACTAGATAAGAACTTGACTTGATACTGACTTGATCTATGAGGCCCTTTATATAGGAAGATAGATTCCTTGGCCAACACTCTACCTAGTTGTACAAGGGGACACCTTGCACATTACAACTTGCACATTGCCACTTGTGCATTTATTACATTGCTTGAAGTAACTAGCTAACTTCCCCCTAAAGTAATCTCCTACTCTAACTATGTACCTAAGGTGGTACATTTACATGACCCAAATGATGTAATATACTCTAACTCTAACAAATATAACAAGAGAGCTTAATGTTAATTACCAATTATAAGGTGGGTTTAACCATAAGGTTAATCATGGTTCATAGGGCTTACATATTCAAATAATGTATTAAATTAAATACATTGTATGATGATTTCCCATAGGCCTATACATTATTATATCGTACAATGTTAGCCTTGGCCATGAACTAGACTAAATTTTCAACATCCCCTATAATATAAACTAAGGGACCAAGGAGAGAAGATGTTAGTGACAATAATATATTTCCTCATAATGGATGCTCTAGTGGACCTCTACAATTGAGGTAGATCCTTCTGAATCTCCCTCATCATCTTGAAGATATCCATCCATATTTAGAAACTCAATTTCAATCCTTTGTAATTTTAACAAATAATTTTTCGTTAGTTGTACTTCCTTCTTGAAATATCTACAAATGGTCTTTGAATTCTTTGAAGACTTAGCATGGCCCTTGGGTCCCTAGATCTTAGTATCATTAGGTTTGAACTCCTTTATATGAGCATGTATTTGTGAAGTATCACCAGAATTCCTTGTTGCCACCTAAAAATGAACTAGGAGAGAGAAAACTTAATGAAGAATAAGAGTTTTTGGAGATCCCAAGAATATAAGAATCATATGAACCATGAGGTTCAACATTAAAAAAAATAAGGTATATTAGCAAGGAAAACATTCATGAAGTCTACATCATATTTCTTTTTGTCTCAAAAAGGTGCAATATCTACTCTCAATGACTTAAATCTTGCAATATAGTCCTCAATATTATAAAACTCAACCAAACTGAGAGAAAAAATATCTAGTTCCAAGAAAGTTACTTTAGTTGTATTTACTTTCCCAAATAGTTTATGTACCTTGATAGTTTTACTTTCTTCTTTGATGTGAACAAGTAATTTTTGGTTCAATCAATAATGAGAATATGCCAAAAGCTTCTTCTTCCTCATGCTTATGGGTTTCTTCATCAAGGGTTTTTGCTTTATCTTATTTAAAGATGTACCATAAGTTCTTAATATGTAATAAGCCAATCATTTAGGTTTAATAAATACTACAATCTCATCCATTAAGGTGAGTAACTAGGGTTTGATGATCCATATTACACAATCTAAACCTTAACACTACAACATATCCTTGAAGTGGTGGCACTAGTGTGCATAGCTCAAAAAATCATACGATTTGAAAATTTGGATCGAGAGACTTATGTATGTAAATGTTATAACCTCTAAAAATTTTTCCCTAATGGACCTCAAAAAGTGAAAAAACAACGTCCCAAATATTAGAAAAGACTAATCTATTTGCCCATTACTACTTGGAATTCTATGATTTGTTGGTCCCCTCCACTTATGTCTCACCACTTAAGTGCCTTTGAACTTGTGTGATTGTGAAAACTACTCTTTCCTAATTAGAAAGGGCATATAAATACATAAAATGGATTTTGATATGGCATAAAATATAGCCACATCAACCGTCACATAAGCCTTAGATCCACTTGTATTAAAAAATATCCAAAAAGATTTGGAGGGGATAAAATCCTGGTCTCTCTTTTGCTAAGCACAACATACTAGACAACATAGCAACTACATGAATGTGAGTAGAAGAGATATCCCTTATACTTGAATGTTATTTACCCTATTTTCGTTGATAAAAAAAGGCTAGCAAATTATTCGAATGAGTTATTCCTCCATGGAATATAATGCATTGCCTATTCAATGTAAAATGGAAAACTAGAGTGAATTGATCCTACACCCCACTCTCTCTAATACAAAGTTCAAACCATCATGTTATGATCACAGTCGAGACGAGAAAACTTGCTTTAAAAAATGTGTTGTAATTGTCAATTTTCTTAGCAAAGTATAATTTTCTAGCCATAATAGCAACTCCATTGGATACATTGGGTTGTGTCCTTCCTCCATAAGGGAATGCATCACACATTTCTTAATGCAAGGGCACCAAGCCAAGGCTAGCATGTGAAAAACCATAAATTCAAATTCAAAAATCATGCATGAAACCTAGAATTAAAATGAGTAGCACCTTTGGACCAAGATCTTTGAATCCCTTTAGCAACCATCGATAGTTATTTTTTGGCATTCAAATTTAAAACCCATATTTTGGAAAAACTTATATGGATTTTCTTGAAAGCTTTCAAAATAAGACAATAAAGAAAGATGTAAAAAAATATTTTTGCCTCTTATACAAAAATAGCTTACGAGACATAGGGAGAATCATCCTTCGAATTAGAAGAAAATTTGAAGGCTTCGAATAGCATTTCTACATGACCAAATGAGGTAGCTCCATACCTACTCTAATACCATGTCAAAATTCTCAATATTTTCCAAAAATGAATAGAAGCAATCCATCCACTCATAAATTACACTAAAGGATGAAAGAGAGAAAGATATAGTGGGCACCTATATGGACCATAAATAATCATTATAATATCCTTAGATAAGAATAACAAAAGTCCAATACAATGTATGAAATAGTTGCGGGTATTTATATCAATACCTAATCCTCAATATTACATCAATAAATTTAATCTAAGTCGACATAACAAGTCGGCTTAAGATTAATCATAAGTTATAAGGTGGTTTTAACCATAAGGTTAACCATAGCCCATAGGGCTTACATAATAAAATAATACATTAAATTAAATATATTTTATAGTAATTACCCTTAGGCCTATACATTTTTACATCATTCAATGTCGGCCTTAGCCATGAACCATATTACACTTTCAAGACTATGAAGATGAATCGTTCTTATTCACTTACGTATTAACAATGATGAAAATAACTGCCTTCTAAAGTACATTAGTGGGTTAGAATATTACCTTCATTTAGAGATGAAGTTCCTTATAATGATATCCTTAGTTTAAGCATTTCACTTTTCATTCAAAAAAGAAGATAAATTATAGGCTAAATAGAAGTTCCTGTTGTCACCACCATATAGAATGTTAACACCAAATCCAAGGCCATGAATTACATAACCACCTATGTTGCCAATGCCTAAGAACTAGTAATACCATTTAAACCTTGGAATCCTCCAATAACGTAGGATAATAAAAAAAGGTAGGATAAAATGGTTCATCCACCACAAGGATTACAATGATGTAGAGTGTCAAGTATAGTAGAAAACCTTGAGGTTTTAGCCATACATGAACCATTACTTCTTTGTCAACTGGATAATAAGGGCTAAATAATGCTAGAACTCAACTAGCATGTGATGCCTCTACATCAAATCCCTCTAAAGAAACATAATACCTTTTCACACCCAATAATGGGTAAAGGGTAAGCCTATCCATTCATTATTAACATAGCATGACACATATAAGTGCTTTATCTTCCAAAAAACAACATATCTACAACCTTACTGTCTAGGTTAGATTCATCCAAGAAAGATTATTAGGTTTAGTGCTAATGCACCCTCAAGTGTAACATTAATCCAATGCATGACATAGTCACCTATGACATGGAACCATTAGATGATGTGATGTCATTCTAGGAAGACCATACATCTATGATCATGAAGAAACCTACCAAGCCTATCCACAATAACTATCCATGCAATTTTAAGAGACAACCTATAAGATACTAGAGTGTTTACCTCAAAATAAGGTAATGTTGATTTCATTTAAGCAATATAAGAAACTCATTTCTCATACCCAAAAGTTTGTTATGTTGATGGTTTGACTTGATAACCATGGTGCCAATAAGTAAACCCCTATCACACCAACTATAGATTTTTTCTCACAGTCTCGACAAATGGATTCCCTATTTCATCCATATTTTGATGTCTTTGAGGATCCTAAGGCAGTCCCACTATAGTACTTAATAAAGCATGAAATTTACCTAATACCTATATTAGCACTTCCCAATAGTCCTTTATATCATTGATAAATCTAGAATAATAATGACATCTAATTCCAGATAGAGGAATTGGTTGATTAGAGGAGGATCCAACCAAGTTCATCACCATGTGGCAATCCCATTATGCTAGCACTAAATAAAGATGGGACATAGAACCTATGTATTGATTATAGGGTGTTAAATAAAATATAGTGAAGAACAAGTATCTATTACCATGCATTAACGAGTTATTGGATCAACTCTAAAGGGATCAATACTTCACTAAGATAGACCTCAAGTCATCATGAGGTACCATTCAACCCCATAAACATAACAAAATGACCTTCAATACCAATAAGGACTTTATGATTGGTCGGTTATACCTTTGGTTTGACCAATACCTTAGTGATATTCATGCACCCGATGAATGATGTGTTGTGATGGTTCACATGGTCTTTTGTTAGTCTACTTGGATGACATCTTGATATTCAATAGAATATAGGACGAGCATTTGCAACATGTACAACAAGTTTTGGACACTTTGCATCAACATAAGCTTCAATATAACCTAGGAAAATGTACCTTTGATGTCACAAAAATATAATATCTAGGCTACCTCATTGATCAATAGGGTCTACATATAGATTTAATTAATATTCATATCATTTAAGAGTGCCCAACACCCAAAAATATAGTGGAACACAAAAACTTTATTAACCTTGCCAAACTTAGCTAAAGGTTTATCTTATTTTTTCCAACATTTTTTATTGTCTTTAAATGAAATCATGTGTGGAAGAATGAAGTTCCTTCTAACTTTGTAATAGCAATAGGTTTTCAATGAGATAAATATTACCTTTATTTAGCACTAGTGCTTTCCATTCTAGATATCACTCTATTATTTTTGGTGGAGACTAATGGTTGTGACTGGGCATTTGGTGTATCATTTTGAGATATGTAATTAAATATACTGGCATTATTCAATTTACAAGAAAGATCTATATCTCAATGTTAAATTTATATACTAGTGATGCCATTATATCATACTTAAGAAAATCATTATATATTCTAATCATAGGCCTTTGCAATTCTTGCATTCTTAAAGTAGCGTAGAAAATTCTAGGCATAAAAAATGGATATTTTACTAATAAAGTTCCATCTTATGATCAAACACCCTATGGGAAAGGAATTATAAAACAATATGTTTAAGTTATCCACCAACATAGACACTATTGTTTGTTCTCAATACTTGACAACATGGTGCCAATGATTGGTAAGAACTATGCCCTTTAGACACTAACTTTATCAACATTCATCAATAATTGATTTAGCGCAAGTTTACCACTTCTAGGATGGATTACTATATTGTATTAGGAATCTCCATGTGTTATTTGGTATACCATACCAATTTCAAATTTGAAAGGGTCACTACTTCAAGGTGGTTGGACACTTTGGAATTACTAAGATACTTGCAACATTATAACAATATTTTCATTGGCCACGCATCCACCTTAAGGTGGAGCTCTATGTGAGATTTTGTGCACCCTGTTGCATCACAAAACTAGTAAATATGAAGCTAGATCTTTACATACCATTGTAAGTTCCTTCAATACCTTGGGAATCCATCAATGTGAATATTCTCTCAAGGTTTCTAACCACCAAACATTAACACAATTATATCTTCATGTTCATGGATAAGTTCAACAAGATGTTGATCATGGAAACATGCAAGAACAACATTGATTTTATTAAAATTGCTCATCTATTATTTCAACATGTTTAAATTTACTTTGGCTTACAAACCTATTTTATGTTAGAAAAGGATCCTAGGTACATCAACTATTTGGAGCACCATCTTTAGAACCAATAGGACATAAAATTTTAGTATTCCATACCCTTCAATCCATGGATGATGGATAGACTAAGGTTGTGAAGAGGATGTTAGTACATCTACTTTGTATGTGAAACCATCAACATCCTTGTACATGGTATGGGAGTTTGTCATACATCCAATATTTCTATAATAACACTCTACACTCTTCCATAGGTTAGAGTTCTTAATTGGAAATTGTCTTCTACATTCCAACTAGTACCATGATACCCATCCAAATCAAGAAAGAAGATAAAACTAAGAGGTTTCTACAATAAATAAAAAATATAGACTCAATTCTAGTGGATTCTCTACTACCAAAAATAGAAGAAAAAAGAGCATCATTGGATATTTTTCTTGCATCCTTGGGATAAGTTGTCATGCTACAGGAAAACTGACTACCAGCAAGCAATTACAGGCTCTGGTCGACCTGCCTCTTTAACCTAGGAATAGAGTTCTTTAATATTTTTTAAATAGACCAAGTATGGTAAGGATACCCTTGAGGTAAACTTAAATTTTTTAATGTTTTATGTTCATGCTCTTCCAGATTTATGGTGTAGAATTAAAGTTTTTATAAATTTGACCAAGCTAAAACAATAACAGTTCAATTATGTCTTATGTATGACCAGTCCCTTAATCCTTTGGTCTATTGTAGCAAGATTTTATAACAATTCAATGAAATGGAAAGAATGAGGAAAATAAAAGAATTTTGTGTAATTACATTCATTTGAATATCGTAATAAACATAAAAATTGACCAATGAAAGTAACATCCACTATGCGTTCAAATAATATAACCCATAATGAAGACACACACAAAACTGATAACAAAGTTATAACAGAACAAAAGCCCATAATTGTATTAATATTAGAAATTGATTATATGAAGAGTTGGTTTGGATTTGCCATTGAACTCTTTTAAATATTAATACAATAAAAATCCTCGTTCGAATATCATAACAAGGACTTTTCACTCTCTCATTCAAATATCGTAACAGTACAGTCTCTAGAGTTCTGGCTCAATAATTTGGAAATGATCTCAACTTCTTGGGCACTTTCCTATCAATAACTACACAACAATGGGAAGAATAAAGGATGAAAAAGGACACAAAGAGAATTCAACAACAAAGAATGGTCACTCGAGTATACCTCTTAGAAAAAATATGCTATGTCAAAGCTCTATCCTATTTCTGGTTGTGGACGTCCTTCTTATAGCTGAAGCAGCTCTATAACCATTAAAATTGCTTTCATTTGGATTGTCCACTTGGCACCATCTCCTACCTTGTCATTGACCAGGTGTTATATAGCCTGTTATTAGCTATTTCAAAATTGAAACTTATTCTTAATAGGCTAGAATTATCCCTAGTTGTCATCCTCCTTTCCCTTTCCTTTTTCTCTTATCGTGGGTATTTCACTGTTTGTTGACTCCGATGTCATTTGACTTTTCTTTATCGTGTCTTTCTCCTCTTGACTAGCACTAACCAAGTCATCCATATGTATCCAAATTTCTTCGTCAATCGTACTAAGTGTGTAAATTTTGTCCAACACCCTTATTTCTTTGGTCTTGTCTTATTTCAAGAGTATTTGTCTGATCTAGAAAAATTTGACTATGTCAAGAGTGGTTGTTGACAAAGAAATGAGCTGGTCGGGTGGTTTATCTTAATCAATCTCCTCACATGGAAATTCTTGAATGTCTTTGACGACTAATCGGCTAAACCCTTCTGTGCTGAGTAATTTTTGAAGACTGATATTGAGGAGGTTCAACCTGTTAATTGTATCATGCTCCACAATATCCAATTCCATGGCTACATTATTCCATCAGGGTCTATCTGCCATAAAACTAGTGACTTTATCATATTCTATTTGGCAACTATGATTTTTACCATCCATCATGACCACCTATTTGGATTTGATCTGCTCATACTTAGCCTTGCACTTCTCATACACTAGGGAAATAGCTGCCACATTTTTATCTACCTTTTCTATCAAGGATTTTATTTGCTTATTAGATTCAATTATTGCCCCAAAATCACTACAAATCTCAATCATTTTTGCTTCTATTTTCATGATTTTGACTTTTCTTGATCATGTCTTTCTCCTCTTGACTAGCACCAACCAAGTCATCCATATGTATCTAAATTTCTTCATCAATCGCACTAAGTGTGTCAATTTTGTCCAACACCCTTATTCCTTTGGTCTTGTCTTATTTCAAGACCATTTGTCTGATCTAGAAAAATATGACTATGTCAAGAGCGGTTGTTGAAAAAGAAATGAGCAGGTCAGGTAGTTTATCTTCATTAATCTCCTTGCATGGGAATTCTCAAATGTATTTGATGACTAATCGGCTAAACCCTTTTGTGTTTAGTAATTTTTGAAGACTGATATTGAGGTGGTTCAACCTATTAATTGTATCACGCTCCACAATCTTCAATTCCTTGGCTGGATTATTCCATCAGGGTCTATCTACCATAAAACTAGTGATTTTATCATATTCTATTTGGCAACTATGACTTTTACCATCCATCATGACCACCTGTTTGGACTTGATTTGCTCATACTTAGCCTTGTACTTCTCATACACTAGGGAAATAGTTGCCACCTTTTTATCTGCCTTTTCTATCAAGGATTTTATTTTCTTATTAGCTTCAATTATTGCCCCCAAATCCCTATAATTCTCAATCATTTTTGCTTCGGTTTTTATGATTTTGACCATATTTTCTTTATATTTTGTTGTGAGCACTAGGGCTTGTAATTGTTTACTCCCTAAAGGCACTTGTCTTTGATCTTTGCTAATTTTAGTTTTTAGCTTTTCATTCTCCACCTGTAATAGTTCTGCTTTAGTCTTCCAGGTTGTCATTTCCCTTTCAATGGCCAGTGCAGTTTGTGCATGTACTTGCACTCCATGTTTCAATAAGGTGATTGTGTCTCCTTCTATCTTTGTATCCTCCATCCTAGGATTTATCTGTAGTGACTGTACTCCTTGAGTGGGAATGGTGATGGTGGTCTAAGAGCTAGGACTCGAACTTGATGTGGGGATTGAACATTGAACTTGGCTTTTTTTTTGAGCTTTTGTCACCCTGCCTTCCATTATGGCTTATATATGTTCTTCCTCCGTAGGAGTGAATTTTATGATATCTTCTCTTTTTATTAGAATGAGACTCATAGGTTTTCTAGTACCCATTCCAATTCTGGATCTTTTATGAGGGGGAGAATTTGAGGAGTCAGGAACTACTACCTGGTAATATCTAAAAATTTTATCGAATCCTCCAGCTTTCTATATTCTTTTCCATGCCACCATGAAGATTTTGATCTCCTTGTTGTTTACCTTGAAGGCCACTAATATTGCCTAGGGTGAACCTATAACCATTTGTTGTAGATTTTGTGGGGCCATCAAGCTCACTACTAAGCTTTTGATTATGAATTAGCTTGGTGCAGTAGGAGCAAGCACAATATTCTTTCCTTTGTTCATATTGGGAGGTTGAGAAGTGGATGAGGCACCAGTAGCATCTTTTATTGTTTAGATTGCTACCTTGGCCATGATCTTGATTTTCTCGAGTTCTAGCTCCATAACTTATGTGATGGGATCTAAGAAGCCTTCTGAGGGTGTGACGAGCACTTGTAATATTATTTTATCCATTGTGGTATCCCTTATCAATTTGAGATCTATGGAGTAATTTCCCACTGCTTCTATGCGAGTATGTGTTATCGTTAGATTCTTATTATTCCATATTTCTTCTAAATTCACCTCATTGTTCTGGGCCCATAAAATATTTTCTTCAAACTCATCCCCTTTGTGTATCATTGGTTTGGGCTCAACAATAATGTCTCTATAGAAGCCTTCGGGATCATATGGCCTCTAGGTGATTTCTACGAAATGGTATGAATCCATTTTGGGTAAGGCCTTCATCATACTAGGATATCCTCTATAAACATATTGTCCTATATTTCCTGGCACAGTGACCCAAGGAATCCTAGTTTGTTTTATCTTCCACCTCAATCTTGCTTCTTCTGCAGATTGCCTCACTATCTCTAAGGAAGCCAATGACTTAGGGCATAATGTGGGTAGAGCCTTGGTTGGCAATTTGGTCCCATATGTTATGATGAATCTATAGTGTTGGTCGAGAAAGAAATCTCCAGTATTATTTTCTTTAAGATATTTAACTATGCTCGGGCTCATTCTAGGGGGTTGTTTCTTAGTGATTACATGATACATAGCCATCAAAAATCTACCGCATAATTATGAGTAAGTGGAGGTACCTTTGTATATACAAGGCAACATATCTTGAATGATTGCGCTCAACACACCTCCTAACTGAGTAATTGAATCGTCTTTGAACTACCTAATGATCAAATGGATAACGAATGAGTAGTAGGAGAAGCAGAGCATGAAGTCTCTATCCTCCATTATCGAATTCTGCAATTCTTTAAACTCTCTATCCATTGTGTTGCACATTATGTCTTTCCATTTATACATTGGTATCTTCCACATCTTATTGTACTGCACTATCAGGTACATGACTTATGCACTAATCCAATTAAGGTCCTCGACCCCTATAACTATGTGGATCATATCGACATAGTCTCTTGCCTACCTGTGGAGTAAAGACTTGTGAATGGGAAAAACTATTGACACTAATTTATCATAGTTGAACAACTTTTTATAGAAGGTGGTGTCGATCATGTGTTAGGCCTGTGTCGAGACTACCACTGCATCGTAAACTTGTTTCGTTGTTTCTAGTTCAAATACCTACTCAATTTTCTTTGATGTAATACTATAGATAGGTTTTTTTTGCCATTGAATATGGCCCTAGTTTTTGGGTGGTACAAAATTGCTAGCCATGACAATAGCTCAAGAGAGAAATGTACTCTTGGGCACAAGAGTTTCATAAAATTAGTCTTCCACTTATTACAGTGAGGGCTACTCTTGTATTTGTCTGTGTACACCTTCTTAAATATGTTCTTCAACAAATACCGCGATCGTTGTCACTCTTTTGTGTTGGATTGAAAAAAGAACTTGGTGAGTTCTTCCTCACCTCACACTTGCTTTGTGGGTTTCCTTGCGATCATCTTCTTGAATGATAATTTTTCTTCTAATTTTTTGATTCTCATCTTGGAAACAACTGTGTTAGAGGAGGCTATTGTCTGAGTCTCTATTATTGGGCTCTTCAAATCTATATAGGTCAAAGATATCATAAGCTCTGTAATATCATACCAATCTTGGATCACCACCTCACTCTCCATAGTGGTCAATGGATTGTGAATCGTCGTCTTTCAGTTGATTTGTGTAACTGGTCATCTGATCATACACATGTTTGATTTTAAATCATCTGATTAGATCATGTTACATTAAAGCGTGTGCCTAGGTAGATTTAAGGAAGAGGTTTGTAGTTGGCTTGCATGCTTGCAACCTCTTGATTGGTACTCGATCATGTCAATAAAATCATCATTGATTTGGGTGCCCCATTGGCTTTCTCGAGTGAGGGTCCACAAGATATTTCTTTAGTGAAATGTTACTTCAATCGTGTGATAGCTTGATTATTGCTCATCGTAGCTCGTGCTTCAATGATCGTTGGTAGTTGATTAGTCGATCAGTGCTTTAATTAGATATTTTGTGAAGATCGTTGATTGGTGATTCATAATGATTCGGCCAAAACTTTTCTTGCTTGTTGATTGGATGTTTGATTAGTTAGCCCTTACCTTTTGTTAGTTTTCAATCAAGAGCTTTTATTGATTTCCCATGAATGGTGATTTTTTTTGCATGCTATTACTCATTGATCGAGCATCTTAGAGTACCCTTGTACGTGTTGCGTTTAAAAACCTATGCCAACCTTTATCGTCAGGGTTAGCATAATAATATCATTTAGCTAAACCATAATGCATGTAAAATTTAATGTTGGCATACCTTAATTCATGTTGAATTTACCTTTATTAGGTTTGGTTGATCTCCACCATCCGCTTCGCTCAATCGATAACATTTGACGATTTTAATTTGTTCGATCAACAACATCCAAGGATCCATCTATTTTCGGTTGAAAGAATTTCAATGGCTTAGTTTTGACCATGTAATCACTTTGGTTGGTTGGGCATTTTTAATTTCGCTTGGTATCGATTGATCGATCTATGTCACTCATCAGCCAAGTGGTCTTGTCATCGCCATGTGGGATTTTGTTCGGTTGAAGGGTTTCATCTCTGATGAGTCAATCAACTTTGACTAGATGGTTTAATCAAATCTTTGGTTGAGTGATTTGTTGATCGTTAATCTCTGTTGGATTTCAGTCAATCTACTTTGGTCATTGATAAGCTTTTGGCTGATGATCTTTCTTTGCACTACGTGTTTAGTCGATCGCTCCTTCCTTTCGATCAAGCACCCTTTTTTGTTCATCTTTGATTTTTGTGCCTTTGATTTTGACTAGGTTCTTGACTTTTGGTTTCAATTGAATTACCTTTTCACAATGAAATGCTTGGCTGGTTTGTCACTCTCTTCGATCGAGTGCCGGTATACGTGTAGTTTTGACCAAATGCGTTGACCCTTTTTGATCGATGCCTTTGGGTTGAATAAAATATCATCACTACGCTTGATCGAAAGGCTTTGGACCATTGATATATTTTTTTACTGAGTGGTTCTCTTTTCTCATCAATTCGGTCAATTGCTTGTTCAGTTCAGTTTTCTTATTATTTGCTGAAAGGTGGTTTTTCTGTCGTGTCGAATTCGTCGATTGATCAGTCGATCGGTTGATCCTTTCTTACTATCGATCAAAGGCTTGTTAGATCAGTTATTTTGAAATTTTTGCTTTTGACTACAAATTTTTGTTCGTCGGTTGATCGATCAATGATCTTTTGATCGGTAGCTTTGCTTAGTTTCTTATTTTCGATCGATCAGATTGGTAGCATGTAGATTTAGGAATATGCAGGCAAATGGCTCCTTAAGTTTTAAAAGAATTTTTTGCTTCTTAAGGATGCAAGGGGGTTTGGGGTTTTCAATCTAGGCTTTTTATGGAGGATGCCCAATCATGATGATAGAGTTGTTTAAACATTTGAAGGATTTATTAATCTTCAAAGAATATAACTCCATGTGATCATTTTTAGATAATTAATTACTTAAGACTTAACTTATCCATTACATATCACAAAACATGGACCTCTTTATGTCCCTCAAATTTTTTGAAATTAGGGGTACATTCATGTTGTATCAATTTTGGCTATAACATAGGCTCTGATTGGGACAAGTGGCGAAAACATGAAGTATTTGAGAACTTCAGACTCTCTGATTATTAATAAGATTTCAATGAATGACTTAGAGATTTATTTTCCAAAGGATCATTGTAAAAGAAAACAAATAAAAATAAGCATATTATCTAAACAGTCTAGAAAAAAAAACTCGTAATCAAATAAAATTAGAGGTTTTGGTCTAAAGACAAATTAACTTTTACTCTTACAGGCTAGTTGTCTAGCATTATCTCCAAGGTGAGTCTAGAAAAAATCAATCAAAAATTACTACCACATCAAGGTTGTACCTAAAGTGTGTGCTTGTGTATTATTTTTAATTTTCTTGATCAGATAGAATTCCATTAGCTCAGAAGGAATTAGGCCTATTAGTGATTTCACTCTTTAAAGATATTTGCCTTGTTATTGCTCCATTACCAGTCAAGCATTTATAGCTTCGATGGAGGTGACCTTGATCCTTTTGGACTTGATTTAATGTCGGTTAGGCATCTATAGCCCCGGTAGAGGTTATCCAAGTAGCCCCAAGCACTTGCTCAATTTGCATTATTAAGATTTTTCTTCTTTAGAATAATTTTGATAAATTGCAAAGCATTTAAGAGTGTCCTTTCTAGGTTGAGGATCTAGAAGGCTATAGTATTGAGTGTAATTGTTTTTGGCCTAACTGTATTACCAAAGTTGACTAGATTCCTTGATTTTGGAATTTCTTTTAAACTCATGATAATGCATGGCTTTGACCTAATGTGTCAGCATTTCCAACTTTCATCTGTGGTAGTTCCAACCTTATAAGATGATTATTGAGATCCTTGTTTTCTAAGTTGTCAGATCATATGTATTTAATCCAAATCCTCCTCTCTTAATTGACTAAGGATAAGTCCTAACAAAAATAAAGTGTAAATATGATAGGGATACTTAACAATCCTCTAATAGTCTAAGATTATTGACAACAAAATAAAACAAAGAAAAATTAATTGATGGACTCCGAGAACACACATGTTTTTTTTATTATATTTTTTTAGTTTTTTTAGTTTTTATTTTTTTTCATGGTTCCCTAACAGGGGTGATATAGTTTCAGGTGTTGGTCATTTATTGGGATTTTCATGATATCACCCTTTAAGGTTTGTAACCTGTAATTGTTTGGGATAATGATCTAAACTATTTGGTAGGGACCTAACCACTTGGGTTCAAGCTTACATTTTTCTCCATATTTTCATTTTTGGGATCCTAGTAAATGATTATGTCCCCTTCGAAGAATGAAGTTCCTTTGAATTTCTTGTTAAAGAGTTGCATTATCTTTTGGGTCTATTCAAAAATCTTGCTCAGTGCATTTCTTCTTTCTTCCTGCAAATGTGCAATCTGGTCTAACCTCCTCTGTAAGGCATCAGGATTTTCATGATCTTGGAGTAATAGGGATAGGGCTATTCTTTTTGTGTGAGGGGGAGCAGGGCTTTCTCTCCAAATACCATTTCATATGGAGTTTTACTTGTATTCCTCTTAACAAACAATATGTTTGCCCATAAGGCAAATATTAGTTCACTATCCCAACACTTTTTATTTTTACCCAATGATATTTTGATTCTGGTTATAAAATTTTTATTTGATGATTTGACTAGACCATTGCCCTGGGGATAATTATTGGCAGAATGAGAAAGTTCTATTTTGTACTTTGCACATAATTCTATCATTTCAAAGGAGACAAAGTACTTCCCATTGTTAGTTACTAATTTCTTTAGGGCTTCAAATCTAGTTAAAATGTTTTCCTATAAGAAATTTATGACCACCTTAGTTGTTGCATTTCTCAGAGGAGTTGCTTCCACCCATTTGGTAAAATAGTCTGTTGTGGTGATAATCCATTTGTGTTTGCTTCAGGCATTTGGATTTATTTTTCCAATAAATTTGATTTCTCGTTGTGTGAAAGGTGCTTCTATGATTACTGGCTGGAGAGGCATTGTTGCTAGTTTTTTCTTTCCTGCAAACACTTGACAATTATGACAACTCCTTACATATTGGTGAACATATTTGAATAAGGAAGGCCAGTAATAACCTACTATCATAATTTTATTTGCAGTTTCTTTCGAGGCAAAGTGACCCCCACATAATCCATCATAAAATTATTCTATTACTTCTAAGGTTTATTTCTCAAACAAATAGAGCAATAACACTCCATGTGGATGTTTCCAATAGAGTTTTCCTTCTTGAGTGTAATACTTTTGAGCCTGTTGTTTGACTAATCTCATTTCATTTGTATACATACCTCTGGGGAAGGACAGAGTTTGAAGATACATTAGGATATCATTATACCATATACATTCAATATTATTTGTTCTTCTAATGTCATGCATATCATCGACTCTGACAATGTTTTGTGTTTCTTCTCCCTCCTTATTAACCAAATACTTATCTAGACCTTGTCCTATGATTATTTTCACAGCTTTAAATTCTATATCATATTTTAGTAATTTGAAAATACACCTACCAAGACTACCTATTGGTTTGAGTTGGGTGAAAACATCTTTTATTGTAATGAATGGAATACAACATATAACCTTGTTTGGACCAAAAATTCTTTAAAAATATTCCAGTACCTAAATCACAATATACGCTTATTTTTCAATCATTTTGAATCTTAGTTGAGCTCCCTTGAGTCTTGTACTCATGAAGGCTATGGGTCTCTCATTCTTTTCATCATCCTTTTGGGAAAGGATTGCAGTGATGGTGTGCTCAGAAGCAAATGAGTATATGTTAAAACTTTTTGAGTAGTTAGGATAATTTAGTACTGGGGCAGTGGTGATAGCATCTTTAATTTTTTTAAAATCTCTCAGGTTCTCCTCTGTCTATATGATGTTAGCATTCTTTTTAATCATGTTGTTAATGGGTTGATCTATTTTAGCAAAATTTGGCACAAACCTTATTACAAAATTAATTTTACCAAAGAATGATCTAACTCCTTTCAAGTTTTTAGGGGGAGGTATCTTGGCAATAGCTTCTACTCTTGATGGATCAATGCTAATTCCTTTTTTGATACTATATGACCTAAAATTTTTCCTTGTGTTGCTTTGAATATATATTTCTTTGGGTTCAAGGATATTCCATATTCTTTGCATCTAGCAAAAACTGTGGCTAGATGTTCAAGATGATCTTCAGGGTTTTTGGAGAACATTGTTAACCACTATCTTGAATATGAGTTATTTAAAGGTAAAGTCCATGGTCCTTTGGAATGTTGCTCCTGGATTCATTAATCCAAATGACATTCTCGGGTATTCAAATGTGTCCTAAGGGGTAGTGAAACAGTTATGTATCTGTCTTCAAGATTTAACTGAATCTAATTATATCTTGAGAATTCATCCAGTAATGATATTCTAGATGAGCCTACTACAACTTGCAACAATTGTTCCATGTTGGGTAGGGGATAATTATACTTGAGTGAACTTTTATTCAAATTTTGAAAATCAACACAAAGTCTAATCTCTCCATTCTTCTTCCTTACTGGTACTAAGTTTGCTATATAAGAAAAAAACCTTACTTTTCTAACTATTTTGATATCCAATAATTTTTGGACTTCTTTTTGCATGACTGGATGCAAGGTGGGGTTAAATTTCCTCTGTTTTTGTCTAAATGGTTTAACATATTCCTTGAGGGGAATGATGTGAGTCATGACATTAGTTTTGAAAATTTTTAGGTCTTCATAACTCGAGGTAAAAGATTCTTTATTCTTCTTCAAAAAGCTAATGTATTGTTCTTTTTATTCTTTTGGTAAGACCTTATCAATCTTAACCAATCTGGGCTCCTCATCTATTCCAATATTTATATCATCGACTTCTGTCTCTTTGAGGAGTGGTTTGTATGCCTTATCAAAATCATCAAACAAAATTTCTTTTTTTTTAGTAAAAGGTAAAAAATTTATTAAAAAAAATAATCAGCTTATACAAATCCATTTTGATATCCTGCATTTCTTGGCAAGGCTCAAAATGCAGTTTTTCTAGTTTTCTTTTATCTACCCAGGATCTCTGAATCCTCTATTCTTTAAACTTCACCTCCTTCTTAATTGCATATGTCCTCCTCCAAAAAATATTATTGAATCCCTCTTTGTTATTTTTTCTATCCTTGATATCTTTAATATTGCATTTGATTCCATAGTTGTACCCACATGTCTTGTTCTACCTTTGTCATCGAATATTCTTCTTGTACTTTGGTCTGCATTGTTTCTAATAACTTCCTTAACATAATCACCTAGGTCCTCTCTTTTGAACCAAATTCCTCTTTAAAAATTTTGTTGTTCTATCCAACCATATTTCCTAGCAAATGAAGCCAAACCCTAAATTCCAAGTTGTGCTTAGTGTTTTGAATTTGAAGGTGTTATGTGACCAATAGTCCCAAAAATTACTACTATTAGGAGGATACCATTTTTTTTGGCTAAAGAGAGAGTATCACCAATTCTAGATTGTGTAAGCATAAGAGCAATAAAAAATGAGGTGGTTTATAGTTTCTACCTCTTGGAAGCACATTACACATCTACTGGGTCCAATGAACCCCTTTCTCATCATATTGTCTTGAGTCATAATACTTTTGTGAGCAACCAACCATATAAAACCATTAACCTTCAACCAACCTTTTGGTTGCCATATTTATTTCCAGGGATGTTGTTGTTGGGGTTGGTTCTTGCTACTTTGGTGAGCCTTATGGTAACCTGATTTCACTGTGTAAGTACTTTGTTTCCCATATCCCCATGCTAGTTGTTCAAGTCCATATTTCCATAGCCATGTTCTTATTTATAGGATTTATTTCAGTTCACATTTTTTGGCTTCCCATTCTTCACCTAGCCACTGGTCTAAATTTTGCCATCTTCCTGAAGCTTCTAGTTTTTGGTTTGGGGGGATGAGATATTGAGATATAGGAGTTTGACCATGATTATGAAAAGTCTCTCTGATGCCACTAAGATGAGGGTATTGTTTGATAATGGAGGGTGAAATTCCCAAGAATCATCCCACAAACTGAATTTTCTCCCATCACCTACTTTCCAATGTAAGTTTTCCTTAATCAGTGAGGCTCTTCTTTTGAGTGTTTTCCATATCTCTGATCCCACACCTATAACTGGCAATCATGGGAGATCCTCCATTTCGTATGTAGGGTAATATTTAGCTTTTAGAACTTAAATCCATAACTGATCTGGATCTGTGATCCATCGCTAGTATAACTTCCCTATTATTGCTAGGTTATTTGTTGTTGCAGCTCTATTTCCAAGACCTCCCTCTTCCTTTGGTTGATAGATTTTCTCCCAACTTACCAAAGCAATTTTTTGATTTTCTTATGCTCCTAACCATAATAATTTTCTCATCAGTATTTCCAAATCTTTGAGTATGCTCTTTGGGGCTACTAAAATAGAAAATTTGTAAACTGACATTGCTTATAACACTGACTTCAAAAGTGTGACTCTACATCCAAAGCTTAACCATCTATGAGACCAGTGTGATAACTTTGAGAAATTTTTATCTTTTATAGATTTCCAATATTTCTTTTTTAGTATTTTTTTGTTTAGGGAATTCCCAAATAATCTAATGGACACAAGGTCATTGAGAACCTAAAAATGTTTGTTATCCGATATCTGATTCTCTTATGTATATTAAAGAAGACAACTTTGAATTTTTCTTCATTGAGAAGTTGGTCAGTGGTTGTAGTGTAGCAGTCTAATATTTCTTTGATATTGGTTGCTTCTTTTATTGTTGCTTCCCCCCATAATCCTATATCATCTACGAATTGTAGATGAGTGATAGCTATATGTCTATTTATTTGAATTCCTGTAATGTTATTCTCTATTTTTTTCTTCTGTATGAGTCTTCCTAGTCCTTCTACAAAAATAATGAACAAATATGGAGAGAGAGGATCTCTTTGTCTAATTACTCTACTGGCCTTGAACAGTGGGGAGGGGGTTCCATTGATGAGAACTAAAAAGGAGACTGTGGAGATGCATTCAAGCATCCAGTTGATCCATTCTTTTTGGAATCTAAATCTTTGCAAAATTTGATCCAAAAATTCCCAACTCACTCTGTCATAGGCCTTGGATAGATCTAACTTCAGGAGCATTCCTTTGTTCTTTCTTTTGCCTGTCTGATATATTTTCTTATGCTATTATAATCTCATCTAATATTTGTCTGCCCTACACAAATCTCTCTTGTTCAAGAGATATGATATTTGGTAATATAGCTTTTAGTTTGTTGGCTATTACCTTGGTGATGATCTTATAGATCACATTATAGAGGGCTATTGTTCTAATAATTGGTTAGATTCTCCATCTCTCCTCCCTTTGTAATCAAAGCTAGAAAAGTATGGTTGAGGAATTTGAGAATCCTACCATTGGATTTGGATTCTTCTATTACTCTAGTTATATCTTCTCCTATAATATCCCAAAAAGCTTTGTAGAACTCTATTGGTAATCCATCAGGACCTGGGGCCTTTCCTGATTGCATGGAGAAGGTTGTTTCTTTCACCTCTTCTTCTTTGATCTCTTTCATAAGATCCTCATTCTGCTCTTGAGAGACTAGTCTAGGGATACTTTCCAAGATTTTCTCCTGTGATTGTTTTGACAGATGTGGATCTGCAGTAAACAAAGTGGAGAAATACTCATTAGCTACTTTTTGCATACTTGAAGTGGTGGTTTCTAGGAGTCCTTCTACATTTTTTAAAGCATCAATTTGGTTATAGTGTTTTCTAGCTATGGTCGATTGGTGAAAGAACTTTGTATTCCTATCTCCTTCTTGAAGCCAAGTAATTCAAGATCTTTGCTTCCAATAGGTTTCTTCTTTCTTATCTAGCTCCTATACCTCCTATATTAATATATTTTCATGGGAGAATAATTCCTCTGAAGGGGTTCTGAAAAAATTCTTTCTGCAACTCCTTGCATTCTCTCGACTAGCTCTGATCTTTGTTGCTAAAAATTTGATCTTTGGAATTTTCTCCAATTTTCAAATTTATATTTGATATATTTCAATCTGGAGTGTAGCTGAAATTGTGCCTTTCCAAATGTTGGTTTCCCTTGTTGCCACCATTTTTGAACTAACTCTGGTAATTCCTGGTTTAGAAGCCAAAATTTCTCAAATCTAAAGGGGTAGTTTTTGGACTAGGGTATTCTTTTTGTGATATTTAGACATACTGGGAAATGGTCGAAAGATAACAGGTTTATGATTTCTAAATGACAACTCCATAACTGGTGAATTTCTTCCTCTATCAATATCCTATCTAATCTTGATTTTATTTCTTGGTCTCCTTTCCTTTTATTGGTCCAAGTAGTACCAAATCTTGGAGGTGGAATGTCAATCATATTCAAATTATTAGCTTGGACAATTAGGATTTTGTCCTTCTCACTAAGATGATTTATGCCTCCCTCTTGGTCATTCACTGACATCTTAGCATTGAAGTCTCCACCCACCAGGAACCTATCTTCTGGGTCAGCTCCTCTAATAGCCTGGATTGACTTCCATTGGGTTTTTTATTCCTGCACTTCCTACATCCCATAAAAGTTAATAATTAGCCAGATTGAGTTTGATTCTCTATCTCTCAATCTGGTCATCAAGATCCCTCTAGCTGATGCTGCTCCTACTTGCTAAAAAGTGTCTCTATTCCACAAAGTGGTCATTCCCTCGAAGAAACCATGGGAAGTTTGGGCCTCATAGTCTCCATTCCTCCAACATCTCTTGGATATTGTTTGCATTGCTTCCAGTGATGCTCTAGTTTCCTATAATAAAACCACATTTGGGTGGTTATCTTCTATCATACGTTTAACAACCAATTATCTAGGGCAGTAGTTTAATCCCCTTACATTCCATGTGTGTATAATCATTGGAAACCCATGTTGTAGAAGTTGGCTATGGGTTTAACCATGTCTGCCTCTCTCAACTGTTCTTCTTGTATTTTTTCTTTGTTTATCTTCCTACCTACTCCTTGAGAGTTTACATTTTTTAGCCTTTTCTCTATTTGGCTTATCCCAAGGGTTTGTGAATCTCTATTTTTCTCTGTTATTCCTATAATTACCTCCTTAGATGTATATAGCTCTTTATTATATAGTACTAGTGCTCCTTCTATATCTAGTTGTGGCTGCTCTTTATATTCTATATGTTGTTCTTTGGTTGATGCAAATTGCACCTGTATGGATTGTACTTCTTCAACCCCTCTCATTACTTTTAGGTATTGTTATTTTTCTGTATATGTATGTTGTGGATGATGAACCTCTTATACTACTAGTTTCCCCATATTTTCTATTTGGTTTAAGTGTGGTAATTCCTCTCCTTCCATTGGATTATCTAGCCTGAGGATCTCATATTTTTTGGATGGAACCCTTCCTTCTTAGCATTGATTTGTATTTCCTTCCTTCTACTAATTTCTTCCTTTGTCCTGGTTATTATTTTTTATTCCTTTTCTCATAACCATCTAAAATAATTGTTCGTTTTCTTTTTGTTGAGGTTGGTTTCCTAGGTTTGGATTCACTGGATTTGTCTCTCCTTTGGCTATTTTGGGATAGTCTCTTACCAAATGTTCGTATTCGTGATAGGCTCTAAATATTAAAGGCACATATTCATAGTCTCTTTGTTGTCTCCATACATTCCTTTCGACTTTGAGGTCAATTTCCACTGGCAATGGTTTTTCCAAGTTCATCTCCATACAAATTTTGGCATACGCTGATGATCCTCCTCCTGTTGATTCTCTTGATCTGCCTATGTATTTGCCCAAGATATTACCTATCAAAATCTAAAATGTCTTATTTCCAATATTCTAAAGGAAGTGCAAATAATTTTAGTTAAATTGGAGCTATCGAGGGTTCAGTTCTAGGATCAAAAGTAGATCACCATGGTTGCATGAATAGACCTATAGGGCCTATGTTATACATACCTCCCTTGAAAGCTCTATCCTTGTCAGATATCATTATGAATTTAGCTACGAAGTATCCGTTCGATAATGTGAAGATATCCAATTCCCCTTGTGGTGCCCAATGCTTTCTAGCCCAGGAGTACAAGAACCTTGCAAAAGGTTAGAGTCCCACAAACTTGCATATTAAGGTATGCTTAGATTTATACACAATCTCATCTGCTATGAGTTCTTCTATAATTCTAGCATTGAGATTGTTTTTGTCTGAGATAAACATCTATTTCTTTTGGCTTTTTCAACTTCAGTCTCCTTTATTTTACCTATGGCTTATAGGATTTTTTGGACTTTTCTCCTATATCATCTCTCTTTCCATTACTGCCTATGATCACTTTCGCAAAGGATTGTGTGTTAGGTCCCTTGGGACTCTGAGTCCTTCTTGCATAATTCCCCTATGTAAACCCTCCTACCGAGGATTATCCCTGTGTGAACCCTCCTCGCAACTAAAACTCCAAAAGAAAACCTTACTTTAACCCTAGAAGTATTATGCTAATTTTATAATGATAAGGTTGGAACTGGGTTTAGAATTTTGTTGTAAACAAGACAAATACATACATACTAGGGGCTTGGCTCTTGGTTCTTAGCTCTTGGCTAGAGCTTCTTTCGCTTGATGGATCATCCTCCTTAGCTCCATCAAACAGGCTTTCTAAGGAAACTAACCCCTTTGGGATTCTATTTGTTTGAAGTTGAATTATTTCTATTGGTTCTCCAATTATATCTTTCAAATTTTCTTCATATTCCTCCTCGCATAGAACATCTGAATACATATTTTTGAGGGTCATGAAATCTCTAATATCCACATCATCTTGAAACTCTTGCAGGTATACAACATTATTAGGTATAGAGGGTTTGTACACAAAGATGGTTGAAAATATTTCGATGTATTCTGTATGAATTTTTAGGTAGTCTACACCTGAAGCATTGACTGCTAATAGATTTACAATGTGGTTCTGTTCCTTGGGAATGTAAGAGATGTTAAACTCTAAGAATTTATCAATTTTAGCTAATACTACAGATTTATACTATTTTAACCTGGTATGTTTAGTTTGGTACTTACCCTTTACCTATTAATTAATTCTACATCTCCAGTAATAGTCAAGAAATATATGCCTAATTTTTTGGCTTTTCTTAGGCCTAACAGTAAGGCTTCATATTTAGAAACATTATTAGTGCATGGGAATTCTAATCTATAAGGGATTCCTAGATAGTTCCCCTTAATGTTTGTTAAATCTACACCAGCACCTGCTCCTATTTGAGACTTTACCCCATCGAAGGAAATGGTCCACATCTCCTAAGTCAAAACCCTATTGGATTATGCATCTACTAGTTCTCTAGTTTTTGGATCTATATCTTTTGCATTAGGGACTTCTATTAGGAAGGGATTATGCTAGATCGAGTAAACTCCTATTTCCTTCTCTTCTACAAAGTTGACCAAGTTAACCATAGTGTCATCTGGTCTTACCAATTCTACTAAATATTTTTTAAATGTTTCTCTTCTTAAAGTCACATTTTCTTTTCCTAAAATAGGAATTGTGACAAAATACCAATCTAACTATATGGAACCACCCAACTACTCTACCTAGTGCCTGTTCAAAAGCCATGAGAAGAAAAGGGTCCACACTAACTACTGCAATGTTCATCATTATACCCTTCTTGGGATATTGATATAAGAAGACCAATAGGCCAATAATAATTCCTATGCAAGGTATCTACATGTTGTCCATTACTAACATAGACTCCCTGGTACAAATTAGTCCTAGTTAATCTGCTATCTGTTTGGGCATGATGTTATGAAATGCACCACTATCTAGCATGCAGTTGTGGATGACATAGCTTTCTCCTTCATATAAGTTATATCTAAGGGACACATAAAATGGTCTGACATATGAGGGTGTTCTAGTCTCATGGTTGGAGGGTTTGACGGTATTACAAGACTGTGTTTATTTTTGTTCAATCAAATCGAAAGCTCTACAAACCTGTTCTCTATATTTTTGAATATTCATCAACTCATCAAAGGTAATGTTAACTTTCTGCTTACTCAACTCGAAATCGACATCAAAATTTACCTTCTTGACATTTAGTGTTTTCGTATATTCCTCATGTGGTAGTTTTTCATTTATTTTTACATTTTTAGGAATGGTTTTGCTTTGATTTTTTTTTGTTTTTTTCTTTTTATGCAATATTATTTACACCAGGATATTCCTTAGTCTCCTTGTTTGAGATTTTATCAGTCTTATTAGGTAAAGTCCTATTTCTCAAATTTAAGGCATTTGCTTCTAGTTATTTCACCTCTTGAGTTGTTAGGATTAATTTCCCTTGTTTTATTTTATCATACCTAGTTTCTTGCCCTCTTTGTAAGATTTTAGTATATTTTGCTACTAGGATTTTAGGGTGGTGGTTTGAAGCATATAAATCTATATCCATAGACACCAAATAATATCACTAAAGGAAAATAACATATACTCCAACTAGTAGTTAAATAGTTGGTACGATGGGGTAGTTATACCTAATTACAAGTTACCCTCAGGTCAACGTTAAGGAACTGATCTTTAAGGTAAATAACAAAATATTACAACAAATACCTTTATATGGTTTACAAGGACCTAAAGGCCTTATACATACAATACAATACAAAGTTGGCTATGGCCTCAAGTTAAGCTTAACTGTCATGACCCTCCCTGGTGGACTTTTTGGCACAAAGAAATAGTGTATTAATCTATGACGCTTTAATGCCTAAGTTGAGCCATTAAATCGACTATGTGATGTTTAGTTGATTTGAAAGAGCATGATATTGCTAACATGTTGCCAAGAGAAGGAAGCCCCAACATGATGAAACTGAGCTCTGGCGAACTGGCGAGAAATTTTCTAAGCAGGCGACAGGCGATGTTCTAGGGTTTGTGGAGCAAAGGAAAATCCAGGGCATCAGGTGGGTTGCCGTAGTGTTTTTCTAGTTACTGTGGATCTGAAGGAACATATACTTCCCTAGGAGGGCCCAATGGGGTCTCCTCCAGATCCTCTCTCTGGGAGAAATAGCTCTTAGGCTGAATTGCTAAAAGAAAATTCTTCATCTTCTAATGGCGAAGCTCAGAGAAATACTCTTCATACGCTCTTCAAGAATGCTGGCAAGAGTTCAATAGCACATCGAGTTAATGGATGCCTCCCACAATCCGCCTCAAGACCCAATATTGTCATCGAACCAAAGATGGTTGAAGACATAATCATATACAGAGCTAACCATGATCTGATCTGTAAATTCATGGGCATCCAACCTACCTTGAATTTCTTGCATACCTGGGTCAGACAGAATTGGGAGCCTCATGGTGAGTACTCCTTATGGTTTATTAGTAACGGGTATTTCATTGTTAGTTTTTCTTCTCTAGCTGATAGAAACAGGGCGTTTGAGTCAGAAAAGAGGAACCACGGTCCGAAAAGGTTATTTGTTCAACCCCGGAGAGTGGGTTTCGATCCTCGTATTGAACCCATAGCTGTCCCGATTTGGATCCGGTTGTACGCTCTTCCAATGGAGTTTTGGGGCGAGCAGGTTTTGGAAATGATCGGTAACTCCCTCGGTAGACACCTGGGCATCTCCAAGGACACCATAGAAGGTAACACAACTGTCTTTGCAAGAATTTGCATGGAAATGGATAATAGCCAGCCTCTACCGATAGAGGTGGAACTTGAACTAGTAGGAATATCGTGGATCCAACAGTTATATTATGAGGCTCTGCCCTTCAGATGCAGAGTTTGCCACAAACATGGGCATTTGGCCCGATTTTGTCCAAATATTTTGAACTCAAAAACGGAGGCCCCACTTGGAATGCCAAATTGCCCTAGAGAGGGTAAGTCTACTCTTACCAAAGAACCATCCAATACTCCTCAGGGTAATGATGTTCAGAAAGATGGCTTTGAATAGCCCAAAAGAAGGAGAAAGCAAAAGAAAAATGGTAAGGAGCAATCACAACTCAAGCCAGCCAATAGATATGAAATTTTTAAGACACTAGTGGATCAAGAGGATCAAGTCATGGAAGAAGTGGATGGGAATATTGAGGACAATAACATCCACACTCATGCTTCTCCTTCATCTCCCCCTGTCTTAGAACAGGTGATTGAGTCCACTGAGTTACTGCAACCAGAGAATGCAGGGGCACTGATAGTACACTCCCAAGCGTAGCCAGTAATTAAGGATGTCAGCATGGGAATTGCAAAAAAAAATAGAGAAAGGCCAGCCCTAGGGATAACTCAGGTGGAAAAGAGATCCAAAAATAGCAACTCTCAAGGAGCGGGCGAGAAAATCAAATAAGGACCTCGCTAGCAGTTCAAGGAGACAAGCCGATCAATGGAGGATCGGTGAGGACAATTCATTCTTATCGCTCTCAAGGTTTTCAATGATTATTCAATCTTGGAATGTTAGGGGTTTAAACAAGAGAACCCATCAATCTGCTAGTTCAAAGACTCTTAGGAAAATGTAAAACAAACTTTTTGCTTATCCAGGAGACAAAAATGTCTTTAGATCTTATGTGTAAAACAGTTAATAGAATCTGGAGGGGCGTTGGTCATATGGATGTGGCTGCCCAAGGTGCCTCAGGGGGGATTGTTACTCTTTGGAACCCTTTGGAATGGACTGCAATGGAACATATAGCTTGGAGGGGTGTTCTCACATCTCATTTTAGGAATAATGTCACAGTTGAACATGTCTTAATCACAAATTTTTATGGGGCCCAAGACCTTGATGGCCAGAGGATCCAGTGGAAAGCTGTACATAATATGAGGTCCTCCAGGGAAGATTTAGACTGGATTATTGCAGGGGATTTTAATGTAAAATTATCTGCCCGAGATCAGGAAGGTGGAATCCCAATTTTGGATCCAGGGGATCGGCTTCTGATTGCCCAAGTCCAGGCCTTTCACTTAGTGGATGTTAAAGGCCCTGGAACCTACTTTACTTGGACTAACAAGAGGAGGGAGCCACATAGCAGGAAGGTAAAGCTATATCATTTTCTGGTCTTAGAGGAGGCATTTGTAAAGTGGAACACTAAATTCCAGATTTTGGAGGGCCCTGTTTCAGATCACTTTCTCATTTTGTTGGAGGGAGGGACTATGGCAGGGCAGCATCACAGACCTTTTAAATTTGAGAATTTTTGGTTACAAAAGGAGGATCTTCGAAAGAAAATTCCGCAGTGGTGGGAAGAAGGTCGTCTACCTTTTGGGACAGCATTGTTTAGATTCCACAAACAGCTTCATTTTGTCAAAGTTCAACTGAAACAATGGAGGCAAGCTAATAAGTCCGATTTTCAGCTCCAAAGAGCCCCCTTAGTGGCCGGATGGGATGAGGTTCAAAAACTCTTTAGGGAAGGAACAATTATCGAGCGACTCAAAACCGAGGATGATGCCTTGTGCAAAGCGGTTGAGGACATTGATAACCAAGAGGAGACTTACTGGAAACAAAGAGCAAGAAACACTTGGTTATTAGAAGGTGATAGAAATACCAAATTTTTCCATCGATCAGCTTGTGCTAGGAGATAGATGAATAACATGGAATCCCTTCAAGATGAGAATGGACACTCCTTTGATACTCTTCCTAGTATGCATTCCACCTCAATGGATTATTTTTCTAAACTTTTTAAGGAAAGTATGGAGCAAGATGTTGAGGCTCAGAATGAAGTTATTGATGTCATACCCTATGTTATCTCTGAAGAAGAAAATCAGACCCTCCTTAGACCCATTGATAGAGATGAACTGAAGAATGTGGTCTTTGGAATGAGCACTGGCAAATCTCCGGGTCCGGATGGCTTTCCTATTGAGTTTTTTCAGGCCTTTTGGGATACTTTGGAGGAGGATGTTTTGGTCATCACGAGAGGAGTCCGGAACTAATAAAAGAATGCTTAAGGCAATAAATCATACCTTCATCACTTTAATTCCTAAAGGGGAGGACGGGACTCATATCTCTGATTTCAGACCTATTGCCTTATGCAACATGATTTATAAAATAATCACAAATATAATGGTTGAACGGCTAAAACCTCTCCTTCATAACAACATCTCCTCAGAGAAAGGGGGTTTTGTAGAGGGTAGACAAATCTTGGATGGGGTGGTTCTCGCTCAGGAGGTTATCCATACAATGTAAAAATTTGGTAATAAAGGAATGTTCATTAAACTGGATATGTCCAAGGCTTATGATAGGGTGGAGTAGAGTTTCTTGTCAAAGATGATGGCAGCCTTTGGTTTCTCTCAGGACTGGATAGATTGGGTCATGAGTTGTGTTTCTATGCCCTCTTATTCTGTTCTAATCAAGGGTCTTCCCTCGCAACCTTTTGGAGCCACACGTGGTCTTCGTCAAGGAGACCCTTGCTCTCCCTATCTTTTCCTCATTTTGGTTGAAGGATTAGGTAGACTTTTCTTGAGGAGAAGACATCAAGGCCTCGCTAACGGTATCAAGGTGGGGGAGGAAATTTTGACTCACTTACGGCTTGTGGACGATACGAGATAGGTTGGAGTGGCCACTTCAGGGAAGCTAGAGGAATCAGAGATACTCTTAATGTCTACCTTAGGGCTTCAAACCAGGTCATCAATGATAAAAAATCCAAAGTGGTCTTTTTCAATGTTGACCAAAGGCTTCAGGACAAAGTTATAGAGATCTTGGGATTCACAAGGACTTCTCTTCCAGTAGTTTACTTGGGAGTTCCTTTGCATTTCAAAAAATTAAAAATAGATATCTGGAAGGATCTATTGAATGGTATCAAAGATAGAATGAATCATTGGTCTCATAAATGGTTAAGCTATGGGGGTAGATTAACTTTCTTACGATCGATTATTCAGAGCCATGCCAATCTATAAATTCTCTATCCCGGTCGCCCCTCATACTATATGGAAAGATCCGGACAAAATGGCTAGAAGATTTTTATGGGAAGGAGCAAAAGGGGAGAGAAAATGGGCCTTGGTTGGTTGGGATAAAGTTACCCGACCCCAAGGAAAAAGGAGGGTCGGGACCGAGAAGCTCCAAGCTTAATAACAAAGCTTTGGTCGGAAAACTGCATCTGGAGGTGGATTTCCCACCAACCTCCTTATTCAAGAGAATCCTAACCAAGTAAATATTTGGGTCATGTTCACCCCAATGAGGTGGGTCGTTTCCTCTCGGATGGTACTCGGATCCTTAGTGTGGCAGTGCTCTCAAGCTTGGATCTCAGGTTATTAAAGACCAATTGTTTTGGAAAGTGGGGAGAGGGGAGAAGGCACGTTTTTGGACTGATTCATGGGACCAGTACCCACCCATCATTGCTGTGTTCCCCGAATTACAACCAATTAAATCTGCCATAGAAGCCAAGGGCTGGATCCAAATTGAAATTTATTTTAACACTAGCCAAATGGGGGAGTATAAGTTTAAGAAGTTTAAGAGGTTGGAGGAGTGGCCAATTACAATCCCTCCGGAGCTGGCACCCATCTTGACCAAAATCTTGACAGAAAGGTTTCTCACAGGGAGATATGAGGAGGATGAATTAGCTTGGGGCTATGGGAACCTTGGTGTATATACAATGAAGGACGGATACGACAAGATCCTCCCAGAGCCTCCCCCACATTCATTTTTGGTTCAAGATTGGAGAAAGATTTGGCATTCCAAGGGATGGTCGAAAATAAATTTCTTTGCCTGGCAGTTTATGCACAATGGAATTCTCACTTTTGACAATCTCAGAAGTAGAGGAATCATCGGTCCATCTCGGTGTGTTTTATGCCACAAGAACGAGGAAACAGCTGATCACCTAATGTTCGAGTGCCCTTTCACGCGTTAGATTTGGAAGCGTTGGTTCTCTCACTATAAACTCCGGGCTAATAGTGATCTGAATCGGACCAATATTTGGGAAAAATGGAAGAGGGGTGGATTTAAATCTAAATCTCTTCGAATAGGTTGGGAGCTTGGCTTACTTTTCATCTGGTGGCAAGTGTGGTTGGAGAGAAATGCCCGTATTTTTAGAGAAACTTTCTCCTCGCTAGATGGAGTTTGGCAGGTCATCTGGAGCAAAGTCACAGAAACCGTTGCCATCTATGTCGAAGAGGAAAATCAGGTTGGTCCTGGACCACTGGAAGAGGGAGCTGAAGAGCAAGAGAGACAGGACAGAGCTAGCTAGAAACCACCCCCAGAAGGCTGGATCAAAATCAATACTGATGTAGCTACAAAAGGCAATCCGGGTAGTGCTGGAATTGGTGTAGTTTGTCGGGATCATGCTGGTTTAGTGCTCTATTGGGAACTGCAAGGCTTGGGAAGAGCCACAAACAATGAAGCATAAGCCATTGCTATCAAATCTGCTTCCATTTGGGCAGTTAATCAGGGCCACAGGAGAATAATTCTCGAATCTGATTCTCAAATTATGGTTGGCGCTCTTGACTGCGTGAGGAACTTTGCTTCGAAAGCATGGAGGTTGTAGATTCTTGTCTCTCAAATCAAGGAACTATGGAGGGAATTAGATGATGTGATCCTCATTTATGTGAGTAGAGATTTAAATAAAGTTGTCGATTTCCTTGCGAAGATGGGTGTTGAGAAAGAGGTAGGGGTGCAGCTGCACAGTGACATGCCTTTGGAGGATGAAGTGATTAGACAAGGTCTTGAAAGATCCTTGAGACAATGAGCAAAGAAAATGCTAAGGGTGGTTTTTGTCGCGATATCGCGACCTGTTGCACCGTTGCGGCCTTTGGAGGGAAGCTGTCACGATATCGCGACATGTTGCACCGTCGCAGCCTTTGGAGGGAAGCTGTCATGATATCGCGACATGTTGCATTGTCTCAGACTTTGGAGGGAAGCTGTCATGATATCGCGACATGTTGCGTCGTCGCGGACTTTGGAGGGAAGCTGTCGCGATATCGCGACATGGTGCACCGTCGCGGACTTTGGAGGGAAGTTGTCGCAATATCGTGACATGTTGCGCTGTCGCGGCCTTTGGAGGGAATCTGTCGTGATATCACGACCTGTTACGCCGTCGCGGCCTTTGGTTGGAAGCTGTCACGATATCGCGACATGTTGCGTCGTCACGGCCTTTGGTGGAAAGTTGTCACGATATCACGACATGTTTCGCCATTGCGACCTTTGGAGGAAAGCTATCGCGACATGTTGCGTCGTCGCGGCTACTGGAGGGAAGCTGTCACGATTTTGCGACATGTTGCACAGTCACGGTTTCTGGAGGAAAGTTGTCACGATTTCACGACATGTTGCGCCGTCGCGGCCTTAGGAAGAAAGTTGTCGCGATTTCACGACGTGTTGCGTCGTCGCGGCCAGTGAAAGAAATTTGTCGCGATTTCACAACATGTTGCTCTGTCACGACCGAGGAAGGATTATTGTCATGATATCGTGACATGTTGCTTTGTCGCGGCTAGGGAAGGATAGTTGTCACGATATCATGACATGTCACGATTTCGTGACTTGTTGCCTCGTCGCGGCCAAGGTTGGTTAGCTGTCGCGAAATCGCGACATGTCGCGATTTCGCGATCAAGGATGGTTTGTTGCCGCGATATCGCGATTTCGTGACTGGTTGACTTTTTGCGGTCAAAGGTGGTTTGTGTCGCGTTTTCGTGCCTTGTAATCGATGGGAAGGGTCTTCTCCCTTATGTAACTGATCTTTGTTTTAATACAAGTTTTTTCAATTTTTTCAAAAAAAAACATGTTGCGAAGATGTGCAAGATTAGGTACACTCGTAGGTGGAAGAAGCTGAATCATCAACCAGTAGCAAGAGTACTTGAGGTTGGGGAAATGATGATAAAGGTAAATCGGGGTAACATTGATGGATACCTTCATATAGGCATGCATTCGATTAGGGATAATCATCAAAAGCTAGCCACCTTGAGCCCCATATTGATAGCCTAGTAGCTATCATAAATTCTCAAGGTTGAGACAGGTGACTAGGGTGATGGAAAGATTCCCTCTTTGTTTGTGCATATGTTTGATTGTCTTTTACTTCATCACTATCTGCATCAATGGTTTGGAAAGCATCCAGAAGTTAGTTGTTTTGAAAACTCCTTCTTTTGCTAAACCTTTCAATAGAATGGCATGATGTTAGTATTGGACAAAAAAATTATTCTTCTATGTTTATATGTAAAAATACATGTAAATAAATAGTAAGACTTTTATTTAATTGATAATTGAAATTCATTAAATAAATAGTAAGGCTTTTATTTAATTGATAATTGAAATTCATTAAATAAATAGTAAGGCTTTTTATCTAAATGATAGTTAAGCTTCATTAAATAAATAGTACAACTTTTATCTAAATGATATTGGTAGAATTTGTTAGCTAATTTTTATTAATGGGATAATAGAACCCCTTAATTAAAATAAGCTTGCGATATTTGATTTGGAGGAAACAACCTCTCAGAGAATCCAATCACGCTTGCCAGGTGAAGCTTTTGACTGACGTTTAGGAGGATAGCTTCATTTATGGCAAAACCTTAGGAGAAGGAAAAGATGGGAAATATCTCCCCTACCACCTGATAGATAGACATGGAGTAATGACGAGTAGGTAGAGTGGACGTGAGACAAGACGAAGGCGTAGGAAAGAGGACTCGTCGTCCCCAGTCAAGAAGGTGAGCAAGGTAGAAGGAAATTTGTCTTTTGCAAGTAAAACCAGAAGAAGAGAGAAAGGAGCGATAGGAGAAAAATAGTTGTAGAGAGGATAACACCACCCATAATGGACAAAATCATTTGAAGGGACTCACAGGTTGGTTTACAATACCTATAATAATAACTTGTTAAGTAAATAGTTTGAAATATTCTGTTGTATCTGGTTTTTTTAAGCTCGTTTGTCGTTTGACAACTTGTTGGTTTTCCCCTCGGATGCTTTATTTTCTCCCTTGATTTATCCTTTGTTTTTTCCTTGCTCTAAAGAGGAAGTAAACCCCCTTAGTTGTTCAGCGGTTTTTTTTACAGTGGCTATGTCACTGCTAACTTTTTGACAATTCACCTTAGAGCCACTATGAATAAAACCAGTGCTTAATAGTATCATTTTTTGTAGGTAAACCTTAGCATGGCATCGCCACCCAATAAGGTCTTTGATAGAACCTTTGGCGGAAGAGGTGTATTGATATTATTCTATGGTTATGAATCCTCTCCTCACCCCGACCAGTTGTTTAGCATCCAAAACTAGGTCTTGGTTAATCGCTTCATTTCAAAGTTGATATCATCGGTATTACCCACGTTATGATACCTCCTTAGGTGGTTGTCGATCAAACTTACCATGCCTCTCTTCTAAAACCAACGTGTTTTGACCAATGGTGGGACAATTTTGTTGTCCACTTATGTTAGACGTTACGAACCTCAAGTGTCGTGTGGGGTTTGGCGAATCCCTAGTTGTTACCTAGCTAACGGATGTGTCTCTCTCAATACCCTATGCTTACCCAGAGACCTTTGAGCCTGTCATTGGTTGGATCCATATTCTAGGTTGATTGTTGACACCCATTCTTCTTTGTTAGCTTTGCCAAAGCGTTCTAATTTAGTTAATAAAGGGAAGGTCTCCCTTGTGAAGTTTAATAATTAAATCTAGCATGCATTAAGGAAGAAGCAAGTAAACTTATATTAAATAAAAGGTTGTTTATTTAATTAATCAGAGAAAGAGAACTTTAGTTATATTAAATAAAAGGTTGTTTTATTTAATTAAATAGAGAAAGAGAACTCTAGTTATATTTTTTTTAATTCATTATATGGGATTGAAATGGGCCCCACCTGTATTACATCATCACCACATAGGCGTATTACAATAAAGCTGGGATATTATCCATGTATCGCTTGGCAAGAATTGAACCTTGGTCTCCTCTTTAAATATTAAGGAATTTAATCAGTTGAGTTGATTCCACTTGATAGAACTCTAGTTATATTAAGTAAAATGTTGTTTTATTTAATTAAACCGAGAAATATAACTCTAGTTATATTAAATAAAAGGTTGTTTTATTTAATTAAAGAGAGTAAGAGAACTTTGCTTATATTAGCTAAAAGTTTGGTTTATTTAAAGATTTAAGTAGATGACTTTGATCTATTAAATAAATAGAATTAGTTCGTTTTGTAAATTAAGGGTATGAGACTTTAATTTATGTGATGAAGCAAAAAGGTTTATTTAAAGATTAAAGTAGATGACTTTTATTTATTAAATAAATGGAATTAGTTCATTTTGTAAATTAAAGGTATAGGACTTTAATTTACGAGATGTAGGAAAAAGGTTTATTTAAAGATTAAAGTAGATGACTTTGATTTATTAAATAAATGGAATTAGTTCGTTTTGTAAATTAAGGATATGGAACTTTAATTTAGGAGATGAAGGAAAAAGGTTTATTTAAAGATTAAAGTAGATGACTTTAATTTATTAAATAAATGAAATTAGTTCATTTTGTAAATTAAGGGTATGGGGCTTTAATTTATGAGTTGAAGGAAAAGGGTTTATTTAAAGATTAAAGTAGATGACTCTGATTTATTAAATAAATGGAATTAATTCGTTTTGTAAAGTAAGGGTATGGGACTTTAATTTATGAGATGAAAGAAAAGGGTTTATTTAAAGATTAAAGTAGATGGCTTTGATTTATTAAATAAATGGAATTAGTTCGTTTTGTAAATTAAGGGTATGGGACTTTAATTTACGAGATGAAGGAAAAGGGTTTATTTAAATATTAAAGTAGATGACTTTGATTTATTAAATAAATGGAATTAGTTCGCTTTGTAAATTAAGGGTATGAGACTTTAATTTACGAGATGAAGAAAAAATATTTATTTAAAGATTAAAGTAGATGACTTTGATTTCTTAAATAAATGAAATTAATTCGTTTTGTAAATTAAGGGTATGAGAATTTAATTTATGAGATGAAGGAAAAAGGTTTATTTAAATATTAAAGTAGATGACTTTGATTTATTAAATAAATGAAATTAGTTCATTTTGTAAATTAAGGGTATGGGACTTTAATTTATGAGATGAAAAAAAGGTTTATTTAAAGATTAAAGTAGATGACTTTGATTTATTAAATAAATGGAATTAGTTCGTTTTGTAAATTAAGGGTATGGGACTTTAATTTATGAGATGAAGGAAAAAGGTTTATTTAAATATTAAAGTAGATGACTTTGATTTATTAAATAAATAGAATTAGTTTGTTTTATAAATTAAGGGTATGGGACTTTAATTTATAGAACAAAGGAAAAGCATGGTTATTTCTTGATTGAAGGAACCTAGTTTATTTGGTAATTAAAGGTATGGGACTTTAATTATTGAACAAGGGTTGAAGGAATTAATTTAAGTAAAACCTAGAATCTTGTTGTAATTGTTAAAAGACTCTCTATGGATAATGAGAGGTGAAAATAAAAATAGTGATTTTTATGATATTAAATATGTAGTAGATGGTTAGATACTTGATTTAATTGTATAGTTGCAATTTGGCAATGAAATAAGTAAATGCATTTAGAAGCATGTCTATCATGGAACCATGAGTGCCCTGATCCCCTACTATCCTCATCTGATCAAGGGAAAGTTGGGAAGGACCAAGGAGGTAGTTGGAACCAATGCATCGATTTGATTCTACTTACAATGATTTACTTATGCTTAAATAGATTAACCATGTGGGGAGATTTCCTTGATGAAATTGATGTAATATATTATTCTTTAAGAGTATGGAGGATTTACCATACTTGTTTATATGTAATAAATATTAATTGATGAAATATGTACCTTTAGATTACTGCTTGAATTATCCATGTCTTGTATTGGTTTCTTTTCAAATTAATGTTTACTATCTCTTGAATGTTGTTTTCACTCTAGTCTTTTGTATGTTATGAATTGTACTTTTGTTAGATTTAGTATCTGGTCTATTCTTGGTTTCCTTGCTAAACAATAGATGAAGTACCGAGTGCAGGTAAATGTCAAACAAACACAACGGAATAATAAAAATTAAAAATCAAACTTTATTGAATTATTCTCCAACCTTAAACATTGCAAACAATAGGGAATATATATGTAGGATAAGGAAGAAGTCGACGAGGGAAAGTTGGAGGGATAAGGGGAAAGGGAGTTGGAGGGATAAGGGGGAAGAAGGAATAACGGAGGGATAAGGAGGAAATGGAGGGATAAGGAGGAAATGGAGGAGGGAATATAGGAGGGGAGTTAGGAAGCAAAAATCTGCCGACAAAGTGTGCCGACAAATTGTGCCGACAATTTGTTTTAGGTTTTCACACTTAGGGCTAGAGAACTAGATTTTTCTAAGCCACTTTTAGTGAGAACCCTGTTCACACTTGCAACATTCTCCCCCTTAAAGTTGAGAGGACTGACTACACAGTCTCTCAGCTTTACAAATTGAGCTTTAGTCATCGCCTTGGTGAAGATGTCAGCGACATTCTCCAAAGTGTGACAGTATTGAAGCTCAACAATTTCATGTTCCACCTTATCTCTGATGAAGTGATACTTCATATCAAAATGCTTCGTTCTACTATGGTGGATAGGATTATATGCCAACTGAATGGCACTTATGTTGTCGCAGTAGATTCTGGTTGGACCACTTTGTTGTTCTCCAATCTCTTCTAGTACTTTCCTTAGCCACAAGGCTTGAGTACTAGCATAAGTAACTGCTATATACTCAGCTTTTGTTGAAGATAGCGCTACTACTGTTTGCTTTTTGGAACTCCAAGTTATTAGTCCTAATTCGAGACTAAAACAGTTTCCTAATGTTGACTTCCTATCATCAATATTGCTACCCCAATCACTATCACTGAAGCCTACAAGCTTGATAGTGTTACATTTATGGTACTTGGATTCCAAAATCCAATGTACCTTTCACATATCTCAAAATTATTTTAGTCGCTCGCAAATGCAGCTCGGATGGGTTAGCCATAAATCTAGAAACAAGAGATACAGCATATCGAATATCCGGTTCGGTGTTGGTGAGAAACATCAAACTCCCAACCATGCTTCTGAAAGTGGTCACGTCAACTTTTGGTGCTCCATCATCTTTGCTTAATTGGATCCCATGTCCAACTGGAGTTGCAATCGGTTTGCAATGCTCCATAGCAAACTTCTTGATCATATCTTGAGCATACTTATGTTGACAGATGAAGATCCCTGTATCTGACTGATGAACCTCCATTCCAAGGTAGTAGTGCATTAATCCAAGATCCTTCATCTCAAACTACGTCATCATGGAGTGTTTGAACTCCATATTCATTTTTTCATTACTACCCATAAAAATGAGATCATCCACATACAAGCAAACTATGAGGATGTCATTACCTTGCTTTAGGTAGTAAAGTGTGGGTTCATTTTTGCTCCTGGTGAACCCATAATCTTTGAAGTACCCATCAATACATGAGTACCAAGCTCTTGGTGCCTGTTTAAGACCATAGAGTGCCTTCTTCAATTTGTAAACAAGGTGTTCCTTACCTTGCACTTCAAATCCCTATGGTTGCTCAACGTACACTTCTTCTATCAAGTAACCATTGAGAAATGCACTCTTTACATCCATGTGTTGGACTTTCCATCCTTTGTGTGCAGCTAAGGCAAGAACTATTCTGATAGTCTCCTGTCTAGCTACAGGAGCAAAAGTCTCTTCATAATCAATTCCATATTTCTGAGTAAAACCCTTTGCCACTAATCTTTCCTTATGCTTCTCAATGCTTCCATCAGCATTAAACTTGGTCTTGAAGATCCATTTACAACCAACACATTTCTTTCCTTTAGGAAGCTTCACGAGCTCCCAAGTGTCATTGTTTTTTATAGAGGTTATCTCCTCTTTCATGGCATCTTGCCAAATCTTCTGAGTACATGCCTTCTCATAACTAGAAGGTTCAAGTTGTGCACTAGTTAACAAAGCATAGTTAACTTGATCTCCCCTAGGTTCCTGCTAGGATTCATCATCACCATACAAGTGCATACTTTCTAATATGTGTAAAACAGATTCCATTTCACTAGCTTGACTCCTAGTGTATCTTCTTGAAAAATTTTTATCCAACATCTGAGATGATGGATGATATTGTAGAGTTCTCTTACCTTTGTATGGAACATCAATTTCCATTGGTGAGGAACTTATTGATTGCTTTGGAGAAGGACTTGGTGAAGAAGTTGAATCAGAAGATGGACTTGGAGGATGTGTGGGAGGAGACTGCTTTCCTTTTTGTGGTATCTGTGGTTGCACTTGCTGAGCAACTATATCAATGGCTTCAACATCAATGAATATTTGGGGCTTACCCCACTCTCCCCCTTCATCAAAAATCACATCCCTTGAAATCACTATCTTTCGAGTCGTAGGATTGTAGAGTCTATAACCCTTTGTGTTTTCACAATATCCTACAAAAATGCATGCCTGACTCTTTGGATCCAACTTCTTTCTCGGCTCATCGGGAATGTGAGCATATGCCAATGACCCAAATACTCGAAATACTTCACATTTGGTTTCTTACCATACCAGGCTTGGTAAGGTGTCTTCCCTTTCAAACTTGAAGTAGGACTTCTGTTCAAGATGTGAACACTAGTCCTTGTTGCATCTCCCCAGTATGAATTACTTAAATGCTTTGTCTAAAGCATTGATCTTGCCGTCTCCACAATGGTGCGATTCTTCCTTTCTGCTACACCATTTTGCTATGGAGTGTAGGCAGTTGTGAACTACCTCTTGATGCCATGATGTTTACAAAAATTCAAAAACCGATTAGAGGAGTATTCTCCTCCTTTATCTGATCTAAGACATTTTACATAATATCCACTCTCACTTTCAAATTTTGCTTTAAAATCAACAAAGCATGCAAAATCTTCATCCTTATGCTTCAAAAAATATATCCAACACATTCTTGTGCAATCATCAATAAAAAGTAGGAAGTAAGAGTGGTTACCTAGACTCTTGGTCTGCATCGGACCACAGATGTCTGAATGCACTAACTGAAGTGGATAGCTGGCCCGCCATGCTTGTCCATGAGGAAATTTTGATCTGGCATGCTTGCCCAAGGCACACCCTTCACAGACTTCCTTACTATCTTGAATTTTGGGAAGTCCAGTTACCATTGCTTGTGAAGTTAGCATTTTCAAACTTGCTGAATTCAAATGACCATATCTCAAGTGCCATAGGACACTTGGATTGGTAATAGCAACATTTGCTAACTTATTTCCTCCCGGCTGGCAAAACTTCAAAGGGAATAATCTATTCTTTGACATTGGCACTTGTGTAATGATTCTATTACTATTGTTCTTGTCAAAAATGGTGCATTTACCCTCATCAAAAATCAACTTATAATTCTTTTCAAGCATTTGACCAACACTTAAAAGATTGTGTTGAAGATGAGGTGTGTAATAGATATCACTTACTTGCTTGATGCCTTCTTTCGTTGGAACCTCCATGGCTCCAATGCCTTCAACCGCCAATGATTTGTCATCACCCAATCGGATGCTGGATTTGTATGAGGAGTCCAAAGTAGTAAAGAGTTCTTCTTTGCCACTCATGTGATTTGAACACCCAGTGTCCAAAATCCATGTATCATTCATATTTTGCTCTGTTTGGCCATAAGAAAGAAAGAGATTTGTGGACTCTTCCTCTTCTCCAAAATTTCCAAATTGACTGCTCTGGTTGCTACTGCTTCCTTACGAAGTCTTTGACCAACAATCTCGAGCATAATGGCCAGGTTTGCCACAATTGTAGCAAATTTGTTTTGATTTATCTCCTCCTTTTCCTTTGCCAGATTGTTTCCCTCTATATTGCTACTGTCCTCCTCTATTCTGATTTCCACCTCTGTTGGATGATCCTCCTCTGTTAGGAGTTCCCCCTCTTTGATTATTCCCGCCTCTGCCTCTTTGTTGTCCTCTCGCCACGGCCTCTACCTCTTCCTTCATGTGAGGCAAAATCTTTGTCATCTCCTCCATAACTGGTGGTAGGAGTTTCCTGTAACCTCTCTTCATGTGAGAGAAGTGAACCACTTAGGGCATCAAAAGACAATGAGGTTAAGTCTTTGGATTCTTCAATAATTATTGCAACTGAATTCCATTTAGGAAGAAGTGTTCTCAACACTTTCTTCACCATAAACTTTGGCTTAATATCTTCCCCTAGTGTGACCATTTTATCAACTACGGCTTTCACTCGCACACAATAATCTCCTACTTTTTCATTTTCTTGCATCCTGAGATTTTCAAAATCTCGTTTCAATGTTTGCGCTTTACCTGTTTTACTTGGTCACTACCTCTATAGCTTTCTTTTAGGGCATTCCATGCATCTTGTGCAATTACATAAGAGGCAACTCTAGGGAAGATACTTTTATCTAGGGCAGCATGTATGTGATAAAGGGCAAAAGCATTGTTTTTCTGTGCTTCTTTTCTAGCCTTTTTATCAGCATTAGAAAAAGTTGCCCATTCAGCAGCAGTTGGTTCAGTATAGCCCTCTTCGACTACATCCCATAAACCTTTTCCTATCAAAAGGGTTTTCATTTTAATAGACCAATATTCATAATCTCCTCCATTAAATTCAGGAATCGACAGACTAGTATTGGATGCCATTTCAGAAAACAAACTTTATTTGAAGCAAACAAGTACTATAAAGCAGTACAAAGAGATTAATGATTCAAATCAAATCTCGCCTTTTTAGTACATTCAAGTTCTGCTTCGAAACTGCTGCTGATGACAATGACCTCAGGTTCTTTTGGATCCACTTCCTCTGGATCTTCTTCTTCTTTAGCTTCTTCTTCTTCGTCTTCTTCTTCTATTGTTGTTTCTAGTTCAGGAGAGCGTGGTGAATAGCTCTCACTTGATTCTGCTACCCGTACACCAGGTGTATAACTGGCACTTGCTTGGTCCTCTGGTACAACTTCCACAGTCTTGGACTCTTCAATCCTTTGTCCGAAGATGTTGTCTTCAGAATCTCCCTCGTACCCGAAATTCGGTTTCCTTAGATGATCAATCACCTGATTTTCCAGCTGACAAAACACTGTATGGAGACTTGTTCGTCGAACCCTTTCATCAAAGGATTTCGGTGTCTCTCGTCTCAAAATCGAGAGAAGTGCATTATAACACCCCCCAGACCGGATCATCTAACATTTCACGGGCACATTATTTCTCCTTTTTTACAAAAAAGCTCTTCAAACAAGGTTTTTAAAAAATTTATAAAGTCTTAAAAAAAATTTAATAAATTTTTATATATTTTTTTAAATTACCTTTTAAATTAATTTATTAAAAAGATAATTTTAAATAAAATATAATTTAAATTTATTAAATAATTTTAAAAACTTTAAATAAAAATTTAAAACCTTTCAAATTTTTAAACAAAAAATATACCTTTTGCAAGCGGGTGATTCGACTCCGCGACCTCTCAGTCAACAAGTAGAAGACGTGACCGCTGCACCACGCGGCTGAGATGAGACCAAAGGGAATGAAATCCCTTTTATCCTCGACGGCAGCGATAATTTAAAAAAAAAATTAAAACTTTTGTTATGGCAACCGACGGGATTCGATCCCGTGTCCGCCTCCCTGCTAGCGGACCACCTTGTCCGCTGGGCTACGTCCCTCGGACGTGAATGCAAAGGGAATGGGATAGATTTAAAAACGACTGCGGCGGTTTTTTTTTTTTTAAAAAAAAATCTTTTATCCCACATTCACTATGTGGGAGCTCCAACGGGGTTTATCAACCCAAAACCGCGCAATGTTTTTCGACTGCCTTCGGGCAATCAAATGTCACTATTTTATCGAAATCACAGCCAACCACAAACCGCCACGTTGACCAATGCACGCTTGCCACTTGTCGCCACGTGGCACACTTTTTGATAAATCGCACGTCGCCATGTCTGCTCGATCGTCGCCATGTTAGCCAATCGCACGCTGCCACGCACGCTGCCTCGTCACTCACCTCGAACCACGTGTTGCCCAGTCAGCACCACGCTAGCCACCACATGTCACCTCAGAATCTGTGCCTGTTACCGAGCCTACTGTCAGTTACCACCTCGAGATCCGTGTCACTGCCACGTGTCACCTCGAGATTTGTGTTGATCCTGTGCACAATCTACCTCGGGATCCATGCCTGATCTACCTCGGGATCTACGCCCAAACCTGCTCACGATTCGCCTCAAGATCTGAGCCCTGCTGACTCCTACCTCGGGATGCGTGCCCACCTGGCCTCGCCTTAGGAACTATGCCCGCTTTGATACCAGTGAAGGACCGAGTGCAGGTAAATGTCAAACAAACACAGCGGAATAATAAAAATTAAAAATTAAACTTTATTTAATTCTTCTCCAACCTTAAACATTGCAAACAATAGGGAATATATATGTAGGATAAGGAAGAAGTCGACGAGGGAAAGTTGGAGGGATAAGGGGAAAGGGAGTTGGAGGGATAAGGGGGAAGAAGGAATAACGGAGGGATAAGGAGGAAATGGAGGGATAAGGAGGAAATGGAGGAGGGAATATAGGAGGGGAGTTAGGAAGCAAAAATCTGCCGACAAAGTGTGCCGACAATTTGTTTTAGGTTTTCACACTTAGGGCTAGAGAACTAGATTTTTCTAAGCCACTTTTAGTGAGAACCCTGTTCACACTTGCAACAATATAAACATAAATATTGAGTTCTAGGGTGAACTTAGAGAGTGACCTAAGGGATTGAGACCCCTTAGGTGGACATAGTGGACCTAAGGGATTAAGAACCCTTAGGGAGAATGATGACTAAGTTTAAGGAAAGACTATATCTGAGTTAAGATAGCTCATCGTGGAGACGAGATGGATAGCTTAACTTGTAATACACGTAGCATACCTACACAAACTTACTTGTGTATGGTATGGTAATGGACGTATACCTTCGACTGATTGAAGGTGATAATTTTAGCTCATCAAGGATGATGAGAGAGATAAACTTATTTGTAGTAACACATAATACACCTACATAGATGGACTTGTGTTAGGGTATATAGTGAGATGTAGCTCTTCAAAAAACTTAGGGGATTTAAACAATAGATCAATCAAGAGTCGGTTAGGGATTTATGAATCCCTCGCCTTAGTAAAAAAAATCTTTTCTTTTTGTGTTTTTTTCTTGTAGTTGAATTTTGGGTCATTACATTTGGTATCAGAGCTCTAGAAATGAGTGTATAGAGCTTCTTATGTTCTTAAGGGATTTGGATGTCTCCAATGAAGACTTGATTAAAGTATAAGCTAAAGTTGGGGTGACCTAGAATACTCTATTTGCTAGAATCTAACGTGAACTAATCCCAAGGGTGAATGAATTTGATGATACCTTAGTATGGGCTCTGGTGTTAATGAAACATAATAACCTTGGAATACTACCCTAGTTAGACTATTGATGCTTTTAGCAAGATAACTCTATATTGTGGCTTGAATTAGTGATATAGTAAGGTGAAGCTGTAGCCTAATCTTGCTTGGTTGCAACTAGGTTAAGCATGCCTCCTAAGGCCAAAAGAGAGAGACCTACACCTAGAAAAACTCGATAAAATTATGTCAAAGAAGAGATCTAGGATGAGGATCTAGGAAATTCCAACAGAGAGGTAGAATACCTCATTGCTACGATTGCTACCATGCAGGACTATATGAGACAAGTGTTGAAAATAATTATGAATCAGAACTCTCAAGCTAAAGGCTCAGAGGTTGGCCAAGCTAATGGGCTAACCACATAATAGTCGCAAGTTAGAGCCCTTTTAGAGAAGGAAACAACTAGGGATCTAAAGAATGTTTGTATCTCCAAGTTTGGTGGAGAAGAAGAAGGGGATGCATCCAAAGCCTGGCTGAAGGAACTAGCAGTTTACTTTATAGAAAAAGGCTATTCCCCAAGAACCCCAACAGTTTGGGCCATAATCAACTTGAGGAGGCTGCTCTAGATTGGTGGGAAACCCACTATGAGAAAACTAAGATTGAACCTGTTGACATTCAATGAAAAGAGTTTATAGTTATCTTCAAGAAAATATTCCTAACAAAGCATTTCTATGCACTAAATTTTGAGGAGTTTGCTAGCTAATGGCAAGGGGCCAAAGCGATAGAAATATACTATAAGAAGTTGGCTCGACTACTTAAGTATGTATCTGCCTATGATGAGAAGATGAGGGTTCATAAGTTTATTCATGGATTGGAATCTAGAGTAAAGCATGATGTAAACATGCACGAGCCTAAATTGTTGCAAAAGGCGTATGACTTGGCAAAGAAAGTAGAATTGCACTTTCAATTTAACTATGCCATCCTATCTGAGCAAGATCAGTAAGCACCAAAGAAGAGGAATAGTCAGGGATTCTTGAAATTGAAAGAGGAAGAAAATCGAAAGACCAAGAACCCTCAAAATTTTGAGAAGAGAAATGACGAGAGGAAGGAAAAGTTTAAGAATATTTTCCAAAATAAAACCAACAGTGCAAAACCTCATCCTCAAAAAATCGTAAACTTTAGCTCCAGTAATTAAAGTGAGGGAGTAAAAATAAAAAAATAAACAAGGACCCAATGATGGGTGTTATCATTGCAGAGGTCTGCATTATGCTAATAAATATCCACATCAATTGGGATCGAGTTCATCAAACGCTAAAGGAAATGAACCTAAGCATCGGATCTATGTCATAATTGGGAAACAAAAGTTGGAGGGGCAAGTCACCTCGTTACTTATGAAATGTAAGATTTTCAATAAGCAAGTAAATATTCTAATAGACAATGGAGCCAGTGATAGTTTTATTTATTTTAGTTTAGCAAGGAATATGCTGGAAAGGCCAGGATATTTGGCCCATGGATGGAAGGTAGAGTATGGTTATGGAGAAACCTACTTAGTAAACTAGTGTTATCCAATGGCATAAATTACTTTAGATCGTGGAACCACGAAAGGTTGTTTATGTAGCTCCTCTTCTTGTCTTTGATGTGATCCTAGGGATGGATTGGCTATAAATCCATAAAGCCTTAATCAATTTCCAAGACATATGGATCAAGTATTTAGAGAAATGCAAGGGAAGATTAAGAATTTATAGCAAACAGGGGAAATTCAAACCCTAGATGTTGTCAGCTATGCAACTAAAGAAAGCCCTTAAGAGAGGAGGGATAGTGTATGTTGTAAAACTTAATGAAGTAGGAGATGATCAAAAGAGAGAAGTACTAGGAAAGCACCCAATCTTGCAAGTTTTTAAAGATGTATTTCCAAAGGATTTACCTAGACTCCCTCTTGTACAAGAATTTGATTTCACAATTGATCTTATGCTAGGAGTTAAAACCACTCATAGATATTTGTATAGGATGAATCTCATCAAGAAGCAATAACTAAAGGTTCAACTATAGGGATTATTGGAAAAATGATTGATAAAACCAAGTGTGTCATCTTGGGGTGCACCAATTTTATTTGTGAAAAAGAAGGATGGTTCACTAAGATTGTGTATTGATTACAGGATGCTAAATAAGGCTACAATCAAGAACCAATATCCCCTACCTAAGATCAAAGAATTTTTCGATCAACTGAGAGATGTTACGGTATTCACCAAGATTGACCTGAGATCAAGGTATCATCAATTAAGAATATGTGAGGAGGATACTCACAAAACAAAATTTAAAACTAGGTATGGGCATTATGAGTTACAGTTATACCCTTTGGACTAACTAATGTCCTAGTTGTGTTCATGAATCTAATAAATAGTGTGTTCATAAGACACCTAGACTAGTTTGTCCTTATATTCCTAGATGATATTGTAATATACTCTTGGAACAAAGAAAAGCACAATAAACATCCCAAGATCATGTTAGAGTTGTTGATAAAAAATCAACTCTACGGGAATCTAGCTAAAAGCAATTTTTATGTTTCAAAGGTACGCTATCTTGGACATATCATATCAACAGAAGGAATTGTTATGGATCCAAATAAAATAGAGGTCATCCTAAATTGGCCACCCCCTACTAATGTGACTAAAGTGCGAAGCTTCATGGGGTTAACAGGATACTATAAACGTTACATAAAGGATTACTCCAAGATTGTTTCAACAATAACTAACCTTCAGAAGAAGGGAAATAAATCCAAGTGGTTGGAAAATTATGAAGCTGCCTTTGCATTGCTAAAATATAAACTCACTATTGCACCAATATTGAAGATTCCTAACCCTCAAGGGGAATTTTCAGTAATGCACGGATGTATTATTGGAAGGGTTAGTAGGAGTACTCTCTCAAGAAGAGTCAGTGGTGGCATATACTTCAAGGAAGCTCAAGAAGCATGAAGTTAATTATGCTACACATGATTTAGAGCTAGTTGTAGTGGTGTATGCTCTAAAGGCCTAACACCACTACTTAGTGGGAAGGTCCTTTGAATTAAAGACTGACCATCAAAGTCTGAGGTATATATTTACCCAACCTATACTCAATGTGAGATAGAGAAGGTGGGTCAAGTTTCTCTCTAAGTATGACTTTGAAATTAAGTACACAAAAGAAAAAGAGAATAAGGTTGTTGATGCCTTAAGTAGGAGGAAACACATCATAATAATAACTAGAAATCACATGGATCTTATGGATCACGTGAGACAGGAGCAATCTCAGGATGAGTATTGCCAGGAAATTTGAGCTAGAATGGACAGAGACCTAGAGGGTAGTAAGGAATTTTGCATGAAATATGACCTTTTTTACTACAAAGGTAGAGTCATCATACCAAAAATGGGTGATTTAATGAAATTAATAATGCAAGAAGCCCATAGATCTCCTTATTCTGCCCATCCTGGAGGAGCCAAAATGCAAGAAAACATGAAAAGAACCTTCTTCTAGGTAGGAATGAAGAATGATATCATCGATTTTGTCGCTTAGTGCCTTGAATGTTAGAAATTTAAGGCAGAACGCAAGCATCCTACAGGAATATTATATATGCACGATATACCTATGCAAAACTGGCAGGTTATATCTATGGATTTGATAGTAGGGTTACCCAAGACCAGCCATCAACATGATGCAATTCTTGTAATAGTTGATAGATTGACTAAGGTTGCACATTTTATACCCAAAAACATGAAGGATCATGCTCAGGTAGTGGCTAACAAATTTTCTAGAGAGGTATTCCGTTTACATGGATTTATTGAGGTGATAATTTCAAATAGGTATTCCAAGTTCACTTATGAATTCTAGAAGTCCCTACATCGTGCAGTGGGCACGAAATTGAATATGAGCTCAACATACCACTCTAAAATAGATGGTCAAACTGAATGGGTAAACTAAGTAGTAGAGGATATGTTGCACATGTACTACATGGATCATAAATCTCATTGGGAAGATTACTTGCATCTTGTGGAACTTGCCTACAATAATAGGCATCACTCCTATTCAGGAATGACTCATTTTGATGCATTGTATGGGCGAAAGTGTAGAACACCATTGTCTTGGGACAACCTAGAAGATCGAGTTGTGATTAGGCTAGATATGGTCAGGGAAATGGATTACCAGTTAAAGGAAATCGAGTGAAGACTTAGAGAAGTTGTTGATAGGCATAAAAGTTATGCTAATATGAAGAGGACTCCAAGAGAGTACTCAGTTGGAGATAAAGTATTTCTAAGGTTTAAATTGATGAAGAGTGATATAAAATCCATGAAATTGGATCCTCGATTTGTAGGGCCCTTTGAGATTACTTAAAATATCAGTTTGGTTGCATACCGACTTGCCTTACCACCTAATCTATCAAAGATCCATGACACCTTCCACATATCCTTGCTTAGAAAATATGTTGTTGACCCTGAACATGTATGGGATATTTCTAAATTACAAATGGTAAATCCGAAGGTTATTGAAGTGATGCTAGTAAAGATCCTCGATTTCTGATCTAAGACTATGTAGAATCAAACTCTTGAGCAATGTAAGGTCCAGTGGGACCATTCTTCTAAAAGAAATGCCACTTGGGAAAAAGTGGATGATATGCAAAAACATTTTCCCTTCTTGTTTGAAAATATATAATGTAATCATTTTATTTTGTAAAACTGCAAACACCCAGGATGGTGTTTAGTCCAAGGGGGGTAGGATGTCATGACCCTCCCTGGTGGAATTTTTGGCACAAAGAAATAATGTATTAATCTATGATGCTTTAATACCTAAGTTGAGCAATTAAATCAACTATGGGATGTTTAGTTGATTTGAAAGAGCATGATATTGTTAACATATTACCAAGATGTGCATAATCATGTACAGTCGTAGGTGGAAGAAGCATAATCATCCACCAGTAGCGGGGGTACTTGAGGTTGGAGAAATGATTATTAAGGAAACTCGGGGGTAACAGTGATGGATACCTTTATATAGGCATGCATTCGGTTAGGGAAAATTGTCAAAAGCTAACCACATTGAGCCCTAGATTGATAGCCTAGTAGCTATCGTAAATTCTTAAGGCTAAGACAGGTGACTAGGGTGATAGAAAGATTCCCTCTTTGTCAGTGCATATGTTTGATTGTCTTTTACTTCATCACTATCTGCATCAATGGTTTGGAAAGCATCCAGAAGTTAGTTGTTTTGAAAACTCCTTGTTTTGCTAAACCTTTCAAAAGAATGGCATGATGTTAATTTTGGCCAAGAAAACTTATTCTTCTATATTTTATATGTAAAAATACATGTTAATAAGATAATTTTATTTTTGTATTTTAAAAAAGATTGGCTACTAGATGGCATAAACCAGCTGAAGGATGGATCATTCTAAACTTTGATGGGACTGCCAAAGGTAATCTCGGGAGGGTTGGTGGAGGGGTTTTGTCAGAATTGATAATGGTGAGGTCATTTGGGCTTACACTGAAGATTAAGGTATTCAAACCAACCACCTAGCTAAAGCTAAGGCTCTTTTCTTGGGTGTTCACCAAGTTTTTGAGAGGGGCTTCAGAAGACTTCTCATTCAAGGTGACTCCTTGAACATCATTCGAGATTTGCAGGTTGGAAAGACTAATAATTATTTTATCCTGAATATTATTAAGGACACATCAAAGATTCTGGAAGGTATACTAGAAGTTAAAATTAAGCATATTTATAGGGAAGGTAACCAAGCTACTGATATTATGGCCAATTTGGGGGTGGATAGTGGCCTATTCAAAATTTGGGAAGACAATTTTCCTTCGCGGTTACTAATAATTGTTGCTTTGGAAGCATTGGGCCTACCTATCTAGTAGGTATTTTTATTGTCTTTCTGCTTGGATGAGATCTTAGTTGTGTTCTAGTGATCCTCTCTTTGGGGGGTTGGCCCTTTTGCTCCTTGGTGGTTACCATTCTCAAGGAATATGCTTGGTGTTTTGCCTTCATCCTCGCTCTCTGAGTTTGGAGTTTTGTTATATGCATCTTGATGCTCTTCTTTATGCTCTGTTGAGTGGTGGGCTGGTCTTTACTTTTGGATGGTTGTTTTAGTTTAATTTTTTTTCTTTTGGTCTTGCAGGTTGGCATGTGCTTAATTAACCTTATCTTTCTCTGCCTCTTCTAATGTAAAAGGTTCTGGTACCTTTCAAAACCTTGTTTTTTGTTGGAATATTTTCAACATTGCCTCCTTAGTCCTAGTATTTAGTTTTAGTTTAATGTTTTTATTTACATATTTATAGTTAATTTGATTAGCATACATTGAGGTTTTGGCTTGGTTGGTCAATGTTTGACCATAGTCCAATATTAGCATGTTGTTAGGATAAGAGCTATCTTTAATTTAGTTTGTTGTAATAATTTTAAGAGGATTTCTCTCAACTACCGTGTCTATTTTTAGTTCTTTCAAGAACTATAAAACTATGTAATGCATTGTTGATCAATAGAACAATTTCACCATTGTTTCTCATTTTGTATCAGAGTAGGTTTGCTCATACGGATCAAAACATGTGGAGAGTGGTGTGAAGAGATCTTAAGCACACACTTTGTCAGAGAAACTCAAGTGGCCAGCACTCAGCAGATTTGTAAGGAAGAGCTCGAGTAAATCATTTATATCTCACGAATCTTGAGATATTTGATTATGAAATTTTGAGGGTTGTTAGATAATTGTATCAAGAGGATGTTGTCAAAATTTCAGGTGATTTGGAGCTAATTTGCTGATTTTATTAGCATTTTTAGTTTTTCAATAAAATGGTTGTATAAGGTGGAATACAAGGTATTTGCTTCTCAAATTTTGGGACAAATATTATTTAGATAAAATTATAATTCAAATAAAATTTCAGGTCATTTGGATCTGTATGGATTGATTTATCTGAAAACATTGAAGTTGTCTCAAAAACACTCTACGATCTATAAAGGGCAAAAGTAAATTGATCACATATTTCTCATTTGTGAATTTGGTTCTGAAATTTAGTGGATTTTTAGATAAGTATATCAGAAGTCTACAGGAAAGGAGTGGTTGAGAGCTAGGTGGAATATTGATGAATGGTGGATTGCAGAATGGCCACCATGTATAAAGAATTGGAAGTACCCAAATTCAATGGAGATAATTATGTTATTTGGAGCATAATGATGAAGACCTTCTTGAAGGCTCAAGACTTATGGGATATAGTTCAAGAAGGCTATGAGGAACCCTCTTGGAATAAGCTACAAGGTGAGGAGAGAAAAGAGAAGAAGGAGCAGCAATATGCAAATTGCGTAGCTCTTATGGATTTGAGGAGAGGAATGGAAAATAATTTTTTTCCTCTCATAGCCAATTGTAGATCAGCTACAATGGCATGGCAAGTGTTAAAGGATGCTTATGGGTTTGATGAGGATACCCATAAAGCCATGAGTTACAATCATGAAGATTATTTAAGCAAGGAGGAGCCTTGCTTCCTTGAAGCGCTTTCTGAATTAGATCCTTTTGAAGGAGTTTTTGAAGAGTCTTGTAAAGACTCATATGAAGTGATGCTTTGTAATGGAGAATTATTTCTTGCAGAGGAAGGCCTGCATGTAGAAAACCAACAAGATGAAGAATGCTTCATGGAGGAAGCATATGTTGTTGAGTTTTGTGATGAAAAGATAAGAAGAGGTGTGTATTCCTCAAGAGGACGAGGAGGAAGAAGAGGATTTGTTGTTGATAGAAGGCAAAGTGATAAAAATTATCTCATGGACGAGATAAATGAAGAGTGTATTATGGATAATGCACCTAAAATTCTCATGGGAGAGAATAAAGAAGATAATAGGATCAACCAAAATTGTTGGCATGTTGATGGAGAAGCAATGTTTATGGAAGACCATTGTCTTGAAGACCATTCACTTGGAATGGATGTATGCTCTCTTGACAGAGAAAATGAAGATCTCCTACAAGGAGAAGATAAAATTGTTAGAGTTCCTCTAAAGGGGGAGAAGAATGTGAAAAATGAGATAGAAACAGAAAATGGAAATGAGATTGTTGATTTTCTTGTCATAATGGCAAAGGAAACATCACTCATGGATGAAGATCACTCACTTGGAGTGATTACATTGCAGAAAGAGAATTGTATTGAAAAGGCAACAATGTATGATTGCTTGAATGAATGGTGTTTCAAAACACCAAAATGGATTGAAAAAAGGAGGAGAAATCTTAGTAAAGATTTTATGGTTGATCTTGAAGCACCATACAATAAAGGAGAACTGCTACAAAATAGCTTTATGGGAAGCACCAAATCTACTCATACTAAAGGTAATGTTTTTATGATTAATGATTTGTTTTTTGTGAGCAGGAATGAAAAGAAAGGTGATTGTCTCATTGAGACAACTTTGATGAAGAGTCTTCTTGGAGAGAATACAATGATGGAGAACTTGGGTCACATGGATCAAAATTATGTGTTCAAAATTCCTTGGGAGAAGGATTCTTGTAAAGTCATTGTTGTGAGAGAATATTTGTGTGAGGAGCAACTTTATGTTGCATATGTAGTTGGTCATTATATGGCATATTTGTTGTGATATTTTGTGTGAAAATATGTGAAAGAGTTGTATGGTATAATCATCTATGTGAGATGATTAATTGTAAATACTCATGTGGAGTATTGTTTAGTGTTGAAGATGTAAAAGAATATCAAAATGTGAGAGCATGGTTTAAAGACCATAATGATAAAGATGTAAGAGAGTGGTTGCTGAAAACCACAAGAGGAGATACTTTTGTTGAAGGGGGAGCTAATCAACAAAATAAGGCACTCAAGCATTTGCAGGAAATTTCACATGAAGAGTGGAAGGAGTGCCACCACAAGTATTTTGCAAATTCTGATTTCTTGATTCAAGATTGGAGGAAACGTAAGAGAAATATTTTATTCCAACTCTGTGATGCTTAAAGAACTCTTGCATGAGTGTCTTTAGCATCAAGGGGGAGAATGTTGGAATATTTTCAACATTGCCTCCTTAGTCCTAGTATTTAGTTTTAGTTTAATGTTTTTATTTACATATTTCTAGTTAATTTGATTAGCATACATTGAGGTTTTGGCTTGGTTGGTCAATGTTTGACCATAGTCCAAGATTAGAATGTTGTTAGGATAAGAGCTATCTTTAATTTAGTTTGTTGTAATAATTTTAAGAGGATTTCTCTCAACTACCGTGTCTATTTTTAGTTCTTTCAAGAACTATAAAACTATGCAATGCATTGTTGATCAATAGAACAATTTCACCATTGTTTCTCATTTTTCACCATTAATAAAAAAAAATTGTAAGGTTTTTATTTAATTGATAATTGAAATTCATTAAATAAATAGTAAGGCTTTTATTTAATTGATAATTGAAATTCATTAAATAAATAGTAAGGCTTTTATTTAATTGATAATTGAAATTCATTAAATAAATAGTAAGGTTTTTATTTAATTGATAATTGAAATTCATTAAATAAATAGTAAGGCTTTTTATCTAAATGATAACTGAACTTCATTAAATAAACAATAAGACTTTTATTTAAATTATATTGGTAGAATTTGTTAGCTAATTTTTATTAATGGGATAATAGAACCTCTTAATTCAAAGAGGCTTGCGATATTTGATTTGGAGGAAACTATCTCTCAGAGAATCCGATCGCGCTCGTCAGGTGAAGCTTCTGACTGACGTTTGGGAGGATAACTTCATTTATGGCAAAATCTTGGGAGAAGAAAGAGATGGAAAATATCTCCCCTACCACCTAATAGATAAATAGGGAGTAATGATGAGCATGTGGAGTGAATGTGAGACAAGACGAAGGCGTAGGAAAGAGGACTCATCGTCCCCAGTTAAGAAGGAAAGCAAGGTAGAAGGAAGTTTATATTTCACACAAAACCAAAAGAAGAAAGAAAAGAGCGATAAGAGGAATAGAGTTGTAGAGAGGATAACACCACCCCAGAACGAATGAAATCATTCGAAGGAACTCACAGGTTGGTTTACATCGCCTGTAATAATAACTTGTTTAATAAATAGTTTGAAACATTGTTGTGTCTATTTTTCTTAAGCTCGTTTATCGTTTGATAACTTGTTCGCTTTCCCCTCGAATGCTTCATTTTATCCCTTGATTTATCCTTTAGTTTTCCCTTGCTCTAGAGAGGGATTAAACCCCCTTAGTTGTTCGGAGATCTGTTTTACAATAGTTGTTGCTGCTAACTTTTTGATAGTTCACCTTAGAGCCACTGCGAATAAAACCAACGCTTGACAATGCCATCCTTTGTAGGTAGACCTTGGCATGACATCATCACCCAGTAGGGTCATTGATAGAACCTCAGGTGGAAGAGGTGTATTGATGTTGTTCTATGGTTATGAACACTCTCCTTGTCCTGGCTAGTCGTTGAGCGTCCTAAACCAAGTCTTGGTTAATTGCTTCCTTTCCAAGTTGATATCATCGGTATTGCTCATGTTGCGAGACCCCCTTAGGTGGTTGTCGATCAAACTTACCATACCTCTCCTATGAAATCAGTGTGTTTCAACTAGTGGTGGGATAAGTTTTTTGTCCACCCGTGTTAGACGTTGCAAACCTCAAGTGTCGTGTAGGGTTTGGCGAATCCCTGGTTGTTTCCTAGCTGATGGATGTGTCTCTCTCGAGACCCTATGCTTACCCAAAGATCTCCAAGTCTGTCATTAGTTGGACCCATATTCTAGGTTGGGTGTTGCCGCCCATTCTTCTTTGTTAGCTTTACTGAAGCATTCTGATTTAGTTGTTAAAGGGAAGGTCTCCCTTGTGAAGTTTAATAATTAAATCTAACATGCATTAAGGAAGAAACAAGTAAACTTATATTAAATAAAATGTTGTTTATTTAATTAATCAAATAAAGATAACTTTAGTTATATTAAATAAAAGGTTGTTTTATTTAATTAAATAGAGAAAGATAAATCTAGTTATATTAAGTAAAATGTTGTTTTATTTAATTAAATAGAGAAAGAGAACTCTAGCTATATTAAATAAATGTTGTTTTATTTAATTAAATAGAGAAAGAGAACTCTAGCTATATTAGCTAAAAGGTTAGTTTATTTAAATATTTAAGTAGATGACTTTGATTTATTAAATAAATGAAATTAGTTCGTTTTGTAATTTAAGGGTATGAGACTTTAATTTATGAGATGAAAGAAAAAAAAACTATTTAAAGATTAAAGTAGATGACTTTGATTTATTAAATAAATGGGATTAATTTGTTTTGTAAATTAAGGGTACGAGATTTTAATTTATGAGATGAAGGAAAAAGGTTTATTTAAAGATTAAATTAGATGACTTTGATTTGTTAAATAAATGGAATTAGTTCGTTTTGTAATTTAAAGGTATGGGACTTTAATTTATGAGATGAAGAAAAAAGGTTTATTTAAATATTAAAGTAGATGACTTCGATTTATTAAATAAATAGAATTAATTTGTTTTGCAAATTAAGAGTATGAGATTTTAATTTATAGAACAAAAGAAAGACATGGTTATTTCTTGATTGAAGGAACTTAGTTTGTTTGGTAATTAAAGGTATGTGACTTTAATTGCTGAATAAGGGTTGAAGAAATTAAAACCTAGAATCTTGTTGTAACTGTTAAAAGACTCTCTACTCAATTAAAAAAAAAAAAAAACTCTCTATGGATAATGAGAGGTGAAAATAAAAATAGTGATTTTTATGATATTAAATATGTAGTAGATGGTTAGATACTTGAGTTAATTGTATAGTTGCAATTTGGCAATGAAATGAGTAAATGCAGTTAGAAGCATGTCTATCATGGAACCATGAGTGCCCGAATCCCCTACTATCCTCATCTGATCGAGGGAAAGTTGGGAAGGACCAAGGAGGTAGTTGGAACCAATGCTTCGATTTGATTCTACTTACAATGATTTACTTATGCTTAAATAGATTAACCATGTGGGGAGATTTCCCTAATGAAATTGATGTAATATATTATTCTTTAAGAGTATGGAGGATTTACCATACTTGTTTATATGTAGTAAATATTAATTGATGAAAGATGTACCTTTATATTACTCCTTGAATTATCCATATCTTGTATTGGTTTCTTTTCAAATTAATGTTACAATTTCTTGAATGTTGTTTTCACTCCAGTCTTTTGTATGCTATGAATTGTACTTTTGTTAGATTCTAAACATATCTTGAATGTTGTTTTCACTCTAGTATTTTGTATGCTATGAATTGTACTTTTGTTAGATTTAGTATCTGGTCTATTCTTGGTTTCCTTGCTAAACAATAGAAACATAAATATTGAGTTCTAGGGTGAACTTAGAGAGTGACCTAAGGGATTGAGACCCCTTAGGGTGAACATAGTGGACCTAAGGGATTAAGAACCCTTAGGGAGAATAATGACTAAGTTTAAGGAAAGACTAAATCTGAGTTAAGATAGCTCATCGTGGAGATGAGATGGATAGCTTAACTCGTAATACGCATAGCATACCTACACAAACTGGATTGTGTATGGTATGGTGATGGGCATATACCTTTGTATGATTAAAGATGATAAGTTTAGCTCATCAAGGATGATGAGAGGGATAGACTTATTTGCAGTAACACATAATACACCTACATAGACGTAGTTGTGTTAGGGCATATAGTGAGATGTAGCTCTTCGAAAAACTTAGGGGATTTAAACAATAGATCAATTAGAAGTCGGTTAGGGATTTATGAATCCTTCGCCTTAGTAAAAAAAATTATTTTATTTTTGTATATTTTTCTTGTAGTTGAATTTTGGGTCATTACATTAACCACCATATATTTAAGCATCCCCCTTAAGTTGAAAAAGGGATATAGAGAGACCCTTATTAACAATCCCCCTCAAGGGACACTCTTTTATATCAAGTAGCTTTCACATGCCCACAAAAGGAACCTCTAGCATGACCGTGGTTATAATATGTATTGTCTACTTTGATAATGAAATAAAAACTACATCAAACATCCCATAGGCATAAAGACATCACACATAGTGCATCCAAATCTTAATGGGTTTGGTTTGTTGAAACATTAGATCGCTAACAAGTTGAATGATACTATGATTGTCACATCAAAGAGTGACTAGGTAGGACTAAGGAATGCCCACCTACTCCAAAATCATAAGCATCCATTGAAGGTGCTTTGTTGCTTTATTAGTAACCTAATATTCAACTTCTATGAAAAACTAAGAAATAATGAACATCTGTCTAGTTAAAATTCACAATATTTTCTAGAAATAAACATAAGCAATCTATCTACCTAAATCTTATGCAAAAAGCAAAAAAAAATGAAATAAAGGAAATTAGATAGAGATTTGGGGCACCCATAGGCACTTGAAATAATCACTGTGCAATCCATAGATTATATTTACAACACTGATTATTCAAATAAGGATTGACATGGGATAGTTATACCAATACCAAAACCCCAATTACGTAATAAAGTTTAATCTAAGCTGACATAAGAAAAGGGCTTAAGGTTAATTATAAGTTACAAAGTGGATTTGACCATTGGTTAACCATGACCATGGGTTAAATTACAAGGTTAACCATGGCCCATAGGTCTTACATAATAGATTATTACAATAAATTTAATACATTGTATAATGAATGCCTTGGGAGAGGACAACGCAACAGTTTGGGCTTTGACTCTTTTTTGGGAGGTCCAAGGTTCAAACCGCAGCGTGGGCAAGTGTGTGAGGGGGTGGGTGTGTGGTGGATGTGTGTTAAAATTCCTATTGATAAGCATAGCTCTCGACTTTACAAGGGTTCATGGTTGGGATGAGACTGCTCAGTCATGTGCGTCGGTCGTAAGGGTTTCTCACACTAACCAATATATATATATATATATATATATTTGTTATACAGGGGAATCAACATCTCCATCATTTTATTCTAGTGGGTGCGATTTCAAATCCAAAAAGCTACCACTATACCTTGCCCCACCTCGGTAAATTTGTTATATAAGGGAATCACTGGAATAAAATGATGGAGACGTTGATTTCCTTGTATATATATATATATATATATATATATATATATATTATACAAGGGAATCAACGTCTCCATAATTTTATTCCCGTGTGTGCAGTTTCAAATTCAAAAAACTACCACTATACCCCCGCCCCACCTCGGTAAAATTTTACTCCAAGTGAGGGGGACCCAGAGAGGCTTGAGATTGGAACCACCAACCTTAAGCTGAAAAACACTTAGCAAAAACCGGTCGGTCTACTACCTCTGCTCTTAATCAATATATTACATCATACAATGCTAATCTTAACCATGAATTAGATTACATTTTCAACACCTCCCATAATCTAATCCGAGGAACTAAGGAGAGAAAATATTAGTAACAATAATATCTTTCCCTATAATGGATGCTCTAGTAAACCTCTCCAATTGAAAAAGATTTAAAGAATGACTTCCTTTCATTCAAGATCATTGTATAATGTTACTCTACCTCAAAAGTTTAAATTATAAATTAAATACATTGAAATAATTTACATTAATTCATAAATTATATTATATGTAATTATTCATTAAATTTGTTTATTTAATATTTTCGCATGTTACAATGATTTCTATGGATGAGAAAGGAGGTTCGTAACATTCTCTTTCAAAAATAAAAATTTAATTAATTTATTATATCAAAAACTTTATTAAAATCAATAAACTTTTATATATCTAAATAATTAAATATAAATATAAAGCTTCTTAAAATCTACAGGATAATAATAGGCTCTCATTTGTCCCTCTTAGGGCACCGTGGTGGTACCTAATCCTCCATAGTTTACTAAAACATTTTGTTGAAATCCACAAACCAACACATTTTTGTATCTACAGCTAGTTAAGTACCAAGCATGTACCGGAGTTCAGTAGATTGTTATCGGGGGTCATTCTGACCCCAAAATTTATCACAGCTATGTCGTTCATTTACTCTCTTCTTGAGTCTTATATAAATATGGACATTTTTAGCTTTTCTACATATTAATTTTCTTTCTTATTCTTGCGAAGTCTGCGCTGGGTCATCCAAATAGGTCGCAGATGCACATACCCCGGAGCATCTGGACGTAAAGCATTTAGTGGTTCGAATGCCCCGGCGCATCTAGCCGTAAAGCATTTTGTGGTTCGAGAAACAAAATTTGCGATCTAGAAGGGCTAGGGTTTCTAACGCCTGTAATAGGGTTAGGGTTTCGCGAGAGGCCTGAAGAACAAAGCTAGGGCTTCACCGGCTAGTCGAAGAGCAGGGTTAGTGCATCTTCAAGAAGAGAGTTGGGATTTTGTCACAGAGCTGAACTAAAGAGTCACGGCATTGTCACAGACCCCAACAACAGAACTAGGGTTTTATCAGAGGCCGAAAGAGCAAAGATAGGGTTCAGTCATAAAGACTAGGAGCAGGTTTAGGGCTTTGTCAGAGAGCTGGTTTCATCATCGAGCTGAGGAACAAACCTCAGGGCTTCATTTTTTCATCATAAGGCCAAGGAATATATGTGAGGGTTTGGTGGCCCTGCTGAAGTCGGGTTTCGCGTGGCTTTGAGTTCATGGAAAATTGACACTGCCGGTTTTGCCAAGTTTAAAGCTGTGTATTTGAAGTTTAGAGCTGAGTATTTGAGGTACGTGGTCTTGCGTGGGTCATATGGCGCACCAGCTTTACAATCCTAGTCAGTCCCTGGGCGCTGCCGGGCGGGGGAACTCTGCACTTGGTTACGGAACAAGCAGGACCTACGACTCCCCGATGTTTTCACGTGAAAACGGCGGCGGAGCGTTTGATCCGGCGGCGTTTTCGTCCAGGGAGTCCCGGTATTTCCCGGTGGACCCGTTGTCTCATCCTATGCAGTCGGAAAATCCCGGTGGGTTGGCTATTTCGGGTGAGCGCTATATGTACGGTGACCGCATGGCTAGCGATCGCCCACCCGTTGAAGGCGCTGGGCGGCTCGGCTCGTTGGGAATGGACCGATACGTGCCCTCCGAGGTGACTCAGAGACCGGATTCGTCCCGATATTTTCCCGGCCAAAGCCTTCTCATGAATGGGAGTGACGCTGGACTTTACAGAGCTGGTGAAGCATTCGGATCCGCTGGCAGTTATTTGCCTGGCAGGCATTCGGCAAGTCTGGTTTCTCCTCCGTTGCAGCAGACCACACCATGGCCTGGAGTTGACAATAGAGGTCCAACAGGAGTGACAGGTGTCAAGCGGCCACATGAAGAAGGTATGCCGTCGTGTATTAAGCTCATGTTCCATTGTTACCAGAGTATTGCCTCTTATATTCCATTTGTACTAGAGTATTATTAAGGCGATTGCGTTTATTTGTATTTGTACTTCCAATAAATGGGCTTACTTGCATTGGGTTTAGTTTGTTATGATTTATTTCGTAGTGAATTGAATATTTTGTGCTAGTATTTTCTTTGCAAAAAAAGTCTTCTATGTTGTAACTGGAGTACTTCTGAGTAACGTTGAACACTCCAGGACATCAAATAAATATGTATCTCTTGTTTGTTGGCAACTGTAGTCAATAAACAGCCAAGCTTCTGCTTTTTTAATTTCTTCTTAAAATTGATTATATGGGAGTGAAAGGCACATAATGACCATATTAAATCTGTTATCACGGATATATGGCTTGGTATTTTGTATTGTAATAATATTCTATATTCACAAAATCTGACAGTATTTTGACTTTCTATTTTGGTGACTAAAGATTTGAGCTTAGTGATGATATAGATTTTGTAATATAAATATTATTTGGTTCTGACGTTTTATTTTCTTTTTAAAATAAAGGCTTTTGTTCCTTAACGAATACAAAAAAGGAAATGTGTGCAATGTGTGGGTAATTTTGCAATGGTTAAACGTGCAAAGTACAATTTATGGAATTTCATATAAAGTATTCTATTATTATACTTGTAATCTTATAGCTAAAAAATGGATTGAAGTCATAGTACTATGATTTTCTGCACAAATATAGGGTAGATACAAAATCACTATGGAGTCTGTGCAAAGCATTTTAAGTAAAGCTCTAGTTTCAGACAATGCTTGAGATTCACAATATTCCCCATCAGTACATTCTATGGCTTGAGAATACATCTTCATTCATCTTGTATCATTTTACTTGTCTATTTAATATACATACATATATCTGATGCAGAGAGTAAAGTATTTATTATTTATAGACAGGTAGTTCTATGTATATATATATTTATCTGACTGATTTTTTTTCCTGCTGTTGCATTGGTACAATTATACTATTGGATCTTGCCGGATGTCACGCTATACATATATGTTGGTATTTGGTCATCATTCTACTGTGGTAAACTACATTTTTATTGTATATGTAACTATCAACCTTTTTCAATGTTTATTTTTATTATTTAATGTAACATGATTCCATTATTATTATTATTATTATTTATGTCCTATGTATTATTATTTTCTATAATGTGATTTTGCTATGTTATTTTATATGCCATATTTTTGTCTACTCTCTACTTATAGTTTCAAATCAGCAAACTTCTGGAATTTATAATACATTTGGACAAAGTGAAGCTTTTTTGTCTACAAATGCTTTGTCCAAGAGGCATAGGATGGACAATTCACTTGATCTCCCCATATACCCTCAACGGCCTGGGGAAAAGGACTGTACTCACTACATGGTGACAAGAACCTGTAAGTTTGGCGCTAAGTGCAAGTTTGATCATCCAACGTGGGTTCCAGCTGGCGGAATTCCAGACTGGAAAGAGGTGACATTTGTATTGTTGTTTAATTATTTTGAGTTTAAATTATTACCTATAATTTTATTTAATTATTTAGAGCCGTAAATTATTACTTACAATGTTATTTTATTTGTGCTTGATGAAGTTTAGTATTATTTATAATAATGTATAAGTTGCTTTCTACTGCATATGAGACTTGTTTTGGCAATAATGTGTTCCTCAATAATTCTAATTTTATTGGTTGAAAAGTTAATATTATGCATTTTAATCAATACTACATATCCTTTGCTTTTAAGAGCCTTAATGGACTTCTAATTCATGCTTTTGTGCCTTCCAATGAAGCTTTAAAACATGTAAGGTACTTACATTTAATGGTATGCTCTGTTATTGGTTCAACTTAGGATTGAAACAGTCAATGCTGCATTGACCATCTGAAATATTTCATTCACTGGTTATACATTGCAAGGGCGATATTCCTATACTAGATAAAATTTGGTTTTATAGTTCATCTGGGTAACTAATGATTTAAATATTTGTCAGATAGTTGTTCAAATTATTATTGAATTCAGTTAAAATTGCTAGGAAGATTGCATGGAAGGCAAACCAAAGCCTTGTGCATTTGTAGTGTAAGTGATTAATCATCATACAATGCATAATGCAAATAATTAGGTACTTATTTTGTATGTGCTAAAGATGCCATTGGAGAATACAGGATTGGTCAGGCTGGAGGTGAATGTGGGTGTTAACTTTTTATGCTATTATAGTTTCTTGGCTCTGAGGCTTTATGAAATGTAATTTATAGATACTAAACTTTTGAGGTGTAAGAGATGACTTCTACTATTGTTTGTGGGCTTTAAGTTTAAACTTTAAACTAAATATAATTTTTGGTTGTTAAGATTGTTGGGGCTAATTTTTTAAGAATGAACGTTGGAAATGAGTAGGTCATTATAGCTAAGTTTTGGAATTTGTCATGTTTCCAACAGCTGGAAGTCTCCACATATGCAATTGTGTAAGAAATGTTCAACCTTTTGCTGAATTTTCTTAACATACTGTTGAAGTTTGTTTTTCTTTCTTCATTGAAGCTTTTGGGCTTTTCTGACTGTAGATAGAACTTATCTATGCAATGAAACAAAATAACGGAACTGTTATGTTTGAAATAGTTGTCAGGGAAAACCCTCTCAAACATGATGTTTGGTATAACTATAAATTGAGTTAGAGTCGAAGTGTTATAACATTAGCAGAACCATGTTGTATTTACTAAGTAACATCAAGCTATATGGGAGAAGTAACACACTTTTAAGCAGGTGGTGGCATGCTTAAATGTTTCTGAAAAATTTATAAGCTTGTTTCACGTAATGTTTTGACTACTGTTTTGCTTCTTAGTCAGTCTGAAAATAGCCAAATTTGGTTTAGAGGAAATTAGTGAGGAAGAACAAAAAGCTGGAATGAGATGTAAGAGAAATGATAAGGACATATGGAAAAGGACAATGATGGCATGCTTTTTTGGACTCCTATTTCTGGATTCTCTTATGTGTGGGCAAGTGTCTTTGCTTGTTAGTCTTTCCTTCATTTTCTTCCGAAGCCAAACAAACCACTTATTTCTTCCACTTCAATCGGTTCCTGCTTTTCAGTTAATGTAACTATATTAAATTCAAATTCTATGCTATCCAACTGCTTTTGGTGTGATACCAATGAGCTATATTTTTAAAATCATGAATGTAGTCTTAATCCCAGAGACTGCAACTAAGGAGTTGGTGAGGCACATTTGTAAAAGCATGATCATAGTTAAATATTGATGTTGCAATATAGTGGCTCATAATCTAGAGCACATGTTATTTAGTTTGAGTTGTAACTGAAGTAGGATATATTAATAAGAGGGGTGACTCAAGTTCAACCCCACACTGCAACAAAGGCATCCTGTAACGTTGTTTCAAATTTATTGACTATTGACCATTTTTCTTGGTCAATCTCTAAGCATATACAAACATATCAAGTAAGCAATCTAAAAACATCCAACTTGAAGCATATATCTTGCAACTAAGTGGACATCTGGATTTACAAACTCTGAATTCCTGTACTGTGGACTTCTTAATGCATAATAAAGATTTCTGATAATAATAAATGATTAGAAAAATATTATATTTTAATTACATAATCAGGGGAAACCTTTATAATGCAGAATATAAGTTTAGTGGCAAGACTTGGATTCAGCTCAGACACTGTTTTTTTGCCCTGGACTCTTGGGCTAAGGGCAAAACTTGGGGAAGATCTGGGTGATGTCTCAACAAATAAGAAAGATAAGATAAATTATTGTAGATTTTATAAAAGAGGCTCGGCAAGGGTCAGCATGACTCAGATGGGTCATTTAGCTTACAGAATTGCAGTTCTTGCAAACTAGGGGAGAGTTTCACTACATAAAAAAGCATCTGTATAACGACAACAATAATAATAGAATGCAATACTCCAGATTCTCTGATTTGTTACAACTCATTATTTTTTAAGAGAACTTACAACCATCTCATCAATTACTGTTGTTAAACATTGTCAAAAGATTCTGTTGAAAAATGTTACTTGGATGATTTGCTTGGGGCAAAGCATTTTATAATGAGTTATGATAGTTTTCATGTGCTCATGCTAGTGTGTTAGAGATGCTATATGCTGGCTTTTGCACATACCTATATGTTGACTCTTAATGCTCCATCAAATATATAGTTTATCAATGACTGACATTGATATTAAATGAATCTATAAATATAGGAAGGATGATGCTTCTTGTCCTGAATTTTAAAATATTTTTCATGAATATGTGAAAATATAGGAACAAATGCTACACAACTTCAAGTGCTATTGGAAACCCTTCCAAGTGAGATATTCAGTGAAATATAGAAATATGGCAATAATGATTTTTCTGATTTTCACTCGGACTATTTCCAAATTTAAAATATTTTTCATGAGCTAATATGGAGACTCCTTTATATTCCTGTCATGTCATATTTTGCTTTAGGATTTAGTCGCCTTTTCAGATTTTAGGGGTTCTTTTCACCCTAGTATGTCACTAATATAAGTGGTTGAGCTTTTGATTCCCATCAAGTTGCTGTGGTCATATGTGGATGCTAACATAGTATCATTGATTTAAACATTGTTAAATTAATAAAACATATTGAAATATTTAGATGAATATTCTTGTGATGAGACATAACTATCAAGAGAGTAACTAGTTTGAGCTCATAAAAGAAATCATGTTTACTATCGTGTATGAAAGCATGCAGCCATGAGTTCGAAACTTAAGACAAGAATGGTCTATATGGCCTACGGTCTTGTGGATGTTAAAATATACTTTACCTTTTACCTTTAAAAGCAAAACTTAGACAACGTATTTTGATAACTATCTGGGTTCTTAACAAGAGATCGAGTATCTATCTTTTTGTTTGCTTGAAAATGTCTGGCTTGATGGATGTGAATGAGGTTGGCTTTTGCATCAGGAAACGTACACTTTGTTGAGAGGTTTTAAATTGTAGGGACAAGCTTTCTTTTTTTTGTGAAGGAAACAATCTTCGATTTTGGTATTAAATTGAATGTGTTGAAAAACAAGTTGATTTTTATCTAAATGTCCATTTGGGATAATATATGTCTCTGAAGCTGTTTAAACGGAAGGTCATTTATTAAATATTTGCCAATTTTTGGGATGAAAATATTTATCTTTGACCAATGCCACTTCATGGATTTTATCACGTCAAACTATATATTGTGACTTTCTAGGCAGGGTTATGCCCTATGCCATGTTCATTATGTTCTGTCTGTTTTTGTAGATTTTGTTGGGTAGGCAGGGAAGAAGTTGTATTTCATATTGCAAAGAAAAAATAATCAGATTGTTGATGTTAAGTCTAACAGATGTTCACGATGAAGTAGGTTGTGAGGTCATTGTGATGAATGTAATCTATCATGTATTGAGCAAAGCTGGATGTTTACTATTTCAAAAATATATAAATAGCTTTGATTTGAATTAAAGAATTTCAACTGTTGTGTGGTTACAGGTGTCGAGCAGTGGCCCACCACCTGAGAGGCCAGGCGAGCCCGAATGTCCTGTAAGTTTAGTGGAGTTCAATAGTTTCACTTTTGGCCATCTTCCTTCTGCTATCTTTTAATTTAGTTTGCAATTTTTGCGCTGTGTTTGGATTGTATATCATGGGCCTCAGCATTATATGAAGACTGGTATGTGCAAATATGGTGCTAAATGCAAGTTTGATCATCCCAAGGAAAGGCTGGAAACTCTAAAGTCAACAGAGCAGGTGGATGGAAGTGAGGTGATTCGCATTCTGAGCAAGTTTCTGTGATCTTCTATTTTCTGATATTTTGTTTCTTGAAAATAGGTTTCTTTTTTGAAGTGAACTGTTTTTTCTATGTGGGTATTAGGTAAAACCTGTCGGTTCCACTGATGAGCTTTTACCCGAGAGACCTGGAGAACCCAAGTGTGATGTAGGTCTATGATGATGTTTTAGGTGTTCTGTTATTTTCTTGGTTAACTGTTTATATTTCCTTCTGACTCTATTTCCTGTGTTCGTTGCTTGTTGCTTGGATTGCCAATTGTGGAATTCAGTATTTTATTAAGACAGGTAAATGCAAATTTGGTGCCAATTGCAAGTTTGATCATCCAAAAGATGGATCTGTAAAAACTTCAGATCAGAAAAGTGATGGAGATGCTACTGTAACTGGGGCAAAAGTGGAACCAAGTATCCCTGAAGCTGCCAATGGAAAAACAGAGAAGCAAGCCAATCCTTTAAAGCCTGCAGCCTATTACAATACTAAAGGCTTGCCAATAAGACCTGTAAGCTCATGCTTAAATCTAGATAGTGGTCAATGTGTGGAGTCTACTGAGATGTGGTGGTGGGAAGCACATTTGAAATGTTGTTTAGAGTTCCCTACAAAGAGAAAACCTGGAGTTATTTTCCTTTTTGTTTTGGCTTTGTCTGTTTTGAGTTTGGTTGGGCATTTATATGTGTTTTTTTCAGATTGGAAACTTATAGTGTATGAAGTATATTATATTAATATACTAGACTCTTTTACAAGATATTTTTTCCCATTTTTTAGAATTATTTTTAATAAACATAAATTAATTAATTGTGCAGGGTGAAACAGAATGCCCCTTTTATGTCAAAACTGGGAGGTAGTTAAATCTTTTCATTTTAGTTGTTTATAGGTATTCATCTTCATGTCAGTTTAGAAGCATTGTATCTTAACTAATAAGTTTCCATGTTAATTTGACTGCATTGAATTTGATCATTTATTACAGTTGCAAGTATGGAACGAATTGCAGATTCAGTCATCCTGAGAGGATGAGTAAGTTTTAAGTTTATATGGCTAATGAAAATGATGAGATATTGTAATTTTATGCATGCACAAATTTAGTCACTTGGATTTAATATTATTGAACTGGTTATGAAGATTTTATACCTAAAATCATGGTTTGTGTATGTTATTATTTGGCAGTAAATCCCCCATCTACTGTTATGCCATTTATTGCACCGAATCAAACTATGATTGCTTATCCGGGGGTAAGCTTAAATCTTTCCAATTTTAATGCTGTCTTTGGGTAAGACAGTTTGTAAAAAATTCAAAGTATATTGGCAACATGATCTAATTGTTTTAAACTGCTCATTTATGTATTTGGTATTTTCGTTTTGAAGTTCTTCTAATGGTGAATTTCTAGGATAACAAGTGTTCTATTAATTCTTCAGATGCTACCACAACCTGCTTTAGGAGTTAATATTCCACCACAGCGCGCCGGGCAGCCTGATTGTTCAGTGAGTGCCTGTTTTCATTATTTACTTGTTCAATGGAATGCATATATTTATGTAGAAATTGATGTTTTCATTCTTGTAATGTACCTGTTGATAAAGTTGTCGGTTAGGCTAAATATAAGTAGACTGCAGATTTGCCCTAGGCAAATTACTTATGGTATAACAACAATAATGCTTCTCCCAGAAAAATAATAGCCTAGTACAGGATGATGAGAAGTACTCTAGTTGAGTATCTGCTATTTTGTCATGTGATTTCTCAATTTGGATTACATGGTGTGTTCAATCCTTGCCTTCTCTGATTTCATTTGTCTCCTCCCCTCCCTCTAACAACACAACAATTATGTTTGTATAGCTTGGCAAGATTTGAACCTGAGTTTTCACATTGGGAGTCCATGTTTTTAACCTCTTGAATTCATGCTTTTGATAAGGAGTACTCTACTTAAATTTAGGGAAATATAAGTTTTCAAAGAGCAAGGAACTTACTATCTTAATAATTGATGCGTTTAGAAAGATTCAATTTTTGTGCATTGGTTGGGAAGTAGAGGGTCTGAGCTGTGAATATTTAGTTTCCTGTTTTGGGAACATAAGGTTTGAATTGCTTTGCCTTTCTTACTGGTTGGAGGACTATGGGGTTTAAGGCACAGCTTTACGAGGGCCTCCTGGAGGAATCACTTCTATATTGCAGTTTGTTTAAAGGATTGCCATTTTACATCTTTGTTTACTGTAGTAGACAAGTAGACTTTGTTTCTTTTCCAATAGTTGTGATACCCATTTTAGACATGTTGAGTGAACTCATTGTTTGTTTCTGCTATTGATTTGCCTGGAATGTTTTGAGACTAAGGGTATTTTAAAGAATCATTGTGAGATGAAATGGTTCATCTTTCAATAGTGGCAAAGGGTGGGCAACATAATTCCACAATGTTTTGTGTTGGCAATGATGTGAAATGTGCTGACAGTTGGCAATTGTGGAAGGTCAACCTCCAAAGATCAGCGTTTCTTGTAGATCAGATTGTGATTTTCTATTTTTTTGGAAATCACAGAATGAGCTCTATGATGTTGCTTTTGATTGCCTCAATTCCACTCTGATGGTCTTAAACTTGCATTTCAAAAATTTTACCTGGTCTTAGGTCCAACTGACTGATAATCCTGTACTGCAGCTTGGATCAATGAATCATTAGTATCATGTAAATGTTTTCAAACATGAGACTCAAAAATTCAAATGATTATTGTATCACACTTGGATTTGCATGTAAAATTTATTTATATTTAATACATTTAATAACCTGTCATATTTATTCTGTATTTTATTCTGATTTTGTATGCAAGAGGAATTTCCTATTTATTTAAGTGCACCATTTGTGCATTCTCGTTGCTAAGAATGCTATTTCAACCAAGGGTAAGTACATAAATAGGAAGTAGGTCCTTTATGAAGCTGCTTCATGGTCAATTGTGTTTGTTTCTTTTGAGTGCAAGCTTGGATCTTTGCTTTTAACTTACCTTGCTTGTTTTTGTGTGGTGTGCAAGCTTGGATCTTTGCTAAAGTTTCATATTATAGGGTTAGCAATTATTTTTTTTAAAGAATTTATCTAAAACATAATGGTCATATTAAGTGTTTATTGTGACTGAATGCTTTTTAACTCTGTAGCACTATATGAAAACTGGAGAATGCAAATTTGGACCTACGTGCAAATTCAATCACCCTGTAAACAGACTTGAGACACCGGCAAAGCTGACCCCTGCGGGTCTTCCAAGACGAGAGGTATATGATCCTAACTAAGTTTAATGTCCATTTCTTCCAAAGTAGAACAGTGTTTTCATCTTTATTGGCTGATACTGCACACACCAATTTCACAGGGTGAAGCCGTTTGCACATACTATGTGAAAACTGGGATCTGCAAGTTTGGTACAAATTGCAAGTTTGACCACCCACCTCCGGCGGAACTTGAGGCAGCTCAGGCTCAGCCAACTGTGAAGTTGACACTTGCAGGCTTTCCAAGACGAGAGGTAATCATGTTAGATGTATATATTTCTTGAATGTGAATATTTATGGTCATCCCTGCTTTCTTATGTATACTGAGAATTTGTTTCTTTACAGGGTGAATCTACATGTCCTTATTATATGAAAACTGGAACTTGCAAATATGGTGCAACCTGTAAGTTTGATCATCCGCCCCCAGGAGAAGCTGTAGCCAAAGCTGTTGCAAAAGCATCCACAAATGACAATGTAACTGATGATGAAAAGGAGTTGAATACAGATCCAGGTAATGCTCGAACTGTAGAAATATAGGATAATTGCATGTGGATATTTTCAGTTGTTGATTGTAATCAATATTCATCACATTTTGAGTGAAGAAATTTATTCGTTGCAATTCAAGGCAGTCTCATGTATGGATCCCCTCTATGTTGAGTAAGCCTCTCATATGAAAGCTTAGAATGAAGGGGACTTATCCTTGACTTCCAAAGTTTTTGTCTGCACACCAGAGATAGCTGAAGTCAAAGATACAAAAGAAGATAACCAGGAAAATGGAGATCAGTAGATGTTGCATTCTTGTTTTGATGGTTGAAGCATAAAAGATGGGAGATATAAATACAGGATTACGAGGTTTTGCTTTTACATTGATATCTGGAAAGTACTTTTGACCATGGCACTTGTTCCTTCTTGATGTGCCTTCTATGTTGGATGAGAAGAGAATCTTCAATTGCTGATTTCATGTAATTGTACGAGTGTTTGAGATAGACTGGAAGATATTGTATGCATGCTTAAGTTTTTGTAGTGCTTCAAGCATTACATCTCTTTTCTTCTTGTACGGAGCCTAGCTTATCATATTTTGCAGATAGGAGTAGCCATTATGGTGTAGGCAATTTTGATTATGAAGTTTTTTTCTTTTATTTATAGTGTCAGTTGGCATTTTGCTCAAAATTTAAACATTTTTCAGTTGTGAGAACCGAATTTTGAAGCTTAAGAATTATTCTCAACTATTATTTACAAATTTTCATGCTTGGTTATTTGCTTAAACTTTTGTAAAGTAGAAATTTGTGGGTAAAATAGTGGTCTATTTTACAACATGAGTTGTCGGTGTGAGTTTACTTTTGATAAGCAGTCTGTGACTGTGCTAACAATCAATGCTACTATATGGTGGCTTTTACTGCTAAGAGCTCTTGCCTGGTGGGCTGAAGGGTGGCTCATATGAGGTGCTGATGCAACCTTTAAACAAATTTGAGTCATCAGAACATATCATGTAGAAGTTGAATATTTCTTGAATGTTTCAAGGAAAATTTAGACCATATTTAGAAGAATTTTTTGTAACTAGCATACTATGTATGTACAGAGACATCCTATGGATAGCTGCTTGTATTGGTGTTGGAAATCTTGTTTATTTCTGTATGTAGTGCCTTCGTTTGAAATGAAAAAATCTCTTAATGTTTACTGCATTCAGTAGTTTACTTTTCAATTTTCCTCATAAAACAACTTTGCTTTTATCCCTTTGGAGATCAAAAGAGAGTGTCAAAAGTTCCATAGCATGCAACTATGCAAAATGGATGTATGCTATGGAACTTTTGACACCGGTTTTTGTTGCATTGGAAAAAATTTAAAACACTATATTCCCATAATTCATAAATCATTAAGTATATAAATATAGTCTTTCAACATAGACAACTTGTAATGTTTGCTTATTGATGTTCATTTCCAGAAGTGTTTAGATAGTTCATTGTGTTCTTTTGTGATCAATACACATCTTTAGACAAATCCCTTTCATATTGCTCTCAATTTGTGTTTGCAATGCTCTTGTGGGTGGTGTTTGTTATGGATTGCATTGATGGTGGGTTGTTTTTTCTTCCCTTGATAAAAAGCTATAACAGTGGTTAAGAACCATAACTCAAATAATTGTGAATAGTGGCAATTTTATTTTGCTTATTGATGTTAATTGCCAGGATTTTTTATGTAGGGCATTGTGCATGTCATAGATAGCTTATGTTGAGAGTGGTCAATTATTTTTATTAGAAGAATGTGAAATTAGATATAGGTTCTGAGAAGCAAATAACAAAAAATAGTTTATATTTTTGACAACTATATGCTCAAATTAATCTTCATGCAGGTTGTTCAATATTGAACTGCACACGCTTTAGGAGGCAATAAAACTCTCTAAGTGGTCAACATGTGTTGGGGGCAATATACTGAAAGTGGTGATAGCCGATTAAATTGAAAAATAATAATAGCAATGATGTTTTGAAACTCGTATTTCTGTTTATATTTAAAATGTTGATAAACAGAGTGCAAGAGTTTAAACAGAATGCATTGTAAAGGGTGCAAACCGAGTATAAAGAGCGCATTGAAAAGAGTGCAATCCAAGATTAAAAATGTTGTGAAGTATTGACAAACAGAGTTCATTGTAAATAGTGCAATCCTAGTGTATACAGAGTGCATTGTAAGAGTGCAATCCTATATGTATCTTTTTGTCCCACTTAAGAACACTCACAAAAGACTGGTGCACGTTAGTATATTTTATATTGTAAAGTTGACTGTTTAATTTTAATTGTTGTTAAAACGATTGCCTTTTTATTGTGGATTTTTCTACTTATATTATAAATTCATTTTTTAAAGTAAATTTACATATGTTTCATTTGGAGATGAAAACGTTGTCGAATGATTGTGTTTAGAACTGAAATTGACATTTGAATGGTCATTATGAAATTCATGTTGTGGAATGTTCGTGTTTAGAACTGAAATTGACATTTGAGTGTTCACAATAAAATCCGTGTGAATTTTAGTTACCTTTTATATGCAACTCGAAAAATATTCGGAGTTCTCATAGATGATATATTGTAATGTTTTTTAATTAATTTATCGAGTATCGAAATAGATCTTAAATTATATCGTTGTATGTTGTATTATATAGATATTTCAACAAATCACATTATTGTAACATGACATTAGAATAAGTTGTTTCATTGCGACTCACATAAATGTTGGAGCGTCCAAAGATTTGCAAAGATTTGAACATGTATTGCTTATATAATTGCATCCAATTTATTATTCTTTTACAACATTGCAAAGATTTTTTTTAATATTTAAGTGGTGTGTGGCTTCTTATCCATCCACATAGTCAACTTGTCTTTTTTGTTTAAGAGATTTTTCTTCTTTTAAATCATTAATTTTCATTTTTATCAAATCTTTGATATTATTTTCCAAGGTTACCAAGTGCAGGTGCGGCCCCTCTCAAAAATAGGGTGCACCGAGTGCGGGTGTAGCTAGTTTTTAATATATATATATATAAAAGTAAAAGAAAATAAATATGCACATTGCGAAATAATTAAATTAATTATAAATCATACACATTGTGAAATAATAAATATGGCATCATAAAAGCATATTGATATATGAGATGTCAAGTCATAAAGATTAAAGATTCAAGAGATAACAATATACTATATAGTAGTCGACATGTACAAAGATAACATCAAATATTTGATATTTGATTCTCATTCCTCATATTCCTCATCATCTTTTAGGCCCACTTGTGGATCTGGTGGTGGTAGATCTGAAAAGCCATATCATCTTTGGTGTCATCGGGAACTGCATCCCAACGTGCAAAAGGTCCCTCTGTATAATCCTTGTCCCTACGAGACATGAGTCGAAGAGTTCTATGGACATACACGAGGTTCTATGCCCTACTTGCCTCTAATCGACCTCTCCTCGTTGAATGGATAAATCCATATGTACTCTAATTCCTCTCACAAGCCGAGGAATTGGCCACGTGAGACAACAAACATGTTGGTCGTTGCAATTGTGGCGTACCATGTTCGTGCAATGTCCACCAAAATATGGGGTTTTTCAGACTCCTGTCATATAAGGCTTCAATAGATTGGAATGTACCCCGTGCACAAACACAAGATGCAAACTGCTCTCTAATCTCTTTCGCCTCCTAGCCAATGCCATATATGTCCTTGATTGTTTGTAGAAACCCAACAGTTACTTCTGGATCCTGATTTGGTGCCCTCTTCCTTGTTTTTTCTGCATCATACAACTTCGGGTTAAGAGGATAAGCTGCCATGTGAAGTGAGTTGAGGGCATTCCACCTCCGATTAATGATGGTATGTAAGTGAGGGCATTCTACCTTTATTTTTTTTAGCCTATATGGACTAGGTGTGGTTGGGCACACCTTAAAAAAAAATAATAAACGTTTTTTTCAATGTTAATGTCCAAACTGTGCTGGGTTCGGTTGGGTGGACTTTGACTAACCACAGGGTTTAGTCAAAGTTGAACCTTGATTGACAGGTTGCGGATGTGGTTCGACCCAGTCGTACTCGATTGTGAACCCACGATCCCAGTGCGGGTGCGGGTTCGCGCACCCAGCCAAGTGGGTGCGAGAACCCGGTTATAGTGTTATTTTCATTAAAAGTGGGAATTTTCTTTGGCTAGGTTTGTAAACACAAAAACAAACATTGTAGTTAACTAAGTTATTTGCCATCATATTTCTTCCTTTAGGTTTAGATATGTTGTCATTTTAAAAACTTGCATACAACCAAAATAATGGTATAGTTGGTCCAATTATGGTATATATCTTTCTTAAGCTAAAAAGTTGTAGAAAGTCTATCTGGACCTGGGGATTTATCCTTATTAAAAGAGAAAAGAGCTAAATGATTTTTTTCTAGAGTTATAGGCTTCATCAATTTCCTAGTGTCTTCATTCGTTGTAATTGAAGGAACATCTTGAAGAAGTTTATCTTTAAGAACTGCGGTCTCCTATGAACCTAGATTATTATCATAAAATGACTTTTCCTCTTTTCTAGTTTCACTCTGATCTTCAATCCAAAACCCTTCTATAGATTTAATTCTACTAATTTTGGAAGTTGATCTCTGTACTATAGCCATGCTAAGAAAAAACTTCGTACTTTATCACCTTTTAACCAGAATGTCTTGATTTTAATCTCCAAAATTTCTCTTCCTTACTCAAAATATTATGATATTCACTAATTATCATCACCTTTTTGAAAATTTGAAATTTGAGGCCCTTTCTTTCAATCAAATTACAAGGTTGCAATTTTAGACCATAGGATCTTGGTAGAGTGGTGAGTGGGGGTAGTTGTTATAAAGATTAAGTGTTCGAGTTCACTTGGCATTTGACAATGTCTTTTGTGGTTAGAGGTCCTCATGTCTGTGTGTAACATCATAAAATTTTGATTGCCTTTTTTAAATTTAGAAATTAACAACAATCCAGAACTTTGTAGCGTTCACTTTATTTATTGACCACCTAACATGTTTTTCGATTAGTTGTAACTATACAATGAAATACCTTTTTACCAAATTCCAAGGTAGGGTTTGCTTTGTTACCAAATTTGAACCTATATATTCCTAAAGTAATATCATTGTCCAACTTTTTCTTTGATTTTAAAATAATCTTAAACTAATTTTTATTTGATATTAGACTCGTATATTTGCATTTCATAAAGTTCGTCCTTATGATATTCTTTTCTCTACAACTCTTAATGTATTTGCGAAGATACTAGGTTTGAATCATGGTTAGGAGCTTGCCTTTCTTACAAAGCCCTTCCTTTTATCTAAGAAAGAAATAGTAAATACTTAGGATATGATGATGTTAATTTTTTTACCTTATAACCTTAAAAAACTATGTAATAATATGTTCAACTCTCAAGGAGGATACTAGGTTTGAATCATGCTAAGTAGTACATGCATAATAGCCAAGTTGTTATAATACCACTATATGATCATGGTGTAAGATGGGTGGGGCCATTTCGATCAAATTTTTAATTAAAAAAATATAAGTTGTAAATTGAAGGAAATGTTGATAAAAGGATCATTGATTTTGTCTTATTAACCTATTGTCATGGTATAATAACATTGATAAAAGTCCATGGATTCGTTGAGTGACAACTAAATGAAAGTGTCATTGATAAATAAAAAATGAGATTTAAAGTGATAATTTGTGGCAATTTGAGTACCTTTGATTTTCACTTCTACTTTTACCTTTGAGAGGTCTCTTTCCAATGTATTAACAAGAATAACAAAGAGGAGTTATTGGATTAGCGTTGTGGAGGCAATAAGTTTATTCAAAGTATCAAGGAAGGGATTTGTTGATGAAAATAGAAGATTTAATACATTCACATTAACCTTGATCAAAAACAACTTTTTAGAGAATATCACATAAATCCTTATCATATGCTTTGTTCATATTTAATTTTACAAGTATGCTTGGTTTTTATATTGATTGAAGAGGTTCCACAATATCTTATTTAATAATCATCAAGAATTTACTTGTCAAAAAGAAAGAGAATCAATTAAATTTAAACTTGGAGGGGGGACTACTAGAAGAAGTAGCGTAGTACAAATACAATGGAGATACTTCGATAATAAACTAGGGAAACATGTAGAAGCAAGAAAATTTTGAGAGGATAGAGAGTACTTTTTGCATGGATAAATAGAAGTAAAGGTTGAAATATGGGATTGGAAAATTATACCTTTTTTTGAGCTATTAGTGGTACCATGGTGCTCCTTGAATGTGAAGTTTAGGTTAGCAACACATGGGACTTAAAATAGAAACAAATAGAGAGGATTCAAAAGTGTTTTATTATAAACAAATTTAAAATAAAGGCTTTAGTTCCATATGAGATTCTTCTAGTAGAAATAACTACCTTCCATATAGAGGCAATTGCTATGGTTAATCTTCTAGGATATATGAAAATGAATGCAAATAGATGACCTAAAGGTTGTATAGAAGAAGTTTTGAACCAGAAAGTAAGTACATGGATTAAATAAGTGGATGAAACCCAAAACAAATACACACATTTACTAAGGAAAAATTTAGAACAAAGAGTACAATTATATATGAGTTGGAGTCTATTGGATTTGGATGACCATTACTGAGTAGACCATATCTCAAAATAATTGGTTTATGATTTGATTATGCTTATAACAAAATGCTGAAGGAGATCGTATATCTTAATTTTTATTCAACTATTAGATATCAAAATCTTGTTCAATCTTCTTACCATATGAAATTGCACAATATTCCTATTATCCCATGCATATCAAAAGCTTGAAGGAATAACATTCCAAAGTTTATTTAAATTAACAAAACAAGCCACACATTAAGCTTAAAGGAATAACGTTCCAAAGTTTATTTAAATTTTTATTTTTCTTGAAGGATATATAATTTTGTTGAAGTCTTCTTGAGAATTAAAATATTGCAATTGTGAATCATCATTGAATTCAAAATGAATAAATTAAGATTATTTTAACATCTATCTTGAAGAGTATATCTAGAGCATATACACTTAGGATTCTAAATTTTAGAGCATATATAACATAATTACTTCTTGCTTCTAGATTCTAGCAATTACTCATCTCATTTGTGATTGTTCTATATCATTGCAACATCTCCTAAATCCATCTACAATTTTTTGCCATGGAAGCTTTAGGATGTATTGCAATGATATAACTTACACTCCTATGTTTCCCTAAAAACGTATAATGAATATTCTTCATATTGCTTTCTTTGTTATGCTTCTCTACAATCCATGAAGTACAAGGGATAACCTCTACACTACTTTCATTTTTATTAGGAGATACTTTGCTATTTGAGAAAATTGAAGATGATTTATTTGGATGAGACTTAACCTCTTTTGCCTTTTGTGCTTTGTAAATTGACTTTGCATATTTCTTTACTACTTCAATTCCTTTAAATTTGAATTGGCATTTTTCATTTCCTCATCCTATGCATTCTTCTTATTTTTTCAAATGTTTGATTTGAATTAATTACAATGGGAATTTCCAGCTGATGAGGTAGAGGGGATTTTTTCCCATAGTTTTGGGAGTGTAAAATCCTTAATCTTTTACTCAATTATGCATATCTTCATATTCGAGTTTGTTTGATGATCAAAAATTTTCTCTCTTTGTTGATCGTTTTTATTTTGTAATTTCTTCCTATGTGTTGTATATTATAACATTTATGGCAACAAAATACAATATTTTCATAATATACTTCTTGATTCCACTCTTTTGATTCAAATTTAATCTTAATGTATCATGACAGGTTTAGATATATCCATGGCAACACAAATCTTATGATACACAACTTCCTTTGCTTATCAATTGCTAGCACCTCTTGGATGAACTTCCTTAGAGTATTACTAGTTCTTTTTTGAAAATCTAATATGGAAGTCCAAAAAGCATAACCCACACTAGAATCCTTTAAAGAGTTTACATATCCACTACAAAATTTCCCTCTAAAGTTGTTAATACAATAAAATTTCCTCTAAATCATGGGATGATACTCATTATTTTATTACTAGTTTCTAAATTGAAGAAGATGAGTAATAAAAAGTCGTTAATAAATTGAAATCAATCCCAACTCCCATTTAATCCACTTTTGAATCTCTAAAAAGACCTAGCTAGTATCCATTAACTTTAATATAAATCCTTTGATTTCAAGAATCATTATATAAATGCTTGATCATATCATCTTTGATAATCACTTCTAATGCATCATCCACTATCTATATAGAGATTTTTTTTTTGAATTTGGATCTATATAGAGATTATTACAGAATCACTACTTTTGTTTTCGATTGACATATTACTTTTCCCAACTAAGACATGTTTACTTCTAGCTAGGATTTCTTTAAATGATACTTCTTCCTTGTAATCTGACATTTCCTTACAAGAATCCTTCATTCTTTATATTTCTCTAAAGATCTAGATCAATAAATTTAAAGTTGAGGCTCATTCCTTGCACTAGCTTTCTAATTGATTCCGATCTATATTATAATGTTCTTAATATATCCTTAGTTATCTTATTTTTGTATGGAAAATATCTTGGGTGTAATTTGTAGTTAAGACATGTTATGCACTTCATTAGTTTGTTTTGAATGATTATTGTTTTAGAAAATTTTAATGTATAATTGATAATTTTTCAAACATATTACTATTAAACATATAATTTTTATGTGGGTGTTTGAAGTAATTATAGTAATAATTTAATCTAGTTAACTATATGTTTCATCTTTTAAACAAATCTATAGATACATAATACTTAAAATGCTACTTTATCCCCACCATGATAACCATATATATTAAAAATGAAATGGATTTGGATGATCATTATTGAATAAACTACATCTCAAAAGAATTGGTTAATTATTTGGTTTTTCTTACAACAGAATGGTCGAAGAGATTACATACTTTAGGTAATATGCCTAGTATCCCATGGATTTTAAAATCTTGAAGGAATAAAATCCTAAGGTTTATTTAATTTGACAAAGAAAGCCAAATATTCAGTCGATCTCTATCATTGAGACTATGTTGAAGTCTCCCCAAGAACTGAGAGGTTATAATTATAAATCATAATTGAATATAAAATGAATAAACTAAGATTATTATAGTTACTTATATCAAAGAGTGGATCTAGAACATATACATTTGTTATTCCAAATTTTACATTTTTTCTTAGTAAATATCAACAATCCAATTACTTGATAACAATTATTTATTTATTATTTTTTGTTTGAGAAAAAGAGGTTATACTTGAATTCCCTACCATTGACAAATCATAAATCTCTCATTTAGACTTGAGATTTTACAAACAGATTCAATTCCCATCTCAATTGAGTTGCTATAGCTAGATACCTACATCCTTTTTCATAAAAAGTTCGAATTCTTGATTTTCAGGATCCTCAATTTTCTTTGTAAATATAGATATTCTAAAACTCAACATCCTTCTTCTTGACATTTTCTTGCAACCTTCACAACACCAAAATTCCACCTTTGCTATCTACACACTACATCTTAGTATAGTAATATTTCCAAAACTTCACATTATCATTGTCCACATTACCAACTCTAAACTATTAGTTTCCTTCTCGAAGCATAAGTGCAACCACAAGAACTATATTAAATAGTTTAATAGTCTTAATTAGTTGAAAGTTCATGATTAGATCTTATTAAGGGATATATGCATAATAACTAAACTATGGGTCATTAGAGGTGAAGTTTTGGTATTGTGAAGGCTGCTATAGAAAATGTCAAAAAAGATGTTGAATTATGGAATATTTGTATTCATATAGAAAATTGAAAAGATCTAGAAAATGAAAATCAAGAATTCAAACATTTTATGTAAAATAATGTAGATTTTTAGCTATAGCATCTTAATTGAGATGAGAAGTGTATCTATTTGTAAACTCTCAAGCTCTAAAGAAGAGAGTTGTAATTTGTCAAGGGTGGGGGATCCGAGTACAACCCCTTATTATCCAACAAAAAAAACTAAACTATGGGTCATTATATAATACAAGTTGAATTCATTTTAATCCCAAATAACCAATTAAAAAAATATTTAATCATTTTAACGAGTTATGAAATGAATCTCATTTATATTATAATGACATTTTAACAAATTATAATGGTGTTATTTTAATAAATAGTTTAATAATATCAAAAAAGTTGAAAGTTCCAATCTATACTCTATTCCATAATCCAACCTAAAACCAACAACTCAAATAATCCATTCAACTATGAAGTCCATATGATATCTTCTTCTTTTGCTTCAACATACAAAAATTTTACTCGTTTCATGAAATCATAGTTTGCTTTACCAAATATGGACTGTTAGTTTCCTCTAATGCATTGATCTATAAATAGATCCCCTGAAATATTTTTTAATCCTCTAGAACATATTTTGAATTTGCTCTTTTTAGATTTTTCTTGTTAGCTTTAGCTATACTTACTACTTTCTCTAACTAAGGAAAATAGATGTTAACTTCGTGATCCTCTATTAAAACCCCTCTATTAGCTAGCCAATCTATATATTTGTTCCCTTCCCTTAATGTATGTGTAACCTTGATTTTATTCAAACTGTATAGCAAGTTATTGCATTTTCACAATGATCTCTTGTATGTTCAATGAAGCCTTTGCTTTCCTCAAAATTGTATTTATTACTATTAATGTTTCACCTTCCATCCATACTCTATTACATTTCATTTGTTTGTATATTTTTAATCCTTCCAAAGTTGTCCAAAGCTTCAACTTCATTATTTGTCTTAAATCCACTATTGAAAGTGTAATGTGACAAAATGTCACCACTATTATTTTTTATTATTCCTTCTCTTCCTACTTGTCCTGGATTTCCTTTAGAAGCTTCATAAAAATTAAATGAATCCAGCTATGCTTTTGGTGTTTCCACTTTATATTTTTTGCCTTTAGTTTCTCCTATACCCACCATCATAATTTTATATGATGACTTGAATCCATCTATCAAGGCTCTCTATTTCAAGATTAGGGATTGGGTGAGTTGATAGGGTTGGTTTAGACTCCTTTGTGGCTAAACAAATCTTCCTTTTCACTACCTCTAAACTAATTTTCTTTTTTTTAAATATTCTTTTATTTCTTTCCAACCATACAATCCAAAGTATTATATCTTTTGAAGTATCCTAGATTGTTTGTAACACCTCATTTTTAAAAGTGCTCTTCCATTTCTTTAACCATTCTTCAATTCTACCATTCCTCACCATGCATTTCCATTGCCATAGTTTCCAAACTATTGAGTAGTATCCCAAGAGATGGTTTATACTCTCCTCCTCCACATATAACACATTGTGAGGGACCATGAAAACCTTTCTTCATTAGGTTATTCTAGGATATAATTTTCCTATTATCTACTAGTCATACACATATTTTCAATTTTGGAATGCTCAAGCTATCCCAAATATCTCTTCATATTATTGTGGTATTCCTATTTTGTTGGTGCTTTATGGCATATCCACTTCTTGCTATGTATTCTCCTGAGCCATTCAACTTTCAATTGAGCTTACCTTCAACTCCCCTTAGAATAATCAATGTTGTTATCTTTTTGCTCAACTGCTTCCTAATAACAATGTCTGGTATACTTGTAAAAAAATATTCTTTCCATTATTATTTTTCTTCCCGATCCTTGTATATAATGTTTAAAATCCTATCACTGTATTTGTATTGAAGTAGTCTTATCCATGGTTTTAAAAATGGATCTAGATTGAGCGACCTTTTATTGCACCAAGTATCCATCCAAATAGATTTTTTTTCTCTAGTTTCCACTACTCATATTAGACATTTAATCACTAGATTAATCAAATTTTAAACCATTCCATAGTGTAGAACCATCTAATAGTGAGAATATAGTAAAGATTAAGCTTGGGTCATTGGTATCAATGTATTCAGAAGAATTATTACCCATTGTCTTTGACTCTCTTTGTACAATCTCCAAAATACTTTTCCCCTTAGAGCTAAGTTTGCATTTGTAACAACTTTTAAACCAAGACCTCCCCTAGTTTTATCGTCATACACCTTGCTCCATTTTACCAAAGGAAATTTACTTTTATCATGTAGTCTTCACCATAAAAATGATCACATAATATAGATTAAACTTTTTATTTTAATTTTGGCATAATATACAAGGACATAATATGTTGGAATGGCCTGTAAGACTAATTCAATTAGCTACACTCTTCCTCCTAACAATAACCATCTATTTTTCCATACTAGTAGTTTATTCTAAACTTTACTTATAATTGGATCCCATAATTCTATCCTCATTCTCCCCTCAAATAAGGTCATATCTAGATACGTTGTTGGTAAATTTACCTCCTCCATTTGAAGCAAATTCATAAGTCTCCAAAGTGGGACTCTAATTTGTCATGTTCAAAGTTGTTACCAAAATTACGAATGTCGGTGGTAATGCATATAGCAATTTTGCAATAATCATATTATCACTAATGGTTTTACCAAATGCTTGTAGTGAGGCTCACAACTCAGTAATATATCATAGAAAACCTTCTAGCTTCTCATCGTTCTTCATATTCAAGCAATACAATTGGCTTTGTAGGTGTAGAATTTTATTTTGGTTCTTAGACTCAGGATTCTTATTGAGTTTCTCACTTGCATCCTTTACGGTTATAACATCATGAATGTACGACTAGATCTCATCGAATACACCAAACATGATGAAAAAATCTTATTTTTTGATCAGCTTTATTAATTTTTCTTTGTTCATTCGGGTCAATGCAATGTCTTTGCATAGTACCAAATATCACTCCCCATAAGTCTTCAACCTCTAGGTGAATCTTCAATTTTCTCTTCCATGTAGAATTGTTGTCATCTTTTAGCAATTGAGAATTAAGTAATAACATCGTTGGGGCATTAAAAACCATGTCAAAGTCTCATAAAACTACAAATAAATACTTCCACTAGAGGGATCAAAAAGAGCTTTCCAACAAGTATATACAAGCTTATACTTGTGAAATGATCAATACCTCTAATTGCGAGAAAACAATAGGGTCTTGTTGGGCAAAAAAGACATAGGGGTTTGAGTTATTTTCTCTCCAATTTGAATCTTCAAGGAATATTCTTAGAATATTCTATTAATATTCTAGAATAATAAAAAAAGACCAATTCGTCAACTTCTCGCCTACATTTAATAACAATAAAGATAAACAAATTAAAATGCTTCAAATAGCCTTTCAACGAAGCATGTGAGATTTTTTTTGTTTAATTTTTTATTTAAATATATTCATCTCCTTTTCATTTTTTGATTGTATGTTCTTTACATGTAGCATATCTACACTTTCTTTCAAATAAACTATAGGTAGCAAAATATTTTTATTTATTTATTTTATTATTATTATTTTAAATTTGGGGCACAAGCCTTCAGTCGACAACACTATTAGACAATGACTGCACTATAGACAAACCTTGTATCTTTAGACAACCTTGTTTCCATATGGTTTGGCCAACAAACAATAGAGTCCACCTTCACTTTAGATGACACCTTTTTTACGATAGTATCTCTAGACGACAATAGCTCTTGAAGGCAATTTCAAATGGTAGCCCTAGTGTAGACACCAAATCAGCACCAATCTAATTATGTGACAACAAGCACTGATCGAAGTGACAAGCATAGCCCCCAGGGCAGCCCCTAGAGGTTAAACAGTGGTCCTAACCACTCCCACAATAGTTTGGAAGGTCAAAGGTCAATTTGGCACTTTTTTGGCACTTTGCTCCCTACTCGTCTCACCCTGGGACGATTACAAACTGGTATTCGTCCCACCCAAGGACGATTATCAGCATTTGCCCCAGGGTGAGGCGAATAGAAGGTTTGACTGGCAAAATAAGTCAAACCTCGACAGGTCCGCCAGTTAACTACAGCTTCAGGCCATGCAATTGCGAGGAATGACTTCAAATCAAGAAGAGAGACTTTAGTCATGCATGTCTTTGATTTTTGGAGGCCTCATGCAAGGAGACTCTAAATCAAGGAATAATATTTTTCCCAAAATAGGACATGCAACTCCAATGGTGCCCTCGCATGCACATTCAAATAGAGAGACCCTAGGTCTATAAATTTGTGAGTCTTCTCACCCAAAATATAGAGAGAGGGGTAGCATTTTGAGCAAAGAAGTGCTACCATTTTACATCCACACACATACCTTTTGATTTGTGCCTTTCACATCCTTGATCTCTTTTGGAAGGGAGGTCATAGGGTGGTTATTGGAAGCGCAAATCTAGAGTCCAAACCTAAACATTTGGCCACAATATCCCACTAAATTTGTTGAAAACACCCCATAAGAGGTTTTGGACCCATCCCAAGTGGATTGGTGCCGAAACAGAGTCCCAAACGACGGGCGTCCTGCCCCCGGGTGCCCCCCAAACTATCGCAGTTCTAAACGCCCCACCCCGGAGCGATTAGAAATATGTGGCAGATTTCTTTGATTTTTCTTTTGCATTTTATTCTAGGTTGTTTACATATGCTATCATTAAATTTCAGGTTATTGTGACAATTTTTGATCATGCTTTTATCATTTCCCGCCTTCACTAACATGCAGATAGCGCCATCAGATTCTGGGTGATAGAGGCCAAATTGGGAAAATATGACCTTCTGGGTCTTCCCAAAATACCCCCAATTAGCTAACCCCAACTTTGTAGGTGATTTGGAGCTTCCCAAATTGGACATTTGGGACTGTGCCTTTTAACACTTTGTTGTAGGTTTATTCGTCCCGCCCTGGAGCAAATACAAATATGTGAGGAATTTCTCGACTGTTCCACTTGCAATGCCCTCCTGGTAACATATTCATGCTTATGTTAATTTTTTAGGTCATTCTGATGTTATTTGGTATCGTTTTAATATTTTCATGCATACACTAACAGTAGGCCTTGGGAAACACATGTTCTATTCTATCTACAGGTGCTACTGATATTTTTTATTTCCTTGAATGTAGGTATTCAAAATCAGAGGATAAGTAAGGAGTCAACACTCATATACACAAGCGACGGTGACGTTTTGGTCCGCCCATCTTACATGTGGGCATGCGAAAGAAGGATTGCTACCTATGGATGTGACAAGAAACATATTTAACGCTCCTATCCCTTAAAAGGGAAGGAGACGTATTGTAACATGAATTTAAAAGCATATCAATAAAGAGGGTCATATTCCATATTGCTTTTATCTTGTTTCGATTCGTTTATGTCATTTCCTTTCATGCATTTTTCAATATATAGGCTTTTAGCGTTAAGTTTGGTTTTACACGCATTGTACTTGGCATTTTCCTTTTTGTTTTCGTATCCTCGTGCTTTCAGTGGCGATCACGGTGGGACATCTATCCCTTGATTTTAATATTAAATTTTTGATCAAAAGTTGCTTGTTTTTGCTTGCAGGTACCAAGTTTTTAAATGTTGGACTGTTGTTCGTTCCAGTCTGTGACGAGTACTGAGCTAGAATCCGTCTTACCCAGGGACAAATGGGCATTTGCCCCACCCTGTGACGAATACAGTTCTGTTATTCATTTCACCCAGGGACGAATAGCTCTTTGTGCAATTTCAAAATAGAAATTCAGAGACATCCGACTTGGGCAGAGAAGAGGTAGGGGTCTTAAACACCTTCTATCATTTTTAGCTTTCTGTTTTCTAGTTATTTACTTGCATAGGAAAGTTTGAATGCTTATTTTATTCATTTATGCAAATTAAAATGAACCCCACACACCACGTGGTAATTTAAATGACAAGGAGTTGGTCGTAAAACCCCAACCCTTGAGCAAGACCAACGGTGGATTTCATCACCACCTTGGCTTGAGATATTGCATACATAACCCCAATCACGACTGTTGCTAGACGTAAATCCTGACGAAATCTGACCAAGTGTAGCTGGGGTGATTCCCAACGCATGAGGATAAGTCTTCTATGGTAGGTGTCATAAACAGAGCGATTCCCCTTCCATACCGCCTATGTTCCACGTACCATCTGCTCTCACGTACCAATAGTTTCCCTCACGTAAGGGTGGGTATATAGAGAGGTTGGTATATCGGTTTGGCAATGGTATATCGAAGGGGTGACCATTTTTGGGAGTCATAAGAGCCATCATATTGCATTTAAACGTTCTTTACAAAAGCTTTCAAAATAAAAATCAAAACACACTAAACCAGATTTAGGGCACACTTTTAATATTTAAACAAGATAATCATTGCTTCGATTGTGTGTTTCCCTTCTGTTTAGTGTAGCATAAAAATCATAAAAAGAGATAAAAATCTACGCATCTTGTAGGAAAAAATCACCATGGTGTACACCCGTAGCCGAGCCCAATCACAAGCAGGAGCTGCAGAGAGTGCACAAAGGGGGACAAGTCACCTCCAATATAGTCTTGAGGACTTGGTCATCCCGCCTTGGCGGCCTGACACACAAGATAGTCCACATCATGCCATTACAGAACAGGACTATAGAGGCGCCTATTTGAGGGGCACCCCCACTCAACATAGATCATTTCAAGAGGAGAACCTACATGTGGCACTCAACATAGACAGAAGGCCGCCCTTAGACGCTCGTTATGAGTGGCCTAGTGATGAAGCACTAGAGCAACATAGGGTCCATAAGGAGGGGCCACATGATTTTGTCATCCCTCCTCTACCCCTTATTACTGTTAGAAACACTAGACCAAATCTAGAGCACAAGGCTCTCCAGGTAGGGCAAGCCAATTCTCCCTGCACCCTTCACACATACGAAAGGGAGTATGAGAAAGACCACCACGTTCCTCAAGAGCAGTACACAGCACGAGAGTGATGCACCTCTGCACCTGCAATGTATCAGGATCACCCATTGAGTCCAGGGCCTCGGGTGAATGTTGCTAACCTTGACAGAGGAAAGCAACCCATAGGGGTCTCGGATCACCACGACCAAGATAGACATGTAGGAGAGGCATCTAGGCTTACTAAACACGAGACGAAAGAATAAATTGACTTGGCATTTTCCAGACATGCTGCTCGCCAAGCGCAAATCACATAGCTTAGGTAGGATCAATAATAGTTAGATCATCTATACCACCTTAACAAAGAGCGAATTCAGCATCGGACAGCCGAATTGCTTCATAACACTGTGCCTGAGAAGGTCCCAACCCCTCACGCGCATAAAGTAGAAGTGTATGAGAGGTGCAACCCCTTGGTGCGAGACAAGTCCCCATGACCTTACCAAGTGCTACCTCCGAGACCTCCTAGACCTGAGTGGGAGGCCACTCCCAGAAACAATGATGGGCACCCTCCATGGGGACCCACCCATGGTCATAGGTCTCGTACAAAAACTCCTCAAGAAGCCTATGAGGAGTATGAGCAAGAAGAAGAGCGGGCCAAAATGCCCTACCAAGACAGAGGGGCTGCTATCAGGCCACCCCTCTATAGGCCTCAAGTTTCCCACAACCCACAACGGGAGAAAACTAAGGAGGAAGAAATTAAATCTTTCGATGCATATAAAGCATTGCTAGAGTGCTTAGAGTCTGTGGAGACCAAGACTTATGGGCCTCAAAAGCCCACTTTACGCCAACTCCACAGTCACCTTGTGCATCCGTCAGTGCCAGCACCCCCATACCCTGAACACTTTAAACTTCCCCAGTTGGCACTCTTTAGAGGAGAGGAGGATGCCCAAGAGCACGTGACTAGATTCTTGAGCCAATGCTTTGGCATTCAGGACAACGATGCTTTGTTGCTAAGAATATTTATAACCACATTTGTAGGCCCTGCCTCAGATTGGTTTACTTAGTTGCCAAAACATAGCATTAGTAACTTAGATCAGCTAGTGGACACGTTCCTCGAACGCTTCGCCTTCAACACCAAGAAAAGGGCGTCATTAAGAGACCTAGCTAGCCTCAGACAGTATGAGGAAGAAACCATGGTGGCATATGGGAACCGATGGAGGACGTTGCTTTCAAAGCTACCCTACCTCCCTCCCATGTTCGACCTGACCCAAATGTTCTCAAAGAGCTATTTGAGATCGATCTCCATGCTATTGCAGCTGCAGCGATAAGCCACTCTTGAGGAAGCTCTGGCACAAGACAAAATCATTAAGGAGATCAAGATACAGGATGGCGAGATTGCCAAGCCAAAGAAGAAAGAATGGTCTAAGAACACCAAAATAGGGACCACGCAACAGAAATCGGTTGTGGTCAATCAAGTTGCTATAAACGTCCCTAAGCCTGCACAAGCAACACAACCCCAAAAGGCTAATTATCAGGCGGTGCCTCTTAACAATTATGACAGAGAAAATCAGAGGCAATAAAAAAATCAGCAACGTCGCCCTAGGCGACAGTTCACACCTTACACAGAGTCCAGGGACTCCCTGTTTGACCACTTGTCAATGACGAACTTGATCAACCTGCCAAAGATTCAAACCATAGACCCCAATGCACCAAAGCCTAAGGGGTACATGGAGGACTTATACTGTAGGTTCCATAGATGAAAGGGACATGACCTTAATGCATGTTGGAAGTTTAATGGCTTGGTGCAAGACCTAATCGACAACAAGACGTTGGCGATGGATAACCCTGTAGCACCAAACAACCAACAGATGAGAGTCTTCAGAGACCCCCTACCTGCCTATGATGCACAGAAAAAACCTCTTCAAGTCAATGAGGTGCAACAGAATTGCCCCATGTAGGGGTATGTACGGATGATAAACATAGTGACTAGGAACAAGAGGTACCCAGGAGCTGCCCCCGCAGTAGCCACAAGAGAAGTTCCATCGACATCACAACCTCAACAACACCCTACGCAACTTCCCCCACCTAGACCAGTGGCCATGATTCGGACTAGACTTACCCAAAGTCTAAGGATCACATCGGCTAGGCTCTCCATATATGAGATCATTCAACAATCAGCGCCCCATCGAGAGGCTCTAATGGAGATATTAAAAGCCATCGAGCTGCAACCCCACGAAGCAAATTCTTTCAACAAATTTGTGGGACATGTAAAACAATGTACAAAACCAGTCGTCACCTTTAGAGAAGATGAATTGAAATTGGTGACTGGTGATGCGGCGGATCCACCCCTGCACGTCATTGCGCGGGTCAACGAGATTCCGTATAAGAGGGTGTTGGTGGACACTGGCTCGTCCAGTAATATAATTACAACATTGAAACATCTAAAGTTGTCGACATCTCACATCGTGGCCTCCACCTATACTCTTCAAGCATTCAATGATGCAATATGCTCGACAGTGGGCACAATTGTCCTACCCATCCAAGTGGGACAAAAGACTATTCATACATTGTGCCACATCTTGGAAGGTGAGATGGCCTATAATATCTTGTTGGGGCGGCCTTGGATCAGGGACATGAAGTGTGTCCCTTCAATAGCTCATCAGTGCTTAAAGTACACATTTGAAGGACAGGTGCATGTAGTCCCGACATACTTAGAGCCCTTCAAGTACTACAATATGGTGCAACTCATGCCGTAATCGACCCTTCCATCAACACATTTGGATTTTTAGTTGAATCCATCTAACTAGGGTCCGATTCCGCATGCATCCTCGTTGACAAGTCCATCAAATCCCTAATCGGGTCCATATTCCTCATCTGGTCCTTCACCAATAATGCCACCTATAGTGGCCACACCAAAGGACAAGGGAAAGAAACCCGTGGAAGAGGAACCACCGTTAGTCTCAACCATCTCTATCGAAGAGATGCCTAGCAGAATGGAAGTCGAGACACCTAGTTCACCCCACATGGAGTGGACTCTAGAAGAACTCCCATTCGCTCCCCCTCGATCACCAATGATCACCGTTGAGATGGCCAACACGGGCCTGGGGGAGTATATAGTGCAAAATATTGTAGCAACACCCGCACTAGAGTCCATGCAGGACATGGGGAGACCTCGCCTCCCCATCGGCACTATGGTTCTTCAAAGGCTTTGAATGTCACTTGTGTTTCATTGAACACATCAATGTCCAGAACAAAATATGATTCCATAGAGCTGTCTACTTCATATTCGTATTGCTGTACTATGCCATCAATTTGTTGCCTTGCTAATTTTTCATTAATTGCATTTGGTACTGATATCTGAGACAAAGGAGCTAAACTTGTAAGGTATCCAGAAGAAATATTATTCTACTGCAAAATAGAATTTGTTGTATCCATATTTGCTAGAGGTCCAAAAACTTGTTGGGAAAATTCTTGATTTTATTCATAGTATTCAAGACTAGATGTACTGCCATGGCTATCTTCACCTTCACCATCTTCAATGGTGTCCAACTCAGAAACAGGATTATTATTAGCATCCATTTCAAACAGAGGAGTATCCACAAAACAATATGAATTTTTGCAGGCCAAAGAAAATTTATCATATTTAAGTGTAGATACCTCACCCATTTCAGTTGTGCCTTCTTCACTGAAATCTCCATTGCTAGGTATTAAAGCAGGACTGAGCAAATTTGAATTGCTCTTAATATTTTCTGTTTTACCATCTTCATTTCTTTGATTCTGATCAACATTGTTATGTGCATTAAGGTTCATTTGTTGAGTCATAAGCCCCAATAACTGTGCCATAGTCTGTTGAATCCACTGCTGGCCCTATAGGAACATCTAAAACATTTGCCTATCGGCATCTGGAAGCTGCCTGTCATTACCCCTGTTCGCTTCTCTGTTCATCTTTTCAAGAAGGTTCATTTTCTCATCACCATTCGGTTGTTGCCTCATTCTCATGTCCACATAATCCCAAAGTGACATTAATTCTTTGAATTTCGTACTGGCATTGGTCCATTCTTGAACAAACTGATCATGCAACTCTGTAATTGTAAGTGGAAAATTTAACATTGTAGCAGCAAAGTGGATACCCAAACAGGCGAGCAGTGCTGAACCTGCTCTGATACCACTAAAATGGGCCAACTAAGGAAAAACCCTAACTATGCAATTTATTTCAAATCATCCCCAAATGAATTTTCAAACCCTTGCTGTAGATATGGTAATATTCCTTACTAAAATTTTGAACCATGCAAATAAAAATCAGATCTGTAAATAACCCAAAAAAATACACCATAAAACCCTAAGATTGTCACAAACACACCACAATATTTTATATTATCTTTTATGGAACCACAATTACATAGATCACACCCGAAACATTAATATAAACCCTGGATGCTGAATAAAATAACATAATCACTGCAAAATCATAATCTGAAAACAACTTACAAATGCCCAACCACAACACTGCTAAACTCTGCTGCAAAAATCTGAAACTATAATGCCACACCAAATCTGAAATACCACACAAAGAAGGGTTCCCAAAACCCCAAATCTGATCTCCCAAAATCTGATATGAATGCTGCCCAAGAAATCTTCAATAAATGATGCAAAATGTCTCAATAAACCCAATTGTAAACCCTGGCTGGATTTACCTCAAAGAAACTCTAGGGTTTTCGTCCTAGGTTTCTAGCCAAGAGAGTTTTCGTCCTCAAAGCTATCCCTTACAGGGTTTCATCCATACGAGAGAATTCTCTCGTAGGGTTTCGTCCATAAGAGAAAAGTGTATTAGTTGTAAAGCCAAATACAACAATGTAGAAGAGATAAATGATCCAAGATCCCTCAAATGAGCCCCCTACTCCTCTTTATATAGACATTCTTTTAATTCTTTATTGAGGTGGCACTTTTTGATTTCACTTAATAATACCTTGGAAAATAATAATAAAATGATATTTATTCTCCTAATGGGGCATACACCCTTATTTCCCCCTTTTTATTATTTAATTGCCAAATTTCACTAGAAATACTCTCAACACACCAAAACACATCAAGACTCCACTCCACAACTATGTATAGTAAAAATATAAAAATGGGGACATTACAGGGGAGTATATAGTGCGAAATATTGTAGCAACACCCGCACTTGAGTCCATGCAGGACATGGGGAGACCTTGCCTCCCCATCGACACTGTGGTTCCTCTAGGCTACCCACCCAATCAGACAAACTTTGTTTATGGGGGCCTGGATAATGGCATTGAACCTCATATGCAAGAAGATGAAGATGAAGAACCCTTTGCTGAGGACGTCAACTATTTGTCCAACCCAGACTTCGCATTAAGATATCTTGGCCAATGCAATTGGCATGGATATGGGTTGGGCAGGTATGAGCAAGGAGTGCATGTTCTTTGCCAACCAAGATATCAAATTCCGTATGACAAGTTAGGAGTAGGGTTCAACCACCCTTTGCCCTTGGACATCTTGGTAGAGGACATGCAAGGCCTAGGGATAGGCAACAAGGATGGGTTGGCATTAGATCCATATGCCAATCCTAACACAACATATACATTGGGGGATTATCACCCATTGCTAACAACCAACCTTGTTGACCTTAACAACCCTTTCCCTTCGATCGAAAAGGGAGAAAGTTCGAGGACTCACCTACAAGAGGGTTATAGACAAGACCAAGAAGGGTCTTCAAAAGACGATCCGGAGTACGAGGTAGCTCCTTGGGATCCTTTTGAATATGATAGCAATCATTCACAAGTGACCCCTATAGATGATTATCAGGAGAGCTTCCTAAAAATGTTCCCTTTGAATGCTCCAATCGAGCATATGCCACCTCAAGAGCATCAGGTCCCCCCGCAGAGAGCGAAACAACCCCGATGGGACCACATTAGTTTGCTCGAGCAAGATGAGCCTCATATGTCATAAACAGCTGTTGGATCCAACGAAGGTCTTTGGATCTCTGACAGTGATTATGAAGATGAAACTGAGATGGCCTATCTCAATCATATGCGACAACAGCAATATCCCTTGGACATAGACAACATGTTTGAACAACTACACATAGGGCCAATGCATAGGTGGCACCTCATCCAGGCACATTTATAGCAATTACTACACCCGCCACTTCAGGTATACAGAGAACATCTTCCGCCTAGAGACCCTATAGAGCCATCAGTGCCTCGGGCAGACCCCGTCCTCTTATCCGCACATAGGGCCGATCCATTTGTGCCAGTGCCCACAGAGCTAGATCCGAAGCACAAAGATCATCTAGGATTTTCGAGCAGCCACACCCACGATAATGGAGACCAAAATCATTTCATCAACATGATCTCCATTGATTTAACCGCCCCCATCCATAATCCAACCGACCCAACACGGTCATTGCATCTAGACCTAGATGCTATAGACTGGGATCACGTTGATGCACCGCCATCCCCATCAGAGTACTGGCCTTGCGGTGGGATGTTTCATTTCACCCCCGGACAGACTCAGGATGTCTTCCATGCTGAAGAGGAACCTGACGTTCCAAATGACGATCTCAACTCAGAAAATGATATCCACTTGATCCCAACTCCACACCAGTTGGAGGACGGGTCCCACATGTCAGTCAAGGAGACGACTGACGTAGACATTGGCTCTGATCCAATAAATTTGCAAATCATCAAGCTGGGGGTAAGTCTATCCCCCAAAAAGCAAGCCGACTACATTGCCCTTCTCAAAGAGAAGAAGGAGGTTTTTGCATCGTCCTATAAAGACATGCCCAAAGGCTCCAAGGATTCCCATAATCGATTGGTCAATTCCAAAATGCCCCAAAGGTATCCATAAACCCTTTGGTCAAACCAAAAGCTCCAAGGATTCCCACAATCGCTTGGTCAACTTAAAATTCCCCAAAGGTGTCCATAAACCCTTTGGTTGGCACAATCTGATCCAATAAATTTGCAAATCATCAAGCTGGGGGTAAGTCTGTCCCCCCAAAGAGCAAGACGACTACATTGTCCTTCTCAAAGAGAAGAAGGAGGTTTTTGCATGGTCCTACAAAGACATGCCCAAAAGCTCCAAGGATTCCCACAATCGCTTGGTCAATTCCAAAATGCCCCAAAGGTATCCATAAACCCTTTGGTCAAACCAAAAGCTCCAAGGATTCCCACGATCACTTGGTCAACCCCAAAAATGCCCCAAAGGTATCCATAAACCCTTTGGTCAAGCCAAATGCTCCAAGGGTACCCATAACCGCTTGGTCAAAATAAATATTCAAAAACAAACAAAAACAATAAAATCATCAAAAATAACAAAAAAAATTGCATCTCAATTCCATGCATACTCGTAAAAATCAAAATACAAAAATATAAGTTGCATTAGGCATCACATCCATACATTGCATATTTGTTGGTCATACATGTCCCAAACACCATAGACTGTAATTGCTCGACAATTCCTTCATTTTCCACATTCCACCCATTTTATAAATGCATACATCCAGAATAACACCATCCCCATTTTTAGCATAGTTAGTTGTCTCCTAATGTATGTAGGGTTTTTGTCATTTAGCTGTCTTTAAATTTCTAGCCAAAAACTGTACAAAGTTAAACGGATTTTACAAGGGAAAGTTTTACTTGGATCACGCCTCGTTACGTAACATCTCTACACAAGTTAAAATACAAAAAATAATTCCCAAGTTGTGTGAACGCAAGAGACACCTACAAAGCAGTCTAGGATACCATAGGTGAAAGATTAGCCTGTTCATCCCCCAGTGCGAATGGTTCAATAGTGCTGAGAATTGACAAAAGGATGAGCTCTTCCTCATCAATTCCCCCTAATAAACAATGTTTTTCACCACTAGAAAAAATCCCAATCCTCGTTGGTCCCCAAAGTTGTAAGGATTCATACTACACACCCTTGACAAGGATGGGTAGTCATCCCCAAAGCCTAAAAGGATCAATGCCATTCAAAAGTAAACTCCCAACAAACCATCATCACAACCATATCCAATCACCTTTGGTCTCCAAAGTCGTAAGGATTCGTACTACACACCCCTGACAAGGATGGGTAGTCATCCCCAAGGCCTAAACGATCAATGCCCTTACTTCATAATATCCCTAATCCCCTTTGGTTCCCAAAGTCATAAGGATTCATACTACACGTCCCTGAACAGGATGGGTAGTCATCCCCAAGGCCAAAAGGATCAAGGTCATTCATAAGCCAAAAACCTACAAGCTCAACCTTACGAATCTCAAATTGCAAAATCAAATAACAGTGGTTATCACCACTATTCAACATCCTTGCTCAAAAATATAAACAAAAAAGGAAAAATAAACAGTGATTTTCATCATTATGTATACGTGCAAGTATCCTAACACGTTGAGCAAATAACAGATGCCTGGGCTTGAATCCCTGGAATTCTCAGCATTCGAAAACCATCTAGGTGATCCTTATTATGGGTTTGGTGGACAACCTATCTGGCAATGGCGGTATCCTAAACGCATGACGATATGTCTATCACATTAGCTTTGCGTGTGAGCAGACCAATGTTTGCATGTGGATGAGCTAGCTTATGGTACCTTAGATTGTCCCGTGGATTAATCTTACTAAATACAACAACGAAGTTAGTGGAGCTAATTAGGTGATCCTCGAGTACAGGTTTGGTTGACAACCTATCTGGCACTGGCGGTATCCTGACAAATACCACATAAACGAACTCAATTGCACACACAGGGATGTGAAATAACTTGGTCAAACTCAAGTCTAATTTATTCCTTGTTCAAAAGTCTTGCAAGATAAATGTACAATCTTGACTCGTTAGTTAAAATATCCGAATCTCAAAAAAGCTTAACTACATTTTAAAATAACTGGTACATTTCATTACATCCATCCCCATCAAAAAATACAAAAACAAAGTTCTCACATGCAAAGTCATTCCACAAAGCCATCACATAAGTACAGAAAGCTAGTCAATCTTGTACAGTCTATGGTGCCATCGACAAGTTATCAAAAACTTATTTCATTCATTCCATATGCATACATCATATAATTAAAACATCGCATTCATAATACCACATGCATACATCATCATAAATAATTGTGCATCAACATAAAAACAAACCATGACAAGTGTATAAACACAAAGAAAAGTCATGTATATATATATATCGTCAACATGCCCGTAGGCTAGCTTCAATAAATCTCATATAAATCAAAGGTTCTTTGTAATTAAAAGCCTTCATTATATTTTAAATAAATCAAAGGTTCTTTCGAAATAAAGTACTGTATTGAGAAGTTGGACGATTTTCGTAGGACTGCCCAAACTGCCGAACTCGTTTTGGCCATATCTCACTCATCCGAACTCGGATTGAGCTAAAATTTTGAGGGTAGATGCCTGAAAAACCCTAGAACGTCTCCACCAATTTTCATATCATTTGGAGCAACACATAGTCCTAGCGCATCCCTATGTGTGAACGATATATTTGGCAAGCGGCTATGCGAGGGTTTCATTCGGGTTGAGTGCAAGCAGCTCCAGAGGTTGGTTTTTAGGGCCTTCGGGCCCTAGCGGCCAATATTTTTGTGGTTTATGCTCAATATTTTAGCAGGAAATGTTGCAGGGGATACAAGATGGGTTAGAAATTTGTCTTTCAATAGATCATACCGTGAACTTGAGTGACAACGACTTCCAATTTGTCGCTCAAAAGAAAAGTGAAAACCATACCTTTCCACGACGTCTAGGGCAAGGATTAAAGAGATCTCGAAACAAGTTTCAAGCAGTTGATCAAAAAATGGCTCATATCTCAAATGAATCTGGTGCTAAGGTGCACCCACAAAATAATTCTACTGTGAAAACCCCTGTCAAGGGTAAGAATTTTGAAGACTCAGTCCCAAAAATGAATTTTAGGGATGCCCTTCATGGTGGACAGCCTCAACCCAATGCTAATATCAATATTAGGGCTTCCCATAAACCTCTAAGAATGCCTAAGATTGATCCCAGGAAAATAGAGTCAGGATGTCTTAAAGCAACTGATGGAACTCCTATTGTTAAGCTTGATATGGGGAACATTCAGACTGGCATTGAAGATTTGGAAAAAAGAGGACTAATTTGTCGGTTCGTGGGTTTTCGTCCGAGTCTATCTGCTTTCAAAGTCTGGGCTGCAAAAAGCTGGAAAACTAAAGGTGAGTTACAAATCTCTATTTATCCAAATGGTTATTTTCTTGTTTTATTTGCTAATAATGAAGATAGAGAGAAAACTTTTCAAGGGGGTCCTTGGTTTTTTGGAAGGGCAGGGCTTTTCATGAAGCCCCGGCATACTAAATTTAAAGCCGAAGAAGAGATGCCTTCTATAGCTCCCGTGTGGGTTAGACTCTTTGGCCTCCCTATTGAATTTTGGAATCCTACTATTTTTTCTTCAATTGGAAACTCTTTAGGAACTTTTATGATGACTCGCTGATTGTACTCAAAATTTTGAACATATTATTTATGCTCGAATTTGTGTTTTAATGGATTTTGACAAACCCCTTCCTAAAAATATCACATTACAATTTGGGGAAGACACTTGGGAGCAAGTAGTGGACTATGAGAACATTCCTTTTCGTTGTAGAATTTGCCATGAATATGGTCATTTGGCCAGTGCTTGCCCAAATAAAATTCCTGATCAAAAGAAAGAAGATATAAACTCAGCAGGTTTCCAAATACCTAAGAAGAAGAACACTAAAAAAAAATAGTTATGAAGGATCAATCAAAGTCATTTGCTAATATGTTTGAAATACTTTCCACAAATGATGTCCCAAGTGAGGAAGAGGAAATAATGGAAACTGAAATCTTAGAAACACAATTTAAATATGAAGGGAAGAACTCAGAGACAAACCAACAAATCAAAGGTTTTCAACAGAAAAAAAAGGAGAAAATTTACACAAGAAAAACAATATTTCAAATGTCAAAACTTCAAATAATGCAGGTCCCAATATAGACTCCATTGAACCATCTAGTAAAATTTTGGCAGTGTATGAGCATTCTTCAAGGTTAGAAGCCATCTCAGATTCAATTGGAATAAGTCAAGAAACAGGGAAAAAAAATTGAAGATGGATTCCAATCAAAAAATAGGTCGCAAGACCAATCAATATCATATGGTAAAAGAAGGTGAAAAGCTTGTAGAGGAAGGTAAGATTAATGCCCTTCCCAACTTTTTTAGCCCCGGTATTAATGAAGATCATCACTTGGAATATTAGAGGACTCAAAGGGAGTCTTTCAAAACAAAATGAAATTAGAAGAATGATTCAAATAAATCATCCACATCTTGTTTTCCTTCAAGAAACAAAGATGTCAATGGAGGATATGGACTTAATTGCCAGTAAAATTTGGCCAGCTGGAAAAGTGGTTTCCCTCAGTTCCCAAGGGACTTCGGGTGGCATTGCTTGTCTTTGGGACCCAAAAGAGGTAGTTATTCACCATATGGTTGGCAGTTGGGGTTTGTTGGCTATAGCTATTCAAAGTAGACATTCCAACCAGATTATGCTCTGCATTACTCGTTTATGCCCCGACTTCTTTAGAGGAAAAAAGAAGACAATGGAAGGATATTACTCATATTATCTCTCATTTTCCTAAAGCTTGGATCTTGATCGGAGGAGATTTCAATACCATCCTCTCTCTGGATGAGAAAAGGGGGGAAATAGAAATTTGGACAAAAGCACTGACCTCATGAGCGAATATATTGCAAACCTCCATCTTGTGGATATCCAACCGGATAATGGCCTTATGACTTGGTCTAACAGAAGGCAAGGCTTAGCTTGTATAATGGAGAGATTGGATAGGTTTTTGCTCTCTAAAAATTTCTTAATCCATGGTCACATTCCTAAAGTGAAGACTCTTAATAATGTTGGTTCGGATCATTGGCCAGTCATGGTGGAAATGTGGAAAACCAATGTGAGTTTCTCTCCTTTTCGTTTTCAATTAATGTGGCTCAGAGACATTTCCTTCAGACCTCGTGTGCAACAATGGTGGAAGGAAGGTAAACCTAGGCATGGGACTAAGATGTTCTGTTTTGCCAAAAGACTGCAATACATTAAATCCAAAATCAAGACTTGGAACTGGAAAGAGTTTGGGGATGTTCATAAAAAAAACATGAAGTTATTGCTCATCTTGAAAATTTGAATAAGAAAATCCGTTTAGATGGCCTCACAGAGAAGAGAAGTGCAGATGAAATTAAACTCACAACTCAGCTTAGAGGAATGGGAAAAAAGAGAAGAAATCTTATGGAAGCAAAAATCTAGAATTCAATGGCTCAAAGAAGGAGATCGAAACACAAATTTCTTTCACAAATCTCTTCTAGCTCGAAGATCTCACAACTTTATTTCTTCCTTAACTTCAGATACTCGGAGATGTTGTTTATACTTGGGATGGCATGAAATATATTGTTGTTGATTATTTTTCCAATATTTTTGCCGCTACTCCTCTTGACTCAACTTCTCAACAAAATGTTCTTCAAGAAATCCCTTCTCTTATCACTTCTGAGGAGAACTCTATTTTGACTCGCTCTCGTTACTATCAATGAGCTTCAACAAGTAGTTTTTAAAATGCAAAAAGGGAAAACCCCAGGTCCCGATGGTTTTCCTATTGAGTTCTACCAAGAGTTCTGGGATATCCTTCATGTTGATTTATTAGAGGTGGTGGAAGAAGCCAGGAAAGCCAAAGAAATTTTGAAGGTTATCAATAAAACTTATATTACTCTTGTTCCAAAAGCTCAAGAGGTTGATCATATCTCAGCTTTTAGACCTATTGCTTTATGTAATGTTCTTCTCAAAATCATTACTAAAATCATGGCATAAAGGTTGAAGCCTCTTTTGCATAAGATTATTTCCCCAGAGCAAGGGGGATATGTGGAAGGACGTCAAATAGTAGATGAGATAGTTCTTGCTCAGGAAGCCATCCATTCCATGGATATGCAAAATTCTCCTTCTATGTTCATTCGGTTAGACTTATCCAAAGCTTATGACAGAGTGGATTGGCACTTCCTTATCAAAGTTTTGAGGCAATTTGGTTTCTCTAAGGATTGGATGGATTGGATTATGGGATGTATCTCTTCAGTTTCCTACTTAGTTCTTATCAATGGCAGGCCTTCTCAGTCTTTCCCAGCTTCCAGAGGTATTAGGCAAGGTGACCCGCTATCCCCTTATTTATTCATCATTCTTGCTGAATGCTTGGGTAGGACTATAACCAAAAAGAGGGAAAACAAAACCCTTGAGGGAGTTACCATTGCTCATGGAGCTAGACCTATCTCTCATCTTCAATTTGTGGATGACTCTACTCTTTTAGGTAAAGCTACAGCTTAAGGAAGCTTCTAATATTAAGCAAATAATTAGCTATTTTTCTAAGGCTATCGGGCGCTTGATCAATGAAGACAAATCTAAAGTTATTTTCTTTCACCGCTCTGCTAGACAGGAATCCATGGTCTTGGATAAATTAAGATATAAGAAGACCTCTCTTCCAATCACTTATTTAGGTATTCCCATAAATATTCAAAGGCAGAAAAATAAATATTGGAATTGGTTGTTGGACAAAGTCAAGAAGAAAATTGGAAAGTGGACCAACAAGTGGCTTTCTTCTGGGGGTAGAATCACCTTGGTAAAATCAGTCCTTCAAGCTATTCCTATTTATGTTTCTTCCGTTTTGAATATCCCAAAGGTTGTTCTTCGAGAATTGGATCAAATCAGTCATCGTTTCCTTTGGAGTGGTACTAAGGAGAAAAGAAAATGGGCCTTGGTGAAATGGGATACTTTATGTCTTCCTAAGAGTGAAGGGGGGTTAGGATTCCGGTCTTCAATTAATAACAACAAAGCTTTAGCTGCTAAATTATATTGGAGGATGTTGCATAACCCCAATGCTCTTTGGGCCAATAATCTCCATGCTAAATATGCCGAGAACAAAAGTCCTGAAGACCTTGTTCGCTATCAACTTCCTACCAAAGGTTCTCCCATTTTAGCAGCTCTTAAGACTGGTGAGGATTTGATAAAGAAAAAATTATTTTGGATCATTCATAATGGTCAACATGCAAATTTTTGGATAGATTCTTGGGATGGTCACAAGCCTTTGATAACTCGCTTCCCGATTGGAGGCCTTTGATGGAGGAGCTTCACCGAGCTAATTGGATAAAGGTGGCTAATTACCGTCGGTACCATACCGGTAATTCAAAGGTTGGTAGATATTGGATCCCTATTGAGGACTCGGCCTATTCAAATCCCGTAAAGGCAAAGACAAGATATCCAAGGCATCCTTCATATGAGATCCCTCTCTTGGTCCCATGAAAAAGATTGTTTTGGATGGAACAACACTACTAAGGGTGAGTATTCCGTTGCTCAAGGTTATTTGACCTTATGCCATAATAATCCCAACCATTCTTCTGACATATTTTCTCAATTGTGGGCTCAAAAGCTTTGGCCTAAGGTGAGGTTCTTTAATTGGCTTTTATTGCATCGTAGGGTGCTTACCGGTGAGCAACTTATGAAGCGTGGTTTTCATGGCCCTTTTAGATGTGAAATGTGTGAAGAGAATGTAGAAAATATCAACCATATTTTTATTGAGTGTACTTTAGCCTTCGAGCTATGGAGGAGAATGGCCACTTTACTTGGCTTACAAGTGGTCCAATTTTTTTACTTTTGAACAACTTTGGAGGGATTGGCCTAATCAAGAGGGTGTTGATCATTTTATTAGGCAGCTTAGTTTGGATGGGTTCTACCATTCTTCTTTGGAATATTTGGAATGAAAGGAACAACCAAATTTTTAATCAAGATAGGAAGGATATTCACTATATTTGGCAAAAGACCATAGCCAACTTAGTTGAATCAGTCCATCAACTCCTTAATCACCCTCAAAACTCCCACCAAAGATGGGATCAAGTGATGCAAAGATTGAAGATTAAACCTTCTAAGGGCAACCAACTTAAAGGGAATGTGAGTATTAGTAAGATGGATAGGACTAGAAATTGGCAACCTCCTCCTAAGGATTTTGGAAAAGTCAATACCGATGGAGCCTCTAGAGGGAACCCTGGAAAAGCCAGTGTGGGAGGAATTGGTAGACTTTCGGATGGCTCCCTGGTTTTTACTTTTGCCGAGAATTTGGGTATTCTTTCCAATAACCTTGCTGAGGGGTATGGTATCCTTGGAGGCCTTCGTGAGGCTACTAAGATTGGATGGAAAAAGGTGTTAGTTGAGTCCGACTCTCAACTTATGATTAATCTCTTGAAGACTCCTTCTAAGAATCATAAGGTGGATTGGAGAATAAAAAGAATTATTGAGAAGATTCAGCTTAATCCGGATGGGATTTTTGAAAGTTGATTACAATCATGTGGTCAGAGATCAAAACAAGAGTGTTGATGCTTTAGCTAATTGGGCTTTGGACAAAGGTGATCTTACTTGTTATGGCCACCCTCCTATATGGTGGGCTTCTCAAATTAGGGAAGCTCTTCTTTCTATCATTTCTTTGGATGGCTCCAGCTTCGAAGGTACCTAGTTTCTTCTTGTTTTTTTTTTTGCTTCTCTTTGGTTCATTCAGTTTTTTTTAGTTCCCTAGCTCATTCTATTCTTTATTTTGTTTCCTCTGTTGATTCTTGCCTTAATAGTCTTCTGGTCTAGATAGGTCATTGTTTTGTTCATTGTTTTTTTTCTTTTTTCTTCTTTGTTTTTTTTTTGTTTAGTTTTTTAAGGTGGGTGGGTTCTTTTGTTTTGTTTTGTTTTTGTGTTCTTTGTGTTGTTTTTCGTTGTTCTTGTGTTTTTGTTGTTTTGTTTTTTTTTTATGTTTTTTGTTATTGTTCTTGTGTTTTTTTTGTTCTTGTTCTTGGGTTTCTCTTTGTTTGTGTTATTTCGTGTTTTTATGTGTGAGTGTCTTCTATGTCTTTTGTTTTTGTTTATTGTCTGTTGTTGGTTGTTTTTTATTTTTATTTTTATTTATTTATTTTATTTTTTAGGTTTTGGTTGTGTTTATTTTTCATGTTTTTTTTGGGTTATGTCTTTGTAGTGTTCTCGTTGTTTTTGTCTTGTTTGTGTTTTGTTATGTGGTTCTTGTGTTTTTCTATGTGGTTTGTGTTGTGGTTTCTTTTTTCTTATTGTGCGTGTTTGGTTGTGCTTTTGTTTTTGACACACTCAAGGAGCATGTTTTTTATTTTATTTTATTATTTTTGTTGTTATTTACTTATTTTTAAATTGGTTTTGTGTGTTTGTTTGCTCCTTGAGTATGTCAAAGGTGGTAGGCCAGGTCCGAGTCCTGGGCATTTTTGGTGGAATGGATACCCCTGCCTCCTTGGGATGTTTTCCACAAAAAAAAAAAAAAAAAAAAACATGCCCGTAGACTACAATAAAACGGTCCTCTGACCTCACAAAAAAAAATCAAAAACAACAAAAATTGCACCAAAATGCACAAAAATAGCAATAAAACTGTCCAATGAGAGTGCTTTTGCACCTGACATTTCGGGCATGCAAAACATATGTCGGGGTCACAAATCCTCACTATCTTACTCCCTAAGAAGGCTACCATAGCCGGATCGCTCCACGGGAGGACAGATTGTCGAGAATTTCATCCCCAAATGGCGTCACCAAAAGGGTCCAAACCCAACCAAAAATAACAATAACATTGCCGAACGAAGGCGCATTTGCGCCTGACATTTTTGGTATCCAAAATAGATGTCGGAGTCATAAATCCTCACTATCCTATTCCCTAAGAAGGCTACCATAGCCGTACCGCTCCACGGGAGGACGGATTGTCGAGAATTTCATCCTCGAATGGCGTCAACAAAAGGGTCAAAACCCAACCAAAAATAGCAATAACATTGTCGAACGAAGGCGCCTTTGCGCCTAAAATTTTGGGCATGCAAAATAGACGTTGGGGTCACAATTCCTCACTATCCAACTCCCTAAGAAGGCTACCATAGCCGGACCACTCCACGGGAAGACGAATTTTCAATAATTTCATCCCCAAACGATGTCACCAAAAAGGGTTAAAACCCATCAAAAATAGGTCAGAATGTTCGAAAATTGCTTAAGCATTCAACGGTAAACAACTGAAGGCACCCTTACCTAAGTCATCTTAGGTCAAGTGACTCATCACTTTTCTCATGTTGGTCATTCCCTCATCGATTCGTCGCTTGAGGGGGTAGTCACACTTAGTCTCCAATCAACAAAAACACACCCAATCATGGAAATGACATGCATTCAAAGGATCATTGATAAATACAATCACGCCCCTGCTTGGGGCAGCAAACAAGCAATAATCACAAGCTGATCAAACACTTGGCATTCATGAATCATGAACTCAAGGTTCCCACAGACAAAAGGTTGCGCCCTTTGCCTATTCATGACTGATCAATGTCCAAGCTCAAGTAACACCTCACCGAAAAAGGTTAACACTTGAATTAAGTTCCTTAGCTCGTCAAAAGCAAGGATTCAAGAATGCATGCCCTTTCCATACTTGGGGCATCAAGAGTTGGTTAGGTTACTAAGAAACCCTAATCATTAGTGCTTTGGTTATCTATTTTTGCTCGACGCTGCGCCTTGCACAACGCATCCCAAAAAGGGGCATCTGTAGACACCAAATCAGCACCAATCCGATTATGTGACAACAAGCACTGATCGAAGTGACAAGCATAGCCCCCAGGGGTTAAACAGTGGTCCTAATCACTCCCAAAACATTTTGGAAGGTCAAAGGTCAATTTGGCACTTTGCTCCCTACTTGTATCACCCTGGGACGATTACAAACTAGTATTCATCCCACCCGAGGACGATTATCAGCATTCGCCCCAGGGTGAGGTGAATAGAAGGTTTGACTGGCAAAAAAAGTCAAACCTCGATAGGTCCGCCAGTTAACTGTAGCTTCAGGCCATGCAATTGTGAGGAACGGCTTCAAATCAAGAAGAGAGACTTTAGTCATGCATGTCTTTGATTTTTGGAGGCCTCATGCAAGGAGACTCTAAATCAGGGAATAATCTTTTTCCCAAAATAGGACATGCAACTCCAGTGGCGCCCTTGCATGCAGATTCAAACAGAGAGACCTTAGGTCTATAAATTGGTGAGTCTTCTCACCCAAAATATAGAGAGAGGGGTAGCATTTTGAGCAACGAAGTTCTACCATTTTACATCCACACACATACCTTTTGATTTGTGCCTTTCACATCCTTGATCTCTTTTGGAAGGGAGGTCATAGGGTGGTTATTGGAAGCACAAATCCGGAGCCCAAACCCAAACATTTGGCCATAATATCCCACTAAATTTACTAAAAACACCCCATAAGAGGTTTTGGACCCATACCAAGTGGATTGGTACTGAAACAGAGTCCCAAACGGCGGGCGTCCTGCCCCCGGGTGCCCCCCAAACTATCACAGTTCTAAACGCCCCACCCCGGAGCGATTAGAAATCTATGGTAGATTTATTTGATTTTTATTTTGCATTTGATTCTAGGTTGTTTACATATGTTGTCATTTAAATTTCAGGTTATTCTGACAAGTTTTGATCATGCTTTTATCATTTCCCGCCTTCACTAACATGCAGATAGCGCCATCATATTCTGGGTGATAGAGGCCAAATTGGGAAAATATGACCTTCTAGGTCTTCCCAAAATACCTCCAATTAGCTAACCCCAACTTTGTAGGTGATTTGGAGCTTCTCGGATTGGGAAAATTTGACCTTCTGGGCCTTTTAACACTTTGTTGCAGGTTTATTCGTCCCGCCTCGGAGCGAATACAAATATGTGAGGAATTTCTTGATTGTTCCACTTGCAATGCCCTCCTGGTAACATATTCATGCTTATGTTAAATTTTTAGGTCGTTCTGATGTTATTTGGTTATCGTTTTAATATTTTCATGCATACACTAACAGTAGGCCTTGGGAAACACATGTTCTATTCTATCTGCAAGTGATATTGATATTTTATGTTTTCTTGAATGCAGGTCTTCAACATCAGAGGAGCAGTAAGGATTCAACACTCATATACACAAGCGACAACGACATTTTGGTCCCCCCATCTTACATGTGGGCACGCAAAAGAAGGATTGCTACCCATGGATGTGACAAGAAACATATTTAATCCTCCTATCCCCTAAAAGGGAACGAGATGTATTGTAACACGATTTTAAAAGCATATCAATAAAGAGGGCTATATTCCATATTGCTTTTATCTTGTGTCGATTTGTTTATGTCCTTTCCTTTCATGCATTTTTCAATATATAGGCTTTTAGCATTAAGTTTGGTTTTACACGCATCGTACTTGGCATTTTCCTTTTTGTTTTCTTATCCTCGTGCTTTCACCTAGATAATAGAAACACTAGATGACAACTCTAGACAACTTTAGATGATAGAAACTCTGGACAATAACAAGTCTAGATGATAGTAACTTTTAACAGTAGTAGCTCTAAATGTAAATTCTAGATGGTAGCAACTCTTAAATACCAACAACTCTAGATGGAAGTAACTTTGGATAGTAGTAACTCTTAATGAAAATAGCTCCAAATGCCAACTTTAGATGATAATAACTCTTAGATGACAACTCCAAATAATAAATTTAGATGACAACATCTCTAGATGATAATAGCTCTTAGACAACAACAATTCTAGATGGTAATAACTCTTGATGAAATATTGTTGCCAACATAATCAAACTCTAGCGTAATGCTTCAAATAACTCATTATTTTCTTTATATGACACATTTCTTGCAATAGATAGCAACAAATAAATATATGTGACACTTGCAAACACAAACAAGAGTAAAAATATTTTTTTCTTTTCCAAATGACAAGATCTCCTTCTCGCTCACAATTGTGTCTACTCCTTTCTAGTTTCTCTAGCAATAACACACTTTCATGAACTCTAAGAGGTGTCTCCCACTCCTTGGCAACTGGATCACATTAAAAAATGGAAGCTGCATTCTCATATCAACTTGCTCTAATACCAAATGTTAGAGACTTAAAATATATTTATACTAGGTTTATTATTTGCATTGATGTGATAATAGTATATATACATATGATATCAAGATACGAGGTTGGGAGTTACTTTTACTTTTCAACTTCCCATAACCTCCATAACCATAAGGTGAATACAAAATATTCACAACAACCTATACATATATGATCTTTCAAACTTTGTTTCATCCCATCATAATATAATTATTTGGAAGAAATTAGGGTTTTGGAGCCACACAGATTGAAATTAAAATGAATTTAATGATCATTATAAATAAGATCATATTTTTAGAAAATGGGTTTATGATATGATTTTATTTACAATTAAATATTTGAAAATATTTTATATTTTGTTTACATCCATGAATTAGAGATTAAAAATCTTTCCAATCTTTATGCTATATGAGTTTTCCAATACATCTATACCCTATGTATATTGGTAGCTTGACAAAATAACATCCTAAAAGCTATTTGAATTGAAGAGTACCACTAGTAGTACCACACAAATACCTAATATACCTTCCATTGATATAGGCCATCTATTAGTACAATGCTTCTTTTCTAAGGAAGAACCCATAGGTCAAAATTATAAATCATCATTGAATTTAATATAAATAAATGAAGGTCCTTCCAACATCTATCAAAGTGAGTAATTATATTTAAAGTATATACATGTATAAGTCCAACTTTAATATTTTCCTTTCTTATAAAATAGACCAACAATCAAAGTACTTCTTACTTCTTGCAATTATTCATCTCATTTGTTATCATCCTATATTGTTGCAATACCTCTCAAGCTCCCATAGTAGAAATTGTTAGACAATCTCCATCGTATAATTCTTTTTGAATGTATCCTTACATTCTTCACTACTTATTTTTGTTTCTTTTATTAAAAGAAATCCAAGTATATAAAAAACTTTTAATTTCTTGGTATTTTTTGGGGGCCTTATTCATACCCCTAATATTCTAAGTTGCCATCTCTATCATAATTTTTATTCTTGTTTGTGGGATTAATCCCACCTCTTGTTAACACTTGTGATATTTATTTTTGGTTTTCCAAATCAATATCCCTCTAGTTTTTATTTTCTCTTTGTTCCCACTTTGAGGTTGTTCCTCTCATTTTTCATTCCCACCAACACTTTCATCCTCATTAATCTCTTTTGTTTTTCCAAACAATTCATAATGTGACTTATCATCTATAGGATTATGCTTCTATGAAAAACCTAAATTGTAACAAATAACTATGAAAACACTTTCTCTTTCTATTTATTTGAATATCCTAAAATGTAAAGGTCATTCTATACAATTCTTAGTTTTTATGTTGCCTTAAAAATCCTAAATTTCAATGAATACCATTCACAATAAAACAAGGGTCCTTATGAAAATTGATTAGCATTGCAATTTGTTGTTTTGCTTCATAGAAATCAAGGTTTCATAAGAAACATGGTTTAGATCATGCAGATCCATATATTGCATAGGTAAAAGATGTCACAAAATATAACAAGCTTGGAGATATGGTTTTAGTGGGTGACTTTAATGCCAGGACAACAAATACACAAGCAAGCTCTTTAAAAAATAATGAAGGCACAAATGATAATCAACTATGGCTAGAAGAAATGGATAAATGTTGGTTAAGGTCCTCAAATGACAATCAAAGACCCATCACACATTATGGAGAAGAACTTCTTAAACTATGTAGCATAGAGAGATTGATCCTCTGGAATGACATAAACATGTGATAAAAATCTAAAAAATGTACTTGTCAAACACATAATGGACACAATGTAGTTGATTATGCTATTTGCTCACCAAACTTCATTTCAAGGATAAAAGATCTAGAAATTAAAGTAGTTTCAAGGAGCTAAAATTTGATCACAATCCAATATCAATAAATATCCAAATGCAAGAATGTGGGTAAGAACATATTCAAGTAACTAAAGCAAAGGTAACAAGAAACATCTATATAAGAAAGAAAAATCATAAAAATTGTAAAACATCACTCAAGCAAATTATGCAAAGAGAGGAAAGAAAAATGACAAATTCTCCAATTATATCTATAAGTTTATTTCTATAAGAAGTATAAGTTAAAACCGAGGAAAAAAACATGAAAGCTTATAAATCCATAGTATGGTGAAGAATGCAAATCAGTAAGGAGAACCTTGAAAGAACTAGACAAAAAGAAAACAAATAACAAAATATATAAACAACTAGTGAAAACAAAAAAGGAAGAATATATAAGAGCAAGGCAAACAAAGTTGATATATCTTGCAAAGCATAGCCCAAGACAATTTTGGAAAGAGCTACAACAAAGCAAAATACACACAAAAATAAATATCACAAGCGAACAATGGTTACAATATGTTAGGCAATTATATGAGATAAACCAAGAAAATTATACCTCTCCTATAATTAACACAACTAAGGAACTTTTTTCTCTGAAAGATGTAAAGAAGGGAATTAAGAAAATAACAATAGTTAAAGCTTAAGATATAAATGGTTTGTAAGTTGAACATCTCAAGTGTTGGGTTGAAATCTTAGCATGACACATCCAAAATATTTCTAATGGCATCATTAAAAGAGGCTTTCCAACAAAATGGATAACCAACCTGGTCACTCCAATGCATAAAAATGGAGACATTGCTTCAAATTACTACATCATCATGATTAATCCTCTTTTTACAAAATTGTTTGATAGCATAGTAGAAAGCAAAATTAGTTAGTGGGCAAAAAAAAAAAAAAAAAAAAGGCAATAGGGCAAGTAGGGTTTAGACCAAAGTACTCAACAATAGATCATTGCATTACTTTAAGGCACCTAATAGAGAGAATATGGAATGAAAAATGAGAAGTTTATTGTTGTTTTATGGACTTTAAAAAGGCTTTTGATACAATACCTAGAGGTAAATTATAGATTTGTTTTTTAAGAAATTAGCATACAAACCAACTACAAAGCAATTGTATACGGACTTTATGAGCAGGTGGTGGAAAAATTAGAACTCCAAAATGACTATTAGAGTGTTTTGGGAGTGATATTGGGGTCAAACAAGGTCATCTATTGTCACCTAATTTATTTGACCTGTACATTGACAAATTGGAGGAATGGGTAGAAAGGATGAGAGTACAATTGGCTAATTATGTATCAAAAATTCTTCTCTATGTTGATGGCCTCATCTTGATTAACAAGACCCGTAAAAGTTTAAAAGAACATCTAGAAGCTTTAGATCATTTTATAAAGAAGTTGGGATGCAAGTAAACACTAGAAAAACAAATTATGGTCTTCTCTAGTCGAAGAGAGCAAAAACAACCATATATTTTATTTAAAGGAAATCCTTTAAAGGTAGTAACAAAATGCAAATACCTTGGCTTAGATTTTCAAAGAAAACTGAATACAAGCATGATGGAGGGAACTCTACTCATTGTTAAATAGGGGTAAAAAAGTAGAGTTGTGGGATTAGAAAACCATTAGGGTCCTTTTTGGGTTATTAGTTATTCTAGTGATGTTATATGGGTGTAAGGTGTGGGCTAGTAATACATCAAATTTTAAATGGAGACAAATAGAAAAAATTTAAAAGTGACTAATTACTAAAATTTTAGAATTAAGTATCCATCCCATATGAGATTTTACTTGCTAAAAAGGGATTTTTGCACTAGAAGCAAAAACTATGAAAAACTATTGGGGTATCTAAAGAAATTACAAAGAATGGAAGATAACAGGTTGCCAAAACAAGTAATCAAAGAAACACTGAATAGAAGAAAATATACATGGATGAAATAAAACAACAAATGGATGGACAAATAAAACATTAAATTCCATGAGGTCCTAAACTACAACAGAGAAATTAAATAGTTTGTGAGGGGAAAATTCAGAGTTATCATGTGCACTGAAAATTTAGAAAGGAAAAAATAGTTATACATCAACGAGTTCAACCCAAGTTGTGAACATAGCCAAAAGAAGTACATAGATGCAAAGATGAAATGGAAGGAAAAAAATGGTTGTAGCCCAACTAAGATCTAGTTCATACCATCTTCCATATGAAACTGGGAGATGGATAATTCTTTGAAGGCATGGTCATAATGAATGTGTGTTTTGCATAATAGGAGTAGTGGAGATTGAAAAACATTTTGTTATAAAATGTGAAGTCTATAAAGAGATTAGGATTGTATACGAGATACTCTAAAAAAAAAAAATCATTAAAGAAACTTTTTGAAGAATATAGAAAAAACAAGGAAAATTATCATCGGAATTAAAACATAAAATACACACTCAAAAGAATAATAATAGGATGTTAAGCTTTTTGTTTTTGTTGAACAATTTTCTTTTTTAAATATTTTAAATATTGTTCAACTTTAAAATTTTGAATAAAAAATCCAAAATATAAATTAAAACAAAAAATTATATATCATACTTCATCTTGTATTAAAATTCTTAATTTTAAAAACTATTTAATTTAGCAAGAATGCCACTTGCATTATCCGTGATGTGACACGGGTTCAATCTCCTATAATGAATATGTATAAAAAATATTAAAAAAAAACTATTTAATCTTGAATTCGTTCATGGATCCATGTGATTACTCTTATAAGTTAATACAACCAACTATTTTCTTAGTTTTTGAAAAATATACTCCATAAACGGTGTAGAGAGACCTCGTTGTTCGTAGAGCGAATTAAAGGCAACGTAAGATTAAGTATTTGTTAGTTTATTGCCATGAAAAGGAATCTTAATTTTATTTTCTACCAAAGATTTTCTTGTCGCTATGCCCAGCCTTTGGGATTCATCAATAATGCAGTCTTTTTGGAAAAAGAGACACCCACAATAATAATTTTGTTTAATCCTCCAGTTCGTCTGGATTCATCAATAATGCAGTGTTTTTTTTTTTAGAAAAAGAGACTGACAATAATAATTTTGTTTAATCCCCAGTTCGTCTCATGATGGGACAAGCAACCTCACTCTCGCCTAGGAGAAAAAATAAAGTCGTTTAAATTTTTAGATAAGGTATCGATAATAATTCACTCGAGGTATGACACTCTTTACAGACGACGTCATTATAAATACCTTTACAGACACCGAAAGATTCAAACAGCGCCATTACAAACACTTTTAATTGATATAGGGCAGGGCACCGAAAAGAGTTCACATCATACTTTACTAAGTAAAACGAGGACATTGGAACTTTAAACCGTCAAACCTTAATCTCTCGGAATAGGTTTGGATGCTGCCCTGACACAAGGCAAGACACCGGAACTTTACCTTCAAACCCTGGTTCGTTGATGGAATAAAGCCAACAAATTCTTTCATTTATTTTTTAATAAAACTTTAATTATTTAAAGAATTAAGTTAAGGTAGTTAAACCACAAAAGTTTGGTATGGTTTGAACTTGGATCTCCTAAAAAGAAACCAAAACCTTAACCATTACTTGAAATATTTGAGTGGAAGTTTGTTAAAGGGTAAAGTTTTGCTTAAATTAATGATTTTCTAAATTATTTAAAGTGGTAAGTGAAAATTTGTTAAAAGGTAAAAGATAAAGAATTATTGTTTATCTAATATATATATTCTAATTAACAAGGAATGATGCACAATCCAAAGTGGAATATTAGACCAATATAAACCTTTATTCAATTAAATTAAAGCCATTTTTAACATGTATTTATTAGCACTAAATCTTTATAAACCTCTATTTTATATAATTAAAATAGTTTTCAACATTTATTAGACCTAAGGTTTAATGAAAGAGATTTTAGAAATTAAAATCTAAGGTTCAAATCTTAAGGTAGGGTTGTACACTATGCTTATGGTTGAATAATTATATATTGGCTAAACAACATCCTTAATAAGATGTGTCACATGATATTATAAATATTAAAAAATATTTTATTATGTTCAAGGGGACAAGCTTTGGCTCTTCTTTCAGAGGTTCAAAGTTCAAACTACGACATGGACAAGTGTGTGAGTGAATGGGTATGAATATAACTATATGTTTAGTTCCTATTCATAAGCTCAGCTTTCACCCTTCTCAAAAATTATCTTTGAAATGAAGATACTCAACTTTAAACATAATCATAAAAATTTCTTATACTAACCTCAATTAAAAAATATATTTAATCATTTTTCATAAAAACTTTACTTATCCAATAAATTTTATCTAAACTAACTATAACATACAATCTACTTAAACTAAGTATAACATTTGAAGTCTTAGTTATTAAACTAAATATATTTGTATTTTTAACATGCACCCTCACACCATCCTGGACCCTTGTACACTTGTCTTAAATTTGGAAGTCCTTTTCCTCATGTCCCACATTTGGAAGCTTGCGCTGAATACTTCGTATCCGTACACCGCTTAGGCCCCGGAACCTTGGCTTAAACCAATTTGTATTCATTGAACGTGCCAAAAATAAAACATGGTGCGGAAGTTCGAGAAACTCCCGTCCACCAAGACGGTGGGAAGAGAGTGACAGCGTGGCGTGGGGTTTGAAGATATGATCGGCGCAGAAAGCGTGGAAGACCAAGACGTGTTGAATACGAAGGACAGGTAATTTTCCGAGCTGGAAGACCTCGAAATTTTATTTTATTTGGAATAAGTCGGGCGAAAGTTGTTCACTGGATGCAAATTGGGACTGGAGAGTCCCTGGCCGCCTTGGAAACTTCCTTGGCCAAGCCGTGATAGAATATCTGAAGTATCAAGAGTCGGTTAGCTTTTCGTATATAAAGGGCATTTTGAACGGAGGCATTTGGAGTAGAATTTGCCTCTTAAGGCTTATTCGTTTTAGATGCTACGAATCTGATTTTGAATGGCGAAGTTCTTGAAATTTTAGAACACTTGAAGCTTTTCTGGAAGAGTCCAGTAGAAATCGGCTGCCGAGAGATAAATTGTGGAAAGATCTTGTTTCTGCAAGAACATCTGAGGAAGCTTGCAGTGGATTGTGAGGCATTTGCAAGATCCAGGTAATTGCTTGCTTTTTCGAATCAAAAGATCTCGCAGAATAAATATGCTTTCGGCTGCGTTTTCTGAAATTTGTTTAAAACTTCAGCACTTATTACCAGTAATTTTATTTCTATTTTTTGTGTTTTTAGGGTTCAGAAAATTTGCCGTGATTACTTCAATCTTGTGAGTTTCGAATTGTTTTGCCTTTTTTTTTTGCTTAGATTAATTTGCCGTGATTTGCTACCTTTGGCCTAATTTGCTTTGTGACTACTTTAATATCTGCAGGACTCTGTGTCCTGCAACATAATTTTCGTTGGTCACCTCAATTTCAAGAGGCATTTCGCGTAATCTTTGTTTCCCAAGGCATATTTTGCTTTGTTTTTGCCATTATTTGCCCTGATTATCGCTTAAATTTGCTTCCTTTGGGATTATTTCTTTTGCTTTGTTTCAGCGTGTCCCAAAGGTTCGGCGTTCGGTAAAATATGCTTTATCGCCCTAGGGTTTTTTTTGTTATCCTGCAGATTTGCCCAGATTTTTTTTTTTATAGTATTTTCCGTATTCTCGCGCAATTTCGATTAACAAGCCTCCTTGCACCGTTCTTGCGCAGTTTCGATCCCCGGCCCCGTTTGCTTCGCTTTGTTCGTTGGTAAAGCTCGAATATTTGGCTACAATGTTGCTGCGGAGCTCTTCAACGCCGATCCTGGGGTCCCTGATGCCGAGTCTTTCTTATTCTAACAATTTTAAAGAAAAAGAAGGGAAAATAAATTCCTTGCCTAAAAATGTGAACCGATTCGGTTTCCATGGTACAGTTTCTCATGCTCGTTCGCTCTCAAGTTACGAGGCCTCTTCTGTCGAAGACGAGAAAGAGGTAATTTCGTTGTCGAACGTCCGGCGAGTTCAATCGGAGAGCGACCTCGGGAGCCTGGGCCGTGGGTCGCCTGTGCGAGCAAACGCCGCCGCCGCCGAAACTTTTTTGCAGGGTGATTCCTTGGACGACTTCAATCTCGCCCCTTTGAACAAGCCATGGTCTCGGAGGCTCTCGGCACAGAAGAAATTAGTTCCTTTGAGATCGGTTCCATCTTTCTCTTGTTACTGTAACGAAGAAGAAGAGGAGGAAGTCGAGGATGAAGGCCTGGAAAGCTATGCAGAGGATATGAGGGTCGAATCTCAAATGAAAGAATTTAGCTTTGACGAAGCCGTTGGGAAAATCAGCGGAGAAATGAAAGGCTTTGCAGGATCTGGAAATGAAAAGGGCATGAGCATGGTGTCGGAAGAACCCTTGTTCATGGCTCGAGGACTTGGGCTTGGCATAGATGTCATGGACGTTCCAACAGACACTGGAGGTGGGCGTGGCATTTCCACACCGAAAGGGATTACTACCGGCGGTGGAGGAGATGGATCTGATAATAATGTTGAGGAGTATTATAAAACAATGCTTGAGCAAAATCCTGCAAATCCTCTCATTTTGAGAAATTACGCCGAGTTTTTGTACGAGGTAAGTGATGGTTTACAGTTTCTGCTGTTGTGGACCAATGGCTTTTTAGAGCATTTAGCCATTGATTGGATCTAGAAGATTCCAAATTCATGCCAACTGAATTGAATATTTTCCTTTGGGTGACAGTCCAAGCGTGACTATCAGAAGGCAGAGGAGTATTACTCGAGGGCAATTTTGGCGCAACCTGATGATGGAGAAGTGTTAGCAAAGTATGCGAAATTGGTATGGGAACTTCATGGGGACGAAGAGAGGGCCGCTGCTTATTTTGAGCAAGCTGTACAGGCTTCTCCTGCAGACTGGTAAACTTCTTTCTTTACTTCTTAATTGAATAAAACGAATCTTAAAATTTTTAGGTAAGACGAGTATCCCAGGCTTATGAAGTCTTGAAATTTTATTTCTGGAGTATTCAGTTCTTCTTACGTTTGGTTAATTTTGAAGATTGCATCGCGGATTTTTCAATATGGATTCTCTAAAAATATAATTTTCTTGTGTTTTTTTCAGTCACGTCCTTGCAGCTTATGCGTCCTTCTTGTGGAATATAGACGGAGAAGTGGAAGAGGAAGAGCAGGAGCATTCGAGTTTGTATTGCAGGCCAAGTGGAAGTGGGTACGGAACAGTTGATTCAGCAGCCACCACTGTCCCATAAAGAGATTTCTAATGTTATGAAACTGCATGGAGGCGTAACTAATGCACATTATTCTAAAATTTCGGCAATTCAGCGTCACTCTGATCTCTTTTTCCTAGTTCACGGATTAAGCCATTTTAGATTCACCAGCAAATTTTTTTTTTTAAGGGACCATATAATGGTTTTACAATTATACCATTATATCCGAGTGATAGCTGATATCTTCTTTGAAATAAGTGATTATTTTTATTTTCTTGAAGAGAAAAATTGTTATGAAATAATTATGTTCTTCTTAAAGATGTTACTCTGTTTTTAGGAAATAATTGGCCAATATGAAAGTAGGCCTCTTTAGGAAATATAACTCTCCAGTATGAGAGTAGGCCTCTTTAGGAAATAACTGTCCAATATGGATTCTCAATTGAAAGTAGGAAATAAAGCAGGAAATAAATAAGAAACCATTGAAACTGTGCCCGAACTTTATGTCCATTCTTGCAACAAAGGGATTGATGTAGGAATTGAAGATGCGGCAGCGTCTCCAAACAGTTAAGATGTGGAGCTTTAATAGTGATAATCATTTGGTGTGTGAAAATAGCCACATTTAAAGAAACAAAATAGAGAGGTAGCAGAATGAAAATGGTTTCGCAACCAAATGTATGGAACGGTCATCCATATATATGGGTTATATAATTACATCATATGACCCCACAGTCTAAACCAACAGAAATTGTTTTCCATAGAAATCATGTTTTAATTAAAAATACTGACATACTAGGTTATGATTTTTAAAATAGTTGTAAAAGTCGTACTTTTTTTAATTTGAAGGTGAAGATTTGGAATATTTTACATAAAATTTTAAAAAGTTTAATATCTAGGTGTAAAATTTTAAAAAGTTTAATACCTAGGTGTTGTAGGTGAGTTGGAGAGGAGAGGGCAATCTTCTAAGAGGTCTCGGGTTCAAATCTCCACCCTACCAAAAGCTGAATTGGGTATTCAAAATTCAATTGATAACGTTGGTGCAGGCAGGGTCGGTTGTGACCCTCGGGTGACTTTAGCGGTGTAAAACCCATGTTCGGTTGCGATCCTCGGGTGACTTTAACGGTGTAAAACCCCTGTTCGTGGTCTCTCGGTCTCTCAGACCAAGGCTCTGCAAGAGGTTTTTCGCTTAAAAAATAAAAATAAAAAAGTTTAATAAAAGGTAGGAGTTGTAAAAATGTTCTCGATTTATAAATACATAATCAATATCTTTTATAAAAATTATTTATAATCTTATAATTTAACTAAAAAACATCTTTTATAGATGGGATATATTTTAAAAAAGAACCGGCTCGCATTTGTTTTCTCTTATTTTCTTTAAGATTGTCAGAATAAGAAAGACTCGGGATCAGGGACCTCTTCTCGGGCTTTACCAACTAACAAAGCGAAGCAAACGGGGCGGGGACGTAGTCTTTGATCGAAACTAAGCGAGAACGGGGAAGGAGGCTTTTTAATCGAAATTCCCCGAGAATGCGGAAAATATAAAAAAAGAAACCTAGGTGGATAAACAACCTAGGGCGATAAAGCAAACTTATTTAGCGCGATCTTTTGAGTCGAAAAAGCACTTACCTCGATCTTGCAAATGTCTTGAAATCCACTGCAAGCTTTCCTCGGATAAGAACTATAAAAAACAAGACCTTTCCATAATTTATCTCTCAGCCGATTTCTACGGTACTTTTACAGAAAGGCTTCAAATATTTTAAACTTTCAAGAACTTGGCCATTCAAAATACGATTAGTAGCATTTAAAGCGAATAAGCCTAAGCCTAAAAGATGCAAATTCTAATCCTAATGCGAATAAGCCTTATGAGCCTTGTGATGCAAATTCTAATCTAAATGCCTCCCTTCAAAATGCTCTTTATACTCGACAAGCTAACCGATTCGTAATACTTCAGAGATTAACATGGCCACAGAAGTTTCCAAGGCGGCGAGGGACAAACGACTTTCGGCCAACTTATTCCAAATAAAATTAAAGATTTCGAGGCTTCTTTCCAGCTCGCACTATTCCCTGTCCTCCCTATTTAATACGTGTTGGTGTTCCACGCTTTCTGGGTCGTTCATCTTCTGTAAACCCCACGCCGTCACTTTCTTTCCTCCCTGACCCTGTTTTATTTTTGGCACGGTTCAATTCTATTTTTAAGAAAAAAAAAAAAAAAACTTGGATTTTAATTTTGGGTATTTTATGTCTATTTGGTAGTGAAAATTTGAACCAGGGACCTCCTTTGAGGATTGTCCTACCCTCTTCAACTCACCTTCCTCTTCAACTCACCTTCTTTTGCAGGTGAGTCACTTTCAATTTTACTCTATTCAAAATTAAAAAATCAAAATTAATTAAAAATCAAAATTAGTTAAGAAAACAATTGTATATTAACAAATACAGTCCCTACCAACCAACTTATTATTTTTAAAATTTTGTACAACCAACTTATTATCTTTAAATAAAAATTTAAAATTTAAATCTTTAAAATAAAATTGTAAAGGACCACCCATATTAATGGACTTCAAAATATGTGATCAATATGGGATCACAGCATGCATTTGATAAAGATTTAAAATTCAAATCCTTTTAAATAAAATTGTAAAATAAAGCAGGACCACCCATCTTGATAAAGATTTAAAATGATAAAGATTTAAAATTTGTGGACAGAGCATGCATCTTGATAAAGATTTAAAATTTGTGGACAGAGCATGCATCTTGATAAAGATTTAAAATTTCTGCTAGTCCACAGTGCGAGGTTGCTTGTCCCATCATGAGACGAAGTGGGGAATTAAATAAAATTATTATTGGGAGTGTCTCTTTTCCAAAAAGATTGCATTATTGATGAAAAGACAAACGCTGGGCATAGCGACAAGAAAATCTTTAGTAGAAAATAAAATTAAGAAGATTCCTTCTAATGACAAATGTACTTAAAGAAAGGATTTTATTTCTCAAGATAGTTGCAAACTGAGGTCAAACTTGCCTTGTTTATGCAACGTCTATCACCGTTTATGGTATCCTATTTTTCAAAAAACAATTTTTTTTTTAATACATGGAAATCGTAACACTATTTGGATGTTACGATTGTAAGTCCTAGCTTGTTGGGTTAGACGTTAGATGAAGTCATCAAGAACCTATCCATAAGTCCTTGTTGGTTGAGTTAGTCATTAGACAAAGTCATCGAGAAATCGACCTTCTAAGGTAAGGTTAGACGAAGTCAACAGAACCTTGACCTTCTAAGGCATTGAATTGAGGCATCCAATCGACAAACACTTGACTGTTAGCATCCAACTTATCTTTTTTGGGTACATCGTGGTTTGAACCTTAGACCTCCTCGGCATTCGAAGGCATTGAATTGAGGCAACCAACCGACAAACACTTGGCTATTAGCATCCAACTTATATTTTTTGGGTACATCATGGTTCAAACCTTAGATCTCCCCAAAAAGAGGTCAAAGACCTAACCATTGCATTGTTCTTGTTGGATAAAAATTTTAAGGTAAAACAATCAACCGACAAACACTCAGTCGTTAGCATCCAACTAAAGTAGGAAAAAACGGTGCACCTAAATATGGATAACAAATTGCATCTATCCCCTATGTCTAATGAGCATCAAATCGAAAGCATGCAAGTAAGATGGAAAAGATAGCGAGTAACAAGAAATGAAGCAAAGCAAATTGATTTCTTATTAATTGGGCGGATCAAATCCAAGTTACATAGATGTCCCCTTGAGGGCTCAAATGATTGATACAACTGTTACAACTTTCGGGTGCCCGAGGATCGAAATCCTTCAAGAGAATCCGGTGCACATCCAATGTCTTTTCACGTACCCACACTCGAAGTGGACGGGCCAAAGGTTACCGCCACTTATATTGCTAATATTTATGTCCTACACTGCTTCCCCAATGCACTGTATGACCTACAATTGCAAACAAGGAAATCAAAAACGTCAAATAGCAAGTGTGTATGATCTAAAAACATGCAATCCCCACATGCACCAAAGACTAGTAATGAGAATATGCATAGATATTATATCATATCAACTCCAAATAATCTAAAATTGCAAAGGGATGTAAATAGAAGGTTTTAGGATGATATCGCCAAAAAAAGAGCCAAAATTCTATCCGATGGCGTGCCGTATTCGTAGTGATCGCTCTCAACCTGCAAAACCCAAACTAAGCAATTTTTACCCCTAAACATATCCAAAACACATGAAACTTGGATAGAATGAATAAAATAACATTTTGAGAGGACCCATGTGGTCAGATTTCCAAAATTAGGCACAAATTCCTATGCATGCTCCGATGGACCCTACAAGCCTATAAAAACTTCAAAATACGATATCTCATCCAATACAACTCCAAATTAAAAAATAGTAGAAATATTGTGCACATATTTGTATTCGTCCCAGGGGGGACGAATTTGACTATCACAGATTGGGGGGCGCCTAGGGGTGGGATGCCCACCACTTTTGCTAACTTTTTGCCACCAATTCCATTGTGGAATGGTCCAAAACACTCTAAGGGGTATTTTTGTCAAATTTGGTGAATAAATTCACTCAGATGGTCTAGTTATGTGAAACAATTGCGCCTCTTTGATCACTCACAAACCTCCTTCGCTAGGTAGAGATTTCGAGGGAAAAAGGGGTACAAAAGGGTGAAAAGAAATCTTAGTAGCACTCCATTGCTATGTACTAAAACTCCTCTCTATCATTTGCATGGAAAACTGATCCACTTTATAGCTAAAAGAGGCTCATGTGCAAAAAGGCATGCAAGGGCATGCATGGAAGGAGACGCCATTTGGCCACCGGGGTGGCATGCATTGGAGGGGGAAGATAATATCCCAATTTGGCCTCCCCTATGAAGCATGCCATATGTTTGTTGCATGCTCTGACCCACATGCTAGGCTAGGCAGGGCAAATGGCGGTTATGGGTGCCATTTATTCGAAATTTGACTTTTTGCCAATCAAACCTGCTATTCGCCCCACCCTGGGATGAATGTTGCTATTCGCTCCAGGGTGGGACGAATATGATCTGTATTCGTCCTAGGGTGGGACGACCTTGAATAAGGAGCCAAAAGGTCCCAAAAATGGGCCAGGACCTTCCAAAACCTTGCACAAAGTGGCTAGAACCACTGTATACCTTCTGAGGGCTACCCTAGGGGCCTTGGTGTGTCAACTTAGTCGTTGCTTTTGGTAGCATAATCAAATTGACCAGATTTTAGTGTCTATAGATGCCCCTTTTTGGGATGCGTTGTGTGCAACACAACATTGAGCAAAAATAGATGACTAAAATGTTCAATGATTAAGGTTATTCAGTAACCTAACCAACTTTAGATGCCCCAAACCTGGAAAGAGCATGCGTTCTTGAATACTTGCTTATTACAAGCTAAGGAACTTGCTCAGTCTTGGCTATTTTTTAGTCATGAAGCAGGAGGTCCGGTTTTTCATGCTTACAGAACACCAAGTGTTTTGATTTGATATTTTGTGCTTGTTTGCTGCCCCAAGCAGGAGCGTGATTGTATTTGTCAAAGATTCATTGAATGAATGCAATTTGCCTGATTGAGTGTTTGATTGTTGATTGTGATTATGAAATTGTTAGGTATGACTACCCACTAAGGCGACGAGTCAATGAGGGAATGACCAATAAAAAAAGTGACGAGTCGCTTGACCTAGATGACTTTGTTGGGTTTCCTTCTTGATCATGAGTGAGTTCAATCAGATTTGATTTGTTTTTGGAGGGTTTTGGACCCTTTTATTTGGTTTTTGTGTTGTTTTGAATTATGATTGTTTTAGTTATTTTTAAATTTTGATTGTTGATGATATTTCGTAGAAGAATCCCTCGTCAACGTTAGATGCCCCAATCATGGAAAGGGTGCGCATCGCAGAATTATTGCCTTCGACAAGTTAATAAACTTGATTTTGGTAATCTTTGGGATATTGGAAAACAAGATTAAGTCTAATCCTAGCCTTGATGGCGATAGGAGATAAGCTTAAATTTACACTTTAGCCTTGGTGGCAATTGGAAGACAAGCTCAAGTCTCCACTTTAGCCTTGATGATGATTAGGAGATAAGCTTAAATCAAATCCTAGCCTTGATGGCGATAGGAGACAAGCTTAAGTCAAATCCTAGCCTTGATGGCGATAGGAGATAAGCTTAAATAAAATCCTAGCCTTGATGATGATAGGAGACAAGCTTACATCAAATCCTAGCCTTGATGGTGATTAGGAGATAAGCTCACTAGTTTGCTTGCATTTGCTTTTGATCTTTTGCTTAGTTGCCTCAAGCAAGGAGGGTGCATGATTGTCTTTGGTAATGATTCGTAAGATGAACACAATTAACTTGATTAAGTTGTCACTTGTTGATTTGGATTAAACATGTTATTATGACCAATGGGCTTAGTGGGTGTCGTTGGGGTATTTTGGGTGACCAAAGGGTTTATGGATACCTTTGGGACCTTTTGGATTGACCAAAGGGTTTATGGGTACCTTTGGGGCATTTTGGATTGACCAAAGGGTTTATGGATACCTTTGGGGCTTTTTTAGGTGACCAAAGGGTTTATGGGTACCTTTGGGGCTTTTTGGATTGACCAAAGGGTTTATGGATACCTTTGGGGCTTTTTGGGTGACCAAAAGGTTTATGGGTACCTTTGGGGCTTTTTGGGTGACCAAAGGGTTTATAGGTACCTTTGGGGTTTTTTGTTGAGGTTGGTTGCTTAACTGTTTGATTGCTGAGTAGGGGAGGTATGATACTAATAACACCCCAGTTGATGTTACGTAATGTTTGCTTGATTTGCAATTATGATAGTTGGAGCATTAGACGCATTATGTGTTATGATTTATGGATGCATTAATGGATGCATGTGTTGTACTATGATGTTATTTGATGATATGCAATGTGTGTATGCATAATGAAATGGATGATCTATTGATATGTATTGATGGAATATGAATACTATATGACATACTATGTTAGCACCATGGATTGTACAATTCATCGATCCATTTTGTATTGTTTTTGTGTAATTGATATATGGAAATGTACTATTGCAATGTGATAAAATGGAATGAATGAAATGAAATGTTATAGAATGTTGATGAGGTTTTCATGAGACTCAAACACTCTAGCTAACTGATCAAAAGTTGTATACTAACCATGCAAGACTTTTGACAAGGTATGAATCTGCTAGGATGACCAAGATACTCCATATCCCTGTGTGTGCAAGTGAGTTCATTTTGTGATAAGCATAAGATTACCCCAGTGCCAAATGGGATTACACAACCCACTTGTACTAGAGATCACCCTATGAGTAGCACAATCCTAGGTTTGTACTTAGTTGGATTAGACCACTAGGTAGTATAGGCTACCAAAAGCTAGCTCATCCACATGCAAACATTGGTCTGCACACATGCAAAAGCTAATGTGGCAGACATATCGCCATGCGAAAGGATACCGCCATTGCTAGGTAGGTTGTCCACCAAACCTGTAATGAGGATCACCTAATAGTTTGTCGAATGCTAAGAATTCCAAGGATTCAAGTTCAATACTCCCTTATTTTATTCAATTTTATTGGGATACTTGCTCATATGTAGTGATGAAAATCACTGTTTTGTATTTTGTTTTCTTTGAGCAAGGGATTTGGGGAGTGGTGATAACCACTATTTATTTTGCTTTTGATTTTTGATTTGTGGGAATTTGATTTAGATTTTTGCTTTTGATAGTGGTGAAAACCACTATTTATTTTGGGGAATTGAGTAGGTAAGAGCTTGTCCTTTTGCCAACTCTCAACATTTTTGAACCATTCACACAAGGGGGATGAGTAGGATAACCTTTTCGCTTATGGTAACCTAGACCACTTTGTAGATTTCATTTTTCCTTACACAAAACTTGGATTTATTAATGTGTAAATATGTTGGGATTTGATGTATACAAGGCACAATCAAAGCAAGACTCTACCTTCTAAAAAGCAGGATAGCTTTCTACAAAATCTGAAAAGAAAACTAGAGATGGCTGAGTGACCAAACCCAAATGACATTCTAGAAAAAATGACTCGGTGATGGGGAACAAACACTACTATGACCAGTGTGAAATGTAAGTGGATATGATAGGTGACAATGGAATGATGTGGATAATGACTTTGACATGATTGTTTTTAGAATGATGAATAATGTACAGTCTTAGTGCTAGACACGTATGAGCAACCCTAAAATGCAAAATGCAATGATGAGTATGCCTAATGCAAGCAATGATAAAATGCAATGGGATGCAATGTGATGCAATGTGATGCAATGTGGTGTAATGCAATATTTTTGTATTTTTTATGTTTTAATGATGTTTTTTTGAATTATATATATATATATATATATATATATATATATATATATATATATATATATATATATGTATGTATGTATGTACATGCAGGTTGACCAATGGGCTTAGGGAATGCCATTGGGGCTTTTTGGGTGACCAAAAGGCTTACATATGCCTTTGGGGCATTTTGGATTGACCAAGCGGGTTGTAGACACCCTTGGAGCCTTTTGGGGTGACCTATACGATCATAGACCACCTAGGAGCATTTTGGGTTGACCAAGTGGGTTGTAGACACCCACAAAGCATTTTGGGGTGACCTAGATGGTCATAGACCATCTAGGAGTGTTTTGGATTGACCAAGCGAGTTGTAGACACCCTTGGAGCCTTTTGGGGTGACCTAGATGGTCATAGACCGCCTAAGAGCATTTTGGGTTGACCAAGCGAGTTGTAGACACCATTGGATCCTTTTGGGGTGACCTAGACAGTCATAGACCGTCTATGAGCATTTTGGGGTGACCAAAGGGTTTATAGGTGCCTTTGGATGGACCCCCTGTATATAGATTTTGATATTCCTATTTCTCTGTTACAACACTGATCATTCCCATAGACTCTTGGGGAGGTGGGTTGTTATGCACTTGATTGGGATGCTCAACATGGTTGGTAGGTGTTGTTTTTGCTTTGTGTGTGGGCTAGAGGTCTTGGAAGTCTCCTATTGGTTTGTTGTTAGGAGCAAGATGATTGCCCATCAAAAGCTCTTGCCTCTCGATCATATCCTGAACTACATCTCTAAAGGGATCATGTCTGGATGTCATGGCATCTTTGTCGATGGTAAACACAGTATAGATATTTCTTGTGCGCCTTTGATCTATGCTTATTAGGTTTCAATGGATGGATCTCGGGAAGCGTGATTGCTTGTACCTCATACAATCAATTGAAGATCGATGCTAAGAGCTCTAAAAAATGAGTATATTGTCATGGTGGCTGATGTGATTGGTTTTGTCTTTGGTTTTTTGGATTGTTGTTTTTATATTTTCCAGGTGGGGCTTGATAGTTGGGCTTTTGAGGTGGCACAAGCTACGCAGGTCTTGGAACTCTAATGGCAACCTGATTGATTGATGTTGGATTTGATTGCGCCAAGTTATTTTTGGCATCCTTTGTCCACTCCTTGCGTGGCTTCGTAATTTCTCCCTCTTGAATATTGATGTCCTCGATTATTCTAGCTTGTGCTAGAGCATATTCAAGAGTGGGATACTATTGGAGTTACAACAACAAGGAGATAGGCTTCAGACAACTCTTAGAAATGCTTCAAACAAATCTTAGAAAACATGCCAGTCAACTCAGATATGGGCAGTATGTATGACAAATGAGCAAGAAGTGTTCGTCACCTATTGCCATAGTCGGTGATTGAATTGTCATCATATTGCTTCAACCTTGTAAGGTAGGGTTATGCATAAGGGGTTGGACCCAAAAGGTACTTGTAAAAAAATGGCTACTCCGTTGTGAAACCTTGACGAATCCCAACCAAATTCATGTAGGAGGACATGGAGAATTACCTTACTGTTTTAAATTTTTTTATAAAATATTGGTGAATTTGAAATTTCTAGCTAGACCGGGTGGAAAACGAGATTCAGCCATGGTCTGATGCAAAAAATGCTTCGACCTTGAACCAGGTGTAGAAAAAGGTCCAATATCAAACTGAGTACAGAACATGGTATTGGTTGTGGAGCTTGATTATCTCTAATTTGGAGGTTTTGTTTTCAACCACATTTGGACCCCCTCCACAAAGGGGGGGTGTAGGGGGGGCAACGCCCCCTTACTACATCGTCGGGGGGTCCAGGGGGGGCAGCGCCCTCGAAGCCAAAAATAGATGTACTTTTCCCTTTGTAAAACAAGGTCTAATATCCGATCGGATGAAAAATAGGGTCCGAATATCGACTTTGTCCGAAACAGGATCCGATAGTCCATTCAGATGGAAAACAGGGTTTGGATATCATCCGAATGCAAAACAAGGTCTGGTAGTCCGTCCGAATGCAGAACAGGGTCCAAATATCGTTCGGATGTAGAACTTTGATAGTCCATCCGAATGTAGAATAGGGTTCAGATATCATCTGTATGCAAAATAGGATTCGGTAGTCCGTCCGGATGTAGAACAGGGTCCGAATATCATCCAAATGCAGAACATGATACAAAAAACATTCGGATGCAGAACAGGGTCTGGTAGTCCATTTGGATGCAGAATAGGATCTGAATATCGTTCAGATGCAGAACAGGATCTGAATATCATCTGGATGCAGAATAGGATCCGAATATTGTTCGAATGCAGAACAAGGTCTGGTAGTCTTTTTGGATGCAGAACAAGGTTCGAATATCGTTTGGATGCATAATAGGGTCCGGTAGTCCGTCCAGATGCAAAACAAGGTTCGGATATCATCCGGATGTAGAACAAGGTCTGGTCTGGTGCAAAAATAGGGTCCGATCTGGTGCAAAAATGGCTTTGATCTTGTTTGGTGCAGAAATGTGTCTGATCTAGTGCAGAACTAAGTCGAGATATCCGTCTAGTATAAAACAGGGTCTAGAAATGAAAAATTATTGATGGGGTGTTAGTTATATATAGTGGTATACTTGGCTAATTGGGTGGGATAATTTAGAAATTTTAAAATTTTAGGGCAAAAAGGGTCCTCTATTTAGGCGGGATTGCTAGTGATTTTTAAAAAATATTCGTAATACTATTATCAAAACACAGCGAACCGACACCTAAAAAAAAAATTCAATTTTTTTTGGCTAAATGGCTGACGTTCGGGTCCCCCAAATTCACAAATTTGAATTTTTTAAAATGCCAATTTTTTCCCCAATGGCAAAGATTCGTCGCTATGCATAACCCTGCTTCAAGGTCGGCCAATGTTGCCTTTTGCTCAGTGTTGAAGGCGAAGCGTTCTAGGAACGCATTCGATGAATTGGTCAAGATTGTAGATGTTATGCTTCGAGAGTTGGTTGTACCACTCCATGGTTGGGCCGGAGAGGGTAGTCAAGAATGTCCTCAAGAGTAAGGCATCATTATCCTGTATGCCAAAGCATTGGTTCAAGAATTTGGTGACATGCTCCTGCGCATATTCCTCCCCTTTAAAGTCAGCTAGGTGGGGCATTTTAAACTATTTTGGATAGGATGGGGCATGAAGGGAAGGATGGAGCGATTGACTATGTAACTGGCACAAAGTGGGCTTTTGAGACCCAAACCCAAAGGTCTTGTTTTCAATTGACTCTAGGCGCTCTAGCAATACCCTATATGCATAAGAGGATTTGATCTCCTCTTCTTTGCTTTGACCCTACGAGGGAGGGCGAGGGATATCAGGCCTATTATGGGGTGGTGGAACATCACCCCCCTACCTCGATAAGGCATCTCAAGATATTCCACTTCTGGCTCATGCTCAGTATAGGCCTCATAAGGCATCTCTTGAGATGGCCTATAAGGAGGGGTAACTGCCTGTGTAAGACGATCTATGTTAGGCCTAGGAGGTAAGTCTCAATTAGGATTGGGAGGTCTAAGGGGCGATATTTGAGATTGTACTAGACGCTTTGCATGTCGTTGCATCTTATAGGTGCTAGGTGTAAGCACCACTTCATGTAATGCATTTTGTAATTGCTCTTGTTGTATCGTTTTTTGTTCTTGTATCTTTCGTTGATACAACCTTTGTAGGTGTGCTCGTTGTGAGTCCACCCATTGTTGATTTCTTTGTTGTTGATCCAACTGGAGATGATCCGTATGTTGTTGTCTATTAAGATTTGGCCTACGTTCCTGATGAATATGGTTTTGTTGCTCAATTGCATGGGGTTTGTGTGCCCTTGTACTTGAAATACGGATGGGTTTATCGTGTCTTTCATCCCCAATAGGATCTATTGTTTGTTTTCCATGCTCCCTAAAGGTTGCACTGATCTAAAACTCTGATCTATGAATCAACTCTGTATAGTCTGATGATGTAGAGCCATCATGTGGTTGCACCAAGTACTCTATGTGAGGAGGAGGATGACTTGGGTCTTCTTCCTCATATATGAGGAAAGCTTCATATTTAGTTTTGGATGCAAGCTTTGTATGTTTAGTTGTGGTTCAATCCTTTGATATTTTCTTCAAAGTCCTAAAATTATCTAAGATAAATAATCATTAAGAAAATAAATGTTATGCAATATTTTAAGAAAAAAATTTAAGATATAAATTTTATACCTAGGTATTAATTTAATTTATTATTATTATACATAGAGGAATGGACAACTACCTTTCCTTTTTGAACAATTGGTCACAAGGTCAAGTCGCATTACCTTCGATTGTAGCATTAAATCATGGTGCTACCACTATAATCCCTACCTTGCCTAGGGTCAAGTCGCATTGATTTCGATCGTAGCGTTAAATCATGGTGCCACCACTATAATCCCCACCTTACCTCGGTAAACATGACCCAAAGTGAGGGAGACCCTTAGCTGTCTTAGGGTTGGTACCATCGTCATCAAGCTGGCACACACTCTAAGAAATCAAGTCAAACTACTACCTTTGCCCAGATTGGGCATTCTCGTGAGGTTTGAACCTAGGTCTCCTCATAGTAAGTGTCCAAATTCTTACCAATACAATTTTAAATTATTTATAGTATAGAAGATGTAACAATTAGGCAAGTTGATATACATTAAAATTTGATTACATTGGCTAAAAATATCATATAAAAAGGAAATTTTATATTTGGATGAATACTTGGTGTGATAAAAAACCACTCAATCTAGATATAATTTTAAAACTATGGATAAGATTACTTTAAGGTAAATATGGTTGTAGGGTTTCAAGCATTATACACAAGGATCATGAAGGAACATGCAAATGGAAATAATATTTTTTATAAGTATATTGAACATTATTGCCAGGTAATTGAGCAGAAATATTTTAAAAATGATTATTTCAAGGGAAGTCGAGGATAAGATGATTTGGAAGTTGAAAAGCTTAGGAGAATACACTTCAAGAAGTGGATATGATTTAGAGCAGCAACAAAATAGGAATACCACAAGAATATGGAGAGATGTTTGGGAAAGCCCAAGCATTCTAAAAGTCAAAATATTTGTATGGCTAATAGGTCATAAGAAAATATTATCCTTGGATAACCTAATGAAAAGGGGTTTTCGTGTCTCCTCACAATGCATTCTATGTAAAAAGGAGGAGGAGAATATAGATTATATCTTGGGATATTATTCAATAGTTTAGGAACTATGGCAATGGATTCTTAATATGTTTGGTAAATTCATGGTGATGAATAGAAGAATTGAAGAATAGTTAAAGCAATTGAATAACACTTTTAAAAGTGAGGCATTACAAACAATCTAGAATACATTGAAAGGTATAATAGTTTGGACTGTATGGTTGGAAAGGAATAGAAGTATACTTAAAGAAAAAGAAAGTAGTTTAGAGGTAATAAAAATGAAGATTTGTTTAGCCATAGAGGATTCTAAACCAACCCTATAAACTCACCCAATACCTAATCTTCAAGTAGAGAAACTTGATAGATGGATTCAAGTCATTAAATAGAATTATGATATAGAAGAAACAAAAGGAAGGCAAATAATTTAAAGTAGAAACCACTAGAAGTATAGTTGGTAAAATTAAGTTTTGATAAAGCATCTAAAGGAAATATAAGACCAACAATAGGAGGAGAAATAATTAGAAATACTAAAGGTGATATTTTTTCACATTATGCTTTCAATAGTGGATTTAATATAAATAATAAAGTTGAAGCTTAGATAGATTTGCAAAGGTTAAAAATATGTGAACAAATAAAATGGAATAGAGCATTGATGGAAGGCAATTCACTAATAGTAATAAATACAATTTTGAGAAAAACAAATGCTCCATGGAACATACAAGAGATCATTATGGAAATGCAAGACCTTGCTACAAAGTTTGAGAAAATTAGGTTTAAACATGTGTTAAGGGAAGGGAACAAATTTACATATAGGCTAGCCAATAGAGAGGTTTTAATAGATGATTATGAAATTAAAATCTCTTTTACATGGTTATTAGAAGTAGTAAGTTTAGTTGAATCTGACAAGAAAATATTGAATGTCTAAATCAAATAATTATTAAGATTTACTTTAATGTTTTCTATTGGTAATATTTGTTGTAGTATTTAACACTAAGATGATTTTAGGTAAACTATTTATTATAGTTTTTGTAGTTGTATTTATGCTTCAGAAAGGAAAGTAACAATCCAGATCTAGTAAATGTGACTATAATAAAGGTGGAGTTTTGGTATTGTGAAGGTTGTTGTAAGAGAATATCAAGAAAAATGATGCTAAATTTTGAAATATTTATAATTATAAATAAAGTTGAAGAAGATCCAAAAAAATGAAAATAAAAAAATCAAATTTTTTAATAAAAAAGATGTAGATGTTTACCTATAGCAACTCAATTGAGATGAGAGTTAAATCTAATCCTAGATAAAATATAAAGTACTTTATAATATAATGGAGGTCATAGGTTATATGAGGTGACATTCATCGATAATATTCAAACCTTAAAATTTTATTCAAAATATAAATATTAAACTATAACCCTTAATATGGGGATTGTTATAGTGGGTTTTTTCTTACTTATATCATGTCTAAGATCATTTTCAAATACTTTTCCAATGGAGATGGTAAAAGATAAATCCATTGCAATGTTATATAACTCATTGAAAAATGATCTATATCTATATATAGCCATCCTAATTCTAGATAAAAGGTAAATTACTTTATGATATGGCACAAGTTATAGGCTATATGAGGATATATATATATACATCCTAATTCTAGATAAAAGGTAAATTACTTTACGATATGGCGGATTTTTTTTTTTTTTTTTGTTATAGAAGCATAATGTACAACCCTAATCTAGATTTCTATTCAAAATATAAATATATAAACATATATATATCAAATTCATATTAAGTCCCGTGGGACACTCACGTGACTAGGACTTTGGATTTTCCTGTAAAATGGTGTGTATGTATGAGTTTGTTATAAAATGAAATATAAAAATAAAAATATTTCATATTATAATTAAAAAAAAAAAAATCACGCCATTTGTCTGTGAGATGTAATCTTAAAGGTAACTCTAAGAAAAGGCTAGAGTGGCTAAAAATGTCCGCTAATGGGTGGCCATTTTACAAGGTTTGACATTCATATATCAACATGTCAATTTTTTTTTTAATTATTATTAATGGAGCCGACCAAACCCGGACCGGGACTGGCACCGGGACCGCGTTCAAGGTAACACGGGATCGCATAGCGGTTGCTATAAAAAGCGGATAGGAGACAAACATCACCCCAACACCGTCCTCATCGCATTTGTAGGTCTTAGTCTGCGTGGAAATCGTTAATAAGCAAATTCTTGTTCGGCAGGAAGTGGAGAAGTTAAAGAAAATCAATGGCAAGCCAAGAGGTAGTGGAGAAGTTGCAGGCCGCAGGGTTTAGTTTGGCTCCAACATTCATGGAAGAAATAACCCTAAAATTTTCAAATGATCCTACATCTTCTTTCACAAAGGCAACGGAAGCGCTCATATCCTACATAGACCAAGGTCAAATAAATTGTGACATTGCCATCGAAAAGCGCCTTTTGACCAATTTGAAGCCTTACTCGTTAAAGGAAATTATTAAACTCTCGCGATGGTGCGAAGTCTGGGAGCAGGCCCACGGTGAACATCCCGAAGCTGTCCAGCTAGTTTTTGACATGTGGGCAAAAGCTTTCGCTGCTTTCAACCCCTCTCATCCTCCTCCTCCAATAACGTCTACTCAGAAATTAACCGTGGCTCATAAGTTTGTGGAGAAATGCTTTGAAAAGTGGATAAAGACTCATCCTTGGGCTGCCAGGACAGATGAGAATTACAGGCTTGCAGTTGAGGAATGCGCCGCTTCCATTAAAGAAGAGTACCCTGCTTTCTTTTGTCTCCCTCCAGCCATAGCAGCAACAACGACAAGAGGTGCAGGTGCGTTGTCCACGGAGTGTAGAAATGCCAAAAAGAAAAATGGCAAGGCCGCCTAAGCGGTAGATTAGATGAAGGCTCTCCAAGACAGAACCGCAGTGATCTGAGTTAGTGTTGCGCTACATGTTTGTCTTTGAAGTTTGTGGAATAGCTGTTTTTGTTCTTCAGTTTGGTTCTCTGTATCTTTGTTTTTGTTCTATTGCAATTGCTCTTTATACACTTACTGTATCTGTGTTTTTGTTCTATTGCAATTGCTCTTTATACACTTACTGTATCTGTGTTTTTGTTCTATTGCAATTGCTCTTTATACACTTGTTGTATCTGTGTTTTTGTTCTATTGCAATTGCTCTTTATACACTTACTGTATCTGTGTTTTTGTTCTATTGCAATTGCTCTTTATACACTTGTTGTATCTTATTGCAATTGCTCTTTATACACTTACTGTATCTGTGTTTTTGTTCTATTGCAATTGCTCTTTATACACTTGTTGTATCTTATTGCAATTGCTCTTTATACACTTACTGTTTTCGTTGCAATGACCGTTTGTTATATCACTGGATTAAGAATATGGATTGATAATTCCGTGAATTATCACTGGATTAAGAATATGGACTGATAATTCCGTGAATTGATATATAGATAGGATTGAAAAAGGTCAAAGATATATTATGATAATTGTTACATGTCTGCCCATGTTTTTAAAACTGTTTTTTAAGGTTTTTTTTTTTTTTAAAAGTTATAATGAATTTGAAATGAGTATTATAAAAGATTTTGTTTAACAATTATCTTTCTATAGTTGAAGGTTGTTATAGTGAAATGTATGTTATAAAAGATTATGTTTAACTATTATCTTTGTATAGTTGAAGGTTGTTAACCGTACTTACTTCATTTTATAGGTTGTTATGAAGTTTTTTTTTTAATAAAAGAGTTATAATGAAATTGAAATGAATATTATAAAATATTATGTTTAATTATTTTTGTATAGTTGAATGTTGTTAAAGTTGGAAAATTAAGGTATTTAGTTCAATTTATTTATTAAAGTTTTTAAGTTGCATTAAAGAGAGTTTTTTTTTTCAAATTCTTGTGTTAAAAAAATATTTTTTTAATTTAAAATTATATTTTTTTTATTGAACATCGTTTACAAATATCAGCGCTCTTTTCGAGCAAACACAGGAGGAATCGACCTCACAACCACATGGATGATAATAACCAGGCAACTGCCATTACACCAAATATCATTCGGCGTAAAAAAAATTATATTTTAAAATAAAATACTTTGATATTTGTTAGATATTGTCAAAAATTATTTGATCCCAATGGTTCAATTCTATATACTATAGAAAATTTGATGGGTTGCTACATTCTTGTTCAAAAAAGTTATGGCAGTTATGGGATCATTCAAAGGACTACAACAAATACACATAATTATGAAAGACTGCATTCAAAATATACATCCTATTTATCTTATCACAGAACTTATGATAAAAGAAGAACTTACAAGAAATCCAAGGTTTTATCAAAATGAAATGTAGAGAAAGGTAAAGCAGTGGAAGAAGCCTTATACAACTTTCTTCCCATCACATGCAAGAAAAAAATTGGTGACCAACCAATTCAATGGTCGATATTGGATGCATGGTAGTGCATGCTTCCCATGAAAACATTGAAGGAAACACATAATTCATGTATTAAATATTTGTAACAAATATATATTTTTCAATTGCATGATCAATGAAACCTAACAACCCTAAGTATCAAAGTAGAAACTCTATATTAAGGGGGGATTTCTCTCTCAAATTCCAACATCCCCTTAGAAAATATTTTTGGTCATCAGCTAAAATAGAGCTTTGACCATGATGTAATAAGGGGGTAGTATTAGGAGTTGTTACATCATATCCCATGTGAGAAGGCAAGTGGTATTACCACCACTCACAAGGCTTATGCATGTAGTATAGGATAGAGATAGTTTTCAGTTTGTATAAGAGTTTATTATTCCTAAAATAGTCATTCTACGTACTTAAATATCTATCATTGCATAGTTTAAATCATCGAAGCATTGATTTCTAATAGTAGAATGGGCTATATTTGACCGTAAAATATTGAGGAATATCATCCTCATGGAATGATATAGTTGCATGGTTAAACCTAATGGATCATATTATAGAAGTAAGATCATTTGGGTTCAGGCTTTTAGAAATGACTTGTTCAGTTAAAATTTTATGTAACATGTTGTTGCATAACTTTATTATTATTATCATAAATCATTCACCAATATGTAGAAATATCAAATCATTCATCCACAATAACAATCCACAAATGAGAGAGAGAGATAATACCCTTAAGGTAGGGAAACACCAATAATAATCCTTAAGGAATAACTCCACAAGATCTCCCAAAGATGAGAGGTCACTTCCTGGGCACGACGATTACATAATATTCTTGATATGAATGATTACAATAACAAATATATCTTTTTTATATATCCATATTCTTATTATAATTTGGGGAGCCTACTACTAATATAATATTATATTGTAATATAATATTATAACACAATCAACCTTGGATTATGTGTGGCCCATGCTAACCCTTATACAATATAATAATATATCCCCAAATATCTATTCTTAGGTACCCTACCATGCCACCCTCCTTACAAATGTTTCATCCTCAAAACATATGAAGAAACATGATAATATGATTTGCTAAGCAATGTTAGAAACTGGTACCAATCTCGATCATCCATCCATCCAAGTGAAACATGTTGATGCTGGTATACCATTTTGTAACTTGAGTATCCAAATCTGCTTCGTTGGCTCCACGCTTTTGCTGTTGTATTTGATAACTTGAATGAGGGGTCCACTTTTTCCTTGAAGCTGATGATCCACTCTTAAAATCAGGATCCCTATGCTTTCTGCGAAACACTGCCATAGTTGGTGCCCTTCTGATTTCATGTAGAACCATAATATTTTTACCTTGAACTATACCTCCAAAATTGTTGATGGTCATGGTGGTGCGGATGGCGATATGGTGCAACCTTAAATTGATGTTCTACCTTTGACTTCTCAACATTTGGCTTCATTATTTGAAATTCTTCTACACATTGTTCTTTTATGTCCTTTTTGTTTGGTGTGTCCTTGTGCTCTTCTATCAAATTTTCCTTGGACTCTATTACTATTATTTCCATGGACTCCGTTGTTGCTACTTCTTCCATGGACTTTGTTGCTGCTACTGCTTTTGTGGATTCTATTTTAGGTTCTTCAATTTGTTTCTGTACAACCACTTCTTGATTTTCCTTGCATCCTTACTTCTTAATCTAAGAAATATCCTGCAATGTTATCTTCTTTTTCTTGTACCATAACTTCATAAACTTATTTTGCACATTAATGTTAACAGTACCCAAAGAATCTAACCAAGGATAACCAAGAACAATATCCTTATCATCCATATCAATAGCATAGAAATCTGAATGTAAAACATATTTATCCATGGTGATATTCAAATCTTCAAAAATTTGAACATGCTCATCCTCTAGTTGTATATTCTTAACTTTTATCGCTTGAATTTGCAACTTCTTAGCCAAAGCAATATTAATAAAATTATATCTGCTACCAGGGTCGATGGAAATAATAACCTGTTCCTTTTGAATGCTTCCATGAACCTGCAAAATAGACTTTTTAGATTCAACCAATTTCCTTTGTCCATTTTCTAATTTATATTCTACCAAAGGTATGGTTTCTTCTGTCTGCATACTGACATCTTTTTTATCTTCCACCACTTATTTGAAATTTTCCAACTCTCTTTTTATTTCCTTTTGTTTTTTTTGAAGCATATTTATTTTTTCTTCATATCCCTTGATGGTGACCTTCAAACTAGCTATCCTTTTATATGGGTTCCATCTACTCAAGAATTCCTACTCCATTGTTTCCCAATTATTTTCATCTTCATGGGTGCGAGGAATTCTAAAATACCAATTCCTAGCTTCTCCTCTAAGATAAAGAAAAAGTGTATCTTTCCAAAGAGGATAACCATACCACAAGGATTTAAATTTTTTCCACCAATCTCTAACATCAATATCATCTTCTCCAAAAAATAATTGGAGTGCCATTGTTCATGCCCTAATGCAACTAGGGTTTTATGGAAATAAATATTTTCCACTGAGTTCAAGGTAAAAATCCACATAGACAACTAGATCTACAATTTTTCTTCCAAACAAAATAAAGTGCAACTGATTTACTTACCCGAACTAAACAAATTTCATCTCGATGGAGATGGTGAAAGATAAATATGTTGGAATCTTATATAATTCATTGAAAAATAATCTATATATGTAGGCATATGTTATATAAACGAAATCATCCTAATCCTAGATAAAAGGTAAAGTACTTTATAATATCTTGGAGCCTTAGAGGTCATAGGTTATATGAAGTGACATTCATGAAGGATATTATTATAATATCCACAAGATTCAAATATTAGACTCATTCAAAATATAAATATAAAACCATAACCCTCAATATGAGGGTGGTTATAGTGGGTTTTTTTTAATGATATCATGCCTAAGATCATTTCCAAATACATTCAATGGATATGGTAAAAGATAAATCTATTGCAATCTTATATAACTCATTGAAAAATGATCTATATATAAATAAAACCATCCTAATTTTAGATAAAAGGTAAAGTAATTTATGATATCTTAAGGTTATAGGCTGATATTATTTTGGTTATAGAAGCATAATGTACAACCCTAATCCATAAAATTCAAATCTTAAACTTTTATTCAAAATATAAATATGAATATTAAATATATATAAAATATAAATATATAAATGCATATATATATCAAATCCATATTAAGTCCCGTGTAACAATCATGTGGTTAAGACTTTGGTTTTTTTTTAAAAAACCCAAATTTAAAACCAAACCACTATAAAATAATGTTTAGGTGAATATCCCATATTATAATTAAAAAAAAAAAAAAATCACGTGAGATGTAATCTTAAAGGGTAACTATAAGAAAAGGCTAGAGTGGCTAAAAATGTCCGGCTAATGGGTGGCCATTTTACAAGGTTTGACATTCATATATCAACATGTTAAGGTATCAATTTATTATTATTATTTATGGAGCGGGATCGAACCCGGACGGGGACCGCGTTCAAGGTAATGCGGGATCGCATAGCGGTTGCTATAAAAAGAGGATAGGAGCCAAACATCATCCCAACTTTTGTAGGTCTTATTCTGCGTGGAAATCATCAATAGTAGCGCTGAAGCAAATTCTTGTTCGACAGGAAGGCGGAGTTTAAAACAGAAGTTAAAGAAAATCAATGGCAGGGTTTATTTTGGATCCAACATTCATGGAAGAAATAACCCTTAAATTTTCAAACGATCCTACATCTTCTTTCACAAAGGCAACGGAAGCGCTCATATCCTACATAGACCAAGGTCAAATAAATTGTGACGTTGCCATCGAAAAGCGCCTTTTGACCAACTTGAAGCCCTATTCGGTAAAGAAAATTATTAAACTCTCGCGATGGTGCGAAGTCTGGGAGCAGGCCGACGGTGAACATCCCGAAGCTGTCCAGTTATGTTTTGGCACGTGGGCAAAAGCTTTTGCTGCTTTCAATCCCTCTCATCCTCCTCCAATAATGTCTACTCAGAAATTTGTGGCGAAATGCTTTGAAAAGTGGATTAAGACTCATCCTTGGGCTGCCAGGATAGATGAGAATTACAGGCTTGCAGTTGAGGAATGCGCCGCTTCCATTAAATAAGAGTACCCTGCTTTCTTTTGTCTCTCCAGGCTATGATATTATAACAAAAGAAGGAAGTCTTGGAATATTAAAAAAAAAATCATTAAGTTTCCAAAAGAAATAGGAAGAAAGTCATTTGCTAGAAGGAATAGGTTTTGCTAATACACCAAACTTAGCAAAGACTAAATAAAAGAACAAGAACATCAATAAAATAAAGGAACACCTAGAACAACATCGAAAGTACATGGCAAGATGGTCACACAAGGGTAAAGTTGATCAAGCATCATAAATCTCAAACTAAATATCATTGTTGAACATCATGGAAACAAGATACATGTCTAATGATAAAATATATGCAAGTCAAGAGAAAAATCAAAACAATACCTAGGCTCAAATGTTGAATTAGAATAGAAGCTTGAAAGAAGAAATATGTAGGAGAACATGAAGCACATGTAGAATCTTGAAATATAGAAGAAAAATCTAGTGAGACACGAAAAAACTCACCTAGACACTCATCCAAAAGTTGAAATCATGCACCCAAACGTTGATCTAGATGTTTGAAAGTGTATACCCAAATATTGGATATATAATACAAGGATATATGTTACAATGGCTTGTAAGACTTATTTAGTGCATACCCAAATATTGAATTAATAATACAAGGATATATAATATACCTTTTCAAGTTGGTAGTTTAGTTTGAACATTACTTATAACTATATTTCATAATTTTAACCTCATTCTCCTATCAAATAAGGGCATCCCTAGATAAATTTCTAGTAATCTTTCATTTAAAGTAACTTAGATATCTTTAACTTGATTTTAGTTTGGGTGTTTAGGAAGTAAATTTTGTATTTAGTCCTATTAATTTTTTGCATTGATGCTCTTTCATATTCCATTAATAAGTTATTCAAAGCTTTGGCCTTGTTTATCCTTCCCCTCCCAAAAAGGGTCTTATCATCTATAAATTATTGATGGGTGATATTGTCAATGTTATTACTAGCCTTAAGTTCACTTATGAGCCCATATTTGTAATCCTTCTTCAAGTTCTTACCCAATACCTTTACCATAATAATGACCAAATATGGTAATAGAGGATCTTCATGTCTAAGGTCTCTCTTGGCTTTAAATGATTCTTTTACTAACCCATTGACCAATACTAAATATGAAATTGTAGAGACACAATATTTAATCCATCTAACCCATTTCTTCCCAAATCTAAACTTTTCTAATACTACAAAAATACAATCCTAATTAACCTTATCATAGGCCTTACTCATATCAAGTTTTAATATCATACATTTATCTTTCCTTGAAGATACTGAATGCATAATTTTATGAGTTATTATGATCTCATCCAATATATATCTTCCTTTCACAAGTCTTCCTTGATATTTTAAAATAATTTTATCTAACAATCGTCTTAACTAATTCTTTGTGACTTTGAATTTAATATTATATGCCATATGACATAGGTTTATGCGTTGAAATGAATCAAATAATTCCATATCTTTTTTTTTTAGAATCAAGATAATATATATATATATATGTTGCATTTATTTTATAAGCTATGTATTATTTTACCTTAGACTTCTTCAGTACCACCAATGAGGAATCTTATTATGAAAAAATTCAAAAAAAATCTTATGTTTAAGAATTATTTTTGTATAAAATTAAAAATTAAGGTATTTATTTATTTATATTTTTTTATAATATTAAGGAAAGAGGGTTTTGAAAGGAATTTTACAACCTTTTACAACAGTTTTCAAAGGGAGAATAATCCAAATCACCCCCAACAACTATTTTCAAAATGAGACTAATAACCGTCCATCTCAAAAGGGGAAAAAGATCAACATCACAGACATAAAAAATTACATCAATAATATTGAAAATAATAAAACCAACAACACGGACGAATGAGTAAAAAAAACTGAAAGACAAAAAAAAATCGAAAAAACACCATTTGAAAATCCACACATACCTTTCCTCCTTAAACCGTGAATACAATAAAAATCAAATTTAAAAATCTCATTGCCCTAACACGCAAGCACTGTCCAAACGAAACGACTGGAACAGTGGGCTACACATCATTCGAAGAGTACTAAAGCTAATTAAAGCTATTAAGAACCACTTTAAAAGTATTTACTTCATCTTATAGGTTGTTTTGAAGTTTTTTTTATAATAAAAGAGTTAAAATGAAATTGAAATGAATATTATAAAAGATTATGTTTAACAATTATTTTTGTATAGTCGAAGGTTGTTAAAGCTGAAAAATTAAGGTATTTAGTTCATTTTATTTATTAAAAATTTTAAGTTGTAGATTTGTTTTTTCAAATTTATGTGTTAATTTTTTTATTTATTTAAAATTATATTTTAAAATAAAATACTTTGATATAAAAGAAAGTAGATTTTAACATCTACTAAATCATAATTAATGTGGGATGATTTTTATAGAAGGCGTTTATCTTATGTTTATTTAATCATACTTTTATGACTAAATTATGGTGTAACATCTTATTCCCTCGTGATTCAGTCCTTTGACCTTCGTTTAGGAGTTCTAAAGTTGTCTAAGATAAATAGTTATTAAGCAAATAATTATTTTTTAATGTGTTTTAAAAAAAGTACAACATAAAATATATAGATATGTATTAATTAAAAATTATTTATACTATAGAACATGTAATAATTATGCAAGTTTATTATGGTGATAAAAAGTTATATTTGGATGAATACTTGTGTGATAAAAAAACCACTCAATCTAAATATATGGATAAGATTACTTTAAGGTAATTATGGTGACAGGGTTTCAAGCATTATGCACAAGGATCAAGAAGGAACATACAAATGGAAAGAATATTTTTATAAGTATATTAAACATTATTGCAAGGTAATTGAGCAAAAATATAAAAACAATGATTATTTCAAGGAAATTCGAGGATAAGATGATTTGGAAGTTGAAAATATTAGGAGAATACACTTCAAGAAGTGGATATGATGTAGAGCAACAACAAAATAGGAATACCACAAGATTATGGAGATATATTTGGGAATTCCCAACCATTCAAAATATTTGTATAACTAGTAGATCATAAGAAAATATTATCCTTGGATAACCTAAGGAAAAGGGGTTTCAAGTCTCATCACAATGCATCCTATGTAAAAATGAGGAGGAGAATATAGATCATTTCTTGGGATATTATTCAATAGTCTAGAAATTATAGCAATGGATTCTTAATATGCTTGGTAAATGCATGGTGATGAATGGAAGAATTGAAGAATAGTTAAAGCAATTGAATAACACTTTTAAAAGTTATTAGGTCCGAGGTGTAGACCAATTGGTTCATCCAAACCCTATAAGGGGGACGGAGGTCCAAGGTTCAAATCTCGGGCCTCGCTGGACTGAATGCTTGTCCCTTTCTTGGTGCTTTTAGTGGCGTAAAAGGTTTAAAATGATTGTGGCATGGTGGTTATAGGCGTGGACTATGTGAAGATCTATGTGGAGGCTTCTAGGGCAGACATCATAGAATACTATGACGACCATAAAAGCTGGACAACCTTCCCGAATTCGTTGCGGCTACCGATTCCACCATGTTAAAAAAAAAAGAGTGGGGCATTAAAAATAATCTAGAATACATTGAAAGGTATAATAGTTTAGACTATATGGTTGGAAAGGAATAGAAGTATACTTAAAGGAAAGAAAAGTAGTTTAGAGGTAATAAAAAGGAAGATTTGTTTAGCCATAGAGGAGTCTAAACCAACCCTATCAACTCACCCAATATCTAATCTTGAAGTAGAGATACTTGATATATGGATTCAAGTCATCAAATAGAATTATGATATACAAGAAATAAAAGGAAGGTAAATAATTTAAAGTAGAAACCACTAGAAGTAGAGTTGATAAAATTAACTTTCAATAAAGCATCTAAAGGAAATATATGACCGACAATAGGAGAAGAAATAATTAGAAATACTAAAGGTGATCTTTTTTCACATTATACTTTCAATAGTGGATTTAAGATAAATAAAAAATTTGAAACTTAGACATATTTGCAAAGGTTAAAAATATGTAAACAAATAAAATGGAATAGAGGATTGATGGAAGGCAATTCACTAATAGTAATAAATAGAATTTTAGGGAAAAAAAAGGCTCCATGGGACATACAAAAGATCATTGTGGAAATGCAATACCTTTATACAAAGTTTGAAAAAATCAGGTTTACACATATGTTAAGGAAAGGGAACAGATTTGCATATAGGCTAGCCAATAGAGAGGTTTTAATAGATGATTGTGAAACTAAATTCTCTTTTCCATGGTTATTAGAAGTAATAAGTTTAGTTGAATCTAATAAGAAAATATTGATTGTCTAAATCAAATAATTATTAAGATTTACTTTAATGTTTTATATTGGTAATATTTGTTGTAGTATATAACACTAACATATTTTCATGTAAACTATTTATTATAGTTATTGTGGTTGTATTTATACTTCAGAAAGGAAACTAACAATCCAAATCTAGTAAATCTGACTACGATAGAGGTGGAGTTTTGGTATTGTGAAGGTTGTTGTAAGAAAATATCAAGAAGAAGGATGCTAAATTTTGAAATATTTATATTTATAAAGAAAGTTAAAGAAGATCCAAAAAATCAAAATAAAAAATTCATATTTTTTAGAAAAAAGATGTAGATGTTTAGCTATAGCAACTCAATTGAGATGAGAGTAAAATATATTTATAAACTCTCAAGCTTTAAAAGAGAAATTTATGATTTCTCAAGGTTGGGATACATGAGTACAACCTCTTTTTTCTCCAGTAACGTAAAAATTATATATATATATATATATATATATGTATATATGTGTGTGTGAACCTAATTCTAAGACTTTGAAACTCTAAATAGGAGAACCAAAGTTTGAATCCAAGAAGAGAGTTGTACACCATTCTTTGATAACCAAACATTGGTTGGAGAAACATATAATAGGTATACACCATGAGGGTTGTTATAGTGGGTTTTTTATGATATCATGTCTAATATCATCTCCAAATACTTTTCTAAGCGATGTATATGGTGAAAGATAAATATATTGGAATCTTATATAATTTATTGAAAAATAATCTCTATATATAATCATATGTTATATAAATGAAACCATCCTAATCCTAGATAAAATGTAAAGTATTTTATAAAATTACGAAGGTCATAGGTTATATGAGGTGACATTCATGAAGGATATTATTATAATATGCACAAGATTCAAATCTTAGACTTTTATTCAAAATATAAATATAAATATTAAACCATAACCCTCAATATGAAGGTGGTTATAGTGGGTTTTTTCCTAATGATATCATATCTAAGATCATTTCCAAATACTTTTCCATGCAATGGAGATGGTAAAAGATAAATCTATTGAAATATTATATAACTCATTGAAAAATGATATATATAACCATCATAATTCTAGATAAAAGGCAAAGTACTTTATGATATCATGGACGTTATAGGCTATGATATGGTGGAAGTTATAAGCTATATGAGGTGACCTTCATAGAAGATATTACTTTGGTTATAGAAGCATAACGTACCACCCTAATTTATAAGATTCAAATCTTAAATTTTTATTCAAAATATAAATATAAATATTAAAGATATAAACACATATATCAAATCCATATTAAGTCCCACGAAACACTTATATCGCTAGGATTTTGAACTTTCTTTAAGGAGAGCCAAGTGTAAAATCACCCAATCTAAGCTTGCAATAAAATAAAAATATCTCATATTATAATTAAAAAAAAACATGTGATTTATCTGTGAGATGTAATCTTAATGGGAAGGTCGCCTAAGCGGTAGATTAGATGAAGGTTCTCCAAGATAGAAGTGCAGTGATCTGAGTTAACGGTAGATTAAACGAAGGCTCTCTAAGACAGAACTGCAGTGAGTTATTGTTGCGCTACAAGTTTATCTTTGAAGTTTGTGGAATAGTTGTTTTTGTTATTGAGTTTGGTGTTTTTGTTCTATTGCAATTGCTCTTTATACACTTACTATTTTTATTGCAATGACCGTTTGTTATATCACTGGATTAAGAATATGGGATTGATAATTACGTGAATTTATATAGATAGATAGGATTGAAAAGTTATATTATAATGTGTTATAAAAGATATATTATAATAATTAAATACATCATAATTAAATACATCATAATTACATGTATTCTTATGTTTTTAAAACTTTTTTTAAGTTTTTTTTAGTTTAAAAGAGTTATAAGAAATGGATATTATATACAATTATGTTTGTATAGTTGAAGGTTGCTAAAGCTATAAAAAAAATAAGGTATTTAGTTCATGTTTATTTATTAAAGTTTGTAAGTTGTCTCAAATGAAGATGAAAGTAAAACACTTTTGTATAAATAGATTTTACCATCTATTAAATCATAATCAATATGGAATGATTTTTATAGAGGTATTAAAATATATAGTATTTTGGATTCTATGATTGGTGATGCAGTGTCAAATTTGGATTTCACCTATAATCTGCATAGTAAAATAAAAGAAAATAACACTACAGTCTGTTTCACAGAGGGATTCAAACTCGCTCATAATAATCATAAAAAAATAGAGTCTTGAAACATAAGAGTTTATTTTATTTATCTATCCTGGGCAATTACAACCCTCTATTTTTTTTCTTTTCTATATTCTCTATTCTCTATTCTCTTCCCCTCTCCCTGAACTGCCATCTTCCTCCTTTATTACTCTTATTCCTTATCTTATATACCGTTTTCTCCCTTCCTACTGTGAAGCTCCTAATTAATTAATTTTTATATTTTAACAAAGGAATTTTCTAAACTAGACGGACAATCATGAATAGCTGACTTGGCAGAGATAAAATTTCCAATTTGGAGGGACAACCATGAACAACTGACTTGGTGGAAATAAAATTTCCAAATGGAACGAATGGTTGTGAACAATTGGCTTGGTGTGGTTTATCTTATCACTTACCCCAAATTTGAAACTTATCCCCTCCGTTGGTTACTCCATGTTGAGTTGGCAGATGCTATAAATATTTCCCTACTGGATGCTCCACATCATACTCCTCGGGTAACAAAAATATTTCATGAGCTCCCACGCATGTTCTCCAAAACTTGGTCATCTTCACAAGGCCACTTTGTTATCTTATTTTGGTCGTACTCTGAATATCAAACCTCCTCACATAGAGTGCACTCAGTATTCTCTTCACATTTTCCCATTGCGGCATATCCATCCAACCACATTCAACATACACTTTCTTGGTGTCTTCTTGCCGGTACCAACACTCACAAGAGTGATTTCATCCTCCATAATTCCCAAAAGGATGCAAATTCCAACACCTAGTTGCTACATGTCTAAATATTCCACACGGACTGCAACAATGCATTCTTGAATATGCATTCCTTGTGCTCTCTTTTCTCACAAATTTTGTCTCACTATTTCTTTTAGGACTTGCATATCCAAGGCCTTCATTCTTTGGCCTTATCTCTGGCAGTATGGACATTTTTATACCTTACCCACATCTTCCCAATATTTTGCCATTGTACCCCATTCTTATCATCAACATGGAGTCAATGCCTCTTGTGTGATTTTCAAAGCACCCAAACTCTCCATCACCACTTTGATCTTGATAATCCTCACAATGTCCTTCATCACACTTTGAAGTAACATTATCACTATAAGCTTTAAAAATATGGCCATTGTCTTGACCATCAATGACTTGATGAGGTTCATCTTCTTGTAATATCCCCTTAACACTTCTCTCTTTCTCCTTATCTATTGTAGCAATGGCTACATTATCTTCTTTGTCATCACTACTATTGCTGACTTGGACCATCGGTCTCTCCCATACCCTTTCTTTGACTTACTTCTATCCTTTGCTCCTCATTCTCCATTTTTGACGTCTTACCCTTTAAGCCCAATTTGAGACTAGAATATATATCATCACCAATACTCCTTACTGGTGGTAACCCATCATTTGAAAGCATCTTGGCATATTCTTCCATCAAATCCCTAATGCCATGTGGGGTTTTATCCATATTTTCTATTATATCCTTTTTATGGGTTCAACAATGAAAGAAAAATATGTTTCCTTCTTCTTCTTTCTCTTCAAGGATTGCTTTTCCATATCCTGACTCACTATAGGATTGGTGTCCACTTCTTTTATTTTTTCCTTTAATGGAGTCAACACAAACTTCTGGTCATCCTTCTCAATTGTGTAGGTGTTCTCCTTAACTTCATGCACTGCATTTTTATCAAATTGCCATAGTCTTCCTAATAATACATGACAAGCATCCATTGGTATAATGTCACATAGAATCGCATCCTTATAAAATCCAATTTGGAGATCCATCATACATTGTTTAGTTACCAATATTTGATGGCCCTTTTGTAACCAAGAGATCTTGTATGGATTGGGATGCCCTATCCTCCTCAACTCTAATTTCTCCACCATCTCAATAGACACCAGGTTGTCTGTACTCCTACTATCTACTATGACCTGACGATATTTTTCTCCTAATTTATATACTATTATGAAAAGGCTTCTTCTTTGAACAGGTTCACTTCCTCTTTTCTCTGGCTTCAGTAGTACTCTTTTCATCATGAGAGATTATTTTTGTTCAAGTTATACATACTTTGGGGAGGCAAAAATTTCTTTCTTTGCTTGTGCAATGTTGTTTCTGATCTCCTTTCCTTTGTTGTTACTTTGTTGTGTGGTTGGACATTCATAATCTTGATGATCATCTTCTTTATAGTAAAGGTAAAGTATTTTATAATATCGTGGAGGTTGCAGGTCATATAAAGTGACTCTCATAGAAGATATTATTTTGGTTATAGAAACATAATATACAATGCTAATTTATAAGATTCAAATCTTAGACTTTTATTCAAAATATAAACATAAATATATAAATATATATATATCAAATCCGTATTAAGTCCCGTCTCACATTGGCTAGGATTTTGAATTTTTTTAAAGAGAGCCAAGTGTAGAATCACCTAATAAAATAAAAATATCTCATATTATATTTAAAAAAAAAAACACGTGATTTATCTGTGAGATGTAATCTTAATGGGAAGGCCGCCTAAGCGGTAGATTAGATGAAGGCTCTCCGAGACAGAACTGCAGCGAGACAGAACTGCAGTGATCTGAGTTAGTGGTAGATTAGATGAAGGTTGTGCAAGACAGAAGTGCAGTGATCTGAGTTAGTGTTGCGCTACATGTTTGTCTTTGAAGTTTGTGGAATAGTTGTTTTTGTTCTTTGAGTTTGATGTTTTTGTTCTATTGCAATTGCTCTTTATACACTTACTATTTTTGTTGCAATGACCGTTGGTTATATGGATTAAGAATATGGAATTGATAATTACGTGAATTGATATACAGATAGATAGGATTGAAAAGTCTTATTATAATGTATTATAAAAAAAAATATTATAATAATTAAATATATCATAATTAAATACTAATAATTATATATTCTTGTGTTTTTAAAATTATTTTTTTAAGTTTTTTTAATTTAAAAGAGTTATAAGGAAATTAGAATGGATATTATATACAATTATGTTTGTATAGTTGAAGGTTGCTAAAGCTATAAAAAAAATAAGGTATTTAGTTTATATTTATTTATTAAAGTTTGCAGGTTGTCTCAAATAAAGATGAAAGTAAAACACTTTTGTATAAATAGATTTTACCATCTATTAAATCATAATCAATATGGAATGATTTTTATAGAGGTATTAAAAGATATAGTATTTTGGACTATATGATTAGTGATGCAACGTACTTCACCTGTATTTGCACAAAAAAATAAAAGAAAATAACACTATAGTCTTTTTTACAGAGGGATTCAAACTTGCTCACAATAATCATAAAAAATAGAGTCTTGAAATATAAGAGTTTATTTTATTTCCATGTCCTGGAAATTATAGTCCTTTATTTTTTATCTTTCCTATCTTCTCTATTCTCTATTCTTTTCCCCTCTCCTTGAACTGCCACCTTCCTCCTTTATTACTCTCATTTCTTATCTTATCTACAATTTTTCCCCTTCCTATTGTGAAGCTCCTACCTTATTAATTAATTTTTATCTTTTAACAAAGGAAGTTTTTAAACTAGACGGACAACCGTGAATAGCTGGTTTGGGGAAGATAAAATTTTCAATTTGGAGGGATAACCATGAACAACTGACTTGGTGGAGATAAAATTTCCAATCATAATGAATGGTTGTGAATTTTTGGCTTGACGTGGTTTATCTTATCACTTTCCCCAAATTAGAAACTTATCCCCTTCGTTGGTTACTTTGCATTGATTTGGTGGATGCTACAAATCTTACCCTATTGGATGCTCCGCATCATACTCCCCGGTAACAAAAATGTTTCATGAGCTCCCGCTCATGTTCTCCAAAACTTGGTCATATTCACAAGGCCACTTTGTTATCTTGTTTTGGTCGTACTCTGAAGATCAAACCTCCTCACATAGAATGCACTCATTATTCTCTTCACCTTCTCCCATTGTGGTATATCCATCCAACCACATGCAACATACACTTTGTTGGCATCTTTTTGTCGGTACCAATACTCATGAGTGGAGTGATTTTGTCCTCCACAATTCCCACAAGGATGCAAGTTCCAATACCTAGTTGCTACATGACCAGATATTTCACACTGACTGCAACAACACATTCTTGAATCTGCATTCCCTGTACTCTCTTTTTTCACAAATTTTGTCTCACTGCTTCTTTTTAGACCTGCATATCCAAGGCCTTCATTCTTTGGCCTTATCTCTGGTAGTATGGGTATTTTCATACCTTACCCACATCTTCCCAATATTTTGCCATTGTACCCCATTCTTCTCATCAACATGGAGCCAATGCCTCTTGTGTGCTTTTAAAAGCACTCAAACTCTTCATCACCACTTTGATCTTGATCATCCTTACAATTTTCTTAATCACACTTTGAAGTAACATTATCACTATCAGCTCTAAAAATATGGCCATTGTCTTGACCATTAATAATTTGATGAGGTTCATCTTTTTGTACTATCCACTTAACACTTCTCTTTTTCTCCTTATCTATTATAGCAATGGCTACATTATATTCTTTGTCATCACTACTATTGCTAACTTGGACCATCGATCTCTCTCCCATACCCTTTATTTGAATTACCTCTATCCTTTGCTCCTCTTTCTCCATTGTTTATGGCTTACTCTTTAAGCCCAATTCAAGACTAGAATCTATATCATCACCAATACTCCTTACTGGTGGTAACCCATAATTTGAAAGCATCTTGACATATTCTTCCATCAAATCCCTCATGCCATGTGGGGTTTTATCCATATTTTCTATTAGCTCATTTTTTGTGGTTTCAACAATGAAAGCAAAACATGTTTCCTTATTCTTCTTTTCCGTCAAGGATTGCTTTTCCATATCCTGACTCACTATAGGATTGGTGTCCACTTCTTTCCATTTGTACTTTAATGAAGTCAACACAAACTTCTGGCCATCCTTCTCAATAGTGTAGGTGTTCTCCCTACCTTCATGCACTACCTTATTATCAAATTGCCATAGTCTTCCCAACAAGACATGACAAGCATCCATTGGCATAATGTCACATAGAATCACATCCTTATAAGAACCAATTTGGAGGTCCACCATACATTGTTCAGTTATCAAAATTTAATGACCTTTTTCAACCAAGAGATCTTGTACGGATTGGGATGCCCTATCCTCCTCAACCCCAATTTATCCACCATCTCTATAGACACTAGGTTGTCTGTACTTCTACTGTCTACTATGACCTGACAATATTTTTCCCCTAATTTACATACTATTTCTGAAAAGGCTTCTTCTATGAACAGGTTCACTTCCTCTTTTCTCTGGCTTCAGTAGTACTCTCTTCATCATGAGAGATTCTCTTTATTCAAGTTCTACATACTTTGGGGAGGCAACACTTTCTTCCTCTGCTTGTGCAATGTTTTTTATGATCTTCTTTCCTATTTTGTTGCTTTGTTGTGTGGGTGGAAATTCATAAGCTCGATGACCATCTTCTCTGCATCAAAAATATCATCTAGAGAATCCTCTACCCCTTCCTCGACCAAAACCACCTCTAATTCATGAGGAATATCCACCTCCTCTGGTGTTCTAGTTGAGATCACTACGGGAAGTACTGTATTCTCCTTCTTATAAATATTATCTACTACCATTTTTTGATTGTTCACTTCCTTGAGAGGATTGTCCTCTTCTTCTTGTATTATATTTTGCCCTCACAACAAATTTTCTTCTGCCTTCAAGGCATATTGGTAGGCATCTTCTACCATCCTTATTCTTAGCATACTAACTTCATCTTGTATGGATAGTCGTAATCCATTGAGGTACTTTGACACCTTCTCCTCATTATCTTCCACATGACCAACCCGAATGGTGAGCCTATAAAACTCCTCTGTGTACTCCTTCACACTCAACTCTTTTTGTCTAAGATTCTACAATTTCCTAAAGAGATCTAATTGGTAATCTATTAGTAAGAATTTGGTTTTTAGTTTGGTGACCATATTCTCTAATGACTTGAAATTTTCCTTTCCTTTCCTTTGCCTTTCCATCTACACATGATCCCACCACAAGGATGCATGTCCTTTTAACCTTGTAGAGGTAAATTTCACTTGTTTAGATTCTTCAATTACCTCGAAGTCAAAATATTTCTCTATCTCTGCAATCCATTCTATGAGCTCCTCTGGATTAAAGCTCCCATTGTATGATGAAGTCTCTATCTTTAGTGTTCGACGCAAGTTTGAAATTGCTCGAAATTATCTTTTATCTGCTTCTCCCTCTCGCTCTTCATCATGATTTTCTTCATGATCTATCTCCTCTTCTTCGCTGTCACTAACTGCCTCAAGATGAATGCCTCTTCTTTGAGCTATTTTGATTGCTTCGAGTCAAGTAGTAATTCCCCTCAATATCTTCATTATATCTACCACTTGAGGTTCTCACAATCTTCTTCTTCCCCATTGTGCCATTTTTCCTCAATATGTCCTCAGTGATCTTCTAGCTTTGATACTGTAAATGATGCAGCACCAAACTCAGACTTCACCTATAATCTGTAATATGCATAGTAAACTAAAATAAAATAATACTACAACATGTTTCACAGAGGGATTCAAACTTGCTCACAATAATTATAAAAAAAATTGTCTTGAAACATAAAATTTTATTTTATTTCTTTGCCCTCGACAATTACAGTCCTCTATTTTTTTTTTCTTTCCTATCTTCTCTATTCTCTTTCCCTCTTCCTGAGCTGCAATCTTCCTGATTTATTGCTCTCATTTATTATCTTATCTACCATTTCCCCCCTTTCTACTGTGAAGCTCGTACCTTATTAATTAATTTCTATCTTTTAACAAAGAAAGTTTCTAAACTAGACAGACAGTCGTGAATAGCTGGCTTGGTGGAGATAAAATTTCCAATTTTGAGGGACAACCATCAACAGCTAACTTGGTAGAGAAAATTTCCAAATGAAATGAATGGTTGTGAACAACTGGCTTGGTATTGTTTATCTTATCACTTTCCTTGAATTGAAAACTTATCCCCTCCATTGGTTACTCTGCGTTAAGTTGGCAGATGCTATGAATCTTTCCCTGTTGGATGCTCCACATCAATTAGAAAGGAATAGAAGAATATTTAAAGGAAAGGAATAGAAGAATTGATAAAAAAAAATTATTGCCTAAATCAATTAATGATTAAGATTTACTTTAATTTTTTCCATTGGTAATATCTATTTTATTTTGTAATAATAATTGGTGTTCATTTAGACTATTTATTATAATTTTTGTGGTTGCACTTGTGTTTCAGGAAGGAAACTAGCAATCCAGATTTGGTAAAGTGGGCTATTACTTTACTAAGATGCAATGCATAGATAGTAGAGGTGAAGTTTTTGCATTGTGAAGCCTCGTATAGAAAAACATCAAAAAAGATGTTAAATTTTGGAGTAATTGTATTCATACAGAGATTTGAAAAGATCCAAAAAATGAAAATCAAGAATTTAGATATTTTATGTAATAATGCGGTGTTTTGGAAATATTACTTTACTGAGATGCAAGGCATAGATAGTAGAGGTAAAGTTTTTGCATTGTGAAGGCTACTATAGAAAAATGTCAAAAAAGATGCTAAATTTTGGAGTAATTGTATTCATACAGAGATTTGAAAAGATCCAAAAAATGAAAATCAAGAATTTAGACATTTTATGTAAAATGGTGTAGGTTTTTTAACTATAGCATCTCAATTGATATTAGTAGTGTATCTATTTGCAAACTCTTAAGCTCTAAATAAGATAGATATAATTTGTTAAGGATGGGAGACCTGAGTACAACCCCTTTTTATCAAGAAAAAATAAAATTATAGAGGAAGTTATTTATCTTATGTTTATTCAACCGTCCTTATGTTACTAAAGTATGGTCTAATATATTATTCTCTTGTGATTCAATCCTTTGATATTTTCTTCAGAGTCCTAAAGTTTTCTAAGATAAATAATTATTAAGCAAATAAATAATATGCAATAATTTAAGAAAAATGTTTAGGATATAAATTTTATACCTAGGTATTAATTTAATTTATTATTATTATTATACATAGAGAGAGAAATGGGTAACTACATTTTTTTTTTGAACAATTGGTCATAAGGTCAAGTCGCATTACCTTCGATCGTAGCATCAAATCATGGTGCTACCACTATAATCCCTACCTTGCCTGGGGTCAAGTTGCATTAATTCTGATCGTAGCGTCAAATCATGGTACCACCACTATAATCCCTAACTTGCCTCGGTAAACACGACCCAAAGTGAGGAAGACCCCTAGTGGCTCAGGGTTGGTACCATCATCATCAAGCTGGCACACACTCTATGGAATCAAGTCAAACTTCTTACCTGTGAGGTTTGAACCTAGGTCTCCTCATAGTAAGTGCCCAACTTCTTACCAATCCAATTTAAAATTATTTATAGTATAGAAGGTGTAACAATTAGGCAAGTTGATATACATTAAAATTTTATTACATTGGCTGAAAATATCATATGAAAGGAAATTTATTTTTAATTTTGATAAATAAACAGTTAAAAATTTAAGTAAAATATTACCCTATCTTGAATTTGAAAAAGGAATTTTATTTTTAATTTCTATAAATAAACTGTTAAAATTTAATGTAAAACATTACCCTATCCTGAATTTTAATTTTGGACTCATATTTAAAGTACCAATGTCCTCATCACTATTAGTCCCACTTGAAATTGTAAGTTTTTAGAAGTTACATCCAACATAATTGTGTATTTTTAATGTTTTATTTCAAATAAGTTTTACTCTTACATAACTTTTATGCCTAGATATATTGATTTTAGGTTAATAGGGATATGTAGGTTACTTCAAATGGACGAGGAAAATTTACCAACAATATATCTAGGCATACCTTTATTTGAGGGGAAAATGAAGATAAAATTATGGAATCTAGTTATAAGTACAATTTCGAATAAACTATCTATATGGAAAGGTAGATGCTTATCATCAACAAGAAGGTTGTAGCTGATTAAATCAATCTCATAGGTCATCCTAGCATATTATATGTCTTTGTATATTATACCAAAATCAATAGAAATTTATTTAATCTATATTATGTGATCATTTTTGTGGTCAAGATTACATGATAAAATAAATTTTTCTTTGGTGAAAGGGAGCAAGGTATGTGATGATAAAATTAGGGAAGATCTTGGTTTAATATTTCTTATAGATGCAAACTTAGCTCCAAGGGAAAACATTATTTGAAGATCATATAAAAAGAGTCAAAGACAATGGGCAAGAATTCTTCTAAGTATGTTCAACGTAATGATCCAAGATTAATATTTACAATATTTTGACTACATAGTTCTAAATTATAGAATGGTTTAAAAAACAATTTATCTAGTGATTAAAGGTCTAAGATGAGTGGTGGAAATTGGAGAAAATTTTATATTTGGATGAATACTTGGTGTGATAAAAAACCACTCAATCTAGATATAATTTTAAAACTATGGATAAGATTACTTTAAGGTAATTATGATGATAGGGTTTCAAGCATTATGCACAAGGATCAAGAAAGAACATGCAAATGGAAATAATATTTTTATAAGTATATTGAACATTATTACGAGGTAATTGAGAAAAAATATAAAAACAATGATTTTTTCAAGGGAAGTCAAGGATAAGGTGATTTGGAAGTTAAAAATCTTAGGATAATACACTTCAAGAAGTGGTTATGATGTAGAGCAGCAACAAAATAGGAATACCACAATAATATGGAGAGATATTTGGTAAAGCCCAAGCATTCTAAAAGTTAAAATATCTGTATGGCTAATAGGTCATAAGAAAATATTATCCTTGGATAACCTAATGAAAGGGGTTTTCATGTCTCCTCACAATGCATTCTATGTAAAAAGGAGGAGGAGAATCTACATTATTTCTTAGGACATTATTCAAAGAAAATCAAGATAAAGAAGAGGAAATAAAAGAATAATAAGAATATGTATTTGTTGCACAAGCACATTTGAGACAACACAATAATATTTTGTATGAATCTAAAGCAACCAAACATATGACAGATCAAGAAACTTGGATCCGATCAAATCATCCAAATTGTTATACAGCTAAAGTTCCATCAATTGATCACTTCAAGCCAAGGAAACAAGAAGGGGGATCACTACCTAGATACAAAGGAAACTATAATAAGAACAAGATATAGGATACCTCTAAGGTGAAGAAGTTTATTATATTATTAAATGAAGATGAGATATTCAATGTTAATTCCTTTTCTACTCATTTTCCCAAGTATAGAGAAAAATATTTACAGGATAAATAATCTATTATAAAGAAAGCTTTGAGGAAGCATGGGATATCTTGTAAACTAGATCTTGTTGAAAGAATATTATATATTTATGGAACTTGAACAAGATATCTATACATCATTATCAAAGCCCAAGATCCCATAATACTTTTATCAATGAGTGTACTAACATTACAAGCAATTAAGATACTAAATAATGAGATGCATTATGACATCATCAAGATTGAAAACATAATACAATATGAAGGAATATTTGTTAGATAGTTTCAATAATATTTTGATCCCGATGGTTCAACTCTATATACTATAGAAAACTTGATGGTTTGCTATATTCTTGTTCAATAAAAAACTATAGCAGTTATGGGATTATTCAAAGGACTAAAATAAGTACACATAATTGTGAAAGACTGCATTCAAAATATACATCCTATTTATCCCATCACAAAACTTATGATAAAAGGAGAACTTAATAGGAATCCAAGGTTTTATCAAAATGAAATGTAGAGAAAGTTAAAGCAGTGGAAGAAATCTTATACAACTTTCTTCCCATCACATGTAAGAAAAGAATTGGTGACCAACCAGTTCAATGGTCAATATTAGATGCATGGTAGTACATGCTTCCCATGAAAACATTGAATGAAATACATAATTCATGTATTAAATATTTGTAACAAATATATTTTTTCAATTACATGATCAATGAAACACACCAATCCTAAGTATCAAAGTAGAAAGTCTATATTAAGGGAGGAATTTCTCTCTCAAATTCCAACATCACCCTAGAAAATATTTTTGGTCATAAGCTAAATAGAGCTTTGACTATGATGTAATAAGGGGGTAGTATTAGGATTTGTTACATCATATCCCATGTGAGAAGACAAGTGTTATAACCACCACTCACAAGGCTTATGCATGTAATATAGGATAGAGATAGTTGTCAGTTTGCATAAGAGTTTGTTATTCCTAAAATAGTCATTCTACATACCTAAATACCTATCATTACATAGTTTAAATCATCGAAGCATTGATTTCTAATAGTATAATAGGATATATTTGACCATAAAGGATTGAGGAATATCATTCTCATGGAATGATATAGTTGCATGGTTAAACCCAATGGATCCTATTATAGAAGTAAGATAATTTGGGTTCAGGCTTTGAGAAATGACTTGTTCACTTAAAATTTTATGTAACATGTCTCTATGGACTAAATACGTTCTCATAAGTTCAAGAAGAGATATTTTATCCAAGGTAATTTCAAGTTGATGAAGTAAATCTAAAGTTCCCTTAGCCTTGGCTCTTGATTGAATGATTAATGAGGGTCCTTTAAGAGAAATTTTGTTACACGTGTAGGACCAAAGGGGGTCTAAAAGGTTGATTAGATGAAGGATTCATGTGTTGTTGTCTGGTTGCAACACAAATATGAGATATATGATTAGAATAAGAGTACCCCAACCATCCCTTTTTGAAGGTGGGATATTCTTGTAGTGAATGTTAATTGCTAATTTTTATTCTAATTATGATTAGGCAATGGAATTAGAAAATTCTAAGGTTCTTAATTTCCCTCTTTTAACAAGGGCAATTTATACAATCTTAGCCATGTTAATCATATTTTGATAAAAGATACATTGGTCATCTCTAAATAGAATTCTAATTCCTCATTAAGAGTACCACTTCAAGGCATAGCCACTAAGGTTTTTATGTAATATTTTGAATAGTAATGCTACATTATAATAAATATCACTGCAAGTGGTTCTAAATATCCTAAGTTAATTTATAGGATATTCATTCCCTTTATACATTTCAAACTTGGGAGTCTCAAAGTTGAGAGGAAAATGATAACTAGATACAAAAGAAACTAACAATTGGCTTTGCAAGTCATCATAAAATTAATTTTGACTAGAGGAACACCCTTGGATGATGGCCATTTGTTGTTTCAATAGCTCTAGTTGAAAAGTTAAAGGTTGAAGCTTAGAATAGATAAGATTTGATGGCATAAAATATGTGTAGTGAGAGCCAAGAGGAATTTTATAATTGGTGTAAGAAGGAGCATTATAGTATTATTATTTTGAGTGAGATCCATAGTCTCTCTTATGAGATTAAAATAAATATTATTGTAATGAGGATTAGAAATTAGGGCAATTAATGATACACCTTGATTAGGAATGTAGCTTGTACCTACTTGTTGAAATATGATAACTTACATTTTCTTGTAATAGTTCTTCCAGAGTACGTAAAGATGAATCATATACCAAAGAATATGATAGGGTTTACCTCTTATAATCCATGCAAGTGGTGATTATTATAGGATTTGAATCAATGGAATTAGAATTTGATGCATTACAATTTGCATTTAAATATCCAAAATGTGAATCTAATTGATTTAGAGGTATTTGAGCTAGGTTTTTGAGGATAGTCCACAATAAATTCTTCCCTTGTAGAGACACGTAGGGCATCACGACCTTACCTAACAAAGGATTCCATGACATCCTTATGCTTGTATAAAATATAAGCCATGTGAGTTGCGGATTAGAAAATCATTCTTTCTTTCTCATTGTGGATAGGTATTAGAGAACTTAAAGTTGTATAAACCTCCTCTTCTTGCTCAATGGTTGGGTCCTCAAAGGTAGGTTGGTCATCATGACCTTCCACTAGAGGGTTAGGGTTAATGGCCAATTGATAGAATTATAGGTTGCATAGTATCTCTTACCCATGGCTTTAGAAGGAAATGATTAATTATGTTTTAAAATTTATAGGTTTTATTAAATAAAAATATATATTTTAGCAACCTTATATCTCCTTCATTCAATATATTGAATCTAACCTATATACCTAAAGGAACTCCCAATATACCAAAGGTCCTTATATACCTTAATTATCTCTATATACTTGTTGATACATAAGAGAAAGTCGATACATGGGTTTCAAAGGTACATGGAAGTAATTGTTTGGGTACATTGTGTAGAAAAGGGAAAACTACACACCACATATGATTCTTTATCATATATGCTAGGAGCCAAGGTGACTGCAGTGGTAGTTATATTATCTACACTCATGGACACAAAGGAACAGGTTTACCAAGAATGGTTTTAGGACACAATCCAAGTCCAAGGTGGAAATGTTTAATGTGTCAATTAAGGAATCACCTATGTTTGGCATTTTTATGCTAAACTATGGAAATGAAAGAACAATATAAAACACACAAGATGTAATAAGACAATGTCTAACCCTAGTATAATTCTTTGATTCAATGGCCTCTAACCCTAGGTTGTGATAAATGGAATCCTCTTTATTTAAGCAAGGACACAAGTAAAATGCATAAATAAGACTAAACCATAGATGCAAAACTATATGAATTTTTCTTTTTAAATGCCTAGAAAGCAATCAAATATTTTCCTTTTTATTTATAACCTAAGTTGTGAACTAAAAATATAAAAGCATACAGCACACAACTTAACAGTTTTACTTAAGTCACTTATCTAATTTGGTGTTTGATACAATATTAATATTACATCCATAATATACCACAGCTTCAAATCTGCAAAATAGCTTCATAAAAAATCTATAAAATATGGTTAGCGTTTAGGGGCTGCTTAGGACACTATAATACTAAGCTTGGAGACACATAAGTCAAGCCCCCTAGGTCCTTTTAGCTGACTATTCATAATAAAAGTTAGGTTTGACCTTTGTATTAAACACAATAAAATATGACAACATGGAACAACAAATAAAATATAAATAAAATAGACACAAAGCTTGAACAGGAATACAATTTTGAAAGCTAGGATTTGGGGATAAATAATCACCCCCAATCTAATCAGATATGAAATGCAAGTGAAATAGAATGATAACAGTCTGAACATAACACAAATAGAGATGAAATAGTATGCAGAGGGTACACAAAGTGAAACCCTAAGGTTTTGGGGTGAACAGTCATCCCAAAGCCTAACTGGACCAAATTCGTGTCATGTTGGATATTGAGCATAGATTCGGTGATAAAGCTAAAATAGACATAGAAATCTCAATGGGAAAAAGTAAAGTTTTTTCTAAATTTATGCCTATTAAAATATTAGCCATGAATTCACACAAGAGGGTTTAAAACCCCAAAAAAAGACCAAAAAATGTAGCAAAACATGAACTAATATGAATCAACTCAATGATCTCATGGAAGAAGCAAGAGCAAAGGTGGAAGTCCTCTCCTCCTTCGAAAAGACAAGTTGTCATCAAGGTTTTTATTCCACTTGTAAAATCACAAGGAGCACACCAATGGTAGAAAACCAAAGCACCAAGAGCACCATAATATTGCACAAGAATCCAAAGAAACTCTAATTTCACATGAAATTTTCATATTGCTAGCTTATAATCTTAAGAACATAACGAGGTTTCTTACAGTGAGAGGGGAGAAAAAAGGGATCCAATCCCTTTATTTATAAAGGTTTTGGAAGGCTAAAAATATGAGAAAAATAAAACTTAACCTTGATTAGGCTGACACCCTAAAAGGGTTGGCTTAAAATCTAGGTTTTTGAAGAAAAATCTTAAATTTGTTGAATCTGCACCTTGTAAAATACAGAGTGCACATTTTATCAAGGTCAAGAAAAATAATGCAAAACATAAGAAAAAGGAGTCAAAATTGCTCCTAGCAAGTTTGAGAACCTCACAAAGGATCCTAAGGAAAAATGACTCATATGGGTGGATCAATTTTTCATGTCTACATTTTACCTCCTCTTTGATGCATTTATAGCCTAATAAATGCGTCAAAGAAAGATTTAGATACCTATGGATAAAAAGGATGACAAACACAATGGAAAAAGGGGTGGCCAATTTAGGAGAAAGTGATGGTGTACAAATAGTGTCATTCCTGATACTTTGAATATTTGACATGCAAAACAAGGCATTAGGGACATTAATGCCTATTATCCCTTAAGTTTTGGAAGGAATGTAAAATTTATAAGGAAACTCAAATAAGTGAACTTAGAATAAAAGAGGATGGTGAACAACAAAAAATACATCAAAAGGAAGAAAGAGGAGAGAGAAAAAAAACAAAAAGGAGAAACAAAAGCAAAAAAAAGGAAAAAACCTAACTCATTTTATTGCACAAGAAAATAAGAAAGGGGCTTTCGATAAAATGAGAAAATGGCACTTCCCACACATTGAGTGGCAATTGCAAGAGGTGAGGCTAGTACAGTAGTAGGCTGGGCATGAATTAGATCCAAAATCCTAGCTAGCAATTAGATTTTAGATTATTTTTTAATATTTTGTAATGAAATTTTATTTATTTTTCATGATTTATGTAGATACTAAAATCGTGTAAATCATATAAGATTGCTAATGTGCCACTCTTATTAAAATTATATGGCCCCATTAGGCAACCCTTAGGGTTAATTAGGGCTCCCAAACACTTTTGGGAAGGTTTCCTTCAATTTTGGGAAGTTTTGGGCCATGTACCCATGGTCGTCCCACCTAGGGATGGTCACAGTTCATGACCGTCCTACCCAGGGATGGTCACCAGAAACCATCCCTGGGTGGAACAACCATGAACCAGACCCTTCAAAATTCAAAGTGTGGGAGAAATGGTAACCAATTCCTGCCATTTTCCTTGTACAATCATCCAAAATTTATTTGGAGGCTATCATAGACATCAAGACCTGCAAATTGGAGACCCAAATGGGCAACCTCTTCCACCCTGTGCATGGCAAAGGAATCAACAAGTGGCAACACTTTTCTTGCATGAAAAAACTTACCCCTTTACCCCATGTTCCCTATTTGGGATATAAATGAAGGTGTTCTCACCCAATTTCAGAGAGATATAATTGGAAACATCGACCACGAAGTGCTACCAATATTTATCTACACCCTTGCCCTAGTATTTTCCTTGAAAACCTCTTCATTCAAAGACACTTTCGAGGGCATCCCAAAATACACTAATCAATTCCAAAACCTTTAAAATTGGAGATTAATTTGACAAAATTCGATGACAAGATATTTAGGAGAATTCTAAACCAGATCCCCATGAAATTGGTGGCAAAAACCACCCAGTTTTGTGACCGTCCCATCCAGGGATGGATAACAGTCTTAGTTGCACCTGTTAGAGACAGTCATGAAATGGCTAAAAATTTTGATGTAATTTCACCATAGATCATTTCTAAATCATTATATTAGCCTTGCATTCAATTTTGGTTAAGTTTGGAGTAGATTTGATGGGTCAATTTAGGTTTTTGTGATTGCAGCCCTAGTTGTTCCTGTCGGAACAATCACAATTTCATTTCAATTTATCCTCATATCCTTCAAAAATCATCTTAATAACATAATATTATATTTTCAATTAATTTGGAGTTATTTTGATTTGTTTCAAATAATTTTTACATTCATTATTGCATACTTTTAAAGGTTTTCGATATAAAACACATATGTTATTAACAATTTTCAATGTCTTGTATCTAGGTGTAGGTATACTAGGCATGAGGGAGGAGCTAAGAGGTAGATTAAAGGAAGCCCAATATTAGCTCTCAATTGTGGATTACGAGAAGAACATTGAAACATGTCATTAAGCCCATGGAGGAATTTGATCCCTTGTAAATTATAATTTGAAATGTATCAAATAAGAAGCCCTCAAAGGGGATGTATTGTAACCTTTTGGATTTATGGATTTATAAATACAAGGAGAAATGCCCCCCTCCTTACTTAAAATAATTCTTTGTTTCAATAGATTACATAATTTACATCTATTGTACCTTTTTTTTTAATGCTTTCTTAGAACACTATAACTGCATTTTATTTCAATCATTTAAGGTATGTCATTTTTTCTGCTTATTCAGTGGAAATCATGGTTGGACCCTTTTTCCCTTGTCCCCTTTTATTTTATCACTTTTGACCTTCTTTTTGTGTTTTACAGGTTGTAGGTTCTTGCCATTTTGAGCGAAAACGACCCCTAAATCCCTGGTTGGAACTGCCAGGGATGACCATTGTAAACATCCCACCCAAGGATGGCCCCCAAATTTGCATCCATCCCACCTAGGGAAGGCCACAAAAATAGGGGGTTTCTACAAAAATTTACAAAAACAACAAGTTTCAAAATAGAAAAGGTAATCTTCCAAACCTTTAATTTGCATCTAGGTTGTTTCAAAAAGCTTAAATTTTAGTTTTTCTTGTCTTTTGTGTGCAATTGAAAGTTAGATTTCATATTTCTAAGTTTCGTATTAACAAATTTGTTGGACATTTTGAGTAGATGAGTTGTCATTGATGTCAAGAGTGAGTGGTCATTGATGTCAAGTTTTCAGCATCAGTCAGTGGCAGTTTCAGTGGGCAGCATCAGGTTCAGGTTCTCCAATAAATGCAAAAGGATAAGTCCACCTTCGGTTGATAAAGACCCAGTTCCAAGAAGTCAGATGAGGTCTAAAGGGCAAAGAAGAGGCCCAGGAAAATAATATTATAATAATTAATTATAATATTAAAAAGGAGATTTAAATTAATTAAAAATTAATTAATATAATTTTATTATAAATTAATTTATTAATTAATTTAATTAACTCTTATGTTACTTAAGTTAATTATAAGTTAATTTTAATTTAATTATAAATTAATTTTTATTAATTTAATAAACCCTAAAAAGGGTTATAAAGCAAAGTTATAAATCGAATTATTAATTCGATGGGAAGCGTCGACGTATTGCAACATCAAGGCACTATGTATATAAACAAAGGCAAAACCTTTGCCTAAGTCCCCAATGCAATTATTATCGAATGCCCCTAAGTTTGAAAATGAGCACAAAGAGTAAAGCAGTGAGTTTGAAAAGTCTTCGATAGAATTAAAAGGTACAAAGAGGAGCAAGGCTCCTTCCACTTTGCACACAAGTCGCATAGTGTAGCTAGTGACGACGGTAAGTGTTTAGACGTTCGCTGGTAGGACGCAGGTTTGAATCCCGTGGGGTTCGTGTTTTGCATGGTAGAAGGTTTACATTTTGCGAACGGTGCCTAGCACGAGGAAGAAAGGGAGGCTAGCACCTTCCCCTTCTTATGGGAGTGCCTAGCCCACGTGGTGGGCTAGCGCCTTGGTAAGGCGCTCGATGGAGAGGTTTCGGGGTCGAAATCCACCGAGGCCTTTTAGCGGATGAGACAAAGGTATGCGTTGATGTTTGTTGGGTTTGTCGCTTAGTTTGGGGATGTGCTAAGTTTGAAGGAAAAATAAAAATATTTTTATGTGCCTAAGGTTGAAAAATAATTTTTGAGGGTTTGTGAGATTTAATTTTTGCCTAAGTTAAATTTGGTTATTAAGTGTTTTGAGGGAGATAAAAGGGTAGGCAATTATTATTTTTGAAGGGTTATTTTTGAGAGTTTGATTTATTAATTTGGAGATTATAAGGAGCTTTTTGAGTGATTATTTTTATGAGTGATTTGATGATTGCTAATTTCAAGGAGTAATAAGGTGTATTTTGGATTAATTATTTTTGTGTTTGAAAAATATTTTGAAAGAGAGTTAGTGTGATATTTGTCATCTAACTATTGAAATTGGCAAAGGAGAAAATTGTGATTGAGACAAGTTTTTCTAAGGGCACTTCTACATCAAACAAAAGGTATGGGCACATCTTCCTAGTGAGTGATTGTTGAATGTTGTGAATGCAAAGTTGGAGTGAAAAGGATTGTTTGGTAAACATTGTTGAGTGTGGCTTGAATTAATGCTTCAAGGTTTTCTGGAATAAAGAGTTGTTGATAAAACCTTGTTTTATAAGCATTGTTGTTGAAGTGATTAGTTAAGTGAAGAATTTGAACTAGGGTTTGAAAAGAACATGAGTATCATTGTTATGTGAGATTGTTTGATAAGCATTGTTGGAAATATTTGAGTGAGTGTTTATATGCTTGGACTAGGGTTTGTGAGCAAGGTTTATTTCATTGAGTGATTGGTTGAGTAGAGTTGGTTGAGCCTAGTCAAGTGGATGTGTTAAAGTGATAGTTCAAGTTCTATGAAATAAATTATTCTATATTCTGAATTAATTTGAGAAAGAGGTTGAGTGTTGATGAGTGTGAAACATATTGAGTCTCTAACAATTCTCTATATGTTTTGTGATAAAAGAGAGATTGAAAGTGATTGAGATTTTGTGAGTGTGAAGCATATTGAGTCTCTAACAATTCTCTATATGTTTCTAAAAGAGTGATTGAAAGTGATTGAGCATTGTGGTAAATGTGAAGAATATTGAGTCTCTAAAAATTCTCTATATGTTTCTAAAAGAGTGATTGAAAGTGATTGAGCATTGTGATGAATGTGAAGCATATTGAGTCTCTAAAAATTCTCTTTATGTTTCTATGAGATTGGACAAGTTCTAGTGTGGACTTGTTGAGCAGATTTGAGGTAAGTCTTTGAGAAGACTTGTGGATATATTTGTGTGAGATTTTGTGGAAGCTTACAATATATATTGAGAGAAGATTTGGACAAGTTCTAGTGAGGACTTGTTGAGCAGATTTGGACAAGTTCTAGAGAGGACTTGTGGATAGATTAGTGTGAGCTTTTGTGGAAGCTTACAAGGTATATTTGAGATAAGTCTTTGAGAAGACTTGAGAGCAGAGTTGATTGATTGATTTGTTCAAACCTTGAGTTAAGGTTTGGGGTAGATCTAGCAGAGTTGATTTGAGATTAAGTCAAGCTTTGTGTTAAGGCTTGAGGATAGATTTGTGCTAGATCGAAGGATAGTGTTTAGTGTAGATCAGAGGATAGATATTGAGGATAAATTTGTGCTAGATCGAAGGACTGTGTTTAGTGTAGATTTGAGGATAGATTTTGGTGCAGATTTGAGGATAGGTTTGTGCCATACTAGAGATAGAGATTGAGCAGATTTGTGCTAGATCGAAGGACTATGTTTAGTACAGATTTGAGATAGATCTTTGAAGGTGATAGAGTATAGAGGATGATAGTCTCTAGTGGATAGAGATCCATTAGCTAGGGTAGTGAGGATAGGAGTCTTTAGTGGATAGAGATCCATTAGCTAGAGTAGTGGGGGTAGCAGTTCTTCTAGAAGATCACTAGTCAGAGCTAAGGAGAAAGGAGTTCTCCTATGGATAGAGATCCATGAACTTGATTAGGGGATTGGTGTCTCCTTTGGATAGAGATCCATAAATATTGTAATAGGGAAAGGATTCCCAAGAGATTGATTGAGAAAATTTTAGTGAAATATTTTCTCCCGTGGAGTAGCCCACATTGGGTGAACCACGTAAAATTGGTGTCTCTATTGTGTGTGGTGATTTGTGCATTGCTTTGATTACTACTGTTGATATTTCTATCTATACATTGCATAATATTGATTGGGAAAGAAAAGTAAAAAGTGGTCTTATACTATTCACCCCCTCTCAGTATAAGCTTGTGTTCTTCAATTGGTATCAGAGCGGGTTCCTTCGAAAGAGTTTAACAACTTGAAGGAAAATATTTCAAGAACACAATGGATTCTAAGAATGTGTCCTCAGATAATTCAACACCAATATTTTATGGAAGTGATTATATATATTGGAGTATGAGAATGAAGATTCACCTGATGGCACTTGGCAATGAAATTTGGGAAGCAGTTGAAAATGGATACATACCACCAGTTGATCCACCTACAGATAAGGAAGGTAAGCTTCTACAACATTACAATTCAAAAGCAATGAATGCAATTTTGAGAGGTTTGCATAGAACATAATCAATAAAAGTTATGCATTGTAAATATGCAAAAGGAATTTGGGATAAGTTGCAAAGCATATATGAAGGAGATAAAAGTGTCAAAAAGGTAAAGATATGAAATCTCAAAGGACAATTTGAAGAATTAAGAATGAAGTATGAGGAAAACATTAGTACTTATCTACTTCGGGTAGATGAGGTTGTTAATGCTATGCAAGGACTTGGACTTAATGTTGAAGAATCAGATGTTTGTGATAAGATCTTAAGATCTCTCCAAACAAGGTTTAGTGAAAATATTTCAGCTATAGAAGAAGCAAAGGATGGTGATTCTTTGACAAGAGATATGTTACTTGGTATTCTTACAGCATTTGAGTTGAGAACAAAAGAGGAACCTAATCTCTGGAAGGAAGCAACCTTCAAAGCGATTAAGAAGACAAAGGGTAAAAAGTTAGATTCAAGCAATGAGTCATCCAGTGATGAAGAAGCTAATTATGGCAGAAGGAATAAGGATTCAAGAAGATTTAAAGATGCAAAATCTGTTAGATGTTTCAATTGTGGAAAGTATGGTCACTATGCAACTGATTGTCAAGAAGCTAAAAATAACAATGATGAAGAAAAATAGGATCACAGGAATAGGGAATCAGAAAAATATAGGTACCAAAAGAAAGGCAAGGATGGACAAGGCAAACAAGGAAAGAAGTTCTTTCAAAGACAAAAGAGGAGCTACTATGCAGACAAGGCAAGTAAGTACTCAAGTGATAGTGATAATAGTTTTTCAGATAATGATAAAGATGAAGTCCTATTTTTGATTGAAGAAAAATAAGAAGTTAAGAAAAGGTCACCAATAATTCTCAAGTGTTTTAGATGTGGTAATTTTGGACATCTTGAAGATAGTTGTACAAGGAATGGTTTTAGTTTCAGTGATGATGAATATGAGGATACACTTGAAGGACCAAAAGAGAATATTCTAATGGCACTAGAAGAAGAAGAAGGTGATCCTATAGAAGATAAGTCAAAATAAAATGAAGATGTTGACAAAGGTAAACAAATAGAGGAAGAATAAGAAAAAGAGGAGTTGATCTTGAGGGAGAGCTTATTTATGCTCTTAAAACCTTAAAGAAGGTAAGAAAGAAAAACTCTCAACTTGAAATTCAGTTTCAAGAATGTGATGAAGAGAGAGGAAAGCTTATAGAGGATCTAAACAAGTCAATGGCTAAGACAAAGAAGTTCAAGGATAAGTTAGAAGCAAAGGTCTTAGAATATGAAAAGTTAGAACAAGAAGTAGCTCTACTAAGGGAAGATTTAGAAAAGTCCAAGGATAAGCTACACAAGTTTGGAAAGAGTTCAAATATTATAGATAAGATGATCAAGGTACAAAGAAGGTCAACAAACAAAATAGGTCTTGGTTTTGAACAAGCTCAAAAGAAACAAGAAGAAGAGTCAACCTCAAGTTTTGAAGAAGAAGAAACTTTAGAAGAAGATAGTGTAAGAGAAAGTGAGACTTTTGAGGATGAGTTGGACAATAGAAAGTTCAACAAGGAAAGGAACAATGCACAAAGAAGAAATAGATGGAACAGGAACCAACATAGAGAAAAAGGGACTAAGAGACCAATGAGGTCAAGGCAAGGAAATTTTAATGGATGATGTTTCTCATGTCACAGATTTGGGCACATGGCTTCACAGTGCAGGACACATGAAAGATAGGAATATGGGAACTTCAGAAATAGGTAGCTTTTCCATGGGTATTGCTACTCATGTAATCAGTTTGGTCATAAGGCAATGAATTGCAAGATTCATGACAAGAACAGATATGGCTTCACTAGGAGAAATCCCAAGACATTTGCACCTCCAAGGAATAATAACATTAAGTGTTATAAGTGCAATAATGATGGACATACAACAAAGTGGTGTAGAGTAGACATTCCAGAATCAAGCATGAACAGGAACAGGAACATGAATATGGATATGAATAGGAACATGAACATGAATAGGAATATGGACATGAATAGGAATAGGAGTAGGAACAAGAACATGGACATGAACAGAATAGTCAAAGGAATCAGAAGGATCATATGAGAAGGAAAGAGGACAAAGGTAAAGACCAATGCTTGTTGGGAGTAGAAATACTCCCACCCCAGAATTAACCACCTCAAGAGGAGGTGGGGGAGGGGCTAAGCTAAGAGACTCATTCTTAGCCCCGAGCCCCAAAGGTGACCCTTTGCCATTGATGTCAAAGGGGGAGAGATTTGAGTAAGGGAGAGAGATTTGGTTTAAGGAGAGAGCATTGAGTCAGGGGAGCAGAAAAGGAAAAAGGTCAAGTTTTGGTAAAAAGAATTTGGGTTGCCATCAATGACAAAGGGGGAGATTGTTGGACATTTTGAGTAGATGAGTTGTCATTGATGTCAAGAGTGAGTGGTCATTGATGTCAAGTTTTCAGCATCAGTCAGTGGTAGTTTCAGTGGGCAACATCAGGTTCAGGTTCTCCGATAAATGCAAAAGGATAAGTCCACCTTCGGTTGATAAAGACCCAGTTCCAGGAAGTCAGATGAGGTCTAAAGGGCAAAGAAGAGGCCCAGGAAAATAATATTATAATAATTTATTATAATATTAAAAAGGAGATTTAAATTAATTAATATAATTTTATTATAAATTAATTTATTAATTAATTTAATTAACTCTTATGTTACTTAAGTTAATTATAAGTTAATTTTAATTTAATTATAAATTAATTTTTATTAATTTAATAAACCCTAAAAAGGGTTATAAAGCAAAGTTATAAATCGAATTATTAATTCTATGGGAAGCATCGACGTATTACAACATCAAGGCACTATGTATATATATGAAGGCAAAACCTTTGCCTAAGTCCCTAATGCAATTATTATTGAATGCCCCTAAGTTTGAAAATGAGCGCAGAGAGTAAAGCAATGATTTTGAAAAGTCTTCGATGAAATTAAAAGGTACAAAGAGGAGCAAGGCTCCTTCCACTTTGCACACAAGCCATGTAGCGTAGTTGGTGATGGCGGTAAGTGTTTAGACGTTTGTTGGAAAGGACATAGGTTCGAATCTTGTGGGGTTCATGTTTTGCATGGTAGAAGGTTTGCATTTTGTGAATGACACCTAGCATGAGGAAGAAAGGGAGGCTAGCACCTTCCCCTTCTCGTGGGAGCGCCTAGCCCACGTGGTGGGCTAGCACCTTGGTAAGGCGCTCGACGGAGAGGTTTCGGGGTCGAAACCCACCGAGGCCTTTTAGCGGATGAGACAAAGGTATGCATTGTTATTTGTTGGGTTTGTCGCTTAGTTTGGGGATGTGCTAAGTTTGAAGGAAAAATAAAAATATTTTTATGTGCCTAAGGTTGAAAAATAATTTTTGAGGGTTTGTAAGATTTAATTTTTGCCTAAATTAAATTTGGTTATTAAGTGTTTTGAGGGAGATAAAAGGGTAGGCAATTATTATTTTTGAAGGGTTATTTTTGAGAGTTTGATTTATTAATTTGGATATTATAAGGAGATTTTTGAGTGATTATTTTTATGAGTGATTTGATGATTGCTAATTTCAAGGAGTAATAAGGTGTATTTTGGATTAATTATTTTTGTGTTTGAAAAATATTTTGAAAGAGAGTTAGTGTGATATTTGTCATCTAACTATTGAAATTGGCAAAGGAGAAAATTGTGATTGAGACAGGTTTTTCTAAGGGCACTTCTACATCAAACAAAAGGTATGGGCACATCTTCCTAGTGAGTGATTGTTGAATGTTGTGAATGCAAAGTTGGAGTGAAAAGGATTGTTTGGTAAGAATTGTTGAGTGTGGCTTGAATTAATGCTTCAAGGTTTTCTGGAATAAAGAGTTGTTGATAAAACCTTGTTTTATAAGCATTGTTGTTGAAGTGATTGGTTGAGTGAAGAATTTGAACTAGGGTTTGCAAAGAACATGAGTATCATTGTTATGTGAGATTGATTGATAAGCATTGTTGGAAACATTTGAGTGAGTGTTTATATGCTTGGACTAGGGTTTGTGAGCAAGGTTTATTTCATTGAGTGATTGGTTGAGTAGAGTTGGTTGAGCCTAGTCAAGTGGATGTGTTAAAGTGATAGTTCAAGTTCTATGAAATAAATTATTCTATATTCTGAATTAATTTGAGAAAGAGGTTGAGTGTTGATGAGTGTGAAACATATTGAGTCTCTAACAATTCTCTATATGTTTCTGTGATAAAAGAGAGATTGAAAGTGATTGAGAGTTTGTGAGTGTGAAGCATATTGAGTCTCTAACAATTCTCTATATGTTTCTAAAAGAGTGATTGAAAGTGATTGAGCATTGAGGTAAATGTGAAGCATATTGAGTCTCTAACAATTCTCTATATGTTTCTAAAAGAGTGATTGAAAGTGATTGAGCATTGTGATGAATGTGAAGCATATTGAGTCTCTAACAATTCTCTTTATGTTTCTATGAGATTGGACAAGTTCTAGTGTGGACTTGTTGAGTAGATTTGAGGTAAGTATTTGAGAAGACTTGTGGATAGATTTGTGTGAGCTTTTGTGGAAGCTTACAATATATTGAGAGAAGATTTGGATAAGTTCTAGTGAGGACTTGTTGAGCAGATTTGGACAAGTTCTAGAGAGGACTTGTGGATAGATTAGTGTGAGATTTTGTGGAAGCTTACAAGGTAGATTTGAGATAAGTCTTTGAGAAGACTTGAGAGCATAGTTGATTGATTGATTTGTTCAAACCTTGAGTTAAGGTTTGGGGTAGATCTAGTAGAGTTGATTTGAGATTAAGTCAAGCTTTGTGTTAAGGCTTGAGGATAGATATTGAGGATAGATTTGTGCTAGATCGAAGGACTATGTTTAGTGTAGATTAGAGGATAGATATTGAGGATAGATTTGTGCTAGATCGAAGGACTATGTTTAGTGTAGATTTGAGGATAGAGTTTGGTGTAGATTTGAGGATAGGTTTGTGCTAGACTAGAGATAGAGATTGAGTAGATTTGTGCTAGATTGAAGGACTATGTTTAGTACATATTTGAGATAGAGCTTTGAAGGTGATAGAGTATAGAGGATGATAGTCTCTAGTGGATAGAGATCCATTAGCTAGGGTAGTGAGGATAGGAGTCTTTAGTGGATAGAGATCCATTAGCCAGAGTAGTGGGGGTAGCAGTTCTTCTAGAAGATCACTAGTCAGAGCTAAGGAGAAAGGAGTTCTCTTATGGATAGAGATCCATGAACTTGATTAGGGGATTGGAACCACACACACCATGTTCTTTTAAATGTTAGTGAGTTGGAAGTCATTCCCAACCACTGATAGAGTTCAACGATGATGGGTTTCATATCTATCCATTGGCTTAAATCCTATGTACCTCATTTATTGGCCAAAACTGGCTCCAAGATCCATCATAGCTTATGGGATAGAGCATGTATGTCCCTTCAAGGAGGTATATCACTGACCACGATGAACAAGGTGAGGATTGGTAGGACCTGTGCTCCCTGATCGGGTATAGATTTCATCTCCATACTTTGATTGGATAACGTGACCAAAATTTCATTATCGGTTGTCGAGTTGTGAGTGTACAGGTGAAAACCACTTAAACTATTGAGTATTACATCAATGAAAAATCAAAACATGTGAAAATTTTTCTTTATAAAAGCAACACATCTGAAACATAACAAATAATTTAGGAACACATAACTTTTAAAACAAGATAATCATTTGTTTTCTTGTGTGTTTCTATTGATTGTGTATTTAAAATTCATAAAAATTGTAAAGGAGATAATCATATGGTGGTTTAGAGTACATAGTTATGGTATATACCCGTATCCAATCCCGTTTAAGGGTGGACGTTACAGGGAGTAGGCAAGAGGACATAGAGCATCTTTGCTTTGATCCCAAGGACATGGTCATACCTCCTTAGCAACCACCTATTCTCCCTAGCCCTAGAAGGGTAGAAAGGGGACCTAGCTTATAAGGGACCCCTACACGAGGCACCCCCATAGGCAATAGTTCCAATTTGGGAAATTATTTCCCTAACATAGATACTTCTAATGTCTTCTTTCTAGAAGAGCAATCGCATAATGAGGTGCCTCCCAATAGAGAAATACCACACATTCGTGTGCATGCTTGGTCTATCCTGCACACTCATGTGTAGGATCAAGAGTGCACACTTAGGGTAGGGTTGAATGATCATCTCATGCTTTCAAACCACCCTTCCCCAAGGCACCAACATTAGGATAAGTATGATACTCATCGTAGTGGGTAGGATAACTCTACCCTACCTTTCCTCATTTATGAGGGAAGACCTGATAATGAGCATGATTCTTCTCGGTCACATTATTCAATGCAAGCATGATGTGCCTATGCACCTGTAGAGTACCAAGAACACCTATTTAGGAGGGAACCTCAGGTAAATATAGCTTCTCTCAATTAAGGGAACCTCGTGGTAGATCTCACAAATCCTCCTGAACAAGGTAGGTATCAGGGTAACAGTGCTAGGGCACATAGACCTAATACAATTGATAAGATCAATCAGTTAGTAAAGAGGTATGTTGATCTCCAGGCCAAGTTTAATCAACTTAGGTCTGATAAGCAATACTTGGATCTCTTAGAGTAGCGATAGCAATTAGAGAGAGAAAGACTTGAAAATTAGATTCAAGAAACTTTGTGTAATGGGGTTCCTACTCCAAGTATGCATAGACAGGAGACTCACTAGAGGCAACCTAATTTCCAACAAGATAGGTCTCCTAGACCTAATCAAATGTTACCTCTTAGACCTCTTAGGCCTGAATAGAATGTACATAATAGGCCTAGTATATATCACCTTCAAGAGGCTTTCGTTCCTCCTTGTAGGTCTCTCCCAAAAACACCTTATGGGGCTTATGATGATTTGGAACACAATGAGGATTATTTAGAAGCACCTTTTGGAGGGATGGGTGATGATAATCAACCATCTCGATATTTGCTTAACATTCCTCATCCACCTCTAAGGGTTCAAAATAAAGAAGAGGAAATCAAATCCTCGAGTGCGTATCAAGCATTGCTTGAATGCATGGAACAGATAGAGAGTAAGATAGTAGGGACTGGGCTTCAAAAGCCTACCTTGCACCAGTTATGGAGTCAACCACTGCACCCATCCATTCCTTCCCCGCCATACCCTGAGCATTTCAAAATACCAAAATTGGATAGATATAAGGGGGAAGAAGATGCGCAAGAGCACGTTACTAGATTCTTGAATCAGTGCTTTAGCATATAGGAGAATGACGCATTACTCCTAAGAACTTTTCTAAGTACCCTCTCTGGTCTTACCATTGAGTGGTTCAACCAACTTCCAAGACATAGAATCTACACTTTTGAACAATTTACAGATGTGTTCTTGGAACATTTATCTTTAACACCAAAAGAAATGTGACCTTAACTGACCTTACGAGGTTAAAGCAATACGATGATGAGTCAATCACTAACTATGGAAATAGGTGGTGAACGCTCTTGGCTAAGCTACCTTATCTATTACCACTATCCGAGTTAACTCGGATGTTTTCAAAGAGTTTCTTAAAACCCATCTCTTTATTATTGCAACTTCAGCAATATCCCACCTTGGAAGATGCTCTAGCATAGGCTAGGACCATAGAGGAAATTAAAATCCAAGAGGGATAAATATTTAAACCTTGAAAGGAGTGGACAAATAATCCTAAGAGTATTTTGGCACCATCAAAGCCGATAGCAGTCAATCAAGTGGCCATAAATGTCCCTCGACCTACATAAATGATGCCTCCTCAAAAGGTAAACTATCAGGCCCAACCTCCTCCTGCGAGCTATAATAGTAACACTCAAGTGAATTAGGGATAGAATCAACAACATCGCTCTAAGCAATAGTTTACTCCCTTCATTGAGTCCATGGATTCCCTATTTGATCATTTATGGGCTGCAAAAATGATTAGTCTTCCAAAAATCAAGCCCATCGATTCGAATATAGGTAAACCAAAGCCTATGGTATGTCGAGAGGATCAATACTATAAATATCATTGGTAAAGTGGCCATGATTTACCTACGTGCTATGGTTTCAAACACCTAGTACAGGATATGATTGAGAGGCATGAGCTTTAAGTGGATAATCCTCTTACCCCTAAAAATCAGCAGATGGGTGTCTTCAAGGACCCATTACCAACTCATGAGGTACAGGCATCACCTACTAAACCAATGAATGAGGTTAAGACGACGCCTCCTTTGCAAGGGTAAATCGAGGTGGTGAGTATTATGACCAAGAATAAATGATATCCAAGTCAAGTTGCACCACCTACAACTTCAGGTGATTTTTCATTGATGTCGTAGCCTCCACCACCTATAGTACAAGGCCTTCCACCTAGGCCAACAATAACAATAAAAAGCAAGCTTGCATAGAGCTTGAGGACAACATCAGCTAGATTATCTATCTATGAGCTAATTCAACATTCCCTTCCTCATAGGGAAGCTTTGATGGATATTCTAAATTCAATAGAGTTACAACCCCAGGATTCTAACTCCAATTTTGTGGGGCATGTGCAATAGTGTAAGAAACCAGTAATAACATTCCATGAGCATGAGCTCAAGACCATAGCAAGTGATGCGGTGGATCCTCCTTTGCACATCATTGCATGTGTAAACGAGATACCATACAAGAGAGTTCTCATAGAAACTGGTTCATATAGTAATATCATAACTAGTGCTTTAAAACACCTAGGACTTCCAACATCTCATGTTGTTGCATCCACTTACACCCTTTGAGAATTCAATGATACAATATGCTCCATAGTCGGTATTGTAGTCCTACCCATTTACGTGGGATGCAAAACCATATCGACATTGTGTCATGTGTTGGAGGGTACGATGGCCTATAACATATTTCTAGGTAGACCTTAGATCCAGGACATGAAGTGTGTTCCATCCATTGCACATCAATGTCTCAAATACACTTATGAAGGGCAGGTGCACATAGTATCTATATATTTAGAGCCCTTTAAGTACTGCAATATGGTGCAACAAATACCAGAGTCAACTTTACCATTGATTCATGTAGACTTCTGACTGAACGCACCTATTTAGGGTCTACCCCCTTCTCCATTACCTTCTATTACATCATCACCATCTTCATCCATGCCATCCTCATCATTGGCAACTCCAGAGATACCTTCAACATCATCATATCCTCCACAAAGGAACATGTCAAAGAGGCCAATTGATGAGATCCCTCCTATCATTTCAACTATATCCATGGAAGAGATTCCTTATTTGGTAGATGAGGAATCATCTCAAGAGGTTCACATTGAGTCACCTCAAGCCTCACTTCCATCCCCTCCACCTTCACGATCCTAGGTCACAGTACATATGTCTAATACAGGGATAGGAGAGTACCTAGTGAGAAATATCACAATGGTTCTATCTATAGAGAATGGCACAAGATATAGAATGACCTCATCTTCCCATAGGTATTATCATACCTCTTGGCATACCACCCTGTCAAACTAATTTTATATATGGGGGTATAGTTTATGGAATGTTGTCCAGTCCTCAATAAGAAAAAGATGATGAACCTTTTTTTGAGGACATAAACTACATGTCAAATCCTGACTATGCCTTGTGATATCTACATCACTATAATTGGCATGGCTTCAGTCTAGGATTATATGAGTAAGGTAATCATATTCCATGTCAGCCCCAATATCATCTACCTTATGATAAATCCGGGTTGGGACACAATAAGCCAGTACCATTGGATGTGCTCACAGATAGCCTAGAGTGCCTAGGTCTCAGTTTTAGGGATGATCTTGTGCATGATCCCTATGCCAATCCAAATCACATCCATTCATTGGAAAATTATTTTTCCATAAATATGGTAGATCAAGGGCTATCTAGCGATGTCTCTCAACCTCATGAAGTGGGAAAGAGCTCGCACACCCTTCAATCTAAAAATGAGGAAGAGGATCAAGGTCCTCCTCATGAATGGATGATTGATGATGAGGCATATTATGGCATAGCACCCATAAATTATCCAAGATTAGATGAGGAGCATGAGTGAGTTGTCCCTTTGGATGATGAAGAGGAATTTTATCTTCGCATGTTCCCCATACAACACCCTATATGGCGATAGATTTTGCCACTTGAAGAACAAGATCACCACCTTCCTCATTGACCATCGTTATTCATTCTATTTCCACCCAAACCACCCCTACGAGTTAAGAGACTACATCAAATCTCTAGATCCACTCGCCCATGGAAGGGAGATCATGTATCCATCAACATGATTTCCATAGATTTAACTACTCCATTGAGAGATTTGAATAACCCATCAAAGTCATTGCACCTCGACCTTGAGGTAATTGACTTTGGTCAGGGAGATTCTCCCCCATCGCCATTAGAGTATTGGTCTTGTGAGGAAATGTTACAACCATTTAATTTTTCTCCGAGAACAACTCAAAATGTTTTTCAAGCTGAGGTTGAGCATGAATTCCCAATGGTTGAATCAAACCCAATTGATTACATTCACTTGATCCCTACTCCACATCAGTTGGAAGAGGGGTCCCATATGTCAATTGAGCCAACAATTGACAGGGATATTGGTACAGATCTTGATAATCCCTATAACATCAAGCTAGGGGAAGGTCTATCCCCTACTGAACAAGATGATTTCACAAAAGTCTTAAAATAAAGGATAAAATATTTTTCTTGGTCTTATAAAGATATGCCAGAACTAGATCCTAATCTAGTCACACATAATCTTACACTAGACTCAAATGTCAAACCAGTTAAGCAAAATTTGTGTAAGATGCATCCAACAATCGCCTTAATGGTATATTATGAATTGTAAAAACTATTGAACACTGACTTTATCATCTTAGTAGACTATCCACCATGGGTTTCAAACATGGTACCTATCAAGAAATCCAATGGGAGGATTCATATTTGCACTGATTTTAGAGATCTCAACAAAGTGAGTCCTAAGGATGAGTTTCTCTTACTAAACATTGATGCATTGGTAGATGCCATAGTAGGACATGAAATGTTATCCCTCATGGATGGTTTCTCTGGATACAATCAAATTTGTATTAATCCAGAAGACCAACTAAAAATGGTGTTCACAATACCTTAGGGGACATTATGTTACAAGGTCATGTCTTTTGGCCTTAAGAACACTGGCGCCACCTACCAACGAGCTATGACATATATCTTTCATGATTACATGCATAAAATTCTGGAAGATTATATATATGACTTATTGACAAAATATTTATTGCGCCATGAGCATGTTGATGTATTGCACAAGGTTTTAGATCACCTCATTGAGCATAATGTTAGGCTAAATCCCAAGAAGTGTGTATTCGATGTCACATCTGGAAAACTCTTGGGATTCATAGTCTCTAAGTGAGTCATAGAAGTAGACCCAAATAAGTTCAAGGTAATCCTATAAATTCCTCCCCTCATAATAATCAAGTAGCTATGTAGCTTGTAAGGAAAGGTTACATCCATAAAGTGCTTCAGAGCACAATTATCGAATAAGTGTTGATCCATGAACAAGTTGCTACACAAGGGGGTCTCATTTCATTGGGATGAAGAATGTCAAGATGCCTTTGATGATATCAAAAAATACCTAGATTCATCACTAGTATTGGATCCTCCATGACCAGGAGTGTCATTCTATCTTTACATCTCAGCTACTGAAGTGGCATTGGGCACCATGTTGGCCCAAAAGAATGAATTTCATAAAGAACAAGCTATTTGTTATATTAGATGCGCACTGGTCAGCTATGAAATAAAGTATGCATACATTGAGAAGTTATACTTAGCAGTGGTCTTCACCACTAAATAGCTACACCATTACATGCTCAACCATACCATGTATATAGTATCTAAGGAAAATCCATTGTGATACATGATGAGTCAAACATATCACAATAGTCACATGGTGAAATAAATTATGTTGTTGATAGAATTTGACCTAGATTTCATTGGAAAGAAATCAATCAAAGGATAGGTCATAGCTAATCAACTAGTAGAGGCTCCTCTCCAGGATGACCAACCTCTCACTATAGAGCTTCCCAATGATGGAGTTTTTCATGTCTCAAAATCACTTGAGTCTGAAGAGCCTAAGTCACACACACCGACATAACTCTATTTTTTAATGGTTCTAAGTGCAAGCAAGGGGGTGGCAAGTATCATATTTTTCACACCGCAAGGGGCTCTAATACCCCTTTTGTTTAAACTCGATTTCCTATGCACCAGTAACAATGTCGAGTATGAATCCCTAATCATAGGCCTTCAAATGGTAATCGCCATGAAAATCATAAAGCTAAACATTTTTGGTGATTCCTTGCTCATAGTTAATCATGTCAAAGGGATATTCTAGTGTAGGTGCCTAGTCTTGCAAGCCTATAAAGCCCTAGTGGATAAACTTATGGTAAAGTTTGAATGGTATGATATTGAGGCACTCCCTCGTTCATCTAATCATTTTGCATATACAATGGCCTCCTTAGGGTCTTTAATCCTATAGAACCCTTCAGATGATATCACGACTATTCAAGTAAAAATGCTAGAACAATCTGCGACTAAGCATGATGAGCTTAACTCCATGCCAAAAGTCCACATGATTCAGATTGAACCTTCACATGAATGGTTCTCTCACATTCACAATTATTTAAATAATGCCAATTGGGGGACTTTGTTCCCTCAAAATTATTTTGATACTAGCACAATGCTATATCTCCAAGTTCACTCTCAATCAACATTTTCAAGAGAGGAATGTCAAAAGGATTGTGTAGTTCATTCAATTGAGGCTTCTTCAAAACAATATTGGGCCATACAAATAAAATATTAATTAATAATTAGGAAATATTCCTCCTAGATTGTCGCATACCACAAAACAAGAATTTAAGCAAAAGGTGACAAAGTATGTCTTACTAGGAGACATAATGTATCATCGAAGCTATGAGGGTATCCTCCTTCATTGCTTAGACTCACAGGAGTCATCTTGGGCCATTGCCCAAGCACATGATGGTACATGTGGTGGCCACTTTAGTGGTATGGCCATCGCAAAGTGCATTCTTTGCATGGGCTATTATTGGCCAACTTTAGAGCAATATTGTTGCACTTATGTAAAGAAGTGTGTAAAGTGTCAACATCATGCAAATTTGACACACGTACCTTCACAGGCCTTACAAACAATTCAATCGAGTTGGCCATGTGCACAATGGGGGTTTTATTTAATTGGGAAAATCTCACCCGCCTCCTCAAGCCATCACATGTTCATAATAACAACTATTATGTACTTCAAAAAATGGGTGGAAGCAATTTCCCTTACCACTATGACTAGACCTTGCATCGCGGAGTTCATGTTGCATAACATCATATGTTATTTTGGTATTCCATCCAAGATAATTTTAGATAATGGGACATCCTTCAAGAATAAGGATGTGCGTGCATTAACAACAAAGTATAACATAAAGCACAACTTTTCTATGCCCTATTATCCACAAGCTAATGGGCAAGCAGAGGCATCAAATAAGATAGTAGTTGCAATCTTAAAGAAAATTGTTAAGAAAAATTATAAAGATTGGCATAATTAATTACCTCTTGCCCTTTGGGACTATTGCACTAGTATTCAAACGCCCACTGGGGCAACCCTATTTTCACTAGTGTATGGTGTTGAGGCTATCATACCTTTAGAGTTAGATATCTTGTCACTACATATCTCCATGCAGGAATTCATCGATGATGATACCGTAAGGTAAGCTCATTTAGATCAATTAACAGTGCTTGATGAGCGATGCATAAATGCTCTTGAGAATTTATGTGTTTATCAAGAGTGCCTTAAGAGAGCTTAGAACATGAAATTCCACTCAAAAGACTTTTAGGTTGGTGATTTAGTTCTCAAAGAGAACCATCAAAATTCAAATTTTCCACCCCATCTACGAGATAAATTTGTAGCAACCTGGTTATATCCATTCATCATTACTAGTCATATTGGACCTGTAACTTATCTCTTAGCATCCATCGAGTGAAGTGAAGAGCCTGAACCTATGAATATTAGTCATATGCAGACTTTCCATGCTTAGAGCACCATGCCCACCTCAAAATTCTCCTAGGTAGTCTACGACTATCTAGGTCAACTTAAAACACCCCAAAGGCATCTATAAGCCCTTCGGTAAACCTAAAACACCTGTAGGTGGGCTACGACCATCTAGATCACACTAAAATATCCCAAAGGTATCTATAAACCCTTTGCTCAACCCTTTGGTCAACATCCCAAAGGTTTCTATAAGCCCTTTGCTCAACCTAAAAATCCCCAAAGGCATCTATAAGCCCTTTGGTCAACCCAAAACATCTCAAATGCATCTATAAGCCCTTTGGTCAACCCAAAATGCTCCAAAGACATCTATAAGCCCTTTGGTCAACCTCAAAATTGCCAAAGGCATCTATAAGCCCTTTGGTCAACCCAAAATGCACCAAAGGTATCTATAAGCCCCTTGGTCACCTAAAAATTCCCAATGGCACACACTAAGCCCATTGGTCAAACTGTATATTTATATATATCAAAATTTCAAAAACATCATTAAAATCTCAAAAACATAAAAAAATTGCATTGCATTGTATTTCAACATCATTTGCATTAGGTAGAATCATCATTGCAATGTGCATTGTTAGAAGTTGATCATACATGTCTATAACCAAGTATGTACACTAAGCATTTATCAAATTCAATATTTTCAAGGGTCATTTTTACCACCTAGTTACATTATCTTTACTATTTACCCATACACTCCATACTGTGTGTCAGTTTCCCTTCACTTAGTCATTGTTCATAAAGGCGTCTTTAGGGTTTTTGGTAAATCAATTATCTCTACTTTTCTTTTTAGATTTTGTATAAAGCTACCATGATTTTTAGAAGGTAGAATCTTGCTTATATTGTACCTTGTATATGTCAAAATCTCGACACATTTTCAAAATAATAAATCCAAATTTAGCACAAGGAAAGATGAAACTTACAAAGTGGTCTACGTTACCTAAAAGGTAAAATTTTATCTCATTCATCCCCCTGTGTGTGATAGAATATAATGTGCCCTATGTATCTTGACACTTGTCTTTCTCTTGACAAGTGTCATGTTTCTCATATAGGCTTATGCCTATATATTGTAATTATTTCATGTATAATACAAGTGCACAGTAAGGGTGAATGTTAGAATATAATGTGCACTATACCTCTTGACACTTGTCATTCTCTTGACAAGTGTTATGTTTCTCATATAGGCTTATGCCTATATATTGTAATCATTTCATGTATAATACATCTCATCTGTTTAAATTCCAACAACCCTTGCCCTAGTATTTTCCTCAAAAACATCTTCATTCAAAGATGCTTTTAGGGGCATCCCAAAATATGCTAATCAATTTCAAAACCTATAAAATTGGATATTAATATGACCAAATTCTATGAAAATATATTTAGGAGAGTTCTAAACCAAATCCCCCTGAAATTGGTGGTAAAAACCACCCAGTTTTGTGATCGTCCCACCCGGGGATGGATAATAGTCCTAGTTGCACCTATCAAGTATGGCCATGAAATGGCTAACAATTTTGATGGAATTCACCATACATCATTGCTAAATCATTATATTAGCCTTGCATTCAATTTTGGTTAAGTTTAGAGTATATTTGATGGGTCAATTTAGGTTTTTGTGATTGCATCCCTAGTTGTTCCTACCAGGAATGATCACAGGTTATGATCACAATTTCATTTCAATTTATACTCATATCCTTCCAAAACCATCTTAATAACATCATATTAGATTTTGAATTCATTTGGATTTACTTTGAATTGTTGCAAATAAGTTTTACATTCATTATTGCATACTTTCTAAGTTTTCGATATAAAATGCATATGCTATTAATAGTTTTTAATCTCTTGTGTGTAGGTGCAGGTATTATAGGTATGAGAGAGGAGCTAAGAATTATATTAAAAGAATCCCAAGATTAGATCTCAATTTTGGGTTGTGAGAAGAACATTGAAACACATCATTAAGCCCATGTCCTTGTAAATTGTAATTTGAAATGTATCAAAATAAGAAGCCCTCAAAGGGGATGTATTGTAACCTTTTGTATTGATGGATTTATAAATACAAGGAGAAAACCCCCCTATTTACTTCAAATAATTTTTCATTTCTATATATTACATAGTTTACATAAATTGTACCTTTGAATGCTTGCTTAGAACACTATAACTGCATTTCATTTCAATCATTTAAGGCATGTCATTTTTTGTGCTTCTTCATTTTCATGCAAAAGTCATCATGTGAGACCTAGGAATGAATCTGATGGTTGCTCGTAGATATTTCCAACCATAGTGGTGATCAAATCTATTCCCCATACCGTATAGAGCATAGATTCATGAATCTAGCCCTAAAGGACATAGGGTATGAATTCAACAAAAACATAATTAGGTTGCTCTTATTGTTGATGTTGATGGTTTTATTAATGAAAATTTGTGTTCCTTTTATTGTAGCATGATGTGCTTGAGAGTAGGTAATGGTGGTTGAGTATCCTTGAGTAGGAACTACAAAATCTCGTACCAGTAGAGAGATGCACACTAGTTACAATGGGGCTTCTACACTTGGCAAAGATACCTCGGGTGGAGGTATATAGAGTGCTATTGATATCGTTGGTAGAGTTTTGGTACTTAGAATCATCCACATTTTGGTTATTGATGAGATAGATGACCATTACATTGGAGTACATGTGATGCATCTTGAGGAACCCCATCAAGGGAGGATAGTTTATAAGGCATAGGTGCCACAGGGGATAGCGAAGAGATTGATGGATGACCCATCACATGAGATCTAGAAGAGTGAATTTTATGTCGATTACATATCATGGTAACATGGGATTGGAGCATTAATTACTATTCTCTATGGAGTGGTGGCAATATTTCTAGTGTGCCATACAAGTTGGCAATACCTACCATGGTTATTGGCAAGAGTAGTGATAGAGATGCAAGACTAGTAGGTGCAATTCACATGGGGATTGTATATGTTGGCTTGTTTATACAATATGTACAACATCATGTATAAACAATAGATAAGACTAGTATACATGAATTTGCTCTAGGTGCGATGTTTGCAGAACATAGCCATTAGGAGTCGAGATGCACTGCTAAGACCACTACCTAATCTAGAGTGACCAATAGAATATATATGGTTTGAGAATACATAGGGGTCATACACAGGTATTTTCCACTAGGGATATGGATCATAGATGAGCTATGGGACCATCAAATCATATGGAAACCATGGCCTCTACCCCTTGTATGGGATGAGGATGCAGAGGAGCAGCTCGGGTGTGGAGGATCCGATGGATCACCATGGAGAAGGGTGAGTTGGATCTATATTAGTTAGATCGAGTACAGTGGTAGTTCAAGATTATCTAAGAGATATCAAACCTAGGGGATTACTAGTTTTTTAGGATGAGGAAGGATCCATAAAGGATTGGAGTAGACCCCAATGTAGCTAGGTTCATAGAGGACCTAGATGATCTTCTCTATATCGATCCTAAAATAGATGATATTGGGGTAACCCTCAGATATAGGATATGGTATAGGGGTATTATACCCCCAAGGATCTCCCCATCGATGTTAGTGCAAATGCACCAAGTCATGAACTAACAAGTGTAGCTAGTTCTCAAGGAATTTATGACAACTATATTAATGGAAATATTGAGAATAAACTCAAAAATCATTCTCAAAAGGTAGTAAAAAATATTGGTTAGAAATATATCCTACATATTTATGAAATAAGTAAAGATATAATAGCTTCAGTTTTACACAAATGGTTTTACTATTTTGAAGGAAATTGATGAACTTGAATTTTTAAAGACAAGTAATAGAGAAGTAGAGATATCTTCATGATGTATATATTTCAATAAGATTGGTCATGAGAAAGTAAACTGTTAAAATTTCCATCCATGTAAATATTGTGGAGGAAAATCTCACTCATATTTTTTTTGTTACTATAAAGATAAGTACTATAGAATATTTGAAGAGATATTGATATTTAGATTAGATTATATTTTTCAAGTTCTTATTTTTGAAGCATCTACTAATAATGAGTTCAAGTTTGAAGTTTCTGAAGAACAAGAAGAAAGGTCATCCAAAGAACAAAAGGAAAGAAAATGGATCAATTTTGATCCACTTATGACTTGCAAGATAATGAGATCTCTTGTTCATCAAGGATACTTGAAAAAATTTAAGGACAAATATCTTATCAATCACTTTGAAATACAAGAAAATAGTGGAATGAAGAAGACAAGAAAAGACAACATGAGCTCCAGGAATAAAATGAAGACTGAACCAAATGAAGATACTAATCATTTACTTGATCAAGATACATACAAAGAGCAAAATGAAGAAAGCAAAAAATAACTCAAGTTCTAGAACCAGGACAAAGACCATATTGAAGACTAAAGTCTTAAATAACCACATTATGTAATATAGGGGGGTGTTGGAATATATCACATTATTTGGTACATGCTAATGTACGTCCTTGGGTACATATTTAGATTAGGAGTGTGTCTTATATTATGGTTTGAGTATTTACTTTATGCAATTTAATAAATGTACAAGTAATACTAGAATGTGCAAAGTATTCTATAATGTAAATGTGCATCATAGTCCATGTGCACATGATTCCATAGAATAGGAAAGTGAAGAGTCATAGGAAGATGGAAGGCCAAGAGTCACATCCCATTATATATTGGCCTTTGTGTGAGCATAAGAGATATATCATAAGATCATCTTATCATTCCATAGGAGAATATAGAGTAGAGTAGAATACAAGTTAGATACAATGTAGAACTTGTATGAAGCATGGAGTATTTTATATCTCCATATTTTGTGTGAAGATACTATTTTTGTGATCTTTCATTAATGGAAGTTTTATGAGTAGTTACAAAAGTTTCTTATGAGTTTTACATGCTTTAAATTTTGTCATTATCTTATATTTAATATTACATGTTCATTTTATACCTTGTGCTAGATTTTACATTAAGTATTTAGTATCAAAATCTAACATCTAGGATCTCTCGCTAATCGACCTTGGCACCTAGAGAAGTTGTTAAAAATATAGTAGCCTACGTACTACCTTCTAATTCCTTCAAGGAAATATCCATGAAAGACAAAGAAAAATGATTTTTTTTAAAACCCAAGAACAACAATGTAAAACAAAAAAATTTAACAAAATTTAGTTGTCTCCAAAGAGGAGTGATTCACTCAAAGGTGGGTCAATTTTTTATGTGAAGGTTAATTTGTTCTAAGAGTGATACGCTAGAAAAATGAAATGATTGGCTTACAGGAGAAAAATATTAGATAAATTTTGGAAAATTTCTAGCATATGAGCAATTCATTCACCTCTTGAATTAAATTCCTTGTATACCAGCAAAGGGGTAAAAAGACAAGCATGGATCCTAAGAAATATCTTTGGAAAGCAACATTTTATCTTTTTGTGGCATCATAATTCATCTTAGAAGGCTTCTAAAACATTTTGAGGCGTTTTTAGAGGTGTGTAACATTTGAAGACGCATCATTTTGTTAAATATGTCCCCATGTTTTTACTTTTACTATAAGTAATAGTTTCTCACCGAAAGTAACTTAGGGGTAAACTTTTACTATAAATAGGAGTCATCAAATCCATTGTAAACATCTTTTGGTCATGATAAATTAAAAACTACATTCTATGAAACCCTCATTGTGCTCTTGAAACCCATGAAGTCGGTGGGAAATTGATAGGTATTTTACTCTCTATCAATGTAATTACCCTCCTATGTGCGGTGATCGAGACACTTCTTTTTCCATCTTGTAATTCTCTCACAATTTTATATCTATTGAATGGAAATATTGTCGATATTCATATTTCTCATGTGTTGATTAATTGCACACTATTCTTGATATGGTTACGATAGTATTTACTTTAAATATATTGTACCCTAAAATTCATGATTTACTCTATATCCTTTTTAACTTTGCATTATAATGTTATGCAATCAGTTCAGTTTATATTAGAATTTAGCAAGGATAGTTGAGATTCGACCTAAATTCGAAGGTTGGAAAAGGCCATAAACCCTTTCATACAATCTTATTGAAACTATAATTAAGGCACATTAAAATTCATACAATTCTCCAATTCAACATGGACATACTATCGAATTTAGAGCCAAAAATATTTAAAATTTATCCTTTAGTTATTTACATATGCTTGCAAGATTGTAGTAGTAGGTTCAACTTCAATAGGCCTTGTTTTAACCATGAAAATTCTAAGTATTAAGATTATTGTTCTTGCTCTTTTATAAGTTAGCAATATCATATAAATACAACATAAGCTAACAAATTATACATATATAATTGACAAAATACATTGAAACTAAGTGATAGCTCTAATATTTTTAATTTGAATTTATATACATTGAGTTTTGAAATAGATGACTTTTATTTTTTTTATGCATAAATAGATAGGAACAAGCCTCACTTTTTATTGTTTTACAAAGCAAGAAACTATTGCAAGTGTTAGCACAAAGCAAGGAGTGGGTGACACTTCTTGTTCCAAATCCTAGGAAAATTTTAAAAACTAAAGGATTTTGTGAAGAAAATCTAAGTAGCATTGTAGGAAAAACATATTTGAATGCCCTCATTGGAATTAAGGATGCCCTACTTGGAAGCATGAATGCCCTAATTAGGAATAAAAGAAAGAGGAAGTCTATGGAAACCCCTATCTAGATATTAGATGTTACACTAGAAGTTATTATCAAGGATGACATAATAGAGCATGATATAATGGTTCTTAAAAGCAAAGGGATAATATGTCAGTTCCTTGGGAATTGGCTAGTTTTTTGGGAGATTCAAAATTGGATCAAATGGAAGTGAGGATTGAATTCAAATTAGTCCACGACTTTCGACAAGATTTTTCCTCATCATATTCTCCCATTTGGAAATTACAAATAAAATAATGGATGGTGACCCTTGGTTTAGGTTCAAAGATGCATTATACATAAGATCATAGAGTGAGAATTTTTATGTGGAGGAAAAGAGTATTAAAAGGCTTCTTATGTGGATTAGGTTCTTTGACTTTCTTATCAACTTATTATTAAAGAGGCTATGAAAACTATTATCAAGACTCTATAGGAGTTCATCCAAGAAGGAACAACAACTAAGGAGAAAATATATGTTATATACACTTGAGTGTGTGTTGCCATGGATATTTCAAAACCTTTACCATATTTCATTATGGTTAAATATGAATTAATAGAATGGGATCAACAAGTGATGAGGATTTATGTTTGTTCACTCACATGACCCCTCTTTTCTTCCTAACTAGGTCTGCATAGTTTATTTCTTGCAAATAATATTGTAATGTGAGTATTATTCTCACGTACACTTCTTGTGCATTAGTTGGAAAGACTAGTTGGCACTTAGAAGGATTTGTTAGGATTAGTTAACTTAATATAGTTTGCATATCTCTTAGTTAGCATATTATCCTCTATGTTTGTACGTGCATTATTTTATACCACCACTTTAGCCATTTTTTGAAGTGGTTATGTATTTTGGGTAATTCCATGATTTTGTGTAATTGGTTATGTATTTTGGGCACCTTTGTGCCTATATATTGGACATTATGGAATAAAGAACTCAATTGGATTTTTTAACCTTTTCATTTGGTATCAGAGCCTAGTTCTTTTGCACTAGGGCTTGTGAGTTTAGGAGGAAAGGAAGATAGTTTTTGAGTAAGTTTACCTCATGGTAAACCATTTCTCATTGAGGACTCGGTTTAAGCTTTTAGGGCATTTGAAGACCATTCGTAGAAGGAAGTTCCTTCGACGACAAACTCCTCAATCCAACTTTATTTGTATGCTTAAGAAGTATAGGAAGAGTTTACCCCTTTTTTGTCTTACAAAAATCCTTTGGTAGGATTGGATTTCAGCTATGGTGAAATGTGAATTAGGGAACCACATGTACCTGGCGTACCTTCCATTTTGGAGTCTTGAATATTGAGGGTCATCAATACCAAGTCGTGTGTCGATTGGTTTTGGATTACCTTTCAAACGTTGGTCATGTGTCAACCAGATCTTGAAAGGTGTGCTACTTCTCTGTAAGGTTACAAAATTTTGATAGATTTGAGGTGATAATTTTACCTTAATTCTCATCATTGGTGCAAATTGGAGCAATTTTGATGGAGTAAAATAATATTATTTTTATTCTCAAAGTTGAAGATAATATAATTTTTAAATCTCTATTTCAAATAGAAAATAAAAATATAAAAAATATTTTTTGGCTCCATTCGGCCGATCTTCTCAACAGACCGACTGACGGGCACATTGGACCTGTTTTTGGCTTTTTTCGACAATTGATAGGCGATAGACCTCGATGCCCTTACTTATCATCATCGGTCGATGACGTCGACGAAAGTCATTTTTTGTCACCAACTTTTGACTATGCAAGTTGCACAACATCGTAGGCATTATTACGCCTACCACTTTTGACAAGCGATCAACACTACAACAGGCGATCGCACCTGGCCTTGGGTAGGAGTTGTTGCACCGATGCAAACAACTCTGCCAGTCTATAAAGCGTGTCATATTTATTGCTTTATAGATGATATAGGTACTATCGTATGACAGGCGCATACGCCTGTCATAGTAGGTTCTTGCAGGCACTATGCACCGCATTGTAACATAGGTGCATCACTTATGGTCAGCACGTACGCGATTTGCAAGCCGGGTGATAGGAGGTCCTCGGTTGGCCTGAATTTTAGCATTGACCCTATCAATTTCCGCACATTTACCTGCATAAACTTCTACACATTCATTTTCACCTAAAATAGAAGGATTGTAGCTCGAGAGGAGTGAACTTTTGTTCACAAATTTTCATGCAACTGCATGTTAACAGTTTCTTGGCCAACGTGTAGTGGAGTGCATTTTGATAGTTTTTTGCGAAAAATCTTGGCAAAGGGTAAAAATTTGGATTTATTTTAATTTTTGCTAACTCTAAGGTTTTTGCATGTAACTTTTTAATTTATTAATTTATTTTTAAATAGCTTAATTAATTTAATTAATCAAATTGATTAATTAATTTTTTTATTAATTAAGTTATTTTTAAATTAATAAATTATAAATATTAAACCTTATGTTAGACTAAAATTTTCCAAAGTTGCAAGCATTTTTCCAATATTTTATGCTTTTCTTCCACCATCAGCAATTTGCAAATTTGTGAAGAAAAATTGTTAATCTGCTCCAAATTAGATTGACAGCATTATTTTGCTTGTAATCAGCCTAGGAGTTATTTCAGTTAAGGGGCACAAAATTGTAACAAGGTACACCAAATTTACCTTGATTTAAGTGCATTTTCCCTTTTCTCCTGGCTTATACCCGGTTCCAAATGGCTTCAGATTTGGCTACCCAAATGGCAGAATTAGCACATGTTGTAAATATACTTGCAGAAAAGGCGAATGATACTACAATGGTCTAAGTTGTAAGTAGCCTTGCTAACAAGGTCAATGACATTAGTATTCAAAATGCTATTGATGTTAAAATCTACAATAATTATCCTTGATCTAAAGCTAGGTGTGAAGTGCCATTATACGATGGCTCAAGAAACCCGGATGTCTTGAATAGCTGGATTCTTGACATGGAGTCTTGGTTTTCTTACACTCATACCATAGATGATGATAAGGTCCCCTTCACCAAGCTCAAGCTTTCAGGCTTGGCTAAAGTGTTAGTCGAACGCAAGGATGGACAAGATGCCATTACCACTTGGGATAACCTTGTAAAAGCTCTTAAACAAAATTTCTATCCCTCCAATTATCAAAAGGAATTGGTTATTAAGTGGTTTAGATTTCGACAAGGAACTAATATGTCTGTGCAGGATTATATTTTCCAGTTCAACAGATATCAAATTCTTCTAGATGTGGAGGATGAAGTTCAAGCTTTGATTCTCAAATTTTAGAGTGGCCTTTTGGAGCATTTGTACAGGGAAATTATGTATGTTCCTATGGAGACCTTGGACTTAGCTTTCAACCATGCGCAACTTGTTGAGGATAAGTTTTTGGTGCAATAAAAGGGGTTTCAACCTCCTTCTTCTCTAGTTGTTGGAAGTTCATCAAAAGGGAATAGTTCTTCTTTTCAAAAGATAACTTTTCCACCAAAGAAGACATCTTCTTCTTCCTCTCCTTCTCCTACTACTTCTTCTTCTAATACTTCTTCTTCTTCTTCCAAAAAGTTTTGTAACTATTGTAAAAAGAAGGGACATGAAAAGTTTGATTGTTTTAAGTTAAAGAAAAGAAGTTTGATTGTAATGACTCAAGTGGAGGACAAAGTGCAAGGTCCCATTGAGTTGGTAGGAGAAAATAGATCATACACAAAATTAAGAGGTAAACTTACTCAAGTTACCTTGATGCACCATAGTTCATTGTGGAGTGCTCGTGATTCCTTGTTTATCACTCGAGCCCATTTGACTCCCGACTTTTCAACCGATTGTATTGTAGACAATGGCTCGGAGAAGAACTTAATTTTGAGATCCATAGTCGATAAATTGCATCTTCGGATGGAGCCTCATCCTCATCCCTATTCTTTGGGTTGGAAGGATAGTGGTACAAGCTCCAAGATCACTCACACTTTCATTGTGAGTTTTGCCTTGGGACCAAAATTCATTGATAGGGTCACTTGTGATGTGACACCTATGGATTGTTGTGGGCTTTTGCTTGGTCAACCGTATCAGTATGATAGGAAAACAGTCTATGATACCTTTAACAAAACATACACACTTCAGCATGAAGATAAGGCTTACCTCATAAAATGCACCAACACACCTAATCTGATTTTAAGTTCCAAGCAAACAAAGAAGGCAATTAAACAAGCTCATGATGTTGCACTAATCTTCATTCATCCACAACAAACAAATGCATCTGCTTCACCCACACATCAGCATGCTAATCTGGATAAAGTGTTGAAAAGATACTCAAATATTTTTTAGGAGCCTAAGTCTCTTCCACCAATATGCACTATAAATCATAGCATTGAAATCATTCCAGGTTCTTCACTTCCTAATGCACCTATGTATCGACAATCTATTTTGCAAAATGATGAAATTAAAAGGCAAATTGAAGATTTGTTGGCAAAGGGTTTCATTAAAATAAGTACTTCACCTTGTGCATCACCAATTTTTTTGGTTCTCAAAAAGGATGGTACTTGGTGGTTGTGCATTGATTTTTGTGCATTGAACAAAATTTCTATAAAGAATCGATATCCACTTCCTCGCATTGATGATCTCTTAGATCAGCTCCAAGGAGCAAAGTTCTTTTCTAAGATAGATCTTAAAAGTGGATATCACCAAGTGCATATAGATGTTGAAGATACATGGAAGACAACTTTTAAGATGAAGATGGGCCTTTTTGAGTGGTTGGTCATGCCCTTCGGTCTTACCAATGCTCCTGCTACTTTCATGAGATTGATGAACGAAGTTTTTCATGATGTAATTGATAAATTTGTCATTATATATCTTGATGATATATTGATTTTCTCATCTACTTGGGAGGAACACATTGGGCATATTCAACAAACCCTTGATATCCTTCATAGGAATCAGTTATATGCCAACCTCTCCAAGTGTTCTTTTGGCAACACTTCCATTTCTTACCTTGGTTTTGTGATTAGTGACCATGGAATTCAGGTAGATCCCACTAAAGTAGAAGTCCTACTTAAGTGGCCCCCTCCTACTACTCTCACCGAGTTAAGGAGTTTTCTAGGACTTGCGAATTTCTATCGCAAGTTCATTCCTCAATATTCCACCATTGCAACTTCATTGCACTACTTAACCAAGTCTAAGGTTTCCTTTCAATGGGGAAAGAAACAGGAAGTTGCCTTTGAGAATTTAAAAAAGAAACTTTGTACAACACCTGTGCTTGCTTTACCTGATCTCTCTCAACCTTTTGAGATTGAAATGGATGCATCTCAAGTTGCTTTAGGTGTTATCCTCAAACAAAATGGTCATCCAGTAGCTTACCATTATAAAACATTTTCTACTGCAAAGTTGAACTATTCAACATATGACAAGGAGTTGTATGCCTTAGTTCAAGCTATTAAGTATTGGAGACACTACCTTTTGGGGAAATAAACCATTGTACACATTGATCATATGCCCCTCAAATTCCTTCAATCCCAAAGTAAAATTGAAGAAGCTCGACATATGAAGTGGGCCTCTTATCTCCAACAATTTCACTTGGTCATCAAGTATAAAAAGGGGAAGAGCAATACTATGGTAGATTGTTTGAGTAGGCCTCCTACCACTCATGCCTTGATAGTCATGACCACTTCACACTTGGGTTTTCAGGATTGGCCAACTCAGTATTCATAGGATCCTGATTTTGGGAAGATTTTTTAGCAAGTGAGTAATCCTACTTCTTCCAATTTGCATCCTTTCCAAGATTTTCATATCAAGGATGGACTTCTTTACAAATTGGACAAGGTTTGTGTTCCTCATGATCCTAGAGTGTCTCTTCTTAAGGAATATCATTCTACACTCTATGGTGGTCATTTTGGTAAGCACAAAACACTTCATCACTTGCAAAGATTCTTCTTTTGGCCATGAATGCAGCGGGATGTTTTATGATTTTTGAGGTAGTGTGCAGTTTGTTGCCGATCAAAGCCTACTAACAGGAAATTTGGCTTAGGCATTCCCTTGCCTATTCCTTCTCGTCCTTGGGAAAGCATTTCCATGGACTTAGTTAGTGGTTTTCCAATGACAGTGCGGCAACATGATTGTGTGTTTGTTGTTGTTGATAGATTCAATAAAATGGCTAAGTTTCTTCCTTGTCGCAAGACTTGTTCTACATCGAACTTAGCCCAATTGTTCTTTGACTGCATATGGTGATCCTTTGGTCTACCCACCAGCATTGTGTCAGATCGTGATTCACGCTTTGTGGGTCATTTTTGGTGCTCTTTGTGGAAACTTTTGGGGGTTTCTCTCAACTTTTCCACAGCCTATCATCCACAATCCAATGGGCAGACCGAAGTGGTGAACAGTACCCTTGTGTAGAGTTTGTGAATCTATCATTATGCTTCACCAGCTAAGTGGGACTTGAGTCTCACTCACATTGAGCATGCTTACAATAGGGCCATGCATTCTTCTACAAGGCATTCTCCATTTGAGGTTTGTTTGGGTTTTTAGCCATTGGCTCCCTATGAGTTACCTTTGTCTTTGCCTTCTCCTGTTACCACTCACATTTAGAAGGAGCAAGACAAGGCTCACTCTTTTATTTAGCACTTGTAGAATCTTCAATCCAAAGTGATTCATATTTTGTAGAAGACACATTAGTAGCAAAAATAGACCATGGATCAACATCGAATTCCTCATCCTTTTTAGGTTGGTGATAGGGTTTGGTTGCACTTAGACAAGCAATATTTTTTAGATAAGACTCATAGAAAAATCAAACCAATTCACTATGGGCCTTATACTATCCTTTAGCAAGTGTCCGAGAATACCTTCCACCTTGATCTTCCTACCCACCTTGGGATACATGACGTCATCAATGTAGATATTTTGAAGTTGTATCATGATTCTACATTGGAGACCACACCTGTTATCAGTCATCCTGTGGATGTGGTTCTTGATTCTCAGTTACCATTGGATGTAGATCAGATCTATGACATGAAGACTTGATAGACTTACCAGGGGTCTCATACTTCTTATCTTATGGCTCAGCAAGGACAACTGCCCCATCAGGCTCGTTGGATTTCTTCTCATCAGATGTCCCATGACTTCCCTTTTCTTCTAAAAGTATTGGAGTCCAATGCTTCTATTATGGGGAGGCATGATGAGGATTGATGTTTGTTCACTCACATGACCCCTCTTTTCTTCCTAGCTAGGTTTGCATAGTTTATTTCTTGCAAATAATATTGTAATGTGAGTATTATTCTCACGTACACTTCTTGTGCATTAGTTGGCAAGACTAGTTGGCACTTAGAAGGATTTGTTAGGATTAGTTAACTTAAGATAGCTTATCTCTTAGTTTGCATATCTTTTAGTTAGCATATTATCCTCTATGTTTGTACGTGCATTATTTTATGCCACCACTTTAGCCATTTGTTGAAGTGGTTATGTATTTTGGGCCATTCTATGATTTTGTGGAATTGGTTATGTATTTTGGGCACCTTTGTGCCTATATATTGGACATAATGGAATAAATAACTCAGTTGGATTTTTCAACCTTTTCAACAAGTAGATTATGAAAATATTACATTTTGATATTGCAAATGTTATGAGATCAGACACATGGAAAAATAATACAAAGTGAAAATAATGGAGAGATGAAAATTTTTGGGTATGAAACAAATTGCATTATAAATCAAGGAGGTCATATAATAGTAGAATTTGGGTCAAATGAAGTATTTTTCACTCCCAATAAGTGGCAAAAAAACTTCCCTCTACATCATCACATGGTGAAGAAAGTTATAGTTTACTTGAATCAACCATTAGCAGAAAATTTTGATACAAAGAATGAGAAAGTACAATTTAAAAGTTCAAACTCAAAAGGAGTTAAAGATGTTAAGGAAAATGGGAAGGAAATTTTTAGATAAAATGAGGTGAAAGAGATCAATTTTATCTATGTAAATCATCCACATTTTCCTCAAGTAGCACAAAATTTTCTTGCAATAAAAATGAAACTAGTATAAAGTGTATTCGTTGCACTTTTGGGTTTCAAGAGTGACACTATAAAGAAATGCATATGGAGGATATTCATAGAAATTTAGGGTTTCTATGGCACCATAAGAAAGTAATTACTATGAAATATCATTCTTATACTTTAGAGTTTTGGGGTAACATAAATAAAAAAGTGTTTAAGTCTATTCCTTGCATTTTATATTCTCTAGGGCAACATAAATTCATAGAAAATAAGTCTCGTTATGAACAATACAGAAAAAATAAAGATATTTATGAAGATGAGAGTGTTGGTGGGAATGGAAAAAGGAGAGGAAGGCTTTAAAAGTAAGAACAAAGAGAAAAGGAAGCTCAAAGGGATATTGATTTGGGAAGCCAAAAGTAAATATTGTAGGTGTTAACAAAAATTAGGGTTAAGCCCACTAATAAAAATAAAAAGTGATGATGAAAATGATATCATAAAATATTAGGGATAAAAATAAGACCCCTAAAAAGAGTCATTAAGGAATTGATAGGTTGTTATAATCCTAATTTTATTTCAATACAATAAACACAATTATGTAGTAAGGAATGTAAGTTGTTGAAGGCATTACATTATTTGGTACCTTGCAATATTAATGCAAGGACTATGTAAATAATTTAGTCTAAGGTGTGTTTATTATTTGAGTTTTGTGTCATGTAAATAAGTGTGGAGTTATGTAAGTGAAATATCATATTAGTAAGTGTGAGTTATATAAGTGAAGTGTCATGTTTATAAGTGAGGAGTTATGAGTTATGTGCAATCATGAGAGACTTTGTCTTTATGTAAATATATGAGATTTATTATTATGTAAGAGAGAAATATGAAGAGTTAGATCTCTCATGAGTATGAGGAGATGAAAATTTTATATAAGTGTAAAGGTCAAGAGTTATGTGAATATGAAATATCATGTATGTATATATTGAAGATAAAGCCTTGTAATAGATTAATCAAATAAGCATTGCATTTATGCATTGCTTAAAGTACATATTAATAATATTCAGTGACTTTATTGTTCAATGATATTATGGAATGAATGCATGAATTTATAATATAATCTTGTCTTGATTTATTGTAAGATCTTCGAAGTATATCGGTTTGCTAACAGTGGTATAAAGCCACATTTGTTAGATGACTAGGGTGGAGAGAAAGAAAGTTTGAAAGAAGAGGATAGTTCAATAAAGAATAACTTTGGAGTGTAGCTACATTGAAGGAGAAGCTACAATGAAGAATAAGAAGCACAATGAGAAACGAGTTGAAGGAGAAAATGTTAACAAACAAAAAACACAAGTGAAGGAGATAATATTAGCATAATAAAAGCACAACTAATGAGAGACATTTTTAGCAAGCGAGAAGCTTAGATAAAGATATATATCGTTAGCATATGAAGAACATAGTGAAAAAACAACAAAGAGAGACATTGATTACTAGGAAGCAAGGAGGAAAACAAGGCTAGTATATTGAGGCCCTATAGAAGCGAATTGTATGGACAATGTAGACATGAGGGAACCATACCATTGCAAATAGGAGTAATGGTTGTAATGCACAAATTAAAATTAGTAAATAAGAGATAATGCCCATGAAATAGACGTTGAAAACCTAAAAGGAGCAAAATATTATAATGTAAAAAAATTGAGCATTGCATACAGAAGAGAGCAACAGCTTGACTAAGGTAACACCTTAGAGATTTATTTGGTTGAAATTATTTAATTGAGATTATCAGAAAGAATTAGTGGATGGTATAAGGTAAATTGATATTAATAATTAATAATTGGGGAGATGTAATAAGAATTTAATAATATATTTGGAAGGAGGAAGAATTATTTAAATTGAAGGAAATTTATGATTGAAGGGATTTATAAGAAGATAATTAATTAATTAAAGAAGAATATTAAGTTAACTTGGAGAAGGAAAAATAATTGGCATGAGTTATAAGAAGAATTTAATATATGAAATTTGAAGGAAATTTTGAGAAGATTATTGATTGAAGAAGATTATTGAGAAATTAATTAAAGGAATAAGAAATATTGTTTGAATAATATAGAAGAAATAAATTAATGATTGAAGAAAGAATTGAATTGAATAAGAATAGTGAAGAAAGAAAAAATAAAATTGAATTAAATTGAAGAGAGAATATAATTATTTTGAAAATATATACATAGGAAGAAATATTAAATTTGAAGATAAGAGGATTTCAACAACAATGAAAATTATTAGCAAACTTCTATATGGAAAATACAAAGATTTTTCTTTTTGAATCTCAACTACTAAAAGGACCTAAATCTACCCCATGGGAAATAAGATGAGATCAATACTTATTATTGAGAAACTTTAGGAAGTAGTAAATGGAGAAAAAGACATTCCAAAAGATACAATTGGAATACATAAATTTAAAGAAGAAGATGCAAAGGCTCTTATGCTAATAAAATTTGGTATATCAAATGAGATTCAAGCACACATTAGTGAGGCTAAAACTTCAAAAACCACTTGGAAAAAGTTATGCACAATATTTGAAGGAAAAAATGAAGCTACTATTTTACACTTGCAATCATAGCTATATTCACCAAACAATTGAAATCTAAACTACAAACTATAAGAGATAAAGTGGAAGAAAAAAATCTTGTTCAAGTTACACTAAGAGCACTTCCAAAAACATTTAAGACATTAGTCACCTCTCTTCAAGTGCTAAATAGAATTGTATCCTTTGATGAATTAGTTAACATACTTCAAGAATATGAAATATGAAGAGAAATAAAGAGCCCCGATAAACTAAAACAAAAAAGTAGTAATAACATAATCAAAAGAAGATCACAAATTCACACATTACACAATATTTATCTTGGAAACCCTGAACCGGGTAAAAACCAACACAGTATTATCTTATTATTGCATTAACTTGACCATCTCCAATACAATAATATTTTCCTTTTATCTCACTATCTCAAACCCTCATACAAGTGCAATATAAATAACAAAAGCACACGCACAGATTTTACAATTTATGACAAAATCGCCAACCTAAATTCTACCACCCAATCTATGACCTAATAATAAATGGTCCATATTAACAATAGGAAAAATACATCTCCCACTCCCTACAACCCCCTTCTCAAAGTGGGTCCTAATGCGGCTAAGAAATAAGACCTCTGAATTATAGTTCCTTTACCCAGGTGTTGTAGGTGAGTTGGAGAGGAGAGGGCAATCCTCCAAGGGAAGTCCCAGGTTCGAATCTCCACCCTACCAAAAAGTTGAATTGGGTACCCAAAATCCAATTGACAATGTTGGTGCGGGTAGGGTCGGGTGCGACTCTCGGGTGACTTTGACAGTATAGAACCCCCTGTTCATGGTCTCTCAGACCAAGGCGGCCCCCGCAAGGGGTTTTTCACTAAAAAAAAAAAATTACTGTTCCTTTCAGAGTTAACATCCAGTACCTTTCAGAGTTAACATCCAGTACCTTTCAGAGTTAACCCCTCTTGAATAACATGGAAAATATTCAATATAATTTCAACATTCTCCCACTTGTTGAATACTTTCCATAAGGGCTAATAAAAATCATTATCAACTATCAAGGGCAACCATGCCCATAGATCTCCTACACCAAGAAAATTTTTGAATAGGTACAGCCTTTGTTAATGAATCAACAATATTCTTTTCTGTATCAACTTTCTCCAATATCACCTGGTTCTCTTCAACCATCTCTCTCACAAAATCGTATTTGATATCAATATGTTTTGACCAATCATAGAAACCAATATTATTGGCCAAAAATATTACACTTTGACTATCACTATTAATTCTCATAGCCTTTTGTTTAAGACCAACTGTTGAACACAATCTCTATAGCCACACTGCTTATTTATAGGTATGAGTTGTTGCAATGTACTTTGTTTTTGTAGTGGATAAAGTAAAAATTGATTATTTTTTACTCATCCAACTTACTGCCCCTCCAAATAGCCTAAATATATAAGCACTCATGGATCTTCTCTTATCAAGATCTCTAGCCCAATCATCATCCACAAACCCTTGTAGATTTACAATATCATTGTCTCTAGAATTTCCTCCATAATAGATAGCATAATCTTTAGTTCCATGCAAGTATCTGAATATCCTCTTCATAGCATTCCAATATTCCTTTCCTAGATTGGACATATATTTGTTAACTACGCCCACTACATGTGCAATATCAGGTCTACTGCAGACCATTGCATACATTAGACTGCTTACAAAACTAGCATAGGGAACATGATGTATTTCTTCAATTTTCTCTAATGTTTTAGGACACTGTTCAATAGATAACTTTTGACCAACTGGATATGGAGTACATACTGGTTTACAATCATGCATTCTAAACTTTTATAGTATCAAATCAACATATTTCCTTTGATTTAACCACAACTTTCTATGTGCACGATCCCTTTTATTTCCATACCCAAAATAAATTTTGTAGCACCAAAATCCTTCATGTCAAATTCAGAAGATAACTAAGTTTTTAGTAACTTTATCATCTCCTTACTAATACCAATTAACAGCATGTCATCCGCATACAATACAATGATAACAAAATTTTCACCTTCCTTTTTAAAATATAGACATGGATCTGCTTTGCTTTTTCTAAGCCCAAGAGTCAAAACAAACCTGTTAATTTTTTGATTCCATATCCTTGGAGACTGCTTCAACCCATAAAGAGAATTCTTCAACTTGCATACCAGGTCCTCCTTACCTTTTACCTTAAAGCATTATGGTTGTGACATATATATATATATATATATATATATATATATATATATATATATATATATATATTCATCAAGTTCACCATGTAGAAAAGCAGTCTTTACATCCATATGTTCTATTTCAAAATCAAAAGCAGTAGAAATAGACAACAGAAATCTAATTGAAGTTAGTTTAGTCACAGGAGAAAAAATCTCACCAAAGTCAATTCCCTCAACCTGAGAGAATCCTTTTGCTACCAAGTAAGCCTTGTACTTCTCCAACTTTCCTTCTACATTGTACTTCTTCTTGAATAACCACTTACAACCAACAGTTTTTCTGACATGAGGTAATTTCACCAAGTCCCATGTCTTATTTTTATCCAAGAACTCCATTTCTTCTTCCATAGCCCTTTTCCAAGACTTATTCTCACTTGAATGAAGTGTCTCCTTTACAATTTTGGTTTCTTCATTAGTAACTTAAAAATTAAATGCAAAACAATAATTTGAAAGACTATACTTGTCTAAAAGTCTTCTCTCTTGATCTAATATCCTCAAAATTGGATTTCTAGGTTCTGCATCTTCAACTTCTTCCTCACCTTCTTCCTCTAAATATTCCTCTTCAAACTCTCTTTGTAATTTAGGTTCTACTACAGGTTCTTCCTCTTATTCCAAGTTTACATGCACTATTTTTTGTTCTTTTCTTGGTTGCATTTACTATTTTAAAACTTCTTTTGTTTCTATAAAGATCACATTACGACTGTAAAAAACCTTTTGTGTTTCTGGGTTCCAGAACTTATATCCTTTAACACTAGTACTATAACTGATAAATATGCATTTTTCATATTTATAGTCTAGCTTAGCCCTTTTCTATTTTGGGACATACATATAAGCATCACAATGAAAAATCCTTATATGTCTGATAAAGGATTTCTTACCAGTCCATGCTTCCTATAGAGTCTTGTCCACCAAATCTAAGGTAGGAGATCTATTGATAAGATAACAAGTTGTTAACACGACTTCTACCCATAATTTCTTTTCTAACCCTGCACCACTTAGCATGCTTCTAGCCTTATCCATCAATGTCATGTTCATCTGTTCTGCAACCCAATTCTATTGTGGAGTATATGGAGTTTTTCTCTACCTTTCTATTCCACAATCCTTACAAAACTGCTCAAATTCATTAGAGCAATACTCACCACCATTATCACTTCTCCAAACCTTTATATTTTTCTCTATTTTATTTTCTACAAGAACCTTAAACTCTTTAAAATTATTAGAAACCTCAAATTTATTTCGTAGAAAATATACCCAAGTCTTTCTTGAGAAGTCATCTATAAATATAACAAAATAAATAGATTTACCTAATGATGGTACTTTTGCAAGTCCAAACACATCACTATGAACTAGATGTAGAATTCCTTCAAACCTTGTAGCACTACTTGGAAACTTGACTCTAGTTTGTTTCTTGAAAACACAGTGCTCACAAAAATCAAAATTTAATGGGCAATCAAAAATTCCTTCAGCCATATCTTTCATTTTCAATGTTCGAAGTCCTTTCTCACCAATGTGCCCCATGTGTTGATGCCACAATATTGTCTTCTCTGTAGGAATACTCGAAGTCATTTCAGTCGTATTATTTTCCTGTACCACTAAAGAGTTATTGCAATTAATACTTACAGTGCTAGCCTCAAGTTTGAACAAAGTTCCTGTGCAAACTCCCCTTGCCAACACCAAATATCCATGAACCATCTTGTAGCTATCCTTATTGAATACCACATTCACACCTGCATCATTCATATTACTCACGGATATCAAATTCCTTACCAAACTCAGAATATGCAACACACCAAGAAGGGTTTTAATTCTTCCATATTTTGACCTTAGCCTGACTCTTCTTCGACGTATTATTTTATATGTCGAATTGTCTCCCAAGAAGACTTTACCTCCATCTATCTTTTCATAATTACTAAACCTCTCCTTATGAGGAGTCATGAAAAGAAGCACCTAATTCAATCAACCATGAGTCATGATATTCACTTGAGCAAGCTGCAGCCAAGAATAAGTTCCCTAAATATTCATTTGTGGTCTTCTTTTCTGTAGAAGTTCCTTCATCAGATGATCAATTATTATCAGCCTTTTTAGATTTGTAGTCTCTTTTATAATGCCCTGTTTTACCATAATTCTAGCATTTCCTCTTTTCCAGGGCAACAGATTTACCCCTAGATTTTGATTTTTTTTCTCTTGATTTCTTTTTGCTTCTTTCTTGAGAACGGCCTCTCACAACCAAGGCATCCTTTTGATGATAATCCTCAGAATATTTTTGTCTCATCTCCTCAGAAAACAAAGTTCCTACTATATCCTCTACTTTCAATGTAGATGTAGTATTGGTGATAGCCATAACTAGGTTATCCCATGAATCATGTAATGAACAAAGTAAAGCAATATATTTTTCCACTTCATCTATTTTTACTTCTATAGAGGTTAGTTGACTTACCACAGTGTTAAAAGCATTCAGATGTTCAACCATAGAGTCACCATCATTCATTCAAAGCAAATACAACTTCTTTCAAAGAAAGAGTTTATTTACTAGTGACTTTTTCTGATACAATGTTCTTAGCTCCTCCCATAATAGATTTGTCGTGATTTTTGTAGATACATTCAACAATACCGAGTCAGATAAGCACAATCTAATAGATCTCATTACCTTCCTATCAATTTTCATCCAATCCTCATTTGTCATTGATGTTGGTTTTGTTCCCGAGACCGCAATCCAATGATCTCTATCCACCAATAGATCCTCCATCTTGAGTTTCCACAAATCAAAATTTTATCCATTAAATTTTTTAATCTCTATCTGTATGTTTCTCATCTTTCTCCTTTGCTTGGATCCTTTCCCGTACGGCTCCCACTCAAGAATTAATTTATTGCAGGATTGAAACTCTTACTCCTCGAACAAAGCTAAAAATATAGCTCTGATACCAAACGAAGATAAATAAAGAGCCTCGATAAACTAAAATAAAAATAATAATAACATAACCAAAAGAAGAAGATCACAAATTCACACAGTTCACAATATTTATCCTGGAAACCCTCAACCGAGCAAAAACCAACATAATATTATCTTATTATTGCATTAACTTGATCGTCTCCAATACAATAATATTCTCCTTTTGTCTCGCTATCTCAAACCCTCATGCAAGTGTGATATAAATAACAAACGCACATGCATAGATTTTACAATTTAGGGTAAAACTACCAACCTAAATTCTACCACCCAATCTATGACCTAATAATAAATGGTCCAAATTAACAATAGGAAAAATACATCTATTTTTGGCTTTGGGGGCATTGCCCCCTAGACCCCCCATGGCGATAGTAGTAGGGGGCAAGCCCCACCTACACCCCCCTTCTCAAAGTGGGTCCTAATGCGGTTGAGAAACAAGACCTCTGAATTACTAGTACCTTTTAGAGTTAACCCCTCTTGAATAACATGGAAAATATTAAACATAATTCCAACAAAATAGAAAACCAAGCTAGAGATGAAATGACAAACAATGCTCTTATTTCAAAGAAAAAGGTGTCAAATAATACTGCTTCATCTTCACAACATCAACTTGAATGGAGAAAAAAATATTGTCACATATGTAACAAGGAAGGTCATAACATTAGTTATTGTAGATATAATTCTCTAAATCAATGGAATCAAATGAATAGACCTTTCTAAAAATACCAACAAAGATAATATCAGCCTAATCAACAACAATACGCATCAACACAACGATATCTAAAATGGTAAAATCAAAAAGAAAACATGGTCCAATAAGTACAAGAAATAGAGAACATCAATGAGGAAGAAAGTTAAACAATTTATAGAGCTATCATGGGAAGAATTATAGTTATCTCTATCCTTGACATACAAGTTCGTAAAATGAATGTATGGATCAAATTGAGAAGCAGTGTGACGAAGTAATGATACAAGCCACTCAAAAATTCTCAATAGTAATGGCACTAATAGTATTGACAACAATCAAGTGGCATTAGTTCAACCAATTAAATTTCTCAACATTTCGAGAAGACTCTGGTTCAAATCTTGTCAAATGATGCACGGATAATATACAAGCTTTGTTGTAATACCACTATGTGGTGATGATGTAATATGGGTGGGGCCCATTTCAATCCCATATAACCCATTAAAAAAATGGTATTGACAACAAAACAAGAATTATTGAAAAGGCAACAAGGAAAAGTATAAAAAGCATGAACCAAAACAAAATCAATGGATGCTCTAGAATTTCAAATTTTGTGAAAAGAACAAATAAAATTCTTGTCAAGAAAAGAAAATTGAAGTAGACTATGGATGGATAAATAAAACAGAATGGAACGAAATTGTGGAAATGCTAAAAAAAATATAAGAAGAAAATAAGTCTAACAAGCATGAATGCAGCAAAAAAGAAGATATAGGTAAACAATACCCTGAAGCAATATCAAAGTCAAAGCAAGAATACCAAGACAAGAATCAAAGACTAAAAGCACATGCCAAATAATGTAATATGGGGGGTGTTGGAGGTTTTACATTATTTGATATCTTACAATATTAATGCAAGGACCATATAAATAGTTTAGTCTAGGGTGTGTTTAATATTTGAGTTAGGTGTCATGTAAATAAGTGTGGAGTTATGTAAGTGAGGTGTCATGTTAGTAAGTGTGAGTTATATTAATGAAGTATCCTCTTTATAAATAAGTTATGAATTATGTGCAATCATGAGAGTCTTTGTCTTTATGTAAATATATGATATTTATTCTTATGTAAGAGATAAATATGAAGAGTTAGATCTCTCATGAGTATGAGAAGATGAAGAGTTTATGTAAGTGTAAAGTTCAAGAATCGTGTGAATATGAAAAGTCTCATATATGTATATATTAAAGACAAAGCCTTGTAATAGATGAATCAAATAAGCATTGCATTTATGAATTGCTTAAATTAGATATCAATAATATTCATTGAGTTTATTGTTCAATAATAGTGTGGAATGAATGCATTAATTTGTGAGAATATCTTCTCGAGTTATTATAAGATCCTGGAAGTATATTAGTTTACTAACATAAGTATGTTTTCAAAATGATTTGGAAGATAAGAAATGGTCGTGTAGTTTCTTCTATTGAAGCTTCAGGTGTACTATGACAATATGGGACACATGCAAATGAGATGGACAATTGCTAAAAGCAAAAACTAATTAGGTTGTTGGACTATTTTGTGGGAAAGAGGAAAAAAATTAAAATTTGGGATCTGCAACTATAGCTACCCCTCATGAAAGATGTTGAAATGACCTTATGATTCATTATTGTGATATATGGATTCTTGGGAGCAACTTCAATAGAGTTCTGTCTCCTTTGGAAAAGAAGGGTGGTACATTTAGATGGTCTAAAGCAATTCAAGACCTTGCTTCATTTATCATTTCAAGTGGCCTTTAGGATGCTATTCCTTCAAGTTTTTAATATACATGGGATAATAGGCACATGGGACAAACTCATCTAATAGAAATATTGGATAGATTTTTGTTATCCACCACATGGCTATAAACGAAGTATACAATTTCTTTAGATATTTTATTGCAAGCAAGATCAGATCACATATCCATTCTTTTAAATTTTGATTTACTCAATAATGGTCATCAAGAGTCATTTTGTTTCCAATCTATGTGGCTCCAAGATTATGATTTTGTCTAGATGGTTATGTTATGCTGGGATGAAGCAAAATTTAAAGGATTGTATATTTACAATTTTCTTCAAAAGATAAAATATTAAAGGGTAAAATGAAGATTTGGAATGCCAAATTTTTTGGTACAATTTTTAAAGAAAATAAGGAAATTGAATCCAAGCTTAAAAATTTACAAGAGATAGTAGAGATTAATGGGATGGACAAGGTTTCTTTGTGCAAGAAAAACAATTAATTTTTTATTATCCAAAAATCTAGGCATAAATGGATCAAGGAAGGAGATGAGATAGAAATATATAAAAAAATCATGCTACGAAAAAAATAGTTTTCGCTTCAAGAATATTTTAACTCCAAATGGGATAAATATTAAGGAAGAAGAAGATATAAGGAAGGAATTAATTATTTTAAAAATATTTCGTTAGATGATGGAAAAAAATTGAGGCATAAGGTAAGATTTTGCAAAATATTCCATCAATTATCACACAGGGATTGAATGAAATCTTGATGAAGAGAATATCTATGGAGGATTTACATGAAGCAATTTTCTCTTTCCATCCTAACAAGGCACCTAGCCTCAATGGATATCCAACATTTTTCTTTCAAAAAAAATAGGATTTATTTAAGAGTGATATGTTGTCTAAAGATGAAGAGGCCTGAAAAAGGAGGGCTACAATAAGTGAGATCAATACCACATTTATTAAATTGGTTCCCAAGAAAAGCAAAACAAAATATATTGATATTTTTGGTCCAATAAGCTTTGTAAGATTATTTGTAAGATCATTTTAAAAATTATAACCGACTTGTTGAAAAGCATTCTAGAATGTGTTGTATTATATAAACAAGGTGGTTTTATTCATCGTAAACAAGTTCTTAATGGTGTAATTATTGCACAAGAGGCCATATATTCTCTTCATTCCATGAAAAAACTAGGCATGCTTATGAAATTAAATATGAACAAAGCATATGTTACAATTTGCTAGAGTTTTCTACGTGATTTCTCAAAAAGTTTGATTTTGATCAAGGTTGGTGTGAATGGATTGGATGTTATAGCACTCTAACATATTATATTTTGATCAATGGTTCCTTGGATACTTTAAGTCATCTCATTGACTCCTCTAAGGTGGTCCACTATCTCCTTATCTATTTATTATTCTTGTCGAGGTATTCGGCAGAGCTTTCTCAAAGGCAATTATAAAAGGAGAAATCAAATTTATTCATGTCATGACATATGGTCCCTTCGAATCTTATCACCAATTTGTTGAGGATACTTTTCCTTTGGTTCATCCCTCGATCAATGAGACCATGAATTTTAAATCAATATTATCATGCTTTGATAAGGCTACTAAAAGGTCTACTACAAAAACCATAATTTTTTCATTAACACTGCCCTAGGTTTACAACGGATTATTGTGGATATTTTAAGGTTTAAATTAAAAAATTTCTATCAACCTACTTGGGTATTCCTTTGTCTCATAAAGGAAAGAAAAATAAACTTTAGGACTCATGTTTGGATAGAATAGAATCTTGCTTGGTAGGTTGGAAAGGTAAGTTCTTAACCATGGCAAGAAGGTTGCAACTCACTAATACTAATTGCAATCCACCTCTATTTATATGATGTCACTTTCAAGATTGCCAGTAGGTATAGCATCAAAAATTGAAAAATTGATAACTTTCCTCTTTGTAAGTGGGATAGGGTTTGCAAAGGAAAGAATATTGGAGAGGTAAGCTTGCGGAACAGCAAACTCATGAGTTTGGCCTTATGGAAAAATCTTGGATGGAGACTATTCAAAGATCAAGGAAAGTGTTGGGCAAAAATGTTAATTCAAAAATATATAGTTTCTCTTGGTGTAAAGAAATCATTTAGGAAAAGAATCCTATCCAAAGGATCGCCTACATGGAACTCCATATCAGATAGCTTGTTATTGATCAGGAAATATATTAGATCATTAGTCAATGAGGAGGATTACGCAATTTTTTTGTTTGATACTTGGTTGAAGCCTGATCCTCTTATCTCTAATTCAATATGGTGACCATTATCTTGGGCATGTCTAGCTTCTAAAGATCTAAAGACCAAAGATTATACTAAGGTGAGCCAAAACTCCAGATCATGGATTTGTATTAGTAACCTAGTTTAAGGAGAGGAACTCAAACAAATAGCAAATGAGCTTCAAGAAAGGATGAGTTTGTTTGCAATCTATCAAAATATGGTGGATACTCAATCAAGTTGGGATATGAGGATTTAGAGCAATCAAAATTTCCTACTCTCGAAATTTTCCCTTGAGAGACTGTTTTGTCACTAGAGACTTTCTCTAAGACCTCAACATTCCCTTGGTTAGGAGCCCAAAGTAAGATTCTTCTGAGAGTCTACAAAGAAGAGGATATCATGGACCTTTTAGATGTGCCTTATGTGAGAAGGATTTTGAAATATCAGACCATTTACCTTTTAATTGTTCCTTTGTTCTAAATCCTCATATCCCAAAGGATACCATTTGGGATTGTTTTTTGATAAATATAAAAATATATTGGGTAGTTCCACCAACATTGAAAGAGTTGATGAAATGAATTAATTATTGCAAATCTAAGGCATTATGTATTTTATGGTGGTTTGTTCTTGCCATTATTTGTTGAATTTATGGCTTGAAAGGAATAATATAAGTTTTAAAAATAAATCTTTAAATCATGCCCAGGTTTGAAACCACATTATTGCCTCTAATGTAGAATGTTTATAGCATGGGAAGTCTTAAGTGAGAAAAAAGATTTGCTAGCCACTTGGTTACAAGATTTAAATATAAATTGAAGGGTCATTTGCAACAAAGGCATTGAAACAAAGGATTTGCTTTGATCTGTGGTAAGATGGAAGTGTTCAAAATTTGGGTTTATCAAAATTAATTTTGATAGTGCTTCTAAAGTAAATTAGGAAAAAGTTGGTGGAGGTGGTGCTAGTGAAAGCAAAAATGTCCTCCCTTAAAATCATATAGAAGTTCAACTAAAAACTATGCAAAGGCTATGACACTTCTTACAAGCATTATAATTGCAATTGAAAGTATATTTAAATTTAGGAGGATTCACAATATATCATTAAAGCTATCAACAAAAATTAATGTGAGGATTAGATAAAAAATAAAATTATTGATGATGTTCATCAACTATTGTTGGAGGTAACTTTTTGGAAATATGAGAATATTTTTAGAGAAGGAAAACAAGTAGCAGATAATTTAGCCAATCACAATTTGATCTTCCTCCTAGTGAAGGTCAAGTTTTAGGAGGCACCTGGTCTAGTGAGATATTATCTCTTAATGAAAATGATGTTAAGGAGTTGATTGCAAAAACATAGCACTTTGAGGAAGATAAAGAACATATTTGATAGAAAAGAAAATGAAGAATATCTTTGATAAAAAGGCCAAGCTAGATGTGGTTGAGGAAGACAATATATATTTGAGTCATTTTTTAAAGCCCTAATGGGAAGTCAGGATGCCCTACCTAGAAATCAAAATGCCCTAGTTGGAAATATGAAGGCCTAAGCTGGAGATAAGCAAAAAAGCGAATACATGGCAAGTTTGATCCATGTAGCAGATGGTACGCCAGAAGTAAGTATCAAGGATGAGATGATTAAGCATGATATAATGGTTCTTAAGAGTATAGGGCTAATATGTAAGTTCCATAAATCATGGCCAAGGTTTTTGGAGATTCAAAATTGGATCAAGTGGAAGTGAAGATTGAATTCAAATTATTCTAACTTTTCTTCCTAAAGGTTTTTTTCCTCAATCATCGTTTCCAGTTCAAAAATTAGGGATAAAATAATGGTTGGTGGTCCATGGTTTAGAGGAAGAGATGCACTTTATTTGAGACCATGGAACGAAAAAAAAATTCATTGAGTCAAAAACTATTTAGAAGGATATTTTGAAAATTATTGGAAATACCCTAAGGGAATTCATCAAGGAAGGACCAACAACTAAGGAGCAAAAGCATGCTATATATACTTGAATATGTGTTGCTATGGATATTTCAAAACCTTTGTCACAATCCATTAAGATTAAATTTGAATCAATGGAATGGAATCAACAAGTAGATTATGAAAATATTGCATTTCGTTGCCACAATTGTTTTGAGATTGGACACATGGCAAGAAATTGCAAAGTAAAAACTATGAAGAAAGAGACAAAAAAATCTAGCCATGAGATAAACTTCAAGATAAAGCAAGAAAATCATTCAATAATAGAAGCTAGATCAGATCAAGTATATTCCACTCCAAAAGAAGAGCCAAATAAATCCTATCGACAATATCAATTGGCAAGTTTAGAAGGAATTAAAGGTGCAAAAGAAGATGTGGAGATAAAACCCAAAACAAAGACAGCAAAAAAGGTCAATTTTAAGTAAATCATCTTCATTTTCCTATAGTATAGAATCCTCTTCAGGTAATAAAAGTGAAAGTGGTGAAGATGTTATCCCTTGTACTTTAAGGTTTCAAGAGCGGAATAATATAGAACTAAGGTTGGAGGAAACCCATAACAATTTTGGGTTTTTAGGGCAGAATAAGAAGGTGATTGCTATAAAAGAACATCCTTGCACTTTAGGGTCTCCAAGGAAATATAAAGAAGATTGTGCTTTTGAGGTTATTCCTTGCACTTTAGATCCTTCAGAACAAGGCAAACCTAAAGATGATAAATCTTACTATGAGTAGTGTGAGAAGATTAAAGAGACTGATGAAGATGAAAGTATTGCTAAGAATTAAACAAAAAAGGAAGACCCAAGAAGCAAAAAAAAAGCCATGCATAGCTTATTTAAAATGTAACGAGAGAAATGTAATATTTTTTTTTGTAATAGGAGTGGCCCCAATAGAAGCCATGCATAGCTTATTTAAAAAAAAAAAAATCCGCTCATGTAGAGGAGTTGGAGAGCAAGCGGGTAGTTAAAACTCTCCGGTTATCGAGTGGCCCAGGTTCAAATCTCTCCCCTCACATGTTGCGGATATATTGTATATAAAAGGTTCCTCATCAAAAACAAAAAAAAAAATCATTAAAATACCATATGAGACCCTTATAGTTGCATTGCCTTGAATTTGCATACAAGTAGAGCCTTAGTAAGCTTCCACTTTAAAAGCATAGCATCTTATATAATTTGCAACTCATTTTAATCTCCACATGCATGGAACTAAGAGTGAGTTATTTATGTAAACCTCATTTTGTTCCCCTTATGCATGGAACTAAGAGTTAATTATACATATGGAACTAAAAGTGAGTTATTTATGTAAACCTCATTTTGTTCTCCTTATGCCTGGAACTAAGAGTTAATTATACATGCCCACATAATTGAATTATTATGTAAACCAAGGATTTTATGGACTAGTGGAGGAGCTGAACTTGTAAAGCTCTTTCTTTTTTTTCCTTTCCTACTAATGAATATTAAATATGGCAACTCCAATAGTCTGATCAGTTGCTATTAAATATTTTGGAATTAACATCTTCATATTTGAGTATGGTTTGTTACCCATACCAACAGTACTGTGTATCAAAGCATCCACTAAAATTTTTGGGAATTTTTATTGAATTTGTCTGATTAAGTCGCATATTAATTGGCATTAAGATGATTACATTGTACATACTTGAACGCAGTATATATACAAAACATTCTTTATGTGATGGAAGAATAAAGCATGACTATGCTTGCCTTCTTTCAGTTTTTGAATAGCAATTTTATTCCATTCAACTGAAAAAAGTTTAAGACATTACCAACTAGTTTGTGTCTAATGCAAGACACGTCTATCGAGTAGAGAGTACAAGAATTCACATATGCATAAAACTCATTCAAATCTAAGGTTCACAGGAATAGAGAGTACAAGAATTCACATATGCATAAAACTCATTCAAATCTAAGGTTCACAGGAATGTTAGCATTTTTTATAATATCTCAGAATTATTTGATTTGAGTCATTATGGTTTAAAATGAGTCAATATTCAAAAATATTTGAAACGTGTTTGAAATTTATAATCTATTGAATACGGACAGTACAATATTGATGGTGCAATCTTAACCTTCTTTACATTCCTACATATATATCAGTCTTTCACATAGTCAAAATGTGGAAAGAAAGAGTTCAGCTCCTAACCGTTTAGATTCTTAGTGCCAAAATACATCCTGGCATTTTCAAGTGGCTTTCAAGTACATAAGAGAGCAGTGGACTCTCAAGCAAATATTCATATGATTATAAGCTCCTAAACAAGCTCTTAAACTAGCTTCTATTTCATAATATATTCTCCAAACCTAATCGGATCAGCTTCAGAATCAACAGATCTATTAATTTAATTGGTTATATGAATTGAAACGGTCTCAACGTATTACATCCTGACATTTTCACAATTATGCACATATCGTCTCTTACGATTTTGAACCCTAATCTCCACCTGGAAAGTCTACATATTTAACCAGTTAAGCGTCTGCATCTGACATGATTTTCAATCTTACCGTTAATGGAATTTTTAAACACTAAAAATTATTTTTTAAAACCTTATTGAAACATTCGGAAAAATAAAAATAAAAATAAATTTAAAATTTCAAGAAATACACATTTACTTTAGTGGGGATGGAAGCATAATCATAATGTTGGGTTTGACTGAATGCTATAGTATTTGCCTGTAGCAGGTACTAACAAGAAACTCAATTTAACCAAAAAAAAAAGGAAAAAGTTATTCCAGGATTTGAAAACTTAATGACTACAAATTCCAAATGCATATACAAAATAAGTGGCCCGCAAAGGTGCTTTACATTAGGCACAGCAGCTGTATAACTTTTTTTTTGTGTTGCTAAATGTTGACCTTGCGTTACACATTTTCCTGTAAAATCCTCACAATATGATCTTCAATCCAAGTCAGTCTTTTCTCAATCTTCAATACACATTGATGTAGTACATATGCGTTTACTTTTATAACTTTTGCACAAGCACGTAGCAAAATGTAGTAATCTGCATGGACATTGTAATGAGATTTTCCAAATGTATTTTTCTTTCTATAACTGAGATAACAGTTGGGAGGCAGATTCTGCTCAGGAGGCATGTAGTGAAATCCATTTTGTTCCATATCAGAAATAATAAGTTTCATTCCTTCATCTCCAGTATCTTTGAATTCAGATGGTCCTCTCACAACAGTATCTTCAAATGTTGTTTCGGTCTCTTCCTTTACCAACCCCCTTCCAAGAAACTCATTCCTCTCTCTTTGGCATAAACTTCCATTATCTACATCCATACCATTTGATGCATTGCCCTGTCTCCAGTTGCTAATTGATAAACCTAAGAAAGCATCTCCCCCTAACTCCTGGGCAGGGTCAAGATCCTGCAAAATAATGCATTGACAAACTTAGGTTGCATATGGTATGCCTAGTTTAGCAGATTTTTTTTTTCCTTTTGGGTTTCAACTTTTGACAGTTGTAACCCTGCATCCCTACCATTGACTTTCATGTATTTAAAACATCTGATGAAATACAAGAAGACCAATATTTTCAACACAAATGTTAAATTATATAGCTCTTGATTTATACTGACGTGCCATCATTAGAAGGATCAAAATCAAAACACACTATCATCCAAAAAATTGCCCTACACAGACTGAGCAGTTTCAAAAGGAAATAAAATTTAAACCAAAAATAAGATCTAGACCCACAAAATGTAATGTGCCAGTAAAAAATCTGTCAGGGGGCATACTTTCGAATGACAATAGGATTATAAGGTTTCAAGCTATTTTAAATCTTGAATCTATCAGATGATGATGGTCAAGGAAAATAAGGCTTAGACAGCAGTACACTATAAGATTGTCAGAATACCAATGTGCAGGATATGATACTGCTATCAAGGCCAGGCCAAGCCAATGTGCTACAAGGTGTCAGAATCAAAACTTGCATGGGCCACCTCAAAAGGCCAGGGAATTGAAGGATGAATCAAAGAGGAATAAGATCTAAACCCACAAAATCTAATGTGCTGGGACCAAGGTGAAGGAATACAGTTTCTGATGGCAATAGAGCTACAAGCTTAGCTATTTTAAATTTTGAACCTATTAGATAACTTTCAAAGAGAATAAGCCCCAGACCAACAGTAAAGTATCAAACTGTCACAATGTCAAGCTCAACTCGCATGCTTCCCAATGTGATGAATATGATACCTGTTATTAGTGGCACACCAATGTGCTGCAGGGCATCAAAATCAGAAACTGCATTGGCCAGCCCTGTAGCACAGAGAGAGAAGATACAAGAACAAGAAGCATAGAAAAACTAAAATTGCAAAGCTATTTTGAGTTTTGAACCTATCAGATAATATTCAAGGAGAATAAGCCTCAGACCAACAGTATAGTGTCAAACTTCCACAATATCAAGTTCAACTAGTGTGCTTCCTAATGTGATAAATATGATACCGTCATTAATGGCACATCAATGTGCTGCAGGGCATCAAAATCAGAAACTCCATTGGCCAGCATGGTATCACAGACAGAGAAGATACAAGAACACAAGGCATAGATCAACTAAAATTGCAAAATGAATGTTGAACTCTCATGTGTGGATCAAAGCACGTCCAGATATTTACTATATTACTAATTCAGAGGCCTATTGAAAACTAAAACAAATAAAAATAAACACAAAGCTAAGGAGGAAAAGGCAAGCATTCAACAAAAATTGTTAGAATGCCAAATTCTATGACTTCTCATAAAGCTTGTAGTTTGTGACTTCTGAAATTCACATTGAGAAAGGTAGTTAGTTCAAAGTTGATTGAGCAATGATCATATTGCCAATGTTTTTGACTTCTGATATTCACACTTGGAAAAGTAGCCAGTTCAAAGTTGATTGAGCAAAAATCATATTGCCGAGTTTCATGTTACATTAGAATCCAGATCCACTTCATAAGTATAAAAAGTAATTTTATCAGCTCTACTAGTTCACCACAGATCCTAACATTTCATGATAGACAATACATGGTCATTGTTGACTTGCTCAAAACAAATGATACAGCAAGCATCCTAAATTCACAATCTTTATATTGTAAAACAAACCACAACAGAAACAAAACCATCTTTGAAAGGAACCTTATAACCAAATTCACAATGTATTCATAATTTCCCTCTGCAAAAACAGCAGATAAGGCAATGTCATAAACGATTATCTAACTAACCCCATGGAGACTCAAATCCCTGCTAGGAAGGTGATGTGTCAGTAAATCCCCTGCTGAAAGGAAACCTAACAAGAGAAAACTCAAACAAAAATAATAAACTCTTATGAAGTTTAACCTCAAATGATATATTTGATATTTCATGTACTAATATTCATATCAAATACAGTCCACGTTTCTATTGCTGTTAAGGAAAACATCAAAACAACCAAAGAGTCAAAAAAAACATTTTGTATTTTCTTGAAAATATATTAAGAAGCATTGATCAAAAAGAGTGAAAACACATAAAACATTCATCAAAAAAAATTCTTTTACTAGCCTAAAACACTTTAACAAAAGCTTGAGTAGGCCTAACGGTGAAGATTGTAGAACTCCAAATAGGAGGTTGTTGGGACCCCATCCTAACCTTATTATGTAATTACCCCTTTCCTAACATGAGGACACCATCTTAATAATATTAAGGAATGTTTTATAATGTGTATGTAGCATTTGAGGCGCCTAGACAAGTGGGGCCATTTAATGTAACCATCATTAAGAATGTGATTGCTTGTTTGGTAGAAGACTCTTTGCTTGGGTGGCCACTTGCATGTGAAGCCAACCCTTGAGCATTATAGTTAGGGTTACGAAGAGTCTTTAAAAAGACAAGGGGGCATAGATGAAGGCATCTCATATTTTATTGTATTGAAGCTCTGCTTCTAAGGAGGTTGCCCCTCAAAGAGGCTTGGGATTCTGCATTGTGTTCCTGGTTTCTGCAATATAATCTGCTGCTTTTTCATTTCATCTTGCAATATTGTTAATTTCATGCTCATTTTCTATTATTATTGCAATATTGTGTGGATGTGTTTTTATTTTACTGCAAGGTTTATAACAAGTGGTATCAAAGCGCTTTCCAAGGCCGCATCTTGTTGCAATGCAAACAGTTCATGTTCTACCATTTCAACTTGTTAGGTATAAATTTTCCTTATTTTCATTTTCCTACTTGTTTTCCTATAAAGAAAAAAGAGAAAAAAATTGAGCCATTTTTTTTCCTCTGTTTTAGTTTAATAGGTTAGAAACCTTGTGTCGGGGGTTTTAAAATATCAAGCTAAATTGTCCGTAAAGCATCTAGTGAAGTGAAGGATGATCAGACTCCAATAACCAGACCTTAGACAGCACCGTATAGGGACTTGAGCTCCCACATATCTTTGGGTATATTGGGAGAGGCCCTTAGGATTAGGAGAAACCTTTAGCCATGGGAAGCTTTTTGGCCGTGTATCTATTCATAATGCACCGAGCACAGCACTTAGGAAGATTAACCTTCCATACTGTCAGAGAGGCGGATAGTGCGCTCAAGGGTATGTATGGAATCCTCCTTGAGTAGTGGCCTGAAATATTGGTCCAAGCATTATCATTCGTCGTTGCGGTATAATAGAGGGCTATGGACAGTGCACACACCTTGGCCTAGTGTTACCCTATTACAGTCATATGTTACACCTCCAAAACCCTAACCACAAATTTGAGCATACTGCAAAGACTACACCTAGCACGAATTCGACTATACTGTTAAAAAATTCCTTGCTGAAGAAGAAACTGTTGGGGTTAGTAACAGTCGAGCACAGAGTCAGATAAGGCAGTTATCAATGAAAGATGAAAACAGCGTCAAATAGGCAGTTATCAGTAACACTCAAAACAGCGTTTGTCGAGACAGTTGTCAATGACAGTCAGTAATAGTGTCAAACAGGGCAGTGTCAGTGACAAAATCTGACAAGGTAGTTGGGGATAATAGGATGAATAGTACTTGATATGGCAGTTGTCAAGGACCAAAGGAGAAAATCACTTTTTTAAGTGAAAGAAAGCTTTAGGAGAAAAACAGACAGCACTTAACTAAGAAAAAAAAACAGGGGTGCCAAAAAAATGTCATTTTGAGGCCCAGTCCATTGTATTCGTCTTTTCAAGCTGATCATTTTGATATATAGCACCCAAACACTTTTTTTGGACCATTACTAAAAATAGTAACCCCTAGAACAACACATTTTTAGTAAGTCAGTTGGGGTGGTCCAAATCACAAGTATATGGCTGGAGGGACCAGAGGAGCAATGAGAGAGATAGAACAAAGACAATATATGGAACAATTAAATCAAACACTTAGTAACCTACAGAGCCAAATGTCACACATTGGAACAGAAATTATGTTGTAAATATGAAGAGGGTTTAGGCCCAGAAATATCTAGATCTTTCTAGGCTCAGTGTGAACACATTCCCAAATCTGTCGGCACCATGTCGGCAAGATTTTTAAAAAATCCCTCCCTATATTCTCTCTCTCTCTCTCTTATTTTTCCTCCCTATTCTTCCGCCACCTTATTCCTCCGTAACCTCCGCTCCTTATTCCTCCACCGCCTTCCTCTTCCCTTATCCCTCCACGTCCCTTATCTCTCCCTCTTCTCCTCCCTATAAATACTTTACCCCTCCTTGTATTCTGTGCGCTGCGGTGTGGAGTAAACTATTTGAAATTAATTAAATAAATTTGTTTTTTATATTATTGCCCACCTTCGCTCACTGGTATCAGAGCCAACGTACCAGGAGTTTGGCACGATTTTCGAGGTCCGTGCACAGTTTTCAAGGTGCATCGGGAGGTGGATAGGAAGTCCACGCAGAGACAGACCGAGCACGCAGATCGAGGCGCACGTGGGGAGGCACAAATTTCAAGGCAACACGTGGCGCTGACTGGGCGGCTGAGGTGGCAGCTAGCAGGAGCTAGGCATGCAGTTCTAGGCGCCAGGTGGCAGGTGCAGATTGGGCACGCAGTTCGAGGAGCTGAGCTGGCAGAGGTAACGTGGCACGTTGAGGTGGCGAAGAGTTGACACGTGGCGGTGAGGCAGGCATTGACGTGACGTGCTAACGAGGCAGCGAGGCAGGTGCTGACGTGGCGACTTGTTGACGTGGCGGCGAGGTGTCCTGTGACGTGGCAAAAGATCGGTTGGTCGATTGCCCGAAGGCAATCGATTCCTAACACGTGCCTTCGCGTTAATAAATTCCTCTGCACCCATCTCACAATGCATGTGGGATAAAAGAGGTATTTTTTTTTTAAAAAAACTTAGAGCGCGACGATTTCATTACAGCTTGCTTGCACTTACCTCTTGTCCGAGCGCATAGCGCAGTTGGCAAAGGCGGAAGGCTTGTTTGGTGGAGGTCTCGGGTTCGAAACCCGCCGAGACAAAGTTCTTTTTTTGTTTTGGATGTTAATCGTTGAAGGTATAAAATCGGGCGGATCCTTTGTTGTTTCAAAGCCACGGGGTGGCGTAGTGGTTAAGGCGGTCAGAGGCATATATAAGGTCGTCGGTTCGAGCCTCTCCAAGCTCGAAATTAAAGGTTTAAAAAAATTAATTTTTATTAAAGTTTTTAATTAATTTAATAGTTTTAAAAATTATATTCTTCAATTATTTTTTAAATATAATTTTAAAAATAATGAAGGATATAAAAAAATTATTAAATTTTTTATGAAGACTTTATAAAAAAATTATTGAAAACCTTTAAAACTTTTTGGAAAGGGAAATTGGAAAAAAAAAATTGAAGATCAAAATTTCTTGAGCACCTGAAAATTGACATATGCAACTCAGCTAAATTTTTTGCCATGATGAGTAGATGATCCGGTCAACCGGATGTTACCACGCCCTATGCTCTCTACTGAGGAGAGAATCAGCTGAGTCTTTTGATGAACGGGTCCGGCGAGACGGAATACATATTGTATTCAATCAACTGCAGAATTCAGTAATAGCTCACCAGAGGAAGCCCGATTCAGGATACGAGGCTGACTCAGAGGACAATATTTTCGGACAATGAGTGGAGGAGTCCGATTCAGTTGCATTTGAGCCTGAGGAACAATCCAGTGAGAGCTATACCCCACGCTCTCCAGAGCCAGAGCCTAAGCCAGCAAAGGTCGAGCCAGTAGCAGTTCCTGAAATCATCGTCATCAGTGACGACGAGGATTCCATTGCAGACAATTTTGGACCTCCAGTACTGGGCGATCCACAACAAGAGGAACGTGAAATCAGTGAGAGAATTAAGAAATCTAGATTTGATTTGAATCTGTAATTGCTTTGTACTTCCTGTTTTCAGTCAAATCAAAGTTTGCTTTCAAGTAGTAGAAATGGCCTCAAATTCAAATCTCCCAATTCTTGAATTTAATGGTAGTGATTATGAATACTGGTCAATAAAGATGAAAACTATGTTGATTGGTAAGGTTTATGGGAAATAGTTGAAGAGGGTTACATAGAACCCTCTGCTGCTAACTGGTCTGCTTTAAGTGCTACCGATAGAAAAGCCAAGAAAGAAGCCCAGAAAAATAATTCCTTTGCCCTGTACCATTTACAAGCAGCCCTAGATAAAAGTATATTTCCTAGAATAGCATCCTATGTAACAGCTCAAGATGCTTGGAAGGCTTTGAAGGAAAGCTTTCAAGGTAGTGATCAAGTGAAGCAGGTCAGGCTTCAAACTCTGAAAAGAGATTTTGAAAATCTCATAATGCAGGAGAATGAGAAAGTAGGAGACTACTGCGTGCGAGTCAAAGCCGTAATAGATAAAATGATCACTCTAGGTGATGAGATTAAACCTGAGGTTGTGGTGAAGAAAGTGTTGCGAACACTTCTTCCTAAGTGGAATCATGTAGCAATCATTATTGAAGAGTCAAAATATTTGACCACTCTTTCCTTTGATGCACTGATTGGTTCTCTCCTTTCACATGAAGAGAGATTGCAGGAATCTCCTTCCACTAGCCACGGAGGCGATGACAAAGCCTTCGCTTCACAAGAAGGAAAAGGCCAAGGTAGAGGTCGTGGCAGAGGTCAGCAAAGAGGAAGAGGCAGGAACAGTCCACGAGGTGGAACCCCAAGCAGAGGAGGATCTTCAAACAGAGGTGGAGGTCAAAACAGAGGTGGTCAACAAAACAAAGGAAAGCATCCAGGTCGAGGAAAAGGAAGTGACAAGTCAAAGCAAGTTTGCTACAATTGTGGTAAACCTGGCCACTTCGCTCGTGGCTGCTGGTCAAAACCCTCACAAGGGAGCAGCAGTAGCCAGAGCAGTCAGTATGGCAATTTTGGAGAAGAGGAAGGGACCTCAAATCTCTTTCTCTCATATGGCCAGTCAGATCAGAACTTGAATGACACCTGGATTTTGGACACTAGGTGTTCAAATCATATGAGTGGCAAAGAAGAACTCTTTGCTATCCTGGATTCTTCCTACAAATCTAGCATCAAGTTAGGAGACGACAAGTCATTGGCGGTTGAAGGCATTGGAGCCTTGGAGGTTCCAACAAAAGAGGGCGTCAAACAGGTGAATGATATCTATTACACACCTCATCTCCAACACAATCTTCTTGAGTGTTGGTCAAATGTTGGAGAAAAACTATAAGTTGCTATTTGATGAGGGTAAATGTATCATTTTTGATAAAAATGATAGTAATAGAGTCATTACACAAGTTCCAATGACTAAGAACAGGTTATTTCCTTTGAAGTTTGGCCAGCCAGGAGGAGATCAATTGGCAAATGTTGCTATTGCAAATCCAAGTGTACTGTGGCACTTGAGATACGGTCATCTGAATTCAGCCAGTTTGAAGATGTTAACTTCTCAAGCGATGGTGACCGGACTTCCTAAAGTTCAGGACAATAAGGAAGTCTGTGAAGGTTGTGCCTTGGGCAAGCACGCTAGAACCAAATTTCTTCAAGGGCAAGCATGGCGGGCCAATTATCCACTCCAGCTAGTGCATTCGGACATCTGTGGTCCAATGCAGACCAAGAGCATTGGTAACAACTCTTACTTTCTTCTTTTCATTGATGATTTTTCAAGAATGTGCTGGATATATTTTTTGAAGCATAAAGATGAAGCATTTGACTACTTCATAGATTTTAAAGCAAGAGTTGAAAATGAAAGTGGATATTCTGTTAAGTGTCTCAGATCAGATAAAGGAGGAGAATACTCCTCAAATGAATTTTTGAATTTTTGTAAAAAACATGGAATAAAGAGGCAGTTCACTGCTGCCTATACTCCACAGCAGAATGGTGTGGCTGAGAGAAAGAACCGCACCATTGTAGAGATGGCAAGATCTATGCTTCAAACGAAGCATTTGAGCAATATGTATTGGGCAGATGCAGCCAGGACCAGTGTGTATATTTTGAATAGGAGCCCTACTTCAAGTTTGAAAGGGAAAACTCCTTACCAAGCATGGTATGGTAAGAAACCAAATGTCAAGCATTTCAGAGTGTTTGGTTCATTGGCTTACTCACACATTCCCGATGAGCAGAGGAAGAAGCTCGATCCCAAGAGTCAAGCATGCATTTTTGTAGGGTACTGTGAGACCACAAAAGCTTACAGACTCTACAATCCCAGGACTCGAAAGATAATACTTTCCAGGGATGTGATTTTTGATGAAGGGGGAGAATGGGGACATCCCCAAATTTATAGTGATGTTGAATCTCATGATGCAGGTTCTTCACAAATTCAACAAGCGCCACAAAAAGGCAAGAAGTCTCCTCCTCCAAGCCCAAGCAGACATTCTACATCCAGTTCATCATCTTCTTCACCAAGTCCTTCTCCACAAAGGTCAGTCAGTTCCTCACCAATGGATATTGATTCTCCATCCAGAGGTAAGAGAACTCTCCAACATCATCCATCTTATCAAATGTTGGATAAAAAAATTTCACGAAGATATACTAGAAGTCAAGCTAGTGAAATGAGTTCTATTTTGCAAAGACTTGAAAATATGCATTTGTATGGTGATGATGACTCCCAAGAACCTCGGGGAGATGTAGTTAACTATGCTTTGTTAACTAGTGCACAGCTTGAACCTTCTAGTTATGAGAAGGCATGTACTCAGAAAATTTGGCAAGATGCCATGAAAGAGGAGATAACCTCTATAAAAAACAACGATACTTGGGAGCTGGTAAAGCTTCCTAAAGGAAAGAAGTGTGTTGGATGCAAATGGGTCTTCAAGACCAAATTCAATGCTGATGGAAGCATTGAAAGACACAAAGCAAGATTGGTAGCAAAAGGATTTACACAGAAGTATGGTATTGATTATGAAGAGACATTTGCTCCTATAGCCCGACAAGAGACCATCAGAACAGTTCTTGCTTTAGCTGCTCACAAGGGTTGGAAAATCCAACACATGGATGTGAAGAGTGCCTTTCTCAATGGGTACTTGACAGAGGAGGTGTATGTTGAGCAACCTCAAGGATTTCAAGAGCAAGGTAAGGAGCACCTTGTTTACAGACTGAAAAAGGCACTCTATGGCCTCAAGCAGGCATCACGAGCTTGGTACTCACGCATTGATGGGTACTTTAAAGATTTTGGGTTCACCAAAAGCAGAAATGAACCCACCCTTTACTACCTAAAGAAAGGTAATGACATCCTCATAGTCTGCTTATATGTGGATGATCTCATATTCATGGGTAGTAATGAAAAAGTGAATATGGAGTTCAAACGCTCCATGATGAAGCAGTTTGAGATGAAGGATCTCGGCTTAATGCATTACTTCCTTGGAATGGAAGTCCATCAGTCAGATACAAGGATCTTCATCTGTCAACATAAGTATGCTCGGGACATGATCAAGAAGTTTGCTATGGAGCATTGCAAACCAGTTGCAACTCCAGTTGGACATGGGATCCAATTAAGCAAAGATGATGGAGCACCAAAAGTTGACGTGACCACTTTCAGGAGCATGGTTGGGAGTTTGATGTTTCTCGCCAACACCAGACCTGATATTTAGTATGTTGTTTCTCTTGTCTCTCGATTTATGGCTAGCCCATCTGAGCTGCATTTGCAAGCAGCTAAGAGAATTCTCAGATATGTGAAGGGTACATTGGATTTTGGAATCCAATACCATAAATGTAACACTATCAAGCTTGTAGGCTTCAGTGATAGTGATTGGGGCAGCAATATTGATGACAAAAAATCAACTTCAGGGAACTGTTTTAGTCTGGGATCAGGACTAATAACATGGAGTTCCAAAAAGCAAACTGTGGTAGCTTTGTCTTCTACAGAAGCTGAGTATATAGCAGTCACCTATGCTAGTACTCAAGCCTTATGGCTAAGAAAAGTGCTGGAAGAGATTGGAGAGCAGCAAAGTGGTCCGACCAGAATCTACTGTGACAACATCAGTGCCATTCAGTTGGCATACAATCCAATCCACCATAGTAGAACGAAGCATTTTGATATGAAGTACCACTTCATCCGAGACATGGTGGAGCATGAAATTGTTGAGCTTAAATTTTGCCGCACTTTGGAGAATGTTGCAGATATCTTCACCAAAGCGATGGCTAAAGCTCAATTTATAAAGCTGAGAGACTGTGTAGTCAGTCCTCTCAACTTTAAGGGGGAGAATGTTGCAAATATGAAGAGGGTTTAGGCCCAGAAATATCTAGATCTTTCTAGGCTCAGTGTGAACACATTCCCAAATCTGTCGGCACCATGTCGGCAATATTTTTTAAAAAATCCCTCCCTATATTCTCTCTCTCTTATTTTTCCTCCCTATTCTTCCGCCACCTTATTCCTCCGTAACCTCCGCTCCTTATTCCTCCACCGCCTTCCTCTTCCCTTATCCCTCCATGTCCCTTATCTCTCCCTCTTCTCCTCCCTATAAATACTTTACCCCTCCTTGTATTCTGTGCGCTGCGGTGTGGAGTAAACTATTTGAAATTAATTAAATAAATTTGTTTTTTATATTATTGCCCACCTTCGCTCAAATTAAACATATGAAAGATCACATGCAGGTCCTGAAATCTGACCAGCTTAAAGTCAAAACAGGGATTGAGGAAAAATTCCTTGAGGTTGAAGAGCGGTTAAAGGAAGGCCCGAAATTATACCAACAGATTAACATTGAAGGACCGGGTGGCAGTTCAGTAAATAGAGATGAAGAAACCCATCATGCTCTTTTTGACACTAATACCCCATTTAAAATGCCCAAATTAGACTTTCCCAAGTTTAATGGAAAGGACGTTGATGGTTGGTTGTGTCGGGCAGATCAATTCTTCAAACTCCATAATGTTCCCCGATATTTATGGGTCACCATGGCATCCTTTAACTTTGAATCTAAGGCCCTACAATGGTATCAGTGGTTACAAAACACGACTCCTGACCCTTCTTGGGAAGACTTTGAGTCCCAATTACTCACTCGTTTTGGCCCTAGTGAGTATGAGGACTTTACAAGAGCCTTAACAAAATTGAAACAGACCTCTACTATTCGAGAATATCAGACTCAGTTTGAGAAATTGGCTAATAGGACAAAGGGTTTGAATGAAGGATTTTTTCAGAGTTGTTTTATCAGTGGGTTGAAAGATGATATCAAGGCAGAGGTAAAAATGTTCAAACCATAGTCTATGATGCAAGCCATAGGATTGGCTAGACTAGCGGAGGAAAACTTTTCTGCCCAAAGGCGGTCATCTAAATTCCCACAGGCCAAACCTACATTTCCATCCAAGTTCACATCGAATACTAGCAATAAATCTCCACCAATCAAGCAATTGACTAGGGAGGAAATGGATGCCCATAGAGCACAAGGCTTATGTTATAATTGTGATGAGAAATATTCACCGAGGCATAAATGTGTACAACATAAATTGTTTTTGTTGGATGTGGATGACTCAACAATGAATGAAATATTTGATGAAGAAGTAGAACCATAGGAGGAAGAGCCTCAGGATGAGGGTGAAGCACAGGAAGAACCACAACCAAAGATTTTTGTCCATGCACTTGCAGGAATCTCGACCCCTCAAACTATGAAGGTAGTAGGATTCTTCAAAGGGCAAAGAATTATAATTCTTATTGATTTAGGCAGTACACATAATTTTATTGATCCCCAAGTAGCTAAGCAAGCAAACTGTTACATACATGCTTGCAACTCTTTTGAAGTCATGGTGGCAAATGGAGGAACATTACCTTGTAAGGGTAAATGCCAAAATGTTAAGTTGAAGATAGGGGACTATGAACTCAAAACTGATATGTTTGCTCTTCCACTTGGAGGATGTGATGTTGTGTTGGGAGCATAGTGGCTCCGTACCTTGGGAATAGTAGCTTGGAACTTTGTCGAATTATGGATGCAATTCTCTCAGAATGGGAGGTCCTACACTCTCCGTGGTTCACCGGCAAGATCTCCGCAGGTTATCAGTTCAAGCTGTATGGAGAAGTTATTAAAAAAATCCTCATATGGGGTAGTAGCCCAATTGTTTGCAATTCAACCACAGACTTTAGAAGTAGATGAACCCCAAGAGGATTTGCAACTCATTTTGACTAAACATAATGTAGTTTTTGCAGAACTGATGGAATTACCTCCACATCGTTCCCATGATCATGCAATACCGTTGGTACTAGGTAGCTTGCCACCTAACATCAGACCCTACAGATACCCCTATGCGCTTAAGTCAAAAATTGAGAAGTTGGTTCAAGAGTTACTAAAAATAAGGGTAATTCGACCTAGTAATAGTCCTTATTCTTCTCCGGTACTATTGGTTAGAAAGAAATATGGGTCATGGTGGCTATGTATAGACTTTTGTGAGCTCAATAAGCTCACCATTAAGGACAAATTTCCTATCCCTATGATCGATGAATTGTTGGATGAGTTACATGGCACAAAGTTTTTCTCCAAGTTGGATCTCCGCTCTAGCTATCATCAGATAAGGCTCAAGGAGGAAGATATCCCCAAAACAACATTCTAAACTCATGAGGGCCATTACAAATTTTTGGTCATGCCATTTGGCCTAACTAATGCACCATCAATATTTTAGAGCCTCATGAATAATGTCTTCTACCCATTTCTTCGCAAGTTTATTTTGGTTTTCTTTGATGACATTCTCATCTATAGTCGCACTTGGGCTGAGCACTTACAACATCTGGATCAAACTTTGAAATTATTGTGGGACCATCAATTATTTGTCAAACGATCCAAATGTTCCTTTGGCATGCAGGAGGTTGAATACTTGGGGCATATTGTTTCATAGGAGGGAGTCAAGGTTGACCCCATGAAAATTGAAGCTATCCAGAATTGGCCTAAGCCACAAACTCTCAAGGCGCTTCATGGATTTTTGGGTCTCATGGGCTATTACCACCGATTTGTACAAAATTATGGAAAAATAGCCACCCCCTTAATGACCATGTTGAAAAAGAATTCATTTATGTGGTCAACTCCAGTAGAACAAGCGTTTGCAGATCTTAAGGAGGCTATGATTTCGACCCCGGTGTTGGCTACTCTGATTTTTCCAAACCATTTATAATTGAAAGTGATGCTTCGGGTCATGGCATTGGGGTTGTATTAATGCAAGAAGGGCGACCCTTAGCTTTCACCAGTAAGGCGCTATCAGGCAAAAATTTGGGAAAATCTACTTATGAAAAAGAAATGATGGCCATCCTCCATGTTGTTAATCATTGGCGACCATATCTCATTGGGAGACATTTCTCTATTAAAACGGACCACCAAAGTTTGAAATATTTCTTGGAACAAAGGGTATCTACTCCAGCACAATAGAAATGGGTTTCAAAATTGTTGGGGTATGATTATGACATCATGTATAAGAAAGGAAAGGAGAATATTGTGGCAGATGCCCTCTCCCGTCAATTTGAGGATCAAGTGACAATGTGTGCCCTTTCGTCCCCACTTCCCCAATGGGTCTCCCAACTTCAAGAAGACACGACCAAGGACCAATCCTTACAGACCTTGCAGGAACAACTACAAAGGGATCCCAATTCGCATGTCGGATATTCATGGGATGGACACCTGTTAAGATATCAAGGTCGCATTGTGGTCTCCAAAACTTCATCACTCCATGAGGATATTATGAGGGAGATGCATGCTTCACCTACTGCAGGCCATTCAGGATTCTTGAAGACATATGAGAGAGCTAAAAGGTCATTCTATTGGGAGGGAATGAAAAAATATATTCAAACTTTTGTGGCCGAATGTGAAATTTGCCAATGGATGAAAGGATAAACGGTTCATACTCCAAGCACTCTACAACCATTGCCAATCCCAAACAATGTATGGACTGATATCTCCATGGATTTTATTGAAGGGCTTCTTAAATCCAGAGGAAAATCGGTCATTCTTGTGGTGGTGGACCGTCTCTCAAAGTATGCTCATTTTTGTTCCCTCGCCCATCCTTACCATGCCTCCACCATTGCTCAAATATTCATGGACTCCATTTTCAAACTCCACGGTATGCCCAAATCCATTGTGTCTGACCATGACCCCACTTTTACCAGTCGATTTTGGCAAGAACTATTTAAACTGCAGGGAACACAACTACGAATGAGCTCAGCCTACCATCCACAGACGGATGGGCAAACTGAAATTGTCAACAAGTGCTTGGAAACCTACCTTTGTTGTTTTACCTCCAAGCACCCAACACAGTGGGCTAAGTGGCTGCCTTTGGCTGAGTGGTGGTACAACACTTCATTCCACACAACTTCCAAAATGACTCCTTTTGAGGCAGTTTATGGGTACCCACCTCCATCACCCTCTTCATATGTTCCTAGAAACTCCAAAGTTCAGGCGGTGGATGCAACTCTTCAAGAGCGTGCCCAACTTTTGCAGCAATTGAAGGAGAACTTGGTGCTGGCTCAAAACCAGATGCGACAACAGACTGACCAACACCGTTCTGAGCGCAACTTCAATGTAGGCGATATGGTCTTTCTTCAACTCCAACCCTACAAACAATCTTCCATGCAACTTCGAGCTCATCAAAAATTGGCAGCACGATTTTATGGACCCTACCAGATATTGCAACGGATTGGACAAGTGGCCTATAAGCTTGCGTTACCACCTTCTTCCAAGATCCATCCAGTCTTCCATGTCTCTTGTCTCAAGAAGGTACTCGACAATCGCATTCAAGTTCAGTCAACACTCCCTGAGTTAGATGATGAAGGCTCGATCATCTTGGAGCCTAACAACATTTTGGACCGAAGAACCCGCACTCTCCGTAACCGCACCATCACTGAAGTCTTGGTCCAGTGGCAAGGTTTACAGCCAGAAGATGCTACATGGGAGCCTCTCCAATAGCAGTTTCCTCATCTCCAGCTTTGAGGACAAAGCTTTTTGAAGGGGAAGGGCATGTTAGGACCCCATCCTAACCTTATTATGTAATTACCCCCTTCCTAACGTGGGGACCCCATCTTAATAATATTATGTAATGTTTTGTAATGTGTATGTGGCATTTGAGGCGCCTAGACAAGTGGGGCCATTTAATGTAACCGTTATTAAGAATGTAACTGCTTGTTTGGTAGAAGATTCTAGCTCGGGTGGCCACTTGCATGTGAAGCCAACCCTTGAGCGTTATAGTTAGGGTTACGAAGAGTCTTTAAAAAGGCAAGGGGGCATAGATGAAGGCATCTCTCATATTTTGTTGTATCGAAGCTCTGCTTCTAAGGAGGTTGCCCCCTCGAAGAGGCCTGCGATTCTGTAATGTGTTCTTGCTTTCTGCAATATAATCTGCTGCATTTCCATTTCATCTTGCAATATTGTTAATTTCAAGCTCATTTTCTATTATTATTGCAATATTGTGTGGATGTGCTTTTATTTTACTGCAAGGTTTATAACAGAGGTCCAAGGTTCGAATCTAGCATAGGATAGGGCCGTACACCATGCTCTAGTAATCGGAGTCTGGTTGAATAAACATTGTATAAACAAAAACATGAAGATCGTCCCATATGGCCTATGGCCTCATGGACATTTTAAAAAGAAAACTACTTTAGCAGCATTCTTAGTCATGATATCTATTGTGAGAGTAGATTTGCATTTCTTTCCAACAAGCTGCCTAATTCACATTTCAACCAGCTCAGAAATTGCAAGGAATATTGCAAAATCAATTGCCGATATAGAACAGAAGGTTCAGAGAAAGTATACGAGCCAATGTATCCATATATAACCAGCTATAGAGTTTAGCCCTCCAATGAATTAATGCCTAGGAGGTAAAAGAGGTGAAATGGACAGCAAACAATTTACATTCCACTAACATTAAATATTTACGACATACTAATCTGCAGCAACGGTGCACACAAAAACAAATTGATACAAGGTCAATGACAACAACACATATAAAAATCCAAAGAAACACAAATTTAAATGTTTTAACCTTTTTATACACTTAAGTGATAGAACCTGTACTTTCAAATCACATGAGTGGGAGTGGTTTTAATCAGTTTACAATTCAACAAGAAGGCAAACTGACTAATTTCTTGAAAACAATCATGATGCTAAAGTACAAATGCTGACAAGTTCCCTACCTCCTTTTCCAATTTCTCATAGATTTGCCAGAAATGTCTAACCAGTGCTTCCTCATCATATGACATCTTTGAACCAGCAAAAATCACATCTTTGCAGTACTGCAAATATGATTGCAAATCTTTTCCATAATCTGACATCAAAACTGAATTCTCAGTAATGTGTTGGATTCCAAAAAACATAGTGCAAGAGTAGAATCATTCTAGTGTTTGTGGAAAGACTATGATAACCAAAATGTATGATTTACAGGCAAACATAAAACAATATAATTCAGTGACTACAAGTGATATTGTTAACAACTTAGAAATTATTCTAAGAGCTAGAATATGAAAGGGTTGTAGTAGATAGAACTTGAAATCAAACCAGGAGTTTTAAGGAAACATACTCTACCTAGTACTGACCTAAGTTTAGAAGATCGGCAAAATAAAAATTTAAACCGAAGGATAGTGCATATTAACCCACTGTTCTAAGCAGTTTTTCTGTTCGGAAGCTTCTTGAAACATGCCCCTTAAGGGGCTGCACTACACAACACAGAGACCAATTTTCACCATTAAACACTGACAATCAAGGGTATCTATTATATCAAAGTTGGCTAGAAGTTGGTGTCCTCACTTCAATTCATATTTTATTTGAATGGGGGCAAACCTTGGATGGAATGAAAATCCTTGCAGGCATTAGGCAGTATGAAACTCTACCAAAGTCAGCAGTGAGCCCAGGTATCAATGACTAAGTGAAAAAAATATATATCAGATGAAAGTGATGACAAAAAAAACTGTTAGTTTGTCATTGGGATGGGTCTAGCTTATGTGACATCATTACGCTGTGCTTTGACCATAAATTGACAGGTGGTAATACCAAGGGGCTGAGTCACAGACTGGGAAGATGTTAACATCATTGTTGACAAGCAGATTCGAAAACCACTTTTCTTCTTCCAATTGGAATCTATGTTACTTACAGCTTTGACCATAATGAGGATTGCTTTTCTATTAGAAACCATATTTTCCAGGTCCAATCCAACATGGCAACTGCTTGTAGGTTGACTGGAACAGCAAAAACTGGAATGTACTAATTACTCTACTTCCTCACTGACGGTCATTTTTATTATTTTATATATGGATAGACAGGCTTCCTAAACTGATGTATTAATGTATTAGAGGTCCTGCTCTAACATGAGAAAATCAAGAATGATGACTCTAAAAGGTAACCGTATGCTCAATGTCTTCAGAGGTATCCCAGTATTTAAATTCGATTCTCAGCAAATAGTAGAGTCCACTGTCTATATTGAAATTTCATGCATATTGATAAGCACACAAAAATATAAGCCATAACTAAAATGAATGAAGCCAGGTTTGACTAACGCTTAAGCTTTTCAAAATTCAAATATGGAAAAGAGATTTAAAGAGAAAACTTTTGTCACTAACCAAATTTATCAGTATTGTCTTGATGCCAAGATTGAAGATTCTGCAGCATAGTTGTGGCATCTAGCTCCTGATCCTGAAAACATGTTGAACTGGGAAACTCTCCTTCTGATTTTGCAATCTGATTTGTAGAAAGACTATTATTTTCAGTATTCTCATTATTTACACAAGCATCTAGTTTACATGGTCTGTCTAGCTGCTCCTTGGAAAGTTCTTGACTACAAGCTTCATTAGTTGAGCCAGAAGCAACTTTGTCATTAGATGACATGCTCTTTTCCAAGTAACCTTGACCATGAATGTCATAAATTATTCTTACAATCACTACCAACATACTCATAGCATAGACACGAGTTGGAAAGTCACTAGCATCTGCTGACAACCATAAACCAGGATGCACTGACCATTCATGCATATGTGACAATGCAGGAAATAGCTTATCCTCTGGTAAACCCAGTTGTTTGAGGAAGCGACGGGACATTGAATGAAAATTTATAGGAGGAAGCTCTAGACCAATGCGTTTTGCAAGGCATCCAGACATTAACTCTAACTGTCGTGGTCCAAGCACTCGGTTAGGCCTTAACAAAAATTTTGAACTCATTGGCCATGGTTTTGAATCTGCACCCAATGTTTTTTCAATTTCCACAAATGCAGCCAAATAAGGGAGCCTTCCTTCCAGCGCCCATTTGATCATGTCTGTTGGCAGAATAGCCTCCCTAGCAATATGACAAGCCAAGAATGAAACAGCTAAAGATGTGGCCAATGGAATCCGATCCTTGAGTGACCTTACCCAAATAATCCGTGCCTTTTGCCCATATAAGCTGGAACGAGGCTCTGAATTGAACTTTGCGCTTTCCTGATATCGCGAAGTAGATAAATTTTTATCATCAGACCCTGCAAAGAGTAGTTTTAAATTCCCATCAAACTTGGAAACCACAAAAAAATAGGCTATTAACAAAATAAATAAATAACAATAAATATAAACTATTGGTTCTGGCTTAATGCAAATAAAACCATGATATAAACCAAAGTGAACAAGGAAACATTGGTGTAACTCTTGTTTCTCTTGTTGGACTATAAAATGCATTTCTTCCAAAAGGAATAAGTAACAAAAAACGATTCTGATGCAATGAGTTTGTAACGATTTTAATAGGGATGGAAAGGTAAAGCAGGAGTGGTAAGCATATGCAGCCATAAGAACTATTAAAATGAAGTTCTGAGAAAAAGCAGGGAGACATAAGCTACCTCCAAGATTTCAGATTCAAAAAGTGTTCTCGGAACAGAAATTCATTTGGCTTAGATTACTTTACAATTGGTTCCTCATGTCCTCTAAGATGTCGTAAAGGACTGCAGATGAGTTTCTGATGAGTTGATAGTATGCTCATTTCTTTGGTGTGTGTTTTCTTCGGCCAGCACTAAAGTTTTAAGACTCCTGTCAAGGAATGGGATTATCTTGGGTCCTTATTTAAGCAGAACGTTGGAGAATTTTCATATAATTTATTCTTCCACCTTGAAAGTCTAGATAAAAGCACAGTTTCAAGAAGCCCTCCCCTAACCACTATAGATTGCTTAAATTCTTCAATTCCTTGTCTAGTTATCACTGATTTCTAGTTAAAACTTCCAAGAATAGACTGCAGATGATTGAACTGGACAATGCTCACTTCGAGTTTCAAATAATTTAGCACATTCACAGAACTATATTTTTCCAATTATAGCAATATCTGTCTGATCTCAGTCTCCATAAATGTCCAGAATTATCTTGAATTGTGATTTGACGCACTTATTGCCTTAACTACTTATAGGTCAACTCTCGTATTACAAAGTTTATCAATTTTGAAAATTAGACACCTTGCTAATTTTTCTACTCATCAGTTTTGCAGCTGCACTATAAATTTAAATGCTCAGAGTCATAACGAGGCACTCCGATCTATGGATTTATCAATAATGATTGAAAGAGACTTTCTCATAATTTGATGCTATTTCATGTAACATTGTGGATTCCCTAAAAACATGTAGTAAATGACATTTCCTTGCTTGTAACTGTTTCTGACTTATAAATAACAGTTTTTGCTTGTCTACAGTTTATTCCACTATATTGACACCTTGTTATATTAGCTGCAACTAGTTGCAAAAATTCTGCTGCTAATCGGTAGCTGCAGATCTATTAAGATTATGGCAAAGCTCAAAACACAATAGGGTGTATGGCTTTCAAGAAAATCACCTCCCAACAATCGAGGGATTTCCACTGTCTCAACTTTCAGCCATAATTAACAAGTACTTTGGATGGTAATACATTCTGCAAAGACACAATCCATCAACCGCAAATTATTATGAAGAATTTGTGATTTTGATGAGATGCATGGATATATGAGAATTGGAGGAATAATAGTTGGACATATTCATACCCTTTCCAAAAAGATACTCAGCAGCTGTGCATGCATTCAAAAAAGTTATAGACAGTCTACCAAGACAGATTGGGATTGGTAGATCATGAACAACTGTGACACAAAGTTACTCTTTCCAAAGAGTTCTCACAAATTTACAACAAATAGTTCAAACAATATACCTAGATTATCTATTTTGCCACAATGTGAGGTGACAGCTGTAAAACCAACTACAAAATTATGTTTGACATATAAATCAAAACCTGGAAGTTCCAGTTTATATCTATTTTTCATTCAATAAAAGCCTCAAGAATTCTGAAGAGAAGACAGTGTTTCATCTTACCTTCATCCTTCCGCCTGTGGTCTTCATATAGGGCATCTGCAGCTTGGAGTGCTTCAGTGGCCCATGTTTTCCGTAAAACATGCGCAGATGCTACAAGATGCAACCAGATTGGCCCAGCCAACCCACAAATCAAAGGGCTCACTCCAAAGTTCTCCACCAGAGACTCACATTGCATCTCTATCATTATTTGCACACCCTCTAAATACCTTTCTCTAATTTGAGAAGATAAAGTCTCATAATCCAATGCAGCAGAATTGTGTTGGGACCCAAAATCTCGCAATGGGACATCATCATCTGAGTCATTCACATTGGCAGGTTGTGAACACCTCTGTTCACCAGTCATATTAATTCCCTGCATTTTTGTGAACATTTCTACTTGAGCTTGCCTATCAATCTCATCTTGGGACTGAACTGGAGCCTGCATTTTTCTTCGAAAAGAAGTATTGTAAATTCCTTGAAAGACCATCTCCTCATTCTCCATTTCCTGCTCTATAAGGTCCTGAGATTGTGTGGCACATACTCGACAGTAATAAAATCCATCTCCTCCACTAATCATTCCAATACATCCACACACATTACACATTGTGCCCTCCATTGAGAATGATTATTTAGTTCTGTATATAAAACAAATGCACTTATCAATCAAATCTATGTGTTTTGACCATCCTCTACTAAAACTCAAGTGCAGGCATAGATTTCAAACCCAGGCAGTGAATATGAAGGAACTCAGTAATAAAATCCATCTCCTCCACTAATCATTCCAATACATCCACACACATTACACATTGTGCCCTCCATTGAGAATGATTATTTAGTTCTGTATATAAAACAAATGCACTTATCAATCAAATCTATGTGTTTTGACCATCCTCTACTAAAACTCAAGTGCAGGCATAGATTTCAAACCCAGGCAGTGAATATGAAGGAACTCAAATTTAACAAAAACAATGAAGGCATCCTACAATTTTAACTCTATTGAGAGAAGGGAGGTAATTACCACTTGAGTATCTGTTTTAGACTTTGTAGATGCAATTCTTTTATTGTTCTATTTCTGATGGAGTCCTAAAAGGCAGGATTTGGCATGTCTCTGCAAAATCCAATGCTTTAAATGTCTAACCATATGCACAATATAAATGTATTACTATTAGCAACCAGTAATTAATATGTTAACAAATTTTATTTTCAACAAGTTTACACAAGTTTTTATGAGGGGTCGCGGTCCCCTCATACCGAGTGGGGTTTGAACCTTGGACCTCTCAAAGAGAGGCCAAAACCCTTACCACTGCAGTAAGCTTGCAGCTAAAGAAGACCCAATTTTTACTACTATTATTTATTTTTTTTAAATTGGTTATATGGAATTGAAACTAGCTCCATCTGTATTCCATAATGACCACATAGTGATATTGCAGCAGCTTGACCATTATGCATGTATCACTTGGCAAAATTCGAACCTCAATCTCCTCGTTGAAAGTCGAGGAATTTAACCGGTTGAGCTAATGCCATTTGACATACCATTAACTTTTTGAGCACCTATGTTTATATTATAGTTTCCCCTTTGATAGAACATTGAGTAAAGTGTAAACAAACATAGATAATATCAGTGGGTTTATAAAAATTTAAGACAAAACATATGTACTCCATTCATGTACCATAGATATCATACTCAGATTCAACTAGATAGAGGTGGGTGCCATATTACAATGTGTTGTAAGCTTGGGCCACATTCTTAAATTTTAAAAATCGGATCATGATCAAGCATACACGTGTTTGCTGAATGACAATCTTGACACATACATTCCTACCATTTAAACATCCAACCATACTCAAGAGTACCTGAGTTTACGACTTCGTCACATGTTTGCCGAGGTAATGTACCTTAGTGCAATGAGGATGATTTGAATCTAGACCACAACTCCGTGGGCTAAACTTTACACTATTGTTTACAAACAAAGGGTCACAAATAATTATGATGGATCCCTATTTATATTTGTTATACAGCAAATGTTGTATTAAATATTATCACTAACTTTATATTTAAAGAGAGTTAAGTTTAGACTAATTTTATATTTTTAATGAATTCCACACACATGAAAAAAAAATAGTCAGCATACTATTAAAAATTATTTAGAAGATGAGAAATCTATTATTTGATGTTTTATTATTTAAATACAATTTAAATGATAGTATAAATAAAGAAAGAAAGAAATTCATCTTTATTAGTAAAATTATATAAATAATAAATAATAATCACTCGTTATTTTTAACTTGGTAAAATATGTAAATAATGATACAATATGCTATAAACAATTAAATTATAAAAATTAAAAGTACTTATCATTTTCCCCAAGGGGTTCGGGGTAATTGAATGGAAGTGATAAGTTTTGCATTATAGAATAACTTGGTAAAATATGTAAATAATGATACAATATGCTATAAACAATTAAATTATAAAAATTAAAAGTACTTATCATTTTCCCCAAGGGGTTCAGGGTAATTGAATGGAAGTGATAAGTTTTGCATTATAGACCAAGATTCCAATCCCATGAACCGTAACATTTGTCCACTAGGTTGGCACAAGTGGTGAGAAACCAAGAGTTTTACAACCTAAGCCATGATTCCCATCCAATGGGTCAACCTAAACATGCTCATGGGATTTGGCAAAAGTGGTGAGGAGCAAAGAGTTTCATGCTAGAAGTGAAGGTTCCAATCCCATGTGTGAACCTAACATTTTACCCAAGGGTTTGGACCAAGCAATGGGAAGAAATAAGTTTTACACTGCAAACCAAGGTTCCAATCTCATGGGCAAAACTGTACATTTTAAAAATCAAATGGCACAAGCTCAAGCAATTAAAAATGTCGACTTCCAAGCCAATGGTCAAGGTTCAAATCTTGATAGGTAATATATGCATGTGTCATAGTGGTATTGTCATAATACCAATATGCAGTTGGTCGAATTACCGTGGAAACATAATCATGATGCAATATGGGAGGGGTCTCTCTCTATCTATCTATATATGTGTGTCTGTCAGAGAGAGAGAGTGTGTATCATGTTTATATTTTTTTTGGCAATATCCTAGTGAGAAAATGAGATTTTACAAATGTAAGATCAATCCAATGGTTACTGTTGGCAATTTTGCCACATTAAATTTTTTGATAAACTTTGGCCTAAGTATGGAGCTTTAAAGCGGCGAAGAGCATGCGGAGGTGTTCAGGTTTTCGCGGGCCATAAACGGGGGCGATAAAAGGGATGAAATAAGCTTTGGATATTTTATCATTGCAGATCTTCTCGCTAGCTTTCCGACGATATATTATAATAGGCGATCGGGTCAGCGGATCAAAAGTTATGGCCCCGGGAAGCAGGACCAGGAAGCTCAATTTCGGGCCAGAAAATTGACTAAGTGTCGGGCCCCGCCCGACTGCGCTCATCCTCCCGACTGCGCTCAGCCTCCCAACTGCGCTCATACAAAGGCCCAAAAATTTTCTAAGTGTTGGGTGCGCAACCCGACTTCGCAGCGAAGTCGGGTTGCGCCCTTAATTTTGTGCGCACTTGGGGAGCCGAAGTGCGGAGAGCTGAACAGAAATTTCTCTAAGTATGAGAGCGGGAAGTCGGGGTGCACTCTCTTTCCTCCGCGCACCTGGGAAGTAGTGGATCATGAAAATTGACTAAGTGCCAGAGCGCAACCCGACTTCGCAGCGAAGTCGGGTTGCGCCCGATTCTCGTGCTGCGATCGAACAGTGCCAAATTGGCTAAGTGTTGGAGTGCGCAACCCGACTTCGCAGCGAAGTCGGGCTGCGCCCTCTAGCTTGCGCGCAGTTGGGCAATATCTTCCAAGCAGCCCAAAAACAGACTAAGGCACGGAGGCCTCCCCAACTTCGTTGTTCCCCGGTTGCGCTCCTTTTCCAAGCAAAGTAGGACACAAGAGAGAGACTGCCTTTCAAGGCAGATGTGCCCCCCGTCAGAAGTTGACAAGTGTCCAGCCTCGGGATCCGAGCCGAGATGTGACGGGAAAAAGGACAAGCATGGGCCAAAACCACCTCTTCCAGCTGCCCTCATTTAAGCTGACGCCAAGTTCCATCTACCACAACTACCCGCATTCATGCTGACTCGAAGTTTCATCAACCGCACTGCCACGTAGCTGCCAAGTCTTCAGGAGGACCTTGTTGCCAGTACAACCCCTGTCTGCAGGAGTCAACATCAGCAGCTCTTTCGCCGCTTTTGTCAGCTTTTGTCAGCTCTGGGATTTCGTGCCCAGGATTGTAATTGGGGGGAAACTGCGCTATAAATAGCCGCACCACATCATTGTAAAAGGGGGGGGGACATATTGCTAGAGGACTCTGCTGTGACGGACCACCTTCTAATTAATTCAAAGCATCCTTGGCTCTGCTTACTGTCATCATCTTTTATGCTGCCTCTCCTTGTCATTTCTGCCTCATGTTTCTTATTTCATTGCTTACTGTTGTACTGAACTCTGGACTCCGGTATTTGATGATTAAGTATTCCTGGAATGCATAGATAGAGGATACATAGGATAGAATCGCAGTCACCTTTTATGCTGCCTTCCGCTAGTATTTCTGCTTCATGTCCATTTATATTTCTGTCTGTCTGAATTCTGAATTCTGAATTCTGGATTTGGGCATTGGTGATTATTTGGATCTGGAATACTAAACAGAAGGATACATAGGGTAGAATAGCAGCTGCAGTTTCTGTTACATGCTTTGTTTTAATTGTTGTTGGTTCGGATGCAAATTTGCGATCGTGCTGCTTGTTCTCCCCCCACCCGAAACGCATGATATTTACATCTCTTTCCTGTTCCCTTATCTTTTTCAATCTCTTTCCAGTTCCTTTTTCCCCCTTTTTTAAATCTCTTTCCTGCACCCTTATCTAAACCCCCCAAGTAGGTTAGGAAAGGAGCCGGCCTTCTCCGGAGATCGGCACGGGGGGCATCCCTTCCTCCCGGCCTTTCAATGTTGGTCTGCGGGTCTAGGGCGCATTGACACACCAAGTCCTTCCCAGGTGGCGGATCCGTGGCCAACAGTTTTTGGCACGCCCGGTGGGACGAACAGTCTCCATATTTTCAGGAAGCCCGAGTTGGTGAATCTCTGGCTTGCCTTCATCTGGCAAAATCACCTGGCGACTCTGACTGAGCTGAAGATCCAGATTTCTTGATCGCAGGCGCCTTCTTTTTTTAAGCTAATAGAAGACACCCCGGAGGAATCAAGGTTTGGTGAGCAGCCTTGACCTCACAAGCGGAGAAATGAATGTTCACCTACAGTCTCCATATTTTAAGGAAGCCCGAGTTTGGTGAATCTCTGGCTTGCCTTCATCTGGCAAAATCACCTGGCGACTCTGACTGAGCTAATATATGGAAGCCCGAGTTGGTGAATCTCTGGCTTGCCTTCATCTGGCAAAATCACCATGGCAAATCCCTCATACTATGCAAAGCCCTAGAATGCATCTGTGTGGAGCTCGAGAGGCAAATCTCGTCCAAAGTCACCAGTGGGAATATGCAAACACCGCCCAAATGATGAATAATATGGTTGCTTGCAGTTTCCATCAGGAGACGAGCCAAGAGGAGGAACAAAATCCAGTGGCAAATTCTGAACACAAAGAGGGCACATTTTTGCACCCTTTTTGTGTCCCAGGGCATAGCACGCAAGCATTCAGCCAAAGCCCAATAAGCATGCCTCACCAGGAGGCTGATCCTGAGGAGACCCCGGCTAAAGGCCTATCGCCGGAAAGCTCCTGCTATCGCATCAAGGAGTTGGAAGAACTCGTGCTCGAGAGCCCACAGGTGGTGGACTCTCTAGAGTGGTGGTATTGGCTCCAACCATCACCGCAACCGGTACCCGAAGAGGGCTCCCGTCTGACAAATCTCCTTGCCACATGGTTCATCAATTGTATGGGTACCGGCATGAATGATAACCTGCCACGTTGCACCATGTTCGCAACCTGGCAAACTTTGGGAGGCCAGCCGGACTTCAAAGATCAACTGAAGTACAATCAGATCTGGTCCGGACACTGCAGGTTCACCGGATAGGCAACCAAAGCTAGATTTGTGTTGGCGGCATGCCAATCATGCCGCAAAATTTTGTGTAAATGATATAAATAAGTCGGCTAGTATGCAAAGTTTTAGTTGTTTTCTTAGTTTAGTTTGTGCAGTGTTTTTGTTTTAGTGTTCTAAGAGGGCCATGGGTGCCAAGGGTTTGAGAAAGAGGTTGCTGCCGGCAGTGAGTATCAAGAGGACGGCGAGGGTGACTCCGTTGCCCAATGGATAAAGGCCTGGGTCCTCACATTGAGGCGAGCTCAATGCCCCGCGAGCCGCCAGGAATGTTGGCAATTTTGCCACATTAAATTTTTTGATAAACTTTGGCCTAAGTATGGAGCTTTAAAGCGGCGAAGAGCATGCGGAGGTGTTCAGGTTTTCGCGGGCCATAAACGGGGGCGATAAAAGGGATGAAATAAGCTTTGGATATTTTATCATTGCAGATCTTCTCGCTAGCTTTCCGACGATATATTATAATAGGCGATCGGGTCAGCGGATCAAAAGTTATGGCCCGGGAAGCAGGGACCAGGAAGCTCAATTTCGGGCCAGAAAATTGACTAAGTGTCGGGCCCCGCCCGACTGCGCTCATCCTCCCCACTGCGCTCATACAAAGGCCCAAAAATTTTCTAAGTGTTGGGTGCGCAACCCGACTTCGCAGCGAAGTCGGGTTGCGCCCTTAATTTTGTGCGCACTTGGGGAGCCGAAGTGCGGAGAGCTGAACAGAAATTTCGCTAAGTATGAGAGCGCAACCCGACTTCGCTGCGAAGTCGGGGTGCGCTCTCTTTCCTGCGCGCACCTGGGAAGTAGTGGATCATGAAAATTGACTAAGTGCCAGAGCGCAACCCGACTTCGCAGCGAAGTCGGGTTGCGCCCTGATTCCTGTGCGCAGTCTGAACAGCTGCCAAATTGGCTAAGTGTTGGAGTGCGCAACCCGACTTCGCAGCGAAGTCGGGCTGCGCCCTCTAGCTTGCGCGCAGTTGGGCAATATCTTCCAAGCAGCCCAAAAACAGACTAAGGCACGGAGGCCTCCCCAACTTCGTTGTTCCCCGGTTGCGCTCCTTTTCCAGGCAAAGTAGGACACAAGAGAGAGTGCCTTTCAAGGCAGATGTGCCCCCCGTCAGAAGTTGACAAGTGTCCAGCCTCGGGATCCGAGCCGAGATGTGACGGGAAAAAGGACAAGCATGGGCCAAAACCACCTCTTCCAGCTGCCCTCATTTAAGCTGACGCCAAGTTCCATCTACCACAGCTACCCGCATTCATGCTGACTCGAAGTTTCATCAACCGCACTGCCACGTAGCTGCCAAGTCTTCAGGAGGACCTTGTTGCCAGTACAACCCCTGTCTGCAGGAGTCAACATCAGCAGCTCTTTCGCCGCTTTTGTCAGCTTTTGTCAGCTCTGGGATTTCGTGCCCAGGATTGTAATTGGGGGAAACTGCGCTATAAATAGCCGCACCACATCATTGTAAAAGGGGGGGGGACATATTGCTAGAGGACTCTGTTGTGACGGACCACCTTCTAATTAATTCAAAGCATCCTTGGCTCTGCTTACTGTCATCATCTTGTATGCTGCCTCTCCTTGTCATTTCTGCCTCATGTTTCTTATTTCATTGCTTACTGTTGTATTGAACTCTGGACTCCGGTATTTGATGATTAAGTATTCCTGGAATGCATAGATAGAGGATACATAGGATAGAATCGCAGTCACCTTTTATGCTGCCTTCCGCTAGTATTTCTGCTTCATGTCCATTTATATTTCTGTCTGTCTGAATTCTGAATTCTGGATTTGGGCATTGGTGATTATTTGGATCTGGAATACTAAACAGAAGGATACATAGGGTAGAATAGCAGCTGCAGTTTCTGTTACATGCTTTGTTTTAATTGTTGTTGGTTCGGATGCAAATTTGCGATCGTGCTGCTTGTTCTCCCCCCACCCGAAACGCATGATATTTACATCTCTTTCCTGTTCCCTTATCTTTTTCAATCTCTTTCCAGTTCCTTTTTCCCCCTTTTTTAAATCTCTTTCCTGCACCCTTATCTAAACCCCCCAAGTAGGTTAGGAAAGGAGCCGGCCTTCTCCGGAGATCGGCACGGGGGGCATCCCTTCCTCCCGGCCTTTCAATGTTGGTCTGCGGGTCTAGGGCGCATTGACACACCAAGTCCTTCCCAGGTGGCGGATCCGTGGCCAACAGTTACCTACAAACAACAAAGCACCTCTAAGAGATCTCAATACAAAATAAAATATCTTATCAACCAATTTAGAATAAGTTCTCATCATCTTGCAATTGAAATAGGACAATAGAAAAATATAAAAATTGAAAAATGACTAAAATTACTCTGAACACAATGAGAAGTTGTTGCAACATAATAACTTGTGCAGCTTATACCATCTACAAGAGTAGATGGATATCTTAAAGAGAATACCAACATCACAAGATGCCCACAAACAAGATATTTATGGATTGGTCTTGCGGCAGTGTTGAAGTTAATTGCGGATGAGCTTAAAAAAAAAAAAAATCTTACCATTGTAATATATTTTTCTCTTTTTTTTTCTGTCTCATAGATCCTACTAGGTCTCTTTTGAACAAAATAAAAAATATTTCATTTCATCTCGTTAAACATGCATATAATTTAAGTCCGGCAAGCCTGGTTTAGCGGTAAAATAAAGGCAATGTTGCCAAGAAGATGAGGGTTCAAGCCTTGCCAAGGCCAGCCTCCCCACAATTGCTTGGCCCAAGTTAATTGGGGTCAAAAATGGTCAAATTCGGGTGAGCACCCTGGGTGATTTTGAAGTCATAGATTAACCCTCTCCGTGTTTCTAAGGCCAAATAGGGATCTAAGCTTGATGATGCTTCAGTTGCTTCCTTCCCATTAAAAATGCAAATCTGAGGACTTGTCAAAGTGATGGTTAGGAGATTTTTTTTTTTTTTCCGCAGTGGTAAAGTTCTTGGGTTTTCATTCAGGAGACTCAAATTCAAACCCCACTTGGTACGAGGGGATTGGGACCCTCATAAAAACCCGTGTAAACTTAAATTTTTTAAATAGCTGCAAGCTTACTGTAGTGGTAAGGGCTTTGGCCTCTCTTTGGGAGGTCCAAGGTTCAAACCCCACTCAGTATGAGGGGACCAGGACCCCTCATAAAAACCTGTGTAAACTCATTGAAAAAAAAGTGATGGTCAGGAGAGACTACATGGGGAGTAGTTGAGGTTTTGTTTGGCCAAAAACAAAGCATGCATATAATTTTATATTATTTTAACTTGTTTTATATTTTAAATAAAAAAGCTTTAGTGCTTGGAAAATACTTACAAATAGCAAAGATTTTTTCACCTATCAAATAGCTAAATTGAAAAGTGAACTAAATCCCTATTTATATATTTAGGAATTATAAAGCAATAAAATACCCTTATTTCTACTTTGTTTATGCCTTAAGAATTGATATTCTGTAAGGTAACGTATTAAGCACTTACAACCAATAAGCTTATGCAACTTATGCTTAAGAGCCTCAAATGTTAAACTTGCTATGTAGACTTATGATCAATTATTAATATAATTGTGCCCCACCAAAACTACATGTATATCAACAAATACAAATTATCATGGTATTACAACATCAGGGGCAAACGTGCATCAGAATGCAGAGATTTGAACTGAAATGCACTTACAATTGCATCCCATTTAACATAACTCCACAATGCTTTGGAATAAAATGTTAAGGTTCAACTATGGGATTAGAACCTTGTTATGGCATGAAACTCCTTGCTCCTCACACCTTGCCCCAAACCCCTTGAGCAGCATTCAGCAGAGCTCCTACATTAAACCAAAAGAGAAAAAAACTTGATACTTCTGAAAAGGGTTTGGATCCAAATATGAATACATGCAATAAATGCTTACTTTCATGCTAATCTACATAAATAGAAGCTAACAAATCAAATGTGAACTACACCCAAGCAATCTATACCCTTAAAAAAAAAGCAAAAACGTAAAAGAAAATTTGAAAACCGTACATTTATTTGGAGCTAGACATTAGTGCAGTAATATGTAAAATATCCTTCATTCTACAAAGACAAACTAAAAATGCGAAGTGATCCACAAAGCTTATATTCTTAACAATGTGACTAGGCAATCTTTCAATGCCTCTTTCCAACCATAATTCAGAAACTCGCAGCTTGGCAAATCCTTGGCACTTCAATTTTGAAGAGTTCCTTGCCATCTTGGGAAAACTTCGCCCAAAAAAAAAGGATTTACTTTAAAAAAATACAATTAAAACAAAAACTGATGAGCCATAAAGCTTATTTTCTATTAGATTTTCATAAAAAAGAGTTCAATTACAATTCTCGATCATCAAAACCAGCAAAACAGAACATACAAAATATCTCAGCGAAGTTTGCGTCTTGTCTTTTCTGCGCTTTCCCCTGCATGATTGAGTTTCACCGAGTTCTCAACAAGTCGAATTTTCTCATGAGAAAATCAGGAACTCAAAAGAAATTGGAGAGTTTTCTACTATTGTTTCCAATGAAGCAGACTCTAAAATCAAAGGCAAGAAACTCATTCTCTGAGAGGAAAAGGGACAGAATTAATTTAAGAGAAGAAAACACTAACCCCTAAGCCCCAAACTGGCAAAGCAAAACCCTAACCATATTTTACAAACTTTGAGACACCCATTTAGATAAAGACAATTCTTAATACAAAACCTTTCTAAATTACAACATGCTTTATAAGAAGTCTATTGAGAAAAACCTCATAATGGTGGCAAAAATGACACTAAGGAGAAAGCAGTTATTGGGACAAAATGAAACTAAAGAAAGAGAATTTATATCAGTGTGCATGTCTGACACAATAGGTCAAACGGACATCCGAATACATACAAGCCACAATAGGTCAATGGGACATCTGAATACATACAAGGATGAAGTCAAGAACCATAGGCAAAGAAAGACTAGAAGGTAGGCAAAAAATAACCCGAGGCACATGAAGCTTAACCATGCTAACGGTCATCTAAGGGTGAAAGAAACCTTAAGGAAAAGGAGCCCATGGAGGCCAAAGCTAGAGATTGTCATTGGAGGCCACTACTATGACTCATCCGTAACAATTGATAGTATCATCATCCATTAACACAAAGGGCCAATAGAGGATCTAATTGTTGAAATTTGTGTAATTTGATCTTGTTTAGGCCAAGGCCAAATATGTGATGAGGTGCTTATGAGCACCATTTATGTAGCCTATGGGCATGTGATTATGTAAACCTACAAGCATTCCTCATTTATGTAAGCCTACAGGCCCCTTTCATATTTCACCCTTAGTGGTATTGGTTAATCCACCTTTTTGGATAACCTCACTTAAAGGGTAATTTATTATTATTTTATTGTAAGGTTAACCTCAAGGTTAAGTTTATGTTAGCCTAAGGTTAACCTCTCATTAAGGATTTGGTATCACTATAAATACCCCTCAATGAGGATCCATTTGTATCATAAGTGTGAATAAAATGTGATATATTGGGATGCCTACGGGCACCCACCTTATACTTATTGTCGTCTCCCTTTGTTTCTTCAAGTTGTTTATTATTGCTATCTTTTAATAGCCTTTTTTTCCTTCTTTTCGGCATAAGATTGTGGTGAATGCATGTTTTGGAATGTTTATGGAAAATATTGCAAATTTGAACATTGTATCAGAGCAGGTTTCGACGCTGCATCACTCATTCCGTAGAAGAGATTGACCGACGATTAAAGGGCATCATATTCAAGCTACTTTTTTAATTTGAACTTTTCAAATTCACGCTTTGTTTTTTGTGCACGTGCAATCAACCTTCACACGTCTAGACATTGCGACGCAAAAGTGGCATGTCGGCACAAACGGCGAGGCAATTAGAGCATGCACCTTTCTACCAAGAAGAGGGATGTTTGAAGAGCAATTTTTATTTTTTTTGTAGTCATCACTCCCCCACTTGCTAGCCAAGAAGTGGTGTGTTGGTTTGAGCAGTGTTTGGTTGGGAGGCCATCGCAAGGTCGATTCACCGGGCTCAAACCATTTTTTAAGATGTGCAGCACAAGTGCCAAGAATGAATTTGAATCCCAATAGCCATTTTTTTTTGCATCTCTCCTCGAAACCACCGTTCAAAAGCAGTTCCTCTTCTTCAACTCATCATGTCCGACAGTGTAGCGTAGCAATTAGTAAAGCTTGGTTCTAGCACAAAGGTCAATGTTTCAAATCTTGCAAGCTCAAATTTTTTAATACTTTTTTTTGAACAAGGAAGGTGAACACGCTAAACAGAAGAATGGCACCTTAAGTCCCACCCACTGCGTGGCACAGTGGTAGGGTGTTAGGCTTGTTCACAGAGGTGTTATGTTCAAAACTCGATGCTGGCACTCCCTTTTGCTCCAAACATTACTAGAGTTGTACTTCATCAAAAAGAACTTTTCCTTACCATGCTCTTAGCTATGCTTTGTGGCACAGCGACCAGTTTGTTTGCTTAAAAGCTTGCAAGACAGCAGTTTGAAACCCGCAAGCAACATTTTTTTAGGGCAAGCATTTAGTGATGGCGTATGTTCTAAGAGTGGTTTTTGTTCCTCCTCTTACCCAGCAACGACTTTGGCACAACAGTTGGTTGGTTGGCTTGTGGATGGCAGGTCCCAAGGTCAAGCCTCAACGTTGCCCTTTTCTCCCTCCTTTTAGGTTTGCAGCAAGTTTAAAAGTTATTACATTTCTCTCTGCTTTCAACGCGTGAGTGTGGCGCACAATTAGTGCCCTTCTTTTTTGGCAAAAGGTATTGCGTTCGAGCCCTGTCGATTCCAACCCCACTCAAAATAATATTTTATATATATATGAGCTTGAGTAATCGACCAATCATATCTAACAATGGTACAGATTTGTTTGGGGTTTTTGAGCAAAATGGACTCCCCAAGGTATGTTACTCACCTCAGTGGGAGAAATTATAGCGCTTGGTCAGTTCAAATGGTAGGATTACTCGAAAGAAAAATTCTCTGGTTCATCTTCAATAATGAGTCAAAAGGTCTTAATGATCATGAACTTAGTAAGAGAAAGGAGGAAGCTCTTGGACTATTCTTCATGTTAGTGGAACCAAATGTACTTTTCCACATTAGAGAGAAGACTGATCTTGTTGATGTATGGACTACTTTGAAAGATCTCTATGGAAAAGTAAGTGCTAGTGAAGTTAATAGAATAGAAATTGAGCTCTCCAATCTCAAAATTTCATATTTTAGTAATATTGAAGACTATATATCTCACTTCAAATCTCTAAAAGCTAATCTAGCTATGGCAAGAGGCAAGGTAAAAAGTGATGAAGAGTATGTCAAGTCTATTACTTTCAATCTTTCTCCTCCTTTTCATACAGTTGGCTTGGTCCTTTATGTAAATGTTGTGACTATCAAAGTCACAAAGAGCCACAACCCATCTCTCTTGAAGAACTTTTCAAGCTTCTAATCCATTATGAAGTGGCAATGAAGAATTGTGGAGCTCTTTCTCATACACAAGCTCATCCAAAAGACTTCAAGTCAATGGAATCTAAGGCTTAGGTACCTAAGGGCAAATCTAAGGTTTCAAAGAAGTCAAATATTTGCAAGTATCATAAAAGGGAAGAACACTCCAAGAATTGCATTTCAAGGCTAAAGAAGATTGAAACAGAATTCTTGAGGGCTAGACATAAGCTTTCTGATGATGAAGATGAGGTCGAAGGAGGAAAAACAGAGACCCACTAGAGCATCCATTATGGGGGGTGCTGTTGACTCTAATGCCTTCTCTCCTTGGCCCTCTCAACTCAGATTATGGAGGGGTGTTGAAATTTGTGTAACCTGATCTTGTTTAGGCCAAGGCCAAATATGTGATGAGGTTCTTATGAGCACCATTATGTAGCCTACGGGCATGTGATTAGGTAAGCCTAAAGGCAATCCTCATTTAAGTAAACCTACAAGCATGTTCATATAAACCTACGGGCCCCTTTCATATTTCACCCTTAGTGGTATTGGTTAATCCACCTTTATAGATACCTTCACTTAAAAGGGTAATTTATTATTATTTTATTGTAAGGCTAACCTCAAGGTTAAGTTAATGTTGGTCTGAGGTTAACTTCTCATTAAGGATTTAGTATCACTATAATACCCCTCAGTGAGGATCCATTTGTAACATAAGAGTGAATAAAATGTCATATATTGGGGTGTTATACTTCTTGTCGTCTCCCTTCGTTTCTTCATGTCGTTCATGATTGCTATCTTTTAATCACCGTTTTTTCCTTCTTTTTGGCATACAATTGTGGTGAATGCATGTTTTGGAATGTTTCTGGAAAATACTGCAAATTCAGACACTAATGATCTACAAAAGATACTTCCCTAGAGGACAAGGACTGGATCCTCACGCAAAGGAAAATGTTATCTCAGTGACCTGCCATCACCTGCCTGCAAACTTGCTAGTTGTGTCCAAGGGATGCTTGGTATCACTAAAAACCACCACAAGCTGAAAGAGAAGGCTATATGTCTCAAAGACCTGGAGTTCCCTGCAATGAAAGTGACAACCTCCGAGAGGAAAATGGCCAAAGTGCACCTCTGGTCACGACAACTGAAGATGTGTAGGGAACATGCTGAACCTCTCTATCAGCAATAGTAACTATCATCCCCCAAAGTGAAAGTAGTACTTGGAAATTTAAGCAAAAATTTACAACTGAATGAGTAGGATGATCAGGTCAGATATATTTATTATTAGCAACAAGACAAACAGTGACACAGTGACACAAACAAGAGAGTCAAAATGTAGCATGACAATAGTAGAGAAGATGCATGGGTCATAGGACAAAATGATGAAGTCAAAAGAAATGCTGCAAGGAAAATAAAACTAGCAAGGGCTGTCAAAACCCAAACAATGTTGGAAGTAGAAAACTAGTAGCAAAAGATAGACATGTAAAAGAATCACAAGGCAAAAGAACAAGAACAAAAAGGAAGTGGAAAGTTAATGAACCTTGAATAACACTAGAAAAAGAGATTGAGCAAATTACTGTCATTTGGAAAGCTATTCGTCTAAAATGATAGAAATGAATTTGTTGGCAACACAATTACAAACTATGCAAGGATTCTGACAGTAGTTATATTCCTCTCCCTATGATATCAACCTGAGAGAAAAAAGGATTATGGTTAAGGAGGAAGCATTAGGAGATTCTGTATCTGTAAAACAAGGATTTCAATAGCAAGGACAGGGACTTGACCCTGATTAGTTAGATAGCTTGGGGGGAAAGAACAACTCACCAAGTCAATTTAATCTCAGAGATATCAAGTTACAAAGACAACCACCATAAACAACAGGTCCAAAACTTGCACAGCCCATGATAGATAATGACTTCTGAAAAGACTTGCGGAGAAAAGAAACAAAAGTCGATATTTCAGGTAATATTTACATATCTGAGATCCATGTATAGATAACTCAGTGCATACAAGTATGTCTTCAAATGGATCCAATATGGAAAGGCAACAACATGTAACCAAAATGAATATCCTCCTCATCTTTAAAAGACTTTATCACCATAAGTGTCTAAGACGTAGTTCATCATCTTGGTTAGATTGTTCACACTGAGTTATCTACATGAGAAGCTCAGATATGCCTTGTGTCCTGATGATGGGTCAAGACCCGAAATCAAGTTTGTCTTTCTTGACACGGATCTTTCCCCATGCATATTGTAAACAACATTAAATATCAAACTATCTAGTCTTAAAGAGTTGATCAAAGACTAAGAAAAAATGATCACTAAGCCTCAATGCCATTTTTTTTTATAGCTACACAGATTCTTGTTGCTTAAGACAGGTCATGACTCAGCTGTTGAAGAGGCCAGAAATTTTCCTTCAATGATCAAATATACGATCCAAAAGGTCTAACAAAGTGTATTTGATTTCAAGACTGCAAAATACTGTGACTTCGGGACTTGGTGCTATTTCAGCAGGTAGTAATTTTCTAGTGATAAAACATCGTTTTCCATCCTTCTACTATTCTGTTCCCATCCTTCTACTATTCTGTTCCCAGTTTAGCAAATGGAGTCTGTACGAAGAAGAGAACTTTTCTTGTTACTTTAGGTTATTTTTGTTGGCAATATGCTATCTTAAGCACCACCTTAATAATGTTTCTACCAGCAGTAATTGAGTTCAGTTTGTTGGTTTGTCAGTCCCTTGGTTCAGTACACTGTGGTGGAAGAATTTAATGAAACCAGCCCATATTTAAGCTGCTCGTTACAATGGTTGAGTCTCTAACTCCAGATCCCTTAATTATCTCAATCAAAGCAACATTTTGGTATTTTAAAGGGAAAAAACTCCTCAACTTTGTGGATATTTGTTGCCATCAGTTGAAGGGGTTATGATGGGAACATATCATTTTCAATACTACTATGTTATATATCAAGAAAATGAAATTCACGTATTATGCTAGTCCTCTCTCTTTGCATGTCCATGCCACATGGAAACTGTGATTTGCTAGTTTGTCATGATAAGATCAAAATTTGTCCTTATTTTATACTTAATTGTATTTTTGGATAGGATCCCTCTAAATGGGTCACCTTTAATCATTGAAGAAGAAAAGCCTGCAATGTAAAGCTAAACCATGTTACAGAATCATAAAATTTGCCCCATAAAACTGTACATTAAGGAAGAAACAAACAACTGCTTTTACGGTTATTACTTTAGGGGTAACAACAAACAAATGTAATAAAATAGCCATTTAAATTTACTTATCCTGGCCCAAATACAAAAGGGTTGTAACAAAATACGATTTAAAAAAAAAACTATAAATAGGTGTGTAAACCTTGGTGTTGTAGAAGGTCTGGAGTGCTATGAAGGTCATTTTTAAAGGAGATTTTCCAAAGTTCAGCAAGTAAGCATCTACGCCTGTTGGAGTTGATCATGCCTTGATATAGGAATATTTACTTGAAATTTTAAGTGTAGTGTGTGCGTGCATTAATAATCCCACATTGATTTGGTTGTGGGACATGAGGGTTTATAAGCCCCACGACTTGGAATTAGTAAGTGTAGTGTGTACGTGCATTAATAATCCCACATTGATTTGGTTGTGGGACATGAGGGTTTATAAGCCCCATGACTTGCCAAACTCTTTGCCAATGGAGTAGCAGGCTTAGAAATGCAAGCGCTTGGTCCTCCTTATGTGGAATTCCTTACCCCTATTAACATCGAGTAACGACACGTGTGAGGGATAGTTGACCCTCTTTCTTTCTTACTCTATTGAAGGATAGATATCTTCATGTGTGGGGATAATTGGCCCTCTTGCTTTCTTACTCTATTAAAGGATAGATATCTTTAGTTATTCCATTTTACTGTTGGAAAAAAGAGGAAAGGAAATAACAGAACAAAAGTAACATTAGAAGCAATTTATTTAAGTTAAACATTAGTTTTGCCCTAATGGGAATTCAACCACAAAACTATTCCCAGAAAAGGTAATAACAGCACATATTTACTACTCTATTAGTTATATCCATGATTCGTTCAGCTGAAATGAAAATTCAGCAGACCGTCTCATATATTGTCCTTGGACTCTATCCGAGCAAGGCAGACTACCCCAGAGTTGAATCTACTTCCTCGAAAATCTGAAAGAGTAATTCCTTCCCCAGTTATTACCATGTTTCAGAATAAATTCAAAATTTCCAACAATAATAATTATAAAAATATAAAAATTTGTGTTGAAGGAGTTGCAGTCACTGTTCATTCAACTAAATGCCATGTATTTTGATGAGTTTTTTTTCCTGGTACCAATTCAAATCTATTCTTCAGGCTTGCCAAGTCAAAGACATCTTGCTATGATCTTGCATATCAAAAGATTTTTATTTTCTAAAATGTTAACAGATATGGACATGTAAAAATTTTAAGATGTTTACTGCCTTATTTAAGTCTAGCCTTCTAAAAATCAAGTTCTACCTATGTTACTAAAAAAAATGGTACATAGAAGCTCTGTTTCACGATTTTCTATGTTGCAACAGATATGCAGCGGAAATGCCTGTTGCCAATGGGATTCCCATCCTATATTCTCAACTCCAATGTTTTTTAATGATTTGCAACACTTTTAAAATGATATTCTCTGAAACAGCATCTGAAGATGCACTTTTACTTGCCTTCAGGTGCTGAGAACTACCATGCTCCACAACGAATTCTTCCAGACATTCTTCATTCGATTGTATCATGCGTGACCCCACCTCCTCTGCATTTGATTTCCCTTGAAGCAAGCACGACATCTGTGGCATCCAGTCATGCTCTGCCATTCATATTTCAGACAATCATTCTGCATAATGGTTGGATGCCCATTTCGTACTCTGGTCATGGATTCCTGTCAAAATTTCTACCATCCTATCATGCCAATGGGGATGGTGGTTTAGTAGAACTCATCACATACAGGCTAACACTCCAGATGGCTGAATGTAGGATTACACAAATTATAAATTTCATAGTTAACCCAGGAACGAAATCTTATTTCTCTGCCAACGGGTCCTTGCTTCAACGGTTGGGACAAATAGTTGATGTAGCCCACACCAAGGTTCAAATCTCGGTAACACCAAATAACTGAATGTGACTAAATCAATGTAAAAGGGAAAGGGCAACCCTTTCCAAACCCTTACTTTTCCAAGTCCAAAAACATGGATACATATCTAATGAATAAATAGTTAATAGATAAGTTGATAGATTGGATAAATTGAAATAACCTGATTTTTTTTCAACTGAGATAAAGTTCCATATTAAAGTAAATAATGATTTTTTATTTGTATCTATTTTGTAAATATTCAATTAAATAATTAGTCTGTGTATATATTCATTCTCATGCGTACTGAAAACCATTTCTTATGGCAACTCTCTTTAGCCCTGTTTCTCTTATATGCAACTTTCGTTGACCCCTTTTCTCTTTGCATTGTCATTGTCGTCGCAGTTGCTGTCACGTCTACCGTTTCTTGTTTCTAGTAACTATAACTTCTAGGATCTCCAAATTCAGATTTCAAATCAAAACAGTTCAGATGAATCATGGTTTATAATAGAAGGTCCTTTCCATAGATTACTAGTATTACCAATTTTCCCAGTTGCATATTACAGAAATATGAATGAAAAATAATATGTAAAGAAAAACCATTGAATTCAAGTCCAATTCACCCAGATCAACATTTGGAATAAACTAACATGTGTGTTTAAGTTATGTGCCAGTGCAGATGACCCAGAGGACTGCAAAAAAGAGGGAACAGGAATACATGCAGGACAAGAATAATTATCGAGACTCTTCAGATAATTACACTACACACAAAGAAATGTGCCAGAATCTAACTAGAAACTTCTTATTTGAATTAGACACTCTTATCCATTTTCATAAGATTAAGAGATAGCCGCATAAATATCCTAAAGGGGCCTACTATATCACATAATTAAAAAATAGACAAAAGTGGACGCGGAAGTATTGATTTTTGAATACAATCAAATACTGGAATGGATATTGAAAATTTTCATAGTCTAAGGAAAGATTATACAATCTATGTCAGAACACAGTGTACATGACCTGGAGTTGAGGAGAGCAACTGTCACTGTTATGCGCCGGTTGAAGCCTTGTTAGACATGCTCCCCAAGTTAAAGGTACCTTGTTAATAAGGGCCTCTGTAAAAGCCCTAGAAAATTTTAGAGGAATCAAGTTAAGTAACTTTTAATGTCAAGGAGGCATTCGTTTGTGTTATCACTTTGGGACGAACGTATTCCTTTCGAATTCGAACCATTTTATCTGGAATGCCAAGCTTTCACCATGAAGCCAACGAAAGCAATGGCCAGTTAGGCTTGATTCAACAATAGTCGCAAATTAGGTTAGAAATACTAATACTTTGACTGGAAATTTTAGTCAGATTTGTGCAGTCTTTCAAGCATGCAACACTTGCATGCATAATTGTTATTGTTATAAGACAAAATCAGGTCATATCAGGGCCAACAAAAGGGCGAACAAAACGCTAGAGGTCTCATTTTTTCTCCTTCAATTTAGTCTAATCAACGAAGTCTCAAACACTCCACCCTGGGGTTTAACCAAAAAGAATTACATAATAAAAAATTCTTTCTGGAACGACTTACCTGTAATGTAATGTACTCTTTCTCCGATGAGGAGTAAAACCGTCAATGGAGTACTCCAGAGGGCCCAACACTAAAGCCCGACGTCTGAGAGTACACATTCATGTCTCTGAACATAAATTCAAAAGATTACAACTTATTTTCATCTGAAATTTCATTTCAAGAACAATAATTTTGAATGCTTTTGCACGGCAAAATTTATTAGCAAGAGTCTCCCGACCTCTCAATACATAATTTAAAGCAGGAAAAAGATGAATTCTGTTTGTCAAAGCAATCTTGGTTACGTCCTGTCTCGAGTTTTAAAGTCGTCCAAACGCTATGAATTTTTGAAGAAGTAAAGCTGCTAAGAAAAAGCCAACCCAACGGAGCTTAAACAATATGCCTCGGAAATTTTCTGTCACACTGAGGAACGATGTTTGCTGAATATCAACTTCAAATTTGCGTGGTTAAACAGTTTCAGGTGAAAGACTGAATCGCAGGTTCTTACATATTAAAATATGGGTTTTAGTCCTTCAATTTCGAATAAATTTTAAAATATTAATGATGATAAAATAAATTATAAGGTTAAGTTTTTTTTCTCCGGGGTAAATTATAGCTTAGATATATAAAATATATATATCTATAAACGGTGAGAGTTATCAATCTCTAGGTATCTATTTATCACATTTTGGGCACCATTTTAGTTTAAATAGTTTTAAATAATTTAAATCCACGATAACCCTTAATGCTAACGGATAATTTTCTTAATGTCGGCTTTTTTAATAAAATATTAATATTGTTTAAGTGGTGACTGACCTTCCTCGCTGTCATTGTAGGACGCCTATCGTCGTAATAAAATATTAATATTTTTTACGGTGGTTAACCTTCCTAGCTGTAGGACGCCTATCGGCCTAATTATTATGTGGTCACATGTTTATAAGGTTAAGTTGCAAGTTTTTTTTTTTTTAGGTTTAAGGTTTAAACCCCATTCAATATTCAATAGAGTACGAGGGGATCAGGGCCTTTCATAAAAATTTATGCAAACTAGTTGAAAGAAAATATGTTTATAAAGAGACCTATGATGGATCCTGCAGTGGTAAGTATTTGGGTTTTCATCCAGAGACCCAAGTTCTAACTTTGGTATGAAGGGTAAGGACCTTTCATAAAATTCGTGTAAACTCAAATTTTTAACTTTTGGTACAAGGGGATGAAGACCTTTTATAAATTTCTATGTAAATTTAAATTTTTAATTGGGGAGACATTTTTCGGAGGACTGCCCAAATTGTCGAACTCGTTTCGGCCATATCTCACTCATCCGGACTCGGATTGAGCTGAAATTTTGAGGGTAGATGCCTGAAAAACCCTAGAACGTCTCCACCAATTTTCATATCATTTGGAGCAACACAGATCCTAGCGCATCCCTATGTGTGAACGAGATATTTGGCAAGCGGCTATGCGAGGGTTTCATCTGGGTTGAGTGCAAGCAGCTCGAGAGGTTGGTTTTTAGGGCCTTCGGGCCCTAGCGGCCAATATTTTTGTGGTTTATGCTCAATATTTTAGCAGGAAATGTTGCAGGGGATCCAAGATGGGTTAGAAATTTATCTTTCAACAGATCATACTGTGAACTTGAGTGACAACGGCTTCCAATTTGCTACACAAAAGAAAAGTGAAAACCATACCTTTCCACGGCGTCTAGGGCAAGGATTAAAGAGATCACGAAACAAGTTTCAAGCAGTTGATCAAAAAATGGCTCATATCTCAAGTGAATCCGGTGCTAAGGTGCACCCACAAAATAATTCTACTATGAAAACCCCTGTCAAGGGTAAGAATTTCGAAGACTCAGTCCCAAAAATGAATTTTAGGGATGCCCTTCATGGTGGACAGCCTCAGCCCAATGCTAATATCAATCTTAGGGCTTCCCATAAACCTCTAAGAATGCCTAAGATTGATCCCAGGAAAATGGAGTCGGGATGTCTTAAAGCGGTTGATGGAACTCCTATTGTTAAGCTTGATATGGGTAACATTCAGACTGGCATTGAAGATTTGGAAAAAAGAGGACTAATTTGTCGGTTCGTGGGTTTTCGTCCGAGTCTATCTGCTTTCAAAGTCTGGGCTGCAAAAAGCTGGAAAACTAAAGGTGAGTTACAAATCTCTATTTATCCAAATGGTTATTTTCTTGTTTTATTTGCTAATAATGAAGATAGAGAGAAAACTTTTCAAGGGGGTCCTTGGTTTTTTGGAAGGGCGGGGCTTTTCATGAAGCCCTGGCATACTAAATTTAAAGCCGAAGAAGAGATGCCTTCTATAGCTCCCGTGTGGGTTAGACTCTTTGGCCTCCCTATTGAATTTTGGAATCCTACTATTTTTTCTTCAATTGGAAACTCTTTAGGAACTTTTATGATGACTTGCTGATTGTACTCAAAATTTTGAACATATTATTTATGCTCGGATTTGTGTTTTAATGGATTTTGACAAACCCCTACCTAAAAATATCACATTACAATTTGGGGAAGACACTTGGGAGCAAGTAGTGGACTATGAGAACATTCCTTTTCGTTGTAGAATTTGCCATGAATATGGTCATTTGGCCAGTGCTTGCCCAAATAAAATTCTTGATCAAAAGAAAGAAGATATAAACTCAGCAGGTTTCCAAATACCTAAGAAGAAGAACACTCAGAAAAAACCAGTTATGAAGGATCAATCAAAGTCATCTACTAATATGTTTGAAATCCTTTCCACAAATGATGTCCCAAGTGAGGAAGAGGAAATAATGGAAACTAAAATCTTAGAAACACAATTTAAATATGAAGGGAAGAACTCGAGAGACAAACCAACAAATCAAAGGTTTTCAACAGAAAAAAAAAGGAGAAAATTTACACAAGAAAAACAATCTTTCAAATGTCAAAACTTCAAATAATGCAAGTCCCAATATAGACTCCGTTGAACCATCTAGTAAAATTTTGGTTGTGTACGAGCATTCTTCAAGGTTAGAAGCCATCTCAGATTCAATTGGAATAAGTCAAGAAACAGGGAAAAAAAATTGAAGATGGATTCTAATCAAAAAGTAGGTCGCAAGACCAATCAATATCATATGGTAAAAGAAGGTGAAAAGCTTGTAGAGGAAGGTAAGATTAATGCCCTTCCCAACTTTTTTAGCCCTGGTATTAATGAAGATCATCACTTGGAATATTAGAGGACTCAAAGGGAGTCTTTCAAAACAAAATGAAATTAGAAGAATGATTCGAGATAAATCATCCACATCTTGTTTTCCTTCAAGAAACAAAGATGTCAATGGAGGATATGGACTCAATTGCCGATAAAATTTGGCCAGCTGGAAAAGTGGTTTCCCTCGGTTCCCAAGGGACTTCGGGTGGCATTGCTTGTCTTTGGGACCCAAAAGAGGTAGTTATTCACCATATGGTTGGCAGTTGGGGTTTGTTGGCTATAGCTATTCAAAGTAGACATTCCAACCAGATTATGCTCTGCATTATTGTTTATGCTCCGACTTCTTTGGAGGAAAAAAGAAGATAGTGGAAGGATATTACTCATATTATCTCTCATTTTCCTAAAGCTTGGATCTTGATCGGAGGAGATTTCAATACCATCCTCTCTCTGGATGAGAAAATGGGGGGAAATAGAAATTTGGACAAAAGCACCGACCTCATGAGCGAATATATTGCAAACCTCCATCTTGTGGATATCCAACCGAGATAATGGCCTTATGACTTGGTCTAATAGAAGGCAAGGCTTAGCTTGTATAATGGAGAGATTGGATAGGTTTTTGCTCTCTGAAAATTTCTTAATCCATGGTCACATTCCTAAAGTGAAGACTCTTAATAATGTTGGTTCGGATCATTGGCCGGTCATGGTGGAAATGTGGAAAACCAATGTGAGTTTCTCTCCTTTTCATTTTCAATTAATGTGGCTTAGAGACATTTCCTTCGGACCTCGTGTGCAACAATGGTGGAAGGAAGGTAAACCTAGGCATGGGACTAAGATGTTCTGTTTTGCCAAAAGACTGCAATACATTAAATCCAAAATCAAGACTTGGAGCTGGAAAGAGTTTGGGGATGTTCATAAAAAAAAACATGAAGTTATTGCTCATCTTGAAAATTTGAATAAGAAAATCCGTTTAGATGGCCTCATAGAGAAGAGAAGTGCGAGATGAAATTAAACTCACAACTCGGTTAGAGGAATGGGAAAAAAGAGAAGAAATCTTATGGAAGCAAAAATCTAGAATTCAATGGCTCAAAGAAGGAGATCGAAACACAAATTTCTTCCACAAATCTCTTCTAGCTCGAAGATCTCACAACTTTATTTCTTCCTTAAAATCAGATTCTGGAGATGTTGTTTATACTTGGGATGGCATGAACTCTATTGTTGTTGATTACTTTTCCAATCTTTTTCTTGCTACTCCTCTTGACTCAACTTCACAACAAAATGTTCTTCAAGCAATCCCTTCTCTTATCACTTACGAGGAGAACTCTATTTTGACTGCTCATGTTACTATCAATGAGCTTCAACAAGTAGTTTTTAAAATGCAAAAAGGGAAAACCCCGAGGTCCTGATGGTTTTCCCATTGAGTTCTACCAAGAGTTACGGGATATCCTTCATGTTGATTTATTAGAGGTGGTGGAAGAAGCCAGGAAAGCCAAAGAAATTTTGAAGGTTATCAATAAAACTTATATTACTCTTGTTCCAAAAGCTCAAGAGGTTGATCATATCTCAGCTTTTAGACCTATTGCTTTATGTAATGTTCTTCTCAAAATCATTACTAAAATCATGGCAGAAAGGTTGAAGCCTCTTTTGCATAAGATTATTTCCCCAGAGCAAGGGGGTTATGTGGAAGGACGTCAAATAGTAGATGAGATAGTTCTTGCTCAGGAAGCCATCCATTCCATGGATATGCAAAATTCTCCTTCCATGTTCATTCGGTTAGACTTATCCAAAGCTTATGACAGTGGATTGGCACTTCCTTATCAAAGTTTTGAGGCAATTTGGTTTCTCTAAGGATTGGATGGATTGGATTATGGGATGTATCTCTTCAGTTTCCTACTTAGTTCTTATCAATGGCAGGCCTTCTCGGTCATTCCCAGCTTCCAGAGGTATTAGGCAAGGTGACCCGCTATCCCCTTATTTATTCATCATTCTTGTTGAATGCTTGGGTAGGACTATAACCAAAAAGAGGGAAAACAAAACCCTTGAGGGAGTTACCATTGCTCATGGAGCTAGACCTATCTCTCATCTTCAATTTGTGGATGACTCTACTCTTTTAGGTAAAGCTACGATTAAGGAAGCTTCTAATATTAAGCAAATCATTAGTTGTTTTTCTAAAGCTACTGGCCAGTTCATCAATGAAGACAAATCTAAAGTTATTTTCTTTCATCTGCTCTGCTAGACAAGAATCCATGGTCTTGGATAAATTAAGATATAAGAAGACCTCTCTTCCAATCACTTATTTAGGTATTCCCATAAATATTCAAAGGCAGAAAAATAAATATTGGAATTGGTTGTTGGACAAAGTCAAGAAGAAAATTGGAAAGTGGACCAACAAGTGGCTTTCTTACGGGGGTAGAATCACCTTGGTAAAATCAGTCCTTCAAGCTATTCCTATTTATGTTTCTTCCGTTTTGAATATCCTAAAGGTTGTTCTTCAAGAATTGGATCAAATCGAGTCATCGTTTCCTTTGGAGTGGTACTAAGGAGAAAAGAAAATGGGCCTTGGTGAAATGGGATACTTTATGTCTTCCTAAGAGTGAAGGGGGGTTAGGATTCCGGTCTTCTATTAATAACAACAAAGCTTTAGCTGCTAAATTATATTGGAGGATGTTGCATAACCCCAATGCTCTTTGGGCCAATAATCTCCGTGCTAAATATCTTGAGAACAAAAGTCCTGAAGACCTTGTTCGCTATCAACTTCCTACCAAAGGTTCTCCCATTTTAGCAGTTCTTAAGACTGGTGAGGATTTGATAAAGAAAAAATTATTTTGGATCATTCATAATGGTCAACAGGCAAATTTTTGGACAGATTCTTGGGATGGTCACAAGCCTTTGATAACTCGGTTTCCCGATTGGAGGCCTTGGATGGAGGAGCTTCACCGAGCTAATTGGATAAAGGTGGCTAATTACTATCGGTACCATACTTGGTAATTCAAAGGTTGGTAGATATTGGATCCCTATTGAGGATTGGCCTATTCAAATCCCAGAAAGGCAAAGACAAGATATCCAAGGCATCCTTCATATGAGATCCCTCTCTTGGTCCCATGAAAAATATTGTTTTGGATGGAACAACACTACTAAGGGTGAGTATTCGGTTGCTCAAGGTTATTTGACCTTATGCCATAATAATCCCAACCATTCTTCTGACATATTTTCTCGATTGTGGGCTCAAAAGCTCCGGCCTAAGGTGAGGTTCTTTAATTGGCTTTTATTGCATCGTAGGGTGCTTACTTGGTGAGCAACTTATGAAGCGTGGTTTTCATGGCCCTTTTAGATGTGAAATGTGTGAAGAGAATGTAGAAAATCTCAACCATATTTTTATTGAGTGTACTTTAGCCTCCGAGCTATGGAGGAGAATGGCCACTTTACTTGGCTTACAGTGGTCCAATTTTTTTACTTTTGAACAGCTTTGGAGGGATTGGCCTAATCAAGAGGGTGTTGATCATTTTATTAGGCGGTTAGTTTGGATGGGTTCTACCATTCTTCTTTGGAATATTTGGAATGAAAGGAACAACCGAATTTTTAATCAAGATAGGAAGGATATTCACTATATTTGGCAAAAGACCATAGCCAACTTAGTTGAATCGGTCCATCAACTCCTTAATCACCCCCAAAACTCCCACCAAATATGGGATCAAGTGATGCAAAGATTGAAGATTAAATCTTCTAAGGGCAACCAACTTAAAGGGAATGTGAGTATTAGTAAGATGGATAGGACTAGAAATTGGCAACCTCCTCCTAAGGATTTTGGAAAAGTCAATATTGATGGAGCCTCTAGAGGGAACCCTGGAAAAGCCAGTGTGGGAGGAATTGGTAGACTTTCAGATGGCTCCCTGGTTTTTACTTTTGCTGAGAATTTGGGTATTCTTTCCAATAACCTTGCTTGAGGGGTATGGTATCCTCAGAGGCCTTCAGGAGGCTACTAAGGTTGGATGGGAAAAGGTGTTAGTTGAGTCTGACTCTCAACTTATGATTAATCTCTTGAAGACTCCTAAGAATCATAAGGTGGATTGGAGAATAAAAAGAATTATTGAGAAGATTCAATTAATCCGGATGGGATTTTTGAAAGTTGATTACAATCATGTGGTCAGAGATCAAAACAAGAGTGTTGATGCTTTAGCTAATTGGGCTTTGGACAAAGGTGATCTTACTTGTTATGGCCACCCTCCTATATGGTGGGCTTCTCAAATTAGGGAAGCTCTTCTTTCTATCATTTCTTTGGATGGCTCCAGTTATGAAGGTACCTAGTTTCTTCTTGTTTTTTTTTTTTGCTTCTCTTTGGTTCATTCAGTTTTTTTTAGTTCCCTAGCTCATTCTATTCTTTATTTTGTTTCCTTTGTTGATTCTTGCCTTAATAGTCTTATGGTCTAGATAGGTCATTGTTTTGTTCATTTTTTTTTTTTCTTTTTTTTAGTTTTTTAAGGTGGGTGGGTTCTTTTGTTTTGTTTTTTGTGTTCTTTGTGTTGTTTTTTGTTGTTCATGTGTTTTGTTTTGTTTTTTTTTATTATTATGTTTTTTGTTATTATTCTTGTGTTTTTTTGTTCTTGTTCTTGGGTTTCTCTTTGTTTGTGTTATTTCGTGTTTTTGTGTGTTTTTTTTTTGTTTTTTTTTTTTGTTTTTTGTTTGTTGTTTGTTGTTTTTTATTTATTTTTGGTAATTATTATAATAGATTAACAGTGGGTTTTTATAGAGGATCCCAAAACCTTATATACAAAATCAGCCTTGCTAAATAGTGCTTCATGCCTCTTGGCTGGAAGAATAAACCTGTATGCAAAAAAAACAAAAAGCTGCTAATTGCCCGAGGGCTACAAGTAAGGCATTTTTGCCTGATTATCCTGGAAACCATGGCCATTATAACTGGGAAAACAAAAACTAGCCGGAGAAGCTAGACCATCGAAAAGCAGAAGAAGACAGCCAAGAAAACTACAAAAAATTCTCCCATACCTGGGAAATAACTTTCCACATTTCTGCTTTTTCGGAGGCAGAATTCAAAGCATACATGTTGGATAGGATCCAAGAAAAATGAGCTGGACTGAAACAAACCGTTGAAAATCCTGCTTGGAAAATTTTTGCCCTGGCCCAAATGGCCACTCCGTTTAGTCTTCTCACATCCAGGATTTCATCCGTACGGTTTGAGGTTCTTCTTACTTCCCTTTCCCTGTTGGAAGGGAGGTTTTGGGATAAGCGCGTCACCCATCAGAGAATCAGAGTCATCCTGAAACAACAACCGTTGGGTTCCATTTGCAACATCAGCCACAGTTTCTTTGTCTCTCTTTTCCTTGTTGGGGGGACGGCCCTACTTCCTTTCACTACCAAAATCCACCCCTCGCTTTTGACTCCTCGTAATTCGAGGGCTAATATTACCAGGCTGGTAACCTCTTCTTCCCAGCAGGTAGTCTTCCAATATCTTTTGTGCCTCGGGAGAGTTTCGGTCATAAATTTTGGGTGAATCTGCCTGTGTGGTGATAAGGGGGGGCCTGTTCCTTTTCCTCCTGTGGTCCTAGTTGGGGGCGCCCACCACACTGCTCGGAGTCCGGATGGGTGGTGATTTCCTCTTCTGGTAAGGAGGATTCGAGATGGTCCCTGGATGGACCTGGAGATTCATGGCCTTTCACAAAAGGGTGCTTCGTCTGACCTTCACCGTGCTCCAGAGGGTTGCAGGGATCCCGCTCCTTCTTCCTCGACTTTTGGAGAGGACAATTGGACTGAAGATGCCCTTGAGAACTACACTGAGGGCAGAAAGCTGGCCTGTTCTCATAAACAATAGCTTGCTTGTGTAGAAAAGTACCCCCAGACCGCAGAGTAATGGAGGATGGGAGGTCCGTCTCCAAGTCCGCCAAAACACAGAACCGGGCTTGGACAAATCTAGTTCGAGCTCTGGTGGGAGGGTCTAAAGTGATCAGCTCCCCGATGGACCGAGCAATACCTCTGATTACATTTTCATGCCAACAAAAAAGGGGAAGACTCGGGAGCCTAACCCATATTGGAGCAATGTTGATATTATGGGTATCGGGGTTAAAGTCCAAACCCCACTTCCTTAGAAAGAGACTCCTACGACCCAAGAACCAAGGCCCTCCAGCCAGGATTTTATAGTAGTCCTCCTTGTTGCTCAGCCTAATCGCGAAAAAACCTCGGGTTAGGGCAGCCAGCTCTAAGTGACCAAAGGTCCGCCATTTGCCAGACGCCCACTTGCGAATGGTCTCCATGTCGGGACGACCACCAATAAACTTACCGATGAGGGTAAATTTTTCAAAATCCACAAAGCTTGAGAGAATTTCTGCTCGGGATGTCCAACTCGTCCCCGGACGAAAAATAACTCCTTGGAGAAGAGCCCGCTTAGGGTTTCAGAGGCCGCTGCCAAAGCATATGACTTTCGAGGTCCATCTCCCCGTTTGTCTGGCGGATCCTTGCCGCGACTTGGCAAGGACTCCTCGGCGTCCCCAGACTCTGTTTGCCCTCCCTCCACCCTGCCGAGCCCCTGGTTCGACCTACCGACGCTCCCGTGCTCTCCCAGAACAGCCTTCCCGCCCACCGTCATCCCCACCCTCCTAAGCATGTTATTTCGTGTTTTTATGTGTGAGTGTTTTCTATGTTTTTTGTTTTTTTTTATTGTTTTTTGTTGGTTGTTTTTTTATTTTATTTATTTATTTAATTTTTTAGGTTTTGGTTGTGTTTATTTTTCATGTTTTTTTGGGTTATGTCTTTGTAGTGTTCTATTGTTTTTGTCTTGTTTGTGTTTTGTTATGTGGTTCTTGTGTTTTTCTATGTGGTTTGTGTTGTGGTTTCTTTTATCTTATTGTGCGTGTTTGGTTGTGCTTTTGTTTTTGACACACTCAAGGAGCATGTTTTTTATTTTATTTTATTATTTTTGTTGTTATTTACTTATTTTTAAATTGGTTTTGTGTGTTTGTTTGCTCCTTGAGTATGTCAAAGGTGGTAGGCCAGGTCCGAGTCCTGGGCATTTTTGGCGGAATGGATACCCCTACCTCCTTGGGTCTTACACGAAAGTGGCATCCCTTTTGGGATGTTTTCCACAAATAAAAAAAAAAAATTAATTGGAATCCCTCATAAAATTTAGTGTAAACTCAATTTTTTTATTTTTAGAGATTTTTAAATATGGTAGAAAACAACAGGTTCGTTCAGAATGTATTAATGCTTCAAACCCTTACCATGAATGCGACGAATATGGTTTCTAAAAAAATTTCAAAGTAAAATAACATCAGAAAAAAGAAGAGACAGGAGCAAATGTGAGTCAAGAGAGAGTGCAAGCTTGAAGGGAGTGCGAGCTAAGAGAAAGGGTGAACTGGGAGCAAGTGCGAGCTAAGAGAGAATGCGAGCCAAGGCAGAGTTCAAGCCAAGAGCGAGACTTAGCCCCACTAGCTAGTATGGAAGGAAAAACATATTTCAAAGCCCTAATGAGAAGTAGGAAGCCCTAACTAGAAGTATGGATGCCTAGGTTGAAGATAAGTGGAAGAGCAAATATATGGCAAGTTTGATCCAAGTAGCAAAATCTGCACCATAAGTGACCATCAAGGATGAGATGATTGAACATGATATAATGGTTTTGAAAAGCACGGGGTTAATATGTAAGTTCCATAGATCATGGCCAAGGTTTTTGGAGATTTAAGATTGGATCAAGTGGAAGTGGAGATTGAATTCAAATTACTCTGTGAGTTTTCTTCCTAAAGGGTTTTTCCTTGTCATATTTTTTAATTCATAAATTAAGGACAAAATATTGAGTGGTGGCCCATGGTTTAGAGGGAGAAATACCCTTTATTTAAGAATATGAAAAAAAATATTTCTATTGAGATAGAAACTATTAAGAATCTTTCGATTTGGGTTAGGCTTTTTAGACTTCCATATCAGGTTATAAATAAGGATGTTTTGAAGAATATTGGAAACACCCTAAGAGAATTCATTGAGGAATGATTAACTATTTAGGAGTGGAAGCATGTTATATATACCAGAATATGTGTTGCTATGGATATTTCAAAACCTTTGCCACGATCCATTAAGATTAAATTTGAACCAAGAGAATGATATCAACAAGTGTATTATGAAAACATCACATTTTGTTACCATAATTGTTAAGACTGGCCACTTAGCAAAAATTTGCAAAGTAAAAACTATAAAGAAAGAGATAAAAAAACTTTGGTCATAAGATAAACTTCAAGGCGAAGAAAGGAAATCATACATTAATAAAAGGTAGATTAGATCAAGGATATTCCACTCCTAAAGAAGGGGCAAAGAAAGCCTATCTACAACATCTTATGGAAAAGGCCACCATAATTCACTTGGATCAATGGGTAGAAGAAAATCCTAACACAAAGACGACATAAGAGGTCAAGATATTTCTAAGGTAAATTATCTTCATTTTCCTCAAGTAGTATAGAATCCTCTATTGATAATAAAAGTGAAAGTGGTATAGAGGTTATCCCTTGCACTTCAACGTTTCAAGAGCATCTTCATTTTCCTCAAGTAGTATAGAATCCTCTCCTGATAATAAAAGTGAAAGTGGTATAGAAGTGATGTAAATTCACTATAGGAGACAGACAATGGACTCCAAGGGTAAAATTGCAAGACAAGACATCATACAAAATACACCAGTAAAAGAAACCTACAAATGCTTCCTTTCATTATCTAAATTCACATCCCCTTACAATAGAGTCTCCCACTTCTTATACTCCCCAAAAAGAAAAACCCTAGCCTATGCTACCCCCTTACTATTTTTAGCAACTCACTTGCTATTTTAGTAACCCTAAAAAATAGCTGAGATGGCATCCAAAATGGAATCATGCACCCATTATTCAATAATACCCACTACCCCAAGATAGCAACCCCACTTTAGTTCTACACTAATAGTTATGATAACTTTTCAGTTGTAAAAACTAAAAATTACATTAAAAGCTAATTTTGGGCCTCCTAGAGGTATTTTTGGCTCGAAAATGCAAAGGGCAATTCTTTTTAAGTTCTCCATGCAATTTTGCACGTTCTAAAAAATAATGGGGAAAAATAGACACTCGAAGCAAAAGTTATGGCCCCAACAAAGTGCATTATTCTCCTCTAGTTGAAAATGAGCTTAGCTCTTGCGAGTTCTGCTATTCAAACTCTTGCAATTGTTGACCAATGACTTCAGTGATGGTGGCCAAGGATTAGGTCGATCTGTATCATCTTCCAAAAAAATCAAATTTCCACAACACAATAGATCAGTCTTCAGAGCATGCAAATTGACATCAATTTTTTTGCATCTCCAAAAACATCTACAACAGTAGAAGAAATTACAATGGTAACAAGATTTTCCATAAGCAGAATAACTGCAACACCATCAACATCACCAACATTAACTGCAATGTCATCAAGAACTACAATAAGATCTACTTTTTCCATATCTACAGTAAATAAAACTTTAATCGGATCTAGTGCCTCCACGGTTGCAACAACAATATCAACAATAGATATAACATCCTTAAAATTGACACCTATATTTTATTCTATCAAATCTTCAACTTCTTTAAAAAAACTCATTGCTTCAATAGTAGTAGTATGGTCCAAGAGAAGGATGATGAGCTTCATATTCATAGATCCCGGTTCAATTCCAGGATCTACTTCCAATTTTTCTTTAGAATTTTTTCCTTCCACAATTTTTTTTTTCTTCTGTAATTTCTTTTGTTGTCGTTTCTTCTACAACAATTTCTTCCACAAGAATTTTTTTTGCAACAAATTCTTCCACAGGAAGAATTTCTTCTTCTCCAATAATTTTTGCTTGTAGATATGTAGTACCCTTATCTGTTACCTTCTCTGCTGTCAAAATATAACAAAACCTTGTTTCTTGTGCCTCTGTGATAAACTCCTTTGCAATCAACAAACTCTCACCCTGCCCTTCTTCCTTAAGAGGTAATAGTACTACCTTTGCACCATCCTTCCAGAAGGTGTAAGTATTTCGACCTCCATCATGGACGATCTTCCTATCATACTACCAAGGCCTCCCCAATAGTATGTGACAGGCATCCATAGGAATTACGTCACACCACACTTCATCTTTATAAGTATTCCCAATTGAGAATTTTACTAAACATCTCTTATCAATAGTCACCTCATTCCCTTTCTTGATCCATGAAATGTGATAGGGGTGTGGGTGCTTCTCACATTTTAGATTCATTTTATCTACCATTACATTAGAGACCATATTCTCATAACTAACACCATCAATGATTACTTTGCATACCTTTCCTCCCGATGTGCATCTTGTGCAAAAGATATTTGTACACATCCATGACTCACCACCCACTTGCATTTTCACCTTCCTTAGAGTAATCAATGTTCTCTTTATCATGAGATTCTCGCCTACCTCTGCAACAACTTTTATCTCAGTTTCATCCTCTTCCTCAACCAGGTTGACTCTATCATGTCATCCCTAATTTCTCTCTTCAACATCATAGTGGGTGCACTAAAATGCTTTGTGACCTTCCTCACCGCATCTAAAACAGGTATATGGCTTTCATGATCCATTCCTAGTTCAACCTCCCCCATTACCTCGACCTCTCTGATTTCCTCTTCCTCTTTAATAGGTACCATGACCTTGCTCTATCTCTTCTTGTTTATTTGTATTCGAGGATTCTCCCTTGGATGAGCTAGATCCACCATGCCCTTGATTTGGAGAGGATGTCATTGCCTTTTTCCCTCCTCTTTTATAATTGCTCCTCTTATGCTTATCTTCAACCCTTAAGGCCACCCGATACTCATCTTCTACAAGAAAGGTACGATGCATACTTAACTCATCTTGAATAGCATAACTTAGGCCATTTACATACCTCGTAGCCCTTTTCTCTTCGGTCTCATTATGCTCCACCTGAATAGACAATTTGTAGAACTCGTTGGTGTAGTACTCAATGCTTTGGTCATTCTGCTAGAGGTTCTAAAATCTAAGAAATAAAGTTTGAGAATAGTCTACAGGCACAAAATTTTCTTACAACTTCTTCTTCATCGTATCCCAAGCCCTGATCTTTCCTTTTCCTTTCCTCTATCGTTTCGTCTATAGATGATCCCATAAAATTGGAGCATACCCTTTCAACTTCGTGCATGCGAGTTTCACCTTATTTTCCTCAACCATATTACTCCATTCAAAATATTTCTCCATACTATTTACCCAATTGATTAGCTCCTATGGTTTTAACCCACCATCATACTCGAAAACCTTAATCTTGATTCCATATTGACTTCCTTTAAGTCCTTCTAAGGCTCAGATCAGCCTACTTTCAAAATATTATGATTCTTCTTTCACATTTTCCTTAGATACGCCTTCCTCAACCATGGTCTCATTATCAAATCCTAGATCTGGGTCCACATTGGTGCGGGTCTTTGCCATGTGGTTAATTGCACTAGTGAACCGTGTTATTTCTGCATGCAGATCCTCCATCTACCTATTCACTTGGGCATAAATCCCTCACCCTCTCCCTCTTCTATTCATATTATTTCCACTAGCGAGATCTCACCCACTCTGATACCAATTGATGTAAATTCACTGCAGGAGACCGACAATGGACTCCAAGGGTAAAACTACAAGACAGGACATCATACAAAATATGCCAGTAAAAGAAAACCTGCAAATAATTCTTTTCATTATCTGAATTCACACCCCCCTTACAATAGAATCTCCAACTCCTTACACTCCCCAAAAAGAAAAACCCTAGCCTACGTTACCCCCTTACTATTTTTAGTCACTTTATATTTTTAGAAACACACTTGCTATTTTTAGTAACCCTAAAAATAGGGCTCGGATGGCATCCAAAATGGAATCATGCACTCGTTATTCAATAACACCTGCTGCCCCAAGATAGCAACCCCCCTCTAGTTCTACACTAATAATTATGATCACTTTTCAGTTGCAAAAATATAAAATTACATTAAAAGCTAATTTTGGGCCTCCTAGAGGTATTTTTGGCTCCGCAAACATTTGGGCCACTTTTCTTAAGTTCTCCATGCAATTATGCACGTTCTAGAAAAATAACGGGCTAAAACGGATACTCGGAGCAAAAGTTATGGCCCTGTCAAGGTGCATTAAGAGGTTATCCCTTGCACTTTAGGGTTTCAAGAGCAACATGATAAAGAAATGAGGATGAAGTTTGTAAAAAATTAGGGTTTTAGGGCATAATAAGAAGGTAATTTTTTTGGAAGAACATCCTTGCACTTTAGGGTTTTCAAGGCAATATAAAGAAGAATATGCTTTTGAGGTTATTATTTTCTCTATAAATCATGACAACAATACAAACCTATAGATGATAAGTCTTATTTTGAGCAGTGTGAGAAGATTGAAGAGATGGATGAAGATGAAAGTATTGGTGGAAATGAAAAACAAGGAAGACCCAAGAAGCAAAAACAAAGAGAAAAAGAAACCCAAAGGAATATTGATATGGGAAAACAAAAGCAAATATCGCTAGTGTTAACAAGAAGTGGGACTAAACCCACAAATAAAAACAAAAAACAACAGTGAAAATATATCTTAGAACCCTAAAAAATATTAAGAAACTCTTAGATTTTTATAGAAAATATATTTATATTTATAGATATGAAGAATGGGCACCGCATATGTTAGACATTCATGGAGTTTAATTTTATCTTGACAAAATTTCAATTTCAGAAGCATGTGTATGAAATAATAAAAATGAATTGATTGCGTAAACTTAGCAGCGAGGAAGATGGCAAATCTCCCTGATAAGAAAGGCAGATGAAGAATATTTTGTATAGAAAGACATATGTGATATGATTTAACTAATTTCACACAAATGTAATGTTTTGTTTTTGTAATGGAAGTGGCCCCCAATAAAAGCCACACATAGCTTATTAAAAAAAAAATTATAAAAATATTCTTTGGTAGCGACCCAATGCTTGTCGATGGGTTGCCCAATTCAATTTCTTGGACAATCAGGTCTCATTGACTTTGGTTTTACTCAACAGGCTAGCTAGGGTTGACTTTGTCTTTACTCAACATGCTAGCTAGGGATTATAATGGTGGCCTCCAAGTTCGATTCAAAGTCATGCCTTGCATTGGGCAAAAGGTGTTATGGTAGAACATGCTCTAATGGTTCTTAAAAGTATAGAGTTAATGTGTAAGCTACGTGGAAAATAACCAACGTTTTTAGAGATTAAAAATGAGTGGTTCTTAAAAGTAGAAAGTCAATATATTTAATATACATTGATTTCATATAAGATTATTTCCAAAGTGATTGCAAACTGGTTTAGACCATTGTTAAACAAAATTATTTCAGAAGAGCAAGGAGGATTTGTGAAAGGGAGACAAATTTTGGATGATATCATAGTAGCTCATGAAGTTATGCATGCACCAACTTTAAGAAAAGAGAAAGAAATGATCTTAAAACTTGATATGAGCAAGGCCTATGACAGGGTTAAATGAGATTTTCTTTTTGCAATATTTAAAAAAATTGGATTTGGGAAGAAATGGGTTAGATGGGTTAAAGCTTGTATCTCTACAGTTTCATATTAAGTGTTAGTCAATGGATTAGTAACATAATCATTTAAATCCAAGAGAGGCCTTAGACAGGGAGATCCTCTATCACCAAATATTTTCATTATGATGGTAGAGGCTTTGGGTAGGAACTTGAAGAAGGCTTACAAATTTGGACTTATAAGTGGACTTGAGGCTAGTAATAACATCTACAACATCACCCATCAACAATTTGTAGATGATACAATTTTTTTTGGGAGGGCAAGGATAAACGAGGCCAAATATTTGAATAACTTATTAAAGAAATACAAAATAGCATTAGGGTAGAAATCTAATAGGACAAAATCCAAATTTTACTTCCTAAACACCCCAACTAAAATCAAAGCAAGGATATGCAAGTTACTTCAAATGGAGGAGGCAAATTTACTAGCAACTTCAAATTTACTAGCAACTTGTCTAGGGATGCCCTTATTTGATGGAAGAATGAGGATAGAATTATGGAATCCAATTAAAGTTCAGTTCAGAATAAACTACCAACATGGAAAGATAGATTATTATCATTAGCACAAAGAGTGCAGCTAATTAAATTAGTCTTACAACCCATTCCAACATATTATATCCTTGTAAAAAAACCTTGGCTTGAACTCAAGGGGGTTGGCTCTGGCGATTTGGCGGGAAAATTTTTGTGTCGGCGTCTGGTGTTGCTCGAGGGATTCTGGCCCGAAGATCTTGCCTGGGGCATTGGGGGGTTGATTTTGATTTCATCTGAAGGTTCATTAGTGGTCCCGGGAGGGCCCGATGGGGTCTCCTCCGGTTTCTCCTGCTGGGAGAAAGACTTCATATGCTGAGAAGTTGAAGGATAATCCCTCGCCTTCCACTGATGGAGCTCAGCGGAATGCTTTTCAAACGATACTCAAGAATGTTGCCAATGGCCCAAATGCTCACCACGTTAATGGATGCCTCCCGCAATCCACTTCCAGGCCTAAGATTGTAATAGAACCAATGCTGGTCGAAGATACAATCGTCTACCGAGCTAATCACGACTTGATCTGCAAATTCATGGGCATCCGGCCCACACTGAATTTTCTGCATACCTGGGTTCGCCAGAACTGGGAGCCACACGGTGAGTACTCTTTATGGCCTATAAGCAATGGGTATTTCATCATAAGTTTCTCTTCTTTAGCAGATAGAAATAGAGCATTTGAATCAAAAAAGAGAAACCACGGACCAGCAGGGTTATTTGTCCAACCCTGGAGAGTGGGTTTCGACCATCGCATCGAACCCACGGTTGTCCCGGTCTGGATCCGGCTGTACGCTCTCCCGATGGAGTTTTGGGGTGAGCAGGTGTTGGAACTAATAGGTAATTCCCTAGGCAGATTTTTGGGAGTCTCCAAAGATACCATAGAGGGTAATACTGCTGTATTTGCTAGAATATGTGTAGAGATGGACATTAGTCAGCCTCTACCAGCTGAGGTGGAACTTGAGCTTGCAGGAGTACCCTGGATCCAGCAGCTAGACTATGAGGCCCTACCTTTCAGGTGCCGAGTATGCCATAAGCATGGACATTTGGCAAGGTTCTGCCCAAACGTAGTGAGCACAAAAACGGAGGCTCCGAGCGGAATGTCAAACCGCCCTAGAGAGGGTAAGTCCAGTCCGGTCAATGAACCCTCTAGCAATTCTCCAGGTCCTGATGCTCAGCAGGATGGCTTTGAACAGGTGAAACGAAAGAGAAACAAAAAGAAAAATGGCAAGGAGTAGGTACAGCTCAAGCCAAACAATCGGTATGAAATTTTTAAGTCATTAGTGGATCAAGAGGACCAATCTATGGAGGGAGTGGTTGGGAATGGTGAAAATGTCAACACTCCACCTCTTGTTTCTCCTTCCTTCACTCCTGTAGTAGAATAGGTGACTGTGCCAGCTGAGAACCTGCAGTCAGAGAATCCAAGGGCATTGGTTATACACTCCCCAACACAGCCGGCTATCAAAGATGTCACCATGGGAAATGCAGATAAAAACAGAGAAAGGCCTGCTTTAGGGATTTCCCAGGTGGAAAAGAGATCTAGAAACAATAACTCTCAAGGAGCGGGAAGAAAATCCAATAAGGAATTACTAACAGCGCAAGGAGATAAGCTAATCAATGGAGGATTGGTGAGGACCATTGATTCTTACTGCTCTCAAGGTTTTCAATGATTATTCAATCTTGGAATGTTAGGGGTTTAAACAGTAGAACCCATCAATCTACTGTTCAAAGACTCTTAGAAAACCGTAAAACGGACTTTTGCTTCTTCAAGAGACCAAAATGTCTTTAGATATTATGAGTAAAATTGCTACTAAAATCTGGCGGGGAGCTGGGTATATGGACGTGGCTGCCCAAGGAGCTTCAGGTGGAATTGTTACCCTTTGGAACCCTCTGGTCTGGACTGCTTTAGAACATATAGCTTGCAGGGGTGTACTTACTTCTCTCTTCAGAAATAACTTCAATTCTGAGTAGGTCCTAATCACCAACTTTTATGGGGCCCAAGATCTTGATGGCCAGAGGCTCCAATGGGACGTTGTTCACAACATGAGAGCATACAGGGAGTGTTATGACTAGATTATTGCAGGGGATTTTAATGCAAAATTATCTGTTCGGGACCAGGAAGGTGGCACCCCTATTTTGGATCCAGGGGACCGGCTTCTGATTGCCCAAGTTCAGGCCTTTAATTTAGTGGACGTTCAAGGCCCTAGTGTTTTTTTCACTTGGACAAACAAGAGAAAGGAGCCACATAGCAGGAAGGTCAAGTTAGATCACTTTTTGGTCTCGGAGGAGGCTTTTGTTAAATGGACTTTTCAGCTTCCAGATTTTGGAGGGCCCTATTTCGGATCATTTTCCCATTTTTCTTGAGGGAGGGACTTCGAGAGGGAAGCACCATAGGCCTTTTAAATTTGAGAATTTTTGGTTACAAAAGGAGGACCTTCGACAGAAAATTACTCAATGGTGGACAGAAGGCCGTCCACCTTTTGGGACAACAATGTTCAAATTTCATAAACAGCTTCAATTTGTCAAAATTCAATTGAAACAGTGGAGGAAATGAAAAAAGTCGGATTTCCAGTCCCAAAGGGCCCCCTTGGTGGCTAGATGGGAGGAGGTTCAGAAACTTTTTAGGGAAGGATCAATTACTGAGCAACTCAAATTTGAAGATGATGAACTGCGTAAAGCGGTTGAGGACATTGACAACCAAGAGGAGATATACTCGGAAACGAGAGGGCTAGAAATACTTGGTTATTATAGGGGGACAGAAATACCAAATTTTTTCATCGGTCAACTTGTGCTAGGAGACAGATGAACAATATGGAAGTTCTCAAAGATGAACATGGAAATGTCTTCGATACTCTTCCTGGCATGCATTCCCATGCTATCGATTACTTTTCTAAACTTTTTAAGGAAAGTATGCAGCAAGATGTTGAGGCTCAGAACAAAGTTCTTAATGTTATTCCTCCTATTATCTCTGAAGAGGACAATCAGGCCCTGCTTAGACCCATTGAAAGGGATGAACTGAGAAAAGTGGTCTTTGGTATGAGTACTGGAAAATCTCCTGGTCCAGATGGCTTTCCTATTGAATTTTTCAGGCTTTCTGGGACACCTTGGAGGAGGATGTTCTGGCTGTTACTGAGGAATCCAGATCCAATCGAAGAATGCTCAGGGCGATCAATCACACCTTCATTGCTTTAATTCCAAAAGGGGAAGCGGGGACTCATATCTCTGATTTCAGGCCTATTGCTTTATGCAATGTGATCTACAAAATCATCACTAAGATAATGGCTGAGAGGCTTAAACCCCTTCTTCACAGCATCATTTCTCCTGAACAGGGGGGCTTTGTTGAGGGAAGACAAATCTTGGATGGGGTGGTTTTGGCCCAGGAGGCCATCCATTCAATGCAAACTTCGGGCAACAAAGGAATGTTCATTAAACTGGATATGTCCAAGGCTTATGACCGGGTGGAGTGGTGCTTCTTGTCGAAAATGATGGCTGCCTTTGGCTTTTCTCAGGAATGGATTGATTGGGTTATGAGTTGTGTTTCTTCTCCCTCTTTTTCTGTTCTCATCAAGGGCCTTCCCTCGCTTCCTTTCGGCGCCACCCGTGGTCTCCGCCAGGGAGACCCTTGTTCTCCCTATCTCTTCCTTCTCTTGGCCGAAGGTTTGGGCAGACTGTTTCTGAGGAGAAGGCAACAAGGTCTGCTTTCTGGTATCAAGGTTGGGGAGGAAACTCTGACTCACTTGCAATTTGTGGACGATATTGGCTTGGTTGATGCGGCCACTCTTCGGGAAGCTAGAGGAATCAGAGATACTTTGAATTTCTACCTAAGGGCTTCAAATCAGGTTCTAAATGTCAGGAAGTCCAAAGTGGTTTTTTTCAATCTTGACCAACGGCTACAGGAGCGTGTTGTTGAGATCCTGGGCTTCACAAGGACTTCTCTTCCAATTGTTTACCTGGGCGTTCCCCTTCATTTCAAAAAGTTAAAAATTGACATCTGGAAGAATCTGTTAGCAGGCATCAAAGATAGAATGAATCATTGGGACCATAAATGGCTAAGTTACGGGGGTAGATTAACCTTCCTGAAGTCGGTTATACAGGCTTTGCCGATCTATAAATTCTCAATACTGGCTGCCCCTCTTACCATCTGGAAAGAGCTGGACAAAATGGCTAGAAGATTTTTATGGGAAGGCACAAAAGGGAAGAAAAAATGGGCCTTGGTTGGGTGGGACAAAGTTACCCAGCCTAAGGACAATGGAGGGCTGGGCTTGAGAAGTTCTATGCTTAATAACAGAGCTTTGGTCGGAAAACTGTATTGGAGGTGGATTTCTCAGCCATCCTCCCTCTTCAGCAGAATTCTTTCCAGTAAATATTTGGGACATGTTCATCCCAATGAGGTGGGTCGCTTTCCCTTGGAAGGTACTGGATCCTTAGTGTGGCAGACTCTCAAGCTTGGGTCCCAGATTATCAAAGATCAATTATTTTGGAAAGTGGGGAGAGGAGACAAGGCTCGTTTCTGACTGACTCTTGGGACCAACATCCGCCCATTATTGTCATGTTCCCTGAGCTACAACCAATCATGACCGCCTTAGAAGCCCAGGTCTGGATCCATATTGATAATTATCTTCTTACCAGTCAATTGGGGGGGTATAAATTTAAAAAGTTTAAGCGATGGGAGGAGTGGCCAATTACCGTCTCTCCGGAGTTGGCGCCCATCCTGCAAAAAATCTTGTTAGAAAGGTTCCTCACGGGGAAGGATGAGGAAGATGAATTAGCCTAGGGCTATGGAAGCCTTGGGGTCTACTCAGTTAAGGTCGGATATGAAGAGATCCTCCCTGAGCCTCCCCCACACTATTTTTCGGTTCAGCATTCGAGAAGGATTTGGTATTCAAAGGGTTGGCCGAAAGTGAATTTCTTCGCTTGGCAACTTATGCATAATGGTCTTCTCACCTTTGACAATCTCAGACGTAGGGGTTTCAATGGCCCCTCTCAATGTGCTTTATGCCTCCATCATGAGGAAACTGCAGATCATTTGTTTTTTGAGTGCCCTTTTACTCATCAGATTTGGGAACGCTGGTTCTCTCAATTTAAACTCTAGGCTAATGGTGTTTTCAACCGTACCAATATTTGGGAAAAATGGAAAAGGGGCAGGTTCAATTCCTTAGCTCTCCGAACTGGCTGGCAGTTAGGCTTTCTCTTCATTTGGTGGCAAGTTTGGTTGGAGAGAAACGCCCGGATCTTTAGAAACACTTTCTCCTCGATTGACGGCGTTTGGCAGGTCATCTGGAGCAAAGTCACAGAAACTGTTGCTATTTTTGTTAATGAAGAGAATCAGGCTACTCTTGGGCATCCTGAAGAGGGGATTGAGGGACATGAGAGGCAAGGCAGAGCATGCTGGAAACCTCCCCCTGTAGGCTGGATCAAGATCAATACTGATGGGGCTGCAAAAGGCAACCCGGGCAACGTAGAAATTGGTGTTGTTTGTCGGGATCACTCGAGTGCGGTTCTTTACTGGGAATTGCAAGGATTGGGCAGAGCCACGAACAATGAAGCCGAAGCCTTTGCCATTAAGTCAGCGTCTATCTGGGCTGTTAAGCAGGGTTACCGGAGGATAATTCTTGAATCGGATTCTCAAGTCCTGATCGGCGCTCTAGATTGCTTGCGGAATTTCTCATTAAAAGCCTGGAGACTGCGGATGTTGATATCCCAAATCAAGGAGTTATGGAGGGAGTTAGATGATGTTATCCCTGTGTATGTGAGTAGAAATCTGAACACGATAGCTGACTTCCTTGCGAAGATGGGTGCTGAGAAAGAGGTAGGTGTTCAGCTGCACAGTGATATGCCTATGATAGATGAAGAGATTCGGAGTGGTCTGGAACGATCCCTGCATCCATGAGCTTAAAAATGACTAAGGTTAGTTTCTGTCGTGATATCGCGACATATTGCGCCGTCGCGACCTTGTTTGGAAATCTGTCACGATTTCGCGACATGTTGCTCTGTCGCGACCTATCCTGGATAACTGTAGCGATTTCGCTACCCTTTTTGTTGTCGCGGCCTTGGGAGGAAAATTGTAGCGATTTCGTGACTTGTTGCGTCGTCGCGGTCTTTGATGAGAAGGTGTCGCGATGTCGCGACCTTTTTGGTTGGTTTTGCTGCTGGAGGAAAAGTGTCGCGATATCGCGACGCTTTGAGAAAAATTGCGTGAAGGGGAAAAACCGTCGCGATATCGCGACAATTTTTGTGAAAAGCTACTCTAAGGAAAATTTGTCGCGATTTCCAGCCTTTTTTGAGGAAAGGACGCAAAGGGGCATACCTGGAGGGATTTCGCGACGTTTTGAGCAAAATTACGCTAAGTGGAAAAACCGTCGCGATATCGCGACCTTTTTTGTGAAAAGCTTCCCAAAGGATAACCTGTTGCGATTTCACGACATTTTTAAGGAAAGGAAGCAAAGGGGCAAACCTGTAGCGATTTCGCGATAGTTCTGGAGAATAAACTGCATGAAGGAAAAACGTCGCGATTTCGCGACTAGTTTAAGAAAAGAGCACCATGGGGGAGAACATGTCGCGATTTCGCGACATTTTTGCGGATGGGGCGCCCATTGGAATTCTTGTCGCGATTTCGCTACACTTCCGGCCAACTGGGGCTTCAAGGAAAAGCCGTCGCGATATCGCGACACTTTCTCAAAGTTGCTGATTAAAGGAGAACTCGTCGCGATTTCGTGACAATTTTGGGGAGCAGGTGCCTTCAGGCTTTCTCGTCGCGATTTCACGACGTTTTTGGCGTTTGGGTGATTTGGTGCTGTGCTGTCACGATTTCGCGACATTTTTTGAATGGTGTGGCGTCGACGCTTTTTGTCGCGATGTCGCGACATGTCGCGATGTCGCGACATGTCACGATTTCGTGACATGTCGCGTTATCGCGACTGGTTGCTGTGGCGCGGCGGTTGTTAGGTTAGGTGTCGCGATTTCGCAACATGTCGCGTTTTCGTGACATGTCGCGTTTTCGCGACTTTCGCGACATGTCACGTTTTCGCGCCCTTTGTTCTTCTGGTCTCTTTGCTCTTGGTTGGGATGCCCTTTCTCCCTCTTGTAACTGTAATTTGTTTTAATGCAAGCTTTTTTCAAATTTAAAAAAAAAAAAACATATTATATCCTTGTGTCACGAAATCGCGACGTTTTTGGCGCAGGGATGATAAGGAGGATTATCGTCACGATATCGCGACAATTTTGGTAAACTTGAGCAAAGGGCACATTTCGTCGCGATATCGCGACATTTTTGTCGATCGGAAGCTGCATGGTAAAACTGTCGCGATATCGCGATAGTTGGGGCACACTGGCGTCATCTGGATTTCTTGTCGCGATACCGCGACAATTTTGAAGACTGGCTGCAATGAGGATTATCATCGCGATATCGCGACTTTTTTGGTGAACTTGAGCAAAGGGCACATTTCGTCATGATTTCGCGACATTTCTGTCGATCGAAAGCTGCATGGTAAAATCGTCGCGATATCGCGACAGTTGGGGCACACTGGCGTCATCTGGATTAATTGTCGCGATATCGCGACAATTTTGAAGACAAGTTGCAATGAGGATAACTTGTCGCGATATCGCGACAGTTTTGAAGATTAGGAACTGAAAGGAAAATTCGTCGCGATTTCGTGACACTTTTGGCACATTCATGGCTTTGGTAAAAATTGTCGCGATATCGCGACACTTTTGCGGATTGGGAGTCAAGATGAGAATATGTCGCGATATCGCGACACTTTTGCTGGCTGGGCGCTTCGGAGAAATTTTGTCGCGATTTCGCAACCCTTTTGGAGATTTGATGCTTCCTGGACTTCTTGTCGCGATTTCGCGATGCCTGTGATGATAGACCGTCGGAGGGAGTTGCTGTCGTGATTTCACGACTTTTTTGGCGATCGGACGTGGAGGGATTTGTCTGTAGCGATATCGCGACATGTCACGTTTTCGTGATTGATGGCATTGCTGCGGCCGCGACGGGGTTGATTGCCGCGATTTCGCGACATGTCGCGATTTTGCGACATGTCGCATTTTTGTGCCTTGTTGTCTTCTGTGCTCTGTGGAGGTTAGCGTTGCCTTTGTGCTCTCCGCTTGTTGTCTAGTTCTCTGTTGTTGGTTGGGATGATTTTTCTCCCTTGTGTAATTGCCTTTTGTATTAATACAAGTTTTTCAATTTTTTTCAAAAAAAAACATATTATATCCTTGTATACTATGCAAAAATTATTAGAAAAAAGAAAAATATTTATTATGCGATCATTTTTGTGGTCAAGATTACATGATAAAAGGAATTTTCCTTTGGTAAAATGGAGCAAGGTGTGTGATGATAAAACTAGGGGAGGTCTCAATTTAAGAGTTCTTACGGATGCAAACTTAACTCTTGGGGGAAAAGTAATTTGGAGATTGTACAAAGAGAGTCAAAGACAATGGGTAAGAATTCTTCTAAGTATGTTGAGCCCAATGACCCAAGCTTAATATTTATTGCATTCTCTCTACCAAATGGTTCTGCACTATGGAACAATTTAAAAAAATCAATTGATCTAGTGATTAAAGGTTTAATATGGGTGGTGGGAACTAGAGAAAAAATTATATTTGGATGGATACTTGGTGTGATAAAAAACCACTCAATCTAGATCCAATTTTGAAACCATGGATGAGATTACTTCAAGATAAATATGGTGATAGGGTTTCAAACATTTTGTACAAGGATCAGGAAGGAAGATACAAATGGAAAGAATATTTTTTACAAGTATACAAGACATTGATGCTAGGAGGCAATTGAGTAGAAAGATAACAACAATGATTATTCTGAGGGGAGCCAAGGATAAGTTGATTTGGGAGTTGAATAGCTCAGGAGAATACACAACAAGAAGTGGATATAATATAAAGCACCATCAAAATAGGAATATCACAAGAATATGGAGAGATATTTGGGATAGCCTAAGCATTCCTAAAGTCAAAATGTTTGTTTGGCTAGTAGGTCATAGAAGAATTTTATCCTAGGATAACCTTATGAAAAGGGGTTTTCATGGCCCCTCAAAATGTGTTCTTTGTAAAATGGAGGAGAGTATAGACCATCTCTTGGGACACTGCTCAATAGTCTGGAAACTATGGCAATGGATTCTTAATATGTTTGGTAAATGCATGGTGATGAATGGTAGAATTGAGGAATGGTTAAAGCAATGGCAGAGCACTTTTAAAAGTGATGCTTTATAGAAAATCTAGGATATATCAAAAGATACAATACTTTGGACTATTTGGCTAGAAAGGAATAGAAGAATATTTAAAGGAAAGGAAAGCAATTTAGAGGTAATGAAAAGGAATATTTGTTTAGCCATAGAGGAGTCTAAACCAACCCTATCAACTCACCCAATCCCTAATATGGAAGCAGAGAGCCTTGATAGATGGAGTCAAGTCATCAAATGGAATTATGATGTTGGGGATAGGAGAAACAAAAAGAAGGCAAAGAATATAAAGTGGAAACCACTAGATGTGGAGTTGGTCAAATTGAATTTTGATGGAGCATCTAAAGGAAATCTAGGACCAACAAGAGGAGGAGGAATAATTAGAAATAATAGAGGAGAGATTTTGTCTCATTACGCTTTCAATAGTGGATTTAAGACAAATAATGAAGTTGAAGCTTGGGCGGCTTTGGAAGGGTTAAAAATATGCAAACAAATGAAATGGAACAAAGTATGGATGGAAGGTGATTCACTCATAGTAATAAATGTAATTTTGAGGAAAGCAAAGGCTCCATGGAACATACAAGAGATAATTGTGGAAATTCAAGACCTTGCTATAGAGTTTGAAGAAATCAGGTTTACACATACATTAAGGGAAGGAAACAAATGTGCAGATAGGCTAGCCAATAGAGGGGTTTTAATTGAGGATCATGAAGTTAAATTCTCTTTTCCTTGGTTAGAGGAAGTAGTAAGTTTAGTTGAAGTTGACAAGAAAATGTTGATTGCCTTAATCAAATAATGATTAAGATTTACTTTAATGTTTTCCATTGGTAATATCTACTTTATTTTATAACATTAATGTGCTTTCATATAAACTATTTATTACAATTTTTGTGGTTGCACTTGTGCTTCAGGAAGGAAACTAGCAATCCAAATCTGGTAAAGTGGGTTATGATAGTGCGATGTTTTGGAAATATTACTCTACTAAGATGCAATGCATAGATAGTAGAGGTGAAGTTTTGGTATTGTGAAGGCTGTTGTAGGAAAATGTCAAGAAGGATGCTGAATTCTAGAATATTTGTATTCACACAGAAAATTGAAAAAGTTTCAAAAAATAAAAATCAAGAATTCAAACATTTTATGTAAAATGATGTAGGTTTCTAGCTATAGCAACTCAATTGAGATGAGAATTGAATTTATTTGTAAACTCTCATGCTCTAAAGAAGAGAGTTGTGATTTATCAAGGGTGGGGGACCCGAGTACAACCCCTTGTTCTCCAGAAAAAATAATATACATCGATTCCCAAATAAATAAATAAATAAATATTTATATAACTATTTTTTTTTAACTACGCATGGAACCTCTATAAACTTCAACCCTTTGGGTAAAGACGAAATCAACAAGACCCCACCGTTAAAGAATCCAACCAAGGCAACCCACCAACAAGCACTCGGTCACTATAAACCAATATAATCCTTTCGAATTGTTTAATATGTAAGTTTCATGGATGTTGGGAAAAGTTTTTGGAGATTAAAAATTGGATCAAATGTAAGTGTGGATCGAGTTTAAATTATTTTGACTTTTCTTCTTAAAGGTTTTTTCTTATTTTTTTTTATATTTGGAAATTAAAGATAAAATAATAGGTGGTGGTCTATGGTGAAGGGGAGATGTTTTTTATTTAAAACCATGGGTGAGAGTTTTTTTTATCAAGATAAAAATTATTAAAAAACTCTAAGTGTGGGTTAAGTTTTTGGACTTCCATATCAACTTATTAATAAGATGTTTTTGAAGAATATTGAAAATTATTTTAAGTGCATTCATCAAGAAAATATTAATTATTAAGAAGTGAAAGCATGATAAATATACTTGAATTTGTGTTGTTATGGATATTTCAAAACCTTTGCCATGATCCATTGAGATTAAATCTCATTCAAAAGAATGGGATCAAAAAGTAGATTATGAAAACATTGAATTTGAATCCGCAATTGTTATAAGGTTAAACACATGACAAGAGAATGGAGTAAATCCATAGTAATATAGGGTTAATGCAACACAAGAAGGTAGTTGTTATGGAGGGACTTCCTTGCAGGGTTTTAGGGAAACATAGAGAAGAGAGTATTTTTGAGGTTATTCCTTGTTCTTTGGATCCTTCAAAGCAAAGCAAACCTATAGATAATAAGTCTCATTATGAGCAATGTGATAAATTAAAGAGGTTGATGAAGATGAAAGTGTTGGTAGCAATGAAAAAAGAAAGAGAAAGACCTAATAAGATAAAACAAAGAGCAACAAAAACTCAGAGGGATATTGATATGGGAAAACAAAAGCAAATATCACAAGAATTAATAGTAGTAGTCTATTCTTGTAATGAATGGCACCTCACATGCTAGATCTTGGGTAGGTGTTTTTTAATAAATGTTTGAAGTTTTTAAAATTATAATTGTTTAAGTTACAATTCTTATATAAAATAATTATTAGTGTAGATAAAATTATGAATCAAAAAATCTAGTGCAAATTTTATCGAAAAATAATCATCTTTTAGGAGCCATATCTTTGCATAGGGTAGTTCAATTCAAACACATGCCATTTTGTGCAAAATTTGAAAAGCTTTGAAATGAGTGCTCATTAGAAAGAATCAAAGTAGTATTGACGGAGATATTACCATGTGAAGACAATAATTTAAAGCTAGAGCAACGTTAGGGCAAATTTTTCTTTTAAAACATACCATATTTTAGGAGTCATTTCTCTACAAAGGGTTGTCTAATTCATATGATTCTTGGATCAATTTATGTAGAATTTGAAGAGCTTTAAATTGCATGGTCATAAGAAAGAATCTAAGTGATATAAAGGGAGATACGACCCTGTGAAGTCAACCATCTAGAATAAGGGAAATGACAATTTTTCAAGTCACAAAAAATAAAATTATAGATATTTGTTAGCTAGGGTTTGGATGATGGGAGGACCAATGGGGGGTAAGGGAATTGACAAGGCAGGACATTCAGTCTAGGCATCAATTTTTTTAAATAAGTTTATTTTTCCCCTTCATTATCTTAGAAGTTTTGTATGCAAATTATTATACGTTTATTTCAAATAATATAATCATTATAATATAGACTCATAAATTTTGGTAGATTTTGAGTTATAGTTTTCTTTACAAGGCCTTATTTAGAACTAAATACTTAGAGCCATCCCTGGTAGTATAGGTTAGGGAGGACCTCACATAGAAGCAATCCTTGTTGCTCAAAGATAAGGTAATTTATAGTATATTTAATGGGTTTTGGCCACAAGGTTCGACCTTGAGAAAATGGATTGATAGGAGTTGAAAGTCTATAGGAGTGAGTCTATCCTTTCTTCTCGAAGGTTTATTCGTAGTCATTTTTTGTTCCAAGGAGGAAAGAGATAGAATCATAAAAGGGGTCCTTAGTTTATAGGAAGAGTAGGGCTCTTCCTTATCCACTGGTATGAAGGCTTTACACTTCAAAAGAAAAATTTATCTCTTTTTGAGAGAATTCCTTGAGATTTGTAACAACCTAAAAAAGAAAACTAACCAACTTAAGAGAGTTATTTTTTATATATTTTTTATACTCATTAGGTATCTACATCTCCCCACCTTACATAAGTAATTCTATGAAGGTGTCTATTGACGTAATACCTTATAATTAAGTTGTTTGTCTCAACTCTACGATGAGCCACCTTATCCTTTTTTATCTATCAAAAGTGTACGCCCATCCCTACACCATACATAAGTTCGTCTATGTAGGTGCACTAAGCGTAGTGGCATAAGGTTTCTATGCTTCTACCATACATAAGTCCATCTATGTGGGTAAAGTTTTTAATTGTCCATCTCATGTATGCGATGAGACAACCCAAGCATCTATCACTTTGCATGATAGTCCATTTATTGACACTACAACCTAATTGTTGTCTTCTTGCAACTACCTAAGTTTAGATCATTAAGGAGAAGTTTTAAAATAAGGTTACCCCAAGTTTCCTTCAAAAGGGACCCCATAATATCTTATATTAACTCTCTCTCTATTTATTTCTAATATTCTAATGAATAAAGTCTTTCTTGCTAACTAGGAAAAGATTCCAAGCATCACTAGCATGTATAAACACTTCACATCTTAGTAAGATACTTCTAATCCATAAGCATAAAAATTTGATAGATGTCATTTTCTAATCATCTAGAATTCATTATACCATTCATAAAGATCATCCAATCTCTCTTTATGAAGCACTGGAATCGCATAAATTCAAAATGTAACGTATATGATAGCAACATTATTAAGGACTTCATTAATCATAATCATACAAGATTAATACAAAACCAACTAAATTTCTCTTCCAAAAGGTGCATTTAGACTTTCCTTGCATCCAACGTAAATTTAGAACATTATACCGTATTATATTACAGAAGGAGACTTAAATTAACATAAGAACCAAAACAAACATCATTTTATTTTCTTTCAAGGATACAATTCAATACGGGATATAATCAAATCTCATTACAAGTTAACTAATTACATCCTTTTCATAGAGACAACATGATAATTTACTCTTAAAAATGATTTGTTCCTCTCTTCAAATTTGTCCTCCTTAATATTTGTGCAAGGTTGGATATGTGTAAGGGATTAGGACAACTCTTTTCATCCACATGTATGCATCTATGTATGATTCATTTTAAAATGCAAAAAATGCAATCTAAAACATGCAGAAGCCCATACTTCTTTCAATATATTTTGCCACTAGTTTGGAATGGAAGGAAATTCTCTTTCCAAAATAGTCTATCATTTTACATTCAACTCCAACACGAGTATAGAATAATCCAATATTTATTTCTATTTGGTTCTTATAGAAGCATACCAAGAGAATCCCATACTTCTCTCAAAATATATAATCTATCTATTCTTAACCATAAATTCAAAGCTTAAATATAAACTCTACGCATTCAAATCTCATAATTTGAAAGTATAAACTTATCAATCTAAATCATTCATAGAAAAATATAAGTTTAGTTCCATTAATATTATCCATTATGTTCCTTTATAAAAACAAGTTCTTCTATTGTATAAATAAGACTAAGCTTTAGTCTTTAAGCTCTATTACATTTCCATAATATAAGAAAATTGCCTTTCAAATAACAAAAAATATACCTGTAATCCTTTCTTATCATCAAAAATCCTTTCTTTCAATTAATCAAAATTCCCATAATCCATTCTTTTAATTAATAAAAAAGGTTATGACAATAATCCCAAAAGGCTTATCTAACCATAATCCAAAAAGGTTGGTTTAATCATAATCAAACAGTTAACAAATGAACCATATGGTTTTAGACCAGTCAACAGACAAAGAACAACATCCTTATAAGGTCCCACCGACTGGCGGCCCCCTTCAATACCACTAAATAGCCCCATGTGGAAGTCACCCAGTGCACAAAAGACAACCTTTAAAACTATACCATGTGGCAGCCACACGATCGATCAAATAGGGTAGGGTCAACAGAGTCAAACATGCCAAGTGTCAAGAGACAACGCCTCCAACTGGTGCATGGGCAATGAAAGCAACCAACTTGATAAGGGGGTAGTAGTCCTGGAGATTTAACTGTTTCACCTTTATTGCATTGGCATACCTCGCATTCGGCCGCAAATGTCCTAACATCAAATTTTAATCCTTTCCAATAAAAATATTGTTTCACTCGTTGGTATGTTTTCAAGAATCCTAAGTGTCCTACTGAAGGGGATGCATGCAATTATTGGAGGACCATATATTTAATAGTGGAACCCTATGGAAGGTAGATGTTTTAATGTCCCCTCTCTAAGCAGTTAGCAACAACATTATGGATTAGCCTACTACTGGGTTCCCGTAGGCTAATGGAGATGATTGGGAGCCCTATCAGGGTTGGCAGTGTGTTGTGCCCGAGGTGTTTTGAGACCATATTCCTTTCAGTCGGTTAATTATTTGGGGTCTGGAGTTTATTATTTAACATTTAATATTTAACGTTTAAAGGCGTTATATTAAATAATAAAGTTACTTTTCCTAAGTCAAGTGGAATATTAATTTAAATTATTTAAGTGGCCCCGTTCCTAAGTTAAATGTAATATTATTTTAAGTCGAAAAGTGACTTAGGAATATAATGTTCTGAATGGGGAAAAGTGACTTAGGCATATTTCTCATGGGGGTCGACTTGCATAAAGTGAGATTAAAATATTTTAAGTCGCCCTAACCCTAAAAGTGGCATGGGGTTTTGAGGGAAATATAAGGAGAGTTTGGAGCTCATTTTGGGGATCCAGGTTTATTTCTCATTTTCTCTCTGGCGAGAACTTGCAGCTTCAGGCAGAGTTTTCATGGCTTTGTGAGGACGAAAACCCTTGCAAGGAACATTGCTTGCGGACGTGAGAGATCGTTCCCTGAGCAATCATCTGTCAGTCTCATTCAGGGGCTGAGTTTGCACTGAAATGGAGGATTCAAAGATAGTTTTTGGTGTGGATTGATCAGTAGATATTTTGGCTTGAGTTGCAGTTGTTTTCCTTGAAGGTGGTCGTACCATACTAGGGTTTCCAGCCACACATTTCTGATTGCAGTGCCCAACAGGAACATCAAATGATTTTGGGTATTTGACCATTGGCTTCTTCTACACCGGGCGACCCTTTGGGAGAGTTTGCAGAATTTTTAGCGAAGATTGTGATTTTTCCTAGCTGGTCGTACCTTCTAGCAGGTCGTACCATTTGTTGGCACCATCATTTTGGGGGTTTGAGCGCTGGGTTTGAATATTGTTGGTGTTGAGGTTAGGGTTTCAGTCTGGGCGTTCCCTTTGAGTATTCTCTGTGCATTTCTTCTATGGCAATCAAATGGGTATGCAGTTATTTGTAATCTGGAAACATTCTATTCATTTTGGGTTTTCATAATATTATGCCCTAGTTGTATTTGATGAAAATAATCTATTGAATGAAATGGGTATTTTAGAATAATGGTTTTGAGTCCCTTTTAGCATCTGGGTATCATAGAATATATCTATTTTGTTATGTTTTATTTCTGCACTTCTTATCAGCATCAAAAAACCCAAAAAAATCAGAAAAACAATTAAAAGCAGAAAACCGAAGCTTTCAAAGATTCAAAAAAATATAGCACAATAGGGGTGGGTTATTACAGTGGTATCAGAGCGAGTTTTCCTGCCATCCTGTGGATTAAACTAGGTTTTGTTGCACATGAGTGAAAGAGAAAGGAGGTATTACGAAAGGGGATAGAGGAAACGTTGGCAACCTCTAGCAGCCCCAGAGGGTGAAACAGTTTCTAACATCCTTGGAATACATTCCGAGGGGTCCAGTGGTAGTGAAGAGATATTTGGAGAAATGGCGGATAGGGATAAAGGGCGTGCTGATCCGGAAGATCCCGGTGATGCCATTCAAAGGAAGTTCGAAGGTATGTTTGAGATGATGTCACAAATGTTGGGGAAGATTAACCAGTTCACTCCCCCAGTCATTCCTACACAAAATGGTGAGGCGAGTTCCTCCCATCACCAGAACAATAATAGACATAGTAACACAGTAGCAGCAGGATCGGTCCTTAGACCCATGCAACCTACCTTTACACCCCGAGAGGAGGCAAGAACACAACAGGAAGAACATACCCCAGTAACTAACAATATGAACGAAGTGTGGGCTGAGTATTCAACACTTCCTGTAGACCTACGTGCTAATTTATCCTTGAATGAATTTATGAACCAGAAGAGAGTTGATTACATGGGTGGTAGTGGTAGAGTTGAGCAGAGGAGACCTCCTGTATAGAGAGATTTTTAGCAGGCCTTGGGTAAGGTTACCTTACCTCATTTTGATGGCAGTGACAAGAGCACAACTAGAGCTTGGGTGCAGAAGCTCGATAATTATTTGGCTCTTAGGCCAATGTCCGAGGATGAGGCAATTAAATTCGCTACTTTACATCTGGATGGAGTTGCTCACGAGTGGTGGTACCATGGTCTTATTACCTTGGGACATGGGTTAATCACTACATATGATGAGTTTACCAACAAACTCATTGAGAGATTTGACAGGAAGGATCCGGAGCTGCACTTTAGAGAGCTGGCCTAGTTGAAGCAAATTGGATCTGTGGAGTCATACATTGCAGAATTTTAGAGACTCTCAGTTATGGTTCCTAGCATCACTGATAGGAGACTTGTGGTCCTCTTTAATGAGGGACTGATGGAGCCACTTCGAGGTTGGGTCAAAGCATTTGATCCCCCTTCATTACAGGATGCTATGAAGAAGGCACGTAACATGGAGTTTGTTGTTCCAAAGCATAAAACATCCTTTCAGTCATTTTTGGGCAGAAAAGATAAGGATAAGAGACATTTCCAGAAGGGTTCCATGCAGCAGAGGAATGTTCCAAATAGATTGGATAATGACCAGCTAAATGAGCTTAGGAGGAAGAAGTTATGTTTCCACTGCAGGGAACCATGGGACCCATCTCACAAGTGCTCAGTTAAGGCTAAGGTTGAGCAGATTGAATACTTTTCAGCTGATGAAACAGGATCAAAAAATTCAGACCAGCAAGCTGATTCGGAAAGTAGTGATGAAGAAAGTTCGGAAGAAAAGGTTGAACGGGAGCCCAAACCTGAAGGTACAATAGCCCAACTTTCTAGTTTTCAGAAGGTTGGATCCTTCAAGGTACGTGGTGTCATTAATGGACAACGAGTCATTACTCTCATTGACACAGGTGCTACGCATAACTTCATTGATGAGGGTCTGGTTGCCAAAAGAGGAATCAAATCAGAGGAGTTTGAAGGATTCAAGGTGATGGTAGCTGATGGCTTTACACTCACCTACACATGGAAGATTCCCAACTTGCGTATTCAGTTAGGGAATTATGAGTTGAATGATGATTTTTATGTGGTAAGTGTTGGAGATACTGATGTAGTGCTTGGTATGCATTGGATGCGTACCCTTGGAGAGTTCTATATGAACTTACAGACTATGGAAATGAAGTTTGATGCAGCAGGGAAACAGATAGTTTTGCGGGGCATGTCAGATGGAGGAGCGAGGGTAGTGTCCCTCAAAAGGATGGAGAGGCTATTCCGCCATGATCAGGTAGAGTGGGCAGCAGAATGTCTCATAATGCCCAACGTTACAGAGCATCAGAAAGGTGAATATCATCCTAAGATTAAGAAACTTTTGTCTAAACATTCTAAGGTATTTGGTGACATACCCCTAGGGAGACCTCCTGAGAGAGGTATGGAGCACATCATTGAGCTTGAGGATGGAGCCAAGCCAGTCATTACCACTCCTTACAGGCATCCAAAATGCCATAAGGATGAGATAGAGAAGGTGATCAAGGAGCTACTGGATATGGGTCACATCCATCCAAGTAAGAGTCCCTTTGCTTCCTCGGTTGTCTTGGTGAAAAAGAAATATGGGACCATGAGAATGTGCATTGATTATAGAGCTTTGAACAAGAAAACAATCAAGAACAGGTACCCAATTCCACGTATTGATGAGCTCATTGATGAGCTACATGGGGCATGTTTCTTCTCTAAGATTGATTTGAGATCAGGGTACCATCAGATCAGAGTTCGTGAGCAGGATGTGGAGAAGACAACTTTTAGATGCCATTTCGGACACTTTGAGTTTCTGGTTATGCCCTTCAGGTTGACCAACGCTCCAACCACTTTCCAGTCCTGTATGAACAGGACATTCAGTAAGCAACTCAGAAAATCAGTTCTAATATTCTTTGATGATATTCTTGTCTACAACAGGTCTTGGGAGGAACACCTGAGACACCTGGAGGAGGTGCTGAGTATTCTGGAGCAGGAGTCTTTCTATGCCAAGGAGTCCAAATGTGATTTTGGGTTGACCGAGTTGCTTTACCTTGGACACATCATCAGCTCAGAAGGTGTTCGTGTTGATCCTGAGAAGATTAAGGCAATCATGGACTGGCCTACACCAACGAACCTCACTCAGCTTAAGGGGTTCTTTGGACTATGTGGTTTCTACAGGAGGTTTGTTAAGGGATTCTCGCAAACAGCAGCCCCACTTACAGACTTGACCAAGAAAGGAGCATTTGAATGGTCAGAGTCGGCTCAGAAGTGTTTTGAGCACTTCAAACAGGTAATGTGTTCATGTCCTGTACTTGCCATACCTGATTTTTCTAAACCTTTTGAGTTGGAATGTGATGCTTCGGGAGAAGGGATAGGAGCAGTATTGATGCAGAATAAGCATCCCATTGCCTTTGAGAGTAGGAAGTTGAGAGGGGCTGAACGTAATTACTCTATTTATGATAAGGAGATGTTGGCCATCATGCATGCATTGGCCAAGTTCAGACCCTATCTTGTGGGAGGCAAATTCACTGTCAAGACTGATCACAACAGTCTCAAATATTTTCTGAATCAGAAAGATCTCAATGAGAGACAACAGAAATGGGTCAGTAAACTTCAGACGTATGATTTTGACATTGTTTATGTCAAAGGGAAAAAGAACATAGTTGCTGATGCATTATCCAGGAGGCCATATTTATGTTCCCTGACCGAGATAGCGGCAGACTGGAAAGAGGAAATTATGGCAGAATATGCCAAGGACACATGGGCTACGAGTGTGATTGAGGGGTCTTTGCACGACGATAGATATACAGTGGTGAATGGGCTGATTATGTATAAGGATAGAATATTTCTGATTCCGAACTCAAAGTTCAAGTTGAGGGTTCTGAAATGCTTCCATGATGATCCCACGACTGGTCATACAAGATTATTTAAGACATACAGAAGGATTAGAGAGAGGTTTTCCTGGAAGGGTCTTAAGAATGAGGTTCTCCAGTATGTTCGGGAGTGCTCCATTTGCCAGCAGAACAAGGATGAGCACTCTTACCCAACTGGTTTATTGCAGCCCTTACCCATTCCTAACCAGAAATGGGAGGGAATCTCCATGGACTTCATCACTGGGTTGCCTAAGGTACAAGGCAAAGATTGCATTTACGTTGTGGTTGATAGACTCACCAAATTTGCCCACTTTTTTGCTATTTCAGCAACATATACTGCAACACAGGTGGCAGATTTGTTCTTTAGAGAGGTGTTCAGATTGCATGGGATGCCTAAAACAGTTGTTAGTGATAGGGACAACAGGTTCATGAGCTTGTTTTGGTAGGAGCTTTTCAGGTTAAGTGGAACCGAGCTCACCCCTAGCACTAGTTACCACCCCCAGACAGATGGGCAAACGGAGATAGTCAATAAATGGGTGGAAGGGTATCTCAGGAATTATGTTTCAGGGCAGCAGAAGGCCTGGATTAAATGGCTGCACCTTGGTGAGTTTTGCTATAATACCACTCACCACATGTCTATTGGGATGTCACCATTCATGGCTCTGTATGGGTATGAAGCTCCTAGCTTCATGGATTTGCTTCTTGGAGACAGTAGAGTGCCGAGGGCCAAAGATTTGTTGTAGGATAGCCAGGATCTCATGAAATCTTTGAGAGATAATTTACAACAGGCACAAAATCGGCAAAAGATGTATGCTGATCAGCATCGTGTGGAGCGCAGTTTTGACGTTGGGGACCTGGTTTATCTTAGATTGCAGCCATACAGATAGTCCACTCTCAAAAAGAGTGGTAAGGAGAAGCTTAAGCCACATTTTTATGGTCCATTCAGGATCTCCAGAAAGGTTGGAGAAGTGGCATATGAGTTGGAGTTACCGACTGATAGTAGGGTACATAATGTTTTTCATGTCTCGCGCCTTAAAAAGGCATTGGGTGGAAATGTAGTTCCTTCTTCCGAGTTGCCACCACTTGATGAAGAAGGAAAACTTATTTTAGTTCCAGAGGCCATAATTGATACCATAGAACGTACCCTTAGGAGGAGAGTGATCATGGAGTTTTCGATCAAATGGAGGAATTTGTCGGTTGAGGATGCTACTTGGGAGAGTGAGCAGATTCTTCAGCATCCAGAGTTACAATTGCTTGAGGACAAGCAATTTTGGGGAGGGAGGACTGTAATGTCCCCTCTCTAAGTAGTTAGCAACAACATTATGGATTAGCCTACTACTGGGTTCCCGTAGGCTAATGGAGATGATTGGGAGCCCTATCAGGGTTGGCAGTGTGTTGTGCCCGAGGTGTTTTGAGACCATATTCCTTTCAGTCGGTTAATTATTTGGGGTCTGGAGTTTATTATTTAACATTTAATATTTAACGTTTAAAGGCGTTATATTAAATAATAAAGTTACTTTTCCTAAGTCAAGTGGAATATTAATTTAAATTATTTAAGTGGCCCCGTTCCTAAGTTAAATGTAATATTATTTTAAGTCGAAAAGTGACTTAGGAATATAATGTTCTGAATGGGGAAAAGTGACTTAGGCATATTTCTCATGGGGGTCGACTTGCATAAAGTGAGATTAAAATATTTTAAGTCGCCCTAACCCTAAAAGTGGCGTGGGGTTTTGAGGGAAATATAAGGAGAGTTTGGAGCTCATTTTGGGGATCCAGGTTTATTTCTCATTTTCTCTCTGGCGAGAACTTGCAGCTTCAGGTGGAGTTTTCATGGCTTTGTGAGGACGAAAACCCTTGCAAGGAACATTGCTTGCGGACGTGAGAGATCGTTCCCTGAGAAATCATCTATTAGTCTCATTCAGGGGCTGAGTTTGCACTAAAACAGAGGATTCAAAGATAGTTTTTGGTGTGGATTGATTAGTAGATATTTTGGCTTGAGTTGCAGCTATTTTCCTTGAAGGTGGTCCATACCATACTAGGGTTTCCAGCCACACATTTCTGATTGCAGTGCCCAACAAGAACATCAAATGATTCTGGGTATTTGACCATTGGCTTCTTCTACACTGGGCGACCCTTTGGGAGAGTTTGCAAAATTTTTAGCAAAGATTGTGATTTTTCCTAGTTGGTCGTACCATTTGTTGGCACCATCATTTTGGGGGTTTGAGCGTTGGGTTTGAAGATTGTTGGTGTTGAGGTTAGGGTTTTAGTCTGGGCATTCCCTTTGAGTATTCTCTATGCATTTCTTCTATGGCAATCAAATGGGTATGCAATTATTTGTAATCTGGAAACATTCTGTTCATTTTGGGTTTTCATAATATTATGCCCTAGTTGTATTTGATGAAAATAATATGTTGAATGAAATGGGTATTTTAGAATAATGGTTTTGAGTCCCTTTTAGCATCTGGGTATCATAGAATATATCTATTTTGTTATGTTTTATTTCTGCACTTCTTATCAACATCAAAAAACCCCCAAAAAATCAGAAAAACAATTAAAAGCAAAAAATCGAAGCTTTCAAAGATTCAGAAAAATATAGCACAACAGGGGTGGGTTATTATATATGTGATCTTTCTTGCAAAGCACACCATCTAAATATGAGAAGTACAAATGCCTTGATGAACCTGTATTCATATCTTGAATAATCTGAGCAGTTTCAATATCAAACAACCATTCTTCTTGGAGTTGAGACGACCATTGGGGCCAAGGGCCCGAAATGGTATTGATGGAGACCTCATCCTCATATTTGTGAGACAATGCATTAGCTACCACATTTTCTTTGCCTATATTATACTCAATGACAAAATCATACCCTAAAAGTTTGGTCATCCACTTATTCTGTTTAGGGTATGAGAGACATTCTAGAAAATGCTTAAGGCTACCATGGTTAGTCTTAATGATGAAACAACTGCTTAGTAAATAATGCCTCATTTTCTCAATGGTGTGTAAAATAGCCAACATTTCCTTTTCATAAGTGGATCGTCCCAAATTCTTTCATGAAATGGACTTGCTCTCAAAAGCCAAAGGGTGACCTTCTTGCATTAAAATAGTGCAAATACTTGTACCCAAAGCATCACACTCAATGATGAAAGGCTTATTAAAATTAGGAGTAGCCATACCAGAGTGGAGAACATAGCTTCTTTGAGTGATTGGAATGCTTGATAAGCTACTTCGTTCCAAAAGAAAGCATCATTTTTAGTAAGTACCATGAGAGGTGTTGCAATCTTGCCATAATTACGAAATGTTTTTTGGTAATAGCATGTGAGACCAAGAAATCCCCAAAGTTTTTCGAGGGATTTTTGTAAAGGCCAATCTTGAATAGCTTTTATCTTGTGAGGATCTACTTTGACTCCTTCATGGGATACGATATGACCTAAGTATTCTACTTCTTGGACCCCAAAGGCACATTTGGATCTTTTAACAATTTTTTTTCCTTGTGTAATAAGTGATGGACTTTGTCAACATGAATTAGGTGATCCTTCCAAGATTTTTTGTAAATAAGGATATCATCAAAGAAAACTAGAACAAACTTACGAAGATATGGTCTAAATACATGGTTCATAAGGCTTTGAAAGGTTTATGGATCGTTAGCAAGACCCAAAGGCATGACTAGGAATTCATAATGATCTTCATGAATTCAAATAGTGATTTTAGGTATGTCCTCTTCCCTAACCCAAAATTGGTGAAAATATGAACGAAGATCCAATTTAGTGAAGTAACTCGCCCCATGTAATTCATATAATAAGTCGTCAATGATAGGGATAGGGAACTTATCTTGATGGTAATTTTGTTGAGAGGTCAAAAATTGGGGCACATGTGCCAAGAGGTATCCTTACGATGTACCATTACTACTAGTGATGAATAAGGACTAATACTAGAAATAATGATGTCATGTTCTAACATTTCTTGGACTAGCTTTTCTATTTTTGTCTTTTGAGGTTGAGGATAGCGATAAGGACGAATATTAGGAGGGAGTCTTCCAGGAACAAGATGTATGGCATGGTCATGTGATCGTTTAGGAGGTAGACCCTTTGGTTCGCTGAAGACTTCTTCATAATTATCCATAATATCTTGAAGATCCTTTGAGGTAATTGGAGGAGTATGCAAGGATTGATATTCCATGGAATTTATTTGAGCTATAAAACCATAAACACCCTTCTTTAGTAACTTTTCCATGCAATGTGAACTCACCACCTTGGATGGTGGAGATTGAATTCCTTGAAGACAAATAGTCTTCCCATTCTCTATCCACTTGATGTATAATATTTGAAGATTAAGAGTAACATCGTCAAGTTGAGATAGCCATTCTACACCCAAAATGATGTCTGAGCTTCCTAAGTTCATAATGAAGAGAGTTCCCCGCCAAGTATAACTTCCCATTTGTATCAAAACTAGAGATGTTCAGCCCGCACATTAAACATTACCTCCATTTGCAATTAATACTTGAAACTTATCTTGATTAGAAGTATTCATATACAAGTTCAAGGATTTTCCAATTTTGAAATCGATAAAGTTGTGTACTACCTGAGTCAATCAACACATTAATATATTTGTGTTTAATAAATCCTTGTACCTTAATTGTATGATGAGCTTTTAAACCCATAAGTGCATGTACTAAGAGAGTAATAGTATATTCTTCTGGTGTTACTTCACTAGTATCCATTGGTTTTTGTTTTGTATCAGTGAGTGACTCTAGTTGAATTATATCTTCTTCTTCATTAGTATCATATTTCGCTTCAAAGGTTTGACATACTGCACAGGCTTGATCCCTTGGATGATAGCAACGACATATAAAGTATAAAAATCTTGAGGATTGTTCATTATTGTGGAAATGACGATAAAAATTAGAATCACGTTTATTTATTTATTTATTTTTTATTTTTTTTGAATTTACATGGTGGAATCGATAGCCGCCATGAATCCGGGCAGGCTGTCCAGCTTTTATGGTCGCCATAGTATTCTGCGCTATCCGCCCTAGAAGCCGCCACACAGATCTTCGCACAGTCCGCCCCTATAACCACCATGCCAAAATCATTTTAAACCTTTTACGTCGCTGAAAGCACCAGGAAAGGGACAAGCATTCAGTCTGGCAAAGAATCACGTTTATAGGGTGCCACACCTTGAAGTTTATTTTTGATTGCTTGAGCTATATGGGTGGCATCATCAAGAGTATACAGATCATGCATGTCAACATCCTTTATTATTTTATCCTTGAGACCATGATGGAAAGAGGATACCACTACTACTGGATTCAATTCATGTGTATAGATAAAAAGACTTGTGAACTGAGTCACATAGTCATCTATTGAACTAGTTTGCTTGAGTTCCATAAGGTGAACCACATATGATGAGGAAGAAATTTGATCAAATATTCTAAGGAAAATTTCCTTAAATTCAGGCTACATAAGGGAGCGATTATGTTAATGAAGCTGCCATAACAACCACTAATAGGCCTGGGTACCAAGTTTACAAGATGCAAATTCGACACAACCTGTCTCTAGAATATGGTATAGATGAAAAAAAACCATCCATTTTCGCTAATCAGCCTCTGGGATCATATCCCTCAAAAGTGGGCATGTCAGTACGAGTAACTTGAACATCATGAGATCATTCTAAGAATCGGGAGACATCACCTATTGAAGGATCAAAATTGGAAGAATTTTTGGTAGGTATTGATGCTTGACGAGTATTTAAAGGTTGAGGGTTGATAATATCTTGAGAGGATTTATTATCTGGAGGGAGAATTTTAGACATTGAATCTTGTATATCTTGTAGTATTGAATACATAGTAGCAATATATTTTTGTTGTTGCCCTAGACAATGATGCACACCGATGTCCACACTAAGGGGAATTTTAGCGACAAGGTCTTCTCAGATAGAGATAAGGTCTTCTTGGTTAGATGAAGTGCCATTGTGTTCTGGTGTAGTACTGGTATTGTTATGATTTGGAGAAGCCATGGACCAGTGGTGAGGATTAAAACTATTAATTCTAAAAGGAGAATTATGTTGCATACCTTTATTTCATGGCTATATTTTTGGTGTATTCAGGGACCCTTCGTTTGGTCTATTTGTGCATTGTAATCTTTCATTAGCACATTTATTCCACTTGTTTAGAGTGGTTTTATCACTCGTGCATTTTAAATTGCAACAAAATTAGAATTTACCAAATATCTTGTCATTTGTTGTTAATTTTTGAAAAAAATGTTTGAAATTTCTTCCAACGGTTACTTTCCCAACGGCTAGTTTCTTAATGGCTAGTTGAGATTTTCGAATGGAAACGGCTATTTTCCCACATTTGAACGATTATTTGCATAATTCTCCACTTTGTTTGATAATGGCTAGTTTAGGATAATTCAAATGACTACTTTTGAAAGTCTTCTAACGTCTATCTTCGAGTTGATGGCTATTTTGAACAACTATTTTCATGAAATCTTCCAAAAAATTGTTTACCACCATGGAATAACTGCCAACTACCCAATGAACAATGAAGTTTCAAAAATTGTGCACAAATCACAATACTCCCATGCACGCACGATCGTGAGAACCGTGGTGACCACCCAATAGTGGTCACAACCTATCAGCGCTTGTTCGCACTTTTAAACAACACCACTTACCCTTATGTGGTAAATGTGGGATAACTTCCCATAACAAAAAATTCAATTGGCTTGTTTTACCTCTTGCGCATCAGCAAAAAAATTTGTGGAATACCTTTATGTTGTGTCGAATCCTCTTATACCACCAAACTTTAAACGACAACGAAAAGCTGATAAACCCTTGTAATCAAAGGTAAATATTGATGCTTAGTCAGCCTAACTACCTTTCATGCACGAGAGAAAAAATTGTGAAGTTGTACATGTTAATTATTATGCTCAAGAATTTATCTTATACGTCTTTATGAAGGAAAATAAAATAGTTATAATATACTACCGGAACATTACTTTAATTCAAAGGCTACATATCATCACCTAAAAAATAATCAATTTTGAATTGGCTGAAGGTAATGTAAATTTTTATTACCAATAATCAACCATAAACTAGAGAGCTCGTCTACTACCTTAGTTTTATTACCAATAATCAACCGAAAACAAAAATCTCATGAATGTGAATTCCCCTTCGCTACCACGTGTCGAAGAATGCTTGGTATGTAAACTTAGGTTTCACATTTTAAATTAACCTTAAGTGAATAATATTAATTGGAATGTCTGCTAAATCTACATCTATGTAAGGTTCATTCATACTGTGAATCTACTGCAAATTAACTCTGGGTATCTGCGAGCCGCACGTCATGTTCTTAAAGCATAAAAATATGACACTGCGTGCTTGTTGTTTCCTCTACCTGCTATCAAACTAGCTAGGGAAGAAATCAACCTAGAAAATTTGACAAAAGAAAAATTATGCCTAACTATGTGAATTTCCTGTGATTTGCAAACTTTTGGCGAGTAGCATGATTAAATTTTGTTCCAACTAGACTTACTTCATGTTCCACTTTGCTTTCACTTACATCTATCTATAACCAGCACACTTGTCTAGAGACTTTTATTGTTTGAGACTAATCGAAAGAATTTTTTCTATGTAGCTAATCGAACTTCGCTTTGATACCACTTGAAAGCAACTAGATTGATAAATTAAATGAATACGAATAAATATAAACGAGATGAATCAACTGAATTTAATAAGCCACTTAATAAATGATCGATAATGATAGCCACTTAGAGAGGGCGAAGTCTCTTGCGAATACGCAAATGGATAAATGATCGATGATGATAAATTAAACATACTTTAATTCTATTTATACATGAACAATGAATAATAATTAAATTGGAAATATAGCTGACTAGGCTATATTAGGGTTGTAACAGGCAACCTCGCTTGGTGGCGTCCTTGAACACTGAGCATGTTTAAATAACAAGGGGATACTTATCCCCTTTAAGGCGCTAAAGTTCCCCCACATATTATATGTGGAAATATTCCTACAAATTTTGAAATATAAAACAATGTTTTCCCACCCAAGCATCACGTCAAACCAAACCACGTGTCAAAAAACTACGCATAGTAAAGGGCCAAGTGGTAAAAATGTGTCAACAATGAACATACCATGAGTTAAGGAAATATCATACCCAACTGGTGCGTGGGTGGCCCCTGCTCGATGGCTCCCTTGACCATCGAGTGGTGGTCATGCTAATAAGGGGGTGCACGCTCTTTTAGGGCCCATACGTGCCCCCACATCCCACATGTGGAATAAATAGTGGGAAGGCCCAAATCAACCTTACCCTATTCAAGACCTACCCAAAAGCGAACATGGCACCAACAATGCCAAGCATTGAGGCAATGTCGGGCTAACAAATTAAGGGTTTTTAATAACCTTAGAACATGCTTAACTAGAAATTAAAACATATTTGACAAATTTGAGGTATAAAAATAGGGGAGAACAAACGATTGAATGGTTTTTGGACCAGGTCATATTGGCAACTAGGGAGAGGCTTGCTCACTACATGGCTAGATGGTCGAGTGTTAAAAAAATAAGATTTACTACCAAACGAAAATGAGGATCGATTTTTTAGAAAAAAACTCCTTCAACAGGGTAAAATCCGTAGGATAAAATGGTCTGAAAAACACATACGACATAGGCTATCATAAATAGACAATGTCTAACTTAGAAGATATCTAACAAAGGATTCAAGGTCCTGATATTAAGTCTTTCTATAGGCATCCAAATGAAACTCCTCCACAACTTAGAAAACATTCACATAACATTTATTAAATTACTCCTAAAGATTTACAAAAACAAAGAAATAATGGAAAGGAAATTATCATTAAATCCAACCTAGTTTTTCTCCAAGCATTTAGAAAGTCCTCCAAATGTTTCTCTCACAAAGCCTCTAAGATTCTTCCAGACAAAAAACCTCTCGCTATTTTTTTAAAACTTCTAGCATTCTTCCCACATTCCTCCAAGTCTCCTAAAAAAGGGAAAAGATCTACGCCAAGAAAACTAAAAGTTCAACTTCCAAAAATAAATGCCCATCTACGCAAGACGACAAAGGAAGATCTTTATTTATATATAATATGATTTTTTTTCTAAAATATCTCATTTTAATATATTCATTTTTCTTGTTTTACTAGAAAATACAATAGGTGTATTAATAAAACAAAATGCATTAGTAATTCATGACATTAATCACTTTAATTAAAACTAACACAAGCATAGAACAATATTAATCATCTCCATAATTAATTAATTCAAACAATACTTGGGAAGTCCCGATGTTGCACCCTTTAAAAAAGAGTGGCGAAACAGGCGGCGGTAGAACCACAACAACTTGAATTAAATTTCGCAGGCAATGGAGGAAGCACATGCAACGATGAAACCACAATGACTATTGGCAAGGGTTTTGATTCAAATTTTATAGGCAATGGAGAAATAGGCAAAATTAGAACCATTATGATTGTTGGTAAGGGTTTTGATTAGAATTTTACAGGCGATGATGGAACCACAATGACGGATGAACCACGATGACGGAGGAACCACAACAGGTGGCATAACCACGATGGCTATTGGAAAGGGTTTTGATTAAAATTTTATAGGTGATGGAACCTCAGTGGCAAAGGAACAATGATGATAGAGGAACCACAGGTGATGACAAAACCATAGAGGTAGAGGAACCACAATGCTAGAGGAACCACAGGTGGTGGCAAAACCACAATGGTTATTGGTAAGGGTTTTGATTTAAGTTTACAGATAGTGGTGGAACCACGATGGTGGTGGAACCACGATGGTGGAGGAACCACAGGCGATGATGGAACCATGGTGGTTGTTGGCAATATCCTTGTGGTGGACACTACAGTGGAGGAACCATAGGCAATGGCTATTAGTAATATCCTTGTGGTGGGTACTACAGCAGAGGAACCACAATCAATAGTTGTTGGATCAGATGGAGACCTCTAGGGCCAGTAACCTTCAAGGCGAGAAGGATCGAATGGAGATATCTGGGGCCAGTAACCCTCAAGGCGAGTAAGATCATATGGAGACCTCTAGGACCAGTAAACCTCAAGGTGACCCTTTGATCATGTCTAGTCATGGTGCTAGTAGTGTTGCAATGGATTCTTCCAAGTCTCCTTTGGATTTAATGAATTTCCTCTTGGGAGGTGTGTTGAAGGGTTCAGATGGTGAGCAAGGTGATTCAGCTCTGGATGTCCCTATTTTGAGAGAGATAGTAAGTAAGAGTTGGGCAAATTGAAGAGTTGGGCAAATTGTGAAAGACAATAAAATTCCCAACTTTGTTGGAAAGGAGAAGAAGATTTTCATTCCTTCGATAAGTGATGAGAATGGGTTGGCCCTAAAAATTCTAGATAAGATTTTAGATAGAGCCCAAAATAGATTGAGTAATAGTTTGATTGGTAAATTTATTGGTTATAGACCATCTATAGATCAGATTAAGAAATGGGCTAACCTTAGGTGGAAATTTAAAGGGAATGTGGACTTCTTAGCTCTTCCAAGAGGTTTCTTTTTAGCCTCCTTTTTTGCTATGGAAGATAGGGATTCAATTTTTTTGGGTGGCCCATGGTTTATGGGATGATCTGGACTTTTCCTGAGGAAATGGGCTCCTAGGTTCAATCCAACATCCAAAAACACTAAGGTTGCTCCCATTTGGGTTAAACTTCTAGTGTTACCCCTTGAGTTCTAGGAAAATGAAATTTTAGAAGCTATTGGCAACTGCATTGGTAGCTTTCTATTTTTGGATTTTGCTACTAAGGAGAGGAGGAAGATGGTCTTTGCTAGACTTTGTGTGCTAGTTGGAGCGGACAAATATCTACCAAGCTCCATTAAACTGACCTCAAGTAAAGGTACTTGGACACAGGATATTTCTTATGAAAATAATCCTTTTGGATGTTGGAGATGTGGCAAAATAGGTCACTTGGCCAAAAACTGTCGCCTTAACAAAGATTTTAGAATTAGTCTAGAGGAGCAAGGAAGGAAGGGTAAGACCATTTGGAAAGTGAAAGAGCCCTAGAAAACATAGGTTGGTTAAGGACCTTGTCTGCTCTTACCAATGATTTCTTGCTTCTCCAAGAAACTAAATTGAATCTTACAAATTGGCTAAAATTTTATAAAGGTATTTGGCAAAATGTTGATAGCTTTCAAGAGGAAGCTAAAGGGGCCTCTAGAGGGATTATATCTCTTTGGAATTCCAATATTTATGAGGGAGACCTGCTAGCTAAAAGTGAATATCAGGTCACAGTACTTCTCACAGCTAAATCTTCTAAAGTTTCCTTTGTGATTACCAATATCTATGCTCCCAACTCAAGTAAAGCCCATAGAGAACTGTGGATTTCTTTAGGGGAAATGGGTAAGTAGTTTAGAGGTTTAAAATGGATTGTGGTAGGTGATTTTAACACCCCCTTATCTCTAGGTGAGAAGTAGGGGGTGTGGTTGAGTTCTCAGAAAGCATGCAGGATCTAGGGAAGCTTTTAGTTGATGGTGGTCTATTTGATGTGGATTTAGATGGTAACATGTTTACTTGGATGAATAGACACTCTGGTAGAAACTTGATTCAGGTTCGGTTGGATAGAGTTCTTCTTTTAGAGGATTGGTTCCAAAATAACTTCATGTTTAATATGAAATCTCTTCCTAAATCTGGATCTGATCATAATCCTTTGCTCTTTTGGTGTAGTGTGGAAGATCATAAGCATAATGGCCCTTTCAAGTTTGAATTTATGTGGTTGCAACACCCATATTTTTATAAAGAAATAGAAAAATGGTGGAGTATTCCTTCCCAAGGTACTAAGATGCAAATTCTCACAAACAAGCTTAAAACTGTGAAGAAAGAAGTCAAGAAGTGGAATAGGGAGGTCTTTGGAAATATCTTTCAAAAGAAGAAATCTATTCGGTTAGATTTGGATATGTTAGAAGAAGAGATTAACAGGTTGGGTATGAACCAAACCCAATTCCAAAGAGAAAAGGAGCTTAATGTTGAATTGCACACCATAATAGCCAAGGAAGAAACCTATTGGAGGTAAAAGTCCAGGATCCAGTGGTTGCAGGAAGGTGATAGGAATTCTAAGTTTTTCCATGTCTCCACTATCAAAAACAAAAGTTCTACCCACATTGATGAAATTCTAAAGGATGATGGCCAAGTTATTAGAGAGAGTGAAGAAATTGAGCGTGAGGCTGTGGACTTCTATCAAAATATTCTAGCTGAAGATATGGAAGAGGATGAAACAACGGTTAAGGAGATGACTAATCACATTCCTAGGTTGATATCCAAGGAGATCAATGCTCAACTTCTAAAGGAGATTGAGGAAGAAGAGGTAAGGATAGCCACTTTCTCCCTTGGTAGAGATAAAGCTCCAGGCCTGGATGGGTTCCAAGCAGGTTTTTCCAAACCTTCTGGGATATTGTTAAATTTGATGTTATTGAAGTAGTGAAGGAATCTTTAAAGTCGGGTCAGATCCTAAAGGAGTTTAACAATACCTTCCTTGTTCTAGTTCCTAAGAAGAAAGGGTTAAAAACCTTCAAATATTTCAGACCTATAAGTCTTTGCAATGCTATTTACAAGATTATCTCTAAAGTTATAGCCCTCAGATTGAAGATCTTCCTCCCCTCCATTATCTTCGATGAGCAAGGAGGCTTTGTTAAGGGTAAATATATTTTGGATGGGATTATATCCCTTCATGAATCCATGCATTCTATCAAGACTAGTGAAAGAAAATGTATGTTCCTGAAGTTAGACATGAGCAAGGCTTATGATAGAGTTTCATGGAGTTTTTTGGATAAAGTTTTGGCTGCCTTTGGTTTTTGTAGATAGTGGAGAAGATGGGTTGGAAGCTGCTATAAGACTGCAAGGTACTCTATTCTGATCCATAATAAACCAACAGGTTTTTTAGTAGTAGTAGAGGTCTTAGACAAGGTGACCCCCTCTCTCCTTATCTTTTCATTATTATGGTTGAAATGCTTGGAAGATACCTCAATGCTGCCAAGGCTTCTGGTCGGATAGGGGGCCTTAAACCAACTCATAATATTGAGGGTATTACTCATTTATAGTTTGTGGATGATACCATTTTACTTGGTAATCCTACTATGGTAGAGGTAATTGAATTTAAAAGAATCTTAGACCTCTATGAGCATGCCTCTCACCAAAATATCAATTTGGACAAGAGCAAGATCTTCTTCATTAACACTAAAGTTGCTCTCCAGAGAAGGGTGGCTAGAGTGATAGGGTGTCTTGTGTCAACCCTACCTTCTTCTTACCTTGGAATGCCTATGTTCATGGGAACTTGCAAGGCACCTCTTTGGAATGGTTTGGTTGACAGGTTTCAATCCAAACTTGTAGGATGGAAAGGTAATCTCTTGTCTCAAGCAGGTAAAGTGTTGTTGGTTAAGAGTGTTTTGCATGCTATCCCCATTTATCTTCTCTCCCTTTTTAATATCCCTGCTAAAGTTTCCAAAATCATAGAAGGAATTCAAAAATAGTTCTTATGGTCAGGATCTGAAGAGAGGAGGAGGATTCCTCTTGTAGCTTGGAAAAAAATATGCCATCAAAAGAAGCATGGTGGTCTTGGTCTGAGGAGACTCAACCTAGTTAATAGTGCTATGGCAGCCAAGGTGGGATGGAGAGTTCTAAGGGATGGTCAGACTCTTTGGGCAAGGATTCTTAAAGAAAAATATCTTGACAACCAGGAGGATACTAGATTTCTCACAATTCAAGACCCCTGTCATGGCTCTTCTTTATGGAACCACTTGGTGGAGGCTAGGGAGGCCTTGTGGAAGGGTGTGAAATGGCGTGTTGGAGATGGGGCCTCTATAAGTTTCTGGGAAGATGCCTGGTTAGATGACAACCCTTTAGCCAACAATGATATTTTCTCTAATCTGAAAGAGGATCTAGAAGATAGATATGGTAAAAATGTTTGTGACTACATGACTTTATTGGATAACCAGTTGAGCTGGAAATATTTAGAGGTAGGCCCTAAGAATTTGGAGGCTTTAAACCTCCTTAAAGCTAAACTAAAGGCTTATTACTTAGGTGTTGTCAGGCAAAGAGACTCTGTGGTTTGGAGCAGAACTGAGAATGGTGAATTCAGCGTGAAGACAACCTATGATCTTTTGGATCCTGCTGTAGATAATGGTTTCCCTTGGAATAGAATTTGGGGTAAGAGAGCTATTCCTAAACTGGAGATTTTTCTTTGGGAAGCAGTCCAGAATAAGATCCTAACGGTGGATAATCTTAAGAAGAGAGGTTTTCAGTTACCTAATAGATGCAGTTTATGTGAAAAGGTAGAAGAATCAGTGGAACACATCTTCTTGGAATGTCCCTACGCTCTAAACATTTTCCAGCTCCTCATCAACAGGATGGGCATCTCTTGGGTGATGCCTTCTAATATGGTTTTGTGGTTACAACAGTGGGAGAACCCCTTTTTCAGTCCTCATCTTAATGTAATTTGGAACCTGATTCCATTTCATTTTGTGTGGGGAGTATGGTTAGAGAGGAACAAGAGAATTTTTAGAGGGGAAAAAAGGTCAGCAATGAGAAGTTTTGGAAGTATCACCCATTTTTTAGAGGAGAATGTTAAATCTATCAAGTACCCTATCAAGCCAGAGAATACTGAAGAGACTATGATAGCTAAGGCATGGAATTTGGAACCCATTAGTGGTGGAGAGGCAAATGCTCAGGTTAGAACTGATGTAAAATGGCAACCACCCCGAGATGAATGGTTGAAGTTAAATTTTGATGGGGCATCCAAAGGTAACCCAGGTAAGGCCGAAGCAGGAGCAATTTTGAGGGACAATCAAGGTAGATTGGTGGGGGCAGCCTACAAGTTTTTGGGAATTACTACTAGTCATAAAGCTGAAGTTAATGCTTTACATCTGGGTGCAGAGCTAGCTAAGGATCTAGGTGCTAAAAAAGTTATCTTTGAAGGAGACTCCTTGAATATTATCAATATTTTGAAAAATGAGGGAGAAGCTAATTGGAAAATTGATTACATTGTGCAAGATATTAGAGAGATTGTAAAGCATTTTGAAGAAGTTGACTTTGTTCATGTCTTTAGAGAAGGTAACAAACCAGCAGACTGGCTGGCAAACTTTGGTGCCATTAAAGAAGAGGATAGGAGATGGATCCCCCCAGGGGTGGTCCATGAGGACTTAGAAAAGTTCACGAGGGAGGACTGCAGCTAATTGGGGTCTAGGATGGATATTGTTTGTCTTGCATCCAGGGGATTTTTGGCTACTTGCCCTTGGCAGTATGTGCAGTTGATGGGCTGACTTTGTGTTGTAAAAGGGTTCGGGCCCTTTCAAAATCTTGTTTTTACCCTAATAAAAAAATTAATTCAAACAATACCTATACTAATATTAATGATTAGCATGGTATTAGGTGGATCAAGAATTAATAGAACCTCTATATCTATTAATTCTTTCAAAAGGGGATCCTTTTACCAAATCCATTTTACACATAAACACACATATATGCAAATGCAACTATATGAGGGTATCATTTACCCTAGAGTTGTTGATGAACAAGCCATCAACATCATTTCCCTTTTCTTTGGTACCTTGATCTCGGTGGTTGACTTCCTTGCCACCTTTGAGGGCACCTGGTCCTGCAAATACGTTGTTAGCTTTTGATGGGACAATATTACAAGAAGTACAACCACAAGATGCAAGATAACTAATCTGAGATAACTATAAACTAATGGTGTAATAATATGCAGGAAAATAATGAGATGAACATCTGCAAATAACTCAAAAATATGCCATTAATGAAAGTGATGAAAATAGTACAATGCTATATAATGGAGGACATGAACACTCCATAAATATATATGAAATGACTACATTGTACCAGACTACTAAACTATACCACACACTCTCTATTTTTACTACTCCCTCTCTATAATCACTCACTGTGAGATATTTTTATAGGAAGATAGATTCTTTGGCCCTTACTTTACCTAAGACTCATGTACATGTGGCCTACATGCACCTTTACAACTTGCACATTGACACTTGTGCATTTATTACAGTACTTGAAGTAATAAACTAACTTTACTCTAAAGTAAACTCCTATGCTAGTTATATTCCAAAGGTGGTACATTTACATGACCCAAATGATGTAATATACTTTAACACCCCCTGTATTACATTATTTGGGTATTGAAGACTTTAGTATTCAATATGGTTCTTTTAGTTGGTATTGGAGTTTGAATTCTTCTTCTCTGTTGTCTGTGTCATGTTCAAGCAAGCAGTTAGTGTCTTCATAAAATGCTATCTTCGCTGAGAGAGATTTGACTTCACGATCATCTATAGGATCTTCTAGTTCTTCAATTTATTGAATCCTTTGAGCTAAATGTCCCTTCTGATTTACTTCTTGATATTCCAATTGAGGATAATTGTATGGTTATTGAAATTGTTGTTGACGAGGATTATTTTGAGCTTGATATTGCCTAAGTTGGAATATCTTATTTGGTTGTCTTCCATAGTTTATCTGATTTATTTTATTCTAGTTGTTGGGATTGAATTTGCAATAATTAGTATTATGACCTTTTCTCCTGCATACATGATAATATCTATTATTCCATGGTCTTTATCCTTTTAAGTATGAGGTAATATTTCCTTGTGGAGTATCTTTTGAGACAAATGCACTATTAGTCATTTCATCCTTCACTGTATTTTCCATCTCATATTCTTGAATAATGTTAACTAGCTCATCAAACGATATATCTTTACATAGAACTTGTAAAGATGCAACTAGATGTTTGTAGTTCTCTGGAAGAGCTCTCATGGTTACTTGAATAAGAAATTTATCTTTAACCTCTTCTCCTAAGGTTAATAATTTTCCTTTAATATCTGCTACCTTAGTAATAGTTCTACACTTTCACCACTATTCATTCTTAGGAAATGTAATTGAGTTTGAAGATTTAGGATAATAGCTTTATTTTTTCCTTCAAATATTTTTTCTAGGGTTTTCCAAGCTTTTGTTGTTCTCGTTGAATTGATGTAAGGTTGTATTTAATCTGTGATGGCAAAAGTTATTATCATTAATGCTTTTGCATCACTCTCTTCAAACTTATGAATCTCTGTATCACTTGAATTAGGTTTAGTAGTTATTTCTTTGACTATTTTCCAAAGCTTCTCAACTATTAAAATTGCCCTTACTTTATGTTTTCATGACGAGTAATTTGGACCTTTAAGTAGTTGAGATTACATAAGGATGAATTTCTATGTTGTCATGATGATCCTTGTTGGCTACCTTATATCTCTCTAGTTTAGAGTATATGAACCAATTTGATAAAACCTTTCTAGACTTAGGTTTTGTAGGATTCGTTATGTCTCCCTAGTGATTGGAATATGCTATAAGTTTGATAAAGTGCTTAGTAAGTAATAGTTCTCATTTTGGGTTGATTTTGTAAATTAATAATCAACTTCTATTTTACCTTATCTCTCCTAATGAACTATGCACTTATCAATTTGAAGTTCTCTATGGTGTGATTTTTTTTGTCCCTTTAGTATGAGTACGAGATAAGTGCAAGTAAATATTTCAAACTCCTTTAAGTAAATAATGAACTTTTATAATTTGAATTTAGTGAAAAACCCCTTGCAAAGCCACCTTGGTCTGAGAAACCATGACCAGGAGGTTCTACATCGTCAAAATCACCCAGGAGTCGCATTCGATCATAACTGCATTAACATTATCAATTGGATTTTAGCTACCCAATGTGTGTTTTGTAGGGTGGAGATTCGAACGAGGGACCTCCCTTGGAGGATTACCCTACCATCTCCAACTCACCTACAACACATGGGTATAATGAACTTCCTTTTATAGCTTTTAATATCCAATAGTTTAATATTTCTAAATTCCAATAATCTATGTTTGATGTAGTATACCTTATATCTCCCTAATTTTGGAATTTTAGAAAATAATGATATTTGCAATAATAATAATTTATTTCCAAGCAGAAAACCTTATACCTCCTATGATATTAATTGCAAATATTGTATTTCAATTAGAGTGATAAAAAATATTAACTCCTTCATTTTCTCTCAAATCTATTAAGTTTGATTTTGCAAATAAAATTAAATGCAAAAGATAATGATAATTTCAACCTTATACTATCCCTTATCTTTTTTTTTTGTGGAAAACATCCCAGAAGGGATGCCACTTTCGGGTAAGACCCAAGGAGGCAGGGGTATCTCTTCCACCAAAATCGCCCAGGGCTCGCACCTGGCCTACCACCTTTGACATACTCAAGGAGCAAACCTGAAACAATAAAAAATAAGAACACACAAACACAAACACACAAGAAGATTAAAAAAAACATGCTCCTTGAGTGTGTCAAAAATATAAAGCACAACCAAACACACACACAATAAGATAAAAAAACACAATATGAACCACATAGAAAAACACAAGAACAACATAAAAAATACAAACATGACAAAAACAATAGAAAGCTACAAAGACAACCAACAAAAACATGAAAAACAAAAACAACCAAAACCTTAAAAAATAATAAAATAAAACAAAAAAAACAACCAACAATAGACAATAAACAAAAACATAGAAAACACTCACACACCAAAACAAAAAAACACCAATTAACACAAACATACAGAAACACAAGAACAAGAAAAATAAAAACACAAGAACAATAACAAAAAAAACACAAAACAATAAAAACACAATAACAACAAAAAACAATACAAAAAACACAAAAACAAAACAAAACAAAAAACACACACACCTCAAAAAACTAAACTACCCTGACCGAACCAAAGAGAAGCAAAAATAAAGCAAGAAGAAACTAGGTACCTCCAGAACTGGAGCCATCCAAAGAAATGATAGACAGAAGAGCTTCCCTTATTTGTGAAGCCCACCATCTAGGAGGGTGGCCATAGCAAGTAAGATCACCTTTGTCCAAAGCCCAATTAGCTAAAGCATCAACACTCTTGTTCTGATCTCTGACCACATGATTGTAATCAACTTTCAAAAATCCCATCTGGATTAACTGAATCTTCTCAATAATTCTTTTTATTCTCCAATCAACCTTATGATTCTTAGAAGGAGTCTTCAAAATATTAATCATGAGTTGAGAGTCAGACTCAACTAGCACCTTTTCCCATCCAACCTTAGTAGCCTCTTGAAGGCCTCTAAGGATACCATACCCCTCAGCAAGGTTATTGGAAAGAATACCCAAATTCTCAACAAAAGTAAAAACCAGGGAGCCATCTGAAAGTCTACCAATTCCTCCCGCACTAGCTTTTCTAGGGTTCCCTCTAGAGGCTCCATCAGTATTGACTTTTCCAAAATCCTTAGGAGGAGGTTGCCAATTCCTTGTTCTATCCATATTGCAATTGCTCACATTCCCTTTAAGATGGTTTCCCTTAGAGGAGTTAATCTTCAATATTTGCATCACTTGATCCCATATTTGGTGGGAGTTTTGGGGGTGATTAAGGAGTTGTTGGACTGATTCAACTAAGTTGGCAATGGTCTTTTGCCAGATATAGTGAATATCCTTCCTATCTTGATTAAAAATTTGATTGTTCCTTTCATTCTAGATATTCCAAAGAAGAATGGTAGAACCCATCCAAACTAACTGCCTAATAAAATGATCAACACCCTCTTGTTTAGGCCAATCCCTCCAAAGTTGTTCAAAAGTAGAAAAATTGGACCACTGTAAGCCAAGTAAAGTGGCCATTCTCCTCCATAGCTCAGAGGCTAGAGTACACTCAATAAAAATATGGCTGAGAGTTTCCACATTCTCTCCACACATTTCACATCTAAAAGGGCCATGAAAACCACGCTTCATAAGATGCTCACCAGTAAGCACCCTGCGATGCAATAAAAGCCAAGTAAAGAACCTCACCTTAGGCCAGAGCTTTTGAGCCCACAACTGAGAAAATATGTCAGATGATTGGTTGGGATTATTATGGCATAAGGCCAAATAACCTTGAGCAACTGAATACTCACCCTTAGTAGTGTTGTTCCATCCAAAACAATCTTTTTCATGGGACCAAGAGAGAGATCTCATATGAAGGATGCATTGGATATCTTGTCTTTGCCTTTCTAGGATTTGAATAGGCCAGTCCTCAATAGGGATCCAATATCTACCAACCTCTGAATTACCAGTATGGTACCGACAGTAATTAGCCACCTTTATCCAGTTAGCTCGGTGAAGCTCCTCCATCCAAGGCCTCCATTCGAGAAACTGAGTTATCAAAGGCTTGTGACCATCCCAAGAATCAATCCAAAAATTTACCTGTTGACCATTATGAATGATCCAAAATAAATTTTTCTTTATCAAATCCTCACCAGTCTTAAGAACTGCTAAAATGGGAGAACCTTTGGTAGGCAATTGATAGCGAACAAGGTCTTCAGGACTTTTGTTCTCAACATATTTAGCATGGAGATTTTTGGCCCAAAGAGCATTGGGGTTATGCAACATCCTCCAATACAATTTAGCAGCTAAAGCTTTGTTGTTATTAATAGCATACCGGAATCCTAACCCCCCTTCATTCTTAGGAAGACATAAAGTGTCCCATTTCACCAAGGCCCATTTTATTTTCTCCTTAGTACCACTCCAGAGGAACCGATGACTGATTTGATCCAGTTCATGAAGAACAACCTTTGGGATATTCAACACGGTAGAAACATAAATAGGAATAGCTTGAAGGACTGATTTTACCAAGGTGATTCTACCCCCAGAAGAAAGCCACCTATTGGTCCACTTTCCAATTTTCTTCTTGACTTTGTCCAACAACCAATTCCAATATTTTTTTTTATTCTTTGAATATTGATGGGAATACCCAAATAAGTGATCGAAAGGGAGGTCTTCTTATACCTTAATTTATCCAAGACCATGGATTCTTGTCTGGTAGAGCAGTGAAAGAAAATGACTTTAGATTTATCTTCATTGATCAATTGCCCGATAGCCCTAGAAAAATAGCTAATGATTTGCTTAATTTTAGAAGCTTCCTTAACTGTAGCTTTACCAAGAAGAGTAGAGTCATCAAAAAATTGAAGATGAGAGATAGGTCTGGCTCCATGAGCAATGGTAACTCCTTCAAGGGTTTTGTTTTCTCTATTTTTGGTTATAGTCCTACCCAAGCATTCAACAAGAATGATGAATAAATAAGGGGATAGGGGGTCACCTTGCCTAATACCTCTGGAGACTGGGAACAACTGAGAAGGCCTGCCATTGATAAGAACTAAGTAGGAAACTGAAGAGATACAACCCATAATCCAATCCAACCAATCCTGAGAGAAACCAAATTGCCTCAAAACTTTGATGAGGAAGTGCCAATCCACTCTGTCATAAGCTTTGGATAAGTCTAACCGAATGAACATGGAAGGAGATTTTTGCATATCCATGGAATGGATGGCTTCCTGAGCAAGAACTATCTCATCCACTATTTGGCATCCTTCCACATAACCCCCTTGCTCAGGGGAAATAATCTTATGCAAAAGAGGCTTCAACCTTTCTGCCATGATCTTAGTAATGATTTTGAGAAGAACATTACATAAAGCAATAGGTCTAAAAGCTGAGATATGATCAACCTCTTGAGCTTTTGGAACAAGAGTAATATAAGTTTTATTGATAACCTTCAAAATTTCTTTGGCTTTCCTGGCTTCTTCCACCACCTCTAATAAATCAGCATGAAGGATATCCCAAAACTCTTGGTAGAACTCAATGGGAAAACCATCAGGACCTGGGGTTTTCCCTTTTTGCATTTTAAAAACTACCTGATGAAGCTCATTGATAGTAACAGGAGCAGTCAAAATAGAGTTCTCCTCAAAAGTGATAAGAGAAGGGATTGCTTGAAGAACATCTTGTTGAGAAGTTGAGTCAAGAGGAGTAGCAGCAAAAATATTGGAAAAGTAATCAACAACAATAGAGTTCATGCCATCCCAAGTGTAGACAACATCTCCAGAATCAGATTTCAGGGAAGAAATAAAGTTGTGAGATCTTCGAGCTAGAAGAGATTTGTGGAAGAAATTTGTGTTTCGATCTCCTTCTTTGAGCCATTGAATTCTAGATTTTTGCTTCCATAGGAGTTCTCTTTTTTTCCATTCCTCTAACTGAGTAGTGAGTTTAATTTCATCTGCACTTCTACTCTCTGTGAGGCCATCTAAATGGATTTTCTTATTCAAATTTTCAAGTTGAGTAATAACTTCATGTTTTTTTTATGAACATCCCCAAACTCCTTCCAGTTCCAAGTCTTGATTTTGGATTTAATGTATTGCAGTATTTTGGAAAAATAGAACATCTTAGTCCCATACCTAGGCTTACCTTCCTTCCACCATTGTTGCACACGAGGTCTAAAGGAACTGTCTCTCAGCCACATTAACTAAAATCGAAAAGGAGAGAAACTCACACTGGTTTTCCACATTTCCACCATGATTGGCCAGTGATCCAAACCAACATTGTTAAGAGTCTTCACTTTAGGAATGTGACCATGGATTAAGAAATTGTCAGAGAGCAAGAACCTATCCAATCTCTCCATTATACAAGCTAAGCCTTGCCTTCTGTTAGACCAAGTCATAAGGCCATTATCAGGATGGATGTCCACAAGATGGAGATTTGCAATATATTCGCTCATGAGGTCAGTGCTTCTATCCAAATTTCTATTTCCCCCCATTTTCTCATCCAGAGAGAGGATGGAATTGAAATCCCCTCCGATCAAGATCCAAGCTTCAGGAAAATGAGAGATAATATAAGTTATATCCTTCCATTGTCTTCTTTTTTCCTCCAGAGCAGTCGGAGCATAAACATTAATGGAGAGCATAATTTGGTTGGAATGTCTACTTTGAATAGCTATAGCCAAAAGACCCCAACTGCCAACCATATGGTGAATAACTACCTCTTTTGGGTCCCAAAGGCAAGCAATGCCACCAGAAGTCCCCTGGGAACCGAGGGAAACCACTTTTCCAGCTGGCCAAATTTTACTAGCAATTGAGTCCATATCCTCTATTGACATCTTCGTTTCTTGAAGGAAAACAAGATGTGGATGATTTATTTTATATAACAAGTGGAATTGGTCTTATGAGCAACAAATTTATTCCTTTGGAGAGTTACTGCAATATGTTGGCTTCTTCGAGCGTTACTTTGAACGAGCGCCTTTCTTCTTGGTCATAGGTGTTATGAGGTGTTTCACTTCTTTGTGCCAAGTGGCACTATATTCCTTACAAGGCTTTGGAAAGTGTTCAACCTCCCTTTGCATGCAATTTGCCTCCAACGTATCAAAAATCTTAAAGCTTCAATGCTTATCTTTGACCAACTATTTCCAAGTTACTTTGCTCCTCTATGACAAAGAACTGTGAGATGTATTTCTCCTCTAGCATAGATGGTTTCTTCTTACAATGTAGATATCTTTTGCATTATGGCACGATGAGCAATGGCTCTCTTTGTTGCCTGGGTAACGATGATACTTTTTCTTATGCTTTATTCTTGCCAACTAATGATGATATCTTGCCATGTGTCTTGTTTTACCAACTATAACAATATATACTTATTATTTCACTACGTTCACCTTGTTGTCCTTGTTTGTTGTAGGTTTTCAACATGGAAACTATCTTCCATTGAGGTGTTACCCTTGTGTTGCTTGTTGCAATGAGCTATGGTATTTTTAACACCTTGAGGTGGTGGATGTTGAGCTCTTTGGATGGCTCCTCTTTCAAGAACCTTGAGCATGCTTTCACCCTGTTGGTGATGGATGTTGAGCCCCTTTGGAATGGCTCTCTACCCTACTCAAATTTTGCTCCTCAAACTTTAGTGATGTGGTCGCTTGGAGATTGTGTCTTGTTATTTGTAACAATGTCTTTAAGACACTCTTTTTGGTGCCAATGTAGTGCAAAAATCCTTTTGCAAATATTATATTTTTGCATCGAAGTTCTACATCTCCTATTGAATCTTCCCTTGCTTCTTAAATATGGTAGCACTCTGCTCTATTCTTTGAGAGCAAGATGTAATGTATTGTTGTCTTCTTTGCTAGACAACACTAACCTCTAACTCTTTACTTGGATAACTTTAGCACCAATGAATCCAAGCTCTTAACCATGCATCTAATTTTAGAGGTTTAACTTTGCACTAATGTTCACTTTAACTAAAAAATCCTTAGTGAACTTTGAATAACTAATATAGTGCAATAATAGTTTCTCCTTATTACTCCTATAGATGAACCCTCAAAGTAACTCGAAATATGCAGTAATTTTCACTGTAACTTAAAATACTTAGTGCACCTTAAAACTCTTTAAGAACAATTAGTATAGTGCAATATTGATCTCACCTTATTACTCCTTTAAATGAACCTTAAATCATGCACTAGTAATTGCTCCTAAATGCACTATAATATTTGTAACTTAATGTAGTCTTCTTTGTTGTAACTAAATAATAGGAAGATGATATTTTTCTTTCTATTGAAATATATCTAACTCCTATTTTAATGTGCAGGTATAAACCTTTAAAAGAAACTTCCTTCTACACTCTTTTGAATACTATAATATGCAACCTTCTCTTTGCAACTTCTTAAAACTCTAATATGGTGCTTAATGGAACTTGATAACAAATTAATTTAAAGTTCAATTAATGAACCTATTTGCACCCAAGTTTCTTACCTTAATGATCTATGTAGATGAAGGATTGCTTGGTGATTCGATTCACCAAATTGCTACCCTTTAACTAGATGAACTTGCAGCTATTCTTGGTTGTCCAAAACAACTCTCTAACTCACCTTTTTGTAGCTTCAAAAACCCTCTAACTTGTTGTCCTTTAACTGTAGTAGGTGACTTCGATTCTCCTTCAGGATGTATCTTGGAAATCTAAATTTCTGTAGCTAGTAATGTTGTCCTAATTTCTTCCATTTCACGTTAATTTTTGCACTGAAATGTTGTCCTTGAAACTCAAAAATTTGGTAGGGAATTCCCCCAAATCGTAGTTGAGTTTTCCTTCAAGAACCCTTTAGTGTTCTACTGAAGATTCAACAAACCCCTATCTCTAAATGAGCCTTCTAGCCTTCAAAGGTAGTCTTCAAACCTTTCAGGTTTGGTAGTAATGTTTGGCTCCTTTCTCCTTCAACCTCCTTATCGAATTCTAACTTCAATCTAGGCCCTCTTCTCAAGAATATAAAAGTATTGAGGTCTTCACCAATCTCCTCCAAGATTTGGCAAGCTCCTTGCCAAATCTATCTCAGTTTGGGCTTGTTGTCGGATGGCAACAATTGTCCCAAAATATTCCTTTATCAGGAACTTCTCCTTGGTGGTAAATTTCTCCAATGAGTTATCCTAAGAACTCCTTTAATGGCCTTCTCTGGATTTCCTTTAATGAGGCTCACCAAGCCTCCTCCTTATTTCTCCTTGAGACCTCACCAAGGTCTTCAATATCGCAACTCTTATGGTCTTCCAAATGAGACCTTTCCTTCAACCTTCTACTATGGAAGTGTTGGTAATGAGATATTCCTCTCGAATATTTGAAATCTATTGTTGCTACTGGAATCTAGAATAGGACCTTGTTGGTCCTTCTTCACTTCTACAATATGCAAGATTTAATGGATATCACCAACCTCCAATCTTCCAGAATTAGGAGTTTTTTAACTAGACCTTCTAAGGGTCTCTTCAGCTTCTTCAGGGTGAAGTCTTCAATCTGCACTTGGAGATCACCAATCTCCTATCTTCATCAGGACTCTTCACTGGAGTCTTCTTCTCTCCCTTGAATTTGTAACAAGGATCCTATGACATTTTATCCTTCTACACTCTATAGGTTTGCAATCTCTAGTAATGGGATCTTTTCTTCAGGCCTCCAAATATTTGATTCTTTCGATTGTTGCTTTTAGTGTTGGATTGATTCTAAAGAAGATATTCTTCCTATATCTTTTGTAGGAAGCTTCCCAACTCACTTTGAATCTCCTTTTTCCTGCAACAAAGTATTAGGATTGTAATAGAAACTCTAAATCTAGAGATAATTAATATTCACTAGTTGATTTGTCAATCTAGTGGAATTTATGTTGAGTCCTAGTCTTCACGAGTTTTTCTGCAACTTTGTGGAAAAACTCTAGCCAAATGTAATCTCAAAAATTTTGGGATTGAGATTTTTGAACTCCTCTCAATCTCTCTTTGTGGCTCTCCCTATTTCCTATTTGATCTACCATGTGCTCTAATACCACTGTTAGCTTTTGATGGGACAATATTACAGGAAGTACAACCACAAGATGCAAGATAACTAATTTGAGATAACTATAAACTAATGGCACAATAATATGCAAGAAAATAATGAGATGAACATCTACAAATAACTCAAAAATATGCCATTAATGAAAGTGATGAAAATAGTACAATGCTATATAATGGAGGACATGAACACTCCATGAATAGATATGAAAGGACTACATTGTACCATACTACTAAACTATACCACACACTCTCTATATTTACTATATCTCTATAATCACTCACTATGAGGCCTTTATATAGGAAGATAGATTCCTTGGCCCTTACTCTACCTAAGACTAATGTACATGTGGACTACATGCACATTTACAACTTGCACATTGACACTTGTGCATTTATTACAATACTTGAAGTAACTAACTAACTTTACTCTAAAGTAAACTCCTACTCTAGTTATGTACCAAAGGTGGTACATTTACATGACCCAAATGATGTAATATACTCTAACATACATAAGACACAACAATACCATGTTCACAAAATATAACCAATGCTACAAATACATTTTATGTAACCATAATGCAAACAATACTAGCATTGAAATAGTAAATTCAATATATTGTCATCTCATAATTGAGTCCTGCCAAGGTGGGTCATGATATACTACCCCCTTGGACTAAACACAGTCCTCTGTGTTTTTTTGCATTACAATTTATTTTCATTCAAATAAAAATGGAAAATATCTTTTCATGTCGTCCACTTTTTCCCAAGTGGTACTTCTCTCAGAATATTGGTCCCATTGGACCTTACACTATTCTAGAGTTTACTTCCTCATCATTTTGGAATGAAACTCTAGAATCTTCATTGGCATCACTTCAATGATCGTGGGGTCTACCATATGTAATTTAGAAACATCCCACACATGATTAGGATCAGCAATGTACTTCCTAAGTAGGATACATGGAAAGTATCATGGATCTTTGATAGGTTGGGCAGAAGGCGAGTCTATACGCTACTGGACTAATCTTCTCAGTGATCTCAAAAGGTCCAACATATCGAGGATCCAATTTTATGGACTTGATGGCACTTTTCATAGGTCTAACCCTTAAGAACACTCTATCTCCCATAAAGAATTCTCTTGGTGATCTTTTTAGATCAACATAGCTCTTCTAATGATCGACGACTTCCTTAAGCCTCTACCTGATCATCTTAAGTTGTTCTTCCATATCTTTAACCATGTCTTGGTTGAACACAATCTGATCCTCTAGATTATCCCAAGACAAAGGTGTTCTACATATCCTACCATACAAGGCTTCAAATGGGGCCATACCCAAGGAAGAATGATGACCATTGTTATAGGAAAATTCTACAAGATGCAAAAAGTCTTCCCATCGAGACTTCTAGTCCATACAATACATGCAAAGCATGTCTTCCAAGACTTGGTTTACCCTCTCTGTTTGACCATCGATCTCTGGGTGGTATGCAAAACTTATATTTAGTTTTGTACCCACTGCACGATGTAGAGCTTTCCAAAATTTAGATGTAAATCTGGAATCCCTATCTAAAATAATCATTTCAGGAAATCCATGTAACCTGAATATTTCCTTGGCAAATTTGTTAGCCACAACCAATGCATCATCCTTGATGTTCCTTGGTATAAAATGTGCAACCTTAGTCAATCTATCAACTACCACAAGGATTGCATCATGTTGGTACCTGGTCTTAGGTAAACCCACTATGAAATCCATAGATATAACCTACCACTTCTACATGGTTATATCGTATGGATAAAGTTGTCCTGCAGGGTGTCTATACTCAACTTTCACTTTTTGGTATTCTAGACATCAAACAAGAAAATCGGTGATATCCTTCTTTATTCTTGACCAAAAAAATATCTTCATGTTCTCACTCATCTTTTCCTCTCTAGGATTAGCAGAGTAAGGAGATCTATGCACCTCTCACATGATCAATATCCTCAAATCACCTATTTTAGGTACAACTATCCTATCCTTAAAACATAAAATACCATATTTTATGTCAAAATCCTTGTTCTCTTTAGGATTTATTTCCATTTTGGCCTAAATTTCCTTGCAATACTCATCTTGAGATTGCATTTTCCTAACTTGGTCCATTAAGTCTACATGACTTCGGGTCAAAGCAGCTATATGCCTTCTTCTACTTAAGGTATCAATGACCTTATTTTCCTTTCCTTTGATATATTTAATATCAAAGTCATATTCAACTAGAAACTCGATCCATCTTCTCTATCTTGCATTGAGCATAGGTTGAGTAAATATATACCTCAAGCTCTAATGGTCAATCCTTAACTCGAAAGGTCTTCCTACCAAGTAATGTCACTAGATCTTAAGAGCATGCACCACCGTTGCTAGCTCTAGATCATGCGTAGCATAATTTAATTCATGCTTTTTGAGTTTTCTTGACCCATATGCTACAACTGACTCATCTTGAGAAAGTACTCCTCCTAACCCTTCTAATGATGCATCAATGCATACTAAAAATTTCCCTTGAGGATCTGGAATCTTTAGTATTGGTGTCGTGGTGAGTTTCTACTTAAGTAGCTTCACACTTATCCGACCACTTAAATTCCTTCCCTTTTCTTTGAAGGTTGGTTATTGCATAGGCTATTTTGGAATAATCCTTTACATAACACCTATAATAACCCATCATGCCCATGAAGCTCCACACTTCAAACACATTAGTAGGTGGTGACCAATTCAAAATAGCCTCAATCTTCTTTGGGTCTACTACAATTCCTTCTATAAATATAATATGCCCTAGATACTATACTTCTAAAACATAGAAGTCACTCTTAGATAAATTTCCAAAGAGTTGATTCTTCCTTAACAACTCTAGCATGATTCTAAGATGTCTATCATGCTCCTTTCTATTCTAAGAATATATCAGAATATCATCCAAGAATATAAGAATAAACTGATCCAGATATTTTTTGAACATGTTGTTCATTAGGTTCATAAATGTTATTGGTGCATTAGTCAACCCAAATGGCAAGATTATAAACTCATAATGTCCATATCTGGTCTTAAATGTCATCTTATGAGTATCCTCTTCATGGATTCTCAATTGATGATATCCATATTTCAAATCAATTTTTGAAAATATGGTGGCATCCTTTAATTGATCAAACAAGTCTTCAATCCTAGGAAAAGGATACCTATTCTTGATGGTTGCTTTATTAAGCATTTTATAGTCTATGCATAATTGCAAAGAACCATATTTCTTTTTTATAAACAACATAGGTGCACCCCATGGTGACACACTGGGTTTGATCAATCCTTTTTCTAGCAACCCTTGTAGTTGCACTTTTAGCTCTTACATTTCAATAGGATTCATCCTATAAGGAGTTCTATGGATAGGTTATGTTCCTGGCATTAGCTTGATAGTGAAATCAAATTCATACACAAGAGGAAGTCTAGGTAGGTCTTCAAGAAACACATCCCTAAATTCCTACAACACTAGGTGTTTTCCAAACACTTCTTCCTTCTTATCCTCCCCAATTTCATTAAGCTCTACAATGTAGACCATTCCTTTGGGGTTGAGGTTTGTTGTTTGTTGTTATTGTTGTTGTTGTTGCTCCTCCTTTGGAAATTCCTCTTAAAATTTCCTTGCTTTCCATCATTCCTCTTTTCAAACTTTGGAAAGCTTATGTTCTTATGGACCTGCTCTCATTCCCATTTCATGAAGCCAATGTTGTTTTTTTTTGAGAGAATGTTGATCTTGCTTAGACAATGTTGCATAATTAAAATAGGGCTTTTCTACCTACATATTGGATTTTTCTTGTCTAGCCAAGTTGTATGCCTTTTGTAGTGTCTCTGGCTTATGCATATTCACTACATATCTAATCTTAGGTTTTGTTCCTAAGATGAATTTGTGTACCTTCATTTTCTCATCATAAGTCGGTACATATTTTAACAACTTTACTAATATCTGATAGTAAACTTCCATCGTTCTAGTTCCCTATTGGAGGTTGGTAAATTCTTTGAATATTTCTGCAAAGAATTGCTCTGTGAGAAATATTTTCTTGAAGGCTACAATGAAACCTTCCCATTTCAAATCAACTACCTCAATTCCTTGTTCCTCTTGGAAAGTTTCCCACCATTCTAGTCTGATTTCTTGTAAGTGCAATGTAGCCCATACTGTTCGGGTTCTAGTAGAATAATTCTTCATGGTGAAGTAAATATCTAATTCCCTCAGCCAAGCCTCGATTGCATCACCTCCATATTTTCCATTAAATTTAGAGGTGTGGACATTCTTTATATCTTTAGCCAGTTCTATCTCCAAAAGAGCTTTGGCTTCCCATTCTTCAGTAGTAGGATCATTTACCTATCTAACCTCAGAATCCCTATTCTATGAATCTTGATTTGCTATAGTCTCTAGCAGTTATCTTTGTTGCTCCATCTATTCTTGTATTAGCGTGACTACTGTAGTGAGGTTTTCCACCTCTCTGTTAGAATTACCCGAACCTTCATCTCGGGTTCTAGCCTCGACATTACTCTGTCTGGTTTGCCTATTTGGTTGGATAGATCTTCCTTTCCTCATTTTTGGTGCCATTTCCCTAGTCACACAAAAGGAAAAAAAATTGAGTTAGGTTACAATTCCTTCCTTGAATCACACTACTAACTATTAGCTAGATATGTCATCTGTATAACTAACTATAGAGTTTTATACCAAAGATCACCCTTACTCCACGTAGGGTGATACTCTATAATCTATCATCTATTTTTATTACCAATGGTCACACTTACTCCACGTAAGGTGCCATTTCGCAAATATTATCATTCATTGATAATATCAATGGTCACACTTACCCCATGTAAGGTGTCATTTCCATTAGAGGTTACACCCTCTAAGACTTTATTCCTTGGTCTATCTAAACCCATTGATGTACACCACTCAGTGAATCTAACCCAAGTTAAGGTCCTCATATTGCACATCTATTGGCAATTTCTAAATTCTTTCTTGGAAGCTCCTAGTCATTTTACCTAAGGCTTCAAATTCAAAGCAATCTAGAAATTCAAGGTCTTCCTAGCTTTAGCTTAAAAACTAAGCAAGGCCTAAAAGGAAGATACTCGAATCCTTTCCTTTTTCCATGAAAGTCTCTAGTCCATCATACCTAGAGCTCTGATACCAAATGTAACAACCCAAAAAGAAAACTAACCAACTCGAGAGAGATTTTTTTATATACTCATTAGGGATCTACATCTCCCCACCTTACATAAGTCATTCTATGAAGGTGTCTATTGACGTAATACCTTATGATTAAGTTGTTTGTCTCATCTCTGCGATGAGCCAACTTATCCCTTTTTGTCTATCAAAAGGGTACACCCATCCCTACACCATACATAAGTTCATCTATGTAGGTGTACTAAGCGTAGTGGCATAAGGTTTCTATGCTTCCTTTACCATACATAAGTCCATCTATGTAGGTAAAGTTTTAATTTTCCATCTCATCTATGTGATGAGCCAACCAAAGCATCTATCACTTCATGTGATAGTCCATTCATTGACACTACAACCTAATTGTTGCCTTCCTACAACTACCTAAGTTTAGGTCATTAAGGAGAAGTTGTGAAACAAGGTTACCCAAAGTTTCCTTCAAAAGGGACCCCATAATCCCTTATATTAACTCTCTCTATCTCTTTCTAAGATTCTAATGAATAAAGTCCTTCTTGCTAACTAGGAAAATATTCCAAGCATCACTAGCATGTATAAACACTTCACATCTTAGTAGGATACTTCTAATCCATAAGCATAAATATTTGATAGATGTCATTTTCCAATCATCTAAAATTCATTATACCATTCATAAATATCACCCAATCTCTCTTTATGAAGCACTAGAATCGCATAAATTCAAAATGTAATGTAAATGATAGCAACATCATTAAGGACTTCATTAATCATAATCATACAAGATTAATACAAAAGCAACTAAATTTCTCTTCCAAAAGATACATTTAGACTTTCCTTGCATCCAACATAAATTTGGAACATTATACCATATTCTATTACATATAATGAAAGAGACTTAAATTAACATAAGAACCAAAGCATACATCATTTTATTTCCTTTCAAGGATACAATTCAATACGGGATATAATAAACTCTCATTACAAGTTAACTAATTACATCCTTTTCATAGAGAGGTACAACATGAGAATTTACTCTTAAAAGAATGATTTGTTCCTCTCTCCAAATTTGTCCTCCTTAATCTTTGTGCAAGGTTGGATATGTGTAAGGGATCAGGACAACTCTTTTCACCCACATGTATGCATCTATGTATGATTCATTTCAAAATGCAACAAATGCAATCTAAAACATAAAGAAGCCCATACTTCTTTCAATATATTTTCCCACTAGTTTGAAATGTAAGGAAATTCTCTTTCCAAAATAGTCTATCATTTTACATTCAACTTCAACAAAAGCATAGAATAATCCAATATTTACTTCTATTCAGTTTTCATAGAAGCATACCAAGAGAAGCCCATACTTCTCTTAAAATAGATAACCTATCTATTCTTAACCATAAATTCAAAGCTTAAATATAAACTCTATGCATTCAAATATCATCATTTGAAAGTATAAACTTATCAATCTAAATCATTCATAGATAAATATAAGTTTAATTCCATTAATATTATCCACTATGTTCCTTTATAAAAACAAGTTCTTCTCTTGTATAAAGAAGACTAAGCTTTAATCTTTAAGCTCTATTACATTTCCATAATATAACAAACTTGCCTTTCAAATAATAAAAAAGATACCTATAATCCTTTCTTATCATCAAAAATCCTTTCTTTCAATTAATCAAAATTCCCATAATCCATTCTTTTAATTAATAAAAAAGGTTATGACAATAATCCCAAAAGGCTTATCTAACCATAATCCAAAAAGATTGGTTTAATCATAATCAAACAATCAACAAACAAACCATATGGTTTCAGACTAGTTAATAGACAAAGAACAACATCCTTAGAAGGTCCCACTGACCGACAACCCCGTTCAATACCATCAGGTGGCCTCGTGTGGAAGCCACCCAATACACAAAAACAAACTTTAGAACAATGCCACATGGCAGCCACAAGGTCGATCAAACAGGGCAAGGTCAACAGAAGTAAAACATACTAAGTGTCAAGAGACAACGCCTCCAATTGGTACATGGGTAGCCCCACTCGGTGGCACCCTTGACCACTGAGCGTGGTCGAATAACAAGGGGATACTTATCCCCTTTAAGGCACTAAAGTGCCCCCACATATTACATGTGGGATTATTCCTACAAAGTTTGAAATATAAAACAATGTTTTCCCACCCAAGCATCACGTCAAACCAAGCCACATGTCAACAAACTACGCATAGCAGAGGGTCAAGTGGTAAACATGTGTCAATAGTCAACATATACCATGAGCTAAGGGAATAGAACCTCCAACTAGCGTGTGAGCGGTCCCTACTTGATGGATCCCTTGACCACCGAGTGGTGGTCAGGCTAATAAGGGGGTGCGTGCCCTTTTAGGGCGCATACATGCCCCCACATCCCACATGTGGAATAAATAATGGGAAGGCCCAAATCAACCTTCCCTTGTTCAAGCCCTACTCGAAAGTGGATGTCGCACCAATGATGCCATACATCGAGGCAACATCGAGCTAACAAATTAAGGGTTTTTAATAACCTTAGAATAGGCTTAACTAGAAATTAAAATATCTCCGACGAATTTTAGGTACGAAAATAGGGAGGAACAGATGATTGAATGGTTGTCAAACCAGGTCATATTGGAAACTAGGGAGAGGCTTGCTCACTATGTGGCTAGATGGTCGAGCATCAAAAAAACAAGATTTACTACCAAACGATATGGAGGATTGATTTTTGAGAAAAAAAACTCCTTCAACAAGGTAAAATTCATAGGATAAAATGGTCTAAAAACACATACGACATAGGCCATTATAGATAGACAATGCCTAACTTAGAAGATATCTAACAAAGGATTCAAGGTCCTGATATTAAGTCTTGCTATAGGTGGCCAAATGAAACTCCTCCAAAACATTTACAACTTAGAAAACATTCACATAACATTTACTGAATTACTCCTAAAGCTTTACAAAAATAGAGAAATAATGGAAAGAAAATTATCATTAGATCCAACCTGGTTTTTCTCCAAGCATTCAGAAAGTCCTCCAAATGTTTCTCCCACAAAGCCTCTAAGATTCTTCCAAACAAAAAACCTCTCGCTATTTTTCTAAAACTTCCAACATTCTTCCCACATTCCTCTAGGCCTCCTTAAAAAGGGAAAATATCTATGCCAAGAAAACTAAAAGCCCAACTTCCAAAAATAAATTCCCATATACAAAAAAAGAATGCCCATCTAAGCAAGATGATAAAGGAAGATCTTTATTTTTTTAATTTATTTTTTGATAGGTTATATGTGGCTTCTATTGGGGGCCACTCCCATGACAATACCAAAATATTACATTTGTTGTAGAATACATTTTTATTACAACTTTTTCATTTATTTTTCTCTTAAATATATTCTTCAACTTCCTCAAAATGTTGTTTCCATAATCAACTCCTTGACATCATTTTGATTAAGACATAAAATCTCACTTGGCTAGTTGCCTTCTAAAATTTGAATCTCATCGGGATGAAGATCAACACCATAATTCACTAATTTTTCATCTACTCGATTTTTTTCTCTATAAATATGCTCACACTGCCAAGAGATTGCCTCTAGTAATAGACAATGAACATCAACAATAATTCTATTTTTTATCCAGTCTTCACATCCATTTTTATTAATAGCATTGATGATAATTTGTGAGTCCCCCCTCAATTGAAATATATTTCCATCCTTTTTCTGTTGTAATTTTAATCCCTGTCAAAAGTGACCTAGCCTCTGCATAGTTGTCAGTTGAAGTTCCATATGATTTTGAATAAGTGAGGAGAATTTTGTCGTCACTATTCCTAAAAACACCACATCCACCAGCTTTTCCTCGATTTCCTTTAGAAGCACCATCCAAATTAATTTTGATAAACCCAATTTTTTGATATATCCATTTTACCATAGATCAAAGTAGATCCTTTGTTTTTATTTCGTTGTCACAGATGACTCTTCCATGTATGTTCAAATCATGTAGACAAGTTATTAGCACCTATTTTTCTTTTTTTTTGTAATTGAGACTTCCCATGATGAGTACCATATTTTTAGACATTTTGCAAGAGAGGCACTAATACGGTTCCAAAATTGGGCATGATTTTGATATTTATTTTAAAAATTCTATTATTCCTTTCAAGCCATAAATTCCAACAAATAATGGTAGGGTCAATCCTCTAAAGAATACATAATGCTTTAGGTTTATTATAATTTATCCAACACTCTATCAACTCTTTCAATGTTGATGGAGCTACCCAATATAATTTCATTTTTTTTAAAAATAACCCCAAATGGTGTGAGCAAATGGATAATGAAGAAGTAAATGGTTTAATGTTTCTAAATCCTTCTCATACAAGACACATCTTAAGGATCCATAATATCCTCTTCTTTGTAGACTCTCTTCGGTAAGAATCTTACATTGAACTGCTAACCAAAGAAATGTTGAGGCTTTAGGAAGAGCCTCTAACGACCAAACGTTCTTCCAAGGAAAATCATTAGGAGAAGGAAATTTTGATCATTCTAAATCCTCATATCCCAACTTGATTGAGTATCCCCCATCCTTTGATAAATTCCAAACCAAATCCTCCTTTCTTGTAAAAATTGGTAAATAAAACTCTCTAAGCATATTTTGAAGTTCATCTGCAATTTGTTTGAGTTCCTCTCCTTCAACCATGTTACTAAAAAAATCCATGTCTTATATTTTTTGCTCATAATAATATAATATTTGACCTTTGGACCTTTACATGCTATGCATGCTTGAGCCAATGGTTTCCATTTTGAGTTAGAGATAAGACGATAAGGCTTCAACCAAGCATCAGACCAAAAATTTGCATAACTCCCCTCATTGACTGACCATATAATATGTTTCTTTATCAAATGCAAACTCTCCGATATGAAGTTCCATGTTGACGATCCTTTGGGTAGAGTTCTTTTCCTAAAAATTTCATTGCATCAAGAGAACCTATATATTTTTGAAGTAATATTTTTACCCAATTCTTTCTTTGATCTCTGAATAGTCTCCACCCAAGCTTTGCTCCTAATTCCAAATTCATAAGTCTATAATTTCGCAAGCCTGCTCCTCCAATATTCTTTCCTTTACAAACCCTATCCCACTTACAAAGAAGAAACCTAAAATTTTCCTCACAGTCTTTCCATAGAAAGTCTCTTTAAATTTTATCCATTTCTAATGCAATACCTGTTGGCAATCTTGAAAGTGACATCATATAAATAGGAATGGATTGCAAACTAGTCTTTATGAGTTGTAGCCTTCCTGCCATGGTTAAGAACTTACCTTTCCAACCTGCCAAGCAAGCTTTCATTATATCCAAAAAAGAGATCCAAAGCTCTTTTTTATTCCCTTTATCAAACAAAGGAATACCCAAGTAGGTTGATGGAAATTTTTCAATTTTGAACCCTAAAATATTCATAATAATTTGTTGTAAATCTAGGGCAATATTAATGAAAAAGATCCTAGATTTTGAAGTATTTACCAACTGTACAATAGCCTTCTCATAGCATGATAATATTGATTTGAACTGCATGGCCTCACTAACTGAGGGATGGCCCAAAAGAAAAGTATCATCAAGAAATTGGAGATGATATTCGAAGGGACCATTTTTTGTAGCTTGAATACCATTGATTTTTTCTTCCATTTTTGCCTTTGAAAAGGCTCTTTCTAATGCTTCTGCTAGAATAATGAATAGATAAGGAGAAAGAGGATCACCTTGACAAAGTCCAAAATATGGCTTGAAGTACCCAAGAGGAGAACCATTTATCAAAATAAAAATTTTTGTAGTGCTATAACAACATTTAGCCCACTCACACCAACTATAATCAAAGCCAAACTTTATGAGAATAGCATGTAGAAAATTATAGGAAACCCTATCATATGCTTTGTTCATATCTAATTTCAAAAGCATACCTAGTTTTTTCATAGAATTAAGAGAATGTATGGCCTCTTGTGCAATAATTATACCATCAAGAATTTGTTTACCTTGAACAAAGCCACCTTGTTCCTTTGAGATAAGACACCCTAGAATGCCCTTTAACCTGTTTGCCATAATTTTTGAAATGATGTTATAAATCATATTACAAAGGCTTATTAGATGAAAGTTATCAAAATATTTTGTGTCATATTTCTTGGGAACCAAGGTAATAAAAGTAGCATTGATCTCACTTATTATAGCCTTTCTTTTTCGAGCCTCTTCAACTGCATCTAACATATCACTCTTTAATAAATCCCAAAAATTTTGAAAGAAAATTGCAAGAAATCCATCAGGTCTAGGTGCCTTGTTAGGATGGAAAGAAAAAACTACTTCATGGAGCTCCTCCATAGAAATATTTTTCATCAATCTTTCATTTTATCCCTGAGTGATAAGTGATGGAATATTTTGCGAAATTTTTTCTTTTGCCTCCTTATCTTGCCTAGAATCTGATAAAATATTTTTTAAATAATTTATTTATTCCTTCCTTATATCTTCTTCATCCTCAATATTTCTTCCATCCAGAGTTATAATAGTTTTAATATAATGAACATAAAAATTTGTTTTTGCTATAGAATGAATCTTTTTTGTATTTCTTTCTCCTTCCTTGAGCCATTTCTCTCTAGATTTTTGAAACCAATATGACTCCTCCTTTTTCAATGCATTATGATAATAAAAAAGTAATTATTTTTCTTTCACAAAAGAATCAATGGTCCATTCCATTAATTTCTACTATCTCTTGTAAATTTTTGAGCTCGGATTCAATTTCTTTCTTCCTTTAAAAATGTTACCAAAATATTTGACATTCCATATCTTCATTTGCTCCTTTAAATATTTCAACTTTTGAACAAACCTGTACATACATGATCCTTCAAATTTTGATTCATCCCACCATAACATAACCATCTAGAAAAAAATAGGATCTTGGAGCCACATAGACTGGAAGCAAAATGGCTTTGGATGACCATTGTTAGGTGAATCACAAGTCAAAAGAATGGGTTTGTGATCTGATCCTGCTCGTAATAAAATATTTGAAGAGATTGTATACTTTGTTTGCAACCATTTATTGGATAACAAAAATCTATCTAGTCTTTCTACTATATAATATTTTCCAATGCGTCTTTTATCCCATGTGTATTGAAAGCTTGAGGGATTAACATCCCAAAGGTCATCTAAATTGACAAATGAAACAAAATCTTGCATTGATTTCAACCATTCTAGAATGCCACCCTTCTTTTCCAAAGGATAAATAACAATATTAAAATCACACCTAAGAAGCCATATATCACAATGAATCATCATTGTATTTGACAAAAATATACTAAGGTCCTTCCAACATCTTTCACGAGGAGTAATAGTTGGAGCATACACATTTATAACCCCAAATTTGATGTTTTCCTCTTTCCTGCAAAATAATCCAACAACCCAATTACTTTTTGCTTGTAATAGTTGTCCATCCCATTTGCATTTGTTCCATATTATTGCAATACCGCCTGAAGCTCTTGTAGAAGAAACTGCTAAACAATCACCTACCTTCCAAATCTTCTTAAACATATCCTTACATTCCAAACAGCTTAATTTTGTTTCTTGTATTAAAATAAACTCAGGGCTATAACAACCTGTTAATTCCTTAATAACTATTTTTCAGGGGTTTTATTCATACCCCTAATATTCCATGATATCATTTTCATCATCAACACTTTTTATTTTTATTATTAGGCTTAACCCCACTTCTTGTTAACACCTGTGATATTTTTATTTGTCTTCCCATATCAATATCCTTTTAAGTTTATTTTTCTCTTTTTTCTTTTTGTTATAGCCTTCCTCTCCTTCTTCCATTCTTGCCACCACTCTCATCTTCATCTATATCGTCCATTTTTCATATTGTTCAAAATGACACTTATCGTCTAAAGATGTATGTTGCCTTAAAGAGTCGAAAGTGCAAGGAATAGCCTCAAATAACATTTTCTTCTTTATGTTGCCCTAAAAAATCTAAACTGCATAGATGATCCTCCATAGTCATCACTTTTTTTTTAAAGAACATATTTATTTACTTAACAAAAAATTACAAAACTCTGTAATCAGAGATTAAAGTGAATAGAGCATTCTTAAAAAACATAACATGAAGACAAAAAAAACCTCATTATTGGAGTCTTTGTCATCCTCGCATACCACCCCTACCCTTTTGATTTTTGATGATTTGGTGGTAATAACCAACGGCTATACTTATTGTCCGATTCGCAAGTGTGTTAGCCTCTTTGTTGAATTCTCGTCTTATATATTGATAAGATATTTTGCCAATGATCCTGCGTAGTTGTCTAATCCTGTCTTGAATAATCTTCAATTGTAAAGATCTAAAATCTTTATTTTTTGTAAGAGTTGTTCTAATCAGTTTAGAATCCCTGTAAACTGTGACCTGAGTGATTCCTTGCTTTGCCATCAATTTTAAACCGATTTCACATCTAATAGCCTCTACCACATTGTTAGATGTTGTTCCCAAGTTGATCATGTATTTGAGCAGGATCTCACCGGGTCTTGTAAGAATCAGTCCCCTTGTCGTTGCTTGATCAGGGTTGGACTTGGAGGTACCATCAAAGAAGAGTGTTGAAAAACATATGTCAGGCAAATAATTGTTTGCTTTGCATCCTCCCTATGTTAGGAAAGCTTGGAGATTAAGTTGGTAGATCATTATTATTTCTATGGGTGATATATCTTCTTCATATTATTGTTGATAGAAACTAGATTTGACATTTAGGACTAATTATTCTTTTATCCTTCATATTAGAGTTTTATTGTCCTTACCTTTTCCTTCAAAAATTCTCTGGTTTATGTCCAACCAAATGTGCTATATGACAAAATATAGATGACAAAATATGGTATAGAGCTCTACAAATATTTTAGGAGGGGCTTACCCGCCAGTTTACCTTTATATTCTTTGTTCCACTTGGTAAAAAAAGTGTCTATGGTTAACCTTCTAGAGTAGGAAATGCCAAGAAATTTGGTTATTCCTAACTAGATTGAAATTGCCTTTGGGCATTCAAACAAAAGATGGAAAATTGTTTCACTATTCTGCCTATACCTGTAACAAACATGAGGCCCTGCTATACTCCTCTTTAGTATATTATCACATGTTAAGATTTTATTTTGAGAAACTGGTCAATTGAATACTTGCAGTTTAGGTGGTGCTCTAGTTTTTCACAATATTGATAGTTTTTCGTTAGCAGACCCAATTTGGTGATGTTGGACTCCTAAATGCACTGAGTATTCTCCATTACTATTGATGCTATCCCAAATAAGTTTATTTGATATTTTGGGATGAAGAGGTCTAATGCTCATCATGTGGGACTTAAAATAATCCCAATATCCTTGAAGTTGAGATGGAATGGGAGGGGAGATCCAATTCAAAGTTTTTGAGGCCAAATAAAACAAGTCACCTAATTTGAGTATTCTTTGGCTTTCCAAGTGATTTTGCAATTCGATTGAAGTTCTCTCTTTTAATGGTGGATTTCCTAGGATCGGGTCCTCCCATAGATTAATTGACTTACCATCTCCCAGTATCCAAGAAAATTTATCCTCTATTATGCTCTTTGCAACTACTATATGTTTCCAAACCAACGAAGCTCTGGGAAGTTTGTCTATATGTTTGAGCATTTGAATACTTGTTTGATTATTTACATACTTGCTGACTAGTATGTGCTGCCATGCTCGATTGTGTTTAAGCATGTTCTAGAGAAGTTTTCCTCCCGATGCTTTTGAAATTCTCTCCATTTTTTTTATTCCTATTCCTCCTTGAATTTTACTTTTGGTGACCATCTCCCAACTAACCAAGTGGAACTTTTTTCTTTCTAATTTATTGCCTCCTTGCTATAGGAAGTTGCATATGATTCCATCTGCCTTTTGAAAAATAAACTTGGGAGAATGATATACTAATAGTTGGTAGACTAGAAGAGAAGCTAACATTGTTTTGATCAATACTACCCTTCCTGCAAGACTGAGCCAACTATTACTATAACTTTGTATCCTCCTAACCATCTTGTCCAATATTGGGGTCCAACAGTCTAAGGCTTTGAGGTGGAAGCTCATGGACACTGCTAGATATCTGAAGTATTTTTTTTTTGCAAGATCAAAATCCTAGGATAATGTAAAAGAGGTTGACTCCTATTACTACAATATTTTGTGTATAGAATTGACTCTTTTGAGTGTTTATATGAGCCCCCCTAGCTTGTGTGAACCAATCCATACATTGCTTGAATTGTCTATTGGTGGCTTCACCTAGAAGAATGATATAATTTGTAGATTGGGCATGTGTTATAGATTTGCATCCTGTTGCAACCTCTATCCCTATTATTTTTCTTTCTCTTCGAAGATGGTTGATTAATCTTCCAAGAGTCTCAGCTAAAATGATGTAAAGGTATGGTGATACTGGACACCCTTGTCTAATTCCCCTTGTAGCCTAAAAGAAATTTGTTGGTTTTCATTTATTAAGGGGGCCATACATGGGGTTTTTATGCATGCTCCGATCCACTTGATGACTTGATGTGGGAATCCAAACTTTTGTAGGACCTATTCTACAAATTGTATATTAACTCGATCAAAGATGTTTGCCATATCAAGTTTTATAACAATTTTTTTCTTTTTTGGTTTTCTACTACTGTGGAAGGCTTCATGCACTATTATAATATTATCATATATTTGTTTTCTAGGCATGAATCCTCCTTGCTCTTCTATTATTAGTTTGTCAAGTTTCTTCTTTATTCTATTGGCCAATAACTTGGTAAAATTTTTATAGGAAGAGTTACATAGAGAAATTGGTCTGAATATAGAGAAAGTAGTGGCATTTGTTTCTTTAGGAATCAATATTAAAAAGGTGGAGTTGATGGATCCAAGAAGCTTACCTTTCACCCTAACATCCTCAATCATGCATAGCAAATCTTCTTTGATGATGTGTAAGTATTGCTGGTAAAAGTTGTCCAGGAGGTTTATCCTTTGGTAGAGCTGCTATAATCTCCTTAAATTCCTCCATAGTGATTGGCGTCATCACTTTCTTATGTTGTACTAAAATACCTAAATTTTCTTGGATATCCTCTACAAGATTTTCTTTACTATACTTATCTTGAAATCCTAAAGTGCAAAGAATACACTTCGTACTACTTTAATTTTTTCGTAAGGAGACGATTTTAAGCTACTTGAGGATAATAAAGGTGATTTACGTGGATTAAGCTTGACCTCCCTCGCCTCATTTACTTCAGAATTTCTCCCCATATTCCTTTATATTAAAATTTGTCTTCCCCTCTTCCTTCGTACCTTTAGCTTCTTTTATATTTGAATTTGCACATTGTACTTCCTGATCTCCCATATTATTTTTTCCTTATAATGATTGATTTACATGAATTGTAATGGCCTTTGCCATTTGATGATGTAGAGGGACTTTTCTAGCCACTTTCTTAGGAGTGAAAAGTCCTTGATTTGACCTAGCTTCTCCTTTGATATGGTCTCCTTGTTTCAAATTGAAACTACCCTCATGCCCAAAAAATTCTATCTCTTCCTCCATTTTCACTTTGTAGTCTCTTGCCATGTGCCCAGTTTCATGACATTTGCAACATTGGAATGCAATGTTTTCATAATCCACTTATTTATCCCATTCTCTTGATTCATATTTAATCTTAATCGACTACGGTAAAGGATTAGAAATATCCATGGCAACACATATTCGAGTGTATATAACATGCCTTCTCTCCTTAGTAGTTGGCCCCTCATGGATGAATTCACCTAGGGTATTACCAATATTCTCTAAAACCTCCTTATTGATGAGTTGACAAGGAAGTCCAAAGAGCCTAATCCATACTGGAAACCTTTTAATAGTTTCTATGTCCACAAAACAATTCTCACTCCAAGGTATTAAATATAATGCATCTTTACCCCTAAACCATGGGCCTCCATACATTATTTTATCCCTTATTTCTGAACTAGAGAAAATAATGAGAAAAAATATTTTTGGAAGAAAATTCATGGAGTAATTTGAATTCAATCCCCATTTCCACTTAATCCAATTTTGAATCTCAAAAAACCTGGCCAATATCCATGAAATTTACAAATTAACCCTATGGTTTTAAAAAAAATTATATCATGCTCAATCATCTCATCCTTGATAATCACTTCTGGCATCGAATATGCTACTTAGACTGGATTTTCCATAGATTATCTCTTCTTCTTATTGCTAGGTAGGGCATCCAAACTTCCAACTTGGCCATTCACACTTTCAGTAAGCACTTTTACAAATGACTTTCTTTCCATGTTACCTAATTTTTTCGCACTCTCGCTGTCGGTTTCACTCAACCTTGGCTCATGCTTGCACTTTCTACCGATTGCACTCACTCCCGACTTGCGCTCACACTCACTACCAGCTGCATTCACTCTCGATTGGCTCGTGTTCGCACTCACTACCGGATGTAAGGAAGATATTTATTTATATATAATATGATTTTTTTTTTTCTAAAATATCTCATTTTAATATATTCATTTTTCTTGTTTTACTATAAAATACAATAGGTGTATTAATAAAACAAAATGCATTAGTAATTCATGACATTAATCACTTTAATTAAAACTAACACAAGCATAGAACAATATTAATCATCTCCATAATTAATTAATTCAAACAATACCTATACTAATATTAATGATTAGCATGGTATTAGGTGGATCAAGAATTAATAGAACCTCTATATCTATTAATTCTTTTTTAAGTGGATCCTTTTACCAGATTCATTTTATGCATAAACACACATATATGCAAATGCAACTATATGAGGGTATCATTTACCCTAGAGTTATCAATGAACAAGCCATCAACATCATTTCCCTTTTCTTTGGTACCTCGATCTCGGTGGTCGACTTCCTCGTCATCTTCGAGGGCACTTGGTCCTACAAATACACAAGACATCAACAATACCATGTTCACAAAACATAACCAATGCTACAAATACATTTTACGTAACCATAAAGCAAACAATATTGGCATTGAAATAGTAAATTCAATACATTGTCATCTCATAATTGAGTCCTACTAAGGTGGGTCATGACAAGATTTCAGAAACTAAAAAAGATGGATTCTTAGTTATTTATGCTTGGATTTTGTTCATGATTAATATAAGTAAACCTTAACCATAATCAATCATTCTTAAGTATGTGGATCCAAACCATAGATTATCAAAACATATCTTTTAGATGTAGAAAATGTCATGAGGTGGGGCATATTGAGAGATCATATCCTAAGAAGATTCTAACAAAAACATATGTAGAAAGTCGTAAAAAAAACTTAGAAATGGATATGGATTAGGATGGTTATTTACTTTCAAAAAATAGGTCTAGACAAATGAAAATAAATAAATAATGGAAACTAGGAAGGAAGGATATTTTAAGAAATACCAATTCTTTTGAGGCTTTAGCCTATGAAGAAAAAGTATATCAGGGCTTAGATGTCACGGTACAATAGGATCAAAATATTAACAAGGAACTGTTTATTCAATATGATCCTAATTTAGGGATGAACTTTCCCACTAAATAAGGAATGTGCCTCATCAAATTTTGAAGACTCTTTTAAAGTACCACGTACCCTTCAAGAGAAGAAACGTGGTAGAGAAAATATAGTATTAGATGTTAGTACCTCTACCATTAATAAGGAAATACCAAAAAATGAGTAGGTGAAGCCAAAAGTTTCCATAGCAAAGCCAGGAGAAGACAAATATAATGGAAAGAAAAGTTGTGAAATAATATTGAGGAATAGAATAATAACACCTACTCTTGATATAGGCAAGGCAAAAAGAGGAAAACCCTAAAATTATCAAGTGAGAGTTAGGGAAGCAAGAGTAGACATAGATAAAGAAACACAATCTAAGTTGGTTGAAGTTCTCTTTACCAAACAAATAAATAATTTTGGTAATTCGTAGGCAGGGCAAGTAGACTCTAATGAGACATGATTACCATCTCATGGAATATAAGGGGTGTTAATGCCCCATCAAAGCATAGGTGTATCAAGAACCTTTGCTTAAGTAATAAGCATGATATTCTTTATATCCAATAAACTAAAATGACAAAGAAAGAAGTTTCCAAAGAAGTATGAGCAAGATGTAAATGGGATGCTATGGTTTTTGAAGGAGCAATAAGAGGAATTCTAACACTTTGAAATCTTGTTAGAACCTCTTATGTAATCATTCATAAAACTAGGCATTGGATAGCCTCATTAGTCATTTGCTACTTTGAAGTATTTATTTCATCCTTATCAATGTTTATAGACCTACAACTTAGTTAGATAGATTATAAGTATGGAGTGGGATTGAAGCCTTTATGACAAGTGTGAAGACAAGAACACGACACTTAAATAATAACATGAGATAAATCAAATAACACAAGGAAATACAAAGATTGCACAAATGGATGTATTCAATAAAATGGGGGGAGCCAATGAACTCCTTTGTTACAATCAGTACTCAATGTGAGTATTTGATACAATGATTTTACAATGGCACTAGGGTTCTCTGAAACCCTAGTAATAACAACAAAGTGTCTTCAGATTTGGTGTGTCCTTGCTTCCAACAGGTTGAGTGGGCTTCGAGTATCCAATGTTGGGCCACTCCAGCTTCAACAGCCGTTCAACAATATGTAGAACTTGCAGATCTGCATACACAAAAATAGAAAAAGGGGGTTAGTAATACCTATGAGGGCTCCATAGTGTGAGACCCTCAGACATCAATAAACCCTAGTTAACAATGAAGTCAAAAAGTATGCCAGATCAACAAATTATGAGATAAAATACATTCAAATGAGATATACCTTGCTTTCATTTCGTTGTTGCAGATGGCATGGTGTAGCAGGCTCAAATTCACATTTTTGTAGTTGCAGCAGGCTCGGACGCGCACTTGGCAGGCTCTAACGTGAGCTTCATAGGCTCTGGTGTGCACCTACAGGATACAATAGGCTCTAGAGAGCACCTGCGGTATACAATAGGCTCTGGTGAGTGCTTCCCAGGCTCACAGCGAGCCTCACAAGCTCTGGAGGGCACCTACGAGTTAGGGCAGAATCTGTAGAAGCAGATCTAGGGGGTGGCGATGAATGCGGTGGATGGATGGGGGCTGTGATGGTGATGGAGGATGAATGGGGGATGGCTGGAATAATAGAAGTCTTGTTGGCTTAGCTAGGGCTTTAGATCTTCTAATTTTATCTCTCTGCTTTGCTAGGGCTTCAACAATGACTCCTCCAGGGTGTAATTTCTAATCTCAAGGTTCCAGGGTTTGGGCATTTGCAAAATACCCTTATTTATAATCCAACCTAGGGTTTTCTTAGGGTTTTAGCCTTACACTTTTGATCGTGTGGCTAAGATTAAATTAGATCCTAAGGTTGAGATTACTTTTTGAATGTGACATGGATTAATGAATATGGATGGTGGAGATTAGAATGGATCAGACGGTTGTGGTTAATTGAGTTTATAAATATATATTTTATAATAAATATATTATAATATAATATAAAATATTATATTAAATATTAAATAATATAAAATAATATTAAAATAATCCCAATTAGGCTAGGAAATGGCGAGAAAGGGCTAAAATGGTGAAATGGATGGTGGGAAAGGTGGAATTGGGCCAAATAATTGGTGGGAAGGTGTATGGTGGACAAGTGGGTGGTGGGATGGTTAGGATGGAGGATTAGTGGCTGTAATTTGGTGTCTACAGATGCCCCTTTTTGTACCATGTTGCATGAAACACAATATGGTGCAAAAATATGAGACACCTGCTTGGGCTATGGGCGCAGAAGCAACTTCTCTCTGTTGTTGGATTTGCGCATTGATGTTGAAGACAAAAGAATAAAGAATTTTTGGAATTTTTGTAGCTTACCCCCTCAATTGGTGAATGAGTTACGAATGTATCTCACAAGCCAATTGAAAAATGAATGATGTAGTGAATTTGTGCAATTGATGAATGAATGATGTGAAATGCAAATGTGATACCGAAGGGTAGCAAAATGTGGATGATATGAATGATGTAAAATGTGATACCATTTTTGCCCCAACGGTTGAGAGGGGGATTTTTCCAGTGTAGATGTTTATGATCATGTGAGATGTATCCCATCATGGGAGAATCATAATGTAATGTGGTTGCCCCATACTTTGGGTTGATTTGATGTTGTTGAATAAGTTGTCGTAATGGCATCATTGAGTATGCAAGATATGAAGATGCAGGCCGACTAAGTCAACGCAGGGGTTGGGTATTGACTATGGAAATTTCTTCGCCAATTCCATGATGGAACCAATCAAGCTTACCGGTGTCCTGTATTATGACTGTTGTCAAGTGAATGAGTGTTTGAGATTTTGGTTATCCATGTTTTCATGCCCCATGGAAGAGGACATCAATGACTGCCTTTTAGCAAATTGTTCTTGGCAAGGTTGTATTCCAAATTTGAGGTGCCAAATATGATTGTGATCTTTGATGATGAGATAATTGAATTTGATCATGGTCAAGTGTCCTTATTGTAGATTATTCATCTTACCAAATTTGCATGGATTGATATCATTGCAATCGCCAAGTTTATAGAATAACCTACTAGATACGAGGTTCACTTGAATACTGGACAGATTGTGGATGAGATGATTGATGAAAATGAAATATGCTGATGGAAGAATGCTTGATGGATGGTGGTTACACTTTCACAAAACATGGTGTTAGTTGATGTATGATTTGCAGCTTGTGCTTCTTTGAGTTGTTCATTTTGCACATAATTGAGCGATTTATTGATCGAATGAACTCCAATTTTTGCGAAATTGTGTGAGATGATGCAGAATATGATGTAGAATGATCAGATGTGAGTTTTGTGAAAATTTGGATTGTTTTGCTACCTTTTGTGCCTTGATTTGTGGATTTTTAAGATTTGATTCGTTCTTGAAAATTATGCATGCAAAACGATTTTTGTTTTCACAAAACCTGATTTTATGATGTGCATGATGTGTGGATGAAATTTGGTGAAATTTGGAGGAGGTATGCTACTATTTTGATTGATTTTGTCTTTGTACCATTTTGTCGCCATGCGCACGACTGCGCTTGTGGTGTCTCGCAGGTGCGCTTGGGTGCACCAGCAGGCGCCCAAGTGAGCCTACGAATTTGCAGGTGCAAACCTACACCTGAATGCGCTAGGGAAAGCTATAAATAGCTTTCTGAGTGAATCGTGAGGCTCACTTGTGCATTTTGGACTTTGAGAAGCTGCGTCTGAGGAGTGGAGTGGGTGTGAGAGCTTAGTGAGGCTAGTGAGGAAAATCACGCGAAAGCTATGGCGACGGAGGGATTGAATGCGGTTGGTAGAGCTGAGGCACCATTTGCCTCGATAATGTTGAAAAACACTTTTGTCACTTGTGCATTTATTATTATTTTATTATTTTTTTTTTCAATGGTATTAATGAAATTGTTTGTTGTTGTAGTTGAGGGACATAGAGCCTCGACATCGGTTTTCTCCTCTCATTCTTGGGATGAGGAAGAAGTTGATGGTTGATGATTGGGAGTTGTTGGGGAAGGTGGGCCTGGAGGGCGTGGCGAGGCTAGATGTTGTGAGGGCCAATGAGGGGTATCTCTCTACTTTGATAGAGATATGGGATCCAGATAGGGGGACGTTCCAGCTGCCTATTGGGGAGGCTACCATTACACTTGAGGATGTATATCATATTCTCAAGGTATCGATAGAAGGGGAAAAGGTGGTGGTTGGCCGGGACAAGAAGGTCGAGATGGAGAGGATGTTCGGAGATCGATGGTGGGAGGCCTGGATGGGAGATGGTGGGATATGTTATTTGAGCATGTACAAGGCAAAGGAGTTGGATGCACTCCCAGCTTTGATTATGTTCATGTTAGTGAACATAGTGCTACCTAATAGCACTAGTTGTAGGTTCCCTTGGAACCTATTGGGTTTGGTGAGTGATTTACTCATCGACCCAAAGGAGTATGCATGGGCTCCTACCTTGTTGGCATAGCTGTATCAGGAGCTATATGAGGTGATTTAGAGGGAGAGGAAGGGGATTGGGTGTAGCTTCCTCCTATAGTGTTGGGCTTGGGAGCATTTTGTGGTAGCTCAGCTCGAGGGGTTGCCATGTTCGACATGGCAGATGAGGGAGCCCTATGCTAGGCGATGGGATGGTGGAGGAGGTGTAGCCAAGTCGAGAGATTCATAGCAACTAGTGGTATAGAGATATGTGGTCAGGGTTGTCTCGGGTTGATGTGGTATGGAGGCCATGGCGAGGAGCCCGATGGGATGGTGATGGGGAGTAACTATGTTGGGTGAGGTGGGCTATGGTGGGGGGGGGGGGGGGGGGGGGGGGGGGGGGGGGGGGGGGGGGGGGGGGGGGGGGGGGGGGGGGGGGGGGGGGGGGGGTGGGCGGGCACGAGGCTTTAGGAAGAGATTTTGGTGAAGGAGCGGTGACATCAGATGGATTTGCGACATCTTCGAGCTAGTGAGGCATATGTACATTCTTTGGAGGATGTGTGTATGCAACACCATATTACATTATTGGATCCTCCTTCTTCTTCTATGGTCGAGTCATCTAGGCATACGGAGTCTAGGCAGAGTACTAGGTCGAGGGCTCCTACTAGGTCTCAGGAGTCTTCTCATGGATAGTAGACTTAGTGCTTAGATGCACTATTTTGTATATATGAGCCTTGGTGCTCCATTGTAGCCTTTTGGCATTGATTGTATATGTGTATTAAAAATATATATATATATAACATGGCTTTTTCATATATTTGTGTTATCTTTTGTGTGGATGCTTTTATGTTTTTATTAATTTTTGATGATGTTTATGTAAATTTATATGGATGATTTAATGCAAGCTAATCAATGATGTATATGCATAATGTTTGTATGAATGATGTATGCAAGCTATATGTATGTGAACTATGGATGTGTTAATATATGAATGATGTATGCAAGTAAATGAATCTAAACTATATGAGAGGAATGCATGTTGTTCAAATGATCTTTTATAGTTCAAAAATTTTATTGACCATTTTTGTTGTCCATTGTTTGGCAATCGGGGGTACCAAATTTGGTGGTGTTCTGCAACTTGACTCACTATGAAGACATGGTTGTTATTTATGGAAGAAGATATGGATGTTGATATGGAAGAAGATATGGATGTTGATATGGAAGAGTATTGAAAAATTTTCAAAGACTCAATCATACTAGTATTATCAATCAAACTCACTAGGGTTGTCTAACTTTCTTTAGGACCAATGTGTGTGCAAGTGAGGTTCATATACCAAATCTTGAGTGTGACAATGACCCTATCCAATCAAGAACCAGTGTGTGTGCATGTGAAGTTCATTGACCCATTATGAGTAAATTGGGCATGACCTGTTATGGAGATGACCTGAAGCTAGCCTGTCCTTATGTGCGATCAGAGGTCTCCCTTTTTGCCAAGGAGACATGTCACCTCGCATGAGCTTACTCCACTGCCAATCAGGCATCTATAGCCTCGATGGAGATTCACTCCATAGTCCAATGGGATTGATATTTTAGGCCTTGGGGATGACTACCCATCCTTGTCAGGGACGTGTAGTACGATCCTTACAACTTTAGGGATCAAGGGTGTTTGGGATTTTATTTGTTAATTTTGTATAGAGCTTTGGGGAATCGGATTCTCAACCGAAGTGTGATGAGAATTTTGACCCTATCCTTACTACTCTATGTTTTTATGTTTATGTTTGGAGTAATTTTGGTAGTGGTGAGAACCACTATTTTTTTGGACTATGTTGCATGATGGGACAAGCGAGGGATATCTCCTTTTCACCTCGAGGTACTACCCAAGTATGGTACTAACCCTCTCTGTCTCATAATGTTTTTAAGATGTGATGGAATGTGATTGGTTCAAGATTGTATTCGGGATCAATTGGCAATGCTCAAGACTTTCTTAGTATGTAAATTGTGTTTTGGTCCTAAAGAAAATTGGACATCCATTTGGAGGTTGTTTGCTACCCTAGTAATGGTTGAGTGACTAAAAATCTAGGTTTTTGGGACACGTGATGTGGTTGACATATGAATTTTGTTAAAGTTGCATGAATGTTTCAAACTAGGTACCCCCAATCGTTATAACTTGACTTTTTGTTTCATGGTCATATCATCATTACTTTGCCAGATCATTGAACATGGGATGGGATGGATGCAAATGTATATGCCTAATGCAATGGAGTGTTGATATGCAAATGGAAATTGTACAATGCAATGGAATATGTATGATTTAATGAAACAATGCATGAATGCAAAAAGTGAAGATGTATGTTAAATGCCTAAATGTAAATGGAATGTATGCAATGTAGATATGCCTATGTGGATGATTTTTTTTTTTAAAAGCCATGTATATATACATATAAATAGTCATGCATAGAAGAGGACCCCCAGACAAGGAAGAGCTAAGATCGGTCTCAAAAATCAATGCAAATGTGTATTGCTCCATTAAGCTTGTGAATGGGTACTAGTCCTGAGAGCCAGTCGGGATAGTCTAGGGTGTCATCTAATTCTTCTTGCTTATCATTGCCTAACTCTACCTGAAAGACCTTGGGACCATTAGTGGAAGCTGATGGAGGTGAAGGTGGTGGTGAAGGAGGAATGTAGTGGGTTGAAGCCTTTAGCAATTCCTTGGATAGGGTGAACTCCGAAGAGGAGGGTGTGGAGGAAATTTGGTCCAAGTCAATAAGGCTAATGTCAATTGGAATTGGCCTAGCTAAATCGTATGGATTATGGAGTGGGGTAAATAAGTCAATAGGATTCATATTGACCTAGTGGAAGGTAGGATGGTTTGGCTGAATGGGTAGATGGAATAATTGAATCGGAACCGATGTCGAGGCGTGGTATCCCTATAATAGTGAATGTGAAAACATTAGAGCAACATTTTTTTTTTTTTTTAAATATGTACATATGTTACAATTCTTGGCTTATGTGGGTGGCTCAAGGCAGATTACCAGGTGGATCATCTTGTTCTTGTGGAAGAAGCAAGCGGAATATGGGATGATGGATGGGGAACATTCGGAGGTAAAACTCTTCCTGTTGGGTGATGGGGACAATGGGTTGTGACTCCTCTTCAGAATCGTCGAAGCATTTGACATGACTTCAAATTCTTCATAACTTTCATCGTCGGAATCAAAGATAGGATATGAGAAGTTGATGGGATCATCTTCGTCTACTTCATCCATGCAAAGTTCTTGAAGGGCTTGTTCAAGAGAAGATGTTGAGGGTAATGGGTGGATGGGGTGATCTTCATCATTGAGTGTAAGATTTTTAAAGGCTTGCTCAAGAGAAGCGGTGGAAGACAATGGGGTATAGCCTAAACCGGAATGATCATGGGCACCTCTATATGGGACCTCTAAGATATCATGCATCCCTTGCTCATGGGAACCTAGACCTTGACCTTGCCAATGGAACATATTAAAGTATCGAGCTGGAAACTCCTCTATGTTAGGTATATTGGCATGCCTAGGCTCTTTTGGTTCTTCGGGTGGGTTTGCCCCAGTTGAGCAATCCAACCCTCCATAAACAAAGTTAATGTTATTTGGAGTGGCACTCATGTCGTAAACAATGCCTATGGATAAAGGACGGTCTCGGGGATGTCCAAAATCCTTAGTTGTGGGAATGGCTAGGGGTGTAATGGTGACGTCTTGGACCACATACTCACCAATGCTCGGATTAGTGATGTGGACTTTGACTTGGGTTGATGAGGTGGATGGTGAAGGCTCAGGTGGCTCTGGATTGGTTGTGGATGGTGGCGAGTTAAATATGTCACAATCTGAAAGTTTGACTTGTGACACATCGGTTGATGGAGTGGGATTGGATGGCGGTGTGGAATGAGGAGATGGAGGATGGGATAATGATGAAATAGAAGAAGTGGTTGTAGAAGAAGGGGTAGATGTGATGTACGATGTGCTAATGGTAGACTGACTATGACCACATGTACAAGAAGAAATGGATGTTTGAGGAGGTGATGTGATGGGTAGCTCCTCTATGATGGGAGCCTTAGAAGAAGATGGAGATGGATTAGAAGAAGGTGGATTAAAATATGATGTGGGTGGATTTGATGATGGCACCAAGAATAGATGGGTGGAAGGTAACATGGATTCATAAGGATTTGAAATGAAATTACAATACTTAAAAGGTTCGACATCCGTGGGGATGCAATGGACTTGTCCATCATGAACGTATTTCAAGCATTGGTGGAGAATTGAAGGAACACATTTCATTTCCCTCATCCAAGGTCTACCAAGGAGTATATTATATGCCATGGCTCCTTCCAAGATGTGAAACATGGTGTGCAACGTTCTGGCCCCTACTTCTATAGGTAAAACAATAGTGCCAATTATGGTACACAAAGCATCGTTAAATGCTTTGAGGGTGAATGATGATTTGGAAATGTGGGATGGAGGTAATTTGAGGTGGATAAGAGCAGTGGTAGTAATGATATTGATTGATGAGCCGGTATCAATTAATACTCTTTTGAATGGCTTTCTGTCTATTAATGCCATTATGTGCAATGGAGGGTCCACCGATTCTGAACTCATTGATTTTATCTCAAAGTCGTAGAAGGTAATTGATGGTTCCATGCATGTTCTAACACTCCCTACAAAGTTGTTGAAGGCATTAGAGTCTTGGGATTCTAACTCAATTGACTTGAGTATTTCCATTAAAGCTTCTCTATGCCTAGGGGATTGTTGGATGAGCTCATATACAGAAAGTTTGGCTGATGCCATTTTCAAACTAGTGGTTAACCGACTGGTTAAGGTTACCATTGGCCTTATTGGATGAAGAATGGGTGGATTGGATGGGTTGGATAGATTGATTGGCGGAGATGGATTTGGTGATGTTTGGATGGGAGGTGGGTTTGAAGGTTGTTGAGCATTTTTTTGATTTTGCCTTTGCCCTCTAGTGACCACATGGACTGCTCCTACAAAGTTTTGGTATTGTTGGACATGATTTACTTGATTAGGAGGTGGTTGTTGATTGTTACCTCCTATATTATGTTGGACCTCCCCATGGTTAGGTAGAGGTGTCTGATATATGCCCAAATTTTGATTTTGTGGAGCTAAGGGGTTATCCACGTTAATGGCCCCTAAGTCTATGAGGTCTTGCACTATGTTTTTGAACACATGGCAGGAATTGATATCATGCCCATTTTGTCGATGGTATGGGCAAAACAAGTGCTCTCTATAACTTTTAGGCCTTTTGGTGGGATCATCGGGCCTAATGTCTGGCAAGGCTAATTTGTTGGTCTCATATAACCTTCGAAATATGGATGAATATGATTCCGCTAAGGGAGTGTATTGACGTTGGGGTCGATTGAATTGGCGATGGGTAGGTTGTTCCATAGTTGGCGTTGTGTTTTGTACCATTGGTGCTTGGGTTACTGATGGGACCGCATGATAGGAAATTTGTTGTTGCACTAGTTTTTGAGCCATTACGGGCTGGCTCATGACCACTTGATTGACTTGATTAGTTGTGTTAGCCGTTGAGGCTTGTGTGGATTTGGTTTGGCCAGATTGATTATTTTGGTATTGGCCCCTATTTTGCCATTCTTTCTTCTTAGGCTTAATGACACCCTCTTGGATTTTTATCTCCTCAATGACACTAGCCTGTGCTAAAGCCTCCTCAAATGTTCTATAAGTATTGAGTTGAAGCATCCAAGAGATGGGTTTTAAGCAACTCTTGGTAAAAAGTTTGATAATTTCTTCCATTGGGAGGGAGAATGGCAACTTTGTTATAACTGCCCTCCAACGGTTTCCAAAATCATAGATAGGTTCCTCATCCCATTGTTTCAAGTAATATATATCCGATAAGGACACCTTCTTTTTAATATTAAGGGTGAAGCGTTCCAAGAATAGATCTATCAATTGATCAAAAGTATAAATACTATGTGTAGGCAATTGATTGTACCATTCAATGGCATCTCCCCCTAATGTTTGAGGAAATGTTCGAAGCATAAGAGCATTATCATCGCTAATCCAAAAACATACGTGGACAAATGAACTCACATGCTCCTTAGGATCCTCGGTTCCCCTAAACTTGTCAAATTTTGGTATCGTAAAATCTGTCGGATATGGCGGTGATGGTACCGATGGATGGATTGGTTGATGGATCAGTTGGCTTAATGTGAGCTTTTGGCTCGTTATCCCTGGTGAGTTTTGCATCAATTGATCGATTTGCTTTTGCATTGCCTGGAATCTAAGATCTTCTGCTGGAATATGAGGACCTTGGATTATGTGATGGTTGGTTGATGGGTTGGATGGTAGATGTTGGGGTGTGACCAACATGGTGTTGTGGAATGAATTGGGTTGGGTATGTGGAGAAGATTGATGGTTGAAATATGGGGATGATTGATGAGGATGATGATGGAGAAATGGATTGTGTTGTTGGTTAGTGGCAATGTTGATTGGTATGGTGGATGTGTGGAGTGGTGGTGGATTGGGGATGGATACTATGGAAGATTGAGGGACCCATGCTGAATTTTGATTGGTGAGCGAAGGTTGATTTGGAACTCCTTGGGTCATAGGGTCTATGTAAGCTGACTATTTTCCTTTTGTTCATTGTGAAAGCAATCTGTTGATGAGCCCTAATGTATCCGTAAGTTCTTGATTTGACCATGTGTCGAATGATGGGGTTGTGGTTGGATGAGATGATGGATGAGTTGATGATGATGGATGATTAGTCATGGTCATGTTGGCTAAGTGAGATGATGGAGGTGTGGATGACATGGTCATGTTGGCTAAGTGAGATGATGGAGGTGTGGATGACATGGTCATGTTGGCTAAGTGAGATGATGGAGGTGTGGATGATGATGGATGAGAGGACATGGGTATGGTGCAAGTTGCGTTTGATGTTACAACTTGGAGGCTAGGGACTTGTGAGGCAGCATTGACATACTCCTCATACAAGGGGTTGGTATAGGTGGATGTGAGATAAGTGTTTGGAACACTTGGGCTTTGTGGTGGTTGGCTCATGGAGGAAGGCATACCATATTCATAACTCGAATTAGGATATCCTTGGGCAAGGTAGGTGGTAGCCAATTCAGATTCTTCAAAACCTTCTTGGCTAAGGGGCTCTAAGACATAGTTAGAAGCCTTGTAAAGGGCCTGCACTCTATCCATGTCTATGTAGGTGGTGGTTGTCTCCACATTGTGTGAATGTGTCTCTACTTGAGAGTGGGGTGGATGGGATGATCCAGACAAAGTAGTCTGAACCATATTGGATGGGGCTACCGAAGTAGCGGGCTCATGGGAACTATTTTCCATTAAACTACTTTGGTTTATTATTTTCTTTTGTTGTCATGTTAGCACCATAAAGTAGTTAAACCAAAGATTCAAAGCTTATCTAAATCACACAAATTAACAACTTTTCCAAAATTTAAAGCAAAGAAAACAATCAGTCCTAGGTTTCACCATGTGTGGCTTACCTTGTTCATTAATTATTTTCTTTCATTAATGTGAAGTTCCTTTTAGAATTGTTGGCTTGTGTGTTTTGATGTAACTTAATCTTGTTTAATGAAAAACAAAGGTAAAAAACTAAGGCTAGCCAGGGCAACGAGATTCTTGTTGGTAATGACCTCCAACAAGTTTGCTCGGGGGTAGTCCTATGGTTTCTAGGGCAGAGATTGGTGGATGGAAATCACGGCCACCGTCACCAAATCTCAAGCAATGGTTGGTGATGAAATCCAGCCACTACTATTAAAAATGTGAATCGTGCAAGTGTGTGTGATTTATTTTATTAGATTTCTTGTTCTCTATGGTGTGCAAACAATATTAAATATTACTAACTTCACTAATCTAAATCAGAAGCCAACACAAAGATGTAAATTTCACCTAAAGAGAGTGGAGTACACCGCTCAAAACCCCCTGCCTACAAATGATTAAAATCACAAGAGCAACCGGAGGGTTCATCCACCTCTCTGCCAAAGGGGCCAGCCTAGGGCAGGATTACTTTATGCATCAAGATGTTGTTCCTATTTAGATATGCAAAATTAAAGTGATCTTTAACCCTAAAATGCAAAATCTAGGATGCTTTTCTATTTCATATGCACTCAAAAATGCAAACAATCACCTAGATCTACAACTTTCAGGACAAGAAATGAATTTGATATAATGAAACACACACAAACCCTAGATGTAACTTGCTACCAATTCTTTCCCAAATTACTTAATGTTAAACCTAGAAACAACAAAAAATAACAACAGAAAACAGAATACGTAAATCGCTAAATGGCAACCTAGGGTTATGAAACTTACTTGGAAGCCTTAGCTCTACTCCAAATTACTGCTAGGCATGGTTGGGCACCTACGTAGGCATAGTAGGGCACCTTCTAGGCATGGGAGGGCACCTACGGTTGTCTGCAGATGCTTTCGAATGCTCTACGGATGCTCCCGAACGCCTGCGTAATCTCTAAAAATGTTGTAGACTGCTTCAAAAACCCTAGCGATAAATTCGATGATCTCTACGCTTCTGAAAATCCTGCAACAAATAGAAATAAAATTAAGTTAGCAAGGTAGATCTATTAAATAATGAAACCCTTGTGGGGTCCCACCATGATCACCATTTGTGAAGACAAGAACACGACACTTAAATAAAATAAGATAAATCAAATAACACAATGAAATACAAGATTGCACAAATGGATATATTCAATAAAATGGGGGGATCCAATAAACTCCTTTGATACAATCTATACTCAATGAGAGTATTTGATACAATGATTTACAAAAACACTAGGGTTCTCTGAAACCCTAGCTATAACAATGAAGTGTCTTCAGATTTGATGTGTCCTTGCTTCCAACAGGTTGAGTGGGCTTTGGATATCCTATGTTGGGCCACTCCAGCTTCAATAACCATTCAACAATATGTAGAATTTGTAGATCTGCATACATAAAAATAGAGAAAGGGGTTAATAACACCTATGAGGGCTCCACAGTGTGAGACCCTCAGACATCAATAAACCCTAATTAAAAATGGATCAAATGGCATGCAAAATCTACAAATCATGTAACATAATAAAACCAATAAAGATATACCTTGCTTTCATTTCGTTGTTGCAGATGGCATGGTGTAGCAGGCTCAGATTCACATTTTTGTAGTTGCAGCAGGCTCGAACGTGCACTTGGTAGGCTCTGACGTGAGCTTCATAGGCTCTGGTGTGCACCTACGGGATACAACAGGCTCTGGAGAGCACCTGCGGTATACAACAGGCTCTGGTGAGCGCTTCGTAGGCTCTACAACGAGCCTCGCAAGCTCTGGAGGGCGCCTACGGGTTAGGGCAGAATCTACAGAAGCAGATCGAGGGGGTGGCGATGAATGCGATGGATGGATGGGGGCTGTGATGGTGATGGAGGATGAATGGGGGATGGCTGGAACAACAGAAGTCTTGTTGGCTTAGCTAGGGCTTTAGATCTTCAAACTCTATCTCTCTCTGCTTCGCTAGGGCTTCAACAATGACTCCTCCAGGGTGTAATTTCTAATCTCAAGGTTCCAGGGTTTGGGCATTTGCAAATGCCCTTATTTATAATCCAACCTAGGGTTTTCTTAGGGTTTTAGCCTTACACTTTTGATCGTGTGGCTAAGATTAAATTAGATCCTAAGGTTGAGATTACTTTTTGAATGTGGCATGGATTAATGAAGATGGACGGTGGAGATTAGAATGGATCGGACGGTTGTGGTTAATTGAGTTTATAAATATATATTTTATAATAAATATATTATAATATAATATAAAATATTATATTAAATATTAAATAATATAAAATAATATTAAAATAATCCCAATTAGGCTAGGAAATGGCGGAAAAGGGCTAAAATGGTGAAATGGATGGCGGGAAAGGTGGAATTGGGCCAAATAATTGGCGGGAAGGTGTATGGTGGACAAGTGGGTGGTGGGATGGTTAGGATGGAGGATTAGTGGCTGTAATTTGGTGTCTACAAGAAGTAAAGACCAAGAAACCCTATTCATGATTATAGGAGATTTTAATGCCATAACCAAGCTCGATGAAAATTTGTGGGAATTAAGAAAATATCCCAAAGTATGAGGGATTTCTCGACTTTTATTCAAAACAATAATCTATGGGAGGTTGAGTTTGAAGAGGACAACATAGACCAACAGTAGAAGAAGCCAAAACGTAATAGCAAAAAAATAGACATTTATACTCCTAGATCATTCAATAGAAGGGACTTGTGTTAAAATTAATACCTTGACAAGGATTGGCTCAAATCACTAGCCAATAAGAGTTAAAATGGTGGTAAGTGAATTAAAAAAATATCACATTTTAAATATGAAAAGATGTGGGAATACCATCCTTAATTTGTTGGTATGATAGCATAAATGTGAAATTCTTCAAGAAATGGTGGGTTGTATACACTTCCAAAAAAAATTAAATCAATATCTAGATTAAAAAAATAAAAAAATAACACTTTTGAGAACATTTTTTAGAATAAAGAAGAACTAAAAGAGAAACTTCCAAAATTTCAAAAAGGTGAGCATAATCATCAAAGCTTGGAGGAAAAGGAGTTGCTTAGTGAATATCATAATATTTTGTGTAAGGAAGAATTTTTTTGGAGATTAAAATCGAGATAAACTTGGTTAAAAGAAAGAGATAAAAACACAAAGTTTTTCATAGGAATGCAATAGTGAAGAGATCAACGTCTAGAATTAGTAGAACTAAATCAGTAGAGATGTTTGGATTCAATACCAAAGTGAAATTTAAAAGGAGGTAAGGTTTTTTACCATAATATTACAAGATCGAAAGTGTCTAAAGTTCTTAATGATAAACTACAACAAAAAGTACCTTAAGTTATAACAGATAAAGACGGTAGCAAACCGATGGAGCCTATTACTCTAAAAGAGGTTCATTTAGCTCTTTGTATTTTTATAAGGATAATTCCTCCTCCATTTGAAGTAACCTGAATATCCCTACTTTAATTCTAGCTAAAGTGTTTAGGAAGTAAATTTTGGATTTAGTCCTATTAACTTTTTGTCCTAATGCTCTTTCATATTCCTTTAATATGTTATTCAAATCTCAAGTCTCATTTATCTTTGCCCTCCCAAAAAGGGTTGTATCATCTACAAACTGTTGTTGGGTGATGTTGTGAATATTATTACTAGCCTTAAGTCCAATATTAGTCAATATTTGTTAGCCTTCTTTGAGTTCCTACCCAATACTTCTACCATTATAATAAACATATATGGTGATAAAGGATCTCCTTATCTAAGACATCTTTTGGTTTTATATGATTCTATTACTAACCCTTTTGACCAACATTGGATATGATACTATAAAGACACAAGTTTTAATCCTTTTGACCCATTTCTTTCAAAATCCAAACTTTTCAAATACTCCAAAAAGAAAATCCCATTTAACCTAATTATAGGCTTTACACTTATCAAGTTTTAATATAATTGTTCTCTCTTTTCTTGAAGTTGCTAAATGCATTACTTCATGAGCTATTATGATCTTGTCCAAAATTTGTTTATCTTTCACAAATCCTCCTTGCTCTTTTGATTTTTTTTTTCTAACAAAGATCTTAATCGATTTGCCATCACTTTGAAGATTATCTTATATGTCATATTACATAGGTTTATAGGCCTAAATGAATCAAACAATTTTGCCTTATTTCTTTTTGGAATCAGGGTAAGGTATGTTGTATTTATTTTAAAAGGTATGTAATGTTTTACCCTAGATTGTTCCACTGCCACCAATATCTACAAAGAGCCCATTTGAACCTAGGGGATTATCTTTATCAAAAGGAAAAAGAGCTAAAAGAACTTCTTCGAGAGTAATAGTCTTCATTAGTTTCCTATTGTCTTCGTTTTATTATTGAAGGTACTTCTTGTAGTAGTTTATCGTTAAGAACTTCAAACTCCTCTAATCCTATAATATTTTGGTAAAAAAAAAATTGCATCATCTTTTATTTCACTCTATTCTTCAATCCAAACCCCTTCTACTAATTTAATTCTACTAATTTTGGATGTTGATATTTGTACTATTTTCATCCTATTAAAAACTATGTTTTTATCTTTTTTAACCAAGTGTGTCTCAATTTTAATCTCCAAAATTTCTCTTCCTTACTCAAAATATTATGATATTAACTAAGCAACTCCCTTGCCTTTCAGCTTGGATTATTATGTTTATCTTTTTGGAATTTTGAAAGTTTCTCTTTTAGCTCTTTCTTTTGAAAAATATTTAAATAAATATTCTTGTTTTATTCTTTTAATTTATATGTCATTGATTTATTTTGTTTTGGAAATGCATACATGTCATCATTTCTTCAAGAATTCCAGGTTTGAACTATCATATCAACAAATTTGAGGATGATCTTCCCACATTTGATGATATTTAAAATATGGTATTTATTTGAATTCACCTACCACCATTCTAACTTTTATTGGCCAATGATGTTAACCAATCCTTATAAAAGTATTAATTTTAACACAAGTCCATTGGTTTAGCCAATGATCCGAGAGTATGCATCTTTCTAAATTTTATGCTATTAGGTTTTAGGTTTTGGTCTCTTCTATTGTAGGTCGAAATATTACCATAAATTTACTCTTCTTATCCTTAATTAAGCCATCGTTACTTCTAATTAAAATTTTCTTAATAACTTTTATTCTTTACTATTTAACTTAACTTTTATTTATTAGTGTCTTTGGTTTTCATTAAGGAAACCCAAGTTCAAACCATGAAATGGGTGTAAGTAAATTGTTATGTTTTTTTTTTTTTAAGGTCCCCGTGGGACACCCATGTGGTTTGGGTTTTCTTCCGGAAGACTCAGGTTCAAACCACCGTGGGGGTGTGTGTTAATGAGCTTGTGTACAAAAAAAAAAAACATTTTATTTATAATTTTTTAGATACATAGGGAGTTGGTTACATCCACATTATTTTTAGTAACTTTCAAGTGTCGGGTTCAAACCTCGTATTTGTTGATCCGATGTGAGAGGTTGATCCGATGTGAGAGGACCACCGATTGTTTGGGATTTGTACTGTTGTTGTTGATCTGGCGTGCACTCAAAGGATTCAGACTAGACTACTACTTTTGCAAACAGGTATATGTCCCAAGGTTTGAACCTAGGTCTCTTCTTGATAACTTTTATTTATTATTATTTTTTATTCAATTTTATCAATATTTAAAATAACGAAAAGACAACTTGCTTATTGTTTTTATTTTTTATTTTTGATATCAAGGGAATCGGTAACATCCTTTTATCTTAATCTGCACTAGGTACCTTATTGGCATGTTCTCTCAATCCTCGAAAGAAGGTTCGAGGTTCAAGCCTAGTGACCTGCGTCGGATACAAAAAATCCCCTCGGATAACGTGAGGGGCATACTCGGATGGGACAATTCCCATGGAATAGAAATTCTTGGCCCCCAAAGGATACGGAGAACGGTTTTCCTTAACATAAGGTTTTACCCCCAAGGACTAGGAGGATTGATAAGTGTAGGTGTGGTTGGGTACTTACCGAGAAGAGACCTAGGTTCAAACCTTGGGGGAAGCCAACCCTTTGCAAAGGTAGTTGTCTACTTCGAATAATTTGAGTGCACGCTAGATCGATGATGACAATACCAAACTTGAACGACCGGTGGTCCCCATCTCACACCAGGTCAACAAGAATGAGATGAATAGGTTTTTTAGGAGCAGTCCCTGTGGTTTTGTGGTTTGAACCTTGCGTTGACCAATTACTAAAAATAGTGGTTGTAACCAACTCTCCTATGTAATAAAAAAACTTTCTTTCATATTTAATAGCTGAGCACAAAGTCAAATAATTGAAGTTGCTTCTATAACCTCTACCTCTCTCAGTAAACGTGACCCAGAGTGAAGGAGACCCTCGGTGGCTCAAGGTTGGTACCGCCATCGTCAAGCTCACGCGCACTCAACGAACTCAAGTCAGACTACTACCTTTGCCCTTATTGAGCATGCCCCCAAGGTTTGAACCTAGGTTTTCTCTTGATAAGTGCCCAAAATCTTACCAATCCACCTAGCCCTTGGAGACAACTTGTTTTTTTTGATATCAAGGGAATTAATAACATCTTTTTATCTTTAACAACTAGGCACGTGAGACATACATTTTTCTTGAGGTTTCTGCCTCCAAACACAGGTCAAATCACTGAAGCTACCTCTATACCCCCTGCCTCTTCTCGATAAATGTGGCTTAAAGTGAGAGAGACCCCTGGTAGCTTAGGGTTGGTACCGTCGTCAAGTAGACGCATACTCAACATACTCAAGTCAAACTACTACCTTTGCCCTTGGCTTGCTCCCAAGGTTTGAACCTAGTTCTCTTCTTGGTAAGTGCCCAAAGTTTTACCAATCCACTTAACCCTTGAGGGCTTGGGACAACTTGTTTATTGTTATATGCTTTTTTTTTTTTTTTGTTTTTTTTTTAGTCGCATAAAAAATCTCTACAAACCCATTAATTAAACTAAACAAACACCTTATCATTACCAATTACCAACTAACCTTTCTAAACAAAATTTTTTAAATCCGTTATGTAGTCCAAATGTCCATTATGTCGAACTGAGAGCAAGATGTCTAAAATGAAAATCGAAACTACGCAAATGCCATACTGCGGGCAAAGACCTTAAAACGTCACATCTACTGTGGCACCAACGTAACTGAATATTCTGTAAACATCCATTTCGACAATGGTGGCCCTGACCAGATTGATAGCTCATCGCTCTTCTTCTCTTCTTCTCCGTGCGGCCACTCTCCCTTCTCTGCCTTCACTTCCGCGATATTTCTGTCAGCAATCCAATTCTGAAATTTACGGAAACAATTCCAATGAAGGCGGCAATTCTTCTTCTACGGCTCGGCCGGTTATCTCAATCGATCGCTCAGGCTTGTATAATCCCCCAGGTAAATGCGTAAATAAATTATCGAGTAATTTCTTCACGTGTTTTTCAAAATTAAATAATCCTCCGGTTAAATGCGGAAGTAAGTTGTGAGGTTTTTCCCATGGAATCGTCAAATTTTAGGACATGATTAATTAGTTAGTGAAATGGCGTTGCAGCGCACGAGCATAAGTCTCGCGAGGAGTCGCCTATGGCCAAGCACATCAGGAGTCTCATAAAGGCAAGGTTTTTATTTATTATAAGAAAATTCAATAAACATTTGAGTAGCGACAACAGTGTGCGTTTGAATAGGATTTAGGGTTTGCAGCAATGAGAAATTTGAAAGGTTTGCTAAATTTGGTTACAGTTTAGAGGGGGGCCAATCACGGTAGCAGAGTACATGAGCGAGGTTTTGACAAATCCCAGTGCTGGGTTTTATATGAACCGCGATGTGTTTGGTAGCGGAGGAGACTTTGTCACTTCTCCAGAAGTCAGCCAGATGTTTGGGGAGGTTGGTTTTTTTCCTCCCCCTCCTTTTTCGTTTAGGTGTAGCATCTTTTATTCATTTCAAAATGTATTTGTTTTTTTCCTCCTATTATAATAATGGTAATCAACTGTTATGTTCAAATTCAGCTATGGTTATCTACATTAATGTTGTTGTTTTATCACAAGGAGTACGCCCAATTAAGCTTGAAGTTGTGTTGTCATGGACACGTTTGATTTTTCACGACTATAGCCAAGAAACTAGGAGTACGCCCAATTGAGCTTGAAGCTGTGTTGTCATGTGCACGTTTGATTTTCCACGATTATAGCTAAGAAACTAGTAATCTAGTGGCTGGGTGGTTATTAATGTTTTGCTGCAAACATCCTGTTGAGAAATGTAGCTCTGACAGGAACTTCTTGCACAGGCTTTAGTATGATTTTCTATTTTTAGGTTCACTTAAGTGATTCTATTTTTAAGTTCACTTAAGTGATTCTATTGTGTAATTCACTTAAGAAAATTTTTAGTTTTAACCTTAGAGATCAAATCTTAGGGTTAGAGAGATTAGGGTTACCTTTTTCAAGGATAAAAGGAGAAGATCAAGAGTGTTTTAGATACACAGAAAAGAATGGGAGGAGAATAGATTGTTGAAGGAAAAATACAAGCTTAGGTGGAGAAAAACAGTGATTGCTGGCTAGAAAAACAACAAGAGAGTAGAAGTGTTCTGCTGTAGCTGTAGCCTCTTTTAATTGTAATATTTCAGGTTCAGAAATATATTTAACTTCTGCTCTTCACGCTGTTTATTTTTCCAGCCATCTGTGTGACTGTTGCATGTTTGAATAAATTATTCTCAGATTTGATTTATTTTAAAATAACATACGACAACAGTTATCTAGGGCTGGAAAATTTACATGGTATCAGAGTTAGGTTCTGTGATTGAGATCCTCAAGGGTTTACAACAGTAGATCAATGTTGGATATTAAAAAAAAAAACAGCAGTTAGGGTTTCATATATATTTTTTTTGGCTTGAAGGACTAAGCTTATTTGCAGGACTATTTTTTTTTAGTCATTAATATTTCAGCAGATCTCAAATATGGCAGCAACTAGCCTCAGATTTGAGGATAGATTGGAAGGTGCCTCAATTTTTTTACCCTGAAAAGTTAGGGTAATGTTCTTATTGGAAGAGAATGATCTCTAAGATATCGTTAAGGATGATGTGACTTTGCCTATAGATCCGCAGGAATTGGCAGCTCACAAAAAGAAGGAAGTGAAGCCAAGCGGATGATCTTGGATGCAATGAAGGATCACCTGATTCCTCACATATCCGAGAAGACTAAGGCAAAGGAGATGTTCGATGCCTTGGTTAGCCTCTACCAGAGCGAGAACATAAACAAGAAGATGATATTGCGGAACAAACTCAGATCTATGGAGATGACTAGATTTGACACCGTTACTAGTTACTCGATGAAGATCACGCAGATTCGTGATCAACTGGTAGCAGTAGAGAAGAAGGTTGAAGACACAAAGTTGGTGAACGTGGCACTTAATGGTTTCTCAACTTCATGGGAACCATTTGTCAAAGGCATTTGTGCTCATGAGAACCTTCCCAAATTTGAGAAACTGTGGGATGATTTCATCCAGGAGGAGACTCGGATGGAGTCAAAGGCCAACAAGAAAGGTGGTGACGATAGCCTAGCTCTTTTTGGGCAAACCAAGAAGGGCAAAGGTAAAGGACCCAACAAGGGTAAGGTAAAGAATAAGGAGTCAACCTCACAGGAAGATGATATTATTGCGGAACAAACTCAGATCTATGGAGATGACTAGATCTGACACCGTTACCAGTTACTTGATGAAGATCACGCAGATTCGTGATCAATTGGCAATAGTAGAGGAGAAGGTTGAAGACACAAAGTTGGTGAACGTGGCACTTAATGGTTTCTCAGCTTCATGGGAACCATTTGTCAAAGGCATTTGTGCTCGTGAGAACCTTCCTAAATTTGAGAAACTGTGGGATGATTTCATCCAGGAGGAGACTCGGATGGAGTCAAAGGCCAACAAGAAAGGTGGTGACAATAACCTAGCTCTTTTTGGGCAAACCAAGAAGGGCAAAGGTAAAGGACCCAACAAGGGTAAGGTAAAGAATGAGGAGTCAACCTCACAGTCAGGGAAGAAGGACTTGAGCAAGATCAAGTGCTTCATTTGTCATAAGCACGACCATTATGCATCATAGTGTCCAGACAAGAAGGGCAAAGGGAAGCAGCAGCAGATGCAGGTAGCAGCCTCTGCAGAAACTTAGATGAGTGAGTTTGCTGCCAAATTCGAGAAGGATTTCTCATTGGTCTCTTGCCTTTCTACCAACACAGTTCCAAGGAATGCTTGGTATGTGGATAGTGGGGCATCTCGACACATGACATCAGCCCGACAATGTTTTACCAATCTACAAGAGCAGGACTCAGGGGTTCAGAGTTGAGCTTGGTGATGATACCAAATATCCAGTTGTAGGAATTGGTACCATTCCATTTCGACTTCAATCAGGGAAATCTTTAGACTTTGATGATGTTTTGTTTGTTCCAGGTCTCAGGAAGAACTTGCTTTCAATTTCGGTTATGGAGGATAAGGGTTATGCAGTGGAGTTCAAGAACCAGCATGTCCTTATTAGACCAAAATAATCTAGCCTAAAAACAACACAAGTAATAGGGGTTAGAGAAGGCAGTCTATACAAGTTGCAGGGTGAACATGTTCGAGCCCTAGTTCATAGCAGTAACAACTTGTGTGAGTTGTGGCACAAGAGGATGGGGCACTTGCATCATAGAGCGTTGCCTATTTTGAGGGAGATAGTCACAGGTCTTCCAGAGTTAACCATTGAGCAACAAGGAGTATGCAGAGGGTGCACGCTTGGCAAGCATGCCAAGGTTGTTTTCCCAAACAACGAGCATAAGTCTAAGAAGATACTAGATCTAGTACATTTGGATGTTTGTGGACCGATGTCAGTAGCATCAATTTCAGGTAGCATGTACTATGTTTCCTTTATTGATGATTTCTCTTGCAAGACATGGATCTACTTTTTAAAGACCAAGGATGAAGTCTTTAGCAGGTTTTAGGAGTTCAAAGCTCTAGTTGAGAACTAGACAGAGAAGAAGATCAAGGTCTTGAGATCAGTCAATGGGGGTGAATATACCTCCAAGGAGGTCGATGGTTTCTGCAAGCAGGCAGGAATCAAGAGGGAGCTGACTGTTCTATACAACCCACAGCAAAATGGGGTTGCAGAGCGAAATAATCGATCCATCATAGGGGTTGCTAGGGCCATGATTCATGATCAGGGCTTGCCGATGTTTATTTGGGCAAAAACATGCAACACAACAGTCTACATCCAGAACAGGTGTCCTCACAGGATCTTGGAGGACAAGACACCAAAGGAGGCATTCATTGGTGTGAAACCAGAGGTGAGTCATTTCCGCATCTTTGGATGTCCAGTTTATATCCATGTTCCGGTAGAGAAGAGGACCAAGTTGGAGCCCTCGAGTAGGAAGGGTTTATTTGTAAGATACAGTGAGACTTCAAAAGCTTACAGGGTTTATATTCCAGAGAAGAGGAAGACAGTAGTGAGCAGGGATGTAAAGTTTGAGGAGGACGTTGCATCCAGGAAGTCCCATGAGCCTATTCCAGTGATAGAGAATGAGGAGTAAGAAGCTCCGAAGGTTGAGCCAGGGTCACCAAAGACACTAGTGGTTTCCAGTTTAGAACAACAACCTTCAGGTGAGGAGGTGGAGACATTAGCCCCTTCCAGTTCTATTAGGAGACCTCAATGGCTTACACAAACATTGAGGGATGCTGAGGAGTATGTTGAGGCTCCTAGCAACATGATTAGGGAGAGCAGACCTCCAAGGAAGTTTTCAAGCTACATGGCATTGATGAGTAACATCATAAATTCAGAGCCTACCAGTATTCAGGAGGCAACAGACCAATAGGTTTCGCGGGATGCCATGGTGGAGGAGTACACCTCCATCATGAAGAATGATGTTTGGGACATAGTGCCAAAACCGAAGGGGAAGTCAGTTGTGAGTTCCAAGTGGCTCTCAAAATTAAGCATGCTGTAGATGGCAGCATCGAGAAGTTCAAGGCATGGTTTGTGGCAAGAGGGTTCTCCTAGAAAGAGGGAGGGTTCTCGAGTAGTCATGTCTTTAGCTTCATCTATGGGATGGCGGATTCATCAAATGGATGTGAAGACAACTTTCCTTAATGGGATCATTGAGGAAGAAGTGTACATAGAGCAGCCTTAGGGCTTTGAGGTAAGTGGGAAGGAGTCCCATGTTTGTAGGTTGAAGAAAGCCTTATATGGACTCAAACAGGCACCGAGAGCATGGTATTCCAGGATAGATGCATACTTGCAAAGTGTGGGCTTCGCCAAAAGTGATGCAGATCCTAATCTATATTACATATTTGTTGGGACTGATCTACTCATTTTGGTGCTATATGTAGATGACGTGTTTCTTACAGGTGCAGAGAAGCTCATTGCAGGGTGCAAAGCAGATATGGCAGCTGAGTTTGAGATGAAGGACATTGGCATGATGCATTACTTCTTGGGTTTGGAGGTTTGGAAGAGACCAGGGGAGATATTCCTTGGGCAAGGTAAGTATGCAGTTGAGATCCTGAAGAGGTTTCGGATGGAGGACTGCAAACCTATGGCCACACCCATGATCACTAATCTGAAGAAGGTGACAACTTCAGATTCAGGACCCTACGTTGTACAGGAGCTAATAGGATCCTTGATATATTTGTTCAACGCTCGACCAGATATATGTTTTGCAGTGAACACCTTGAGTCAATTCATGGTGGAGCCAAGGCAGGAGCATTGGGTAGCAGCAAAACATGTGCTCAAATACTTAAGGGGCACAGTGGAGTATGGTCTAAGATATCTTGGAGATGGTGAAGTGAGGTTGCAGGGGTATACAGACTCAGATTGGGCAGGCAATATAGCAGACAGGAAGAGCACCTCAGGGTGTTGCTTTAGCTTGGGATCAGGCATGATATCTTGGTTCAGCAGGAAGAAGACTTCTGTGGCACTTAGCTCAACAGAGGCCGAATACATGGCAGCCAGTATTGCTATTTGTGAGACCATTTGGCTTCGCAAGTTGCTTACAATATTGATTGATCAAGAGTTGGATCCCATGGTGATATACTGTGATAATCAAAGTTGTATCAAACTCTTTGAGAATCTAGTATTTCATGACAAGTCCAAACACATAGACATCAAATATCACTTCATACGAGACATGATTCAGAAGGGAGCCGTAAAGCTCCAATATATTCCCACAGATCAGCAGGTAGTCGATATTCGACCAAGCCCTTAGTGAAAGGGAAGTTTGAAGCATTCAGAGACAAACTTGGATTGGTGCAGAATTCCTTCCTCGCTAAGAGGGAGTGTTGAGAAATGTAGCTCGGACAGGAACTTCTTGCACAGGCTTCAGTATGAACGTGCTAGAAGTGGTTCGAGACATTTCTAATTCTATTTTGAAAGTGATTTTCTATTTTTAAGTTCACTTAAGTGATTCTATTTTGTAATTCACTTAAGTGATTCTATTTTGTAATTCACTTAAGTGATTTTTTATTTTTAACCTTACATCTCAAGATGAGATGAGATCTAATCTTAGGGTTAGAGAGATTAGGGTTACCTTTTTCAAGGATAAAAGGAGAAGATCAAGAGTGTTTTAGATACACAGAAAAGAATGGGAGGAGAACAGATTGTTGAAGGAAAAATACAAGCTTAGTAGCAGAAAAATAGTGATTGCTGGCTAGAAAATCAGCAAGAGAGCAGAAGTGTTCTGCTGTAGCTGTAGCCTCTTTTATTTGTAATATTTCAGGTTCAGAAATATATTTAACTTCTGCTGTTCACGCTGTTTATTTTTCCAGCCATCTGTGTGACTGTTGCATGTTTGAATAAATTATTCTCAGATTTGATTTATTTTAAAATAACATAGGACAACAGTTATCTAGGGCTGGAAAATTTACACATCCTTCTAGTGCAATTTGATTCTTATTCATACTCTAATATCACACTAAATATAGCAAAGGAAGAAATTGTTACATCATGTAGAAATTCTACAACAATGGATTCAAACATTTTAACTAGTGTTACTAGATTTGACAAATCTTCTCGGAATTGTCCGAACTTTGGTAATTTTTGACCGAATATTCTCCTGACATAATTGAACAAAAAACCATCAATGATTCAAACATTTTAACCAGTGTTACTAGATTTGATAAATCTTATCAAAACTGTCCAAATATTGGTATTTTTCGACCGTATATTCTATTGACATAATTGAACAAAAAACCATCAATGGAAACTTATATATATGTTAAAAATTTGTGTCTTTCATCTTTGATTCCCACATCTACTTGATTCCAATTTAAGTCTTTAAAAACTAATTGTTGAAAAAAACCAACCAAAGAAAAAGTTTAAACAATCTCAACAGAGCAAAATGATCTTAGGGCAAATTGTTCATAGAGGCATTTGCAAGGCAATCTCATTTGCTATGAAATGTGAGGTTCTTTGTACATGTTTATATTTATTTTAGACATTTACATTAATAAATTTTTTCCCTTGAACTTCATGATTTTTTCCCCTTCCTGTTTTTTGTCCTTTTCAAACTTGAACCCAAACCCGAACTTGAACCTTGTAGCTTGGATTATAACTAATGATGGGCAGTGTGAAGCGAATAGACTGATCGATTCATTTGTTTTTATTTTTTTCAACGAGTTTACACAGGTTTTTATGAGGGGTCTTGGTCCCCTCATACTGAGTGGGGTTTGAACCTTGGACCTCTCAAAGAGAGGCCAAAGCCCTTACCACTGTAGTAAGCTTGCAGCTAATTCATTGGTTTTTATTATTTTGGCAATAAAATGGAATAAAAGAAATTTGATTAATGTCCATAAGCAACCAAAGTAGGTCAAGAGTGCTTGAAAAAAATGTTCAGATACAATGCTTTGTGAGGGCCTTGAGAGGACACTAAAAATAGAGAAATACAAGAAATAGCTAAACTGAAAAAAACTTAAAATAAAGTAATTGGGAGATGTCTAATTACTTTTGAATGGATGACCAAGTTATAAAGGATCATTCCACCCATAGTAGAGAAACTCAGACTCGGCGCAGACTCAGCAAGGCCAAATTGTGGGGGAACTTGAAGAAAATACAATCTTATCGGAACTGTCCGAACTTTGGTAATTTTCGACTGATTATTCTACTGACATAATTGAACAAAAAACCATCAATGATTCAAACATTTTAACCAGTGTTACTAGATTTGACAAATCTTATCAAAACTGTCCAAACTTTGGTATTTTTATCATGCATATCACAATTAATTAACATTATACAATAAGTTATGAGACCTGAAGAAAATGCAAATTTTGAAAAAGGTTTTTTTCATGCATATCACAATTAATTAACATTATACAAATCCAAAATTAATACTATAAGTGATACAACCTTAAACTACACATGAAAGTGAAAAAACACACTTCAATTAAAGAAATTTTAATGACTTTAAAATTCAAATATTCTTGTATGATATAAAATGTGCAAAATGTGTCCAAAAGCCTCAACAGGCCTACTCTCTAGTGTCTTGCAATGCCTTTGCGCTTTGCCCTAGCTAAAGCTCTAGTCCTCTCTCTTGGTGCCCGAGCCCGTGCCTCTTTCTTTGCCTTTGCTGCTAACTCCTTCACTATACTTTCAAAATCATTTATTGAAAATAAAGGCTCTTGCTGCTGCTTCTTTGGCTCTGTGATCCATTTAGGCGATGGATCAATCTCATTTAAATCAATGGCTTCATAATTTGATACCACAATTTTTTTTGTGGTGGAGGTGAAGGTTGTAATGAACAAATACAAGATCATTCAAATTTTCCTGCCTGAGTCTATTGTGCTTCTTGGAGTGAATGTGCTCAAACATACCTATTGCGCTCACAACTTGAAGCACTGCATGGTTGACATAAAACTTTCATGGTGAAGTGTTGAAGATTAGGTGTATACACACCAAAGTCCTTCCACCATAAATCTAGAAAATGCCAAGAAAAAAATAATTTAATAATTTATGTAAAATTGTTAATTGATTTTATTTTTGAAAACAAAATCAATAATAATTTGATCCATAAGGGTGGCCTCAAAGTTGCCCTACTCGAATGCACTACAGGGATGTGAAAATATAGCCCTCACATCTCTTGTAATCCTGCAACTCATCTTGTATCAAATTGCGGATGTGCTTATTCGTCACCATCTGAGTAAGGCCCAACATCACCTCATAGTTGGCCTCGAATGAATCATCATAAAAGAATTTGGGGTTGAGGTAGTACCCCGTTGCATGTAGTGGGCTATGGAGTTGAGAAGTCCATTGCCTGCCAGTCGGTTCCCAAATGGGATTGTATTTGGGCTTGGAATAATCATAAAATGAGGCAATTGGTGATTTTTCTCCATGGTCTCACATACGTATCCCATTGGTGATTTTTCTCCATCAACAAGACGGAGAACCCTCATCAAAGGCTCAGATACTTGAAGTCAAATGAGAGATTTTAGTTATTGTTAGCAACTGGAAAAATAATTTAAAAAAAAAACAATTCAAAATTTGCCAATGGAAAAGCAATTAAAAGAACAACTTCTTAGTATTATACCTTGATTACCTCACGCATGGCTGTCTAGAAGTGCTCCTCAAATACATAATCGTACATCTTTTGGCCCTCATTGTAGAGTTGATATCTAGCAACATCTTCTCCAATCCACTACTTGCTCACAAACATCCTCTTCAATGCCCCCTTTGCATCAAAGAGGCTCTGCAATGTAATGAAGTTTGTGGCGAATTGTGTAACTCTAGGTCGCACAAGCTCCCTCCCATTAGTGAATTGTCTCATTAGCCGGAGGACCCATGTACTGTTGTAGACGAATTTGGTAATATATTTGTCCGTATGTATATTCTCAGACACCCAAGGTGATTTCCCAATGTCTTCGAGAAGCAAATCGAGACAATGGGCTGCACATGGTGTCCATAAAATCGTGGGGAATCTTTCCTCTAAAATCCTACTAGTTGCCACATACACTGTTGCGTTGTCCGTGATAACTTGGACAACATTGTGCTCCCCTACTTCCAACACAACTTTCTCTAACAACCTAGCAAGCATTTCGACACTCTTAACTTGTGCATATGTGTCGTCTGACTTGAGGAACACAATTCTTCTTGTAGAAGCAACCAAAAAATTAATTAGTATCCGTTTCTTCCTATTGGTCTACCCATCGGACATGATCGTGCAACCCCTTTTTCTCCATACCTTCTGTTGCTCTTCAACCAAGAGCTAGATATCCTTCATGAATTTATGAAGGAGAGGACCCCTAAAATCATCATAAGCAGGTGGCCTAAATCTTGGACCGCAAACTGTGAGGGCATCAACCATTCCCCACCAATATGGAGACCTTGCCACATTGAAGGGAATGTTAGAAAAATACCAAAAACTTGCACAAGCCTTCCTCACGGCCTTGTGCCTCTCCTTGTTCCATGCAATCATACCCTCAAGCGTGGGTTGTGACCTTAGCGTGGAACGTTCCATGAAAAATGACTCCTTTGTCCCACTCCTTATGTTTGCCACAGATGGACTGGATCCACTACAGTGTTGCTGAAAATGGCTAAAGGTGCTGCCGTTACCCTCTGTACGAGGCCAAGAAGGAGGAGTGGCCATAGCATCACTTGTTTTTCGATTTAGTTCTTTCTTCTCACTATAATTTTTTAGGGGGCATTGCATTCCCTCACAACCTTAGGCTCCACCTTTGGACATGGCTTGACATCATGGCCAGATATCCTTGCCAAGCGGTATTTAAGGTGATCTATGCCTCCATGAATTTTCCCACCACAAAAGTTACAGTAGACCTCCCCTTTCATTGCTCCATCCTTCGCATACTTCCAAATCGGGTCTCTTTTTCCCATCATTTTATTTCTATGTGGCTGCACATGGAAACAATAAGCAAGTAGTAAGAAACTTTAAAAAAGAAGAAAAAGCCGTAGGGTTTAAGCATTGACAGCTAAAACTTTGTTTTTTACCTCAAATGTAACTGTTGGGTGGCTGTTAGATTCTTAAAAACTAAGAAAGTTTGGGTTTAGGATGCAAATGAGTGTTTTTGTTGGTCTGATTTCACCTTATCTCTGCTCTCTCTGCAAGTGGGAACAGCAAAAATGAGGGCAGTTTGGAAAAAAAAAACAATTTATGCCGTTTTCTTGTCACTATGCTTCCTCGGCTGAGTTTTTGTGCGGATTTGGCGAGTTTTTTTTTAACTCGCTAGCAAAAAACTCGCTAGTGGAGGAAAAAACTTGGCAAGCCCAAAAAAACTCGTCAAGTCGAGCTCCAAAAACTCATGAGGGTTGACTCGGGTGTGGATTGGTTGAGTTTTTTAAAAACTCCCGAGTTTCGTAACTATAATTCCACCACTTAGAGACTGATAAATTCCAGCATGATTGATAGAGATGATGAAAGATGTCTCCACATAATGGAGAGAGTAATAATGAAGATAAGCAGTGTGTTTGAAGGCAAATGGTTTCTAGATTCATACAATCTATCCAACTGTCAGTTTCTTATTATAAGTTCGAACGATCTGCTATTTACATTTTAACTGTTATTTATAATGTGGCCTCAATATTTCATTTGTTAGGAATATATGCTACCAGCAATGATAATCATTTTCATTAAACAAGTTTATCAAAACTGGTGATCTGTATGTTAGATATATTTTAATAGAAAAAGCATCAAAATATCAAATTGGGTCTTGCAGAATTGATTAATTATGAGTTTGTATCGATTGAAACTTGAATCTACTTTCAAATATCTGAATTTGAGTTGAAGATATTACTTGGGTATGGTTTGAATCTTGGTACTAAACTGCATGGTGAGTTTGTTTAGATTAGATATTCTAGTTCAGGGAAATGCTGTAGGTACTTTCTCATTGTTTATGCTAAGTGCCATATATGTTTATATGCATTTCAATCCTATTGACAAAATTTGAGAATGTTTGGTTCACAAAGAGCTTCCAAAGGTTCAATTGCCATGATAATACGGTTTGTTGTAATACCATAGTTGATAAAATCCGAATCGGATTGGAATCAGCATGGAAAAAGAATCGGGAAAAATTGGGAATAGGCAAAAAAATCAAGAAAAACTAGCCAAAAAAAAAAACCCGAAGAAAATGCAATTTTTCTTTTAAAAAGTTTTTTTCACGCATATCACAATTTTTCGATTTTTTCAAAAATCATGGTTCCTTTGTGATTTGAATCGGCAACCCTGCTGAATCCGAAAAAACGGATCAGATCAGGATTAAATCAAATTTTCATATCTATGTGTAATACTGTAATTGAAATACTGTGGTAATGCGGTCATGATATAATATACATGGGGCTGTTTCTATCCTATATAACCATTAAAAAACAATGATTACTTTCGAAATTCTATGTCAAGCATTGTTGATATTATTCACTTTGCAATCTTGGCAGTTAGTTGGAGCATGGAGCGTGTGCTTGTGGCAGCAAATGGGTGAACCAAAGCAAGTGAACCTTGTGGAATTGGGTCCAGGACGTGGAACCCTTATGGCTGACCTTCTTCGGGTTAGCTGTTCATTTTTGATTTTATATATTATGGAATTTGGGATCGCGTTTTGCTTTGTCATTTTTTAAGTTGGGAAAATCTCAAGCAGATAAAAGGCACAAAAGTTAATAATCTTTGTCGTAGCATGCTTATGTCTTTGCATCCTTGTTATCATTCGATATGTGACTATTTTTGGGTCATTTAAGTTGATAACATGTAACTTTATGACAGGGCACTGCAAAATTCAAGGAGTTCTCAGAAGCTCTTTCTGTACATTTAGTTGAGTGTAGTCCTGCATTGAGAAAGCTTCAGCATAGTGTATTACAGTGTACTCAGGTTGAGGCACAGAAAGATGACAGGAAAGTTGGAGATGCATTCAGTACATTCTCTGGAGTTCCAGTTTCATGGCATGTGGATTTGGAACAAGTTCCTAAAGGAGGTAGGAATGAGAAAAGCTTGCATGTTTCTTGTATACATTAAGCATATGGTTTCCTTATGGTTTTTCAGATAAGTTCTGGATGGTCTTTTCGCTTTTCTCAAATAGCCTTGCTGGGAAAGGATGCTTTGCCAATCACACTGCATGCAGTCCTCTTGTCCATTGGCCGGTCATGTGCACCCCCTCCTCCATCCTAAGGCCAGTCGTTTTCCAACACTGATTTCTATCTCAAGTTTTATATGGTTCACTTGTTCCCATAGTGATTTGTGCTATGGAATTTATAAAACACATATACTAGTTTTATCTATTTTTGTTTATTTAAGTGTGTGTATGTCCCTCTAACAAACATTTTACTAATATTATATGTGTTCACAGTTTATATTGAAAAGATTGGACAGCTTCTCCCCCATTTAGCTATCCAACCCATCAAAATGGTTACATCTATTAATAAATATATTATACTGTGGTATTACCAATGCAATGGACCAAGGAATAAATATTTTCAATCGACAGAAGACAAGTTCTGAGCGTTTAGAGTAGCTATCAGTATATAACTCATTGTGTAACCACTTGTAATTACATAAAATTTTGTGCCTGAAAAACAAATACTCTGGAGATAAAAGGCCCGACCATGAATGTATTGTCTGGGATGGATGACTTGATAGGAGTTCCCACCAGATCCACGAGGATTAGTAGGAAGCACCAAACTCATCTAAGCACTAGCATCCTTTAATATTTATAGCCATCCTCCTGTTAGGACTTATACTCATTGGAATCCAACCAACTTGTGAAATCTGACCATCCTTTATAACTAATATTGCATTAAATTTTTCAGAAGAAGATTTTCAATTCATGAGATTTAAGATTTGTTATCAGTTTTGTGTTCACTAATGTGCTGCCCTTCAAAGCTGTAACCCTGGCCTTCCAGGTTACAAGGTTAGCTACCATTGTAATGATCAAACATGCCACTACCCTTTTGCCACTCCTAATGGTGCCTGCTTGTCCCAAGGTTCACTAATGTGCTGACATTCAAAGCTGTACCCTGGCCCTTCAGGTTACCATATTAACAACCATATTACCCTGGCCCTGGCATCTACACTTCAGGGTCTTGTCAACTAAGATCATTAAGAAAACTAGTCTCTTGTCTCATACATTTTTGGAAGCCTAAAACTGCTGGAAAAAATAACTCACAGAAAAACTTATCTTATTTTTGCCCATTTGTGTTAGATGTTCATTTGAGATTCAAAAAAAAAAAAACCCACAGGAAAAAAAGAGTCAAAAATTTATTATCTGAGATGGATGACTGCATGGTTCCCATTAGAGCCATGAGGATTAGTACCAAACACAAGCAACACTCAACACCAATCTCATGTATACATTATCATCCTTTAGTGTTCATAGCCATCGTCCTTTTGAACTTGGACTTGTTGGAATCCATCCAACTACTGTATTAAATTTTCAAAACAAGATTCTCAATTTATGAGATTCAAGAGTTGTTTTCAATTTTGGGTTCACTGATGTGGTGGCATTCCAAGCCATAACCTTGGTTATCCAAGTTACCATTTTAGCAGCTATTGTTGGGACCAAAAATGCTACTACCTTTGCACCACTGCTAATGCTGCTTACTTGTGCCAACAACCTCTTTTAGTCTTTTACTCCATGGCTAAAATCACGGAGTAAACTAATATCTGGTCTTTTACCCTTTCTAAAGCTACCCTGAACAATTACAACATGATGCTTATGAGCCTAAAAGCACCTATCCTTCATAGTCTTCCCACTAAAATTACTAAGAAAACTAGTCTATTGTCTCATAGCCTTTGGGAAGCAACCTGCTAAAACTCACAGAAAAATTTGTGTTAGATGTTCTTTTGAAATCTGAGAAAACCCACAGAAAAAAAGTTAAGCTGAAAAGGGCACTTTTAGAAGAGGGTGTGTTTCCCAACTCAGGTCATCGCCAAGAGCAGTTTGGGTGCAGTCTTGACCAAGAACAAAATCTGAAATCTGTGTAGACAAGATTTCTTCACCATGCCCTCTTCTTTCTCAGCTATCTTTTATTTATTCCTAATTTCCACTAAAAATCTCTCTGCACCATGCATATTTGGTTAATCTATCATCAGCCACATAGGTTAGGTTCGTCCCTTCCACAATGAAGTCAATGCTAACCGATTCTCATTTTTGGTTAGAAATGGGCAAGAGGTGCAATAGACTTGGATTTCTCATTTTCTCGTTTTTATTGTTCTGGCAAGTTTTGCATGAAGCCACAATGCTTTTCACATTTCCTTTCAGACACTTTCAGTAAAATTTGCTCATTTTGTTGAGATAGATCCTAAAGAGATTAATTGCAATGGCATTCTTCTAGGACTTCCTTCATAAATTTTGAATTTAGAACAAGATATGTGTGATCCTTATAAAACATTAGACAACCTCAAAAAGCATACCTGCTGTCCTCTTTTGTCCATCATGGATCTTGTAGCATAGCAGCGACCCTTTATCATTTGCTTGTTTAACACGTATTTCTCCTGTCCACACTGGTTCTACTATATTGATAATAAATTCAACTGAGGTAGTCTAGAAAGACAATTCATGACGACATTGTTAGTCGCCTTTTTATATTAAATTCCAAAATGTGAACTCTGGAATTTGCTTACCCCGCTTTGCTTGTTCATTAGCATTTCTTTGGAACAACACATATTTCATAATTTAATGGTTTGTTTGAATCATTTAATACTAACCCATTAAATAGGGCTTGACTTATTCTACAACATGCATAATTGCTAACATTTCCTTTTCATAGATGCATAATAGTTTCTCCTTTTATTTCAATGTTTTAGCTTAAAAATGCAATAGGTCACTGGTTTTGCGTAAGTACAGCTCTCTATGCCTATTCCTGAAGCATTACATTTCACTAAAAGGGCTTTGAAAAATTTGGAGGCGCAAATACAAAGCAAGGCGTCAATACCTTCTTTATTTGTTGGATCTTGACTTCTTCTGTGGCCATCCATTTGAATTTATCCATTTTTTAAAAATTTGGAGGTGCAAATACAAGGGCAGAAGGCAATGCCTTCTTTACTTGTTAGATATTGGCTTCTTTACTAGCCATCAAACCCTTTCATTTGTTTTACATTCTTTGGGGGTTGGCCAATCAAGGATGGCTTGAATTTTAGTTGGATCAAGTTTGAACCCCTTTCTTACAACTTATGTTTCCAAGGTATACAATCTTATTCTTTGCAAAGTCATATTTTGATTCCCTTGCAAATGAGGAGTTTAGCCTGAAGAGCTGTAAAACAATTTTCATATGGCTCAAAACCAAGATAAACTTCCTCAGATATGCCATAAAGTTTTTTGTTCATTGTACCTTTGAATGAGGTTGGGGTTTTGGTCAGCCCATAATGGTTTATGGCCATGACAAGTTCTGAAGGCCGTCTCGAATGGATTACATTTCCTTACTTTTATTTGGGGATAACTGGATCTCAAATCAATCTTCGTAAAAACTCAGCCCCATGTAACTCAACCAGTGATCCCTCTAATGAGGGATTGGGGATCTGCTAATGGTCCTTTTCTTCAATTTCCTGTAATCAATGAATATATAAACGGAACGTTTCTGTTCTTTATAACGGCCAAAGGAGAGGTAAAAGGACTTTTGTTGGGCATTATATATTCCATAGATAGAAAGTGTTGGACACCTGTTTTATTTTTTTTTAATAAATATTTAAATTTAAATTTCATCCTTGAATAACTCTGGGGATCTGTAAGGAGGTAGAATAACCTGTTTGAAAATTTGGGACCCATTCCAATTTGATAACGGGTTCTTGCTGCTCTATCCAAACATTGGGCAAGTAGCGAGGTTCTCAAAAATCTTTGTATATTCATCAATCAGTTGCTTCATTTTCTGCTCCTTATACGAATTTTGTGTATTGACTCTAACATGCACATAGCACAGTTCATCATTTGCAAGTTGTTTTTGCATATGAGCTGAAATCACTCTGTATGCACCTTGTGGCATCCTTCTAATTGTAAGTAGCTGCTGTCCTTCCTCAAATTTTATACAACTCATCAAGATTCATCTGGAATTCAAGCAAAGGTCTTCAGCCATTGTGTTCTTATTATAGTTGGAAAATCACAGGGTGCTCATGGGGTCACGAAAATGGTGAGGTTTTAGCCATACCAAGTAAATAACCAAAAAACCCGGTCCAACTTTGATGAGTTCTTGCAGAAAAACTCACGAGAATTGGACAAGAGAAAAAAACTCTGCCAAATTTGAGTCAAATGTGGTTCAGCCGAGTTTTTGACAAGAACAATATTTTAACTGTGTATGTACATACACACACTCACATACACACATATACTTATACACAAAATTGAAATAGCCTTTTGTATTACATCATGGCCCATGATAGTGTTACCACAATATTTTAACAAACCGCATTATTATGGTATTACAACAAGCCATGTTATAATGGTACTTGGGGGCATTGAACCCTGGTGCATTCTTTGTGAGCCGAACATTTCAACAAATCACATCATCACAACACCCATGTGAAGTGAGCCATGGTGTTAGGAGGTGAAGTCAATATCCAGATCTCCAATGTTCTTTAGAAGAGAGGTGCATGGTGGTGCAGCTTATGGAGAAGAAACAAACAGTTTTTTGGAGTCTTCCTTTGGGAGAGGAAACAAATAGTTTTTTGGAGTCTTCCTTTGGAAGAGGAAACAAACAGTTTTTTGGAGTCTTCCTTTGGGAGAGGAAACAAACAGTTTTTTGGAGTCTTCCTTTGGAAGAGGAAACAAACAATTTTTTGGAGTCTTTCTTTATGAGAGGAAACGAACAGTTTGTTTTTCCTATTAAAGGGGAATGACCCCCTTGCATGTAAGGTTGAGTAAATGTGAAAAAGTTTGCGGAAATCAATAAAAGATCAAGCTGCCATTGCCCCGTGGTTTTTCCTGCACATTGCAGGTTTTCCACATAAAATCTGTGTTACTGTTTTTCTGCGTCGTCGTGTTTTCTGCTTGCACATAATTTTGATGTTTTCTAACATCTGGTATCAGAGCCTAGGGTTTTGTGCAAGTGGGAGCTACAACAATGATTGGAGGTGTAACCAAGTTCGAAGTTGAAAAGTTTGATGGCAGGAACTTCGCCCTATGGAAGATAAAGGTGGAGGATTTGTTGGTTCAAAACGACCATGCCCTAGCCTTGAATGGGGTCGCGAGTAAACCAAGCAACATGAAATATGAGGAGTGGGCAACGTTGGACAAGAAGGCGGTTTCTACAATCCGTCTATGTCTAGCAGAATCTGTCTTGTTCAATGTTGCTGAAGAAAATACCGCGAAAGCCCTTTGGAAGAATCTTGAAAAGTTGGATGAGACGAAATCAGCAACAAATAAAGTTTTTTCTGAAAAAACAACTTTATAGCCTAAGGATGAAGGAGGGTTCATCTGTGGCAGAACACTTGAATGATTTTAATACCCTTATTAGTAAACTGGTTTCAGTTAATGTGAAGATGGAGGATGAGGACAAAGCTATCACCCTACTTTGTTCCCTCCCGAAGACTTGGGATCATTTGGTGATGACCATCAACAATGCATCATTAGGAACTCTAAAATTTGATGATGTGGTAGCCACTTTGTTGGCAGAAGAGTTGAGGCGGAAAACGTCTTTAGAACCTTCAACCAATGAAGCCCTAGCTGTGAGAGGTCGATATTTCAAGAGGAGTCAACAAGGTAGACCACAGTCCAGATCTAAGTCTAAAGGATGCAAGCTGAAAGGGAAGTGCTGGCATCGTGGGAAGCTAGGGCACTTAAAGGACTGTTGGCAGCTAAAAAAGGAAAAAAATGGTGAAAAGCAAATTCAGCCATCAGCTGAGGCCAGTACATCAGATTCGAGAGAAACGACAACATGTGAGGCTTTCTGTATCAGCAACAACAGATCTGTTTTATATACCTGGGTTTTGGACTCGAGTGCATCTTTCCACATGTCTCCTCACAGAGACTGGTTTGACAAATATCAGCCATATAGTGGTGGGATGGTCTACTTTGGTGATGATCACCCTTTAGAAATTGTGGGAAGAGGGGACATAAGGATCAAGTTGGATGACGGTAGGTAAAGGATGTTATGTGATGTAAGACATGTGCCTGATTTGCGGACGAATTTGCTCTCAATCAAGATGATGGATAAGCTAGGGTATTCTATCACTTTCGTTAACAACTACTGCAAAATTACCAGAGGAGCCCTTGTAGTAGCTAAGGGAGAATCTTACGGGACCCTATATCGTTTATGCGGTGATACAGTGACAAACCATGCAACAACAACAACTTCAAGAAATTTTCAGGATGCAATAATGCTATGGCATCAATGCCTAGGACATATGAGTGAAAAAGGTCTGAAAATTGTGCATGACCGAGGTATGCTTTCTGGGATCAAGTCTTGTAATTTATTGGTAAACAAAAGAGGGTTCGGTTTACTGCAAGCCCTGGTAAGAGTTCTGATTTTCTGCAACTTATACATTCTGATATTTTTGGACCGGCCCCCACTCAGTCCTTAAATGGTGCTATCTATTTTCTAACATTTATAGATGCTTATTCTAGAAGAGTGTGGGTTTATTTTCTAAAGAAGAAGTCGAAAGCTTTGCAAAAATTTAAAAGGTTCAAAGCTCGAGTAGAGAAAAAATTGGGCAAGTCTGTTTTATGTCTTAGGTCAGATAATGGGGTGAATATTACTTTAAGGAATTCGATAAATTTTGTACGTAGGAAGGAATTAAGCACCAGAAGACTGTACCATATACTCCATAACAAAATGGTGTGGCTGAGACGATGAATCGCACAATCATGGAACGTGCAAGAAGCATGCTCAGCGCATCCATGTTGGATAAAAGGTTATGGGCAGAGGCTGTTAATACAGTTGTTTACCTCATTAACAGGTCACCTACAACTGCGTTGGATGGACAGATTCCGGAGGAGGTTTGGTGTGGTAAGCCAATAGATTACTCTCATTTGCGTACCTTTGGTTGTGATGCATTTGCCCATGTGCCTAAAGAAAAAAGGTCCAAACTTGACCCGAAGTCAAGCAAATATGTTTTTCTCGGCTATGGAGATGCAGTAAAGGGGTATAGACTGCGGGATCCTATTGTCCACAAGGTAATTATTAGCCGAGATGTTATTTTTGATGAAAAATCCATGCAAAGGAAGGAGGTACAACAATCACCTAATGTTGTACCAATTGAAGTAGATTTGAACGAAGATGAAAATGAAAATCAGCATGCTGAATTTTTTGCCCAACATGCAGAGCAGCAAGTAGAACAACAAGTAGAGCATCCACGATAGTCATAAGACCAGGAGCCACAACCAACAGATCATTGGGTTAGAAGATCTACACGTCCACAAAAGTGTCCGGAAAGGTATTCTCCTGTTTTTCAGTCATCTTTTGCTTTGTTAACTGATGATGGTGATCCTAGTTCATTTCAGGAAGCTAGAGAATCTGAGAATGCAGAAAAATGGAGGAAAGCCATGGAGGAGGAAATGGAAGCACTTTGCAAGAATAAAACGTGGGAACTTGTGGATCTCCCACTTGGAAGAAAGGCTGTTGGAAACAAGTGGGTGTACAAAGTAAAGAAGAACAATGATGGGTTGTTAGAACGCTATAAAGCTCGCTTGGTGGCAAAAGGTTTTGTGCAAAATTCAGGTATAGACTTTAATGAAATTTTCTCTCCAGTTGTGAAGTTAACTACTATTAGAGTTTTACTTGCACTCGTAGCAGCACAGGTTTTAGAACTGGAGCAGCTTGATGTAAAGATTGCTTTCTTGCATGGTGATCTCGAGGAGGAGATTTATATGGATCATCCTGAGGGCTATGAAGAAAGAGGTAAAGAGCATTTAGTTTGCAGACTCAAGAAATCTCTGTATGGGTTGAAACAAGCGCCAAGGATGTGGTACAAAAAATTTGACACCTTCATGAAGAGCCAAGGTTTCAGCAAGAGTGAAGCTGAACGTTGTGCATACTATAAGAGGTTTGATGATGGCAGTTTTATTATTTTGTTGTTGTATGTTGATGATACGCTGGTAGCAGGCCCTAGCATGAAGAAAATCATTGATCTCAAGGCTCAGTTGGGCTAGGACATTTTAAATGAAGGATTTAGGAGCAATAAACCAAATTTTAGGAATGAAGATACACAGGGATAGAACAGGAAGGAAGATCTGGTTATGTCAAAAGTCATATATAGAAAAGATTCTTTAGTGCTTCAATATGCAGAATGCAAAACTAGTTAGTACCCCACTTCTTTCACACTTAAAATTGTCTTCCGAACAGTGTCATAGAACAGAAGCAGAGAAGACAAGCATGTCTCGTGTACCGTATTCATCAGTAGTAGGGAGCCTCATGTATGCCATGGTAAGCACCAGACTGGATATTGCCCATGCAGTGGGAGTTGTCAGCCGGTACATGGCAAATCCTGGTAAGGAGGATTGGAATGTAGTGAAGTGGATATTCAGATATTTAAGAGGCACTTCAGATGCTGCTATTTACTATGGATCGACAAAGTTGCAAGTTAAATGTTTTGTGGACTCTGATTATGGTGGAGATAGAGATGGGAGAAAGTTCACTATAGGATATATTTTCACTCTTACTGGTGGAGCTGTGAGTTGGACTTCTAAGTTGCAGTCTTTGGTGGCTTTATCAACCATTGAAGCAGAATACATTGTAGCAACTAAAGCCAACAAAGAGGTGATTTGGCTAGAACGACTATTCGGTGACTTCTAGATAATGTAGGAGAAAATTATATTGCATTGTGATATCCATAGTGCTATTCAGTTAGTGAAGAACCCAACATTCCATGATCGCACGAAACACATTGATGTTAAGTACCATTTTATAAGAAATATGGTGGAAGAAGATAGAATCCTGTTGCAGAAAATTGGTACTGAAGTCATCCTGCAGATAAGCCGATCAAGACAGAGAAGTTTGAGTGGTGCAAAACTTCTCTGGGCTTGCTGAAAATGTGATAAGGGCAGCATTGGGGAATTGGCACTTGGATGGAAAAACATCGACAAAAGAATTCCTGTATATCGACTTCAAGTGTGAGAATGTTAGGAGGTGAAGTCAATATCCAGATCTCCAATGTTCTTCATAAGAGAGGTGCATGGTGGTGCAACTTATGGAGAAGAAACAAACAGTTTTCTGGAGTCTTCCCTCGGGAGAGGAAACAAACAGTTTTTTGGAGTCTTCCCTCGGGAGAGGAAACAAACAGTTTTTTGGAGTCTTCCTTTGGAAGAGGAAACAAACAGTTTTTTGGAGTCTTTTTTTGGAAGAGGAAACAAACATTTTGTTTTTCTATAAAAGGGGAATGACCCCTTGCATGAAAGGTTGAGTAAATGTAAAAAAATTTGCGGAAATCAATAAAAGATCAAGCTGCCATTGCCCCCTGGTTTTTCCTGCACATTGCAGGTTTTCCACGTAAAATCTGTGTTACTATTTTTCTACGTTATTGTATTTTCTGCTTGCACATAATTTTGATATTTTCTAACATTCTAACTAGTCGCACTTCGGCCCTATGGGTGTTTTACAAAGTATTATATATATATATAAAACCCAGTCCTGAGTTTGAGTTAACTTTTGGGCAGCTCAAGCTGATTAATTGCCGAGGCTTGTTTTTCCAACTGTGGTTCTTATGACCACGTTAGCACTTGCTAGAGTCACCACATAAAAATTGGAAATTAGTTCATAGTTATCCAACTATAGTTTTATGCCTTTTACCATTCCCTAGCACTTCATGATGTTGTCATTGGCAACTGACACCTGAATATTTTTGTAATGGGATAACTTTTAGGCTTGATAATGTCACCAATATTGGATCTCTGCGGTTGTGGGTACTGCCATAAGCAATGAGGGTTATTATATTTTTATTCTTCACTTTGCTTAAAATCCTCTAAGTGTGGTATCGAGTAATTTACTAATTTACATGATGACAACAAGGGAGATGGTATCTCCCGTTGTTGTTGATCTATGGGTATCTTCCTCTATTTCTAGTTATGTAGTAACAGTTAGTAAGTTTTCTTCATCTACAAATTGAATTATGTGTATTCTTCTCTAGGATATGTATTTGTATCCCTTGAATTAGGTCTTTTTGCAGCTGAAGCAAGGCCCTTTGTGCACAAATTGACAATGGTTGTAGGGTCTACTATTCTTTCCTTTGATTTCCCTGTAGAAGTGAGAGGTGGGGCTGATGTTTCAGCAGTTCATGTTTGCTCTTTTGTTGTTGGATTTGTTTTCTAAGGTGTTCCTCATTTAAGATGGCTTCCAACAATCTCATAATAAGCTTCTGCTTGCTGAACACCAATGTCCAGTAGCTGGTCTCAAATTCTTTTAACATGTTCCTTGATGGATTCTTTCAATCCATCAATGTACATGGTAACTACATGCTTGGGTGAAATGTTGCCCACCAATATGCTACCTTGTTGAAATGCCCTTGCATATTATGTAATGTTGCCTTTTTGTTTCATATTTTTAAGGGCCAAGAAGTAATCTTGTTGTGTATGCCACGAAATTATGTTATACACTGATCCCAAGTGCTTATTTCTTGTTGGGTAACATTGTTCCCTCGCTCATACTTGATCTTTTACGACCAATCAAATGCAAGCCCATCAAGATGTAAAGAGGCAAATTGGGTTTTCTCATAATCCTCCATAGGATTTAGCCCAAAGAATGGGATAGCTTCCCTATTCAAGACCTAGGTTTAATATGTTTACTGATCTTATCATATTGTAGGCAGGTAGATCCGATGTGGTGCCAACTGAAGCACCACCTTAGTAGTGAGTTGTCAAAGTTTTGACTTGTATATAATCTATATTTGATAATTGATTTTTTTGTAGATTGTCGCATGTGGGTGTGCGATACCTACTTGTATAAAGTAAGGCATAAAATATTTGTTGTGTATATGGATATGGGCAGGTAGTTAGTAGTCAGACATCTTTCACTTATCCCTTTGGTGTATATATCCCTTGCTTCTGTTCTAGGTAGCGTAGCTTATGAGAGTGGAGTGTGTCGTATTTTATTGTGCCGTTGTGGTTGTGATTATTGTGAATATTATCTTTATTGTAACAATTTTAATATGAGTACTATAGGCAGTGGATGGATGTATATTCATATGGAAATATAGACATTGGATGTATTGTAATGTTTACCTTGTGCAATATTTACTTTATGTATGAATGGATTGTTGTTATTAATATTAGCATTTACATTTAAGTTACATCCTTTCTTTCATTTTTACATTCTTTACATACAAAATACCAAATCTGCTATGTTACATTTTGTGTTGTTGTCATAATGAGTTTGGATCGAAGATTGCGATGAGAAAAAGAACGTGACAAAGGATTTGGGTGGGCGATGATGGGCAAAATTAAAACCAAATTTTATTAATCACATTCTAAATATTGAAATACATGTAAGGTGGTTATAATCATACCAAATGGTTATAACAATAGTTAAATATATGCTTGTTGTAATAAGTTATAACCACAAATACTTGTCATAACAATTATAGTAACCTTCTGGCTAACACACACCCAACTTGAGTTGTAATAACAACAGTTAAATAATGTAATAATTGCCTAACATCCCCACCTTATTACATTATTTGGTATACAAAGAGAACTGCGAAACCTTTCAAATTTGACACGTGCCAGTGCCTTTGTTAAAATATCCACAAGTTGTTCTTTGGCGGGAATGTACTGTAGGTGAATTTGGTTATTCTAAACTTGTTCTCGAATGAAATGACACTGAACTTCAATATGCTTTGTTTATTCATCAAAAATTGGATTCTTGACCAACTGCAAACACCTTGATTGTTGCAATGCAATATTGTTGGTTGATTTTTAGGAATACCCATATTTGACAATATGCGATGTAACCATATTGTTTCACATACAACTCCTCGTGTAGCGCGATACTCTACCTCTGTGGATGATAATGTCACGAGACAAATCTAGATCTTAGATGAAATACATATCCAGATATTGACCTCTTGTCATCTATAGATTTGACTTAGTCTGAGTTCGTGTATCCTTGCAAGAAGAATTGATTATTCTTCTTTTACTCTAGGCCATACTCCACTATACCATGGACATAATGCAAAACCCTCTTTGCTGACTTCCAATGACCCTTCTTAGGTTCTTGCATGAACTGTGAAAGATTACTCACAACAAAGTTGATATCAAGCTTGGTATTTTTCAAGTATTAGTGACTCGTAATTAGCTGACGATAAAGAGTACCGACTACTTGTAGTGATTTATCATATCGGGATAGTCGTAAACCTTGCTCCATTGGTGCTGCCTTTGTTTACAGTCTGTCGGTTTTTTTCAAGCAATGTCTTGGTATACATTGTTTGTGAGACGATGTGATCCTTCCTTTGCCATACCTCTAAGCAAAGGAAATAGTGCAAAAGTCCTAGATCTGTCATGTCAAATGACTTTTTCAAGTCATTCTTCACACCATTCACCAAATCATCAAATTGCTAGTGATGAAGAGATCATCAACATATAACACAAGTATCACTATCTTAGGTCCAACTTTTTTAAGATAAAGATTTGCATTAGAGGGACTTCTGGTAAAACCATGCTACAACATGTGATCATCAATTTATATGTACCATACAATCTATACACCTCTTCTTTCAGATCACTATTAAGGAAGGCACTCTTGACATCCATCTGCTGAAGTTTCCAACCAAACTATGCTGCCAGTGCTCAGATTACATGGATGGTCTTAATGTTCGTTGTGGGAGTGAATGTCTACTTATAATATATTTCTTCCTTTTGTGCATAGCCCTTTGCTAAGAGCTGTTCCTTATACTTGTTGATGTATCCATCTACCTTGTAATTGAATTTGAAGACCCACTTGCAACCTACGAGTGTCTTTCCTTTTGGCAAATCGACAAGTTCCCATGTTTTGTTCTTCATCAAAGAATCATACTTTGCATCCATATCTCCCTTCCACTGTGGCGAGCTAAGTGTTTCCTTCACTAATTTTGGTTCTAAATTCTCCATTACCGAAGTCATCAAGCCCAGATCTACTTCCAGACATGTATTACTCCGAGTACGTGGTTGTGTAGAAGTGATGTTAGGAGTTGCTTCAAGTTTAGTATCTCTGATGGTACTAGCGAGCCATTTTGGTGTCTTTCTCCGTTATGATGGAGTTGTAGATGAGGAAGTTTATGAAGAAGTTCATCAACAACTTATGGAACTTCTTCATAAACTTCCTCATCTATTGGCACCTTCAAACTCCTTAGTATCCTCAATATTTGACTTAGTTTCACAATCTTCATCAAACACCACATCTCTACTTATATGCAATTTCTTGATGATTGGATCCATTAGTTGATAAGCTTTTGACACATCATCATACCCAAGAAATATGGATGGTAGGGTCTTAGCATCCAACTTGGTCCTTTGTCGCTTTGGCACATGCATGTATGCCTTGCTTTCGAAGACTTTGAGATGTGCAATTGAAGGCTTCCTCCCAGACCAAGCTTCTTCAAGTGTAACTCCTTGTAGTGCCTTTGTGGGAGCTTTATTCAGAAGATACATGACAATGTCAATAGCTTTAGCCCATTACCGCTGCTCTAGATTTGCTTCTATGAGCATGTGGCAAACCATTTCCATGATGGAATGATTCCTCCTTTTGACAACTCCATTTTGTTGTGGAGTGTAGGTTGTAGTGAGCTGTCACTTTATCCCATTTTGCTCGAGAAATATCGAAAATTCGTTGGATGTATACCCCCCTCGATTGGAGAGAACTTGAATATAACACCTAGTGTCTGTCTCTACACTCTTCTTGAAGTGCTGGATATACTTGAGCGAGTCTAACTTCAGCGTTAAGAAATATACCCACATCTTTCGTGAGTAGTCATCCACAAACAATAGAAAGTACTTATATCCACTGAATTGGCAGTCATGGGTCTGCACAGATTGGTGTGAATCACAACCAATTACCCTTTTGCTTTGTGAGTGCTCAACTCAAAGGTACTTGATGTTGCTTCCCTGCCAAACAACCCGACCATACTGGCAAAGTTAATGAAAGGCTAGTCAGACCTAACACCAGTTGATGCTTACTCAACTCGAGTAAGTATCCTAACATAGGGAGGTAGCATTTGTTGTTGCAGTTAACAGTGCGACATTAGGAGATGATATGACATGGGGTGCAAAGAAGCCATTCTTGTAGGAACCAGTGGTCACAATCTTGCCATTCCTCTTGATAAAACACTTCTTGTTGCTGTCAACAATGTGGAACTCTACAACAATGTTTTGATCCATAACTTATGTTACTGACAACAAACTATTTTTCTAGTCTAGCTACATATAGCACCTTTTGGATCGATCAACTACCATCGGGAAGATTGAGAGAAACCTCTCCCACTCCATTGACTTTATATGTTTTATCGTCGGCAATGGTTATTGGTTTCTCAATTTATTTGGCTTGTAATGAATCAAATCACGCTTTGTCCTTAGTCGTGCTTGCTAGTACCTGAATCTGTATACCAAACTTCATCCTTCGATTTTTTGATCGCCTTGAACATTAGTAGCTTGTGTGCTTGTTTGGATTCTAGATCTAATTTTTCATGCGCAACATGCCCTTGTTTATTTTGATTAGGTTTGCAGGCTTAATCTCCTTGAGTCATAGGGTTATACCAACAACTCTTTGTATCATGTCCATCTTTATCACAGATATGGCAATACCTCTTTTGTTTTTGAGGTTGTTTCTATGAATATGATGATGGGGAAGGACCCTTCTATGGCTTCTTTCTCCTGGACTTCTTGGATATGAGTGCATTATTTGTCAACTGATCCCTCAACTTGTTGGTTGCCTCTTCCTATTGAAGCATATTCACCAACTCATCAAAGGACACCTTCCTATTTGAAACTTGCAAGGAAGTGATCAACACTCGGAATGAATCTGGTATAGTTCTAGGTATGATGGGTACTAAGAGCTTATCATCCACAATTTCTCTCATGGCATTATATTTTGCTCTCAACTTTGCAACTCGGTGAATAAATACTTCTATGCTTTCTCTATCTTGGGCTCTCAACGTGTGAAGTATTGTTGACTCATTCTTTCCTTTGGATGGTAGAGTGTTCCATGCCTCCTTGGATGTTTTTGCTTCACAAATTTGTGGGTGAATAACATATGTTGTGGCAAGAGTGATGATCATCAATGCTTTGGCATTTGCATCATCAAATTTCTGTTGTTAATCTTCATCTGCTTCAGGTCGACTAACTTTGTCGGTGACAATGTCCCAAACTTCTTCGACTACCAAGATGGTTCTCATCTTATTTTTCCAAGGTCCAAAGTTTGAACCTTTGAGTAGCTGTGAATCTGTAAGAACTTTTGGTACAACCATGGTGAGGGTTCCTTATAACTCCCAAACGATCCCCCTTTCAATATATAGTCAGTTTGATATATCAATCCTTTCTATATACCTACCCTTCCTATATACTCGTTAGTACGTGGAAGAAGCTGATCCTCTCAATAGATGTAGCTCTACGTGAGAGAGACTTTAAGGTGCATGAAAGAACAATATGAGGTACTAAGGTAGTACGGATAGGGATTCGCCCTATCAATGACACCTGCTTAAAGAAAAATCCTTGTACACTTGTGTAACTTTCCCATATACTTAGAATTTTTCAAATTTAGGGTTAATGTCTAGCGATAGTGACGAATAGGGTAATTGTATGGAGTGAAAGTATAAAAAAATTGTTGACCTTATATCTCTTCGACAATTTAAAGGGTTATTGCCCAGATTTTGTTATGGTAGCTTTGTTAGGCTGTAGGCATAGTAGCTCAATGTGATAGCTTTACCTGTAAACACGAGGTAGAGGAGCTGTTGATACCAAACACTTGTAGTGTGCCTTAGCACTTGTGCAACTAGTTTATTTTGGTGGTATCATAGATGAATATAAAGCATAATTTGAAGCAAATTCTACAATTTTCTAAGGTGTCGGTTGCATCTGAAAATGCACCTTTGAAACATTTTTACTACACCCGCTTAACTTTGCAATATATTCACTATAGTCAAATTTTCAATAATTTGCCCACAAAAACTATAGGAAATTGCAAAATAAGAATAAAAAGAAATTGCTTCCTAGGGCAGTAAAAACATAATTGTGGTTTTAGTGGGCTTTAACCCCTTGACCTCTATTTAATTTTTTTTTTTACTTTGTTTCTAATTGCCAACTCACCTACTATTTTGTTTGATGTATTCAAAAGGGAAAGTTATGTTTTCAACCCCTTAAATTGAATGCAATTTTAAAGCAAAAAATAAATGGGGAATTGAACCTAGAACCTCTAGCATAGAGTCTTCAAACTTCTTCCTCAACCAACTCAGCTACACAAGCAACTTGAAAAATATATTCCTCCTCTTGTATTTGATAGCCAGTTTATGCTTTGTGCACAAGTTTCCCTGTCTGGCATAGGATTTTCGCTGCTGGTCTTCAAGCTGTGAGCTGAAATATGGGATCTGTCAACATCTGAAGCCCATAATTTCTCAAATATTCTGTTTCAGCCTCTGCAACTTACATAGGAAGATGCAGAATTTGAAAACCGTCAAAACGATGAGCGGCTTATGATGTAGATTGCGCAAGAATTTGTGTGGCAACGAATTTTACTTTTGTGCTTCACTCTAAATTATTTGATTTCTTTAGAGATGCTTCAACAATGATATCTGCTCCAAAATGGAAGAAATGAGTTGTTTCTTCCAATATCTCCTCTATGTATGGGCAGTTGTGATGGGCTCCTGTTGATGGTGAGTGGTGGTGGTGCCTTTAAAAATCACGCAGCTCTCATGTGTGCTCTCGAACTTGGCCTTCCACCTCAGTAGGACCTTGTTCTTGATTTTGAGCTTGCTGCAATTTCTTCTCTCAAAGAATAAAATCCCACATTGATGGGATGAGGGACATGAGATTGCTTTAAAAACAATAAGTGGAGAGTGCAATATTGAGTGTCTTGGCACTCTATTGGCTCTCTCTCTCACTCAAAGCTAGGTGGGGCAGGAGTCTTCTTTTGTAGAAAGCTCCTCCTCTCAAAAACCTAGCATTTCTCACAAAGTCCTCTCTTCTCCTGAGTGTAACCTGCTTTGATACCAATGATGGGAAAAATTAAAACCAAATTTTATTGATCACGTCTAGATATTTAAATACATGTAAGGTGGTTATAACCATACTATATGGTTATAACAATAGTTAAATATATGCTCTTTATAACTATAAATATTGGTTATAACAATTATACTAACCTCCCAGCTATAACACATGCTCAACTTGAGGTGTAATAACAATAGTTAAATAATGTACTAAATGCCTAACAAACGACAATTTACGAACTTAAGAAAAACATGGATGTGGACAATGTCGAGTGAAAGAAGAGTTGACCTGAAGGTCTGAGGAGATTGCACAACAAATGACACAACCAAATGACGAATGTGGTGAAGACGTGCGAGGTGACACATGGCCGAGTGTGATGCAACCATGAGAGCCCCTTCGTTGGACGAAAGAAAGTGTAGAATGTGAACCTTCTATAGAGTCCCCTTGGGATGAGGGAAGATAAGGTGTGCAAACACTAGAGATGGGATGAGGGAAGATAAGGTGTGCAAACACTAGAGCCAATTTTGGTAGAATGAAGACACAAACAATAGCGACGACATCGTTTGGGTGACAGATGGAGCATTGTTGCTATAGATTGAACGGTAGGAGGGAATTCCTCAGATAGAAGAGATGGTTTTCGAGGGAAACATTGTTGTTGGTAGAAGACAAGCAAATGACCAATATATGACACGTTGAAGAGAACAAGGGGGCAAAACACAAACATGAGCGGTCAAAAGTTGTTACTGCAAAGAATGTTCACGTAGGAGACATTCGTGTATATGGAGGTGACAAAGTAACTTGTGCAAACAAACGAGGTGTTTGAGTAACTCCAATATCGACAAAAGTGCATGAGGGTTTGAAGGTGCACCAGTCAAGAGTTTGACACAAAGACAATCACAACGGAGCATGTGGGGAAGTGGGTGGAGTCTTAGCACTTGAATGGAGCTGATGTTTGTATACTTGCGGTGAAGGTCATGTATCTTTAGCACGAACGTGGAAAATGAATGAATAACAAATGGAGTAGTCAGATGCAACTGTTTCTAGCTACGCCTAGATTAATAGTAATGGATTGGAACCTATTCGTGTAGGCTTTGTTCAATTCTTGGGAGGACCTCAAACAAGACTTCAAAAAGGAATATAAAGTTTTGCATGATGATATAAAAATCACCAACAAAAAAAAAATATATATATATATATAAAAGGGGGATGAGGATGTCAAGTCTTACAACCACCAACTAAAGGAACTTATTGACAAGATGGAAAAGCAACTTGTTGACAAACTTGAAAAACAATGGTTTATGGATGGACTTATTTATAAGTTTTGGAAAAATATGAAGGTTGTATTTTTAACATCATACAAAGAGGCTTTTGATCGAGCCTTAAACTTGGAAAATGAGATTAAAAAACTATGGTGAGAGGAAGTTAGAGTAGAGATGAGAGTAGCTCTGATAGTGTTGAAGATAAGGAGACAAAGTTCGCATGGTAGAGTGACATCATGCACGATGTTTCAGAGGACGATGTTGGACAATCACAACATGATGAGAAAATGAGGGAGGATGACATTGCATACGAGATTGTGCGAGTGGAAGTAGTAATGGCAGAACTGTTTGGTTCTAAGTTGATAGAGTAGCGTGTGGAGATTGAGTGGATGGAGGAGTGCACCAACAATGATTTGTCCATGGAGAGCGCAGTGGGAGCTATAGATAATAAACACATGGAGAAGATCACACCTTTAATGCCACATGTCAAGAAGGCTTGTCGAGATGGGAGTAGTGCACAACCCATTGACTTAGTCAAGAAGGTGCGATTTCAACAAGGACCTTGACCTTGGATCACGTCCCAAACAATTTGCAGAGAGGGTTTGAGATTTCACCTACCTTGGGGATGGATGCATTTGCATGACAATGAGCAAGTAGGATCCTAGTTGGAGCAGAGGGAGCTTGTCGAGGAGGAGACAGTCCATGAGAAGGAGATTGGTCATGAGTAGGAGACAATTCTTGAGGAGATTGAGCAACAATATTTGCAGTGAGGTGCATGAAAGGGGGAGGATATTGCCACTAATTTAGAGGAAGGTGGTGTAGATAGGGAAATAGATGGGGCTGAGAACAAATTTCATTAAGACCAACCTCCTTATCTCAAGTTGATAGAGCTGCCAGCTTTGAGTGCCCTTGACATCTTTGAAGGGGTAGCAGATTCATAGTGTCATAGGGTTTTACGATTAATTGATTAATGTGATAGCATGCATGTGAGAGGATTTTCTGGCTAATTCATTGGAGTAGTGCCAAATATGGGTGATGTGTATGATGAGCGACATTGCCAAAGTATATAAGTGGTCTTCCAGTGACACTAGATGCATCTAGCTAGAGAAGTTTGCTAGTGATTGAACATAGGAGACTTGGGAGGGCACCCAGACCAAGTTTTTGCTCGGCGAACTACAATTGCCATTTTGGACTCTATCCCTATATCATCATTCCTTGTATATCTGTTTGATGGATGCACATGCACAAGGGCACCCTACTCCTTGCATAGTGAAGAGTTACACCATTGCAGAGGATCTTAAGGTGCCTTATAATCAAGTCAACTATTTAGATTACCTGCATTAGTGGCTCTTTGTTGGAACCTAGGCATTGAGTGAGTTGCCAAAGCAATTGCACGGATTGGATGACGTTAAAGGCACTGGAGCTAAGAAAATGAAATGAAATGAAATATTATTAATGTCCGCGGTGGGCCAAAATAAAACCCAAGGGACTATAAGAAGTACAATAATGACCACGACTAGCGAGGCTAAAAAGCCCAACAAAGAAAAGAACTAAGAAAAATACAAGATCAAACCCGATAAACGGGCCAAAGAGAAAGGGAAAAGAAAAGAAAAGGGAGAGCAGAAGGGGGGAGGGCTGCAGTCCAACAGAGAGAAGTGCATGCCAAGAAGAACGAAGAGAGAGAAGGAGGGGGGAGGGAGCAGACCAGGAGGGGTAAGCTCCGAGAATCCCCCAAAAACTAATCTCTCCTAACAGTCGAGGCCGAAGTACCGGAGCTGAAGAAGTCCATAACATGTCTTTGCCCATTGCTAGTTCGTAACCCTGACAAACTGTTGGTGCGCTGTCTAGTGACCCTGCTTCTGTTCAAACTGGATGGTGTGGGGCGTTTTCAATCGAAGTCACCTGGTTCGTCGGATTTGGTGAAGTATGTTGTGATGAGCCGATGTTGAGGAGGGTGAGATCCATTTGGAGAACTTTTATGTCGTCGAAGCTGAGTTATCTCCCTAAGAAAGAGTGCGAGACAACGCTGGTCCAGGTATCTGAAGAAGGTAGAAACACATCGAGAGTTGTCCTTGAAAAGGCAATGGAACCTACCCCGGATCTCATAATAAATGGGACAACAAAAAATGAAGTGATGTAGGGTCTCAACTTCACCCAAGGAGCAAAACAAGCAAATCCGCTCCTCCATCGGAAGATGGTGATCTGACTCAATTCGGAGTTGGTGAGAACACACCCTGAGTTGCCCAATAGTGATCTGCAGACTATGCATTGTGTGCTGCTGAAGGTATTGTGGAGGAACTATTCTGCCCTCTTGTATCTGTAAGAAGTGCTCATGGTAGAAAGACAGCTTGGGGGAAAGAGGGGCAACAGGAGAGATCCATGTGCATCTGGTGTACACTAATATCCTTCCGAATCTCGTGGAGCATCTTCTCCTTAGTAAGTTGAGAGGGGGGGAGAACCCCCAAAGAATAAGGGGGCAGCCTGTCTATCTATATCTGAATGCTGGCTAGGAGAGTAGAAACCTGAAAATACCAGCTCCTCCGGCCTCCTCGAGAACTCGGAGAGAGTTCCATCGAGGAGCGAAGGGCGAGGTAAGGGTACCGCCTGCAACCCTCAGGGGTATCTTCGAAAGTACGGATCCTGTGAAGATAACCGATAATTAGGAAGATAATCTCAAGCGGGAGAGGAGAAGCCGCAAACTCTGCCAGAATAATAGAACGAGGGACTGTTCCCTTGCAACGAATGAATCGTCGAAGAAAGAGTGTCTGCACTCGTTCAACCAGTGACCACTCAGTCGGGCCAAGACTAGGGCCCCAAACCACTGACCCATAAGTAATAGTTGGCTTGACCAAAGCGTCAAAGATCCTCATCTTCACAGGTATATCCTGAAAATGTGCATTGAAGCAATTCCTCTCTAGCAAAGACAGAGCTGCATACCCATTACACAATCGGACCTGGGCGGCGGGTTTCATACCAAAAGTGGGACCAGTGAAAAGAACCCCCAAATACACATAAGAGGTGGTGATTTCGACCTCCTGGTCCTGGAAAAGGAAGTGGAGATGGGATAGAACCTCTTTGGTAGTATTGAATACCATAACCTTGGTCTTAGAAAGATTCACTATCAACTGTCTCGAGTCACAAAAAGCGGCAAGTGTGTCCAGATGACGTTGAAGCCCCTCAGGGGATGAGGCCAAAAGAACAACATCATCAGCAAAGAGGAGAATAGAAATCAACACATGGTGAAGAAGGCAACCATCCTCTGGGTGAGCGTTCTCCCTGATAAAAGTCTCAAGGTCGTCGATAAAGATCCCAAAAAATGTCGGCGAAAGGGGGCATCCCTGTTTCACTCCTATGGTGCTAAGAATATTGGATGAAAGCCCTTGAGGGGAGCGAAACTGACCTTTCACTCCTATGGTGCTAAGAAGATAGAGAAGGAGCTATGACTCTTAGGGGAGAGAGACAAATCAGAGGTGACATTTTGCAAGACTGAGATGGAGTCCTTACATCATAAGGACCAAGAGCAAATTGTATAGTGTGATCAGGAGATAGCTGACAGAGATCAGCGAATCATTGTGTTGGAGGTGGAGATGCACAAGATAACCTAGAAGATTACTATTCTTAAGTGGGGGGCTCAAGAGAAGAATCGGGATTTTCAGCGACATGGTCTGTAGTGGGGATACATACGGACTTGGGCAAGGAAATGCAGCAGAAGTACCTCACCATGAAAATAGAGATTTGGCTATGGAGTCTCTTTTTGTCATGCAGACAGTGCAGCCAGTTAAATAAATTTGCCTACTATGTTCTAGTGATGCGGCCAGCAAGGACATTGACCAGTTAGGCAGGAAGGGAAGATGTAGGTAGCAGATCTGACATAATGCCACCTCAAGCACTACTTCAGTAGTGAGCCGCCAAGTATGAGTTCACGACATGTATGAGTATTTTGACTTGTATATTGTCTATAGTTGATAATTAATTTTGTGTAGGTTGTTGTTTGTGGGTGTGCGACATGCTTTGTATAAAGTGAAGGATTCTTTTTTTGTTTTACATATATGTATATGAGTGGGTAGTTAGTGTTTTGACAGTTACCAACTATATCTTGCTTATTCCTTTTGTATATATATCCCTTGCTTCCCCTTTAGGGAGGGTAGCATATGAGAGTGGAGCGTATATAGCGTATTATATGGTTTTGCGTTATTGTGCTCGTGATTATTGTATCATCTTGAACTAGCTGTAGTTTGAGTGTTGCAGGCCTTGGATGCATTATATATTCATCTGTCAATCTATTGTTTACCTTGTGCGATCATTGCTTTGCATACAAATGGATTAATTTTAGCATTTGTGAATGAGTTACTTCCTTCCTTGCATTTTATGTCCTTGTGTACAGAATACCAAACCTGTTGTGCTACACAAACTTCATAATATGAACCTTTTCAAGCAGCCTTGATTTATATGATCTCCTTCTAGGTGCCGTTGATTACCATGATTTCCTTGAATAACTCTCTTTGCATCTCTAGTAAGAGGGTTATGAATTTCATCATATTGGCATAATGAATTGAATAACCTCTCTTCTCCTATCTCAGGTCTCCTGTACTCCTTCTTCTTCTATACCTTTCCTGTCTCATCATTCTCTTCTGTCCATGAGCATAATGAATTGATGAAGGGACTTGTCCTTGTTGTTCATACATTCTTTTATTCTTCCAGCTGTGTTTAATTATTTCTAGCAAACCCACTATTTAAAATTTTGGGTGGGGGAACCATTAGCATCTCATAGAGAAATACAAATACATAAAACAGTTCATAACAAAACTCTGGTGTCATACACACGCATCAGTCACATGCCCTAAAACACCTGTCCTTTAGGGTCTTACTTTATAAATGATGGGTATGATGCTGATTGTACATCTATGATTAGACAACTTTTATCTAGACTCCTCTACAACCCCTTTTCATTTCCTTCTATATCTTTCACAATATAAACAACAGTGCCATGTGTCAAAGAAGAAATGAACTTTTGACATGACCTTTACACATACTCTAAAACCTGCTAGTATTACCTCCTTCACCTGAATGCTCCTTCCCTCAGCATTGACTCTCAAACATTAACCTCTTACGGATCTACGTATAATGTTTTTCAACTTCCAATCAGCCAAGGCCACTTAATCAAGGGCATTATCAGACTTTGTTTCAAACCATGTAGTGATTGTCAATTTTTTGAAACCTGTTTGAGCTATGGATACTCTTTCTTTAATGTATGGAGACTATCGCTTTTGCTATCGTATCTCATGAGGACTGTCTGCTTATAGACTTATAGTTATTGCCACACATTCTTACATTTGTTTTTAGGATTTTTGGGCTTATGTTCTTTTGAAATCTGTCTTCTTTTCTTTTTATTTAAATTTGTTTATAAAGTTTTGTTAATTTTCCTTTTTACCCATTATGGATGGTGTTTTAGTCACCTACCCAGTTATGTCATCATTGCTAGCCATACACTTCAGTTCTATACTGGCTATTTTGGTCACTTGTGGAAAATAGTATAATATAATTTTATTTTACTTCAACTAGATCTATTGCCTTGGATTTTGGGAGAGCCTCTTCTTCTATGCCTTCTCATATTTCTTCATGTACTACTTGTTCTAGCTTCTCTCTAAATGGCACCTTTGGATCCATTGGTAATTGCATTGTAGTGCGTCATTCTTCCTTGCGTATGAATGAAGATTAGGGGATCTAGCTTCCATTTTTTTTAAAACTTTTCCTCTATCGAAATTCCTCAGCATAATTTTCTAGTTCCTATAGAACTTGTGTCTATCTGTGTTATTGTGGCCACTTGTATACTTATTCTTTGCTCTAAAGTTTACATCTGTGTTCCATGAGACTTGTCTCAGGATTTAGAATCTGTTTTGGAGACGTCCATCGTCTTGGAAAGGTGTGCCGCTGTCCCAGTGCCTTATTGTAAGCGCGTCCTACTGTCCTAGAGATGCACCCCACGTCTTGTACCATCCCTGTCTGAAAAACTTCATAAAATAGAGGTTTACATTTTTTAAATCCTTACGTTTAGGGAGGAGATACTTTGGGCATTTCTTTCATAGTTACTCTTGTTGGCTGTGCTTTTGAGGTCCATTGACCTTTTAAAAATTGGTTATATGAGGTTTAAACAGGGCCCACCCATATTAACTTGTGACTTCATTATCATGGTACTGTCCTAGAGATGCATCCCTATGTCTTGCACCATCCTTGTCTGAAAAACTTCTTAAAATAGAGGTTAACGTTTTTTAAATCCTTTGCTACTTTTAGGGAGGAGATACTTTGGGCATTTCTTTCATAGTTACTCTTGTTGGCTGTGTGCTTTTGAGGTCCATTGACCTTTTTTTTTAAATTGGTTATATGAGGTTGAAACAGGCCCCACCCGTATTAACTTATGACTGCATTATCATGGTATTTTGACAAACTAAAAAATTACAGTCGCCTTATTGTGGAAGTGTAATGTGGGGATTTGAACTCCAGTTGCTCTCATAGACTGCATCCCATTCATTGCTCTACAATGTCTTGGACAATCTCTTTACACTTATAACAAGTCTTAAGACATTCAAAGTCCTTTTGAGTAACTTAACTTCTTAAACTTTAGACATCTACACTGGTTTAGGACATATAATTTGTGCTCTCACCATTTCTACCAATGACCATAATACTTGGCAATGATGTTCATTACAATTGACTTTTTCTGGAGTCTGAGTTTAGTCTAACATTGTATGACAAACACACAAAGAGCACAACCAACCATATAAACCTGTGTTCCATGGGGACACATCCCTGGGCTTTTATACTTACAATGATGTGTCCCTTAGGGAATGGGGATGGGGGACGCAGTGGGGAAGTCCCTACGTCATCCCCTCTAATGTCCTTACTGTGCCTCTCCTTATCCTCATTTCTGGATGACTAGGCATCTCCATGAGGGATGGGATGATGCCTAGGCATCCCTTGCATAATACATTGTGTTACACAGCTGAAATCTGGAGACTTAATATAGAGAGACAAGAATAGAAATGCATGGGAGACTGCAATGTTGAAATTAGAGAGTTGTTTGCGTAATATAGAGTTGTCAAGAGATGACTAGGCATCCCCTTGAGGGACAGGAGAATGCCTAGGAGCCTGTTGCATAATATAGTGTTACACAGGCGAAATATGGAAATTTAATATAGAGAGACAAGAATAGAAATGTATGGGAGCCTGCAAAGTTGAAATACAGAGAGTTGTTTGCATAATGTACAGTTGTCAGAATAATAAACAATGGAAGTCTAGAAACGTAATTCCCCAATATTTCAAAATTGAAGACTTTCCAGTGAGATGAATGCAAATGTATAGGGTTCTGCACAGCTTCTGTTGAAAGTTGAAATACTTAACTCTAACATGCCTAAAGAGTTCTGCAATTTATTTATGTCCATGCAAAGAATGCATGATAGCACCACAGAAAAGTTTTGGATATTTTGGGCCAGGTACAGGTAATAAAAGGAGTCGTCATTGAAAAAGAGAAGTTGAACAGAATATTTTGAACTTTGAAGAGCATCCCTGGCAGTCCAGTGGCCCAATTGCATTTAACAGTCACTGTATTCATCATTGTATTTTTCAGTTTGTCTATGGTTATTGATTAATGGGAAAACTAATGATTAACTCAAATTTGATATACTGTCTCCTTGACTGTCCCCATTTCTGCCAAAATTTGGGGGTGTCTTCCAACTGTCCTCTTTTCACATCTCTGCATTTCCTGTCTGCACCAAAAGGATACTCCATGGAACATAGTCATAAACATAAAATTATAATATTAAATGTAATGGCATATTGTTGATATATGCCTTGTTAGTATGTAAAGCCTAGAGTGACACAATGCCCACACTAAGATGATAGTCTTACTTTTGAATTGGGGGCCTCATATTCTTCAGATTGCCCTAGACAAGCACAGTAGTTGGAACCGCATAGTAATTTGTAATTAAAAAATGGAGTTCTCTGCAATTCATTTAATTTCTTGGAATTCAAAAGATGATGTAGAATATTAAGCATCTGGCTAATGGAAAAGCACATGATCTACATGGTTTGATAGCTGAAATGATTAAATGGGGAGGTCTTTATATAGTAAGTATTCTAAAGGAAACATATAATCAAGTAAAATATGGAATGGGTTTCCTCCATATTTGCAAGTCAGCATGGTCGTACCTATCTACAAAAATGAGGACATAAATAATGTAAGAAATAACAGAATTATCATGGTGAGCAACCTCTTTGTCAATCTATTAGAAAGGAAATTAAGTAAATGGTGAGAAGAAAAACAGTAAGGGCTTCTTTTCAAGCTGGTTTTCAACCTAAACACTCAACAAGTGACCATCTGATTTTTTTCTTTTTAGTTGGTTATGTGGATTGAAATGGGGCCCCACCCATATTATGTTATGACCACAATGGTATTACAACAACTTGGCAATTATGCATGCATCGCTTGGCAAGATTTAAACTTGTGTCTCCTCCTCTAAAGTTGAGGAATTTAACCAGTTGAGTTCATGCCATTTGACACAATTGACCATCTGATTACTCTTAGAGCTATTGCTGATAAAAGACAAGGAAAGACTAATTTCACTTATCTTTGCTTCTTGAATTTTGCAAAGGCTTTTAATACAGTGCCAAGAATAAATTTATGATAAAGAATGGAAAAATGAAGCGTCCCAATTGAGTGGAGACAAGCAAGACTATGCTTATAGGAAAAGATTCTGATGGAATTAGCAATACCAATAGATAGTAATAACGAATCCAAGAATGCCTCACTATTAACAGTAATATTGGCATAAAATTAGGTTGTCCTCTCTCACCCATATTATTTGATTTCTTCATAGATTAATTAAAAGAGTGGATAAAAAAAGATGGGGGAGGAGGTGTATGCATCATATGGTATGCTTTATTACTGCTGATTTTTACAGAAAATGTTGTACTATTGGCAAAACAGAAAGATAGCTTACAAAGACATTTGACCATAGTAGAAAAAATCAGTATTGGACTGGAAAAAGAATCGGAAAAAATTGGGAATCGGGGAAAATAGGCAAAAGAAAACCCCTGAAGAAAACGCAATTTTTCGTTGTAAAAAACTTTTTTCATGCATATCACAATGAATTAACATTAGGCAAATCCAATATTATTAGTGTAAGTGATACAAGCTTAAACTACACATGAAAGTGGCAAGTGATACAAGCTTAAAGCCTTAAACTACACATGAAAGTAACAAAACACATCTTAAATAAAGAAATTTTAATGCGTCCAAAATTCAAATATTCTTGTATTGCTTATAATATAAAAAGGGTACAAATTGAAAAAAGCTTTTTTCATGCATATCACAATGAATTAACATGCAAATCAAACATTAATAGTCTAAGTGATACAAGCTTAAACTACACAATCTTAAAGCATTAAAATAAACATGAAAGTGGCAAAACACATCTTAAATAAAGAAATTTTAATGTGTCCAAAATTCAAATATTCTTGTATTGCTTATAATATAAAAAAGGTACAAATTACATAATGTGCCATGTGTCATGACAAATACAATATCTCAAGATCTTTGAATGCCTTCGCCCAAGCAAAAGCTGTAGTCTCTCTTTGTCGTTGTGCCCGTGCCTCTTCTTGTGCCTTGGCTACTAACGATTGTCACCACCTGCATTGGGGGTCGAGGGCCAGTGCCCCTTGCGGGGTCGAGGGGCAGCACCCTTCGCGTATATCCATAAATGATGATTGCAATTGGTTTTAACTTTTACTCTCTCTTAAGACCCATGTGGTTTAATGAACCTATAGAACAAATAATCACTTTTAAATATTACTCCTATATACAAACATATTCAGCATCTTTTTATGGAGAATTTCATTAGTTAATAATGTATAGCATTGCTGTTGGTGGCTAGTGGATTCCTTCAAACTACAAAAAATCGATTGTTAGGATGCACTAGTGTGTTTTGTTTGGTGTGGTAGCAGGTAGGCAGACCCCTTTCTCCAGTTTGAAACAGGTAAAAATGAAGCAAAGTGAAAATAAAATTATATCGTTTTCTCTACCTGTGCGGCTGCGACTGATTTGTTTCTCTCCGGAATCATGAGTTTTTGGGAAAAAAAGGGCGAAAATAGCCGATTTTTCCAAAAAACTGATTTTCAATGCGATTCGAATCAGAATTCTGGCTGAATCAGAAAAAAACGATTTTCTAGCGATTTAATCGTGATTTTCTATTTTTTGGTGATTTAATCCGGATTTTCGCAACTATGCATTTGACAACTTTAGACAAATTCACAGCTATTCTGAAATGAAAGTTAATGTAAGCAAAACAAGGATAATGGTTATTGAGAGGGAGACATAATATAACATTCAAGTCTGAGAAATTGGAGGTGGTTCATTCATTGGTTCTAGTTACAATTGGAATGTTGGGGTAGAGAAATGCATAACAGGATGAATGAAAGCTCTTTATGTCATGCTAACTATATGTAGACAAATTCAATTATGGAATTAAAAATTAAGAAAATTCCTTTTTAAAACATTGTTATAAACTTACAAACAATAGTTTTATATGTTTGTCCCGTTTGGTTTCTTGGCCTATCAAAAGAAGTTTGGAAACGGTTTTTGCTAGAAATTCTAGGGCTTAAGGTTCAAACTCTTTACCTCATGATATTAGAATAAACTTCAATATTACCCCCTTTTTTTTGGCGTATCCTAGAGGAATCGATAACTTGTTACATTTTTTTATCCCCTCGTCGTGGGTTCGAAACCTGCTCCTTGTTACCACGATAACCTCCTATTGCGTTAGGTAAACTTTTTAACATAGCCGGCGGCGCTGGTGCGACACGCCCTCCAGTTCTATGAGGCCTGAGGGATTCGAACCGTTGTCTCCACCCTCCCAAGGGAGCACTTTGACCAACGGGCCGGAACCTCAGGCCTAACATGAATGTTACCATTAAAAGGAGAAGTGTTAAGCCAATTTTTGATATATAATCACAATAGAGCATATAGATAAAAACAGATTACCACATTGCATGATGCTTTCAACTCAAGAGAACGGTTGGTACTAAGATGACATAAAATGGATTAAAAAATAGGGAATTGAGGAAAGTGATTTACAAAGACTTCATAAAATAATAGATATACTTTGGCAATATCCTATGGAGAAAATTAGATTTTACAAATATGAGGTCAATCCAAAAGTCATACAAAGAGCAAATCACCTCCAGGAGAAGATTTCATTATAAAAAATGGATATAGTATCAGCTAATTTAGACTAAGTTCTCATCATCTTGCAATTGAAATAGACAGATGTTAATCAAGAAGAATCTATTTATTCTGCAAGGAAAGGGAAGTTGAGGATGAGAAACATGTGATATTACATTGTCCTGCATACTTACATCTAAGACCGTAGTACTTGCTGCAACATGATGACTTGAGCAGCTTATACAAGTTATTTACCATCTACAAGAGGTGGTGGATGTCTAAAGGATGTTTGGGAGCATTCCAAAATGAACGTGGACAGTACCTTTGTGGATCATTTCAGTGATATTATTGAAGTGAATTGCAGCTGGGATCTTCAAAAAAGGGAAAAGCTTATTTATGTAATTTGATTTTCTCTTCTCTTATTTATGTAATTTGATTTTCTCTTTTCTTTTTGTATGCGGATGCTCAACAGGATTGCGAGAAATATGAATGGTACTCTGGTTGTCACACCAAAGTACTGTAGGCTGATCCTGGGAGAAACCAAACTCTGCCAATAACTGATGAAGCCAAAGAGCCTCCTGACTGGCTGTAACAACTACCCTGTACTCTACCTCTGTAGATGATAATGCAATAGCCTGCTGCTTCTTGCATGACCAAGAAATAGGAGAAGAACCAAGACAGAAAATATAGCTGGAGGTGGAACGCCTGTCATCAACTGAACCTACCCAATCTGAATCAGTGTATCCCACCAACTCTGTAGAACCTCTACCATAGAGCAAACCAAAGTGTGTAGTGCCTCACAGATATCGGAGAATCCACTTGGCTGCCTGCCAATGACTATTATGAGGGGCCTGGGAAAATTGAGAGATCAAACCAACAACATAGGAAATGTCAGGGCGAGTATGAGTGAGATACAAAAGACTCCCTACTAAATGTCTATATAGAGTAGCATCACAAAGAGGTGAAGTGCAGGAGGAAGTCAAAGTAACCCTATATTGGAATGGCGTAGATGATGGCTTGCAATCAGCCATCCTGAACCGTTGAAGAAGATCTAGTGTATACTTCTGCTGACATAATGAAATCCCTGAATCTATCTGAGTGATCTGAAATCCAAGGAAGTAATGAGCCAATCCCAAATCGGCCATCTCAAATCTCTCAGAAAGAGAGCGCTGAACAGTCTGAATGTGAGAAGTGGAGCTACCAGTGAGAAGCAAATCATCAACATAGAGAACAAGAATGGTGATGTCCTCTCCATCTTACCAAATATAAACTGTAGCATCAAAATCATAGCGAACAAATCTAGTGGAGAGAAGGAAGGAATCCATCTTCTCATACCAAGCTCGAGGAGCTTGTTTGAGACCATAGAGTGACCTCTTTAGTCTACAAACAAGGGAAGAATCCTAAACAAAACCAGTAGGCTACTCCATATATATCTCTTCCTACAAGTCTCCATGCAAGAAGGCACTCTTCACATCCATCTAAAAAATAGGCCATGCCTGGGATGCAACAAGTGCAAGTACAAGCCGAACAGAATCCATCTTGGTGACAGGAGCAAAGGTGTCAATGTAATCAACACCCTCAACTTGTGAGAAACCCTTAGCCACCAAGCGGGCTTTGTACTTGTCAATGGACCCATCTGCTGCATACTTGGTTCGGTAAACCCACTTACAATGAACCAAATTTCTTCCCTTAGGAAGAGAAACAAGATCCCAAGTGTGATTCTTCATCAAAGAAGAATACTCAGCTGCCATGGCATCATCCCACTCCTGTATCCCATGAGCCTATGAAAAATACTGTGGATCACTAGAAACTGACTGACAAACAAGGCCAGTACTCGAGGAATGAGCATGTCTAGAAGGTGGAAGATCTTTGATGAAAGGTGTTGCCTCCTCAACTATGGTGTGGGCCCATCTAGGCATGGTGGCAGGAACAATGGTAGTTGGGGTAGGAACAATGGTAGCTGGTGTAGGATCCTCAATAGTAGGCTCTATATTAGAATGGTCCTCAGTCAGATCAAAAAAGGAAGGATCATGAGAATCATCAAGTGCAGAAGAAGAAGAAGAAGAAGGTGGACTAGGATCATGAGGAAGAAGGCGCTCATCAAACTGAACATGTGTGTGGAAAAGGACATCATGTGTATCAGGATCAAGGAGTCTATAAGCCTTCATATCCTCGCAATAGCCAACAAAAACAAGTTGCTTGCTCTTCCTATCCAAAGTCTTTCTTTTCTTCTTCGGAATATAGGCCCAAGCATGACTCCCAAAGACTCAAAAAAATGAGACATCGGGCTTGGAGCCAGACCAAGCCTCCTCTGGAGTCATATGATCAAGAGCTCTATGGGGTGTGCGATTCTGAATGTAATTTGCACAATTAACTACCTCAACCCAAAAAATAGGAGGCAAATCCCTAGAGTGCATCATGCAATTAGCCATCTCCTTCAAAGTTTGGTTCTTCCTCTCAGCCACACCATTCTGTTGTGGTGTGTATGGGACAGAATGCTGATGAACAATGCCATGTGTAGCAAGGAAGTCTAAAAATTCTTTATTGAAATACTCCCCCCATTATCTGTGTGAAGCTTCTTGATGCAACATGAAGCCTGATTCTCAACCAAAGCCTTGAAGACTTTGAAGTGAGAAAAAACATCACTTTTGTACTTGAGAAAATATACCCAAGTACGTCTTGAGAAATCATCTATGAAGGTCAATGCATACTTAGCTCCATTGAAAGAGGGATGTGGGAAGACCATCAAATCACTATGAATTAGCTCCAAGGGTGAGGATGCTCTATGGGACTTGCCTTTGGGAAATGGGTCTTGGTGTTGTTTCCCAAGTGCACAACCAGGACAAACACCATCAAGACAAGAAACCTTAGGCAAACCAACAACCATATCATGATTGTTCAACTCCCTCAAGTATCTGTAATTGAGATGACCAAATCTCTCATGCCAAAGTTTGCTCTCAGAGTCTGCATGAGAAACAAGGCATGTACCTGAAGAAGTATCATCAAAGCCCTCAAAATAATATAGTCTTGCACTATGATCAACAACCCCTTGTGCAATAAGTGAATCAGGTTCCAATAGACTTCTAATTTTAGCTCCCTGAGGTGTGAACAAAATAGTATTTCCCTTCCCAGAGGTGCAAATTTGATAGATAGAGAGGAGATTGGTGGAAATATCTGGAACATAAAGGGCATCATTGATGCGACCACCATCAATCAAAATATCACCTTTCCCTTTGACAGGAATGAAATATGAATCTCCAACTTCAATGCTAGAGGTAGAACTCGAACAAAGAGAGGCAAAGGACTCCTTAGTAGAGGTCATATGATGTGTAGCACCAGAATCCAAAACCCAATTGTGTGAAGAAGACTTAGTGGATCTTCCTTGGACATTCAAAGCCCTACCATGTTCTTTGGGAACATCAATTTTATGTTTCTTCATGGCATCTTCTAAGTCTTGCAACTTCTTCCAACATTTGGTTGCAGCATGACCACTCTTTCCACAATAGGTACAAGTGATAGGAGACTTATCCTTTTTCTTGGAAGACTCTTTAGGTTTAGATTCTTTAGGACTTGCTTGTGAAGGAGATGAAGTGGTTTTAGGCTTAGGTTTAAACTTGCCTTTGCCTTTAGAATTGGATGCTACTAAGGCCTTAGATGAAGAGGTAGAAGACTCAAGAGTGGAAAGCTTCATTTCTTCTCGAGTAAGTCTATCACAAAACTCTTCCAAAGAGGGCAATGTGACTTGGTCACCAAGAGCATCCATGGTGGAGAGAAAAGTGGAGGCAAATATTTGAAAGGGCCCCCTTAGTTTTGCCAAAATGTGATACACACATTCCTCTTCAGTTTTCTTTTTGCCACTTCCCTTCAACTGTGTCAAGAGTTCTTTGAATTTTGTGAGATAGTCAACAATGGTGGGGAAATCATCAGGAGACAAGGTTGTGAGTTCTGCATCAAGTTGCATGGATCTTATGTGATCAATTTTGCCAAATAATTTCTCCAATTTGTCCCAACTCTCAAAAGGAGTTGTACATCCTTCTAGGTGAAACCACAAACTTTCACTTACATTCATGCTGATTAGACCCATTGCTTCATACATTTTGCCCTTGTGAACAAATTTTTCATAGTCTTTTGTGAATTCAGGTTGTATTTCTTCAAGTAGGTGAGATAGTCCTTTTTGTGCAATTAGATTGAGCATACGTGGTCTCCATGTATGGTAATTATGTGGTGTGAGTGGTTCCATTGTTGTTGTAGGATTCATCTTGCAAATATTAAGAGAGCCAAACAACACAAATGGTGCAAAAATCCGCACCTACAATCAAACCCCCCACCCAAAAATTTTATTACCTTCGTACATCTGTATGACGTGGGTTACTAAAACACAACTAAAGCACGTTTGTTATAAAACGCAATAAAGCGCTTTTGTTATAGAACACAGTAAAGCGCGTTTGTCATAAAACTTAGTGAAGGGCGTTTTTATTTTAACGCAGTTAATAAAGCAACTTTTTTAATAAAGCTCTTTTATTTGGAATGTGCCACGACTTTTTTGGAATCTTCCTTTGTATTTCTATAAAAAGGGGAATGCCCCTTGCATTATAATAGTGCGAATGTATGAAAGCTAGTTGAGAATAATAAAAGAGAAAAGCTACCTTTTGCCCCGTGGTTTTTCCTTGCACATTGTGTTAGAAAATATAGCAAAATTATGTGCAAGCAGAAAAACACAATAACATAGGAAAAAACAGTAACACAGATTTTACGTGGAAAACCTGCAATGTGCAGGAAAAACCACAGGGCAATGGCAGCTTGATCTTTTATTGATTTCGGCAGAATTACATTCAATCAACATTTACATGCAAGGGGTCATTCCCCTTTTATAGAAAAAACAAAAACTGTTCGTTTCCTCTTCCAAAGGAAGAGTCCAAAAACTGTTCGTTTCCTCTTCCAAAGGAAGAGTCCAAAAAACTGTTTGTTTCCTCTCTCAAAGGAAGACTACAGAATACTGTTTGTTTCCTCTTTATAAGCTGCACCACCATGCACCTCTCTGCTAAAGAACATTGGAGATCTGGATATTGACTTCACCTCCTAACATTCTCCCACTTGAAGTCGATATATAGGAATTCTTTGCCTATGTTTTTCCATCCAAGTGCCAATTGCCCAATGCTGCCCTTATCACATTTTCAGCAAGCCCAGAGAAGTTTTGCACCACTCAAACTTCTCTGTCTTGACCGGCTTAGTAAGCATATCTGCAGGATTCACTTCAATGTCGATTTTATGCAACAGGATCCTACCTTCTTCCACCACATTTCTTATAAAGTGGTACTTGACATCAATGTGTTTCGTGCGATCATGGAATGTTGGGTTCTTCACTAGCTGAATAGCACTTTGGCTATCACAATGCAACGTAATTTTCCCTTGCATTACCTTGAAGTCACCCAATAGTCACTCTAGCCAAATTGCCTCTTTGCTGGCATGAGTCGCTGCAATATATTCTGCTTCAGTGGTTGATAAAGCCACCACAGACTGCAACTTAGAAGCCCAACTCACAGCTCCACCAGCAAGAGTGAACCACCAGCAAGAGTGAAAGTATATCTTGTAGTGGATTTTCTCCCATCTCTATCTCCACCATAATCAGAATCCACAAAACCTTTAACTTGCAAACTATCCGATCCGTAGTAAATAGCAACATCTGAAGTGCCTCTTAAATATCTAAATATCCACTTCACCGCATTCGAATGCTCCTTACCAGGATTTGCCATGTACCGGCTAACTACTCCCACTGCTTGGGCATTATCCGGTCTGGTGCTCACCATGGCATACATGAGGCTTCCTACTGCTGATGAATACAGTACACGAGACATGCTTGTCTTCTCTGCTTCTGTTCTAGGACATTGGTTGGAAGACAATTGTAAGTGTGATAGAAGTGGGATACTAACTGGTTTTGCATTTTGCATATTGAAGCGCTGCAGAATCTTTTCTATATATGACTTTTGACTTAACCAGATCTTTATTCCTTTTCTGTCCCTGTGTATCTGCATCCCTAAAATTTGGTTTGCTGCTCCTAAATCCTTCATTTCAAATGTCCTAGCCAACTGAGCCTCAAGATCAATGATTTTCTTCATGCTGGGACCTGCAACCAGCATATCATCAACATACAACAACAAAATAATAAAACTGCCATCATCAAACCTCTTATAGTATCCACAATGGTCGGCTTCACTCCTGTTGAAACCTTGGCTCTTCATGAAGGTGTCAAATTTCCTGTACCACATCCTTGGCGCCTATTTCAACCCGTACAGAGATTTCTTCAGTTTGCAAACCAGATGCTCTTTGCCTCTTTCCTCATAGCCCTCAGGCTGATCCATATAAATCTCCTCCTCAGATCACCATGCAAGAAAGCAGTCTTTACATCAAACTGCTCCAATTCTAAATCCCGTGCAACTACAAGTGCAAGTAGAACTCTAATAGTTGTCATCTTCACAACTGGAGAGAAAATTTCATTAAAGTCAATACCTGACTTCTGCACATAGCCTTTTGCCACCAAGCGAGCTTTATAGCGTTCCAACAGCCCATCGCTGTTCTTCTTCACTTTGTACACCCACTTGTTTCCAACAGTCTTTCTTCCAGGTGGGAGATCCACAAGTTCCCACGTTTTATTCTTGCGAAGTGCCTCGATTTCCTCCTCCATGGATTTCCTCCACTTTTCTGCATTTTCAGACTCTCTAGCTTCCTGAAATGAACTAGGCTCACCATCATCAGTTAACAAAGCAAAAGAGGACTGATAAACATGAGAGTACCTTTCCGGACACTTTTGTGGACGCGTAGATCTTCTAACCCAATGATCTGTTGATTGTGGCTCTTGGTGTTGTGACTGTTGTTGCTGCTCTACTTACTGTTCTACTTGCTGTTTTGCATGCTGGTCAAAAATTTCAGCATGCTGATTTTCATTTTCATCTTCGTTCATGTCTACTTCAACTGGTACAACATTAGGTGTTTGCTGTACCTCCTTCCTTTGCATGGATTTTTCATCAAAAATAACATCTCGGCTAATAATTACCTTGTGGGCAGTAGGATCCCACGGTCTATACCCCTTTATTACATCTCCATTGCCGAGAAAAACACATTTGCTTGACTTCGGGTCAAGTTTGGACCTTTTTTCTTTAGGCACATGGGCAAATGCATCACAGCCAAAGGTACGCAAATGAGAGTAATCAAATGGCTTACCACACCAAACCTCCTTTGGAATCTGTCCATCCAACGTAGCTGTAGGTGACTTGTTAATGAGGTAAACAACTATATTAACAGCCTCTGCCCAGAACCTTCTATCCAACATGGATACGCTGAGCATGCTTCTTGCACGTTCCATGATTGTGCGATTCATCCGCTCAGCCACACCATTTTGTTGTGGAGTATATGGTACAGTCTTCTGGTGCTTAATTCCTTCCTGCATACAAAATTTATCAAATTCCTTGGAGCAATATTCATCCCCATTAGCTGACCTAAGACATAATACAGGCTTGCCCAAACTTTTCTCTACTCGAGTTTTGAACTCTTTAAATTTTTGCAAAGCTTCCAACTTCTTCAGAAAATAAACCCACACTCTCCTAGAATAATCATCTATAAATGTCAGAAAATAGATGGCACCATTTAAGGACTGAGTGGGGACTGGTCCAAATATATCCGAATGTATAAGTTGCAGAAAATCAGAACTCTTACCAAGGCTTGCAGTACACCGAACCTCTTTTGTTTACCAAAAATACAGTGCTCACACAAGTCTAAATTGCAAGACTTAATCCCAGAAAGCATACCTCTGTCATGCAGAATTTTCAGACCTTTTTCACTCATATGGCCTAGGCGTTGATGCCATAGCATTACTGCATCCTGAACTGAAGTTGCTGCTGCTGCATGGTTTGTCACCGTATCACCGCATAAACGATATAGGGTCCCATAAGATTCTCCCTTTGCTACTACAATAGCACCTCTAGTAATTTTGCAATAGTTGTTACCGAAAGTGACAGAATACCCTAGCTTATCCATCATCTTGATTGAGAGCAAATTCTTTCGCAAATCTGGCACATGTCGCACATCACATAACATCCTTTCTCTACCATCATTCAGCCTGATCCTTATGTCCCCTCTTCCCACAATTTCTGAAGGGTGATCATCACCCAAGTAGACCTTCCCACCACTATATGGCTGATATTTGTCAAACCAGTCTTTGTGAGGAGACGTGGAAAGATGCACCCGAGTCCAAAACCCAGGTATATAAAACAAATCTGTTGTTGCTAATACAGAAAGCCTCACATGTTGCCGTCTCTCCAGAATTTACTGTACTGGCCTCAGCTGAAGGCTGAAATTGGTTTTCACCATTTTTTTCCTTTTTTAACTGCCAACAGTCCTTCTTTGAGTGCCTTGGCTTCCCGCAATGCCAGCACTTCCCTTTCAGCTTGCGTCCTTTAGACTTAGATCTGGTCTGTGATCTGCTTTGTTGAATCTTCTCGAAAGATCGACCTCTTACAGCTAGGGCTTCATTGGTTGAGGGTTCTAAAGACGTTTTCCGCCTCAACTCTTCTGCCAACAAAGCGGCTACCACATCATCAAAAGTTAGAGCTCCTGATGATGAATTGTTGATGGTCATCACCAAATGATCCCAAGTCTCCGGGAGGGAACAAAGTAGGGTGATAGCTCTGTCCTCATCCTCCATATTCACATTAATTGAAACCAGTTTACTGATAAGGGCCACAAATGAGCCCTCCTTCATCCTTAGGCTGTAAAGCTGTTTTTTCAGAAAAACCTTATTTGTTGCAGATTTCGTCTCATACAACTTTTCAAGCTTCTTCCAAAGGGCTTCTACGGTTTTTTCTTCAACAACATTGAACAAGACGGAGTCCGCTAGACATAGACGGATTGTAGAAACCGCCTTCCTATCCAGCGTTGCCCACTCCTCATCTTTCATGCTGTTTGGTTTACTCGCGACCCCTTTCAAGGCTAGGGCTTGGTCATTTTGAACCAACAAATCCTCCACCTTCATCTTCCATAGGGCGAAGTTCCTGCCATCAAACTTTTCAATCTCAAACTTGGTTACACTTCCAGTCATTGTTGCAGCTCCCACTCGCACAAAACCCTAGGCTTTGATACCAGATGTTAGAAAATATAGCAAAATTATGTGCAAGTAGAAAAACACAATAACATAGGAAAAAACAATAACACAGATTTTACTTAGAAAACCTGCAATGTGCAGGAAAAACCACGGGGCAATGGCAGCTTGATCTTTTATTGATTTCGGCAGAATTACATTCAATCAACATTTACATGCAAGGGGTCATTCCCCTTTTATAGAAAAAACAAAAATTGTTCGTTTCCTCTTCCAAAGGAAGAGTCCAAAAAACTATTCGTTTCCTCTTCCAAAGGAAGAGTCCAAAAAACTGTTCGTTTCCTCTTCCAAAGGAAGAGTCCAAAAAACTGTTTGTTTCCTCTCCCAAAGGAAGACTACATAATACTGTTTGTTTCCTCTTTATAAGCTGCACCACCATGCACCTCCTCTCCCAAAGGAAGACTACATAATATTGTTTGTTTCCTCTTTATAAGCTGCACCACCATGCACCTATCTGCTGAAGAACATTGGAGATCTGGATATTGTCTTCACCTCCTAACACATTGCAGGGTTTCCACGTAAAATTTCGTGTACTGTTTATTGTTGTTTTAGTTTGCTTGCTTTTAAATTTCCCAACATTTGGTATCGGAGCGAGGTTCTTTGAAAACTCTTTGGTCAAGGTTTTGTGCGAGTGGGAGTTGCAACAATGATAGGAGGTGTAACCATGTTCGAGATTGAAAAGTTCAATGGTAGGAACTTTGCCCTATGGAAGATGAAGGTGGAGGATTTGTTGGTTTAGAACAACCAAGCCCTAGCCTTGGAAGGGCTTGCGGGTAAACCTGACAGCATGTCAGATGAGGAGTGGTTAAAGCTGGACAAATTCGTCTCTGCTTAGCAGAGTTTGTCTTGTTCAATGTTGCTGAAGAAAGATCCGCAAAAGCCCTCTGGAAAAAGCTTGAGAAGTTATATGAGACTAAATTAGCAATAAATAAGGTCTTCTTGAAAAAGCAACTTTATAGCCTGAGGATGAAGGAGGGTTTATCTATGGCAGATCATATGAATGAGTTAAATACTCTAATCAATAAGCTGGTCTCTGTTGATGTGAATATGGAGGATGAAGATAAAGCAATTACTCTACTTTGTTCTCTTCCGGACACCTGGGATCATTTGGTGATGACCATCAACAATGCATCATCAGGAGCTCTAAGGGTTGATGATGTCATAGCCGCTTTGTTGGCAGAAAAGTTGAGGTGAAAGTCGTCTCTGGAACCTTTAACCAATGAAGCCCTAGCTGTGAGAGGTTGATCTAACGAAAGGAGTCGACAAGGTAGATTACAGTCCAGGTCTAAGTCAAAAGGATGCAAGTTGAAAGGGAGGTGCTGGCATTTTGGAAAGCCAAGGCACTCTAAGGAGGACTGTTGGCATCTAAAAACGGAGAAGAATGGTGAAAAGCAAAATCAACTATTAGTTGAGGCCAATACAGGATATGCAGTAGAGATGGCAACATGTGAGGCCTTCTGTACCAGTAGTAGTAAATCTATATTATATACTTGGGTTTTGGACTGGTTTGTCAAATATCAGTCCTATAATGGAGGGATGGTTAATTTGGGTGATGACCATCCTTTAAAAATTATGGAAAGAGGGGACATAAGGATCAGGTTGGACGATGGTAGAGAAAGGATGTTATGTGATGTACGACATGTGCCTGCTTTTTGGACTGGTTTGCTCTCAATCAAGATGATGGATAAGCTTGGGTATTGTACTACTTTTTGTAACAATTATTGCAAAATTGCCAGAGGATCCCTAGTAGTAGCAAAAGGAGAACCTTATGGGACCCTATATTGTTTGTGTGGTGATACGGTGACAAACCATGCAGTAGCAGCAACTTCAGGCAATGCTCAGGATGCAGTAATGCTATGGCATCAACGCCTAGGGCATATGAGTGAAAAAGGATTGAAAATTCTGCATGACTGAGGTATGCTGTTTGGGATTAAGTCTTGCAATTTAGACTTGTGGGAGCACCGTATTTTTGGCAAACAAAAGAGGGTTCGATTTACTGCAAGTCTTGATAAGAGTTCTGTTTTTTTGCAGCTTATACATTATGATATATTTGGACAGGTCCCCACTCAGTCCTTAAAAGGTACTAGATATTTTCTGATATTTATAGATGTTTATTCTAGAAGAGTGTGGGTTTATTTTCTGACAAATAAGTTGGAAGCTTTGGAAAAATTCAAAGAGTTCAAGGCAAGAGTAGAGAAAAGTTTGGGCAAGCCTATTTTATGCCTCAAGTCAGATAATGGGGGTGAATATTGCTCCAATGAGTTTGATTAATTTTGTACACAGGAAGCGATTAAGCACCAGAAGACTGTGCCATATACTCCACAACAAAATGGTGTGGCTGAGCGGATGAATCGCACAATCATGGAACTTGCAAGAAGCATGCTTAGCACATTTGGGTTGCAGAAAAGGTTTTGGGCAGAGGCTGTTAATACAACTGCTTACCTTATTAGCAGGTCACCTACAGTTGGGTTGGATGGACAAATTCCGGAGGAGGTTTGGTGTGGTATGTGGTAAGCCAGTTAATTACCCTCATTTGCGTGCCTTTGGCTGTGATGCATTTGCCCATGTGCCAAAAGAAAACAGGTCCAAACTTGATCCAAAGTCAAGGAAATGTGTTTTTCTCGACTATGGAGATATAGTGAAGGGGTATAGACTATGGGATTCTATTGCTCACAAGGTAATTATTAGCCGGGATGCTTTTATTATGAAAAAGCCATGCAAAGGAAGGAGGTACAACAAACACCTGAAGGTGTACATGTTGAAGTTGATATGAACAAAGCTGAAAATGAAGATAAGGATGTTTAAGTTTTTGATCAGCATGTAGATCATCAATTTTAGCAGCCTGAACAGTCACAAGACCAAGAGCCACAACCAACAGAACATTGGGTTAGAAGATCTACACGTTCACAACAATGTCCGGACAGGTATTCTCCTGATTTTCAGTCCTCTTTTGCTTTGTTAACTGATGATGGTGAGCCTAACTCGTTTCAGGAAGCTGGAGAATCTAAGAATGCAGATAAGTGGAGGAAAGTCATGGACGAGGAGTTGGAATCTTCCTTTGTATTTCTATAAAAAGGGGAATACCCCTTGCATTATAATAGTGCGAATGTATGAAAGCTAGCTGAGAATAATAAAAGAGAGAAGCTGCCTTTTTCCCCGTAGTTTTTCCCTGCATACTGCAGGGTTTCCGCGTAAAATCTCGTGTACTGTTTATTTTTGTTTTACCTTGCTTGTCGCAAACTCATTGGGCATGTGTGCGTATGCTTATTGCAACTACTTCATGAAATTCCCATATCATATGGCTTCTAGTTGCTCAAGACCTTGTGACATTGACTTAAGGAAATTAGCTGTATAGTTGACTAGTGTAGTTTTGTAATGAGTTTGTTGATCAAGGAATGGGCCTTGTTGATGGTTTATTGCCCAAGGAAAAGTGCAAGTGTTGTTAATTTATTTATTTTTTGCAACATGGTTTACTACATTTTATTGTTTCAAACATATTTCAGGGTCTTTGTACTTATTTGTGATCCCAATTTCTTTTTGCTGTTTTGTCTGTTAAAGACTAAAAAGACCTATTTTATTTGTCTCTGCAGTGCCGACTATTATCATTGCTCATGAGTTTTATGATGCTCTTCCTATTCATCAATTCCAGGTGGGTCTGTTCTGTCCATTAATATTTTATATTTTGCTTGAATGGTCCTATTGGAAGTATCTACAACTTCATTTGTAGTTCATTTTGAAAATATTGACTCTCACTCAACGGTGACTTTTCTTTGACTGAGGTTTTTAATATATTGTGACTTGAGTACATTCAAGCGAAAGTTTCTCAATAAATTGAATGACTAAACCAATCTCTCTCACGAAATGGAGTGGCACTTGACCTTCTATTAGTATGCTTCTTTCTGTATAAAGAGACTATGGAGCTTCATGAGTACAAGTCGATGTCTTAGAGTCTCTGTCATACGTCTGACACAGTGAACATACATATTACAAACTTGTGTCCATGGAATGCGTGCTACATATGGACAAACTTATTAAATATCAAATGAATAAAATACACAGATTCCTATGGTATCACTATTATATTATTGACTATTTAACTTGTTTATAAGAAATCTTCATGTCAGAAATTTGAGTTTCGAGCATTCTGCAGTGCAGAGTTATTTGCATCACATATCAGAAAACATCATAAATTTTGTTAAGAGTTAATTGAGGTGAAGGAATTGATTAATGCCTGTTGACTAAAGATTTCAAAATATCATTCCATGCTATAAATATGCAAAAGTACAGTCCTTTTTTTCAAGATGTAGCATTAAGAGACTTATACTTAAGAGGATGGACTAATCATACCAACTAGTGATAATAAGGTAAATTAACTACCAGATTTTCATTGTCTTATCTTTGCTTGCATCTCAATGGTGTCATTGTGCTGTGATTGAGGCTTTGTAAATATTTCGATGTCAAATGGACTAATCCATGAAATACTGTAATAGCATATGACAGAGCTCTGAATTCACACAAGATAGATGGAGACCAAATAATGAATTTTGTAGGAACCTGATGTCTAATAATAGAAGTGACTTATAATTATTATTAAATTACTTGATATAAAAAGGTTATAATTCTCAAAGAAAATGATCAGTTGTGAAAAAAGTCAATTGTGGTAATGGCTAATTTTAATGCAGTAAAAATTCTATGAAACCATTCTCCACTTAAATACTAGTGTGCAAAAATATTGACTACTACTATATCCACGACTGGGTTGTCTCAAAATGGGAATAGTTTTGAGATATGGTAGGCTTATAAGGCCAATACATGCACTGAAAGTTTTGTCAATCCAAAAGTGGGTTTTGGGGTGAAATTCCTAGGTTCGGTGTGCTATCACCTTTCTTCTCTCCACTTAAGGTATTTGTTAGTTTTAGGTGTCCTTTATAATTTATATTATTACCGAAGTACATGAGCTTCAACTGGGTTGTCTCAAAATGGTAATAGTTTTGAGATATGGTAGGCTTATAAGGCCAATACATGCACTGAAAGTTTTGTCAATCCAAAAGCGGGTTTTGGGGTGAAAATCCTAGGTTCCATGTGCTATCACCTTTCTTCCCTTCACTTAAGGTATGTTTTAGTTTTAGGTGTCCTTATAATTTATATTATCACCAAAGTACATGAGCTTAAAAAGGTCATAGAAGACTGATCATAAACAAACTCATTTGGAAAAATGACTAACTTTAACACGATGAAAACCCTCTGCTACTAAAATATTTGTGCAAAAAAAAAAATGAATAAATAAATTCTTACCATGATAATGGATTTAAACTTGATCAAGCCAATAAGGAACAATATTTGTTTAGAAGATGTTCAACATTATGGTCAGGATTTTGAGGTCGAATGATGGAATATTAGAATGGGACCTTGCAGAGCTTTGAATTATGTCTTTAAAAATACATCACAAAGCCATGACTGAAATGTAATTATAGCACAAAACCCTAAATGTTGAAAATAATTTGATTACATAGAATATGCATATATAATATAGTAGATTCCTATTAATTGCTCATTAAGCGATTATGGTATTAATGTAGTACTTGTGCACATGTTGTGACTTTATGCAGAAAACACCTCGTGGATGGACTGAGAAACTGATTGATATTGCAGAGGACTCGTAAGTTACTTGCTAAGTAATGAAATGTTGCTTGATGTGTTTTTATGTTGTTTCAAGTAACTGAAGTGCTGTTTTCTTTTTGGTCAAAAGTGAAAGCAATCAGATTGGTTTATCTAACTGATTTACAGTGATGGTTTTCAATTTGTACTCTCCCCGGAACCAACAGCTGCCACCAAGCTCTACTTAGCTAAGCGCATTAAGAGGCTATCCCTAGATGAAATATCGAAGTTGGAACATGTTGAAGTATGCCCTCAAGCCATTGAATTGACAAAGAACATTGGAAAAAGAATAGAGGCAGATCGTGGTGGGGCCCTTATAATTGATTATGGACAACATGGAGTCATTTCAGACAGCTTACAGGTGTGAAGTACAACCCATACTTGCAAAAGAATATCCTTCTAGTATTGTTACTGTTCTTTACAGTTTCACAAAGTTTTCATGGAGTTTATTCTGAGCAGCTTGTCAAATATCAAACTCTATTGCAAGTTGTATAAAGAGACTCTTTGTTATGGCTGCGTATGGTTTCTTTTAGATTCTGAGATGGTTGTTTATTATATCCCTTTTTTTTTGAAGTTTATATGCATTTGTGGAAGAATTGCTAGATAATAAAGTACATCTTTGGGGGAAGTTTTTTTCAATTTCATCTGTATGGACATTATGCCTTTGTGTTTCTATGTGCATGTTTAATGAAACGTGTGCCTGCTATTCTGCTTTTGTTTTTTTTTTATAGAAATTTCATCTGAGAGTTGAACTAGCACGAACTGTGTCTTTTGCACGAGAATATGGAAAAAGATACCCACTAACAATAATTCCTCTCAAATGACATTAGCTCAACTAGTTAAATTCCTTGACTTTCAAGGAGGAGACTCTGGTTCAAATCCTACTAAGCGAAACATGCATAACACCAAGCTGTTGTAATACTACCATGTGGTCATGATGTAATATGGGTGGAGCCCATTTCATTCCCATATAACCAATTCAAAAAAGAAAAAATGAAAAACAATAATTCCTCTTGTCCATGTCCCATTGTTTATTTTAATAAGCCAAGAAAAAGTCCTGTTAAACTTGAAAGATAGTGTTCAAAATTGCTGGAACTGAGCTAAGCAGATATTGGAATTATAGAGACATTAAACTGAAGTAACTACAACTGTGAATCAGTTGCTGCTTAGCAGATATATCTTCTTCCTATAAATCTACAGGTGAGATTATAGAACCGGGAATCACATAAGACTTCAGGAATTCCATACTACTATTGCTGATCAGTGGAACAACTATAATGGCTAACAGACTGATTGTTGCACCTTTAATGCCTCTAAAGCAACAACAGAAACTGAAAAGAGACAATATCTTGTCAGAACATTTGAGAAACCAAGTTATTGCATACTCTTGGAAACCCCTGTTGTATCTGTATCTAGCATATCTATTAGCAAGCTGGGCATAAGGCAAGCTGAGCATAAGGCAGGGATATGCATCAAACAGAGCTCTTTTCTATTTCTCTGTTTTACCTTGAGTGCTGGCTCTTTCTTCCGTTCATCGTTAATTTTAGCATGTTATGGTCCACTTTTTTTTGGGTCTGACCCTTGAGGCTGTAATTTAGTGTCATATAATTGTTCAACTTTAGTGTAGTTTACCCTAGTCTTCTTAGTCTAGTTTAGCTTATTTTCTTAGTGCTTATTAGTTATTATAGTCCAATGTAACAGCTCTTTTCAGTAAGTCCCAATAGCCTACTTTGGTCATCTGTGGACATAAATACAATTATCTTATCTGATTTCATATCCCACGCTATATCATACGATGTAAATGATGGATTTGGATTGTAGAATGGTTGGAATGGCCATTAGCATGCAGGTTCAAAATGCAATTAATATCAATATATCATTCCTTCTTGGTCTACTTTCAAATTTGAGTGTCATGTTTAAGTAATTCTACCAAAAGTCTGTTTATTTTTTGTATACTATTTTCCTTAAAATCTTAGAAAATTTACTGTATTCCCATCAGTACCCGTATCTGCATCTTTGCCTGTATTCATATTTATTAACGCTTACAATCTAAGTTACTAATCCAAAATTCTGCTGACAAACACAGAACTTAAGAACTTTCTAATAGTCATTAGGTTATGGTAGTTTTGTGGCCGAGCTTGGGCCGATCCCCATATTATGGACATATTGCAGGTATGGCATCAGACCATCACCTGTATTTGCAAGTATTGGCTATGTCCGAGGTTCCTGCTTCTCACGGTGCTGGAAACATTTACTCGCTGCTCTATTATATGGGAGTATCCAAAAACATGAATTGGCATGGGAGAATGGAATGCCAAATTGAATGTGATTTTTAAACCATACTTACAAAACTCGGTGAGTTTTTGAAAAATTGGCCGAGTCCATGCCCGAGTTGGCCTTGCTGAGTCAATTGATCGACTCAGCGAGTTTTTCTGAGCTCGTCGAGTTTTTTTTTTAATTCGGTGAGTTTGGGACTCACGAGTAAAAAGAACTTGTCAAGTCCTGAAAAAAAACTCGGCCGGCCACGCACAGGCATGGGAAGATGACATAATTTTTTTTTCAAGGTGCCCTCATTTTTGCTGTTCCCAGGATAGAGAGAGTAGACATGTTAAAATCAGTCCAAAGAAAAACACTCAATTGCCGCGTAAATTCAGACACTTTCTAGTTTTAAAGAATCTAACAGCCACCCAACAGTTACATCTGAGGTAAAAAAACTTTGTTTCAGTTGTCAATGCCTAAACCCTAGGGCCTTTTTTTATTTTTAAAGTTTTTAACTACTTGCTTATTGTTTCCATGTGCAGCCACATTGAAATAAAATGACGGGAAAAAGAGACCCAATGTGGAAGTATGCAAAGGATGGAGAAAAGAAAGAGGTGTATTGTAATTTTTGTGGGGACAAAATTCATGGAGGCATAAACCACCTCAAATACCACTTGGCAAGGTTAAGATGCCATGATGTCAAGCCATGTTCAAAGGTGGAGCTTGAGGTTGAGAGGGAACACAATGCCCTCCTGAAAGACTATAGTGAGAAGAAAAAACTAAAACAAACAAGCAAGTGATGGCTTTTGAAGCCTTAATGTTAATGTAAATCTCACAGGATCAAATATATGATAGCCGCAATATAGTAAGATCAATATGATAATGTAAATATGAATAATATGAGCCAACTAATATGTAAATCAAGGCTTATAATATATCAACTAACATTCATTAATATGCGGAAATATGAATGTAATAGCTTGAATCATACATGTACAAAGCATGTAGTACAACTTACAATATTAGTTGCTCAAAATGTATGCAATCTTCATTTCTCCTCTTCCGTTTACAAATGTATCATAAACTCTATTACAACGATGATGCTCTCTATACTCACTGTGCTCGCTATGCTCACTATGTTTGCTATGTACACTATGTTTAATATGCTCCTCCATGGAGTAATATATAGCCATAGTAGGATGACTCTTTGAATACTTTGACTCTTCCTTTCCTTATGCCAAGTCTCATGACTTTTGGCTTCTCTATTTGACACTTGCATACACACCTATCTTGTATGCACACCTATACATGACTCTTCACTTAGCACTTTCTAATCTAAGGACACTTGTGCACACTTACATATAAGACACTTGTGCACATATACACACATCACACTTGTACACTTACTCACATGACACTTGTGCATTTCTTGCACATTATTATATTACATAAAATATTTACTCACACTCTAATCTAAGACTCAACCCTAGTCTAATATTTACAAGGTATACTATGAAGGTACCATGGGGGTACGTTAGCATGTACGAAATAATGTAATATACTCCAACAGCAAGGCCATGGCTACTCCCCTTTCTCGACCTCATACAGAGGGTACCAACAACACCTTTAACCCCTTTCAGCAGCATCAGAGTGGATCAAGTCCATCTGTGGCAAACTTGGGGAGTGGGATGGAGGAGTCTTTTTTTGTGGAAATTTCCGCATCAGGGTCACAACCCACTCTTGAGGGTATGACTATGTGGAACGAGGAGAGGCGCAAGGCCACTGGGAAGGCTTGTGCAAGTTTTTGGTATTTTTCCGACATTCCCCTTCAATGTGGCAAGGTCTCCATATTGGTTGGGAATGGTTGATGCTCTCACAGTTTGCTACCCAGGATTTAAGCCACCAACTTTTGATGATTTTAGGGGCCCTCTCCTTCAGGAATCTATGGAGGATATTCAGCTCTTGGTTGAAGAGTAGCGCATGGTATGGAGAAAAAGGGGTTTATAATCATGTTCGATGGGTGGATTGATGGGAAGGGTCGGACATTGATTAAGTTTGTGGTTGCTTCTACAGGAGGAATTGTATTCCTCAAATCTGTGGATGCATCGACACAAGTTAAAAGTGCCAATCTGTTTGCTAGGTTGCTGGAGGAGGTTATGTTAGAGGTCGGGTAGGAGAATGTTGTCCAAGTTATCATGGACAACGCAACAACATATGTAGTAGCTGGTAGGATTTTGGAGGAGAGATTCCCCACCATTATTTGGATACCATGTGCAACCCATTGTCTTGATTTGCTTCTCTAAGGCATTGGAAAATTACCTTGGGTGTCTAAGGTTGTATAGAAGGTCAAATGTATTATCAAATTCATTTACAACCATATGTGGGTCCTACAGCTAATGAGGCAATTCACTAATGGGAGGGAGCTTGTGCGGCCTGGAGTTGAACGATTTGCCACAAACTTTGTTACATTGTAGAGCCTCTTTGATGCAAAGGGGGCATGGAAGAGGATGTTTGTGAGCGAGGAGTGGATTTCCGAAGACATTGCTAGATATTGACTCTCTAGTGAGGGCCAAAAGGTGTACGATTATGTCTTTGAGGAGGCCTTCTGGATAGCTATGCATGAGGCAATCATGGTACATAGCTTAAGTTTTATTTTTTATTTTTTTATGTTATTTAGTTATTTATTATTTAAATTATTTTTCTATTTGCAAATTTTGAATTGTAATCCAAATTTCAAATAACTAAGTTGCTAACAATAACTAAAATTTTTCATTTGACTTCAAGTGTTAGAGCCTTTGGTGAGGGTTCTCTGTCTTGTTGACGGAGAAATATCACCATTAGAATATGTATATGAGGCTATGGATAGGACAAAAGAGGCAATTGTCTCATATTATAATTATCCAGAGACCAGATACAATCCCATTTGGGAACTGATTGACAGATGATAGACTTCTCAACTTCATAGCCCACCACATGTAGCGAGATACTACCTCAACCTCAAATTCGTTTATGATGATTCATTTGAGGCCGACTATGAGGTGATGTCAAGCCTTCAACAATTCCTTGACCAGATGGTGCTAGATGAATACACCTGCAATTTGATACAGGATGAGCTACAAAATTATAAGAGATGTGAGGGCTACCTTTTCACATCCACACAATGCATTTGAGCAAGGTCAACTTTGAGGCCAAGTAACCCTTATGGATTGAATTATTATTGATTTTGTTTTCAAAAATAATCTCAATTTACAATTTTACATAAATTATTAAATTTCTTTTTTCTTGGCATTATCTAGATTTATGGTGGGAGGACTTTGGTGTGTAAATGCCCAATCTTTAGCCGTTCGCCATGAAATTTTTATGTCAACCATGCAACGCTTCAGGATGTGAGCATAATTGAAGTATGTTTGAGCACATTCACTCTAAGAAGCACAATAGACTTACGCAGCAAAAGTTGAATGATCTTGTATTTGTTCATTACAACCTTTGCCTGAAGTAAATTTTGAAGGTTGGATCAAATACAAAGGCTTCATTACAACCTTTGCCTGAAGCAAATTATGAAGCCACTAATTCAGATGAGATTGGTCCATCATCTGAATGGATCATAGAGCCAAAGGAGTAGCAGCAAGAGCTTCTCGTTTCAATGGATTATTTTGAAAGTGTAGAAGAGTTAGCAGCAAAGGCACAGGAAGAGGCACGGGCATGGGCACAAAGAGAGAGGACTAGAGCTTCTACTAGGGCAAAGGGCAAAGGCATTGCAAGACACTAGATAGTGGGCCTATTGAGGCATTTTGACACATTTTGTAATTTGTACCTTTTTATATCATAAGCAATACAAGAATATTTGAATTTTGGAGGCATTAAAATTTCTTTAATTGAAGTGTGTTTTGTCACTTTCATGTGTAGTTTAAGGTTGTATCACTTACAGTATTAATTTTGGATTTTTATAATGTTAATTGTGAAAAGCATGAAAAAAACTTTTTTCCAATGAAAAATTGCATTTTCTTCTGTTTTTTTTTTTGCCACGAGTTTGCATGAAAAATTGTTCAGTGCAACCAAACTAGGGGAAATCTCTCTCTCTCTCTCTCTCTCTGGCATTTTCAAGATTTTAATTGACTCTGAATCTTTTGAATCTAATACTCTTCAAAGTTGTTGTAGTCACAGTACACGTCATATGGGGCATGCACATTTTTCAGATGTCTTGTAAATCTTCAACCTTCTCATAGTTCCATGTTCTTTGAGGAAAATGTGTGGTGGCCGTTGATGAATTTTGAGACACCATCAAGCTTGCAAAATTGAAATGGATCCTCTGCAAGTTTCACACATGCTTGCATTGGACCTGCACATTGGACTCTGTATAAGTGTTGAGAGAGCTCTCATTAGGGATTATATTCATTTGGATTGCCACCGGCATTGATGTCTCTATTTGTGGGGCTGCTGTTTTTGGTAGGCCTTTCACCAGTTCCTTTTGCAGGGTCACTCATACATAAGTCTTATTTGCTAGAATTTGTGTCAATTTTTTTTTCTAGCCCATGGTAGCTTCAGCTGATTTAAGCTTTATTGCAGACCTTGTTGATGCTCGTATATCTTAGGTTGTATATTTCTTGTCACTTTGTTCGATCTTAAGACAACTGTTGTAGGAATCTGTAGAGTTTGAGGAGTTGTAGTTGTCTCTACTGGTAGAAACTTAAATTTTGTCAAATTTTAATGGTGATCTATGGGTTCTATCCTCCTGTAGGAATCATTGCAGAGATGGGTGATTCGATAGAGATTGACAATATATTATACGTTTTGCCAGTGCATTTGCTGCCTCTTTGGCATTTCTTGGAATGCATCTTAGATTGGTATTGCTGAAGCCCTCTTGTCATGATGAGCTTATTGACCTTTCCTCTCTGTTTGCTTTTTCATGACTAATTTTTTGTCCCCTTCTACTGAAACGGGGGTTCTTTAACTCTCAAGCAAGTCACAGTCCTAATAGGGCTAATGCCTTGGCTATGTTGTTGGAGTATTCACTCATATTAGTCATTACAGTCCTTGATTTAGGATCCCTTGGATATCGTATTGCTCTTCTGATGCCTGCCCTTTCTGGGTTTCTTCTACTTGCATTGTCAAAGTTTAATCTGCAGTATGGCCGAGGGGAAGGGGTCCACTTGAGCCTTGGGAGGATAACAAAAGTTGTAAGTGCTTATTGACCTTTACTCTCTATTTGCTTTTTCATGACAAATTTTGTCTCCCTCTACTGAAATGGGGGATCTTTAACTCTCAAGCAAGTCATAGTCCTTCTAATAGGGCTAATGCCTTGGCTATATTATTGGAGTTTTCACCTATATTAGCCAATACAGACCTTGATTTATGACCTCATTGGATGTTATATTGCACCTGTGATGCCTGCCCTTTCTGGGTATCTTCAACTCTCATTGTCAAAGTCTAATCTGCAGTATGGCTGAGGGGAAGGGTTCCACTTGAGCCTTGGGAGGATAACAAAAGTTGGAAGTGCCAAACAGACTGTAAGGCATAATCAAACAAGTCCGAGGGAACATGAGAAGGTGTGCTTCTGTCTACTAGCACTTCGATTCTAATTCGGCATTGCATTATTGTTACAAGTCTTTTTGAAGATTTGTATTTGTCTTTAGATATATTCTATTTGCTTCAGTGGTATGTACCAAGTACCAACAAACAAACAAAGGGATGAGCTGTGATGCTGACTACATCTTGACTCTAACTCTGCTTTCAACCATGATTTTATTATTTTTCCTGTATCGCTAAAGATCATTCTGATGTCAAACGATTGTTCACATTGAGCCCAAATTCTGCAAGTGTCAGTGTGTTTGGTAAATACATATGCAGTGGATTCTTCCTCCACTCTTACAAAGTACATCATGGATGGCCCACTTCATCCTTTTTTGCATGGTATTTTCGTCATTATGTGAGGCATGCATATGCTTTAGGTTTTGACCAAGCCATGTTACTCAATAATTTTTGTTGTGTACCTGGATATATTTTTTTCATTCTGTTTCAGTAAGGATCTGTAAGCTAGTTGGATTGTACAATTGTGTCTTGGCTTTCTGGATCAAGGTATTCCTTTTTTAAGGTCTCCTTTTTCTGTTACTGCTGTATTAGAAGCTTGTTTTACCATCATCTAAATGCCATTCAATGTTAGACCTCTCTTCCAGTATTGTATTACTACCATGTTGCTTGTACCGATATTGTTTATCTGTGTAAGAGTTATCTTTTCTGCTGCCCTTAAGATCCTAATTTGAATATTTTTTTAGTAGCATTCCCTCCTTTATGTGTCTCTATATTGTAGAGCTACAGCTGCCAATGTCAAAGAGGTTATCTTCCAAATGTGGCTCAGCCATGTATTTTTGCTTTATTATTGTGCTTCAGTCTTGTGAATAATCTTTGTATCATCTCTATGCTGACAAGGGTTATTTTAACTTCTCTGAAAGCTGTCTCTAATAGGAAGTTACACAGTGTGCTGACCATTTCTGGTTGGATTGGATCTGGTAAAGGAAGCAGTGATAGCATGTAAATTGGTATCGCATGTAGCATGTATTTTATCAGCTGTACTCGCCCAAGTGCAAGCCGTTTCAGAGTCCAATAATTGAACTGTCACCTCTCTCCAATCTGTAATTTTGTGATGCTTTTTTTGAACTGTAGATATTGTATTGGAAGTGGTGCATTTTGAATCCCAGTGATCTCAATATTATATTTTTTATTTTCACCAATGTATGACTGGAAAAAAAAAACTCACTATTCTGCATTGATATGCTGTCTAAACCTGCTTGTGTGCATAATTTCTATGTTTCATCCCATGCAATATTTCTGATATTATAGGAGTTCTGTTTTCTTCGTTTGCTTTTTGTACCAATCAATTTTAGTGCTTTTGCCATGATTATATACCCATAAGGCAACAGCATATTCCCTTCTCTGAGCCTACTTGAAGAATAAAATATCGCCCCTGGAGCCCCATTTATGGGCAAAGCAAAGGCGGGAGTGGTTATTACGACTTCTTATCCACTGTGTGATGTAATCATGAAACTTGAAAAGTCAAATCTTTCCAGTGTGTCTAAAATTAGCTTCCAATAACTTTTCTTGATGGCCTTTTGACATTTAATTTTATGAGCAAGCCTGATACTGAAACCTTTTAGTTCTGGAGAGAGAATTGTTGGCACTTAGCAGCAAGGTTTAAATCCTATTTCCAATCAACTTTGACATTGCTCTTGAATTGTTTTGAAAAAGGTGGTTGGCTTGTATCCTTCTAGGGTTTCTGCATGTCATTTGGGGATTGGTACTAATTTTTTGTTGTTGAAAAAAATAAAACTTTTCTTTGATGTCCTGGGTTTCTTTCCTGTTGGTAGCATGTCATTATTCATTTAAAACCATATCCTTCCCCAGGCATCATTGATATTATGTTTTTTCGGAAACATACCATTCTTAATTATGTCTTATATTTCTTGAAGAAACTGGGTGGGAATCTCTGAGGCTCTCCTGTCTTATCTTTTTCAATGAGAAAACCAGTGCTTTTGTTAGTTGGGTGAAAAGTTTTGCATATTCTTCTTCTGTGGTTAGCTTTGGTATTTACCAATAGCCCTGTCATGGAAAAGATCTGTTCTGTTCGTTTTTTTTTTCAAATAGCAGGTTGCTTAGTGGCAGATGTCATTTGTAATCATTCCCATTTTGCCATCTGAGGATGCTAATCAACTGATCCTATTGTGTCTTCTTTTTAGAATTGTTATTGGAAGAACTGTGTATTGACATGTCCTTTATTCATGTAGCTCTAAATTTGCTTTCAATAAATTTCTTTGGTTCTTGATTTGGGTTGATGTTTTTGCAGATGATAGCTGAACAAATCATCCCTAATTTTAGCTTGCATCTTAACTAGTTCTTTCTGCATTTTTTTTTTTGATTTTTTAGAGAAATTGTTTTCATGGTAACTGATATTTCACTTACATTTGATGGGAGAATGGACTAATGAAGCTATAAAACAGTCTAAAGTAAAAACAAAGCTGATAAAACATATTTTATTTCTACTTTCTCCAAGCAAGGCTTCATCCAGATTTCAGAAAGTAAGCTGCAAAAGTCTGAAGTTGACTCAGGCAATCAACCGTTGTCTTACTAAACTAACCTTCCTCTTTTCTGGGGATCTCTGCTCAATTGGAAAACCTTGAGCACTATTTTTTTTTTAAAGTAGGGTTTTGAAAGGGTTGCCCTTTCCCTTAGTACAATAGGTCATATCAACTAGTTACATCGAGCTATATAGCCCTTTTGGTGCCGCTGGGATTTGAACCTTGGTGTGGGCTGCATCACCCATATGTCTCAACCATTGAACCAAGGCCTCATTCACAAGACCTTGAACACTATTATAAGGGCAGTGTGCTCGAGAAGAATGGCCCATGCAAACCCCGTGTCTTTGCTGCATAGCTTCAAATGTTACATCATCATTTTATGTTTGATTGAACAGGAAGCCCTATCATAATGGCTTTCACCATTGTTTGAAGGATGTGAGAGCAAGCACTGCGTAAGATTCCCTATTGGATGTCGAGGGGCCCCAACAATCACGATTGGAGAAACTACCTCGCACTCAGTTTTCTCTCCTTGCTTAACGTCTTGGGGTATACTTGTATTCCATTACCATTACTTGTTTGGTGAGCAGAAGGTCCTCCATTGTGTCCGATACCTTGGTTTCTTCTATAATCGTTTAAGGCCTGGCCATCACCTCTGCCATTATCATCTCTAGGACTTCAGATCCCCTCAAGTCTGTTACTCCCAGTACCAAGCAGGCAAACAGAAAAAGAGATCAAACAGAAGCTTAATTTACCCTTCAAAATTTCAAATCCATGATCGTAACTATTCTCTTGCAAAGGTTTGAAATCCATCTTCCTCCCCAATAGATAGTACACGCCACTACAAAAGCATTAATGGAATAAGAAAATATAAGAGGCCCATGATGTGTTTATATAACCAAAGAGCCAATATACTTCAATCCCAGCACAGGCAAACCAAATTTGGCATTGCTACTAAAAGGGAACAAGCAAAAATTATTTCCAAGGATTGGAAGTGAAAAAATTTCTACAAAGAAGACATTTCTTTACGGACATGTGAAGAATTCTTGGCATGAGCATGGCTGCTGATCCACCTGTCCTATTGCAGTTTGCCTTGATCTTAATTGAGATTGGGACCCAATAACGAACAGTGCAGGCCTGCTTGTCTTCCAGAATGCAATTACTGATGACATGCACATGTCAACTCCTTGTGTTTTGCCTGATAGGATCAATCATAACTCTTCTAACAAATGTACTGTGGTCAATTTGAGAATAGAAGTCTGCTGTTAAACTCCTTGAAGAAGGAGGTGATTACTGATATAATTGTGACAAGGGAAGAAGCTTCCACTTACACACTCGTTCATAAGGATTGTTGGATGATGAAATGCGTGTAACTCCTTCAAGTAATGAATGTTGGTGGAAAAAAGAACCAACTACTTCTTACTCCCTAAGCTGGGGAAGAAAGGTATTTTGCTCAAAGAATTTATTAGTAGCATCATAAGTTTAATAATAACATCTAATAAAACGAAGTCCATGGCAAGACCCCTCCATGTTGCACATAAAATCAAAATTATATTAGGTCGTCAGATAGCATATTCAATGTCTAAATGTTGCATGTTCTTGGAGAGTGTGAAATTAGTCATTACCATTCAACAAATCCCTTGTGGGGCCCACCAGGCTTGTTGAGTCTTCTCTAACTCCCAAATGAGCGAGCCAGTCAGCAACTTCATTCCTATATCGATAACAATGATGAAGCTCATCATTTTCAAAAATTTTTAGCAGTTCTTTGATTTCCTAAGATATATCTTGAATTACCATTCAACAAATCCCTTGTGGCTTGTCGAGTCTTGTCTAACTCCCAAATGAATGAGCTAGTCAGCAGCTTTATTCCTATATTGATAACAATGATAAAGCTCATAATTTTCAAAATTTCTTAGCAGTTCTTTGATTTCCTGATATATATCTTGAAGATGCCAAATATTGCACTAATTTTGACTAGCTTTGAATCTCCTTACATTTCCACGTTCAAAATTTGCAAGCTGCATGTTAGGCATACTCCAAGTAAAACTTCCATTTCTGACATGTTATTAGTATTCACAACTGGGTTGAAAGGTTTAAATTTTATTGCATTGCCCATTGAATGCTGCAAAATAAGAATGTGTTACCAGGTTCGCGCATTTGGCAGGCTAGGTGCGCGAACTCGTGACCGTACCTGCACCCGCACTCGTTCTAGATGCCTAGGTGCAGGGTTGGGTTCGGTTGGTTGGGACGAACCCCAACCGAATCCTGTCTGATTGGGATCGGGCACCCACATCGGATGCGTGGGTGCGGAGTCGGGTTCGGTTGGGTCGAACCTCGGCAGAATCCTGTTTGACAGGGTTCGGCTGGGTTGAACCCGGACGTGCGGCCCAGCCGCACCCAGCCCAGAAGGACATAAAATATTAAAAAAACAAATATTTTAAGTTGTGTACTCACCACGGCATGCCGGTGTCGAACCACACCGTCGGCCACTCCGTTGTCGCTTGTCTTTTCTTAAATGGCCACCGTCCCGCTTATGGACTCCTATCCATGAGTAAAGTTTATAAGTTCTCAGCGTGTCTTCTAATTTTTAGTTTTTTCTTGGTCTGAAACATCCCTATAATCTTCTAAAAAGGCGGGATTTACCCAATCTTTGTCATATTGGACACTTATGCTTGAAAATGACCAAACTCCGTGTTGTAGAACAATGCATTGAACTGAAATAGTTGCTCCTCCTTTTAAGTAAATTTCTTTTTCTTTTTGCGACTGGGAAGTATAGTTCGAGTCCGTGAGGCAACCTGTTCGGCGGAATTCAACAATAATATTGAAAATTTATTTTAGCGTAGGTATTCCATTGACGAGTTTTACTTATATTGTTTTCCTCGTATGATGGAATTTCGTTCCATTTTAATACCTCCTCTCCTCCTCTGTTAATGGAAAGTTACGAAAAATAGTGAAGGCGTGGGCGATTATGGTTGGTGAAAGTCCCGACTCAGAGTTCGATTCCCACGGGAGAAGGATTAAGTAGAGTAGTCACACGAGACTCTTACTTTTCTTGTGATTGTCAAAATTACTTTGTAACGAAAAAATTAAAAAAACAAACATTTTGTTTTTAACTTTATAAGACAATTAAAAAAATTTGAACGTGGTTGTTTTCGTGAACATTAAAAAAAATTAATAAACATTTTTTTTTTTTTTTTTTAAACTTTATAAGACGCAATTAGAAAAAGTTGAACAATTTTTCATGGACACTAAAAAATTTTATTATGGGTTTAGTTTTTATTATAAATCTAAAATTTGATTGATTTGGACCCAAAAAAATAATTTAAAAAAACCATTTTTTTAAAAGTTTAAATTTTAAATTATATATATATATAAATAAAAAAATAGCTACACCCTCACCCCTCAGCCGACAAACCCTATTCTTGGCGGGATCCATACTGCACACGCACCTGCACCTGCACCCGCACCCGCAACCACACCTGTGCACCCGGTAACACCTTGATCCTGAAATACTCATGTTGCCCTTAGCAACAATATCAAAATTTATTTCAATCCAACAATATCACCTCTCGATGAATTTCCTTGTTAGTTTTGTATCATACCTGACCCTTTGAAGAAACATACTCTCAATCAGGCGCTCTACACTTCATCTGATAGGCTAGGATTAGAGTCTGATTTGGATTAGAAGATTTAGAAGTTCCATCAATCTTACCTTTCAATGTCTGTCTTGGTTCACTCTGTGCTTGCTGTTTAATGACACGGCTATTCCTTTCTAACCATAAACTCCTCATTGTCATACTAAGACAAATGGACCATACTGTTTGTATAGGAGAGTGGTTGCTGCGAATGTGCAAGCTTGGAATAAACTCTCTGATAGTATCTAAAGAAACCCAAGTGTAACTTAACTGACTTCAAATCTCTCCCCACATTCACATTGTAGGAGTAATGTCTATCAGTTTCCTCATTGTGTTTACAAAGAGGATATCTCCTAGTTCCTTGAATTCCGATTTGTCTAAGCTGATTCATGAGAATTTTACCGTGCATTCCTAATGACACAAAAGCTTTCTCTTTTGACCAAGCTTTTCCGTTTCAGATTTTCTTCTATAAGCCTGGATCATTATTGATATTTTCTCCTAGACACAGGTCTAGTATCTCTTGACCATAATGTATTCACCATCGCCTTCAAATCCCCTTTGTAGAGTATCCTCATCATCTTTAGGTATCTTAAAGTTCTTAAATGAAGACTTTAGCCTTCTTTTCTGGGCACCTGGCATCACCAATATGTTTTCAGCTTCCTCAGATTCGCCTTAAAGATTGATTTGCAACCTCACTACTCCAGTAGTCCTGGACGTTTTTCTCTATAACTCTGGATGCAAGTGGGGCTACATCCCTGAGTAGATCATCATTTCCATGGGTTGATTTTGTATGCATGCATCTGGCCAGAATTTTAAATTGTTTCCTTTGTGAATTTCCCAAAAGAGATTCTGTAGAACAATTTTCCTTGCCACACCCACCATTACATGTCTCAGATCCCTTTGGAAGGTTCTCTGTAGTGAGTAGCCTTTCTGGTTCTCTACTGTCCAAATTCTTCCATCTTAAGCAAGAGCTCCAAATTTTGTAGCGTTCATTGTATAGCCTTCAAACTAGCTTTGCCAGGAGAGGTTCATTATCCCCATCAGCTGTCATTTTTCCTGCATTTATTTGATATTTTTTGAAGACATTACCAAAGGGCGATCCATTTCACTCTTTTAGTTTACTTTTAATGATTCTGAGAACTCTGATGCTAAATTTTCTCTATTATCCTCTGATTCTGTCTGCATTTATTAATTATTCTTGTAGTGACTAGATGTCTTTAAATTTGAATTATATGTGTGTCTGTGGAAAGAGGAATTTATTTCTTTAGAAATTGCCACTGATTAGAGAATTTATTCGTTATTGTACAGTGGGGAACTTGTCCAATCCCCCTGCTTACGTATTGAGCTCCTTTTCTACCGTTGCAGCACTTGTACTGGCCTTCGGAAAAAATTCCATATCTACAAAAGCATGATTCTTTATTGTTTTGTTGAATATGTTGTATCCTTCTTTCATAATGAATCATTTTTCTTATTGTGCCCATGTCTCATTGTTGGTGCTAGCCCACAAGGGATCAAAGTGGCCAAATTGAATTCTGAGAGAGACATCTGTTCCGAAAAATTTGTGGCCTTATTGAACAATAGCCTATTAGACGACTCTCTTTGCCCCCAAAAATGATTTTATGATTTTTTATTTTTGGGGTTTCATTTATCTTCTGTGTCCAGAAGGGAATCAAAATTGAAATTAAACCCATTAACTTAGAAATTATGTTTTTCTTATTTTTCTGATACAATGATTATTTCAAGTTCCATGAAATTTGAAAGTCATTTCTCATAATACAATGTTAATGTTGATCCATGTAAACTCACCTCCAATGACTTATTGTATGAATGTCTCATGACTTACTACTGTAGTGGATTATATTGTAAAAATTAATGCCTTTCGATTTTAATTAGCAAATTAAGTCATCTGCCAAGCCATTGGATTATAGTGAATGAGTTACATTCAAAGTTTGGGTTTTGTGTGCATTACAGTGTTTATGTATCCCAGCTATACAGCATGACATACCCTGAAAGCTTGATGACCAATTTAGTTCAATCATCAAAGTAAACATCATAGAAACCTCTTGAAGTTGCATTATTCATGCACTTTTTGCAGTTACAACGCAGCAGCATGTGTGTTTTCCTGCAGGATAAACGTGAAGTTTTGCTGCCTGTATTTCATATATAAAGTCTGTGCAGATCATAGTGGACAAACTTGGACTCTGCAAAAACTCGGCAAGACCAATTCTGTTTTGTACTAGGAACTCGGCAAAAAACTTATCCAAAATAATAACAATTTTCAAAAACATTGTATCCTGACCATTCAAAACTCTAAAAGGCCAACCTGATGGATCACCTTTTAGAAATAAGTTAGATAAAATAAAATGTAATATATACGTGCTCAAGAAAGCGTAGTTTATTACTCTTTGAGAGGCCCTAAACTTATGAAATAAACATTATACCTTAACACATACTTGAGGATTTGTTGGTTACGAAGACGTCAATCGGAGTATATGTGACTCTCTAATAACTTATTTAGTTATTTTGAAGACTTTAAATTATGAGTTTACTTTTCACTCACACAGGTTATTCAATTTTTTATGGATTTTGTATCTTTGATTATTTTTAAATTTATTTATTATTTGTGTATTTAGTATATTAGTTTTAAAATTTAAAATTATTTATTTATTAATTTTTTTTGGTCTTTCCAAGTATCTGTGTCTATTGTTGGAAAATTGACATCCCTGGTCCTGTCCCGTCTTCCATACCTGTATCAGTACCAGGCTTCTGGTGTCTATGATTGATATATATACACGACAAGTTGGTCAGGAATACTGTTCCCCCCCTCTTGGCTGGCGACAAAGTGAGTTTTCTTAAAACTTGCTGAGTTTTGTAACAATGCTGAGGATATCCCAATTGCTAAAGTGCCTTTTGTAAGAAACTTTGCATTATGTTTCATGAGTTGGGACAATTTTGTTATAAAGTTCCATGTTAATGCATGTTACCTCATGCCAATTTTGCTCCAAGTCCCATGTTAATTCATGTTACCTCATTGCATGAGTCTGCAGCAAGCCTATGTCAGCTTTGTTCTAAGATGAGCATGCCACTTATTTTCCTCTCGCGCCTGCTGCAAGTATCAGAAGGTCATTTTGCAGCACCTCTTTAAAGAATGGTCAAGTCTTAGCTTTTCGTTAGAATTACACAGGAAAGGATGTTAGCATGTAACATAATGCACTATATTTCACGACATTCCAGGAGTTGCTCACTTCACCTAACATCTCAGATTTCATCAGAATCTTAACTCCATGTTTACCCAGATGAGTTTTCTTAAAACTTGCTGAGTTTTGTAACCATGCTGAGGATTTCCCAAATGCTACAGTGCCTTTTGTATGAAACTTTGCATTATGCTTCATGAGTTGGGACAATTTTGTTCTAAAGTCCCATGTTAATACATGTTACCTAATTCAAATTTAGTTCCAAAGTCCCATGTAAATTAATGTTACCTCATTGCATGAGTCTGGAATGTTATCAGAAGGTCATTTTGCAGCACTTCTTTAAAGAATGTTCCCTGGATAGTTTGGAATGTCTTCTTTTAAGACATTCCAAACAAGTCTTAGCTTTTCATTAGAATTACACAGGAAAGGATGCTAGCATGTAACATAATAGACTATATTTCACATGACTTTCCAGGAGTTGCTCACTTCACCTAACATCTCAGATTTCATCAGAATCTTACCTCCATGTTTACCCATTAAATCAGATGATTTTTTTTTTAAATTTGCTGAGTTTTGTAACCATGCTGAGGATTTCCCAAATAGTGCCTTTTGTAAGAAACTTTGCATTATGTTTTAGTAGTTGGGACAATTTTGTTCTAAAGTCCCATGTTAATACATGTTACCTTATGCAAATTTAGTTCCAAAGTCCCATGTTAACTCATGTTACCTCATTGCATGAGTCTGCAGTGAACCTATACCAGCTTTGTTCTAAGATGAGCATGCCACTTATTTTTCTGTCTCGCCTGCTGCAAGTATCGGAAGGTCATTTTCCAGCACCTCTTTAAAGAATGTTCCGTAGATAGTTTGGAATGTCTTTCTTTTAAGACCTTTTTTCAAGTCTTAGCTTTTCATTAGAATTACACAGGAAAGGATGCTAGCATGTAACATAATGCACTATATTTCACATGCTTTCCAGGAGTTCACTTCACCTAACATCTCATATTTCATCAGAATCTTAACTTCATGTTTACCCATTCAATCAGAGGGGCAATTTATTGCTTGCAGTTGCTCAGTTTATAACACATTTCTGAGTCCTCTACAATTCTAGTGTTGCCCATTTCACTCAGAGAGGCAACTTTATTGCTTGGAGTTGCTCAATTTCCCCAACACCTCTGAGTTCTCCAGAATTTTAACTTAATGTCTTCCATTCAATCAGAGAGAAAACAACTTAATTGCTTAGCTTTCTTTATAGAAACTTGGTTTAGATTCAAGTCACTCTGTTTGTACTTTTTTGTCCCTTGTATGCTAAAAGAGCTGATTCCGTTAACATATGGCTTTGCTATTCCAAATGCAGGCGATAAGAAATCACAAATTTGTTCATGTCTTGGATGACCCAGGAACTGCAGACCTTAGTGCCTATGTTGATTTTGCTTATGTCAGACGTGTTGTGGAGGAAATGACAGGTGGCTTCATGCTTATCTATATGTTAAATTTCTCAACAGAAGATGTAATTGTCCATTTGCAAACAACACTAGAACCTCGAGTCTAATTTATTTAATGGGAAGGAATAGAATCACGGACATCTGACTAGACACTTGCTTGTGGCAGGGGAAGTGGCAGCTTTTGGTCCAATTTCACAGTCTCAATTTCTTGGTGCCCTTGGTATAAATTTTCGTCTGGAGGCATTACTACAAAATGCAACAGATGAGCAGGCAGAAGCACTTCAAGTAGGCTATTGGAAACTTGTTGGTGATGGCCCAGCTCCATTTTGGGAAGGGGAAGATGAGCTTGCACCTATTGGTATGGGGTCACGGTATCTGGCCTTGGCAATAGTCAACAAAAAAATTGGAGCTCCGGCTTGCTTTGAGTAGGCCAGTTGCATGTTTGTGCAAGCCTGCTCATGTATTGAATCATTCAAGTTGGAAAACAAATCTATTTTGGCAGTATTTGTTTTCTGTTTTTTCATCGTTTTAAGATCCACATTATTTGAATCAAGATGTCCTTAGTGTAGATCCTACATAAACTACAGTATTGGGTCAAGATCGGCATAGGTCTTACATTTTTTATCTGATGTAAAATTTGATGTGTCATGTACGGTCATTTCTGAATTTTGAACTGCAATATAAGTAACATTTTTGTGGTTTTAATCCGTGTCTCGATGCAAGAAAGACAAATATAAGACATTCTGCTAAATTAACTATCAATTTAATATGAAATTATCCAATTTTTGCAATACTTTTGAAATTAAAAAAGTTACACCTTTTGACCTTTTTTGAGTGATTTTTAAGATTATTATGGCTTATTGAAAAACAGTTCTATAGGTGGTATTCGCTCAATTCTTGTATCTCAAGGTGCTCCAAAATTTGGATATCCAAATTCTGTTTAAACTTAAGTATTTTTATCAAAACTATTTCTAGGGCGGACATTATTTATGAGGTCTTCCATGTCAATAGATTACCTGTTGAATACATTTACCTATTTCAAATTTTTATATAGGCATTTGACACTCTTGGCAGATCCATTGAGAATACATATTATTTATGAGGTCTTCCATGTCAATAGATTACCTGTTGAATACATTTACCTATTTCAAATTTTTATATAGGCATTTGACACTCTTGGCAGATCCATTGAGAATACATATTTTTTTTCCCTTAACACCATATCACTCCATATCACTAATTGTTTTCTGGAACATTCAGTACTAGATGTTTTGGTTGAATTAAGATAATGGCTTGATTTTTTTTTTTTAATTCATCACCTTTGTAAACTGGATACTAGTAACTTCTATTTAATTTATGTCCGCCAATGACAACACAATGGTTAGGGCTTTGGCCTCTCTTAGGGGAGGTCCAAGGTTCAAACTACGACGTACCCAGAAGGGGATAGGCTAGATGGTAGCGGCCAAGTGTTTGCCGGTTGGCCATACCCAGAAGGGGATAGGTTGGATGGTAGAGGTCGAGTGTTTGTTGGGTGGCTGCCCCAGTTTGATGCCCTGGAGGGTCAGGGTCCCATTGACTTTGTTTAATCCAGCGGACTAGGGTTTATAGTGGCAGCACCGATTCCCCTACGTTAAAAAAGAAAAACTTTATTTTAGTATTACTATGAAATTGTAATTTAACTATATGTTGTTGGTCCAAAGGTCAAATATAAGTAGATCATAAAAGATACAAGACTCTCATCCCTTCCCCACACAAAACACAGCGTCACAACAAATTTAGTGTGAGATGCAACACCAATCAATATAGGTATTTATCAATAAAGCTTATATTATGTTTCAATTAACATTATTGGGAAAAATGTTATGATAGTTGAAAACCCCTTCTAGAGGACCCCACTTGTAGAATGTCAATGTATGTAACATTCATGGCTTGCATTTCAACTCATTTATGATAGAAGAATGAGAATGCACACAGTTAAAGATATTATTCTTCCCATAATTTGTTGATAGGTGACTACTATGGTTGCAAAAATCTTAAACAATAATGAAAATTGTGAACAATCACAATGTCACAAGTGATCATCATCAATGTTGATAAAAATCAAGATGATTCCTTTGCATAGGTTTAATAATAACATATATAAGGTTTGTATGATGTTAACAATCATATTTCCTTGGAACCACTTAAAATACCTGGGCGTTCCAACTACCAACCATACCTATGCGAAGGATTGTTATGGGATAACTGCATCATTGTCTCGAGCAATATCTTGGCATGTTTCATATGTTTAATGAAAACATGATTCCATATTTGCCACACCTCCAACCCAAGACAATAGTGCATGAGCTCAAGATCTATTGTGTCGAATGCCTTCTTCAAATCATTCTTTGTCCCCTCAATCAATCCTTTTTGAACTAATTGTGTTGACTAAGCCATGGATATTTACAATAATGATCATGACCTCCCTCCCCCCTTGTTTGAGGTATAGGTTTAGATCATAAGGATTGTGACAAATCCATGTCACACATCAATTTTGATAGACTATGCTTTGGGAGCCTGCTTGAGTCCATAGATTTGATTAGCTGACTTACCTTCTCTTGGCTAGGTATGACAACTTCCTTTGCCTATGTCATGTAAATTTCTTTGAGGTCTCCATTGAGGAAAGCAAACTTCACATATATTTTGTGCAATTTCTAGCCAAATTGAGTTGTAATTGTAGACATTATCCGAATGATTTTGATCTTATTATCGAAGCAAATGTCTCCTCGTAATCAATGCCTTTCTATTTTATGTAACCATTTGCAACAAGTCTTGCTTTGTACTTGTCAATGTTATCATTTGCTTTATATTTGATTTTAAAAGTCCATTCGCAACCAATGATAGCTCAAGGATTAGCTAGTGAAAGATCAACAAGCTATCATGCCTTGTTCTTTATCAAAGCTTGATACTCAATATCCATGGTATCCTTCCATGGTTCTGATGCAAGGGCCTCTTGAACCATTGATGGCTCAAAAATATTGCATCATAGTACTCATAAGAGCGAGATTGACCTCCTTATGGACTTCACAACAAGGCCTTGGTGCAAAAGTTGATGTGTTTGGGACTTCAAATCTTGAATTGCATTAATGTACCAATTGGGCCTCATTTACTCAAAGATGGCTTAGATGGATCAAGTTCATCAACACGATCATCAACACAATCAAGAACATTAGCATCATGAAGATCATTAACCTCTCTTTTAGACGTTTCATCATTAGGAAAGAGAATTATAGCTCTATTTGAAACATGTGGCTTAGTATACTCGTAAAAAACATTTATGTTGATGTGCAACTTCTTGGTGTTAGAATCCATGAGTTGATAGGATTTCAACTCATCATCATATAAAAAAAGACACATTTCTTGGATCTCTTCCAACTTCATACTTTTTTGCTTCAAAATATACATAAACACCATGCAACCAAAACCTGAATTTGTGATACTATTTGGGTTTTATTTTGATCTATGTTTCTTCCAAAGTGAAAACATCTAATGCTACTGTGGATACACAATTTACTAGATAAATTGTTGTGCATACAACTTCTATCCAAAATGTTGGCCCAATTGCACATTAGTCAACATATTTGACACTATCTCCTATATGGTATGATAATCTCTTTGCAAAATTATTCTGTTGAGGCATATAGGTAGTTGTCAAATGTCGCCTAATGCTTGTCCTCCCTCAATTTGAATGGAGCACATGGATGTGGCGACTAGAGGATTTCTCCACAAGAGCTTTGAACTACTTGAAGAAATGAAAGGCTTGATCCTTAGCCTACAAACATTGCATCCACGTGTGACAAGTATGATCATTAAGAAAAAGCTAAAAATACCTTAAACCACTTAAGCCTTTGATCCATTGGTTTGCATAGATCGATGTGCACCAAGTCAAGTGGATCAATTGCTTGACAATTGCTAAAACCAAAGGGGCTTTATGTTGCTTTCTGGCCGAGCAAGTCCAACAAATATCACCAAATTTGCAAAGGGAAAGAAGTCATCTCACTATAACAAGGTTATGGTTGTGTAGTGCTTTTAGGTAGTCAAAAGACAAGTGTCCATATCACCTATGCCAAAGAGTGGCAACATCATCAACCTTGGCTGCTAAAGAGTTGGGTTTTCTAATCATTTCATTGGATATGCTAAACATGATAATGAGTTGGACTTTTTGATCCGCCTTATCAAACTTCCTCTTTTCATCAAGATTTGTGGCACGTCTCTAAGTGGATCCTAATACAATGTTCCACAGGTCTTCAAACTCAAGGTGAATCTTGAGTTTCGTCTTCTAAGTAGACTAATAATTCCCCTTTAGCAATTGGGAATCAAACAACAAGACTTTTGAGGTATTATTGCCTTGTTAATGCACCAAGAAAACAAAAAACATGAAATTTACAAGTGTATACCATTGAGAAAGTTAACTAAAATTCTTTTACAAAACTTCAAATGCTAAGCAAATGTGCATCAAAATTTATACTATATTTCAAGATAAAACCCAAGAACTTGTATCAATACAAGTAAATCAATTCTTCCAATGTTGATGGTAGGGAGTGATTGTTGAACATTGTCTCCTTCAATGATATACATAAGCATCGCCTTCAACATCTGCTTCGCATCCATCTTCCAACTTCCTCTTGATCCTCCATGATTGACAATTGGCATCAAAGATATCCCTGTGAGTGTGGTCTACCGGTAAGGATGCCACTTGCATTATCGGTGATGTGACCCGGGTTCAATCCCCATGGTGGATGTGTATAATAAGTATTACTCAAAAAAAAAGTTGGCATCAAAGATAATGTACTTTAGGCAACCGCGTGATATGAGATAATCGAAACTCAACAAACATATTCCGTTCATTGTCTCTTGAAGAGCACAATAGAAACCGTATCCATTAGCTGTATAACCTCTTGTGAAAGTATATCTTCACTTCAAAGACATACCACGTGATTTTTTTTGAGTTGTCTCAAAAGACAAAATCAATAAGTATGCCACAAAAAAAAAATTGTTTTGGTTTTCATGATTTATTGCTTCTATAGCAAAGTAGAGTTGAGAAAGCCATTTCTTATATCAGATGTCAAAATTTGGGCCATAAGTTTTTGTGCCTGGTATGGCAGGAGATGTATTTTTTGGATTTAATTGAATGAGATTTCTTTTTTAATAAAAGAAGAAAGAATATAAAACAATGTAATAAATTTACGAGTACCTCCTTCACTGATTCTTTGTACAACAAATAACAACTTTTGATTCAATTCACTCTACCATACACATTTGTAGGAATAAATCTATAATGTAGAACACATTCTTTTTTGATAACATTGCTCTTCAACAAATTCTATTGGTTGAGTACTCCACACATATCTTATTAAGCCATAAATGATATTGCAAACACAATTTTTTACAACAATGTCTTGGCAATGCGTATCCACATCCTATCAAGTGGCATTAGCTCAATCGGTTAAATTCCTTAACATTTCAAGGAGGAGATCCAGGTTCAAATCTTGCCAAATGATACATGGATAATATCCAAGATTTGTTGTAATACCACTATGTGGTGATGATGTAATATGAGTGGGGCCCGTTTCAATCCCATATAACCCATTGAAAAAAAAAATGTGTATCTACATCCTCTCATGATCACACATATCTCATAATAATACTTAGGTAAAATTGATACTATGACAATGGCATTTCCATACATCCTCCTAATGGCAATGCCTTCTCAAATCCTTTCTATGTTCCCAAAATGACCTAGGAAGCATTTTACAACCCATTGAATGATCCAAATTATAAATACCAATTTTAGTAAAAATTGAGGTGATGATTCATTTGCATAGATTCAATTGTAATATATACAATGTCAATGTGTTATTAACAAACACATTTCCCATAACCATCAAAACTACCTAGCATTCCAACTACCAAACATATCTACCTTTAACAATTAAAGTTAAAGTGTGTTGAACTTGGAAATATTTCTTAACAATGTTAGAAAGGCGTATGCATTTTTACATATAAAATAATAAAAAATATCAGTGGTCAATTAAAAAAAAAGTCTTAAAGTATCATAAGACTATTACACAAACAAACAATTGACAAGTGACAACAAAATTAAAAGAGTATTTAAACTATATTTTATAAATTTTGGTTTATTGAAGGCAAAAAATCAATTTGTACTTTCATCAAAAGTTGCTTATATAGGTATGGAGGTTTCAAGGGCTTGCAATAGAGTTAAAGTACATTTGCTTTTTATGTGTTGGGAGCTCTTGTTGAAAAAAACATGGATTTGTCTCTCTAGCGAGTTTCTCAACTCCTACATTCGTAGGCATGGTGCTTTACAATTTTTTGTTGGATTCAAGTTTTAGAAGAATTTAAGTTGAACCTTTGTCAAAACCAGACCACCCTATATTCATTGGGTCCATTATGCATTGGAGGAGGCATTCAAGTTGTATTATCCGTCTATAGGATACGTATTTTATGCTCTCTACCTAAGTAGATCACATTCAAATGTTGAACCTCCTATCTAAAATATCTAAACCTTAGATGTGGGCTTTATACCTTGCAAGGCCAAGGACTTTAGTGATGGTGGTGCCTTCTTGAAGATCCCCATTGTAGGATACCCAACAAATATGGACCATACTAGCCCATAATGCTCAAGGAGCATAGAGTTTGAAAGATCTTGCATTACATCTCAATCAATAGAAATGTTGAGGGTTACACCATGTCTTTGGACAAGCATTTTATTACATAGAAAATTCATAACTTCTCATTATTTTATTCTTTCAATTTTAATTTTAACTCCATCTATTGCCATTATATCCCTCCCTACTATTGGTAAATGCATATCTATTACCTCCTCCAAAGGGAAGGGAATTTGTATGAGGTGTACCACTGGTCTTTGAAGGTCTCAAATAGTGATTACACGTTGACTAATACTAATTTGTCCATCCTTTAGGAAATTCCTATATTTCTAATTACTAGATAGGTAACATGTTTAGCTTGTCCTAAAATATGGAAGGACAATTAGTTTCTTATAGTTTTTATGGTAAGAACTTGAACGGATGGGTTTTATGTAACAAACATGATTGATAGTATTTCTAGACATGGGAGGATGTCATTCATGGACCCTACCCAAAGATTCAATTGTTGCTTTTGCATTTGAAATTAACGTCCAATATATGTTTGGTGGCAGTTATTAGAAATGAAACCATGCTTGCTTGGGAGAATGTAACAACCTAATAACCCTATTTAGTCTATCCATTATGGAGGATAAGAGAGTTTTTTTTCTTGGGAAGTTTGCAGTGGAAGAAAATATTCCCCTCTATACTATTTAATTTTTTCATCTTACATGGCAACATGGGAAACCCATGAGGGTATGCGTTTTGTCAATCATGTACAACTTGAGTGGATCTTATAGTGAAACTTCAAAACTTTAAATAGAGGTTCAAGGTTCAAATTTAAAAAGAGATAGAGTTTTACACCATGATCATATGATGAATGAGTATCTAATTGAGTGGGACATGGTTGCATAAATACATATTGAGTAAACATCCTCTACGAAGAGGATCTTCCCATATGAATTTTACCTAGTAGACATTAAAAAGTAGTTTTCAACCTTTTTTGAATGATATAGAGAAGGATATGCCTAAGTAATCTTTGGTTATTTCGATGAATGAGGAGGGGGGCAAGGCCATTAGACATGTTAGAGTGCTTCCCCCATGCAACATATAAAAAATCCTCTCCTCACAACCAAGAGACTTTGGTGATAATCTTTTTTGTGCTTTATTGAAGGGATTTCATATATTTGAAAGAATCGAGTGTATGGATGGGGAGATGGTAAAAATCATTAGGTTTTTGCTATCGTCTTTGAAGAGCTATGTTTGAAGGAATTTTATTCTACTAAAGTTCTTTGAGATTTGGACATAGCTTGCCTTATCACAACCATATAAATATAAATATATTGAAAAGGGCTTGCCTTATCACAACCATATAAATATAAATATATTGAAAAGGGCTTGAACTAGATTATATTTAGGTGAAAAAAAAACTTTCAAATTTTGAAAAATATCTATTATATTTTACAAATGAATAGTACATATATAAAGACTTTCGTTTTTCACATTTTCAAGGATATAGTATGATTGATTTCCTAACATAGTGAACTGAACATATAATAAAACTGCGTATGAGATAATTTCTAAACTTTTCAAGCATTATATATGAAATATTTTGAACACATTTTTGTTCTAAAAGAAAAATTACATGTCTATATGATAATGACATATCAATCTTTGATAATGTATATAGACTAGTATAATATTAACGCAAATCATAATAGGTAAGTGTATTACATAGGCATAGATTAAGAAATGACATCACTTTTATATGTATATTGTGGTGAATGATCAATATCTTACAAAGATTAATAATGCACCCTTACAAATAAGTGTGTGATACATTTGGTATTAATTTTTGCACATTGACTAGGAGATAGAAATATTGGTAATCCTAAGATCCTAACAACCAAACCATGATCTAGGTAGGGTAATTGCTATGATATTGACCTAGGTTACATGTCTTTGAAGACAAACTCATATTAGTGGCCTATCTTGGATGAGACCTATTAGCATATTCTTATGTTTAATAGTAATATAAAGCATAAACTGAATAACTTTACAAATTCGAGTAATTTACAAATTGCAATCCCATCCCTTAATGAGTGTAAACTTTCAAAACTAAGGTTTTCTACTCCACTCTATTTTAGCAAGTCAATGAAGACAAATCAATAAGTTGCATGAAGAAATCCTATTTAAACATCAATGTTTTCCCAATAATTAAAGTTATATTTTATTATAAATATTATTGATTTTCTTAGCTTGTATCTTCTCCTAAGGCTTGATTTGAGGTTATAAAGCTTAGATTCGACACTGTTATGCAAAGAACAAAATATCTAAAGAATTTTATTCTCAATTAATCTTTTAAAGAGCATCAATTTTTACTTAGGAGGTGATTATGAGACTCAAATATGAATGTTTCTATGCGATTTGCACAAATATTGGCCATAACAATGAAGAGCTAGGGAGAAAGATGGCATGCATAGCTTATTTTACTAGGTTATTGGGAAAGGTTAGTGGATGACCATTTAATATATTGCCTACGAAATCTAAGAGATACAAAATTCGACTCATTTTTTTCTATAGTTCAAAACTTAATAATCCTAAAATGATCAATGGAAAATATTATCCAACCTTGAAAGAGGCTTTTCATAACATTGTTTCAAGAACATCCATAAAGGTTTTCAATAATAATAGAGTTTGGAAGAACTAAATTATGCTTGTCCTAGTTTCCTAGATGATTTTGGAAAGGTCATTGGATGACCATTCATTGTATTGTTTAAGAAATGTAAGAGATATAAGGTTTAATTCACTTTTCCTTTAATCCAAAAAAACCTAAGAAGTTTAGAAAAATTTATATGAAGCACCACTTTATAATGGAATATGTTTTTGACAAAGTTAATTTTAATAGCACATATAACGATCTACTATAACAATAAAAAGCCAAGGATAAAGAGGGAATGTTTTTCTTACTTTATGAGATGATTCGAAAAGGTTATAGACTAGCTATTTGGTATATTACTTAAAAATCTAGAAAGTCAACCTTCTATTTGCTTTTCCCATAATTCAACCATGTAAGCCTGAAATATTTGATAGGAAGCATCATTTAACCTTTACATGTTGAATTGAGGCCACGACTAGCTTTATATTGTATTATATATATAAGTCCTTTGGCCTCTTATAAACCTTCTAAAATGTATTTTTGGTAATATTTAATTATTTAACCTAAAGGTTGGTTCCTTAACCTTGACCTAAAGATAACTTGTAATTGCATATAAATACCTCATCATACCAACTATTTCTTTATCAATTGGAGTGTATCATAATTTTACTTTAGTGACATTATTTGGTGTCAATAGACAATCTCTTACATCTATTTTCACCAAAATTGGGTAATGTGTTGACTCCATTTGTTTATGAAAACTAATGTGAAATCCAACATTATATAGGCTTTTGACAAAGCTAATTCAAGAGCACACAATATTCTATAGTTAATTAGAACTATAAAGGTTTGCATGCAACAATTTAGTGTTATACATATTTGTTTTTAGAGCTAGAAGCTCACATTTTCTTTTAAAATTAAGAGTCTTATATAGATAAAATGTGATAAATTACTTTATTTTATTTATTTTCATTTAGTTGGGACCATTTAATAGTCACATGTTAAGAGAAATAAATAAATCTCATATTTATAGATTGTAACTTTTGTATATACCTAAAATAGGATCGCTTAACTTAGACCAAATTTTCTACAAACACATAGAATGGTCAACCCAACTATGATGACTACCTCAACATCAGAAGTTGTAGCTAAAACTCATCAATAGCAAATTTGCCATCTTAGAGTGAATTCATTAGTAAGCGAATCTGTTTTCTAGCTAATGTGTTCACAACTAGTACAAAATTTCAATCTCCCCTATCAAATTTGAATTGTAATGGTCATATATGTAAATTTATTTCTTAAGTGAATTCACTCGTAGCATATTCGTACAAGAAACGTATTCATGTTTAATGTGCAACTGATATTTTGACCTTGCTTGCAGTAACCAATTAGGAAGAGATTAACTCCACTTGTCATCCATGTCGATGCAAGTAACCGGTAGATATGTAGGAAGGATAACTTTCCTCCATCTATCCAAATCAATCCCAATAAGGGGGAAACTAATTTTTCTTAGCTCGTTATCCCAATTAACAACCAAATTAACCCTCAATTAGCCTCCGTTAGCAAGACACCTCACCCCTCTCATTTGGGAAACTCTGACAATGGTCAATTCTATAAATTGGCCCCTTAGGAGGGAATTATCATGAAAGCATTTGAAAGCAATGGATTGTTGCCAAAATTTTGAGATTCTTATCTATGCATAAAAGTTCTATTGAGATTCCTCCATGAGATCATCTTTAAGCAAGTGTTTGGGATTTGAAGGGAGAAAGAAGGCATCTCTCGTTTGCAAAATTTGGTGATACCATTCTTATCCTATTTGACTTTGTCTTTGATTGTTATAAACATTTTGTGATTTAGTTGTTTGCATGCATTAATCTATCTTCTATGTTCACATCTAAACGATCCCTTGTATTATTAAGCATTTCTATTAGCTTTTATAGGCATCCTAAAAGGTCTACAAGATAGAGAATTTCCCCTAGGGTTCCCAAAGCATCCACTATGGGGATTTGTAATCTTTTTCGGCTTGTCATTTTATTTTTCCACCATTCAAAATGAATCTGCCATCTATATCCAGCCTAGGTAACCTATTCACTCTAGGTAGTCGAAATCACTATTTCTTGATCTTAAGCCCTTGTTGTCTCTCTTCTCTCATAGAAGCGAATATGCCACCCGTTATTATTTTAGGCAATGTATTCATTATTCATCTACACGATCCTAGGTCCCTTTGGCAACCCAACATTGATCTTGTTTAACCTTTTTCTATGCATCTTTTTGTCATCTCTAATAACCCTAACTTCATTTTTGCCCTCTAATAATTTGGCTCCATCATTTTAATGAATTTAGTAGTTACAAAGTTTTCAGGTGGTGAGTTCACCACGGGTATAACAACATCCATCCCAAAGTTCAAATTCAAATTTCTTATGTATAAACAGAGGGTCTAATTGTGCTAATCACGAAGTATTCAACTTTTTATTGTTTGGAAGACCCCCAAACTTTGATGCACCCCTTTTTCTATTTATTTAATAGGTTTTAGTGTATTCGCCAGATAAAAAGATTCCAAGTAGCATATTCATTAGGTGGAGAAATCCAAACACAGGCGATGTATGTGCATCAAGCATCAAAATAGGTAAGTATACCTTCTCCTCCTATTTTCATTGATTAGCATAGGTTGTTTGTTGAATTTTGCTTGCATCTTTCTCTATTTAGATAACCTCATATAAAAGGAAAATAAAAATGAATCTCTAGTTTAACATAGCATTTTATTTTTATTTTTTAAGCATCCAATCAAAATTGCATGTAGCTTGCATCAGGATACTTTGCATGTTTGCATCCTTCTTGCACCCTTGTCTTAAAGATAGAAAAAAAGTTTCCTTTCTCATAACTCTTTTCTTAGATAACATTCATCAAAAGCAAAATCTCATATAGACTAACACTTGTATTTAGCATCCTTATCTTCATATTGCATTGCATTAGCATATTGCACATTAGCTCCTAGGGTAGAATAAAACCTAGGTGTTTGAAACTGAACATATCAAACTAGATTAGAAAAATATTTAAACCCTTGGTGAACCCACAACTTACCACTAAAGACAACTGTGCGAAGTGCAATATAATAACAAGTTAGCAACAAGTATGTCTCATTGGGTGTGGACGAACCTTGAGGGAATGCATTGGAGGCCAGTGTTCCCATGCACCTTTTGACATCCTACATCTTTGGTGAATCTGATGTGAAATACCATGTGGGCCCAAAAAACCTTTAAATAAGATAATTTAATCTTGTTTGCATAGTGTAAATCACATTAAATCAAGATAACAAGAACATAACCAAATTTTTAGTCCTATTGGGGGAAGGTTAACGACCCCTTGAGTAAACCATCATATGATCCTTGAGGGTTATCTCTCTTGGTAAGTATATTATGGTGGGCTAATGGGAGTCATAAGGCAACTTGTTCTCATTGGTGATATAAGGGTTATAAAAACATATTCTCTTTCTTCTCTAAACAACTTTGAAAATAAAATAAAATTTGAATCTCCCTTCCTTTGACCATGTATGAACCTCCCTAACTTACTCAGAATATTGCACGACAATTAGCATAGAATTCAAATGCTTTATCTAGACTTCTAGAGAAGCAACCCATGGTTGAAAATACAACCTTTGAGGAAGAAGAGGAAGAAAATCCTCCTTCTTGAACCCTTTCTCTTGTTCACAATGAAAACAAAGTAGTGTTTAAGTTCATAGACTATCTATCCATCTTGGGCTATGCAATCCATCTTGAAGGTGGATGACATATGTACTTTTGCTATGGAGTAACTTCTCTTAGAACTTCCACAACAACCTAGATCTAATCCCACAAGTTCTTAACAAAAATATTCAATTATTATGACAACTATAGAAGGGAGGCCATCAAATATTCCATATTCCTTTGGAAATCAAGGATCTATGCCTCCAAACATAGATCCATTTAGGCTAAATCCCCCTGTCTCTCAGTCCATAAGTATTCCACAAGTTCAAAATGTGGATATCTTTTCTATTATACCTAATACTTCAAATGTGATTCCTTCCAATCCATTCTTTAGCATGCCTATTCCTACTAACATTCCCTCTGCTAACATCTTTTTTAAAATAATCCTAGAACTAAAAATATGATGATTCCTTTTGGATCATCCCATCCACATTTGCAGTATTATCCATTGGTCAATTTAGGATTTCAATATTATTCATTCGTAGTTTTTTATCTTGTATTTTAGGATATAAACACTAAGAACAATTGGTAAAAGAAAACTCATAGTTCAAACAATCGTTGGCTTCTATCCAAGGAGCCACAAGAAAGAAGTATTCCTATAAGGACTACTTTAACCAACCCATAGATCCATCTCTAGTTAGTCAACCTTATCCAAAAAAATTTATAGCGTTGAATTTTTAAATGTATAAGGGAGAAGGGAACCCCAAAGATCACCTTAGAATATTTCAGGTAGCTTTCCATGACGTTGCTTATGATAAGACATTGTTATTAAATCTATTCGCTAAGAGCCTTGGTGGGTGAGGCCCTAGAATGGTATTTTCTAATACCTCACCACTCAATTGAGAGTTTTGATGATTTGGTAGAAATTTTCATCCAACACTACATCATAGAAAAGTACACATTAGATGATTTATATCAACTTAAGTAGGGTAAAAATGAGTCTTTCAATGGGTCCTTTGGTTAGGAAACTCCCTTTTACCCTGCCACAAAGATATTTATTGTGTATTTTTATGTGTAACTTACAAAAGAAACTCTCATACCCCTTAGAGATGACTCACATATCCTCTTTCAAGGATGTAATGGATCTCACAAAATAAGTAGAAGTTGCCCTTCAACATAAGGGACAATTGAAAATGAAGAAAGTGGAAGAAAAGTCCTCCTCCAACATAAAAGGATAGTATAAAAACAAGTATGTTGTAGGCAATGGTGTAACATACTCTTGCCCTATTAAAAATCCTAAAGCAAGCAATGTTAATACTCATATTGCCTTACAAAAATTAGTTCTATCTAAGGCTCAAGAAAATCCTCAAAGAAAGTTTACCAAGTTAAACCAATCACTATCCTCAATGCTAACACAATTTCTAGATGCTAAGATGATAGAATTACGACCTACAAGGAAAAGCTTCCTTGGTTCAAGGATGACCAACAATGTGCTTTCCATCACATAATTGATCACCATATAAATAAATGTATCACTCTTACGCATGTGGTACAAGAACTTATTGATGAAGGTCGTCTATTGGTTAGTGGTCCTGAACAAGCAACATCTTATAACCAAGATATGGGAATCTTTTAGGACCCCTTAAACATGGGAAAAATGCTATCAATTATGTTCAATATAAGAACATTTTCCCATGAGATTAAATCTTGGTAGCTATGATTCATGTTAGCATCGTCACTAGATAGAGAAAGAGGTTAAACTTTAGAGTCATCCATTGATCCCCCATTGGTCTTACCTAGACATGATGCTGCTACCAAAGAACCGCCTTTGGTTCTAAATCCCTAAGACAAAGGCAAGAGGGCCTTCAACCTCCAACAAAAAGTGGAGGATACACTAGCCAAAATATCTATACTTGAGTTGTTTAGAACTTCACTGAATCATAGGAAAAACTTCATGTTTAAGCTTCTAAGTGAGCAACGAATGCCTAAAAATGCTAGTCTTAATGATTTGGCTAATGTGGTAGGGTCCCTAAGCGTGCATGCAACTAAATCTTTTTTCAAGGATGGTATTCCACCCCCTTCTATGCTATGGGAGCTTCTTTTGTACATCAAACGTAACATTGATGAGCAATGCATTAAGAGGGTCCTTATTGATAATGGTTTAGCTATAAATGTTTGTAGCCTTAAGTTCATTCATAGGATAGGGCTTAACAAGGAAGATATAGAGAAATACGATATTGTCATAAAATCCTATAAAAGTGAGGGATATGAAGCTGCTATAATTGTAGTTCCAATAAAGGTAGGGCCTCGTATATTAAACACTTTGTTTTATATATTACCCTATGATTTGAACTACAACATCCTATTAGGGTAACCTTGGATCAATGTGATGCAGGCCATCCCCTCAACTTATCATCAATGTGTAAAATTTGAATATCAAGGTAATTTGTACAACATTGTGGTTAACAAAGATCCTTTTGTTTACTAGTAATCCATCCAATTAGAAAACCCAAGGGCTCATCATTTCCCTTTGTTAAATGCTTCTCGTCCTTTTATAGACAATGAATTAAAGTTTGTTCCTCCTAAGGGAATAAGTATTGTCCAAGAAGTTGAAACTAGTAGTCAAGCCACGATAAAGGGTAAGGAAAAAATTGAGGATATTAACCATATAAACCTCAACAACCAACATCATGAGCTACTAGCTTTAGACCTAGTTAGGCTACCCCCATCACCTCACACTTTAGGGTTACCTTCTAGAAAAAGAATGATCTTGCAAATAGGAAGTTGTACCTTTGTTCTATAGGAACAACCAATAAGGAGAGAATCCATGGAATCAATCCAAGACCACTTGAACAGAGGTATACCTCATGTTATCTCTCCAAAATTTACCCTATTTCTAAGTAAATTCTTTGTAACTTTGGTTATTAAGGAAAATATTTAGGGCCCAATGAGCAAGCTATAAAAGAACCTTTAAAGCCTAAATCTTGTCCAGGACGCTAGAGATTATGATACATCTCCAACCCTAACGAAAGGTCACCTTACTCCTCCTTGAATAATAGTGATGATGAGGTGTGCCTCTTCTCCCTTGAACCTCAAAGCAATATTACCTTGATAGAAGAATTGGATTGGGATGAGGATGAGGATATTGAACCTTCTTTTCAACTCTCTAACCTCTTCTTAAAATTTTCTCACATAAACACGATAAGTATCATGCATCCTGAGCTTGTTGACAAAAATAGATAAGAGTCCTATGAAATCCTTAAAAGTAGCCTTAGTAACTAGAATGATTTCGCTTTGGTTAAAAAAAAACATATAATTTATATTTAATCAATGGAAAATCTCTTAGCAACTATCAATAATTGTGAGGTGAAATTTTTATCACACAACCCTTATAGGGATGCTAACACCAATGGTCTGGATCAAGAGGACATCCCTAGTGAATAGCCCCTTTGCTTAATTCCATATCCCTTACAATCATCAAACCTCAAGCAATGGGCTTTAGGGCTCAAGAGCTTGAAATTTTAGGGGTGTCACCTGCCTCTCCATAGTTAGAAGATGAATCTCAAATCTCGATAGAGGAAACTATTGATATCAATATAGGTGCCCAAGATGATCTGAATATAATAAAGCTAGAAAATATCTTGACTTTAGAAGAGCACAAAAATTATACAAATATTTTTAGGGAATTTTGTGATATCTTTGCATGGTCTTATGCAAACATTCTTGGATTAGATCCATCCTTGGTAGTCCATCACTTGGTTGTAAAACTAGATGCAAAGCTAGTAAAGCAAAAATTGAGAAAAATGCATCCTAAAGTTGCTTTACTAGTTAAAGAGGAACTCCAAAAACTTTTGGAGGTCAAATTTATCAAGGCCATAAATTACTTTGATTGTATTTACGACATAGTATGAAAGTATAAAAAGGAAGGTGTTGTATTAGTCTACACGACATAACAAAGCTTGTACCAAATATGTCTTTCCTTTACTTAACATAAACATGATTGTAGACTTCACCGTCATATGTGGAATACTATCCTTAATGGATGGATTTTTTGGGTACAATCAAATCTAAATTGTTCCAAAAGATAAAGCTAAGGCAAATTTTACTACTCCTTGGGGGACCTTTTGCTATGAGTTCATGCCTTTTGATTTAAAGAACACAAGATCAACCTATCAATGTGCAATGACATACTCTTCCATGATATGATGCATGATATTGTGGAAGATTATATTGATGATCTTATAGGACAATCTATCAAATGGTAAGATCACATTAGGGACCTAAGGTATATCTTTGAGAGACTTAGAGAGCACAAAATCCATCTAAAACCTCTCAAATGCATATTTGGAGTAACTTTAAGGAAACTATTATGATATATAGTCTACCGATGTGGCATTGAAGTATATCCAAACAATATATTTGTTATCATCAAAATTCCACTACCTAAAAACCTTACTCAACTTTGAAACCTAGTATATTGCAAGGTATTAGAATATTCATCTCTCAATTGGTGGACAAATGTCATCCCTTTTCTGAAATTTTGAGAAAAGGGACTAAGTTTGTTTGGGAAAAAAGAATTTCAAAAGGCCCTTCATGATTTGAAGATGTATCTTCTCTCTTTGTTAGTGCTTGTCTCGCCTAATACTCTTAAACCATTGTTATTATACATAGCAACAATAATTTAAGCCTTAGGTTCCATGTTGGCACAATACGATGATCAACATAGAGAATTGACAATCTACTATATTAGTAGAATGCTTGTTAGCTATGAGATCAAATACATACCTTTATAAAAACTATGCTTGGCAATAGACTTCACTTCTCAAAAGCTGAGACATTACATGCTAAATCATAATATTTATGTATTAGCTAAAGTCAATCCTTTGTGATACCTTATGTCCAAGCCCTATCTCTCAAGAAGGACAACTAAATGGGTAATGGCCCTTTATGAGTTCAATATTGAATTCATCAGTCAAAAGTAATTAAAGGGATAAGTAATCGCTGATCAATTAGCAATAACCCATCTACTAGCTAGTGATCCCATAGTAATTGAGTATCTTGATGAAATGGTAGGTAGCCTTGAGGTAGCACAAAAATATTCTTAGACCCTTTTCTTTGATAAAGTAAGGTGTGTCAAAGGCGTGGGGGTAGGAATAATCCTAGTATCAACCCAAAAAATAGTCATACCTTTATCCTTCAAGATCCAATTCTCATGTACTAATAACATGACTAAATATCAAGTACTTATCCTAGGGCTTTGCACAACCCTAACCTTAAAGATCATAACCCTCTCCATATTTGGAGATTTGTAGTTGATTGTCAATCAAATTAATGGAGTTTATCAAATTAAGGATGATAAAATTAAACCATATAAGGACATTATGGATAAATTGATGGCTACCTTTGATAAAGTCACCATCGACATGATTTTGTGCTCTAGTAATCACTAGACAAATGCTATGACTGTCGTTACCTCTTTCATGCATTTAGAGTTGGATAATGAACAAACGCAAATTGTCATTCATCAAATAAGGTAGCTTGTAACTTCATAATAAAGCCAAGAAACCTTAGCAACCTTTGCAACAAAACAAGCTCCTATCCTTGACCCTTGGTACAAAGAAATTTATGAATTTTTTAAAAGTGGTGTTTTACCCAAAGGTCTAAATTATAATGAGTGAAAGAACCTAAGGCAAAGAGCTTGTAGATATGTAATAATCAAACACATATTGTATCAACAAACTTATGATGATATCCTTTTGAGGTGTCTAAATTCGAATAAAGTTAAACGAGTAGTCCAAGATGCCCATGAGGGAGCATGTGGTGGCCACTTCAATGGAAGTACCATTGCTAAGAAGCTCATATAAATAGGGTATTACTGGCCAACCATGGAAAGGGATGCCTGTAATCACATGCAAAAAAGTAAGAACTATCAAAAACATGATAGTCTTATCCATGCACCTTCGTAAGAGCTTCAGTCCATCACATCTCCTTGGGCCTTCTCCACTTGGAAAATGGATATCATTGGAAAGATAAATTTGGTGTCATCCGATGGATATAAGTTTGTCATTCACGATTGAATACTTCACAAAGTAGATAGAGACTATACCATTATCCTCTTGCACTAGAGTTCAGGTTTCAAAGTGCATCTTGAACCAAATTCTATTATGGTATGGTATTCTAAACATGATTATCTTCAAGGTTCCACGAGTCTAGGGGATGGGGGGACGGGTTTCGGAGGACGATAGGGGACGGTAGGCTGATTTTAGGGGATGGCTTGGGGACGGTTGGGGGGACGACTGGTATAATACTATAAAAATTGAAATTTTTAAGAAATTTAGAATAATCTACACATTCAGAATTCTACAAACAAAAAAAATGATATTAGGATATTCATATTGATATTAGTTACTAAGTCCAGCCATTTAATTGTTTCAACAAATATAACTTGAAGGTTCAACCAAGGATATCAAGTGCAATCTACCAATCTCTAACAGTTAACCAGATTAGTTGCTATTACTCAAGTAATGAATACCACATTATTCAGCTTTTACACATCATTTTCAATAATGTACTAATGAACATAAAGAACATATTAAAGAAAAATTTATAGTATTCTATGAAGATTAAAGCAAAAGTTACAGTATTCTAATATTACAGTATTCTAAAATAAGTGGATTTATCATTGAATTCAATGTCCTAAAGCAAAAGTAACAATTTTATCATTGAATTCAATGTCCTAAACTCAATGGGATTTTTCTCTTTGTAAGAATAAGATAAGTTGATGCCAAACATTCCGCGTCTGTATTTTCTCACTGGAAGTGTATGCAAAGGAAACAATTTAGGCCACTTTGCAGCAAATCAATAACCATTTATAGCAACAAAAAAGGAAAACAGTGAACATGAATCTAATTGGATGATATATGTTTTACAAAATCTTCATTCTTGAACATTAAATTAATCAGCAATAGAAGAATTTTGGACCAGGGCCTTTTCCCCACCAAATAAAGTGCCATTCTAGTAAGAGTTATCATGCCACTTTTACTAGCCAACAACTTCATCATGTTTTTACCTTTAATGGTTTTATGAATTATGAACCTGAATTAAGACATGCAAAGCCATGATCTAAAAATATTTTCAAAAATGTAGTCAAGAGGCACATTGTTCTGAGTCCTGTAAAACTTGCTTGTTTCACTTTTTAACATCCTACAATTTAACTATTTTTTTCCTTGTCAGCTTCCTTCTCAAAAGATTTTGATTAACCTTGTTTAAAGGGATTTTGTAGATTTATGCGTATTAATTTTGTATTCTTGGTTTTTCTTTGGAACACTATTTCCAGCACTCTCCAGACTATTGTTACACAATGTAGTATTTGTGTCCAAATACCTGATTTGATCATTTGTGGACATTAAGAAAATTTATTTCTTTCTAAGTAATTTTCACTAGTATGAGTAGGGTCTCTCTTTGTTACTCTTTATGTTATTTAGTGATCTCTGCTTATTATATTAACAATCTTTATCCCTCACTTGTAATTTTAGAATACTGTCACTTTTGCTTTAATCTTCATAGAACAGATTGGCTGAGGACTTGCTTTAGAATACTGTAATTTTAGAACAATGTAATTTTTGCTTTTATCTTCATTTGTGGAAATTCAAAGTCGTCATTTTTAACAATGTACTAAAGAATAGATTGAAGAACACAAATGTCTTACAATGTACTAAAGAAAAAATTATTTTTTTGTTTTTAATTTTTTTTTAGTTTTTATTTTGGTTGAGGATGCCCAGCCATGGGGGACTACTGAGTCCCTTTGGAGATGCTCAGACCATCCCTAGGGATGGTTGGACATCATCAGGGATGCCTAGGCACCTTCCAAAGGTTCCCATCCATCCTCGGGGATGCCCAACCATTCCTAGGGACGTCTTGAGCATCCCCAAAGGGACTCAACCGTCCCTAGGGATAGCTGATCGTCCCCAAGGATACTCTAAAATAGGGGACATCCTAGGGATGGGAGCCCGTAGGCCTTAGGTGTCCTCGGGGATATTTCCCAACTGTCCCCCAAAATGGGGACAGGGGAAATATCCCTAATATCGTCCCCCCGTGTTGGGGGACGCAGGGGACAGGGGACGCGTCCCTCAAGGGGGACACGCCCCGTGGAACATTGATTATCTTAGATAATAGCACACCTTTTAAGAATAAGGATGTTTCTAAGCTCTATGGAAAATTTAAAATTCAACGTAAGTGGTCAATCCCATATTATCCACAACATAATGGTGAGGTTGAAGCTTCAAATAAAATTTTAATAAAAAATATTAAAGAAACTTGTTAGCAAAATTGGTTAGGATTGGCATTTGCAACTATATCCTGCCTTATGGGTGTATCACACTTAGTCTATGGAACTAAGGCCATATTCTATTTTGAATTAGAAGTTTTGTCCTTTCAAATTATTTTGGAGGACACTTTTTTTAGTGATGAGTATCGCCACACACACCTTAGCTAATTGAAACTACTTGATGAAAAGTGGATCCATGCCTTAGAGAACCTATGGGTCTATAGCCAATGAATCGAGGAATCCTATGGAATATAATGTGACCTCATTCCTTCGAAGTAGGTGACTTAGTTATTAAGGGAAACAAAAAAACACCAAAGCTAAAGAGGACCTAATAGGTAAATTTGAACCTAATTGGCTAGGTCCATTCATAGTGATAACTAAATATGGGTTGGGCATATATCGCTTGGTCACTTTATATGAAAATAACATAAAGAACCTATAAACATAATGCATTTAAAAAGATATTATGCTTTATTTTGCATGGTTTGCCTGCTCATGTGCCTAATTGCATGGTTTATTACATTCATGGTTGTTTAGAAAATATAATGCTTACTTTCATGTGACTAATTGCATGGCTATCCAAGTTTACCTGTTCATCCCATAATGTCATGAGGGAGACCTTGCAATGAAGTGATGATGATCCTATCTAGCAAATAGAGTCACATTGCATTTACAATAGGTCACTAAGCTAACAGACCTTATCGATGACTCCTTAAAATTATTTAGCATCCTCTTGATCTTTTAGAATCTAGAGGAGGATCCAAGGTCTTGATAGAGTGATCCCTAGTATAATCATGATTCAATTGAAAGCTTTCATTTAAAATTCCATAGTAACCAAAAAACCAATTCCCATCAATCTAGATCTCAGATCTCTGCTTTTCTTACCAAATTCTCAAATATCATTAGTGTCATTTTGGAGCGCTTACTTGACCACGTGCTTGTTAGCATCAACTACCTACTAATAACCAAATGCTTATTAACTTGTTTGTGTTCATATGCTTGTTGCTTGCTTGCTTCTTGCATACAGAGTCAAAAATATTTGCCATGACCCATGATGATCCTAGTTAGGATAGATCACATTATAGATTGCATTTTAGCTAGGTAGCTAAGGTAGTGAATCTCATAACTCCCTGTAATGGCTACTCCTCTCTACCTCAACAATGTATTGAGCTTATAAATGCACTATCTAATTTGTAAGTACCCAAATGGTGATATCATTGCTCCTAGTTCCTACTGCGACAAATCTGGCCACAACATCATCCCTTTCTATCTTCATCTCATCTCTCTCTATCCTAGACTGATCCATCTGAGAGAGATCCATATTTCGCTATACCAAGGTTTGGTCTAGTTACAACTAAAAAGGTCTACCTTCCTCACCATGGCATCTCTCTCTTGTTGGGCTACCTCCATTGTAATCCTATTTGTCATAACCTCACTCTCTATCTTAGTACTTAGAGGATGAACAATCAAATCCATTCTAGGCATCAATTTATTTTTGAGTCTCCACATCATCCTATCTTGTACTACTTGAAGATGACAATAGGCCATCATACTGGCTTTGACCTCAATCTAGATCTATCACATAACTAGGGTGAACTATATCGGGTATATCTGTATGTACCACTGTAAATAGCTAAACATAATCCTAGAACCATCCACCGTAGGATCCATTGTAGAATATCATCTAAATCCTCCTTTACAAATCTCTTTGGATTAGAGAGATCTCCAAACCCTCTCCCTCCCTCTTGAGTCACCCATTGGAACCACTGCTCTCCTATCTCTCGAGTTTTATGAGGGAGGCCAAGCTATCATGGAATCCTATCCAATTGGTAGAGTTTAAACTGCCTATGAGTCCCCTATAGCCATCTAACTCTTTGTACTCAAGCTAGCTAAAACCTATTTGTTACCCATCCCTAATGTCCTCTTGATGGGTGTAAAATCAATTGGTTTGCTTGCAAGTGATCAATGACCTACCGTGCTAACATAATGACCCTCAAAAAGGTCTCCTACCTACTTTATAGATGTGAACCCACCTAAATATTGTTAGATACTATGGGTCATCAAGATATCTAGGAATTCCAACTAGTCATTGGATGTCCAAGTGCTTCCATGCCCACACCTATAAAAGTGTACAACAAACTAGGATCTTCCCCTTCTTGTAAATGACCTAATGGAGGGTTTGGTATAACCTATACAAAATGAAAGGACTCTAGGCATCCTATAAATGCTAGTTACTCATTTGGATGATTATCTCACCCACCTGCAGTACAACAATCTCTTATTGGTATCTCCAACCAGCAAGCCCAAAACTACAACATATAAGAGTTGTTAGTTGATCTAATAGTTTGACTTGATAAATGAAATTAATATCAATGATATACCTCCTCAACTAAAATTGAGGGCCACCTATCAATCTCTGTAAATCTTGAGTTTGATCCTGGTTCATTTGGATGTGGGCACCTCGAATAGGTACCAAGAGGATCTTCCAAACATCCTCTAGTGTGACCAACATCTCTCCCATTGGTAGAAGGAAGGTGGAATACTCTGAATACCATCGTTCTACTAAATTTGTCAATAGATCATGGTCAAGCTCAACATAGGGAATCATAACTAGATACCCTAGTCTATTGGCATCTAACACTACCCTATCCGCTTGTGTTATAGTATCCACTACTGATCGCAGGGTACAAGATCGTTGATTCCAATACTCTAGCACATCCAAGACCTAAATGCACAAAAAAAAACAATAAAGTTAGTTTTTAATCTAAAAATCATTAACCCTCTATCCCTCTGTAAATTTTCCAGCTCTAAGCAAATTTATCATCAAACGAATTTGCCACCCAGTCTCAAATTCATCAATGCTATAAAAATTGCAAATATTGCCAGTGTGGAAAATTCATGACGACGTATTCACATCACATGAAATAAATACACTAGCCATGATGCCCTGATTCTAAAAAAGCAAAATAAACACTAGCAGACGGTTTTCACTCATACCTGTCCTTGGGACGTAGTTGGTCATATTCCACCCTGCACTAAGTCCAACCTATGCATCGATCATCTCTATAATGCCATTTCACTAAGCCTTGGTTTTTTATCCAAAGCACTTTTCTTCCTCGTGCACACTTTAGGATTCACTTGAGGCCACAAATAGCTTTAGATTGTATTATATATATAAGTCCTTTGGCCTCTTGTAAACCTTCTAAAAGGTATTTTTTGTAATATCTAATTATTTAACCTAAAGGTCGGTTCCTTAACCTTGACCTAAAGGTAGCTTGTAATTTCATTTAAATACACCCTCATACCAACTATTTCATTATCAATTGAAGTGTATCATATTTTTCCTTTAGTGATATTATTTGGTGTCAATAGACACTCTCTTATATTGTGTGTACTGCTATTTATACATTTCTTTTAAACCAAAATTGGGTAATGTGTTGACTCCATTTGTTTATGAAAATTAATGTGAAATCCAAAATTATATAGGTTTTTAATAAAGCTAATTCAAGAGCACACAATATTTTATTTTAATTACAACTATGGAGGTTTGCATGCAATAATGTAGTTTTATACATTATTTTTTTTTAGAGCTAGAAACTCGCTTTTTATTTCAAAATTAAGAGTCTTTAAATAGATTAAATTTGAGAATTTGATTTATTTACTTATATTGCATATAGTTGGATCCATGAAATAGTCACATGTTAAGAGAAATGAACAAATCTCATATGTAGATTGTAACTTTTGTAGATACCTAAAATAGGATCACCTAACTTAGACCAATTTTCTATAAATGCATAGAATAGTCAACCCAACTATAAAACTTGCCTCAACACCAAAATTTATAGCAAAAACTCATTAGTAGTAAATTTACCATCTTATAGTGCATTCACCAACAAGCGAATATGCTTTCCAATGGGCGTATTCGTAACCAGTACAAATTTTCAATCTCCCCTACCAAATTTGACTTGTAATGGTCAAATCCTGGAATTCGTCATCTAAGTGAATTTGTTGGTGGCATATTCATATAGGTGATGCATTCTCATTTGATGCACAACCAACATTTCGACCTTACCTGTAGCAACTAATCAGGGAAATATTAACTCCTCTTGTCATCCCTGTTGACACAAGCAATCAATAAATATGGAGAAGGTAGGTAATTTTCCTCCATCTGCCCAAATTAACCCTAAAAAAGGGGTAATTGATTTTGCTCATCTTGTCAGTCCAATCAACAAACAATTCAACCCTCAATCAACCTTCGTTAGTAGGACACCTCACCCCTCTTGTTTAGGAAATTCGGAGGGTCAATTCTATAAATTGATCCCTTGGGAGGGCATTATCATGAATGCTTTTGAAAATAATGGATTATTGCCAAAAATTTGAGGGAGGTATTTTTTGTGCATTAAAGTGCTACCAAAATTCCTCCATGAGGTCATATTCAAGTAAGTGTTTGGGCTTCAAAGGGAGAAAGGAGGCACCTCTCATTTTTAAAATTTGTGACAACATTCTTGTCCCATTTGAATTCAATCTTTGATCATTATTAAATTTTTGATTTATCTCTTTGCATGCATTCATCTATCTTCTAATTTTGCATCTAATCAATCCTTGTATTTTAAGCATTTCTAGTAGCTTTTGTAGGCATCCTAGGAGTTCTACGAGATAGGGAATTGCCCCTAGGGTTCTTATAGCATCCATTGTGGGGATCTGCAACCTCTATCAACTTGTTATTTTAATTTTTTGCCATTGAAAATGAATTCAATGCCTGTATTCATCCCAAGAAGTGTATTCGCTCTACGTAGTTAGAATCATTAGTTCCTAATATTAAGCCACTGTTGTCTCTCTTCTATCATAGAATTGAATATGCCACCTATGATTATTTCAGGTTATGTATTCATCTACTTGGCCCTAGGTCCCTTTGATAGCCCAACATCCAACCTATTTAACATTTTCATATGTATCTTTTTATCATCTATAATAACCCCTAACTTTGTTTTTTTCTATAATAATTTGGCTTTATCATTTTAATAAATTTGTCAACTATAGAGTTTTTAGGTGAAAGATTCACCATAGGTATAACAACATCCATCCCAAAGATCAAATTCGATTTTCTTGTGTATAAATAGGGGGTGTGACTGTTCCAATAAGGAAGTCTCAACTTCTCGTTGTTTGGTAAACCCCCAAACTTTGATGCACATTTTTTTCTATTTATTTTGCAAGATTTATCATAGTCACAAACTAAAAATATTCCAGGTAGCATATTCGTTAGGCAGTGAATTTGAACATAGGCGACGTATTTGTGTCAAGCATACAAACCTGTAAGTATAACTTATCTTCTTGTTTTCATTAATTAGCATAGGTTATTTGCTAAATTTTTATTGCATCTTTCTCTATTTAGATATCTATATATAAAAATAAAATTAAAACAAACCTCCAGTTTATCTTAGCATTTTATTTCATTTTCTTAAACATCCAATCAAAATTGCATGTAGCTTGCATCAAGATAGTTTGTGTGTTTGCATCCTTCTTGCATCCTTGTCTTAAAGAGAGAAAAGAAAAGTTTCTTTCTTGTAACTCTGATCTTAAATGGAACTCATCAAAAACAAAATATTATATAGGCTAGCACTTGTATTTTGCCTCCCTTATCTTCATATTTCTTTGCATTAACATCTTGTGCATTAGTTCCTAGGGTAGAACAAAATCTAGGTGTTTGTGAAACTGAAAATATCAAACTAGATTAGGGAAATATTTAAGCCTTTGGTGAACCCAAAACTTACCACCAAAGACAACTACGTGAATCACAATATAACGATGAGTTAGCAATAGGGCTCTCTTGTCTAAGTGTGGATGACCCTTACGGGAATGCATCGAAGGCCAACACCCTTGTGCCTATTTTTTCGTCCCACATTTTTTTTTTTGTATATAAATGTATAATTATGTATTAAATGCTTACCAGTTTGGGGTTCCCTTGTCTTTGGTATGGCAAGAAAATAATGGAGTAGAAAGAGAATCAACTAAAATGAAAGGTTGTATATAAGCAATAAATTAGGGAGAGGAAGAAAACAATGTCTAGAGGTAACAAAGGACCACATGAACAAGAAGAGTAAGGTCAATCATGATGAGGATCATGATTAGATTCTTTAACTTTGTTATCTTTGTTCTTGGATGAGGTTTTTCACCATATTTATTAATTCCATGTAATGGTCAATTGACCATCATCACCATTATTATCTCTTAATAGGTTATACAAGGTTAAAATGAGTTCCACATGTACTACATCATGATTATATTATATTGCAATTTCAATGAACTATATTGTCATGGTATTAAAACAAGCCATATTATCATTGACTACACTATAATAGGTGTCCATCACAAAACAAGGATTTGAATTTGCATTATTTTATCTTTCTAAATAGATTAATTCATAGAAAGCTTATTCTAGGATCTAGAATAAATCAAATGAATGCAATTAATAATAAACAATGAAACTCAATATAGCAATATCTCAAAAATATAACTCAGATGCATACACCAACATAAGATTACATGAATGATACTGATTGATTACATTGCATGGAGCTTTACCTCCAATATATCATTTTACATGACTTTTCAGTTCTCTAACTATTGCTCTCCTCTTTCATTCGAGAGATGCAACCTTTCATATTCCTCTCATAAAGACAAAGCTCTCATCTTGCCACATATCATGTGACTCTTCATTCTCTCTTGACACTTTGCACTTTCTCTCATATTGACACATACATTATACAAATATAAATCATCTTTCAATTTGATATTACAAGGTGTCCAAATAATATAATATCTCCAACACCTCCTCGTATTACATTATTTGGTAGGAAGGCTATTTGCCTTCATTCTATGATTCTTCTTTCTCTTCATTCTTCAACTTTGACTTTGTCATGGTTGGATACTATTATTGATGTCTACCTCTAGATAAATGTATCTAAGTCACCTCTGTGTCTCTATCTCTGGGTCACTACCTCTAGGTCATTGCTACTAGATCTACCTTTGGGTTACTACCTCTATAACTCTACCTCTGGATTATCATTATCTCAGGGTCATCCACTAGAATATTTATAATATCATCATATCTATAGGATCATCACTACAAATGTTTTCTATCTCTATAGAACAAGCTTAGATTAATGGTCTCTTCTCTTACTAAGGACCAATATACTTATGATGGACCTCCTTGCTCAGGTATTCTTTCTTTCTGTCTTCTATGGCTTATATGGGACCTCTTTTCTTGGGACTTCTATCTTTGCCAATTTTGGGACCTCTTACCTCAGGTCTCCTCTCTATCTCTAACTTCTATGGGACCACTTTCCTTGGGTCTCTTATCTTTATCAGCTATGGGAACTCTTTCTTTAGGTCTCCTATCTTTGCCTTCTCTAGGACCTCTTTTTTTGGGTCTCCTATTTCTACTGGCTATGAGACCTCTTTTTCTCATGTCTCCTCGTCTTCAATGGGACCTTTTCTCATGAGTCTCCTTATTACTTTAACTCAAATCAATCCTTGTGTGAATAATTCTCTCGACCTTCAAGCAAATGAAGATGAAAGTCTTCTCTATATGTTGTAGGAAGCTTCTCAACTTTTGAATATCAAATTTTCACTACAACAATATCCTAGATAACTTTCTTTAGCATTACTTAGAAATCCAATATGAAAATTATTTCAATATTTGAATTAGAATGACAATGACCAACTTTCTTCTTGAGTTTGTTTCCAAAATATGAATCCTACTCTTCATTGGTTTTTCTTCAACCTAGTGGAAATATCCTTAACTTTTGCAACTTTCAAATTCTATGCAGGTAACTTTGATTATACTTGTTTTTTTTGTAGAAACCATACAAAATTCCTTTCATCTTATCCCATTCATTCATGTTTATCCACCCACAATCCACTTTTACTTTGTAGTCTTTCTTTTCTTTTTGGATATAAAACAATTGTGAATGATTATGTCCACAAATTTTATAACTTTGGAGATTCCAACATCTCTTTATCTTATGTCCATATCTGCCACAATGATTGCACTTATTTTCTATTATAAAATTTCTTTTTCTATTTTTTCCTTCATTGTGACTGATTCTATCAATCCCTATCATTGCTTGCATCACAATATTTCCTTTCATTTTGATAAGAATCACAATTTACATATTTTTATTTTTGATGAAGATCACTAGTATCACAACATGCATCTATCATCATGGGTCTTAAATCATTTGTATCACAAGAAACATCTTTCATCATTATTTTGTTCCCTAATTCTTCAACCTTTTCTTCCTTTCTTATCTTGGAAACATTTAGAGTAATTATTCCTTTGTAGATTGTTCTCCACAAAATAACAAGTACAGTAACAAAGTTTTCATAATAATCATTAGCATCATTAATAACACTTTGCATGCATTTTTGAAACATTAGAAATTCTCCCTGTTCTGCTTCACTAATAATATCAACAAGTTCATTTTCCAAATCTGTAGTTATTTCCTCTTACTTTCTATTCTTACCTCTTAGAACTTTATTAGAAAGTAATGCCATATACATTATCTTTCCTATATCATAAGGTAATGCGAAAACATATTTAGAGTTTATTTCTACTTCATCAAGTTTTGAATTTAGATAATTTTCTAACATTGAAAAACTTTCATTTTTAGCTTCTCTCGTGATTGATTGCAAAACTTTCTTTTCCTTTATTGATGTATTCTCTTGACTTTCAAATTTTCTTCATTTTCTTAGTCTCTTCTAGTGAGTCATCTTGAATGTATATTGGTTCTTCTTAAAAACATAAGTTTTATACTTCAATTATTTTTGATGACTCATATTTCTGATTTTTGTATTCTATGATTTGATGGTTTGTTTTCTTTTTCATTTGCTTTTTCTTTGCCATGTTCCTTTGAAGTAGTAGCCCTTTTATCTCCCTAGGTTTAAAAACTAAAGAATAAATTTTGCAAATTTATATTTTTCCTAAAGTTTGAGGTTGAAACCCTTTTGTCTTCCAAATAATTAAATTTGCAATAATTCACTAATTCAATATTTTTTCTACTTTTAAAATTTCTCAAACAACTATGAAATCAATATAACCTTCAAATATCAAATATCAAAATTTCAAAAACTTTTAGGAGTAGAAATCCTTATGACTCCCTAATTTAATTTTCAAAATTTCTAAACTTCAAATATTCCAATTAAATTTCAAAACATTTAAAGTTTAAATTTTTAAGTCCTTATATCTTCCTAATATTTAGAAACTAAATATTTTGCAAATTTATTTTTCCAAGTTTGAAGTAAACTTCCTTATTTCTTCAAAAATAAAATATTTGCAAATATTCTATATAACTTTAATTTTAAAAAATATTAAAAATAAACCTTTCTAATATTTAAATGACTTTGAAAAACTTCATAATAAATATACCAATAACTACTTATCACTTCAAAACTTTTAAAACCAACTAATGTGTTAATTTCCCTATTAACTTTCTTATCTCTCCAACATTAATATAAAAACTTTTAAAACTTTATAAAGAGACCTTATAACTTCTTCCTCGATATTAAATCAAATTGGAAAAAAAAATTAAGGTTCAAACCGTGGCGAGTGGGAGAGTATGTGAGCAGTGGGTGTGTGATGGCTGTCTATTAAATTCCCTATTGATAAGTATAACCCTTGACTATACCAAAAATCATGATTAGGAGGAGACTGCTCACCCCTAATCTTAAGAGCTTTTCACACCAACCAAATAAAAAAATTTAAAAAAACTTAAAAAAAAATCTTTGTACCTCAAGTGCTCAACGATGATAATAGTGTTTACACGTCGCCGCCAAGGAAGCCTGCCTCACCTCCACGCAGACCAAGTCCACACGTGTTTGGATGGTTTGCCTTTTCAATGCCAACAGGTGACCGTTACGGATAGACGTTACCCATCAACAGGCTTTGCAAGCGCAAAGCGGGACCGCTTTGGATTCTGGTTCGTGTCACATTCACTTCCAAATTCACTGTTACCACTGGAAAGGTATTGCAAATATGATTTCCAACCATTACTAGTCTCGTCTTATAGAATCTCCTGCTCAACACCTGCGTTCGATTTCCACCCGCAATCGCTCCCGTGCTTTGGCGGACCCGGCGCAAGGCTTCTGACTGACTCCTAGCGAACATTGTTTTGCCACAAATGGTCTCTCTGCCATGTCTGTTACTTCTCTAAGAGGATTGGGCAATAGAAACGAATGGGATTAAAAGCATGTATGATGTCACAGTCAAGGTACAATGGCCGCCTACGAGGACAGAGAGTCCATGCACTTGGTCATGGAACTCTGCGCCAAAGGTGAGTTCTTCGACTGCATCATTGCCAAGGGTATTGGGTCTACATTTTAGCCTTGAATGAAGGTGGCCGCATCGATTATGACAAACTCATAGTTCAATTTGGCTGCCAAAAGCTTGTTTATCTATGAATTGTGCATCCTCTATGTCCTCTTCGCTCGAAAGTCCACAGGCTTGTCCAACTGGTTCGAGGTGGGCAACAATGGTGACTGCCTCAAGAAAGATGCAAATATCAACTAGTTCGAGGTGGGCAACAATGGTGACCGAGGTGTTTAATTCATAGAAAACTTATTCCAGATCTAGAATAAATTGAATGAATGCAGTTAATCATAAACAATGAAATTCAAGGTAATTTAGATACCCATACATGGTCCTTACGTATTGAAGATATCATCACAAATATAACAACATAAGATCATAGAAATGATGTTAATTGAATATATTGCATGCAGCTTTATCTTCAATATATCATTTTACAGTCTTTTCAGTTTTTAATTATTGTTTTCCTCTTTCTTTTTTTTGATATATAGAAGCAATGGTTATTTTTAGTAGGGTTCAAACTATCTGCGAAGTCTCTCGGGACTTCCACCGTCTCGGTACACGGTAACCCGGCATGAGATGGGGACCGTCGGACGCACCGTCGTCATCAATCTGGCGCATCACTCAGAGGAATCGGATCTGGGCTACTGTTTGTGCAGGGGCAATCCCGTGGGATTGGAACCTAGGTCTCCTCTCGGTAAGCGCCCCAACTTACCAATCCACCTAGACCCACGAACATAAAAAATGGGTAGTTTAGAAGCCCCAAAAACCTAGCTCTATGGTCAATCGTAGTTGTCCCATCCGGGTATACCACATGGCATCAATCACAAGGGGGTTGAATTATTAATACATCCACAAATTGAGTATAGGAAAAATGAAACCTTGTCGGCCTCTACCAACACATAGGACATTTACCAGCTATGCCTACATATCCAACAGGGTGGAGGCAGTGGAAATGGAACCTGGGCCGGCCACAACCAGCACCGAGGGCATTGTTTTCCTCTTTCATTCAAGTGATGTAACTTTGATGCAATCTTTCATACTAAATACAAAGCTCTCATCTTGCCACGTATCATATACTTTGCACTTTCTCTGATATCAACACATACATTATACAAATATAAATCACTATCAAACTAATATTAAAGGGGGCCAAATAATGTAATATCTCCAACATGTTACACTAACACATTACACTCTTACAATTGTTTTCTATTTATTTTTATCCATAATACCTTGGACTATTGACCATCGGTTTTAATTCTATTAATGCTTATATTATTAATTCTCTTGTATTCTTGTTTCCACATTTATTTTTGTGTGTTCCATGTTAATTATTCCTTTCTTTGAGATTATGCATTAGAAATTTAATTTTTTTATATATTTATTGAGATAATTCTAAAATTTTCCAATAAAATGGTATGAATTTTTGAAACCATGATTTATAAGTCATGAAGATAAATTTATATACAAAATATTGAGTACTCATTGTCATCATTTATGAAGGTAGACTTTGTAGACTATTGTCCCTTAAATTTTTTGAATAAACTATCACAATAGATGTTAATATTTATTGCTTAGTAAGTTGATTAGTTGTATAAATAAAGCAACGTTGAATTTATATGAGCCACCCTTTAGTTGCCTTTCCTTTAACTAATCCTAAAAAATTGGGTGGTTTCACCTTCTTTAGGTTCTTGAAAATATCCCTTTGACTAGAAATCTAATCAAATTGGTAAGAAGATTCATCATTTCGATCCTATCCTTGAAGTTTTCATTTCTTCCTTTTGTTGATGACCACCTATATTTTGATTCACTAGCAACCAATCCATTATAATACTAGGTATATTATGTATGGCATCTAAAACATATTCCATCCATTTAGGTGGTTCATTTTTTGACATTCTAATTCTAATGTTCCCCTATTATTGTTGAGGCCTCTTGACTAGTATCTCAAGTGATTGACTACCTTAAGGATTTTCTATTTGACGTCCACCATTTTATCTTCCAACATTAACCCTATCCCCATAACATGTGTTGAGGAATATTACATTATTTGGTGCATGCTAATGTACTCCCATGGTACCTTTATGGTACATTTGTAAATAATAGATTAGGGTTGAGTCTATAGTTTAGAGTGTGATTTATATTTATCCTTCTATGTAAAAGTGTAATGTGCAGGAAATGCATGTGTCATGTAAGGTAGAGCGCAAGTGTAGGTTGAGAGAATGTGCACAAGTGAATTGTATGTAAGAGTGCAAATATGTATTGTGAGGATGTGCACAAGTGTCCTAGTATAAGAGTGCATGTAAGAGTCCAAGAGTATTGTAGATGTGTGCAAGTATTGTAGAGTCAAGTGTCCATCAAGTATGCAAGTGGCAAGTTGATAAGCCAAGAGTCATGAGACTTGGCATATGGAGAGCAATAGTCAAGTAGCTAAAGAGTCACATTACTATGGCTATATTATAGAGAAAATTCTCCATAGAGGATATCGAATCAAATTCATATATCTTGTAAGAGGAAGAGGAGTAATAAAGATTGTATACATTTTGAGCAATTAATATTGTAAGTTGTTCTTCATGCATAGTACATGAATGATTCAAACTATTTACATTCATATTTCAACATATAAATGAATGTTATTTTCTTTATTACATAAGCCTTGATAAACATATTAATTTGTTCATATTAATCTACTTATATTACTATTACCTTGACCTTTACTGTTGTGGATTTTTTATATTTGATCGTGTGAAATATTTTACGATATTTAGTGGTATATAGGCTTAAAAATATAGCAGTGGTATCAGAGCTACCATCAGACTCTATCTGTTTGCATACATGAGGAGTTTTACCACATATTTGGCTAAGTGCACACCCTCTCCCCCAAATTTGTTTATCCATTCTTCTAACTTGTCAATGTACAACCCAAATAAGGTCTAAGATAGAGGACAACCTTATTTGATGCCTATGTCACTCCCAAAATATTAGGAATTCCCTTCCCGCATTCTAATTCTAGCCTTTACATGTTAATATAATTTGTGAACTACTGCCTTATAGTGATTTGGAACCTCTAGCTCTTCCATTCTTCTCCATAATTTTTTCCTTGGCACTATGCCAAATACCTTTTTGAAGTCTACAAAACAACAAAAAGCCTCCTCTTTTTTGTCCCATATGTTTTCCACTACGTGTTTAAGTGTGATACAGTGATCAATAGTTGAGTGTTTGATTCTAAAAATCGCTTGCCCCTTTGCTTTCTTTCCCTTTTCTTCCACCCATCTTCTGATCTTACACTCTATCATACTCCCAAACAAATTTGCAAATAGAGGGTTGATCATGATAGTTTGATAGTTTGAGGGATTATTTTTATCTCCACATTTAAACAAATGAATGGTCAAGCTAGTTGTCCACTATGTGGGGAATCCGTTTTGTATGACCTCATTAAAAATTCCTTTGATCTACGGTGCAAGAATATCTACCCCCCATTTTATATGCTCTGCCTGAAGATTGTCTATGTCATGGGATTTACCGGTTGCTAATATTTTTATTCCTTGAATAATGTCTTCATTTGTGAAAAGTTCTTTTTTGACAATGGTAGTAGGGGGTGTCTTCTACTGATTACTACGCTCATACAATTGTTTTGAATGTTGGAAATTTGAGGTATTTTATGTTGTCATTGATGTCACATGGATCATTGATATCACATGGATCACATTGAGTTTTGGTGGCCAAAGTATTTTCTAAATAAGTATTTATGATATTTTGAAAAGCTTGGATATATACATGGTTTTTGTGAAAACCAAGGCATATAAAATAAAAGGTTTTATTTAAAACTATGGATGGCAGATTTGAAATGGGTTTTTCGTAGAACCCAGGTTGGCTTTTCGTTTTGTTGAAAAAGGTGCCCTGGTGATGGAGACATTTAATTTTAAATATTTAAGTTTAAATTTTAATTATTTAAAATTTAAATTTAAATTTAAAATTTAAAATTAATTTATAGCACCGACATCAAAAGAAAGGAGGAGGCACATAATATTAAAGTTTAATTTATAGCGCCGACGTCAAAAGAAAGGAGGAAGGCATATATAAATATGCCACCAAATATTTTGATTTAACTCTATGTCCTCGATGATGGTGATGCGTTCGAATTGCTAAGGAAGCGAAAGGTGCTAGCATGTTAAAGAGTGTGTAAAGGGTGTTCGTTCGAAGAGGTAGCAAAGGCGTCGTAGCTTGTTCGAATCCAATGGAGAAATGAGGCAATAAAATTAAGGGAGGTCCCTTACCAAGCACCGTAGGTGCTTGTGGCCTAACAACAAGAGGAAGGCGCGTAAGGTGTTGAAGCGCCAACAGATCCAAAGTTCAAATTCTGCCAGCACTGGTTTTGCAAAGTGAAAGGGAGGACTCTTTTGGCACACGTGGTGTTTGAGGACATGCTCGGAGCAAACAAATAGAAGGTTTGCGCTCACTGTTCTATGTGAGCGGTTGGCTCACGTGGTTATTGGCGTCGCGGTTAGAGTGGTGTAGGGGCAGCGACCGGGGATCGAATCCCGCTGAGGACAAAGGCAAGTTAATAATTTTTCCTAATATTTTATTTTTCTAAGGTTTCCCTAGGAGAGATAAGGGTTGTGATGCATGTTGAGAAAAAGAGAGATTTCTAGTGATTTTCCTTTTAGAAGTATATCATATTATATATCGTTGGAAAGATTATTTCGAGGGCTATTTGATTAACTTGCTTAGAGGGAGAAATAAGGTGTATGTAAAGAGATATTTATGTTTTTGTAAATATATTCAAAAGTGAAGGTTGTTTTGTACTTTTTCAAAAGTGATTAATTCTTTCACAAGGGGACATGATGCATTTTGTTGAGTAGGAGTGATAAGGTGTTAATTGTATATTGTTGTTATGATATTAATCATGATCTCTAACCCTCGTTGAAAGTTGAAAAAGAAGTTTGTTGAGTGTGGCAGATTTCCAAAGAGGTTTCTTCATCTTCATAAAAGGTATAGGCACATTCTCCTATTGATTGATTATGGTGGTTGATTTCTGAAATATCATTGGAGAGAAAAGGATTGATTGTGGTTTCCTTTTCAAAAGTGGTTGGTTGAATGCTTCAAGGTTTTTTAGTTTGAGAGTTGTGTTTAAACCTTATTTTATAAGCATAGTTGTTGAAGCCCATTGGTTATGCAAAGAACTTGAAAAGAACATGAGTATCATTGTTATGTGAGATTTGTGGTTGAGCATTGTTGGAAACATTTGAGTTGGTTGATACATGCTTGGACTAGGGTTTTGTGAGAAAGATATGTCTCTTGTGATGATTGGTTGAGTTGAGTTGATTGAGCCTAGTCAAGTGATGTGTGAAGTGATTGTTCAAGTTCCATGAAACAAACTATTCTATAATTTTGATTTGAGTTGATATTGAGCTTAGAACATATTGAGTCTCTAACAATTCTCTTTATGCTTCTATGAGTTGACTTGAGTTTAAGTTGAGAAATAAATTGAGATTAGAACATATTGAGTCTCTAACAATTATCCTTATGCTTCTATGAGATTGCCTTGAGTTGATAAAGATATTGGATTTGAGTATAGAACATATTGAGTCTCTAACAATTCTCTTTATGCTTCTATGAGATTGATTTGAGTTGAGATCATTGTGGATCATAGTTGTCATCCTTTGAAGAGTGCCTTGTCATTCATTGTTGAGTTGATCTTTGAGTCTTACCTTCATATATTTGTGGATGATATTTGAGTACTACTTGAGTATGATTGATTGAGCCTTTGAGAAGGCTTTTGGGATAGATTTATGGACAGCTTTGTGGATAGTTTTTGAGCAGATTTGGACAATTTTTGTGTGAGCTTGTTGAACAGATTTAGACAAGTTTTGTGTGAGCTTGTTGATCAGATTTGGACAAGTTTTGTGTGAGCTTGTTGAGCAAATCAGTGGAGTGCCTAGCTGAGCATATCATTGGATTGCCTACCTGACAAGATCGGTGTGTTGCCTAGCTAAGCAGATTAATGGATTGCCTACCTGAGCAGATCAGTGTGTTGCCTAGCTGAGTAAATTAGTGGATTTCCTATATGAGTAGATTAGTGTGTTACCTAGCTGAGAATATCAGTGGATTACCCACCTGAGCAGATCAGTGTGTTGCCTAAATGAGCAGATCAGTGGATTGCCTACCTGAGTAGATCAGTGTATTGTCTAGCTTTGAGCAGATCAAAGTAATCATTGTATTGGATAAGGATCCTTATTTTTGTGTGATATAAGGAGATTATCGTGTGAAGTACCCCACATTGGGGGAACCACGTTAAATCTTGCGTCTCAACTGTGTGTGGTGACTTGTGTTGTTGCTTACTATTGCTATCTGAGTTATTAATGCACACTGCTATATTTGGTTATTGCAATTAAGGACATTAATTTATATTGGTTTGGAAAGAAAGTAAAAAGTGGGTGCTATACTATTCATCCCCCCTCTCAGTATAAGCTTGTGTTCTTCATTGAATACTCCAACCACTGACAAACTATTATGCTATTTTTAGATTACATATTTTCATGCTTAGTTGCTTCAAAAAAAAAATTGGTTCATGTTTTCCTCAGTAAATTAGTTCTTTTCTTGTTCTAGTGTGTTATTCTTTTTTTGCCCTTACTAGTTTCTCATATGATCTTATGTTTACTCTTTTTTTACCCATTGGTTCCTTTAGTAATCTTTGCACTTCCTTGCAATCTTAATCGAACCACGGGTTGGTTGGGAAGCTATTTATTTCTTTATTTTAGGTTTAGCTCTCTTGCATTTGTTTAGAGTTTCTTGGAAAACATGCATTAACCATTCAATCTAATTGTAATCTATGCTACTGTGAGGTAGTCCATTTCTTTCCCTTTTTTGTAACTTGTTATTCAATGTTGCCTTGAAACTCTATCGATTTTATTCTGTTAAAAGAATTTTTCCCTTGTGAGAATGTTTGTTTTGATTGCCTTGCATGTATTTTTCCCTTGGTTTATCTCCTTGCATTTGAAGTTTCATAACAATTGGGTTGTGATCTAACTTAAGTTCCACTAGAGAATCTTCCACTTCTAGCTCCTCTATTTTTTGTATACAATTTTGTGAGCATATTACATAGTCTATTACACTTTGTCCCTTATATGTTTTGCATGTATACTTTCCTGAATTTTTCAAGAGTTCATCCCATTATAAATAATCAAGTTGTGTATGTTGCAAAGGCCTAACAACTCTTCTTCATATTGCATGATAGCCCATGCTCATCTTTAGAAAACCTAGTTCACTGTTGACTTCCCTCTTCTAGCATCCAAATAGGATTAATCTAAATATTTCCATTACCTTCTAAAATGTTAGCTTGCTTATTTGTTGTCCTTGCATTGAAGTCTCCAATTGATATAATCTTCCCCAACGTATTGTATATCAAAATATCTCTTTTTAGGGAGAAGTATGGGTCTTCTCTACGAAGTTCATGTTTCTTATAGAATATAGAATTCTTGGGAGCAAAATAATATGTTGCTATGCTAATAACTGACTTATTTTCTAGGATCTTTATCCAGATGTATTGTTTGTTTTTATCTTGTTTTTTAATTTTGATGACCCTATCCCACTCCATTTTTATTAAAACCATAATACCTCCATACCCCTTGCCATTTTCCGCTACGTTATTCCATATTGCTATTTTATTGTATCCCACAAAGTCTGGAGTCCTACATCCATCATGCTCATGTGTTTACATCAGGATGATTATAACTTTATCTCTAGCAATGAGACCTAACTCAGGTCCTCGTCTCCAAGGGTAACCTCTATAGTTCCAACTTACCATCATAAGATATACCCGAGCAAGCCATAATCCCTATTTTTTTTGGGTTTGTTTAGATGTGATGTATGCCTTTCCATTTCTTAAATATGTCCATCTCCCCTCATTCCTTGCTGCACTAACATTTTCCCATTCCTTATTTATTTCTTCCTATTGTAGAAAGGTTAGGTCATCATCTAAATAGAATTGTGACCCTCTCAACATGCCTATGTTTCTTTATAACCTTTTTTTATCCTCGTATCTCATCAATGTGACCCGAATATACCTATCTTTGCCTCCTCTCAACTTTCTAATTATGCATACTTGTTTGATTTGACCTTTCCATTGTAATCGATATGATAAGAAGTCCCTGGTTAAACAATTTGTGTCTTCCCAATCCCCAAAATCTTTTAACCCTTTGATGATTATGTTTGATAACTTCTCATGTATTTCTTTCTCTTTTGTTATTTGAATTTTTATTTGCTTCTTTATCAACTCTTTCTACTGATTGACTGGCTCTTTTACTACTTGAGACCATGTATTTGCCTTTGCTAATTCATTTTGCAACTTATTTTCTCTTGTTTCCATGTTTTAGAGTGTTTCATGTACCTCTTTTATTTGTCTTGCATTCATTTTTTCCACCTCTATTGTATCATTGATTGGGGATTGGATGGTTTGTTTGAGGATATTCCATTTACGCTAACCCATGTTCATAAGGTTTTGTAGCTTTGAAAATTGCTCCTTGAGTAGGTTGTTTTTCTTTTCCACCGTCTAATTGGTGTTTATAACCTCATCTAATTTAGTATATCTTATTTTCTCCCTCCTTTCCATGCTCTCAAGTTTCTCTTTTATCTTCATTAACTCTTGCACATAAAATCTTGGTGCACATATGAGTGGCATGGTTGTGGGACTGTAAATTTCTTCCCTATCTTGAAACTCATTTTGGTGACCTCCACTTTTCATGCTAAATGTTTTCTTGCTTTCATTTCTAATTTTTTTATCCTTACTTGTTTTTTCTTCTATGTTCTTTTGTGTTGTCACTTTTCCTCTCTTTTGTCCCCTATGTTGGTTTGAATGATCCCCCCGTTCGACGATGGTTAGTGCCTTTGGTTGTTCCTTATTCTCCACATGTTTATGTGATAGAATATTCTTTAATATTATTTTTTGATTAGTCCTATTCATTTTTGTTGTCCTTGCTCGATCTTATCAACGCCTTATTATCCTCTAGTACTATTTTGCATTGACATATATCAAATTTTCCCTTCCTTCTTGGGGTGTCTTATATGGTGGTATTGTTGTATATTCTATTGCTTGTGGATATGTCAATCCCTGTGTTCCATTAGCTTTGCTTATTGGAATAGTATTTACATATACGAAGACCAGCTATCCTATGGTTTCTACTTGTTCTTGCAGTTGTTGCTTCCCTTCTTCCATTATTGAACCACCCCTATACTATTGATCTATTATTTCCTGTTCCCTATCAAAATTTCATAAACCTAAATAATTTCAAGCACTAAATCAGAGACACCAAAACTTACCTCACCATTGAAGTCATTTTTGCCATGAGGGTTTAAGGGTTTCTCGATGGACTCTCTTTTCATGTTATGGAATCGACAAAGGCTAAGGGTGAGAAACCCTACTATCGATGCTCAGAGTTAGGCATCCCCATCCCACCATCATGACCTCTCATAAAGGGGAGATATGAGCTTATAAATAGGGGATTTAACACAACCACACCTTTTTTTATAGATTTGGTTGGTGTGAGAAACCCCTACTATGATCGACGTTGAGCATCCCATGGTGGAGGAGAGTTGAGCTTATCAACATAGAATTTAACACAACCACATACATGCTAAAATTTAAACTTGAACCTCCCAATAAAAGAGCTAAAGCCCAAATATTGAGTTATTCCTTGAGACTAAGATATTTATTTTAGATTTAATTAGTGTGAGAAACCCCTGTGCTCAGGGCTGGGCATCCCCATCTCACCATGAACTATCATAAGGGGGAAAATTGAGCTTATCGTAGGGAATTTTACACACAACCACATACACATACGTTGTGGTTTGAACCTTGGACCTCGCCAAAATCCAAATAGTTGCACTTATTTTTTAAGTTAGGTAACTTAAAAAATAAGTGTAACCATTCGGGCTTTGGCTCTTCTTCGGGAGTTCCAAGGTTCAAACTGTGACAGGGAAAGTGTGTGAGGGGGTGAGTGTCTGTATGGCTATGTGTTTGACCCCTATTGATAAGCTCAACTCTTACCCTTATCAGAGGTCATGGTTGGGATTGGTATGCCCAACCTTGAATGTCGATCGTAGGGGTTTCTCACACTAATCTCAATATATATATATATATATATATAAAGAAATCAAATGGTATAAGCTCAATTGATTAAATTTCTCACTTTTCAAGGAGGAGATTCAAGTTCAAATCATGCCAAATAATATATGCATTAATTATTAAGGTATTAATATACTTGTATGTGAATGGGCAAGTGTATGAGAGGGTGAGTGTATGTATGGCTATGTGTTTGGCCCCTATTGATAAGCTCAACTCTTACTCTTATTAGAGGTCATGGTTGGGATGGGGATGCCCAACCTTGAACGTCGATCATAGGGGTTTTTTACACTAACCTCAATAAATATATATATATATATATATATATATATATATATATATATATATAAAAAGAAATCAAATGGTATAAGCTCAATTGATTAAATTCCTCACGTTTCAAGGAGGAGATTCAAGTTCAAACCATACCAAATAATAAAAACATTAATTATTAAGTTATTAAAATACTCGTATGTGAATCATGATGTACTATTTTTTTTGTTTTGTTAGTGTCAGAAACCCCTACGACCAACGTATAGGGCTAGGCAAGCTCCCCCCAACCATGACCCCTCCTAAAGTCGAGAGCTATGCTTATCAATAGGAAATTTAACACACAACCACCACACACCCACCCTCTCACACACTCGTTCACGCCGTGGTTTGAACTTTGGACCTCCCGAAGAAGAGCCAAATCCGGAACCGTTGCGTTATTACCTTTGGAATAATGATGTAATATAATTAAAACCTATTTCAATCTATGTAACTAATTTAAAAAATATATCATTCATATTTAATTTCATTTATTATTAATTATTAAATTATTTAATATAAACCTTAAAATAAATATTAATCTATATTTAATATTTTAATATAAATAAAAATACCAATTGTTACCAACTAACCTATCTCTTTCAAATATTTTAATTAAATTTTTGTTAAACCTAACAGCTTGTAAGGTGCATTGGTATTTGAAGATGAAATTTGTATAGGTACTAAGAATCAATCAATTTATTTTAAAATGTGTTGACTCTCTACATAGTTTGAAATGTACATTTATGCCTCCATATTGCATTTAGACAAGTGCAAAGTAAGAACATTCGTATGGTAAATGTGTATATTGAATTTTGGTTTTAGGTGGAATATTTAAAGTGTGTAATATATCATTTGTTATTTGAAAAATGATTTTGGTATGTTGAATTTATTTTAATAAGTTTAGAATTTTAATAAATTTGAATTTGTGCAACAAATTTTGAATTTATTTTAATAAGTTTGAGATTTAATAAACTTTGAACTTGTACAACGAATCTTGTTTGTTTATTAATGCATAAAAATTAATATTTACACAAATTTGAAAAGTTTATACATAACTAGATGCATTTCATTTAGCATAGTTTGTTTGTTAGGTTATAAAAATATTACATAAAATCAATGGTATGTTAAATTTATTTTAATAAATTTGAGATTTTAACAAACTTAAACTTGTACAACGAATCTTATTTGTTTATTAATACATGAAAATTAATATTTACATAAATTTGAAAAGTTCATGCATTACTAAACACATTTCATTTAGCATAGTTTATTAGGTTTTAAAAATATTACATAAAAGCAGTCTCATATGTTGAATTTATTTTAATAAGTTTGGGATTTTAACAAACTTAAACCTGTGCAACGAATTTTTTTTGTTTATTAATACATGAAAATTAATATTTACACAAATTTGAGAAGTTCATGCATTAAATAGACGCATTTCATTTTATAGTTTATTAGGTTTTAAAATATTACATAAAAGCATTCACACATTATGTTTTGTTATTGCGTTTTATTTTAATTATATCAGTTGAAATCATAAAAAAAAACTCTTCAATTTAAAAATTGTAATTTTAATTATACTACTAATTATAATTTCTATTACTAAAAAAACATTCATATTAGACGTTTTTGATGGAATGAATACTCCTTCTTCCTTGAGTCTTACCTGAAAGTGGCATCCTTTTGAATATTTTACACAAATAATAATAAATTAAAAAAACATTCACATTATACAATAAAAATTATTTTTAAATTAATATATTTTTAAAATATATAAAAATAAAAAAAAATTATTTAATTATTTAAAAAAACTTCAACATATTTATTTATTTGTTCTCAAGCTGATTTTTGTACATAAAACTCCTAAACAACGTGAATAATTTAATAAGGATAGCAATATAGACAACAATAAAGACCTTCGTAACTTTGATTAGTGCATAGATTTTGGAAATTGAATAATTCCAAGGTTCAAGGTTTGTTATGAAGTAGAATTGTATATTATGTTTTGATTTGATAATATTAATATAATTGGATAATTATATAGAATAAAATTGTATAATAGTTTAGTTTTGGAGAGTTAGATAGATTGATAAATGCTTGTTTAGACAGACACTTATCAAGAAGACATCTAGGTTTAATTTTAGGGGACAGTCTGTTTATAATAAACGTAATAGTCTGATCTGAATCTTCTGAGTACGCTCTAGACTAAGATGACAAGATGACAGTACGAGCGCCCGATGGTCCTCTTCACGTCCGATCAATAATAACGAGATAGGTTTGGTGGAAATTGTACACCATACTTTACAAATATGTTTGGAAATTGGTGTAATAAGTTTCGAATATGGTACCATATACATTGTGGTTGCAACTTGAAATAATATGAATATGATAATTATTAAACTAAATATATAATTAAAATATATTTATTTATTTGGAAGGTAGATAATATACAATGGATGAAACAATTAAGGAATACTAATATCTATTTTGATTTTTAAACAACTAAAGATAAATCAATTACAAGTATATCATATTTTAGTTATTGAAGTATGGTGTATAACCTTAACCCAGGATTTAAATCTTAGACCTTTAATTTAAAGTTTAAAGTTTTTATGGATGGTTAGTCCACTCAAGTTGTACAATGTCCAATTTTTAAGTTTTCTTAAAAATACATATAAAAAATATTGGTTATAAAGAATTAAATTAGATCCATTTACATTACATCATAGATAGTTGTATTGCAACACATATAATTAACAATTTTATATGGAATTGAATGAGATCCATTCATATATATCATACATAGTGGTGTTGCAACAACACACAATTTAATAGTTTTATGAAATTGCATTAACTCAACCACTTTAAATTTTCTTGGTCAGACATTCAGTACAAAGTTTGTACGCATAATTATAATTTCTTTTTTAGTCACACTCCTACTACAAATTTTGCATGTATAATTGTCAAATTACTAGCTTAGATATATAAAATATATATCTATAAACGCGGAGGCGGAGAGTTATCAATCTAGAGGTACCTATCTCATTTAAAGTCGGATTTTTTAATAAAATATTAATATTTTTTATGGCATGGCTGACCTTTTGGCTGCCATTGTAGGACGTCTATCGACCTAATTATAATATTACTAGGTAGTCATATTGATATTATAACATTTTGAATATTATATATGCATTGTTAGACAATATTCGAACAATTTAATTAATAAAATTAAAATTAATATCATTTAATAAAAATAAAAATATTTTATTATCCTAATAAATATTATATTATATTTAAATATTAAAATTTATATTAAATTTAAGTTTAATTTTCAAATTATTGTTAATGGAGTTCCCGATATGTTTGAATTTAAATATATGCATTATTTAATGGTAATGTAGTCCCGATATGTTTGAATTATATATATATATATATATATGTGTGTGTGGAGGCATTACATCTCTCTACAGATCCATCCTATGATAATCAGGTTGAAGTGTCCAGAGTGGGCATAGTGAATCTTTTGCTTTGGTATGTTTATTCTGGTTTCTATAATCTTTTTTTTTATTTAGATCAAGGTTAATGCCTGATCCTTCAGACTTCACGAAAAATATGTTAGAGGTACCATGGATATCCATTTTTCTTTATATTATTTTTTCTTTCAGGATAAATTTGTTAATGTTAAGGAAGCTGAAAAAGTCAGTGGATCCATCATATAAACAGGTAAATTGTGGAGGTAAGAAAGAGGACATTCCACGAGTCATTGGTATGCCAGCTTTTGATGACCTAATTCATCAAATTCATGCAGCTAAAGAATCTAGTAATGCATGGGTTAGCCTTAAGAAGAAGTTGTGTAAAAGTGGTAATGAGAGAAGGATCTTACTTCTTATCAATCATCTTCTTGGGCTTAAAATGCATGAGGGTACCAGTATTTCTGAACATCTAAGGAAATTGATAAGGCTGAGGGATAGCCTTGCTATAGCGGGGCACAAGATTGAAGATCAAGACTTGGTCAGCATTACTCTCAACAGCCTACCAGACTTCTACCTTGAACTTGTCACAGCAGTACCAAAAGAGAAGCCATCAACATTTGAAGAGTTGGGTGGGTTGCTTCTTCTGGAAGAGCTGAAGATTCAAACATTTCACCAGCATGACAGACAGGGATGAAGTATAAGAATGTATATATTCTCATAGACAAATATAATGCTTGTGAGACATGAGACATGTTACTGTGTATTGGATGTATAGAAAGATGTCTGTCATGATGTAATATACTCTCTATTTATTTTTATATTATTTGATCTTTAGTCCATTTTTTATGAGTTTAAAATAATGTGGTTTTCTTAGATCCAAGTACTACAGTTAAATATTTTCAAATTTAGGTGAGACTGTCTCCTTGGATAAGAGCATTTTCTATACATATTGATTGCTTAATGATTAGAGAGTTAAATCAAGGACATGTACTGCTAGCGGATATTGAAAGAGCTTGCCCCAATTGCTGACTGTATATTGGGTTCCTTTTCTTTCATGGAAACAGTCTACTATCAATAACAAAGAAGACTTACCAGATATATAGTCCATATGCTCATATTTTAAAAACAGAGTAGGAGGTACATATATAATTTAATTCAATACTAATAATTTTTTTAAATATTAATTATTAAATTTTAATAAATTATTCATGTATATCAAGGGACAGTGGTCACAAAATTATTAAAAAATGTAAGTTAGTATTTCTGTTTAACCATTTCATTTATGTTATTTAGTTGAATAGATATTTTTTTAAATAAAATTTAAATTTATTAAAATATAATATTTAATTGATTAAATTAATAAAAATGTAAGTTAGTATTTCTGTTTAACCATTTCATTTATGTTATTTAGTTGAATAGATATTTTTTTAAATAAAATTTAAATTTATTAAAATATAATATTTAATTGATTAAATTAATAAAAATGTAAGTTAGTATTTCTGTTTAACCATTTCAACAAAGAACATTTATGACGACATTCAACTCTTACATTACTGGCTTCTCTTCAGCCTTGAATGTTGGAAGTAATCCTTGATCCACAGATCTTGTATATCATATGTCAATCTGTTTACTGTTTTTCTTACTTTATTTTCTCTGCAGTTGCATTAGGCACTCCCGTTGCTTTGTATATATCCTATTTTACAGTCCTATTGACCTCTTTTGGTCACCCATGGACATTAATACAAATTCATTAGGCACTCCTGATGCTTTGTATATATCCTATTTTACAGTCCTATTGACCTCTTTTGGTCACCCCATGGACATTAATACAAATTCAAATTCATTTCATTTATGTTATTTAGTTGAATAGATATATTTTAATTAAAATTTAAACTTTTTGATTAAATTTATCCTGTTTGATCTTTGACCACGAAAGAATTCATTACCAATTACCAATAATAAAGAGACTCGATCAAATAAATAAATAAATAAATATAAATATAAATATATATATATATATATATATATATATATATATATATGTGAAGAAACTTTGAGATAGACCACAAAGTAGTTAACTACCAATAACAAAGAAAACTTTGACCAAATATATAGTCTATATATTTATATTTTATAAACATAACTATAAAGTAAATGTATAGTTTATATATTTATATTTTATAAACATAACTATAAAGTAAATATATATTTTAATTCTATACTAATAATTATTATTTTATTTTTATTTTTAAATATTAACTATTAAATTTTAATAAAATATTTATAAATACCAAGAAATAGTGGTCACAAAATTGTTAAAAATAATTAATTATACAATATACAAGATAATTTTTATTTTATTTAATAAATGATTATATGGGATTTAAATAGGTGGAGTTTTATTATACAAGATTCAAGATGAACATTCTTTTTATATATATGGAATTCCAAAGGACCTACTTATATAATGACCACATAGCTGTATTAACTATGTATACATAACTTGGTAAAATTTAAATAAATCTCTTCTTTTTAAAAGTTGAGGTATTTAATTGGTTAAGTTATTTCAAGCAACACATAGTTGTATTAACTATGTATACATAACTTGGTAAAATTTAAATAAATATATATATATATATATATATATTTTTAAAGTTGAGGTATTTAGTCGGTTAAGTTATTTCAGGCAACTTCAATTTATTATGCGAAACTCATAGTTTTTTTTTTTTTTTTTTACATAGGGGAATTAGCGACTGTCTTTTATTTTTGAACAATTGATCAGGGTCAAATCACATTGCCTTTGGTCGTAGCGTCAAACCATGGAGCTACCACTTGGTCGGGGTCAAATCACATTGCCTTTGGTCGTAGCGTCAAACCATGGAGCTACCACTTGGTCGGGGTCAAATCACATTGCCTTTGGTCGTAGCGTCAAACTATGGAGCTACCACTTGGTCAGGGTCAAATCACATTGCCTTTGGTCGTAGCGTTGGAGCTACGACTATAACCCCTACCTCACTTTGGTAAACAAGATCCGAAGTGAGGGAGATCCTTGATGGCTTACACATTGTTTTGATTTACAGTTGACATCAATAAGATTGTTATATATATATATATATATATATATTTTTTTTTTCTAATGTTAGATATGCGCATAAAAACATGGAACCACTAGAGCCATAGTGTATTTTAAATATATATTAATGTTAGATATGCACATAAAAACATGGAACCACGAGAGCCATAGTGTATTGTTAAGTGTTAAATAAGGGCTCTATGGACCTTAAATCAATCCATTTCTAATGATATCGAACCCATGTAAAAGGGTTATATAAAGGTATCAATTAGTTGATCTATTAGGTAGGAGGATAACAACGTTAAACAAATCTTGGTTGGTTGAGTAGGTTTGAATTGAACCATATTCCACCTTCTACTTATTTGTAGAAAAATAAAACTATCTAGTTTTTAAAAAGCAAGGGTGAAAGGTTCAAACCTTTAACCTCTTCATAATGAATACCCAATCTCACCAATCTTACATGCTTAATTTATTTATTCTTCTAATCTTTATTAAAATAAAAAATTTCTATATCACAATTAATTGTTTTAAATTTTTTTTATAAAATATATATATATATATATAAAACTTGGATTGAACATCATTGTAGTCAATTTCAAAGAATTAAATATGACAATCAATATAATAGACTTTGAAACATCATTTTTCCTTATTATGGACAAGTATAGATTCATTTATTTAAAGTATACAAATACAAAATAAACATTGTAATCCATTTCAAAGCATTAAATATGTCAATCACTATAATAGACTTTGAAACATCATTTTTCATTATTATGGACAAGTATAAATTAGTTTCTTTAAAGTATACAAATAAACAAAATTAACATAGATAAAACTTGTGTTTAACTGATATGAATATTCATTTATATTTTATTATCATTCATTAAAATGAAAATATTTAAATTTTAATTATACTCATATAATTATAATTTATCTATTAATATTTTAAAATATCTTAGAAGTATTTTTTTTTTTTTTAATTTAATGATTTTAGATAGGTTTTATAAGGAGTCGTGGTCCCTCATATTGAATGGGGTTTGAACTTTGGACCTCTTAAAGAGAGGTCAAAGCCCTTATCACTACAATTAGCTTGAGTGGGGTTTGAACCTTGGGCCTCTCAAAGAGAGGCCAAAGCCCTTACCACCGCAATAATTTTGAGTGGAGTTTGAACCTTGGACCTCTCAAAAAGAGAACAAAATCTTTATCACTACAATAAGCTTGCATCTCATTATTTATACAATTTTTTAAAATTATAATAAAATATCATAACAAATAATAAAAAAGAGAAAAATCAAAATGATAAACTTGACCTTTTTCAGAGAAAAATGTGGAATGATATTTTTTAGGTTTTTTAGAATAAGTGAGCGATTGTGCGAGGGTTTCATCTGTGTTGAGCGCAAGTAGCTCCAAAAGTTTTTAGGGCCTCCAGATCCTAGCGACCAATATGTTTGTGGTTTTTGCTCAAGATTTTAATGGGATATGTTGCAAGGGATCCAATATGGGTTATAAATATGTATTTAAACAAATATTCATGTTGTGAACTTGATTGAAAATGACTTTCAATTTGCTGCACAAAACAAAAGTAAAAATTATACCTTTCTTCGACATCCAAGGCATGAATTAAAGAGATCTCGATACAAATTTCAAGAAGTTGATCAAAAAATGGTTTAGATATCAAGTGACTCCGGTGCTAAGGAGCACCACCAAAACAAATACACTATGGAAACCCCTTTCAAGGGTAAGGATTTCCAAGACTTGGTCCCAAAAATAAATTTTAGGGATGCCCTTTGTGGTGGATAGCCTCAGCCTAACGCTAACATTAATCTTAGGGCTTCTTGTAAATCTCTAAGAATACCTAAGATTGATCCCAGGAAAACTAAGTTGGGATGTCTGAGGGCAGCTGATGGAACTCCAATTATTAAGCTAGATATGGGTGGCATTCAGACTAGCATGAAGAGATGGAAAAATGACTAATTTATCATTTCTTGGGTTTTCGTCCAAGTCTATTTGCTTTTAAAGTTTGGGCTATAAAAAACTAGAAAACAAAAGTTGAGTTACAAATCTTTGTTTATCCAAATGCTTATTTTCTTGTTTTATTTGCTAATAATGAAGATAGAGAGAAAACATTTTAAAGGGCTCCTTGGTTCTTTGGAAGGGGAGGGTTTTTCATGAAGCCTTGGCATACTAAATTTAAAGCCAAAAAAGAGATGCCTTCTATAGGTCTCGTGTGGGTTAGATTCTTTGGCCTCCCAATTAAATTCTAGAATTTGGCTATTTTTCTTTAATTGAAAACTCTTTGGGAACTTTTATGATGATTGTTGATTGTACTAAAAAATTTGAACATATTATTTATGCTCGGATTTGTGTTTTAATGGATTTTGACAAACCCCTACTTGAAAATATTTCATTACAATTTGGGGAGGACAATTGGGAGCAAGTGGTGGACTATGAGAACATTCCTTTTTGTTGCAGAATTTGCTATGAATATGGTCATTTGGCAGTTTCTGACCAAATAAAATTCTAGATCAAAAGAAAGAGGATATAAAATTAGTAGGTTTCCAAATGCCTAAGAAGAACATTAAGAAAAAACCAGTTATGAAGGGTCAATTGAAGTTATCAGCTAATATGTTTGAAATTCTTTCCACAAATGATGTCCTACGTGAGGAAGAAGAAAAAATGGAAACAAAAATCTTAGAAACACAATTTAAAGATGCAGAGAAAAACACAGAAAAACCAACAAATCAAAGTTTTTCAACAAAAAAAGGGAAAACATATACACAAGAAAAACAATCTTTTAAATGTTGAGACTTCAAATAATATAGGTCCCAAGATAGACTCTATTAAACTTTCCAATAACACTTTGGATTTGTACATGTATTCTTTGAGGTTAGAAGCCATCCCAAATTCAATTGGGCTAAGTCAAGAAACAAGGAAAAAAATTGAAGATGCATTCTAACCAAAAAGTAGGCCGTAAGACCAATCAACATCATATGATAAAAGAAGATGAAAATATTGTAGATGAAGGTAATATTAATGCCCTTGCTATCTTTTTAGCCTTGGTATTAATGAAGATCATTACGTGGAATATTAGAGGATTCAAAGGGAGTCTTTCAAAACAAAATAAAATTAAAAGAATGATTTAGAAAAACCATCCACATCTTGTTTTCATTTTGGAAACAAAGATGTCAATAGAGAAAATGAAATCAATTGCTAGTAAAATCTGGCTAGCTAGATAAATTGTTTTCCTTAGTTCCCAGGGTACTTTTGGTGGCATTGCTTGCCTTTGGGACTCAAAAGAGGTAGTTATTCACCATATGGTTGGTAGCTGGGGTCTTTTGGCTATAGCTATTCAAAGTAGACATTCCAACCAAATTATGCTTTGCATAATTGTTTATGCTTTGACTACTTTTGATAAAAAAAAGAAGACAGTGGAAGGATATAAATTATATTATCTCTCATTTTTTTGTATCTTGGATCTTGATCGAAGGAGATTTCAATACCATCCTCTCTTTAGATGAGAAAATGGGGGAAAATAGAAATTTGGATAGGAACACTGACCTCATGAGTGAATATATTATAAACCTTCATCTTGTGGACATCCAACTAGATAATGGCCTTATAACTTAGTCTAACAGAAGGCAAGGCTTAGCTTGTACCATGGAGATATTGGATAGGTTCTTGCTCTCTGACAATTTCTTAATCCATGGTTACATTCCTAATGTGAAGACTCTTAACATTGTTGGTTCGGATCACTGGCTAGTCATGGTGGAAATATGGAAAACCAATGTGAGTTTCTCACCTTTTCAATTTTAGTTAATGTGGCTTAGAAATAGTTCCTTCAAACCTCGAGTGCAATAATGGCGGAAAGAAGGTAAACCAGGGTATGGAACTAAGATTTTCTATTTTTTCGAAAGGTTGTAATACATTAAATCCAAATTCAATATTTAGAATTGGAAGGGGTTTGGGGATGTATAACAAAAGAAACATGAAATGATTACTTAGCTTAAAAATTTAATAAGAAAATCCTTTAGATGGCCTCATAGAGAGTAGAAGTACAGATGAAATTAGACTCACAACTCAGTAAGAGGAATGGTAATAAAGAGAACTGTTATGGAAGCAAAATTTAGGATCCAATAGCTCATAGAAGAAGATCAAAACACAAATTTCTTCCACAAATATCTTCTAGCTCGAAGATCTCACAACTGCATTTCTTCCCTAAAATTTGATTCTGGAGATGTTGTCTACACTTGGGATGGCATGAACTCTATTATTATCAAATATTTTTCCAATATTTTTTCTACTACTCCTATTGACTTGGCTTCTCAACAAAATGTTCTTCAAGTGATCCCTACTCTTATTACTTCTGAGGAGAACTCCATTTTGATTGTTCTAGTTACTATCAATGAGCTTCAACAAGTGGTTTTTAAAATGCAAAAAGGGAAAACCCCAGGTCTTGATGGTTTTTCCATTGAGTTCTACCAAGATTTTAGGAATATCCTTCATGTTGATTTATTCGAGGTGGTGGAAGAAGCCAGGAAAGCCAAAGAAAATTTTAGGGTTATCAATAAAACTTATATAATTGTAGTCCCAAAAGCTCAAGAGGTAAAATATATCTCAACTTTTAGACCTATAACTTTATGTAATGTTTTTCTCAAAATAATTACTAATATCATGGAAGAAAGGTTGAAGCCTCTTTCGTGTAAGATTATTTCTCCAGAATAAGAGAGTTATGTAGAAGGGCGTCAAATAGTGGATGAGATAGTTTTTACTCAAGAAGTCATCCATTCCATGGAAATGCAAAAATCTCCTATGTTCATTCATTTAGACTTATCCATTATAGGGGGAAGATATTATTATCACTAATGTATTCCCTCCTTAGACCTTCAGTTTGGATTATGAGGGGTGTAGAATTTGTAATTTTGATTCATGACCAAGAGCTAACATTATGTGATGTATTGGATAGGCCTAAGGGCATTTCATTGTGCAATGTATTTATTATTTTATAATATTTTATTATGTAATCCCAATAGGCCATGGTTAACTTTTTTTTTATTATTTGTGGAAAGCATCCCAAAAGGGATGCCACTTTCGGGTAAGACCCAAGGAGGCAGGGGTATCCATCAGCCATGGTTAACCTTGTTATGGTTAAACCTCATTTAATATTTATAATTAATCTAAAGCCCATTTGTTATGTCTGCATAGGTTAAAATTAATGATGTAATTAGGAGTTTTGGTATTGCTATAAATACCACATCACACTTCTTATTTCTCATTGGAATGTTGTGCAATATAATCTACAGATAGTAATTATTTATGGTTCATAGAGGTACACACCATATCTTTCTTTCTTTTCTCATTTTTTACACTTTCTATATAAGATTTGAGTGAATGGATTGCTTCTGTTCATTTCTAGAAAATATTGTCTCCTTCGTCCCTTAGCTTAAGTTATGGAGGGGTTTGAAGTATGTGTAATATGTTCTTATTAGACTAAGGCCAAACATATGGAAGTGCTTATGAACACTACTAATGTGGCCTACGAGCAAGTGTGTATGTAAGCCTTTTGGTTTTCTTCATATAAGCCTACAAGAATCTCTTTCTATATTTTGTTTATTTATATTATCTTCAAGTCACCCTTGCATCTTTTCTAATTATGATCGTGGTGAATGTATTTTTTAAAATATTTTAAAAAAATAATGTAAATTATGATAGCAATTTCATCTAAGCCCTTGCTATTATGTCTCTTGTTTGAAATAGATTTAATTCAAATCTTTATATCTAAAAAGTTTAACATATATCTACTATTACATTTTACTAAGAAAAATAAAAAAGAGGAGTGAGAGGCCTGAGAGATAAGGTTCGAGGTCATGGGAGATGGTAATTGTCATGCCTCTTCAACTGACTTTCTAAGTATTTTAATTATTATTTTTTTAAACCTAAAGACTAGTAAGGTGAATTGGTATTTGAAGATTGAATTTGTATAGGTGCTAAGAAGCAATCAATGTATTTTAAAATGTGTTAACATTATTTGAAATATACTAAGCCACATTTAGACAAGGGCAAAGTAAAAACATTCTTATAATAAAAATGCATATTAAATTTTATTTTTAGGTAGAATATTTAAAGTGTGTAAAATATATATATATATATATATATATATATATATATATATATATATATATATATATATTTTAAAGTGTGTAAAATATATATATATATATATATATATATATATATATATATATATATATATATTTATTTATTTATTTATTGATATATATATTGAGTAATATTTCTTACATTTATTATATATATTATTTGAAAATCTAAACTTTGATACGTTGAATTTACTTTAATAAGTTTGAGATTTTAACAAACTTGAACTTGTACAACAAATCTTGTTTCCTTATTAATGCATGAAATTTGATATTTACACAAATTTGAGTTCATGCATTGTACTAGATGTATTTCATTTTAAAAATATTACAGCATTCACATTAAGATATTTTGTTACTTATTATTTTGATTATTTTAATTTAAAATTATAAAAAAAAAAATTAATTATTATATTATTATTATTATTATTTTTAATAAAATTATGACCTTAATTAAATCATTTGTATTACTTAATAAACATTCACATTATAAAATCAAATTTATTTCTAAATTAATATATTTTTAAAACATAACTCAAAAAAATTTAATTATTCTAACGAAAATTTAAACACATTTATTTATTTTTAAAACATGACTCAAAGATATTTAATTATTCTAACGAAAATTTAAACATATTTATTTATTCTCCAGCTGATTTTTCAATTGAATACCTGTACATAAAACTCGTGAACAACGTGAAGAATTTAATAAAGATAACAATAAAGATAATATAGATAATAATAAAGACCTTCTTAATTGATTAGTGGAAGTCTAGTGATATATTTTATAATTGGAATTCTGTGTACTTCAACTTAATAAAAGTTTAAGGTTTATTATGAGGTAGAATTATATATTATTTTGTAATAATTATAATATGATTGGATCCCGTGAGTGTGGTCTACTGGCAAGGACACCACTTACATTATCGTTGAGGTGACCTGATCCAGGTTCAATTCCAATGGTAGATATGTATAAGAAGTATTATTTTTTCAATTCCAATGGTGGATATGTATAAGAAGTATTATTTAAAAAAAAAATTATAATATGATTGGATAATTATATAAAAAGTAAAATTATACATTATATTTATAAATAAGTTTGTAAATTAGTGTAATAAGTTTTGATGCTTAAAATATTTACCATATATATTGTGGTAACATTTTGAAATAATATAAATATGATAATTACTAAACTAAATATATAATTAAAATCTTATATATATATATAAAATACAATGGATGACATAATTGAAAAATACTATAATATATTTTGAGAAAGGAGACTTAATTTTTTTTTCTAATTTAAGAAGTTTAATTTTTTTCAATGGTATCACAACAAAACTTGGATATTATTCATGTATAGTCTGGTAAGATTTGAAACTTGGTCTCCTCTTTAAATATTGAGAAATCTAACACGTTGAACTAATGTCACTTGATAAATAAGTTTGATTTTTAAACAACTAAAGATAAATCAATTAAAAAAATACCATATTCTAGTTATTAATTATTAATGGATGGCATAATTGAAAAATACTAATATATATTTTGAGAAAGGAGATCTTAATTTTTTTTTCTAATTTAAGAAGTTTGATTTTTTCAATGGTATCACAACAAAACTTAGATATTATTCATGTATCGCCTCGTAAGATTTGAAACTTGGTCTCCTCTTTAAATATTGAGAAACGTTGAACTAATGTCACTTGATAAATAAGTTTGATTTTTAAACAACTAAAGATAAATCAATTAAAAAAATACCATATTCTAGTTATTAATTATTGAAGTGTAAAATATAATTTTATCCCACTATTTAAATCTTAGACCTTTATTCAAATTTTCATAAGATTAGCCCACTCAAGTTGTACAATGTTCAATTTTTAAGTTCTCTTAAAAACACATATAAAAAATATTGGTTATAAAGAATTGAATAAGATCCATTCATATTACATCATAGATAGTAGTATTGCAATAACACATAATTAACAGTTTTACATGGAATTGAATGAGATCCATTCATATTACATCATATTGAATAGTATTGTAACAACTCATAATTTAATAGTTCTATGAAATTGCATTAATTCAATCAATTCAAATTTCTTGGTTAAACATTACAAAGTTTGTATGTATAATAAGTTACATAGTCATCATGTAATATAATTTCTTTGGTGGCACATCCAATACAAATTTTGTATGCATAATTGTCAAATTGTTATAATATCACTATGTAGTCATCGTGTAATATATATATATATATATATATATATATATATATATATATTTTGGAGAACGTATACAAATTACATCAACAACCACCCTCAAAGGGTTTTGAACACAAGACCATTTAAGAAACAACCATCATCTTAGCCACTAGGGCAAACCATAGTGGTATTATAATATCTTGAGTATTTCACATGTATTATTTAACAAGATTTAAACAATTTAATTAATAAAATTAAAACTAATAACATTTAATAAATATAATATTATTTTATTTTATATATATATATATATATATATATATTATTATTATTATATTTTATTTTATTTAAATATTACAACTTATATTAAATTTACATTTAATTAAAAATTATATTTTGTTTAAATATCAAAAGTTATATTAAATTTAAGTTTAATTTTCGAAATCAAATGGATTTAGTTTAATTAGATAAATTTAGAGGAAACAAACTTTTCGATCTTACCAAATAAACATATCCATAATTGTTAATGGATTTTCAGATATATTTGAATTTAAATATATACATAATTTTTTTTTATTAAATACTTCTTACATATATTCACCATGAAGATCATCGGTAATGCAAGTGACAGTCTTTATCGGTAGACCACACTCATGGGATACATAATTACTATAATACCATTATTCAATGATATTGTAGTCCAATATTATTTAATTTTATACACTTTATAATGTTATTTATATATATATTGAAGCATTACATCTTTTATTTATATATATATATATAGATATATATATATATAGATATAGATATATAGATAGAGGCATTACATCTCTCCTGTATTGGAATTGGTTGTATGCATTGTCAGATATAGATTTTCATCCCATGAATATCACGTTGAAGTGTCCAGAGTGGGCATAGTGAATCTTTTTGTTTTGGTATGTTGTTCTGGTTTTTATAGTCCTTTTTAATTTAGATCAAAGTTAATGCTTGATCCTTCAGAAAAAATATTTTAGAGGTGCCATGGATCCTTTTTCTTTATATTATTTTTTCTTTCATTTCTTTCTTTCAGGATAAATTTGTTAATGTTAAGGAAGCTGAAAAAGTCGGTGGATCTATCATATAAACAGGTAAATTGTGGAGATAAGAAAGAGGATATTCCATTAATTTCCACCAGTCATTGGTATGCCAGCTTTTGATGACCTAATTCATCAAATTCATGCAGCTAAAAAATCTAGTAATGCATGGGATAGCCTTAAGAAGAAGAAGCGTAAAAATGGTAATGAGAGAAGGATCTTACTTCTTATCAATCATCTTCATTGGCTTAAAATGCATGAGGGTACCAGTATTTCTGAACATCTAAGGAAATTGATAAGGCTGAGGGATAGCCTTGCTATAGCTGGGCACAAGATTGAAGATCATGACTTGGTGAGCATTACTCTCAACAGCCTACCAGACTTCTACCTTGAACTTGTCACAGCAGTACCAAAAGAGAAGCCATCAACATTTGAAGAGTTGGGTGGGTTGCTTCTGCTGGAGGAGCTGAAGATTCAAAAATTTCACTGGCATGACAGACAGGGATGAAGTATAAGAATGTATATATTCTCATAGGCAGATATAATGCTTCTGAGACATGTTACTGTGTATTGGATGTAGAGAAATATGTCTGTCATGATGTAATATACTCTCTATTTTTATATTATTTTATCTTTGGTCCATTTCGTATGAGTTTAAAATAATGTGGTTTTCTTAATGATCCAAGTACTACAGGTTAAATTGTCCCCTTGGATAAGAGCATTTTCTATACACATTGATTGCTTAACGATTAGAGAGTTAAATCAAGGACATGTGCTGCTAGCTGGTATTGAAGGAGCTTGTCCCATTTCCTGACTTTATATCGGTTAGACATGTCTACTATCAATAACAAAGAAGACTTGACCAGATATAGTCCATATCTTTATATAAAGGTACATGTATAATTTAATTCAATGTTAATAATATTTTTTTTGAATGAGTTTATATAAAGTTTTCGGTTTGAACTTTAGATTGTTTAAAGAGAAGTCAAAGTACAATTATACTAATAATAATTTTTAAAATTTATTTTTAAAATATTTATTATAAAAATTTAACAAATTATTTTATAACCAAATGTATACCCCATGGGAGAAGAAGAGAGAGGACTCGATGGCAAGCGAAATTCCGAATTTCGATTATGTGGCGGGAGGGAAGCAGAAAGGCGAGAGTAAGCTCCAAGAAGGAGGATCGCGAGCGCGTGCCAATTGCACCAGCAGCGAAAGCACCGGTCAAGGGACATAAATCGAAATAGCAGGCAAAAGCGCTCCGGGAGCGCCGGACGACGGGAATGGAGCTCATGGGGGAAAGACCCTTGGGACAAAACAAAGGTGGGTGATAGTAAAACTAGGTCAGGAATATTTGCAGAAGCACTCACGGGGAAGCTCAAACCCGTGTCCATGGCACCACACACCTTCATCACTCAGGGCTGCGATGTTTTCTATCCAACAAAAGTAATGGAAGACTATGCTACCCTAGACTCCTTTTCCCTTGTAGGGAAATTTGTAGGAGGAAGACCCGACATGGACTCGCTCAGCCATTGGGCGGCGATAAAGTGGAAAACCAGGGGATGCCTGGAACTGCTAGCTATGTCCAGAGGGTTCTTCATGATATGCCTTAACACGTAGGAGGACGTAGATTGTATATTAGTAGGGGGTCCATGGTTCTTCGGACGAAGAAGTCTCTTCCTTCACAAATGGGGAGCAGACTTTGATTTGGAGTCCCATAACATCAATTGCGCTCCCCTATGGGTTTGACTCCCAAATATACCCTCACACATTTCCATGAGGATGTGCTGCAAGGGATAGCCTTAGCGATTGGGGAACTCTTGCCTATCGATCTGGCAACCCGCACCTGATCAAGATTGACACAGGCTCGCATATGTGTTAATGTCAATTTGGAGACCCGGCTCCCGAATCATGTTAACTTGATTTATAGGTCTTTTCGTCGAAGCCAACTGCTAGAGTATGAAAAAAACTTGCATTGTGCATCGAATGCCACTCACAAGGGCATATTTCCATCCAGTGCTCGACCCTAAAAAGAGTGCAAACCGAAGCCTAGATGTCGCTTCGATCGCCCCTCAAAAACACCTAGAAGACGAAAACCAAAGCAGGTCAAAGCCAAAATTTCAAAGGTAAAAAGTAGGCCCTCGCTCCTCCAGTCGATGACATGAATAAGGCAAGTAGTATGTTTATCTTATCCAATAAGTTCAGTTTACTCAATAATTCTAGTTGTAATTCTAAAAACTATGATGAGGAGCCCCTTGTGAGGAAATCCCTGCCTTAGAACAAATGAACCAACCCCTCCCAAAGGCAAATATCCCCCAGAAAACCCATCCCCCATCCCCACCCTTGTGCCCTAATTCCTCCACATATTTTGACCCTGAGTCTCAGAGCCCCCCTCCGATCCTCCTTAGTATCCAAAACCCTAGCCCAGGTCTTCTCCTCCCAATGGGAATGGGATGACCCACTCCCCATCCATTTTTTATGATGTCGAAGCTGATAGCGACGAATCCTACCAATATTCCCCAAAAGCTTGGAGCCCTAAACAGATTCGGAGCTTCAAAAGATCCCAAATAGATGTGGGAGGTGACAAAAAAAAGGTAGGCCTCTAGGGCTGACCTGAGGAGCAGAGATACAGTAGAGGACATTATCAATGGCACCCAACGAACCTTGTTCCAAGAACTGGGAATGCCCAACAAGGAAGAAACTAAGAGATCCAAACCCCCTGCGCAGCAAGGCAAAGGGGGCAAAAAACCCTCCAAAAGTTCCAAATGAGAATCCTCTCCTGGAATGCGAGAGGGTTAAATGGGGCAGCCAAACAAATATTGGCTACTGCTATGTGGAAGGAATCAAGTCCCACTATTTTTCTTATTCAAGAAACCAAATTAGATGAGCATTGGTCACCTAAAGTTGCCAAGGTTATACAAAAAAAATGTGAGTTCGCCTTTACCCCTACTTCTAGTACCTTAGGCAGAATTTCCTGTCTTTGGAACTCTGCCAAAGTGGAAGGGAGAGTCATTTCAGGTGAAGGATGTTTGTCCAACATCTACTTTCATGACGCTAACACCTAGCATTCCTGGGTTATGACGAATGTGTATGCGCTTAATAGCCCGCACGATAGATTAGCCCTGTGGAACAACCTCGCCTAGATGAGAGAAGCTTTTAGCAACATCCCTTGGATTCTAGCTGGGGACTTCAACACCCCATTACATCCCTCAAAGAAGAAAGGTAGGAATGTGATAACCTCCAAATACACAGTTGACTTCACTCAGTTTGTAGACACAAATGAACTCATGTATGTCCAGTTGAGAGGGTCTCAGTTCACCTGGACCAACAAAAGAATGGATGGAGATCTCATCTAAGTGAGACTTGATCGTTTTCTCCCGTCTCAAGAAGCACTCCCCCTGTTTGGAGATGCTATATTGCAAGCAATTTTGAATATTGGGTCTGATCACAGCCCCTTGATTTTTGAAGTTCCCAAACATTCACAGTTCAAAACCCCTTTCTAGTTTGAGTCAATGTGGACCCAGTATCCGAACCTCAAAGATAGGATTACTAAATGGTGGGGGGAAAAACTTCCCTAGGACTGTTACAAGCCAACTAACTCAAAAAATACAAGTAGTTAAAGCAAAGTTGAAGGTATGGAACAAAGAAACCTTCGAAAACATCTTTGAAAATAAACAAAACATCAGGAACAAAATCCTCTAGATTGAGAACAGGTTTCAGTAGGGTCATGGGGATGGCAACCTGAGAACTGAGGAGCGGACCTTGTTCTCGAATTACCACAATACCCTGAGGAAGGAAGAGATTTTTTGGCACCAAAAATCTAGACAATTGTAGCTTAAGGAAGGAGACTCCAACTCCAAGATTTTTCATATCTCCACTCTCAGGCATTGAGGAGCTAACAAGATTATAGGTCTCTTAAAGCAAGATGGTTTGTTCACTTCAGACATCCACCAGATTTGGGAAGAAGCAATTTGTCATTTCGAATCCCTCCTTGGTTCCCACTCCTCTTCTTTCGGCCAAGCTTTAGATATCCTCCTCGAGAACATCCCCAAAACCATTTTTGATGCCATGAACAATTTGCTCCTTAGCCCTCTAAACCCTAAGGAAATCCACCAGGCCCTTTTCTCCATGCAGCCAAACAAAGCCCCTGGCCCAGATGGTTTTCCCCCAAGATTTTTCCAAACCTACTGGGACATCATTGACCCCGATCTATGCCAAGCCATTTTTGAAATGCAACGCTTTAGATCCATCCCTAGGGACGTTAATTCCACCTTCCTTGCTCTTATTCCTAAAGGGCCCAGTTCCATGTCCCTGTCTGATTAGCGACCCATCAGCTTGTGCAACGTCATCTATAAAATCTTGTCCAAAGCCATGGCCAACATACTCAAAGGCATCCTCCCTTCCATTATTGATCCCTGCCAAGGTAGTACTATCAAGGGTAGAAATATTGTTGACGGAGTCATCACCATTCATGAGCTCATCCACTTGACCCACAACTCCAACAAATCTGCCTTTTTCCTAAAGTTGGACATGAATAAAGCCTTCGACAGAGTGGACCGAGGCTTTCTGGTCAAAGTTCTCTTGAAGTTTGGTTTCCACGAAACCTGGGTTAAGCTAATATCACAATGCATCTCCTCTTCATGGTTTTTAGTTCTTGTCAATGGCTCGACGATAGGTTATTTCCCCAGCACTAGAGGTCTGAGACAAGGGGACCCCCTCTCTCCCATCCTTTTCATTATCTTGGTTGAGAGCCTGGGTAGGGCTATCAATGTTTCTTGCTCAAGAGGTCTAATAACTGGCATTAAGACTACGTCCAATCTCCAGTCGTCAACCCATCAACAATTTGTGGATGACACCTTGCTGGCTACTACAACCTCTATTTTTGAAGCTAAGACCATCAAATACATCCTCAATCTATACAAGGAAGTCGTTGGGCAACGTATCAACTTCATCAAGAGCAAAATTTACTTCATCAACACCCCCCTGAAATAATAAGCCAAGATTTTGAACATCCTAGGATGCACCATTGCACTCTCCCGACCACCTATCTTGATCTGCCAATGTTTCAAGGGAGACCAACCAAGTCTATGTATAACAATGTCACTGAGGTATTTCATAAGAAATTGGCAGGATGGAAAGGGACTCTCCTCTCTCAAGCAGGCAAAGCCACCCTGGTGAAGTCTGTGCTCCAAAGCATCTCGGTATATTTCCTTTTTGTTTTCAAAATCCCAGTGGCTGTAAGTGAAGCTCTAGAAAAAATCCAAAAGTGCTTCCTTTGGGCAGGGCCAAAAAACCAAAAGAAGTTCCATCTCATGGCGTGGGATAAATTTTGCACTCCAAAAGATAAAGACGGTCTGGGACTCCGAAGGATCAGCTTGATGAACCAGGCCCTCCTAGCCAAACAGGCTTGGAAGGTGGTCACCAACGCAAACTTGGAATAGGTTTCTATCATTAAGAGGAATTATTTGCAACAACACTCCTTCAGGGATAAAGGGACTCCTAGCTTTGGGTCCCATTTTTGACGGTCCATAATGTAGACACCAAAACAGCACCAATCCGATTATGTGACTGCAAACACTGATCGCTTTGACAAACACAGCCCCCAGGGCAGCCCTTAGAGGTTAAACAGTGGTCTTAACCACTTTCATAGAAATTTTGTAAGGTCAAGAAGCAATTTGGCACACTTGAACACTTTGCCTAGTATTCGTCTCACCCAGGGACGAATTCAAAATAGAATTTGTCCCACCCCAGGACGGATTCTGAATCCGTCCCTGGGTGGGACGAATTCTAAGCTTAACGGGCAAAAAGACAAATGGTGCCAAGTGGCAGCCTAGAACGATCGGTTAATGACTCTGCCTTGCACGCGTGTGTAGGTGGACGGAGGGGCCGTTAGAAGAGCGTTACAAAAGGCATTTATCAAAGCCCAAGTCAATGGAGGACTCCCCTCCCTCATGGGAAGACAAGACTGCCACATGGCGCCTATGACCAACACATGGCATTTGTGCTTCCCTCCCAAAAGAGACCCCTTGGGTCTATAAAAGGTGGGACTTTTCTCACCCAAAATATATAGGTTGAAGGAGTTTTCAAGCAACGAAGTGCTACCGATTTGAAGACCCACTTGCATCCCTTTTGGTTCACCTTCCCACATCCACCAATCTCTTTTGCAAGGGAGGTTGTTGGGTGGCCTTTGGAAGCTCGAACCTGACCCAAATCCAACACATGGACACCTGAACCAACCAATTCGCCGACCCCCCAATCCTAAGAGGTTTTGGGCCCATCCCTGGTGGATTGGCTCCAAAATCAAGTGCCAACGGTGGGAGGCCCACTTGGGCACCCCCGCACCTCCCCAGTCCTATTTTAAGTTTTAGAGCATTTTAGATTACTTTTCATATTGCATTTTGTGTTATTAGGTTTGATTAACCCATAGCTACAATTTTGTAACTTTTGGTCAGATTCTAGTATGTTTTGTGTCGCTTTGTTGTTTCGCTGACTTGCAGGTGTCAAGGTCAAATTCCCGAGGGTGGAGGCCAAATTGGGAGAATCCGACCATCTGGGTCATCCCAAAATGGCCCCAATTACATAACCCCCCTGTTTGCAGGCATTTTACAGGTCTCGGGATGCAACATTGGAGCAGCAGCAGGTCGGTTTCTTCAACACAGAAGAATTCGTCCCACCCAGGGACGAATTGCAGTCAAAATTTGTCCTGCCCAGGGAAGAATTCCAGTTGAAGGTAGATTGGCCAGCTGTCTCAGTGGCAGTGGCCTTCCGGTAACTTTTCTTATCTTCCGTCAAGTTTTGAAGCCATTTGGACTCACCTGTAATTCTTGTTTCGGGCAAATGTTTACATGCATATTTCGTTAGTTTTAGAGAACAAACACTTTTCATTTGCGGCGGATGCTACGACATCTTGGTTGTTTCTTTGTTTGCAGGAGAAGCAGCAGAGGTTAAGAACTCATCGACATCAGCGACGACATCATCTTGGCCCGCCCATTGCAATCGTGGGCACGCGGAAGGAGGAAGACTAAGTCAAGATATTTTTCAAGCTAAAGAGGGACCCGAGGTTCCAAACGTAGATCTTAACTCAGCTGATGATATTCATTTAATCCCAACTCCACATCAGTTGGAGGACGGATCCCACATGTCAGTCAAGGAGACGACTGACGTAGACATCGGCATAGATCCAATGAATCCATAGATTCTCAAGCTGGGGGTAAGCCTTTCCCTCCGAAGAGCAAGCCGAATATATTGCCCTTCTCAAAGAGAAGAAGGAAGTTTTTGCATGGTCGTACAAAGATATGCCAGGACTAGACCCATGACTAGTCATGCACAACTTAACGCTTGATCCGAAAATCAAGCCTGTAAAGCAAAAACTAAGAAAGATGCACCCAACAGTGGCCTTGATGGTCAAAGATGAATTGCAAAAGCTATTGGATGCACAATTTGTCATCTGCGTGGATTATCCGCCATGGTTGTCCAACATGGTTCCCGTCAAGAAGCCCGACGGGAGGATTCGCATATGCACCGACTTTCGAGACCTAAACAAAGCGAGTCCTAAGGATGATTTCCCCTTGCCAAGCATCGACGCATTGGTAGACGCTACAGCAGGTCACGAGATGCTCTCCCTAATGGACGGTTTCTCAGGATACAATCAAATTCGTATCAATCCTGAAGACCAACTCAAAACGGCATTCACAACGCCTTGGGGGACATTTTGCTATAAGGTCATGCCTTTTGGCCTTAAAAACATTGGCGCTACATACCAACGTGCTATGACGTATATCTTCCATGATTACATGCACAAAACTTTGGAAGATTACATGGATGATTTGTTAGCCAAGTCTCTCTTGCGCTCAGATCATCTCGGTGACTTAAGCAAGATTCTCGATCGCCTCATAGAGCATAAGGTCGAGTCGAATCCCAAGAAGTGCGTGTTCGGCGTCACATCTGGAAAACTCTTGGGTTTTATAGTCTCAAAAAGAGGCATCGAAGTGGACCCAAACAAAGTCAAGGCAATCCTTGAAATGGCTCCCCCAACCACTATCAAGCGGCTCGAAGTCTGCAAGGAAAGGTCGCGTCGATTAAATGCTTCATAGCGCAATTATCTGACAAATGCCGACCAATGAACAAATTATTGCACAAGGGGGTCACATTTCATTGGGATGACGAGTGCCAGTCAGCCTTTGACGAAATCAAACAATACTTGGCTTCGTCGCCAGTATTGGCACCGCCTAGACCAGGTGTGCCGTTCTACTTATACATCTCGGCTGCGAGGTGGCATGGGCGCAATGCTAGCCCGGAAGAATGAACTTCACAAAGAACAGGCTACTTACTATCTTAGCCGCACCACTAGTCGATTACGAACTTAACTATGCATACGTTGAAAAACTGCGCTGGCAGTGGTGTTTGCTACCAAAAGGCTACGCCACTACATGCTGAGCAACACTACGTATGTTGTGTCTAAGGAGAATCCATTGCGATACATGATGAGTCGTACTTATCATAGTAGTCGCACGGCGAAATGGATCATGTTGTTGACGGAATTTGACATTGAGTTTATTGGGCAAAAATCTATAAAAGGACAAGTCATAGCCGATCAACTAGCGAGAGGCTCCTCTTGAAGACGATCAGCCTCTAGTCATAGAACTACCCGATGATGGGGTCTTCCATGTCTCGAGAATCGCCGGATTACGAAGAGCTCGAGTCTCGAGCCGACATAACCTTATTTTTTGATGGTTCTAAATGCGAGCAAGGTGGTGGCGCGGGAATTGTATTCTTCACACCGCAGGGCGCTCCAATGCCCTGTCATTTAAATTAAATTTCCAGTGCACCAACAACAATGCAGAATATGAAGCCTTGCTCCTAGGTCTTCAAACAACAATCGCCATGAACATCAAAAGATTGAACATCTTTGGCGATTCACTGTTAATCGTCAATCAAGTCAAAGGGGTATATCAATGCAAATGCCCAGTTCTAAAGGCCTATAAAGCCCTCGTGGATAAATTCCTGGCAAAACTTGAGTGGTATGACATCGAGGCACTCCCTCGATCATCGAATCATTTTGCGGACACAATGGCCTCCTTGGGGTCACTAATCCCGCAAGACCTTTTCGGTGATATAACAACCATTCAGGTCAAAACCTTATCGCAACCCGCGATGGAGCGCGCAAGCTCAGACTTGACGCCGAGGAGTCCACATGATCCGAGATCGAACCATCTTCGGATAAGTTCTTTCGAATCCGAGACTATTTGAAACATGCCAACTGGGGGTCTTTGTTTTCCCCCACTCCCATTAATAGCAACACAACGCTATTCTTACAAGTTCTATCCCAATCAGCATTTGTTAGGGAAGAACTCCAAAAGGGATTGACTGTTCAAGCTGTCGAGGTATCCGATCAACAGACTGGTATTTACCCATAAGAGATTACCTCAAATTAGGTAATCTTCCCTTTGGATTGACGCACGCCGCAAAACGAACATTCAAGCAGAAAGCGGCAAAATATGTCTTGATAGGAGACATTTTGTATCGTCGCAGCTATGACGGAATTCTTCTTCGTTGTTTGGACCGGCAAGAGTCCACTTGGGCAGTCACCCAAGCGCATGACGGTACATGTGGTGGCCACTTCAGTGGTATGGCCATTGCAAAGCGCATTCTTCGCATGGGCTATTATTGGCCATCTTTAGAGCGAGATTGTTGCGCGTATGTCAAGAAGTGCGTAAAGTGTCAACATCATGCCAATTTGATGCACGCACCTTCCTAGGCCCTACGGACAGTCTAGTTCTGCTTGGCCATTTTTGCAGTGGGGCCTCGATCTAATCGGAAATATCTCCCCTGCATCGTCAGGCCGTCACACGTTTATCATAACGACCACAGAATATTTTACCAAATGGGTGGAAGCAATTCCGTTAACCTCTACGACAGGACCCCGCATTGCGGAGTTCATTTTGCATTACATCATATGTCATTTTGGTATTCCATCCAAAATAATCTCGGATAATGGGCCATCATTCAAGAACAAAGACGTGCGTGCTTTAACCACAAAGTACAAAATTCAGCACGGCTTTTCAACACCCTATTATCCGCAAGCAAATGGGCAAGCAGAGGCGTCAAACAAAATGCTAGTCGCCATCCTTAAAAAGACCGTCGTAGACAGTCATAAGGATTGGCACATACAAATCCCACTTGCCCTTTGGGCTTATCGCACTAGCATTCGGACGCCCACTGGGGCAACTCCGTTTTCACTAGTGTATGGCTCAGAGCAGTAATGCCTCTCGAGTTGGAAATTCCTTCCCTACGCATATCAATGCGGGAGTTCATCGATGATAACAACTGCGCGGCGAGCCCGGTTAGACCAACTTACGTTGCTTGACGAACGACGCGTTAATGCTCTCGAGCACTTACGTATCTATCAAGAGCGGCTTAAGAGAGCTTACAACATGAAAGTTCACCTAAGAGACTTTCGGGTTGGTGATTTGGTTTTGAAGGAAAACCAACAAAACTCTAATTTGCCGTCCCATATGAGGGACAAATTCATGGCAAATTGGTTAGGTCCTTATGTCATTGATAGCAAAATAGGACCCGGGACGTACGGGCTAGCTTCTCTTGACGGTATCAAGGAAACAAGAACCCTTGAATATCAGTCATTTGAGACCATTTCATATCTAAGAAAGCCATATACCAAAAAAAAAAAAAAAAAGCTCCAAGGATTATCGCAATCTCTTGGTCACCCAAAAAGCTCCAAGGATTATCGCAATCTCTTGGTCAAATACAAAAAGCTCCAAGGATTATCGCAATCTCTTGGTCACCCAAAAAGCTCCAAGGATTATCACAATCTCTTGGTCAAATACAAAAAGCTCCAAGGATTATCGCAATCTCTTGGTCAACCCAAAAAGCTCCAAGGATTATCGCAATCTCTTGGTCACCCCAAAAAGCTCCAAGGATTATCGCAATCTCTTGGTCAAATACCAAAAGCTCCAAGGATTATCGCAATCTCTTGGTCAACCCAAAAAGCTCCAAGGATTATCGCAATCTCTTGGTCAAATACCAAAAGCTCCAAGGATTATCGCAATCTCTTGGTCAACCCAAAAAGCTCCAAGGATTATCGCAATCTCTTGGTCAATTCAAAAAGCTCCAAGGATTATCGCAATCTCTTGGTCAATCCAAAAAGCTCCAAGGATTATCACAATCTCTTGGTCAATCCAAAAAGCTCCAAGGATTATCGCAATCTCTTGGTCAATCCAAAAAGCTCCAAGGATTATCGCAATCTCTTGGTCAAACCCAAAAAGCTCCAAGGATTATCGCAATCTCTTGGTCAAAAAAAATCAAGAAATTCAATAAAAACAAAACAACAAAATTTTATCAAAAACAACAAAAATTTGCATCTCAATTCTAGGCATACTCAAATTCATCAATGAGAATTCAATTCTCACACCTCATCTTCACCTTCACCAAAATCAATCCATCAAAAATACAAAAATATGTAGCTGCATTAAGCATTGCATCCAGTACATTTGGGGAGGCCCAGCAATAGCTGATAGTCCATCTTGTTCCCCATTGTCCCATGTTACAAAAACAACAAAAACACCATGCATAACTTTTACCACACTACGAGTCGGTGGTCCGGGAATGTACCAAGAGTTTCGGTGATTCGGTCATCATTTTCCTCTTTAGCCATGTAGTGTATCAAGTCGAGCAGATTTTACGAAGGTAGAGTCATACTTGAAATACACCTTGTTACGTAACATCCCAACACAAATCAAAACACTAAAATTCCCAAGTTGTGTGAACGAAAGATGAAACACTGCAAAATAATCTAGGTCACCACAAGCGAAACGGTTATCTTGCTCATCCCCCTGTGCGAATGACCCCTAGAATGCTGAGAGTTGGCAAAAGGACAAGCATCCTCCCTACCCAATTCCCTAAGAATCCCTAAAGTTCTCAACAGTTGCAAAACACAAAAAATTTGCAAAAATGTCAAAACTCAAAAATTTGACAAACTATAGTGCACACATCAAAAGGCACAAACAACAGTGATTTTCGTCACTCCATATCCCCAATCCCTTGCTCGAAAAGAAAAAACAAATCAAAATAAACAGTGATCTCATCACTACAATGAGCAAGTATCCCAATACAATTGAAGAAAAGAAGGGAGTTGACCTTGAATCCCTGGAACTCTCAGCATTCTATAGGTCATAAGGCAAGCTTCGATACCAATTTGGTTGATAGCCTATCGATATCGAGTAAACCTCCCGCATGACGATATATCTGTCACATTAACTTGCGTACGAGATCAATGTTTGCATGTGGATGAGCTAGCTTATGGCATCCTGGATTACATCGCAGATTAATCTTAGTACATACAACAAAGGAATTCGTGGAGCTAATTAGGTGATCCTCGGTACGAGGTTCGGTTGAAAGCCCATCGCCTGTGGCGGTATCCTAACAAATACCACTAAATGAACTCAATTGCACACACGGGGATGTGAAATAAGCTGGGTCAAAAACAAGTCCGATTCATACCTTGGTCAAAAAGTCTTGTAAGATAAAGTAGAGTCATGGATGGTGAGTTAAAACTGACTGAATCTCAGAAAATCTTACATTCATCCCAAAACCATCTGCGCTACTTATCATCTTTATGATACCATCAAAAAATACAAAAAAAAAGAAAAACCATGTAAATAAAGAGCTTCTTAAACAATAATAGTACAATCATCACAAATGTCATTCATCCATTTCACCTCGCATATCACATAGACATCAAAAACATATACATTTATCATAACATCTGCATTCATCAAAATAAATAAACATGCATAACAAAAAAAAAAAATCACATCATCACATGTACAAAACCAAAAATAAAACCGGTATATATATATATATATATCGTCAAAAATATGCCCGTAGGCTACAAAACCGGTCCTCAGACCCCGCAATCATATCCAAAAACCCAACCTAAGGCGTCGACCACCATGATCACGCAGGATCGGTGCGACGGGAACTACCCCCCGTGGTGTGGGTCCTACGGGACCCTGCAGGGCGGCTACTGCTAGCCCCCGCATCATGCCTGCTACCCCCCCCTCATCTAACCACCTGCGATGAGATGATGCTGACTGCTCAGTCAAACTATCCCTCGTCCGTCGAGAAGATCTACTGATCGAGGGCTCAGGAAGCCGCCCGCCAAGGCGGATGACCTCCCTCTCCAAGTCTATCCGATACAGACACCACTCTGCCTCTCGCCGATGATAGATAGACAATGCATCATCGCGCTGTGCCAAAACTCTATCCCGCTACGCCAACTGAGCCCGCAGAAGATCCCTCTCCAGATCCCGCATCCGCAGCAGCTCTGTAAGTCGCGCAACCTCAACGCCTACATCCGACCCCACCTCCTCTGTATCTGTCGGACGCATAGGACTCACGGGGATAGTAGCCTGCTCAGGCTCCCACTGCGCCTCCACATCCTGCATGTCCGGCCGCTCCGGAACACCCAAGCCCACATCCTCATCTCCCACATCCACCATATCTGCATCATCCAATGGCCCCCCCAATCACCCCCTGCTGCCTCAGCATCCTCCATTGCCGCCTCCGTGCCTCCAAGTGGCCCCTCTCCTCTCCAGCGCCGCAATACCCACCACGAGTCATACTCAGTGGTAGTCACGACGTCATCCACATCCGGGACCTCAATCACCGCATCCGACTCCTCGCCCAATGGCACGGTGACCGGTGGCTCCAGATCCCTCTCGTCTCCCCGATGCTAATAGCCTACGGGCTCACCAGGCAACCCCTGGCGCACCCCAAACTGTCGTGTAACCCGGTGGTACGGAAAGAACTCATGCTCCGTCCCGTGCCGCCCAGTCAACCATCGCTCCCTCCGCACCCGTCGGAGCCACTCTCCGGCCTCGAGGCCGAGTGCGGACAGTCCCGATAGGGATGCCAAAACACCTCCCCTGGAGTGAGCCGAGAAAAGGCATCAATGTAGTGCTCAACGACACCTGCCCATCGCCGACTCTGCCCCTGCTCCGCAGACCGTCGCCACAAAGCTGCATAACCAATCTCCTCATCCTCCATCGTCGCCTGAGTCATCCACGGTAACCCGGTAGGCCTCTCAACAGCTATGTGCTGCCAACCCCGACCATTGCAACAAAAAACTACAAGCGACACCCTTCCGTCGTCGACAGCGGACCCCATACAGCTCCCCGTAGAGTTGTGCCAACAAAGTCTGTCCCCATCTCAGAATCAATGGTGCCTCTATCGAACACTCTGCCAACTGCCACACCAAATCCAGCGGGTTCCACGGGAACCTCGCGCCTGACGAATCGGGGAGAAGAATGTTAGAAATGAGGCCCATCAAGAATGCGTGCCTCACTCCTAACACCCCCTCTCCTTCCACCGACTAACCAAAATCCCGCCCGGCACTGGCAATCCGCCTCGAGTTGTCTCCACTGGGTCTGCTACACCCGGCTCCCCCCATGCCCAAAACATCTCGTAAGTATAGCGATCCGGTGATCAAACGGAGATGTCCTAATAGGCAGACCATCTATCGGAATCCGAAGTAACCGATAGACGTCCTCAAGAGTCACAGTCATCTCCCCTATCGGGAGATGGAAAGTATTGGTCCGTGGATCCCAAAGCTTGATCAGGGCCGTCAGATAGGCCTGATCTGAAACCACAGGCTCCAGTCGAGCCACCTGCTTGAGCCCAAGGGCATCAAGCCATTCCCAGTCATCATCGGTCAATGCCAACCGCGCCTCAGTAAATGCAGCGGGTACACGGTACCGGCTCCTAACAACCTGCAAAGCAAAAAAAAAAAAATATATATATATATATAACAGATCAAATTTTCAGTTCTAGGGTTTCTAACCTTAAATGTTAAACAAAAACATCACAAAAAAAATATTAAAGTTTTGAAAAGCGTCAACACAAAAACAATGCATTAAATTAAAGCAAAATAAACTCTAGGGTCACTTACGGGTCTCGCCTCGGCTCCGCCGCTCGAACCGGTTTGTGCACTCATGATGGCGAGAGAATTCCAGCGGCGCTTCGCTTCGCGAATTACCTCCTCCTCCCGAGCTCCAAAATCGCAAGAAAAAAATGACACAAATGAGCCCAAAATCAAGTTTTGGCCATTAAATAGGCCTTTTGCCTTGGAATTCGTCCTTGAGTCGGGACGAGCGCTCGATCAGCGCTCGTCCCACCCGGGGACGAATTCTCCGGCTGGAATTCGTCCCACCCGGGGACGAATTCGAGGCCGGCACAAAAAAAATCAACAAAAATGACTAAAAATGCACTAAAAACAGACAATAAAATTGCCCGACGGGATTGCTCTGCACCTGACAACAAGGGCATACAAAATCGACATTGGAGTCACAAATTGTCACTATCATACTCCCTAAGAAGGCTACCATAGCCGGACCGCTCCACGGGAAGACGGATTTTAGACAATTTCATCCCCAAACGACATCACCAAAAGGGTCAAAGCCCACTCAAAAACAGTACAAAATTCAACAAAAATACAGAAAAACATTGCCGGACATAAGTGCTCTTGCACTTAACCTCTAGGCAAAGAAAATCGATGTCGAGGTCCAAATTATCGCTCTCCTACTTCCCCAAGAAGGCTACAATAGCCGGACCGCTCCACGGGAAGTTAGATTTTCGATGATTTCACCTCATTACGGCATCACCAAAAGGGTTAACACCCACCAAAAACAGGTCCAAATGTTGGAAAAATTGCACACGCTTAACGGTAAACCCTTTAAAGGCACACCTGCACAAGTCATCTTGGGTCAAGCGACTCGTCGCTTCTCTCACGAAGGTCATTCCCTCATCGATTCGTCGCTTGAGGGGGTAGTCACACTTAGTCACCAACCAACAATCACACACCCAATTAAGGAAAATGACATGCATTCAAAGAATCATTGACAAAGACAATCACGCTCCTGCTTGGGGCAGTAAACAAGCAACAATCAAATCAATCAAACACTTGGCATTTCGTGAATCATGAACACAAGGTTCCCCCTGAGGATAAAAACGCCCTTCACTTGTTCATGAATGATCAATGTCTAAGTTCAAGTCACACCTCAACAGAACAGGTTAATACTTGAAATCAAATTCCTTAGCTCGTCAGAAGCAAGGATTCAAGAATGCATGCCCTTTCCATACTTGGGGCATCAAAAGTTGGTTAGGTTACCAAGAAACCCTAATCATTAGTGCTTTGGTTATCTATTTTTGCTCGACCTTTGCGTCACCTGCGAGCGCATCCCAAAAAGGGGCATCTGTAGACACCAAAACAGCACCAATCCGATTATGTGATTGCAAACATCGATCGCTTTGACAAACACGGCCCCAAGGGCAGCCCTCAGAGGTTAAACAGTGATCTTAACCACTTTCATAGCAATTTTGTAAGGTCAAGAAGCAATTTGGCACACTTGGACACTTTGCCCGGTATTCGTCTCACCCGGGGACGAATTCAAAATAGAATCCGTCCCACCCCGGGACGGATTCTGAATCCGTCCCTGGGTGGGACGAATTCTAAGCTTAACGGGCAAAAAGACAAATGGTGCCAAGTGGCAGCCCGAAACGATCGGTTAATGACTCTGCCTTGCACGCGTGTGTAGGTGGACGAGAGGGGCCGTTAGAAGAGCGTCACAAAAGGCATTTATCAAAGCTCAAGTCAATGGAGGACTCCCCTCCCTCATGGGAAGACAAGACTGCCACATGGCGCCTATGACCAACACATGGCATTTGTGCTTCCCTCCCAAAGAGACCCCATGGGTCTATAAAAGGTGGGACTTTTCTCACCCAAAATAGACAGGTTGAAGGAGTTTTCAAGCAACGAAGTGCTGCCGAGTTGAAGACCCACTTGCATCCCTTTTGGTTCACCTTCCCACATCCACCAATCTCTTTTGCAAGGGAGGTTGTTGGGTGGCCTTTGGAAGCTCGAACCTGACCCAAATCCAACACATGGACACCTGAACCAACCAATTCGCCGACCCCCAATCCTAAGAGGTTTTGGGCCCATCCCTGGTGGATTGGCTCCAAAATCAAGTGCCAACGGTGGGAGGCCCACTTGGGCACCCCCGCACCTCCCAAGTCCTATTTTAAGTTTTAGAGCATTTTAGATTACTTTTCAGATTGCATTTTGTGTTATTAGGTTTGATTAACCCATAGCTGCAATTTTGTAACTTTTGGTCAGATTCTAGTATGTTTTGTGTTGCTTTGTTGTTTCGGCGACTTGCAGGTGTCGAGGTCAAATTCCCGAGGGTGGAGGCCAAATTGGGAGAATCCGACCATCTGGGTCATCCCAAAATGGCCCCAATTACATAACCCCCCTGTTTGCGGGCGTTTTGCAGGTCTCGGGATCCGACATTGGAGCAGCGACAGGTCGGTTTCTTCAACACAGAAGAATTCGTCCCACCCAGGGACGAATTGCGGTCGAATTCGTCCTGCCCGGGGACGAATTCCGGTTGAAGGTAGATTGGCCAGTTGTCTCGGTGGCGGTGGCCTTACGGTAACTTTTCTTATCTTCCGTCAAGTTTTGAAGCCATTTGGACTCACTTGTAATTACTTGTTTCGGGCAAATGTTTACATGCATATTTCGTTAGTTTTAGAGAACAAACACTTTTCATTTGCGGCGGATGCTACGACATCTTGGTTGTTTCTTTGTTCGCGGGAGAAGCAGCGGAGGTTAAGAACTCATCGACATCAGCGACGACATCATCTTGGCCCGCCCATTGCAATCGTGGGCACGCGGAAGGAGGAAGACTAAGTCACACATTGTAACAAAGACAAATTTAACGCTCCTAGCCCCTAAAAATGGAGGAGACGTCTATGTAACCGAGGATAAGATATTTGAATAAAGAGGGCTGTGATTTCTTTACATCTTTTCTCTCCTTTCCAAATTGTCTCTTTCCTTCGTTTTGGTGCATAAGGTTAAAGCGTTACATTTCGTCTTACATTGCATAATTAGTGTTTCCTTTGCCCGGAATCTCGTGCTTTCACATAACCCAAACCAAACACCTTCTTCAGTAGAGGATTAGGTAGTAACTTGGATATGGTAAGGATATTGACTTCTGGTATTATCCTTGGGCTAGGGATGAGGCTCTCATCACTAACCCTATCATTGCAGTAATTAAGCATCTCATCGATAGTAGATTCAGGCCTAAAGAGGTAGACTTCATTACCAACAATCATGATAGTCGTAGGTGGAAGCAGCTTCATTTCAGAGTAAAAAATGAGGTCTTAGATAGAGCCAAGTCTGCCCTTCATGTTGTTTTTAGGGCAAAATTTATCCTTGAAACATAGATTGTAGATAAGCTCTTCTGGAAAGGTATCAATGAAGGGCAATTCTCTATGAAATCCAATTTTCTTTTGTCGAAAAAATCATAAAAAAGAACTATTACCACAAACAGCCCTATCTTAGCTAAGACCATCTGGCTCAAGCATATCATCCTGAAGATAGCCCATTTCTGTTGGCATGCGGTCCACAATAGGATCCTCACCACTGACAATCTGATCAAAAGGGGTATCATTGTACCCAACAGGTGCTATCTTTTTTCTCAAGCGTGGGAGTCCACCCAACATATTTTGCTCAATTACCCCTTTGCCTTCGATGTGTTTTCCTACCTAATCAGTGAGTTTTAGGTCAATTGGGTATGGCCCAAGTCCATCCCTAACTTGTTCAATCAGTGGCCCATTGTCTTTTGGAACCCCAGTCTTAAGTTCCTTTGGACAACCCTACTGCACCATACAACATGGCAAATCTGGCTTGAGCATAATAGTCGCATCTTCATTGACTGTCTCAAAGACCTAGAAGCTATGGCCAATAGATCTTTAGCCTTCGCAATCGAAAATGCTAGCCTAATTCCATGCCTAGATTCACCTTCATTTGGGATGGAGGTGTCCCTGCTCAAGACTCTAGGGGTTTCAACTGAGTGTTCCAAAGCCCAGATTCCCACCAACACTAGAAGTAATACCAATTGGAATCCTCCCCCCAAGGATGGCTCAAGGTAAAATTTGATGGCTCATCCAAAGGCAATCCTAGGGACACTGGGGTGGGAGGGGTCATCAAGGACCACGATGGCAACATCATCAAGGCGTTCGCTAAAAACTTAGGGGTCTAGACCAACAACTATGTTGAAGCTCGGGCCCTGTGGAGAAGCATCGAGGTGAGCAAGGATTTGACCACCCCCATTATTTTTGAAGGAGATTCGCTAAATGTGGTTAACCACATTAACAACAACAACAGTGGAGGCTAGAACATCCGAAGCATCATCCAAGATTGTCAAACTTCCCTCAAACAACACTCTAAAAACGCAATCCAACATGTGTTCGGAGAGGCAAACAAGGTGGCAAACCTATTGGCTAACAAAGCAGCCAACCAAGTTAACTTGATCATCTAGAAAGATTTCTTCCCCAAGGACATTATCGATGTAGCCAATTGCGATGCAGAGCAAATTTCCAAATAGTAGTTGGTGTTGCACAAAATGCGTAAGCCTAACACCAAAGGTGTTTATCAACACCAAGGAATATTGTGTTTTAAATCCTTTCATAATTTCCCATAGTGTCACAGGTACGAGTAATCATGTGGGATTCCATGATCGTGTCAAAGCTGCTAGTCTCTCCCATTGACCTCCACTTTCCTCATGCCTTTACCTCCTCACCCTCATTTTCCTCCATTCCTCATTGTTCGATCGTCTCCCCCCACTTTTCTCCCCCTTTTGCTCCACCCACCGCCTACCTCATTCGACCACTCTTTCCATTCCACTCTGGCAGTCTGTCTCCCAACCCATGTCACAACACCCCTCCCCTGTCTTCATTTGTTTTTAAGGCTAGCCTCATCTCTTGTTGTTTCCATATCTGTTTTAGAATTAAGCCTCTGCTTGGTTGCCCCCCATACCTTAGGCTTTGGCTATATAGTCTCCAGCCAAACCATCTCGTGTGTTGTCGTTGGTGGATCTATAACCATTTTGGCAGAAGACACTACAAAAGCTCCATTATCCTAAATTTTTTAGCGCAATGGCCATCATCGAACCCTCGAAACTCCAACTTGATGTTGTGACCAAAGCGTTGATCGGTCCTAAGGGGTTCATGTTCTTTTTTAAGCTCTTTAGTGACGTTGATGATCAAGTGACCAATGACTTCGTCAGCTCTTGGGATAACGGTGTGGTGCATGTCTATGGGCTTTGCTTCGACGTAAGCATTTATCTTATTGCTAAAATTTTTGGCTTAGCTCCCAAGGGCAGATCCATCAAAAGGGACAAGCATAATTTCAAAGACAAAATAAAGCACTTCTCTGATAAAGGGAAGGACCTAGTCTGGGAGAAGGGGGGTGGTCTGATATTCCCTTCCATGCCCATGGTACACTATAATCGTCCCCATGATCCAGTTCCTAGTTGCTGATAACCCTGATAGCCCCTTGCACGTCTACCACATTGCTTTTGTTAACCATATTTGTAATGTTAAACCAGTCAATATCCCCTATTTCCTCTTTCGATCCATCATTGTTACCATCGAGAATTTTGGGGACATAAAGTCGTACAAGCCCCCTCGCCATCAAGGTCTATTTTTTATCATCTATAAGCTTACCCTTGCTCACCAACCTTCTGGTGCACCCTCAATCCAACCCCGAGCCCTAAACCTTCCTCTACGTCTGCCCAAGAAGCCAAGGTGAACCCCTCGATCAAGACCCCTTTGTAATCGAACTCCCCTTGTGACATTCCTCTGGATAATTTCACCCCTGCCCAGGTTAGCGCCAAGAGGGAGACCACCCCAGCCCCCTCTCCCAAGGACCCTATCTCTTTGAAGCAACACCCCCCTGCACTAGCCTAAGAAGTTAACGAAAAGTTATCCTCCCCTCCCAAAAGAGTAGGAAGTCTCATCGTTTGAAGTCTAAAGATAAAAATGGTCTGCATCAATCGCCCAAAGTCATCATCGATGATGACAAAGAGGTTGCCAGTAGCGTAGAATATATGTTGCGATCTTCCACCTTCAAGCACATCAAAAAAGTAGTGAACCACCTTAATTTTACTTCCAACATCATCAAGGAGGTGGCTGCTTGCCTCGTTCGACCTCTCTTTCCATTCCACTCTGGCAGTCTGTCTCCCAACCAGTGTCACAACACCCCTCCCTTGTCTTCATTTATTTTTAAGGCTAGCTTTCTCTCTTGTCGTTTCCATATTCGTTTTAGAATTGGTAAAGCCCGTGACATAGACAATCTTCAGGCAGAGCATATGAAATGGGGGTAGATATTCTGACATCGTAGATCAAAGAAAGTTTCAATGAGGTCATACAAAATGGCTTCCCTACCGAGTGGACAACTAGCTTGACCATTCCTTTGTTTAAAAGTGGAGATGTAAATAATTCCTCAAACTATCAAACTATCATGATCAACCCTCTCTTTGCAAAGTTGTTCGAGAGTATGATAGAGCGTAGAATCAACATATGGGCAAAAGAAAAGGGAAAGAGAGCAAAGGGGTAAACAAGTTTTAGGCCCAAGCACTCAACTATTGATCATTGTATCACGCTCAGACACATAGTGGAAAAAATATGAGATAAAAAAGAGGAGGCTTTTTGTTGTTTTGTAGACTTCAAAAACACATTTGACATAGTGCCAAGGAAAAAATTATGGAGTAGAATGGAAGAGCTAGAGGTTCCAATTCACTAAAGGGCAGTAGTTCATAGACTATATGAGCATGTAAAGGCTAGAATTAGAACACAGAAAGGGTTATCTAAATATTTTGGTAGTGACATAGGTGTCAAACAAGGTTGCCCTCTATCTTCAACCTTATTTGGGTTGTACATTGACAAGTTAAAAGAATGGGTAAACAAATTTGTGGGAGAGGGTGTGCACTTAGCAAAATATGTGGTAAAACTCCTCATGTATGCAGACAATGTAATTCTTGTGGCCAAAATAGTTAAATATCTAGAAGATCACCTTCGAGCCCTAGAACTCTTTTTGTAAGGAAGTTGGGATGTTGGTGAACACGAGAAAACAAAAATTATGATATTTCCAGCAAAAAAGAAAAAATAACAGCTCGAATTTCAGTTTGCAGGAGAACCGCTTGAGGTAGTAGTAGAATACAAATACCTGGGCATAGAATTTCATGACAAACTTAATTGGATTACATGTAGGATGAAAAGAACTCAAAGTGGTTGGAGAGCACTATATGCACTTCAAAACAGGTGTAGCAATACCGAGTTGTGGGATTGGAAGACCACCAAGGTCTTATTTGGCCTACTTATTACACCGGTTTTGTTGTATGGTTGCAAGGTGTGGGCTAATGGCACAACAAATGCAAAATGAAGGCAAATAAAAAGGATTCAAAAATATATAATCACAAATTTTCTCAAAATTAAGGCCACAACCCCTTATGAAATTATTCTAGCTGAAACTAGAATGTTCCCTTTAGAAGCAATTGCTATGACCAAGTTGTTATGTTACTTGAAAAAATAGAAAACATGAAATACGACATATGGCCTAGGGCGGCTAGAGGCAAAGAGTTGCATAGGCAGAAAAATACATGGATGAAACAAAATCAGAAATGGATGAAACGTTGGGAAATCAACATAAATGAATGCCCAAATGTCAACAAAGACATAAAAAAATTATGTGAATGAAAAGTTTAGAAGTGAAATGTGGAAAACTGCAAGCAAGAAAAGACAATATTATATTGTAAAGTTTAACCCTACGTATGACCACAAGGAAAAGCATATATAGAGGCTGAAATCAAGTGGAAGGAAAAAATCCTTATTGCCCATATAAGGACTAGCTCTCATAGGATTAGATGTGAAACAGGGAGATGGACAATGCTCAAAGAATAATGGGAAGAAAGGATATGTACTCTATGCAACACAAGGGTAGTAAAGACAAAGGAACACTTCATTTATAAATGCTTGATTTTTTCAAATATCCGTGACAAATACAAAGAAACACTTGGAAACGGGTCTATTACATAATTATTTAAAGATATTATAATAAAAAAAGTTGGAAAATTGCTATCACAAATCAACAGGAGAAGGAACAACCTTCTCAAAAATATTAAAGATCATATGATATGATTTGAGTACTTGTACTTACATATTTGAGTTCCCATAGACCATATTTGGGTCTCGCGAATGCAATTAAAATTTTTCATTTCATTTCACACTAACCAAATCTAAAAAAAATTGTTAAATTTTAAGGTTTCTCACACAAACCAAATTCAAAAAAACAAAAAAAATTCTCACACTAACTAAATTATTATTATTTTTTAATATTTATTATTAAATTTTAGTAAAATATTCATGAATATCCAAGGATGGTGGTCACAAAATTGTTAAAATATGGTAAGCTAGAACTTATGCATGTATTTAGAAAATCCATGTTTTTTTTTTTTTTTTTTGCCACTTCATAAAATTTTTAATTGAGATTTAAATGTGGGCTTCCTTCCAAAATATGATAATTGTTTTTTTTTTAATTTGGTTAAAAGTATGGTATTTAATTATTTAAATTTATATTATTTGATGGATAAATATTAAATTTATATTATTAGATAGATAAATAGATTTTTTTTTAATTTGGTTATTGTGAGAAATTTTTATGACCGACGTACAAGGTTGAGCAGTCTCTTCCCAACCATGACCCCTTGTAAAGCTGAGAGCTATACTTATCAATAGAGAATTTAACACAAAGCTACCATACACCCACCCCGTCACACACTTCCCACGCCACGGTTTGAACCTTAAACTTTCTTAAGAAGAACCAAAGTCCTAAACGTTGCGCTGCACACCCAGGTACCACTAGATAGATAAATAATTTTTTTATTAACACCTTAAAAATTAAATAATTTAAATTAATTGTAATTATTTGTAAAAATCAAATAAAAAAAATTAATTGGTTTTATGAGATTTAAAAGGGCTCATCCATATTATATCTGATAGTAGTATAAAACTTAATAAAATATATATATATATATATATATATATATATATATATATATATATATATATATATATATATATATATATATATAAAAAGAGTTTAAATAATTGAGCATGCAATTTGATTAAATACTTTTTAATTTTGTTTAATAAATAATTATATGGGATTGAAATATGCACATCTTATTATACAAGATTCAAGATGAACATTCTTTTTATATATATAGAATTAGAAAGGACCAAAACTCGATGTCCCTTGGAACCATTTTAAAATAATTAGATATATAAGTTATTTGAAAAAGTTAAATAAAAATTTATTGTTTTTTAATTATAGGAGAGTTGGTCACAACCACACTATTCTCCCTAGGACCATTTTAAAATAATTTGATATATAAGATATTTGAAAAAGTTAAATAAAAATTTATAGTTTTTTTATTACATAGGAGAGTTGGTCACAACCGCACATTTTTTTAATTATACAGGAAAGTTGGTCCCAACCACCTTATTTTTAGTAATTGAACTGAGAAAGGCAGGGTTCACATGGGCTGCTCCCACCAAACCTATTCCACCTCGCTATTTGTTGACCCGATATGAAGGTGACCATCATAGATTTAATGCATACTATTCAGATCAGACTACTATCCACCAAACCTATTCCACCCCGTTATTGTTGAACTGATATGAAGGTGACCATCATAGATCTAGTGCATACTAGATCAGACTACTATCTTTGCAAATGAGATGTCTTAAAAGCTTGAACCTTAATGTCTTCTTGATAAATACTTGACCAAACAAACATTTACCAATCCATAATTTTTTTTTTTAAAACTCTTTAAAAAGAAAAAAAAATTATTATTATGACTATTAACAAAATGACTGTATTTTTATGATTATTAAATAAAAGAACTGAACTATCATGCACTGAGAAATATCAAACCCATAATTTGGGTATAAGACGTTACTCGTATTATCAATAATAAAACCCCAGTTCAACTCTAATAGCATATGTATATATGAAGTATTAAAAAAAAAAAAAAACACACCTCATATTGATCTTAGTTAGTTACTCTCAATCTCCCAAAAAAATCAAACCTCATATTGATCTTATTTAGTTACTCTCAATCTCCAAGCATCCCCGACGTAAACCAGCAAACCCTTGGTCTGTTAATTCATACTGTAATGGCTACCGTCAGCATTCGTCTTCGCTCTCGCATAACGTCCTCGGTAATGCTGCTCAGAAATTTCTCATCCTCAACACCCACTTCTGCTTCTTCAGCATTTCGTCGAACCCCAATACAACCATCTGTATTTAATTCCAATCTCCTCCGGTCTTCTTCTTGTGCATTATTTCAATCTCCTCTGTGTGGAAGATTCGCAGTGCGGTGCAAAACATCAGGGTCGGGTCATTCCCCGTTGAACGACCCTTCCCCCAACTGGAGCAACAGGCCACCCAAGGAGACCATCCTTCTCGATGGCTGCGATTACGAGCACTGGCTTATCGTCATGGAGTTCCCCAAAGATCCCAAGCCATCAGAGGATGAGATGGTCGCCACCTATGTCAAGACGCTTGCAGCCATTGTTGGCAGGTAAGTCCTTGTGTTCATTGTAGCTGTTTATTTTTCTTCAAAAACCCTTAGGTCTAATGTCATGTTTCAGTAAAAGCCCTCAGAACGCTAGGCTTAATTTCATGTTTTGGAAAAACCCTAAGATTCTTTAGGGTTTATGTCATGTTGCAAAGAAACCTTTAAAACCCCGAGTTTTGACGAAATGTTCCAGAGAAATCCTGAAAACCCTTTAGATCTTATGCCATGTTTCAGAGAAAACCTAAAACCCATAAGGTTTCATGTCATGTTTCAGATAAACCCTAAAAACCCATATTTCAGAGAAACCCCTAAAAGCACTAGCTTTGATATCATGTTGCAGATGGTGACAAGAAAGTAAAAATTAAAGTAGTTTTTAACGTGGACGAGACCGTTGACCATAGTTTTTAAAGTTCTTGAAAAATTATAAAGCTGAAAGTATCTTTTTTAATGTCTCAGTATAACCAGCGAATTTTTCGCATTACCTTATTCATACATTGGAATTTGAGGCTCCCTTGGGGTTCTAAGACATTTTTCATTTTCATCTTCTGGATTTCATTGCAGATTTTTTTAACCTTCTTGGTTCTTGAGCTTTTATGAAGCTTATGATAAATTGGGCCTCATCAATCCATCTGAGCGCATTGGGGAATTCTTTGTGGCCTTCATTTTCCAAATTTTAATAAATCGTTTTAATTGACCTCTTTTCAAACACTTAACTTCAATTTGAGTGCCTTCTTTAACTTGGGCAATTTGCTATACCTGTAAATCTTGGCATTTTTGGCATCTGTAGCAAAGAAATAAGTATATAAATATAATGTTGACACACACAATCCCCTCTTTACCTTCATTCTGTGGAATTTTAAGAAAATATGAATCTGAACATAACATTTGAAATGGGCATTATTTTTTTTCAAGCCCTCAAATTTCATTTTTTGAACACATTGTTTTAATTAGGCATCTTTGTAAGTTCTCAAACGCATTATTTGAGAGTAATTTAGTTGTTTAATTTTGTTATCTGAAGTGAAGAGGAGGCCAAGAAGAAGATTTATTCTGTATCAACGCATACGTATACTGGCTTTGGGGCCCTGATCTCAGAGGAGCTGTCCTACAAAGTAAAAGGTATGCAATACTTCAAAATTTGTAATTGTCATTTCTTTTGAAAAAGTGAACGTCTGGTTAAACAGAAGATGTATTGATTACAATTTAGCATTGTAATTATACTAACAGGTCTGCCTGGAGTTCTTTGGGTGCTTCCGGATTCGTATATTGATGTCCCAAAAAAAGATTACGGAGGTAAGTGACTAATTTAACACTGGCTATCATGGGTGGGTGAATTGTTGTTTTTTGGGGTTCATCTTTTGATAAATCATTGGCACGACTGCAAAACTCTTTGGGATGTGAAGCAAATTTAGAGCAAATATGAGTTTTCCGAGGAATTGATGTCTCAGTGTCTTATTGGTTGGGTTTTAAATAGACCATTGGTTTTCAGTTAAATTTCTGGAAAGGCTTTTGATCTTATGCTGAAATTATGCTGTGTGCAACACTATTTTAGGCCAATGATGTTTTTTTATAAGTTGATGCCTGATTATTATTATTATTATTTTTTCTGGTAGGGGACCTATTTGTTGATGGAAAAGTGATACCCAGATCTGAATACAGATATCCTGAGAGATCACAGGGCAGGGACCGGCCACGGCCACGCTATGATAGGCGCAGAGATGGCATGCAGGTTGAACGTAGGCCACCAATACCAGTGCAGCGCATAGATCCAGTATCAATCGACAACAGAGACACTGCTCAAGGAGGCAATGTGGGCACAGTGCAGACAGAAAGAAGAGACCCTGCAAAAGCTGGAGGTGAGTTACAGATGGCCTGTTATTTTTTAAGTGAAACATGAAGTCTCTCATTTGAATACATTTTAATATTCTAATCTGTAATGCAGGACATCAGTAATTATTTGAAAATGACATGGTCAATACTTTTTTTGGGAGTTGTTTCCTTTGAGGTTGTGGATACTTTAGAATTATTAGTGCATTGTAAAGTTGCTTCTTATGATATATTCAGTGGAGGATCTGAGCACTTGTTGGCAACCTCATGGCAAGGCTGTAGCTGGAACTCTGTTTCCCTGTTCTAGAAAACACGATTTACATGGGTTGTTGGGTATATCAGAGTATGAAATTTCGGATAACTGTCTTGGGTGGGATAATATCATTGTAAGATCTGTTTTTCTCTGTGCCAATGATGATCAACTGATGTAAGTGCATATGGTTGTGATGACTGCCCATTTTACTCTGCTGGAAAATATGTTCACATTAAATTTTGGTGACATTTGAGTACCTTTTTTACTATGCTATTTGGATGCTGTCGAAGGTTTGAAGTACTTCATCAATTTCTGCAGGAAAAGATAGTGAAATTCATTGAAAATTGTGTTTACCTCTTGACAACTGCATGCAAAATCTTATGCATTGTGTAACCTTTTCTGATTGGATCTTATCATTAGCATGGCAACGTTTTTGCAGCTAATGCAAGTTGGGAGTTGCTATGGTAGATTGCTGCCGTCTGTTTTCTTTGCAAGTATGTTGAATTTGAGCTAGTCTTAATATTTATGATCAAATCTTAATATGATGCTGGCAATCAATAATGTGACTAAAGTGATTTTGACTCAGAAAATTGCAGGTAAAGAATTTAGTTTTACAAACTTAGGTTATCAGATAGATTAGGAAATTTGCCATAAGTTGAGTCTGTAAATCCCAAATGCAAAGGAAATTTGAACGTAGAGGAAAAGTTGGTATCAATGTACAGTACTGATTATGTTTTGTATATCAAAATAAATGTTGAAGATGTCAAGGCTATTCTCTGACGAAGGCTTTGGGCTAGGGAGGACTAAACGTGCGAGGTTGGTAGCCTCAACCTTCACCTGTTTAAAATCAACAACCAAGGATAGTATTAGAGAGAGAAGTACGGGATCCTCTTGAGATAGATTTCTTTATTTTTTTACTATCTCATTTTTTTTTTTGACTGTTGGTTGGATAATAAGTTGATCGAAACTGGTTTCATCAGTATTAATCATCACGATATAGTGGTATTACAACAATTTAGATATTACACATGTATCATTTGGCAAGATTCGAACTAATTTGGGTTTCCTTTTTTAATATTAAAAAATCTACCTGATTGAGTTATCACTTTCTAGTTTTTAGAACTGCTTTGTATAGCTTTTATATTTTTTTAGTTATTAAAACCATTAAAAGCAAACAAGGTCTAAGATGACATCAGAGGATTGTTAAAAAAAGGCAAATTAATCAATGTAATACTTTTTGTGCTTCAACATAATGATAGACACGAAGAAAGAAACAAAAGGGTACACACCTTGTCATCCTCATTTCAAAAAATATTTGTTGCCTGCTGTTGTCTTTTTTATTTCTTTGTTATTTTCTTGTATATTTTTCAACTAAATTGATTAATTGGTTATGACCCTTAATTGATTATATAAAATTGATATTATGTCCCTACTATCACTCCTTTACTGTCATATTCTAACAAAACAAAACATTGTGGTAGATTATAATGGACAATTATTAATTGGTAGATTATGTCATTTGATAATTAAACATTATTTGATAACAAATTTGTTATTAATGTCATGGCCTTTAAAAATTGCATTAATAAAAGAATAAACATTCATACCTAATATCAATAAAATCTTTATATTTGTTTTAGTGTATACTTTATTTTATAATAATGAATAAAATGTGCTACATTTATACTTATAATTTAGATTAAGTACATGTTACAAAGTACTAATCTAAATTATGGCTCTTGGCAAAAAATTAGATTGTAATTTTAACACTCTCATAATATAAATTGAGGGGTCAAAAAGAGAAGACATTAGTGACAATAATATATTTACCCATAATAGATGCCTTAGTGGGCCTTTGCATTTAAGTCAAATCCTTCTAACTGCCCTTCATCTCAAAGATGTCTCGCTTCAAGAATTCAGTTTCATATTTTTTTAGCTTTAGTAAGTAATATTTTGTGGGATGTACCTACCTCTTATAGTATTTGCAAGTGGTTTTTGTTTTCTTTGAAGACTTAGTTTGGCCCTTACAGTAATTTTTTGTGGGATGTACCTCCTTCTTACAGTATTTGCAACTGGTCTTTGTTTTCTTTGAAGACTTAGTTTGGTCTTTGGGTCCTTGGTCTTATCCTCTTTAGATTTTAATTCCTTTACAAAAGCTTGTATTTTTGCAGTCCTATAGTTTCACATTGCTACCTAAAAAATGAACTAGGAGAGAAAAAACTGATCAAGAGTAATATTTTTTTAGAATTCCTAGAACATAGGAATCATATGAAACTTTAGGTTCAACATTTGAAAGGAGGAAGGATTAGCATGGACGATCTTGACATGTTATACATCATCTTTCTTTTTGCTTCTAGAAGATGAAATATCTGCCTTCAAATCCTTGAATCTTGCAATATAGTTTTCAACGATATCAAAACTCAAGTAGCTTAAGAGAAGAAAACTCTAATTTTGAGTGACTCACTTCAGTAGTATTAACCTTTTCACAAAGTTCATGCAGTTTTGACCATACCTTGACAAGGTCACTCTCTTTGATATGGAAAAGCAACATTGGTTTAATTAGCAAGGAAAACAAACCTAGAGTCTGCTTTGCCTTTTGATGCCAAGTTTCATCATCAAGAATAATTGCTTTATCATTTTGAAAGATGCACCACAAGTTCTTACTTTGTAGCAGACCAATCATCTAAGTTGACCAGATGCTATAGTTTTATCCATTAAGGTGGGTAACAAGGATATTGTGTTTTATCTTACACAATCTAACCCTTAACACTATAGCAAATCTAACCTTTTATAAATGGATGCCACCAATGTATACAACTCAAAAAATTGTGCTATTTGAAAAAGAGCTCAAAAAGCTTTCGAATGCAAAAGATGACCTTCATAAGTTATGTCATAATGGACTCCAAATAATTAAATATTAAATAATCAAGCCTTAGGGTTATAAGAGCCAATCCAAACTTGTCACTTGGCGAATCTTGATTCGTTATGCTCCAATCAAACTTTGCTACCTCAACTTGTTGACACTTGCCTTTTAATGTTTGGTTTGATTGGTATAAATATAAACAATTTGCATTTTTCAATAGCCACTTTGGCTACCACCTCACTCGACATAATCACAACTGCATGTACAAGACCTTGGCTCGGTAAGTGATCTATGTTATCCAATCGGTTGCGCAAATGCATTGGAAGGCACAAGGTGCCTTTTAAGGTGAATAGCACCTTACAAAAACGTCTCCAAACCAAACTTCGTGTAAATTGAACCTTGCACAACTTTGTGAATAGCTTGAGCTCGTACCATCTTGCCATTGCACTATGCATTTTAGATGGAACATTGACTTAACCAGACATGCTTGCACCTATAAGACAACGAAGAGAATCGACCTTAAGACAAAACACAACTACACGTTGATATCCACTCACCCATCCATCTTTGTCGTAGAAAGAGACATGACAGAGGGAGATATCCCATTCCAAGATAGACCTTGCCAAATGTGAAAAAGTGAGGAGGTTGTTGTGATCAGGGCATGACTTGAACTAACACAACGCTATGTTTGACAATAATGCAGCCACTGCCACGACCAATGTAGATGGTCTATCCTTTGAATCCATGGAATACAAAAGGATAGAAGTAGTTGTTTCCAAGAAAACGATGATCGTGCCAAAGTTAGATGCAACAAAAGAGATAGAGGGGGAAAAACAGGTGATGACACTTATTTTTGAAAATACAAAATTTCCCTCCAAAGTATAATTCAAACTAGCAATTGTAAGAAAAACATAAAGTACCCTAATTTACCATTGCTTCCTTTGTCGAAAAAGACTTATGAAGCTTTGGAGAAAAAATCGCCCTTTGAATCAAAAGAGGATTAGAGGCACCAAAAGAACCTTTTGTGTGACCAAGTAATGGCACTCTATATCCACTCTAATACCATGTTGGAATCCACAATATTTTCCAGAAATGAACATAAGCAAACCATTAACTCAAATCTAATGGAAGAAGTAATAGAGGACGAAAGAGATTTGGGGTAACTGTAGGCACCATGAATAATCACTATCCATAGATAATATTGCACGACACTTCGATAAGAAATGAGGAGTACGAGAGGGGTATTTATGGCAATACCAAACATCTTTATTACATCATAAAGTCTAACCTAAGCCAACATAATAAGTGGGCTTTAGGCTAAAAGTTTGATGAAGCGAAATAACACCAAGAGGAAGAAGAGACAAGAGTGTGAGTCGGGAGGGAGTGCAAGCCAAGAGCGAGTGTGAGGTGGGAGGGAGTGCAAGCCAAGAGCAAGTGTGAGGTGAGAAGGAGTGCAAATTGGGATTTAGTCATGGCAAAAGAGTAACGGGTTCACTTAGAGTGCATCAATGCTTCAAATCCTTACCACGAATGTGTGGAACATTGTTTTTAAAAAATTGCCAAAGCAAAGGAGCACTAGGAGAAAGAAGAGACATGAGCGAGTGTGAGCCCGGAGGGAGTGCAAGTGCAAGGTGGGATTGAGTGCAAGTTGGGAACGAGCACGAGGCGAGATGGGGTAAGACCCAAGAACGGTCCTTACTAGCTAGTATGGAAGGAAAGTCATATTTGAAAGCCCTAATGGGAAGTCAAATGACCAAGTTGGAGATCCAAGTTGGAGATAAGTGGAAGAACACATACATGACAAGTTCAATCCAAGTAGCAGATGTTACACCAGAAGTGAGTATCAAGGATGTGATGATTAAGAATGATATAATGGTTCTTAAAAGTAGAGGGTTAATATGCAAGTTCCATAGATCATGGCCAAGGCTTTTGGAGATTCATAATTGGGTCAAGTGGAAGTGGGGATTGAATTTAAATTACTATATGACTTTTCTTCCTAAGGGTTTTTTCCTCATCATTTTTTCTAGTTAAAAAATTAGGGATAAAATAATGCGTGGTCACATGGTTTAGGGTGAGAAATGCACTTTATTTGAGATCATGGAATAGAATTTTTTGTTGAGACAAACTATTAAGAAGTTTTTGGTGTGGGTTAGGCTTTTTGGACTTCCATATTAGCTTATCAATAAGGATGTTTTGAAGAATATTGGAAATACCCTAGGAGAATTCATGAAGGACTAACTACCAAGGAGTGAAAGCATGCTATATATACCCAAATGTGTTGCAATGGATATTTCATAACCTTTGCCACAATACATTAAGATCAAATATGAATCAAGAGAATGGGGTCAACAAGTGGATTATGAAAATAACAATTGTTATGTTAGGATCCTCCTAACATGTCCTAATTACTTATATTATTTATTCATTATATTCTAGGGTCACAACCCTTCACTCTTCCAACTATTAGACTAGGTATTTAAATGCAATCCACATATACAATCAAAAAGCGATTCAATATAAAAACGATCCTGCTTCCCGCACCATTTAGTTTCATACCATCTGGATCAGAGCTAGATCAAGGAGAAAATTCACCATTAATTTTTTTTTTCCCACCGCACATTTCAGCCAGTCCACATTCGTGAGGACGCAAACAGCATTCACGCTTCACGGATCCGTGTCAAAATCCTCACAAAAAATTAAACCTTCTCCTAAGGTACGAATTAAGTTGTCTTACACCCAAATTGCTCGACCTTCGCGTGGTGACCGATGGTTGTTTTGAAAAAATCTAAAATCTTCAACGCAGTATCAAGGTTTTCGACGTCCAAAACGCAAAGGAAAAAAATTAAAATTATTTTTATTATTTTTTTTGCTCACCTGTACCAAGTCATATTGTTCGTTACCTACACCAACCGCAATGGCTGAAGGACGACGATCACTGGATTCCATTCATGAGAAACACGAAAGGCTTGTTGAAGAAGTTCAACAAGAAAGAGAGGAGAATACCCGTACCACAAGAGAACTCTTCGAGAAAATATTTGCAATGGATGTTAAACTTGATGCCATCGATCAAAATCAGGCAACAACACATGCAAATTCACCCAACCACGGGTCATTAAACCGAGCAATGTTAGGAGGTCCACAAACTTCCATTCTACCATGGACGACCAAATTAGACTTCCCAAAATTTGAAGGAGGAGACCCTACAAACTGGATCTACCGAGCAGAGCAATATTTCTCACTAAATCAAATTCTAAAAATGCAAAAAGTGCATATCGCCTCCTTCCACTTGGAAAACGACGCCATCTAATGGTACCAATGGTTCAAGAAAACTAACGGCACTCCGATGTGGTCAACCTTTACATAGAATCTATTAGTGTGATTCGGCCCTAGCAAGTTTCAAAGCTTTACAGGGGCCCTCACTAAATTATGTCAAACCACTTCGGTAAGCGAATACCAAGCAAAATTTGAAAGGCTAGCTAATTGAACATTCGGATTAGACGTTACCTTCTTTCAAGAATGTTTTGTCAGCGGATTAAAATAAGAAATTCGAATAGAGGTGCAAATGTATAACCCTACAAACATGTTAGAGACCATCGGCTTGGCGAAATTAGCGGAGGACAAAATCAAGGCACGAAATCGGTTCACAAAACCAACTTGGGGGAAGCCATCAAACACTTATACCAACCCCAAACCTATGCAAAATAGACGAAACCAAGACTCCTACACAGCCCCCAAAATTAACCCCGCTCTACCAATTAAGCGTCTGAGTTTTGAGGAAATGAAGGAAAGACAAGCTAAGGGTCTTTGCTACCATTGCAATGAGAAATTTGATAGAAATCATAAATGTGCCTCACATAAATTATATATTCTAGATGCCACAGAGGAAGGGAATTCTACTCGAAGAGGAACCTGAACTCGAAGTAGAGGTATTATCCAACACACTTGAAAGTGACGAAGAAAATGCACCAAAGGTTTCCTTCAACGCCCTTGCCGGATTTTTGCCCCTCAAACAATGCGAGTTAAAGGGTATTTTAAGAAATAAAACCTTACCGTGCTCCTAGATTCTGGTAGCACACACAATTTTATCGATCCAAAGGTGACTAAACAAGCAAATTGTTTTATATACCCTTGCAATAACTTCGAAGTGATGATTGGAAACGGCGAAAAAATTGCATGCAAAGGAAAATGCAAAAATATAAAACTAACTATGGGGGTTTATAACATGAAAGACGACATGTACGTCCTACCCCTAGGTGGGTGCGACATTGTACTAGGCGTACAATGGTTACGAACCTTGGGCGTAGTCCAATGGGAATTTGATGAACTATGGATGAAATTCACGACAGAAAGAACCAAACCTATATTATCCAAGGCCCGAAATCAGGACCTTTCCAAATCGTCAGCTCGCATAGAATGGAGAAAATTATCCGAAGAGGAAACAAAGGAATGGTCGCCCAATTATTTTCAATTCAACCTAGTCACAAAGAAGACGAGACACCAGAGTTACAAAATATTTTAGACCACCATAAGGCGGTATTCAATGAACCAAAAGGACTACCTCCACAACGAAGTCACAATCACACTATTCCACTATTTCTAGGGCATCACCCTCCTAATATTAGACCTTATCGTTATCCATACCTCCAAAAGACCGAAATAGAGAAATTAGTACAAGAGCTTCTTAAGGCAGGAGTCATTAGACCTAGCAAAAGCCCTTACTCCTCTCCAATTATTTTAGTTAGAAAAAAGGATGGCTCATGGCATTTATGTGTTGATTTTCGAGCACTTGACCATCAAAGATAAATTTCCTATTCCAGTCATAGACGAGCTATTAGATGAACTCCACGGGGCAACTTATTTTTCCAATTTAGACTTACGGTCAGGCTACCACCAAATACGAGTCAATGAAAAGGATATTCCTAAGACGGCCTTTCGCACTCACGAAGGGCACTACGAATTCTTGGTGATGCCATTTGGCCTGACCAATGCTCCTTCTACCTTTCAAATTCTAATGAATAAGGTATTTCACCCTTTTCTTCGTAAATTTATATTAGTTTTCTTTGATGACATTTTGATTTATAGCAAAACATGGGAAGAACATTTGGACCATGTTAGACAAGCGTTCCAAATCTTGGAGGAAAATCAACTTTATGCAAAAAGATCAAAGTGTTCCTTTGGAAAACAAGAAATTGAATACTTAGGGCATATTGTCTCAAAGGAAGGAGTTATGGTAGATCCTTCCAAAATCGAGGAGGTGAAAAATTGGCCTATTCCAAAAACCTTAAAAGCTCTATGTGGGTTTCTTGGACTAACGGGATATTATAGAAAATTTGTCCAAAATTATGGTAAAATCGCTGCTCCTCTAACAACATTACTTAAGAAAAACGCTTTCAAATGGTCGTCTAAAGCAGATGAGGCCTTTATCACCTAGAAAACTGTAATGTGTACCACCCCTGTTCTAGCCATGCCCAACTTTTCTAAACCATTCTTCATTGAAAATGACGCTTCAGGAATAGAAATGGGAGCCGTACTCATGCAGGATGAAAGGCCTCTAGCTTTTATAAGCAAAGCATTTTCTCCTAAGAATTTAGCTCACTCTACGTATGAAAAAGAGATGTTGGCGATTGTCCATGCTATTCAACATTGGAGGCCTTACCTTATTGGCCAACATTTCATTATACGCACTAACCATCATAGCTTGAAGTATTTTTTGGAACAAAGGACTAATACCCCGGAACAACAAAAATGGGTTACTAAACTTCTTGGCTATGATTATGAAATTACATATAAAAAGGGAAAGGACAACATGGCATCCGATGCACTTTCTAGAAAATTTGAAGATATGCCTCAAGTCCATGCTCTTTCCTCCCTTATTCCTAAATGGGTAGATGAGGTGCATGAAGAATGGATAAATGATCCTACTATCCACGCCTTAATTCAACAACTTCAACATAATCCTAGTAGCAAAACTCCATACACTTGGAAGGACAATATATTAAGATACAAAAGGAGGATGGTCCTCACCCCCAATTCAACTTATCGTGAAAAAAATCTTCATGAGTTACATACCTCACCCACTGTAGGCCACTCAGGGTTCTTAAAAACCTATAAAAGAGCCACTACCTCCTTCTATTGGGTAGGAATGAAAAATTACATCAAAAACTTTGTAAAAGAATGTGAAGTTTGCCAAAGACAAAAGGGGGAGACCCTCGCTATTCCAGGATTACTTAAACCTCTTCCTATACCCACCAAAACATGGGCAGATATTTCTATGGACTTTATTGAAGGATTACCAAAATCAGGAGGAAAAACAACCATTTTCGTAGTCGTTGATCGTTTATCTAAATATGCCCATTTTTGTTCCATGGCTCATCCTTATACCGCTAGCACTATAGCCCACCTCTTCCTAGATAACATATTTAAATTACATGGTATGCCCTCCACAATTGTTAGTGACCATGACCCAACTTTCACTAGCACCTTTTGGAATGAATTGTTCAAATTACAAGGTACTCAACTTCGTATGAGCTCCGCTTACCATCCTCAAACCGATGGCCAAACAGAAGTTGTAAATAAATGCTTGGAAACATACCTTCAATGTTTTGTTTCTACTCAACCACTCCATTGGGTAAAGTGGCTTTCACTAGAAAAATGGTGGTATAACACTTCATACCATACGTCCATCAAAATGACTCCTTATGAAGCACTATATGGTCAAAAACCACCATCCCTCACTTCCTATATTCCAGGGACTACAAAAGTCCATGTGGTGGAAACAGAACTTGCTAATAGAGATGACATACTACGGATCCTAAAAGAGAACCTACACACCACCCAACATCGCATGAAGCAGCAAGTTGATCAACATAGAAGCGAACGTAGTTTCCATGAGGGTGATATGGTTTTCTTACATCTCCAACCTTACCGTCAATCCTCTCTTAAACAAAAAGGTTCTCAGAAGTTAGCACCCAAATTTTACGGGCTGTATAAAGTTCTCCAACGTGTTGGGACCGTTGCTTACAAACTCGAGCTTCCTCCCTCTTCCAAACTTCACCTCGTATTTCATGTATCTTGCCTTAAGCTCGCAGTGGAAGCCCATATCACGACACAACCCACTCTCCCTGAATTCTTCGATGATGGGTACTTCTAGTCGAGCCAGAAGCTATCTTGGATCGCTGCTCTCGTCACCTTCGTACTCGCAATATCACGAAAGTTTTAATCCATTGGAAAGGTCTACCTTTAGAAGACGCAACGTGGGAAAATTTTCAAGATATCCAACAACAATTTCCAAATTTCCAGCTTTGAGGACAAAGCTCCTTTAGAGGGTGGCATGTTAGGATCCTCCTAACATGTCCTAATTACTTATATTATTTATTCATTATATTCTAGGGTCACAACCCTTCACTCTTACAACTATTAGACTAGGTATTTAAATGCAATCCACATATGATAATAAGGCATCATCGAACAAATATATAAATTAAGTCTATTGTGGGTTTTCTACCTTACAATAAAAAAGCAATTCAATATAAAAACGATCCTGCTTCCCGCACCATTTAGTTTCATACCATGTTATGAGATGGACACATGACAAGAGTTTGCAAAGTGAAAACTATGAAGAAAGAGAAAATTTTGGTCATGAGATAAACTTAAAGACAAAGTGAGGAAATCATACAGTAATAGAAGCTTAGATCAGATTGAGGATATTCCATTACAAAAGAAGAGGCAAAGAAAGCTTGTCTACAGCATCATTTGTCAAGTTCAAAAGGAATTAGGTACAAAGGAAAATCCTAAAACAAAGACAACATAAGAGGTCAAGTTTATTCCAGGTAAATCATCTTCATTTTCCCAAGTAGGATAGAATCCTCATGGTAATAAAAGTGAAATTGGTGTAGATGTTATCCCTTGCACTTTAAGGTTTCAAAAACAACATAATAAACAAATGAGGATGGAGGAAATCTATAACAATTTAGGCTTTTTAGGGTATAATAAGAAGGTAATTGCTCAAGAAGAGCATCCTTACACTTTAGGGTTTCCAAGGCAACATGAAGAAGAATGTGCTTTTGAGGTTATTCTTTGCACTTTAGATCCTTGAGAGTAAGAGAAACCTAAAGATGATAAGTCTTACTATGAGCAATGTGAGAATATTGAAGAGATTGACGAAGATGAAAGTATTGCTAGGAATGAAAAAAGAGAGGAAGACCCAACAAGCAAAAACAAAAGAAAAAAAACCAGAGGGATATTGATATGGGATAACAAAAGCAATATCACAACTATTAACAAGAAGTGAGGCTAAATCCACAAAGAAAAACAAAAAATAATAATGAAAATAATATCTTTGGAATAGTAGGGGCATGAATAAAACCTTAAAGAAAGCTATTAAGAGATTATTAGGTTGTTACAGACATGATATTTATAGATATGGAAATTGGGTAGCAAATATTGTGGCCATTCGTGGTGATGGATTTCATCTTATAATTTAAATTTCGGAAGGCATCTGTTATAAAGGAGTTGATTGTGGAAACTCAAAAATTTGAGGGAGATGGAGAATATCTTTGATAGAAAGGCAAATGAAGAATACCTTTGATAGAAAGACAAGTTAGATATGGTTTAATCAACTTGTTAGAATTGTAATGAGAACAATGTAATGTTTTGTTTTTGTAATGGGAGTGGCCATTAATAAATGCCACACATAGCTTATTAAAAAATAAAAAATACAAATAAATGGGCTTTAGGTTAATTACAAGTAATAAATAGGGTTTAACCATAACAAGGTTAACCAAGGCCCATTGGGCTTACATAATAAAATATTACAAAATAGTAAATACATTATATAATGAAATGCCCTTAGGCCTATCCAATACATTGCATAATGTCAACTTGTGGCTATGAATCATATTATAATTTCAACATACCCTTACCATGTCTTCCATGTTTTCCACCTCAATGCATCACATACATGTGGTTTGATATTTTGATGCCACTTCTCATGACCACAATGTCATGTCGCAAGTCCCATAATGTCATGTTTTAGGTAGGTGTAACACTTTTCTTGGCACTAGTATTTTTTCTTTTATGTCCTCTCAAATCAATTGAAAAGAGAAAAAAAGGAAGGATTTTATATAAACTAGTTTGCAATTTTAAAATTTAGAATTGGTTCTTTTTAGCTTGATAATTTGAATTGATTTTTTACTATAAAACTAACTTCTATTTTGTTGGCCATGCATAACGTATTTGAATAACCTCCATTGATATGTCTATATATTGTCTTGGACCTCGAATTTGGAACCCTACCTTAGAAGCAAGGTGAGTACCATTACTAGTGCCAATGCTAACACCGATCATGGCATAGTTTTAGATGCTTTTGTCTTACACTTAATAAACATGAGGAGTTCCATAGTGAAGGGTGTAATGACCACTACCAGTAGGAATAAAAACTTAATGAAACTACCTTTTGTTACAACCATGTGCTGGAATGGATGGAACTATTGAGCCTTAAGTAACACTTCATCAACCCTTGCATAGGAGACCCATCAACACATGACCACTCTAGAGTGAAATTTTAGCCATAGCCATGTACCTTTTTGCCACTTCCATGGAATAACATACATAATATAACACCTCAAATGCATTGGTCATAGTGAGCATCACCACATTATTGGGGCATATCTTGTCCACCTAGATGCTAAAGCATCTTAGATTCATGAGGAGGGAGCACACAACCTAAGTCATGATGGCCTTGTCGATGGTAAAGGTGTGGCAATCCATGTTGTCCATCATAGGGGCTATGCTTCCCATGGAGAGGATTGAACCCATGCTTCATGTCTAACACTACCTAGTATATGTTCAACTCATCCTATAATCAAACCCTTCCATCCCTATTGTATGAATGGGCCTCAATGTGCACATAATCCTTCCATCATAGTGGAACACTTCAAAACCTTCAATCACCCCTTAAGCTACGATCTTGTCCAATAACGTTGTCACATTATCTTCACTAAGGATGTCACATCACACAAGGACTATATTGTTATCGAGCTTTGCCTCTACATCCATGTCTATATTTGCCATTATATCATCTTCATATGTGAAGGACATATTTATTCCTAAAGTTGTGTTATGTTTAGTTTTAAAACATATAATATATAAAGATTAATTAATTAAACATGCACCTTCAAAATTTACAAAGTTGCACACTTATGTTGAGACATATGATGTCCACCTAGATGCCAAAGCAATCGAGTCCATGAAGAGGGAGCACACAAGCTAAGTCATGGTGGCCTTGTAGATGATGTAGGCATGGCAGTCCAAGTTGCTCATCATAGCGGCTATGCTCCCCCATGGAGAGGATGGAACCTATGCTTCATGTTCAAAACTCTCTCGTAGAAGTTCAACTCATCCTATAATCAAACTCCTCTATCCAAATTGCATGAATTAGGATTCTATCATTTTGGTGTAACACTTCAAACCTTCAATCACCCCTTAAGCTACGATCTTGTCCAACATTATTGTCATATTGTCTTCACTAAGAATTCACCATATAAATTCTATGTCATTCTACAGCTTTGTGTCTACCTTTATGTCTATCTTTGCCATTATATTAGTAAAGGATAAATTTATTCTTAAAATCATATGTTATTTAGTTTAAAATAATATTATATAAAATAATTAATTAAACTTGCCCCTTTGATATTTAAAAAAAAAAAATTCTTTGAATCTATTAAACTTGAGAAGAGATTACAATACTAACAAGGCCTGACCACAAACAGAGGAAACCAGGACATAGAGCATCTCACCCATGGAGCCACCAATGCTTGTACACCAATCTAGACAACAAAAACATATATATCTAAAAGGCTTGGAACAAAAGTAACAACAAAAAAAGCAAAAAGTTGATATAATGCTTCCTCAACTCATAACAAAGACATGAAAAACAAAATTGGGAACCTCAAAACTGACTCTTTCCTCTGAATAACCATGCTCTGTCTTGATATACTTGAACAATAAAGGACAACAAATAACCTTAATAACTAAGAGAAGAAAGCTCCAAAGAGAGATTATTTATTTTTTCAATGATCAATCAGAGCAAATGGTAAATCTGTAGACTTTTGGTAGTTAAGTGTGCAACTATCTTTGCTAATTGATCTGCATTCGAGTTCATCTTCCTATAAACATGGTGAATTTAGAAGGAATTAAAGAGCTTTGTCAGGTTGATCACTTCCCCTTTCATGTCCATAAGGACCAAATCATCTACTTGATAATTTCACCCTAAGGATTTTGTGATTAGCTTGGAGTCACCCTTGATAGAAATCTCTATGGCCTTGTCTTGCAAAGCAAATTTTAATCCTCTCAATAGGGCTGCCATTTTTGCATAGTTGTTTGTGTTCAACCCTAACCCTTTAGAGAAGGAGATGACCTTTTTATGTAAGGGCCATACTAGTTTCTCCCTGCCCCTACTTTACCCAAATTTCCAAGGGAAGATCCATTAAAGTAGAAGATCACTGCAAATTCTTCCATAATGTCAATAGTTGTTGTTTGTCTCAGAGGAATGGACTGATTCAAATTCAAACCAAAGACCTCCAAAACTTCTTTTTGCTCCCTGGTGCAATGTGTTATTGCTAGTACTTTAGCTGGAAATAAAGTAACAACCTATTCGCCTAAATAACTTATTAGATTTACCCATATTCTTCCCAATTTTATGATCTGGTCTCTAAAGCATTTGTCATAATGGGCCTTTCATAACTTCCACATCAAGTAGAAAACCATAGACCTACCTAGTTCTTTGATTGCTAAGAAGTTAGTCATTTGATTTAACATCTCTACATCCATAAAACACTTTAACTCCTGAACAACCCATTTAAAGAGTTTTAGCATCTTGATCCAAAGATCTTCTAACATCGAACAATTAAAGAGTACATGATCTAGAGTTTCTCCTTCTCTTTTGCAAAGGTGACATATGTCCAGATCGATCACTACCCTCTTTCTCAGATTCTAAGTTGTTAGAATTGCACCATGGGACACCAACCATAAAAATATCTAGATTTATGGAACCACATTGGACTTCCAAATGTTCTCCAATGACACCTCTAGAGAACTCTCTTCATTGTCCTAAGAAGTCAAGAACCTATAGATATATTTCGTTGATAGATTCACTGGTTTTTCATTCTCCTTCCATGTTGGTAGATCTGACCCCTCTTGGAGAAAAATTTGCTTATTTTCCATATGCTCTTTTAGATAGTTAAATCATATTTCAAGGGTTCTGGACAGAGGTCTACCAAATCTATTTTAAAAAATAATCTCTCCACCCTGTTGTGTGGGTTGTTTTCACAAAGAAATCCTTGAATTTGTAAATATTTTGTTGTAAGAAATAAATCATGATGTTGTTTAGATCAACAAATTTTTCTAAGGGTTTTCCCAGCCAAGGATTGAGTGAAAATATTTATGTCACTTTCTTTCACCACCCAATTTAGATTCTCCTTAATGATCTTCAACCTTATCAAGATGTTTGACCAAATTTTGGTACCTCTTTGTCTCGAATTGAGGTTCAAAAAAACATCTTGGTCTACCTCTGCCATAGTATTTCTTCAGCAAAAGGCTAGCCCAAGGAGCCTCCGAATTGAGAAAAATTCTCCAATTAGTTTTAATGGCTAAAGATTGGCCAACTTTGTCGAGTTTTCTTATCCCTAAACCTCCAGACTTTTGGGGTTTGCAAATCTTATTCCAATTCACAAGGTGATATTTCTTCCTACTAGTTTTGCCTCCAAACCAAAGAAAATTTTTGAATTCCTTTTTCATTTCACTAATTACAAACTTAAGAGCTAAAAGTAAGGACATACAATAAATGGGGATTGTAGACAAGGTTGCCAAAATTAGCGTTCTTTTACCTGCTAGGTTTAAAATTTGATTTTCCTAGTTGCTTATTGTTATTTTTATTTTTTCTACCATAAAAAACCAGTCTGTAGCTTTGTGATTACCAGTTTTTATAGGAATACCTAGATACTTGATTGTTAAATTGTCTTCTCTCACTTGGAACTGAAGAATTCTATAGATTTTTCTCTTTGGATGGAATGGTGTATTGAGGAAAAAGATGAGGCTTTTCCCTTGTTTATCACACTGCAAAAAGCTAAAGTGAAGTTTGTTAGAATATTTCAGATAGCATTGGTTGTTTGAATATTGGCTAAACCCATTAACAACATGTCATCAGCAAAGAGGAGATGAGAGGTTGTTTTCGCATTGGAAGTAACACTTAAGCCCTAAAAAGTTTGCTTTTCCTGATTTGGAAGGATTTGCTTAGCCCTTTTGAGACTAAAGTGAACAGAAAGGGTGAGAGAGGGCATCCTTTGCAAATACCCCTTGATGTCTCAAAGGAGTATGGGACCCCATTTATTAGAACTACAACAATTGGATTACATATGCATCTCTGCACCTAGTTCATCCACAGATCAATAAATCTCATTTTCTTCAGCAACTTGCTTATGAATTGCCTATCCAACCTATCATAGGCATTCAAGAGGTCCACCTTGATTGCCATAGCTTTGGTTTTATTCATCACTATGAAATGTAAATTTTTTTGAGCTACTATAATATTATCATGTATGTATCTACCCCAAATGAAGCCACCTTGTTCCACTAAGATCAAATCATTTATGAAGGGCTTCAATATTTTAACCACTAACTTGATTATTATATTATAAGTGTTAGAATTAGAGTATATTACATCATTTGGGTCATGCAAATGTATCTTCCAAGATACGTACTTAGGACATTAGATTAATTTTAGGGGGAAGTTATGTAGTTAGTTCATGCAATGTAATAAATGCACAAGTGTCAATGTTCAAGTAGTATATGTGCAAGTTTTCCCTTGCACAACTAGGTAGAGTGTTAGCCAAGGAATTTATTTTACCTATATAATAAAGGCCTCATTGTAATACAAACATCAATATAGACATTGAGAGTCGGGGACATAGTAGCTTAGAGGATAGTACAATCTTGTATGGATCACTATCCAGTGGTGATGGGTGTAATGTAGTTTAGTAGCTTTATTAATGGAGTGTTCATTTCCTCCATAGTTACATTGTATTCATTTATATCATTTATATTTATCGCATATCTCAGTCATCTACCAAATTTACTTTCTTTCATATTATTCTGCATCTCGTGATTGTTATCTTCCTTTAGCCATTACATCAAAAGATAAAAGTAGTATTAGAGCTATGATAGATCTAGTCTATGTAGATCAATAGGGAAACCACCATTATCATTTAGCCTGAGTGTTTTGTCAAACTAAAGCGTCGTTGGACAAGCCACTATCACAAGATCTCAAATGAATCTAGGTGGTAGAATTAGGGAGAGTCACAAGTGAGGGCTGAAAGAAATCTCAGTTCCAAAAAATATTGAGATTGCATTTGACTAGAGTCTTTCCATAGAGTTATAGGAAAAACTTGTGAAGACTAGGACTCAACATTCAATCCACTAGATTGATAGATCATCTCGTGAAGATCATCCAAGATATCTGGAATTTTCTAACTATTGCCCAAAGTTTATTTTGTTGTAGATAATTAATTCTTAGAGGATTGGTATTCCTCCTATAATAGAAAGCTAGGAGACTCCAACTTCATTACCAGAATATCGACATGCCCTCATAGTGTAGATATTAGTTCCTTGTGTAAGATAAAAACACTATGGAAGAAGACTTCTGGAGAAGAGTCGTGGTGAATTTAGGAGACTACATATCTCCATTGATAGATTGAAGAACTTAACAATTGAAGAACATGCCATAGAAGCCTTGATACAAAAAAATGTCATAGAAGCCTTGAAGAAGAATCCACAGGAGCCTTGATACTGAAAAGGCTGCAAAAGCCTTGATACTAAAAAGGCCACAAAAGCCTTAATACTGAAAAGGCCACAAAACCCTTGATACTAAAAAGGCCACAAAAGCCTTAATACTAAAAAGGCCACAAAATCCTTGATATTGAAAGGGTCATAGAACCTTGATATTGAAAAGGCCACAGAAGCCTTGATATTGAAATAAAGGTCACATCAACTTTGATCCTGAAGAAGATTTTAGAAGAGAATATCTAATTTAGAAGCAGATTAAGATTTTAGTACTAATATTTTGTTGCATGGAAAGAATATTTAGTGAGTTGGGAATTCCTACAATAAAGTTAGGAAGAGTATCTTCTTCATAATAAATTTAGCACCTAAAACAAAAGAGATCAAGAGAAGATCTCATTGAAAGACTCCCAAACTTGGAAGAAGAAGGACTAGGAGAGTCATGCTCCAATCCATAAGTAGTAGAATCAGATATCCAAAAGTAGGTCTCACCACCAACACTCCTAGGAGCAGAAGGTTGAAGAGGTCTCAAGTAAAGACCAACAGAAGTTGCAAGATTAAAGACCTTGGGAAGGTCTCATCGAGCATCCAGTAAAAGGATAGGAGAGCCTTACTAAAGAAATCATCAAAGGAGAACTCATTGGAGAAATCCACTACCAAGGATAAGCTCCTGATAGTGAAGGACTTGGGATAATTGTTGCCATCCAACAACAATCCCAAGAGAAGGAGAATTTGACAAGGAGTACCAAATTTGAGAAGGAGAATTTGGCAAGGAGTGCCAAATCCAAGAAGGAGAATTTGGCAAGGAGTACCAAATCCAAGAAGGATAATTTGACAAGAAGATCCAAATTCGAGAAGAAGAATTTGGCAAAGAGTGCCAAATTCCAAAAGAAGAATCCAGTGAAATACCTCAAGACATTCAGAATCTTGAGAAGATCTTGCTTGAAGTCATAATTCGACAAGAAGACTTGAAGATAGAAGAAGCTCACCAAATCTAGGATATTTGAAGATTACCTCTCACAGCAAGAAGGCACTGCTTTAGAGACAAAGACTTCTCCAAATATATAGCAGAAGGAGAACACAAGAGGAGAACAAGCCAACAAATATTAGGCTCATAAAATAAATTTCAAGATCATCTTTTGGTGAAGGAGTTGTTCAAGAAAGTTTACAAAAAGCTGCAATATTCTACTCAAAGTAGCAACTTGGTGATCTTAGACACCAATATCCACATCATCTACAGAAGCGGTAAAAGAGCTAAAAAAGCTTTTAAAAAGGTATGCAACTATAGGTGCTAGCTAACTCATTAATTGGATTACTTTTCAGATTCATTGGAGCACCTTATTTGGATTAAAGTTGTAAGAAGTGAAAGAAGAATTACAATCTTCAAAAGTACAAAAAGAAAATATTTATTTTAATGTTCATTTGCACATTAGGGGTTGATTAGATTTTAGAGTTATCTATTAACTACCTATCTTCTACTTTAAAAAAATGATAAAAAGAAGACTTTATCCTACAACTGTGTTTGTAGTAAAATATGCATGGGTTCGTTCCAGATTATACTTGAAAGGTTGCAGTGTAATTATTAAGTACATTTTTAAGAGATTAGTGGAGCAATAAGGTGATATTATTGTTATCATTAAAAGGTGCATTGTTAAGCACTATACTAGTTGATTTGTTAACTAGTTATCCCAATTAATCTATGTTGTTGAAAGCATAAAAATTAGCACAAAATCTGCAGCACTTTCATGGCCTATAGAAGCCACCATTGGAAGCAAAAGGTGAAGAAGAAAACCACCATTGAATTTCGTGAAGGAAACCTCAAATCAAGACCTTGGAAGTCTCAATATTCAAGGAAATTATAAGGGGTTCATTTTAGTGCAAAGAGCAGGAATTCCTATTCAAAATCAACATTAGCTTAGATCATCTACCATCCAAAAAATATATATGACGTAAAAACTCTTCATTTTGGTGAAAAACTATATATTAAAAGAGCACCACTTTTGTTCTTTTGGAAGAACAAAAGTATTATCTACATGGGGGCAGTAAGGATGTTTTATCTAGCAAAACAAAGGAGTTATCGAAAAGCCCATACGTCCAAGGAATCAAGGTGTTTACAAACATCAATTTTCAATCTTTAAATCAAGCCCTAGAAGAGTACATATCACCTACAACATTGGAAGCATAACAAGGAGCTAAAAATTAGTCAGATATTAGGTAGAAGTGCAGCCTACAAGAAAGAAATTACCTACGTAGGAGGAGCATTATCAAAATCAATCAAAAGGGAAGCATTCAGTTGTTGTAAAAATGAACCAACAATATATTACAAAATAAAAGGATAAAAGAGGTTATTAAATATTTTTTGTTAAGGTTGGAAATTTATAATTTTATTGTCTCAAAATTTCTAAAAATGGACAAAAGAAATCCAACATTAAAACCTCTTCAAATTTGGAGAAGTGCTTAGTTCAATTAGGAGTAATAAGGTGTTAGAAAAGTTGATTTTTGATCTTTACAAAACTGTGCAAAATCAACCATAAATTAAACTCTATTTTACAAAAGCACTATATTATATTCCAAAATCATTAGGGAGTCATAAGGTATTCTACAAAACTTGATAATAGTATCTATCAAAATTATCAAGTTGGGAAGATATAAGATTTCTTCAAAACCTAAAATTAGGTATTCATATTGTCATTACTAGGGAGACATAAGGAAGCCTACAAACATAAGGATTAATAAAGGTTTAATCAAATAAATCTTATATACTTCAATTAAGGATCACATATCCTCATATAGAGAATCATAAGACAGATTAATCTATAGCAAAGAATTCAGGTTATACAAATGACTATTAGCATGCTAAGCAACACTCTTAGAAGTGGAATAAGAAAAATACCAATGTGGATTAAAAACCTGAATACAATGATGTAAAGGGAAAATAAGAGGAAGAACCAATTCAATGTGAAATAAGTTCTAAAATTAATAGCTATGTAAAGGAAGACTCACTCAGTGAGTCTAATGATAAAAAATAGGGAAAGAATGATCAACAAGCTTTTATACAAAAAGGAAAATATGGAATAGCTTCAATCATGCACATATGGTTAGAAGGTCTTATCAAGGAGATAGAAAAACATGATATTCCTAATATAAACTACAAAACTACCATATCATCTTTATTGTGCACTCATTGCAATCAATATGGTCATGAAAAGATCAATTGTTGGAGTTTCCATCCATACAAATATTGTAATGGGACAAATCACTCATATTTCTTATATCACTTCAAACATATGTACTATAAAGACTATGAAAGAATATTACTTCAAAGAATAAACTGTTATCTTCAGGAACTTATTCCAGATGGATCTACTAACATTGAGCTCAAGGTTGATACTTATGAAGGACAAAGATATAGGTCTTACAAAGGTACAAAGGAAGGAAGAAGGATCAATTTAGATCCACTCAAGACATGCACTATCATGAGAGCAATGGTCCATAAAAGATGCTTGACATCACGGAGCAAATAATGAAAAACTACAAGATACCATGACATGAAGACTGAAGCAACAGAAAAGAACCAGATCAAGATTTCTCTAAACAAGCCAAAGATCATCCAGTGAAAGAAGAATTTTTAACTTTAGCTACAACTTACTTTGCATCATATGAAGACACAAATTACTTGTTGAACCTAAATACAAAGAATATAGAAGAAGAGTACAAAGTTCAAGATGAAGAAGAAGAAGATCCATATTGAAGACTAAAGTCTTCAATATCCAAATAATGTAATACAAGGGGGTGTTAGAAATAGAGTATATTACATCATTTGGGTCATGTAAATGTATCTTCCAAAATACATACTTAGGACATTAGATTACTTTAGGGGGAATTTATCTAGGTACTTCATGCAATGTAATAAATGCACAAGTGTTAATGTGCAAGTTGTATATGTGCAAATTGTCCCTTGCACATATGAGTAGAGCGTTGGACAAGTAACACATTTTACCTGTATAAGAAAGGTCTCATTGTAATACAAGCATATATATAGACATAGAGAGAGTCGGGGACATAGTAGCTTAGAGAATAGTACAGTCTTGTGTGGATCACCATCCAGTGGTGATGGGTGCAATGTAGTTTAGTAGCTTTATTAATGAAGTGTTCATTTCCTCCATAGCTACATTGTATTCATTTATATCATTTGTACTTATCGCATATCTCAATCATCTAGCAAATTTACTTTCTTTCATATTATTCTGCATCTCATGATTGTTATCTCCCTTTGGTCATTACATCAAAATCTAATAATAAGAAGTATTGCAAAGATAATTAGGAAAAAATCTATCAAAGGCTATTGCATCTCTATTTTTGGGAACGAGTGCAATGAAATAGGTATTGATAGCCCCTAAAACCGTACCAATATGTGTGGATTCTTCAATCATTTTGACCAAATATTCCTTTATGATTTCCTAAAAGGCCTTATAAAAATTAACCTAAAAACCAATAGGCCCTAGAGCCTTATCCAATCTCATACTTTTGATCGTCTCATAGACCTCTTCCTTTGCAATGGGTTTCTCTAGTTCTTCATTTATTTGTGGTGTGACCAGATTCAAAATGTAGCTGAGGATTCTAAGTTGAGCTTCTTCATTGTTTTGTATCCCCTCATTTAATAATGACTCAATATTGTTTCCTTCTTAATTAATTCTTGATCTTTGACCTCCTCTCCCTTTGAGTTCTTGATCATGGAAATTTGATTGACTCCCCTTCTTTAGCTAGATACCTTGTGGAAGAAATATGTGTTTGAATATTCTTTTTGAAGCCAAATTGTGTGAGATTTTAGCCTCCAAATCTGCTCTTCTCTCTCTTCTTCCTCATCAATAATTTCTTTTAATTTTTTCTCTTCTTGGAATAAATCGTCTTTCCAACCTTCTACCAAGGCTTTTTGCTCGGTTTGAAGTAATTTTTCTCTTGCCATTCTTACTTGTTCTTGGTGCTGAAATTTGATATTATAGGTCCATATATTTATACCTCTTTTTACATTCAACAACCTCTTATGGAATTGATACATTTGAGACCTTATGGGGATTTTTCCTGCATCCGTAGGATAATTTTTCACGCTATAGGAAAACCTACTACCAACGAGCTATTATAGGCTTTGGTCAACCTGCCTCTTTAAATTGGAAATAAAGTTCTTTAATATTTTTTAGACAGACCAAGTATGGTAAGGATACCCTTGAGGTGATCTTAAATTCTTTAATTTTATGCTCTTCCAGATTTATGGTGACAAATTAACAATTGTAAATTTTGACCGAGCTAAAATAATAACAGTTCTATTATGCCTTATATATGGTTGTTCCTTTAATCCTATGGACTATTGTAGCAAGATTTAATAACATTTCAATAAAAATAGAAAGAAAGACAAAATAATCGATGCAATTACATTTATTCGAATATCGTAATAAACATAACAATTGACCAACGAAATAAGCGTTCATTATACGTTCAAATAATGTAACCCATAACAAAGACACACACAAAGCTAAACACAGAAAGATAATAGGAAAGAAGCCTATAATTGTATTAATATTTGAATGAGATTACATGAAGATTTGGCTTGGGATTGCCATTTAACTCATACAAATATTAATACAATAAAGATCCTCTTTCGAATATCATAACAAGGACCTTTCACTCTTCCATTCGAATATCACAAAAGTCGAGTATCTAGACCTCTGACTCAATAATCAAGAAATATTCTCAGCTTCTTGGGCACTTTCCTATAAAAAACTTGTACAACAATGGGAGGAATGAGGAGATGAAAAAGAGAAAGAAAACAAAGGAGATAAAACATCAAAGAACGGGCACTTGAGTATACCTCAAAAAAAATATGCTATGTCAAAGCTCGATCCTTATTCTGGTTGTAGACTTCCTTCTTATAGTCATAATGGCTCTGTAACTGCTTGAACCACTTTCATCTTAACCTTCCACCTATTGCCATCTCATGCCTTGTCATCTGTCGGGTGTTGTACAACATTTTTATTTAACTATCTCAAAATGTATCATCAGAATTAGCTAAAAATTTACCTAGTTTTTGCCACCTCCTATTCATTGTTTGTGGCTTTATTTGTTTATCCTAAACTGTGATCCCAAGTATCTTCTTGTGTATTTATCACTATAGCCTGATGCTCATTGAATGAGAAGATTTTGAAATTTAGGTGTATTATCTTGAAGTAGGGGTTTTCTTCAATCACACGGTACTTGCCTTGGGATGCAAGGAAGCAAGGGTTCGTTATAGTGACCTAATGCATCGGGTGCTCCGTAACAGCGATGAAGGATAGGGAACTAGAAGTACAAAAGTTAAGTAAACCACCAACAACATGGTACTTCCATAACTATACTTCATAGGAGTGACAATATACTAATTGTATTCCATTGGGACGTGAGAGTCTTCTGTAGATGATCTTCCATTCTGTACATTTTGATTCTTCTATATTCGGTGACATGAGTCCTCTAGATGCACAAAATTCTTTTTATGTAGCTTGCTAATAACACACTTTGACCCATTTCTAAACTATAGCTTGGATTTTTAGAATAAGTGTTGTTCCTATATAAAGGATGAGTTGATGCAGATTATGCTATCAACTGACGATAGGTAGTCAGGTCTTATTGATTCGAAAGATGATTCAGTTGAATTTAACCTAATGATTCTTGTCTTAATCCAATCTTCTATATTTATTATGTGGTCCATGGGTTGTCCTCTCTCTGCTTGGCACATGAGAATTCACATTTATTTTGCTATAGTACAAAGGATATAGAGTTTCTATCTAGGCCAAGATAATACATGAATTATTTTACTTATTTTATCTTGCCACCCCATCCTTTATTAGTGAATCATCTTGTTATATTTTATTTCCCTATTTGGTGGCTCATGTAATATAGATGTCAAAAACTATAGGGGAGTCTGCATTTGTGTGATCTTTTAATTGGCCTTGTTAATCGTGGTTGATTCTGACGTAAAGCTGATCTTCTTTATGTCAACGATCCCTCATGTGTATGTACCTTCAGTTGGTTGACATGTGTTATTTGGTACTAGGTTGCGTAGGCATCTGTGATCACTAATACTGGTTTGATCGACATGCTTGAAGTGTTCTCTTTTTAGATGGTTAGTTAATGCTGACTGTGTGTTTTCCATTGCCTACCTTTATTTAGTGGTTGCGTGATTTAAGCTATGTTTGTTCTACATGAAAAACCTCCTTGAGATGATTAGTTTCATAATATTCGACTAACTATAGTGCATTAGAATCCGAATATGGTATACCTTAATCTACACTACTTTTTTTACCTTTTATTTGGTTGGGTTGATATCTCCCATTGATTTTGTTCGATTGATGACTTCGATGATCAGGATGTGCTTGGCCGTAGATACTTGATGCTTTTTTTTCTCGATCGAAAGATTTCAATGGTAGTGCTTTGACCAAATCATCGACTGATTTTTACCATTGTTCGACCAATAAAGACTTTCCTTTGGCTAAACGATAATTTCACTTTCACTTGAGTGGTCATATTTTTTTATTCGTCAACCGAAGGAAAATTGACTTTTTGACTTTTCGGTTCTCTCTTAATTCACTTTGATCGATGACATATTTTCATCAAGTGACTTGTTTTATATTCGGTTGGTAGATATTTCGATCGACTATTTGCTGCAGTCAACCGATTTGTCATCATTTTATCCTTAACGATCGAAAAAAGTTTGGCAATAAGTTTATTTGTGGTGGTTGACTCAAGATTTTCGCTTTCTACTTGCTTCAGTTCTTTAGCCCGAGTGGTCAGCTGAAACCTTTTATCAGTCAGTAAAGAAATTTCTTGCATGTAATAATATTGTCGGTTATTTTTTATGGGCATCAATCGAAAGAACTTTCAACAATTTTTAGGTTTGGTCGATCATTCTTTTCTGTCGGTTGATTATTCCTTTTCATCGATCGAAGAGTCCTTCTACTTAGCTTTTGAAAATTTCTCAGCAGATACTTTCTGTCAGTTCATCAAAGGTTGAATTATTTGCAAGGAAAAGGTAGGGGAACCCCTTAAATTTTAATGAAAGGAAAAATTGAGTTGCTTTAGGGGTTGGAGATGTTCATGAAGATAGAAATTATTTTATTCAAACTTGAACTCTTTATTAGCCTATCACAAAAAGTGTACCTTCTTAGGACCTTCAAAATTTTGAAATTATGGGTACATTCATGTTGTATCAATTTTGGCTACAACATAGGCTCTAACTGGGACAAATGGTGAAAACATGAGGTATTTGAGAACTCCAAACTCTCTGGTTAATGACAAGACTGTGATGATGAGGATATGACCTTTATTTTCTAGATTATTGCAAAAACAGAAAACTAGTAAAGAGATATAAACAATCTAATAAGAGAGCGGTCTTTAATCAGATGAAATTAGATATTGTGGTTTTAAAAACAAATGGACCTTTTAATCCTAAAGTTTTAGATGTTCTAGCAATATATTTAAGGTAATTTCAAACAAAATTAATCAAAAATAATTGCAACATCAAGCCTGTGCTCAATGTGTGTGCTAATGTATTCTTTTATTATTTTCTTAGATCAGGTAGAATTATCAACTTGAAAGGAATTAGGCCTATTAATGATTTCACTCTTTTAAATTTTTTCACCTTGTCATTGCTCACTGCCAATCAAGTGTTCATAGCTTCGATGGAGGTGATCTTGATCGTTAGGACCTTATCTACTACCAGACAGGCGTTTATAGTCCTGATAGAGGTTTATCCAAATAGCCCTAAGCACTTGCTCATTTTGAATTATAAAGATTTTTCTTCTTTTGGGAAGAATTTTTATAAATTGCAAATTTGTTCGAAGCATGCTTTCTGGGTTAGAGATATGCAAGGCTATAGTATCGAGTGTATTTGTATTTAGTCCACCTGCTTTACCAAGGTTGATTAGATCCTCTGATTTCTAAAATTACTTTTGAGATCATGATATATTATGGCTTTGGCTTGATGTGTCAGCATTCCTAGATTTCTCTTGTCGTATTCTAATCCTTATGAGATGATTACTAAAATTTTGTTTCCTGAGTTTTATCATCTCATATGTATTCAATCCCAAATTCTCTTCATTTAATGGATTAAAAACAAATCTCACACAAAAATAAAAGCATAACAGTAAGATACATCAAACCGAAAAAGGCAAGTAAACAAAACTGATTAAAAGGAAAAAGAAAGAACAATTCCTATAAAACACACACATTTTTTTTATTACTCTTTTCTGGTACCCCAGCAGGGATGGTATAACTTTAGGTGCAGGCCATTTATTGGGATTTCCATGAGATCTCCTTGTAAGGTTTGCAATCTATAAGTATTAGGGCCAAAAATTTGAATTATTTGGTAAGGACCTATCCACCTAGGTTCAAGTTTACCCTTTTCCCCATGTTTATCATTTTTAGGGTCCCAATATAAGACTATATCTCCTTCAAATAATGGGGTCCCTTTGGCTTTCTTATTAAAGAGCTGCATGGTTTTCTGAGTTTGTTCAAACATCTTATCCAATGCATTCCTTCTCTCTTCTTACAAATGTGCAATCTGATCTAATCTCCTTTGTAAGGCATTTAGACTCTCATGATATTGTAGTAACAAAGACAATGCTATTATTTCTATACTAGGAGGTAACAGGTTTTTTTTTCCAAATACCATTTCATAAGGAGTCTTATCTATGTTCCTTTTCATAGACAATTTATCTGCCCATAAGGTAAATTTTAATTCACTGTCCCGACCTCTCTTGTTCTGGCCCATTGATCTTTTAATTCTGGTAATCAGATTCTTGTTTGATGATTTGACAAGCCCATTTCCCTGAGGATAGTAGTTTACTGAATGAGAAATTTCGATTCCATACTTTGCACAGAACTCTATCATTTCAAATTAGATAAAGTATTTTCCATTATCTATTACCAACTTCTTTGGGACTCCAAATCTAGTCAAGATGTTTTCTTCCAAGAAATTGATGACTACTTCAGTTGTTGAGTTAGAATAAAAACAATATATTACAATATAACTCAAATATATTCAATATAAAAATATTATAAGAATGATTTAGAGAGATTACATTGCTTGGAGCTTTGTCTCCAATATATAACTTTACACGACTTTTTAGTTCTTTGACTGTTGCTCTCCTTAAACATCTGGGAGATGCATCTTTTCATATTCATTTTATTAAAACAAAACTCTCATCTTACCACATATCAATGTGACTTGTTGTTCTCTCTCTTGACACCTTGCACTTTATCTCATATTGATACATACATTATATAAAATATAAATCATTGTAGCAAATCAATATTTAAAAGAGGGCCAAATAATGTAATACTTCCAACACAATGGATCAATCATTATATACATACAAATTCACAATCAGTAAAAATGCATAGATCAACTAAACAAAAAATATTAAATCAACATAAGACAATAACAAGTTTACAAGTATATATACACATAAAATTATGTAAAGATAAATCACCAAAACTTAGTCAAAATAAGATAAAATATATAATGTTTCTCTCATCCAAGTCATGCATATATATATATATATATATATCATTCCTTAAATTGAAAAGGTTACATGTTCTATAACTAGTCTATACAGAATCATATACTAAAATAATATTGTAGTCTTAAACTCATAATATTATCAAGATAATAAAATATTAATAGTCACTAATTTGTTTACTAATCATTATAACCAAAGGATATATCATTACTCTAATATTAATACAACAGTGCTACATCAACTTGGCAACATGACATATCAGTTTGGAAACTATCCCACAACTCAAGATTATTATGAAAGCCATTAGATTTACATGCATAAGGTTTGTGGTTATGTTGTTATCTATAAGTATATTATTAATTCATCTTCATAAAGGACCCAATCAACATAAAATTATTTTCACCCAAATTATGTAGTACAAACAAATTTGTAGTCATGATATAAGAAGTTACATGAGGAATCCAAGCTTCCAATCTTGTGGATTTATGTTTGTGAACCACAAACATAATAAAATATATACGTGAGTGATTCAATTTCCAATAAATCTAATTGGATTTTACATATGATTTGAGAGGAGGAAGAACATCATAAGAGTGATTTACTACACATCCAAAGAATTCTCACCTAGAATTCCCCTTTGTTTCTATTCCCTACTTGAGTCAACCAACCCTTCAACAAGGAGATAAAATACAAAACACCAACATGCCAAAAATGAGCTCATGAATGTATTAATCTATGTTGCACATACCATGCAAATTAACACATAGAGGATGCATTCTAAAAACATGATGTCTAAACACATATATTCATGCAATCTCAGTGCCTCTTGTCTATATAATGTTATTAAGTCATGTATACTATGAACATAATGATTAAAATAATCATACCTTGACCAAGGTTTTGTTGGAATTATCTACCTATTATATTCCTTGAGGTATAATTTATCATAATTTTTGGCTAACACATATCAACACTTGTCCTCAAGCATGTTGCCCCTATGCTCACCCACATAGGACTTAGTTTGCAAGTGTGTTCACAAGTCATCTATGTCAGCCTCGATTTATCTACCTTTTTCTTTCCATCTCACCAAGTTAAAATTTATTTTGCTTTCACAATAACTTCATGGGATACCCTCCCATGTAGGAAAAACAACAACCATAAAGCAATGATCCATTCATAATGGTGACATGGAAAAAAAAGATCTCATCTCAACAAGGTACTAGTATAGAACACTAGACCATCTGCAATATATCATGAACAAGTGTCTATTTATCTTGGCATGGTATTAAATTTAGGATAATTACTCACACCTATTATGTCCTCCTTGGAAAAGTACTAATACATATCATTGAATCATTAATAATATCTCAAACAAAGTGTCATTCATTTTTGGCTTTGTAATAAAACAAAGTACTTATGTCACACTTAGTGATTGTTCATCAAGGTAACATTCCAATTATTTTTGGTTTCAAGAGAAAGTAATGTAAGTTATTCATGAGAATTCAAAGAGTTTCACAAATAAATATTAATACTCTAAGGGATGAAGCAGAAGGAGGAGGAGAACTAGGGTTTGAGGCAAAGCGATGGCAGAATGCAAGGCTTAGGTTGGGACTTCTTTGCATCAAATTGTGTTCAACAATTACAAGTACTTTTTATTTATCAATTTTTCTCTTGGTGTGAATTATTAGGGTTTTTTTTTTGTGGTTTTCAATGGCCCCCAACCCTGGTGGGCCATCAAATAGTGTTGGAAATATTGATGAGAAGAGAAGTAAAAATGGAACCCACATAGCATCCCTAGAAATTTTTACTACTGATTATTCACAAGTCAATTAGGGAGATGTGTCCTTCAACCAACGATCCTTTGCAAAAATAGTTAAGGGTAATATTAGGAGAGAGAGGTCCACATATAGGAACAAGCTAGAAAAAAAATGCAAGAATCTAACAAACAAAAAGATACACAACTAGAGAAAACACGAAGAAATGGGTATTTTCCTCAAGCAGACTCAATTCTTGTCCTTGAGATTGCAAAAGAATTAATTGTAGAAGACATCATGTACAAATCCACCCATGCTTTGATTTGTAAATTTTTGGGGTTGAGGCCATCCCATCGTTTCTTATACAACTGGGCAAGGAAACATTGGGATCCCCAAGGAGAAGTTGATATTTTGCTTCTTTCAAATGGGTACTTTGTAGTAGATTTTATATTGGTTTCAGATAGAAACAAGGCTTTTGAAGAGGGACCATACAACATTGGATTGGTAGGTTTATTCATACAACCCTGATGACCTACATTTGATCCTCGTGTGGAGCCATGAACCACCCCAATATGGTTAAAGCTCTTTGCTCTCCCACTTGAATTTTGGAGAGAGGATATCCTTGGGATGATTGGTAACCTCTTGGGCACATATATAGGAAGATCACGAGAATCAATAGAGGGGGGATCAGTAGCATATGCAAGGATATGTCTGGAGATGGACCTGGAAAAGCCACTCCTGGTAGAAATTGAATTACAAGTGGGAAGAAATACATAGAGACAACAAGTCGATTATGAATCAATTCCTTTTAGGTGCAGATATTGCCATGAGTATGGGCATCTGGTAAGAAACTACCCTAAAATAGGGAGAGAGGAGATGCATCAATATAAACCTAATCTTAAAAACCCTCCCCCACAGAAATAAAATGATGAAGGGTGTCAAACAGTAACAAGGAGAGTCCAAAGAAATAATTATCAAGCAAGAGAACAAAATCCAACTAAAGCAAGAAAAATGAACCAATGCCTAGATTAGAGGGCATCTTCTAATAAATATGAAATCCTTAAATTAGATGATCCAATGGAAGGGCAAGAGGATTCAGAGGGGGAATCGATGAATTACAAGGACCAACACCAAGAAGGAGAACAACAGATCTATCGGGAGCACACCTCCATCCCACATGAGACAAACCCCTTCCAAATTATAATTGGTTAAAATTTTAAAATTGGGGAGAGTCAAGAAAATTAGAATATTATGACACAACAATAAGAGTCATAGGCATCTAGGCCCCAACAAATTGACTTGTTAGGGGCTTTGGAAGAGCAACAACAAACATTAGATATATCTATGTTCAACAAAATGATATGGTAGGGGCAATGATAGTGCATGTACAAGATCAAAATCCATCAGAAGACATCATTATGGGAGTGGCAGAGAAAAACAAAGAGAAGCCAACACTAGAAATCAACCAGATAGAGAAGCGACCAAAGAATGCAACTTCATAAAGGGTGAGAAGAAAAATAAATAAGGAAAAAATACAACAAGGAGAACAAATGAGAGAATTTGGATTGGTGAAGTCCATTGCCAACTTCTATAATACAAACCCTCAATTATCATAAACACATGGAATGTAAGGGGTTTAAACAACCACCCTAGATAATTGGTTGTTAAGAAAATGATTTTAGAAAACAACCCAGATGTGGTTTTGCTACAAGAAACTAGAACTTAGAAGTTATGAAAAATATTGCCAAGAAATGTTGGGGGCAAGCAGATTTTATGGCCTAGGCCTCTCAAGGATTTTCATGAGGAATTACCACTTTATAAAATAAAAACTGTTTCCAATTGATGGACTCAGCTTCAGCCAAAGGAATCCTCATGACCATAATAAGGGAGAGGAACTTTGGGCTAGTTTGGATGATAATTAATTTTTATGGCATGATAGAGGTACGAGCTCAAAAAATCCAATGGAAGGCAGTTTAACAGTTGAGGGAAACCCATCCGAAAAACTTTTGGATAGTAGGAAGGGATCTCAATGCTAAAATGTCAGTGTAGGATCAAGGAGGTTTGACCCAGCTCAATGAGAAGGATAGGTTGTTGTTGGCTCAATTAGAGTACCTAGATTTGATTGACATACCCCCACTAGGATGCAACAACACATGGACTAATAAGAGAAAAGGAGCATTCACAATCAAATCTAGATTAGATAGGTTTCTTGTGGGGGAGAAAGTCTCCACCCTTTGGCACTGTAATTCATAAATTTTGAACCGATTAGCATCTGACAATTTTCTAGTATCTATCTACATAGGAAAAAGACCTTAGGTCAAGAATCGTCCTTTTAGATTTGAGACTTTTTGGCTCCAAAATAATGACTTACCAGAGCTAATGAAATAGTGGCGGGAACAAGGAAAACTAGAATATGGGACAACACAATTTCAGCTTCACTCCAGATTAAAGTGAAGGGAATTTCTCTCAAAGAAATCTCTCCCCTCCCCCATTTAAAAATTCTTAATTTTTATCTTAGGTTGTTTTTTGAAGGAGGCCTTTATAATTTGTATTGCAGTAATGGTGGCCATTCGTCCCCAGAAAGTATTGATAGAGTTCATACACGGCGATGGACTCGATGATGGAATACAAATAATAACGGGTGCTCGTCTACGAATATGAAGTACAAGAGATGAAAACCTAAAAATCCACAACATGAAAGGTGCTCTTTGTGGGGTTCAACCAAGACCATGGCTGCGTAGGTTTTGGACAACATTGTATGTTAATTTGCATGTCAATTCGAGTTTTTTTTTTTGCAAATTACTAAAAATGGAAATTTTTGATGAAAAAACAATTTGCCGAAAATAGTAATTACTAAAAATGGCAATTTTTGACGAAATAATTTTTTGCCGAAAATGATAATTACTAAAAAAAGGCATTTTTGTACGAAAAATAAATTGCCGAAAATGGTAATTACTAAAAATGGCATTTTTTGACAAAACAAAATTGCTAAAAATAGTAATTTTTTTTTTATCTTTAGGGCTTTAAGCTTTAGGGTTATTTCCATTTATTGAAGTTTTTTATGTGAGAATATTTCAGGAATATTCTATTTCTCAAATTGTAAAGGCTATGAGCCTCTTTTGTTTTGCTACCGGTGAGCCTAATTATTTTTCTTAGTTTTGAGGCTCCATTCAGATCCGAAGATATTCATGTTTGTAGTTATTGGAAAGATTTTTTTGAGCAGGACATAATGGAGGTGTCCATTTTCAGTTTTGAGGCTAATTCATATGCTTTTTTGGGCCTCAAATTTTATTGTATAAGAAGTGCATTATTGGTTGAACCCGACACTTCTTCAATCCACTTTTGTCATCAAAGACTATTTTTGGAAGTATATTTTCTTCACAACCATGGCCCTCTTGTGATTTCATCATGATTTTGGGTGCTCCTATAGTAGGAGGTATTGTTTTTCGATCATGGGAATCTATCGAGTACTCTAGTTTGGGAGTTGTTGTCTCTTCACAAGACCATGGCCCTTTTTTGATGTGATCATGGATATCACATGGGTACTCCTATGGTTGGAGTTGTCTTTGCCTTTAGTGGCTTATCTCTCAGTGGATTAGTGATTTTCATCTTGGCTCATCAGCAAGATTTCCAACATCACGATGCAAGTGAACCTTGTACCTAGTCATCTTCTCTATAACACCTGGCGGATGTAGCGACTGGTTATCCATGCATTTTGGTAGGATGAGAAGGTTACCATAAGGATACTTTTGATACTTTGGGTAGCACCACATCAATATTTTAGCATCAAATTCTTGGCTATTTTAGCATAACTTTTGGATGGCTCACATTATTGTATAAAGGTGCATTTTCGGCATAGATCGACACCTTCTAGATGATATTCATCATTAAGAGGGGATATTAGAATATGAATAAGTATTTTGTACTTAGGAAAGTGCATATTAAAAGAGGATGTTAAAATATTAAAGTGCACTTTGCCTAATTTAATATGTATTTTGCTTTTTAGGGTTAGGGTTTTGTTTTTAGGGTTAGAGTTACGGTTTACTTTCTAAAAACACTAATCTCTTCCAAACCCTAATCTCTCTCTATATGTACGTATTCATGTATTATAATCTTAAAATAACTTTTGGTTCTAATAGTAAATTACAAATTTTGAACCGGTTAGCATCTGACCATTTTCCAGTATCTATCTACATAGAAAAAAGGCCTCAGGTCAAGAATCATCCTTTTAGATTTGAGACTTTTTGGCTCCAAAATAATGACTTACCAGAGCTAATGAAATAGTGGTGGGAACAAGAAAAACCAAAACATGAGACAACACAATTTCAACTTCACTCCAGATTAAAGTTTATCAAAGGTAAATTAAAAAATGGAGTAAGTCTCATTGAACATATTTCCAGCAACATAGAGCAAACCTTTTAGTTCGAGTGCAAGAAATAGCAAAAATGATTCGCTCAGAACCTATCTCTGAAGAGCTTCTCTACAAAGAAAATATTTTGATGCAAGAGGAAAAAGAGTTAGACAAGAAAGAGGAAGCCTACTGGAGACAATGAGCAAGAATAATCTGGCTATAAGAGGGATACATGAATACAAAGTTTTTCCATCACTCAATCACAACACATAATCACTATAATAGGATTGATGCTTTATCCATAGGGGATGGAAATAGGGAAAATACTACCCTAGGTATGCAAGAAATTGCAAATAAATACTTTTCAACTTTATTTACTGCAAATCCACACCTTTCCACTCAACACCAAGAGGAAATTTGAGAAATCATATCAATGTTAATTTTACAAAAATAAAATGAGGAGCTCTTAAGAGAGATTATAGAGGAAGAAGTTAAAAAATAGTTTTTGATATGCATACTGGGAAGGCCCCAGGTCCAGATGGATTTCCATTAGAGTTCTATAGAGCCTATTGGGATATAATTGCAAAGGATGTAACCCAAGTAGTAGAAGAAGCCAGGACTAATGGAAGAATTCTTAAAGCCTTGAATCACACCTTTTTGGCTCTCATCCTGAAAGGTGGAGATATGGAAAATCTCACTAAATATATACCAATTGCTCTATGCAATGTGGTTTATAAGATCATAAGAAAATTGATGGCAAATAGGTTGAAACAAATATTACCAGGGTTAATCTCTCCAGAATAAGGGGGATTTGTGCAGGGTAGACAAAATTCTAGATGGAGTTGTGATAGCACAAGAAACTATTTACGAGCTTTACCAAAAGAGAAACAAAGGTATGTTCCTTAAGCTAGATTTATCCAAGGCATATGACCCAGTAAGTTGGGAATTTTTAGCCCAAATACTATAGAAATTTGGTTTTAGTGAAGAATGGATAAAATAGATTATGGAATGCATCTCTACAGTTTCTTTCTTAGTGCTCATCAATGGTAATCCATCCCAACTATTCAAAGCTTCTAGAGGAATCTGGCAAGGGGATCCACTTTCACCATTTTTGTTCATCATTTTTGTGAAGGGCTTGGGAAGACTCATACAAAAGAGAAAAGCAGAGAATACCATTTCAAGGGTAAGGATAAGCAGGAACATAAATATTACTCACCTCCAATTTGTGGATGACACGGGAATGTGGCGGAAGTAACAATAAGAGAAACAACCAATATCATAAAAATTTTGGAGTGCTACATAGCAGCTACTGGGTAACTACTAAATGAATAAAAATCAAAAGTGGTTTTTCTAATGTAATAAAAAAATTAAGAGAACGGATAACCCACATCCTCATATTCTTAGAGGTATCACTACCCTTAGAATATTTTGCTATCCCATTAATAGAGAAGAACCTCAAAAATTAATATTGAAAATCAATAACAGATAGAATCCACTCGAAACTTTTGCATTTGACCTACAGGTGGTTAAGTTTTGGAGAAAGAGTAACATTGCTTACATCAGTTTTACAAGCAATTCCAGTGTATAAATTCTCCATTTTGACTGCCCCAAAGAGCATCCTAAAATATTTGGACAAGATGATGAGATGCTTTCTTTAGTCTGGAGTGCACAGTAACCACACAAGGGCACTAGTTAGTTGGGACAATATTTACAAGCCTAAGTAAGTTGGAGGTTTGGAAATTAGAACAACAATGACAAACAACCAAGCTCTAATAACTAAGTTGTATTGGATATGGCTAACTCATCCTAACCAACTCTGGAGAAAATTATCAAAAGTTAAATACCATCCCTCATAAAATACAAAATATCTTCCTTGTCTTCCAGTTTCAGGAGAGGGATCAGAGACCTAGAAAGCTCTAAATAAAGGAGCATCACTTATCAAAGAAGTATTATACTGGAAAGTGGGAGATGGCAAAATTGCTAGACTGTGGGAAGGTTCTTGGGAAAATTTTCCCCCATAATTGATTAGTACCCCCACTTCATAGGACTCAAGGAAAAATTTCAGAGGAAAGAGTGGAATCTCATAAGCCACTATTTTAAAATACCAGATCAACTGCTGGATAGTCAGTGGCAAGTCCCAAAGGAGTTGAGGGAAGAATGAACAAAGTAGAAAAGAGAACTAAAATAAATCTTGGATAGATGAAAATGGCCAAGGAGTAATGAACCTGATCAACTTGGTTGGGTACATATCCAATTAGGAATTTATACTGTCAAATAAGGTTATATAAAGCTTATCCAAAGCACTCAAATTGGTCCAAAGCCCCCTTGGTTGCAATTATGGCAACCCAAAGGATGACCAAAGATAAATTGCTTTATGTGGTTGGTTGCACATAACAATATTATGACTTAGGATAACATGAGGAGACGTGGATTTATTGGACCCAACTGGTGTGTAATGTGTCACCAAGAGGAGGAACCATTGGGCTAACTCCTTTTTTTTTCCCTATGTCCAAACAATCTGGATTTTGTGGTATAGTATTTTTTTCAATCAAAAAGATCCATTCTCACTGAGAACAACTTTTGGGACTATTGGAAGACCAATAAATTTAAATCAAAGACCTTGAAGATAGCTTGGGATTTGGGTTTGGGTTTCATCTGCTGGAAACTTTGGTTGGAGCGTAATAACAAGATTTTCAACGAGGAATTTAGACTAGAGGAAAGAATCTGGGGCACTCTAATTAGAAAATTTTTAGAGATAGTGCAGGCTAAAATCTAAGAGGACTCTCAGATGGTAGAGGATGAAGCAGATATATGGACACAAATCCATAAACAATTGCAATATGGGAACTAATAAAGGAAGGATAAGAATAGAAAGAGGGGTTTATAGACTCAGGATGAAGTCTATGGATTCAAAATAAAAGAGTAAATGGAACATCTTTAGGGATCATCCAGCAGGGACTAAAACTTCTAATATTTGGACAGTCAAAGGAACGAAGTTGTGCAACATTTTGAACCTTGCCAAGAAAGGCAGGTTATCAATAGTAAATGTATAATTTCAGTTATTTTCAATATAATTTTTACTTTTTTCTCAAAAAAATGTAAGTTATTCGTGATAATTGTTCATCATGAAAGCACCCAATTAGACAAGTCATATACAAATATTACCTATCAATGGAATATTCAAATTTGTCAAAGCATAGTTATCATACAAGCAAGACCTTAGTAGGGATTGATTTTAGTTTGACCAAATATATAATAGGATCATCAATGCATTCTTCCAATTTATCTAGGTGTAGAAGAGGATAATCAATGTATGATTTTAGCTCATCTGAGTACAAAAACCAACTTATTCAAGGATGCTTCTAGTTCATCTAAGTACAGACACAAAACAATATTTTTTTGTCAAGTTGAAAATTCTTCATGTTTGTTTAAATCTAAATAATATATTTTTTTATAGCCAAGGATAATATCTCAAGTTTGACAATAGGGTCAATATTACCAGACCAACAAGAATAATAACTCAAGTTTGACAACAAGGATAGTAACTCCAGTTTGACTATAAGGTCAATATTGCTAGTATAGAAAGAATAATAATTTATGTTTGACAATGGTTAATTAGGTTTTTATTTTATTATATGGAATAGAAATGTGCCGTACCCATATTACATCATGGCCACATAATGGTACTATAACAACTTGGAAATTATGCATGTATAACTTGGAAAGATTTGAAATTTTGTCTCCTCCAATAGATTTGAGGAATTTAACCACTTGAGATCTTGATATTTGATTAAATGTTAAGATTCATCAATAAGATTTAAAATTTGGCTCATGGTATGAAACTCTTTGCTGCCTATCATTTGTCCTAAACGTTGTTGGAACAACAAGGTCAATATTACAAGTACAACAAGTATACTTTTTTCAAGTTTGATAGCAAGAATAATAACTCTAATTTGACAACAAGGTTAGTATTGCCAGTTTGAGTAGCTTGGCTACTATCTTCTAATTATTGTAAGGAATTAACCATGAAATACAAAGAAAAATGTGTTTTACAAGCTCAAGTGAATTATTACAAAACAAAGTTTACAAATTATAAAAAAAAAATTGGCTAAGTTCCAAAGATGTGATTTGCTCTCCGAGGAATGATTTGCTCCAAAAGGTTGAGCAATTCAGTTCCCCATCCATGATCCATTTACTTAGTAGTAGGTAATGATGCATAATTATCAAAGAGGATCTCTTGGAGAGAAACATTTTTTTGTGGCACATAAAGCAAGTCAAAAGGCTTTTAAGTAGGCAAGAGGCATAATCGAAGGCATGTAATATTTTGAGATACATATATTTGTAAAATATGCCCCCAAATATTTACTTTTATTAGAAGTAATAATTTATCACCCAAGATAACTGAAGGGTGAGTTCTTTTTATAAATAGAAGCGATGGGCTCCATTGTAAACATATTTTGGCCATGAGAGAATTAGAGATACACTTTGTGACTCCCACAATGTAATTGGTCTTACTTCTTTTGAAATTAGTAAGATTATGCAAGTCTTTTTTCTTTTCATCAATGGCACTACCCTCATGGATTGTGGAATGTATGATGATTATGGCACTTCCATTTTGTCCTCTTGTAATTCCTTGTTAATTCCATCTCATATGCATGAGATGCGTTATTGTTATTTAATTTTCTCATGTGTTGATTGATCACACACTTTCCTCGCTACAATTACGGTCATATTTTACTTTCAAAATCTCACACCCTAAACTTCCAAATTTTGCTTTCATGCATTTCAATTTTTGCATTTACTTTCTGAATTTAGTTAGATTGATTATTTTTAGTGAGGATAGTGGGTAACCAACCTAAATTTAGAGGTCAAAAGTGGTATGCTCCCAATTCTTTCAATTTGTTGAAATGGAATTGCAAGTGCATAAGAAGTTAGAATTTTATACAATTCAAAATGTTTTTGGCATGTATGATGGGACCAAGGGTTTGATTTCAATCATAAAATTAATATTAGGCATCTTTCTTTGTTTGCGTTCAATTTTCAAGGTGATTTGTAATTGACAACTCCATTACAAACCTCATCAATTTTTGAGTTCTTTGCAAAGTGACAAAAATACATTAAAAACCATTGTTTTCTTCAATTTTAGCACTATATTACATTTTGTTCAAGGAAAATAAGTGATTTACCAAAGTTATAAGAGGTTTTGCAAATTTTTCATCCAAGAAGCAATTCGCTTGTTTGAAGTAAATCACTGGAAAAAATTCTTCAAGTTTAATCCAAAGAGTGATTCGCCCAATGCTAAGGAAGCAATTTGCTTGGGATCAAGAAGTGAATCACCTAGAAGAGAAAAATATTCCAAGTACTATCTAGGAAGCAATTCACCCAAAGAGGTTGGAGTGACTCACATGGAGCAATTTTCTTATACCATTTTTTTCTAATTTTTAAAAAAAATTCTCAAGTCTATATTTTGGAGAGATTTGCTTCATCTATTAGAGCAATTTGCTTCCCTATCAAATTTTTAAGAATTTTTCAATTTTGACCTTGAAACTTTGTCCAAGTAGGTGTGAACAGTAGAGGACCAAACTAATGAATATGGACTCAAATAAAATGCTTCATGGGATGGAAACTCTATTATGAACTTCAACAAAATTGTAAATCAAGTTTCTCATGAAGCAGGGCCAAAAGTCCACCAAAATTAGTGAATCACTTTACTTTTGGCTTACAACCATGATTTGCCACTATGAAGAGTGATTTTCCAAATTTGAAGAATTTTTTGCTTAGCTTTTGTGATATTACTTATTATTGAGGAAATTTTTTGCCAATGAGTGAATCACTTTTTACAAAAACAAGTGATTGAGTCATCCCAAAAAATATTAAAAAATAGACTTTTTTATTCAAAAAAAAAACAATCCAAAAAAAATTGAGACCTTGCCTCAAACTTGGTCCTTTGAACATGGGGAGTCATAGAAGCTCCATTTCTATCTTCAATGTATTCATGCTTTAGTCAATGTCATGGTGACTCAACTAGACGGAAATACTCAAATCATGTAGCATATGTCATGTATTCATAATTATCAATTGTCCCAATATCTACAAAATTCCCATGGTAAAAAATAGTTTCTACAAAACTTAAATATTATTTAGAGTCAACCCAATCCATAATTGACCGCACTGACTTATCATAATTATAAATTTTTTGTCCACAATAGGTGTATTGGAGCAAAAAACAAATGCAATAGGTCACACAACAATAGATGATGGCTCCAAATTTTCAAATGAAAATCAATAATTGCTTTAATATCCTAAAAAAACTAATATATGCTCTTATGGGATAATCTACATACCAAATGTTGTATGAACAAGTGCCTCAATGGCCTGGGGTTCAACAACAAAACACATCGATTTTCAAGGATCTATGAAATGAGTTCACATTACTTCTTTGTAAATTAATACAAAATCATGAACTTGGAAGAGAGAATTGGCAAATTTATTAGTATCAAAACATGCAATTCACCAGTCAAGAGCCCCAATGGCTAGTGACTCAATAAGAAAGCCTACTCATCCCCACACAAAAAAAAATTGGCCTATAATGAGTCCCTTTGGGCCACAACACTCTAGAAGGAAAACCTACAAATGAGTAATCAAGTGCATAATGATTGAAAATATGAATTTAAATTTTTGGTGCTTAAGTTATAAACAAATTATGATCTATCAAATTATATTATGGAAATCCACCATGCTTAGGCGATGAATCAACAAGTGGGAAGTCATCCTTTAGTCAATCAACTAATGGTTAGTTAATCTCTAATGAGATATTGATGGTAAATCAAGTGACTACTATTGTAAAATAGGAAAAATATAAACAATATTTTATAATATATTTCATATTTCACCATTATTTTGCCAAATAGTTTTTCTAGATACAATCTAGCATACAATATACACTCTTATACATTAATTTTTCCCTTTGTTTTAAGAGACTAGTTGGTATTTCACCTTTAACTTTGTATTTTTATCTTCTCATTTTTCTCAAATGTGACTATCCAATATCATATGAGGTGAAATAATCATTCATCCCCTAATTATTATTTTTTAAGCGAAGAACCCCTTGTTGGACCACCTTGGTCTAAGAGACCACGACCAGGGGGTTCTACACCGTCAAAGTCACCTCGGAGTCATGCTCGACCCTTCTCGCACCAACATTATCAATTGGATTTTGGGTACCCAATTCAACTTTTTGGTAGGGTGGATATTTGAACCTGGGACCTCCCTTGGAAGATTGCCCTCTCCTCTCCAACTCACCTACAACACCTGGGTCATTCATCCTCTAATTATTACATAACATTATATAATGTAATAAAGACATTACAAAAAATAATGTAATAAAGTATAATATCCCATATTACATTATTTGGTATAAAGATAAAGCCCCCCATGATTATAGGGGTGGTACATTGGAATTGTGCTCTGGTATTAGCTCTTGTTTTGGCTCTGGCTCTAGCTTTGGATTTGCTAACTCTAGCTCTACTAGATCTTGCTTTAAGTAATCTCCACTAGGTTTACCTCTTTGGTCTATCATTAGGTCTACCTCTAGTTCATTACCTTCGGGTTGTTTCCTCTAGGTATCATTTGGGTCATCATTACCTTGATGTCACCTATGGTTCCTTGCCTTTAGGTCACTCTTGGGTCATCATTACCTCTAGGTCAGTCTCTAGATATTTCTTTAGGTCATCACCTCTGGGAAATTACCACATATCTATAATTTTAGAATTAATCCACATTTTCATAATCTTCTATATAATATTTCATTGCATATTTTATCACTATAGGACTTTCAAACATAGCTTGGGCCATAGATCAAGTTTCCCAACATTACATTTCTCCATGATAAATTACAATTGACATTTCTCAAGCACTAAACTTGGTTTTCTTCTGTAGAAACCATTCAACATTTATTTTGTTTTATCTCCTTTTGATACATTCATCCATCCATAATTTGTGTGTAATTTTTTGATTATTTTATCTTTGTGCCAACACTTTCTTTTGGAGTGATTATTGCCTCCTCAAATATCATAAGTATGTAGACTCCAACACCTATCTATCACATGTTCAAATATTCCATAATAGTTGCAACAACTCATCCTAGGAGTTTTATTTTTTGTATATGTTTATCTTCTCACAAATATGATCTCATTGCTTCCTACTAGACCATCAAAACGAATGCATTCATTCTTTGGACTTATACCTGGTATTATAGGTATTTTCACACCTTACCATATCTTCCAAATTTTATACCATTATATCTCATTTTCTCATTATTTTTGAACCAATCCCTTTGGTATACCTTTCAAAACATCCAATTTCTTCATCACCACTTTGATCTCTCACTACACCAAAAAAGGGCTTTAACAACGATTGAATTAAGGTGGTTTTTTAACCGCCCTAATAGACCCTAAAAGGGCGGTTATAAACAATCCTCTTAGGACTAATATGATGGTTATAAATTGTCGTCTTAGGATGACCTAAGAGGGTGGTTTATAACCATCGTCGTAGGGATAAACCATTGTAAAAAAATTAAAAGAAATAAAAGACAACAGTTATGAATTTTTGTCTTAAAAAAAATAAAAATTAAAAGAAATAAAAGACAATGGTTATGAACTACCATATTAAAAAAATTTAAAAAATAAGATGGCGATTATAAACTACCGTCATAAAAAAAGTAAAAACAAGATAGTGGTAAGAGGGCAATATAAGTTTTCGATGGATGGCTTCAGCTGGGACAACCATGTGGTAGAAACCCTAGAGCACAGTTGGAAAACCTTAATGATAAAAATCTAGAAACCCTAGAGCACAACGGGAAAAACCTACACCAGGATCCTCTCCTAAATTTTTATCGATAAAAACCCTAGAGCATGGTTAGATCTGCCCTAGGGTGGAGACCAGAAGGAATAGATGCAACCAAAAATTACATGGGAGACGGTCTTCAGTTCGAAGCTCTTATAAAAACAACTTAGAGGTCACAGGCTTGACCATCACTCTCCTCTCAACCTAACAAGTGCTCAAACCACTGAGCCTTCTACTGTTGCTCTTGACTTTCAAGGTATGTTTTACAACACTTGCTACAATCCATCCTCAATAATGTAATACTGATTTTAGAAAAACCCATTTTAGTAATACTAACCATCCTTCTCTGGTGGTAGAAACCCTAGAGCATGGTTGGACAACCTTAATGATAAAAATCATGGATCTACCCTGGGGTGGAGGCCAGAAGGAACAAACACAGCCAAAAATTATATGGAAGGTGGTCTCGGTTTTGAAGCTCATGTAAAAATAAGTTAGAGGTTGTGGGTAGTGAAATTGACCATCACTCTCCTCTCAACCTAACAAGTGATCAAACCACTAAGCCTTCTATTGTTGCTCTTGAATTTCAAGGTATGTTTTTCAACTCTTAGTTTAGCACAATTTTGGGCTTCCAGTGGATTCAATACAATTCCTTCTTGTAGCTAAAGAATTTATGTTTTAAGAAGCTTGAGATGATGTGGAAACATTTTGAAACCTTCAAATAATAATTTGTGTTTTAAGGATTCAGTTCTTCTTCCTTCCACTAGTCTATATTCTTGTCTTGATGTGATAAAATCATCTGGTCATCTCCTTGGTACAAAGGAGTTTTCTACCAGCTGCTAGTTGTGCTACCTCATCCATTTAAAGTTAATTTTTTTGGTTCCTAATTAAATCCCTCTCTATTGGAGGGTAACCCTGCCTATTGGTGTTTTGGGATTATTTATACCTCTTTGTGTCTTCGAACTAGACTAACAACTCTTGAAAATGGGTAACATATGGAAGCACCTAAAAACATTTAAATGGTTGGAAATTTATCATCTTTAGTGAATTGAACAAGTTTACAAGTCTCTGGTGCACGAAACCTACAAACTGGTTTTGAATGGTGTCTATTGATAGCCTTTAGTGCATGTATTGGCCCTACTATTGATCTTCCATGATGTGCCTCTACATTAAAATACTTCATGGACCCTTGGAAGCCATTTCTATGATTATCTTGTATCCCTAGATAAGATAGTGTGACAAGGCTAATTTTACCATGAACTTTGTCAAGAATATTATATTCCAATTTGGTGTGTTGGGTAGGTTGGGACCTTGACATTATCATATTATCTTTACATGAACTATAGCATTTGTTGATCTCTATGTTTACCTTTAATTTTAGAATTGTTGTCAACCAAATAATGGCAACAAATGTTGATCCATATTTACTTGTATGAAAATGAGATATTTGTTAACACTGCGTTGAAGACTACTCCTGGATCCAAACCATTTGGATTCACAAATTCACTTCTCATGTCAAAATTTATGGTTGGGGCCTAATCAAAATCAAGATTTCCATAGAAACACTATCCCATTATTTGTAAAGTTGCTTATTGTAGACTTATGAAATGATGGATAATAATCAATGGGTTCTGGGTTATAATTAATATAAATGTGCTTTAAACATAGTCATATATTCTTCCATAAGTGGTGGTATTACCGTACCTATCCCAAATAATATTTTTATTTTCTTGCCTTACAATTCACCTGAAATTGGTGCCAACGGAGCTCCAACCAGCCCAAATGAGATTTCCTTGAGTTTGAATGTTTCATAATAACACATCTATGACAACCAGAATATTGACCTTCCAACTGAAGCCCCTCCAAGAATAATAAATTTATTTTAGGGTATCTATGGCTGTAATTAGCTTTTAGTTCTTTAAGGATTCATCATTTAAGCAACTCCAAAATCATATATCATTCACCGTCGGCCAAGGAGTCAGTGGAGCATTTCAAAAAAATCATGGAACTATCTGAAAGAATAATTAATCCAAGCATCATCATAGAAATTGGATTAAGATGAAAATCAACTTGAACAACATCTATATAGAAATCTAGTAGACAATGTCTACAGGGCTCCAATTTTGGTAGTCATGACAGTTGGCCACAAAGAAGATAGGCTAAGTACAACTCATATTGTGTAGCTGCATATTAGGAGGTTTCCTTCCACAATTCCCTCTTGTAGGATCTTGGAATCTTGGCATTCATTGGAATATGTGTCATCAATCCATTCAATCCAACTCCATTCCTTTGGGTATCAATAGTGGGAACCATATTGGGCATATTATCATTATCCTACCTAGAAGGAGGCCCAACCCCTTATATTACATGATGGCTAAGAGATGTAGAATTAGTACAACTACAACTATGCTAGCACCTTCCACTATAAATATGCATGGAATTTGATGACATAATGCTTTTTGGAGAATATCTTGATTTCATGCAGCAAGCACACCTGAATGACAAAATGCTCCTTAAAGAAGGTCCATCATTTAATGCAAAATGAACAACAATCATTCAAGCTCTTGCAACAAATAGAAATGTTATTTGTGTTTGGTTGATGAAGGATGCATTGTGTAATACCATGAGATGGCCTACTGAGTATGATTGAGAGAAACAACATACCATCCCCAAGTTGCCTAATTTATTGCAGTAAAATCTCCAATAAATCCTCTAGGATATGTACACAACTGCTTTTTAGGATATCTACTTGGTTGTTTCCTACTCAAAAACTTTAATTATCCTTTAGAAAGAGTTAATCACGAAATAAAATAGTGGTTGGATAAGGATATTTCATCTGTGTCAAAGAATTACCTGAATATGAAGGGTACTCTCCACCATAAGGAATAGGTAAAGAAATCACATTTACATCCAATACTATAAATCTAGTTTGTGATTCAACCTAGTTGAATTCCATTCACCCCCACCCCACGCCAAATTGCCATGCTCTTGTGCCAATAGGTACCTCTGTAGCTATGTTGACTTTAGGTGGAAACTATTGGATTAAAGCTTCCATCAACACATTTCACCTGGCTAGTAAACATATTGTTCTAACCAAGCTATCATTTTGCAATCTTAAACAAGATTTTTTTCAATTCAGATTGCATCATCACCAGTTATTTAGTTATCTGAAGGAACATATTGAACACTTGGATGTCTAGCCAACAATATTTTGATCCCAACATATTATATTAGGAAAAACAAGAGCCAAAATTCAATCTACCTTAACATTTAAAGTAGAATAAACATTTGATAACAATGGTGATGATCTGAAGCCATATGATTTGACTAGGAAAAGATCCAAAATATTTTTATGCCTTGCAGACCTAAGGCTTGGCACTAGCATGGTTCTTCCTACAGTAGCTAGAGAGTAGACAGGCTACAACACCAAGAGCACATCATCTTCCACAACTAACCTCAGTTGATTTGTATAAGGCTTCCAACATGAAAGCACAAATGCCTATAGTGAACACAACAACTAACATCAAAAGTTCATTGAGAACAATGAACTTGCAGTTAATCCACATTAATCTCTAGAATAAACCTTTATGAAGAGAGAAACTAAATATACAATTAATAGTGTAAGGGCCTTCATTGAAATGGACAGGGGGCTTATAAATTTTTTCCCATGCAAATTTCCCATCACAACTTTGAAAGTAGATCATCCAAATGGCTCTTAAAAGGACTACCATCCAAATTCCTAGAACTAGAGCATAAAACAATTATAAATTTAGACACCTAAAACATGTCATATTGAGAATACTACCTATAATGGACTCCCTGAAGACCATATAACCCACCTTGGGCAGCCCTAGGGCTTCAATAGTGGATTTTACCACTCAAACAAGGGATATTTCTCTTTACAACCTCGACCGTCCATCCAAGGGACAGCCTCAAGAGGTCGTCCTACCAAGGGACGACCCTCAGTTAAGGCCATCCTACCAAGGGATGGCCCCCAGTCAGGTTCATCCCACCCCGAGATGGTTGTGCCAGAAGCAACATTAAAAAATAGTGGGATGTAACTAGCAACTAAAACTACCAGTTAAACCCGTGCATGAACTCATGCTACAATTCTATGCATGTGCATGAGCCTGATTTGGACAAAAAGCATGACACAATTAGTTTGCATGATATCTTGGAGAAAAGCATTTGCTTTCTCAATGCAAACTGATCCTTGGATTTTTCATGCGTAAGGTAGCACTATTATTAGATTCTTTTCAAGGAATCTATATAATAGTGCTCATCCCTCTTTCAAATATATACAGATATTTTAGATTTTGAGCAATGAAGTGGTGTCATATTTTGATCAAAGATCCAATAGCTTTCATAAGGACCGAAGTGTGATTACCTTGACTCCCTAAGAAGGCCATGTCGTTGGACTGCTCCAAGGGATAGAGGTGTGCATTTCCCTATTTCGTTCGACCTCACATACTCACTTGAGAGACCAATCCAGACCCACCAACTCATTGTAATAGTGCATCCAATCCACAAAAAACACCAACAAATCAAACTTGGAATCACCTCTAACATTGGCCTCGAGAAAATATCCACGAATTAGCGATCGTCTTGCTCAGATATGGCTCACAGGTATGGCCATCCTGCATAGAGATGACCTCTAGGTTTAGATCTAATTTCCTTATTTTTTGTTTCAATAGATCTTAGCAAATCCCCAAAAGTGCACTATATATGTTTTGAGAAGAGAATCAAATCTTCTCAATTTATTGTATTAATTGTATCGAAATGGTGAACTCCCTCAAGGAGATGCGATTGTAACCATATTTTTGAAAGAACAAGTTCTTACCAATAAAATGGACCCGCCTCCATATATTTTCTTGTTTTATCACGATGTTACAATTACATGCCCTTATTATTAATAGTTTGCATCTCGTGGTTTTGCAATCATACTTCTGTTAAAGGTGCATGAGTTTTTGGACACTTTAGTGGTGATCACGATGGGATCTAATACCTAATTATTATTCCTTTGACTAATTATTATCTATTTTTTATTGCAAGTTGCAGGTTTAACCATCCTTGCCTTAGACAACCCCTATTCTATGATCATATCTACTTGAGATGACCCTGTTCTGCAACTGTCTTAACTAGAGATGACCCTATTCTACAACCGCCCTGACTTGAGACAACCCTTGTTTGAAGTCATCTTGACTTGATACGATCATACGAATGGTAAAAACACAACTTATACAAATCGCATGTGAAGGAGAAAACTCAACTACACCCCCATCCACCTCATATCGAAGGCAGATAAAGCATATAGCTGGAACATCATCAAACATAGGCTTTCATAGTAAGTATGTCTGATCTATTCCTCTATGTTTTTGAACAAAATTTGTAAAAAATAAATAAATTACAGAGATTAGATAGGAAATATCATAGGTTTTGAGCTCTATGTCTGTGATCGTCTTTTGTCTAGATGGCCCCTGTCTTTGATCGTCTCTATATGATACGGTCCCTGCTAGTGATCGTCCCTATGCAGGATGACCCATGTTTGAAGTCATATTTCTCTGAGATGACCACATTTTTGCTACATACTAGACTGATTGCTTACTACCTAACCCCAATATAATCATGTAGGGTTCTACATACATTAGATTTTTGAAATTGAAACATTCTTTATTTAGAAATCTGGAATTAAAATGGTGTTTTCATGCATTAGTGAAAGAGCATAGAGTGCTAGATGATTTTTCCTTCTTCTGCATAAAAATAAAATGAACCCCACACACCACATCCCATTTTAACATCAATGATTTGTATTTCAGCACCAACCATTGATCAAATACAGCGATGATGGATTTTATCTCCACCTCATTGGCTTGTATATTGTTACTTCATACCCCATTTTTTTCCAAGGCTAGTCTAAGAACTATCATAAGGTGAGGACTAGTAGGACCTGGGCTCCCTCATTGGGTTTGGATTTCATCACCAAGCCTTGGTGGGTTTCACGGCTTAGACTTCATCACCAAGTTAGTGTGTGAGATCATATAGGTGAAAACCTTAAACTAAGTAAATATCATCAACAAAAAAAACAAAAACGTGAAATAGAAAAAGAACAAAAAACATCAAAACACACTTAAATAGTTTAAGGACTCAACTAAAACTTAAAAGAGATAATCACCTTGTTTTATTGTGTTTCTTTGTTGTTTGTTTGGGTAATCAAGACCATGGTAACTACACGCAGCCAAGCTCGATCAAGGGCTAGTACCATAAAAAAAATTCAATGAGGCATGGAACGCCTCTAAATTAGTACAGAGGACATGGCCATACCTGCATGGTGTACTGGTGCTCACATTCAAGCTTGAATACTAGATTAATGCAGCTTCCCTCGATCATGGGAAATAGATAGCTTATAGGGTTGTAAAGCAAGCGAAGGTTCTTCATATTAATACAAAGATAAATCAGCCTCGTACTACTGACCAGTTAGACCAAGCCCTTAGGGAGAATGTTGAAAAGCAAGTGGTGTTGAACCAGTTATGACTAGATAAACAATGCTTGGATGAGTAATATTAGTTGAGTCAGCAGAGACTACAAGAAAATAGGGTGTATCTAGAAAGGCTATTGTTGGCAATTTTGGGTACATTGGGTACATTGCCTTTACTTTAAGTGTAGATGTTGTCATTGATGTCAAGAAAGTCTTGAAGCAATTTGGTTTGGTGTCAAAGAATGTGTCTTGATGAAGGTTTCAGCATGGACAGTGAGTTTCCAAGAAGATCAGGGTAGCCCAGTTGCAAAAGATCAAGAAAAAGACAAGTAAGAAAAATTATGCAGGCAACTGGAAAAACTATCGTGATTTCGTGACATGTTTTAGGAGAGAGAAAGTGCTGGCAAAACTATCACGATTTCATGACATGTTTGAGGAGAGAGAAATTTTGGGCAAATGTGTCACGATTTCACGACATGCGGGAAGGCAGAGACGAAGTAGGCAAAACTATCGCGATTTCGCGACATGTCACATTTTCACGACTCGGACAGTGTAGGAAGGCAGAGAAAGAAAAGTGTCACGATTTCACGACATTCTTTAAAGGAGGTTGTACAGACGGAAAAATGTCACGATTTTGTGACATGTTGCAGAAGAGAAAGTTCGTAGTGTGATCTGTCGCGATTTCGCGACAAGATTGAAGAGAGAGAAAGTGATTCAGGAACTGTCATGATTTCGTGACATGATGCAAAGTTCCAAGTAAGGGCTATCGCATTTTTGCGACATGCTGCAGAGGTCGAGTTGAGGACTATTGCGATTTTGTGACATGCAGCAAAGGAAAGAGTCTGAAAGGATCGTTCCGTTTGTAAGTGGGGGTGTTGCCAGCGCGATGTCCTTTGGGGTGAGAAAGTCAGAAGTGTCATGATTTCATGACATGTAGCAAAGAGAAGAGCCGAAAGCTAGAAGTGTCATGATTTCGTGATAGGTAGTGGAGAAAGCGTACGAAAGCCAGAAGCATCGCGATTTTGCAATAGGTTGCAGGGAAAGCTTTCGAAATCTGAAAGCATCACGATTTCACGACAGGCTACAAAGAAGTTGTATGGATGCAGAAAGTGTCACAATTTCGTGATAGGTTGAGATGGCAACTTGCAGTTGGAGATGGTGTCACGATTTTGCGACAGAATCAGTTAACAAGTCTTAATCAGAAGAAGCGTCGTGATTTCGCGATGAACTGAAGAAGGAAGAGCTCGAAGGCGAAAGCATCGTGATCTTGTGACATGTTCCAGTTTCATGGGCATATGGTAGAAAAGAGCTCAAGGCAACGGAAGTGTCACGATTTCGCGACAGAAGCTGAGAGGAAGGGCATGAAGATAGAAGGGTCACGATTTCGTGACAGAAGAGAAGATGACGTCAGCAGAAGTAGAAAGTGTCACGATTTCACGATAGAAGCTGAGAGGAAGGGCATGAAGACAGAAGGGTCATGATTTCACGACAGAAGAGAAGATGACGTCAGCAAATACAGGAAGTGTCATGATTTTGTGACATAAGCAGAAAGGAGGTCGACAAAGGCTGTAGTGTCACGATTTCGTGACAACAGGCAAAAGAAGGCATACAGACGGCAAAGGTGTCGCGATATCGTGACATGTTGAAGTTTCGCAGGGACAGCTACAGAACCAGTGGTAGTTGAAGGACAGAGTTAACTTTGAGCCGACAAAGTTAAATTGTAGGCCGACGCAGCGACAGGGTTTTGCAGCCGACGTAGTTGAAGGGATATAGCGTACCGACTAAGATCGAATGTAACGATCTTGAGATCTTCTCTATAAAAGGAGGGCTACTTGGAGAGTTTGAAGGGAGATTGAAGTGTGCGTTCGAAGTGCGACTTTCGCAAAAGCAGAGTGCGGGGAGAAGTTCGATCGTCGAAGAGCAGAGTGTGCGAAGACATTGTTGTTGTGTTTGCACAGAGGTGCATAATTAGATATTTGATCGAGTGCTGTAATTGCACAGAGGTGCAAGTTCGAGGACAAAGTGCCAGACCGAAGGGCTGTGTTTTGGTGCAGATAAGAGGATCGACTATGCGGTGATAGAGTTGAGGACAGAGGTCTCCGGCCAGAGCAGGGAAGACAGGTGTCTTCTGTGGATTGAGTTCCACTTGCTAAGGGCTACAGAGGCAAAGGTTCTCTAGAGGATCACTAGATTAAGCGAGCTAGGGGAAGGTATCTCCTTTGGGTTGGTGCCCATAAACTTTGTAATCGGGACATGTTTCCCAAAATTTGAGGTGATAAAATTTAGTACAAATTTTATCCGTGGAGTAGCCCGCGTTGGGTGAACCACGTAAATTGCTATGTCTCTATTGTGGATGATATTTTGTGCATTGCTTTGATTTTTGTTTTGATACTGTTATATATTCACTGCATGTTTTTGAACTGCAAGTTAATCGAAAGAAAAATTGAAAAAGCGGTCTTATACTGTTCACCCCCCCTCTCAGTATAAGCTTGTGTTCTTCAATTGGTATCAGAGCGGGTCTCTCCCGAAAAAGCCTAACAGCTTGGAGAAGGATCTTTCAGAAGAACATATAGTTTCAGAAAAGAATGAAGAGGTTAAGTTCGATCTCTAAAGATAATTCTTCTGGGCTTTAAGATTTTCAGGGAAGAGAGTTTTGTTCTCAAGCATCATGACAAGAAGAAGAGACAGCAAGATCAATCTTCAGCTTGAAGAACGATGGATTCCAGTTGGTCACAAGAAGAACAATCATCCAAGGCATCAAAACAGGTTACATAATACTTTCCATGGCTACTGTTTCTCTTGCAAGGAATTTGGTCACAAAGCTATACATTGCATTAAATCCGTGAATAGCCATAGTCAAGAAAATGTTAACTCTTTTGCACCTCTTATGGATAAAAATGTCATGTGTTACAAATGCAAGAATGTTGGGCATATAGCAAGGATGTGCAGTTTGGATAGACCTAGCTTTAAGTTCACTAAAAAGAGAAATGAGATCAAGTCTAAGTCAATGATAGTTCAAACTGCTTTTCATGCTCAAGACAAAGTAGAGAAATGGTATCTTGATAGTGGTTGTTCAAAACATATGACTGGTGAAAAGGAAAATTTTTTGGTCTTAAAAAACACAAGCAGAGGAACAATTAGTTTTGGAGATAACAGGTCTGCTAAAATCTGTGGTAAAGGGACTCTTAGCTTGGATGGGAAGTCCAAAACTAAAAATGTGCTTTATGTAGAAGGTCTAAGACATAATCTTCTAAGTGTGAGTCAAATTTGTGATCAAGGACACATAGTATCTTTCTTTTCAGATAGATGTGAGATTCGTAAAGAAAAAAATGGAAAACTCATTGCTAGTGCTACAAGGACTCCAAACAATCTTTACATGCTAAGTGAGATAAAAAAGGAAAAGTGTTTTCTAACTCAAGAAGATGAGAGTTTGTTATGGCATAAAATATTGGGGCATTTGAGCTTTGATAATCTTGTCAACATTAGTAACAAGGAAGCAGTTAGAGACTTGCCCAAAATAAAAAGGCCCCATAACACCATTTGTGGTCCTTGTCAACATGGAAAATAGACCAGAACCAGTTTTAAATCAAAAGTGTATACTTCTTCAAAACCTTTAGATCTCATTCATACTGATTTATGTGGCCCCACCAGAACTCAGAGCATTCAGGGAGAAAGCTACTTCATGTTGTTCATAGATGATTATTCTAGAATGACTTGGGTTACCTTTCTCAAAGAAAAATCTGAAGCCTTTGAAAAATTTAAAGCTTTCAAAGAAATGATTGAAAATGAGACTGAAAAGAGAATCAAATGTTTAAGATCGGACAGAGGAGGAGAGTTCACCTCTAATGAATTTGTGGAATACTGTGAGCAATAGGGAATTAAGAGAGAATATTCAGCAGCAAGAACTCCTCAACAAAATGGAGTAGTTGAAAGAAAAAATAGAACTATTGAAAATATGGCTAGAGCTATGTTAAATGAGTCAAAACTTTCAGATGGTTTCTGGAAAGAGGCAGTCAGTACAACAATATACATTATCACCAAGGCCCAACTTAGAGTAAATCATCATAAAACTCCTTATGAGTTGTGGAAAGGAAGACCAGCTACAGTCAAACATTTCAAAGTGTTTGGGAGTAAGTGCTTCATCAGAAGGGAAGATCAGAATTTGGGTAAGTTTGATCCTAGGTGTGATGAAGGAATTTTTCTTGGTTATTCCAATAGAAGCAAGGCTTATAGATGCTTCAACAAAAGAATGCATACATTCGTAGAGAGCATAAATGTAACAGTTGATGAAAAGATAGGGATAAGAGAACCTGTCAAGGAAATCAGTGATGAAATCTGTCAAGAAGAATTTAGAGAGGTTTCAGATGAAGAAGAGGAAAAATAGCAGCTGCTTCCCAAAACTCCGTCACGATATGTTCAGAAACATCATCCCAAAGATTTGATCATTGGTGATCCAAACAGCAGACAAACTAGAAGAAGAGTCATTCCGTCACACGATTCTACAAATATTTCTTTATTATCTCAGATTGAGCCAAAATATTTCAGTGAGGCATGTGCAGATAAATTTTGGGTCAAAGCAATGGATGAAGAGCTAAATCAAATAGAGAAAAGTGAAACTTGGGATTTAGTTCCAAGACCTAAGGACAAGAATATCATTGGCACAAAATGGATATTCAGAAATAAACTCAATGAGGATGGAAATATTGTCAAAAACAAAGCCAGATTGGTTTGCAAAGGTTATGCTCAAGTAGAAGGTGTTGATTTCGAAGAGACGTTCGCTCTTGTTGCTCGTCTCAAAGCCATCAGAATGTTTTTGGCCCTCTCAAGCTTCAAAGCATTCAAGGTGTATCAAATGGATGTGAAATCAGCCTTTTTAAATGGAGTTTTGGATGAAGAAGTCTACGTAGAACAGCCAGAAGGCGTGTCTCTCTCAGATCAATCGGACTATGTGTGTAAACTAAAAAATGCCTTGTATGGGTTAAAGCAAGCACCTAGGGCTTGGTACTCAAGACTTGACAGGTACCTTCATGAGCAAGGTTTCAGGAAAGGTATGGCAGATAGCAATTTGTATATTAAGGATAAAGGAAATGATATGCTGATTGTAGTTGTCTATGTTGATGATATCATTTTTGGGGGAAATAATACCCAGATGTGCAAAGATTTTGCTAACACCATGTAGAAGGAATTTGAGATGTCTATGATTGGAGAGCTGTCATTCTTTTTGGGTCTTCAGATTGCTCAATCAAAAGACGGTATATTTCTCTCTCAAGGAAAATATATCAAAGAGATGTTAAAAAAATTTGGGATGATGGACAGCAAACTTGTATGTACTCCAATGACTACAGGGTGCAAGATGAGTAAAAATGATGAATCTCCAGTGGTAGATCAAAGGTTGTACAGATCAATGATTGGTAGTTTATTATATGTTACAGCTACCAGACCAGATATCATGCGAGGTTGTTGGATTAGTAGCCAGATTTCGGGCAGCTCCGAAAGACTCTCATGTTACAGCAATTAAAAGAATATTCGGATATCTGAAGGGCACTATGGACTTTGGGCTTTGGTATCCCAAAGGTGATGATTTCACTCTCACAGCCTATACAGATGCAGATTGGGCAGGCATTAATGATGACAGGAAAAGCACCAGTGGTGGAGCATTCTTTCTAGGAAAGAGTTTAGTTTCTTGGCTAAGTAAGAAACAACCTTCAGTTTCCTTATCTATGGCAGAAGCTAAATACATAGCAGCAGTGGCTGGGTGTACTCAAGTTCTATGGATGAAAACCACCTTGGAGGATTTCAAAGTCAAGCATGAACAACCCATCTCCATATTTTGTGATAATACTAGTGCCATAAGTATTTCCAAAAATTCGGTAATGCACTCAAGGACAAAGCATATTTCCATCAAGTATCACTTTCTAAGGGAGAAAGTGCAAGATAAGCAAGTCAAGGTAGAATATGTGTCTACTAAAGAGCAGATTGCAGATATCTTCACAAAACCTCTTCCAAGAGATACATTTGAGTATCTAAGGGAGAAATTGGGAGTTGTACTCCCACCCCAAAATTAATCACCTCATCAGGAGGTGGGGGAGGGACTAAGCTAAGAGGCTCATTCTTAGTCCCAAGCCCCAAAGGTGACCCTTTGCCATTGATGACAAAGGGGGAGAGATATGAGTAAGGGGGAGAGCTTCATAGTGAAGAAGAGAGCTTCAAGTCGGGGGAGCAAAAACTTCAAAGGCAGATTCTCGGTTGTTGGATCAGTTGTTTTCGGTTTTGGCTCTTGACTTGTGTTTTCGATTAAGGTTTGCCATCAATGACAAAGGGGGAGATTGTTGGCAATTTTGGGTACATTGGGTACATTGCCTTTACTCTAAGTGTAGATGTTGTCATTGATGTCAAGAAGGTCTTGAAGCAATTTGGTTTGATGTCAAAGAATGTGTCTTGATGAAGGTTTCAGCATGGACAGTGAGTTTCCAAGAAGATCAGGGTAGCCCAGTTGCAAAAGATCAAGAAAAAGACAAGTAAGAAAAAGTATGCAGGCGACTGGAAAAACTGTCGCGATTTCTCGACATGTTTTAGGAGAGAGAAAGCGCTGGCAAAACTATCGTGATTTCGTGACATGTTTGAGGAGAGAGAAATTTTGGGCAAATGTGTCACGATTTTGTGACATGCAGGAAGGCAGAGACAAAGCAGGCAAAACTATCGCAATTTCGTGACATGTCACATTTTCGTGACTCGGACAGTGTAGGAAGGCAGAGAAAGAAAAGTGTCGCGATTTCGCGAAATTCTGCAAAGGAGGTTGTACGGATGAAAAAATGTCATGATTTCATGACATGTTGCAGAAGAGAAAGTCCGCAGTGTGATCTGTCATGATTTCGCGACAAGATTGAAGAGAGAGAAAGTGATTCAGGAACTGTCGCGATTTCGCGACATGATGCAAAGTTCCAAGTAAGGGTTGTCGCATTTTCGTGACATGCTACAGAGGTCGAGTTGAGGACTGTCGCGATTTCATGACATGCAGCAAAGGAAAGAGTCTGAAAGGATCAGCGTCGCAATTTCACGATAGGCAATGGAGAAAGCATATGGAAGCCAGAAGTGTCATGATTTCGTGACATGCAGCAAAGAGAAGAGTCAAAAGCCAGAAGTGTCACGATTTCATGACAGGCAGTGGAGAAAGCATATGGAAGCCAGAAGTGTCACGATTTCGTGATAGGCAGTGGAGAAAGCGTACAAACCAGCATCTGATTTTATGACGTCGGGAAAGCTTTGGAAGTTGAAAGCATCGTGATTTCGTGACAGGCTACAAAGAAGTTGTACGGATGCAGAAAGTGTCACGATTTCACGACAGGTTGAGATGGTAGCTTGCAGTTGGAGATGGTGTCGTGATTTCACGACAAAAATAGTTAACAAGTCTTAAACAGAAGAAGCGTCGTGATTTTGCGACGAACTGAAGAAGGAAGAGCTCGAAGGCGAAAGCGTCATGATCTCACGACATGTTCCAGTTTCACAGGCATATGGCAGAAAAGAGCTCAAGGCAGTGGAAGTGTCGCGATTTCACGATAGAAGCTGAGAGGAAGAGCATGAAGATAGAAGGGTCATGATTTCATGATAGAAGAGTAGATGACGTCAGCAAAAGCAGAAAGTGTCACGATTTCATGACAGAAGCTGAGAGGAAGGGCATGAAGATAGATGGGTCGCAATTTCACGATAGAAGAGAAGATGACATCAGCAAAGATAGGAAGTGTCATGATTTCATGACATAAGCAGAAAGGAGGTCGACAAAGGCTGTAGTGTCACGATTTCGTGACAACAAGAAAAAGAAGGCATACGACAGGCAAAGGTGTCGCGATATCGCGACATGTTGTAGTTTTGCAGGGACAGCTACAAAACTAGTGGCGGTTGAAGGACAAAGTTAACTTTGAGCCGACAAAGTTAAATTCTGGGCCGACGTAGCGCAGGGTTTTGCAGCCGACGCAGTTGAAGAGTAACATTCGACTAATATTGAATGTAATGATCTTGAATCTTCTCTATAAAAGGAGGGCTGCTTGGAGAGTTTGAAGGCATCAATCGATGTGTGCGTTCGAAGTGCGACTTTCGTAGAAGCAAAGTGCAGGGAGAAGTTCGATCGTCGAAGAGCAGAGTGTGCGAAGACATTGCTGCTGTGTTTGCACAAAGGTGCATAAGTAGATATTTGATCGAGTGCTGTAATTGCACAGAGGTGCAAGTTCGAGGACAAAGTGCCAGACCGAAGGACTATGTTTTGGTGTAGAAAAGAGGATCGACTGTGCGGTGATAGAGTTGAGGATAGAGGTCTCCAGCCAGAGCAAGGAAGACAAGTGTCTTCTGTGGATTGAGTTCCACTTGCTAAGGGCTGCAGAGGCAGAGGTTCTCTAGAGAATCACCAGATTAAGTAGAGCTAGGGGAAGGTATCTCCTTTGGGTTGGTGCCCATAAACTTTGTAATCGGGACATGTTTCCCGAGATTTAAGGTGATAAAATTTAGTACAAATTTTATCCGTGGAGTAGCCCGCGTTGGGTGAACCATGTAAATTGTTGTGTCTCTATTGTGGATGATATTTTGTGCATTGCTTTGATTTCTATTTTGATACTGTTATATATTCACTGCATGATTTTGAACTGCAAGTTGAATCGAAAGAAAAGGTAAAAAGCGGTCTTATACTGTTCACCCCCCTCTCAGTATAAGCTTGTGTTCTTCAGCTATACCAAGAGAAATTGCAAAGAATCATGCATGAGGCGGTTCCCACACAAGTACATATAGGTAGTAAATTCAACATAAGTGCCTTGCGCACAAGCAAAAATTACCGCCTAGACCTAATAAAAACCACCCTCCTCGTGCACCTCCTCAAAACCATAGGCCCTTACAGCATCAAATCAACAATGCTCCATAGAATCATGAAGCCTATGAGGACTTATGGTCAGAATACCAGGATCAGGGGTACCTCGAGTTACATTATGAGGATATGATTGATGATCATAATCAACCACCTCACCCCATTAGGCATCTTCCACCTCCCCTTCCTCAAGGGCATAGGTGAGGAGATGATGTAATTTCTTTCAAAGCTTACAATATGCTCACTAAGCGCATTCAATCACTAGAAAAATAAGCTTTAGGAACAGGTTACAAGAAACCCACATTGAATCAAATTTGCAACAAAATACTACATCCTTCTGTCCCATATCCCTCATATTCAGAGCATTTTTAAATTCCCAAGTTAGACAAGTTTAAAGGGGATGGTGATGCACAGGATCATGTCACCAGTTTCATGAACTTATGCTTTGAACTTCAAGATAACGATATCTTGTTGTTGAGAATGTTCTTGATAACTTTCTCGGACTCAGCCCTAGAATGGTTCAACCTTTTACCAAGGCACAACATTTATAACTTTGAACAACTTGCAAATGCATTCCTGGAACACTTTTCATTCAAATTCAAGAATAAAACTACCTTGACTTATTTATATAAGCTTCACCAATTTGATGATGAACTAGACTTGGACTATGAAAATAGGTTGCGAGTGATCATGTCAAAGTTACCATTTGCCTTTCCTATGATAGAGCTCACTCACTTATTCACATAGAGTTGTTCCAAATGGATTTCATTTTTTTTACAACTCCAGCAATATCAAACATTCGAGGAAGCTTTGGCTCAGGCTAAGTTCATAGAGGATATCAATATTTAGGAAGAGGAAATTAAAATTCAAAAGAAGGAATGGAACAAAATCCCGAAAGGCAACCATGCTCAATGAAAACCCTTAGTGGTTAACCAAGTTGTTTTAAATGTTTTAGGGTCCACAAAGTCAAATCCGTCACAATAGGAAAATTATTAGGCCCAACCCCCTCTTGCATAGTATAATAGACCTCAAAAGAATTAGGGGCAAAGACAACAACACCATCAACCTCAAAATTACATGACATTGCTTGAGTCTTTGGCATCACTCTTTAATCGATTGTGTGAGGCCAAGGCTATCAACCAAATATCTTCCCTTTAGATCCTAATAAGCCCAAAACAAAGTGGTATCAAGAGGACCAATACTATCCTTATCATTGAGTAAATGGTCATGACATTCAATCATGTATCACATTTAAGAACAAAGTATAGGATATGCTCAACAAGAATGAACTTCAAATCAATAATCCTCTCACAACCAACAACCAATAGATGGGCATCTTTAAGGATCCACTACCTACACATGAGGTGTCGAAAGATCAAATCTGACAGGTGAATGAAATACATATATCCCTAACTAATCAAGGGTTTGTAGGGATGATAAATATTATGACACGAAATAGGAGGTATCCAAATCAAACTGCACCATCTACAGCCCAAATAAACATCCCTTCCACATCATAGCCTTTACTGTCAACAAATCCTATCTCAGGTCTTCCACCTCACCTGATGGTGATGATTAGAAGTAGACTTATTCAGAGTCTACAAATAACATTAGCTAGACTCTCCATGTATGAGCTAATACAAAAATTGCACCTACACCGTGAAGCTCTAGTGGAGATCCTGAAGTCAATTGAATTGCAAACCTAGGACCCCAACTCATTTGTTAATTTTTTAGGGCACATTCAACATTGTAGAGTGCCTATCATTACATTTCATGATCATGAGATCAAGGCAACTCCCACTACTAGGCCTGATCCTCCATTGCACATCATTACCAATGTGAATTGGATCCCCTATAAGCGGGTGTTGATCGACATAGGTTCCTCAATAAATATCATAACTACTGATGCACTAGAGCACCTTAGCCTTCCAACCTCACATATCATCGCATCTATATTCACTCTTTGAGCATTCAATGATGCTTTATGCTCCATCATTGGCACAATAGTCCTTCCTATTTAGGTTGGGCTAAATTCTATTCCTATGTTATACCATGTCTTGGAGGGTGTAATGTAGTACAATATATTTCTTGGAAGACCTTGGATGTGGAACATGAAGTGTGTCCCATCCATTTTGTATCAGTGTCTCAAATATATAGATGAAGGGCAAGTCCATGTAGTTCATACCAATATTGAACCCTTCAAGTATTGTAATGTGGTGCACCATCTGCAAGAGTCTATCTTTCCATCCATACATATAGATATCAGACCAAATGATCCCATCAAGAGTCTATATCTAGCACCACATTCAACCATAGAATCATCTCCATATCCACCATTACCATTAGTTTCTCTCGATATCCCTTTTTCTTCCTCAAATCCCCTAAGCAAGAGAAAGTTGAAGGAGCCAATCGAATAGATTCCTTCCTCCATTTCCACCATCTTAGCATAAGATACTCAAAATCCTATGGGTGTGAAATAATCATTTGCTGCTATGGATGATTTAATATAAGCCACACCCCCATCATCATCATCCATACCACCATAGGTCACGATTCATTTGGCCAATCCTAGACTTGTTGAGTATCTAGTGTAGAATGTCATATTCACTCCACTCATTGAGTCCATGTAGGACATGGGTAGGTCTCGCTTGCCATCACTACCCATTGGTACCATTGTGCCCTTGGGGGTGCTCCCAAATCAAATAAAATTTATTTATGGGGGCCTTGATGATTCCACAAGTTCATCACCTATGGTGGTGGATGATGATGAGCCATTTTTAGGGAATGTTACTTATCTGTCAAACCTATAATTTTCCCTATGGTAATTTCACCATTGCCATTGGCATGGGAATGGTCTTGGTCGGTATGAACAAGGTCTTCGACACCTTACCAGCCACAATATCAACTCCCTATAAATAAATTTGGCTTAGGGTATTCTTTGCATATGCCAAACGAAATCCTTGCAGACTCTCTCCATTGCCTAACCATAGGCTTTGAAGAAGAGATTTATGAGAATGAGTATGCTGACCCTAGCTATTTTCATCTGTTAGAAGATCATATCCTTGTTACAACAGTTTCTATTCAACCTCCTAACTCCCTCAATGAGACATCAGAAGAGTATGAGGATGAGATGAAAATAGTGTACCTCGATCCTCGCCATAGTCAGTAGCCTCCTAACCCCATCATTGAGGCATCATAAGAGTATGAGGATGAGAAATAATTAGCATATATAGGTCCTACCCATATACAGTGGATTAGCGATCAGGTTCGCATGAAATCTCTCTTGTCCTCTAATCGAGAATACATAAGTAGTTGGATATCTTCTATAGAGGAAGATACCAACGAGCAAGGAGAGTCTGGCCTAGACAATGACCTTGAGTCTGGCCTAGCAAGTAGTTGGATATCTTCCATGAGTCTGATGCAATATCCATTACTTCAGATAGCTCGAAGGATGCAACAATTGTTATTGTACCTATCAATAATCTTGATGAATTCTACCTTTGTATGTTCCCTAGGAGGATGCCCATTTTGTAGTAACTACTACTACAACACGATCCAGTCATCTTAGCTCCTCCTAGGCCTCATCCAGTCATTCCATCTCTACCTTAGCCACCTTTGTGGTATGCAAGGCCAATCATCTGTGATAGGACCTTTCTACCTAAGAATGGAAACCATCCACCATCCATTACTATGGTATCCATTGACCTTACCATGCCACTTCATAATCCTAGCCACCCTTCAAAACCTTTGCACCTCAACCATGAGGCCATTGATTTTTATCGCACTATGATTTTGCCATCACTCATAGAGTTCTTCCCTTGCAAAGAGATATTTTAGCCATTTCATTTCTCCCAAGGGTCGTCTAAATATGTGTGTCAAGTTGAGATCGATCCTGATGAAGAGATCAATTCTCCAAATCTAGTCGATGACATCCATTTTATCCCTATACCTCATCAGCTCGAGGAGAGATTCCATATATCAATTGAGGAAACAATTAACGTAGATATCGGCACTGATCCCACAGTTCTTAAAAATGTCAAGTTGGGACTCAGTTTATCTCTAAAGGAACAAGTTGTTATCACAACTCTCTTGAAAGAAAAGAGAGAAATATTTGCTTGGTCATATAAGGATATGTCGGGTCTTGACCCGAGTTTTGTCGTGCACAATCTGACGCTCGATCCAAAAGTTAAACCATTCAAGCAAAAACTTAGAAAGATGCATCCAACAATTGCATTAATGGTAAACATGAACTTCAAATATTATTGGATGCAAGATTCATTCAACCGATCAATTATTCTGAGTGGATCTCCAACATGGTACCCATAAGAAAACCCGATGGGAGGATTCACATATGCACAATTTTTTGTGACCTAAATAAAGCGACTCCTAAGGATGAATTCCCACTTCCTAACATCGATGCAACTACAATACATGAAATATTATCCCTCATCGAGGGTTTTTTAGGCTATAATTAGATTCAGGTAAATCCTGAAGATCAACCCAAGACATACTTTACCACACCTTGGGGAATATTTTGTTAGAAAGTCATGTCCTTTGGCCTTAAATATGTTGGTTCCACATATCAGTGGTCCATGACATACATCTTTCATGACTACATACACAAAATCCTATATGATTATATAGATGATTTACTAGCTAAATCTCTATTGCATCACAAGCACGTAGATGTTCTAAGGAAGGTATTCAATCACCTCATCAAGAATAATGTTAGACTTAACCCCAAGAAGTGTGGCTTTAGAGTTACATTTGAAAAACTCTTGGGTTTTATATTCTCAAACAAGGCATCAAAGTTAATCCCACAAAATTCAAAGCGATACTCAAAATGCTTCTCCCTACCAACCTTAAGGAGCTTTGTAGCTTACAAGGAAAGGTAACATCTATCAAATATTTTATACGTAATTGTCGGATAAATGTTGACCCATGAATAAACTACTACATTATGGGGTCCCATTTAAATGAGATGACGAATGTCAAAAGGCCTTTGATGAGATCAAGCAATATTTGGCATCCCCACTATTTTTAGCTCTACCTTGACTAGGTGTGCCATTTTTACTATACATAGCAGCTATCGACTTTGCTTTAGGGACCATGTTGGCCCAAAAGAATGAAGCAAATAAGGAACAGGTCATTTATTACATTAGTCGCACCCTGGTGAGCTATGATCTTAAGTACGCATATGTGGAGAAACTTTGCTTAGCAGTGGTATTTACCACTAAGAATCTATGCCATTACATGCTTAGTCAAACAATGTATGTTGTATCTAAGAAAAATCCTTTGTAGTACATGATGAGTTGGACGTATCATAACAGTCGTATCGCAAAATGGATCATGCTATTGATAGAATTTGATATTGAATTCATAAGCTAGAAATCTATCAAAGCTTAAGTAATTGTTGATCAATTAGAAGAGGCTCCTCCTCAGGATAATTAGCCTCTTACCATCGAGTTGCCTCACGATGCAGTTTTTGCATTATCCAACTCATAAAAACCAAAAGAACTAGAAAATCAAGCTGATATGACTCTATTCTTCAATGGTTCTAAGTGTGAGCAAGGGGGTGGCATGGTAATTGTGTTCTTCACATCATAAGGGGCTTCTATACCTCTATCATTTAAACTCAATTTTTCATGGACCAATAATAATGTTGAATACAAGGCCCTCCTTTTAGGCCTTCAAGTGGTTGTTGCCATGAAAATCAAGAAGCTAAATATCTTCGATGATTCCTTTCTCATTGTAAACCAAATCAAAGAGATCTATCAATGCAAGTGTCCAATCTTGTAGTTGTACAAATCCCTTGTAGATAAATTCTTAGCTAAATTGGAATGGTATAACATCGACGCAGTCCCTCACTCATCTAATCATTTTGCGGATACTATGGCTTCTTTGGGATACTTAATTCCACAAAACCCTTCGGATGACATCACAACCATCCATATCAAAACACTTTCATAATCAACAATTTTGCGTGAGGTTTCAAATGATGATGAAGCTATCCACATGATTCAAATTGAGTCGTACCAAGAATAGTTCTTTTGCATACACGACTTTCTGAACCATGCTTATTGGGGGTCTTTGATTCCAAATAGTCCTTTTGAGAACAACACAATGATCCATATTAAGGTTGTATCCCAATTGGTATTCGTACGGGATGAATCTCAAAGGGTGTAAGTAGTTATTTCAGTCAAGACTCAATAATATCAAAATTGGTTCGTCCAACTCAAATATTTCTTAAAGTTTGGTTATTCCTGTTGGGATTATCGCATCCCGTAAAACAACATTCAATCAAAAAGTGATAAAATATGTCTTATTAGGAGATATCTTGTATCGTCGAGGCTATGATGGTCTTCTCCTTCGTTGTCTAGAGCCCCAAGAATCTGCTTGTGAAGTTTCACAAGCTCACGATGGTATTTGTGGTGGCCATTTTAGCAGTATGGCTATCACTAAGTGCATTCTTTGAATGGGCTATTATTGGCCTACTATGGAGAAATATTATTGCGCTTATGTCAAGAAGAGCGTGAAATATGAGCATCATGCTAATATTTCACATGTACCTTCTTAGGTCTTGCAACCGATTCATTCGGTATGGCCTTTTTTGCAGTGGGGCTTTGATTTAATTGGGAAAAGCTCACCCCCATCTTTGGGCCATCACACGTTTATCTTAACAACCATAGAGTATTTTACCAATTGGGTGGAAGCAATCCCTCTTACCACTATGACTAGACCAAGAGTTGCAAAGTTTATACTCCATATTATCATATGCCATTTTGGTATCCCATAAAATATTATTTTAGATAATGGGCCTCCATTCAAGAACAAATATGTGCGAGCTTTGACTGCAAAGTAAAAAATTAAACACTGTTTTTATATGCCCTATTATCCACAAGCTAATGGGTAAGTAGAGGTATCGAACAAAATAGTTATCGTCATTCTTAATAAAATTATCAAAGATAATCATAAATATTGGCATCTACAACTGCCTCTTACATTATAGGCTTATAGAACTAGCATTAGGATGCCCACTGGGGAAACTCTTTTTTCGCTAGTATATGGCATTGAGGCCATTATGCCCTTGGAATTAGAGATTCCTTCATTGCGCATTTCACTCCAAGAGTTCATCGATGATGATACTACACGACAAGCTCACCTCAATCGATTGACCCTTCTTGATGAACAATGTGTTAATGCTCTTGAGCACCTCTGTGTCTATCAAGATCACCTTAAGCGAGCTTATGATATGAAAGTCCATCTTAGGGAATTCAAATTTGGAGATCTTGTTGTTAAAGAAAACCAACATAACTCGTACTTACCACCGCATTTACGAGACAAATTCACAATAAACTAGTTAGATCATTTATCATCACACAGAAGATAGGGCCTGAGACATATAGGTTAGCATCCATTGAGGGTGTTGTGGAGTCTGAACCTCTAAAAATTCTCCACCTGTAGCAATTTCATGCATAAATACCAACTCACAAAAGCTCCAAAGGCATTTAAGCTCTTTTTTCAAGTCACAAAAAGCTCCAAACGCATTTAAGCTCTTTGGTCAAATCACAAAAAGCTCCAAAGGCATCTAAGTCCTTTGGTCAAACTCACAAAATGCTCCAAAGGTATCTAAGCCCTTTGGTCAAGTCACAAAAAGATCCAAAGGTATTTAAGTTCTTTGGTCAACTTACAAAAATCCCCAAAGGCACTTAAGCCCTTTGGTCAAATAAAAAAATCAACCCAAAACAACAAAAATATCAAAAAATCATAAAAACACAAACATTGTATTTTTATTTTGCATTGCATTCCATCATGCATTTCATGTCACTGCATTAGGCATGTTCTCCCATTGCATTAGCATTAGGTCTAGTTTTGATCTTGCATTCTAGGTTTTGGCACCATGATTGTATTTTGGTCATATTTCCTAATCAACCTTATCCATAATCATCATTTGCGGTTTTTCTTATGAGATTTTACTTTTTAAGGGGTCCTCATACGATAGGGTAGATACCGGATGAATATCAGCAATGATGTTTAGACGGCCACTGACTATTTTATGTACACCTTTTAGTTTACAAAAGAACATAGGAAAAACCCCCACATTTCACATATTACATCATCCATATTCCCCTTTGTGAGTAACTATGTTTATCAACACAACTATTAAGTTACTATAGGGTGTTCACTAGGGTTTTTGGATATTCAGTCATTCCTAGTTTTCCTTCCAGATTGTGTAGAAAGCTATCTTGATTTTAGAAGGTAGGGTCTTGATTTGATAGTACCTTACATATCCCAAAATTCCAAACACATTCACACATTTAAAATCCAAGTTTGAATAAGGAAGGATGATGCTACAACGTAGTTCTTGCCACCCTGAGCGAAAGGTTTCCCTTGATCATCCTATTAGGCACATGGTCTAGGATGTTGAGAATTGAAAAAAATATAAGCTCCCCCTACCCAAAGCAATAAAATACCTTGCTCCACAAAAATGAGCAAGTATCCCCCTCCACAAAAAATAAATAAATAAATAAAAATGGTTCTCACCACTAAGAATATAACTCCTCTTGCTCCTCATCAAATGAGCAAGTATCCCAAACAATCAAAAGAAAATAATGGGGTTAGGAGCTTGAATCCCTGGAATCCCCAGTCATTCAGAAGCCATGGTATGATCTCCATTACATCAATGAATTGAATAAAACCCTCCTGGCAATGGAGTTAGTCTTATGGGTGGCAATATGTCTATCACATTAGCGGCCTTATTTTGTATAAACCAATGTTAGCTTGTGGATGAGCTAGCTTTTGGTGGCTTGTATAACCTAGTAGTCTAGTCCATCTACATCCAAACTCAGGATAATGATGACCATAAGGTGATACCCATTACAAAAATGGGTTGAATAAAACCTGCCTAGCAATGGGGTAGTCTTATGCATCGTTAATAAACATCACTATGCACACATAGGGATGTTGAATATTTGGGTCTTGCTAGCATACTTGTATATTTCAAAGTCCTGTGTAGTCAGTATACATATTTTGACTGATCAATTAAGGTGTTTGAATCTCATAAAACAATGGTGTTCCCTCATAGCATCTTATCGATCACCCATCCATCATCTATATTTTTATCATATTACATATGGTTGGCTTTCAAATGTATGACTTTTGTGAAAAGGTTAACATTTTGATTGATGGATTTTATACATTCAGTGGTGCTTATATATAGGTTTCTTTGCATCATATATTCATTTATTATGTTTTAGCATATAAACATAAAAATAAAAAAATTTACATTAATCATAACATTAGTACAAACATCTATGCATCCATACTACAATGTCTAGGCATACATCCATATCCATAATTACATCCATAACGTGCATCCATGCATAAAACAAAATGAGTCATCATCTTAAAATTCCCAAAGGCACTTAAGCCCTTTGGTCAACATTTAAAATCTCCCAAGGCACTTAAGCCCTTTGGTCAACATCAAAAAGCCCCAAAGGCACTTAAGCCCTTCGATCAACATCAAAAAGCCCCAAAGGCACTTAAGCCCTTTGGTCAACATCAAAAGGCTCCAAAGAAACCTAGATTTATTTGGTAAAAATCAAAAGGTTCCAAAGGTACCCAATTCCCTTTGGTCACCATCAAAAGGCCCCAAAGATACTTAAGCCTTTGGTCACATCATCAACAAAAGGCCCCAAAGGAATTTACACCCTTCAATCAAAATAAAAAATCTCCAAAGGTATTTAAGCCCTTTGGTCACCATCAAAAGGTTCCAAAGGTACCCAAATTTCCTTTGGTCACAATTAAAAAGGCTCCAAAGACACTTAAACCCTTTGGTCACATAAATTTACAAAATTTGAGTGAATCTCGTATCTAGTGATTTACTCTATAAACCTGACGATTATAGCGATTGGTTGTCCATGCAATTCAATAGGATGAGTAAATTACCATAAGATCACTCACCAAAAATAGTAATAAATGGGTCAAATCAAGGTTGTAATGAGGACATGCACCCTCTAAACTATCGAAACGGTCCTAGAAAAACCCAAATTAAATCATCTTGGTCAAATGACTTGTCACTTTCATCATTTTTCCATTTCCTTATCAACTCGTCGCTTGAGGGGGTAGTCATATTAATTACAAAATTCATAATCAACTCAATCATCAAACACTCAATAATTCAAGTTGCATTAGTTCAATAATCATTACCAAAGATAATCATATCCTTCTTGCTTGGGGAAGACAACAAGAAAAATTTTAAACAAACACCCATTCTTCACATTTTGAAAACATAAGGCCATAAGTTTGCCCATCGTTGAAAAGTCTGCCAAGATCAAGTATACCTCAAAGTCATGAATCCTGGCTGAAAGGTTTACTAAACTCAAGTTCTTCAACTTATCATAAACAATGATTCAAAAATACTTGTTCCTTCCATGATTGGGGCATTTAACATTGATCAGATCAATGAACAACATCAACCCTCAATTTGACTATGGGTCATCTATTTTTGCTCTGTATTGTGTTTCCACACAATGCATCCCAAAAAGGGGCATATGTAGACAACTAAAACATGTCACATTGAGGAGACTACCTATAATGAACTCCTTGAAGACCATATGAACCACCTTGGGCATCCCTAGGGCTTAAACAGTGGTTTTTACCACTAAAAAAAGGGATATTTCCCTTTACAACCCTAATCGTCCATCCAAGGGATGACCTCAAGAGGTCATCCTACCAAGGGATGGCCCTAGTTGAGGTTGTCCTACCAAGGAACAGCCCCTAGTCAGGGCCATCCAACCTCAGAATGACCGCGTTAGAAGCAAAAAAAAAAAGTGGGATGTAACTGGCAACTGAAACTACCAGTTAAACCCGCACATGAACTCATGCCACAATTTGTGCATGTGCATGAGCTCGATTTATACACAAAGCATGACAAAATTAGTTTGCATGATATCTTAGAGAAAAGCATTTGCTTTATCAATGCCAACTGATCCTTGGATTTTCCATGCGCAAGGTGGCACTATTATTAGATTATTTTTTAGTAATATATATAATAGTGCTCACCCCTCTTTCAAATATATACAAAGCTTTTAGATTTTGAGCAACGAAGTGCTATCGGATTTTGATCAGATTTCCAATAGCTTTCATAAGGACCAAAGTATGATTACCTTGACTCCCTAAGAAGGTCATGTCATTGGACTACTCCAAGAGATAGAGGTATGCATTTCCCTCTTATGTTTGACCTTGCATACTCACTTTAGAGACCGATCCAAACCCACCAAGTCATTGTTACAATGCACCCAATCCATCAAAAACACCAATAGATCAAACCTAGAATCACCCTCGATATCTACCTTGAGAAAAAATCCACAGATTAGCGGTCATCTCACTCAAAGACGACCCATATGTATGGCCATCCCGCACAGCGATGACCTCTATGTTTAGATGTTTTTTCCTTATTTTCTATTTCAATAGATATTAGCAGTTTTCTTGTTTTACAATTTAGCTTAATTGGATTTTTTTTATGCAAGAATTTACCAAATTTATATTATTTATCGCTTTTGATTATCATTGTATTCGCACATGTTATTAACCACATTTACTTTCTTGTGTGCAGGTTTCAAGTTTCTACAGGAAGGAAAGAGTGCAAGAAACAAATACCATCATCCCTCGAGGAGGTGTGAGAGAACCCCAAAAGTGCACCAGATTTGTTTCAAGAAGAGAATCAAATCTTCTCAAATTTTTATCGTATTAATTGTATCGAAATGGTGAACTCCATCAAGGGGATGTGATTATAACCATATTTTTGAAATAACAAGTTGTTATCAATAAAATGGACCTGCCTCCATATATTTTCTTGTTTTATCACAAAGTTATGATTACATGCTCTTATTATTCATAGTTAGTTTACATTTCATGATTTTGTAATCATACTTTTTTTAAAGGTGCACAGGTTTTTTGACACTTTAGCTAATCCACATTAATCTCTAGAATTAACCTTTGTGAAGAGAAAAACTAAATATACAGTTAATAGTGTAAGGGCCTTCATTGAAATGGATATGGGGCTTATAAATATTTTTCCCAGCAAATTTCCCATCACAAATTTGAAAGTAGATCATCCAAATGGCTCTTAAAAGGACTACCATCCAAATTCCTAGAACCAGGGCATAAAACAATTATAACAACCTCCTTCAAACCATACTGAACATTTTTTAAATATGCCTCTAAACAAATCATGGTTCTAGCCCATTTAGCTAATTTTGTACATGGAAGGTCATTTGGTATCGACACAACATATTCATTGGTCTTATATGTGACAATAAAGTGCCCTAGTGCTATTGCTCTAGGTGTTGCACCTCACATGGCTCATACTCAATCAAGAACCAAGATATGGAAGGTTCCCTAGTGCTATTGCTTTGGGTGTTGCCTTGCACATGGATGACTTCAACAGATTAGATTATCTTAAACCACTCAAACAAAAAGAGACTAGATTTAAAAAATGTTCCAAAGGTAAACTATTTTTTGATGAATTGCTTAGTATTGGTTGTGATGTTGGCATATGATGCTGACCATGTGCCTTCTACAACTATTTTTAATATTTTCCAGCTCCACAATTCAACTACTTTTTGTTAGGTATCAATTTTGTTTTAACTGTTTCTTTCATTTATTTTTCCTTTTTATTTCATTTTTTCCATGATGTATTTGGGATGTTGTTGCTGAACAAAAAAGGAATTATTAGAGCCTATTGATACAATATATTGGCTACACTTTCACAACAATTTGGCTGTAATTATTTTATGGCATATTAGTTACACTTTTACAGCAAGTTGGTTGTAATATTTTATGGTGTATTGGGTGCATTTTTTATTGCATATTGGCTAAAATTTTAACAACAATCTTATATATAAAAGAGCAATATTTCTTAATATTGTTTGTTGTTGTAACTTTAAGTTATATGGACTGTTTTATTCTATAAAAGCTCTTTTTTTTTGTGAGAAGATTTTAAGTGTTTGCAATTTAACAATTTTCACCTAGTCACTACCTTGATATCCCTTCTACAGGGACTTCCTTGCATCTTTTGTTGTTCTAGCATATGCTATTCTTGGAAAAAGGATCTTATCAATTGTATGTGATATAGTGCCATGAGTTTTTCTTCTTAGCTTCTCCTTTGGCTTGTCTATTAATATGAAGCAAAAAATCCCAATATCTGGTTCTTCATAATCAATCTCCACAATTTCCCATCAATCCTTCCTTGTCAACAAGGTTCTCATTTTAATACTCCAATATTCATAATCAGCTCCATTCAATTATGGTATTGGAAGTGAATTAGTGTTGGCTATGTTCAATTGTGAGAAAGAATACCAACAAAAAAACTTCAACCCAGATTTTGATTTACCAAGGCTCTGATACCAATTGTAGAAAATAAGAGAAGAGCAAGGTAACTCTCTCTCATTTTCTACATGTGATACTTTTCATTATAAATTTGCCATCCATATTTTTTTAACAAGTACAATTTTTTGGCCTGTATTTTACTAATCAAAGAACATCTCTTGAACTTTTTAGCCTATAGACTAACACAAATCGGTGTTAAATTGTTAGCGTACTATTACAATAGTGTTGTTTAGTTAATTTGTTATTTAACTTTAGCACCTTGTTGCAGCGGCATCCTGTTGAGATGCGCCCAACTCGGGCTAATCCAGGAGTGTTGTTAATGCCTGCTGTATTATTTAAACTTTGATGAATAATACAATTGTTAGTTCACGTTTTCTACATGGTATCAGAGCCAGATTGCAGCGAGAGAAGCGTAGGGGAGAGGACGCGATTGTTTTTAATCTGCTGTGCTGGGAGAGGACGAATTTTTTGCTGTGCGGGAGAAGCATATTTTTTATTTTTTTTCTTTTCCTCCACACCGCGCGCAATCGCGCGGCGTTCTGTGCAAGTTTTTTTTTACCTGCAGCTCGCAGAGACTGGTTCGCAGGCAGGAAATTTAAAAAAGAAATAAAAAAATTAGCGAACCGCGCTCGCTGTCACGCAGAGGAGGGGGACGTCCGCACAGGAGGCGCAACCCCCCCCCGGCTGAGCGGACGCAGTGCCGCTCACAGCCACGTCGGAGGAGCTCGTGCATCCCACTAGGATGCAGGGCGCGGTGCAGGGGACGCAGATGTCTCGTCTGCGCGCAGGTGCGTAGCGCCACTGTCTCGCGCAGTCGCGAGGGGACGCGGACGCATCGTCTGCGCGAGGCCCCCCCCCCCCCCCGCGTGATGCGCAATTTGCGCACGCGGGAACCCCTCCCCCAAAACCCCCCGCGCGGGAATTGGAATTTAAAATTTCGCCTGCGGGGTATAAATCCCCCCCCGTGTTTTCGCAGGTGCAGCGCGAAACGCGCTCCCCCCTGCGGAAGGAGGCCGACGCAGCGCCCCGCCCGAGGAATTTTTTTTTTTTTCTTCTAAAAAAAAAAGAAAAGAAGAACGTCGGGGAACGCAGGCCGCAGGCGGGAAACAGCAGCACGCGAGGCCGCAGCAGCAGAGGAGGACCATCCGGTGTTGAAAAGGGAGGAGGTCCGCTGATCTTCTCGGATCAGCCCGCTGGCTCACGTGGTTGTGAGCCGTGCGGTAAGGCTCAGGGAGCCTGCAGGTCGGGGGTTCAAAACCCGTCGACTCCCCCCCAAGGTATAATTTTTTTTTTCAAAGTTGTTTTTTTAATTATTATTTTTTTAATTAAAATTTTTAATTTTAATTTTTTTTTAATATAGTTTTAAACTTTATAAATTAAAATTTAATTTTAATTTATTTTTCCTAAAGTTTTAAAACTATATAAATTAAAATTATTTATTTTAATTTTAAATATATAATAATTATTAAAAATGCTTTGTTAAAGAAATTTTTAAGGGGGGATATTTTTTTCAAAAAATCAAAGGGGGATTGTGAGTAATTTTTTGAAAAGGCAATTTGGTGAATTGTAAAAGGTGCATTTTCGGCTGTGACCGACACCTAGTGGGTTATTCTTGTGGGCATTTTTTTTTGTTGTATGTTGCATATTTCATTTTTGCACTATAACATTAAAAATTAAAATCAAACACTCCCTAAGTCCCCGAAATAATTAAAACCCATCCGTGCAATTTATTGCACTGCAGCGTTTGGTATTTGTGATACCTCTGGCCAGCACTTACAGGTAAAGCTGTCGTGATTAGGCTACCGTATCCGCCGCCTAATATAGCTGCTACAACGACGTCTGAGCTTGTTCTCTATAAATCGTCGGGGAGAGATAAGTTTGCCAATTTTTGCATTTTTTACTCCATCCACTACCCTTTATGGCACTTGTGTTTAGGCGTAAATCCTGATGAAGTATTCTTCATAGTGTTTAGGGGAAGTTACGCCCCATGCATGAGAAGAATCTTCTATGGTAGGTGCCATCAACAAGGCGATTTCCTTTCAGTACCTCTTATGTTCCACGTATCGTATGATCTCTAAAACTCACCTATAGTCTCCCTCATGTAAGGGCGGGTGATTTTTGTTGATCTTTCTAAATACCTATAGTTTCCCTCATGTAAGGACGGGTATTTTGTTCGATATATTGGCCTAGCAAAAGGTATATCGAAAGGGGGACCAATTGGTGATATAAGGAACCTTCACTATGGCCGTTGTTGCAAAGTTAATGACTGATCCGCATCAGTTATTGAAAGGTCCAAATTATACACCATGGAAACATAAGATGAAGGCTATTCTCCAAATGGAAGATTTGTGGGATATTGTTCTTGGAGTAGCAACTAGGCCTTCACCAACAGCAGGATCCACAGGTCCTTCTGCAGATCAGATAGCTTTTGACAAGAAAGACAGTCGAGCAAAGGTGCTCATTTTGTTTGTTGTTTCAGATGAAGTGCAACCTCATATAGCTAACAAAGCAAGTGGTAAAGAGGCATGGGATGCCCTTCAAACCATCTATGAGGGAAAGAATGATTCCACCATTCTTCATCTTCAACAACAACTTCATAACCTGAGTTTGAGACAGGGTGAAACAGTTGAACTCTTTCTGTGCCGAGTGTCTGAGTTGAAAGAGAAATTGAGTTCTTTGGGAGATATTGTGGATGAAAAGCTTCTCATTTCACTTGTGATGAGAGCTTTGCCTTCTTCATTTGATATGTTGATCACCTCCATCCAGATGTCTCAACGACAAATTACCTACATCGAGTTGGTCAATCTGCTTCAGCAACAGGAGGCACGCCAACTTCACAAGGATGATTCTTCCAATATAGCCCTATACACCAACAGGCAGGGTTCTAGGAAGAAAGGTAATGGGAAAAAAGGAGGCAGAAAGAGAAAATTCTCAACAGGATACGAAAGGAAAAGGCAAACAACCTCAACAGAAGAAGAGGTGGTGCAAGATCTGTGAGAAAGACAACCATGACACCAACAGGTGTTGGCATAAGAACAAGCAGAAAGGCCAAAACAAACCACAAAATAAAAACAAGCAACCCCAAGTGAATGTTGTTGTTGAAGAATCTGACTCAGATTTTGAATGGGCACACAAGGTGCTCATGACTACCACAGATTCCACACAGAGGGATCCTATTTGGTATGTCGATTCTGGAGCTAGCAAACATATGACTGGCGACAGATCGTGGTTTGAATCATTTGTGGCCAAAGAGGGCAAACCTGTCACCATTGCTGATGATAAAACCTATAGGGTTCAGGGAGAGGGTACAGTTTCAGTCACTCTTCCTGATGGCAAGTGTCAGATTGACAAAGTCCTCTATGTTCCGGGATTGGCCAACAATTTGTTGTCGATGACACAAATCCCGGACAGAAATATGGTTGTCAACTTTCGTGTTGAGAATGGAAAGAAGTGTTGTACCATTACCGGGAAGGGTAAGCAGATTGCAACAACTTCATATAAGCACGACTTATTTGCACTAGATGTTATCTCTACTCCACATGTTGCCATGACTGTCTCTACCAAGGAGGCAACTTCCCTATGGCACAAGAGATATGGGCGTCTTAGTTCTGGCTACTTACTTGAGCTCAGCAAGTATGAGATGGTAAAGGGTATTCCTTCCATTTTTGCCACATTGCCAGTGTGCTCTGACTGCTTGGCAGGAAAGCAACATAGAGTACCATTTGAGAAGAGCTCTACAAGAGCACAAAAACCTCTGGAGTTAATTCACACCGATCTGTGCGGTCCTTTCACACCCAACGAGCTTGTGGAGGGAAGAGGTACTTTCGATTATTCATAGATGACTACTCACGAAAGATGTGGGTTTTCTTTCTCCAACTGAAATCTGAAGCTTTCTCATTCTTCCAGCAATTCAAGAAATCCGTTGAGAAGGAGTCAGGAGCTTCTATTAAAACCCTCCGCTCAGATCGAGGGGGAGAGTTTACCTCTAATGAATTTTCTACATTCCTAGATAAGCATGGAATCAAGAGACAGTTAACAACTGCCTATACTCCTCAGCAAAATGGATTTGCTGAGATAAGGAACCGTTCTATCATGGAAATGGTTTGTTGTATGCTCATAGGAGCTACTCTTGGGCAACAATATTGGGCAAAAGCTGTCACCACTGCAGTGTATCTATTGAATAGGGCTCCCACAAAGGCCCTAAAAGGAATGACTCCACAGGAAGCATGGAGTGGTCGAAAACCCTCCATATCTCATCTACGTATTTTCGGATGTCACGCTTTCATGCACATACCGAAAGAGAAAAGGAAGAAGCTAGATGAGAAAACACTGAGATGTATTTTTTTTGGTTATTTTGAGCACTCTAAAGGATATCGATTGATAGATCCTTTGACCAAGAAAATTCATATCAGCAGAGATGTCTTTGATGAAGCTTTCACATCACAGAGCACATCTAAAGTACACCAAGATATTGTGGAACCTAAGGAAGAGAAGATTCCTTCGTCAACACAAACAGGAGGTCCTTCTACATCTTCTTCACCACCACCAAAGAAGAATCCTAAATGGTGTACAAATACAATCAGAGACGCAAATTTATCCACTCCTCCCAATTTGAATTTGGATAGACCTCGTACACGCAATATGGCTCAAAAGGAAAAAGAAGCCAAAGAAACTAGTGAGGTTGATGATCTTTGTCAATCTTTTGAGGAACTTTCTGTAACTCCAAGTACAGAAGTTGAGGATATGGATATTGATGATGACAGGGCATTCATGTCTACCATAGATAGTCTTGAACCTGCATCAGTGCAAGATGCTCTCGGTGAGCCTCAGTGGAAGGCCGCTATGGATACAGAGTATGAGTCTTTGATGAAGAATAAAACTTGGAAGCTTGTTGATTTGCCGCATGGAAAGAAACCCATTGGCTGCAAATGGGTATATAAAGTCAATTACAAGGCAGATGGAACAATTGATAAGCATAAGGCCCGTCTTGTTGCAAAGGGCTATGCTCAAAAAGAAGGCATTGACTACGAGGAAACTTTTGCACCTATTGCTCGGATGACCACAATTCGGGTTATGTGTGCTATGGCAGCACAATATGGGTGGAAAGTTCACCAGATGGATGTCAAAAGTGCCTTTCTAAATGGTGATCTCCAAGAAGAAGTCTATATGACTCAGCCTAAAGGATTTGAAGTGGAAGGCCAAAAGCAGAAAGTTTGCAAATTGGTCAAATCCTTGTATGGTCTGAAACAAGCTCCTCGAGCTTGGTATATAAAAATGGACAATCACCTTATGCAGCATGGATTTAAGAGATGTCCGTTAGATGCAAACCTCTATTTCAAGAAACAGGGTTCCGAGATAGTGTTGCTTGTACTCTATGTGGATGATCTCGCTCATTACAGGGAGTTCGAAACTATGATCTCTCTTGTCAAAAGAAACTTGTGCAAATCTTTTGAGATGACGGATCTCGGACTTCTCCATTACTTGTCTTGGTCCGGAATTCAGCCGGAAGGAGCACTCCATCAAAGTGTCTCGGAAAAAAATATGCCAAGACATTGTTGGAAAAATATTGCATGACTGATTGCAAGCCAATGGCAACTCCAATGGAGAATGGACTTCAGTTATCGCGATATGATGATTCACCTCAGGTTGATGGTACTCTCTATCGGCAGTTGATTGGGAGTCTCATATATCTGACCAATACTAGGCCGGATCTCGTATTTGCTTGTCAACTATCTTTCGAGGTTCATGCAGGAGCCTAAGACCACTCATTGGAAAGCAACAAAACGTGTTCTTCACTATGTCCGTGGTACTATGGAATATGGCCTAGAATACAAGAGGAACAACAAATTCTTCTTGCAAGGATACACGGACTCCGACTATGTCGGATCATTTGATGATCGCAAGTCAACTTCTAGATACATTTTTCATCTGGGATCCGGTCCTGTCTCTTGGCATAGCAAGAAGCAACAGGTGGTTGCTATTTCATCAACAGAGGCAGAATATCACGTCGCACATGAAGTCGTGTGCGAAGTGATATGGTTACGTCGCATTTTGACAAGTATGGGCCATCCATCAAAATCTCCAATACACTTGTTTTGCGACAATCAGGGTGTTCTGAACCTCTTCAAGAATCCAGTCCATCATGAAAGAACAAAGCACATTGACACACAATGTCATTTCATTTGAGATGAAGTTCCAAAGCACCGAATTTAGCTTCAGCACATTCCCACCGATGCTCAAGTTGCGAGACATTTTCACTAAGGCACTTGGACGTGTCAAATTTGAATTGTTTCGCAGCTCACTTTGTATTGCAAAATGATGTAAGGGGATGTTAGTAGTCTAGTATAGCTATTAGTTATTACATTACCCAAATAATGTAATAAAGGGGTATGTTAGCATACTATTACAATAGTGTTGTTTAGTTAATTTGTTATTTAACTTTAGCACCTTGTTGCAGCGGCATATTGTTGAGATGCGCCCAACTCGGGCTAATCCAGGAGTGTTGTTAATGCCTGCTGTATTATTTAAACTTTGATGAATAATACAATTGCTAGTTCACGTTTTCTACATAAATAGAGATCAACTAGAGGAGATGAGAAAACGATTGCTATGATTTACTTCCTAATAAACTTCTAAATATTATTCAGCTAGTTTTTGTGAGATAAAATATAACAAAAAGGACTACAACACAATTGAAAAAATTGACCTCTTGTTTATAGTATTGTCTATGTTAACCATGAATATAACCAAGCTCATGAGACAATTTGTTTTGCCAATCCATTTGAGTACATCTCATTTTATTTTATCATTCATGCAACAATTTGAAATCCACTCATAAGACATCATCAATGATTAAGCTTACAATATTTAATTGTGACACCCTTATATCACAGTAGAAACACTTTTCCCTTGAATTTGGACTTAGAAGTTTTGAAATCTTCTTCTTTCTTGGCAGGTTGGTCTTTTGTCTTCTTCAAAAAATTATTTTGGTCTAGAGTTTAAGCTACCAGTTTCCATGAACTAATGGGGGCAATCTGCTTTTTTTTTTTTTAAAGCAAAAAACCCCTTGCGGGGCCACCTTGGTCTAAGAGACTATGACCAGGGGTTCTACACCATCAAAGTCACCCGGGGGTCGCACCCAGCCCTGCCCGCACCAACATTATCAATTGGATTTTGGGTACCCAATTCAGATTTTTGGTAGGGTGGAGATTCGAACTTGAGACCTCCCTTGGAGGATTTCCCTCTCCTCTCCAACTCACCTATAACACCTGGGTGGGGGCAATCTGCTTTGGCTGCAAATACTATAAGCTCATTTATTACACTGATATTTAGAACATCTAATGACTCTTTAACATGTGGGATTAATGGAATCTGGTGAAGAGAACCATGCACTGTAGATTTTTTAAAGATGAAACTTTAACAGGTAGTTTAGTCCCTGGTATACATAATAAAAGAAGACTATGCATCATTGCATATGACATACTACTAGATATCTAGGACAAAATATGTGGTTTTGAATAAAAACTAAGCAATTATAGCTCCAGCAAAGAGTAATATTTGAAACCCTAGTGTCTCCCATTTCTCCCTCTAAACCACTTTCTATTTTGTGCAGGTTGTGCTTGGAGAACAATATTATTGTCTTTACTTTTAATAGTTGGATCATCCTCAAGACTCAAAGAACCAAATCTAGCAAAGTCAATTGGGTTAATATTTTATGTCCATCAAGTATCATGGGCAAAGCTTGGCTAGGAGCAGCCAGGTATTTCAACTATGTTATCTCTATTAATAAATAAAAGTTGTGTTTTTGATTAGATGTACAAGATGACATCGTTGGAATGGTCAATGATGCATACAAATTGTTCAATGACAATTGCTCAAAGAGTGGACAAGAACTATGAGATCATGATATTGAGTTCTAATCATCTTATGGAGCAGTTCCTACTGATGAATATCATAGGTTGCTCAAAGATGCCAAACGACCATTATACCCAGGTTGTACAAAGTACACAAAGCTATCGACGATCACTAAATTGTATAATCTCAAAGCAAAACATGGTTGGTCGGATAAAAGCTTTGGTGACTTATTGGAGTTATTGAAAGATATGCTCCCAATCGATAATACAATTCCAGAGTCCACATATGCGGTGAAGAAAATGATGAGGCCATTGGGATTAGATTATGTAATGATACATGCATGCATCAATGACTATATTTTATATTGGAAAGATCATGAAAAGAAGCAAGCTTGTCCAACATGTGGTGCATCTCGATGGAAAGTTGACCCTCGTTCACAAAAGGTATGCATTAATGTTCCTACGAAGGTGTTGAGGTATTTTCCCATTATACCAAGGTTGAAGAGAATGTATAGGTAAGGGATTTTATTATATCATTAGATTTGTTGTGTTTGTTTCTTTCAACATTGTTAGATGTGGCTGAAGTGAGTTGCTTTCTTCCTATAGCTCTACAAAGGTTATAGAGAATATGAGGTGGCATTCCCAGCACAGGAGTTTAGATGGCAATATGCGACATCTAGTTGACTCCCCAACATGGAAAACTATAGATGTTAAGTGGAAATATTTCACCGACGATCCATGTAGTGTATGACTTGCAATGGCAACCGATGGGTTCAACCCTTTTATTGACTTTAGTACTGCTTATAGTTGTTGGCCCATTGTGTTGGTCACTTACAACCTCCCACCATGGATGTGGATGAAGAGGAAATATTCAATGCTCACCTTGTTAATACCTAGCCCCAAGCAACCAAGCAATGATATTGATGTTTATCTATAGTCGTTGGTTGATGACTTGCATGAACTATGGACTAAAGGAGCAGAAACATATGATGCATTTTCCAATACTATGTTCAATATGAGAGCAATAATGATGTGGGCTATCCATGACTTTCCTACTTATGGAAACCTATCAGGATGTATGACAAAGGGAAATGCAACATGTCCAATATGTGGGGAGAACACCTGTGCAAAATATCTTAAATGTAGTAGAAATATGACTTACATGGGTCACAGGAGATTCCTTCCTCCAGATCATTTGTTTCATTGTTAAAGGGCATCTTTCAATGGTAAACAAGAGCTCGATAAACCACCCAAACCTTTAAATGGGATGGAAATACTAAAAATAGTATAGGGAATCCCACCAAATTGGGGAAAGAGCAACTCAAATAAAAGGAAATGCAACATGGATGAGGATAGCGTGTTTGTTCCTGTAGTAGGATGGAAGAAGAAATCTATATTCTTCAATCTACCGTATTGGGAGGTATGACATGCAACTTTCTTTCTATATCTATTGTTATATCTCTCAATGTTAAGTAATTTATGTTTGATGTTGCTATCTATGAACAACATATTCTAGTTCATCACAACTTGGATGTGATGCATGTGGAGAAAAATATCTATGAAAGCCTATTCGAAACACTGCTAGGTATCGATGAAAAGTCAAAGGATGGCAAAAAATCCCATGAGGATTTTAAAAATATGGGTATCATGAACACATTGTGGCCAATAATGGATGGAAACAAGACATATCTTCCACCAACACCCTACAATCTATCAAAGGTTGAGAAAGAAAGGTTATGGCATACACTATACAATATGAAAGTACCAAATGGATATAGTTCAAATATTAAAAAACATGTTTCTATGAAAGAACTTAAGATCCAAGGCCTGAAATCACATGATTGCCATGTTCTCATGCAACAACTTCTTTCGGTAGCGCTACAACATTTGCTTGATAAGCTAGTGCGACAAACCATTTGTCGGTTGTGCATGTTCTACAAGGATATATGTGCTAAAGTGGTGGATCCCGTAAAAATAGAGAAATTATCAAAAGAGGTCATGGAGACGTTATGTTTGCTTGAAAAGTACTTCCCCCTTTATTTTTTGATATCATGGTGCACCTAACTATTCACTTGGTGTGGGAGGTTCATCTATGTGGACCTGTACAATATCGATGGATGTACCCTTTTGAGAGGTTTGTATGCATTCATTAGTTTCATAAACCACCATTTTTTTAATTTTTGTAGTGTCTCATCTAATCAAAATTGTTTGTTTCCTTTCTTAGAATTATGAATATTTTTAAGGGGTATGTAAAGAACCGAGCTAGGCCCGAAGGTTGTATTGCCAAACATTATCTTGTCAAGGAATCTGTTTCATTCTGTGTGGACTACATGAGAGGTACGGAAGAAATTGGCGATCACCTTGGTCACAATGAGGTATGGAGTGATGAGGATGAAGAAACTATAATCTATGGGAGGCCTTTGTCCAGTGGTGAAGACTTTGATTTGGATGAAACTTCTTATGAGCAAGCCCATCGATGTGTTCTCTTTAACATGGATGAAGTTCAACCTTGGGTAGAGTAAGTAGATGTTTATTTGTTGCTATTATATATGGTATAATATTAATTAGATCCAACTAAGCTTGACAAACTTTGGGCCAAATCAGGAAGCACCTAAAGAGTATCAAGGAATCCAACACCCATGCAGCGAGAGATGAAGGGGTGTTGCAAAAAATCCATAATCAGACATTCATCACTTGGCTACGATATCAGGTTATTGTTTGCTCTCTTAAATATGATCTTCGACATATATACTAAGTGTCATGTACTAAACGTCATATAATGTTTTGCAATCATATTTAAACTATTCTTCTTTGTTTCAGTTCCATGGAGATGAAATACAACATAATGACAACAACTCCAACACAATAAAATGGTTGGCACGTGGTCCGAGAAAAGTTGCAACCAAACATTCAGGCTATTTGATCAATGGTTATAGATTTCATATCAAAGACAAAGAAGACCAAATAACAACTCAAAAAAATGGTGTGTGTGTCGATGCTACTACTTTGTGCAGAGCAAGCACAAAATACACAAACCCAATGCTTCAAACAGTCACATATTATGGTGTTATTAGGGAAATAATCTTGTTGGATTACTATCGATTTCAATACCCCTTGTTCAAATGTGACTGGGTAAATGTTCTTGATACAAGGAATGGATGTAGAAAGGATGAAATGGGCTTCACACTGGTCAACATGAACATATTACTTGGTCAAGATAGACTACAAGATGATCCATTTATCCTAGCATCACAGGCTAGACAAGTCTTTTATGTAAATGATCCACTTGATACCAGCTGGTATGTGGTTCTCACATCACCTCCAAGAGGGATCAAAGACATTGAAGCATATGAGGCAGAATATGTCAGTGTCTCTAGAGCAATAGATTTCATTGGACCTCAAAATGCATAAGATGAAAATGCAAATGATGACAACATTCAATATGTTCGTGAAGAATGTGAGGGTACATGGTTGGAAGCCTAATTACTATACTTCAAAAGTAGTTATAATTAATAAAAATAATTAACGAGTGTTGTTAGAAATTTTTGTTCTATTTTGTTCAAAAAAATTTGGTGGCCATTACTATAGCGTTTTTGTTCTATTTTTAGAAAATGCTAGTAGATAATTAATGGGCAACCAAGCTAGGAGTGAGGCAAGTAGGTATCCTGAGCATGAGGTTGGCCAATCAGATACGAGAAGGTAATTTAGTAAAAAAAAAGAGAGAGAATACAAGTGTTGCTAGGGCATAGGATTAAAAGTCTAATCATGCATGCATGTTATAATGTGTTGAAATGAAGGTTTATTGTGTTGAGTGTGTGTTAGTTATGAAATTGATGTTTCATGTTTGACTCTTAGTCCTAGTCCTTAGCAACAGTACTTGATTTGCATAGATGGATATTTATGTATCTGATGAAAGTCTCAGGATACCCTCTCACCTCATCTCTGATGGTTGGGGCGGGTAGGGATGTTTAGATATCTGCCCGTTATATGGAGGGCTCAGGTTGTCCATTCACCTATATCTATAAATAAGAATTGCACTTGAAATAAGAATTTTCCATTTACATATATAATCATAACTAATTTTGCACTTGAAATAAGAATTTTTGTATAATCGTATTCAACTGGTATAATTGTATAATCATCCTCAACTAGTATAATTGTATTCAAGTGCAAGTTTCGTGTTGATGGTAGTTAAGTGTTTGTTTCATTATGAGTAGTGTCTAGCATGCATTTGTTGACATCTATCTTTATGAGTGACTCGTTCATAGCCCTTGTGTTCTCTTATGTTGCTTAAAAGAAATGGGAAGTCCACTACAAAATATCTCTTCACCATAGACTCAACTGTAGTATCTTGGGCAATTAATTTTAAAAAAAAATAGCATCTTGCGGCTCTTTCCTCCATAGAATTAGAAAATGGGGCTACTATTTCAGAAGCATGTGAAGCAATTTGGTTGATGAGGTTACTTTTGTTGTACTTCGTTTGATCATTAAGGGAGAGTAACATAAAATGTATAATTGTCATCAAGTAGTTAGGTTAGTTACTTCGTGATTGGCCGTATGAATTTGGAAAAGTGAAAAATAACAGACTTTGTAAATATTGACTTTGTTTTTGCTAGGTGATTGTAATCATCATTAGTTGGTAAGTGTTAAAAGTTATTGAAGATTACTTTTAATTTTAAGTTTTTTTGCATTTAGAGTTTAAATTACCATCTATACAGTGGCCTCAAGGCAATGGCATTACCACTCAAATTTGATGTCCCTATTGTTGTTGTACTGCACATATGTAGAGCCTTGCTTCCATTGAAATCTTGGTAATGCCACAAAAAGATTGTTTTGCAAATGTTGTTATGTACCCTTCAATTGCATGAGTGTTGGATTAATGGGATAGGTGATGTGTATTTTTTATGATCAACCCATGGTATTCTAATGATACTGAAGGTGACCCTCTCGTTAACATTACTTTGATGCCTGGTAAGGTTTCAATGCTCTGTTAAACCAAAAATCTTATCAATAAAGATGCAAAGATCAATTTGAAGATAGTTGATAGTTAGGAGCACTTTCATATTTGAGTTGGAAAACAGAACCTATAATTGTACTGTAGATCTGAGCTTTCAAAACATATTATGTCATTTTCTTCTTTCTTTTCTCAATCATTTTAGTAGTTTTCTATTTTGTATGTTCATTAAAATTGCAATATAGTTTTTTGTTTTGTATGAGCCTAAAGCTATAGTGCTTGTTGAATATATGACTTCTAGCCTCAGGATGAAATCCCTATGATTTGGCTCAACACATGGAAGTTTTTTCAGATGTTGTCAAGCAAACTGGAAGTGATTTACTTTCAACTGACACCATGACACCTTTGTTCCATCTGACTACAAGGCTTAATCTGTGGAACTATAATGAAACTCAAAAACTAATGTAACTGCATTGAAGATGGCTTCAGGAGAGGCCATCTTGGAGGACCTTGACACATCTTTATTGTTGCTTTTAAGTGAAGGTGGCAATATATTATTTTTCTAAAAAATAAAAAACTGCAAAACTTTAATTTGTAATTTATGGTTAATTGAAACATTTAGTTTTGATTAGATTCTTGTGAATACATCTCTATTGTTCTTAAATTTGCAGACCATTGGACTACAAATTTTTGGCAATTTGTTTCTTAAGCAAGGTTTGTTTCTAACTTTCTATCTACATATATTTGTCTACTGATGATGAATAAATTTAGATATTGGTAGGGTATCATGTATGCATTTGAAGCTAGTAAAAAAAGAGTCATTTGATTTTGGCAAGCCTTGAATTTTGAATATATATGGTTGGTTAGTATTGTTTCTTAGGAATTCAGAAAAGAGTTATCCATTAAGCATTGCTTAAGTAAATCTTGTTAACATTTTTTAATCCTGGTCAGATGGATATTTATCTTTTAGCTTATTTTTGGATTTTATTACCATCCCTTTGGCTTTAACCGAGTTGGACTTCAGAATGTATTTGTTGTTGTGTCTAATTAATTATCTTGTATATAACAAATCACGAAAAAAATCAAAAGTATGCAAGATTATTACAATTAGGCTTTAGCCACCAAAATTTTAATGTTTGTTACTTTGGTCTCCCCTCTTCCTTCTGTGCGGGTGAATATATATATATATAAAGTTTGTCCCTACTTTAAATTTTAAAATATTAAAATAATAAAAACTATTGAAACCAAAGCAGATTTACCATCCAAAAAAAATCGAAGCAAGGTTCTAGCATAGTATAATTTGGAGTTGTGATTGTTACATGTGTGCATATTTGCTTTCAACAAACCCCATATGCATCTTTTGACCCATTGGAATATAATGCTTATGTTTGAAATGAAACTTTCTGTAATGGCATAATGGTTATTACCAATGAGTTAGTTGTTATTCAAACGTTGGCATCTCATGCATCTTTAAGGGAACAAGTGAACATAAACCATGCAAGTATTAAAATTAAGCCCACATGCCTAGGTCTATTGGTAATGGTAAGTATGGAGCCCTCAGGTAAGTTCCATGTGCATGGGGTGTTCATGAATACAAAGTAAAGTAAATTAGTATGTTGACTAGTAAAAAATTTACCCCTTTACACATAATATTTATACACCCTTAGCGAATGAATGTAGCTTATCTAACGCGGTTATCTAGTTGAAAAAAAGGACTCTAATACAATGATTTTTAGCCTTCGTATCAGGGGTCTCAAACGATAGTTTTCGCCTGTCGTGTTTTACCCTAGGATGATGCTCAAAAATCGTTGTCTTAGGGGTCTTAGATGGTGGCTAAAAACCATCATCTTAGGGATCTCAAACAACAGTTTTCGACCATTGTCCTAGGGTAAAACTCGATGGCCAAAAACCCTCATATGAGACCCCTAAGATGGTGGTTAAAAATCTTCATCTTAGGGGTCTTAGATGGCAATTTTTGACCACCGTGCTAGGGTCTAATACGATGGTCAAAAAGTGCCTAAGATGATGGTTAAAAACTGTTGTCTGATGCCCCTAATATGATGGTTTGTTGAGGTAATTTTTAATCGCCATCATATAATATGGACTTTTTACGACGCTTTCAAAGACAGTGATTTGAAAACCACCCTTAAAGGTCTTTAAGGGTGGTTTTTAACCATCGTTAAAGTCCTTTTTTGGTGTAGTTTCTATCACCATTACCAACAACACCCAAATACCATAAATCACAATCACAATGACCTTCAACATAATCTCAACAAAGGCCACAATATTAAGGATATATTGCTTAGGATAAATTAGAACCAGATTGCGAAGAATAATGTAAAATAAAATGCAAGGTCCTTATGGTCAAGGAAGTGATAAAATCGATAAAATAGGGGGATAGTAAACAAGCCAAGAAACAAGGTAAAATTTAGAAGTATGTGTCATCAAAAGATAGTAAAGGTGGAGAAATTTCAAAACTTAGGTCTTGTTTGTAGTCAATACTAAAAAAAAATGATGAAGAATACTTTGAAAATGATGTGATAATCTTTATTGGTGCAGTGAGAAGAATGTGCATGGCACTATTATCCTTAAAGTGATCTGATACCAAATGTTGTGTTGAAACTATTGCTTCCTTTGAGGAGGTCTACGATATTGAACCTGATAAGTCATGATATTGTATTTACAAAATTTAGTATCATGTTCATTTTATAAATATGACAATATTTTCTTCTCCATTGTGGATGTTTTTATGATGAAAATGAAGTGGAAAGACCTTTCAAAACTTTTTGATATTTTTTCATGGAGATAAAAGCACTATTGAACAACTCATCTCTCAACTATTTTTTTGCTTCATATTGTTGAAGTATATTTATCAATTCTTCAAATAACAATATTCTATTTGATGCTTGGACATATGTCACCAAGGTTCTGAATGATTCAGGTAGAGCTCTAAGAACAATTGATACTAAGAGCTTGTCATTCACCTTTTCTCCCATGGTGTTCAACTTTGATTTCAAATATGCAATTCTTCAAAGGAATTGTTCAATACTCTCTCCATATTATACCTGTTAGGGTCCTATCCTAACATTAATTAATAATAATAATAGTAATAATGTATTTCATATCCTATAGTTATAATAATAAAATAATATAATAATAATTAATATAATTAATTATTATATTATTATTATAAGATTAGGGTTAGGAAGCATTGCAACCTTTCACCTATAACCCTAGAGTGGGTATAAAATATTGTAAGAACTTATCATTCCAATATCCATGAATATGAAATATAATACAATTTATTGAAGGGACTTCCCGACAATATCAAAAGGCGATTCTTTTAGTTTTAGGTTTAATTATTATTTATTTATCATTTTATGTGCTAAGAACCCTAGGTTTCTACCATCTGGTATTAGAGCCATATGGATCCAACCATATGGGACATAAATATCAAAGGAATAAAAAATGACATTGCAAAAATTAGAAGAATGATTGAACGAAAACAAAATAAACAAATGGAACGTTCTGATCGTATTATACAATATTTAAGGGAAATGCAAGAGGATACCCTAGCCATGGAATCTCAGGTAGAGGAGGAAGAACCCATAACCAAAGAACTTTCATAAATACCCATTGCACTTTCAAAGGAAGAAGATAATTCAAACCCTAAATTTTTTTCTTGGAAGAAACCAAAACCATAAAACTTCAAAAAGTACTTATTGAATTTTCGAAAAAAAATCGAAACCCTAAACATGAATTTTTTTTATAGAGACGAAAATTAAAATTCATAAACTTGCACTGGATGTTTATATTGCCAAAATTGGAGATATAAATTGTGCTGACCTTGGTGCATTTGATATTAATATAGACGATGCTAAGAACCATGAAAATAAAACCATCATAAAAGAAATCCAAAATTTTGATTATCTACTAAATGTATTGAACAGTATGAGTCTTTCATCTACAAGACCCCCACCTTGGCCACCACCATTGTTCAAAGAAGCTATCAAGATATGCCCTTCCCAATAGCTAGTACACCTGCAATTTTTATTATTTAATCTCCACAAGATACTGAGATATTGAATCTAGGTTCCTACCTGCAATTTTTGGTTGAATCTAGGTTCCTACCATGTACTGTCATGTCTCTTGTTGAATGGTTGTACCTGGGTACATATGAACTAATGTAGAAGTAATCATAGATTCCCAGAAATCAAAAGCCTCCACCAATAAGTAGCAACTCGAAGAATGACGACAAAAATTGGTTTTGTCAAAGGCAATCCTGAAGTGCAGACTTATGAACATTAGGCTATGTGACAATATTTATGATCCTAATGGCAATTTTTTTTCCAACTTCACCAGACCTGATATCATATGGTACTATTTCTAAACAAAAACCTTAGCGTATTCATGCTGATGAAACAAGTTATTTTAAACGAATTGCTAAAGAATTTGAAATACTTCCCAACTGGAAGATAATTTTGTTATTTTTCCATTCGTAAGCACAACAGGAGAATGGAAAATAGCATGAGTTCAGAACATAGTTTACAGGGGATCAACCAAATATTATTATTATTTTAATACAAGGCACATAAAAAATTGTGCACTCCAACAATGTGAGACTTGTCTCCAACATACTTATTTGAGATACTAGGATGCCTAGAAAGGAAAGGGTTGCACCTATCCAGAATCTGCATTGTCAAATATAGTTCGTGAAATTGTTTTTGCTTTCTCCGTACAAAAAAATAAAAAATAAAATTGCGGTTTGTTAAAGGGCGAGACGTATCCCTTACCAGAAAACTTTCAACATCACAGTGTTGTCGGTGCACAAATTATAGTTCATGGGCATGGTCTCCTCGTCATTTGAACTCTTTACTTTAAGCTTCATAAGATATCATAACACAAAGAATTTTCTCATTTGGTAAAGCTAAATTCTCTCAATGGTGATTACTCTTTGATACTGAGTACATTTTACTACAATGGTGTAATGTACTTACCCTTTATTAGAGTTAGAGCATGAATTGAAGAGAGACATCAAGCACGAATTAGATCATATTGAACAGAACATTGTTGATATTGTTGATGGATTGTATTGGCAGTCTTCCAAAGCATAAGGATTTGATGCGTCTATCAGCAGGTTACTGGCCTTCAAGTGTGTGTTTTGAACCAAGTTTCTTCAGTACTTAAAGCAAATATTTGACATGAGAAAATTTGGAGACAGAGACTCTTTAGCCCCTAATGATATTCCTTCAAATAAGAAAATAAATAAATGAAAATTGTTAATTCATGTGAGAAAAAATGGAAGGACTAGTTCGTTTCAATGCTAAGCAGAATTGGCAACGGTAGCCCAGCAATGGGGCTTTTCCAAATTCAAATAATTCTTATACATATACATACCCACCGTGGGGATTGAACTCAGGTCACATAACCGATAATGCAAGTGGTTGGCTTACCAAATGGCTTTTCCAAATTATTAATCATGGAATCTCCATTGATCTCATCCAACGCCTGCAAGTCATGGGTAGAGAGTTTTTTGAACTTCTACAAGAGGAAAAGGAGGCCTACGCCAGCAATGCGGCAACGAGATTTATGGAGGGTTACGACACCAAGTTGGCTCACCAGATTGATGGAAAGCTAGAGTGAATTGATTACTATTTCTATATGCTATGGCCTCCTTTCTCTAAATATTTGAACAGCTGGCTCAAACACCCTACCTCTTACATAGAAGTAAATGATGAATATGCACGAGCACTTGTGGGGGTATTGAATATGCTTTTATCAAATCTTTCCATAAATATGGGGTTGGCAGAGTCGGCGATGAAGGAAGCACTCGGCAATGAAGATATGGAAATGGAAATAAAAATAAATTACTACCCGCCTTATCCACAGCCGGAGCTCGCTCTCAGGGTGGAAGCCCACATCGACATGAGCACTTTGACTCTTCTGTACCCAACGAAGTGCCAATACTCCAAGTTTTCAAGGATGGTTGCTGGGTTTCTGCCGATTACGTTGCAAACGCCATCATCGTCTAGAGACCAGCTTGAGATATTGAGTAACAACAAGTACAAGAGCATTCTACATTGAGTTTTGTGAGCAAGGACAAAGTGATAATGTCATGGCCAGTATTCTGCATTTCCCTTGCAGATAAAGTCATCACTCTCATGAAAGGAATGGTGAATGAAGAGAATCCTTTCCGCTTCAATGCCAAAACATATGCGGAGTTCAAACATCGCAAGATTAATAAGCTTCCCAAGGAGGTGGAATATTTGAAGAGCATATACTTACACACTACAATTCCAAGCTTTGAGGACAAATCTTGTTTTAAGGAGGGTGGAATGTTAGGGACAAATCTTGTTTTAAGGAGGGTGGAATGTTAGGGTCCTATCCTAACATTAATTAATAATAATAATAGTAATAATGTATTTCATATCCTATAGTTATAATAATAAAATAATATAATAATTAATATAATTAATTATTATATTATTATTATGATAAGATTAGGGTTAGGAAGCATTGCAACCTTTCACCTATAACCCTATAGTGGGTATAAAATATTGTAAGAACTTATCATTCCAATATCCATGAATATGAAATATAATACAATTTATTGAAGGGACTTCCCGAAAATATCAAAAGGCGATTCTTTTAGTTTTAGGTTTAATTATTATTTATTTATCATTTTATGTTCTAGGAACCCTAGGTTCCTACCAAGACCTTTAAAGTATATAGTTATGGCCAAATATGGAGGATTATGACTTTATTCCTTCCTTTAAATATAGTGCGGAGTCTATCCCATGTATCTTTTGATTTTTTTGCTTCATTAGTATGTGGTTGTATTTCACCATCCACTCCAAAAGTGATGAGCATAAGTTCTATTGCATCTCGTTCATCATACTTTTGCTTAGCTTATGTCTCCTCAGACCAAGCTTCGTCACTAGTAACTAAATCCCAAATTTTTAACTACTAGTATTGTTCTCATTTTTGTATTCCATGGTGTAAAATTTATATCTTTTAGCATTTGAGATTCTACGAGAAATATTTTTTATGTAGCCATGGCAAAGGTTCTTTATATCTATCAAAATGGTCCTCTTTTCTATATGCCACCAATTTTATATATCAAACCTTTTGATATACCCACTCTTCCTATATACCCATCAATAAGTGGAAGAAGTTATTTCTCTCTATATACTAGTTGTACGTGAGAGAGGCCTTAAGTACATGAAAGAGAGTGATACATGGTACCAAGGTAATACTAAAAAGGATTCGTCCTATCAATGACAATTGCTTAAATAAAAATCCTCATACATGGACATAACTTCCCTATTGTAGACACCAAATTGCAGCCACTAATCCTCCATCCTAACCATCCCACCACCCACTTGTCCACCATACACCTTCCCACCCTTGCCTTCAAAAGGTCCACTTTAGCCCTTTCTCCCCATTTCCTAACCCAATTGGGCTTATTTTAATATTATTTTATATTATTATATATTTAATATAATATTTTATATTATATTATAATATATTTATTATAAAATATATATTTATAAACTCAATTAACCACAACCATCCGATCCAATCTAATCCCCACCGTCCATCTTCATTAATCCATGCCACATCCAAAAAGTAATCTCAACCTTAGGATATAATTTAATCTTAGCCACACGATCAAAAGTGTAAGGCTAAAACCCTAAGAAAACCCTAGGTTGGATTATAAATAAGGGCATTTGCAAATGCTCAAACCCTAGAACTAGAACCTTGAGATTAGAAATTACACCCTGGAGGAGTCACTGTTGAAGCCCTAGCGAAGCAGAGAGAGATAGAGTTTGAAGATCTAAAGCCCTAGCTAAGCCAACAAGACTTCTGTTGTTCCATCTATCCCCCATTCATCCTCCATCATCATCGTAGCCCCCATCCATCCATCGCATTCATCGCCACCCCCTAGATCTACTTCTGTAGATTCTACCCTAACCCGCAGGTGCCCTCTAGAGCTTGCGAGGCTTGCTGCAGAGCCTGCAAAGCGCTCACCAGAGCCTATTGTATATCGTAGGTGCTCTCCAGAGCCTGTTGTATCCCAAGTGCACACCAAAGCCTAGAAGCTTCATCGATCCTACCAAGTGCACGTTCGAGCCTACTGCAACTATAGAACTGAAATTCGAGCCTGCTACATCACACCATTTGCAACAACATAACAAAATCAAGGTATATCTTATTTGGTTTTATTTTGTTACCTAATTTGTAGATTTCACATGCCATTTGATCCATTTTTAGTTAGGGTTTACTAATTTTTGAGGGTCTCACACTGTGGAGCCCTCACAGGTGTTATTAACCCCTTTCTTTATTTTTGTGTATGCAGATCTGCAGATTTCACATATTTTTGAATGACTGTTGAAGCTGGAGTGGCCCACCATAGGATATCCAAAGCCCACTCACCCCGTTGGAAGCAAGGACACATCAATCTGAAGACACTTCATTGTTATAGCTAGGGTTTCGGAGAACCCTAGTATTTTGTAAATCATTGTATCAAATACTCTCATTGAGGACATATTGTATCAAAAGGAGTTTATTGGCTCCCCCCATTTTATTGAATATATCCATTTGTGCAATCTTGTGTTTCATTGTGTTATTTGATTTCCTTATTTTATTTAAGTGTCATGTTCTTGTCTTCACAAATGGTGATCATGGTGGGACCCCACAAGGGTTTCATTATTTAAATAGATCTACCTTGCTAACTTAATTTTATTTCTGTTTGTTACAGGATTTTTAGAAGCGCAAAAGTCATCGATTTCGTCGCTAGGGTTTCTACAGCATTCTATAGCACTTTTTAGAGTTTATGTAGCATCTTACACCTACATAGGCACTCTACTATGCCTAATAGGCACCCTCTATGCCTGGTGTTGATTAGAGGTGTTCGGCTGCGTTTCCTACACAAACTGCCCTAACTGTTTTGGCCATATATCACTCATCCGGAGTCGGATTGGGCTGAAATTTTGAGGGTAGGTTCTTGACATGCCATAGCATGTCTCCACAAATTTTTAGGTCAATAAGAGCAATATAGATCTCAGAATGACTTCACCAAAATGCAGGCTTTCAAGTAAGTCCCATAACCCTAGTTTGACGTTTTACAATTTATGTATTATGTATTTTTTGTAGTTTTTCGCTATTTTTGGGTTATAAAAAGAGCTTAACACTAAGTAAACTAGGAAATAATCCTTAGCAAGTCACATTTAGGGTTTGTGTGTATTTCATTATACCAAATTCATTTCTTGTTCTGAAGTTGTAGATCTAGGTGATTTGTCTGCATTTTTGAGTGCATGTGAAACAGAAAAGCATCCTAGATTTCACATTTTAGAGTTAAAGATTACTTTAATTTTGCATATCTAAATAGGAACAACATCTTGATGCATAAAGTAATCCTGCCCTAGGCTGGCCCCTTTGGTAGAGAGGTGGACGAACCCTCCGGTTGCTCTTGTGATTTTAATCACTTGTAGGTAGGGGATTTTAAGGGTGTACTCTATGCTCTTTAGGTGAAATTTGCATCTTTGTGTTGGCTTCTAATTTAGATTAGTAAAGTTAGTGATCTTTAATATTGTTTGCACACCATAGAGAATAAGAGATCTAATACAATTAATCACACACACTTGCACGATTCACATTTTTAATAGTAGTGGTTGGATTTCATCACCAACCATTGCTTGAGATTTGGTGATGGTGGCCATGATTTCCATCCACCAATATCTGCCCTAGAAACCATAGGACTACCCTCGAGAAAACTTGTTGGAGGTCATTACCAACAAGAATCTCGTTGCCCCGACCAACCATAGTTTTTACCTTTGTTTTCTTTAAACAAGATTAAGTTACATCAAAACACACAAGCCAACAATTCTAAAAATAATCTCACATTAACGAAAGAAAATAATTAATGAATGAGGTAAGCCACACACGGTGAAACCTAGGATTGATTGTTTTCTTTACTTTAAATTTTGAAAAAGTTTTTAGTTTGTGTGATTTAGATTAAACTTTGAATCTTTGGTTTAATTACTTTATGGTACTAACGAGACATCAAAAGAAAATAATAAATCAAAGTAGTTTAATGGAAAACATTTCCCATGCCTCCGCTACTTCGGTAGCCCCATCCAATATGGTTCAGACTACTTCGTCTGGATCATCATATCCATCCCTACCTCAAGTAGGAACCCTTCCACACAATGTGGAGACACCCACCACCTACATAGACATGGATAAAGTGAAGGCCATCTACAAGTCTTCTAACTATGTCTTAGAGCCCCTTAGCCAAGAGGGTTTTGAAGAACCCGAACTGGCTACCTCCTACCTTACCCAAGGATATCATAATTTGGGTTACGAATATGGTATGCCTTCTTCCACGAGCCAACCACAACAAAGCCCAAGTGTTCCAAACACTTACTCCACATCCACCTATTCCAACCCATTGTATGAGGAGCATGTCAATGCTGCCTCACAAGTTCCTAACCCCCAAGTTATCACATCAAATGCAACTTGCACCATACCTCCATCAACCCATTCCATTCCTATGAGTCCACCCATCCATAGTCCTCATACATCATATCCTTTTCTTCATTCACAATCATTTCCTCACCAACCCCATCATCATCAAATTCATTCCATGACCCCCAATTCATCACACCTCCAACAACACATTCAATCTCATCCATTCATTAATCCATTCATCAAATCTCAAATCACTCAACAAGCCAACCAAGGCTTACATTCAAATTGTCAACACACTAAAATTCTACAACAAATTTTAACTCGACTAACTAACATTGAGTTACAATTGAGCCATCTTCAGTGTCAGCAATCACAACAGTTGAAACATCCAAGTTCACAACCCACATCTCAGGTTTTTACACCTGTACCACAAATTCAAAGTCCAACACACTTGGACACAAGCACCAAGCACCCCAAAAAGCCTCATCGCAACTACACAAGACTTTTAGAATCTTATGCAACCATTTTTCAAAGGCTTTATGAAGCACAAGAGATTCTACTTCCAAAAATAAAATCAAGTGATCCTAACAAGCAATATGCAAAGAATTACAAGAAGCACTTGTATTGTCCTTATCATCAACAAGCAGGCCATGACATCAACAACTATAAAGTATTCAAAAATGTGGTCCAAGACCTTATTGATCTGAAAGTCTTCACCCCAAATGGTCCAACTAACTCATCTGATCAGGACATCGGTATCAACTCAATCACCAAGGAAAGTAGGGACTCTAAGGATATCACATCCTCCTAGTCATCCACATCATTTCAATTTCAAAAAGCTCCAAAGGCACTTAAGCCCTTTGGTCACATATCAATTTTCAAAAGCCCCAAAGGTCTTAACCCCTTTGGTCACATTCAATTTCAAAAAGCCCCAAAGGTCTTAACCCCTTTGGTCACATTCAATTTTCAAAAAGCCCCAAAGGTCTTAACCCCTTTGGTCACATTCAATTTCAAAAAGCCCCAAAGGTCTTAACCCCTTTGGTCACATTCAATTTTCAAAAAGCCCCAAAGGTCTTAACCCCTTTGGTCACATTCAATTTTAAAAATCCCCAAAGGTCTTAACCCCTTTGGTCACATTCAATTTTCAAAAAGCCCCAAAGGTCTTAACCCCTTTGGTCACATTCAATTTCAAAAAGCCCCAAAGGTCTTAACCCCTTTGGTCACATTCAATTTCAAAAAGCCCCAAAGGTCTTAACCCCTTTGGTCACATTCAAATTTCAAAAAGCCCCAAAGGTCTTAACCCCTTTGGTCACATTCAATTTTCAAAAAGCTCCAAAGGCACTTAAGCCCTTTGGTCATAAGCTTCCCAGGCTAGGGGGAGTAGAAACACCTACGCCAATGAACATCATACACTTGAAAGCATTCCATGCTTACTGTGATTACTAAATATGTATATATACATGGTTTTTTTACAAAAAAAAACAAATCATTCACATAGGCATGCCCACATTGCATACATTCCATTTGCATTTCCACTTAGGCATTTGACATACATTTTCATTTTTGCATTCATGCATTGCTTCATTCGCATACATTAAATCATACATATTCCATGGCATTGTACACTTTCCATTTGCATATAAATACTCCATTGCATTAGGCATATACATGTGCATTCATCCCATCCCATGTTCAATGATCTAGCATAGTAATGATGATATGGTCATAAACAAAAAGTCAAGTTATAACAATTGGGGGTACCTAGTTTGAAGAAATCATGCAACCCTCGCAAAATCCATATGTCAAACCACATCCCATGTCAAAAATCATAAGGCCTAGATTTTCAATCACTCAGCCATTACTAGTGTAGCAAGCAACATCCAAATGAATGTCTGATTTTCTTTAGGACCAAAAACACAATTTATACACTAAGAAAGTCTTGAGCATGGCCAATCGATCATGAAACAGTCTTGAACCATTCACATTACATCACATCTTAAAAACATTATGAGATAGGAGGGGCTAGTACCATCCTTGGGTAGTACCTCGAGGCAAAAAGGAGATATCCCTCGCTTGTCCCATTACGCAACATAGTCCAAAAATAGTGGTTTTCACCACTACCAACATTGCTCCAAACATAAACGTAAAAACATAGAGTAGTAAGGATAGGGTCAAAATTCTCATCACACCTCGGTTGAGAATCCGATTCCCCAAAGCTCTATACAAAATTAACAAATAAAATCCCAAACACCCTTGATCCCTAAAGTCATAAGGATTCATACTACACGCCCCTGACAAGGATGGGTAGTCATCCCCAAGGCCTAAAATATCAATCCCATAGGACTATGGAGTGAATCTCCACCGGGGCTATAGATGCTTGACTGGCAGTGGAGTAAGCTCATGCGAGGTGACATGTCTCTCCTCCAAAAAGGGAGACCTCTGAACGCACATAAGGACAGGCTAGCCTTAGGTCATCTCCATAACAGGTCATGTCTAAATCCACTCATAATAGGTTAATGAACTTCACATGCACACACACTGGTACTTGATTGGATAGGGTCATTGTCATGCTCAAAACTTGGTAATTGAACCTCACTCGCACACACATTTGGTCCTAAAGAAAGTTAGACAACCTAGTGAGTTTTGTTGGTGACACTAGTATGTTTGAGTCTTTGAAAACCTTTCAGTCTTCCATATCAACATCCATGTCTTCTTCCATATCAACATCCATGTATTCATCCATATCTTCTTCCATGTCAACATCCATGCCTTCATTACAAGTTAAAGTTGCATAAAGCCACTGCAATGGGTACCCCCAACTGATAAACAATGGACACAAAAAAAAAATGGCCATTAAAATTTTTGAACTATAAAAGATCATTCGAACACCATGCATTCCTCTCATATAGTTTAGATTCATTATACATTTACTTGCATTAATCATCCATAGCACATCATATAGCTTGCATGAATCATCCATATAAACATTATGCATATACATCATTATTAGCTTGCATTAATTACCCATTAAGCATTCCGTCAAAACATTTTCATAAAACATGCATAAAACATTCATAAGATAGGCATTGCATTCACACAAAAATACAATGCAAAAGTAAAAGCCATGTATGTATATATATTAAACTCGCATATGCAAAGAACACTAGAAAGTTCAAACATCATCACAACTAGGGGGTGCTCAAGGTTTCACACCTTTCCCCCAATCAAACAAACATCAACACAACTTGGGGGTGTTCAAGGTTTCACACCTTTCCCCTAATAAAACATCATCACAACTAGAGGGTGCTCAAGGTTTCACACCTTTCCCCCAATCAAACAAACATCAGCACAACTTGGGGGTGTTCAAGGTTTCACACCTTTCCCCTAATCAAACATCAACACAACTTGGGGGTGTTCAAGGTTTCACACCTTTCCCCTAATCAAACATCATCACAACTTGGGGGTGCTCAAGGTTTCACACCTTTCCCCTAATCAAACAAACATCAACACAACTTGGGGGTGCTCAAGGTTTCACACCTTTCCCCAATCAAACAAACATGATCACAAATGGAGGGTTCTCAAGGTTCCACACTTGCTCCACTAATTCAATAAACAATTCAATCATTCAATCACATCACATCATCAACAAGTCAATTACATCTTCACATTTACCTAGCCTTACCTGTCGGCTAAAAACATGGAGCTTTCTCGCCTTACCCGTCGACCAAAAACATGAAGATTCATTCAACATTTTTTATCAATATTTTCATTCCAAAATCATAATGTCCTTGTTCATGGGGCTAGAAACAGATAAAATTATAACTCATCATTCATTCATTTATCATTATGAAACATTCACAAATGAACCTTGTATCTAGTGATTTATCCTACTTAACCTGGCGGATGTAGTGAATGGTTATCCATGAAATCTGGTAGGATGGGTAGATTACCATAAGGACACTTACATCATCACAAACCCCTTCATCTATTAGGGCAAAAATAGATACATCCATCAAAAACTCCTTCATCTGTTGGGACAAAAATAGATCACACTTACATTTAACATCATCCATTCATTTATCATTATGCAACATTCATAAGTGAACCTTGTATTTAGTGATTTATCCTAGAAACCTTGCCGATTGAAATGACTGGTTATCCATGCAATTTGGTAGGATGGGTATATTACCATAAGAACACTTACCTCATCAAAAACCTCTTTATCTGTTAAGGACAAAGAACAAACACAAATCATTTTATTTTCATCATCGAAACACCCTTGATATGTTAGGGCAAAAATAGATACACTCATCACATATTACAAATTGCAAAAATCCCTTCATCTGTTTGGGAAAAAATAGATAACATTTACATTCAACATCATCCATTCATTTATCATTATGTAACATTCATAAGTGAACCTTGTATTTAGTGGTTTATCCTAGACATCGATGGTTGCAGTGACCGATTATCCATGCAATCCGGTAGGATGGATAGATCACCATAAGGACACTTACATTATCAAAAACCCTTTATATGTTAAGGGCAATGAACAGACACAAATAATTTCATTTCAAAAACCCCTTCATCTGTTAGGGCAAAAATAGATACATTCATCACATGCTCACATTTCAAAATCCCCTTCATCTCTTAGGGCAAAAATAGATACATTTCATCACATTTCCAAATGGCAAAAATCCCTTCATCTATTGGGGCAAAAATAGAATCAATCATTGAATCCACATACATTGCATCCATCAACACATTTTTTTCATCACCATGTCTTCATGTCACCATATTTCAATCCATCAATCATTTCATCCAATATTTGTCTAGTCCATTCAAGCAAACCTCGTATCTAGTAGGTTATTCTATAAACTTGGCAATTGCAGCAATGGTAATCCATGCAATTCGATAAGATGAATAATCTACCATAAGGACACTTGACCATGATCATCATAATTATCACTTCATCACGAATCACAATCACATTTGGCACCTCACATTTTGAGTGCAACTTTGCCAAGAATATTTTGCTCAAAAGTAGTCATTGATGTCCTTTTCTGTGGGGCAAGAAAACACGGATAATTCTAATCACAATCACTCATTCATTTGACCATAGTCATCGGACAAGGTAAGCCTGATAGGTTGATTGGTTCCATGTGGAAATTATCGAGACAATCACTACCCGACCCCTTATGTTGCCTATGGCATCATGCATCTTTCATACCTTGCATACTCAATGACGCCTATAGGGCATTTTCTTCAACAACATCGAATCACCCCAAATATGGGGCAACCACATTAGATTATGATTCTCCCATGACGGGATCCATATCACATGATCATGACATCTACACTAGAAAAATACCCCTCTCAACCGTTGGGGTATAAATGGTATCACATTTTACATCATTCATATCATCCACAATCACATGACCCCCCCCCCCTCCTCCTCGGAAAAAGATATTCCCTTTTTCTCCTTTTTTTTCTCCCCCACCCCTTGGTTTTATACCCCCACCCCCTTTCCACCGTTGAGGTAAAAATAGTATCACATTTGCATTTCACATCATTCATTCATCAATTGCACAAATCCACTACATCATTCATTATTTGCACAAAATTTTCAATTGGCTTGTGAGATACATTCGTAACTCATTCACCAATTGAGGGGGTAAGCTACACAAAATTCCAAAAATTCTTTATTCTTTCATCTTCAACATCAGTGCTCAAATCCAACAACAGAGAGAAGTTACTTTTGTGCCCATAGCCCAAGAAGGTGTCTCGTATTTTTGCACCATATTATGTTTCACGCAACATGGTACAAAAAGGGGCATCTATAGACACCAAATTACAGCCACTAATCCTCCATCCTAACCATCCCACCACCCACTTGTCCACCATACACCTTTCTTGCCTTCAAAAGACCCACTTTAGCCCTTTCCCGCCATTTCCTAACCCAATTGGGCTTATTTTAATATTATTTTATATTTAATATAATATTTTATATTATATTATAATATATTTATTATAAAATATATATTTATAAACTCAATTAACCACAGTCATCCAATCCAATCTAATCCCCACCGTCCATCTTCATTAATCCATGCCACATCTAAAAAGTACAATCTCAGCCCTAGGATATGATTTAATCTTAGCCACATGATCTAAAGTGTTGAGCTAAAACCCTAAGGTTGGATTATAAATAAGGGCATTTTCAAATGCTCAAACCCTGGAATTGGAACCTTGAGATTAGAAATTACACCCTAGAGGAGTCATTGTTGAAGCTCTAGCGAAGCAGAGAGAGATAGAGTTTGAAGATCTAAAGCCCTAGCTAAGCCAACAAGACTTCTATTGTTCCAGTCATCCCCCATTCATCCTCCATCACCATCATAACCCCCATCCATCTATCGCATTCGTCGCCACCCCCTAGATCTACTTCTGCAGATTCTACCCTAACCCACAGGCGCCCTCCAGAGCTTGTGAGGCTCGCTGCAGAGCCTGCAAAGCACTCACCAGAGCCTATGAAGTGCTCTCAAGAGCCTATTGTATCCCGTAGGTGCACATTAGAGCCTGCGAAGCTCATGTCGAGCCTACCAAGTGCACGTCCGAGCCTACTGCAACTACATAACGTGAATCAGAGCCTACTGCATCATGTCATCTACTGTAAAACAACAAAGCAAAGAAACATCACAAGCAAGGTATATATTTATTGGTTTTAGTTTGTTACCTAATTTGTAGATTTTGCATGCCATTTGATCCATTTTTAGTTAGGGTTTACTGATGTTTGAGGGTCTCACATTATGGAGCCCTCACAGGTTTTATTAACCCCTTTCTCTATTTTTGTGTATGCAGATTTGCATATTTCACATCTTTTTTGAACGGTTGTTGAAGCTAGAGTGGTCTGCCATAGGATATCCAAAGCCCACTCACCCCGTTGGAAGCAAGGACACATCAATCTGAAGACACTTCATTGTTATAGCTAGGGTTTCGGAGAACCCTAGTGTTTTTGTAAATCATTGTATCAAATACTCTCATTGAGGACAGATTGTATCAAAAGGAGTTTATTGGCTCCCCCCACTTATTGAATAAATATATTTATTTTGTGCAATCTTGTGTTTCATTGTGTTATTTGATTTCCTTATTTTATTTAAGTGTCATGTTCTTGTCTTCACACCTATATACTCATATTTTTTCAATTTCAAGATTAATGTCCAATGATAGTAATGAATGTGGTAAAAATGGAGTGAAAGAAAACATCACAAAAATACATCCTTATTCCTCCCTGAAGATTTATAGGATCGATGCCCAAATGCCATTATGGCAGTTATATTAAGCATTAGAAACAATAACTTAATGTGGCAACATTACTTGTAAACACAAGTTAGAGGTATCATTTATATTGAATGTTGCATTTATAAAAAACATATGTTTTGATTTTTGTGTATACAAAATTTTGTTTTTGATGCAAAAATCAAGGTGTTAGTTATTGTTGAGAATGCACAAAAATTATAATTTTTCTTGCAAAAATATTCACTATAAACTATTGGACCTTTTTATTCCTCAAAAATTTCAACTTTCTTTCAAATTCTCTTTTGTTTTCCCAAATATCAACTTTTCCTCAAAAATTGCCCACTTAAAATAAAATGTACCTCTTTACTCCCTAAATAAACCTTATAAAACTATTCACTATAGTCTATTTATTTATTTTAATAAACTATAGGAATAAAATATCCTTCACTTTTTTCTTTCAACTTGTTTTCAATTAAAAAAAAACTTTCAACTTCCTTCTTTAAAAAAATCATCTTTCGTAAGAAAAAAATCTCTTATGAGAATTGAAACCATGACTTCTTTCCAAAATACTTAGTTTTTCTTGCAAATGCCAAGTCCCCACCATGCAAGTTATGATATGTAATTGAAAGCAATTATTTTTAAAATGATATTATACCTTATAATGCCCATTGTACAACCAACATAAACTAGCCTCCAAGCATGTTTCAAAATGCTCACTAATTTGCCACTGCTCTTCCAATTAAGGGCTTCACTATTACAAATTAGGAGCTTTGTTGACACTTGCGCAAGCATATTAATTTACCCTCTAATTAGGGGCTTTGTCATCTCAAAATATTTACTCATTTTACATTGCTCTACCTCCAAATTATTTTGCTCTGTATTTCAATTAGAGCATTCTTTACTACAAATATTTTGTAAAAAATGATTCAATTCTCATTTTTAATTGAGCACCGAACATATTACTATAACACTCTTGGATGAAAAAATTGACTTAGATGTGAACAATCTTCTCTGATTTTGAAAATACATAGATGAGGCACAAAAATAGAATAAAGCTCAAACTAGACGGAGAATATGAAATTTTCTATCAAATAGGGATAAAGGAAACATCAAATATTTGGTATTCATTAGATATACATAGGACTCTTTAGGATTTCATGCCTTATGAATCTCATTGACGGAGTAAAAAGCTACAACTTGCAACATCTCAGCAAGGTAACAACCTCATGAATTCCTCGTCAGGTTGCACTCAAACAAATATCACATGCAAGTTATGTTGTATGATGGCGATGATTGTCCCTTCAACATAATAGTTACCTCAAACAAAATCAAGCTCTAGTACTAGATGTTATAAAATAGGGGAAAGACATAATATTTTAAAATATATTTTATATTTTGCCAATATTTTATCAAATATTTCCACCAAATTCAATCTAGCATACACATACATTCTTATGCATCAATGTGACTCTTTATTTCAAGATATTTTTTGGTGTTTGACCTTCAACTCAGTCTTTTCATCTTCTCATTCTTCTCATGGGAAATATGACTATCCAACCTTATAAAAGGTGAACTCATCATTCATTCCATAATTATTATATAACATCAAATAATGTAATAAATTCTAACAACTACACCTCAAGTCAATGTGACGCAAGCCTATGTAATACCTCGAGCATCTAAAATAAGTGATTATTACCTCCCTACCCAAAGTTAAGTTGTGAACAATACTCATTTAAAAAATTAACATCTCCTCCAAATAATCCTCAAACTACTTTCCATGGAGCATCCCCCCTTAAAATAAAAATAGAACCTAAGATAATAAGAAAAAAATTAGATAACTATGGATTGTCAATACCCATGGGGGAGCCCAAATCTTGCCACTTAGGGGCACATCTCTCATATTCTAAGGAAATATTTAAGATCGAAAATAAAGGTTCTAAAAATGAAGAAGCAAAGGTTGAAGAATATTGTGAATCATTTAATCCTTTCTCATAAGAGTGATAGATCATAGAAGAATGTGAGGTGCTTAGTTTTTTACTAGAAGGATAACGGTCTATGATGGAAGTAAAAATTAAGTCAAAATACAAGGAATTTGGTCCCCTCAAAGGATGTCCTTCCTAGGGAGATAATGGAGGTAAGTTTACAACCAAAACAAGAGGTATTGGTACCTTTCTCAAATAAGGAATTGAAGCATATAAGAGCAATGGAAAGAGGAATTCAAGCATAATATAAAGAAGATAAATCTATAAGATATAAATAATTGAAATATGATTCCCCTTTTATGAAGGTATTCTACTTGCTTGAAGAATAAGGGAATTACCAAATTTTTGGGATGCCATATGAAAATCAATTCTATGCAATGTTTTAAGCACTTGAGATTAGCAAATGTTGTCTTCCTATCCAAGATGTTCTCATGTGTGATCCTCATGAATAAACAAAGGAAGGTGAAATACTTGGTCTCCCAAAATATGATGTATTTTATTTCTTTAGAGGAAGAAGATCCTATAGAATAAGTAGAGGCAAATTCATAACCAAAACATAAGGTATTTATATGGGAGCTAACATTAATAGTGGAGCCCATAAATGAGATAGAGAAAGAAATTGGTCCAAAGTATGAAACATACAACTTCATCTTGAAAAGTTAGCAAGTTTAGATAAATATCATGGGATCCATCTTATATAGAAGTATTCCTCTTTGAATATAAAAGCCTAGAATTAGACACCATTCAACATGTAGACACTAAAATCATGCCATATTGAAGAGACTACCTAATTAGACTCTTCTAGACCATATGACCCACTTTGGGTAGCCTTTGCGCTAAAACAGTGGTTCTTACCACTCAAAATAGGGCATATTTTATTTGAGGTCGTCCTACCCTGATACGGCCTCTAATTTGGGGTTGTCCTACCCTGAGATGGCCTCCCGGGGCTATCCTACCCCAATACAGTCACTGAAAATCTTGATCATAAGTCAAGCGGGACCCAGCTGGCACCTAAAACTGCTAATTAGATCCTGTGCATGATCTCAAGCCATGATTTAGCGCTTTTCATGAGCCAAAATAGCAAAAACGCATGTAATTATCATGTAATTATCAAATACATAAAATTTTAAAGATAGGCATTTGCTTTTATTAATGCGAACTAACTCTTTATTTTTTCATGCAGGGTGCTTTCACCATTTTTAGCTTCTCTCTTGAAATTCTATAAAATAGCACTCACCCCTTAGTTTTGATGGTCCACGATATTTGAATTTGTGCAATGAAGTGTTGCCAAATTCGATACATATAGTTCAAGCAATGAAGTTCTGCCATTTCCAATCCCTAAGAGTGCTCCCACTGCTGAAAGCCATATTGTTAGATTACTACAAGGATTGAAGGTCGTGCTTCCACATTCCATGCAAATCAAACATCTCGCTTCGATGATTGATCCAACCTACTAAGTTGCTTTCACAATGCACCAATCCATTGATAAAACCACAGATCGAACCCTGACATCGCCCCTAACTTAGCCTCAAAAATACAATCACAAAACAATGGCCGTCTCGACCCAAGATGACCTATAGGAAAGGTAATATTACCCTTAGACAGCCTCTGGTAGAGATCATTTTATTTGCTTTCTTTTTTCAGTAGGGTTTAGCATAGCACATTTCCTACTTTTTATAGTAGTTTACATTTTTTTTGATGCATTTGATTCAGTTCTATTTTAGTATTCATTTCATTTAATGTAGGCCCAATATCATTGGGCTCTTCATATGCTATTGATATCTTTGTAGTTTCTTTGTGTGCAGATCACAAATTCATGAAGATTACAAAGGAACTTCTCCAAGCAACGGTCACAAAAAACCTGTCTTTACATCGTGGTCGCAAGGAAGATCTTATGAAGTGCACCCAAATTTTCAATGTTGTAATTCATTGTATCAAATTGGTAGCAAATCCCCTTAGAAGGGATCTCATTGTAACCTCTTTGAAAATATAGATATCATTAATAAAAAGGAATACCATATTTATATATTATTTTATCATGGTTGTTACATTATTGTTATCTTTTCACTCATTTCTATTGCTTGGGTTGCACGATTTTCCTAGTATACAAATAGCAACCACAATGGGACCACCTAGTCCCTTTTTAAGCCTTTTTGTGGGTTGCTGATAATTTTTCGTGTCTTACAGGTACCTAAAAGTAGTTATCTTGGATTAAAACAACAACAAGACAAAAGCAAAGCCAAGAATCTACATTGGACGTAGGCTATCATAGTAAGTCGTTTTGTCCTTATTTTCCTATTTTCCATAAAGAAAGGTAACAATTTTCAAATTACTAGAAGAGGTTGCAAAATACTTTAAGTTTTTAAGTCTCTGTTTGTGACCATATCTGGATCAGATGACCTCTATTCATGGTTGTCTACATTCCAAATGGCCTCTGTCTGTGGTTGTCTCTAGGTTAGACGACCCCTGTCTGTAGCCATCTCGGTGTGAGACGGCCTCTCTATGCTACTACTTTGGTTTGCTTGCTTGGTACCTACTTAAAGGCTAATCATTCATATAGGATTTATGAACATAAACATCTTTATGCATTAGTAAATAATCATTGTGTGCTTCATGATTTGTTTACTTTTATAAATATTAAAAGGAACCCCACACACTACACGATCTATTATAGACATCGATGAGTTAGGTTTCATCACCAACTGTTGATCGAGACCAACGACAGTAGGCTTCATCTTCATTCGTTGGCTCGCACCATAGCAACCTTAGTCACCTTAAGTGAGTGGCTTTTTGGACTTCATCACCAAAGAGTACCCTACTTTTGGGTGCACCTGGAGTAGGAAGGATTAGCAAACCCTTTATCACAAGGCTTTTCAAATAATTAGTGGTTGCAGTTGTCGTTCTTATTCATACCCTAAACATGTGGGTTAAGCGAAAGCATGGGTATGCTAATAGCATAACATTAGACAACGTGGCCCCTTCAGGGGTTCTTTAATTCCATAGGTTTACCTTGAGCCATATCCAGTGTAGGAAGCCATTTTTTTGTTTGGGTTATATTCCTCGAAAATGGGGTGTGCTCAAACTACCTTCAGTAGCTTTTCATTTTGTTTACCCTAAGTTTTCATATGAATAAGGGTTTCAACATCAAAAACATTGAAAATAGTAATAGGAATAACGCAAAAATTTTTAAATAGATAAACACATCGTTTGCTTGTTTATTTCTTTACTATTTGGCTTAATTCGGACTATGGTAATAACATGTAGTCAAGCTTGATCAAGAGCTAGTATTGCTAAAAATTTGAAAGGAGACATGGAATTTCTCTGAATCAATCCAGAGGATATGGTCATCCTCGAAAGGCATCTTGGTTTTTATAGTGAATCTGACCTCCAGGATATCCCTATTCAAGAAGTATATCTAGGTCCTTAATATGACCAAAGTGATGAACTTCCTAGTCGAGACACCTTGCATGCTTTCTCTAGATAAAATCCTCAACATACAGGGGGTCCCATAAAGGTCGGTGCCATGATTTCATATTTTGGCTAGCTCTACCCATCAATCATAACATGAACAAGAGTACACACCATGGCCCAACTTGGATGAGCAAGACACTTTGCTTGATCGACCATGGATGAGTTGAAAATATGCTCATCTAGATAGGTACAACATCCATCATCCTAGTAAGGTAGCCACATCAGCCCACACCTTTCTGGTAGATGAGGAAGACGAAGACCTGGATCATCCTCCTACTCAATATGGAGAGTACTCTATGAAAGCACGTTGTGCCTCTACACCATATTAGTACATAAATATTACCTATAATCTTGATTATCATGTCAATGCAGCTTCCCTTGATTGTGGAAAACAAGTAGCAAACCATTCTAGGGCTGAGAAGCAATCTAAGCCCATTCATACCAATACGAGGGTCAATCGATCCCAAATAATTGATCATATAGACCAAGTACATAGGTAAAACATAACTAGAGAAGAGAAGCTACACCAACTACAGTTGGATAAGCTACGATGTTAGGATCTTACTATTAAAAATATGTACACTCACACAAAATACTAAAAAATAACTCAAATACATCAAATAACTCAATAACACTGTAGAAATTAAATGCAAAAATGGAACAATCTCACAATAACACAAAATCGTAGGCCTCTTCGAGGGGGCAACCTCCTTCAATATTTCATTAGCTTGCAAAAATATGAATTTGTACATGGCTTCATATATTTTAAATAAAAACTTCATGCAACCCTACCTAAAGGCTCAAGAGTTGGCTTACATGCAAAATGCCACTCGAGCTAGAATCTCCTACCTACCATCGGTTACAATCTTGATAAAAATGGTTACATGAGATGACACCACTTGGCTAGGCACCATAATTGCCACATAAATTACAAAATATTACAAAATAATATCATAATGGGATCCCCCATGTTGAAGTTAGGTCATTACATAAGTAAATGAAAATTACAAAATGGCATTAGGATAGGATCCTAACATGTACTTCCCCTTAGAAAAGCTTTGTCCTCAAAGCTAAAAATGAGGGAATTGGTTTTGTAGCTGAAGGAGATACTCCCATGTAGCATCTTCTAGCTGGATCTTGCGCCACTGAACAAGAACTTCTATGATGGTACGGGTTGCAGAGGGTGTGGGTTTGATGATCCAACAATTTTTCATTTAAGTAATATGGACTCGTCTTCATCTAATTCTGGTAATGTTGACTGAACCTATACCTGTGTACCCATAACTTTTTTGAGAAAGGAAACATGGAAAATAGGATGGAGCTTGGAGGTGGGTGGAAGAGCTAATTTGTAAGCAGTGGAACCAATCTATTGAAGAACTTGGTAGGATCCATAGTATTTTACAGCAAGTTTCTAGCATCGATAAATTTATAGAGATGATTGTTTGTATGACTACAAGTGAAGGAATACCATATCACCCACATAAAAGCTACACTCAAAATGATGTTGGTCAACCTGTTGTCACATCCGATTTGTTGGAAATAAAGCTAGTAAAAGGAGTAAAAAGGTGTAAAATTTTGTTTCAACTGTAAGCTTTGGATCTTACCCCTTTTACCTCCTTGGATGACAGCTGATTGGGCAGGTAGGTTGACTTGGACGGTAGCTGACTGGGTAGATTGGACGGCAAGGGCGGCAAGGCGAACCAATTATATTTCCCTTTCTCTTTTTCTCCCTATTTCTCCTATTTTCCTAACTTCCCTATATTCCCTAAAGTCGTTTGGAGTTACCATTATAAATACCATTGTAATCTCAATTTTCTAAGGTTCAATATATATTATTTTCTATTTGCTCCTAATTTTTCTCTCACAAACCACATCTGGTATCAAATCAAAAGTCGAGAGGGCATGAGGATCGAGGCAAGAGAGGCCCGAGGACCAAGGTGAGAGAAGCCCGCAGCACACAGCCCGAAGCGAGGTCGAGGTGGGACCTGTAGCACGTATCTCGAGGTAAGAGAAGTTCAAAGCATGCAGATTGAGGCAAAGTCTGGAGTAGGCCAACACAGCAAGCATGCAGAGACAAGAGCGACGTAGGAGGACCTATCACAGAGTGACACGTGGTGAGAGGAGGACAACTCAGGAGCTGACATGGACAGACACGTGGCACAAGGAGGAGGAGCAATGTGGTAGCAAAGGGAGCAACATGGCGAGGAGTGGTTGGTCGAAAGGAGGCAAAATGGGCTATCGTTGATTGCCCAAAGGCAATCGCTTCATTACTCGCCCGCCCAGGGTTATAAACCTTGTTTTTGCCCCCATCCTGCTCAATGTGGGACAAAAGAATTTCAATTTTTTTTATTAAAATTGTCGTCCACTACATTTCAAATAGAAAATATTCCTCCTTCATACCCAACCGTGGGCGTAGCTCGAGCGGCTAAGGAGGAGCACTTGTGAGTAGGGTGTCTCGGGTTCGAATCCCGCCAGGCATGTTTTTAGTTTATTTTTTTTAATCTCCAAGAAGCACAAGCTATAAAAGGATCGCGGATCCTTTATGTTTCAAATAGACATCGTGGTGCATTGGTCAAAATTTTTGTGACAGTCAAGAGGTCACGGGTTCGAATGGGCTAGAGGATAAATTTTATTAAAAAAAAATTATCATTTAAACTTTAGAATATTTAAAATTATTAAATATTAATTTAATAAAATTAAAACTAATTTATAATTATTTTAAAACTTAGGTTTTTAATAATTATAAAGTTATTTTTTTATTAAATATGAATATTTAATTTTTTTATTAAGTTTAAATTTTAAAATTTTTATTGTAAAAGCCCTAGAGGCTTGATATTGTCAATTATTGGAGCCTTGTAAATTTCACATTTTGTGAAAATTTTAGAGATTGTAAAAGAGGTTAAAACTTTCCTAAGAGGAAAGAGTGTGTAATAAGCCTAAGAGGCTTAGTTTTTTTTTGTAAAGGGCATTGATGATAAGACCGAATGGTTGTTATCATGCCTTATGTGAAATTCTAGCAAGAGAAGGTGCAAAAAGGTTTGATGAAAAGGCAAGAGGTTATGGACTCAACATTGTGTTTAGTCAACTCCAAAACACAGTAATCGCACATCAAAGGCATCCTAACTCAGGGTACAAAGCAGATTTTGAAGATAACTCATTCAAGAGTCAATTTGAACAATCAAAATCCATACAAGTTGCACCACAAGAATCGGAGTACACACACTATAGTATTTCAGGTAGAAATCCTAGAACCAGAATCACCGAAAATCATACGAGATAAGTGACGACGAAGAAGAAGTGGTAGATAACTTTGTAAATCAAGAGATAGCATCCCCACATCAAGAGGAACAAGCAGTCAATGATAGAGTAGAACAAGTCAGATTTGACTTAAATTTGTAAGCTCTTCCTTCTTTCTTCTTCTTCTTTCCTTCTTTCAAACAACAAAAGTACTTTATTGTAACCATAAAGAGAGTTTTTTGGTAACTATGGCCTCACACAATAGCTTACCTATACCAAAATTTAACGGTTATGACTATGAGTATTGGTCTATAAATATGAAGACCTTGCTCATAGGTAGAGGTTTGTGGGACATCATAGAATAGGGCTACACATAACCCTTAGACTGGACAACACTTAGTGCCGCAGACAAGAAAACATGAAAAGAAAAAAAAAAAATAAACTCATCTGCTCTTTCTCATCTCCAAGCTGCATTGGAGAAAAGCATATTTCCCATAATTGTTGCTTGTACGACTGCACAAGCTACATGGAAAGCATTGAGTGATGGATTCCAGGGTAGTAATCAAGTGAAGCAGGTAAGGCTTCAAACATTGAAGCAAGATTTTGAAAATCTCCAAATGAAACATGATGAAAAAGTTAGTGATTATTGTGTTAGAGTAAAAGCAATTGTAGATAAAATGGTTACACTAGGTGAAGAAATCAAGCCTGAGATAATTGTAACAAAAGTGTTGAGAACACTTACACAGAAATGGAACCATATTGCCATAATAATAGAAGAATTCAAAGATCTTTCCCTTTTAACATTTGATGCATTGATCGGATCGTTAATGTCACATGAAGAGAGGTTTCTTGAAACTCCTTCAACAAGCTACGGAGGAGATGATAAGGCCTTCACTTCCAATGAAAATAATGGAAGAGTATGGGGAAGAGGTCAAGGTAGAGGTAAGCAAAGAGGTAGAGGCAGAGGCAACTATAGAGGAGGCAATTCCAACAGAGGAGGCAACCAGAATAGAGGAGGCAATTCCAATAGAGGAGGCAACTCATACAGAGGAGGCAACCAACAAAGAGGTGGAAATCAGAATCAAGGTGGAAATCAAGGACAAAGTGGCAATCAAGGGCGAGGAAGTGACAAGTCCAAATCAGCATGTTTCAATTGTGGCAAGCCGGGTCACTTCGCTCGCGACTACTGGTTGAAATATTCACAAGGCAGCAACAGTCAATATGGTAATTATGGAGAAGAAGATGATATTTCTAATATTTTTTTGTCATATGGCCAATAAGAATAGAATCTAAATGACACATGGATTTTGGATACTGGTTTTTCCAACCATATGAGTGGTAAAGAACATTTATTTGCTACTCTCGATTCCACTTATAAATCCTAAATCAAATGATAAGACATTGCAAGTAGAGGGTATTGGAGCCATGGAGGTTCCAACCAAAGAAGGACTAAAGAAAGTGCATGACATCTATTACACTCCAAAGCTCCAACACAATCTGCTAAGCGTTGGACAAATGATGGAGAACAATTACAAGCTTGTATTTGATGAAGGACAATGTATTATTTTTTATAAGAATAATTGTAATCGTGTCATCACACAGGTCCCCATGACCAAGAACAGGTTATTCCATCTCAATTTTTATGAGCTAGGGGGAGCTCAAATTGCAAATGTAGCTATAACAAATCCAAGTGTCCTTTGGCACTTGCGATATGGTCACCTTAATTCCACTAGCTTGAAACTTCTAACTTCTCAAGCTATGGTGACAGGACTTCCCAAAATCAATGAACAAAATGAGGTCTGTGAAGGATGTGCTTTGGGAAAGCACTCAAGGTCGAAGTTTCTAATAGGACAAGCGTGGAGAGCCAACTATCCACTACAGTTAGTACATTTGGACATCTATGGTCCAATGCAAACACAAAGTCTCAAAAATAGTTCTTATTTTCTCACTTTCATATATGACTTCTCTAGAATGTGCTGGATTTACTTTCTGAAACACAAATATTAAGCTTTTGATTGCTTCATAGATTTTAGAAACAATGTAGAGAATCAAATTGGGAATTATGTAAAATGTCTTAGGATAGATCGAGGAGGTGAATACTCAAAATATTTTTTGAAATATTGTAAAGCAAGTGGGATCAAAAGGCAATTTACCACTGCTTATACCCCACAGCAGAACGGTGTGGCAGAAAGGAAAAATCGCACCATAGTTGAGATGGGGAGATCAATGCTACAGTCTAAGCATCTAACTCATATGTATTGGGCAGAGGCTATAAGAACTAGTGTATATATTCTAAACAAAAGTCCAACTTCTAGTTTAGATGGTGTCACTCCTTATGAGGCATGGTACGAAAAGAAACCTAATGTAAAGCATTTCAAAGTGTTTGGTTCTTTAGCATATGTACACATTCCTGACGAGAAAAGGAAGAAGCTTGATCCAAAAAGTCAATCTTGTATATTTGTAGGGTATTGTGAGTCTACAAAAGGATATAGACTCTACAATCCCAAGACTCATAAAGTTGTAATCTCTAGGGATGTAATTTTTTATGAAGGGGGAGAATGGGGTCATCAAAGAATTTTTGTTGATGATGAGTCCCAAGATGTAAGTTCTTCATAGGTACAACAGGTGTCTCCAAATAAAATCAAAGGCACACTACCCCCTCCAAGCCCATACAGGAGTACTACATCAAGTACTTCAACAAACACTCCAAGTCCTTCTCCATAGAGATCAGTAAGTTCTTCATCGATGGACATCAACAGAGACTCTCCATCAAGAGGCAGAAGAATATTACAAAATCATTCATCCTTTCAAATGTTGGATCAGAATTTCAGAGAAGATTCACTAGAAGTCAAGCTAGTGAGATGAATACAGTTTTGCAACAACTTGAAAATTTGCAATTGTATGGATATGATGACTCCCATGATCCTATGGGAGATGTAGTCAATTATGCTTTATTGGCTAGTACATAGCTAGAACCAGCTAGCTATGAGAATGCACGTACTCAAAATGTATGGCAAGAAGCCATGAAAGAGGAAATAACCTCTATAAAAAATAACGATACATGGGAGCTAGTAAAGCTACCCAAAGAAAAAAAATGTGTTGGGTGTAAATGGGTCTACAAGACCAAGTACAATGTTGATGGAAGCATTGAAAGGCATAAGGCGAGACTAGTAGAAAAGGGTTTTACTCAAAAATTTGGCATTGACTATGAGGAAACCTTTACTCCTGTTGCATGACAAGAGACAATCGAGATCGGTTCTTTCCTTAGCAGCCCATAAAGGATGGAATGTACAACACATGGATGTGAAGAGTGTTTTTCTGAATGGATACTTGACAGAAGAGGTTTATGTTCAACAACCTCAAGGTTTTCAAGAACAAGGAAAAGAGAACCTTGTCTACAAATTGAAGAAAGCACTTTATGGCCTCAAGCAAGCACTAAGAGCCTGGTACTCATGCATTGATGGCCATTTCAACAAGTATGGATTCACTAGAAGCAAAAGTGAACAAACTTTGTACTACCTAAAGCAAGGAGTAGACATTCTCATAGTTTGTTTGTATGTGGATGATCTAATATTTATGGGTAGTAATAATAAAATGAATATGGAGTTCAAAAACTCCATGATGAAACAGTTCGAGATGAAAGATCTTGGTTTAATGTGATACTTCCTAGGCATGGAAGTGCATCAATAAAATAAAGGGATCTTCATATGTCAACACAAGTATGCTCGAGACATGATCAAGAAATTTGCCATGGAGCAGTGCAAATTAGTTGCAACTCCAACTGGACATGGGATCCAATTGAGCAAGGACAATGGAGCATCAAAGGTTGACATGACCACTTACAGAAGCATGGTTGGAAGTCCGATGTTTCTCACCAACACCAGGCCCGATATTCAATATGCAGTTTCTCTAGTTTCAAGGTTTATGACTAGTCCATCTGAGCTGCATTTACAAGCAACTAAAAGAATTTTAAGATATGTAAAAGGTACATTGGATTTTGGAATCCATTACCAAAAATGTAATTCTATGAAATTAGTTGGCTTCGATGACAATGATTGGGGCAACAACATAGATGACAGAAAATCTACATCAGGGAATTTTTTTAGTCTAGGATCAGGACTAATTACATGGAGTTCCAAGATACAAACTGTTGTAGCATTGTCATCAACTGAGGCTGAGTATATAGCCATCACTCATGCTAGTACTCATGCCCTATGGTTAAGAAAAGTTCTTGAAGAGATTGGAGAAATTCAGAGCGGTCCAACTTGACTCTATTGTGATAGCATAAGTGCTATTCAGGGTGCATACAATCCAGTCCACCATAGCAGATCAAAGCATTTCGATATGAAGTATCACTTCATTCGAGATATGGTGGAACAATAGATAGTTGAGCTTAAATATTATAACACTTTGGATAATATTGCAGACATCTTCACCAAAGGTATAGCTAAAGCTCAATATATAAATCTGAGAGACTGTATAGTTAGTCCTCTCAACTTTAAGGGGGAGAATGTTGGAAATAAAGCTAGTAAAAGGAGCAAAAAGGAGTAAAAAGGTGTAAAAAGGTGTAAAAATTTGTTTCAACTGTAAGCTTTGGATCTTACCTCTTTTACCTCCTTGGAAAGCAGCTGACTGGGCAGGTAGGTTGACTTGGACAGTAGCTGACTGGGTGGATTGGATGGCAAGGATGGTAAGGTGAACCAATTCTATTTCCCTTTTTCTTTTCCTCCCTATTTCTCTTATTTTCCTAACTTCCCTATATTCCCTAAAGTCGTTTGGAGTTACCATTATAAATACCATTGTAATCTCAATTTTCTAAGGTTCAATATATATTATTTTCTATTCGCTCCTAATTTTTCTCTCACAAACCACACGATTCTGGGCCATGTCCAAATTCTGCTTCAACTGGTGGAGAACATCGATATGTTGGTTGAGAGTAGTGTCAACTGCTTGGACCTTGGAGCTGCCTGGGATGTATGAAGAAGATATGACTGGAGGACACCCATAAATAGTCTCAAAAGGGGTGAGTTTGGTTGTTGTATGATAGGAAGTGTTGTACCACCATTCGGCCAAAGGAAGCCACTTCGCCCATTGAGTAGGATGATCTGATGCAAAGAAAAAAAGATAGATCTACAAACATTTTTTGATAATATCAGTTTGACCATCTGTTTGTAGATGATAGGCTAAACTCATTTTGAGTTGAATTCCCTGCAACTTAAACAATTCTTGCCAAAAATGACTAGTGAAGGTTGGGTATCGATCGAACACAATGGAGGTGGGCATACCATGAAGGCAAAAATAGAATCGCAAAATATTTGGGTAACGGTGGAGGTTGTGTAAGGATGGCCAAGGGAACAAAAATGAGCATACTTCGAAAGACAATCCACTACCACGATAATAACATACTTACAGCCAGATTTAGGTAACCCTTCTATAAAATCCATGGAAATATCAGTCCAAACTTGATCTAAAATGAGCAAGGGTTTAAGAGTACTCGAAGAGCATATTGTTTCACCTTTCATCCGTTGACAGGTATCACATGTTGCTACAAAATCACAAATGTCATGTTTCATACCTTTCTAGAAGAATGTGCGCTTGAGGCGTTCATATGTTTTAAGAAATCTTGAATGTCCTGCAAAGGGAGCAGTATGTAGTTCCTTCATGAAAAGCTCACTGAGTGGGGACGTGCAAGGAAGAACAAGGTATTGGTGACAACGCTAGTCATGGCCATCCCAATTGTAGCTTGGGAATGAAGTAGGATCATCATGGAGTGAGGCCACCAAAGCTTGCAAGTCTACATCCTAAAGTACGTCCTGTCGTAAGGAATCTATCCATTGAGGAACAGGTGAGGAAATAGCACATAAAATACTGAGGGCCTCAAATTGGCGAGAGAGAGCATCAACCACAAGATTCTCTTTGCCCTTCTTATAGGTGATATCATAATCATATCCCATGAGTTTAAAAACCCATTTTTATTGTTCTAAGGTAGTAACTCGTTGTTCCAAGAAGTATTTGAGACTCTAATGGTCTGTTTTAATGGATAAATGGTGCCCAATGAGATATGGTCACCAATGGGTTACGACATGTAATATTACCAATATCTCCTTGGCATATGTAGATTTTTCCAAGTTACGATCAAAGAGTGCCTTACTAGTGAAAGCCAAGGGTCTCCCTTCTTGCATCAACACTACCCCGATGCCACGACCCAAAGCATCACTTTCAATGATGAAAGGCTTGTAAAAATTTGGCATGGCTAAAATAGGTGTGGTGGTCATAGCATGCTTCAATTCGAGAAAGGCTTGGTCAGCGAGCCTCGTCCAAGTAAAAAAGTCCTTATTTAACATGGATATAAAGGGTTTTGTTAGGATCTCATATCCTAACTTTTATTATTCATAATAATAATAAATTAATATACTAATATTAGTATAGTTAATGATATAATAATTAATTATTATATTATTAAGGTTATATATTCATAATAATTAAATATATTAATTATTATGAATCGTCATGATGAAGTGACGTAGGATTAGGATAGGTATAAATCATTGACCAAATTTTTCGTTCAAGGATATCGATGAAATATAAACATATGATATATAAATCATTGGAGGGACCCCCCAAACCAATGCAAAAGTGATTCTCTTAATTAGGTTTACTTTCATTTATTAATTTATTGTGCTAGGAACCCTTGGTTCCTACCATCTGGTATCAGAGCATTATGGATCCAACCATGTGGGACCAAAAATTTGAGGAAGAAGTTCAGAAATTGAAGGCAGAATTTTGAGAATTGGGGAAACCATTCGAAAACATTATAAAAAAATTATTAATAAGTTTAGTGAGGATCTAATGGAAGTGGAAATAGAAGAAGTTCCAAATGAAACTGAAAACCCTAATTTTTTTTTCTCGGAAGAGCCCAAAACCATAAATTTTCAAAGGGTACATTATGTACTTCCGAAGAAGAAAGAAGAATTTTTTTATGAAAACCCTAACAATGCAAATTTGTTTTTAAAAGTGCATGAGGAAGAGAAGGACATCAACAATGAAAGTTTGCAAAAAATCTATTTTACAAATCTGCATATGAGTGATGCACATAGACATCAAGGTGACATTGATCCTGCTATTTGTAGCACATTGATTTCTCAAAGAAATTTAGATGCTGACCAAATCAATCATTTATTTAATAAGAAAAGTGGATTGCAAGAAAATGTGAAATGCAGCCCTGGCCAACCTCCTCCATGGCCACCACCATTTTTCCAACAATAAATTGACATTACCAGTTTCAAGAATTCATTGAAGTGTCTGTGAAAACAGTGCATTACGTACGTACTTTTGTCAAACTATGTACCATCACCTGTTTAATCCAATTCTCAAATATCGTTCAATCCTCATATCTGGGACTTCAAATCCATAGAACACACGACACTTAGGGTTCTTTGTGGAGAGAATATTCAAAAAAATAATGATTCTGAGTTTCTTTCTTAACCAAGTTTGGGGACCCCAAGTGTCCATGGCCACCTCCTCTTCTCTCTCGATCTCCTATCCAATCATGGATTAAAACTCGCAGCGCAACATAATTATAGTTTTACTATAAACTGGCCTGCAAAATCAAAATGTGCAACCAGTTACATTAGGAAAGATGGAGCTTTTTCATTTAACGTATGTTTTAAACCCAAGTCTTGGAGCTACAAACACAAAATGCTAGAAACCTTGCTAAACCTTCAATCTTGCTATTCCATTTGACTCCTTCAAATTGTGTGTTGTGAGAAACTTGGCACTTAGCAACTATCTTCTATTGTGCATGTTGCTTGGTCTGCTAAATCGCATCTTCTAATTGCTACGAATGTCTCTTCCAATACAAGGCTGGTGGTTGTTATCAACTCACACAATGGTGTTCTACTTGAATTATGTTATCAAATGTTGGCTTACAGGTTAACTTGATAATCTAATCTTTCAGCAATGTTCTCAAACTCAAGTGCCAACTAGTTTTAAACTTACTATCTATTCAAAAAAAGTTTGATTAGTAACAGGTTTATATACCTCAAGTGCCACACAATTTTGTACGTTTTCGCATGTTCAAGGAGAATAAATTAGGTGGACCATATATTTGGACCTGTAATAATTGTTAGATTGTTAAGCTCTCCCTCTTAATGATAGTTGAATTGATTCTGAGCTTGATTCATCCTGTCTACGTGTAATACACATGCATTTCAACTTGGTTTCTGAGTATATTGTTGTCATAATAAAATGAAGTTTGGGAAGGAGTTTGTGGCACAGATGATGCTGGAGTGGCACAATGCTTACATAGACCATAATTTTTTGAAGCAAATGCACAAAGATCTCACACGTTACAAATCCAAAAAGAATCCTGTAATTAACATCAGTAATACCCCTAGGTTAGGATTCAAAAAAAAAAAATTGCCACAACTGAAGCAAGTTTCTCGGACAATAAGAGGATAAATGTATAAGCTTATGGCATTTTGGTGAGCCTCTTATGAATATTTCCCACATTTTCAAAACCTAAATCCCTGCTAAATAAAAATAAGAAAATTAGACAGTGCTCAATAAAATCATAATTCATGGTGTCAATATATCGCTAGGAAGACCTTGTGATGCTTTGTAATGAGTGCATTTCCTGCATGATAACAAAATAATTTTTTTATTTCTCAGTTGAAATTGAAGAATGAGCTCGATTTGAATGTTGACAAAGATGATAGGAACTCCCGAAGACTGAGTCACGCAAAACCATATAATTTCTCAAGCCGAGGTGTCTTCAACATCTCTGAATTGATCCGTGGGATTTGTTTCAAGCAATTTTAGATTCCCAAAGTTCAAATCAATGCCAAGTGATTTCTTAGAAGAATTGTGTTTTGTCTAAGTAAAGAGCTTTGAGCAAGGACTTGAAAATGTCTACGATAAATGTTATCAAGTTAAGCTATGGATGAATTACAATATTTTTAGATACCAAGTAGAATGTCTGAGCATAGTAGACAATAACCTAGAGGAAGGTAGTAAACCTAGAAAATTATGCAGTGTCTTCATAGAAAAGCACTCTCCTAGTGTAGCTCTACTTTTGTGACTTCCCACTTGAACAAGTAGAATACTTTCTAACTGCCCTACATGAGTAGAAATACTTGCCCCAAGAACCTATCATAGAAGAAGGTTTAAAAAAAAAAAATTGCTTATCCAATACTAAAATAAAGACAAGGGATCTGATAAGGCGATGCCACTGGTCTCAATAAAAAGAAATTATTGTTATGAAGTGAAACTCTGAAGTAGCATGTAAACTGATATGGATTATTCCAATCTCCATGTGCATGACCTTCTCATGTGTTTAACGTCATATGATTGGTACTGCGATTAGAAAACACTCAACGATCCAGTAAACTTTGAAGGAGGGCACTAAATAAAATCAGACTAGCAACTTACAAAATTTTCCGCATCATGACAGCTGCAATGACATTGATTTTGAATAAGGACATTGGTTTCCAAACACAGAAACACAATGATAATTTTTTTTTTTTAACAAACCGATCCCTGAGTTTTGGATGATATCCACTCATATAATTTCTACCAATACTACCGATCAAATCCACTAGTAGTTTTCAAATCGATGTACAAATCGAAAAACCTGAAGAAATTTGTCTTTCTTGGAGATCGAAGAGATACAACACTGAAGGGAAAATACTCACAGGTTGCACAACAGTCAAAGCTGAGTATAATAGAATTATGCATTGGAGGATACATGGGTGTCAAAGAGCATTCTACAGGAGGGAAATGTTGATTGGAGGTGTCATAAAAATAAAATTAGCATAAAATAAACGCAACACTCAAAGATAGTCAGCACAAGTTGCTGATATGTTTTGCATTGCTATTACTATTGATATGCCTCAATACGTCAGGTAAGTGTATAGATTCAACAGTTATTGTAAAATCCTCATTGGCGGATGTAGAGATATACATAGCATGTAACGTGGTCAAGTATGGCAACGGCACCGAATTCGAGAGCAACGTAAAAACGGTGTTGAAAACTCTAAAGGCCAAAGCCAGACACACGGGTTTTCACACTACCATTATGGGCAGGAGAGCCCAAACAAGGTGTTTGGGCGATTCCAATGTAGAGGGGACTTGTCTCCGACTGACTATCATGTGTGTCCACTTCTAAAATCCCTTCTTTCATTTGGATTTTGTGGACCCAGGCCACAATGTTGATGGCATCCTATCCCATTTCATGCCTACCTGTCAAAATATCGAGTAAAACTACTTTGTAGCTGGAAATGTCACTTTTCTCATGAACTTGAAGGGTGTAGGCATCTTCTGCATAGATAAAAATAGAAAGTGATTCTTCATTTTGTGAGACTCTGTGAGAGTTCTCCCTTTTATGAGCTTGCCCCGAAATATGTTTATCCAAATATATACACACAAAGCATAACTTCTAAAGCTTTCTGCCATTCTTGGAAAGATATTTTAATCAACTTTCTCGGTTGTTGGTTATGGTGGATCTTAATATGCTTGTTGTAAACTTAAAATACAGGCACAAGTATCCTAGATATCAGTGAGTTCTGATTGCACATAAAGAAAGATTCATTGTCTCTGCTCTCAGCTTTTTGAATCTCTATAATCCTTATAAAACAAAATATTCCAAATAGGCACTATGAAGACCACACAAAAATGAAAATTGCAACTTAATGTACCTCACAAACGACTGTAAGCAGACTTGATCTCCTTGGAGCTAGCGGACCTCCACAATTGATGTGCAAATTGATTCACTCTGCATGTGTTAGATCTTGTTATTAATGGTGAGTGTTATCCACCCATTATGATTGCCTCTTCACTCGAAGAGTATTCTATTAAAAATAACGATGTCATAATTACATGGTAATCAAATAGAAAGGGGTTTGACAATGTTTCAAAGTCTTCTTTCTTACTTGGAACGTATTATATTAAAAAAACTACGCGACATGGCTGTTAATCTCTTTGGCGAGTTTGCTCACAAAGCGGATCACAAGTGCCTGAATCCTATAATTGAGTTATGTACAAGATGACCTAACATATGTTTTAAGGAATACATAGATAAAATATTTGGGTCTATTCAGAGAATTTCTTCATCTCGACGATTACAATTTAAATTTGGTCGCAAAAGCCAATAATTCGTTCAGTTTGAGGACAAAGTTGTTTCGAGGAGGGGTGGTATGTTAGGATCCCATATCCTAACTTTTATTATTCATAATAATAATAAATTAATATACTAATATTACTATGGTTAATGATATAATAATTAATTATTAATTAATTATTATATTATTAAGGTTAGATATTCACAATAGTTAAATATATTAATTATTATGAATCGAGAACGTATTACTTTCCTTTTAGCAGTTCGTGCACGGTAGCGGTCACAAAAATTTTGGCCCTAAAAAAAAAAAAAAAAAAAAAAAATGGCAGATTTTGGAGGCAACAAGTTGTGACGGATGGAGCGACAAGGAGGAGGAGCGAGAGGTCTAGGGGCATCAAACCCTAGGTGTGGGACTTCAGAGGGCAGATCGACGAGACGCGGCGGTGGGGGCTCGGCGAGATAGCGAGGCCCCCGAGGCGGAGGATGTGGACAAGGAAGTTCTATTGGAACCGGTCCAAGGGCGTTGGGCGGATGCGGTTGAATATTTCTCCGAGGGGGACCGGGACTCTATGCGTCGGGATCAAAGGAAGACCCAAGAAGGAGACAAAGAGAAACACGGCAACCGGAGACCTTCATATCTTAATGCTCTTCGCGGTAAGCAAAAATTATCCGACTCTTGTTTTAATCTAAAATCTGTCAATGGTAGGTTGCACGTCCCGGATTCCTTAGCTCAGCATGTGGCTATGGAGGGCAGAACATCTTTGGTGGCTAAATTTATGGGGGTGAGGCCAGACATGGAAGTCATAAGGAGATGGGCCATCCAAAAATGGCAACCAAGGGCCGGTATGATGATTAAGGCTTTACCCAAGAGTTTTCTTTTGGTGACATTTCAATGTGAACAGGACATGGAAAGGACTCTCCAAGGAGGTCCTTGGTTTTTTGGGAAAAGGGGCTTGTATCTGAAGCGTTGGTCCCCCGATTTCAACCCCCGGACTCGAGTCTTTGGATTTGGCTCCTATTTGGGTTAAGATGCCGGGATTACCTCCGCTTTTCGGAACGAACAAATATTGGTCGGGATAGCTACGAGAGATTGGAGAACTAATAGCTATTGATCCTGCAACCTTGAGCAAAACAAGACTCCTGTCTGCTCGCATGTGTGTGTTGGCGGACTTGAGTAAAGAGCTCCCTAAATCCATTATTTTGTCGTCTATGTTTGGCCTTCATACTCAGGTATTTGAATATGAAAATATGTCTTTTAAGTGTAGTGTTTGTGGGAAGGTAGGGCACCAGGGTATCCACTGCATTTCCAAGAACCAGCCCCCACTCCAAAATACTGATCCTCAAACCCAGAATAATATCCCTCCCCCGCAGATCTCCATTCCTACCCAACCTGGGCCTCAAGGACGTGGAGCTCGAAATCCGAATATCAGAGACCCTGTTCGCCCTATTGTAAGCAAGAGGCAACATTTTAACCCTCCTCCCAAAAATTCCTATGCCCCAAAACCCTCTCACAGGGGAGCTGGTCCCTTTGATGGGAACCCTCAAGCTCAACCTGCTCCTAAGATGATACAGCAAGCCTCAGAGCCAAATCACAAAGGAAAGAACCCCATAGATCAACGCCCCGGGGCAAGTAAGTTTGATTGGGTGATACGGGAGGCCTATGGAGGCTCGGTGGAAGTGGTCCCATGTACTGCAGAGGAATTTATGGGAAGAAATTCCAAGGAGATCAACATCCCAGTGGAGAACGGTTTTGATGCATTAAATCATTTGAAGGGAGATCAGATGGACGACCAAGAAGTGGAATCGAGGTAGAGGAGACTCAAGAGAAGGATTTAGAGGAGAAAAATCGGAGGAAGGAGCAGGAAACTAATAATACAAGCAAGGATACTCAGGAGGAAGAGGTGAACCACCAAGATCAGTGTAACCCCAAAGCAGGGAAAAAAGAATCTACTAATCAAGAAGCTAAGAGCACGGAATCATCTCCACTATCAAAAAGACCAGTTAACCTGGAAAGCCAGATTGTTACCCCAAATACCAAGACTGACCTACCCAAGATGGTTACTAGAAGCCAAGTGAATCCCAAGGAACTTCAACCTAGAGCGGATGTATGGGGATATGGTTCGGTAGGAAGAGGGAAACCTAGCAATGTTGCCTTAAGGCAGAAAGAAGCAGAGCGAGGAGTGGCCGATGGCACTCAAGCGATGTTGCTCTTTGGGGCGAAGGCTCGAGGATCCAAAGCCCATAAATGAAGATCCTTTCATGGAATATTCGTGGGAGTAATCCTGCAAAAATAAGAGCTTTGTATGCTCTTAGACAAGAACACAAACCGGATATGATTTTACTGCAAGAAACTAAAATGGAGGAGAGTAGAGTTATTCCTTTTAAGAATAGGACTTTGCGAGAAGCTGAAGTAGTAGGCCAAGAGGCCACTGGAACAGCAGGAGGGTTATTGGTTATGTGGAACAAAAATGTGATTGATAGTAGAGTGATTCTGATGTCTAGTTGGTTTATTTGTCTCTTATGTGTGGATAAAACCACACAGGAAGAGTGGATCTTAACGAATGTATATGCTCCGGTTAGACGAGGACTGAGAAGGGTTCTTTGGAGTCGACTAGCTGAATTGATGGAGACGGTCCCCAACTACCCTTGGATTGTGGCGGGGGATTTCAATTGCTACCTTAATCCTGTAGATAAATTGGGGGGCTCTCAAAGAATAACCGCTGATATCTACGAGTTTAGAGATTTTGTTGAGCAACATGAGTTGATGGATGTGGACCTGCGTAGATTCTCCTATACATGGTCTAACAAAAGATTGAAGGAAAACCAAATTCAGATAAGATTAGATAGGTTTCTTCTTTCTCAATAATGCCCGGAGAGGTTTGGGGACTCTTCATTAACGGCACTCCCAAGAATCGGGTCCGATCACAACCCAATTCCGTGGGAAACAGGGGAGGACTCTAAGAAAGATACATCAGACCCTTTCGATTCGAACTTATGTGGTTCCAACATCAGGATCTCAAGGATCTGGTTGCCCAATGGTGGGACAAAAAGTATAATGGTTCGAAACCGGCCCAAGTGGCATGTAAACTAAGGAATGTGAAGGCTAACATTAGAGAGTGGAACAAAACTTCCTTTGGCAATATTTTTGTTAAAAAGGCCGAACTAAAAGACAAGATCAATGAACTACGGGAGAAGTTGAAGTCGGAGCGACTTACGAGAGGATCCGAGAAACCGGGAGAGGGAGTCGTTAGCCGAATACCACACGATGCTAGGATTTGAAGAAACCTTTTGGAGGCAGAAATCCAGACTGCGTTGGTTAAAGGAGGGTGACGAGAAATACAAAGTTCTTCCATGTCTCTACTCTTCGCCACAGGAGTACTAACAAAATTAAGGAGATCAAGATGGTCGATGGGTCTAACACCAAAGATATGGAATACATAAGGAGGGAAGCGGTTGAGTACTTTAAATCATTGCTAGAAGATGTAAATCCGACTATTGAAGAAGAGGACTCTCTGTTGGCAGCCATTCCACCCCTCGTAACCGATAATCTTAATGGATTCTTACTTAGTCCTTTCACAAAGGAGGAAATCAAGAAGGTCGTTTTTGACATGGATGGTAACAGCTCCCAGGACCGGATGGCTTCCCCTGCAGCCTTTCTTCCGAAGTTTTGGGATATCCTAGGCAATGATGTAGTGGAAGCTATAATTGAGGCTCAAAAGGACATGGAAATCCCGGAAGGAGTTAATGCTACTTTTTTAGTTCTCATCCCTAAACTAGTGGGAGCAATGGAATTTTCCGAGTTTCGCCCTATCGGTTTATGTAACACTCGATGAAGATTCTCACAAAAACAATCGCCAATAGGTGAAGGTTATCCTTCCTTTCATCATTGATATGAACCAAGGTGGCTTTGTGAAAGGGCGACAAATATTGGATGGTATCATCACAATTCATGAGGTTATTCATTCAATGGTGACTAGTAAGGAAGCGGGTATGTTACTAAAGCTTGATATGAATAAAGCCTACGACCGGGTCTCATGGCGGTTCCTCACCAAGATTTTGGGTAAGTTTGGTTTTTGTCCCTAGTGGATTAAGTTGATTTTTAGTTGTATCTCTACTACAAGATTTTCTGTCATGGTGAATGGGTCACCCTCCGGTTACTTTAAGAGTGAAAGGGGGTTGCGACAAGGACATCCTTTGTCTCCATACTTGTTTATTATTTTAGCGGAAGCATTGGGTAGGAACATTTCAGCAGCGGTGGCGAGATGGTCAATTGGAAGGTTTTAAACCAGACCTCAACAGCGAGGCCGATGTCTCACCAACGGTTTGTGGATGATACAATCATTGTGTCCAAAGCCTCGGTGCCTCAAGCTAGGAAGTTGAAGAGAATTCTAACCAAGTATGAGACAGAAGCGGGACAGTACATAAACTATAAGAAGAGTAGCATCTATTTCTTTAACACGCCTGGTGGGAGGGAGGAAAGAATAGCTAACCTCTTCGGTTTTGGAAAGGAGCTTCTACCAGCAACTCTTCTAGGCATGCCTATGTTCGAAGGAAGAATGAAGGCTACTTTGTGGAACTCAGTCATTGACGGGATCTCCAAAAAGTTAGCAGGGGTGGAAGGGCAGACCTTCTCGACTCCGCGAGAAAAGCTTTACTAGTTCAAACTACTTTACGGAGCATTCCAATTTACTACATGTCTCTATTTAGAATGCTTGCAAAGGTCCGAGCTACATTGGAGCTAATTCAACGCAACTTCTTGTGGTCAGGTTCAGAGGAGAGAAAGAGAATTTCGTTGGTAGCATGGAATTAGGTGTGTGCAAGCAAGGATCAGGGGGGCCTGGGGTTAAAGAGAATGAAAGAATTGAATCAAGCTCTGATTGGAAAACAGGTATGGAGATTTATCAATAATGATCAATTGGGATGGGTAAAACTTCTTAAGGCAAAATATATCAGAAATAATCGGGACTTCTCGAAAGTCGATAATCTTCCTAGAGGATCCTATTTTTGGAATTGTTTGCTCGAATGTCGGGAGGTAGTCAGGAAAGGCATCAGATGGATAATTGGTAATGGAAGACAAGTGGACTTTTGGAAAGACCCGTGGTTGGAAGAGGCCCCTCTGAAAGATAACTTAGACCTTCAGGTCCTCCAACATAAACTTTCGAAGGAAATGGGAGGAAAAGTAGGGGATTTTATTGTCTGTAGCACGGAAACTTCTTCTTGGAAGAAAATCACGAGTTCATAATCCGTCGAGCAAGAGAAGGTGGCCCTAACCAATCTCAATGATGCTTTAAGGGTGTTCCTGATCATTCCTGGGGAGGAAGAGACAAGGCGATTTGGGGCAAAACTACAAGTGGGATCTATTCGATAAAAGCTGCCTATAAGTTAATCCACTCGGGATTCAATGGTCTGGACTCAGACTTCGTTATTTGGTTAAATAATTTAACCCCAAAAATAGCTTTCTTCTTTTTGTTGGCGGTTCAAAATAAGATCCCGACAACGAGATAATCTGCAAAGGAGAGGTTTCCAATTCATCAATCGATGTATCTTGTGTGAGAAAGCAATAGAATCGTAAGTCATATATTTCTAACTTGTGATTTTTCTTGTACGGTCTTCCAAATGATCCTGTCCAAATTTCATATAGATTGGGTCTGTCCAAATAGCATGTCCGACTTACGCATACGGTGGGCTTCCCCCTTCGGGCAAAGCTTTTGACTTGGCTCCGGAAGCTCAGCTTACCCCATTTTTTATGGGGGATATGGAATGAGAGAAATAAGAGAGTATTTAAAGGACGTAAGAAAGATCCCGGGTTATGTGGTAATAAAATAATCAGAGCTTTGAAAGAAAACTGGAAAACTTTCTTCTTCAAAAATGAGACCATGTCTCTAAGGGAAAGGAGGATTTTGCGAAACTGGGGAGAGGAACTTCCAGACCTAGACATTACAACCAACCCACGGGATGGTGTCAAGTGGATACCCCCACACAAAAGTGGGTTAAGTTTAATTTTGACGGGGCAGCTAAAGGAAATTCGGGGGCTGCAGGAGCGGGAGGAGTTTTGAGAAATGAGGAAGGAAAAGTGGTCCTTGCCTTTGCAGAGCCTTTGGGAACTCAAACAAATCATTTTGCGAAGCCCGAGCTCGCATGCGAGCAATGAGAATTGCCGGACTTGAGGGTTATAAGGAAGTTATCTTTGAAGGGGATTCGCTTAATATAATCAAGGCAATTAAGGAGGATAAAGACCCAATTTGGACCATATTGGAGCTTATCCTAGAAGCAAAGATTCATAAATCTCATTTGGTTAATGCCCGAATCCAACACACCTTCGAGAGAAGGGAACCAGAGCGGCGGATCTAATGGCAAATATTGCGGTTTCGTTGGGGAGATGCAAATTTGGAAGGATAACTTCCCTCAAGAACTATTGGTGTTGGTCGCTAGAGAAGAGCTAAGATCAAACCTGTTAGAGCATCGGGAGATCGGAGGGGTCGATGATGAGTAATCCAACGAGATGGAATTAGGCGAGAAAAGGCATCCCATTTCTTTGGGGCACGGGAGGTGACAAGTGTACAGATCTGACGAACCTAGTGTTAGTAAGTGCTAGGTGTTGTTTGGTTTTTGTTTTATCTTGAATAGTCAAGCGACAAGTATAGGACTGTGGACTCTAAGTATGGCTTAATGTGAGTCTTAGAAAGATCCATTTTGTATTTTGATTATACGGGCTTGATGCTAGAACCAACCCATTTTGACTTTGTAAAAGGTTTGTGGACCTTATAACCACCTCTACCTTATACCAAAAAAAAAAAATTATTATGAATCGTCATGATGAAGTGACGTAGGATTAAGATAGGGATAAATCATTGACCAAATTATTCGTTCAAGGATATCAATGAAATATAAAATATATGATATATAAATCATTGGAGGGACCCCCAAACCAATGCAAAAGGTGATTCTCTTAATTAGGTTTACTTTCATTTATTAATTTATTGTGCTAGGAACCTTTGGTTCCTACCAGGTTTGCTATTTTACCATAATTACAAATAAATTTGTGGTAGTAACCTGTAAGCCCTAAGAATCCCCGAAGCCCCTTGAGAGTGTGAGGTTTTGGCCAGTCCTAAACTGCCTGAATATTCTTGGGGTTGACCTTGACGCCATATTTGGATATAATGTATCCTATATACTCCACTTCAGTCAAACGAAAGGAATACTTGGACCGCTTAGCAAAAATTTGATGTTGTGCCAACAATTGTAATGTCTGATCCACATGGATAAGGTGTTCTTCCCATGAGCGGTTATAAACCAATATATCATCAAAGAAAACAAGGATTAACTTTCATAGGAGAGGACAAAAGATGTTATTCATCAAGCTCTAAAATGTGGAAGGAGCATTTGTCAGACCAAATGGCATTACCAAGAACTCATAGTGACCTTCATGAGTACGAAATGTAGTTTTAGGAATATCCTCGTCCTTGATCCTAATTTTATGATAGCCAGAATGAAGGTCTAACTTGGAGAAGTACATAACTCCATGTAATTCATCCAACAATTCATCCACTACCGAAATGGGGAATTTATCCTTGATGGTAATTTTGTTGAGCTCATGGTAGTCTATAGACAATTGCCACGAGCCATATTTCTTGTGAACTAGTAAAACTAGAGAAGAGTAAGGGCTGGTACTAGGTCGAATGACACCAACTTTGAGCAATTCTTGTACCATATGCTCGATTTTGGACTTGAGAGCATGAGGATACCAATACGGTCTGATGTTGGGTGGTGCATTACCTAGTAGTAGTGGAATAGCATGGTCATGTGAGCGACGAGGTGGTAGGGTAGTTGGTTCTAAAAAAACACCATCGTGCTTGGTTAGAACAAGTTGCAAATCTATTGGAATTTAATCCATTATGGAAGTGCTTGGTTGAATTGAAAATATTTATGCAATGACCCCGCGAGATGACTTTTTTAATAATTTCTCCATATGATTAGAACTGATAATTTGGGAAGGGCCTATTTTTGCACCATCGAGGGTGTGTGTTTGGCCATGTTGTAAAAACTACATCCATAGTTCTGCAAAGTTCTAGGAGATAGTGCCCAAGGTGCTCAACCATTGGGATCCTAACATAATGTCACATCCTCTCAATTGGAGGGCAAACATGTCTTGCTTGAGTTCATAATCCCCCATATTTATTTTAATATTGCAACATTTATCTTTACAAGGTAAAGTGCCTCCATTTGCCACCATGAATTCAAATGAATTGCATGTGTGTATATAGAAATTGGCATGCTTAGCAACTCGAGGATCAATAAAGTTGTGTGTACTACCTGAATCAATAAGAATAGTAAGGTGTTGGCCTTTGAAAAAACTCACAACTTTCATGGTCTGTGGAATGGTAACCCCAGCAAGAGCATGGACAAAAATTTCTTTCTTGAGGTTCTTGGGTTTCCTATTCCTATTGAGTTGGTGCTTCAACTATGTCACTTTCCTCATCACTATGGTCATTGTTATTGGGTTCCTATGCATCTATTAAGAATAATCTCTTATTTGAACATCTATGCCCTGTTGGAGCCAAATTTGAATCAACTTTGAAACCCCCAAATTTAAATTTTTGGTTTTAATCAAATTGCTTATACTGCTGGTCATTGCTTAAGTTGTCATGAGTAATTCAATTTTTCATTGGTTGGTTTGATTAATTCTAACCTTATCCATTTTAATAATGTGGGTTTCATGGTGTAAATAAAGTACCTCAAATGGTTAGGGAATAAAATTTCAAATTAAAAACCCAAAGCCAAAGTCCGACCTTCATAAATCTTTCCTTGGGCCTAAAAATCGATTAATAAAGTCCTTAAATCATAAGTCGGTTAAACATTCACCATGGTCTCAAAATCTGAAAGGTCTAAGGTTAAAGCAAATATTAATAAATTAAAACCAAAGGGTATGTACCCCATTAAGCTAACAAGCAAGCACCTTAGAATTAATCCAAAGGCCACGCTCGATTTATACAAAATCGGACGGTATCACATTAATAAAATCGACCAAGGGATAAATCAAAAGTCAAAGTCGTGGTGAGAGTTAAAGAATTTGCATCTTAAAATTAATCGAACGACTATGCATTCATCATAAAAAATCTAATGGATGCACATTCCAAAATAACTCGTATAATAAGACAAAGGGTCTAAAATATTCTAACCCAAGGTTTTTAAACGAGCAAGTTGTCTTTGATCTAACGGCAGCGCTTCGTCAAGGAGTAAATCCAACGGACGCGCACTCGCTAAGATTTCGAAGGTTAAGACCAATAACAAACATGATTAAAGTCCTTACACCTTTAACAATATCAACGGACACGCTGACCCCAAGATCAAATCGACGGTCGCGCACTGTTCGAAAAGTCAAAAATTTATATGCAAGACTTAATGGTCAAAGGTTCCGATTAAATAGTGAGTAAGTCCGACAAATCAGACAATCATGCCAAACAAAGTATATATCGACAGTTTCAATTGCTTCAATTAAAGTGAACTTTAAAATTCAATATTAAAAAGGATGTGCCCCATTTGATTAATCATCGGGCTAGTTACCAAGATCGAACGATTGCGCTCGATCAATTTTTAATCTAACGGTGGTGCACTAATTGAAGATGCATTAAAGAGTGTTAAGGTTCAAAAAATTAATTAATGTTAATCATGTAATTAAAAAGGGTTTAATACATCGGCTAATTTTCCCCCTTTCACCTTAATCACGATTAATATTATACGTGCTTGATTAAACTAACTTGTAGGTTGACTAGATCCAACGGTTGCGCTTGTCTCCACTCGAAATTCGATGACCGCGTTGAAACCATGAATGGTAAAAGAAAGGCTAAGGTAAAGACAAATATTAATTGTGTTTAGCAAGGGTTTAATATGTTGACTAATCCCCCCTTCGCCTTAATCATGATTAATAGAAAATCAAAAGTTTTTACATTGATTATATGGTGGGCATCTTATTGGCAATCTAACGGTAGCACCCAAACTAATCTGAAAATCGATGGTCGTGAAGGCTTGTAGTGGCGACAAAGGGTTGAAATCTAAATAAAGATACACAAATCGAATGACAGCGCTCATTGATCACCCAAATCCAATGGTGGGCATATAAAAAGTCAAAAAAAGGTTAATCTAAGCATTATTACTTCAAAAGGTTGATTAATTAAACCAAGGTACGTATAAGTGTTTCCCATTTATTAAAAACCATGTGCATCTGCATGATTTAACGGTCACGCCTCACCACAGTATGATCTAACATCGATCACAAAAAAAAATGCACGTATCATATGTTACCATCAATTAATACAAGTTGCAAAGGTTTAAAATTATAAGGATTAAACATTGGATAATCATGATTAATTAAAGACCATAAAACATGTTATGTCAAAGTGTTTATATGCAGCTAGGTACATTAACCATCATGCAGGTCTCGGGATATCAACGATCGCGCCAACATCCTGCCCAAATCGAACGACAGCATATCAATCGACATTCTAAGAGCAAAACTAATCACTTGTATTTGATTGTTGTGATTGATCACGGTTGACTTAAGGAAAAAGGGGCATCATAGGAAATATGAAAACCAATGCTCACACCGAGAATCGGATATCACAGAAATCCTGAAAGAGACATAATTTATCCCAAATATCTAGTTATCACTCGGATCCAAGGTGGCACGAGGTTCAAAAATGACACTACCCCCGTGGAACATATCGTTCCACATCAGATTAAAAGATCCCCATTAATGAATGAATAGAAAGCATGAATTATTGCAAGTACACGGATCAAAGGGACCCAGTCACGTAAGTTAATAGATATCGCCCATCATAAAGCACAAAACTCCAAAAAAGATTGAGTTGGCGTAATTCTATTGGCCAATTTTGAACAGCAGTTGGTGGCATTGGGTCGATAACGAAATGTGCGAATTTATCAAGTTCACTCCACCACCCTATCTATGAACTTACGAAACCAGTCAAGGCCACTCCACTGGTATACCAAGAATTAGAATCGATACATCGAAAGCACAGAGGGAAGAGAGTATTCGTATTCTAAGAACTCAAATAAAAACTTGACTAGCAATCGCGAGAACAATAACATCATGGGGAGATGTGTTCATACTTGTAGATACATGAGAAGCCATGAAGTTTATCATAGATAAATCACCCTATTTTGTGATTTCTGGACCGCCTGTTCCTGGTACCACTATGTATGATTTTGCCCAAAAATGTGGGGCAGATAAAAAGCCCAACTCAGCTCAATTGTACGAGATCAAAAATGCCTGCATTAAGAGTTTCTCTCGAGTGATGGAAGGCGATAACAAAACCCCATGGATAATGGCAGATTTGTTCCATAAAGCTTGGAGGTGGAAGTACAAGGGTTTCCCCAAAGAAAATAGATGGAACAGTAACCTTGAGAAGCTGATATGCCCAAAAGTGCATTTCTCATCAGATTTGATGGATTGGCTGGCAGTGGCATATGACAAAAGAACGAGACCTTTTGAGACCATAAGAATTGAAATGTGTTCAACGCCAAAGTTGAATATATCCAGGAAGTGTTCAATCTGATGAAGTATACATTTCTAGTGGACCAAGTAATCGAACAATAATCTCGTATGTTCACTGATATGGAAATTTTTAAAAAATTATTTGATACACATGTGGCAATTGAGAAAAATTTCCTAATTAACAAAAATGCTTTCAAACCCTGGGTACAAGACTTCTATGACATGATAAACATAGTATTGGGAGTACAGGATATGAGTAGAATAACAAAAAGGATTTTGTATTTAGCTGCATAATGTAATACAGGACATAACACCCCAATCTACGCCTGGGAACTGGAATTGAGCTCACAAATACACAGAGAAATGGTAGAACTAAAGAGAGCAATTTTTGAATAGAGGCAAGAGATGCCTTGCTTTTTCACAGTATTATTTTCTCTCACTTAATAGCAGGCCAATTGGAGAAAGAAGCTTGTAAGATATTAAAATCCATAGATAGGCCCTATGTACATAATAGATTTTGGAGACTTCATGAAGGACGAACTCACATGGGCTAGTTTTGTGATTGCTTCCTGGTAGAAATCCATTGGGCCTTAACTGGGTTAATTCTAGAAATATTAGGGTCAGGGGTAAGAGCATTCATTAAAGAAAAGGAGATAGGGGATTTCTTCTTCACAGAAGGTTTCACTTACATCAGATTATATGGAGCTAAAATATCTCCTAAGTTGTTACCCCAATACTGCCCATTGTCCATAGTAGCCCTAGAATTATGCAGATAAGTGGCAGAATAGGCTAAAATGAGACTGGTTAAGAAGCATGGAAAAGTCCCCTGGCTTGATGTTCCCTATCGTTTTGGGGATTATGTATTTGTTGCATATCCTTCCCTACTCAAGGGAATGTTTGAATTGGACAATATGGGATTCGATGAAGTGTCATGGAGGTTTTATGACCCAAAAGGAACTTACAGCAAGATGATGGAGAAGAGAGAGTATGCTCGAATCAAGCACCAAGAAGATGCTTTTGAAGAAATATTATTAGAACCTATAGATCAAAGATCATATTTACAGACAGTATGGGATAATTTCCTCAAGCACACAGGTTTGTGAAGCCTATGACTACCCATCAGAACTAATAAGGCTTTGGGAAATTTTAGTAGATACTACAACACATGTTATGCCAAGGACAGACCCAGCAATTAAAGAAGACCCTTTTCTGGAATTGATAGAGGAGCAGGACATAGACTTAATGGAGGTCACTGTTAGAACTGTTGATGTAGTAGAACAACAGGTTAAACTCTCAGTGAATTACTTGTTAGAGTAAAACAACAAATCATTCATTAAACATATGATGCTTAAATAATACAAAATGGTGCCAGGATTAGTCCAGGGAATCAGGAACTAATCAACTGCAACACACTATTAATAATGGGACGTTCAAATAAATAGATACGCCCAATAATAATGTAATAACTATATGCTAAAATATAAAATATGCTAACATCCCCCCTTATTACATTATTTTGGTAATGATAGAACTACTAGCTATATTAACATCCCCCCTGATTACATCATTTTGCAATACAAAGAGAGCTGCGAAACAATTCAAATTTGACACGTGCAAGTGCCTTAGTGAAAATGTCTGCAACTTGAGCATCGGTGGGAATGTGCGAAGCTGAATTCGGTGCTTCGAAACTTCATCTCGAATGAAATGACATTGTGTGTCAATGTGTTTTGTTCTTTCATGATGGACTGGATTCTTGACTAGGTTCATAACACCCTGATTGTCGCAAAACAAGTGTATTGGAGATTTGGATGGATGACCCATACTTGTCATAATGCGACGCAACCATATCACTTCGCACACAGCTTCACGTGCGGCGCGATACTCGCCTCTGTTGATGAAATAGCAACCACCGTTGCTTCTTGTTGTGCCAAGAGACAGGACCGGATCCAAGATGAAAAATATATCCTGAAGTTGACTTGCGATCATCAAATGATCCGGCATAGTCGGAGTCCGTGTATCCTTGTAAGAAGAATTTGTTGTTCCTCTTGTATTCTAGGCCATATTCCATTGTGCCACGGACATAGTGAAGAACACGTTTTGTCGCTTTCCAATGAGTGGTCTTAGGCTCCCGCATGAACCTCGAAAGATAGTTGACAAGAAATACGAGATCCGGCCTAGTATTGGTCAGATATATGAGACTCCCAATCAACTGTCGATAGAGAGTACCATCTACCTGAGGTGAATCATCATATCGCGATAACTGAAGTCCAGTCTCCATCGGAGTTGCCATTGGCTTGCAATCAGTCATGCGATATTTTTCCAACAATGTCTTGGCATATTTTTTCTGAGACACTTTGATGGAGTGCTCCTTCTGGCTGAATTCCAGACCAAGACAATAATGGAGAAGTCCGAGATCTGACATCTCAAAAGATTGACACAAGTCTCTTTTGACAATAGAGATCATAGTTTCTGAACTCCCTGTAATGAGCAGATCATCAACATAGAGTACAAGCAACATTATCTCATAACCCCGTTTCTTGAAATAGAGGTTTGCATCTGATGGACATCTCTTAAAACCATGTTGCAGGAGGTGATTGTCCATTTTTATATACCAAGCTCGAGGAGCTTGTTTCATGCCATATAAGGATTTGACCAATTTGCAAACTTTCTGCTGTTGGCCTTCCACTGCAAATCCTTCCGGCTGAGTCATATAGACTTCTTCTTGGAGATCACCATTCGTAAAGGCACTTTTGACATCCATCTGATGAACTTTCCACCCAAACTATGCCGCCATAGCACAAATAACTCGAATTGTTGTCATCCGAGCAAGTAGGTGCAAAAGTTTCCTCGTAGTCAATGCCTTCCTTTTGAGCATAGCCCTTTGCAACAAGACGGGCCTTATGCTTATCAATTGTCCCATCTGCTTTGTACTTGACTTTATACACCCATTTGCAGCCAATGGGCTTCTTTTCGTGCGGCAGATCGACAAGCTTCCAAGTTTTGTTTTTCATCAAAGACTTATACTCTGCATCCATAGCAGCCTTCCACTGAGGCTCACCGAGAGCAACTTGTACTGATGCAGGTTCAAGATCGTCTATGGAAGACATAAACACCTTATCACTATCAATATCCATATCTTCTGTATCTCTCGCTGGATCTACATAAAGTTCTTCAAAAGATTGACACAGATCATCAACCCCAGTATTCTCTGTTGCAGCTTTCTCCTGTCGAGCCATGTTGCGAGTACGAGGCCTATCCAAAGTCAAATCTGGTGGAGTAGATAGCTTAGAGTCTTTGATTGTATTTGTATACCACTTTGGATTCTTCTTCTTAGGTGTTGAAGAAGATCCAGAAGAACCTCCAACCTTTGATGAAGGAGATTTAACAACCTGAGTTTCCACAAGGTCTAGGTATACATCTGATGTGTTTGCCGATGTGAAAGCCTCATCAAAAACTACATCTCTACTAATGTGAATCTTCTTGGTCAAGGGATCAATCAAACGATAACCCTTAGAGTGCTCATCATAGCCAAGAAGAATACACTTCAATGTCTTCTCATCTAGCTTCTTCCTTTTCTCTTTTGGTATGTGCATGAAAGCTTTACATCCAAAAATGCGTAGATGAGAAATGGAGGGTTTCCTACCACTCCATGCTTCCCGTGGAGTCATTCCTTGTAGGGCCTTTGTGGGTGCCCTATTCAACAGATATACTATTGTGGTGACAACTTCTGCCCAATATAGTTGCTCAAGTCTAGCTCCCGTGAGCATGCAACAAACCATTTCCATGATGGAACAATTCCTCCTTTCAGCAACTCCATTTTGTCGAGGAGTATAAGCAGTAGTTAACCGTCTTGTGATCCCATTTTCTTTCAAGAATGCAAAAAATTCTTTAGAGGTGAACTCCCCCCTCGATCTGAGCGGAGGGTCTTTATAGAAGTCCCTGACTCCTTCTCAACAGATTTCTTGAATTGCTGAAAGAAGCCAAATGCTTCAGATTTCAGTTGAAGAAAGAATACCCACATCTTTCGTGAGTAATCATCCACAAATAACTGAAAATACCTCTTACCCCCACAACTGTTGGGAGTGAAGGGACCGCACAGATCGGTATGAACCAACTCCAGAGGTTTCTTTGCTCTTGTAGAGCTCTTTTCAAAAGGCACTCTATGCCCCTTTCCTGCCAAGCAACCGAGCAAACCGGTAAAGTGGTAGAAAGGGAAGGAAGACCCTTTACCATCTCATACTTACTTAACTCAAGTAAGTAACCATAACTCAAATGTCCATATCTCTTGTGCCATAGGGAAGTTGCCTCCTTTGTAGAGACTGTCATGGCAACATGTGGAGTAGAGATAGTATCTAAGGCAAATAAGCCATGCTTATATGAAGCGGTTGCAATGTTCTTACCCCTCCTGGTAATAGAACAACACTTCTTGCCTCCCTCAACACTAAAGTTCACAACCATATCTTTGTCCAGAATTTGTGTGACCGACAACAAATTGTTTGCCAATCCTGGAACATAGAGAACTTTATCAATCTGACACTTGCCATCGGGAAGAGTGACTGAAATAATGCCTTCTCCCCGAACCTTGTAGGTTTTATCATCAACAATAGTGACAGGTTTGCCCTCTTTGGCCTCAAAAGACTCAAACCATGATTTGTCACCACTCATGTGCTTATCGGGCTCCATAATCAACATACCATATAGGATCCGTCCGCTTGGACACCGTGGTAGTCATGAGAACTTTGTGGGCTCTCTCGTAATCCGTGTCAGATTCTTCAACAACAACATTCACTTGTTGTTTGTTCTTTTGTGGTTTGTTCCGGCCTTTCTGTTTTGATTGCTTATTCTTATGCCAACATCTGTTTGTATCATGACCTTCTTTGTCACAGATCTTGCAATATCTCTTTTTCTATTGAGGTTGTTGAGTTTGTTTCCCTTTTGAATCCTTTTGTGAATTCCCTCCCTTCTAAAAATTACCCTTCTTCTGGTTCCGTCCTTTCCTGTTGATGTAGAGAGCAATGTTAGAAGAATCATCTCGCTGTAGTTGGCGTGCCTCTTCCTCTTGAAGCATATTAACCAATTCTACAAAAGTAACTTTTCGTTGTGATACCTGAAGGGAAGTGATCAACACCCGATAAGAATCAGGTAAAGCTCTCAATACAATTGAAGTAAGGAGCTTGTCTTCAATTGGTTCTCCCAAAGAATTCAACTTTGCTTTCAATTTCGAAACTCTGCAAAGAAAGAATTCAACTGTCTCCCCTTGCTTCATGCTTAGACTGTGTAATTGAGATTGAAGAAATAGAATGGTGGAATCATTCTTTCCCTCATATATAGTATTAAGGGCATCCCATGCCGCTTTACTAGTTGCACAGTCAAGAATATGGGGTTGGACTTCATCAGACACAACAAGCAAGATGAGCACTTTTGCTTTGTTGTCTAGCTTATCAAAGTCTCTTTGAGCAATAGATGGAGCTGTAGCACCAGCAACAGATGAAGGTCCGGTTGTTGCTCCAGATACAACATCCCATAAGTCATCCATTGCTAGGATGGCCTTCATCTTATTTTTCCATGGTGTGTAATTAGGACCTTTCAACAACTGATGAGAATCAGTCATTAGTTTTGCAGACATGATGAAGGTTCCTTATAACACCAATTGGTCCCCCTTTCGATATACCTTTTGCTAGGCCATTATACCATACTAAATACCCGCCCTTACGTGAGGGAAACTATAGGTATTTAGAAAGATCAACAAAAAATCACCCGCCCTTACGTGAGGGAAACTATAGGTGATTTTTAGAGATCATACGATACGTGGAACATAAGCAATATCGAAAGGGAATAGTCTTGTTGATGGCACCTACCATAGAAAGTCTGCAATCCGCATGCGTGGGGCGTAACTTCCCCTAAACACTTTGGATTTCAGAACTCTCGTCAGGATTTACGCCTAAACACAAGAACTATTAGGGTAATGGATGGAGTAAAAAAATGCAAAATGGCAAACTTATCTCTCCCCGACGATTTATAGAGAACAAGCTCAGACGTCGTTTTGGCAGCTATATTAGGCGGCGGATACAGTGAGCGCAATCACGACAACTTTACCTGTAAGTGCTGGCCGAGGTATCACAAATACCGAACACTGCAGTGCAATAAATTGCACGGATGGGTTTTAATTATTCCGGGGACTTAGGGAGTGAATTTGATTTTAACTTTTAATGTTATAGTGCAAGAAATCAAATATGCAACATACAACAAAAAAAAGTGCCCACAGGAATAACCCACTAGGTGTCAGGCGCAGCCGAAAATGCACCTTTACAATAATGCCAAATTTGCTTTTCAAAAATTACTCACTTTCCCCCTTGGATTTTTGAAAAAAAATACCCCCCTTCTTTTTATCTTAAAAAAAATAATCTCTCCACAAATGATTTTTCAAAAAATTATTTTAGATCCTTAAAGTTAAAAAAAAAAATTAATTTTAATTTATATAGTTTTTAAAAAACCTTTAAAAAGAAATTAAAATCAAATTAAAAAATTTAATTTTAATTTATAAAGGTTAAACTATAGAAAATAAATTAAAATTAAAAATTAAAGTTTTAACTTTAGGAAATAAAATAATTGAAAAAAAAATATGCGGAAGAAATTTTTTTTTTACCTTTGTTGAAGGGGGGTCGACGGGATTGGAACCCGTGACCTGCAGGCTCCCAGAGCCTTACCGCACAGTCCACCACCAGGTGGACTAGCGGGCTGATCCGACAGGATCAGGGGCCCCCTCGTATTTGAGGAGGGTCCCGGCAGCCCTGCTGCTCTCGGGGAGCGTGCCTCCTCCTCTCCGTTTCTGGCAACGACAGGTGGCCACGGCTATTTTTGTGGCTGCCTCCACTGCTGGAAACGGCTAGCAGGGCCGCGACTGCGACCTCCACTGCTAGTGGCGGCGGGGGTGGCCTGCAGCCTCTTGTAGCCTCCGTTGTTGCAGCGGCGATAGGCAGCGACGGGGTGAAGCCGCAAAGATTGCAGCTGTCATCGCCTGGTCGCGCGTGCAGCGCGCGACCTCGACTGTCGCGACAGTCGCACGTGTCGCGCCTGCAGCGCGACCTCGAGGAAGGGGAGGGGAGCCCTCCCAACGTCGCGATTGCGCGACGTGGTTGGGAGGGTGGGTGGTGGGAAAAAAAACCCGCGCGTCACGCGCATGGTGGGGGGGGCTGGGAAGAAAAAACGTCGTGAGATTGCGCACGACGTTGGAGGGTGGGGGAGAGGCTAGGAAAAAGACGTTGCGCGATTGTGCACGACATTGGGGGGTGGGGGAGGGGCTGGGAAAATACGTCGCGCGATTGCGCGCGGCGTGGGGGGGGGATCGCGCGACGGGAAGAACAGTGCTGCGCGATCCTCAAAGCCCCTGTTTTTTTTTTTTTTTTAAACAATGTCTTTTCCCTGAAGCAAAAAAATGCTTCGATTCCAGTGCCCTCTCCCTGAAGCAAAAAAAACTTCGTTTCCAGCCAAAAGAAAAAACGATTCCAGCCAAAAGAAAATTCACAGTCGCACGTCCCAGAAAATGCGAACTGTTTTCCAGCAAGCTTCTGCAAAAAAATTCTGCAATGGCTCGGATACCATGTTAGAGTAAAACAACAAATCATTCATTAAACATATGATGCTTAAATAATACAAAATGGTGCCAGGATTAGTCCAGGGAATCAGGAACTAATCAACTGCAACACACTATTAATAATGGGACGTTCAAATAAACAGATACGCCCAATAATAATGTAATAACTATATGCTAAAATATAAAATATGCTAACAATGACCAACTCATAATAGAAGCAACACCAAAAGAAGTTCCTCAACAGAACTGTACAGACAAAGACAAAGAAATAGTAACTTACTCTTCTCAAAAAGCATCACCTACAGATCAAGTTGTAGTTCCCATATCTGATAATGTTCTAGCTGTAACCAGTGTGAGGAAATTGGCACCCATGGTCGTCCCTACCTCTATAACCTTAAAGGGACAAGAGATAAAAATTACCTCAGTGATACAAATGAATCCCAGGAAGACTGGTGGACTGGGTGGCCTTTTTTGAAGTTACTTAGTGAAGAGTCAAATAAAAATAACTCCAGTAGAAGCAAAGAAGCCCAGATTGTCTTTACCAGTGACCAAGGTTGTTTTGGAAAGGATAGATGAGCAGGCTGCCTTCACTGTTACAGATGAAAAAGAGTTGTAGTTAGTAGCAGGGATGGGAAATGCAGAAGAACAATATTCAAAAAAAGCAGAATTGAGGACAACTGTGTTAGATATTGTTGATATTAATCTCCCTCCCCTACAAGACCCACTAGTTTTCAGTACCAATGAAGAAACAGGTGGATCATCAGTACTGGGTAAAGACGTTGATATAGAAAAACTTGTCAAAATAGTGAACGCTCAAGCCATTGATCAATTTGTTGAAAATATTGAAGCACTCAAAAAGCAATTGGACCAAGAAGAAAAAGAAAAAGCAGAATTAAAAGTTGTGATAAGTAAGCAGCAAGAAGAATTAAATAAGAAATATGCTTCAATTGCCCATTCCCTTGTAGTAACCAAGGTTCAATATCATGTATATTATTTGAATTTAATGAAAAAGGACATGTACAAAAGAATAAAAGCTCAAGCCAAAGGTTTTACTGAAATGTTCAGGCAAATAAGGGTGATTCAAATAACTGCTCAAGAAATCATGACCTTGATGCAGGAAAGAGAAAAATATTTTAAATTCATTCATCTAAACCTGGACTACATAGGGGATCATTTTGAAGAACTGCAAGGACAAGAAATAACGACACCTGAGGGCAGTAAGATTCACATTAATTTTGAATTTTTCAAAGCAGCCCTGTTTGGATCAAACCGAGAGAAATGGAAAAATTCTGTAACTGAGATGAATGACCTAATAAAGGATGCTACAGATAAATTGACAGATATTGGCCTATCCTTAGATCAATGCCTGGAAGCATCATACATAGAAGGAATATTCAAAGAAACCCTTGAGAGATTTGACTGTGAAGAAGGTGATGAGGAGGAGATGATTAAACAAACTACACTTATGGTGAATGCTACAAAAACCTTACTACTTTAGTATGACAGAAACATGCATGTTATTGTTATACAAAAAAATAGAATTCTACAAGAAATGAATATGCTCAGGATTGCAGCCACTTTTGACACATAAATATGGAGGTTGATTGATGAGCATATTAAAGGGTTGCAAAGGAGTTTAAAGGGAAAAAAGGTCAATACCTGCACTCAGCAAAAAGTAGATTCTGCACCACAGACAACTACAATAATAGGAGACATCTCTGGGGCAGTTAAAGGGTCAAAGGATCAAGGAAAGGCAACTCAAAAGAGGCCAGTTCAAAAAGTAGCAGCTAAACGCACTAAGAAGTAGCTAAATCAGACGAAAGTTCTCCTCATACTTAAATCACCAGTTTAGTAGGAATTTGTTTGAATAAGTTAAAGAAAGGAGCATAGTCAAAACCTCAAATCCAGTTGGATAGCACCAATTTTGGAAATTCAATCAGATGATGCCAAGTGTACAGCCAAAATTCAACCAGAAATAACATAATCAAGAACCAACAACTATAAAAGGAAGAAGACAGGTTTGGATTCTGCATCAAGCAATTTGATAATAGCATTTTTGCTAAGAGGTATACTTGAGTGCCTTGTTAGTTGTGTTGTTGCATTTCTTTGTGTCTATTTTCTTTTATTCATACTTTCTTCCTCCCCTTGTTGTGTAGGATTATATGATAGGAAAGTGTTCAAGAAGCTAAAAATATTTACAGTCTTATTGAGCTTAGGATTTAGAGATTCTTCTGTTACCATATTGGAACAAGGAGATTTGGAGAGACCTGTTACATTATTTGAACAGAGTCCTCTTCATTGTATTGATGTATTTCTTTAAAAAAACAAAGTTAAAAGGCATCCCGCCCACTCTGCATGTAATATTTTATGAAATTAATACAATTTTGGGTTTTATTCCTGTCATTTCTTTGTCTCAGTATTGTGTGTATATGTATAATGGGATACATTATTTGAATGCATTATATACATTTCTTTCATTAGTTAACTCTTGATTTTATTGCGATATTTGAATGAGATTAAGAACGCCAATTTTCTTCTCCCCTTCTCTCTGTTTCATATTAAAATTGTTGTTAAATTGCTATAACAGCCCAATGAATCTAAGCACCGATCTACATAAGGCATAACAATTGGTTGTTTTCATGCTTGGTCATTTTAATAAGAATACTTATAGTTTAATATAAATCTGGAGCATGCAAATTAGAAGTTTAATTAAAGAATTTTCGTTGGGGTTTCCTTACCCGTTATGTCGTCTTCTTTAGCAATATTCGAGTTTAGCATAACATGAGGCAAGTCGACCAGAGCCTTTAATAGCTCATTGGTTTCAAACGGATTCTTGGAGCATGACAATTGATTTCCTACGGATGCAAGAATCGGTTCCAACATGCTCCTTCACAAACTTTTCATCACAATTATAACATAGCCCTTGGGCGCGATGCACATCCATTTCATCTATAGTCAGTCGCTTAAGATCAGGAGGTTTATTATCAATATTATTTTGGAACCAAGGAGGAAAGGGAGGTCGAGCTTGAGAAAATTGTGATGTTCATCGTTGAGTTGAGAGTTTAAATTTAGCCAATCAGGCTAAATTGATAGCCTCCATAATGGTTTGTGGTTTAAACATCTTGACTTCAACCTAGAGATCATCATTCAACCCACTCACAAAACAACTCATAAAAAATGCCTCATTCAAGCCCTTGGTTTTATTTTCCAACTCATCAAATTGTGTCTGGTAATCACGAACTATGGTTGTTTGTTTCAACTTTGTCAATGCTCCTATAAAGTCTTCATAATCACTAGGGCCAAATCTGGTGAGTAATTGGGACTCAAAATCCTCCTAAGATAGATCAGGGGTAGTGGCTCGTAGCCATTGGAACCAGTGTAAGGCGTTAGATTCTAAGTTGAAGGAAGCCATCTGAACCCGATGATATACAGGGACATCATGGAGTCTAAATAATTGATCAACACGACATAACCACCCATCGACATCCTTTCCACTGAACTTAGGGAAGTCCAATTTAGGCATTTTGAAGGTTAGATCGTGATCATAGTAAGTAGTTTTTGTTTCCCTTCTTCGGTCTTTTATTTCTCTTCGATGACCTCATTTCGAGTTTTTAGCTTGGTGTTCAGATGTGAGAGTACCTTACAATTTGGTTTCCACCTCTATAAGTTGTTCTACCAAGCGGATTCTAGTGGCATCATGATCCGTTCAAAGCTCTTGAATCTCCTCTTATGGTGAGGTTTGTAGTGGTCAAGTAATCAAGGGATTTTTGCATGTCGGCCAATATTGTGGCAAGTTCTAACTCCTTGTGTTGTCCACGAGTGCCCCCCGCCATTGTGGGCCCTCTTTTACTGAGTTACTAAAAATAGATGTGGGGTTTTAGGAGTTACTATTTTTAGTAAGGCATCCAAAAAAGTGCTTGGGTGTGGTATATCAAAAGAATCAACTCAAAAAAATAGGTACAATGAGCTATATCCCACAATACTAATTTTGGGTACCCCAACTTTTTTTTTATATTGTTGTTTTGACGAGTCTACTGGTGTTGTTAGTTTCTGATTTGGAATTACGGTTCTAAAGTTGGGGTTTGGGATCAACTGTCTCTGACCTGTAGTTTGCCCCCTGGCCACCCTGTCACTATCTTATCTCTTCCTCTGTCACATGTACTATGGTTGCTAATACGATTCCTGTTACTGACCCTGGGAATTCTCTGACACTGAAAATATTATTTCTGAAACTGGAGGTCTGTAATTCTAGACTGTTATAGAGGGTTGTTATTGTTGATATGACTATCACTGTTACTGATCAGACTATTTTTGTCACTGCCCTGACTATTCTATCTCTGACCATGAGCTGTTGCAGACACTTACAAAATTTATCCTGATTGTTGGTGCATGCAAGTTTGTTTTCTATGATAAGGAATGCCTTCTCTATATGCTCACTTTTAGGGTTGTGAATGCAGGATAACAAAATAGAGATGGTGTTGATTTGCAGGTGGAAGTTATGTTTTACAGAACCAAGGTATGCTAAGTAAGGGAGTATGTAATACCCATAGGCCCTCTGTTATACCATAGTGATGGACAATAGTGCTTAGACCAATATTCCAGGCCACTATCCAAGGAGGATTCCACACATACCCTTGAGCACACTATCTGCCTCTCTGACAGTATAGGAGGATGATCATCCGAGATGCTATGTCCCATGGACTATGGATAATTAAAGGCCAAAAAGCTTTCTAATGGATAAAATTTTGTTTAAACCTAGATTGTCTCCCGATACACCCGAATATGTGTGGGAGCTCAAGTCCGTGTGTGAGTGTTGTCTATGGCCTGGGTATTGGAGGTTGATCGTCCCTCACTTCACTAAACGCTTTATGGGCTATCTATCTTAGCCAATAACGATAATTCCTTCACAATATTTTAAAACCCCTGGCATAGGCTTTCTAACCTACACAACTACTAAAAAATAGACTGTATTTTTTGTGTTTTCTGGTTTTTTGGCCGAAAAAAATAGATTGTATTTTTTTGGATTTTTAATAAAGGAAAAAATATAAATGAAAAACACACACAAAATTATACCTAACAGGTAGAATGGATGGCAAAAATCATCTCAGTTGCAGCAAAACTTGACCCTAGAAAGTGCTCTGATCCCACTTGTTAGGTTCTCACTATTAAAAATAAGCACACTCACACAAAATATTGAAAAATAACTCAAATACATCAAACAACTTAATAACACTATGCATAAATGGAATAATCTCACAATAACACAGAATCGCAAGCCTCTTCGAGGGGGGCACCTCCTTCAATATTTTATTAGCTTGCAAAAATATGAATTCGTACATGGCTTCATATATTTTAAAGAAAAAATTCATGCCACCCTACCTAAAGGCTCAATAGTTGGCTTACATGCATAATGCCACTCAAGCTAGAATATCCTACCTACCATCGGTTAAAATCTTGATAAAAACGGTTACATGAGATGGCACTACTTGGCTGGGCACCATACATTACAAAGTATTACAAAATAATATCATAATGGGATCCCCATGTTGGAAGTGGGTCATTACATTAGTAAATAAGAATTACAAAATGGTGTTAGGATAGGATCCTAACATACGATTGGATCAGAAGAACCTAGATCAAAACCAATTGGATCAACAAAGGTTGCACCAGCATAGGTTGCATCAGTAACTTACATTAGGAACGGTTACAAAAGGTATTACATGAGGAGGTTCCTACCCCTAGTACCTATAGGCAACAAATCCATCAAAGATGCCTTGCACAACATTATAACCTGCCACCTAGGCCAAATAAAAACTTTCCTCCTTGTGTACCCACCCATCACCATAGGTTTCAACAACATCAACTAAACAATCATTAACAAAAGTATGGAGCCTATGAGGACTTAGAGTCAAATTATCAAAAACAAGGGTATCCTTAGTAGACATTCAACCACCCTAATAGACATCTTGCACCTACCCCTCATCGAGGACAAAGGTGAGTAAATGATATAATATCACCTGAAGCTTACAAGTTGCTTACAGACTGTATCAATTCATTGGAAAAGTAAGCTTTAGGAACGGGTTATTAGAAACCCACGTTGCACCAACTGCGCAACCAACCACTTCACCCTTATGTGCCATGTCCTCCATATCCTAAGCATTTTGAAATATTAAAATTGGATAAGTTCAAAGGAGATGATTATGCTCAAGATCATATCACTAGCTTCATGAATGTGTGCTTTCATATCCAGGATGACAATGCCCTTATGCTTAAGATGTTTCTCATAACCCTAGTTGGGCTAGCTTTAGAGCAGTATAATCATTTACCACGATATAACATACACTCCTTTGAACAACTGGTAAATGCATTCTTGGAACACTTCTCATTCAACATAAAAAAGAAAACAACATTGACTAACCTGTACAACCTCAAAAATATTGACGAAGAGTTAGTCATAGATTATGGTAAGCAGTGGAGAGCCATCATTATAAAATTATCGTTACCTTACCTACCACAAAGCTCACTCGCTTGTTTACTAAGAGTTGTTCAAAATAGATCTCACTTTTATTACAACTCTAATAGTACAACACATTTGAGGAAGCCCTAGCTTAGGTGAAGGTTATTGAGGACATCAAGGTCTAAAAGGGCGAGATCAAACCTCAAAAAATGAGTGGAAAAAATGTTCTAAAGGCAATTACACACAATAGAAACCAGCTCCAATAAATCAATTTGTCTTAAGCATCCTAGGGCCTTCACAACAAGCAGTACCTCAACCACCTAATTATCAAGCCCAACCCCCACCTGCACCGTACAATGCTCAGCCTTAGTAAAACCAACAAATGAATCAACGATGTCATCATCCTCCCTAGTACATACCATTGCCTAAGTCATTGGCATCGCTCTTTCGATGATTGTGTGAGGTAAAGACCATCAATCTACCTAAGGTTCAACAATCAAATCCGAATAAGACAAAATAAAATAATTATAGAAAGGATTTACATTATATCTATCATCGTCAAAATGGTCATGAAATTCAAAATTGTTACACGTTCAAGAATATTGTGCAAGACATGATATAGCAAAATGAGCTTCAAATCGACAAGCCTCTCACTACCAAAAATCAATAGATTAGTATATTCCATGATCCACTACCTACGCATGGGGGCCAAGCCAAACAAACTAGGTTGGTCAATGAGATACACACAACCCCACCACAGTAGGGCTTTTTTGGGATGATTAACATAGTGACAAGGAACTTAAGGTATTCGAATCAACCTAGACAACCTGGAGGTCCAACCACTATTCCTTCAACATCAAAGCAATTACTAGAGTTGACTCAATTCAAGTCTCGTCAACTCACCCAATGTTTACAATAATAAGTAGACTTACTCAAAGTTTCAATATGGTATCGATGAAGCTCTCCATATACAAGCTAATCCAACAATCAACTCCACATTGAGAGGCTCTAATGGACATTCTAAAGTCAATTGAACTGCATCCAATAATTTTGTTGGGCACATTCAAAGATGCAAAGAGTTTGTTATAATGCTCCATGATCATGAAATCAAGTCAATACTCATTGACATAGTTGATCCTCCACTACATATCATCTCTTGTGTGAATAAGATCCCCTATAAATGGTGTTGATTGATATAGATTCTTCCATTATATCATTACCACTATCGCACTTCAACATCTCAGTATTTCATTGTCGCACATTGTAGCATCTACATTCATTCTTCAATATTTGAATGATGCTCTATGCTCCACTATCGACACAATAGTCCTCCCTGTTCAAGTTGGATTAAAGATAATTCCTACATTGTGCCACATTGTGGAGGGTGTAATGCAGTACAACATACTACTTGGTAGAACTTGGATTCATGATATGAAGTGTGTCCCTTCCATATTGCACCAATGCATCAAGTACATTCATGAAGGGCAGATTCATGTGGTTCCTATAGACTTAGAGCCCTTCAGGTTTTGCAATATGATCAACTATTCGTAAGAGTCTACCTTGCCTTTGGTACATCTAGAAATCCAACCTAATGATCATATCAAAGTTCCAGATCCCTCACCACAACCATCCACCAATCCATCACCATCATCCTAATTCGAAACATCACCATTGGTCTCTTATGATATTCATTCTCCATCATCAAACCCTTCAAGTTGAAATCCATCAAAGATACCAATCAACCAAATCCCATTATCTATTTCCACCATTTTTAAAGTAGCTCTTCCAACTCCTATGGATGAGGAAGAATCAATCAGTGCCATGGATGAGTCACCCCAACCCACATCCCCATCATCATTATCTGCCTTCTCATAGGTCATAATCCACATGATCAACCTAGGGCTCACTAAGTATTTGGTGCAAAATGCTACATTTACTCCCCTCATCGAGTCAGTGTAAGACATAGGAAGACCTCGCCAACCGTTGTTTCCCATCGATACCATTGTCCCTCTAGGTCATCCTCCAAATCAAACAAATTTTATCTATGGGGGTTTTGACATTACCTTGAGATCATCTCCTATGATAGAATATGATGAGTCATTCTCAAAGAATATCAGTTATATGTCAAACCTAGCCTTTGCCCTATGGTACTTCTATCGCTACCATTGGCAAAAAAATAGTCTTTGTTGATACGAACAAGGTCTTCAGAACCCTTACCAACCATTGTATCAGTTGCCTACAGATAGGTCTGTCTTAGGGTATTTAGTGTGTATGTCGAACGAGCTACTTGTAGAATCATACCAATGCCTTCCTATAGGCTTTGAGGATGAGATTGATAAGAATGAATACATCGATCTTGACTACATTCATCTATTGAGGATCATATTTCAATCACGATGATAAATATTGACCCCTTTGACTCTTCCATTGATGCATTTAAAGAAAAAGAGGATGAAATAAGCTTAGTGTATCTTAATCCTAGCCACATTCAATGGCTTAACGACCAAGTATGCATATAACCCCTTTCATCCTCTAATCAAGAGCATACAAGTGGTTGGATCTCAAATGATAAGTCTAAAGAAGAAGAAGAGATCAATGAACAAGAGCATTTTGGACTAGGTGCTAACCATAGGGATAGCTAGATCGAGGAAGATGATGAATCCGATCAAGATTGTGATGACATATCCATCAATTCATCTTACCACAAGTCTAACGCAAATTTTATTACCTTGGATAGCTCAAAGGACAAATCAACTACTATTGAGCCCGTCAATGATCTTGACAAATTCTACCTTTTCCTATTCTCTAGGAGAATACCTATTTTACGACATCTTCCACCTGAATATCCCATTGCTATTATCTCGCATTGATCACACCCTATCATTATGCCACCTTCATAGCCACCCCCAGTGCATTTACGACCACCCATATTCGATCGACTCTTCCCACTAGAGAATGGATATCATCTACACACCATCAATATGATCTTCATTGACCTCACCACACCACTCCACTACCTAGGCGACCCTTCAAAACCTTTACACCTCAATCATGAGGCCATTAATTTTGATCACATTGCATTTCCACCATCACCCATAGAGTTCTTACCTTGTGAAGAAATTTTGCAACCCTTTCATTTCTCCCAAGAGTTATCTGAAGATGTTCAAGCTGAGACCGAACCTAATGACTTTATCGATTCTCCAAATCTAGCTGATGACATCCATTTAATTCCTACACATCATCAACTCGAGGATGGATCCCATATGTCAATTGAGGAAACAACCAACATAGATCCCACTGTTCCTAAAAACATCAAGTTGGTATAAAGTTTGTCCCCTACAGAAAAAGTTGATTACATAACTCTATTGACATAGGAGGCTTTTGTTTGGTCTTACAAAGATATGTTGGATCTCGACCCGAATCTAGTTGTATATAACTTAACACTCAATCCAAAAATTAAACCATTTAATCAAAATCTCCATAAGATGCATCCGATAATAGCCTTAATGGTAAAAGACAAACTTCAAAAGTTGTTGGATGCAGGGTTAATTATTGACTATCCTGATTGGATATCCAACATGGTCCCTGTCAGGAAACAAGATGGGAAGATTTGCATATGCATTAATTTTTTAGATCTTAATAAAGTGAGTTCGAAGAATGAATTCCCACTACCAAATATTGATGCACTCTTTGACGCAACTGTTGGTCATGAAATGTTGTCCCTGATGGATGGCTTTTCGAGTTACAACCAAATTTGAGTCAACCCTAAATATTAGCCCAAGACAACTTTCACAATGCCTTCGGGGTCATTTTTTTATAAAGTCATGCCATTTGGTCTTAAGAATGTCGATGCCACCTGTGATTGGGCCACGAAATACATATTCTATTATTACATGCATAAAATCTTGGAAGACTACATGGAAAACTTATTGGCCAAATCCTTGTTGCATCATGAGCACATTGATATTCTAAGGAGAGTATTTGATTGCCTCATAGCGCATAACGTATGACTGAACCCTAAGAAATGTGTCTTCAGAGTAACATCTAGAAAACTCTCGGGCTTCATAGTCTCTAAACGAGGAATCAAAGTTGATCAACTAAAGTTAAGGTGATCCTAGAAATACTTCCCCTACCAACCTTAAGTAGTTTTGTAGCTTACAAGGGAAGGTTGCATCTATCCGACACTTCATAGCGCAACTCTTGGATAAATATTGATCTATGAATCGATTGTTACAAAAGGGGATCATCTTTAATTTGGATGACGAGTGTCAAAAAGCCTTTAAAAAAATTAAGTAATACCTAGCATCTCTTCTAGTGCTAGCTTTGCCTCAACCAGGTGTGTCGTTCTTATTATACATATCAGCTACTTAATTTACCTTAGGGACCATGTTGACCTAAAAGAACAAGGTAAACAAATAACAAGCTATTTATTACATCAGTCACACCCTGGTCAACTATGAGCTCAAGTATGAATATGTTGAGAAGCTTTGCTTAACAGTGGTCTTTGCCATAAAGAAGCTTTGACATTACATGTTAAATCAAACATTGTATGTCATGTCTAAAGAAAATCATTTTTTGCACATAATGAGTCGAACATATCATAACAGTTGTACCGCAAAGTGGATAATATTATTGATAGAATTTGACCTTGAGTTCGTAAGTCAAAAATCTATTAAAGGTTAAGTTATCAATGATCAACTAGCATAGGCTTCTCTCTAGGATGATAAGCCTCTTCAAATCGAGTTACGTAATAATGGAGTCTTCGCATTATCAGATGCGCTAGAACTCAAAGAACCAAAAAATCAAGCTAATATGACCCTTTTCTTTGATGGTTTTAAGTGTGAGTAAGGGGGTGGCACGGGAATTTTTTAATAATCATTTGGATCATGTAAATGTGCCTTCCTAGGTACATACTTAGGACATTAGATTACTTTAAGAGGAATCTATCTAGTTACTTCATGCAATGTAATAAATGCACAAGTGTCAATGTGCAAGTTGTATATGTGCAAGGTGTCCCTTGCAAATCTAGGTAGAGTGTTGGCTAAGGAACCTATCTTCCTATATAAAAAGGGCCTCATTGTAACAAGTAGGATATAGAGAATCTTAGAGCATATTCATAGGTAGTAGCATAGTGCTATGTAGATCACCATATCTTGGGGATGGGTGCAATGTAGTCCAGTAGCTTTGTTCATGGAGTTGTTCATTTTCTCCATAGCTACATTGTATTCATTTTCTTCATTTCTATTTATAGCATATTTCAATCATCTCGTAGATTTAATCTCGTTCATATTATTTTATATCTTGTGAATGTTATCTCCCATTGCATATTGCATAAAATTCTAACAATGGTATAAGAGCCACGATAGATCTAGCCACAACAGTTCAATAGGAAAACCACCATTATCATTAAGCTTGAGTTTTTTGTCAACCTAACGCACTACTAGGCCAACCACTGTTAAAAACTCTTAAAAGAGTCTAGGTGGTAAAATTAGGGAGAGCCACAAGTGAGGACTGAAAGAAATATCAATTCCATAAATACTGATATTACATTTGGCTAGAGTATTTTCACAGAGTTGCAAAAAAAAATTGTGAAGACTATGACTCAACATTCAATCCACTAGATTGATAAATCAACTAGTGAAGATCATTCAGGATATCTAGAACTTGTTAACTATTACTCAAAGTTTCTTTTGTTGTAAAAAATTTAATTCTCAAATGATTGGGACTCCTCCTACAACAGAAAGCTAGGAGACTTCAACTTCGTTGCCAAAAGGTCAATGTGCCTTCATAGTGTAGAGATTAGTTCCTTATGCAAGAAAATAATACTACGAAAGAAGACTTTTGGAGAAGAGTCGTGGTGAAGTTAGGAGACTGGAGATCTCCATTGCTAGTTTTAGAACTTCATAGAAGAAGAAAAGGCCATAATAGCCTTGATCTAGAAGAAAAAGCCATAGAAGCCTTGATCCAGAAGAAAAGGCCATATAAGCGTTGATCTTTAAGAAAAGGCCATAGAAGCCTTGATCTAGAAGAAAAGGCCACAAAAGCCTTGATCCTGAATAAGACTCAAGAAGAGACTATTTGATTCAAAGTAGATTAAGATTTCAGTACTAATACTTTGTTGTAGCGAAAGAATATTCAGTGAGTAGGGAAACATCCTACAAGAAATTTAGGAAGAGTATCTTCTTCAAAAACAATCCAACACCTGAAGAAAAATTAAAGGTAAAGTGATCAGGAGAAGATCTCATTGAAGAAATTCCAGTCTTGGAAGAAGAAGAAGGACTAGGAGAGTCCTGCTTGAATCCAGAAGTAGCAAAATCAGAGATCCATAAGAAAATTTCACCAACACTTCCATGAGTAGAAGGTTGAAGAAAAGGTCTCAAGGAAGACCAGAAGAAGCTGGAATACATAAACCTTAGAGAATCATCCAGTAAAAGTTTTGGAGAGCCTTACTGAAGAAATCATCAAAGGAGAACTCATTGGAGAAATTCACTATAGAATATAATGAAAGATTTGGGATAATTGTCACCATCTGACAACAATCCCAAAAGAAGAAGAATTTGGAAAGGAGTGCCAAATCTCATAATACCTCAAGACATTCAAAATCTTGAGAAGAAGATCCTGCTTGAAGTTAGAATTCGACAAGAAGACTTGAAGACAAGAGAAGTCTGCAAAATCCAAGATATTTGAAGATTACCTCTCACAGCAAGAAGGCATTATTTGTTGAGATAAAGACTTCTTAAAATCCATAGCAAAAAGGAGGTGACTACAAGAGGAGAACAAGCCACCAAATCCTAGGCTCGTAAAAGAAAGTTAGAGATCAATTTTTGGTGAAGGAGTTGTTTATGACGGCCTACAAAGAGCTACAAGATCTTACAAAAACTTTTAGAAAAAGGTAAGCAACTATTGGTGCAAGTAGATTCTTTAATTGAATTACTTATCAAATTTATTGAAGCACCTTATTTGGATTAAAGTTGCAAGAAGAAAAATTGGATTACAGTATTCAAAAGTGCAAAAAGAGAAAAGTCCCTTTTAAGGTTCATTTGCACATTAGTTAGGAGTTGATTAAATTTCAAAACTACAACTATCAACTACCTATCATATATTTTGGAAAAGAAAAAGAATACTAAGTCCTACAATATTAATTGTAGTGAAATTGCAGAATAATAATTGAAGGTTCATTTCAAATTATTCTTGATTAGTTGCAGTAAATTAATTAAGTGCATTATTTTGTGAGTTTATTGGAGTGATAAGGTGAAATTTTTAGTGCATTAAAAGTGAAATATTATTAGATTAATTTGCATTATTATATTGCTTTAAAAAATATTATTGTTTGTGTTCTTGAAAAGGGCACAAAATCAGAATTTGACAGTGTCTAAAGACACTATTAGCATACACAAATTTGCAACACATAGTGGCCAAGTGAAGCCACAAAAATAGATTAGAATCCTCCAAAACTTGGAGAATACGACAACTAACTAAAATAAAAATAGAAGCTTCAAAGACTGAGACTTGGTGAGTCTCAAATCCAAAGCATTACAAGGTTAGTTGCAAGGAGAAAAGTGCAGAAAATTGCATCAAATAAGGAGCTTCTATCTACTTCTATCTAAGCTTGCATTTGTTATCAAAGTATCCAAGCAAAAAGGGGAAGGTTTCTAATCAAATAGGAAACCTCAAAATCCCTACATTGCATTCAAAAATTATGCCACAAAACCAGAAATTCAGACCTAGAAAAAGGAGTGCAAAAGAGGGTGCAATAAAGATTATTTTATATACAAATTTGTTACATTGTATTGCACTATTCTAATCTAGTTTATACAGGAAATAGGGCAGATTTGAAGGTGCCTGAAAGGAACATAATCCTCAAGAATAGCATAGTTGAATAATAGCACACTTAAGCATAAAGAAACCTCTCAAAATGGTTCACATCGTGCATGGGTTGGATAGCCATAAAAGGTAACCTGTAAAGCACAAAAAGGGTATCACATTGATCACTAAAGGAGACAAATCCAATAGCACATAAGTAAGGGAAATCAAAGCAAGCAAATTGGAATCGTACATCCAATCAAGGAGCATTTAATACCATCATTGAAGTATCAATTAGTCTCCATCAAAGCATTGCCATTTGAAATCCATTCAAGAGCTACCAAAGCTCCTCCAAATATCCACCAAAGCTCCACCATACGTATTTCTTGGCTAGAACCATCTCAGCACCATCGAAATACAACAAGGAATAAGGTGGAAAAGTACATTGAAAATCTTGCAAGAAGGCATTGATAAGACTAGGGCATGCACATGCTACTTGTCGTTCTCCAAAAGAAACCCTAAATACCCTCAAAGGTACATTAGAATTTCACACATGTGAGTAAAAGTGTTACAACATCTCTTTGGCATTCATAATCCATGTGGAAGAAGAGTTACATTCAACCATAGACATTACATAAGGAAGCCTTATGGACAACACACTATGAAGGAGTAAAAATGCTTTAGATGTTACTTAAACAAGGGTGACACTTGAACATCTTTGAAGCATTGAATGTAACCATTGTGACACTTGTCACTCATCAAAAGATTGATCGCCTATTAAAGGCACCTTGGACCAGGGAGAACACAACATTCGAAAGCATTTAGAAGCATCCACGTTCAACACTTTGCAGTCTTCGCGCATAGGGTCGAGTTGTAGCATGGAAGCAAGGTGGAAGAGCCTTTGATGCTCTAGTCAAAGTAAGTCAAAGGCAGAGATTAAAGGTGCCATAGTTGAAGCATTCCATTGGAGGGAACGATCAAGGCAAATACACTCACATTGCAGCCATCTCACATCCTAAAACAATGCGTATTCGAATATTGCAAGGTGAGATTTATTCCCTACTTTAATGTGTTTTCATTTAAGGGAGTTATAAGGTTGATAAACCAAGGTTAAACTTAGAAGAAATTAACTATATTGAACGCAAAGCATCAAAGGGAATAATTTATCAAATTAATATATATTTGCAATATTAACCATTAGAGAATTAAAGATTTCTACTGGAAATTTATTTTAAATATTGCAAATATTATTGTGTTCTAATTTTCTATATTTGGGAGCTATAAGGTTTACAACACCAAATTAGGTTATTGAAAATTAGAAACACTAAAATAAAATCCTAAGGGATATTAAAAGAGGTTATTAAGTTTTTTTGCTAAGGTTGGAAATTTATAATATTCTTGTCTCAAAATTTCTCAAAAGGGACAAAAGAAATCCAACATTAAAACATCTTCAAAATTGAAAAGTGCTTAGTTCAATAGGATTAATAAGGTGTTGGAAAAGTTGATTTTTGATATTTACAAAACTTTACAACATCAATCCAAAATCGAACTACATTTTACAAAAGCACTATATCATATTCCAAAGTTACTAAGAAGACATAAGGAAGTCCACAAAATTTAAGGATTGATACTAAAGGGAATTTAAATGGCATCAAACAAATTCTTCCTAGAAAAATCTCAACTACTCAAGGGTCCTAATTATTTCTCCTGGAAGAATAAAGTGAAAGCAATCTTGGTATATGAAAAACTTTGGGATATTGTCAAAGGGAAAACACAGAGACCTACCACAGGTGATACTGAAATCCTAAAGTTTGAGGAAAATGATTCAAAGGCTCTCATGATAATAACCTTTGATATCACTGATGAGATACAACCCTATATCATTTCAGCAAAAACATCTTTAGATGCATGGACAAGCCTAGAGAAAATATCTGAAGGAAAGAATAAGGTAACTATTCTTCATCTTCAAACTCAACTTCACTCATTAAAGATAAATAGTGGAGAAAGCATAGAATTGTTCCTAAGGAAGGTAACATATATTAAAAGGAAATTATTGACCTTAGGAGAAATAGTTAAGGATGAACTTCTTACTCAAGTAACCATGAGAGCACTTCTAGACAACTATAAGCATTTGGTAACATCTTTACAAGTCCTAAGTAAAGATACCTCTTTTGATGACCTAGTCAATATTCTACAAGAATATGAGGTGGAAAATACAGCTAAATATGAAATGACTAACACTACATTGGCATCTAAAGATAATCCACAGGGAAATATTGATTCTTAATCAAAACGATGAAAACCATGGTACAATAGGTATTGTCAGATATGCAAGAGAAAAGGCCATAGTACCAGCTATTGGAGGTTCAATCCCAAAAATAAAAATCAATAAAATTAGATGAACAATGAGAAATAATTTTAGCCATGATAATATCAAAATCCTCATCAGCAACAATCTCAACATCCAACCAATTATCCCCATTTAGAGGATCAAAAAAGAAATAAAAAATGACATCTAGCTCAAAGGATATAAGAAATTGAAGAACTAGGAGAATATACAGATGATTATGAAGTCAAAGATCCTTCAACAAGAATGATAGGTTATGAAGACACTAACTACTTGCTTGAACAGGTTACCAAAAATATAGAAGAAGAATTTGAATCTCAAGATCAATAAGGAGATCCACATTGAAGACTAAAGTCTTCAATACCCAAATAATGTAATACAGGGGATGTTAGAAATAGATTGTATTATATCATTTGGATCATGTAAATGTACCTTTCTAGGTACATACTTAGGACATTAGATTACTTTAGGGGAAAGTTATCTAGTTACTTCGTGCAATGTAATAAGTGTACAAGTGTTAATGTGCAAGGTGTCCCTTGCACAACTAGGTAGAGTGTTGGCCAAGGAACCTATCTTCCTATATAAAAAGGACCTCATAGTAACAAGTAGGATATAGAGAATCTTGGAGCATATTCATAGGTAGTAGCATATTGTTGTGTAGATCACCATATATTGGTGATGGGTGCAATGTAGTCCAGTAGCTTTGTTCATGGAGTGTCAATTTCCTTCATAGTTACATTGTATTCATTTTTGTCATTTCTATTTATAGCATTTTTCAGTCATCTCGTAGATTTACTTTCTTTCATATTATTTTGCATCTTGTGGATGCTATCTCCCATTGCATACTACATTAAAAGCTAACAAGAATTATATTTTTCACACCATAAGGGGCTCCTATTCCCCTTTCATTTAAACTCAATTTCTTATGCACCAATAAGAATGCCAAGTATGAAGCCCTACTTTTGGATCTTCAAACAACTATCATCATGAAAATCAAGAAGCTCAACATCTTTGGCAATTCCTTTGCTCATTGTCAACTAGGTTAAGGAAATCTACCAATGCAAGTATCCAATCATAAAATCATACAAAGCCCTTGTGGATAAATTATTATCCAAATTTGAAGGGTATGATATCGAGGCAGTTCCTCATTCTTCCAACCATTTTACGGATACAATGGCTTCCCTAGGATCCTTAATTTTACAAAATCCATCAGATGATATCACTACTATTCATGTCAAAACACTCTTTCAATCCACGCTTTCATGAGATACATCTAAAGAGGAGCAAGATGTCCACATGATTCAAATTGAATCGAACCAAGATTGGTTCTTTCAAATACACAAATTTTTGAAGCATGCATCATGGGTGTCTCTATTTCCATAGAGTCCTTTTGACAACAACACGACCATCTATCTCAAGAAAATATCAAAATCTGCATTTGTGTGATATGAGTCGCAAAAGGATCAAGCAATTCATTTAGTGAAACCTCAACCATATCAAGATCGATTCACTCAATTAAAAATATTTTCTAAAGCTTGGTAATATCCCTTTGGTATTTTTGCATGCTGCCAAATGAACATTCAAGCAAAAAGCAAAAAAATATGTCTTATTAGGAGATATACTTTACCGTCGAAGCTATGATGATCTTCTCCTTCGTTTCTTAGAGCCCCAAGATTCTGCTTGGGCAATATCTCAAGCTTGTGATGGTACTTGTGGTGGCCATTTCAACGGTATGGTTATCGCTAAGTGCATCCTTCGAATGAGTTATTATTGGACCACCTTGGAGAGAGACGATTACACTTATATTAAGAAGTGCATTAAATGCCAGCATCATGCTAATCTATCACACCCCTTCATCTATTATGGCCTTTATTATAGTGAGCTTTTGACTTAATTGGCAAAATCTCACCCCCTTCATCAGGTCGTCACACGTTTATTCTAACGACCACATAGTATTTTACCAAATGGGTGGAAGTAATTCCTCTTACCACTATGACTGGACCTCACATCGTGGAGTTCATACTGCATAACATTATATGTCATTTTGGTATCCCATAAAATATCATCTCGGATAATGGACCTTCATTTAAAAATAAGGATATGAGAGCATTGTGCACCAAGTACAATATTTAACATAGCTTCTCAACACCTTATTATCTACAAAGTAATGGTTAAGTAGAGGCATCAAATAAAATAGTCATTGCCATTCTTAAGAAAACCATCAAAGATAATCACAAATATTGGTGCCTTCAATTGCCTTTGGCATTATGGGCTTAAATAACTAGCATTCAGATGCCCACTAGGGCAACTCTGTTTTCACTGGTATATGATGTTGAGGCCATCATGCTCTTGGAATTAGAAATTCTTTCATCCATATTTTATTGCAAGAGTTCATCGATGATGACGTTGCATACCAAGCTTACTTTGATCAATTGACCATTCTTGATGAGCGATGTGTTAACGCTCTCGATCTCCTTCACATTTATCAATATCACCTTAAACGAGCTTATGATATGAAAGTCCATCCTATGGACTTTCAATTTGGGGATCTTGTGCTTAAAGAGAACCAATAGAATTTGAACTTGTCACCCCACTTGTGGGACAAATTTATGGCAAATTGGTTAGGCCCATTTATCATCATGTAGAAGATAGGGCCAGGGACTTACAAGTTAGCTTCTCTTGAGGGTGTTGAGGAACATAAACCTCTCAAAATTATCCACTTGATAAAAAAACAATAAAAAAAACAAAAACAAAAACAATACAAAATCCAAAAATCACAAAAAAACATTGCATTGCTTACATCATGCATTTATATGACTACACTTCATGGATTAGTTGCATTAGGCATATTTATTTATTGCACTCATATTAGATTGTGTCGTCCTTGCATGCACCACACAAACATTATTACTAGTTGTATTTCATAAAGCACCACACTTGTATGATGATCATTAATCTTAATCACACCTTTTCTCATGTCATCATTTGCATTTTTCTTGTGATCTTTTGGTTATTAAGGGGTCCTTGTAAGATAGGGTAGATACCAGATAAAAATCAACAATGATGTTTAGATGGCCACTGACTATTTTACGCACACCTCTTAGTTTTCAAAAGTTTATATGGAAAACACACACATCATATACATCCACGTTCCCCATCCTAGGTGTTTATGTTTTTCCCCTCACCGAGTAAGTTGTTATAAGGTGTTCAATAGGGTTTTTTGGTCATTCAATCATTCCTAGTTTTCTTTTCAAATTTTATAGAAAACCATCTTGTCTTTTGAAGGTAGGGTCTTGCTTTGATTGTGCCTTGTATATCTCAAAATACCAACACAAATTCACACATTTAAATCAAAGTTTGAACAAGGAAGGATGACACTACAACGTAGTCCTTGCCCCTTAAGCGAAAGGTTTTCCTTGCTCATCCTCTATTGCACATGGTCTAGAATGCTGAGAATTGACAAACGGACAAGCTCCCCCTACCCAAAGCAATCAAATCCCTTGCTCCACAAAAAAGAGCAAGTATCCCTAAAAAACAACACAATAGTTATTTTCACCACTAAAATAAATCCCCTTTCTCCTCATAAAAAACGAGCAAGTATCCCAAGCAAAGAAATTAAAAGAAAAGAAGGGGGTAAATATCTTGAATCCATAGAATCCTCAATTATTCAAAATCCATGGGGTAATCTCCATTACAACAATGGGCTATAAACTTCGACCTAACAATAAAGTAGCCTTATGCATGGCGATATGTTTGTCACATTAGCGACCTTTTGTACAGACCAATGTCAGCTTTCGGATGAGCTAGATTTTGGTGGCTTGTATTGCTTAGCAATCTAGTCCAATTGAATACAAAGTCAGAATAATAATGACCATAGGGTGATCCTCATTACAACAATGGGCTCTAAGAGCCACCCTGGCAATGGAGTAATCTTTTACGTCATAATAATGAACTACACTATGCACACACATGGATATTGAATATCTGGGTCTTCCAAGCATATTTTTATCTTTTAAGAGTCATGTATAACCAGTATACAACTTTTGACTAGTCAGCTAGGGTGTTTGAGTCTCATGAAAAACCCTATTGTTCCTTTATGACTTCTTACTATTCCCTCATCCATCACTTACATTGTGTCATATTACATATGGATGACATTCCAATATATGACTTATGTGAAAAGGTTACCATTTTGATTCATGACTTTTATACATTATGTGGTGCGCACACTTACGTTGTTTGGCATCTTAAATTTATTATTATGTTTTAGCATATAAACATAAAAATCAAAATTTGCATCATCATGTCATTAGTACATAACATACATGCATACATTCTAGATCATTAATATTAAAAAAACATACTACAAGTGCATCTAGACATTCATCTATGCATACATACTACAATGTCTAGGCATACATCTATCATCCATCATTGCATCTATGCATAAAATAAACACAAGCAATAAAAAACATAATAAGATATATGCCAAGGTAATATCATATATATATATATATATCATGGATGGTACATCATGGTACACAAATACTTGAAAGCTACAATAGAGTGGGTCATCGGATCTCACACTCAAAAAGAGGAGTACAATCCATAAGTCCATATCAATCAGGGTCTATGCCCCCAGTCTCACCACCACCCTTGGCCTTGTCCCTACGAGACTGCCCTAAACCACTGGCTAATGACATCTCTAGCCCACTTGTAGACCTGGGAGCTTGTCGCCTCACAGAAGGTTGTCCAGACTCGCTGCATTAGCTTTTATGGAATCCTCCTACTAAAGAGTAAGCACGTAGTCAGCCACCAAGTCATTCTACTTGATTCTCCAAATCCTGAATGTAGGTCCCATCAAATTGATATCGAGCCTAATAGTCATCTACTAACACTTGTAGTCTATCCACCTCAGCCTATAGCCTCGCTACATCACCTATAGCCTGACTACCTATCCTTGTCAGTCCCTACATAGCTATCAAGGTTGCTACCTGAGTTTGTAGAGCATCTCGCTCTACTATCCTAGTTATCACCTTCGTTCGTAAAGCATCTCGCTCTGTTGTTAATCTATCAATATCCTCCTAAGCACTTTGTACCTGAGCCCTCAGGGTGTCTCTCTCCTTAGAGAAACCCCTCCACTACTACCTCCCATTGTCAAGCTTGCTCTATAGTGATGTCACTGTGGTATCTCGCTCTTCCAACTATTGTTGTTGCATTTATTTATAAGGTATTTATTATTTTACCCTAGACCGTTCCACTGCCACCAATAAAGAATCCTTCACTATATTTAAATTATGTTGGTAAAAAGTTGTAGAGAGCCCATCTGGACCTGGGGATTTATCCTTAGTAAAAGATAAAAGAGCTAAATAAACTTCTTCTAGAGTAATAGACCCCATCAGTTATAACTGAATGAACATCTTGAAGAATTTTATCATTAAGAACTTCAGTCTCCTTTGATCCTAGAATTTTATGATAAAAAGACTTTGCCTCTTTTCTAATTTCACTATGATCTTCAATCCAAAACCCTTCTTTTGATCTAATCTACTAATTCTGGATGTTGATATTTGTACTATAGCCATCCTATGAAAAAAATTGTATTTTTATCTCCTTTTAACCACATTTGTCTTGATTTTAATCTCCAAATTTCTCTTCCTTACTCAAAATATTATGATATTCACTAAGCAACTCCCTTTCCTCTCGACTTGGATTATTATGATCACCTTTTTAGAATTTTGAAAATTTATCTTTTAGTTCTTCTCTCTTCTCAAAAATATTTCCAAAAGTGTCATTGTTTCATTCTTTTAATCTAGATGTCATAGATTTAGTTTGATTTGGAAGAGCATACAACCCACCACTACTTGAAGAATTTCATGTTTAATCTATCATATCAACAAACCGAGGATGGTATTTCCACATCTGCTCATATTTAAAATATGATTTTTTATTCATTTACCACCATTTTAACTCTTATTGGCCAGTGATCTAAACCAATCCTTGTTAAGGTATTAATTTTAGCACAAGTTCCTTCATCTAACCAATGATCTAAGAGTATGTATCTATTATTTTTTTGCTCTTAGGTTATGGCCTCTCCTGTTTTTGGTCCAAGTATAGTTATCTTCTTCAAAATCAACCTTCCATAGATTATTGTTTAGAATAACAGCTAAGAAATCTCTCATAATTTGGGTTAATTTCCTAATTCCCCAAAATTTCATCCAGCTTGGTTATGGCATTAAAATCTCCTATGATCACGAATTTGGTTTCTCGGTATTTATTTATCATAAAGGCTTCAACCCCACTTCAAAATTCTAATCTACTTGACTGAGTTGTAGGTCCTGTAGAGTGAATGTTTTTCCCTATTGCAAAATAGTCACTCCCTCTTGCAAAGAAATTAAGTGCAAACATAAATTTCTCCAAGGTTTTTTTTTTTTTTGATAATTATGTGTTTGTATTTATAGCGGGTTTTAACAAGGATCCCAAAACCTGATTACATAAGCAATGGGCCTAGGGCATCAATCCCTTGAAACTAAACACCAAAAGCAAATCCCGCCCAACTGTAACCAGTAAGCATGAAACAATCCCTCTCGGCGGGAAACAAACAAATAAGAAAAAAAGTAGTTTTGGAGATCCCGCTCAGCGAGGAGTAGCCAAAAACCACCATCGAGAAGATCCCGCCCGATAGGAAGCAAAGAAAAACCATTACAATAAAATCTCGCCTCGCGGGAAGCGATCAAAACCACCACAAACAGTCCCGCCTAGCGGGAAGCAACATGGAAATCCCGCCATCCGGAAACCAGCGAAAAAGAAAGGATCCCGCCTCGCGGGAAAACCGGCGGATTTGGCGGATCCCGCCCTATGGAGAAACCATCCCGCCCACCGGGAAAACATTTAGTTCAGCGAGAGCCATTCTGTAGGAAGCCGACAGCCAGCACAAAGAGGATCCAGTCCATCAGGAAGTGACCAGAGAGTTGCACCACAAGGAACCCGCCCCGGGAAAATAGAAGAGGATCCCAGCAGTAGGGACCAAGAATCCCGTCCAAGCACAGAGCCCGTCGAGGATTCACAAGAAAAAGGGGGAAGCTGTCCAAACCCTAAACCGTCACCTCCACCGCATCGAGAAACGCAGGGGACCAGATCCACGCGAATCACCTGCAAAAAACCCGTGGGGAAGCCTCGAGGGAAAAGGGAAGGGATCCCCAACCAAACAGGGATCCCTGGGAAGCACCGATCCGAAAAAACAACCAAGGAAACCCTAGCCGACCGGGAGGGGCGCAGATAGTGGAGAAGGATCTCCCCCCAGGAGATCATCTGCAAACAACCACTCCCCGGGAGGGATGACCTGGGTTGAGCCAGGGACTGGGCAGAAACCAAGAGCCATGGGAGGGGGAGCATGGGAGGGACCAGAGCCCTCCCCTCTCAACCCTATCAATTTCTCCAAGGTTTTGATAGACAAACATTTTGCATATTTGCATATGATTGATGATAATTAAAAACAACATATGCTAGAATAGTTTCACAGTATGCGAGTGACAGTTAACAAGGGGCCTTGACAGTTTAATTCATAAAATGCTTAGTGATCATGATTCTTTAATCTTCAAAGTGCATGTGAACTTTGCTTGTGTGAAAGTGGATTCCTTTTAATGCTCTTGATATTAATTTGATTTACCCCGAATCCCAATTAACAAGTTCCTTTTATCTTCGAATTAAAGGTGTAAAAAATGCAAAAATGCGTGGAATAGTCCACTTCATTTTAGATTCCATACCTTTAATATGAGATTCATTTTACAGTTAATAGATTCATTTTATCTTTATTATGAACATTCTATTAAGACTAAGTTAGAGTTTGAACATGTTAGTAAGTTAGTAAGTCAGTGTTCATTTGTTTTATCTTCCATTAATGAAAATAGGTGTTAGTACCCTCCCTCCTAAGATTGGTTTTATCTGAAAATTAAACTTAATGCAGTTTGGAGGTGCAAAAACTCTATATGAGGACCATAATGGAAGCAAATAAAAATGAAATGCTAAATTTGTTTTGGAAAATAGACCAGAATAAGATGAAATTAAAATGCAAAAATTATGGAAATGACCATAATAGAAAGAAAACTAAGTACAAAATTTTTGGAAATGACCGGAATGGAAAGAAAACTAAGTACAATTTTTTTGAAAATGACCAGAATGGAAAGGAAAAGAAAACAAAAATTTTGGAAATGACCAAAATCAAAGAAAATAATGAATAAAAAAGAAAGCAAACTAACCAAACTACATAAAATAAACCAAAAATTATTTACAACAAAGTTGTAAAAATATTCAATTAAATTTCGGTATCACACTCCCCTACTTTGCAAAACCCCAATTTTTGAGATAAGTCCAAAGATAACCTGATCTAAATAAACCTATGTGAAACACAATCAAATTAGACCAAGTGCAAGACTCAAAGGACAAAGAAACATTTACATCTATTCCAATATTCTCCTAATATAACCCCCTAAAGGCATCAATACATAGATATAAATTGAAATGAAAATGCAGTAAAAGTAAAATAATAAATTCAATAACCATAGACAATTATCTCCTTTTGATTCTACTCACAATGTGTGTGTTGCCAAAATATGTGCATTCAATTTCTTCAAAAAGAGTCTTATTTTTACAAAATTTTCTAGCCCTTGTGTTATCCCTGAGCTGCAACGCTATCCCTTGTCGTCCACCAATGCTGCTTCTCTGCTGCCTATTCTACATTTTATGATTATCCACTATCCATATCTATCGCATCCAACAATGACCCTACCTTCATTTTCGGAGCCACCTAACTCTGCTCAGTATCCACCTACTCTCATTTGGCGATCTTCGTCGTTGCCACGGTGTCCCAACGTATACCCTTTCATCCATTGTGTGGTTGGTCCTATGACGAATTCAGAGCTATTTTCTCCTTCAATCAAAACTAACGTTGCCCTTCGCTCGATTTTACTATCGACATAACTGCCTGCGTAAATAACATTGTTTGCGATGTCCCCTTCAGAACTATTGACGTTGCATGGTTCATTGATTCGTCTGACGCTGCCATTATGAATATGGGTTGTCCATGCATCTTTTACATAGGCTGTAAATGGCCCCTATCACCTGACGTTTACAAGTTTTGAGCTTTGATCCCTACTGTATATGGATCCCACGTTGTTTGACACTACAATTGGTGACCTTCATCTATTTATCGCCACATCACGGCCAAATAGGTCTGACCATCTCACTGTACTCGGATTGAACCCCTTTCATAATAATCCAAACGCATCATTGAAGAATCTATCATCGTGATTCATCGATATCCACCACAATTTCCTTCCTTACAGAGACTAAGTCACTTGCCCCGTCAGACAGTGACATTCAAATTCACACGTTTGAGTCATTCTGTGCAGCGACCAAATGTATAGCTCTTATCTTCGTTTAGATATCAACTTTAACGGGGTTTCCATATAGGTGTTGACCAACATTTGAGATAACAACTTTTGCTTATCCCTGCGTTCGTTGCTGATGAATTCTGTAACACTCTGCGTCCACATAGTCTGGCTATGCATCATCCATTCGACATTTTATTGACGACGTAGCATTCGCATCTCCACACTTGTCATCCATGGCATCCTAACTGTCGCAAAACCTTCGCACCGTGAAATGGAGAGCCACTGCCATAATACCTTCGAGTCATTCCATTGTGTCGCGTTTGCCTTATTGCGAGTCCACGTCATCGTAACCTGACTGCTCTCCGATAATCAACACTATCATTTTTTGTTATCCTTAGTGCACTTGTGGGTCCCTCTCTACTCGCCACGCTGTCACATGGAGGTATACCCCAGTAGAACCATCAAAATTTAGCCATTGTGTGGCTTCTAATCACGTCCGCCATGGTAGTCGTCATAATCATTCGAGGTGGCATCCACGTCATATCCATATACTATCTGATTGAGCTCCACGATTGATTCGCTACTCGTTGTATCTCCTTGTCCACCAGATCACCACTGTGATTTGATATCCACATCAGCTCCTTGACATCTTCGTAGACCACCGTCGCATCATCAAGTTGGCGGGGCTCGTCCTCATCAACCGTCCACTACCGGGTCAAACGTCCTTTGTTGTTCGGTCTGCCAATTATCTGCCACGTCGTCCAATGTGAAATTACCCTATGCCTTGGAATCCGCGGCCACGTCTCCGTCGTCGCACCTGCATACAACATAAAACATAAGACAATCCTAAAGAAAAATAAGCAACATCTCATATACTTCGTAAAACAAAACTTGGTGGAATGATTTCACCTTTATTAACTAATGTCTTATATACTATAATATTAATATTAATATTAATATTATATTATATTATATTTTGTTCGTTTGTTTATTATTATTTTTTAAATTATTATTATATATGCAATATATATATATATATATATATATATATATATATATATATATACTTACTTTATGTTTTATAAATCGAATCAAAATCAATTCAAAAGGAACAATAAAACCACATTAATATCAAAATTTAAATCATAAAACCCTATCAAAAACCAAGATGTGAACACTACAAAATAAAGACCACAAGAACACTCAACACCTCACAAGACTACGATGTGACCCTGGAGGTTATGAAGACAACTCAAGAGGAGGAAAAAAAAACCAAGAACGTTATAGGGGGGGGGATAAGAAGATCACAATTTTTTGAAAAAAAAAAAACTCTTAAAAGAAAAAAAAAGACCCCCCCAGAGGAGCCCGAGGTTTCCATAATGACCTGATTAAGATTATCATTCCAAGGATACCAAATCCTCCAAAAACCAAAATTTAAAGGTGGGTCCCCAAGTTTTGGGGCTAGTTGTGGAGCAGCCACAACAAATGGTGACTCTGCTGGGAAATGCTCCTGAGCATTTCGGTAAGAACCCAACCTAAAATGAAAACACACAAGATCAGCGAGACATAATAATTTAGCAACGTCCCAAGAAGGTGGGGGTAAACAACTTCAGAATGAAAACAACTAATCCATCTGCCTTTGCTCAGTGTGTGCAAACATGATTCATTCCTTGCATCTCTGGAAAATCCTCCAGATTCCATCATCCCTTTCTGCATTAGGCTATGAAGTATCGCTAATAACGAAATGGCTAAAGACAGAGCCCCACTACCAGTCAAGCGTCTATAGCCCCGGTGAGGTTTATCTAACTCACCCTTGTGTTTGCTCAACGCTTTGCAAAGCCTTTCCTTTTACCCGAGCTATATCTAGACAGAGCCCTACTGTCGGTCAGGCATCCATAGCCCCGGTAGAGTTTATCTAGATCTTGTGATTGATTTGATCAAGCTTTTCGATGCTCGTTCTCTCTTTTTTTTATTTCCTTTTCAAAAGAAAAACCTTGCAAAGCTTCAAGCATCATTGGGGTAAGGCAGCCTACAAGTGAAGCGTTTTAGATTTTTGCCTAGGGTTGCAAATCAAGATAACTTCATCCTTCATAATTCCAGAAACACCATTTAATGTGTGTGAGTCCCATGTGGAGCTTTGGCTAATCTTTCATTGTTCCACTTTCCACCATTTTAGTCCCAAAATCTGAGCATAATCACCAAATAACTCATCCCCCTTTTCTTGGGTTCATCAGTTTTCAGATCAGGTACTCCAACCTACTAAGCAAAGAAACATCAAAAATAGGTCCAAAGTCTAGGTAGGATCTTTTTTTTTGGTTCATCGGTTTTCAGCTCATGTACTCCAACCTACTAAACAAAGGAACACCAAAATAGGCCAGAGACCAAAAGTTAGTGACTACAAACTTACCCCAAAAATGAGGACTAATCCATCACACAAAAAATAAACCCCACTCTAATCTAAAACAAACCAATAATGAATGATATACTCAAAACCAAAACAAACCACACAAAATATTCAAACAAAAACCAAAACCAAAACACCAAGCATATATACATATAATACAGGTCTATACCTTTCAGGATTTGAAATAGTGCTTTAGATGCAGCCCGTTAACAGGCAAAGACAAATATTTTCCATCCAAGGTTTTTAGTCTAAAACTATTTTTACCTAGGATTTCAGAAACTTGATACGGACCCAACCACAAACAATCAAACTTGTCATGATCCCCTTTCTTTTCATGTCCTTTATCCCACAACAAAACAAGATCTAAAATTTTGAAAGTTTTAACTGTAGACCTCTTGTCAAACCATATTTTTACTACATCCTGATGTTTGCTAAAATGAAGCATGGCTTCCTCTCTTTTTTCATCAAGATGCATTAAATGTGTCAATCTAGTTTCAAGCATATTATTTGTCCCAATGTATTCTTTCATGAAATGAAGTGTTTGTAATCTTAAATTGGTGGGAAAAATAGGATCCTGCCCATAAACTAAATGGTATGGAGATGTTCCAATTGACTCTTTTGTTCTGGTCCTATCAGCCCAAAGAGCAAATTTTAGTTTACTATGCCAATCCCTAGGGTTCTTTTCAAGCAACTTTTTGATCACACATAGAAGATTTTTATTAGAGGATTCTGCCAAACCGTTACCTTGTGGGTAATAATTTGAAGAGAATTTCAAGCTTACCATGTTATCATATGCCCAATTTGCAAATTGCATGGAAGAAAAGGTAGAACCATTATCACTTACTATTGCGTTGGGCATGCCAAAATGAGTCACAATGTTATCCTCTAAAAATTTAATAACATCAGTGGTAGCGTGCTTTGTGGGAATTACTTCAGTCCACCTAGTGTAATAATATGTGGTAGTAAGGATATATTTATGAGAATCCGATGAGTTAGGATTGATAACCCCAACAAAATTGAGTCCCCATTGTGCAAAAGGTCTTGCCTCTACCACATATTGTAATGGCATTGTTGCATTTCTTTCTCTATTGGCCGCCACTTGACATGTATGGCATGATCTCACATGAGCATGTGCATCCTTGAAAATATGGGGCCAATAGTATCCTACCCTAAGAATCTGATGTGCCATTGCATTGGTTGACCCGTGTCCAGTTCCATACTTACCATGGAAATCCTTAAGTACTTGGGTCGCCTCTTCTTGATTAACACAATGAAGGTAAATCCCTTCGTGGTTTCTCCTGTACAAAACACCAGACTTAATTAGAAAATTTGTAGATTTCAAGTGCAAAGCTCTACATTGAGTAGAATTGAGATGCAATGGGCACTTACCATTCAGCAAGAAATACACAATATCAACATACCAATCATCTTTAGTTATGTCTTCTACATTGTAATGTTGGCATGATATCAATGGATCAATTTCTGCGATTGACTTGACCAAACCTTGTCCACGAACTATTTTCATGGGTTGGATTTCTAGATCAAATTCTTGGAGGGTCGAAATCCATTTTCCCCGTCTTTCACCTAGTTCATTTTGTAAAAACATAGACTTGACAGCAGGGTCAAGGACTACAACAATGACCCTACTATGCACTATGTAATGTCTGAATTTCTTTATGGTCTTGAACAATGCATACATTTGTTTATCTAGAATAGAATATCTCAATTTTGCATCCTTCAAAGGAGCACTCAAGAAAGCAATGGGATTTTCAATGTTACCTTCACTCTTTTGAGTTAAGACACTCGCAAAAGAATGATCTGAAGCAAACGTGTAGACATAAAAAGGCTTTGAATAATCCGGACTAATTAAAATAGGGGCCCTAGAGATAGCATCCTTGATGCTTTTGAAAGCATCCCTATTTTCATTTGTCCATTTGATCTGAGCATCCTTTTTTAACATGTCATTCAAGGGCTTGGCAATCTCTACGAATCCTGAAATGAACTTCCTTACAAAATTGATTTTACCGAAGAAGGATCTTAACTCTTTCTTGCTATTGGGTGGAGGGATGGCTAGTATAGCAGCTATTCTTTCTGGATCAATAGAAATCCCTTCCTTCGAAATAACATGTCCCAATAGCTTACCTTCCGTTACCCCAAAGATGCATTTTTTTGGATTAAGGGAGATCCCATGTTCCCTACATCTCTGGAGAACTTTCCTCAAATCCCTGACATGATTTTCCCTTTTCTTAGAAAAATAGGAATGTCATCCACGTAAACAATGATACACTTACCAATGAGCCCTTTGAATGCAAAATCCATAGCTCGTTGGAAGGTGGCACCCGCATTCAATAATCCAAACGGCATTCTTCTGTATGCGAATGTTCCCCATTTAGTTGTGAAAGTTGTCTTCATTCTATCATTTGGGTGGATAAGGATCTGATTGTATCCTGAATAACCATCTAGGAATGACATCATTTCCGACCCATTAACCATTTGAAGAATCTCATCGATGGAAGGCAATGGGTAATTATCCTTTTGGGAAGCCTTATTCAAATTCTTGAAGTCAATACACAATCTTATCTCTCCGTTCTTCTTTCTCACCGAGACTAGATTGGCAACCCATGTGGAATGCCTAATAGGAAAGATGATTTTTTCTTCTAGCAATATCTTCACCTCTTTCTCTATTAGGGGTTCTAATAAAGGGTTGACAGGTCTTTGTCTCTGTCTGAAAGGCTTGGATTCTGGTTTTAATGGAATTGTATGCATTATCACATTCTGATCATAGGTCTTCAACTCCTTGTAACTCCATGCTATGCAATCCACGTACTCTTTTAATGCATGAGCGATAGACTCCTTTTCTTATCTTGTACATGCCTTAGCAATGAATACCTCTCATGGATTTTCTGCACTCCCTAAGTTGATTAGATCACATGCTTCTTTAGGGAGTGGTACCTTTTTACCTCTTTTTGTTTGATATCCGATATCAAATATCTTTTCTAGTGAAATTGTATCTTTTGGTATTTTATTCATCATTTGGGTTGTTTCACTATCCATGTATGTTTCTTCCTACCCTCTCTTATCTTCATCTATCACTTGATTTTCAAAAATACCAGAATTAGTGATAAAATTGAAAATGTGTCTATCACTATCAAATACTTGCAAATTGGTAATGTTGTCTGGTATTGAGGGATAGGGCACTAACTCAATTGAAATTTTTTTGCATTTTTTATGGTCAACTGGCTTTAGCATACTTGCTGCAATGGCTAAAGAATCTGCCATTCGATTGCGTTTCCTAGAGATAAGGAAGATGTTGAAAGCATCAAACTCATCTATCAGATCCCTAACTCTAGTCCTGTAAAGGCTTAATATTTTATCCCGACACGCATATTGCCCTTTTACTTATTTAACCACTAACTCCGAGTCTCCCAAAACTTTGAGACACTTAACCTTCTTCCTTAGGGCCAATTGAAGTCCAAAAATCAACGCTTCGTACTCCACCACATTATTGGTGGCTAGGAACTGTAATCTATAGGCATCTAGCATAGGCTTGCTACCAGGACATGTAAGTTCGATACCAGCTCCAACACCTTGTTTCGATTTGGATCCATCAAATCTTAAAGTCCAAACCAAATTATCCTCTTCAAAAGTGCCATAAGAAAGGCTTTCCTTTTGAGGTTCTTCGGTAGCTTCTTCTATGTCAAAGTTATAGACCCCTAACTCAGTTTTAGCAAATTGGATTTCATTGGGCCTATTATACTCTGTAATCATCTCTTTGAGCCTTGGCTCACTATCCACCTGGATTTGGTTTGCTACTCCTCTCCAAGGTAACCACATATGGGAAGAATCTGTAATGATGTATCCATTCAGGTTCTTACTCCAATCTCTTCCCAATACCATGTCGTATTTGGAAAAAATATTAAGCACCAGTATGTCCACATGATGTTGAACTCTAGGCTCTGAATTGATCTGAATCAGGACATCATTCAAAATTCCAACCACATCCACCACCGATCTGTCCAATTGTACCACTTTACTCTTTGAAGGAATTGGTGTGAATCCTAACTTTTGGCAAATCTCGAGGGGCATGATGTTACCCGAGGCACCCGAGTCTATCAGACAATTATGTAGGTTTTTACCTGCAATTCTGATGGTTATGAGAAAAGGAGGCACTTCTCATTTTTCCTTCCTCAACACTAATTGGGACTCGACACCTTTGACCTCATGGATTTGACTTGGTGGATACAACCCTTTCACCAAATATTCCCCTTGACCCATCAATTTAGCAACCTCGAACATCGAGATATTAGCCTTAGTCCTTTTCATGTCCTCTACTAGGTCGTAAGTGGATTTTTTAGGATTTTGTATCTTTTGCATAGGTTTGGACAATTCAACAGTCGAAGGAGGAGGTGGATTATTATCACCTTTGGTATCAGGAGGAAGAAGGGGATTGTTTGGAGGAGTGGAGGAAGTTTTGGGATCCTTAGAACTCCTTGTGTAATAACCATGCCTTCCTTTCCCAACATGTCTAATAGCTTGGACTTCCTCTTCCATAGTTTCATCATCCTCTTCTCCTAAGATTTCAGCATCCTCTTCTCCTTCCTCATTTTCTTGATAGTGGACAACTTCAGTCACCAAAGCATCCTGCTTCCCTTGGCAACAATGGGGTATTTCCTCTTCATAGGGCTCTAACTCACCATAATCCTCCAAAGCATCTTCCTGATTGGCTACAGGGTTGGGTACGCACCCATTATTGGGGTGAGTATTGTATGGTCCCTTCCTCCTATGGTTAGGATTTTGATTATACCCATAGAGATCTGTGATACTTGTTTCTTCAGGTAGACTATGTCATTACTCATTTTGGCATTATGTTTCTTTAATTCCTCAACCTCAGAATTAGATCCTTGTGATTGGGGCACCATGGTGCCAGATCCAACCACATTTCCTACATTGGCAACCTCTTGACTAGCTGTGATGGTTTGATTCTGAGCATTTTGGTTCCACCAAGGATTTATGCTTTGAAGAGGTGGGACCATTGGGTAAGCTATCGAGGTTTGAGTGTTGATCACCTCGAATCCTGGTAGGGTTATCTGATTGTTTACCATCATTGGTGTGGTGGGTGGAATGGTTGTGTTAGGATAGGTAGGAAAGGATGGATACATGGGCATGAATGGGTATTGTTGATGATATGGTAAGGCATTCATCGTTGGCACTTGGGGTGCCATAATCTGGTTCATCATGGCAAATTGACTGTAAGGACCATATTATCCTATCATGGGCAATTGGGGCATCCCCACACCTTGCGATGTCATTTGTTGCTCAATGGTCATGGCTTTCGCATAAGCTAGGGTAAGGGTTGTAACCTGAGGGTTTCTCCTAGCAAACATGGTTATCATGGGATCTAGAGCTCCAAAATATAATTGAAGGGCCACAATGGGATCCACCACAAAATGGTGAGTTACATTCATGTAAAGCTTTTGGAACCTAGCATTGAACGTCCTAATCGGCTCATTGGGTAACCTTTTATAGGACACAAATTGATTATAGATGATGGTAGGATCTAAAAGTGACCTAAACTGATTGATGAAAGTTACCTCTAATTGGGCCCAAGAAGTGATGGACCCTGTCGGGAGATTCATGTACCAATCATGAGCCATCTGATCCAGACTCGTAGGGAAAAGTCGACAAGCGACGTCTTCATGATTTACTCCTTGTCTGATCATATGGTCTTTGTAATTTTGGACATGCTCTTCAGCTGTGATAGAACCATCATGCTTAAACTTGGGTATCGACCTCTCAATATGCCTAGGTATTTCATGGACATCCTCGGGTATGTTCAAGGGAATACTTTGTGCACCATACCAAGGAACTAGTGGTTGGGCCATGTTATTCAATGGTAACGACCCTATGGGAATGATAGAAACTATTGAAGTGATGGGGACAGATACACTTGATGTAGCTGCCACAATGGAAACAGTGGGCGCAGACCCACTAGATGTACTTGAGTCTAAAGATGACCCTAGATCAAGTATACTGGGTGGGATTTCGATCTCTTGAGTTTTGTTTCTTGGCCTCCTAGAATTGGGAGAAAGACTTTGAAAAATGGTTTCCCCAGTGGTTTTAGACCTAGTAGCAATGTACTCAGGTTGGGCCAGCTTGGGAAAACTAATGTTCTACAAGGCTTCTCACAAATCACTCACAATAAAACCTGGATAAAAGGTGTACCTACAAGCACAATAAGGTGGAAACAAAACTACCCACATTAACTATTAGAAAATCAAAGATCTAAATCACAAAGCTATGAAAGAAGGCCCTCCTTCTAGCACCAAAATGTTGAGTGAATATTTTTCCCTATTGCAAAATAGTCACCACAATCAGAGTATTGAATTGAAAACTCCCTCTTGCAAAGAAATTAAGTGCAAACATAAATTTCTCCAAGGTTCTGATAGACAAACATTCCACATACATGCATGTAATTGATGATAATTAAAAACAACATATGCTAGAATAGTCTCACAGTATGCAAGTGATAGTTAACAAGGGGCCTTGACAGTTTAATTCATACAATGCTTAGTGATCATGATTCTTTAATCCTCAAAGTGCATGTGAACTTTGCTTGTGTGAAAGTGGTTCCTTTTAATGCTCTTGATATTAATCTGATTTACCCTGAATCCCAATTAGCAAGTTCCTTTTATCTTCAAATTAAAGGTGTAAAAATGCAAAAGTGCGTGGAATAGTCCACTTCATTTTAGATTCCATACCTTTAATGTGAGATTCATTTTACAGTTAGTAGATTCATTTTATCTTCATTATGAACATTCTACTAAAGCTAAGTTAGAATTTGAACATGTTAGTAAGTTAGTAAGTCAGTGTTCATTTGCTTTATCTTCCATTAATGAAAAGTAGGCATTAGTACCCTCCCTCCTAAGATTGGTTTTATCTAAAAATTAAACTTAGTGTAATTTGGAGGTGCAGAAATTCTGGATGAGGACCAGAATGGAAGCAAATGAAAATGAAATGCTAAAGAAATTCTGGAAAATGGACCAGAATAAGATGAAATTAAAATGCAAAAATTCTGGAAATGACCAGAATAGAAAGAAAACTAAGTACAAAAATTCTGGAAATGACCAGAATGGAAAGAAAACTAAGTACAAAAATTCTGGAAATGACCAGAATGGAAAGAAAACTAAGTACATAAATTCTGGAAATGACCAGAATGGAAAGGAAAAGAAAACAAAAATTCTGGAAATGACCAGAATCAAAGAAAATAATGGACAAAAAAGAAAGCAGACTAACCAAACTACAGAAAATAAACCGAAAATTATTTACAACAAAGCTGGAAAAACATGCAATTAAATCTCGGTATCACACTCCCCTACCCTACAAAACCCCAAGTTATGAGATAAGTCTGAAGGTAACCTGATCTAAATAAACCTGCATAAAACACAATCAAATTAGACCAAGTGCAAGACTCAAAGGACAAAGAAACATTTGCATCTATTCCAATATTCACCTAGTATAACCCCCTAAAGGCATCAATACATAGATATAAATTGAAATGAAAATGCAGTAAAAGTAAAACAATAAATTCAATAACCCTAGACAACAATCTCCTTTTGATTTTGCTCACAAGGTGTGTGTTTGCCAAAATGTGTGCATTCGATTTCTTCAAAAATAATCTTCTTTTACAAAATTTTCCAGCCCCTGTGTTATCGCTGAGCTGCAACGCTATCCCCCGTCGCCCACCAGCGCTACTTCTCTACTGCCTATTCTACGTTTTTTAATTATCCGCTGTCCATATTTATCGCATCCAGCGATGACCCTACCTTCATTTTCGGAGCCACCTAACTCTGCTTAACGTCCACCTACTCTCATTTGGCAGTCTTCGTCGTTGCCATGGTGTCCCAACGTATACCCTTTCATCCATTGTGCGATTGGTCCTATGACAAATTCGAAGCAATTATCTCCTTCAAACGAAACTAATGTTGCCCTTCACTCGATTTTACTACCGACGTAACCTCCTGCGTAAATAACACTGTCTGCGATGTCCCCTTCAGAACTCCTGACGTTGCATGGTTCGTTGATTCATCTGACACTGCCACTATGAATATGGGTTGTCCATGCCTCTTCTACGCAGACCATAAATGGCCCCTATCGCTTGACGTTTAAAAGTTTTGAGCTTTTATCCCTGCTACGTATGGGTCTCACGCTGTTTGAGACTGCAATTGGCGACCTTCGTCTATTCATTGCCACATCACTGCCAAATAGGTTTGACCGTCCCACTGTACTCGAATCGAACTCCTTTCGTAATACTCCAAACACGTCATTGAAGAATCTGTCACCGTGATTTGTCGCTGTCCACCATAATTTACATCCTTACTGAGCCCGATTCACTTGCCCCATAAAAGAGTGCCTTTCGGATTCACATGTTCGAGTCATTCTGTGTAGTGGCCAAGTGTATAGTTCTTACCTTCGTCTAGTTGTCAACATTAGAGGGATTTTCGTATTGGTGTTGACTAGCGTTTGAGATAACAACTTCTGCTTCTCCCTACGTTCGTTGTTGATGACTTCTACAACACTCCATGTCCACATAGTCTGGCTATGCATCATCCATTCGATGTTTGATTGATGATGTAGCATTCGCATCTCTGTACCTGTTGTCCATGGCATCCTAACTGTCATAAAACCTTCGCACCATAAAATGGAGAGCCATTGTCATAATGCCTTCAAATCATCCCATTGTGTCGCGTTCGCCTTGTTGCGAGTCCATGTCATCGTAACCTGACTTCTCTTCAGTAATCAGTGCTATCATTTTTGGTTATCCTCGACGCACATATGGGTCCCTCTCTGCTCGTCACGCTGTCACATGGAGGTATACCCCAGGAGAACCATAGAAATTTAGTTGTTGTATGGCTTCGAATCACGTCCATATCAGTAGTCATCAAAATCATCCGAGGTGGCATCCACATCATATTTACCTACTATTCGATTGAGCTCCACGACGTGTCTGCTACTTGTTGTATCTCCTTGTCTGCTAGATCACCATTGTAATTTGATATCCACATCAGCTCCTTAACGTCTTCGTAGACCACCGTCGCGTCATCAACCTGGTCGGGCTCATCCTCATCAACCGTCCACTACTGGGTCAAACGTCCTTTGTTGTTCGGTCTGCCAATTATCCATCACGTCGTCCAATGTGAAATCGCCCTATACCTTGGAATTCGTGGCCACGTCTCCGTCGTCGCACCTGCATACAACATAAAACATAAGACAATCCTAAATAAAAATAAGCAACATCTCATATACTTCGTAAAACAAAACTTGGTGGAGTGATTTCACCTTTATTAACTAATGTATTATATACTATAATATTAATATATAATCTTATATTATATTATATTTTTTTCGTTTGTTTATTATCATTATATATGCAAAAAAATATATATATTAACAATATCTATTTTTATCCTTTATTTATTTTTATTTTTTTATAAATATATATAAATATAAAGATATTACTTTATGTTTTATAAATCAAATCAAACTCAACTCAAAAGAACAATAAAACCACATTAAGACCAACATTTAAACCATAAAACCCATCAAAAATCAAGATGCGAACACTACAAAATAAAGACCACAATAACACTCAGCACCTCACAAGACTACGATGTGACCCTGGAGGCTATGAAGCCAACTCAAGAGGAGGGACCTATTAAGATTATCATTCCAAGGATACCAAATCCTCCCAAAAACCAAAATTTAAAGGTGGGTCCCCGATTTTAGGGGTATGCTGTGGAGCAGCCACAATAGGTCCATAGACATTGATAAGGATAAAATGATAATCTACAAAGCATCAAGTGACTAAAGAGGATATCCAATGCCTAGTTTTATGAATGGTTACATAGGAGGTTCTAGAAGGATTCCAACAAGTTAGAATTTCCCCTATCACTCCTTCAAAATCCATAGCATCCCATTCACATCTTGCCCATACTACTTTCATAGTTTTTGAAACTTTTTCTTTTGTCATTTTAGTTTCCTGGATGTAAAGAATATCAATATTATTACTTAAACATAGGTCCCTAATACACCAAAATTTAAAGGTGGGTCCCCAATTTTCGAGGTATGTTGTGGAGTAGCCACAATAGGTCCATAGACATTGATAAAGATAAAATGATGTTCTACAAAGTAGCAAGTGACTAAAGAGGATATCCAATGCCAAGTTTTATGAAAGGTTGCATAGGAGGTTCTAGAAAGATTCCAACAAGTTAGAATTCTCCCTATCGCTCCTTCAAAATCCATAGCTTCACATTCACATCTTGCCCATACTACTTTCATAGTTTTTGAAACTTCTTCTTTTGTCATTTTAGTTTCTTGGATGTAAAGAATATCAATTTTTTTTTTATTTGTGGAAAACATCCCAAAAGGGATGCCACTTTCGGATAAGACCCAAGGAGGCAAGGGTATCCATTCCGCAAAAAACTCTCAGGACTCGGACCTGGCCTACCACCTTTGACATACTCAAGGAGCAAAAAAACACACAAAACCAATTTAAAAATAAGTAAATAAATAACAAAAAAATTAATAAAATAAAATAAAAAACATGCTCATTGAGTGTGTCAAAAACAAAAGCACAACCAAACACACACACAAAAATATAAAAGAAACCACAACACGAACCACATAGAAAAACACAAGAACCACAAAATAAAACACAAACATGAAAAAACAACAGAACACTACAAAGACATAACCCAAAAAAACATGAAAAATAAACACAACCAAAACCTAAAATATTAGAAAAATAAAATTAAATAAAAAATAAAAAACAACCAACAACAGACAATAAACAAAAACAAAAAAATAGAAAACACTCACACATAAAAACACGAATTAACATAAACAAAGAGAAACACAAGAACAAGAACGATAAAAACACAATAACAATAACAAAAAACATAAAAAAACACAAAAACAACACAAAGAACACAAAAACAAAACAAAACAAAAGAACACACACTTTAAAAAACTAAACAAAAAAAAACAAAAAGAAAAAAAAAAAAAAAATGAACATAACAATGACCTATCTAGACCAGAAGACTTTTAAGGCAAGAATCAATAGAGGAAACAAAATAAAAAATAGTCTGAGCTAAGGAACTAAAAAAACCTGAATGAACCAAAGAGAAGCAAAAATAAAGAAAGAAGAAACTAGGTACCTTCAGAACTGGAGCCATCCAAAGAAATGATACAAAAAAGAGCTTCTCTAATTTGCGAAGCCCACCATCTAGGAGGGTGGCCATAACAAGTAAGATCACCTTTGTCCAAAGCCCAATTAGCTAAAGCATCAACACTCTTGTTTTGATCTCTAACCACATGATTTTAATCAACTTTCAAAAATCCCATATGGATTAATTGAATCTTCTTAATAATTCTTTTTATTCTCCAATCAACCTTATGATTCTTAGAAGGAGTCTTCAAAAGATTAATCATAAGTTGAGAGTTAGACTCAACTAACACCTTTTCCCATCCAACCTTAGTAGCCTCTTGAAGGCCTTTGAGGATACCATACCCCTCAACAAGGTTATTGGAAAGAATACCCAAATTCTCAACAAAAGTAAAAACCAGGGAGCCATCTGAAAGTCTACCAATTCCTCCCACACTGGCTTTTCCAGGGTTCCCTCTAAAGGCTCCATCAGTATTGACTTTTCCAAAATCCTTAGGAGGAGGTTGCCAATTTCTTGTATTATCCATATTAATAATACTCACATTCCCTTTAAGTTGGTTTCCCTTAGAAGATTTAATCTTCAATATTTGCATCACTTGATCCCATATTTGGGGGGAGTTTTGGGGGTGATTAAGGAGTTGATGGACTGATTCAACTAAGTTGGCTATGGTATTTTGCCAAATATAGTGAATATCCTTCCTATCTAGATTAAAAATTCGGCTATTCCTTTCATTCCAAATATTCCAAATAAGAATGGTAGAACCCATCCAAACTAACTGCCTAATAAAATGATCAACACCCTCTCGATTAGGCCAATCCCTCCAAAGATGTTCAAAAGTAAAAAATTGGACCACTATAAGCCAAGTAAAGTGGTCATTCTCCTCCATAGCTCAGAGGCTAAAGTACACTCAATAAAAATATGGTTGAGAGTTTCTACATTCTCTTCACACATTTCACATCTAAAAGGGCCATGAAAAGCACGCTTCATAAGTTGCTCACTAGTAAGCACCCTACGACAAGAATATCAAGCTTATTACTTAAACATAGGTCCCTAATACACTTCTACTTTGAGGGGGCATTAACACCCCTTATATTCCATGATATGGCAATCATGTCTCATTAGGGGCTTTTGGTCCTGCTTGGGTATTACCAATATTATTTTGTTGTTTGGTAAAGAGAAGTTCAACCAACTTAGTTTGTGTTCCTTTCTCTATGTTTTCTCTTGCTTCCCTGAATCTTGCTTGATAATTTGAGGGTTTTCCTCTTTTTGCCTTGCCTATATAAGGAGTAGGTCTTATTATTCTATTCCTCAATATTCTTTCATAATTTTGTTTTTCATCATATTTATCCTCTCCTGGCTCTATTATAGAAGCTTATGACTTGTCCTACTCATATTTTCATATTTCCTTATTAATGGTAGAGGTATTAACTTCTAAAATCGTATTTGCTTTACTAGTTTTTTTCTCTGGAATAGTGCATGGTACTTCAAGATAGTCTTCAAAATTTGATGAAACACATTCCTTAGGTTCGAGAATGTTCTTCCTTAAATCAAGATCATATTGAATAGACAACTCCTTGTTAACATGTTGAAATTGTTGTATTGTGTCCTCTAAGTTTTGATCTACTTTTTCTTCATAGGCTAAAGCCTCAAAAGAGCTGGTATTTCTTCTAATATCATTCCTTACTAGTCTCCACAGTTTATTTCCTTTTATTTTTCTAGATCTATTTTTTGGAAGTTGAAAACCATCTTCATCCATAACCATTTGTAAGTTTCTATTGCGGTTTTCTACATATGATTATGTTGGGCTCTTCTTAGGGTATGATCTCTTAGTATGCCCCACCTCATGACATCTTCTACATCTAAAATATATGTTTTCATAATCTATGGTTTGGATCCACATCTTATCCCCGTACTTAAGAATGATTGATTCTAGTAAAACTTTACTTATATGAATCATGACCAATATCCAAGCATGAATAGCCAAGAATCCATCTTTCGTTGTATCTGAAATTTGAAGGAATTCTCCTAAAGTGTTGCCTATTTTCTTGAAGGTATATATTTCCTAAAATTCAATGGGCAACCCAAACATCCTAACCCAGACTGGTACTAGGTATAGATTCACATTTTTAGGTGAAAATCCTTCATACCAGCAGGTAAGGAAGAGACTTGCTCTTCCCGTAAACCAAGGACCCCCTTTTAGGAAATTTTCTCATTCTTCCCTAGAACAAAAAATGGCTAGAAAGAAACCTTTGGTAAGAAATAATAGAATCACTCCTAGAGACTTGCATCTCCTATCAATCCATTTCTCAAGGCTAAAGCCCCTGACCAATACCATTAAATTTACCAAAAACTGTCCTATCTTGGAGCAACGAGGATATCTCTAAGGTGCGCTCACTAAGCTCTACCACTAGAGATGATTCTAAGTATTTAACTATAAACCAGTCCATGTAAAGGAAACTAAAACTCAAAATCTATTGAAATGTTTTTGAATGTCCTATAGCAAATATAATATTTGATAAAAAACTTTATAATAATTTGCATGCAAAATTTCTAAGACAAAGAAAGGGAACAAAAACATAGCTGAAAATTTCTATGTCTATATAGAATGGCTTGTCTCATTGAAGTCCTAGCCCTTCATTGCTCTTCCCATCATCCAAACCCTATATGACAAATATTTACAATTTTTTTTTCGTAACATGAAAAATTGTCACTATTCTTGTTTTGGATGGCTGACTTCATAGGGTCATGTATTAGGGCAGGTCTTATTATTCTATTCCTCAATATTATTTCACTTATTTCCTTTTCATTAGATATAGTCTCTTTTGGCCATGCTTAGGAAGCTTTTGACTTATCCTACCCAATTTCTAGTATTTCCTTGTTAATGGTAGAGGTATTAACATCTAACACTGCGTTTTCTCTACCACTTTCATTCTCATAAATGATGTTATAACTCTCTCATTTAAAGCTTGAGATTTGATAAACATATTCAATTCTCATCTCCATTGAGATGTTATAAATATATACCTACATATTTTTCATAAAATGTTTGAATTTTTTATTTTCGTTTTTTGGGTATTCTCAAAATTTTTAAATGCAATATTCAACATCCTTCTTGAAATTTTCAATATTACTATTAGGTTATGGCCTATTCTATTATTTTTCCATGTATAATCGTCCTCTTTAAACTCAACCTCCCATAGATTAATGTTTTGAATGAAAGCTAAGAAATCTCTCTACTTTGGATTCTTTTCCTAATTTCCCAAAATTATCATCCAACTTGGTTATGACATTAAAATATCCTATGATCATGAATTAGATTTCTTGGTATTTACTTCTCACAAAGGTTTCAATCCCACTCCATACTTCTAATTTGCTTGATTGAGTTGTAGGTCCATAGACATTGATAAGGATGAAACAAATATTTATAAAGTAGCATATGACTAATGAGGCTATCCAATGCCTACTTTTATGAATGGTTTTATAGGAGATTCTAACTAGATTCTAACATGTTATAATTCCTCCTATCACTTCTTTTGAATCCACAACATCCCATTCAAATATTGCCTATATTGTTGTCATAGTTTGAAAAACTTCTTCCTTTGTCGTTTTAGTTTTATGGATACAAACAATATCAAGATTATTACTTAAAAAAATGTCCTTGATACACCTCTACTTTAAGAGGGCATTAACACCCCTTATATTCCATGAGATGGTAATCATGTTTGATTAGGGGTTGCTAACCTCTCGTATGAATTACCAATATCATTTTATTGTTTGGTATAAAGAAGTTCAACCAACTTAGATTGTGTTCCCTTCTCTATGTTTTCTCTTGCTTCCCTGACTTTTGCTTGATAATTTGAAGGTTTTTCTTTTTTTCCTTGCCAGTATCAGAGGTAGGCCTAATTATTCTATTCCTCAATATTCTTTCACAACTTTCCTTTTCATCAGATATATTTGCTTCTAGCTCTATTAAGGAAGCTTTTGCATTATCCTTCTTATTTTCTAGTATTTTCTTATTAATGGTAGAAGTATTAACATATAGCACTATGTTTTCTCTACCACTTTTCTTCTCATGAATGGTGCATTGTACTTCAAGAGAGTCTTCAAAATCTAATGAGGTACATTCCTTTGGTTCAGCAGGAATGTTCATCCCTAAATCGGGTTCAAACCGAGTATATGATTCCTTGCTAATAGTATGATCATGTTGTACCATGTCCTCTTTGGTCTACTTTGTCTTCATAGGCTAAAGACAAAGGAATTAGTGTTTCTTCCAATATCCTTCCTTAGTGGTCTTCGATTATTTATATACTTGTATCTGTTTGGACCTATTTTTTGGAAATTGAAAACCATTATCACCTATATCCATTTGTATGTTTCTCTTACAATTTCCTACACATGTTTCTACTAGACTATTCTTAGGCCTTTATGCCCCACCTCATGACATCTTCTACATCCAAAAGATATATATTCATAATCCATGGTTTTGATTCTTATAAAGGTTTACTTATATCAATCATTACCAATATCTGAGCTTAAATAGCCAAGATTCCAATTTTATAGTTTTTAAAATCTCAAGGAATTCTCCCAGAGTGTTGCCTATTGTTTTGAAAGTATCCATTTTCCATAACTCAATGGGCAACCCATACATCATGACATAGACTGGTATTAGGAATAAATTTATGTTTTTAGGTGTAAAACCTTCAAACCAACGAGCAAGAAAGAGTCATGCTCTTCCCATAAACAAAAGACCCCCTTTCAAGATTCTATCTCTTTCATCTCTAGAATAAAAATGACTAGGAAGAAACCATTGGGAAAAAATAATAGACTCACTCCTAGAGACTTCCATCTCCTATCAATCCATTTTCTCAGACCAAAAGCCCTTGGACAAGAATCATTAAATTTACTAATAACTGCCTTATCTATGAGCAACAAGGATTGTTGCTTATAGAGATCCTCCCTAACCTCTGCTGGTAAGAATTATTCTAAGGATTTAGCTATAAATCAATTAATGGTAAGGACACTATAACTCAATATCTACTAAAATTTACTAGTATATCATATAGCAATTTTTTAAATTTGAAAATAAACGTACAATAATTTGTATGCAAAACTTCAAAAAAATGAAGGGATAAATGAAACCCTAGCTATTAGATATTTGCAATTTTATTTTCCCGTGACTTAAAAAATTGTCACTACCTTTGTTTTGAATAGTTGACTTCATAGGATCGTATCTCCCTTGATACTACTTGGATTCCTTCATATGACCACTCATTTTAAAGCTCTTCAAATTTTGCACAAATTGGTCTAAGAATCTAAATTGGACAACTCTTCGCAAAGATACAACTCCTAAAAGATGAGGCATTTTTTGGGAAAATTTGACCTAATATTGCCCTTGTTTAAGAAGGTTTTCACATGGACGTATCTCCCTCGACGCTATTTGGATTCCTTAATAGGACCACTCATTTCAAACCTCTTCAAATTCCACACAAAATGACATAATAATCGAATGAATCAAACAACTCTATGCAAAGCTATGACTCCTAAAAGATGAAATATTTTTTTTAAGAAAGAATTGTCCTAATTACAACCAGGGAGCTATCACTTCAACTAATTATATAGGTAATTAACTACTTTATTTTTCAACGAGTTTACACATATTTTTATGAGGGATCTCGATGACCCCTCATAATGAGTAGGGTTTGAACCTTAGACCTTTCAAAGAGAAACCAATGCCCTTACCACTATAGTAAGCTTGTAGCTCTATAGGTGACTAGCTATATTTAACACTATTGCACATATATTTTTTTCAATTAGTTATATAAGATAAAAAAAAACCATCCATAAAGGAGACACAAAGGTTGTGTGTTAAATTCCCTATTGATAAGCATAACTCTCGACTTTACGAGGGGTCATGGTTGGGAGGAGACTGCTTAGCCCTATGTGTTGGTCGTAGGGGTTTCTCACATTAACCTAAATTTTTGTTAGCACCTAGGGGTGCAACGCAATGGTTCGAACTTTGGTTCTTCTTCGGGAGGTCCAAGGTTCAAACTGCGACATAGGTGAGTGTGTGAGGGGGTGGGTTTGTGTTGGCTTTGTGTTAAATTCCCTTTTGATAAGTATAGCCCTCAACTTTAAGAGGGATCATGGTTGGGAGGAGACTGCTTAGCCCTGTACGTCGGTCATAAGGGGTTTCTCACAATAACCAAATCCAAAAACAAAGAACCCATCCATATTACATGATCACCACCACATAGTTTTATTATAATAGTTTAGATATTATCACCTTGGCAAGATTTGAACCTAAATCTCCTTTCTAGCCAATTAAACTGGTACTATTTAATATATTATTATTATCTATATTTGAAAAGTTGGGGCATATTGGGACCACCCTTCCCGTGTATTGGTTTTAGGTCTTTATTAGGATAGCCCAATGCATTTTTCCATTGTGGTGTCCTAGAACATTATACATATTTTTAAATCAATAAAAAAATATATCATCTATTTGGTAATAATCATAAATTGTATATGGTGGCAAAACTAAGAAAAGCTAAATTAAATATTTTATAATATTAAAAAATATATCATCTATTGGGTAATAATGCTGGTAAAATTAAGAAAGACAAGTAGATGAACCAAATGGTTCTTAGTTTGGTTAGCAAAAACAGGACAGGTCCAGAGTTCACTGAGCCTTGTGGATCAATGGAGGATGAACAATTATTTGTTAGTTTTGTTTGCTGCCTCTTGCAACACTATTTGGCTTTTTTTTTTGGGATAACATTGATAGTGTTCGCCCTGTTAGGTTACTTTGGATCAACACAAAGCAAAAATGCAACCAATTTAAAAGTATCTACTCTTTGAATGATACTCATAATTATTTTATTTTATTTTATTTATTTTTATTTTTTAAGACGTTAATCCTAGTTTTACTCTTCATATTTTAAGGCTCGCCAACCTTAATTTGATTCTTGTTCTATTAATATAATTTTTTCATCTTTAAAAAAAACTAAGAAAAAAGGTTGTTTAAAATTAGAAAATTTAGTTCCAAGGGAGCAGCGAGGTCCAAGGTTCAAACCGCTGCATAAACGAGTGTGTGAAGGAGTAGTTGTGTATATAGCTGTGTGTTTTGTCCTTATCGATAAGTTCAGCTCTTATCATTATAAGAGATCATGGTTAAAATGAGAATACCCAACCATGAGCATGGTTATTTGGTTTCTCACATTAACCTCAATTTAAAAAAAAAAAAAAAACAATTAAAAATTGGAAATTCTTTAATTCAATTATTATTATTTTTTTTTCTATATTTTAAAATCAAACAACTTAAAACAACTATAAATTTAAGAATTGGAGCCCTTCCCACTCGATAATACAGACCAGATCATAAAAGGTATAAACATAACTCTTGGACTCCTACCAAACGTCTGCGTTATGCTGTAAAAGCTTCTCCGTGGGCGCCCTAAATCTTTCCCTTGTACGAAATTTCTCTGAAAAAAATGTTGATAGGAAGGCGTATCGCGTGTCTGAGATCCGTCCTCGATGGCGCATCGCACTATTTAACGAAAGCACCGTCTGCGGGGTTTAGCGGCGGGCGTATTCTGGGATCGGTTTCGATCCTGAGACCTCCAGCAAGCCGGACCCTTGGGTTTAACACTCGACCTTTCACGGCCACAAGCAGCAATAGCTCCATGAGCGACGATTCGCCCAGCGGGAGCAACGGCCCTCCGAAGGAGACTCCTATGTTCGACGGCTGCGATTACAAGCACTGGTTCATCGTTGTGGAACCCCCTCCCGGAAATCCCAGCAGGGACGACCTAATTGACTGCTACATCAAGACGCTTGCCCAAGTCGTTGGAAGGTCAGGTTTTCGATTCTTGCATCTGGGTTTTTCACCGTCTTTGAAATTGGAATCGCCTTTCGGCGATTTTTTTTTGAAAAGGGTTTCTAGGGTTTCAAGGAGTGGGTTTTGATATAATTGAGAGTTTGGGACATAGGGTCGAGGGTTTAGGGTTTTGGGTCTCGACATTTTCCCCGTTTTCCAGTTATATATATTCTTTCCAAAAAAATCAATAATTTTCGTTCATGTTTTTTCAATGACATAAGTATTTTATACCTCAAAAAAAACTTCAATAACTTCATTTCAGAGTTTGAAAAAAGTTACAATGACATAGATTTTTTTATATATATTTAATTGCTTAAAGGTTCCACCTGCATTTCACTGTACTGCATGGTGATCTTACGAGTTACTATCCTATAATGGTATATTTGAATTTGAAAGCTATATATATATATATATATATATAATGGCTTAAAAGTCCCACCTGCTTTTCACTGTACTGCATGGTGATCTTACAAGTTACTATCCTATAATGATATATTTGAATTTGAAAGCTAACAAACCATAAAGTAGTATTGCTACCATGGTATTTGGACGAAGCACATAATGGTAATGATGCATATAAATTAAAATTTGAACCTAACGATTTGAGCTCTTGTCATTTGCTTTTTGTTAAGGTTCATTTATGGAAATTGAACCCTAGGGTCAAACTCTTCACTCTCGTACACTTGTATTAAAGTCCATGTGAGGTGTTTAGGGGATATATTTTTTTTACATCGGTTATATTATGGAATTGAAACAGGACCTGTATTACATTTATATTTAAATAAAGGGGTAAAAATTTATTGATAAGAAGACAAGATTACAGAGTACAGCAAAGCCCCAGCCAGGGCTCAAGTAAGCAACAAAACAAGCTTAAAACCATCAGACAGGGTCAAAACCCGAAGAAGACAGCAAGAACAAACCACATTAAGTTTGAACATCCTTGTGGATCAACTCCCAGAGGCGCTGAGAGTCCCCAGGGGAGACTCTCCCAGTTATCCATAAGCCAAGGACCCGAAAGCTCAGAAGCCCTTTTGGCCGGTCCTGTATTACATCATGATCACATAGTGGTATTACAATAATTTAATGTAGTGGTATTACAATAGCTTAGCAATTATGCATGTATATCTTGGCAAGACTTGAACTTGGGTCCCCTCCTTGAAAGTTGAGGAATATAATCCGAGCTAATGCCATTTGATCTTACAAGGTTCACCGATGAAATTTGAACCTTGGTTCAAGGTGTGAAAGTCCTCACTCACCACCAATTGCTCTAAACCCATGGGTGGTTTTGGGGATTTTATGTATTAGGGTTTTGATTTTATAATTGCATTTGTTATATTATGCATTTTATTTCTAAAAATTCAGGCTTGGTTTAATTTTTTACCATTTTGGATTTTTAATTTTTAATTTTAAAGAATCTCTATGGAATGTTGTTTTGTGTATATTGCAGTGAAGAGGAAGCCAGGATGAAGATTTATTCTGTGTCCACAAAGCATTACTTTGCTTTTGGCTGCGAGATATCACAAGAGCTAGCTCAGAAACTAGAGCGTGTGTGTTCTTTTATTTCTTTATTTTTTATTTTTAAAATTTTATTCGTTGGACCCCTTTGTTGCGTTGGGAACTTTACTGAGGTTACTGTGGTGTGTGGCAGCCCTTCCTAATGTCCAATGGGTGTTGCCTCACTCTTACTCAGACCCTCGGACAAAGACATATGGAGGTGAGCATAATTTTTCTTTTAGATTATAATTTTTAGTTTCAGATATTGTGATTCAATATGCTCACATAAATGCTACAAATTGTTGATGTTGCTTCATGCCTTGGCCAGTGATGTCTTAACTAATACCAATGGGCTGTAAGGTCCCTTATGTTCCAGATTCAGCTTGATATCTATAATAAGGGCAAGAGTCAAGGAAATATGGTGGGCTTTTTAGGTGCATTTATTTTTAAAAATTCAGGCAAGGCAAAGCTATTATGTTGGTAAGGCAGAGTTGAAAATATTGATCTTATGCCATTTGCAGAGCTTAGGTGGTTTCTTATGTAAAACTAAGTATATTCTTGGATGCATAGAATTGCCTACCTCCAAAACAAAGTGATGTCTTCTCAAACAAATGACTTCTTAGAATCGGGTGGAACCTTGTCAGTCAAGCATTCTTTATTAATCAAGCAATTTTAGCCTCCTCACTGAATCCTTTTGGCCAGTGGTTTGAAGGAGATTAACTTATATAATAGCCAATCAGTGCATATCCTCGGCTGAAGAAATTCTCGTCAGCAGAGTTTTCAATTTGGGATTGTAATAATGTCTGTCAAGAATTTGAGCCCTGAACCTTACAAGCTCAGAATTAAATGTTTTTTTTCTTATTCTAGTTTTTCTTTAGGCATTGGAGAAGTCAATAATAGTAGCAGTTTCCTATTTGGTCTTAGTGTCCTGACACTGGTGGGTTGCAAGGGAAAATTCTGGCCTAGTGGAAGTTATTTTTCTTAATCATATACTTTCTAACGTTAACCCAACACAATTTAGAAAGTGAAAACCTGCTGCAATGATGGGGCAGGTAAGTGGAAAAGATTTTATCTGCATTGATGGGATTGTTTATCTGTCTAATGCATTCCCTTAACTCTAACCCAATATGGTTTAGAGAGTGAAACTTGTAGCATGGTAATGGTGAGGAGAGATGAGAGGGCACTATTCTATCTAGATTGATGGGTTTGTTTATCTGACTAATTCATTCAAAGAACTTTGAAATTTATTGCATTTAACTATTGTTTAATGCTATCATGGACATTCTGTTAGACTTGTTACCTGATTTTTCGGGATGTAAATCATAATCACATTATTGGAGTGTGCCCATTAATTTCAAGTTGTACAAATGACTCATTCATTACCTGATGAGAGGGCACTATTCTATCTAGATTTTTTTTTTTTATTTGTGGAAAACATCCCAAAAGGGATGCCACTTTCGGGTAAGACCCAAGGAGGCAGGGGTATCCATTCCGCCAAAAACGCCGAGGACTCGGACCTGGCCTACCACCTTTGACATACTCAAGGAGCAAACAAACACACAAAACCAAATTAAAAAAAGTAAATAACAACAAAAATAATAAAATAAAATAAAAAACATGCTCCTTGAGTGTGTCAAAACCAAAAGCACAACCAAACACGCACAATAAGATAAAAGAAACCATAACACAAACCACAAAGAAAAACACAAGAACCACATAACAAAACACAAACAAGACAAAAACAACAGAACACTACAAAGACATAACCCAAAAAAACATGAAAAATAAACACAACCAAAACCTAAAAAATAAAATAAAAAATAAAAATAAAAACAACCAACAACAGACAATAAACAAAAACCAAAAAACATAGAAAACACTCACACATAAAAAAATGAAATTACACAAACAAAGAGAAACCCAAGAACAAGAACGAAAAAAACACAAGAACAATAACAAAAAACATAAAAAAAAAAAAAACAAAACAACAAAAACACAAGAACAACAAAAAACAACACAAAGAACACAAAAACAAAAAAAAACAAAAGAACCCACCCACCTTAAAAAACTAAACAAAAAAACAAAGAAGACAAAAGAAAAAAAATGAACAAAACAATGACCTATCTAGACCAGAAGACTATTAATGCAAGAATCAAAAGAGGAAATAAAATAAAGAATAGAATGAGCTAGGGAACTAAAAAAACTGAATGAACCAAAGAGAAAAAAAAAAAAAACAAGAAGAAACTAGGTACCTTTAGAAATGGAGCCATCCAAAGAAATGATAGAACGAAGAGCTTCCCTAATTTGAGAAGCCCACCATATAGGAGGGTGGCCATAACAAGTAAGATCACCTTTGTCCAAAGCCCAATTAGCTAAAGCATCAACACTCTTGTTTTGATCTCTGACCACATGATTGTAATCAACTTTCAAAAATCCCATCTGGATTAATTGAATCTTCTCAATAATTCTTTTTATTCTCCAATCCACCTTATGATTCTTAGAAGGAGTCTTCAAGAGATTAATCATAAGTTGAGAGTGAGACTCAACTAACACCTTTTCCCATCCAACCTTAGTAGCCTCCTGAAGGCCTCTAAGGATACCATACCCCTCAGCAAGGTTATTGGAAAGAATACCCAAATTCTCAAGCAAAAGTAAAAACCAGGGAGCCATCTGAAAGTCTACCAATTCCTCCCACACTAGCTTTTCCAGGGTTCCCTCTAGAGGCTCCATCAGTATTGACTTTTCCAAAATCCTTAGGAGGAGGTTGCCAATTTCTAGTCCTATCCATCTTACTAATACTCACATTCCCTTTAAGATGGTTGCCCTTAGAAGGTTTAATCTTCAATCTTTGCATCACTTGATCCCATCTTTGGTGGGAGTTTTGGGGGTGATTAAGGAGTTGATGGACTGATTCAACTAAGTTGGCTATGGTCTTTTGCCAAATATAGTGAATATCCTTCCTATCTTGATTAAAAATTTGGTTGTTCCTTTCATTCCAAATATTCCAAAGAAGAATGGTAGAACCCATCCAAACTAATTGCCTAATAAAATGATCAACACCCTCTTGATTAGGCCAATCCCTCCAAAGCTGTTCAAAAGTGAAAAAATTGGACCAGTGTAAGCCAAGTAAAGTTGCCATTCTCCTCCATAGCTCAGAGGCTAAAGTACACTCAATAAAAAGATGGTTGATATTTTCTACATTCTCTTCACACATTTCACATCTAAAAGGGCCATGAAAACCACGCTTCATAAGTTGCTCACCGAGTAAGCACCCTACGATGCAATAAAAGCCAATTAAAGAACCTCACCTTAGGCCGGAGCTTTTGAGCCCACAATTGAGAAAATATGTCAAAAGAATGGTTGGGATTATTATGGCATAAGGTCAAATAACCTTGAGCAACCGAATACTCACCCTTAGTAGTGTTGTTCCATCCAAAACAATCTTTTTCATGGGACCAAGAGAGGGATCTCATATGAAGGATGCCTTGGATATCTTGTCTTTGCCTTTCTGGGATTTGAATAGGCCGGTCCTCAATAGGGATCCAATATCTACCAACCTTTGAATTACCAAGTATGGTACCGACAGTAATTAGCCACCTTTATCCAATTAGCTCGGTGAAGCTCCTCCATCCAAGGCCTCCAATCGGGAAACCGAGTTATCAAAGGCTTGTGACCATCCCAAGAATCTGTCCAAAAATTTGCATGTTGACCATTATGAATGATCCAAAATAATTTTTTCTTTATCAAATCCTCACCAGTCTTAAGAACTCCTAAAATGGGAGAACCTTTGGTAGGAAGTTGATAGCGAACAAGGTCTTCAGGACTTTTGTTCTCAGCATATTTAGCACGGAGATTATTGGCCCAAAGAGCATTGGGGTTATGCAACATCCTCCAATATAATTTAGCAGCTAAAGCTTTGTTGTTATTAATTGAAGACCGGAATCCTAACCCCCCTTCACTCTTAGGAAGACATAAAGTATCCCATTTCACCAAGGCCCATTTTCTTTTCTCCTTAGTACCACTCCAAAGGAAACGATGACTGATTTGATCCAATTCTCGAAGAACAGCCTTTGGGATATTCAAAATGGAAGAAACATAAATAGGAATAGCTTGAAGGACTGATTTTACCAAGGTGATTCTACCCCAGAAGAAAGCCACTTGTTGGTCCACTTTCCAATTTTCTTCTTGACTTTGTCCAACAACCAATTCCAATCTTTATTTTTCTGCCTTTGAATATTTATGGGAATACCTAAATAAGTGATTGGAAGAGAGGTCTTCTTATATCTTAATTTATCCAAGACCATGGATTCCTGTCTAGGAGAGCAGTGAAAGAAAATAACTTTAGATTTGTCTTCATTGATCAACTGCCCAGTAGCCTTAGAAAAACAGCTAATGATTTGCTTAATATTAGAAGCTTCCTTAACTGTAGCTTTACCTAAAAGGGTAGAGTCATCCACAAATTGAAGATGAGAGATAGGTCTAGCTCCATGAGCAATGGTAACTCCCTCAAGGGTTTTGTTTTCCCTCTTTTTGGTTATAGTCCTACCCAAGCATTAAGCAAGAATGATGAATAAATAAGGGGATAGCGGGTCACCTTGCCTAATACCTCTCGGGAAAGACCGAGAAGGCCTACCATTGATAAGAACTAAGTAGGAAACCGAAGAGATACATCCCATAATCCAATCCATCCAATCCTTAGAGAAACCAAATTGCCTCAAAACTTTGATAAGGAAGTGCCAATCCACTCTGTCATAAGCTTTGGATAAGTCTAACCGGATGAACATAGAAGGAGAATTTTGCATATCCATGGAATGGATGGCTTCCCGAGCAAGAACTATCTCATCTACTATTTGACGTCCTTCCACATATCCCCCTTGCTCGGGGAAATAATCTTATGCAAAAGAGGCTTCAACCTTTCTCGCCATGATTTTAGTAATAATTTTGAGAAGAACATTACATAAAGCAATAGGTCTAAAAGATGAGATATGATCAACCTCTTGAGCTTTTGGAACAAGAGTAATATAAGTTTTATTGATAACCTTCAAAATTTCTTTGGATTTCCTGGCTTCTTCCACCACCTCTAATAAATCAACATGAAGGATATCCCAAAACTCTTGGTAGAACTCAATAGGAAAACCATCAAGACCTGGGGTTTTCCCTTTTGCATTTTAAAAACTACTTGTTGAAGCTCATTGATAGTAACAGGAGCAATCAGAATAGAGTTCTCCTCAGAAGTGATAAGAGAAGGGATTGCTTGAAGAACATTTTGTTGTGAAGCTGAGTCAAGAGGAGTAGCAACAAAAATATTGGAAAAGTAATCAACAACAATAGAGTTCATGCCATCCCAAGTATAAACAACATCTCCGGAATCTGATTTTAAGGAAGAAATAAAGTTGTGAGATCTTCGAGCTAGAAGAGATTTGTGGAAGAAATTTGTGTTTCGATCTCCTTCTTTGAGCCATTGAATTCTAGATTTTTGCTTCCATAAGATTTCTTCTCTTTTTTCCCATTCCTCTAACCGAGTTGTAAGTTTAATTTCATCTGCACTTCTCTTCTCTCGTGAGGCCATCTAAACGGATTTTCTTATTCAAATTTTCAAGATGAGCAATAACTTCATGTTTTTTTTTATGAACATCCCCAAACTCTTTCCAGTTCCAAGTCTTGATTTTGGATTTAATGTACTGCAGTCTTTTGGCAAAACGGAACATCTGAGTCCCATGCCTAGGTTTACCTTCCTTCCACCATTGTTGCACACGAGGTCTGAAGGAAATGTCTCTAAGCCACATTAATTGAAAACGAAAAGGAGAGAAACTCACATTGGTTTTCCACATTTCCACCATGATCGGCCAATGATCCGAACCAGCATTATTAAGAGTCTTCACTTTAGGAATGTGACCATGGATTAAGAAATTTTTAGAGAGCAAAAACCTATCCAATCTCTCCATTATACAAGCTAAGCCTTGCCTTCTGTTAGACCAAGTCATAAGGCCATTATCTCGGTTGGATATCCACAAGATGGAGGTTTGCAATATATTCGCTCATGAGGTGAGTACTTTTGTCCAAATTTCTATTTCCCCCCTTTTCTCATCCAGAGAGAGGATGGTATTGAAATCTCCTCCGATCAAGATCCAAGCTTTAGGAAAATGAGAGATAATATGAGTAATATCCTTCCACTGTCTTCTTTTTTCCTCCAAAGAAGTCGGGGCATAAAAAGTAATGCAGAGCATAATCTGGTTGGAATGTCTACTTTGAATAGCTATAGCCAACAAACCCCAACCGCCAACCATATGGTGAATAACTACCTCTTTTGGGTCCCAAAGACAAGCAATGCCACCCGAAGTCCCTTGGGAACCGAGGGAAACCACTTTTCCAGCTGGCCAAATTTTACCGGCAATTAAGTCCATATCCTCCATTGACATCTTTGTTTCTTGAAGGAAAACAAGATGTGGATGATTTATCCGAATCATTCTTCTAATTTCATTTTGTTTTGAAAGACTCCCTTTGAGTCCTCTAATATTCCAAGTGATGATCTTCATTAATACCAGGGCTAAAAATGTTGGGAAGGGCATTAATCTTACCTTCCTCTACAAGCTTTTCACCTTCTTTTACCATATGATATTGATTGGTCTTGCGACCTACTTTTTGATTAGAATCCATCTTCAATTTTTTTTTCCTCGTTTCTTGACTTATTCCAATTGAATCTCGAGATGGATTCTAACCTTGAAGAATGCTCATACACAACCAAAATTTTACTAGATGGTTCAATGGAGTCTATATTGGGGCCTGCATTATTTGAAGTTTTGACATTTGAAATATTGTTTTTCTTGTGTAAATATATATATATTTTTTTTTCTATTGAAAACCTTTGATTTGTTGGTTTGTCTCTCGAGTTCTTTCCTTCATATTTAAATTGTGTTTCTAAGATTTCAGTTTCCATTATTTCCTCTTCCTCACTTGGGACATCATTTGTGGAAAGGATTTCAAACATATTAGCAAATGACTTTGATTGATCCTTCATTACTGGTTTTTTCTGAGTGTTCTTCTTCTTAGGTATTTGGAAACCTGCTGAGTTTATATCTTCTTTCTTTTGATCAGGAATTTTATTTGGGCAAGCACTGGCCAAATGACCATATTCATGGCAAATTCTACAACGAAAAGGAATGTTCTCATAGTCCACTACTTGCTCCCAAGTGTCTTCCCCAAATTGTAATGTGATATTTTTAGGTAGGGGTTTGTCAAAATCCATTAAAACACAAATTCAAGCATAAATAATATGTTCAAAATTTTGAGTACAATCAGCAATCATCATAAAAGTTCCTAAAGAGTTTCCAATTGAAGAAAAAACAATAGGATTCCAAAATTCAATAGGGAGGCCAAAGAGTCTAACCCACACGGGAGCTATAGAAGGCATCTCTTCTTCGGATTTAAATTTAGTATGCCAGGGCTTCATGAAAAGCCTTGCCCTTCCAAAAAACCAAGGACCCCCTTGAAAAGTTTTCTCTCTATCTTCATTATTAGCAAATAAAACAAGAAAATAACCATTTGGATAAATAGAGATTTGTAACTCACCTTTAGTTTTCCAGCTTTTTGTAGCCCGGACTTTGAAAGCGAGATAGACTCGGACGAAAACCCACGAACCAACAAATTAGTCCTCTTTTTTCCAAATCTTCAATGCCAGTCTGAATGTTACCCATATCAAGCTTAACAATAGGAGTTCCATCATCTGCTTTAAGACATCCCGACTCCGTTTTCCCGGGATCAATCTTAGGCATTCTTAGAGGTTTATGAGAAGCCCTAATATTGATATTAGCATTGGGCTGAGGCTGTCCACCACGAAGGGCATCCCTAAAATTCTTTTTGGGACCGAGTCTTCAAAATTCTTACCCTTGACAGGGGTTTTCACAGTAGAATTATTTTGTGGGTGCACCTTAGCACCAGATTCACTTGAGACATGAGCCATTTTTTGATCAACTGCTTGAAACTTATTTCGTGGTCTCTTTAATCCTTGCCCTAGACGCCGTGGAAAGGTATGGTTTTCACTTTTATTTTGTGCAGCAAATTGGAAGCCGTTGTCACTCAAGTTCACATTATGATCTGTTGAAAGACAAATTTCTAACCCATCTTGTATCCCCTGCAACATTTCTTGCTAAAATATTGAGCATAAACCACAAAAATATTGGCCGCTAGGGCCCGAAGGCCCTAAAAACCAACCTCTGGAGCTGCTTGCACTCAACCCGGATGAAACCCTCGCATAGCCGCTTGCCAAATATATCGTTCACACATAGGGATGCGCTAGGATCTGTGTTGCTCCAAATGATATGAAAATTGGTGGAGACGTTCTAGGGTTTTTCAGGCATCTACCCTCAAAATTTCAGTTCAATCCGAGTTCGACCGAGTGAGATATGGCCGAAACGAGTTTCAGCAGTTTGGGCAGTCCTGCGAGAAACCTAAAACAATTTTTTTTCATAATTAATCCTTAATAACATCTCCCTATTCTATCTAGATTGATGGGTTTGTTCATCTGACTAATTCATTCAGAGAACTTTGAAATGTATTGCATTTAACTATTGTTTAAATGCTATCATGGACATTATGTTAGACTTGTTACCTGATTTTTCGGGATGTAAATCATAATCACATTATTGGAGTGTGCCCATTAATTTCAAGTTGTACAAATGACTTCCTGTGCAGAGTGGAAAAACTAATCAGTCTTATGGTAAAATTGTAGAGGGAGGGGAGAGGAAGGGGGCCTCTTTGATAGTATGATGGATCAACTTGTGTTTTACATGTGTTGGTAATTGTGGAGTATAGGTTTGGTTTTGTAAAGCAGGAAGTATGTATAGGTTATTTCCTGTTAATTTTTTCACTACTATTTGCTATCCTCAAATTCTATGGTATTTTATGCTGGATTTCATAATTCTTCCTAGAAATGAACGAAATCAACACATTACCCAGAAATAACAATAACTTATAGAAAAGACAAGCAATATTAAAGGTGTTCAGACATTAAAATAATCTCACCAAATAAAATTATAGCACTCCAACTGATGATGAAATGGTTGGTCTCAAGGGTTATAAATAACCAATTACACGTGACCTTTAGGTAAGGGTTAAAGAACCATCCTTCATGTCTATGAATAAAATATTACAATAAATCCACCTGTACAAGATTTATAAAGGCCCAAAAGGCTAGACAATAAATACAATACAAAAGTTGGCCATGGTCTCAAGTGAAGCTGAACACGACATATTCCAACATCCTGCCTTAAGATGAACGTGGGACATAAAGAGGGACCTTTATCAATCTTCCCCCCTTAAGAGGCACTCTCCTACTCCAAGATGCTCCTACAAGCACAAAAAGTGCCTTGAGCATGACCCTGGTTAGGAAATTTACTGTTTGCTTTGTGGACAACACATAGACTGGATCAAGCATCCCATGGGTATAAACCATCGCTCATGGTGCATCCAAACCTCAATATGCCTGGTCTGTTGATGAAACACTAGGTTACAAACAAGCTTAATGAAATTTTGATTGTCACAATGAAGGGTGACAGGAAACTGTTGAGGAATACCCACTTGCTCCAAAATCATGAGCATCCATTGAAAGGGGTTGGCTGCCTCATTGGCATCACAATATTCAGATTTCTTAGAAGACTAAGATATAGTGGACTGCTGTCTACAACACCAAGAGGCCAGTCCAAAGGCAAGATAGAAATCAAACGCAATAGTGGAGCACCACTAGTCCAGATCATTGGCCTAATCTACATCAAAGAATCATATCAAAATTGGAGGTCTCTAATTGAATAGTGGATACCTATTTGGTATGTATTTTTGATGTATCAAAGGGTCCGCTTGGCTGCTGTCCAATGAGCCACAGGTTGTGTACTTATACTTGGAGCAATTGTTAACAATTGCAATTTTCGGTTGAGTATGGGTAGTATAGGGAAGGCCCCCAACAAGCAACCAATACAAAGTAGCAATTACCAATGAAATAATGCAATTTGCTTGCGGCTTCAAACTACAAGCAAAGGGGGTCTATGTAGGTTTGCAATCCTCCATCTTAAACCGTTGTTGAAGATCCAAAGCATACTTGGGTTGGGAAATGGTGATCTCGAAGGGGGGTTGATCAATTTGAATCCCCAAAAAATAATGCAGAAGACCCAAATTTGTCATCTCAAAAGTGTCATGAAACCGTGACTTCATCTCTTGGATCAAGAACGTTAAACTTCTTGTCATGAGAAGATTGTAAACATACAACACAATCACCAAAATCTAACCATCCTGATGCTTGATGTAGACAAGATGCTTTGCCTCATAGCACCTAAAGCCAAAACTGAAAAATAAGGAATGGATCTTCTCATACCAAGCACGAGGAGCCTACTTAAGTCCATACATGGATCCCTTCCATCGACATACTAAGGTAGTAGGTCTACCAAGCTCAAAACCAGGTGCCTGTTGCATGTAGATCTCCTTGTGGAGCTTATCATGAAGATGGGCACTATTCATATCCATTTGATTTACCTCCCAAGCAGTAGACAAGATCATCCAAATAAAATCCATCCTCGCAACCAGGGCAAAAGATTTTGATTAGTCAATTTCCTCTTGATCTTCTCTAATTGACCATCAAAAGTTGGTCTTATAGACCAATGTGTAACCCACAATTTTCTTCTCCCTTGGAAGAGGAACAAGCGCCCATGTCTGATTCTTCACTAATGACTCATACTTAGCAAGCATATCATCCTCCCACTTTGGACAACCCTTGGCCTAAGAATAAGTGAGATTATCTCTAGTCATTAGCTCTCAAGATTAAGGCTCGAGAGGGAGCCTTTTGATGACACTCCTGAGAAAGGATGTGTTGAGCTTTCGTATGGAGGGTTTGCACCCACTGGGATGTCAAACAAACCATAAAAAATTGAGGCCCATCTTGTGAAGAAGTAGCATTAGAGACTTGTATTGAAGCATCCAGCCCAAATTCATCATCATAGTCAACAACCATCATTGTCACACAAAACATAGGGGTATCAAGTTCATTTGCTTTGGGATCCGAAATTGTAGGTGTTGGAGAAGAATCCAAAGAAAGAGAAGTCAAGTCAGGAGGTCCTGTTGAAGTACCTTCATTGGAAGGTGAAGAAACAGAGGCAACGGGAATTGTACCAATGAGATTCTTTAAAGAGATAGGAGCTACAATTGGAGGAGTTGTAAAAGATGAGTCATTAGCCAAAATATTAGGGAGGGGTTGGAAGAACCTCATCAAAGATCACATCTCTCCGAATAAGAATATCCCAACTTTCGGGATCATATAGGTAATAAGCCTTGGAAGTGGCAATATACTCCATAAAACTTCGAAGATGGCTATTTGATTCTACCTTCTTATATATATCTTTGGGAATATGGGCTTATGTGGTGGATCCAAAGATATGGAAACGAGACACATCAAGCTTGTCACTTGTTAATCTCTTAAGAGGAGTCATACCTTGAACTACCAGAGTCAAAGTCCGGTTGATGATATGTGCTCCATAAGTCATTGTTTTCGGCCGAAAACTTGAGGTTCATTTGATTGGCATGGAACATACATCTAGCCATCTCCATAATTCCCTTGTTCTTCTGCTCAGCCACCGCATTCTAATTTAGGATATAATGATTAATTCTTTGAAAAATGCCACGAAGAGTTAAAAATGAACAAAAACATGACTAACATAATCACCTCCTCTATCTGTTCGTGAGGACTTGATTTTCTTCTTGAATTGGTTCTCCACAAGAGCCTTGAAGTCCTTGAACTTTCCAAAGGCTTCATCTTTGGTATGAATGGTGTACAACCAGATATACCTAGAGAAATCATCAATAAAGATGAGAAAGTACGAGATGGTGCTCCATTGACCCATAAATATCAATGTGAATGGGCTTTAAGGGTCGTGTAGAACGCCTAGCATTCTCGTTTGTGTAGGATTCTTGATGATGCTTCCCTAAGATGCACCTCACAAACAGTGCTAACAGGAGAGATTAGAGGAAGACCAATAGCCAACTGGTGTCAACTCCTATACCGCAAGGATCCATAGCCAAGATGCCCAAGTCTATGATGCCATCACTTGCTAACTTCATCAGTTTGCGCTACCATAGCCACAAAGTTAGTCTTCCTAGAGGAGAAAGAAGAAAAAGACGAATGATCTCCAAGCTTATACATATGATGAGACTCGTCACAATATCCTGATTTGAAGTCATCATCAATATTCTTAATCACCCATCAAATTGGCTAAAACTCAACCTTCTTGTTTGTATGAGTGATGTGATAAATGGAAAGAAGATTGGGGTCCACACTAGGAACATGAAGGACTTCATCAAATGAAGACAAATCGTCACCAAACTATATCTAGCCACCTATAAAGAGGAATTGTAAATTGCTACATGCTCTCCAGAATGCTGTGTTGTAGTCATGCAAGATAGGCGATACTTAGTCATGTGTCGAGTTGTAGTTGAATTTGCAATCCACTCTTTAGAAGAGATGGATGTCTAATATGCTGAATGAACAACTATATGTGCCTATGAGGTCTCACCATCATGATCGTTCTCACTTTGAACATAGAAAAGAGCAACATCAACATCCTCCTTTTTGGCTGCCTCTTCAAGTTTCTTAATTGGCAACTGATAAAACTTTGCCTTGTGTCCTTGCAAAAAGTGTGAAGAAGCTTCTTGAAGGGCTTCTTGGATTTCTTTTCTCATTTCTTTAATTTTTTGTCAAATTTTGATTCGACCACTTCCTTTGCATGAGCCTAAATAGTGAGAGAGCAACTCTCATGACTCTGTCGTTTATCTTGATGGTGAAGAAGGTACTTGAATACATCATCAAGCATCTAGAAAGTAAAGTACACTTGAAGCATCTAAAAAAGAATGTCAATTGTCTTGCAAGTTTTAGAAACAATATTGAGATGGTCAATAATCTCCTTTGCATTGTCACCTCCTTTGGCAATGCATATGTCTTCTTCCAACTTTTTGAACCGATTGATGTTCTCATCCATGGTCTTAAATTTTTCCCTGTTCAAAGTAGCAAGTTTTGCCTTCAATCTACATATCTATGTAGAGTCAACGTGGTCACACATGTCCTAAAACTTCTCCAAAAGCTTCTTTGGATTGGAGGTGTTGTTGATGTGAGTGCCATAGATTTTGTAATATGAAGGGAAATCACACCATGAGTTTCCTCCTTGTCCTTCTACATTTGCTTTTTCTCATCTGAATCAGTGGCTAGAGGGTCCTCTTTCACATATTTGAGTTGTTCCTTACTTTGGAGTAGAGCTTCAATATTGATTTTCTAGGTGGCATAGTTAGATCCGAGTGTTCCATGGGGACGCGTCCCCCGTTTCCCGCGTCCCCCAGCATGGGGGGACGGCAAGGGGGACGTTTCCCCCCGTCCCCCTTTTTGGGGGACGGTTGAGGCCTGTGGCCTCCCGTCCCCGGGGACGGTTGGGCCCCATGGGGGACTCTCAGACCGTCCTCGGGGACGCCGTTTCCCGCGTCCCCCAGCATGGGGGGGACGACAAGGAGGACGTTTCCCCCGTCCCCCTTTTTGGGGAACGGCTGGGAAACGTCCCCGGGACGGCTGGGCCCCATGGGGGACTCTCGGACCGTCCCCGGGGACACTCGCCGTCCCCGGGGACGGTCTGAGCGTCCCCCATGGGGCCCGGCCGTCCCCGGGGACGGTCCGAGCGTCCCCCATGGGGCCCAGACCGTCCCCCACGGTTGGGCATCCTCACCCAAGGGGGGAAAAAAAAAATTTAACTTAAAAAATGGTAAGGGGCGTCCCCGGGGACGGTCTGAGCGTCCCCCATGGGGCCTGGCCGTCCCCGGGGACGGTCTGAGCGTCCCCCATGGGGCCCAGCCGTCCCCCACGGTTGGGCATCCTCACCCAAGGGGGAAAAAAAAAAAATTTAACTTAAAAAATGGTAAGGGTCTTTGGAATTATGCTATAATGCCATCATTACAAGACTAAATGGAGGTTTATTTAAACAATACCAATTCTTTTGGTATAGTGACTGAAAATTTGAACAGTTAGTGACAGTTAGTGACTGAAATTTTTTAAAAATGACAGTCTTGTTTGAACATTGGTGGCTGAAAAAATGATGACTGTTATTACTTAAAATGATGACTGTTTGAACATTGTTTGCACTTGATATCCTTGGCTGAACCTTCAAGTTATAGTTGTTGAACTTGAAACAATTAAATGGCTGCATATTAGTAACTAATATGAATATGAAAATGTTAAATGACTCAATTATGGCTGCACTTATGTGTTAGTAACTAATCTCAATATGAATGGCTGCACTTATGTGTTAGTAACTAATCTGAATATGAATGGCTGCACTTACATAATTGATTAGTAATATGAAATATCATTTTTGTTGGGTGTAGAATTTTGAATGTGTAGATTATTCTAAATTTCTAAAAAAATTCAATTTTTATAGTATTATACTAGCCGTCCCCCCCAGCCGTCCCCGAGCCATCCCCTAAAATCAGCCTGCCGTCCCCCACCGTCCCCGGAAACCTGTCCCCCCGTCCCCCCGTCCCCCAGGCTTGTGGAACCTTGGTTAGATCCATTGAGCGAGGGCACATGTTGATCCATTGGATTCTTGCGAGTATAGTCTCTTGGGTGCAGTTGTGACTAGAAACAATACTACCAATGTGAAGAGTTTGAAAAATCATTTGATTTGAAAAAAGGGCTTAAAATGCTTCCATGTGCAAAAGTTATCGCCCCTAGAAGTTTGGCCCAAAAATTGCACAAAATGCCATTGGAACCTCTCAAAAAATTCAAAAATTTAAATGTACCTTTAGTGAATGAGGAGATGTTGACAACTGGGCAGATGGGGGTGCCAATTGTGTGCTAACTGGTTTTCCATTGGAACAATTTTCTAGCAAACCAACCACTACCAAATGTTGCTAGTCTTTACAAGAGGGTGCCATTGGGATGTTGATTGTGTAGGCCATTAGATAGGGTATCAACGAACTAGAGATTGCCATGTGTTGCCATCTAAAGCCAACAAATAACACTTGTGTGCCATGTTTGCTACTGAGTATGTGAGCATGGGTACAAGTCAAATGAGATCGATGAGTTGGCATATTTTGGTTGATTAAACTTGTATTAATACCGAAAAGTGGGTTACGAATGCCATGTCAATGGTGCCACGTCAGCCAAGGGTGTAACATTGACCATGTGCACATCAATCATTAAGTCTCTATCATAGAGGTTGGAAGGGAAACCGAACCATGGACCTTTAAGGTCCAAATCTTTGACGCTTCTTCCCCTAGCCAAGGAGCCACCACGGTGCCTTGGCACCAATAGGTTGTCCGCGCATCGAGTTACATCCCTTCTACATGAGTTATGATCCATCCATCTTGTCAAAAGGAAGGTGGTGGGGTTTGAACCCTTGCCTAAGTGGGAGGAGTGCCTTAGCTAAAGTGGAGTGTTAGTTATCACACGTCAAGTCAAGGTTTGGTTGCCCATTGGTCAGGGTTTCGATTCACAGGTCGTACGGAGGCATGGAGAAGCATGTGTGCTTATTTTCGACATAGCTATGAGGGCTTTCATGACGGAAGCAACAACTATTCTCAACATGATGGGGAGTATGGTGGTTAGGAGGCCTTTGTTGGGATTGAGGCTGATGCCATCAACCACCGTATTGTTCGAACTCCTTTGTCTACACAACACTGCCCTCCAATTTTCCTCCCAAACTTTGGAATATTCTCCAAAGTATGCTCATTTGAATTTTCAAAAATTTAAAAAATGAAGGGGAAAGCATAGAGATTTTTTATGTAAGAAATGAAGCATCTGGAGGTGAGATGACAAAAGATGCTGAATTGGGACCCCGTTGGAGTATCTCAAAGAATCCAGAAATGTTGACGGTTAATCCATATCCGTCACGATTGCCCAACACAACCTTTTTTGGAATGCAACCAATCAAGCCATCCTCTCTTGCCTATGCAACCAAGAACTTATGGATCAATTTTAACAACTTTGTCAAGTGGCTTGGAGGTCTTTGCCATGTATGAAAGTTTACCCATGACTTCTCTGGCATATGGGGGTTGCCAAAAAATGTTAAACTTCTTTTCTTCTTTGGCAATCATTTAGACTCTCCTTCTCATCTGTGCTGCATCGATACCACAAAATTGGAAGCAGAAAAGGAAATGCTTTTTTTCAAAAAATCCATAAAAGACAAGTGAGGGTTTTAAACAACCTCAATTAATTCCATCCAATAGTTAGGGCATTTATCTGGTCAAGAAAACAAAGCAAATTGAATATCAAAAGAGGAAAGAAGAACCTGTTTGTGAATATTTCTCTTGAAGCAGCAAATCTGTTGCAACACAGTGAGATCTTCATGATCCAAGTCCACCTAGGGTTTTGGCAGCCATACCTTAAAAGAAATGGAGCTGCTCGTGGCATATAAAGTTTCCACAATCTGCTTCCAAAAACACACTGCTCCTTGGAACAGCCATGGAAGAGAAATCACCGAAGGCAGGCAATTGAGTAATGGAGATTCACATCTGTTCTGTTGGATTTCACGATACTTTCCAGAAATGAATGGAATCAACACATTACCCAGAAATAACAATAACTTGCAGAAAGAACACAAGCAATTTGAAGGGTGTCGATAGACACCAAAATAATCTTACTAAAGGAAAGAATAGCACTCCAACCTATAAATACTGGATTACATGTGACCTTTAGGTCAAGGTTAAAAAACCAACCTTAAGGTTTATTAATAAAATATTACAATAAACCCACCTATACAAGGTGTACAAAGACCCAAAGGGCTATACAATAAATATAATACAAAATTTGGCTGTGTCCTCAAGTGAAGCTTAACACCACATATTCCAACATTTTAATATGGTATGGTTTTCTGAATCAGGTTTGTCTCCGACCTGATTTTCTGCTTGATGCCAGGTTCATATTGTTCTTAATTGTGTTCTGCTTTTGTCTAGGGGAGCCTTTCATTAATGGACAAGCTGTTCCTTATGACCCAAAGTACCATGAAGATGCGGTGAGAAATAATGCGCGGAGCAACCAAGGACGGTCTGTTGAAAGACGAAACTTTGACAGATCAAGGAACTTTGAGAGGCGAAGAGAGATGCGACAAAATGCTTATCGCCAGCAGAATGTTCATCAGCAGCAGCCACCAAGCAGAACTTGCCAAGCAGATACAGGTACAGAGAGCCCACCATGTAACACGAACCAGGAAGCTGCACTTAGACAGGATTGAGGCAAGTCTGTAATGCTATCTTTTAATGATTTGGGGCATTAACTGATTAAAAATCTAGACGTGTACTTATTTTCCTTGTTAATGCCAAAGCAGATTGAGGACCATATTATTAGACAAGCACTTGTCTATAGTATGTTGGCGCTTTTCCTTGGGTCATGTTTCAACCATTGCAACTATTGTGGACCTCGAAGGATGTCTAACTCTATGGATTGCATTTTGTGCTTGGGTAATCCTCTTTGATAGGTAGGATATTCACTTACTCGACGACCTTCTTGCACCTTAGAGTTTGGACTTATTTGAGTTGTTCTCCACACTCTACAGTATATGTTAATGCAGAAACTGTCTAGGCTTACATGATTATTTAGAGTTGTGAATCTACTTAAAAGATATGGAAGTTGAAATTATGAACTTCAATAGAACATAAACTCTCATTTGGAGTTGCTTTTGAAATTGAACGGCCTGAAAACAATGAAATGTTTTCCATATAAGGAATTTTGAAGTATAGCGCAATGTTTTATTATGATATGTAAATTTATTTACTTCTCACAAATCTAGATGTTCAGTCCATGAAAGCCATGTTTTAATAACTCTTCCTATGGACAATAATAGGCCATGTTCTTATTTTCTGTTCTGAATTATGGTAGAGGCATATTCTTATTTCCTTCTGAGTGATATCTGTAAAAACATACGAGTTTACCTATGAGTGATATCTTTGAAATATTTTCTGTGCATGGATAGAATTTTTTTTTGTTTTAGACTCAAACCTTTTTATCAAATTTCAATTTTAATGTCATGGGTGAGAAAACAAAAAAAATCAACTATTGTACACCTGTGGTGAAATATTGTATGCAAGAACCAGATGATATTTAGGCAGTGTGAAACAGAGGAATTACATGATGTGTCTTTTTCATTAGATGTCACTTTTTAAACTCATTAAATATCTTACCTCAAGTTGTTTTTGGTTGTGAAGGTTCTAATTTATCTAGAAAATTGAGTATCTAAGATGAATATTTGGATTGTCTGTGTATATTCGATATGTCATGAATGTGTAAAGGCATATGTAAAATTTGTGGCTTAACTATTATGATCAAGCATATGTACCATAGTTATAATCATTTACTTATTGAGTATTGACTTAGGGTAAAAATTTATTTTAAATGGAGAGGGTAGGAAGGTAGTAACCTTTTTTAGATAAAAGTCTTAGCTAGCACCACCTATTTGGTGAATGAAGGACGCCTTTCTGGTAAGCTCGAAACTTTTTACTTCAGTTTATATAATATCTCGTATTAAATATGATATCTTGGGATTTTTTTACTTTGACAAAACTCATAGGAAATCAGGACTTTGCCAGTTTGATTAGGGAAGAAATGAAAATGCCATCTCTGTATGCCTCATCAACTTCAGTGCAAATTAGAAATTAAGGCACAACAGAATCAAATTGAATATTAGAGTTGGTAAACTCTTCCTTTCTTCGTCCTTTGTTTTTTTGACAATCTGCATCTTTGAGAACGGATAAGCATAGTTTAAACTGAAATTCAAGCTATTTACTGGTTGTGGAATCTCTTAAGCAGTTGAGCATTGCTTGCTAATAAAACTTTATGAGCTCTGACTTGCCTTGCTAATTTGTTTAGTCTTGCCTCCTGAATCTTATTAATTTTTACATGAGGTTTGTATGACTTGTAGACCCACACAGGCTCAAGATTTTTCTTGTTTCAATCTTTTCTGAATTCACGAGTCGAGTCTTGTCCTTAAACTTTCAAAAGTTCCATTACAATATTCTATCATTTGAATAAGTAGGTTTTAAATATTGAAGATTTAAATGCTTGTTATTTTTTTGTGATTAAAATTATTTTTTGAATCTGTTTTCCAATTAAAGATGTCTTTTTTTTTTTCAATTAGTTGACACAGGTTTTTATGAGGGGTCCCGGTTCCCTCATACTAAGTGGGGTTTGAACCTTGGACCTCTCAAAAAGAGGCCAAGGCCCTTACCACAACAGTAAGCTTGCATCTATAATTAAAAGTGTCTTCTTCAACTACAATTTAATTATAATTATAAGAAATCTTGATGTGTTGTTTTACATGTCAGCATTTTCATGGAGTGTTTCATTTTCATCACACCATTTTCATCCCATGGAATTTTGTACCAATCAAACGTGAATTGTAAATTTTCTTTGTTTGATTTGTTTTAATGTGTAGGTTTTGCCGCTTTCTTTTTTCTTGTCTAATTTAAAGTAGATTGTGGAAAGAAGCTTATTGGTAATCTATTGTATGTATTAGGTTTGGACCTTAAATAGGTAACTGAGGGGGTTTTTGAAAGAATCCCTCACTTTTTAATTTGCAGTCAGCAGTGGTGCATGGTAACTACCAAATAACAAGCGAATGTATGAATTATCTCTAATAACAAAAGATATGCGTCGTCCATAGACTTGAGCCTTTGGGGGTGGAAAACAAATTTGAGTATCCTCTTAATCATAGGGACTGGGCAAGAAAATCATCTTGGACGAAACATCATGGAACCATCTATTTATGATGGTTTATGTGTTGAAGCATATTGTTTTAACCTTCTCAACACATGTCCAAACTGGACCTTAAAACTTAGACACATGTTAAACATTTGGGTTTAACTAATTGTATCAAAGAAATTTGATTTGAATTATCCAGTTTTTCTACAATTTGTGGCATCTTTAAAGGAATATCTGGAAATCGGGGTTGAAATAATACAAGGATATGGGCATGTAAATTGAACTTTTCTTGATGTCTGCTATGTCTCTTATGTACAAAGTTAAGAACTGCAATCTAGAGGCCTTGGACATTGGGTACGGTTCTATGCAGGATGCTTCGACTTGGCCCTCCTTATGGTGATGTCGGTCAGACAGAAATTTGTATATGAATATTCCAGAATGTCTTCCACTCTGACCCCAAAACTTACATCTGTTATTATTACATTGCAAATACCCACCTCATGCTTTTTTGTCTTTGTTCCATTGACATTGACATGTATCTTTGATGAAGTTACCCTTCCATGGAGTTGAATTTCAACTCCCACATTTGAATTAATGGCCGAGATATCCTTTTCTTGAGCATATTGTATTTCTGTTGAGATCTTGCTGCTCATCGCATTGCTTAGAAGAATGAAAATATCCAATCTTAGAGGCTCCGTATTTGGTAGAGGTGATGTCACAAGTTCAGAATATCGTGATAAAAACACTGGTGATAAAAATAATGGTATAAATGCTATCAATTAATAATATTGGAAATGAGTCGTACAATTTCGATCAAATAAACTCATTTTCTCCAAGTTTCAACAAGTGTTTCCTGGTGATGAAGTTAACCCTTCTGACCCAACCCCAGACAAAATAACTATCAAGAGAAACCAAAGCACTATTAAATATGTAAAAGAGTGTTCTTTCTTTACTACCTGCCATTTAATTTTTTATTGGGGCAATTTTCATTGGGCTAGCCAGGTACATTCACTTCAATTATGCTTGTTAACAGCTATATTAGTCGAGAACAGGGTTTCAAGCTGTAACGTGCTTTTTAATAATAATGTTTAATTTATTGAGCATCGAGTACTAAGTGTATAAAACACCCTTTCTGTAAGAGAGCAAACACTGCTTCGTTATTAAATTCAAAACATCTTTAGTAATATTATTGTTAATGTTTTGATGGATTCGACTATTCAATCTGAGGGTTAATCAATTCAAGTGCAAACGATGATAGAACTTGATATAATCAGCACAGGCTAACGTATATAATACCTTGTAGCTTTTAATGTCCTTAAAAAGGTGGCCACCGTGGTTGAGGATTTGTTGTTTTTGTTCATGGTTAATCTTATATTGTTGTTTTCTTCATTGCTGAACGTATAGAATACCTTGTAGCTTTTAATGTCCTTAAAAAGGTGGCCAACGTGGTTGAGGATTTGATGTTAATGTTTTGTTTATGGTTAATCTTATATTGTTGTTTTCTTCATTGCTTGAAAGGCACTCTGTATCATCAAATATAATATACACAATGAATTTTGTGAGAATGAATTTTGTGAGAGTGGTGTAAAAGGAAAATGTTTTATTTTTTCCCTCAAATGATTGATGACATCTTGACTTTGAAAGGGAAAGGGCTGCTGTTAGGAACCTACTAGAAAAAATAAACTCATTCACACAAATACTGCAATTAAATTCTATTTATTTAATTCTACTAATTCTAGATGTTGACTTTTGTATTATAGCCATCTTATGAAAAAACTTTATTTTATTTTTTTAAATCAAGTCTGTCTTGATTTTAATATCTAAAATATCTAAAATTTCTCTTTATGATATTCACTAAGCAACCCCCTTTCCTTTGAGCTTGGATTATTATGATCACCTTTTTGGAATTTTGAAAGTTTATTTTTTTTAGTTCGAATTTTGAGAAGTTTATTATTTTTAGTTCTTTCTTCTCAAAAATGTTTTCAAAAGTGTTTTTGTTCCATTTTTTAATTTAGATGTCATAAATTTAATTTGATTTGGAAGAGCATACAACCCAACATTTCTTGAAGAATTTCACGTTTGAGCTATCATATCAACAAATTGAGGATGGTCTTCTTGCACCTGCTCATATTTAAAATATGATATTTTTTTGAATCCACTTACCACCATTTTAATTCTATTGGTCAGAGACTTGAACCAATCCTTGTCAAGGTATTAATTTTAGCACAAGTTCCTTCATTTAGCCAATAATTTGATCGAATGCATGTCTCTAATTATTTTGCTACTAGGTTTTGGCCTCTCCTATTGTTGGTCCAAGTATATGGTTGTCTTCTTCAAACTCAGCCTTCTATATATTATTGTTTTGAATAAAATATGATAAATCTCTCATACTTTGGGTTAATTTCCTAATTGCCCAAGAAATTTCATCCAACTTAGTAATGGTATTAAAATCTCCTATGATCATGATTCGGGTTTTTTGGTCTGTACTTCTCATAAAGGCTTCAATCCCACTCCAAACTTCTAATCTACTTGATTGAGTAGTAGGTCCGTAGACATTAATAAGGATGCAACGAATATCTGCAAAGTAGCAAGTAATTAAAGAGGCTATACAATGCCTTGTTTTATGAATGGTTACACAAGAGGTTCTAGAAGGATTCCAACAAGTTAGAATTCCCCTTGTTGCTCCTTCAGAATCCATGGCATCCCATTCACATCTTGCCCAAACTGCTTTCATAGTTTTTGAAACTTCGTCTTTTGTCATTTTAGTTTCTTGGATACATAGAATATCAAGTTTATTACATAAACATAGGTCCGTAATATACCTATGCTTTGAGGGGGCATTACCCCTTATAGTCCATGAGATGATAATCATGTCTCATTAGGGGCTTTTGGCCCCACTTGCGTATTACCAATATCATTTTGTTGTTTGGTAAAGAGAAGTTCAACCAACTTAGTTTGTGTTCCTTTCTCTATGTTTGCTCTTGCTTCCATGGATCTTGCGTGATAATTTGAGGGTTTTTCTTCTTTTGCCTTCCCTTTATCAAGAATAGGTCTTATTATCCTATTCCTCAATATTCTTTCGCAATTTTGTTTTTCATCATATCAATCCATTTTCTCAAGGCTGAAGCCCTTGGTTGATACCCATTCAATTTACCAAAAAAATGATTTATCTTGGAGCAACGAGGATCTCTTTGAGCTGCGCTCACTAACCTCAACCATTAGAGATGATTCTAAGGATTCACCTATAAATCAGTCAAGGAAAGTACACTAAAACTCAAAATCTTTTAGAATTTATCATTATGTCCTATAGCAAATATAATATTTGATAATTTTTTTATAATAATTTGCATGCAAAATTTTAAAGATAAAGAAGGGAAAAATTACTTAGCTGAAAAGTTCTATGTTTAGTTGGAATGTCTTGTCTCATTGAAGCCTTAGCCCTTCATTGCTCTTACCATCATTCGAACCCTAGCTGACAAATATTTGCAATTTCATTTTTCGTGACTTGAAAAATCGTCATTGCTCTTGTTTTGGATGATTGACTTCACATAGTCGTATCGCCTTCAATATTGCTCAGATTCTTTCATATGACCACTCATTTTAAAGGTATTCAAATTATGCACAAATTGGTCTAAGAATTAGCTGAATCAGATAACCCTTCACGAAGATATGACATCTAAAATATAAAACATTTAAAAGAAACCCTAATCCTTTGCGAAGCGATTGTGTTGAGGAAGATCCCTCCTTATAACATCTTAATATGTTTTCTATTAAAGAAAACAAATATTTGCATAATTATATCATTTACATTTATGCGCATTAGCTTTTAGATGTGACTTTTTTTATGTAGATAACATGTGAGATCTTAATGATTGTTATTATTTGTGGGCTATGGAGTTTACAACTTGTAAAATGTGCATTTGGTCCCTTTGGGTGTACTATAAAATTAATTCTAAATTTGATAAATATATTACATTGTAGTGTAAGATGTGAAGAAATAGTGCACTATGCAATTTCAATTATGAAGACATTATGTCCTCTGTAGTTTCTAGATTTTAACAATAGAGAAGCTATATAGTGTGAAATTTTAAGGCATGTACTACATGTTCTTTTGTTTTCAAAACTAAAGAAACGACGGTTAAATAATACCGATCTAGTTAAATTGAAAATAATAGCTTGGGTCAAATGTAAGGTAAGTTACCCAATGAAGGTTGGAAGTGAGCGAGTGTGCGGGGGTTTCATCTGTGTTGAACACAAATGACTCCAGAGGCTGCTAAGGTCAGATGGAAAAAGGTGTTGGTTGAATCTAACTCTCAAGTCACGATCCATCTATTGAAGACTCCTAAGAATCATAAGGCAAATTGCTGGGAAGATTCAATTAATCCAAATAGGAATTTTGAAAATTGAATACAATCATGTGGTTAGAGAACAAAACACGATTGCTGATGCTTTAGCTAATTGGACATTGGACAAATGTGATCTTACTACAACCACCCTCCTAGATGGTGGGATTTGCAAATTAGTGAAGGTCTTCTTTGCATCCTTTATTTGGATGGCTCCAGTACTAGAGGCACCTAGCTCATTTTTTATTTGTTTTTGCTTCTCTTTGGTTCGGTCAGGGTAATTTACTTCCCTTGCTTAGACTGTTCATTCTTATGTTTCCTTTGTTGATTCTTGCCTGAATAGCTTATTGGCCTAGAAAGGCCAAAGTTGTTATATGTTTTTTCTTTCTTTTTTGTTTTTTAGTGTGTTGTTTTGTATTGTTTTTGTGTTTTTGTTTTTGTCTGTTTGTTGTTTTTGTGGTAGTTTTATGTGTTTTTATTGTTTGTTGTTTTTTTTTTGTTTTTTATGTTTTTGTGTTTTTTTGTTCGTGTTTTTGTTGTTTAGGCATGCTCTTTGAGTGTGCCGAAGGGGGCAGACCGGGTGTGAGCCTTGGTCGATTTTGGTGGAATAGATATCCTTGCCTCCTTGGGACTTTACCCGAAAGTGGTATCCCAATTGGGGTGTTTTCCGCAAACAAACAAAAAGTTACCCAATGGAGGCCACTTAAAGTGAGAGGGGTCAACATAAATGGTAGGAGGTGGGAATGGGGAGGAATTATGCATTGTGTGATCTTTGGTTGTCAACACAAAATTTAAGTGTTGTAAGAAGCCAAATTGAATCCATTGAATATGATAGGGGTTTCAATGCAAGGTAAGTCAACAAATTGAGTTGATCTAAAATGACAAGGGTCAAAATAAATTGCAAACATTAGGCATACAAGAATGTAATTGCATGTTACATGATTGTCAATACAGGGGATTTAAGGGTTGCAAGACTATACTATTACTATCTAAGCTTGGACCTCATGTATGTATTTAATAACTAGACATATTTAAAACTTAATAAATGATAATTAAAGATGGGGATCAAAATTTATATTATGATAAAATTTTAACAATACATAATGGTACCATATCAAATTTTGCAAATTAATAGAGTTGATGTATTATTTCATCCCCAACTTGACATATCTTTCCTATCTAATAGGTTCAAGGTTTAAATCATAGTGTATCTATTTTTACTTTAAAGGAAATAGTGTGCATCATGTGCTTCTCCTTATCTCAAGTGGTTGACACACTTGTTCTTTTATGAAGTTAGCATAGGGGTGACTAGCTAGCCTAGCATGCTCACCATGTCCTTCTCAGCTTGCTTGCATTCTATTTTTTTTTTTTTTAAATTTTAAATTCATTACATGGGATTGAAATAGGCCCCATCTGTATTACTGAAGACATGTTAATGCTACAAGGTCATGTTTGTTAGTTAGGTTCCAAATTAAATTGTTATGAGGCTTTAATAAGACCTCATTAGAATAGGTTATTTTAATGTGTAATGTCTTTTTATGTTCATTTGAATTTCATGTAATATGGATTTGGGAACCCTAACCCTAATCTCATTTTTCTCAATATATAATTCCATAACACAAAGGGAGAGACGTGATTTTTCATTCTCTCCATTGTCAAAAATATTATTTTTTCTTGTTTCATGTGGTTGAGTTTGGGCACATATCATTGATCCTTGCTACAAGTGGTATTAGAGCTTGGATGCTTGCCCCTCTGACAACCAAGCTTGGAGAAGCATTGCAATCCTCTCCTCTCTTCCTCCCCCAAATTTATGTGTTGAGTTGAAGAAGAGCATGAGGATGTTGCATGAGGTTTCATAAAACCTCCATAGGTTTTCTTTTTATTGTAGATATTAGCTTGTATCTCTATTTGCAAGTATCCAAAATTCGTATTTGACCAAGTTCGGCGACCTCTGTGTAAATTGACCGTGTTTGTTTTTACACAACCATACAATATTCAAAATCCGGATCTAACTGAGTTCGACGATCTCTGTGTAAATTGATCACGTTCATTTTTACACAACCATACAATATCCAAAATCTAGATCTGATGGAGTTCGTTGACCTTTGTGTAAATTGATAATTTTTATTTTTACACAACCATACAGTCAGATCGACCTCTGTGTAAACCGATCGTGCTTTTTTTTTACAACACAACAGGCTATTAGCCTCTCCATTGCACTTGTATAAGTGGCTTCCAAAATTTTCCACATTGCTTTAGGCTAACTTATAGCCCTCGTTTGTAATAAGTGATTCCACTTGGATGGTGAGCAAGGTCTAGTGGATCACACCTAACATACATACTGCCATATTAGCACTGTAGTAGCACTCCATTTGCACTCCAAGTCTATTTTTAGTTTTCATTTGCTTTCTTTCATTGCAAATCGATTCACATCTTTGCATCATCCCTAAAAGGAACACATCCGACAACTCATTCCACAACCTAGCCTTGTGACAAGGTGCCACTTCCTTGGTGGTGGAAAATTCGCATTAAAGGTCTTGTGAGTCAAAGACTTAACGAGAATACACATTAAAGGGGGTTAGCCATATGCACAAACCTTTGGAAATGGATCATCTTTTCATTTGTGCTCGAAAAACTAAAAACTTTTAATTAAGATTAAAATTAAGTCGGCCCATTATCCATCATAGCTGTGGAATAGAGCATGTACTTATTTTCAGAGAGTATATCACTGACCTTAGTAAACTGGGTGAGGATTGGTAGGACTTAGGTACCATCACGGCTTGGATTTCATCATCAAATGTCTGTATGTGGGCATCCAGGTGAAGGCCTTAATTTGAGACAAGCTCATTATACCTCTCCAACTTTCAACACCTCACCTACTTGCAGTCATAAGATTGAGATTACTAGTTTTGCACATCCCACACTTTGGTATTCAGTTGTGTAATCTAGTGTTGGAGATATTGGCCTACACATTAATCTATTGGAGATATTAGCTTTTATATTCATCTGTAGTATTTTAGTTTGGGCTACACACTTTTTTTTTTTGTAATTCAGATTTAGCCACATCATCATCCCGTTGCATCAGGACTCATAGCCACATGTACAATTCAGCATTTGTAAAAGAGATTCCACTTAGACGATGAGCAAGGTCTAGTGGATATCATTCATTCATTGTCATCACTTGGCTCATTATTTACTACCACATTTTGCCTCACTTAGTCATTTGTTCCTTGTTCACACCTTGACACACCTATTTTAGGTATTTGTAGTATCATAGGTCACAATGACTTCAAACAAAATGTTGGATGTACCCTCAAGGTAAGGATAATTGGGATCAATGGTTCATAGGCCTTATGACAACTACAAGAACCTATGACGCAACCATCTAGATGCAAATCCCACACCACCCACAGATGCTGTTGCCTTAGAAATATAGCAAATAGATGATGATCAAATTCGTGTCGACATCCTACTTGTCACAGAATACCACCTTCATAATTTGATTGATGAAGCCAAGCATGATAGATCATGGTCAGTTATCGAAGTCTTCAAGAAAAAAATTGACACCAAATTTGACCTAGAATTTGTTCATCTTGTCCTCAAGATGAATCAAATAAAGATGCAAAAAGGACACTCCAGTTCCACCATCAACCTCCTTCACCCTATTAAATAGGTTATTGATAAAGACTTCAAAAATCAAAGTATCACATGAGCTTTCCTCATTCAGTCATGTCTTCACATTCTAGACTATAATAACTTGCTTGCCAGTTTATCAGCTAGTGGAACCTTAAAAACTCTCAACTTTGAAGCCTTAGCAGAAAATTTTGTTGAACTTGACAAAATATTTGACACAAACTTCACTAGTTTTGACCCTGGCAACTCAACCTTAAAGGTGGATGAAGACGCAAATTTTACAAACAAACACAGTAACATAAGCCATGGTCGAGGTTGTGGTCGAGGCAAAGGCAAAGGACAAGGACAAGGACAAGGACAAGGATCTAACAATGGTCAAGATGAACACTCACGACATCAAACTAGTCAAGGACAACACAATCAAGGATAAATAAAACAACCTAGTACCTCTCAAGAAACTGACAACTCAAATATCGTGTGCAAACGTTGTAACAAAAAATGGCACTATGTCATTGATTATTGAACTATCACACACAATATCAAGCAGTTTCAAAAGCACAATGCACATAATGTAAATGAAGATGACTCTGATCCAGACGTCTTCCATAATATTCAATTTGTGCATGCCCAGATAATCAACACACGAGCACCTATATCACCATTTGTTGACCATTCCAAAATATTTATTGAGGCACATTTAGGATATGTTGGCTATGAAATTTCTCATTCCACATCGCAACCCAATGGAGTTTCCCACAACGTAGCCTCCACCAAGAGTTCGTGAATCATGGATACTGGAGCCACCCAACACATGAATTCCAAAAAGGACTTCTTTGAATAATTCAACTCATAAGTACTTGGTGTAGTTCACATGGCTGAAAATCCTCTCAACCAGTTGAAGGAGTTGGAATTGTTCGATTGAAACTTCTCGGATTACCTAATTTCTGGCTATTTTATGTTATCTACATCCCTGCTTTGAAGCAAAATCTGTTCTCACTATCCACACTCGTTTGCCATGGATTTGATGCCAAAGATAATAATCTTCAAATCATTCATCCACCCTCCAAAATAGTTGTCATGACCAGTTCCTCAGATGGAAAACTCATCAAACTTGTTGGACATCCTGCTTTTGAAGTTCACATTACCGAAGTTGACATGGCACTTAATGCCACCTTGACTCCCAAGAAACTTTATGTTGATGCATTATGGCATGCTCACATGGGTCATGTCAAACTTGACCAATTGAGACAAATGGAGTCCATCGTTAGGGGACTACCACACTTCTCTTCCAAACCCATCAAATGTGAAGCATGCATCATTGCCAAATCCTCTCAATAGCCTTTTTCAAAGAGTTAGTGGAAGTCCACACAAAAACTGGAGCTAGTTCACTCAAACATTTGTGGGCCAATGCCTATTCCCTCATTAAAAGGTAAAATATATTACATCACCTTCATCGATGACTTCTCAAAGAAGCTATGGATCGACTTTTTGGAGAAGTCTAAAGCTTTTGAATTCTTCAAAGCATTCAAGGCTTGCGCAAAACGAGAATCAGGTTGTAGAATCAAGACCTTTAGGAGTGACAATGGCGACAAGTACACCTCAAATGAATTCACACAATACTTGTCCTCACATGCAATCAAACATCAATTGACAATACCAGGCACACCTCAACAAAAATATATTATCAAGTGCATGATGATGACAATTATGAACGTGGCTCGTGCCCTTCTTGTCTACAAGAATGTGCCTCCACATCTTTGGGTCAAGTCCACATGGACTGCTATGCATGTACTCAACATAGTGACTCCCTCAAAACCTGGTCTGTCACCTCATGAAAAATGGATTGGACACCCCCCATCGTTAGCCACTTCAAAATATTTGGCTCCATCTGTTATGCTCATCTTCTTCTAGAGCACAAAAACAAACTTGAAGCTCGAGCTATTAAAGGCATCTTTGTTGGATACCCTATGGATTAGAAGGGATACAAGGTATTCATTCCTTCACATCGGAAAGTGATTGTGACACATGATGGTTTGCAGAAACTGAAGAACAATTGTTTATATTAGATACCAGGGGAAACAATCTTCAACATAGATCAAAAGATGCTAACATATATGATGTTTAGATTCTAGCCATTGGGGGAGATGTTGAAAAGTTACTCAGAACTCTGGAATCTGCAAATCAACCCACAAGTCTAGAGGAACCAAACTATGATACTAAGCATATGCCTTTATCTTCTACACCTTTTACCCCTTCACACAGTAATGCTGATTGCGGTAAAAGTATTGTTTCACATCCATCTTCGTCAACATCCTCCATACCTAATGATCCATTCCAATATCATGACGAAAACTTCAAGGTAGGTGAGACATCCACACTGCTCCCCACTTGAGGAATTCGTGAAGCTCACCAGCTCTTAAAGGATATCAAACCAGATGAAATGGGTAAAATGGGTACAAGAAGTACCCTCAAAGCAAGAACAAATCATTACTTGTTGAACTGGAACCTATATAACTGCACCTCACTTTGAATAATAAACCTCTCACGTACCAAGAAGCTATCAAACATGCAACTTGGAGATATGCAATGAACTAGGAGTATGAATCTTTGATAAAAAATGGTACTTGGGAGTTAGTTGATCTACCACTTGGAAGAAAGGTAGTTCAAAATAAATGGGTGTACAAAACACGTATAAATCAGATGACACCCTTGACAAACACAAGGTGAGATTAGTAGCTAAATGCTTCATACAAAAGCAAGGCATTGACTACACTGAGGTATTTGCTCCCACCATAAATGGCCCACAATCAGAACTCTTGTAGCCTTAGCTGCACAACAAGGTTGGAAGATTCATCAATTAGATGTAAACACTACTTTCTTGAATTGCGAATTGGAAGATCTATGTCTAGGTACTTGATGTTTCTTGGCTCAACACCAATTTCATGAAGATCAAAATGATAAAATACTGTAGTAGATTCTTCAGCAGAAGCCAAATATATTATTGCAGTTGATACAAGCAAAGAAGTGTAATGGTTAAGGAAGCTGTTACACACTCTCGATATCACTCAAAAAGGTTCTACAAGACTGCATGTGGACAATAAATCAACAATCCACATGGTAAAGAATCCCATGTTTCATGATAAAATCAAACACATCAGTACAAAAGTCCATAGGATCCAAGAACTTGGTCAAGATGGCACAATACAAATGCACTACTGTCCAACAACAGATCAGATTGCCGACATCTTTACCAAGCCAACAATTCAGACAACAGATAGGCTTGACAGCCTCCATCTCCCCTAACAATGGAGATGCAACAGGACCAACAAGGCTAATGCTTATTTGGATAATCACCTTCGTGTGGACGAAAAGTATTGGTCGGTCTCTGCTCTATCCCATTTGTGAAAACCCCTTGTGGGCGCGAAAGGATAAGGGTTGTACTAGTTTTGGAAAATTGGAACCTGTGAAAACCCAAAAGGGCATGGGGGATGACCAAATAATATATGGAGACCCAATGGATTGGAGCTGCATTTCATGGACAATTGGCTAATCGGCTACACAAAGAGCCACCTGAGCCACTCATCTATTGAAATAAAATGACCTTTTACCATTAAGGGGGGATTGAAGACATGCTAATGCTACAAGGTCATGTTTATTAGTTAGGTTCCAAATTAATTGTTATGAGACTTTAATAAGACCTCATTAGAATAGGTTATTTTAATGTGCAATATCATTTCATGTTATTTTAATTTTTTGTAATATGGATTTGGGAACCCTAACCCTAATCCCATTTTTCTTAATATATAATTCCATAACACAAAGGAAGAGATGTGATTTTTCATTCTCTCCATTGTCAAAAATCTTCTCCTTTTTTATTGTTTCATGTGGTTGAGCTTGGGCACATAGCATTGATCCTTTCTACAATTACATCGTCACCATATAGTGGTATTACAACAACTTGGATACTATCCATGTATCACTTGGTAAGATTTGAACCTAGATCTCTTCCTTGAATTTTAAGGAATCTAACCAGTTGAGATATCACCATTTGATTTAAAAATTAGGGTTAGTACAGGTATTTTTAAGGGTCTTTTTCCATTGTAATAGGATTTGAACTTGGGTCTCCTACATGAAAACCCAAATACATACCACTACGATACCCCTCCCCCCGAGACCTTCGATAAGGCACGGGTTTTGAAAGGGTGCCAAACCCATGTATTGGAATTTGAACTTGGAAATCTTGGATGAAAACCCAAAGACATACCACTATAGTATCCCTCACAAGACCTCACAATGCATGAGCTTACACTTTATTTGTTTCTGACATGTTTTTTAAATAATTTTTTGAATATATATACAAACAAGGTAAGACGTGTCAATTACTCATTCAATCAATAGGATAGTTGGTAGAAAGGAAACAAAAGGTTGTCCAACAAGTGCAGAAGAAATGGTATATTTTGACTCATTGAGTACTACCAAGAAAGGTTCAGATCTTAGGGTTGCCCCCTATAACCCATATTCCACCTCATTGTTGTTTAACTCAACATAAACTGGACCACCTGTCGCTCAAGATTGGTACCACTATTGTTGGGTTGGCACACACTTATTAGATTCAGGTTAGACTACTACCTTTGTAAATAAGCATGCCCCCAAGGTTTGAACCTAGGTCTCTTCTTGGTAAGCGCCAAAACTTACCAATCCACCTAGGTCTCTAAGATTCAAAAATTTAATTTTTCTTAATTTTGAGTGTTGATTAGCCCAAACTTCCAAAAGCCATAAATTTTGCATATGGAAGTGTTTTGGGCCCAATGTTTTATAGATCGCATGTTTTTTAGAAGCCATGACATCAATTCAAGGTCCTATTACAATGTTGTATAACAATTTCTAGTTATGCGAGGAGTATGCTTTGGATGGTCAATGCAAGGTACACCTTGTTCCTTTGGGATTCTCTCGGACAATGGGGTTGATTATTCAAAATGCTACTTCTATTGCTTAATAATTCAACTATTTGCTTTTTGAGATTGGAGGATAGGTTATGGTCATCATATTGCATCTTGATGGTGTTCTCATGGGAATTTCAATATCTTTGATTAGAAGGTGGAGTAACAATTTCATGTTCAAGGAAGGATTGATCTAGTCTATATACCTTTAACAAGAGCAGATAGTAGAATTTATGATAAAATATTCATTGGCTTATTTGAGCATTCATTATGGTGGAATGTTACCATCTCTAATGTCTTCTCTCATTGGCTTCTTAACTTAGATTATGGGGGATATTGGAATATCAATAATCTAACCTTATTGGCTAAAACCAACAGTTGTGATGAAAGCATATAGGCATGTGTAATATAAGCCTGTTTTCTATATAAGCCTATGAGTAACCTTGATGTCACCTCTAGTACGATTAAACCATCGGTATGGTTAACCTTGAAATTATATTTTAACCTCTAAGCCAAGTTATGTCAGCTTGGGCTAATATACGTAACTATAATTGGGGATTAGGTATTTGCTATAAGTACCCCCATAGTCAGTGATCCATTAAATCAATTAGTGTGATGTGATATTGTGGGGTTGTTTATAGGCACCCACCTCTTTTTCCTATTATATATATATATATATATATATATATATATATATATATATATTCTCTCTTATTTTACTTTTCTATTCTTTTGCATCTAATTATGGTGACAGTTATTCTTTGGAAAGTTTTTAGAAAGTATTGTAAAATCTAACAAATTTATATTGTTAGAAATTTTTTATCTGTAGATATAATTTTATTAGGTATAACGATCATGCACTAACACTTTTGCAAAGTTTGAGGTGCATAGACACAAATCACAATTGAATTTAAAATATGATTAATGGTCACAAGTTCATCTCTTGAAGATGTAAACCCACAACATTAATTTTTTTTAAGGTTTACTTTGTTGAATTGTTAAAACATGTTGCTTAGTAAATGATTAATTTATTACTTATCAAATATTCATTATTTGATTTGTAGTTTATGTCACTTTTACCCTTTTTGATGTCAAATCTTGTTAGATTGTTGAAAGAACTTCAAACCTTCAAGAATGCTTTTATTGTATATCTCGCAACTTTGTTCACCGAACTTCTAAACCCAATATATTTCACGTAAACATTTTTGTCTTTTGTATGCCAACTTAGCATCATTAATGCATTCCTTTGAATTATTACAAGTTTCCCAACATTAGTGCATCAGATCCTTCTAGGTGGTTAACTTACCTCCACAAATTTTGGGTACCGCTATTCTCTTCATTGTTTTGAAATTTGTGTCTATCAAAAAATTAACAAATATCCAATATATATATATATATATATATATATATATATATATATATATATATTACATTTGTTATATGTGACTTCTATTGGGGGCCACTCCCATCAAAATACCAAAATATTACATTTGTTGCAACATACCTTTTTATCACAGTTTTTTCATTTTTTTTCTCTTAAATATATTCTTCAACTTCCTCAAAGTGCTATGTTTCCATAATCAACTCCTTAACATCATTTTGATTAAGACAAAATCTCACTTGGCCAATTGCCTTCTAAAATTTGAATTTCACCAAGATGAAGATCAACACCACAATTTGCTAATTTATCTGCTATCCAATTTCCTTCTCTATAAATATGCTTACATCGCTAGGAGATTGCCTCTAGTAATAGATAATGAACATCATCAATAATATTATTTTTTTATCCAATCTCCACATCAATTTTTGTTAATAGCATTGATGATAATTTGTGAGTCCCCCTCAATTGAAATATATTTCCATCCTTTTTTCTACTGCAAGGAAGTGCCCCTCAATTAATCCTTGTAAGAAGTGCCCTAGCCTCTACATAGTTGTTAGCTGAAGTTCCATATGATTCTAAATAAGTGAGAAAATTTTTGCCTTCACTATTTCTAAAAACACCACCTCCACCAAGTATTCCTGGATTTCCTTTAGAAGCACTATCAAAATTAATTTTGATAAACCCATTTTCTGGACATTCCCATTTTACCATAGAATGAAGTAGATCCTTTGTTTTAATTTTGTTGTTGTAGATGACTCTTCCATGTATGTTCAAATCCTGTAGCCAAGTTATTAACACCTCTTTTTCTCCAATTGAGACTTCCCATGATGAGCAACATATTTGTAGATATTTTGCAAGAGGCAATAATATGGTTCCAAACTTATGATTTTGAGATTTATTTGTAAAAAAATTGTTATTCCTTTCAGGCCATAAATTCCAACAAATAATGGCAGGGACAATCCTCCAAAGAATACATAATGCTTTAGCTTTGAAATAATTTATCCAACATTTTATCAACTCTTTCAATGTTGATGGAGCTACCCAATATAATTTCATATTTTTTAAAAAATAACCCCAAATGGTGTGAGCAAATGGACAATGAAGAAGTAAATGGTCTGATGTTTTCTAAATCCTTCTCACACAAGGCACATCTAAAGGTTCCATGATGTCCTCTTCTTTGTAGACTCGCTTCGATAAGAATCTTACTTTGAAGGCCTTAGGGAGTGCCTCTAATGACTAAACATTCTTCCAAGGAAAATCTCTGGGAGAAGAAAATTTTGATTGTTCTAAATCCTCGTATCCCAACTTGACTGGGTATCCACCATTCTTTGATAAATTCCAAACCAACTCACCCTTTCGTGTAAAAATTGGCAAATAAAACTCTCGAAGCATCTTTTGAAGTTCATCTCCAATTTGTTTGAGTTCCTCTCCCTCAACCAAGTTACTACAAGAAACCATGATTTGGAGTTTTTGCTCATAATAGTATAGTATTTGACCTTTGGACCTTTAAATGCTAGGCATGCTTGAGCCAATGGTCATTTTGAGTCAGAGATAAGAGGAAAGGGTTTCAACCAAGCATTAGACCAAAAATTTGCATAACTCCCCTCATCGGGTAACCATCTAATATGTTTCTTTATCAATTGAAAACTCTTTGATATGGAGTTCAATGTTGATGATCCTTTGGGTAGAGTTCTTTTCCTAAATAATTTCATTGCATCAAGAGAACCTATATATTTTTGAAGTAATATTTTTGCCCAATTCTTTCCTTGATCTCCGAATAATCTCCACCCAAGCTTTGATCCTAATGCTAAATTTATAAGTCTGCAATTCCACAATCCTGCTCCTCCAATATTCTTTCCTTTGCAAACCCTATCCCACTTACAAAGAGGAAACCTAAAGTTTTCCTCACAATAGAAAGTCTCTTTAAATTTTATCAATTTTTGATATAATACCTATTGGTAGTCTTAAAAGTGACAACATATAAATAGGAATGATTTGCAATGTAGTCTTTATGAGTTGTAGCCTTCCTGCCATGGTTAAGAACTTACCTTTCCAACCTGCCAAATAATCTTTCATTCTATTAGACAAAGGAATACCCAAGTAGGTTGATGGAAAATTTTCAATTTTAAACCCTAAAATATTCACAATAATTTGTTGTAAATCTAGGGTAGTATCAATGAAAAATCTTGGATTTTTTAGTATTTACCAACTGTCGAGTAGCCTTCTCATAGCATGATAATATTGATTTAAACTCCATGACCTCATTGACTAAGGGATGACCCAAAAGAAAAGTATCATCAACAAATTTGAGATGAGATCGGAGGGATAATTTTTTGCAACTTGAATACCCTTGATTTTTCATTCCACTTTTGCCTTTGAAAAGACTCTCCCTAATGCACCCCCAAGGGCTAGGTGGATTGGTAAGTGCAGGTGTGGCTGACCACTTACCAAGAAGAGACCTAGGTTCAAACCTTGGAGGGAGGCCAACCCTTTGCACATGTAATAGTCTGCTCCAAATCCTTTGAGTGCGCCCCGGACCGATGACGACAATACAAACCCCGAGCGACCGGTGGTCCCCATATCACGTCAAGTCAACAAGAACGAGAAAAATAGGTTTTGTGGGAGCTGTACCTATGGGTTGAACAACATTTAATCCACTCACATCAACTATAATCAAAGACAAACTTTTTGAGAATAGTATGTGGAAAATTCTAAGAAACCCTATCATATGCTTTGTTCATATCTAATTCCAAAAGCATACCCGGTTTTTCATGGAATGAAGAGAATGTATGGCCTCTTATGCAATAATTATTCCATCAAGAATTTATTTGCCATAAAAAAATCCACCTTGTTCCTCTGAGATAAGACACCCTAGAATGCCCTTCAACCTATTTGCCATAATTTATGAAATAATATTTTAAATCATTTTACAAAGGCTTATTGGATAAAAATTATCAAAATATTTTGTGTTACTTTTCTTGGAACTAAGTTAATAGAAGTAGCATTGATCTCACTTGTTACAACCTTCCTTTTTCGGGCCTCTTCAACCACAACTAACATATCACTCTTCAAGAAATCCCAAATTTTTGAAAGAAAATTACAAGAAATCCATTAAGGCCAAGTGCCTTGCTAGGATGGAAAGAGAAAACTACTTCATGGAACTCCTCCATAGATATCTTCTTCATCGATCTTTCATTTTGTCCTTGAGTAATAATTGATGGAATATTTTGCAAAATTTTTTCTTGTGCCTCCTTATCTTACCTAGAATATGATAAAATATTTTTGAAATAATTAATTGCTTCCTTCCTTATATCTTCTTCGTCCTCAATATTTCTTCCATCTAGAGTTATAATATTTTTTATATGACAAACAAAAAAATTTATTTTTTGTGTAGCATGATTTTTTTTGTATTTCTATCTCCTTCCTTGAGCCATTTCTCTCTAGATTTTTGAAACCAATATGACTTATTTTTGTTGGAAATATGAGCAAAATTTGTTGTCATTGATGTTAAGAGTAAGTTTCAGTGAGCAGTGTAAGAGGAAGGATGTCAAAAGTCAGTTTCAGTAATCAGTGCAAAAGAAAGATTGCTTCTAGACCTAAGGGAAATAATATTATAATATCTCCCATTATAATATTCAAGGTGGTCAGATAAGGTCTACAGGAGAAATAAGAAGGCCCAAGAAAAATAATATTATAATATTAAAAGGTCTAATGGTAAGACCTAAAGTAATTAAATTAATTATAAATTAATTTATAATTTAATTTAATTAACGTTATAGTTATTAAATTAATTATAATAATTTTATTATTAATTAAATTATAATCTAATTTAATTAACCCTAAGGTTAGGGTTATAAGGGTAAAGTTAATGTGTCAACGTCATCCTTTTCTCCTCCACCAACATCAACGCATTTGGAGGCATGGGTATAAATACCAAATGCCTAAGTGGCTTTAAAAAATTTATCCGCGATCGAATTAATTTAAATTTCCTAAGCTAAGGTGTGTGCAATATTTTTGGCAATTGAAAGAAGGAAGAAGTCCTCCATTGACTTCTCTTTTTGGCAGTTTGCGAAGGGTCAAAAGCAACAAGGCTTGGAAGCCTTATCACCACCTAGCCAGGTGGGCTAGCAGTAGTTGGTAGTGCTTTTGGGAACGCAAGGTGTTGCGTTCGATTCACAGCGGGAAAAGTCGTGAGGTTTTTGTGTCGCGAACGCCAAAGCCCTTTTGGCTTTTGGCGTTAGGGAAAGAGATAAAGCGTCATGGATATTTTTGCCTCCCACGTGAGCGCTTAGATCACATAGCTAGGCAGTCGCGGCTAAAGCACTGGAGGCACTTTGAATCGGGATCGAATCCCGCCGGGAGCACTTTGAGAGGTACTAAATTTTTATTAAAAATTATTTTTTCCGACTTCTAAGATTGTGTGGTATAGTTTTGAGCTTAGAGAGATATAAGGTTGATAAAATTAAATAATTATTTTTACTTAATTGTTTTGTGGATTGGTTTATTTAAGGTGGAGTTATAAGGTGTAATAAGAGATTTATTTTTATGTATGCTTTTGGTGAATGCTAATTTCATGATGGAGTAAGAAGGTGTATATGAGTTTAATTATTTTTTTGTAGTTGTCAAATATTTTGAGGGAGTGTTAGAGTGATATTTTGTCATCTAACCATTGAGATTGGCAAAGAGAGTAATTGTGATATAGATAGAATTTGAGGTCAATTCTTCATCAAACAAAAGGTATGGGCACATCTTCCTTGTGAGTGATTGTTGGATGTTGTGAATGCTAAGTTGGAGTGAAAATGATTGTTTGATAAGCATTGTTGAGTTTAATTGTTAAAGGTTTTTTTGAGTGAAAGTTTATGATAAAATCCTTGTTTGATAAGTGTTGTTGGAAATATTGAATGAGCCTTCATATGCATGATTAGGGTTTGTGCAAGATCATGAGTAACATTGTTATATGAATTTGAGAACTATCTTGAACTAGGGTTTGTGCAAGATCATGAGTATCATTGTTATGTGAGATTGTTTGGTAAGCATTGTTGGAAATAATTGAGTGAGTGTTCATATGCTTGAACTAGGGTTTGTAAGCAAGTTGTGTTTCATTGAGTGATTGGTTGAGTGAAGTTGGTTGAGCATAATTGATTGAAAGTGTTGGAGTGATAGTTCAAGTTCTATGAAACAAATTGTTCTTTACTAATTTGAGAAAGAGATTGAAAGTGATTGAGTGTGAAACATATTGAGTCTCTTACCATTCTCTACATGTTTCTATGGTTAAACAAAATTCTGAGTGAAATGTTTTTGTGAGATTGAAGAGGTTTTATGGAAGAGATCAAGTTGAGTTTTGTAAGTGTGAAACATATTGAGTATCTAACCATTATCTATATGTTTCTGAATTCAAACAATATTCTGTGTGAAACTTGTTTGTGTGATTGAAAAGGTTTTCTATAATAGATTGAGTTGAGTTGAGTAAGCTTTTGTGGAAGCTTACAATGCAGATTTGAGACAAGTCTTGGTGAAGACTTGTTGAGCATATTGGACAAGTTCTAGTGAGAACTTGTTGAGTAAATTTGAGGTAAATCTTGGTGAAACTTGTTGATCATATTGAGCAAGTTCTAGTGAGAACTTGTTGAGTAGATTTGAGGCACGTCTTGGAGAAGACTTGTGGATATATTAGTGTTATCTTTTGTGGAATATTACAATGTAGATTTGAATATAGATATTGAGAGCAGATTGAATAAGTCCTTGAGAGGACTTGTGGGTAGATTTGAGACAAGTCTTTAAGAAGACTTGAGAGCAGAGTTGATTGATTGATTTGTTCAAACCTTAAGTTAAGGTTTGGAGCAGATCTAGCAAAGTTGATTTGTGATTGGATCAAGCTTTGTGTTAAGGCTTGAGGACAAATTTGAGGACAAATTTTGGTGTAGATTTGAGGACAAGTTTGTGCCAGACCAGAGATAAATATCGAGCAAATTTGTGCTATACTGAAGGACTGTATTTAGTGCATCTCAAAGATAGATATTGAGCAAATTTGTGCTAAATCGAAGGACTGTGTTTAGTGCATATCAGAGACAAAGATTGAGCAGATTTGTGCCAGACCAAAGATAGATATTGAGCAGATTTGTGCTAGACTGAAGGACTGTGTTTAGTGCAGATCAAAGACATATATTGAGCATATTATGCTAGACTAAAGGATAATTTTTAGTGCAAATCAAATACAAAGATTGAGCATATTTGTGCTAGAATGAAGGACTGTGTTTAGTACAAATTTAAGACAGAGTTGAGAGCAAGTTTTGGAGGTGATAGAGCAGAGGATAGTAGTCTCCAGTGGATAGATATCCATTAGCCAGGGTAGTGATAACAGGTCTTCTGAGTGATGATATGAGTCTTCAGTAGAGAGAGATCCACAAGCAGTGCAGTGGAGGCAATAGTCTTCTAGAGGATCACCAGCCAGAGCAGAGGAGAAGTTCTCCTATGGATAGAGTTTTACGAACTAGTTGAGGGGAATGGTGTCTCCTGTGGATAGAGATCCACAAAGTTGATTAGGGGATTGGTATCTCCTTTGGACAAAGGTCCATAAACATTGTAATAGGGAAAGGATTCCCAAGATATTTTTTGAGAAAATTTAAGTGAGATTTTATTCGTAGAGTAGCCCACATTGGGTGAACCACGTTAAATTTGTGTCTTTATTGTGTATGGCTATTTGTGCATTGCTTTGGTTACCGTTGTTGATATTACCATTGATATATTGCATAATATTTTTTGGGAAAGAAAAGTAAAAAGTGGTCTTTTACTGTTCACCCCCTCTCTTAGTATAAGCTTGTGTTCTTCAAAATTTCAATGCATTATGCTAATCAGAAAGTAATTTTTTTTCTTTCACATAAGAATCCTGATCCATTCCATTAATTTCTACTCTTGTAAATTTTTGAGCTTGGATTCAATTTATTTCTTTTCTTCAAAAATGTTACCAAAATATTTGGCATTCCATATCTTCATTTTGATGACAAACCCATTCATACATGATCCTTTAGATTTTGATCCATACCACCATACCACAACCATCTGGAAAAATTAGAGTCTTGGAGCCTAATAGAATGTAAGAAAAATAGCTTTGGATGACCATTATTAGGTAACTCACAAGTCAAAATAATGGGTTTGTGATCTAATCCTACTCGTAATAAAATATATGAATATATTGTATACTTTATTTGCAACCATTTATTAGACAACAAGAATATATCTAGTCTTTCAGCTATATGATATTTCCCAATGCATCTATTATCCCATGTATATTTAAAGCTTGAGGGACTAACATCCAAAAGGTTATTTGAATTGATGAATGAAGCAAAATATTGCATTGATTTAGACCATCTTGGAATGCCACCCTTATTTTCCAAAGGAGATAGAATGGTATTAAAATCACACCCAAGAATACATAGATCATAATGAATCATCATTGAATTTGACAAAAAGATGCTAAGGTCCTTCTAAATATTTCATGACGAGTAACTATAGTTGGAGCATATATATTTATAACTCCAACTTTGATGTTTTCCTCTTTTTTGTAAAATAATCCAACCCAATTACTTTTTGCTTCTAATAGTTGTCCATCGCATTTGCATTTGTCTCATATTATTGTAATACCGCCTGAAGATTCTATAGAAGAAACTGCTAAACAATCGCTTGTTTTCAAAATATTCTTAAAAGCATCCTTACATTCCTTATTGCTTAATTTTGTTTCTTGTATTAAAATAAAGTTAGAGCTATAACAACCTATTAATTCCTAAATAACTCTTTTTTAGGGGTTTTATTCATACCCCTAATATTCCATGATATAATTTTCATCATCAACACTTTTTATTTTTATTAGTGGACTTATCCCCACTTCTTGTTAACACGTGATATTTTTATTTGGCTTCCTAGATCAATATCCTTTTGAGTTTTTTTTAATTTTTGTTCTTGCTTTGATGGCCTTCCTCTCCTTTCATTCCCGCCAATACTCTCATCTTCATCAATCTCTTCTATTTTTTCATATTGTTCATAATGAGACTTATCTTCTAAATATTTATGTTGCCCTAAAGCGTCAAAAGTGCAAGGAATAGCCTCATTATCATTTTCTTCTTTATGTTGTCGTAAAAACTCTAAACTGCATAGATGATCCTCCATAGTCGTTATTTTCTTATGATTTCCTTGGATATCCTCCATAAGATTTAATTTACTATACTGCTCTTGAAATCCTAAAGTGCAAGGAATACACTCTGTACTACTTTCATTTTTAGTGCAAGGAGAATATTTTATGCTACTTGAGGATAAAAAAGGTGATTTACCTAGATTAAGCTTGGCCTTCTTCACCTCATTTGATTTAATATTTGTCTCCCCATATTCCTTTGTTTTAAAATTTTCCTTCCCCTATTCCTTCGCACCTTTAGCTTCTATATTTGAACTTATGTATTGTACTTACTTATCCCCCATATCAGTTTTTTCTAATGGCTTATTCGAGTGAACTGTAATAGCCTTTTGCATCCGATGTTATAGAGGGATGTTTATAACCACTTTCTTAGGAGTGGAAAATCCTTGATTTGACATAGCTTCTCCTATGATATGATCTCCTTATTTCAAATTGAAACCACCCTCATGCCTAAAAATTTCCATCTCTTTCTCCATTTTCACTTTACAATCTCTCGTCACGTGCCTAGTTTCATGACATTTACAACATTTGAATGCAATGTTTTCATAATCCACTTGTTGATCTCATTCTCTTCATTCAGATTTAATGCTATTTGACTATGGTGAAGGTTTATAAATATCCATGGCAACACATATTCAAGTGTATACAACATGCCTTCTCTCCTTAGTAATTGGTCCCTCTTGGATGAATTTACCTAGAGTATTACCAATATTCTTTAAAACCTCCTTATTGATGAGTTGATAAGGAAGTCCAAAAAGCCTAATCCATACTGAAAACCATTTAATAGTTTGTGTCCACAAAACATTCTCACTCCAAGGTATCAAATATAATGCATCTTTGCCCATAAACCACAAGCCTCCATCCATTATTTTATCCCTTATTTATGAATTAGAGAAAATAATGAGGATGAATCCTTTTGGAAGCAAAGTCATGGAGTAATTTGAATTCAATCCCCACTTCCACTTGATCCAATTTTGAATCTAAGAAAAACCTTACCAATATCCATGAAATTTATATATTAACCCTCTGGTTTGAAGAACCATTATATCATGCTCAATCATCTCATTCTTGATAATAACTTCTGGTGTAGAATCTGCTACCTGGACTGGGTTTGCCATAGATTCACTCTTCCTCTTATTGTTGGCTAGGGCATCCATACTTCCAACTTGGTCATTCATACTTTTAGTAAGGACTTTCACAAATGATTTTCTTTTCATGTTGCCTAGATTTTCTTAAAATTAATCCTTTAAATTCTTCTAAGATCTCGAAAAAAAAGTGACACTTGTTCCTTTATCACACTTTACTTTTTGCTTTGTGCTTTCCTATTCACACTTCCTCCTCACTCTCTAATCATGATCAACTTGCTTTTGGATGCACTCACTCTCAGCTTATGCTCGCACTTGCTTTCGGTTGCACTCACTCTTGGTTCGTGCTCACACTCACTTCTGGCTGCACTCACTCCTAGCTCATGCTTGCACTTGATTTCAACTACACTCACTCTTGGCTCGTGCCCTTTCGACTACACTCACTCCGAGATCGTGCTTGCACTTGCTTTTGGTTGCACTCACTCCCAGCTCGTGCTCGCTCTCACTTCCTGCTACACTCATTTTTGACTTGTGCTCACACCCCCTTCTGACTACACTCACTCCCGTCTCATGCTTGCACTCACTTCCTATGATGAAATGACTACTCATTGTTTTAGAAATAAATTATTAAGAATGCTTTTATTTTTATTTTTAGTAGCAATACATTTCTTGATAAGGTTGTAATCTTGTTATATTCATTTTTGTATAGCTAGCAATTACATTAATAAAATAGTATTTAAAATATATTTCATTGAATATGTTTATATTTTAAATACTAGTTCTTTGTTTAATTTTATATTCAAACCATATCCATGCTTTGCACTATTTATTGCTTGTTTAATCTTAAAATCCCTAGGTTAGTAAAATTTCCTTAACGTGTCACTTTCATTACATACAACAATTATTATTTTTTTCTTAAATGAATTTTAATAACCAATATAAGTTAGTACAAGAGATAGTAAAAAAGTATTATAAGTTCTTACCTGAGTAATTGTTTAATATTTTATTGCCACAACCTATTTCTAGGATAAATATCTCTTTTCTATTTGATTTTGTAATTATTTAATTAATTATGTGTTGTCTTGATGATTGTTAAATAGCACGATTTTAAGGATACCTCAAGCTACAATAGAACATTACTTTTACTTTATCTAGTTTCTTTTGGTTGATCTAGGTAGATTACTTATTGTTTGAGTTGTAACTGTAAATTATGTAATAAAGTGGTTATGTAGATTTCTTTGATTAACACCTTTATAGGATGTGTGGTTTTTTAGTTGTGTAGGATATCAATTGTGTTAGTCAAATGGATTTCAAAGTGTGTAGAATATGTAGACTGAGTAGTGTGAAAATTGATAGCCACTTTAAATGCATAACTAATGAAAGCACCATCAATGACTCAAAATTGAAATTGTCATCTAATTTGTCAACTTTTCATAATAAATATTTCATGTCCTAAAATTAAGGATTCATTATTTGTATGGAAAGAGACAAGCTTCATTGGTTCTCTAACATTATATATATATATATATATATATATTTATTTATTTGTGGAAAACATCCCAAAAGGGATGCCACTTTCGGGTAAGACCCAAGGAGGCAGGGGTATCCATTCCGCCAAAAATGCCCAGGACTCGGACATGGCCTACCACCTTTGACATACTCAAGGAGCAAAAAAACACACAAAACCAATTTAAAAATAAGTAAATAACAACAAAAATAATAAAATAAAATAAAAAACATGCTCCTTGAGTGTGTCAAAAACAAAAGCACAACCAAACACGCACAATAAGATAAAAGAAACCACAACACAAACCACATAGAAAAACACAAGAACCACATAACAAAACACAAACAAGACAAAAACAACAAAACACTACAAAGACATAACCCAAAAAAAACATGAAAAATAAACACAACCAAAACCTAAAAAATAAAATAAAAATAAAAATAAAAAACAACCAACAATAGACAATAAACAAAAACAAAAAACATAGAAAACACTCACACATAAAAACACGAAATAACACAAACAAAGAGAAACCCAAGAACAAGAACGAAAAAAACACAAGAACAATAATAAAAAACATTAAAAAAAAACAAAACAAAAAAAAACAACAAAAACACAAGAACAACAAAAAACAACACAAAGAACACAAAAACAAAACAAAACAAAAGAACCCACCCACCTTAAAAAACTAAAAAAAAAAACAAAAAACAAAAAAGAAAAAAGAAATTGAACATAACAATGACCTATCTAGACCAGAAGACTATTAAGGCAAGAATCAACAGAGGAAACAAAATAAAGAATAGAATGAGCTAGGGAACTAAAAAAAACTGAATGAACCAAAGAGAAGCAAAAAAAAAAACAAGAAGAAACTAGGTACCTTCAGAATTGGAGCCATCCAAAGAAATGATAGAAAGAAGAGCTTCCCTAATTTGAGAAGCCCACCATATAGGAGGGTGGCCATAACAAGTAAGATCACCTTTGTCCAAAGCCCAATTAGCTAAAGCATCAACACTCTTGTTTTGATCTCTGACCACATGATTGTAATCAACTTTCAAAAATCCCATATGGATTAATTGAATCTTCTCAATAATTCTTTTTATTCTCCAATCCACCTTATGATTCTTAGAAGGAGTCTTCAAGAGATTAATCATAAGTTGAGAGTCAAACTCAACTAACACCTTTTCCCATCCAACCTTAGTAGCCTCCTGAAGGCCTCGGAGGATACCATACCCCTCAGCAAGGTTATTGGAAAGAATACCCAAATTCTCAGCAAAAGTAAAAACCAGGGAGCCATCTGAAAGTCTACCAATTCCTCCCACACTGGCTTTTCTAGGGTTCCCTCTAGAGGCTCCATCGGTATTGACTTTTCCAAAATCCTTAGGAGGAGGTTGCCAATTTCTAGTCCTATCCATCTTACTAATACTCACATTCCCTTTAAGTTGGTTGCCCTTAGAAGATTTAATCTTCAATATTTGCATCACTTGATCCCATATTTGGTGGGAGTTTTGGGGGTGATTAAGGAGTTGATGGACTGATTCAACTAAGTTGGCTATGGTATTTTACAAAATATAGTGAATATCCTTCCTATCTTGATTAAAAATTTGGTTGTTCCTTTCATTCCAAATATTCCAAAGAAGAATGGTAGAACCCATCCAAACTAATCGCCTAATAAAATGATCAACACCCTCTTGATTAGGCCAATCCCTCCAAAGTTGTTCAAAAGTAAAAAAATTGGACCACTGTAAGCCAAGTAAAGTGGCCATTCTCCTCCATAGCTCAGAGGCTAAAGTACACTCAATAAAAATATGGTTGATATTTTCTACATTCTCTTCACACATTTCACATCTAAAAGGGCCATGAAAACCATGCTTCATAAGTTGCTCACCAATAAGCACCCTACGATGCAATAAAAGCCAATTAAAGAACCTCACCTTAGGCGAGAGCTTTTGAGCCCACAATCGAGAAAATATGTCAGAAGAATGGTTGGGATTATTATGGCATAAGGTCAAATAACCTTGAGCAACTGAATACTCACCCTTAGTAGTGTTGTTCCATCCAAAACAATATTTTTCATGGGACCAAGAGAGGGATCTCATATGAAGGATGCCTTGGATATCTTGTCTTTGCCTTTCCGGGATTTGAATAGGCCAATCCTCAATAGGGATCCAATATCTACCAACCTTTGAATTACCAGTATGGTACCGACAGTAATTAGCCACCTTTATCCAATTAGCTCGATGAAGCTCCTCCATCCAAGGCCTCCAATCGGGAAACTGAGTTATCAAAGGCTTGTGACCATCCCAAGAATCTATCCAAAAATTTGCATGTTGACCATTATGAATGATCCAAAATAATTTTTTCTTTATCAAATCCTCACCAGTATTAAGAACTGCTAAAATGGGAGAACCTTTGGTAGGAAGTTGATAGCGAACAAGGTCTTCAGGACTTTTGTTCTCAGCATATTTAGCACGGAGATTATTGGCCCAAAGAGCATTGGGGTTATGCAACATCCTCCAATATAATTTAGCAGCTAAAGCTTTGTTGTTATTAATAGAAGACCGGAATCCTAACCCCCCTTCACTCTTAGGAAGACATAAAGTATCCCATTTCACCAAGGCCCATTTTCTTTTCTCCTTAGTACCACTCCAAAGGAAATGATGACTGATTTGATCCAATTCTCGAAGAACAACCTTTGGGATATTCAAAATGGAAGAAACATAAATAGGAATAGCTTGAAGGACTGATTTTACCAAGGTGATTCTACCCCCAGAAGAAAGCCACTTGTTGGTCCACTTTCCAATTTTCTTCTTGACTTTGTCCAACAACCAATTCCAATATTTATTTTTCTGCCTTTGAATATTTATGGGAATACCTAAATAAGTGATTGGAAGAGAGGTCTTCTTATATCTTAATTTATCCAAGACCATGGATTCCTGTCTAGGAGAGCAGTGAAAGAAAATAACTTTAGATTTGTCTTCATTGATCAACTGCCCAATAGCCTTAGAAAAATAACTAATGATTTGCTTAATATTAGAAGCTTCCTTAACTGTAGCTTTACCTAAAAGAGTAGAGTCATCCACAAATTGAAGATGAGAGATAGGTCTAGCTCCATGAGCAATGGTAACTCCCTCAAGGGTTTTGTTTTCCCTCTTTTTGGTTATAGTCCTACCCAAGCATTCAACAAGAATGATGAATAAATAAGGGGATAGCGGGTCACCTTGCCTAATACCTCTGGAAGTTGGGAATGACTGAGAAGGCCTGCCATTGATAAGAACTAAGTAGGAAACTGAAGAGATACATCCCATAATCCAATCCATCCAATCCTTAGAGAAACCAAATTGCCTCAAAACTTTGATAAGGAAGTGCCAATCCACTATGTCATAAGCTTTGGATAAGTCTAACCGAATGAACATGGAAGGAGAATTTTGCATATCCATGGAATGGATGGCTTCCGAGCAAGAACTATCTCATCTACTATTTGACGTCCTTCCACATAACCCCCTTGCTCTGGGGAAATAATCTTATGCAAAAGAGGCTTCAACCTTTCTCGCCATGATTTTAGTAATGATTTTGAGAAGAACATTACATAAAGCAATAGGTCTAAAAGCTGAGATATGATCAACCTCTTGAGCTTTTGGAACAAGAGTAATATAAGTTTTATTGATAACCTTCAAAATTTCTTTGGATTTCCTGGCTTCTTCCACCACCTCTAATAAATCAACATGAAGGATATCCCAGAACTCTTGGTAGAACTCAATGGGAAAACCATCAGGACCTGGGGTTTTCCCTTTTTGCATTTAAAAACTACTTGTTGAAGCTCATTGATAGTAACAGAGAGCAGTCAAAATAGAGTTCTCCTCGAAGTGATAAGAGAAGGGATTGCTTGAAGAACATTTTGTTGTGAAGTTGAGTCAAGAGGAGTAGCAACAAAAATATTGGAAAAGTAATCAACAACAATAGAGTTCATGCCATCCCAAGTATAAACAACATCTCCAGAATCTGATTTTAAGGAAGAAATAAAGTTGTGAGATCTTCGAGCTAGAAGAGATTTGTGGAAGAAATTTGTGTTTCGATCTCCTTCTTTGAGCCATTGAATTCTAGATTTTTGCTTCCATAATATTTCTTCTCTTTTTTTCCATTCCTCTAACTGAGTTGTGAGTTTAATTTCATCTGCACTTCTCTTCTCTGTGAGGCCATCTAAACGGATTTTCTTATTCAAATTTTCAAGATGAGCAATAACTTCATGTTTTTTTTAATGAACATCCCCAAACTCTTTCCAGTTCCAAGTCTTGATTTTGGATTTAATGTATTGCAGTATTTTGGCAAAACAGAACATCTTAGTCCCATGCCTAGGTTTACCTTCCTTCCACCATTGTTGCACATGAGGTCCGAAGGAAATGTCTCTAAGCCACATTAATTGAAAATGAAAAGGAGAGAAACTCACATTGGTTTTCCACATTTCCACCATGACTGGCCAATGATATGAACCAACATTAGTAAGAGTCTTCACTTTAGGAATGTGACCATGGATTAGAAAAATTTTAGAGAGCAAAAACCTATCCAATCTCTCCATTATACAAGCTAAGCCTTGCCTTCCGTTAGACCAAGTCATAAGGCCATTATCTGGTTGGATATCCACAAGATGGAGGTTTGCAATATATTCGCTCATGAGGTCAGTGCTTTTGTCCAAATTTCTATTTCCCCCCTTTTCTCATCCAGAGAGAGGATGGTATTGAAATCTCCTCCGATCAAGATCCAAGCTTTAGGAAAATGAGAGATAATATGAGTAATATCCTTCCACTGTCTTCTTTTTTCCTCCAAAGAAGTTGAAGCATAAATAGTAATGCAGAGCATAATCTGGTTGGAATGTCTACTTTGAATAGCTATAGCCAACAAACCCCAACTGCCAACCATATGGTGAATAACTACCTCTTTTGGGTCCCAAAGACAAGCAATGCCACCCGAAGTCCCTTGGGAACCGAGGGAAACCACTTTTCCAGCTGGCCAAATTTTATCGGCAATTGAGTCCATATCCTCCATTGACATCTTTGTTTCTTGAAGGAAAACAAGATGTGGATGATTTATTCGAATCATTCTTCTAATTTCATTTTGTTTTGAAAGACTCCCTTTGAGTCCTCTAATATTCCAAGTGATGATCTTCATTAATACCAGGGCTAAAAAGTTGGGAAGGGCATTAATCTTACCTTCCTCTACAAGCTTTTCACCTTCTTTTACCATATGATATTGATTGGTCTTGCGACCTGCTTTTTGATTAGAATCCATCTTCAATTTTTTTCCCTGTTTCTTGACTTATTCCAATTGAATCTGAGATGGCTTCTAACCTTGAAGAATGCTCGTACACGACCAAAATTTTACTAGATGGTTCAACGGAGTCTATATTGGGACCTGCATTATTTGAAGTTTTGACATTTGAAATATTGTTTTTCTTGTGTAAATTTTCTCCTTTTTTTTAATGTTGAAAACCTTTGATTTGTTGGTTTGTCTCTGAGTTCTTCCCTTCATATTTAAATTGTGTTTCTAAGATTTCAGTTTCCATTATTTCCTCTTCCTCACTTGGGACATCATTTGTGGAAAGGATTTCAAACATATTAGCGAGATGACTTTGATTGATCCTTCATAACTGATTTTTTCGAGTGTTCTTCTTCTTAGGTATTTGGAAACCTGTTGAGTTTATATCTTCTTTCTTTTGATCAAGAATTTTATTTGGGCAAGCATTGGCCAAATGACCATATTCATGGCAAATTCTACAACGAAAAGGAATGTTCTCATAGTCCACTACTTGCTCCCAAGTGTCTTCCCCAAATTGTAATGTGATATTTTTAGGTAGGGGTTTGTCAAAATCCATTAAAACACAAATTCGAGCATAAATAATATGTTCAAAATTTTGAGTACAATCAACGAGTCATCATAAAAGTTCCTAAAGAGTTTCCAATTGAAGAAAAAACAGTAGGATTCCAAAATTCAATAGGGAGGCCAAAGAGTCTAACCCACACGGGAGCTATAGAAGGCATCTCTTCTTCGACTTTAAATTTAGTATGCCGGGGCTTCATGAAAAGCCCTGCCCTTCCAAAAAACCAAGGACCCCCTTGAAAAGTTTTCTCTCTATCTTCATTATTAGCAAATAAAACAAGAAAATAACCATTTGGATAAATAGAGATTTGTAACTCACCTTTAGTTTTCCAGCTTTTTGCAGCCCAGACTTTGAAAGCAGATAGACTTGGACAAAAACCCATGAACCAAAAAATTAGTCCTCTTTTTTCCAAATCTTCAATGCCAGTCTGAATGTTACCCATATCAAGCTTAACAATAGGAGTTCCATCAATTGCTTTAAGACATCCTGACTCCATTTTCCTAGGATCAATCTTAGGCATTCTTAGAGGTTTATGGGAAGCCCTAAGATTGATATTAGCATTGGGCTGAGGTTGTCCACCACGAAGGGCATCCCTAAAATTCATTTTTGGGACCGAGTCTTCGAAATTCTTACCCTTGATAGGGGTTTTCATAGTAGAATTATTTTGTGGGTGCACCTTAGCACCGGATTCACTTGAGATATGAGCCATTTTTTGATCAACTACTTGAAACTTGTTTCGTGATCTCTTTAATCCTTGCCCTAGATGTCGTGGAAAGGTATGGTTTTCACTTTTCTTTTGTGCAGCAAATTGGAAGCCATTGTCACTCAAGTTCACAGTATGATCTGTTGAAAGACAAATTTCTAACCCATCTTGGATCCCCTGCAACATTTCTTGCTAAAATATTGAGCATAAACCACAAAAATATTGGCCGCTAGGGCTCGAAGGCCCTAAAAACCAACCTCTGGAGCTACTTGCACTCAACCCAGATGAAACCCTCGCATAGCCGCTTGCCAAATATCTCGTTCACACATAGGGATGCGCTAGGATCTGTGTTGCTCCAAATGATATGAAAATTGGTGGAGATGTTCTAGGGTTTTTAGGCATCTACCCTCAAAATTTTAGCTCAATCCGAGTTCGGATGAGTGAGATATGGCCGAAAGAAGTTCGGCGGTTTGGGCAGTCCTTGGAAAAACTTATATATATATATATATATTTTATGGTATCTACTAAGCAAACAAAATATTTTCTATGCCTCGATATAGAGAATATCCTTTGGTACCTATAGTATGATTTATTGAAATATTTTTCTTCTAAAGAGAAATTCATGAATAAATCTCTACAATTATATAGTTAGCTATTGATTATCCATTTGTTTAAATATTTCTGGGTCCTGTAATAAAATACATGGCACGTATCTTTATTCTTTGAAAGTCTTTATTATCCATCTATATTGGATTAAGAATAGTAAAAGGCATAAAAATGATATATGTTGCTTTGTTAATCATCCATTACATTGGATATGGGCCACACTTCTACTTACAAGGCAATGCAAATTAAGTGTTTAAAGCATGTAAAAATTTGTTAAGGCTTATCTTTTCTTAAGGCAACTAAAAGCATCTTATTTTATTATTCTTCTATAAGGGATGGATAGGATATTTCACCGTAATTTATGATTAATATGGAATCTCAAGAAATGTAAATGACCATAATTTATATCAGGTTGGGTTGGATAAAAAATCTAAAGATAAAAGAAAGAGCAATAAACATACATATATTTTAAGATTATTTTGTTCCTAGGAAAAAATCTATAACTTTCATTTTAGAGTTCAAAGAATTACAATGAGATGGGTACTTCATACCCTCATATAAGATTTACTAAGTCAGACATGTTACAATGATAACAACCTGTTGCAAGCCTTCAATCATCTTATAGAGTGCCATTTTGGTACTTCAACCCTTTAGCCATCAGTCATCTTTCAGATATGATCTTAATTATCCAAAGACATAAAAAAGGACATGGAAGGTATTGTAAACCACAACTTCTATCAAAAGGGTACATATTGTGGTGGAATCATAGTCCCATAGACTACTTCCTTTAACCAAGTACCAACTTGAATATACAAGGCAAATTTTGATAGACCATCTGCTTCCTCAGTTCTCTATAAATATGTTTATAAGATATCTCTATAAATGATACTTCTAATAATTTCACTTGCTCATAATAAGGTCTAAGTATCAAATTTTGCATCCTTACTAAACTTGAAGCCCAATCCACCACCAATTTTGAGTCACCAAATACTTGAAGTTTTGTTATTCCCTATTCCACTACCATTCTTAAAAAAAAGATCAAAGTATTACACTCTGCCACATTATTGATACTTTCACCAAGACCTGCTTTGAAAGTAGATTTGTGATTTTCATCCTGATATAACACTCCTATCCCAATTCTATTTGGATTGTCTTGACAAGCTCCATTAAAAAACCCAAGACTTCGTAATATCCACTGTTGAACTTCCAACATGTCTTACAACCTTTAATTTTGAGGTTTTTTTATGCCTTCATAAGTACATTGAATTTGAGTTTGAACTTGAATAAGTAAAATTTTCTTGCTCTCAAACAACATAGAACTCTTGCCAACCACAAACCCCATGCCATTATTAATGGAATGTACCTATATTCCTTTAACCCTTTGTATTTAAACCAATTTTGAATTTTATCCAACAAATTTCTTGTTGGCCACTGTCCCTTCCCCTTAGTCATGGGTAGAAGAGACCACACTTCTCTAAAAATCACAGTGACCTACTAGGTGATCTATTGTTTCTTCTTATCTTTTACACAACTTTCATTGAATTAGAGCCTGTTGAGACCTCTTTTGTAGAACATCCCATGTTAATGCCTTCTTAGCTAAAGCAAACCAAGAAAAAATATATTTTCAAGGGTGCTTTCACCTTCCAAATTGTGCTCCACCACCAAAGGAACTCCTCATTATTATCTTTAAACATTGCCTTGTATCCTTCTTTAGATGTAAAATATCCACTAGTTGGGTTCTTCGACCACTATTTGTATACTTGCTCCATTGATCAAATTTATTTTCTTCTAAATAATTCTTCTGTTGGAAGCCACCCTTGTTTCCATAAATTTGTTATGTCCACATAGGCTACATTTTCTAATACCCTAAACCCCTGTCTATTTAGATGTTCTATTAAATTATGAGATAGCTAGTGATTTTGTCCATTCCCTAGCCATGGGTCTTTTCCTAGCCTTACTTTCTTCCCATTTCCTATTTTCTAAACCAAAAAATTGCCCACTAATGCTTTTTAAATGATAGTAGTATTGGTCACTTGCTTTATAGGAAGTCTAATCCACTCTTCAAAGGACATGGAACCTAAATATTTCTCCTTAATAACCTCATGTCATAATCCTTTACTAGTTATCAATCTCCAAAGACTCTTGGCAGTTAGTGCTTTCCAAAAGTTATGTATATTTTTAAGCCCCCATCCTCCTGTTGATTTAGATTTGGCTATCTTACTCCATTTAATCAAAGGCATTGCATCCTTCTCCTTTCTTCTTATCCAAAGGAAATGGAAGCATTTCTTCCCTATTTTTTCCACTATTTTAACAGGAATATAAGCCACAACATGCCAAAATAATGGGCTTCCAAAACTAATTTAACCAGTTTAAATAGTGATAGCCATCTATTGCACCATGAAGTTACCATTTTTTCCACTTTATTATGTAACCAAATCCACTCATGGCATCCATAATTATTTGGCTTTAGTATAAACCCCAATATTATAGACCTTTGCCAAACTCAATTATATTGAAGCTAAAAATCTTACCACTACTTCTTCTTGTCTTGGTTATAGTCTGTTAAAAACTATATCTATTTTGGAGGTTTACTTCTATTCTTGTGGCAATACAATATAAATATGACTCTTTATATTTTAGTGCTTCTCTTAAGGTGCCATTTTCAAATAGGAGTATATCATCTGCAAATAGTGAGTCCCAACCAGAGATTTTTCCAATTTAATGCCTTTGATCATGCCAAGTTTTTTGTGTTCCTTAATAATTCTCCTCAACCCTTCAGCCACAAGTAAGAATAATAAAGGTGATAGGGGCCATCTCTTTCTCAGTCCTTTGGAAGGCTTGAAGAAGCTAGAATTTGAACCATTAATTAAAACAACAAAGGAAGCATAATTAATACATTTCATTACCGAATTTACAAAGGGTACACTACAACCAATATGAATTAATATAAACATGATGTACAACCAACTTACCCTATAATTTTTTTTGCCAAATGAAGCTTAATTAGCATTGCTTGTTGCTTCCTTCATTTGACTGAATCAAGTGCTTCTTGAGTAACACCTATAGCTTCATGGATTTATCTTTTACTTAAGAAACCAAACTGTTCTTTTGAGAAGGTTTCTAGAAAAAAACCTTTTAACCTCATTACAATAATCTTAGAGATGATTTTGTAGAGCGTATTACACAATATTTTGTCTACTTATATATTCAAATATTGAAATAATTATTTACATTAAGTTGATATATTTTTTTTAAAGCAAAAAACCCCTTGTGGGGCCACCTTGGTCTGAGAGACCACGAACAAGGGGTTCTACACCATCAAAGTCACCCGAGAGTCGCACCCGACCCTGCCCGCACCAACATTATCAATTGGATTTTGGATACCCAATTCAACATTTTGGTAGGGTGGAGATTTGAACCTGGGACCTCCCTTGGAGGAATGCCCTCTCCTCTTCAAATCACCTACAACACCTAGGTAAAAACTAATTTATAGTGGAAAACACCCCTTTCGAGGTGCCACTTTCAACAGGTTGGGCATAGGAGGAATGAAGCCTTGTCGGCCTCTACCAGCACATAGGACATTCCTAACTATACCATATATCTGCAGGATGGATACAAGGGGAATGGAACTTGGGTCGGCCTCTACCAACACCCAGGGTATTTACCACTACACCACAACAAGCAGATACATTAAGTTGATATAGAAATACTTGTTGTAGATGAAATAATTCATATAAATCTCATAGCTAGAGATTTCTTGTTCCAAATTGATACAAAAAAATTAATATGTGAATCAATAATTATAGTGTTTTCAAACTTACAAAGTAGTGTCTTTGTCGAGACATCGCAATGGTAAAGGTGTTGGGTTCTCCTTAGAGAGATCCAAATTTGATTCACGGGAAGGGTGGCCCCGATGTGTCCCAACTAAATGCTAATACCGTTATTGTATGTTTCCAAAAGAAACTTATAAAATATTTGTCTTTATTAGTTCTTCAGGGTTCATTTTTTCTTTAATCATTCAAAGTCCTAATACAATTATCTTCACCCCTTCTATTTTCAAAACTGGATGTCATTTGTCTCCTTCCATGGGGGTTTGTGATTTATAGCCATCAATATTCAAAAAGAACAATTACCATTGAAAATGACTAGTTCTAAAATTATATTATGAATACCCAAAACCTAAAGCAATGGAATAGGACTTACGAAATGATATATTCAAACATAGATGACCATTATTTCAAGTCATATCCCTCACATATGGACTAATCATTAATTTTTTTTTTTATTAGGTGTAAGAAGGGGTGTTGAAAGGGTCCTCTAACCTTTTACAAAGCAACACAATATTTCAAAGAGAAATCAAAGCGAATCACAAATAGGACTAACCCCCCTAGGGAAAAAGAAATCAAACACCTGAAGGCACCAAGCTAGGCGAAATAGGATCTAGAATCCGAGCGAACCAAGAGATATAGAAAGGTAGATCTTGCCAAAAGCAAGGACATACCCAAGAGAATTTTTAAAAATAGGATCATTGGCGGGAACATTTGGTTCCTACCCAAACTAAACCAAGAACAATCTTTTCAAATTTTAAAAAACAAAATTTCCCACCTAGACAGGAATCATGTTTTTGGATCTAACTTCCTCTAGTAGGCTCACTGGTTCATTCCTAACAAGTTCTGATCAACAATTTCTAAAGAGTATGCTTGCACCAACCTAGAACCTTGAGCCCATAGATCTTTCTCCAATAGAATATGAGATAGAAGGCATATTGCGCCAAGAGTTCCAAAAGGTACGAGCATAATCTTGTGTGATGGTTCTAGAATTCACCCAATCTTTAGCCCAACATCTTAGCACACCAACAAAAAAGTCATTGAAACAACACAACCGTATAGCCATACCCCACAACCTCACGAGGATGACATCCCAAATGGCAAGAGCTATCCAGAAACCCAAAAAATCTTCTCTAGCCAAGTTCTTGCATAAAATTATTTCAAAATTGAAAAATAAAAATTTCTTGCCCCAACTAGAAATCAAATTATTGGAACCACTCCAAAATCATTAAAGTATTGATAATACATATCTAGTGTATTTTGTTAGATTGTAATTTTGGATAGTGGATACATATGTAATTTATAGTTTGTGTAGAATATCTTTTGTATGCAAGTACAAGTATAACTCACAATATTTTCAAAGAATGGAAGTCACATGGACTTCATGAAAGATATTCCAATAGCATTTTCAAGGGAAATGGAAAAAACATTTCATGAACATATTTTGTAGTTATCCTTGTACAATAAGTCATGGAAGAAATGATGCCTTGAAATGCTAAAATGTTGTTGATTTTGCAAGAATTAGTGTAGTAAGAAATTTGCATCCTACACATATAAGAAGAGTATTAATTGTTTTAGTGGTTTTGGCTTCCCTTCTTGGCTAAAACTATGAAGAGATTGATTGTCTCCAATAGATTTGGAATATAAAATAACTTTTTACTTTTGGAATACCATTAAAATTGTCAAATATTATGACAAAATGGATGTAATAAAGTATCTTTATAACTATGTTATTTACTTTTCTATTTCATAAGCAATATTTTTAATAACTAGAACAAATACATTAAATGCTATATTATAATCAATTCCAATCATTGAAATTTTAATTACATAGTGTATAATTATATTGTAACATACAAATTTGATTTAACAATATATAATTAGCTGAAGAAGATGCATATACATTATAAAGTTTAATATATTTGATGGTTTCGATGTCTAAAGGTGCATCAAAACTATGATTTCAAAGAATTAAAAATGTAAATGTGAATATTTGTAAGTTAAAATGTAAACTACAAAATACATTTAAAATTAAAGTATGGGTAAATAGCCATCAAATTTCTTGTCTTACTGGAGAGTCCATGAGATGAGTGTTAATAAAGGTTAGTTAAATAACAATTTTGTTTGTCTACACAAAGGAAATTGATGTAATATGTCCTCAAATATAACTTTTTTTTTGCTGGAGAAAAAGGGGTTGTACTTAGGTCTCCCACACTTGACAAATCACAACTCTCTCCTTTAGAGCTTGTGATTTTACAAACCTATTTAATTCTCATCTCAATTGAGTTGCTATAGCTAGATACCTGCATCTTTTTCCATAAAAAGTCTAAATTCTTGATTTCAATTTTTTGGATCTTCTTCAATTTTTTTTGTAAATACAAATATTCTTGAATTCAACATTCTTCTTCTTAATATTTTATTGTAGCAGCCTTCATGATACCAAAACTCCACCTCCATTTTCTATGCATTGGATCTGAGTAGATTAATATTTCCAAAACTTCACATTATCATAGTCCACTTTACTAAATTAGGAATGTTAGTTTCCTTCTTGAAGCGTAATTGCAACCACAAGAGCTAGAATAAATAGGTTAGCAGGCTCAAAAAGTTGAAAGTTTCAATCTGTACTTTGTCCCATAATACAATTAACAACCAACAACTCAAATCATCCATTTAGCCATGGAGTCCATCCGATGTCATCTTCTTCTAATTTAGCATACAAAACTTCTACTCACTTCATAAAATCATAGTCTGTTTTACCAAATGTGGACTATTAGTGTCCTCCAATGTATTGATCTATAAATTGAACCCCTAAAACATTTTGTAGTTCTTTGGAACATTATTTTGAATTTGCTCATTTTAGATTTTTCTTGCTAGCTTTGGCTATACTTACAACTTCCTATAATATTGGAGAAAATAATTTAACTTCATAATCCTCTATTAAAATCCCTCTATTGGATAGCCTATCTACACATTTTTTGTTTTCCCTTAACGTATGTGTAAACCTAATTTTTTCAAACTATGTAGCAAGGTCTTGTATTTTCACAATGATCTCTTATATGCTTGTTGCCAATTCTGCCACACCTTGCTAAAATTCATTTTGTATACAGTTTTGAGACCATTCATTATAAAACTTCTCTTTTTCCATTAAAAATGGTAAGATGTGGTTACGTTGTTGTGCTTTCACCGACTGTCTCGTTTATTTTAAAATTGTATTTTCTTACATTATGTGATTCTTCATATTTGTTGTACTTCTCTACTTTTTATGTACTCTTCCCTATTATGTTGAATGCAAAATTATGAATGTTTTAGCATGGGCATTTTTCTGATGGTTTTGCTTCCTTGTTCTCATATTTAAATACTCTCTTTTTCATATTGGTACATATGGCTGTAATTTTCGGCACTTAGGTGCTTGGTTTCATTTTTTATGTTAAGTTATAAAATCACTCTGGCAGTAAGTAAAGATAGGAAATATGACTAAGTATAGAAAAGGAAGCCTGAACATAGTCAGTACTGAAAGCGCTCCACTCTTGGGGTAAATTTTCAAAGCGCTCCACCCATGGAGCGACACTCTAAAAATGGCAAAAACAAGTGTAAAAATGGCTGTGTAAAAGTCAATATGGTCAAAAGGTAAAGCACTCCACTAGTGGAGCACCCCTCATAAGCACTCCATCATTGGAGCGCCCCTCTAAAAGTGCTCCATCAGTGGAGTGCCTCTCCCAAAAGGCTTAAAGAGAAACACTTGGCTAAAAAAGTAAGTGAAAGTCAAAAGTAGTCAAAGCCTAAGGCGCTCCGTCAGTGGAGCGCCTCCCAAGACAAAGGAAAGACATTAAGTGTTGGTGTAAAAGACAAAGAAGAGTCAACCTGTGGTCAAAAGGCAAAGCGCTCCACTCATGGAGAGCTTATCCAAAGCACACCACTTCAGGAGCGCTTGAAGGAAGACCAAACGCAAAACATAAAGATAACTTTTTTATTAAGGGTGCATTAAAAGTCAAAAGGTCAAAACCAAAAGCGCTCCACCCAGGGAGAGCCTCTTCAAAAGAGCTCCATCTAGGGAGCGCCTCTTCAAAAGAGCTCCATCTAGGGAGCGCCTCTTCAAAAGCGCTTCACAAGTTGAGCGCTTCTTCAAAACCAGAGTAAGAGATGAACAAGGTAAGAAGGGTCAGAAGGAGGAAAAGGGGGGTAATTAAGTCAAAGTACAAAGTGCTCCAATCATAGAGCGAAGTTCCATACAGACCTCAAACACAATTCGAACTACCCACAACCACCATGGAACGTCCAAAACTGTCAGAAACTACCCGGATTCAACATTTACTAGTTAAACCACCCCAAGCTGCACTCTAAGCCATCTGATCGCGGATCACTCCCAAAACCTTCTGACTTCAATACCAAGTTATCTGTAAATCCAAATTGATAGTTTCAAGTCATTACCGAAACCTTCTATCTTCAATACTAAGTTATCGATAAGGTTAAAATTGATTGTTTGGGCTATCATCGAGATCAAGTCTGCTCGTCACGGGAGTGGTTGGGCATTAATGTTTTAAGCGGCAAATTTCTTCTATAAAAGTCTTCTTCTCTATAACTGAGGATGGATAACTTCTGCTAGAGAAGAAAATCTATACTTCGAATTCTACTTTCGAAATAAATACTTCTGGCTCTGGTTTTAAATTCTCTATCTTTGTGCTTTCAGCGACGTAAAATGTTTTAAATGATTGTGGCATGGTGGTTATAGGTGCGGACTGCGCGAAGATCTGTGTGGCGTCTTCTGTGGCGGACATCGCAGAATATTGTGGCGGTCATAAAAGCTGGACAGACTGCTCGGATTCGTGGTGGCTTTCGATTCCACCATGTAAATTTAAAAAAAAAAAAAATCTCTATCTCTGTGTAAGACTTCTATTATGTAATTTCTATTAAATTAGTCCTTTGTCACATAGTTTAATTTTGTTTCCTGGATTTCACTGTTAATAGAGGGCTAGTCTCTGGAATACTTGCTGGATTTTACATAGTTCTGAGGATTTTATACTGGTTTCTGTTAAAAGTTTATTGTTTTGATTGATGTTGGTTCAAGTAGTTAGACTGTCTATCGTGCTTCCGATCCATCACCCCGCATATCTGGATTTTAGCCATTTCCCATTTATTTCAGTTATTTCATTCCTTTCAGTATCTTCCTAACCCTTATCTCAAATCCCCCATTTTTATTTTCGAAACCATCCCTACTGGAGATTACCACAGAGGACATTCCTTTCCTTCGGGCATTCAATGCTTGGCAGTGGGCCTAGGGCGCTGCAAACTTAAAAACTTTGTATCTAGGCCGGTTTGATTGCCAACAATGCTCCACGAAGCCTTTGCTTTCCTCAAAATTGCATTTATTACTATTAATGAATTACCTTCCATCCATACTCTAATCCATTTTATTTGTCTACATATTTTTAATTTGTCCAATGTCGCCCAAGCTTAAGCTTCATTATTTATTTTAAATCCACTATTCAAAGCGTAATGTGACAAAATCTAACCCCTATAATTTTTTATTAGTCCTCCTCTTAGTGGTCTTGGATATCCTTTAGATGCTCCATCAAAATTCATTTTGACCAACTCTGAATTTCATTGTTAATAGAGGGCTAGTCTCTGGAATAATTACTAGAGTTTACACAGTTCTGAGTATTTTATATTGGTTTCTGTTAAAAGTCTATTGTTTTGATTGTTGTTGGTTAGAGTAGTTAAACTATCTATCGTGCTTCCGGTCCATCACCCCGCATCTCTGGATTTTAGCCATTTCCAATTCCTTTTAGTTATTTCATTCCTTTCAATATCTTCTTAACCCTTATCTCAAACCCCTCATTTTTATTTTTGAAACCAGCCCTATTGGAGATTGCCATGGAGGACATTCCTTTCCTTCGAGCATTCAATGCTTGGCAGTGGGTCTAGGGTGCTGCAGACTTACAAAACATGTATCTAGATCGGTTTGATTACCAATAGTTTCTGGCATGCAAGGTGGGATGCAAATGTTCCATGTTAAAGCAGTATTAAGAAGTGATGTTCATCTTATTACTGTCAAATCTGAACATCTGGTGACTCTACTGAAATCAGATACCTCCAAGTCTCAAAGACCAGTCTAAGAAATTATGCCTTAATGCATACGATATGGAGATATAGAAACACATAAGAAGAAATTGAGTTCTACGAGCTTGATATTGACGCTTTAGGAGAACATCCTAGGGTGGTCAGGCCAAATATTACGCTAGTCGGGACATCATCCCAAGAAGTTGTTCTAGATTCATCGAATATGACTCCCAACAACACAAAAACTAGCTTACCTCCAAATCCATCGAATTCTCTGGATCATCAGTATACTCCAGCTCCACCGAAAGTTTAACCAGGTGCTCCGAGTGTTCTGACCATTCTGACTCAGCATGTTCTACCGCCTCCACCACTCCATACAAATTCACTACTCCATATGGCGTAGCCAAATCCGCCTAGGTTGTTCCCATCTTGAAATAATACGGGGTCACTCGCCCTATAAGCTCAGCACACTGTACCTTTCGTAGCCTTGAAAGCTTTACCAACTTATGACAGTATGGGAAAGATGATGCACGAGAACATCCAAGACATTGCAGGATTGACAACTATTCACCAAATCACCGAAGAAGATGTCATGGTGAAGTTGTTGGTTCTTTCGTTGAGAAGTAAGCTCCTATACTGATATTGGTCGCTTCTGCCCGACACCATTACCTCATGGGATCAACTGGCTGGATAGTTGATAAGGGGTTTTAATGAACAAGTGGAACCCTTCTCTCTGTTGCACCAGCTCACCACTATTCAAATGCATCCTCAGGAAGAGATATCTGACTTCAATGTTAGGTTCACCTGAACCTGGCAGAGAGTCATTGATGGCCTTCGGCCCACACCTGAGCAGGCCACATTCTATTACTTGAAATATTTTCACTCGGATATTAGCATGAGCATCCAACATGCTAATATGAGTACATTCCCACTCTGTATTAGTAGGCATAGAAGATGAAATCTAACCTGATAGCTATCGAGAAGTTACCTCCCAAGGTAACGACTCCAATTTACCTAGAATTTTCACAAAATATGTACCTGAGCCAAACGTGGAATCCAACCCAAATTTATCCTAGCCAAACATGGAATCCAACCCCTCAGTATCAAGCATTACCCACTCCGCAATTCCAAGCATCCACTTCACCATATCAAGTTCCTACCATCCCTCAACTTCCAGCTCCTATCCAATATCTAGCATTACCTATGTCGTTGGCTCCATTATCATTATCCGTAAGTCAGGCAGCTGTAAATTAAGCTCAGGCCAAATAATTACAAGAGGTGAAGGCATACATGAAGACGATGGTGAATAAGATGACAATCATGAGGAGACAAGATTACCAAGGCTTTCAGTAGAGAATATTTCCTCCTCTCCCGATCACTAAAGAGCAAGCGTCATCCGCTCACCGACAACACGAAAGGAATTCGGTTATGATTAGCAACGGAGATGCCAATGTTTCAAACCCAACATATTGGTGTACCACGTGCAATGATCCACACAACGAAGATACCTGCATGGTGCACCTCAACTATGTTTAGACACTGTTTGGTGACGCTTACGAGCAAGTCACCATGATCAGGAAAGCTGGTCATAATTTTATGATATCTTCCATGGAGCAAGTCTCAGTCCTTACCAGAACTGGGAAGAAGCCTATAAAGGCAGATTTGACTCAGATGGTGCCATTGAAGGTACCAGTGCCACCCAAGCCATGGAGCCAAAAGGCCCAGCCTCCGACAAAAGCTTCCAATGCAGCAGTGACCTCAGAGTAGTCCGACTTGCGGAAGGACTACCTGTCGCCTCGTGCTATAGAAAAGGTAATCCAACCTAGAGCTTTGACTTTTTAATCATAGGTCGAGACACAAGACCAAGCGAGGGAGAAGCTCAAATACTCCTTGCTAACCAAGCGCCAGCGGGTTGATGTCACATAATAGTGCCAGAAAATGTATGAATCCACAAAGGAGAAAGAGAGTCAAGCACTTCGACATACAACATAGTCGAAAAAATGAAGAAGGCTCCGGCTAAGGTAAGCCTCTATGACACTCTCCAACTCCTGGGTCAAGTCGACCTTTTGCAGGAATCTCTCAAGTCTATTAAGGATAAAGAGAGTAAGCCAACGTAAATGGTGTTTGCGTCACCGCTGATGACTTCGGTCACAAGTAAGAATCGACCCCCACCATTCTACCTTTCCCTTCGGATGGAAGGATGGTTCATGCATAATTGCATGATCGACTCTGGCACAACGACAAACGTCATGCCCAAATCAGTCTATGAAATCATGGGCATGGAGTATACCCGAAATAGTCCTGGAGTGCTGCAACTAGAAAAAACTCTCATAAATATGGTAGGAGTTATCAAAGATGTTCTGATCCAACTCCACAAGATGTCGCATGTTACGATCATACAAGAGATCGTGGTGGTCGACTTGGAGCCATACTTTAGTATGTGCGTCTCACAAGAATTCATAGCTAAGTTGGGAGGCTATCTCTCCCTCGACTACTCATACTTGGAGATCCCATTCGAGGGAAAAATATTCAAGGTCTTCAATGAGAAACCTACCATTTTTCATGTTGAAAATATTGAAGATGAAGAAAAGAGTTCGGTCTCTGTCAATCTAATGGCAGAAGAAATGCAAACGATGGACCTGATGGAGGAATATCTTGGTGAGCTTCGGATCAAATATGAGTTCTCTATGACTGATTTTAATGTTGTCATTGGGACCGATTTGGGTTGCTATTCACTGATAAAAAAATCCACTGGCAGGTGTTTGACAATGACGAGCAACTTGTCAATTTCCTGATGAATGAAGCATCCTCCATCGAAGATCGGACTCTGAATGAAGAAGACCATAAGGGATTGATTCAATTGAATAAAATACATCCCAAAGGGTCTGATCATATTGGAAAGTCTCTTTTATTGGAATGGCAGGTCTATCAGCCATAAGATCAAAGTGGATCAGAAAGAGTTCGTAGACCTGGAGTTGGAACCGGGAAAGGTTATCAAGGTAGGGATCGACTACACAACTAAAGAGCTTCGGTATATTCATGCCCTATGTAAAGATTACCCCGACATCATCACTTGGTGTTACCAAGATCTAAGGGGGTACGATAAGAATATCATCCAGCACACCATCGAGCTCGAGGAAGGAGTCAAACCATTCAGGCAGAAGTAGTGACCCATCAACCCAAATATCAAAATGTTGATGAGGGATGAGCTTCTGAAAATGCTTGAAGCAAATATCATTTACTCGATCAAGCATTCCTCCTAGGTCTCCAACCTTGCTCTAGTACGAAAGAAGAACAACGATATCTGATTGTGCATTGATTTTCGAAATCTCAACCAAGAATCACTCAAATATCACTACCCGCTACCTCATATTGATAAAATCCTTCACATGGTGGCGGGAGCACAGATATTTTCCTTGTTGGATGGTTTCTCCGGCTACAACTAGATCTGGGTCAATAATGAAGACCAGCACAAGACTGCATTCACCACCAAGTGGGGGACCTTCGCCTACCAACGCATGGCCTTCGGCCTTTCAAATGTCGAAGTGACTTTCTAGAGAGTGATGGACCTCGCCTTTGGTGAACTGTTGAATCATGTCATTGTGATTTAATTAGATGACATGATAGTCTTCTCCCATAAGAGGGAGGAACACGACCTACATTTACGATAAGTTTTTAAAAAATGTTGGGAGTTCGGGGTCTCCATCAACCCCAAGAAATCGATCTTCATAGTGAAAGAAGGAAAGCTACTCGGGCATTTAATCTCTGAAAAGGGGTTAACTATTGATCTCGCTTGAGCTGCGACACTTCTTCGCCTTCCACTGCCAGTAAATAAAAAAGCCCTACAGTCCTTTTTTGGACAGATAAACTTTGTGAGGAAGTTCATTGTCGACTATGCCCAAGTAATAAAACTGATGGTCGAGCTCTTGAAGAAGGATGCCGAATTCAAGTGGACCGATGAAAGGAGGTAGGATTTTCAATAAATTAAGGAGTCGATCGCCCAAGCTCCCATTCTCATCAACCCCAAATATTCATGAGATTTTATCTTATATGTCATCGGGGAGCTGGAAAGCTATGTAGTTTTTCTGACACAGAAGGGCAAAAATGAAGATGAGCTCCCGATAGCGTTCCTCAACCAAATCATCCAGCCACATGAAGAAAAGTTCAATTTTATTGAACAAAAAGTGCACGTGGTGATGAGGTTGCTCCAAAAGCTCCAATATTTCGTCTCTTAGAGCAAAACGATAGTGTACGTGATACACCCAGATGTTAGGAATTTCATCACCCAAGGTGAGTTGGGCAATAGGAGAGTTGGATGGGTTACTAAGATTCAAGATTTTGACATTGAGGTGCGCCCCACCAAGTTAGTCTGTGGCAAAGCGCTCTGTCAAGAGTTGGCCAAAAATGTCACCGCTGAAGCTGCGAACCCCAACTTAGACAACCCTTCTCTTGATAGCAATCTTGCCAATTTATCAGCCAATAGTCTATATTAGATAGACGATTTGGTTAGATACTTTGACATAGGCATGAGTCCTCACTTCAATGCTTCGTAGAGAATATATCGCCTGCAGGCTCGCAGGTATGTCTCGATGCCTAATGAACTATTTTATCAAAACATCGATGGAGTTCTCCTAAGATGTATCAGAGAGTCAAAGAAGGTGAAAATATTGGAGGAGTTTCATTCTGAGATTTCGGGAGGACATTTTACAGGCAGATCGATGGCGCTGAAGATCATTGAAACGAGTTATTATTGGTCCACCTTTTTCTCTGATGTTTTCAAAATAATCTAGTGCTATGACAATTGCCAACGCTACTCGGGAAGGACTAGGGGTGCATCACTTCCTCTCCACCCCATCCAAGTGGAATCCCCAAAGTGCTCCACCCATGCAGCGCTCCTCTAAAAGTGCTCCACCTCAGGAGTGCTTTTACAAAAGTGTTCCACCTAGGGAGCACCTTTCCAATAGCGCTTCTCTAGGGAGCGCTCCACCCATGGAGCACTTTTTCGAGAATGCTCCATCCAGGGAGTGCTCAAAGACCCCAAGGAGTTCGTAAGTTTTTGGCACATCGAGTTGCTGAAGTGCAAAGCATTTCCATTCTAGGAAGGAGCAGATGTCCCATGATGATGGGGCGGGGTGATGGATTGGAGATTTTGGAGCTTCTATGTGCTTATTTCAGTGTTTTGTTGAGAGTTAAGCAATTCCCGATGGAATAGTGCTCGGATGGGTGACCTTCTGGTAACTGTCCCGGTTGGTGTACGTCATGGTAAGAGTTTGAGTGTGAAAGTTGAAAAGCTGCCATGAGAGTTAAACTATTGCTGGAATAAGAGGGAAGTTGGTCGTTGAAGAGAGTTTTACAGCCAGGATGAGATAGTTGGCAGTAATCTTGCATCAGGTGAAGGCATGGATGATCTTCAGGGAGTAGGCCAGTTCCATTATAAGCCGAGAGCATGTTATTCTACCAAAATAAAAGGGGTTGATGTTTGAGCTTGACAAATCAAGGAAAGTTGGTTGTGAGGGAGGAAACTCGTGAGGCCGAGCACCAATTTGAAAAGCGTTAGATGTAGCGTTAACCCAAAGTGATCCACCTATAGAATGCTTCTTGGCAAGCGCTCTAGCCAGGGAGCGCTTCTCTTCTAATTTTTAAACTATAAAGTGCACCACCTATGGAGCGCTCCTTCAAAAGCGCTCCACCTAGGGAGGGAATGTCCCCCTCCCTCTTAAAAAGTTATTTTTTGTTTTAAGCTATCCATTCAGATCATGCCGAGTGTTGTAGAGAGATAAGATCATTTTAAAAGGGGTCGTCTTTAAACCCTAAAAACATAGTATTTTTAGGTGAGAGTCATGCAGCTATCCAATCAAAACATTCTCGCTCTCCATCAGTTGAAGCATGTCCTCCTAGCAGATTTGTATGGGCTCTCCTCCCAATAAGCAGCATGCACCCCAAGGAAGTGTCCTTATCCGTCGTTGTTATTCACCATTTCCAAAAGCAAGCCATCCGCACGTGGGTAACTCAAGGCACACGCTTACATGCATGTTCCCCACAAGCATTAACTTCAAGTACCCTACATTAAAGGTGGTGAATTCAAAATTGGTGTTACAAGGTGGCGATTTTATCATAAAAACTTCAAAATATCTATAGCATTGCAATTTCTCTTCTGCCCTAGTGCCCTATGTTCGTCTAGAGAGCCAGGCTATTCAAAGTGTGAGTTGTTGTAATACATCTGACAACCATGGGTAAAAAGAGTAAAGAAACTAAGGAAAAGGCACCGAGAGAAAAGGCGTCCAAGGAAAAAGCGGCATCTGCAGGAGCATCCAACTCGAAGAAGCCGAAGAAGCCACGAAAGTAAGAGAGAAATCTAGCAGAGTTGACAACTCTGCAACATACCCTCTTTTGATACCGGTATTTCTTGGTCATGAACAAGGACATAGAGCAATTGCACCAAGATGTTGAAGAGGCGCATAGAGAGAACCCAAACGGGAACCCGTTGGATGTTGTCTACCATTCCCACCTATACTTCTACATGTGCATGCTTGTGCATCACTATCTAGATTTTATAAAATTTGTATCGAGTTTCTACGATGCCCAGTCAAGAACAGTACGAAACATAAAAGGAGAGGCATTATTTGCCATCACAGCTAACGTTTTTCGAGACACATTTGCTTGTGGGAAAAAGCACTCCTCCAAGTTTATCCCGAGGAGGATCCACACTAATGAAGAGGGTGCTTGATATCAGCCAATACCAAAAATACAATGTTTCATAAGGGATCAGTTGGGAGACGCAGCATCATCTGACGAATTTCTCCAGCTACCAAAGCCCTTGGTCGAATTCACACACCGTGACATCTACTCCATTTTGACGTGGGTGATGGGACTTCCAATATATGAGTGGGTATTTGACTGGAAAGTCTTCATGGTGCAGGACATACTCGAGAACGAGATCTATTTCCCCTCTAAGGTAAGGTCAGACACTATTCCAGTTTTTTATGATTGGGCAAAATTCGTGGTGCGGTAGTTGCATGCATGTTTGGCATATGTTTAAGGCCCCAAGGCATACCAATTCAGACTCTCTTCCTTATTGGTCTGGTTTTTATTTTGGCATATGCATGAGAAGTTTCATTACATAACTAATAATAAAACATATGAGGAGGGTAGAGCCTTGCCAGTCTATCTCTAGACAAACAGCTTGTCCAGGATTGAATCATACTATACCTTCAACTAGGTTTTTCTCAGGACAGCGCTGGAGATGATATATGACCAATGTGAACGATTTCCAATGGATTTGAGGAACAAGGTCATAGACGAGTGATTTGGAGATACCTTTCTGCTCACCTAGGGCTTGGTTATTAGAATCTATGGGTTTATAGAAAAACATTTTTTGTTACCCTATTACGCCACACTCTATCTGTTTTCCCTAGAAGTGGTCCGACAGCTTGACTACACCAACGAGGAGTACAAGAAAGGTTGGGTAGGAGAGTTATAATTTCTACTCCTTTCGAGTTTGGACATGTTAAGATAACACAGTGTGGTCAGAATGTTGTTTTTACAATGACGCTTTTCTATTACGAGTTGATTGAGCTTCCCCACCGTTGGAAATGGGACCCTCTTGGTATTATCCATAAAAACCTTGGGGTGAGGTCTTTTCATTCTTGCCCTAATTACGACATGGAGAGGCAACGTAATAATCCGCTTGACCTCGAGATAGAGTGGCACGTCGACGAAATGAGGTCTTTACCTCCTTGGCTAGATTTTTACATCATGGAGACTGAGTATAACCCGGATGTTAATCAGGAGCAGAAACTACCCAGGTTTGTCATCGCCAAGATATACCCAGAGTGGTCTAACCATAAAATCCAAAAGTGGTGGATCATGAGGGTCCACAATGATAAGACATCCTTGGACAACCTGTTGGGGATTGATGACAAGTTCTTAGTGTTTTACGATGAGAACATAAATACTTATCGACCTCTTTCATTTGCTGATATCGTTCCCCGTGGCGGACGCAATCCTGATGAAGTGGATGACTTGGCACACCCAAGACACGAAGACAAGGGCAAGGCCATCCTGGGTGCCTCATTATTTAGCGAAGAGAAGAGTCCATTGCCTCATCAAAAATGAGCGCCTCGAAAAGAAAGGTTAAGATACCTTTCTTGCAACCAGCCACAAAGAAGTCGTGCACCAGTTCCCAAAAACCCTTTAGGTCAATTATTCAGGCAGCATCCGAGCCCCCTTCGGTGAGCTCTATTGGAATGACTATGGTAACACAGGCTGAGGAGCACCATGGTGGATATGAGGAGCATGTCAACATGGCTGAGGAGAAAATGGATTAAGACGCAAAATGCATCAGTGTGGATGCGCCAGATATAAAAGAAAAGGGAGAAGCGCAAGCACAAAGTATATCTTTTATGGCTCCTTTGATCACGGAGCTCCAAGGTACACATTTACATATTCCTTTTTTTTCTTCCTCCTCTACACTATCATTTTCTCTAACTTCGATGTTTGTTTGCTCGACACCTGAAATATCTATCACAATGCCAGTTTTAGTGGCCCCTACATCAAGTGCGGCTCCATTATCCTAGTCCACTTCCCCAAGTTTATATGTTTGCCCAACATTATATGTACCATTGTCCAAGTCATCTTTTGTTCCTTCGTCTGTAATATTTAAGTCCTTCACGAGAAACCCTAATGCATTCTCAATCCCTACCTCATTCAATTTTCCCCTTTCTATGTCAGAGGACCACATTACAAACATCTTTGCAACCAGAGAGCTAAATACACTTTTCATCACACCTCCTTCTGATGGTTTCTCAACACCCCAACCAACCATTTTTGCAATGGCGACCCAAACACCTCTGAGGGTTAGCGTATTCGCTTCCCCTTTAGCTTCCCATGCAATGTTTGATTTAGAACCCCCTCTCCCACTTCTTCCCTTAATGCTAGTTTTGGGAATAGGCGTTCAGGAGCCGTTGGAGTCTGAGTTGTAAATAACCTAGATGCTCGTTACGTCACAAAGCATCCGCAAGGCGCACATGAATACAACATGCTATCTGAAGGACCGAAGTAAGAGAGAGGTGCAGGCTCTGGCGTAGGCTCATAAGGTTTGCATTATCGATCCAAAGACAATGAAGTTGCATACTATTAAAAAAATGTCGCTAGTCTATAAGCCCTTGGGGGAAATGACTTTGGTCATTTATGCTTTTTGTTATACTGAATAAGATGTGGCTCGAATGAACACAATGTAAAAAGTGGGCGATGTCCGAGTGCAGTCCAAAAATGATGAACTCAAGGAGGCCCTAGCAGCGGTGAGAAGGTAGATTGAAGTTTTGCAGTCTGATTCAAAGAAACAGGTTGAGGTGTTGGAGTCTGAGATCGAGCAGTTGAAGGAACGGATTCAAATGCTTGAGGAGGAAAATAATGAAGCATCCAAGCTATGCGACAACCATATAAGGAAACGTGCTAAGGCAAAACAGGAAATACAAGCGCTCACTGTCCAGAGAAATGAGTTACAGGCTAGTTTGTCTGAAAGAAATGAGCAGCCTGTTCTACCTTCTAGGGAGCACCTCAAGGAGATGTGCCTAGACTTCCTGTAAGATTTCCTAGTAAGAGCGACGAAAGGAATTATAGTCTTGGCATTCTTTAGGGAAGCACATGAGGCGGTCATTGCTGGCAGTCCAATCCTAGAGTCCACTCAAGTAGATGTCAACTATTGGTTGTATTTGACCACCTAGCTCAAAAAAATAGAAGATGTGCCTATTCGCATTACCCCTTTGAGCGATCTGGCTCGATCGTTGACGACAAAAAAACAACTTTGCATTACTTCTTCACAAAGGTTGAGCTGGCCAAAAAAGTGCACCTGCTCTCAGATTCTATTATGCAAGAGTGAGATATTTCACTGCGATACTTTGATGCTCTTTTCAAGATCGGCATCCTGGGTTTCACCGACCTTGAGAGACCCATTCCATCAGTTCAAGAGTTGGAGCCTATGTGGGTCGTCTTCGTTGATAATGCCTTGGACATTGACGCTTTGGGAACCTCAAGTTATGATGCTCAGATAATTCTTCTCATGGCCAAATATGCCCATATTCAATCCTGCTTGATAGAGTTCGACAAAATAATGGAATTTGTTGAGGTTGAGCGCATTGAAACATATCATTGCCTAATCCAAGAGCTTCAAAAGCAGTCAAATTTACCTTTGGAATGTTGGGTTGATGCTTCTGCAGTGTACAAGCATGTCTTCAACAAGTCATTGGACCAATATCTCCCTCAGCCGCCCAAGCAGAATGAAGAAAATGAAATAAACAGTGCTACAGATTCAAATGCTGGAGAAACAGATGAACAGGAAGATAAAACAAATAGTGATGCAGAATCAAAGGGCAAAGAATCAGAATATCCAGATAAATAATCTAGTAGTAGTAAGGAAAAATCAGAGGAGCAGTTTGAAGGCTCTAAGAGTAAGGAGGACTCTACTGCCCAAGGATAAATACTAGGATCTTCACATTGAGGCAGGCTCAATGCCCCGTGAGCCACCAAATGTGTTGCCAATTCTGCCACACCTTGTTGAAATTCATTTTGTATACAGTTTTAAGACCATTCACTGTAAAACTTATCTTTTTTCATAAAAAAAGTTTAAGATGTGGTTACGCTATTGTGCTTTCATCGACTGTCTCGTTTAGTTTAAAACTATATTTTCTTACATTATGTGATTCACCTTTGTTGTACTTCTCTACTTTTTTTTGTACTCTTCCCTGTTATGTTGCATGCAAAATAGTGAATGTTTTAGCATGGGTTTTTTTTATGGTTTCGCTTCCTTATTTTCGTCTTTAAATCCTCTCTTTTTCATATCGACACATATGGCTATAATTTCCAGCACATACACGCTTGGTTTTTATTTTCCTTTTAAGTTATAAAATCGCTCTCACATTAAGTAAAGATAGGAAAAATGACTAAGTATGGAAAGAGAAGTCTAAACATAGTCAGGACTGAAAGCGCTCCACTCCTTAGGCGAATTTGCAAAGCGCTCCACCCATGGAGTGACTCTCTAAAAATGGCAAAAATAAATGTAAAAATGGCTAAGTGTAAAAGTCAATATGGTCAAAAGGTAGATATTTTTTGACTAATTTTTTTCTTTTCATTACCTCTAAATTGCTTTCCTTTCCTTTAAATATTTTTCTATTCCTTTCCATCCACACAGTCCAAAGTATTGTATCTTTTGATGTATCCTAGATTGTCTATAAAACCTCACTTTTAAAAGTGATTTGCCATTGCTTTAACCATTCTTCAATTCTACATTCATCACCATGCATTTACCAAACATATTAAGAATCCATTGCCATAGTTCCTATATTATTGAGCAGTATCCCAAGAGATGGTCTATACTCTCCTCTTTTTTACATAGAACACATTGTAAGGGGCCATGAAAACCCCTTTTCATTAGGTTATCCCAAGATAAAAAATAATCGTGACCTATAGTCATACAAACATTTTAACTTTTGGAATGCTCAGGCTATTCCAAATATCTCTCCATATTCTTGCGATAGTCCTATTTTGTTGGTGTTTTACATCATATATGCTTCTTGTTGTGTATTCTCCAGAGTTATTCAACTCCCAAATTAGCTTATCCTTGGCTCTCCCCAAAATAATCATTGTGGTTATCTTTTTGTTCAACTGCCTCCTAACAACAATGTCTGATATACTTGGAAAAAAAATTGTCTTTCCATTTGTATCTTGCTTTGTGATTCTTGTACATAATGTTTGAAACCACATCACCATATTTATCTGAAGTAATCTCATCCATGGTTTCGAAATTGGATCTAGATTGAGTGGTTTTTTATCACACCAAGTATCAAGTCCAATAATTTTTTTCTCTAGTTTCCACCACCCATATTAGACCTTTAATCACTAGATTAATTAATTTTTTAAACTGTGTCATAGTATAGAACCATCTAGTAGCAAGAATGCAATAAATATTAAGCTTGGGTCATTAGGCTCAACGTACTTACAAGAATTTTTGCCCATTGTATTTGACTCTCTTTCCACAATCTCTAAATTACTTTTCCCATCATAGCTAAGTTTGCATATGTAAGAAATCTTAAATTGAGACTTTCACTAGTTTTATTATCATACACCTTGCTCCATTTCACTAAAGGAAAATTCCTTTTATCATGTACTGACCATAAAAATGATCGCATAATATAGATTAATTTGTTTTCTACCAATTTTGGCATAATATAAAAGGACATATAATATGTTGAAATGGCATGTAAGACTAATTTAGTTAGTTGCACTCTTCCTGCTAATGATAACCATGTACCTTTCCATGTCGATAGTTTATTCTAAACTTATAACCGGATTCCATAATTTTATCCTCATTCTCCCCTTAAATAAGGGCATCCCTAGATATGATGTTGGTAAATTTACCTCCTCCATTTGAAGTAACCTACATATCCCTGCTCTAATTCTAGTTGGAGTCTTTAGGAAGTATATTTTGGATTTTATCCTATTAACATTCTACCTCGATGCTCTTTCATATTTCTTTAGTAAGTTATTCAAAGCTTTGGCCCTATTTTTCCTTGCCCTATCAAAAAGGGTTGCATCATCTACAAATTGTTGATGGGTGATGTTATTGTTATTACTAGCCTTAAGTCTGCTTATTAAGCCATCTTTGAATGCCTTCTTTAGGTTCCTTCCAATACCTCTGCCATAATAATGAACAAATATGGTGATAAAGGATCCCCTTGTCTAAGATACCTCTCTTGGCTTTAAATGATTCTATTACAATCCCATTGACCAACACTAAATATGATATAGTAGAGACGCAACGTTTAACTCATCTTGCCCATTTATTTCCAAATCCAAAATTTTCTAAGTCTACAAAAAGAAAATTCCATTTATCCCTATTATAGGTTTTATTCATATCAAGTTTTAAGATCACTGCTCTCTTTCTAGAAGTAGTTGAATGTATTACTTAATGAGCTACTGTTATTTTATCCATAATATGTCTCCCTTTCACAAATTCTTCTTAATCTTCTAAAATAATTTTGTCTAGTAATGGTTTTAATTGATTTACCATCACTTTGGAGATTATCTTATATGCCATATTACATAGACTTATGGCCTAATAGAATCAAACAATTATGCATGCTTTTTGAAATCAAGGTAAGATATGTTGCATTATTTTATAAGATATGTTTAATTTTACCCTAGACTGTTCCACTACCACCAATAAGGAATCCTTCACTATTTCTCAGTTATGTTGATAGAATGCTGCAAAGTCCATCTAGAGCTGGGGATTTATCCCTTTCAAAATAGAAATGAGTTGGATGAACTTATTCCAAAGTTATAGTCTCCATCACTTTGCTATTGTCTTCATCTAATATAACCGAAGGTACTTGTTGTAGTAGCTTATTATTAAAAATTTCAGTCTCCTTTGATCCTAGAAAATTCTAGAAAAAAAAAACTTACCTCCTTTTTAATTTTGCTTTGGTTTCCAATCCAAACCCCTTCTATTGATTTAATTCTACTTATTAAGGTTGTTGATCTTTGTACTATTGTCATCGTATGAAAATAATGTGTTTTTATATCCTTTTAACCAAGTCTATCTTGATTCCAATATTCAAAATTTCTCTTCCTTTCTCAAAATAATATGATATTCCCTAAGCAACTCCCTTTCCTTCAAGTTTGGATTATTGTGCCCACTTTTTTAGAATTTTGAAAGTTTCTCTTTTAGTTATTATTTATTTTCAAAAATGTTTTTGAAAGTGTTCTTGTTCCATTCTTTTAATCTTGATGTCATTGATTTTATTTGTTTTGGAAGGGTATACAACCCACCATTTCCTCAAGTATTCCATGTCTATGCTACTATATCAACAAATTGAGGATGGTCTTCCCATATCTTCTTATAATTAAAATATGTTTTGTTTTTCTTTAATTCACTCACCACCAATTTAACTCTTATTGGCTAGTGATTTGAACCAATCCTTGTCAAGGTATTAATTTTAGCACAAATCCCTTCATCTAGCCAATGATCTGAGAGTAGGCATCTAATTTGTCTGCTATCAAGTTCTGGCATGTTTTCCTCTTTAAACTCAACCTCCCATAGATTATTGTTTTGAATAAAAGCTAAGAAATCTCTCATACTTTGGGTTATTTTCCTAATTCCCCTAAATTTTTCATCTAGCTTGGTTATGGCATTAAAATATCTTGTGGTCATTAATCTAGTTTCTTGGTCTTTACTTATCATAAAGGTTTCAATCCCCCTTCATACTTCTAATATGTCTGACTAAGTTGTGGGTCCATAGACATTGATAAGGATGAAATGAATATCAGCAAAGTAGGATGTCACTAATGAGACTATCTAATGCCTAGTTTTATGAATGGTTTCATAGGAGGTTATAACTAGATTCCAACATGTTAGAATTTCCCTTGTCACTCCTAAATTCACAACATCCCATGCACATCTTTCCCATACTACTTTCATAGTTCTGAAAACTTCTTCCATTGTCATTTTAGTTTCTTGGATACAAAGAATATTAAACTCATTACTTCAATAGAGGTCCCTCATACACTGTTACTTTGAGGGGTCATTAACACCCCTTTTATTCCATGAGATAGTAATCATGTCTCATTAGGGGTTGTTGGCCCCTCCTACAAATTACCAATATCATTTTATTTTTTTGGTAAAGAGAAGTTCAACCAACATAGATTGTGTTCCTTTCTCTATGTTTGCTCTTGCTTCCATGGCTTTCACTTGATAATTTGAAGGTTTTCCTCTTTTTGCCTTGCTAGTATTAGGGGCAAGTATTATTATTCAATTCCTCAATATTCTTTCACAACTTTTCTTTCCATTAGATTTATTTTCTCTTGACTTTGCTAAGGAAGCTTTTAACTTAACTTGCTCATTTTCTTGTAGTTCCTTGTTAGTGGTAGAGGTATTAGCATCTAACATTGTGCTTTCTCTACCACTTCTACATGGTGCATGGTACTTCAAAGAGAGCCTTAAAAAATCTTATGAAGCACATTTCTTAGCTTCCATAAAAATGTTCATCCCTAAATCGGGTTTAGATTGAGTAGATTGTTCCTTGTTAATATTGTAATCCTATTGTACCATGTCCTCTAAACTCTAATTTGTTTTTTCTTCATAGGCTAAAGCCCCAAAAGAATTGGTGTTTCTTCATTATCCTTACTAATCTCCATTGGTTATTTACTTTCATCTATCTAGACCTATTTGTTGGAAATTGAAAACCATCCCCATCCTTATCCATTTGTAAGTTTCTCTTGATTTTTTGCATATGTTTATGTTGGACTCTTCTTAAAGCACAATCTCTCAATATGTCTCACCCCATGACATCTTCTACATTTGAAATATATGTTTTCATAATCTATGGTTTGGGTCCACAACATACCCCCATACTTAAGAGTGATTGATTCTAGTAAAGGTTTATTGATATTAATCATGACCAATATCTGGGCATAAATAGCCAAGTCTCCATCTTTTATGGTTTCTGAAATCTTAAGGAATTCTTCGAGAGTGTTGTCTATTGCCTTGAAGTTATCCATGGGCAACCCGTACATCCTAACCCAGATTGGTACTAGAAATAGATTTACATTTTTAGGAGCAAATCCTTCATACTAGCAAGTAAGGAAGAGTCCTGCTCTTCCCATAAACCAAGGACCCCCTTTTAGGATTCTATCTCTTTCCTCCCTGGAACAAAAAATGGCTAGGAAGAAATCTTTGGGAAGAAAAGATAGACTTACTGTTAGAGACTTCCATCTCCTATCAATCCATTTCTTAGAGTCGAAGCCCCTAGCCAAGACCCATTAAATTTACCAATGACTACCTTATCTTTGAGCAATAAGGATTACATAGTATGTGAACTAGAGCTTAAATCTCCCAAAACTCAATTCATCTGATAATAATGCCTCTATAATAAACCCACAATAATCCACATGTAAAACATCAAAAATAATGAAGGGATAAATGAAAATTTAGTTGAAAAATTCTACACCTAGACAAAATGTCTTGCCTCGTTGATGCCCTAGCCCTCCATTGCTCTCTGACTTCATATTCTACACTCTACGCTACCCTGCAACTATATACTAAATTATGTCCATGTATTAGTTGAATTGCCTATAGCTTTCACTCATTCTTTCAACTTAAATTCTATAGCTATGGATTGTCTAAGAACACCACTGTCAAATTCAAAGAGAAATGTGAACACGTGTAAACAAATATCACAATGCCTAAAACTATGCAATTTAAGACACAAATCTAATCAGACACATTTTTATTATCATTATTGATCTAACCTTTAAAAGATCAACTCTTCAACTTGGATTTACATGTTGACATTATTTGTATCTATAATTTTCTTTGGAGTCCTCTACATTCACTACAATAAGATTATATTATTTTCTCCATAATATCTCCTAATAGGTTATAAAACAAAAAATAAGTTTATTTTGTTTATCATTGCTTTTTAACATCATAATAAATATGGGAAATGAGGATGATGTTCATTTGTTCACAATAGGTATTTACTATTGTTGTCAACCATTCCTAAGTAACCCTTATAATCATCATTTTAAGACATTCTAACTATTACTTCCATATTATTACAAATCAATAACATGATCAACAACTTATGCATATAGTCATTAAAACCAAGATTTCCAATCTACAAGCAAGATATTTAAAATAAAATATATTATGTTTGGATGTTATAAGTGTACTAAATGCATACGATAGAGATCATAGATATGATATGATTTTGTTGGTATGAACGATGAAACCTACTTTCATAAATTAATTCTCTCTTGTTTTGAAATTGATTAGGATAAGTCGTTATTTAAAAAGCAATTAAGATAAGTTATTATATAAGAAGAGTTGGTTTCCAATTTCATTCACCTTCTCATCATAGTAAAGCTTAGGGGGATTGCAATATGCCATGTAGTATAAGCTACAAGATGAGGCAACAAGAATCATGTGTCTAATAAATTTGTAAATAATTTCCATCTTTCTTTACTTATTCTACATGGTCCATGTTTCCTTTACTCGTGTAAAAACCAATTATACTCACCTCCAGATTCACCTTTTCAAAGGTAAATGCAATATTTGTCTTCACTCATTGAGGTTTGCCATTGATCTAATCTCTTAAAAAAATAATGGGCAATAGTCTACAATTTCCAAATATTATAATCATTGTTATACCACTTTAACAAAAAAAATATTCCAAATGCATTATCAATATCAAAGGCCAAAAGTAAAATCCACATAATATGTCTAGATATATGAACTATTTAATCATTTTGGGGAAAATTATTACAAAAATATTCTTCTTATCAAACTAATATTCCTTATATATCTGCTTGTTGTGGTGCAGTGGTAAATGCCCTTGGTGCTGGTAGAGGCCGACCCAGGTTCCATTCCCTTTGTCTCCATCTTGCAGATATATGATATAGTTAGGAATGTCCTATGTGCTGGTAAAGGCCGACAAGGCTCCATTCCTCCTATGCCCAACCTGTTGAAAGTGGCACCTCGAAAGGGGTGTTTTCCACTATAAATTAGTTTTACCCAGGTGTTGTAGGTGAGTTGGAGAGGAGAGGGCAATCCTCCAAGGGAGGTCCCAGGTTCGAATCTCCACCCTACCAAAAAGTTGAATTGGGTACCCAAAATCCAATTGATAATGTTGGTGCAGGCAGGGTCGGGTGCGACTCCCGGGTGACTTTGACGGTGTAGAACCCCCTGTTCGTGGTCTCTCAGACCAAGGCGGCCCCACAAGGGGTTTTTCGCTTAAGATATATATATATATATATATATATATATATATATATATATATATATATATAAAAATATAATATTCCTTATACATGAATTAAGATCTTGGTAGGTATATTCTTAATTGAATTGTGCATTGTAATTCTTGGTGATGCATATGTATGTAATTTTGTAAATTATGCAAGATATAAAAAATGCAAATCAAAGCCTTACAATCTCATCATAAAAGTGTAGCTGAGTTAGGATTTCAAATAATGGATTCTTAATCATAGCAATTTTGCAATTTTAAGTATAATGTAGAGTATGTTATGCCTATAGAATTCCTATTTATCATGGTATGGGGGTCTTAAAAAAACAAAATACCTTAAATGGTAGTAGCTTTTTCCTTATACAAGGATGGTTAGATTAAAATTTGTATCCTACACATTCAAGGATGACACTAGTTATGATGATATATACTTCCTCATCCCTTATAACAATGATGTGATAGAGTATCTCATATATAGCAATAATGATGGATAGCTCTTTACTCCTAAAATATGATTACATTTGTTTACTATTATGATGCAAGAATGCAATAAACTTTATTTTTAAAACTATATCAAGTTCCTTTTCTCTTAGAAAAAAAAGGGTCAGTTATTTGTTTAATATTTGAACACAATTTGGTAATCAATTTTGTTTTTATATGTTATTATGAATAGTAATATTTGCACATTTTAACCTATACATATAATTATTTTATAACAGTATCAAACACATCAAATTCTAGAGTGTAATAATTGTCAATATATATGTTTCAATTACATAGCACATTCTTTTACAGTAAGATATATATTTGTTTTAGCAAATATACACATTAGACTCAAGCACACTTGCCCTATACCTCCTTTTAGTTGCAATTAATATCTTATTTAATCTTAAGATTTTGAAATAGTAACAAGACCGAAAAAAAACTATTCCCAAATAATTTATATTTAAAACAAATTTTATAAATATTACAACATAGACCAATGGCATTTAACTCCTTCCACCAAAAAAATAAATAAATAAAACTTCATGGTTAGAGTGCTCTTCATTTGGTCCACCAGTAAAAATAAATAAAACCTCATAGTTGGTCCTCTCTAAAAATCCACTTTTTGACTCCTAGTTTTCCATTAAACCAAATATTTTTTTCTTTGAGAAATTTTATCCTTCCTAAGCTCTTCTTTGCTCTTTATTCGATCCAAAGATATCAAACATTTGTCAAATAAAATTAAACACATCGATAGTCTTATTAGCTAAAATAATATCTCAATTTTTCTTCTTAAACATACTTAAAGATATTTTGTCAAATAAAATTAAAACACATCAGTAGTCTTATTAGCTAGGATAATATCTCAACTTTTCTTCTTGATCATACTAAGATAATTTTCTTTATTATATGCTTGTTGAAAACAATTGAAGAATGGTTCTCTTTTATTTTCTTTATGCAATTAATTCCACCATTGATCCACTTTCCAAAGGGGAATTATTTCTTTATTATATGCTTGTTGATAACAATTGAAGAATGGCTCTTTTATTTTTTTATGCAATTAATTCCGCCACTTAAAGTTGATTACTACTGCTTGATCAAGGGATCCACTCTTAAAAAGGGAATTCGCTTGCATAATTTTTTTTTTTTTTTTTCATCAATCCTCTTTTCCATACTTCCTATATTCTTCTTAGACTTCCCTTTATAATTCATTAGAACAATCTTTGGAATGATTTTACCACTTCATCTTTTCATCTCATGCAATTCAAATTCTTTTAATGGTCATCCATACTCTGAATTCTTCATGCATTATTTCAACTGCATGATTCTTTCATTCTCAACTATGATGAGACTAATTTATTCGTTATAACTTAGCTTCACTTTATCTTTCCTCTCCATCAACCATCCTCACTTAAAACAAGCTCTTGTTCAACAAGAAAATCCCTGATGTTTTTTAAGGTCATCACCCCCAAAAAGCTGCCTTTTCTCAGTGCTGCTAAGCAAGCAATTCTCTTAAAATCAACTGTTTCAAGTTTTGAATCACCATTTATGTAGCCTTTTAAAATGTATTAGTAATATGCAAAACAAACATAGAAGTGGATTGTTCTTTGCATTCATTTATATCCACCGGATGCAGCTCTCTAGTGCTTATTTTTAACTATTCTTTCTTGCCTCCAATCTCGTTTCTGTGCTCATCGAGATTGTACTCTGTCAAGATATCAGGCAATCAGATATTTGCAAAATGAAATTAATATTTCAAAACCTCTTTGTCATATTAAGATTTGCCAAAGAACCTCTTCATCATTGACACTGAATCACTTCACTCACGTGGATCCCCTTCCTCTTTCGTTGCCTCTTTAAATATTAATATGTATTCGTAACTACAGGCTATTGACTAATCACTTCACTCACGTGGATCCCCTTCCTCTTTCGTTGCCTCTTTAAATATTAATATGTATTCGTAACTACAGGCTATTGACTATTACATTCTCTTGTATGCTTTAAGCCTTTGAGCCTTATCAAAGCTCCTTTCAGCTTTGAATTTATGGGTTTCCTCTTCATGTTTATAACTCACTTTGGTTATTTCCTCTTCATTTTGTTGAAATGTGCTTTGTACTTGCTGCTTTATGACAGTTGTGCATGAGGTTTATAACTCTCTTTAGTTATTTCCTCTTCATTTTGTTGAAATGTGCTTTGTACTTGCTACTTTATGACAAATGTTTGTGGCCAGCCTCCTGTTTGTTGATGACCTGAGGTGTGTTCTAATTGGTTCAAGGCTTAATCCTAGAAAAACAAGGGCATTTTTTCACTTGGTGTTAATCCCGTTGCATAGAGATCCTATGTGAGGTTTGTGGTTTGTTGTTTATTTTCTGATCCTGATGCCGGTGTTATTAATCATTTTTTAAGAATATGCCGGTGTTATTAATCATTTTTTAAGTAATTCTTATCTGAAAATTGAGAATCTTGCGGCCTCTAGCCTGTTGATGATTTTTTTTTAGTAACGGTCAGCACAGTCCCATACTTGCAAATAATTGAAAAAAATACAATGTTCTAATGAAAAATAGGTGTTTCCTTCTTTAACGTGTCTATCAAGATGCCCATAGGGTTTAGAGTAACTGGTTGGAATCTCATAGACGAACCTTAACATTTTATCAAATGACATTAGCTCAATTAAATTCCTCGACTTTTAAGGAGTAGATTCAGGTTCAAATCTTGCAAAACAACACATGGATACTAGCCAAGCTGTTATAATACTGCTATGTGATGATGATGTAATACAGGTAAGGCCCATTTCAATTTTATATAACCAATCTTGAAAGGGAAAAAAAAAAAATCCACTAGGACAGGACAGAATCACAAATCGTGGTAGTTAGTGTGAGGCCCATTTCAATTTCATATAACCAATCTTAAAAGGAAAAAAAAAAAAATTCCATTAGGACAGGACAGAATCACAAATTGTGGCAGTTAGTGTGACAAGATCTAACTAAAACCTGGAAGGCTGACCTCAGATGCATAGGTATCCCCTGCAGTTAGTATAACAAGATCTAGAGCAAACCTGGCAGGCTGCCCTCAGATACATAAGACACCCTTCAACCGGTCATTGGCCTAAGTCACCACTTAAAAGCCGAATGATTTGCAAGACAGTACTTCTAAAAACAGCATAAAAGTTATCTCCAATAATCTTATGATAACATGTCAACTTCCATTAAGCAGTGTCATTTGCCTTCCATCAGTGCATATAATATAGGTTGGCAGCGGCTCTATGCATGTCTTTAATAAATTACTTGTGTATCAGTGGGAGAGAAATCAATCGTTAAGCTATCTATAGTAGGACGCATGACATGCCCAAAAGCAAAAACGAATTAAAAATAAATAGCATTCCAGAAATTAAATCTAAAGAAATGTCCGTCATCATTGAACTTTCACCATTAACAGTTAGATGTGAATGTCATATAAATACACCTTACTGCTTCTACCGATAGAATCTATACATCCCAAGAAGTGGAACACAACAAAGACCTGAAAGACCAACTACTTTTTATGGTATGTTTCAGTAGATTTGAAAGTATACTATACCCATGGGCTGACTATATCAACCACACGAACTTTGCATTTAATTTGAAGGGCTCTCAGCAGTTAGTACAATTATGGACAAAGTTCAAATTTCAATTAGCCAAATGCATATGCTCTGTCACGTTTAACATAATAATAACAATTGCAATCTTCCAAACCTAATCAAGCTTTCTCTTGAAAGAGGATCTTCTTGCAGTATATCTTCTACAATGTGAAAGAGGGATGCCTTCGTCATCCAGAATACAAAAATACAGAATGTAAGTCACACTGGCATAATGTGACAAGCATCAAAGGTCATTCTACAATACAAGGAATCCCCAATACAAACTGATGCTTAAACATTTATTACCACTTCCAAAAACTATGTATGGTATGAAAGAAAAAACGGCAGACATAGAACCCTAGAACACTACTTCAAATCAGAGGTTCACATGTTGTTTAGGGAAAGTGCAAGAACTTGAATGGAAGAGGTCAAGACAATGAAAAAAGTTCATGCATCTCTAACCGAACTTCTAAAAGCTTAATGAATAACAACCAAATAAGAACACAAGATACTTTGTAATAAGATCAAAACCATAACTCTAATTTGTATGTTTTAATAAAACAATGCAGAGGCATTTCTTACATACAGCACTACCACAAGACAATGATGAGGAAAGAAAATTCAAACCTGGAAAGAAATTGAATTTTCAAAAGAGAATAAGGATGTGGCAAGGAACAAAAACAAAAACTAAGAAGATACTAAGTCTTGTTTGAGAATTGAGAAACATATTCCACAAAATAGCAGTACTCCAAACAATCCCAAAATTTGACTTGCTAAGGCACACTAAGCACTTTCTTCTGTCTAAGAAGCATTTAAAGCTTATAAACACACAAGATGGTAATCAAGCAGCTTGTCGACCATCTCTCTACCTTGGTAGATTCAACAGCTACAAAAAGATAATGCAAAAATGCTGATACATCTAGTGGGAGGCAAAACACATACAATAAGCATACATAAAGATCCAGCACTAAGTAAACCCAGATCAAGCAAGGCCATTGCCAGGTCTCCTTAGACTAGTACATAACAACCTGTTTTTCTAGTCCCTTTAGTATATACCAGTCTGCATGTGTTTCTGCAAGTTTCCAGCATCTCAAATCAAATTTATGAATACTAAATCAGTTTACAATTCATTTTGTTATGACTACTAACTTCTTACTAAATTTGTGTATTAACTTTAGATTAAGGATTTCTTCACGAAATAATTAGTCATTTTCCCACTATAAGAAAGAAAAGTCCTCAAGGAGTTTCAAAATGAAAGAGAACACTTAAGACGAAATAAACAATACATATTTGACAGAAATTCTGTAAAGTGTTGAGAAGTAACTCTGTGGGGGAAGAGGAGGGAGTCCCTCAGAAAAGCACAAAATGGCTGTGCAAAATCAAACAGCCTTCCTGTGTTACGGTATGTGGAATTATACACATGAAACAGATTTCATTTACCTCGAAGCCCTACTATGATGTGGAAACAAATATTAATCAGCTGCAAATAGCTGGCTACCTACCATTCTGAGGTGCAAAATGAATGAACTAAGTTTGACCAAGACTCTCTGTAAAGACAGCAAAGGTTTATCGAAAAACTCTGCAACTATACGAGGTGCAGGCATGGCTCTCTCCAAACGACTTTATGCATGCTTAGTATCATGGTCAATAACATCACAAAAGAGAGATCTCAGTTTTACCAAAAGTACACTCAACTTCTGACCCAAAAGACAAAGTGCTACCAAAACACCTTCAAGCATTTTGTTTATGGAGAAAGCAACCCAAAAGACATCACCATAGTGAACAAATAGAAACCATAATAGAGCTTCAATGTTGATTTGGGGATTAAGAAGCTGAAGCAGCAAACCATTAAGAACTAAAAAAGGGAGAAGGATACAACAAGGAATTGTTATATGCAGAGAGAAGATAATGGTACTCGCTAGATAATAGAAAGTAACATAGGATAAAATCATATAAACAAAAAATAAGCTCTCCAAATGCTATCATTTAAGCCTTGTCTCCATGACAGGCCGAAATGTTTGTCTCATAAAATGTTACAGCTTTCCAGCATTCTCCATGGGAAAATATTCTCATATAATGTCCTATCAATTGCTGTTGTTAGACCAAAAATATGTTTTGGGAAACCCAATTCTAACTAGGATCTGATGAAAGATCCCAATGACCTTTGTAAACACTTCAAATTGACTCAACTGGCAACAGACAGAAGGAAAACAGAACCCATTTGTACTATATTACAATAAAGCTATCTCAATTAGCTACACAATTAAAGGTCTTGGTTTCCTGCCTGAGTCCGCATGATAATATCATTGCCCTGCATATCACCAACAACCACCCAATGTTTGAACAATTGTCCTCAAGTCCACTAGCAAAGTATTACTTTATGTTTTGATCAGCTGCCATTAGATAGGAACTTATAAATCAAGCAACGCAGCACCCACTAAATGCAATCTCTTACCAAGTATCTGCAACTTACCTTCTCTCTGCACCATATTTGTTTGATTAGTTTCAGGATTCTCCCCTTCTGTCACCTGCACAGAAGTTTTTTGTGCAAGGGGTGGCCCATCTCTCCGCCTCTCATATCTTTGTCTTTGATAGGTTTGTTGCCTGTTATAGTTTCTTCGCGGTTGATTTTGCCTTTGACTAGGTCTTGGTTGAGGCCTTGGTATGACTTTCCCATCTACAAATTTGTCCCCTAAAAGGCACACAATTTAATAAAAAAACTGTCTTCATAATTACATTTTCTTAGCATCAACAAATGCCCTACTTCTGTGCAAATTGCACCAAATTAACCGTGCACCCTACCTCTGTATATGTACGAGTGAATTTGTATTATTTATGTAGTCCAGTTTGTATGATAAATATACTATTTCATCAAACTTTACTCAAGAATGCGCCTATTTTGATAGATATTTTTTTACGTCCTCTCTACATCAGCGGTGCAGGCTTGCTCCATATTTATAACTAAAGATTTTTATCATCCATATGGTGCATTTTGCATGCTAGATATCCTTCCAAATAACTTGAAAAGTGGGTACCTTGCTATGGCCTCGGTTGGACTTTTGGTTAAGGACCCATACCTACAAGTACAAGGTTTTGTGTTCTATTCCTAATCCATCAAACTCCAATAAAGAAAGAAAATATATTAGGTGTTGCAAATAAAAACCAGCTATTTATTTTTTTACATTTGGCCAAAAGAACCCACTACGGACTCCATCCATTTGGTAATCCAAAATGGCAGAGACCACCAGCTTACCTCCATAGTCCTTGTTTGGAACATCAATATAGGAATCAGGCAGAACCCAAAGCACTCCAGGCAAACCTGAATGCAAAAGGAAACATGTCACTAAATGACTAATTAAATTTCCCCCTAATGAGTAAGACAAAAATAAGGCCAAGGAGTTCATACCCTTGCATTTCTCAGAGAGTTCCTCCGAAATTTGTGCCTGAAATCCAGTATATGTCGTTGTGGACAATGCATATATTCTCTTTTTGGCCTCCTCTTCACTGGAAAGTAACACCCAAAAGCAATAAAGAATTGAGCACCATATCTTCATATCATGTCCTACATACCAAAAGTTTAACCCAAAAATAGTTCTAGTCTTCCCCAACAACAGTCCATAGAAAGGCTTGGGTAGTCGACACAGGAGGTTGAATCCAAAGGGAAAAGGTATGTATGTGGTGTATGCAAGTGCTTCCCAAACTATATTTACATCACATAGTAGACCTAATGCTCGTGAAGCTTAAAAGTTAATTAACTTAACATAAAGAAAACAAACAGTAGCCCAAGAGTAAAGGGTTTTAGTCCCTTACCTTCCAACAACCTTGGCAAGTGTTTTGATGTAGGTGTCAACCATCTCCTCAGAGGAAGGCTTGGGGTCCTTGGGGAACTCCATGACAATAAGCCAGTGTTCATAGTCACACCCTGGCAGCAGAATGGTCTCCTTGGGGGGCCTGTTGCCCCAGTTGTTGGAGTTATCATTGATGGCACAAAAGATTTTGCTATTATGTGAAATGGGTCTTGTGGGTATGGATTTCTGGGATTGGATGACCAGAGCAGAGAAAGAATTGTGCAGAAACGGTGAATGGATGGAATGTGATGGGGACGAGAAGACTTTTGGAAGAGGAGGAGATGATGTTGTGGAAGATAAGGACTTGGGCACTACTGAGGAGGAGTATGAGCATCGGCAGGGATTCAAGAGGGCCATTTTGGGAAAAACCCAGCAAGATGGTGAATATTGAGTGATAATGGATTATGCAATGTGGGTTATGTTATCTGCACCTGTTTTTATAGCTGGCAGGCTTAGGTCGAAATATCAGAGGCGATCTTAATATCGAAGGCTTCGAAATCTTTCCGTTTATCAACAAATTATCGACAGTGTTTGTTGTGGGGATTAGAGTTTTAGAATTTTAATTTTTAATCAATATTTTTACTTGAATTTGAGTTTTATTATAAAGTATTTTGTTGAAAGTTTTGTTTATTAATCTTATTTTTATGAATGTATTAATTATCATTTTTTTAATTGTAAAGTTATTATCTTAAATTAATATAAATTTACTTTTTCATTAAAAATAAAAAAAATTATCTTCCCTTATAAACTACACTTATTTATCATTCTTAGTATTTGGTGTTTGCATGTAAAAAAATTATTCATAGACAATAGAAATTTATTTATATTCAACATTGTTAGTATTTGGTGTTTGCGTGTAAAAAAAAATGGTGCATAGAAAATAGAAATTTATTTATATTTACATGAAAAAATGGCGCAGTGAAAATTTGTTTGTGATGAGTTTCGTCGAACTATGTTGTTAATATTTTATTTCGATTATTTTTAAGGGTTAGTGATTGGTAAGTGTAAGTGTGGTTGGGCACTATAGGTTCAAATTTTGAGAAAAGCCAACTTTTGCAAAGGTAGTAGTTTGCTGCGATCGACAATAAGGTTACAAATCCCGAGCGATTGGTGGTCTCCATCTCACGTCAGGTCAACAAGAACAAAACGGATAGGTTTGTTGGGAGCAGTCCCTGCGGTTTGAACCCTATGCTTGCCAGCATCAGACCGACGATGACGGTACATGATGGTACAAACTCTGAGCAATCGATAGTCCCTATCTTATGTCAGGTCAACAAAAACGAGAAGAATAAATTTGTTGAAAGCAATCTTATAGTTTGAATCTTACGCTTGTCGACTACTAAAAATAGTGGCTATAACCAACTCTCTTATATAACTAAAAAAAAAACATTATGTTTTCGTTGTTAAGTTTTTATTTTGTTATTTTAATTTAAATCAGTATTATATTGATTACTTTAATTCAAATCACAATTATATGAAAAAAGATCTTTGTATTGCCTCTCATATGAAAAAAAGGCCAACGTATAAATCATATGAAATAAGACCCACCCCTATATACCTACAAAGTGTGATTAATATTACTTCAACAAAAAAAAAAAAATTATTGTGATGTCTTTAATTGTTTTGTGTAAAATTTATATTGTCTAATGGTTTTTTTCTTTAAAGTGAGAGTTTCAGAAGAATGCAGGTTGCAACAATAGTTCTTCATTACACGTTATTGTTTAAATAATTTATTTATTAATTAAAAAATTTAGAATTAAAGGTTGTTCTTTTTTATTATTAAATTTTGATTTTGAATTCCTAAGTCTTGTTTTGGCGATTTGGCGGGAAAATTTAAGCAGATGACAGGCGATGCTCTAGGGTTTCTGGTGCGTTGGAAAATCCAGGGCCTTTGGTGAATTGACGTAGTGGTTCTCTGAAGGATTGTCGGCTGCCCCAGGAGGGCCCAATGGGGTCTCCTCCAGACCCTCTCTCTGGGAGAAAGAGCTCATATGCTGAGATGGTAAAAGAAAATGCTTCTTCTTCCAATGTCGAAGCCTAGAGGAATGCGTTTCAATCGCTCCTCAAGAATGCTGGTAAGAACTCAACTGCACACCGAGTTAATGGATGCCTCCCACAATCCGCTTCCAGACCTAAGATTGTCATTGAACCCAAGATGGTCGAGGACACAGTCATCTATCGCGCTAACCATGATCTGATTTGTAAATTCATGGGTATCCGACCTACCCTGAATTTTTTGCACACCTGGGTCAGATAGAACTGGGAGCCTCACGGTGAGTACTCCTTATGGTTCATAAGCAATGGGTATTTCATCATTAGTTTCTCTTCTTTAGCCGATAGAAACAGAGCATTTGAATCAGAAAAAAGGAACCATGGCCCGACAGGGTTATTTGTTCAACCCTCGGAGAGTGGGTTTCGATCCTCGTATCGAACCCACGGCCGTCCCGGTCTGGATTCGATTATACGCTCTCCCGATGGAGTTCTGGGGTGAGCAGGTTTTGGAGATGATTGGTAACTCCCTTGGCAGACATCTGGGCGTCTCTAAAGATACCATAGAGGGTAATGCAACTGTTTTTGCAAGAATCGTGTAGAAATGGATATTAGCCACCTCTCCCGGCAGAGGTGGAACTTGAGTTGGCAGGACTATCATGGATACATCAGTTAGATTATGAGGCCCTGCCCTTTAGATGCAGAGTCTGCCATAAGCATGGCCATTTGGCAAGGTTTTGTCCAAGCCTTGTGAACACAAAAGAGGAGGCTCCGCTGGGCGCGCCAAATCGCCCTAGGGAAGGCAAGTCTACTCTTGTCAAAGATCCTTCTAATACTCCGCAGGGTAATGATGTTCAGAAGGATGGATTTGAACAGCCCAAACGGAGGAGAAAGCAAAAGAAAACTGGCAAGGAGCAAGCACAACTCAAACCAGCCAATCGGTATGAAATTTTTAAATCACTAGTTGATCAAGAGGACCAAGTCATGGACGGAATGGATGGGAATACCGAGACTAACAATACCCACCCTCACTCTTCTCCCTCATCTCCTCCCCGTCTTAGAACAATGCGATTGAGTCCACTGAGATATTGCAGCCAGAGAATCCAAGGGCATTGATAATACATTCCCAAGCACAGCCGAAAAGTAAGGATGTCATTATGGGAAGTGCAGAAAAGAACAGAGAAAGGCCAGCCCTAGGGATTACTCAAGTGGAAAAGCGATCCAAGAATAATAATTCTCAAGGAGCAGGCAGGAAGTCTAATAAGGATTTAATAGCAACGCAAGGAGACAAGCTGATCACTGGAGGATCGGTGAGGACAATTGATTCTTACTGCTCTCAAGGTTTTCAATGATTATTCAATCTTGGAATGTTAGGGGTTTAAATAGTAGAACCCATCAATCTGTTGTTCAAAGACTCTTAGGAAAATGCAAAACAGACTTTTTGCTCATCCAGGAGACAAAAATGTCTTTAGACCTTATGTGTAAAACAGTTAATAGAATATGGAGGGGTGCTGGTTATATGGATGTGGCCGCTCAAGGTGCCTCAGGGGGAATTGTCACTTTTTGGAACCCTCTGGAATGGACTGCTTTAGAACATATAGCCTGGAGGGGTGTTCTCACATCTCACTTTAGGAATAATGTCACAACTGAACATGTTTTAATTACAAATTTTTATGGGGCTCAAAGCATTGATAGCCAGAGGCTCCAATGGAAAGTTGTACACAACATGAGGTCCTCAAGACAAGATTTAGACTGGATCATTGTCGGGGGATTTTAATGCTAAATTATCTCGCTCGGGATCGGGAAGGTGGAACCCCAGTTTTGGACCCAGGGGACCGCCTCGATTGCCTGTGTCCCAAGCCTTTCACCTTGTGGATATCCAAGGCCCTGGAACATTTTTTACTTGGACCAACAAGAGGAGGGAGCCACACAGCAGGAAGGTAAAGTTAGACCGTTTTCTGGTCTCAGAGGAGGCATTTGTTAAGTGGAATGTTAAATTCCAGATTTTGGAAGGCCCAGTTTCTGATCATTCTCCCATTCTGATGGAGGGAGGGACTATGACAGGGCATCACCACAAACCGTTTAGATTTGAGAATTTTTGGCTACAAAAGGAGGATCTTCGAGAGAAAATTTTGCAATGGTGGGAAGATGGTCGTCTACCTTTTGGGACAGCAATGTTTAAATTCCACAAACAGCTCCATTTTGTCAAAGTTAAATTGAAACAGTGGAGGCACGCTAATAAGTCTGATTTCCAGCTACAAAGAGCTCCCTTGGTGGCTCGCTGGGAGGAGGTGCAAAAACACTTCAGGGAAGGAACAATTACTGAACAGCTTAAAACCGAGGATGATGCCTTGCGCAAAGCAGTGGAGGACATTGATAACCAAGAGGAAACCTACTGGAAACAGAGAGCTAGAAACTCTTGGCTATTGGAAGGAGATAGAAATACAAAATTTTTCCATCGATCAGCCTGTGCTAGAAGACAGATGAATAACATGGAAGTCCTCCAAGATGAGAATGGACACTCCTATGATACTCTTCCTGGTATGCACTCCCACTCAGTGGATTATTTCTCTAAACTTTTTAAGGAAAATAGGGAGCAAGATGTGGAGGCTCAAAATGAAGTTATTGATGTTATTCCCTCTATTATCTCTCAAGAAGAAAATCAGGCCCTTCTTAGACCCATTGATAGAGATGAACTGAAGAATGTGGTCTTTGGAATGAGCACGAGCAAATCTCCAGGTCCAGATGGTTTTCCTATTGAGTTTTTTCAGGCCTTTTGGGATACCCTGGAGGAAGATGTTTTGGCTGTTACAGAGGAGTCCGTAACTAATAAAAGAATGCTTAAGGCAATAAATCATACCTTCATCACTTTAATTCCTAAGGGAGAGGAAGGGGTTCATATCTCTGACTTCAGACCTATTGCTTTATGCAACGTGATTTATAAAATTATCACAAAGATAATGGCTGAACGGCTTAAACCTCTCCTTCATAACATCATTTCCTCAGAGCAAGGGGGATTTGTTGAAGGTAGACAGATCTTGGATGGGGTGGTTCTCACCCAGGAGGCTATCCATACAATGCAAAAATCTGGTAATAAAGGAATGTTCATCAAACTGGATATGTCCAAGGCTTATGATAGGGTGGAGTGGGGCTTCCTGTCTAAGATGTTGGCAGCCTTTGGTTTCTCCCAGGAATGGATAGACTGGGTTATGAGTTGTGTTTCTACACCTTCTTATTCTGTTCTAATTAAGGGGCTTCCCTCGCCTCCTTTTGGAGCCACTCGTGGTCTCCGTCAAGGGGACCCTTGCTCTCCCTATCTATTCCTTATCTTGGTCGAAGGATTAGGTAGACTCTTCTTGAGGAGAAGACATCAAGGCCTGATAACTGGTATCAAGGTAGGTGAAGAAATTCTGACTCATTTACAGTTTGTGGATGATACAGGCCTGGTTGGAGTGGCCAGTCTCAGGGAAGCCAGAGGAATCAGAGATTCTCTTAACGTTTACCTTAGGGCCTCCAATCAAGTTATCAATGACAAAAAATCCAAAGTGGTCTTCTTCAACCTTGACCAAAGGCTACAGGACAAAGTTATAGAGATCTTGGGTTTCACTAGAACCTCTCTTCCTGTAGTTTACTTGGGGGTTCCTCTGCATTTCAAGAAATTAAAAAAAGACATCTGGAAGGATCTTTTGGACGGCATTAAATACATAATGAACCATTGGTATCATAAATGGTTAAGCTACGGGGTTCGATTAACTTTCTTGCAGTTAGTTATTCAGGCCATGCCAATCTATAAATTCTCTATCCTGGCTGCCCCACATTCTATTTGGAAAGAGCTGGACAAAATGGCTAGAAGATTCTTATGGGAAGGAGCAAAAGGTGAGAGGAAATGGGCCTTGGTTAGTCGGGATAAAGTTACCCACCCCAAGGAAAAAGGTGGGTCGGGATCGAGAAGCTCCAAGCTTAACAACAAAGCTTTGGCAGGTAAATTGTATTGGAGGTGGATTTCCCAACCAACATCCTTATTCAAGAGAATCTTAACCAAGTAAGTATCCGGGCCATGTTCACCCCAATGAAGTGAGCCGTTTCCCTCCGGATGGTAATGGATCCTTAGTGTGGCAGTGCTCTTAAGCCGGGATCTCAAGTTATTAAAGACCAATTGTTTTGGAAAGTGGGAAGAGGGGAGAAGGCTCATTTCTGGACTGATTCATGGGACCAATACCCACCCATTATTGTTGAATATCCCGAATTGCAACCAATTAAAATAGCCATAGAATCCAAGGGCTGGGTCAACATTGAGAATTATTTCAACACTAGCCAATTGGGTGAGTATAAATTCAAGAAGTTTAAGCGGTTGGAGGAGTGGCCAATCACTATCCCTCCGGAGCCGGCACCCATTTTGACCAACATCTTAACTCGCCGTGTTTCTCACGGGGAGAGACGAGGAGGATGAGTTAGCATGGGGCTATGGGAACCTTGGGGTATATACAGTGAAGGCTGGATATGATCAGATTCTCCCAGACCCTCCCCCGTAATTATTTTTGGTTCAAGATTGGAGGAAGATTTGGCATTCCAAGGGCTGGCCGAAAGTGAACTTCTTCGCCTGGCAGTTTATGCACAATGGCATTCTCACCTTTGACAATCTCAAAAATAGAGGAATCATCGGTCCTTCTCAGTGTGTTTTATGCCATAAGAATGAGGAGACTGTCGATCATCTGATGTTTGAGTGCCCTTTCACGTTTCAGATTTGGAAGCGTTGGTTCTCTCATTTTAAACTCTAGACTAATGGTGCTCTGACTCGTAACAATATTTGGGAAAGATGGAAGAGAGGCAGATTTAAATCTAAAGCTCTTCGACTTGGTTGGGAACTTGGCTTATTCTTCATCCGGTGGTAGGTGTGGTCGGAGAGAAATGCTCGTATTTTTAGAGAAACCTTCTCTTCGCTAGATGGAATTTGGCAGGTTATCTGGAGCAAAGTCGCGGAAATAGTTGCCACATATGTTGAAGAGGCAAATCCGATTGATCCTGGACCACAGGAAGAGGGAGTTGTTGAACAAGTGAAAAAGGACACAGTCACTGGAAACCTCCCCGTAAGGTTGGGTTAAAATCAATACGGATGGAGCCGCAAAAGGCAATTCGGGCTGTGCTGGAATTGGTGTTGTGTGTCGAGATCATGCTGGATCTGTGCTTTACTGGGAATTGCAAGGTCTGGGAAGAGCCACCAACAATGAAGCAGAAGCCTATGCTATCAAAATTGCCTCCATCTGGGCTATTAATCAGGGACACAGGAAGATAATCCTTGAGTCAGATTCACAAATTTTGGTTGGTGCTCTAGACTGCATGAGGAACTTTGCCTCGAAAGCTTGGAGGTTACATATTTTAGTCTCTCAAATCAAGGACCTATGGAGGGAATTAGAAGATGTGATCCCCGTCTATGTGAGTAGAGATTTAAATTCGGTGGTCGATTTCCTTGCAAAGATGGGTGCGGAGAAAGAGGTAGGGGTACAGCTGCACAGTGACATGCCTATGGAGGATGTTGTGATTAGGCAGGGACTTGCACAATTCTTGAGTCAATGAGTAAAATTTTTGCTAAGGGTAGTTTTTGTCGCGATTTCACGACCTGTTGCGCCGTCGCGGCCCTTGGTGGGATGTTGTCGCGATATCGCGACAGGTTGCGCCGTCGCGGCCTTTGGAGGGAACCTGTCGCGATATCGCGACATGTCGCGCTGTCGCGGCCCTTGGCGAGTTGTTGTCGTAATTTCATGACCTGTTGCGTTGTCGCGGCTGTCGATTGGAAGTTATCGCGATTTCATGACCTATTGCGCCGACGCGGCCTTTAGCAGGAAGCTGCTACGATTTCGTGACGCTTTTGGAGCAGGGGCGCTAAGGAGGAGAATCGTCGCAATATCGCGATAGTTTTGGTGAATCGAAGAAAAGGGGAAAAACCGTCACGATTTCGTGACACTTCTGAAGACTGGGAGCCAGAAGGAAAAACGGTCACGATTTCGCGACATTTTTGGCGGACTGGCGACTTTGGGAAAAGACGTCACGATTTCGTGACCCTTTTTGAGCTTGTGCGTCAAGAGGAAAAGTCGTCGCGATTTCGCGACACTTTTGGCGTTTCGGTGCCAAGGCGTAATGTGGTCGCGATTTCGCGACACTTCGGAGAATTGGCACAAACAGAAAAACCGTCGCGATTTCGCGACCCTTTTGAAGAATGGGCACCAAAGGGACAACTTGCTGCGATTTCGCGACATTTTTGAGGTCTGGGCCCCGAGGAGAAAACACGTCACGATATCGCGACACTTTTGGCGATTTTGAGCTAATTGGAAAACTCGTCGCGATTTCGTGACACTTTTGATGAATGGTCGCCAAGTGGATAACCCGTCGCGATTTCGTGACACTTGTGAGGACTTGCTGCCGAAGGGAATTCTTGTCGCGATTTCGTGACACTTTTGGCATAGAGGTGGCAAGAGGAAAGCTCGTCGCGATATCGCGACAATTTTGAGGACTGGATGCCAAGTGGAGATCTCGTCGCGATTTCGCGACACTTTTGGTGTTCAGGTGCTGTTGGCTTTGGCTGTCGCGATTTCGCGACCGGTTGCTCGGGCGCGGCCTCGGCTGGTTTGATTGTCGCGATTTCGCGACATGTCGCGTTTTCGCGCCTTGTTGTCTTTTAGTGCTCTGAGGTGGAAAGTGTTGTCCTTTTGCACTTTGTGCTTGTTTTCTTGCTTCTTGGTTCTTGGTAGGGATGTTTTTTCTCCCTTTTGTAACTGCTCTTTGTATTAATACAAGTTTTTCAATTTTTTCAAAAAAAAAAAGGTTGTTCTTTTTATATTAATTTAGTTATATTGAATTATATAAGTTATTGGTTGTCAAGATTTGAATTTTGTTATGGGTTATATTTATCCCTACCATTAAACTAAAATTTAAGTAGTTTATTTAGCAATTATTTTTTAGTTTTTTTAGTTAGAGAACAAGGGGTTATATTCAGGTCCTCCATCCTTGACAAATCACAACTCTCAACTTTAAAGCTTGAGAGTTTACAAATGGATTCAATTTTCATCTTAATTGAGTTGTTATAACTAGATACATACATCATTTTTCATAAAATGTTATATTCTTGATTTTCATTTTTTGGTTCTTCAATTTTTTGCATAAATACAAATATTTCAAATTTCATCCTTCTTAATATTTTCTTATAGCAGTATTTACAAAACCAAAACTCCACTTATGTTGTCTATACATTGTATCTTTTTAGAGTAATATTTTTGAAACATCGTATTATCATAGTCTATTTTACCAAATTTGCATTGCAATTTCCTTCCTATAGCATAAGTGCAATCAGATTCCTTTCTATAGCATAAGTGCAACCACAAAAATTGTAATAAATAGTTTATATGAAAACATATTATTGTTATAAAATAAAGCAAATATTACCAATGGAAAACATTAAAGTAAATCTTAATCGTTATTTGATTCATGCAATCAACATTTTCTTATCAACTTCAGCTAAACTTACTACTTCCTCTAACTATGGAAAAGAGAATTTAACTTCACGATCCTCAATTAAAACCCCTCTATTGGCTAGCCTATTTGCACATTTGTTTCCTTCCCTTAACATATGTGTAAACATGATTTCTTCAAACTCTATAGCAAGGTCTTATATTTCTACAATTATCTCTTGTATGTTCCATGGAGCCTTTTCTTTCCTCAAAATTACATTTATTACTATTAATGAATCACATGTCATCCATACTTCGTTCCATTTCAATTGTTTGCATATTTTTAACCCTTCCAAAGCCACCCAAGCTTCAACTTCATTATTTGTCTTAAATCCACTATTGAAAGCATAATGAATAAAAAATATCTTCTCTATTATTTCTAATTTGTCCTCCTCCTCCTAGTCTTGGATTTCCTTTAGATGCTTCATCAATATTCAAATTGACCAGCTCAACATCCGATGGTTTCCACTTTATATTTTTTGCCTTCTTTGCCTTCTTTTTATGTCTCCTATATCCAACATCATAATTCCATTTGATGACTTGACTCCATCTATCAAGGCTCTCTGCTTCAAGATTAGGTATTGCTTGAGTTGATAAAGCTTGTTTAGACTCCTTTATGGCTAAACAAATATTTATTTTCATTACCTCTAAATTGCTTTTCTTTCCTTTAAATTTTATGTTGTTCCTTTCCATACAATACAAAGTATTGTATCTTTTGATATATCCTAGATTGTCTATAAAACCTCACTTTTAAAAGTGCTTTGTCATTGCTTTAACCATTCTTCAATTTTGTCATTCATCACCATACATTTACCAAACATATTAAGAATCCATTGTCATAGTTTCCAGACTATTGAATGGTGTCCCAAGAGATGGTTTATACTCTCCTTTTTACAAAGGACACATTGTGAGGGGCTTAGTTATCAAATTCATCGAAATTTTTAGTTGAAGTTCGAAATTCGGCGAATTTGAAACCCTCACGCATAAATTTGCCGAACAAACCCTAAATTCGACCAAAAAAATTAGGTTTTTTTAATGTGTGGTTTTGTTTTTGAGGAAGCACTTTGAATCCAGGTAATTTCCCATCAGTTCATCCCCGACTCTGTGTTGCCCAAATGTGTAAATCGCCAGCAGCTTGTCTAGGAAAGTTTTCCATTTATGGTAGAGAAGAATTGCAGGGAACAGAACTTCAAAAGCACTACTCAGATTATGACGTTAAAATCTTTGGGAATGACCCATACGAATGGAATTTTCACAAATGAGTTATTTGTATCAAATTATTTCACATGACATCCGAAAATGATGGCTCTTTCACGTAAACGAAGTCTTTGCAAAGTAAATTACCAAATATTTAATGTTTAAAATAGTAATTGTTCTGAAGTAGGGTTGGGAATGGACAGTCGGATGAGCAAATGGAAAATTATCTAAAAACAGCAACACCAAAACCCTTAAACTCACACTCTATGAAAAAACAACCATTATATAGTTTTTTAGATACATTAATTTTTTAATTTCAACTGTGTCATTACACCTAAACATTTTCTACACATAATGAAAGCTATGCAAGGAATCAAGTCAGTGCTTTGCACGCAAGTGTTATTATTTTGAATTATTTAATAAACTAGATAATTATTTTTTATTTATTTATTTTTATTTGGCTAGTGTGATAAACCTTGACGAAGGGATAAGCAGTCTCCTTTCAACTATGACCCCTCGTAAAATGTATGCTTATCAATAGGGAATTAAACACACAACCACCAAACACCCCCTCTATGCAATGATTTGAACCTTGGACCTTCTAAAGAAAAGTCAAAGCCCTATAGTTGGGTTGTCCCCAATTTTCCCAGTTTATTATTATTGTTATTTCCAATTCCAATTAGGGTATGGGGCAACATGATGTTGCTTTTATATCGGATCCATGAAAAATGTTATGTGCATATACTAAGTTTATATATTCACATTTATAACAAATCAAATTTTATGTCGAATTTTATTCCAAATTTTTTATCATGTCGAATTTTTTTCGAATTTCAAAAGTGTCGAATTCGAACACGAACTCGAACTTGATAACTAAGGTGAGGGGCCATGAAAAGCCCTTTTCATAAGGTTTCTAGGATAAAATTATTCTATGAACTATTATTCAAACAACATTTTGAATTTAATAATACTTAAGTTATCCCAAATATCTCTCCATATTCTTTTGATATTCCTATTTTGTTGGTGTTTTACATTATATCCACTTCTTGTTGTGTATTCTCCTAAGCTATTCAACTCCCAAATCAGCTTATCCTCGACTTCCCTTAGAATAATCATTATTGTTATCTTTATGCTCAACTACCTCCTTGCATCAATGTCTAATCTAGATCTCATCCATGGTTTCAGAATTAGATCTAGATTGAGTGGTATTTTATCACACCAAGTATCCATCCAATTTTTTTTTCTCTAGTTCCCACCACCCATTGTAGACCTTTAATCACTAAATCAATTAATATTTTTAAACCATTCCATAATGCAAAACCATTTGGTAGTGAGACTGTAGTAAATATTAATCTTGGTTCATTAGGCTTAACATATTTACTTAGAAGAATTCTTGCCCATTGTTTGTGACTCTCTTTATACAATATCCAAATTGCTTTTCTCCTAAGAGTTAAGTTTGCATCCGTAAGAACTCTTAAACCGAGACTTCCCTTATTTTTATCATCACACACCTTTCTCCATTTCACCAAAGGAAAATTCCTTTTATCATGTAATCCTGACCATAAAAATACCACATAATATAGGTCAATTTTTTCTATCGATTTCAGCATAGTATACAAGAACATATAATATGTTTTTTTTTTGTTAAGTTGGAAAAGTGCATTTTTTAAAGGAATTCTAACCTTTTACATCAACAAATATGGCCAATCACTGTGTATTTCACCAATAAGGATTTTCCACTGGCATAAAGCCTATACCAACCATGTAACAACAAACACACTTCACTAACCACATCCAAAACTAGAAAACCAACATACACCTTACATATCTAAATATCATATACTCTATGCTTTCTTGGTAGCCTCTTCCTATTGATCCCCATTGTCAATTTCTATGGTATTATCATTGTCAACTAAATTATTTATGTGTGTTGGGATATCATTCCCTCATTCCTTTATGGCATATACCGTAACTCCTTTGTTATCAAGACCATATGCTACCCTGTTGGCTTCTCTATAAATATGATTGATAGACACATTCTCAAGTCTATCCAAAAATGCTTGAGCTTCCACCATCATTAAGTCAATATTCCAGGCGGCTAGTTGTCATCCCTTTAAAATGGTCACAATATTTTGTGTCTCCTTCACTATGAGCTTATCTAGATTGCAATTGATAGCCAAAGCAATTCCTACATAAGCTTCTCTTGCTTTAGTAAAATGACTTGTCTGTTCACTCAGTGGTTTAGCAAAGGCTTTGATTACCTTACCCAGATGATTTCAGATCAACTCCCGTCAGTTCGAGATTACCTTTTGAGGCCCCATAAAAATTTAATTTGAACCATCAAATTGGTGGTAATATCCATTCTGCATGAGTTCTAGGATGAACTTGAGGCATTGGTAATTTCTCTATGATTCCCCAACATTCTAATATTCGCATTTCCTACTCTGATTCCCATCCCTCATTGAAGTGGATAGTGTTAAAACTCTCCATTAGGATACTTCTTGCTCGGTTCCAAATAATTTCCTAATCCATCTTCAAGTCCTCAAAGATTTTGTGGTTTCTTTCATTCCAAACTCTCCACCAGATATGTGGGAGGCTTGGAAGCCACAACTTCCTGATTCTTCTACCTTTAAAAGGAGACTTCCATTGCAATTTCAAGTATGAAATAGTTCTAGGGAAAACCCATTGAACTTGCAATTCACTACAGAGCTGATCAAACAAGTTTTTGGTAAAGGAGCACTTAAGAAGTAGATGATCAATGCTTTCCTCCTATTTTTCACACAAAACACATCTATTTGGTAAGGAGAAACCATGTTTTTTCAAATTATCCTGGGTCATAATTTTATTATGCATAACCAACCACTGAAAAATAATAATCTTAGGGATGAGATATTTGTACCAAACCTTTACATAGGGCCACACTACCCCTACACCTTCAACCAAGTTATAACCAGTCTTCACAGAATAATCTTCACTCTTTGTTTTCATCCAAATAAACATATCATTAGATCATCAATGATTGAGGATGTAGGCATTAAGGCATCTATTAAGACTTTCTAGGTGTGGACGCAAGTCCTCATTGATGTTCTCAGCATAAAGTCACTTCCACCGCTTGATGCCATTTTCTTCCACCATATAATATCAAACCAACAATCCATAAATAGGAGTCAGGATTGTTCTTAAGTTTGCAAACCTTGGGATCTCACAAATGGGAGAGTTAAAGAGCCAAGTATCTTGCCAAAATATCATGTTAGCACCATCTCTAATCTGCCATCTACAGCCCTACTGGATCATAGGTCTTACCTGTTGAAGGTTATTCCAAAAACTAGACCCCTTAGGGGGGTTGAGGTTTTCCAAGAAGGAGGAATTATGTAAATACTTAGCTTTTACAATTTTAACCTAGGGAGTGTCTTATTCGTTCGCCAACTTCTAACTCAACTTTCCCATTAGAGTTTTGTTCATTTTGGGAAGAGTTCTTAGTCCTAATCCCCCATATTGTTTAGAGGTACAAACTTTGTTCCAAGCTAGTAAAGATATCCTATTCTTTTCCTCAGCCCTAGACCACAAAAAAATCCTTTGGATCTATTCAATATTTTTGCAGACCGATATTGGCATTTTAAATATTGACATGAAGTAATTAGGTACGCTTTGAAGGCAGGATTTCACAAGCTGGGCCTTTCCTGCCTGACTAAGAAGAGAGCATTTCTAGGAAGATAGTTTCTTTGTAACACGTTCAATAACCAGATCCCACAAGGCTTCCTTCATACTTCTATGGAATAAAGGCGTCCCTATATAGGTTGCTAGCAAATCACCTATGCCATAGTTGAAGATTCTTGTTATTTACAATTGGAGAGCTTTGGAGGTATTCAGAAGAAAAATCTTACTTTTATTTAAATTTACCTTTTGGCCTGTTGCAAGCTCATAGAAATGCAAAATCATCTTAATATGTCTTGCTTGTGGAAGATATGATCTTATCAAAATTGGAGTATCATCCACAAACTATTGAAAGAGACCAATTCCATAGTGGAAGTTGGTTTGATACCTTCTATATCTCCTTTATCTGTGGCTGCTATGAAGGCTTTATCCATAGTTTCAACTAAAATTATAAATAGATAAGGGGATAGGGGGTTCTCTTGTCTCAACCCCCTCTTGCTAGGAAAATAACCCACTACATACCCATTAACTAAGATGGAGATCATCACTATGGAGATGTAGTTTTTCATCGTAGATATCCAATCCTCATGAAAACCAAAATGTTGGAGCACTTTGATCAGGAAATCCCAAGAAACTTTGTCATACACTTTTTTCATATCCAATTTTAAGAAACATACCTTTATTTAGAGACAGAGTGCAAGATCTCATGGATCAAAATGATCCCATCAAGAATCTGTCATCCCTGAACAAAATCCCTGTGGTGTTTGTCAATGATAAAAGGGAGAGTCATCTTTAGCTAGTTTGCAAGGACTTTGGACATAATTTTGTAGAGAGTATTACACAGGCTAATTGGACGGTAATCTACAAAATATTTAGGACCTGCAATATTTGGGATGAGGGCTAAGAATGTACAATTCACATTAGAAGGGATCATTTTAGAGGTCTGAAACTCCTTAACCGCCAAGGTGACCTCATTGCCAATGATGTGCCAAAATTTGTGATAGAAGAGCACCAAAAATCCATTTGGACTAAGAGATTTGTCTCCCTTCATGGAGAAGACCACCTCTTTAATTTCCCAATTCGTAAAGGGGCTAAGGAGATAGTCATTTATTTGATTTGTAATATTTAAGGGAATATGACCTAAAAACAGGTTCATCGCCTCTTCATCCAGCTCTGAATCCACTCCTAACATGTCTTGGAAAACTTAAACAACTTCCCATCTAATTTGAAAAGGATCCCTTGTAGAAAAACCATAAGCAAACTTAATCTCCTAGATTTATTAAAAAATTTATGCCTAAGAGTTGAAACATGGAAAAATCTCGTATTCATGTCCCCTTCCTTTAACCACAAAGCTCTTGATTTCTGCTGCCTAAAAGCCTCCTCACACGCTAGAGTATTGTGTCAATCACATAGAAGATCCTTTTATTTGGTCCAGACTTCCTCCAAATACTCCCCAAACACAAAGAGTTTTCTAACTCCATGAGTTATTGTAAAGCTACCTTTTTAACCAAAATACCTCCAAACACCTCTTTATTCCACAATTTTAAGTTGCTTAACAAATCTCAGTTTCTTTGCTACTTGAGTCAATCTATCCCCGCAAAAATCTTGTTGCCACCAAAATTGAATCTTGCTCTCTAAATTAGAATGAAATATCCACATGTTTTCAAACCAGAAAGGGGTAGCAAAGAGCCTTCTCTTGTTCGATGTTTTCCAAATCAAAGGATTATGGTCTGAGCCAATTTTTTGGAGGATCGTGAGAGTAGTATCCCAAAAAACACTAAGCTCTCCTGAGAAATCAACACCCTATCCATTATGATCTGAATCAATTGACTCCCCATCTGCCTATTAGTCCAGGTAAACTTTGCTTGTCTAAGCTCCAATTCCATAAAAGCATTTGAATTTATAAAATTACCAAACTCAGTCATACTCTCTGAATATCCTTCAACGCCTCTCTTCTTATCATACATATATAGAGGGGTATTAAAGTCCCCTAAAATGATCCATGGGATGCCTACAAATACATGCTTGATTTCAGTCAATTTCCTCCATAACCTTCATCTTCCATCCATAGTAGTGGGTGCATAGACATTTGTAATGATCCAATGGGAATTATCCTCCTTTGAAAATAAGTGGATAACACAAAATCTGTCAATTGAGATAATTTTTTTATTCTTCCAATTTATTTGGGTCCCAAATACACATCATTCATCCTTAGGAGCTCATTGAGGGTTGAGCAACAAATTCTGCTCCTCTCTAAATCTTGTCTTTAACCATTGCTAAGTTTGCTTCTACCACCTTTGTCTCATACAATAGCAAAATTTCTAGGTGATTATATCTTCTCAACGTTTGTACTAATCTATGTATTCTAGTCCCTTTGAGACCTCATACATTCCATGAAAAAACCTTTATTTTTTAGATTTAGCTAATTTATTCCTTCCCTCACCCATATTGATGATGGTTTATGTTCCTTTGGCTATCTCTGTCATTGTTTCTCTTTTTTTTTACCTCTGTTAAAGGGGGTCTACCTATTATGTGTTACTTTCCAACATCCAAGGGAGTTCTCTTTGCTTGATTCCTAGTCACCCTTGAGGGTGTCATCAAAACCTCCTCTGAACCGAAATTATCCCGTATTGAGGCTACAGGTTTTACCTTTGTCTTTTTTAGGATCTGCTTATCTTCCCTTAACACTTTTATAGCTTCATCCTGCCTATCCCAATTTGTAAGTGTTAGGATCCTCCATCCTAACATTAATAGTTAATAATATTAATTTCATTAATTATTATTATATTATTATAACATGAATAGTCATGTCCCTCGTGATTGTAGCCCTAGGATAATATAAATTAGGGTAGGTATTGTTGTAGGAAAACAATGAAATAATAAACTAATATATCTCTATTGAGAACATTGGCAGCGCAACCTCCTTTGAAACAATGATTCTCCAAAAGTGATCCAACATTTTCATTTCCATATTGCATCAATTCAGTGTTTTCTCTGTTGATTTCCGATTGATCGGAACCAGGTTCCTTCCATTTGGTATTAGAGCATTATATTGGCAACCTTGCATAGTGAAAAGGAATCTACAATCACCCTCGATGAGTAATTAAAGTAATAAGAAAACATTTACAGGAAGAACAATTAATTCAAATAATCATACAAAAATTCATAGTTCGTTTAAGGTAAAATCAATGGGCTTGACATCATTTAAATTACTACACTGGCCAACGTTGTACCCCAACAAGCCAATCTCATTATCTTTGATGAACTCATCTTCGTAGTGTCACTCGTTTAATAACTACAATAGTTAAACTCATCTTCAACGAGTTAATAAGCAGTCTAAAGCGACGTTAAAATAAGACCAACATTCCACAAGTTATAGCCATTGCTGTGAAACGTTGTAACTCACCACGATAACTCCATAAGTCGTCTAGACACAGTAAGCAAGACTAGTCAAAATCAAACTAGGAAAAATCACATAAACTCGCTATAATATTACTTCATCATCGTCGAACTCCGACGTCCAACTCATAGACAAAAATAGTGCAAAAAATAAATCATTAAACCTGGTAAAATTTTGAGTATACCTAGCAAAAAACGGGAACCTAATTGGAAATTAAAAAAAGTGTTAAATCCCAGTAGAACAAATTAAAATTTGTCGCTGCATCATTTTTCGGTGGGAGACAACTTTTTTTTGGTGAAGAAATATATTTTCCCCATCCTAAGTGCCACAAAACCAGCGCAAAACACCTAAAAAAAAATTATTTTTTTTCTCCTTAATTTTGTTATTATCGGATCGAAAAAGGATAAAAAACAGACAAAATTTTTTATCTACGACGTAACTAGCGTTTTTCGATGACATATCGATAAATCGGCAACATAAACTTTAAATTAATCAAAAGTTTAAAATTTTCAGTGATTAAAAAATTCGGTTGGCGATAGGGAAACCAAGCGACCTAAAATATAAAGTTTAAACCTAAGTTTTAAAGTTTCAGGTCATCGACGGAAGGATCGTGTTCATGAGGTTTTAAAAGTTTTAAACCTTTTATCCCACATTCATCACACTCTGGGTAATCAACGCCTTAAAACAAACAAAGCATGAATAGAACATTGTCTAGCATGCTACGCACACGTGAACGTGTGAAACCCTATCTCATACACGGGTATCAATAAGTGCACCGATCATTGACTTCTTGACCCCATATTTGGCCCCTTATTCCCACCACCATCATTTGTGCCCTTCTTAGTCACCTCAGTCATTGCCACTTTTACAAATTGTGCCTTGCCTTCCCCTCTGTTCAGCTCTGCCACTCCTATCGCCACTGCCGCCCCGCTCCTTGTTCCCTGCCTTCTCCTAATGCGCCGCTCCTATTGTCGCTCAGCCACCGCTCATCCGCGCCACCCTCCGCTCCATCGCCACTCCTTTCTTAAAAGTTGACACCACTTTTCACAAAAAACACATTAAAAAAAAGTTGTCAACAACATTGAAACCCCAAAAAGTTTACAATTTTGACAATTTGAAAAGTTATCAACAACTTGAAAGCCCAATTTTTGTAAATTTTGACAAATTGAAGCCCATAATTTTACAAATTTTGACAAATTGAAGCCCAAAATTTTGCAAATTTTAACAAACAAAAAGTGAAGGAGTCATCAAACAAAATTTTGTGGAAATCAATTTTTTTGCAAAATCCCACCATGGTAGAAGGGAGGAGATCACAAGATATCACTCTCAAGAAAATTTACCAAGAACTTCACCAATGCAAAGAAGAGAGCATAGCTACAAGACAAGAATTGGAGCAAAGGATATTAGCAATTGACTTAAAAATGGACACCTTCAATCATAATACGATACTAGTTCAAACTAACCAAACTACTGTAGAATTGACGCATCGGACAAAATTGGGGGGGCCACAAACTTCCATCCTTCCTAGGACTGCCAAGTTAGATTTTCCAAAATTTGAAGGTGGTGATCCCAATAACTGGATTTATCAGGTAGAACAATACTTTTCTTTAAACCAAATCCTTGAAGCACAAAAAGTCCATATTGCATCCTTTCACTTAGAAAATGAGGCTATCCAATGGTACTAGTGGTTCGAGAAGACCAACGACACCCCTACTTGGCTAAAATTTACACAAAACCTATTAGTACAATTTGGCCCTAGCAAGCTCAAAAATTTCATAGGAGCTCTTACCAAATTGTGTCAAACCACTTTGGTATGCGAATATCAAGCAGAATTTGAGAAATTAGCAAACCAAACAAGGCTAAATGCCTCATTTTTTAGGATTGTTTCATTAGTGGATTGAAGGAAGAGATCCGGATAGAGGTACAAATATTTAAATCCATGACAATGATGCAGACTATTGGATTGGCCAAATTAACCGAAGACAAATTCAACAACCAATGTCGACTCAGAAATATATCTACAACAGACTCACAAAATACTTCCACCAAACTTTATATTTTGGATGTAGCTATTCCTTGTCAATCAACACTAGAGGAAGAGGAAATTGAGGTCGAACTAGTGGAAGATATACCTGAAGATAACCCTCGAGGTCCATTAGAAATTTCCTTCAACACCCTCATCAAAAATTCATCCCCCCAAACTATGAAAGTCTTTGACTCCTTTAAACAACAAAATTTCATTGTGCTTACTGACTCCAGAAGTACACATAATTTCATCGACCCACGTGTGGCAAAACAAACTGACTGCTTTATCTATCCTTGTAATAATTTTGAAGTCATGATCAATAATGGAGGAAGAATTTCTTGTAAGAAAAAGTGCAAAAAATTTTAAATTTCACCATGGGCGATTATAGCATGAAGAACGATATGTATGCACTACCATTAGGGGGATGTGATATCGTCCTAGGAGTGCAATGGTTACAAACGCTTGGAAAAATCCAATGGGATTTTGAGGCATTATGGATGCAATTTACACTAGAAAATCAAACATATACTCTTAAAGGGATAAAATCTGACCCTTCTCCACTAGCAAGCTCTCATCGCATGGAGAAAGTTGTTCATAGAGGAGGCAAGAAAATGACGGCCCAATTATTTTCTATCCATGCCATGCCAAAGCCACCAACACTTCAACCTTCCCAATATCCTTGCTTGTGGAACAATGATATTAAAATAGTGCAAGAACATAAGCACATAATACTAGGGAAACAAAGGATGAAGCTTCTCACTTCGAGCTTTGAGGACAAAGCTCCTTTTAAGGAGGGTGGCATGTTAGGATCCTCCATCCTAACATTAATAGTTAATAGTATTATTTCATTAATTATTATTATATTATTATAACATGAATAGTCATGTCCCTTCATTATCGTAGCCCTAGGATAATATAAATTAGGGTAGGTATTGTTGTAGGAAGGCATCGAAGAATAATAAATTAATATATCTCTATTGAAAACATTGGCAGGGCAACCTCCTTTGAAACAATGATTCTCCAAAAGTGATCCAACATTTTCATTTCCATATTGCATCAATTTAGTGTTTTCTCTGTTGATTTCCAATTGATAGGAACCAGGTTCCTTCCAGTAAGAATCATGTCAATAGGGTTAACCTCTACATCCACTTCTAGAGGTTTTACACTCTATTGTTGTACCCCTCATGATTCACCCATTGTGTCTCCTCCACAAATTCCATAACTTTTGCTGGATCTCCCATTTTTTCCTCTTTAGCTCCTCTCAAGCAAGCAAAAGAGTTAGGGTCTACAAAGTCAAGGGGTTCCACAACTCTAGGGGGGCTAAAATACCACAATTCCATAAGAGGAATCTTCCATGTGTTCCTTATTATCCACCACAACCATATGGTGTGAGGTGCTTGCTTCCTTTTGATTATCCACCACGAGATTCGTGCCTTTACCCTTCTCTACATCTTTACTCTCCTTCCTCTATCAAACTTTCTTATTGGGAGCTTTCTTCTTCTTTGAGCATAAGCTTGAAATATGACCTCTCCCTTTACAAAGATCACAAAGGAGCAGAATACTTTTATACTCCAATATTCGAGTCTAGGTACCCATTGGGGACGTTAGGTCTATTGTTTCTAGAAGCTTGCTATCCAAATCAACATTAACACAAATTTGGGCAAACACCATACGAGTTTCATCCTGGTTACCCTAACAATGGTAACAAAGGTACCAATACCATTTGCAATATCCATTAAAACTTCATCATGCCAATATTAAAAGGGAAGGTGAGATAATCTTATCCAAATAATAGCTATGTTGAGACTTTGGGTGTGAGGATTAAAATCCACATCTCATTTTCTAAGAAATAGGCTACACTTCCCCATCGACCATGGTCCTCCACCTAGAATTTTTTGCATGTCACTTACCTCAGTAAGTTTAATCATGAAGAACCCATTTGGGAGCACCACAATCTCCATGTAGCCCACTGGTTTCCATATAGCAAAGGCCCACCTTCGAATAGTGTCTATATCTGGCCTTGCCCCAAAAAACTTGCCCACCAAATTATGTTCCCCTTTTGCCTTCATGTTCAAAATTATATTTGAGGGAATGTTGAGAATGTAATCTTTAACTCTTAAGTTTAAGTGGCTTGCCAATGGAGGAAGAGTAGTAGTAGGTTTAGAACTATTGGTCAACAATCCGGCACCGCGTGCAGGGTGGGGCTGACAGATCAACGCCAAGTAACATAGAACAGCTGCCGCATCGAAAGGATGGGGTGGACGATATCTGAAGAAGGTCGCTTCCTTTGAAGTGATTCCAGCTACTCTACATCGCATAACAGGGAAAAGGGGAAGCAAAAAGAAATAAATAAAAAGGTCATATCCAGAATTCACAAGGATAGGTATAGCCGCATCAAGACTTATGTAGGCACAATACGCCATCAGAAACACAAACCTTGCACCCAACAGATCACCTAATGACATATTTGTCCTAGCTCTCTATCAACGATGTGTGGGAGGCAAATTCTAGTACCGACGAACAGTTGCATGAGATCTAGGATGCAGAATTAGAGCACTCCTATTCGGGTAGCATTAGTAGAAATAAACCCCCAACCCATATAATGAATATGCTCCCCCTTAGTCACTTAGGCACACCCCACAAAATCCAAATAGTAGAATAACACATGATGACTTAAGCGGCTAAAGAATTGAATATTCATACATTCAGTAAAGAACAAGAGGACGCAACTAGAGACCAAATAGTGTAGAATTTGTATTTACAGAGGGAAAACCTTACATAAGAATTGTAATGGCTAAAGAGCCACCCTTAGGAATGACTAGCATTCTACTATTTATAATTATATTTACATCAATTTCAAAATCTAGACATTAATGGTGGAAGGTGGGAAGATGGCTTTTGCAGCTGACAAGTGCCGCCCTGGCACACTGCTCCACTGGGAAGCATCGATCTTCTAGAAGAGTGGTAGGTGATTTTGGATCAATCTAGACCCTTCAATCTTATGCTCAACTCATTATTGCTCTACTGCCTCATCCCTCTCTTCTACTGGTGAACCTATGATTGAGGCAATGGATGACAGACACGAGCACCTTGGGAATATCGCGTTAGAAATCCATCACTTTTGCATACGTTGTCAGGTACCTAAACTGTTGCAGCCACATGTACATCTTTCATTTGAGTTTTTGGTGATGGTAGAAATTTTACGTGTCGAGTGGGCACTTTGTTTGCTTTTGTTTCTTCCCATAGGGTTTTGTAAATTGAGGGTGGGTATTTCTTTGAGGTACCACCCCTTTCACGCTCATATTTCCTGCTCAGGACGAGCGGGAGTCTATCTTATTCCCAAGAGTGGGGTTATAAAATTTGTTCGTCCCTGCTAGTATTTTGAAATATTCGCACAAGTTGGGTGGGCTTTTCGGGAAGTTTCACCCAAATTTTTAAGGGTGGGTGTTCACCCACTCTTGTCGCCCTCCTTGCTTGATTTTACCACCTACCCATCAATTTGGTTTGTGTTGTGGCTATTGCTGCTACTTCGACATCTCCTGCTCGTCCATCAATACCTTCAAAATTTTATGAACTCCTTGAAGAGAACCATCATATTTGCAAAAAAAGGGTGGGGTGTAAAATTGCACCCACACTCCTGGCGACTCATACGAACTTTTCCCTTGCAGGAAAGGAGGACCCAGAACACTACATTCTGAAATACAAAATAAAAGGAGTAAAGGGGACCGAGAGGGCACAAACAAAAGCAGTTGAGGGAAGCTGCATGTCAAGGAAGTCCAAAGACAAAAGGAAAACAAGGGGAAGAGAGCAGGAGAGGAGAAGAGGAAGGGGACAACCAAGGCATTTGAGAGAGAAATACAAGAGGGGAAGGGGGGTGGGAGGAAAATGTAGGAAGCAACAAAGATAGGAGGAAGGGCCTCATTATACAACAAAGTTAGTGAGGCGGGAGAACAAAGGGAGAAGAAAGAAAAAGAAGAGATAGAAAGGCAAGAAGGACAATAGGGGAGGTGATCCACGAGACACCCCCAGAGATCACATTCCTGTCAACAAACCCTATTCTGGATCATGGTGGATTCATGAAGAGATAAAATATTAAGATTATTTGCCCCAACGTCTCTTTCTGACGCAATCTCGCAATAAATTTATTAGTTTATTTCCACCCTTCTAGGAAAACTTTAGTCACAGTACCATTTTTGGCTTGACATTTCTTATATTGTGTTGCTTTTACCCCCTTGGGGGTGTCTTTTATAGACCAAATTTCTTGTCATCAGAGTGGGCACCACCTTCAAAAAGTGGGTATTCTTCATAAGGTTGTGTGCAAAGATGCCTGAATCATGAGCCTTATATCCATTGGGCATGCAGTCATAACAACAAACTATGGGTAAAAAAAAAAAAAGATGAATGTGATTCAAGAATGAAACATGCTTTTAGTCCTTTCCCTTAGCCACAAAGCACCAAAATATACCACTACCGTGTGCCTTATGCACTTTTATTTATTGGTCAGCTTTTGTACACAAAATTGTGGTATGAAAGTCAAGTCACCACCTCTGACTCATCCTGGATGTCATCCAGTGAATCTACAATGACCAGATGATATGATGCTAAACTTGAGGTATATTTTGTAGTTCAGTCGGTATTGCCATCCTTTCCAAGCTGTGAAGTATTCACAACCTGACAGATCATCTTGCACACTAGTACTTATGCAATTGATGACCAATGTGGCAATAAATTTTACCACATGGGAGCCATATTTTTGTACTAGTTTATTTGACAAAATGCTCTTATGTTGCCAGTTTTTGAGATCCACCTGTTGTGAAATCCTAGCTTGGTACGCCTCCATCAACGTCACATGTTTTTTCTCACATTCTACATTAATTGAGCCTGCTGCTAATGGGACCTCCTTGGAAACTGGGTGCTGACTGATTGCACCACCATCAAGATGACCTGGTCCCTGCTTGCTGCACTGTGGGATACAAAAATGCTGAAAAATTCTCCCTTATTGTACATGGTGTTCTCACTCAGATCTGGTTCCTCTACTCTTTGGGAAGAGATGCAAGTAGTAGAATTGATTCCTTCTATGTTGGAGCTTGCATTTCTCTCATCTAGACCTGATATGACATCCACCCTTTATGTTCCACCAGACTGCACCCTTAGTTGTTGCACAACTTGAGATGGGATCCATGGGGGATATAGTGCAGTAGGGTGGGGAGCAATAATATGTGGAAATGAGGATGGTAGGGCAGAGTCTCCTGAAGATGTATTCCCACCTGAAGAAGTATTTGCTCCACCCATACGACATCTTGAAATACTTGAGGGAATATTTTTCTCCTGTATGTAGTAAGAGGAGGCCTATATTCAAGCTCAAAGCTTGGATACATTACAGGTGAGACTAGGCAGGTGACAGTTGGTATTAAGGGGGAATCATTTTCCAGCTCCTAAATCATATGTTGAAGTCGATGAGGGTTTTGAAAGGTGTCCTCTTGATGTATGAGAGATGCATCAAGATTTGGAAGAGATCCATGGAGCCATCGAATGTATCGATCAGAGCTCCCACCAAGTTTGCCCATAAGCATATGGTTTTTCGCCCAAGGGTTTGGTACCACAATAGTGCCCTTCCCTCTAGAGAAATGACCAAAAGTTTGATCATGACATCTTCATGAGTAATTCCATGGAGGGGCACTAATGCAACAACATCTTCAAGATGCTCCTAAGCCATTCCCAAGGTGCCATTATATTTGGTCAGGACCTTCAGGGCATCCTTGGGAATCTCATGCAAGTAGTGGAGGTTTAGTGGACCGGGGTTGTTCCATTGGGAGAACGATAGTTGAGTCATTAAGGTGCCAGTCTTCAGAGGTTCCAACTATGATGTCAAATTTAGAATTGGAGTCGTCAGGTGAGCATACTATCTCCACCAATGAGGTCAAGGCTGCTCACCATACCTTGAATCCTCCGGGATGTTTTGGTCTTTAGAGCGGGCAAGCGACAGGTCTCATGATCTGGTTGTACCTCATAGTTGGAGTTTCCAGGTGGTTTTGAAAATATCCAGGTAAATTAGAGAGCCACCAAAATTTGATTTCCTAAAACATGGGAACTCAGTGAGTTCCCCAACAGAGTCACCAAATTGTTGGTCAACAATATGACACCGTGTGCAGGACGGGGCGATGGATCAATGCCAACCGGTGTAGAACGGTCATTGCATTGAAAGGATAGGGTAGAAGATCTCTGGAGAAGGCCAGTTCCTTCAGGGTGATTCCAACTACTCTACACCATAAAATAGAGAAAAAGGAAAGCTAAAAGAAATAAATAAAAATGTCATAACCAGAACTCACAAGGATAGGTATAGCTGCATCAAGACTTATGCAATAGTTGTTGAACACAAGCTTATACTGAGAGGGGGGGTGAACAGTAAAAGACCTCTTTTACTTTTCCTTTATACTTCAAAACAGTAAAGCAATATATCCAAAGCAATATCAAAACAAAGCACAAGATCATCCACAAAGTGACACCAATTTTAACGTGGTTCACCCAGAAAGCTCGGGCTACGTCCACAAAACTTTTCTCTAAAAGTTATCTCAAAGTTTTTTGGGAAACCTTCCCAATTACAATGTTTATGGGCACCAACCCAAAGGAGACACCAATCCCCTAATCTCAAATTCGTGGGCACCGACCCACAGGAGACACCAATCCCCTAATCTGAAGTTTGTGGGCACCGACCCACAGGAGACACCAATCCCCTAGCTCAAGTTCGTGGGCACCGACCCATAGGAGACACCAATCCCCTAGCTCTGCTCTGGCTGGTGATCCTCTAGAAGACCTCTGCTTTTCAGGTTCTCTGATAGAACTATCAAACTCAGCTTCACAAGTCCTCTGCTAGGACCTGTCCAAATCTGCTCACAAGTCCTCAACAGAACCTGTCCAAAACCTGCTCACAAGTCCCCAATGGAACCTGTCCAATACCTGCTCACAAGTTTATCAAGAACACTTGCTTGGCATGAACTCACAAAGAGAATGGTTAGAGACTCAATGTGATTCATCCACCTCATAGAAGCATAAAGAGAATTGTTAGAGACTCAATATGTTCTATACTTAACTCCCAATCTCAATCTCAACTCAATCTCAAATCTCAAAAGAATAAGATAGATGTAGTATGCTTTTCTCAAGAACATGAAACACAATCCAACAATTGCCAACCATGCAATATCTCATATAACAATGATACTCATGTTCTTTCCAAAACCAATATCTTTTCTCAACCAATTTGGGCTTTCAACAACAATGCTCATAGACAAGGTTTAACCAACAACATTCAACTCAACATCAACCTTGAAGCATTCAACCAATCATCACTAGAAAAGGAAACAAGTAGAAATCCTTTTCCCTCCAAAGATATTTGAACAAAACAACCACCAACACAATAACACCAAATGCAATGAATAACTTGTTCAAATCAACTCAATGGAGTAAGCCCAAAATCATGTATCAAGAAAAGGCAATAACTTGATCAAACAACCTCTATGGAAGCAACTCAACCATCAACCTCAAAACAGCCATCCAAGGGTTTCACCAACTCAAAGCAAGTATCAAGACCCACAACCATAAACCCAAGAGCACAATGCTTCCACTACCACAAACCAGAATTATGCATTCACCAAAACTCTCATCAATGATAACAATGCATAAGTAGTCAACAAACCAGAAAATAGGATTTACACCCAACTAAAGGAAACCTTGTTGAATACCTTTTCACTCCAATCTTATTTCAGGAAAACATACATCAATTATACTCATAGGAAGAATGTGCCCATACCTTTTTGAAGAAAAGGAACCCCTTTGGAAATCTGCCACAATCACAAAATTATTTTGCCAATCTTCACAAGGGTTAGTAGATCACAACATAATCAACATTACTCCACTTTTCAATAATCATTACCAAAGTCTTTAATTGCACAACTTCCTTATCTCTCCTAAAACCACTTGTACCATAAAATAAAATAAATCACAACAATGCATACCTTATAACTCCCAAAACCACTTGTACCAAAAAATAAATCACAATAATTTTATTTCAACAACTTGTTACACCTCTCTAATTATTTTTAACATACAATACCTTTTAATCTAAACCCTTATAACTCCCCGAATTCCGAATGTGTTGTCGTCACCACTGTGACTTGAACTCACAACCACCTCTTGCCTAGGCTCTAGCGCTTGCTAGACCTCTGACTGTCCTGGTCCCCATAGTTAAACCTTAAAAGAACTTCAACAAATTTATACACTTTAACTTCAACCAAAATCAAAATATTTCCATCGTTAACACTGTCCTCAGTGATATTCAAACCGGCGATAATTTCTTCACAACCCTTATCGTGCAACCAAGCACCTATCCGGTGGATGAGATCAACTGGAGAGGCGATCGAATTTGTTCCTCTCTACTATCTTCCTCTAAGACCACCGTTAAGCTCTGCTGCTGCTGCGTCTAACCAATCACCGTGTTCTAATCCACCATTGAGAAAGCTACCATTGTTGCCTCTGTTAAGCTCTGCTGCCGCTGCGTCTAACCAATCGCCGTGTTCTAATCCACCATTGAGAAAGCTACCATTGCTGCCTCTGTTAAGTTCTGCTACCGCTGCATCTAACCAATCGTCGTCGCTTAGTCTCAACTCGTCGTCGCGTTTGGTAATTTTCGCTGCTCACCATCGCCAAATGAACATCGGTCACTCGTTTTGATTCGCTATGCAGACGTCACCGATGTTGGACCTATTTTCCATCACACTATAATGCAAACTTACGTGTGAACTCTGTTTCGAACCTGCGATGATAGATGGTTGAAAAATGTGCTCCGAGGACTCACGAATTTACATGTTGCTCATATATATCAACGACATTCCTTCAATCAGTCACGGCTGCGCACTGCTTGCTGCAGATCCAACACCTGCGACACTCTGGCTTTCAAACGATGATTTGGCTCCCTATCCTTCGTTCCTCCTGTTGGGGTTTCCAGGTTAATGTTTGCCCATCTTTGTCAAAAACAATCAATCAATATCATCAAAAATCTTCTCTCGAAATGTCACACAGATGATTTCAGAATGTGTTCACTGCATGGGTCAAAGGGCTCGAATGCTTATTCATATCATGATGTTCGAATCACCACTGCTGCCCTTCCGTGACGTCGCCTATCTCCTTCGCTGGCACCGGGGCTTCGAAGACGAAATCGAGAAAAGCTCGCCGATCAAAATCGAATTCATTTCCCCCAAATATTAATGAGATCCATTGCCTCCTTTTATATGCACTAAGATGCATTTTCAAAACACGTCGGCCCTTTTAATTTAATTTAATATTTTAATTTAAATTTTAAATAAAATTTAAACTAAATATTTAAAATTAAATATCTTCATCACCGGGGCATCTTTTTCAATGAAACGAAGAGCCAACTTGGGTTTTAAGAAAAACCCATTTCAAATCTGTTATCCATGGTTTTAAATAAAACCTTTTATTTTGACTACCTTGGTTTTCACAAAAACCCTTCCGCTTCTTGACATCAATGACAACATCAACACTTGAGCAAGGGCAATGTACCCAGGGTACCCAAAATTGCCAACAATCTCCCCCTTTGTCATTGATGGCAAACCTTTACTAAAAACACATCTTCAAGAGCCAAAACTGAAACCCACAACTGAGAATCTACCTTTGAAGTTTTGCTCCCCCTGACTTGAAGCTTTCCTCTTCACTTGAAGCTCTCCCCCTTACTCATATCTCTCCCCCTTTGTCATCAATGGCAAAGGGCCACCTTTGGGGCTCGAGACTAAGAATGAGCCTCTTAGCTTAGTCCCTCCCCCACCTCCTATTGAGGTGATTAATTATGGGGTGGGAGTAAAACTCCCATTAGGCACTGATCATCATCAGCGTCTATAACTTCCTTGTCGGGCCTTCTCTTGAACTCTTTGTCCGTATTCTTGTTCTTGTCATTGTTCTAATCCTTGGACCTGATCATGCCACTGTTCCTGTTCCTGTATCCTGGAATTTCAACTCTACACTGTTTGACTGTGTGACCTTCACTGTTGCACTTATAACAAGTAACAATGTTATTTCTTTTAGGCATACCTATTCTTTGAATCCACAAGTTCTGACCAAACCAGTTCTGACCAACCCTATTTTGACCAAATCTGTTCTGACCAAACCTGTTTTGACCAAGCCTGTTCTGACTAACCCAGTTCCTATTATTTGCTTTGCAATAAACTGCCTTATGCCCAAACTGATTGCAAGAGTAGCAATACCCATGAAAGAAATTACCACTTATGAAACTGTCATTTGCCTTCTTCACTTGAGCCATGCAATGTACAGCCATGTGACCAAATCTGTGACACGCAAAACATCTACCTTGAAACTTTCCATTATTTGACCTCTTAGGTTCTGAAGACTTCTTTTTCTCATTCTGAATTATGTTTTCTATTTCTGTGCATCTATCATTTAAGGACTCATGATCTGAAATACTTTCCTCATCAGAACTCTCTTCCTTTTGGAGTCTCTTACTAGACTCTCCAATTTGATCCTTGTGAGGCTTAACAAAACCAAGACCTATTTTATCTGTTGGATTTCTTTGACTTTGGATGAGAGACTTAACCCTTTTGGAGCTATCCTGAAATCTGTAGAGCTTATCCTTGTACTCTTTATTTTCTTCTTTCAAAGAAGCCATTTTCTGCTCTAACTCACTATACTCAAGAACCTTAGACTTCAACTCATCCTTGAGTCTAGCATTCTTCTTCCTTTCCTTTTTCAAAATACTAAGAGCATTAGCAAGTTCACATTCAAGATCCTCTATTTGATTACATTTTGAAATATCAAGGCCTTTTTCAGATTTCTTATCACTAGAGGTGCTACCCTTTTCAAAGACCATACATGCATCTTCCTTATCATTTTTTGAAGTATCCTCATACATACTAGCAACCAAAACATTATTTTTGCAATTAGCATCAAGGAGCCCACACTTTCCATATCTAAGACATTTTGGTTCTTCCTCCTTTTCTGATATGAACAAAATCTCATTTTTATAATCACCTGAAGAACTTTCACTATCACTACTAGAACACTTACTTGCTTTGTCAAGGTAGACGTTCTTCTTTTCTTGATTGTTGTGCTCATTTTTTATTATAAGAGTTGTATTGGCCTCTTCTAGTTGTTTCTTCAATGAAACAATCTCTTCTTTCTTTTTGCAGCAAACAGTCTCTTTCTCATTGATCTGATACCTGAGAGTTTCTTCACTCTTTTTGAATTCTTCTATTTTCAGCTTCAGATTGCTAACAACTTTGTTAGATTCTTCTTCATGTTTGCTGTATATACCAACTTTATTACTCATTTCTTTTGTCTGCATTCTTAAACCATCAATTTATTTTTCTAGCTTGCTGTAGTACTCTGTTTTCCTGGATGATTGAATTTCGAGATCTTCAAAAATTTTCTTGTAATCTTTTGCTTGAACTTTCAAGCTGGTGATTATATCTTCTGCATCCTCAACCTTTTTAACCAAGTCTGAAATCAGTTTTTGTTCCCAATTTGCTTTTGCATCACTTCCTTCTTCATCACACTCTTGTTTTGAATCTGTTTCTTTACCAATTTTGAACGGATCATCTTCATCTTCACTGCTACTAAACCCATGGCACTGACGTTCATTATGACCGAGTTGACCACAAACAAAACATTCTCTACCTTGTGAGCAATCAGCTGCAAAGTGATCGGTCTTCCCACATCTGGTGCAAAACTTTATTAATTTGGCTTGTTCTCCACTGTTTGATTCATCTCTTGAATCTATTTCCATTCCCAAAGCAACAATATTGAGATCATCTTCATTTTCTTTCATGACCCTGTGAGATTTCTTCTTCTTGTGTCTTATGGTTTTGCTTTTGCCTTTCCTTGCCATTTGTGTTCTTGTAAGATCTTCCTTCAAGCTGTCAAACTTTTCGAAGGAACCTTGCTCTGATACCAATTGTTGAACACAAGCTTATACTGAGAGGGGGGGGTGAACAGTATAAGACCTCTTTTTACTTTTCCTTTATACTTCAAAGCAGTAAAGCAATATATCCAAAGCAATATCAAAACAAAGCACAAGATCATCCACAAAGTGACACCAATTTTAACGTGGTTCACCCAGAAAGCCTGGGCTACATCCACAAAACTTTTCTCTAAAATTTATCTCAAATTTCTTTGGGAAACCTTCCCAATTACAATGTTTATGGGCACCAACCCAAAGGAGACACCAATCCCCTAATCTCAAATTCATGGGCACCGACCTTTTTGAACCTGCGATGATAGATGGTTTGAAAAATGTGCTTCGAGGACTCGCGAATTTACATGTTGCTCATATATATCAATGACATTCCTTCAATCAGTCATGGCTGCGCACTGCTTGCTGTAGATCCAACACCCGCGACACTCTGGCTTTCAAACGACGATTTGGCTCCCTATCCTTCGTTCCTCCTGTTGGGGTTTCCAGGTTAATGTTTGCCCATCTTTGTCAAAAACAATCAATCAATATCATCAAAAATCTTCTCTCGAAATGTCATACAGATGATTTTAGAATGTGCTCACTGCGTGGGTCAAAGGGCTCGAATGCTTATTCATATCATGACGTTCGAATCACCACTGCTGCCCTTCCGTGATGTCACCTATCTCCTTCGCTGGCACCGGGGCTTCGAAGACAGAATCGAGAAAAGCTCGTCGATCAAAATCGAATTCATTTCCCCCAAATATTAATGAGATCCATTGCCTCCTTTTATATGCACTAAGATGCATTTCAAAACACGTCGGCCCTTTTAATTTAATTTAATATTTTAATTTAAATTTTAAATAAAATTTAAACTAAATATTTAAAATTAAATATCTTCATCACCGGGGCATCTTTTTCAACGAAACGAAGAGCCAACTTGGGTTTTAAGAAAAACCCATTTCAAATCTGTTATCCATGGTTTTAAATAAAACCTTTTATTTTGACTACCTTGGTTTTCACAAAAACCCTTTCGCTTCTTGACATCAATGACAACATCAACACTTGAGCAAGGGCAATGTACCCAGGGTACCCAAAATTGCCAACAATAGCAATACCCCATCAGAAACACAAGACCTGCACCCAATAGATCACCCAACGATATATTTTTCCTAGATATCTATCAACAGTGGGTGGGATTCAAATTCCAGTATCGACGAATAGGTGCATGAGATCCAAGATACATAATCAGAGCACTCTTGTTCGAGCGACGTTAGCAAAAATAAACCCCTAATCTATATAATGAATATGCTTCCCTTTAGTCACTCAAGCACACCCCACATAATTTGAATAGCAGAATAACACAGGATGACTTAAGAGACTAAAGAATTGAATATTCATACATTCAGTAAAGAACAAGAGGACGCAACTAGAGACCAAACAGTGCAAAATTTGTATTTACAGAGGGGAAACCTTACATAAGAATTGTAATGGCTAAAGAGCCACCCTTAGGAATGACTAACATTCCACTATTTATAATTATATTTACATCGGTTTCAAAATCTAAACATTAATGGTGGAAGGTGGAAAGATGGATTTTGTAGTTGACGAGCATTACCCTAGCACACTGCTCCACTAGAAAACATCGATCTTCAAGAAGAGTGGTAGGTGCTTTTGGAACAATATGGACCCTTTGATCTTTTGATTAGCTCATTATTGCTCTATTGCCTTGTCCCTCCCTTCGACTGGTGATCCTTTGATTAAGGCAATAAATGATAGACACTGGAGCACCTTGGGAGTATCATGTCAGAAATCCATCGCTTCTACGTACATTGTTAGGTACCCAAACTACTACAGTTGCATGTACATATTTTGTTTGAGTTTTAGGTGATGATAGAAATTCTACGTGTTGGGCAGGCGCTTTATTTGCTTTTTTTTTTGCCCATGGGGTTCTAGGAAGAGAGGGTGGGTATTTCTTTGACGTACCGCCCCTTTCACGCTCATATTTCTTACTCGATATGGGTGGGATTCTATCTTCTTCCCAATAGCAGGGTTGTACAATTTGTCCGCCATGGTAGTCTTTTGAAATGTTTGCCCAACAAGTTGGGTGGGATTTTCGGGAAGTTTCACCCAAAGTTTTAAGGGCGGGTGTTCGCCCGCTCTTGTTGCCTGCCTTGCTTGATTCTACCACCTACCTGTTGGTTTGGTTCACCCTACGACTGTTGCTGCTACTTCGACATCTTCCACTCATCCATCAATACCTTCAAAATTTGGCAAACTCCTTGAAGAGAACCATCATATTTGCAAAAAAAGGTGGGGTGCAAAATTGCACCCATAAGAACCATGTACCACCTGGGCCTAAGAGCATTTCTATCCCACTTCTCGATTCTCTTAACCGTTGTCTACCTCTGATTCATCCGCCCCTTTCACTGGTTATTTGCCCTACCTACTACTCCCATCAACTAGGTCTGAGCAAAATTTGTTGTTGCTCATCACCATCGCTGCTTCCAGCTTTGTTTGCTATTTTTCTACCTACTGTGCGAAAGGATTTTTGTTATGCAACCCACTACACACTTGCGTCTTATGTATGCTTTATTACTCAAATCATTGCAGTTCGTTGCTTTAGATTTTTCATTGCTCTTGAAGACCTTGTTGCACTGTAGCCATTATCGAAACTTGTGCGTCCATCGTTGTTGAATATTCGTGATTCACATCCTTACACATATAAGGACATATAATATGTTTTAATGGCATGTAATACTGATTTAGTTAGCTACACTCTTCTTGCTAACGATAACTATTTACCTTTCCATAACAATAGTTTATTCTAAATTTATTTATAACTGGATTAATTATATCCTCTTTCTTCCCTCAAATAAAGTCATCCCTAGATAAGTTGTTGGCAAATTTACCTCCTCCATTTGAAGTAACCTGCAAATCCATGCTTTAATTCTAGTTGGGGTGTTTAGAAAGTAAATTTTGGATTTTGTCCTATTAAATTTTTGCCCTAAGGCTCTTTTATATTCATTTAACAAGTTATTCCAAGCTCTACCCTTGTTTATCCTTGCCCTCCTAAAAAGGATTGTATCATCTACAAATTGTTGAGGGGTGATGTTGTCAATGCTATTACTAGCCTTAAGTCCACTTATTATCCCATATTTGTTAGTCTTCTTCAAGTTCCTATCCAATACCTTTGCCATAATAATGAACATATATGGTGATAGAGGATCTCCTTGTCTAAGACCTCTCTTAGCTTTAAAATATTTTGTTACTAACCCGTTGACCAACACTGAATATGAAATTGTAGAGACTATCTCTAATCCACATGACCTATTTCTTCCCAAATACAAACTTTAATAATATTGCAAAAATAAAATCCCATTTAAACCTATCATAGGCTTTACTTATATCAGGTTTTAGGATCATTGCTCTCTCTTTTCTTGAAGTTGTTGAATGCATGAGCTACTATGATCCCATTCATAATTTATCTTCTTTTCACAAATCCTCGTTGCTCTTCTGAAATAATTTTGTCTAACAATGGTCTTAACCAATTCATGATCAACTTGAAAATAATATTATATACCATATTACATAGGCTTATGGACCTAAATGAATCAAACAATTTTGCATCCTTCTTATTTGAAATCAATATAAGATATGTTGCATTTATTTTATCAGGTATGAATTGTTTTACCCTAGATTGTTCCACTGCCACCAATAAATAATGCTTCACTATATCCCAATTATGTTGATAGAATGTTATAGAGATCCATTTGCACTTGGGGATTTATCCTTATCAAAAGAGAAAAGAGCTAAATGAACTTCTTCCAGAGTAATAAGCTCCATCAATTTTCTATTGTCTTCATTTATTATAATTAAAGGTACTTTTGCAGTAGTTTATCATTAAAAAATTCAATCTCCTCCAATCCTAGAATATTCTTGTAAAAAACCTTACCTTTTTTCTGATTTCACTCTAGTCTTCAATCCAAACCCCTTCTACTCATTTAATTCTACTAATTCTAGATGTTGATCTTTGTACTATTGTCATATTATAAAAAAAAAATTGTATTTTAATCTCCTTTTAACCAAGTTTGTCTCAATTTTAATAGCCAAAATTTCTCCTCCTTACTCAAAATATTTTGATATTCACTAAGCAACTTCCTTTCCTCTGAGCTTGGATTATTATGATCATCTTTTTGGAATTTTAAAATTTATCTTTTGGTTCTTTCTTCTTAAATTTTTTTTCAAAAGTGTTCTTGTGCCATTATTTTAATTTAGATGTCATTGGTTTAATTTGTTTTGGAAGTGTATACAACCCACCATTTCTTGAAGAATTCCATAGTTGTGTTATCATATCAACAAATTGAGAATGGTATTCCCACATATGCTAATATTTAATATATGATCTTTTATTGAATTCACTTACCACCATTTTAAATTTTATTGGCTAGTGATATGAACCAATCCTTATCAAGGTATTAATTTCAACGCAAGTCCCTTCATCTAGCCAACGATTTACGAGAATGCACCTGTCTAATTTTTTTGCTATTAGGTTTTGGCCTCTCCTATTGTTGGTCCATGTATAGTTGTCTTCTTCAAACTCAACCTCCCATATTATTTTGGATAAAAGCTAAGAAATCTCTCATACTTTGGGTTAATATCCTAATATTTTCATCCACCTTTTTTATCGCATTAAAGTCTCCTATGAACATGAATCACTTTCTTGGTTTTTAATTCTCATAAATACTTCAATCTCAATCCATACTTCTAATTCACCTGATAGAGTTATAGGTCCATAGACATTGAAAAATATGAAATAAATATCTATAAAGTAGCATGTGACTAAAGAGGCTATCCAATGCCTAGTTTTATGAATGGTTGCACAAAAGGTTCTAATAGGATTCTAACATTTTAGAATTCCCCTTATTGCTCCTTCATAATCCACAACATCCCATTCACATCTTGCCCATACTTTTTCATAGTTTTGGAAACTTCTTCTTTTTTCATTTTAGTTTCCTAGACACAAATAATATCAGGCTTATTACTTAAACATAGGTCCCTAATACACCTCTGCTTTGAGGGGGCATTACCACCCCTTATATTCCATGAGATGGTAATCATGTCTCATTAGGGGCTACTAGCCCTGCCTACAAATTACCAATATCATTTTGTTGTTTAGTAAACATAAGTTCAACCAAGTTAGTTTGTGTTCCTTTCTTTATGTTTGCTCTTGTTTCCCTAGATCTTGCTTGATAATTTGAGGGTTTTCCTCTTTTTCCCTTGTTTGTATCAGAAGTAGGTCTTATTATTCTATTCCTCAATATTCTTCCACAATGTTCTTTTTCATTATATTTATCCTCTCCTGGATCTACTATATAAGTTTTTGACTTGTCCTACTCATTTTCGAGTATTTCCTTATTAATGGTAGAGGTATTAACATCTCACACTACATTTTATCTACTAGTTTTATTCTCTTAAATTGTGCATGGAAATTCAAGAGAGTCTTCAAAATATGATGAGACACATTCCTTAGATTCATCGGGAATGATCTTCCCTAAATAAGGGGTCATATTAAATAGATGATTCCTTATTAATATTTTGAAGATGTTGTATCACATCGTCTAAGCTCTGGCCTTATTTTTCTTCATAAAGCCTCAAAAGAATTGGTATTTATTCCAATATCCTTCCTTACTGGTCTCCATTGTTTATTTACTTTCATTTGTCTAGACCTATTTTTTGAAAGTTGAAAACCATCCTCATCCATGTCCATTTGTAAGTTTCTCTTGTAGTTTTCTACATATATTTCTGCTAGACTCTTCTTAGGGCATGATATCTCAATATACCCCACCTCATGATATATTCTACATCTAAAAGCTATGTTTTCATAATTTATGGTTTGTGTCCACAACTTACCCCTATACTTAAGAATGATTGATTATAGTAAAGGTTTAGTGATATCAATCATGACCAATATCCAAGCATAAATAGCCAAGAATCCATCTTTTGTCTTTTTTTGAGATCTTAAAGAATTATCCCAAAGTGTTGCCAATTGCCTTGAAGGTATCTATTTCCCAAAATTCAATGGACAACCCATACATCCTAACCCAAACTAGTACTAGGGATAGATTTATATTTTTAGGTGCAAAGCCTTCATACCAACAAGGAAGAGTCCTACTTTTCTCATAAACCAAAGACCTCTTTTTAGAATTCTATCTCTTTCCTCCATGGAACAAAAAATGGCTAAGAAGAAACTTTTGGGAAGAAAGGATGGAATCACTTCTAGAGACTTCCAACTCCTATCAATCCATTTTCTCAAGTCCGAAGCCCCTAGCCAAGACCCATTAAATTTATCAAAAACTATTGTATCTTTGAGAAATGAGGATCACCTCTCTATGAGGCCCTCACTAACCTCTACTACTAGGGATGAATATAAGTATTTAACTGTATATCGATTTATGGGAAGGAAAATATAACTCAAAATCTACTAAAATTTACAAAAATATCCTATAGTGATTATAATATTTGATAAAAAAAAACTATAATAATTTACCTGCAAAAATTCTAAGATAAAGAAGGGGAAAAATAAACTTAGCTAGAAAATTCTATGCCTAGAAAAAATGTCTTGCCTCACTAATGCACTATCCCTCCATTGCTCCTCCCATCATCGAAACCCTGGATGAAAAATATCTGCATTTTTTTTTTTTATGACTTGAAAAATCATCACTGTCCTTGTTTCAGATGATTGACTTCATAGGGTTGTATATCCCTCAATATTGCTCAAATTCCTTCATATGACCACTTATTTTAAGCTCTTCAAATTTTGATAAATTGGTCCAATAATAATATAAATCAGACAACCCTTAACAAAGATATAGCTTTTAAAAATAAGATATTTAAATTTTTTTTTACCATAATGTTGCCCTAGTTTCGAACGACTGTCTAAGTTTCTAACTTATGAAAGTTTTATAGATTAAGCAATACTCATGTATTATATTTTAGTTTATTAATTTTAATATTAAAAACTATATAAAACATATATATTTTAATTTGTAAGATATTTTCTTTAGGACATCGTAGTACTATGGCTTTGGCCTTTCATCTAAAAGACCTAAGTTCAAACTAAAGCGGGATGTGTGAGAGTGTATTTTTTTTAATTGTTTATAATAGTAATTAAAATCATTATTTTTTGATGTGATTAAAGTAATTGCTCATAAATTCAACATGGTTTTTATGCCTTAAGAGGTGTCCTAAGCTAATGTGGTTGCTTAAGTAGTTAGAGTTTTGTCATTAATTGAATTAATATCTATATTTATATAAATAAATATAAAGGTAAAGGTAAAGTAGATTTTAACTTCTATAAGATCACAGGTCATAGTAGACAACCTTTATAGAGGATGTTATTTACCTAATATATGTTGATCAAACTCTAGTTACCAATGTATGGTATATTTATATCCCCATTGGATTTGAACCTTCAACCTCTTATTTGGAGTTTTTTAGTCTCATCACTAGGCACACCCATTTAAGGTAAAAATTATGGTTCTAATCTTCCCAGGATATATATATAATTGGGAATATATTGTAAAGATTAAAAAATAATAGTTTTTTATGTCCACAAGACCATAGGTTATATGAAACAACCCTTATAGAGGATGTTATTTATCTTATATATTTATCCAACTAAACTTTGGTTAATAAATTATGGTGTACAACTCTACTCTCATTGGATTCTAACCTTGAATCTCCTATTCAGAGTTCCAAAGTCTTACTATTAAGCCTACTCATGTTATTGTACCATAGTCATATTTTTTACAATAAAAAGGCTCTGAATCTATTAAACTTGAGAAGAGATTACAATACTTACAATGCTTGACCACAAACAAAGGTAACTAAGACCTCGATCAACTCACCCATGGAGCCAACAATGTTTGGCCACCAATCTAGCTAACAAAAATATACAACTCTAAAAGGCCTGGAACAAAAACAACTACAACACATGTGAGAAGCTGACAATTCCTCAACTCACAACATAGACAAAAACAAAAATACTAGAAACCTCACAACCAACTCTTTCCTCCAAATAACTGCACTCTATCCCTGAACAACAAAGGACAACAAATAGCCTAACTAACTGAGTGAAGAAAGTTCTAGAGAGTGATTCTTTATTTTTCAATGATCAATTAGAGCAATGGTAAATTTGTAGATTTTTGATAGTTAAGTGTGTGATTGTCTTTGCTAATTGATCTGCATCCAAATTAAACTCCCTATAAACATGATGAATTTGGAAGGACTTAAAGAACTTTGTCAATCTAATCACTTCCTCTTTCATGTCTTTAAGGACCAAATCATTAACTTTCCAATTTTTCCCTAAGGATTCTATGATTAACTTGGAGTCACCCTTGACAAAAATCTCTGTGATATTTTCTTGCAAAGCAATTTTCAATCCTCTCAATAGAGCTACAATTTCTACGTAGTTGTTTGTGTTCAACCCTAACCCTTCATAAAAGCAAATGACCTTTTCCTGTAAGGGCCATACTAATTTCCCCCCTACCCCTGCTCTACCTAGATTTCCAAGAGAAGATCCATCAAAATAGAAGGTCACCACAAATTCTTCTATGGTGTTAATACCTATTGTTTGTCTTGGAGGAGCAGACTATTTTAAATTCAAACCAAAGACCTCCAAAATTTCTTTTTGCTCCCTAGAACAATGTGCAATTGCCAGTACTTTAGTTGGAAATAAAATAGTAGCCTGTTCACTTACAGATCTGATTAAATTTACCCATATTCTTCCTGAGTTTATGACCTGATCTCTAAAGCATTTGTCATTTCGAGCCTTCCATAACTGCCACATCAAGCAAAAATCCATAGACCTGCATAGTTCTTTGATCGGTAAGTAGTTAGTCATTTGATTCAACATATCTATAACATCCATAAAGTAATTTAACTCCCGAGCAGGGCATTTAAAGAGCTTTATCAACTTGGTCCATAGATCTGCTAACACTGAACAATTAAAGAGCAGATGATTTAGAGTTTCTCCTTCTCTTTCACAAAGGTGACATCTGTCTAGACCAATCACACCCCTCTTTCTTAGATTCTCAGCTGTTAGAATCACACCATGAGCCACCAACCATCCAAACATCTGTATTTTTGGAACCACCCTGGACTTCCAAACATGCTCCATTAGCACCTCTAGGGAATTATCTTGGTTGTCCTGAGCAGTTAAGAACATGTACACAAATTTTGTTGATAGATTCACTGGTCTTTCATTCTCCTTCCATGCTGGTAGATCTTCCCCCTCTTGGAGAAAAATTCTCCTACTACCCAAGTGCTCTTTTAGATAGTTAAAATCATCTTTCAAATGTTCTGGATAGAGGTTTTCCAAATCTATTTTAAAGACACAATCTCTCCACCCTGTTGTGTGGGTCATTTTCATAAAGAAATCCTTGACTTTGTAAATGTTTTGTTGTAAGAAATGAGTCCTAATGTTGTTAAGATCTGTAAATGTTTCTAGGGGTTTGGACCCAGCCAAGGACTAGGTGAAAATATTTAAATCACCTTCTTTCACCACCCAAGTCAGATTCTCCTTAATGATCTTCAACCCTGTCAAGATGTTTGACCAAATTTTGGTACCTCTCTGTTCTGGATTGAGGTTCAAAAGAACATCTTTTGGTCTACCTCCACCACAATATTTCTTCAATAAAATGTTGGCCCAAGGAGCCTCAGAGTTGAGCAGCATTCTCCAAGCAGTTTTAGTGGCTAAATATTGGCCAACTTTGTCAAGTTGTCTTATCCCCAGACCTCCAAACTTTTTGGGTCTACAGATCTTAGACCAATTCACAAGATGAAATTTCTTCCTGCTAGTTTTGCCTCCAGACCAAAGAAAACTTTTGAATTCTTTTTCCATTTCACTTATTATAGTCTTAGGAGCTAAAAGTAAGGACATCCAATAAATCGGGATTGCAGACAAAGTTGCCAAAATCAACGTTCTTTTACCTACCAGGTTCAAAATTTGATTTTCCCAACTGCCTATTGTTCTTTTAATTTTGTCTACAAGGCAAAACCAGTCCATAGCTTTATGGTTGCGAGTTATGATAGGAATGCCAAGATACTTGATTGTGGAATTGTCTTCTCCTTCTTGGAATTGTAGAATTCTGCAAATTTTCCTCTTTGAATGGAGTGGTGTATTGAGGAAAAAAATGATACTTTTTTCTTTATTTATCACACTCCCAGAAGCTGAAGTGAAATCTATCAAAATGTTTTGGATAGCCTTGGTTGTTTGAATGCTAGCTAAACCCATTAACAATGTGTCATCTACAAAGAGGAGATGAGAGGTTGCTTTCACATTGGTAGTAGCACTTAAACCCTAAAAATTATGCTTTTCTTGACTTACTTGGAAGGATCTGCTCAACCCTTCTAAGACTAAAGTGAACAAAAAGGGTGATAAAGGGCATCCTTGATGAATACCCCTTGATGTCTCAAAGAAGGAGGATGGGCCCCCATTTATTAGAACTACAACATTTGGATTACGTATGCATCCTTGCACCCAATTTTTCCATATATCATTAAATCCCATTTTCTTTACTTTTTTTATTTTTCCCCCTTCTTTGGATTAGGGGGGCCCTTGATTTTTTGGTTTTTTTTATTTATCATGTAGATTCTTTGGTTGGGGGGGCCTTTTTTTTGTGTTTTTATTTATCAGAATGTAAAGTTTCTTGAGCTATTACAATATTATCATGTATGTGTCTACCTAGAATGAATCCACCTTGTTCCATCGAGATCAAATCATTTATGAAGGGCTTCAGTCTATTAGCCATTAACTTGGTTATTATCTTATAAGAGGTATTGCAAAGAGAAATAGGATGAAATCTATCAAAGGTTACTGCATCTCTATTTTTAGGAATGAGTGCAATGAAATAGGTATTGATAGCCCCTAAAACCGCACCATTCTATCTAGATTCTTCAATCATTTTGACCAAATCTTCCTTTATGATTTCCCAATAGGCCTTATAGAAATTAACCTGAAAACCATCAGGTCCCGGGGCCTTATCCAAGCTCATACTCTTGATTGTCTCATAGACCTCTTCCTCTGTAATGGATTTCTCTAGTTCCTCATTCATTTGTAGTGTGACCAATTTTGGTATGCAGTTGAGAATTCTTTGTTGAGCTTCTTCATTGTTTTCTATCCCCTCATTTAAGAAAGACTCAAAATAATTGATTGCTTCCTTCTTAATTAAGTCTTGATCTTTGACCTCCTCTCCCTTTGAGTTCTTAATCATGGAAATCTGATTGACTCCCCTTCTTTGACTAGCTACCTTGTGGAAGAAGGATGTGTTTGAATCTCCTTTCTGAAGCCAAATTCTTCAAGATTTTAACCTCCAAACCTGCTCTTCTCTCTCCTCTTCCTTATCAATGATTTATTTCCATTTTTGCTCTTCCTGGAATAAATCATCTTCCCAACCTTCCTCCAAGGCTTTTTGCTCAGTTTGAAGTAATTTTTCTCTTGCCATTCTCACTTGTTCTTGTTGCTGAGATCTGATATTTTGAGTCCATATCTTTATACCTCTTTTTACATTAAGTAGCCTCTTATGAAATTGATACATTTGAGACCCATGATTAGGGGCACCATTGTCCCACCAGAATTTGACCCAAGGGAGAAACTCTTCATGCTCTATCAACATGGGTAGAAATTTAAAAGGAGTATTTTTTACTTTCAAAATGAATTGAAGTTCAACAACCACTGGCCAATGATCAGAGCTAGTGCTTGAGACTACCCTTGTTTCCACAATAATGGAGTCAGTAATTAAGCTTTCAGATAATAGAAACCGGTCCAACCTTTCAACAATCATCACTTTCCCTTTTCTTCTATTACTCTAGGTAAACCAACCTTCTTTGGGTGGAATGTCAATGAGTTCAAACTATTGAATTCCCCCAATAATTTTGGATCGTACTTGATCATTGTTGTTGAACCATCCTCCTTTCTTTTCATTCCTATCTAGAATCGAGTTGAAGTCTCCACCCAGAATGACATGCTGATTTTGTAGAGACTCCACTAGATTCCACACTTGATGCCACATTTCAAGTTTGGCAGCAGTATTGTTAGGTCCATATATGTTGATTAAATTGAAAGTTAACTTTAGAGATGTTTCAAGGAATTTTAAACAGATCCAATTGCTTCCTAATCTTGTTTCCATAATTTCAAAGGTATTGCTTTTCCACATAATGGCTAAACCACCTGACTGCCCACTTGCACTGATTGCCACTATTTTACTACCTTTCCAAATCTGATCTTTCACCTGTATAAAATCTTCTTCATTCATCTTTGTCTCTTGTATCATGATAATATCTGGTTTTTCTTGGCTGATTTTTCATCTCAAAGATGTTCTTTTTTTAGGGGAGCCAAGACCCCTAATGTTCCAAGAAAGGAACTTCATTTAGCTAATTTTTTCCCCGCTCTCATCTTGAGTCCTTTGTCCTCAAGCGTGAGTTGGGTCCCATCAGCAATCAATTCACGAGTTTGCTTCTCCCGCATTGTTTTACTATTGGGTCTACCCACTGTTTTAGGTGTGCCTCCTGTATCTATTTCACATTGTGTTTTTTGGGGAGCCGTTTCAATGTCATGAATAGTTTGAGGTGACCAATTTGAATTGTTCACATTATCTAACTCAAAATTATTCTCAAAAGGGATAAATTTAGGGAAAGAGGAATTCAAACCTGGAACAAGAGATGTTTGTCCAGATTCTATAATGTCGACCCACTGCAAACTGAAGTCACTTTGTGCTCCCTCTTTTTCTGTTGCTTTTTTATTTATAGTTTCTTCATTTAGATCCTCTTTGATTCCTCCTTCATCTGGTTGAGTCCCTTTGTTGAGACTATCTTCAACTATGTCCACTTCAGATCCCCCAAACTGCTGTAAAGCCTCGAATTTGTTGAAGTTTTCCTTTTGAAAATTTTGTTGTGAGGTGAACAACCCTGGTTTGTTCTATCTCTATCCTCTTTTGTTGTGGACCTACTGGTAACCATCCTTATTAATCTCTTTTGCTTGATGTTCTGCTAGAGGGATCTTAGGACAATAACGGGCAAAATGGCCATACTCATGGCATCAAAGACATTTGAAAGGAAGACATTCATAATCTAATTTTTGTTCAATCTAGAAGGAGTCCACATTAATCATTACTGCTTCTGGTAATCCAATTTCAATGTTTACCTGGACACAAATGTGGGTCACTACCGAATTTGCACCATTGCTCTCTGCACCTTTGATGAAGGTCCCCAATTTATTACCTATTTCCTCCAAGACTGAGTTCTTTCTCAAAAACCTAGGTAAAAAGGGTAAACGGACCCAAACTGGCACTTCCCTGGGGTTCTCCTCTAATGGATTGAAATTGATATGCCATGGGGCTAAGTACAAACCACTTCTACTCATGAAATAAGGGCCCTACTCAAACACCTTTTCTCTGTCCTCTAGGGAACTAAAAATAGCTATGAAAAAGCCCCTACCTTCCATGGAAATTTCAATGCTTCCTTGCACCTTTGGCTTCCAATTGACATCAACCCAAGCCCTAAGTGTAGTATCTCTAGGCCACATTCCACAGAAATGACCAATCAGTGCTTGGTTCTTCAAAAGAACAATTTCCTCATTGACCTCTTGGATTCTCACTTCCATTGATGGATTGCCATCCAACTTTTTCACAAAGACCTAGTTTTCCTTCCTCTTTTCTATCGATTTTCCTACCTGAGATCTTTGAACCACCCTTTGTGCTTCAGACAAAGCCACACTTGATGAACCTCCTACATTTTGGGTTGGGAGGGGCACAACGACCCCTCTAGAAGCACCTTTCATAAGTTGAAGAGACCAAGAAAACACTGAATGACTCACAGACTTGCTAGGGTTTGCACCATCCTACCCAACCTTCAAGTCCCATCACTTGTTCATCCACGACATGCTATTATTACCATAGTCATGTTATACTATAGGCAAACATAGGTTATATGAAACAACCCTTATAGAGGATGATATTTATCCTATATATGCAACCAAAATTCAGTGACTAAAGTATTGTGTACAACTCTATCCCATTGGATTCTAACTTTGAACATCCTATACGGAAGTTCCAAAGTCTTACCATTAGGTCCACTCAAGAAGTTATAATATCGTCATGTTATATTACAAGTAAAACCCATTCCAATTGTCTCGACAGAGACACCACAATGGTAAAATTCATTGGGCTCTCTTAACAAAAATCCAAGTTTAATTCATGAGAAGGGTGGCCCCTGATATGCCCCTGCATTTCAACCTCTTAAAAAAACCATTCTAATTCCATATATCTAATTAAATATAGTAATAAACATGAATAGCATTAGTTCAATTAGTTATATTCCTCAAATTTTAAGGAGGGGACCAAGTTCAAATCTTGTCAAATCATACATACATAATTGTCAAGTTATTATAATACCATTATTATCATGATGTAATAAGAATGAAGCTTGTTTTGATTCCATATATATATAAGAAATGTATTAATAGACATTAAATGACATTAGCTCAATAAGATATATTCCTCAACTTTCAAGGAGGAGACCTAGATTCCAATCTTGGTAAGTGATACATGTAAAGTTGTTATAACACCATTATAATTAAAAATATATATTAATAAATAATAAAAATAATTATTTTGTATCTTTTAAAAGTTATATATAAAAGTAGATTTTGAGTTTGATATTAATACCATATACAAGAAAAGATAAAAAAAATGTTCATCAAACTTTTATTATAAAATTATACATTAATTAAACTTATTGATAAGGGGGGGAACTATTTAAAATTTAATTTTCTATTAAAAATAAATCATGTCAAAATTTTATACAATTCTCAAAGTTCTGCAATTTCAATTAAACCATATAACATTGATTACAAAAATTTGATTTAAGAATTCTTACCTTCACATTTATTATTATTATAAAAACATTAAGTAAACCCCATTAATACACACACACACATTTAATTTGAAAAGTATTAGCTTTCAAAGCATGTGTGAGTCAAGAGCAAGCCTCATTTTTTTCTTGTCTTAGAAAGCAAGTGTTAAAGGTGTGAGCAGGAAGCATGAGTAGGAAGTAAAGTGTGGACACCACTTCTTCTTGTTCTAGCTATTAGGAGAAACTCAAAAACTATGGTATTAATGTGAAGAAAATCTAGGTAACATGGCAAGAAAGTCATTTTTGGGTGTCCTCTAGAAGTATGGATGCTTTAGTTGGAAGTATGGATGCCCAAGTTAGCGACAAAAAGAAAATTAAATCTATGGAAAACTCTATCCAGGTAGTAGATACTACACCAAAGTGATTATCAAGGTTGATATGGTCATGATTATAAAAAATAAAGGATTAGTATGTAAGTTCCATGGATACTGGATAGGATTTTGGAGATTCAAAATTAGATCAGGTGGAAGTTGGGATTGAATTCAAATTACTCCATGAATCTTCTTTCAAAAAGTTTTTTCTCATTATCTTATCCAATTTAGAAATAAGAGATAAAATAATGGATGATGACCCTTCATTTAGGGGCAAAGATGCATTATATTTAAGACCATAGAGTGATAATATTTTTGTGGAGACAAAGACTATTAAAATACTTTTGTTGTGGATTAGGCTTTTTGGACTTCTTTATCAGCTCATCAATAAGAAGGTTATAAAGAACATCAACAATATTCTAGGGGATTTCATCTAGGAAAGACCAACTATTAAGGAGAGAATACATGTTGTATGCACTCGAATATGTGTTTCCATGGATATTTCAAAACATTTACCATAATCCATTATGATTAAATTTGAATCAAGAGAATGGAATCAACAAATGAATTATAAAAACATTGCATTCCAAGTTGTACATGTTATGAGACTGGACACATGGCAAGAGATTGCAAAGTGAAAATAATGGAGAAAGAGATGAAAATGCTTGGGCATCAAACAAACTTCAATATGAAATAGATGTCATACTAGAATATGGGTCAAATCAAGGATTTTCGACTCCTAAAAAAGTGACCAAAAGAACCTCTTTTCATCATAAAATAGCAAAGGCCATTATAGTTTACTCAAATCAATCATTAGAAGAAAATAATGACACAAGGGATGAGGAAGTATAATGTGTAAGTTTAAATTCAAGAGGATATAAAGGTGTGAAGGAATATGGGGAGGCAAATTTTAAAGTGAATGAGACTAAGGAGGTCAAGGTTAATCCAAGTGATAATCTTCATTTTCCTCAAATAACATAAAATGCTCTTATTGCAATGCAAATGAGAGCAACATAATAAAGAAATGCATATGGAGAACATGAATGGAAATTTAGGGTTTCCAAGGTAGCATAAGAAAATTAACACTATGGATAATCGTCCTTGTACTTCAAGGTTTATGGGGAAACATAAAGAAGAATGTGTTTATGAGGTCATTCCTTGCATTTCATATTATTTAGGGTAGCATAAATCTTTAGAAGATAAGTCTCATTATGAAAAATCTAAAAAAATATAAGAGATTGATGAAGATGAAAATATTGATCAAAATGGAAAAAGGAGAGGAAGGTCATAAAAGCCTGAACAAAGAGAAAAAAAAACTCAAAGGGATATCAATTTGGGAAACCAAATAAAAACATCATAGGTGTTAACAAGAAGTGGAGCTAAGCCTATGAACAAAAATAAAAAATGGTGATGAAAATAGTATCATGGACTGTTAGGGGTATGAATAAAATCCCTAAAATCATAAATATTAAGAAAATAATAGGTTGTTATAGTCTTGAGTTTATTTTAATACAAGAAATACACAATACAAAATTAAGTAGTGAATAATATAAGGATGCTTTTAAAAAGATTTGGAGGATGCAAGATTGTATGTCTTCATTTTCTATAGGAGGTTTTGTTGGTATTGCAAAAATATGGGACTAATGCAAATGAGATGGATAGTTGTTAGAAGCAAAAATTAATTGGGTTGCTCAACTATTTCATGGGAAAGAGGAAAACATCAAAGTTGGGGTTATAAATGTATATGCTCCAACTATAGTTACTCCTCATGAAATATATTTGAAGGATAATATCATATTTTTGTTAAACATAATGATGATTTATAATTGTGGTCTATGGATTCTTGGTGGTGACTTCAACACAGGTCTATCTCCTTTGGAATTAAAGGGTGGTACTTCTAGATGGTCTAAATCAATGCAAGCTTTTACTTTGTTTGTCAATTTAAATGGCCTTGGGATGTTATTCCTTCAAGTTTTCAATGTGCATGGGATAGTAGACACACAACACAACCTCATATAGCATGAATATTGGATAGATTCTTGTTATCTAACACATGGTTGCAAAAAGAGTATCCAAACTCTATAAATATTTTATTCTTACCAAAATTATATTATAAACCCATTATATTGACTTGTGATTTACAAAATAATGGTCATCCAAAGCCATTTTTCTTCCAATCTATGTGGCTCTAAGATCCTAATTTCTTCCATATGCTTATGTTATGGTGGGATGAAGCAAATTTTAAATGATCATGTACATACAATTTTGTTTAAAGGATGAAATATCTAAAGGGGCAAATGAAGATTTGGAATGCTAGATATTTTACTAACATTTTTAATAAAAAGAATAAAATTAAATCCAAGCTCAAAAATCTACAAAACACTGTAGAGATTAATGAAATAAACTAGGATTTTTATTTGTAAGAAACAATTACTTTTTTATTACCATAATACATTTAAAAGGGAGGATTCATATTGGTTTTGAAAATCCAGGGAGAAATGGCTTAAGGAAGGAGATATAAATACCATTTTAACTTTAAAGGGAAGAAATATTAAGGAAGAAGAAGATGTCAAGAAGGAAGAAATTAATTATTTTAGAAATATTTTTTTAGATATTGGGCAAGATAAGGAGGCACAATGCAAGCTTCTGAAAAAAAATCCATCAAATATCACATAGAGACAAAATGAAAGTTTGATGAAGAATATATCTATGGAGGAGTTACATGAAGTAGTTTTCTCTTTCCATCCTAACAAGGCACCTAACGTAGATCTATGATTTCCTACAATTTTCTCAAAAAAATTAGGATTTATTGAAAATGATATGCTAGTTTTGGTTGAAAAGTCTTGAAAAATGAAGGCTATAATAAATGAGATCAATACCACTTTAATTGCATTGGTTCCTAAGAATGGAAAGACAAAATACTTTGTTAATTTTTGTACAATAAGCCTTTGTAATATAATTTATAATATCATTTAAAAAATATAGGGTAAACAAGTTTCTAAATTGTGTTATCTTAGAGGAACAATGTGGTTTTGTTAATTGAATTCTTGATGGGATAATTAGTGCACGGGAGGTCATACCATCTCTTCATTCCATATAAACAATAGGTATTCTTATGAAATTATATATGAACAAAGAATATGATGAGGTTTTCTAGAGTTTTACACTTGGTACTTATTCTCAAAATTATTGGTTTTGATCAAGGTTGATGTAAATAGATTAATGGTGTTATAACACTCTTAAATATTCTATTTTGATCAATGGTTTTCTTGTTGGTTACTTTAATTACTCTCATGGACTCTACCAAGGTGATCCACTATCTTATTATCTATTTATTATTCTTGTAGAGGCATTAAAGAGAGCTTTCTCAAAGGCAAAAATGGAAGAAAAAATCATAGGTATTCAAGTTACAAAACATGGTCCCTTCTAATCTCGTCTCCAATTTGTTAATGATATATTTCTTTTGGGCCATCCCTTAGTTGGTGAGACTATAGATTTTAAATCAAAATTGTCATGCTATGAGAAGGTTACTAAATATTTGGTTATCACTATGAAATCTAGGATTTTTATTAACATTACCTTATATTGACAACAAATTACCAAGGATATTTTAGGATTTAAAATTGAATAGTTTATATCATCCTGCTTGAGCATTCCTTTGTCTCATAAAGGAAATAAAAAGGAGCTTTGGATATATTTTTTGGATAGAATGAAATATTGTTTGGCAAATTGGAAAGATAAGTTCTTAACCATGGTGGGAAGACTACAGCTTATAAAGACTATATTGCAATCCATACCTATTTATACAATTTCACTTTCAATATTTTAAGTAGGTATATCATCAAAAATTGATCAAATTGAAAGGTTTGTTCTTTGGAAAGGATGTGAGGAAAATTTAGGTTTCATCATTGTAAGTGAGATAGGGTTTGCAAAGAAAAGTGTTTGAGAATATTACATTATTTGAAACATGTTGATGTACCATTATGGTACAATTGTAAATATTAGTTTAGAGTGTGTATGGTTTATATTTTCCCTAAAGTATGTGTCTATGTATAGGGTGAGTCTAAGTATCATATAGTTGAGTATGCAAAAGACTAGAAATTCAAGAGTCATGAGATGTTTGTCTTATGTATAGAATAAGAAAGGATGCATCTCCTATATATGATAGGAGAGCAATAGTCAAGCATTCAAAAGTCATCTTCAAAGGTTATAATATGGAGACAAAGCTCTATGTATTGTATTTGAATATCATGTTATCTCAAGTTGTATGTTTGATATATCAAAAATATTATAAGTACTTTTGTCTAGTAATATTGATAATTTGTGATTTGTTTACATTGATATTAATATAATATTTCATATTATTTTTTATGATCCTAGAAATCTGGTTAAAGAGCTAATAGTGGTATCAAAGTCACCTTAAGGGGACACAACTATTTTTTAGTAGTATTTATTGCTAGTATCAAGGGAATTCTTCGATGTGAATCAAATATTTGATAAATGCAGAGACCACAAGCCAACATTGAGGTTCTATCCTTGAGATAAAAGTGTCAAAGTGCAAAGATAAGAAGTTCTAACCCAATCCAAAAGGTCTATGGGAAAGGATTTGAGTGTTGGTGAAAGTTGAAAAACGCAAAACCTATCATAAGCCATTGAAAAGGTCTTAGGAGCCATTTTGAGTTGGAGAATATTCAACCATATCCTGCCAAGAGCAAAAGCAACAACAAGAGAACATGGTCATATCAAGTACCACCAGAGGCACAATAAAAGGGGTCCAAGATTGGACTAGTCAAATGCTTCATTATTGAGAGCTAGAGAAACAAATGAAGTCTATGATTAGCAACATCTATGCATACCAAGACATGAAAAGCAACAATAGAAGCTTATGTTTAATCTTATGAGCATAACATATTTCCAATTTGTGAAGCAAAGAACCAAAGTGTTGATGCCAATTTTGAAGGTCGAAAGCAACTATACAATCCAAGGAAGATAAGACATCACTATAAGTCGTCCATGCACTTAAGGAAGTCTTGCACTACTTGAGGAAGTCGTTGAATGCAATAAGGATAAATTCTCCCTAGAATCGTGTGCATAATTTCAATCCGAGATATATTTTCTTGCCATTCATCCTGACATTTGCCCTAACAAGAAGTAAAATTCCAAGCATAGATGATCACACATAGATTAAGATAAGGACTTAAATTTTGAGCATAGATATTTATTTGGGCAAATTAAATTTTAATGCTTTCTAGTTATTGGAGTAATAAGGTTAAAATGAACCTTTAAAGTTTTAGTGCATAATTTGTTAGAGAATATTAAAGAATGATAAAGTTTTTTAATAAAAGCTTTGAGTTTTTAATCAAAATTTGGAGTGATAAGGACAATTGAAATTGATTTCAATTTTATTTTTGAAAATTAAAAATTGTTTGGATTAAAATATTGGAGAGATAAGGAAGTCTACTCCAAAATGAAACTTGATAAATTTGATTTGCAAATTATTTATTTAAAATTTGGGAGTCATAAGGTGTTCTACATCAAAGGGATAAGTCATGCCAATAATTAATAAACAATGGTTTAATATTTTTCAAGAGAAATTTGAGAAACCAATTGCCATAGTTGATAATAGGACATATGAGGTCAAAGGAGTAGGATATATTCTAATCAATTTGTCAAATACAAAAGGTGTAATCAACTATGTATAGTATGTGCCTGGATTAACTACTAATCTCCTCCAATATCTCAAATTATGGATCAAAATTTTGCAGTTGAGTTCAAAATTATAGACAACAAAAAGAAATGTCTTATTATTAAACAAGAAAAACTTATAGCCTTTGGTTATTATATAAATAGTCTATTTGTCCTACACACATTATCAAATGTTGCTCTATCAACAAGAATATTTTTTTTGGCTGGATAATAAGGGGTTGTACTCGAGTCCCCCACCTTGACAAATTACAACTCTCTTCTTAAGAGCTTGAGAGTTTATAAATAAATACACTTTTCATCTCAATTGAGATGCTATTTCTAGAAACCTACATCATTTTACATAAAATGTCTGAATTCTTGATATTCATTTTATGAATCTTTTCAATTTTTTGTATGAATACAATTTTTCTAGAATTAGCATCTTTCTTAACATTTTTCTATAGCAGCCTTCACAATGCCAAAACTTCACCTCTACTATCTATGCCTTGCATATTAATAGAGTAATATTTCCAAAATATCGCACTATCATAGTCCACTTTACCAAATTTGGATTGCTAGTTTTCTTCTTGAAACACAAGTGCAACCACAAAAATTATAATAAATAGTCTAAATGAAAACACATTGTTACAAAATAAAGCATATATTATCAATGGAAAACATTAAAGTAAATCTTAATAATTAATTGAATTAGGCAATCAACATTTTTTTATCAGCTTCAACTAAACTTACTACTTCCTCTAACCATGGAAAGGAGAATTTAACTTTACGATCCTCAATAAAAACCTCTCTATTGCCTAGATTGTTTGCACATTTGTTTCCTTCCCTTAATATATGTGTAAACCTGATTTCTTCAAAATCTTTAGCAAGATCTTGAATTTCCACAATTATCTCTTATATGTTCCATGGAGCCTTTGCTTTCCTCAAAATTGCATTTATTACTATGATAGAATCACATTTTATCCATACTCTATTCCACTTCATTTGTTTACATATATTCCTTCTAAAGTTGCCCAAGCTTCAACTTCATTATTTATCTTAAATCCACTATTAAAAGCATAATGAGACAAAATATCTCCTCTAATATTTCTAGTTATTCCTCCTCATCTTGCTAGTCTTGGATTTCCTTTAGATGCTCCATCAAAATTTAATTTAACCCACTCCACATCTGGTGGTTTCCATTTTATATTATTTGTCTTCTTTTTGCTTCTCTTGTATCCAACATCATAATTCCATTTAATGACTTGATTCCATCTATCAAGACTCTCTGCTTCTATATTAGGGATTGGGTGAGTTGATAGGGTTGGTTTAGACTCCTCTATGGCTAAACATATATTCCTTTTTATTACCTCTACATTGCTTTTCTTTCCTTTAAATATTCTTCTATTTATTTCTAGCCATATAGTCCAAAGTATTGCATCTTTTGATATATCCCATATTGTTTGTAAAGACTCACTTTTATAAGTGTTCTGCCATTGCTTTAACCAAATCTTCAATTATGCTATTCATCACCATGAATTTACCAAACATATTAAGAATCCATTGCCATAGATTCCAGACTATTGAGCAATGTCCCAAGTGATGGTCTATACTCTCCTCCTTTTTACAAAAAACACTTTAAGATGGGCCATGAAAACCCCTTTTCATAAGGTTATCCCAAGATAAAAAATTTCTATGAACAACTAGCCAAACAAACATTTTAACTTGGGGAATGCTTGGGCTATCCCAAATATCTCTCCATATTCTAGTGATATTATTATTTTTTTGGTTTTGTACATTATATCCACTTCTTGTTGTGTAATCTCCTAAGCTATTCAACTCCCAAATCAATTTATCCTTGGCTCCCCTTGAAATAATCACAGTTGTTATCTTTCTACTTAATTGCCTCTTAGCATCAATGTCTTGTATATTTGTAAAAAAATCTTCTTTCCATTTGTATCTTCCTTCCTGATCCTTGTGCAAAATGTTTGAAGCCCTATCACCATATTTATCTTGAAGTAATCTCATCCAAGGTTTCAAAATTGAATCTAATTTTAGTGGTTTTTTATCACACCAAGTATCCATCCAAATAGAAATATTTTCTCTAGTTCCCACCACCCATATTAAACCTTTAATCATATGATAAATAGATTTTTTTAAACCATTCCAAAGAGCAGAACCATGTGGTAGAGCAAATGCAATAAATATTAAACTTGGATCATTAGGATCAACATACTTACTTGGAATAATTCTTGCCCATTGTATTTGACTCTCTTTGTATAATCTCCAGATTAATTTTTCCCTAAGAGCTAAGTTTGCATCCGTAAGAACTCTTAAACCAAGACCTCCTATAGTTTTATCATTACACAACTTGCTCCATTTCACCAAAGGAAATTTCTTTTTATCATGTAAATCTGACCATAAAAAGGATCGCATAATATAAATTAAACTTTTTTTCAACTTATTTTGGCATAGAATACAATGACATTTAATGTTTTGGAATAGCTTGTAATACTGACTTAATTTATTGCACTCTTCTTGCTAACGATAACAATCTACCTTTTCAAGCTGGAAGTTTATTATGAACTTTACTAATAACTGGATTCCATAAATCTATCCTCATTCTCCCCTAAAGGCATCTCTAGATAAGTTGGCAAATTTGCCTCCTCCATTTGAAGCAACTTGTAAATTCTTGCTTTGATATTAGCAGGAGTATTAGGAAAAGAAATTTTGAATGTAGTCCTATTAAATTTTTGCCCTGGAGCTCTTATGTACTCTTTTACAAAGTTATTCAAATATTTGACCTCATTTATCCTTGCCCTTCCAAAAAGGGTTGTATCATCTACAAATTATTTATGGGTGATGTTATCGATGTTATTACTAACCTTTAGTCCACTTATAAGCCCATCTTTGTAAGCCTTCTTTAAGTTCCTGTTAGAGCCAAAGTTGACTCAACATCAAATACCCCTAAATTTGAAATTTTTGGTTTCAATGTTTTCACCCAAATTGTTGGTCTCTGTTGCATCCAAATTTTTGAAAAGTTGGTCTTCTAATTTTTGCCACAAAATGATGTTTGAAATTGTCCATTCAATTTTTAGTCCATGGTAAAATTTTTATAATCCTTGCTTAAATAATTGGAGGTCAAATATTAAGTGCTAGAAGAGGTTATCTTGGATGGATAAAGGGTCAACACTTTTAAAGAATAAATTACATTAAGGTATTCTCCCAATTTTGACCATTAAGATTCCATATTTCCCTAAGTAAAAATATTAAATCATTTGAAAACTAAGGTTTGATCCTTTATAGTCAAAAAGTCAACCAATGTGAAGAATCCAATTACCAAGGAAGATCCCCCTAAATGTTTGGTCCCTAAGAAAATCATCCTTTCCTAAGCCGAAGGAAATAATATTTCTAAATCCTAAGGTATAATAAAAATTAAATGATCAAATAACGGTATGCACCCCCTTTGTGGTAAAACACGTGCAACTCCTTTAATTTGGACTGACGCGCGTGGCCCCCCAGATTCGACGGGCGCGCACTCATGAACGACTCACAGGTTAAAACAATAATGCCACGGTCTAAATCTATATAATATAAATTATAATACAAATAAAATGTTATAACCTTATAAATACCCAAAGTGAGGGTCATGTGCCCCTTTGGTTAAATATTGGGCAAATCGCATGATCTAAATAGCATCGCTCGACTCTTGGTTAATCCGATGGAGCACACTCGCTAAGTTGCCCGAACATTAAAAGCCAAAATCTAATACGGGTTAATTAAAGTCAAAATGTAATTAAATGCCTTAATTAAATCCATCTTAAGATTTGATCCATGTAATCATGAAGATATGTAGTGTGCAACTCCATGAATCTCAACGATCATGCATGTCGGATCCTAGATCCGACAAAGCATGCTCTGCAACATGCATTCTTGTTAAGAGGGCAAGTCTTCACAAGTCAAATTTTAAACATGAGTCTAAGCATGCTTAAATCTAAATAATCAAGTGTTAAATCGAAATATTAATTAAATATCTGACTTCAATTAATATTAGGAGTAATCATGATTAACAAGGGTTTAATACATTGTTAAACATTCTCCCCTTTGAAATAATCAACGTGTTTGAAATTACCAAGGTATAAAGCAGAATTATAACATAAGGTTTTGCGTAAATTAAAAATGAGGGTAACGCGCTCCTTTAAAATAAATATCGTGCATCTTGCAGATCTAAATAACAATGCATGATCCCCATTTGATCCAATGACAAGTGCTCGTCGAAGTGGTCGGACGATAACAATCAAATATCCATAAACTAAATTTAAAGCATGTTAAAGCAAAGCTAATTACGATTAACAAGGGTTCTAAATGCATAATAAATGATTACCCCTTGGGGTAAAAAGCGCGCAGCTTTGAGATCTCGATGGTAGCGCTTACTCCTACCCAGATCCGATGGGGCGTGCTCCCAAAGATGCCCGAAAGTTAATACACAAGGTTTTATCAGATAATTAATCAAAGGTTTTATTAAGAATTAATATTCATGCATAATCATGATTAATGAGGGTCTAATACATTGATGACGACCCCCTTCTTTTCGGCTAACCCATGTGCATATCTAAGTAATTCAACGGGCGTGCATGTCCATTATTTGATCTAATGGTAAGCATGTGGAGAGATAATCAAACTTTAAAGTGCTTATGATTCAGTCAAAAGCTATTAATTTTTTTAATCACCGATCAAATTTAATAAATCAAGATTAATGAGGGTTCTAATCACGTCGATAATCATCCCCCCTTTGAGATAATGAGCGTGTCGAAGACTACTAATATTTAAACCTAATTTTTTCAATCAATTAATTATTAACCTAAAGGTTTTTTGACCTGATTGCTCAATGTTAACTAAAATGAAGTATACATTTATCATTGGACTAACGACTATGCAGGTTTTAGGATCTCGATGACAACACGTAAGGTGAACTAGATCTAACGGTAAGCGATCTCCTAGGTGCTCAGATTTTAACTGGCAAATGTTTTGCCTAGACGCCTTAATTCTTGATTAACCATTGATTAATTTTAAGATAATCAAGTTTAGGCAAGGGTATAATACATTGTAAATTTTCCCCCTTTCGAACTAATCAACGTGCAGTTTGATAAATCTTGATGGACGTGCACCTTCTTGAGTAGATCTAACGACGAGCGCCCAGAGAGGTGATCGATTTTTAATGATATATGTTTTTGTAAACATTATGAATATAGTTTTGAGCCTTGTATGGTCTAAGTTAGATTTAATAAAAAATTAAAGGATTTAAAATATTATTCGAAGATTAAATTGCTTCTAATATGTTATCCACGAAGATAATGGAAACCAACTTTTAAGGGATAAATAATTTTTTTACACAAAGCCATCTAATTAAAAGGTAAATTTGTCTAAGGTCTAACCATGGATTATCTGTTCTAAATAAAAGATAAAAGATTGATTAAATTAGTTTGCCTAAGTTAGGATGATTTAAATGAAATTGAAATTTCTAAAGGTCCAAAGGTTGAATTTATATACGTAGGTGGTAGATTTTGAGCTAACCCCTTTGCAGGACCAAGGTGGCAAAACATTTACAAGACATTTCTCGTGAAAGCCACTATCAACCATAATCTTAATATCACGTCAGAAGGAAGTGCAGTCCAATGACAAATGAAAATTTTGTAAATGATTGAAGGTACACAAACCAAAGTCCTCATGGACGTACAGGCCGAGGAAGATTGCATACCATAACTATCCATTTTAAAAATAATGCAATGGCAGACATCTATTGGTTGAATTCAAAAGGCTATTGGTGAAGCTGCATTAATGATACTCCATGTGAGATTGATGAGGCCACTCCACCCTCAAGTACTTAAAACCCAACTCTTGAACGTTACAGCCACCCTAGTTATCTTAAGTGAGAATTCATAGAGCAAAAAAATTGGTGTTGGTGAACAAAAAATTAGGAGAAAAATCAAAAGAGTGTATTTTTGTGAATTGAAGTGTTTTTTGAAAACAAAATGGCTGCCTGGGGAGTTGCCTTCATGCCAAAGGATACTAAAGAGGCAGTGAGATTTTTCACCGACCAGTTTGCCATATGTTGAGCTCACTAGAGAAGCAGCTACTGGAACGGGGTTCTATGATTTCTCTAAAAAGTTTGGACCAAACAAGAAGCTCACTCCGGTCCAATAATATAAAATTGAAGATACTTGTATTTGAAGCTTTGCGCCCACAATGGAGAATTCACAATGTGCCCCATGTATGCTATCTGAATTGTTCTTCAAGGCCTGAAGATCACAAAACCAGGGCATTCCCAAGAGCAATCAATGGAACAACAATGTAGGGAAGCTAATATGTCCTAGAGTATACTACTTTTTGAACTTGATGACATGGTTGGCGGTGGCCTATGATGAGAACACAAAAACTATCCGAGATAACAAAGATCGACCAGTGTTTGTGAAAAGGATTGAAAATCCAACTAAGAGTTCTATTATTTACAAATCATTATATAGGCACTAATGGCCCAAAATACATAACCAACCCATGAAATCATGGATTTGATTCACACGCTTAACCCAAAAGCTACAAAGGTGCAAAGAAGAATGCACGTAAACTTCTAAGTTAAGATTGCTAACTAGAAGATCCATTTTAGCTAACTTGAAGCTCACACTTCCTACTTTGAGTTCACACTTGCTAACTAACACTCTAAAAGAAAACTAGAAGACAACTAGTACCCACAAGTGCATGTGAGAAAGAGACTCACTTACAATATCAATTTGCTAGAAATAAACTAAGCAAACCTAAGCTAGGAACTACTAGAGGGGTCATATGAAAGATCATACATCAATCCTCATCATGCATCCCCACAATAGAAGCATTGGACTCCAATGCTTTCAAAAGAATAGGAAAGTCATGGGACATCTGATGAAAAGAAATCCAACGAGCCTGATGCGGCAGCTGTCCTCACCGAGCCACAAGATATGAGGTGGTAGACCCCTGATGAGTCTACCGAGTCTTCGTGTCATAGATCTGATCTGCATCCAATGGTAACTGTGCTTCGGGAACCACGTCCACAGGATGGTCGATAGTCGGTGCGATCTCCAATGTAGAGTCAAAGTACAACTTCAAGAGATCCACATTGACGACGTCATGAATTCCCAAGTGTGCGGGAAGATCAAGGCAAAAAGCATTCTCGGACACCTGTTGAAGAATAGTGTAAGGCCCATAGCAAATTGGTTTGAGTTTGCTATGAGTCTTATCAGTGAAATGCCGCTTGTCAAGATGCAACCAAACTTTATCACCAACCTAAAAAGGATGAGGAATTCGATGTCGATCCATGGCCTTTTTTTGCTGCTGCTGTGTCTTTTGCAAAATCTCAACCACCTTTGATTGAAGATTGTGCAAGTGTTGAACAAATGAGTGTGCCTTGTCTTGCTCCTTCTGAAGATGTGAAGTGACAGGAGAAGGCAAAGATAAAGGTAACTCATAAGGTGCCAAGGGCTGAAATCCCATACAAACTTCAAAGGGTGAATGACTCGTAGAAGAGTGTAGGGCCCTATTATAGGCATGTTCAATATGCGTGAGACTCAAGTCCCACTTTGTTGGTGAAGCGTGATGATAGATTCACAAAATTTGCACAAGTGTACGGTTTACCACTTCAGTCTGCCCATCGGACTGCGGATGATAGGCGATAGAGAAGTTAAGGGAAACTCCAAAAATATTCCACAAAGAACGCCAAAAGTGACCCACAAAGCGTGAATCACGATCCGAGATAATGCTGGTAGGTAGACCAAAGGAACGCCAAATGCTATTAAAGAAAAATTGAGCTAAGTCTGATGCAGAACTTGTCTTGCGGCATGGAATGAACTTAGCCATTTTGCTGAATCTGTCAACCACCACGAACACACAATCATGTTGGCGCACTTTCATAGGAAAACCACTAACCAAGTCCATGGAAATGCTTTCCCAAGGACGAGAAGGAATGGGCAAAGGCATGCCTAAGCCAAACTTTCTATTAACTGGTTTTGAGCGACAACAAACTGCACATTGCTTGAGAAATCTCAACACATCCCTCTGCATTTTTGGCCAATAGAAAAATCGTTGCAAATGATGAAGTGTTTTATGTTTCCCAAAGTGACCACCATAAAGTGTAGAATGAGCTTCCTTAAGAAGCGACACTCTAGGTTCACAAGGAACACAAACCTTGTCCAATTTGTAGAGAAGTCCTTCTTTGATGTAGAAATCTTGGAAAGGACGCAAATTGGAAGAAGAAGGCTTACTCACTTGCTCAAATATTTTTCCAAAATCGGGATCCCGAGAATACCGATTAGGCCAAGTCTGAAATCCCAAGTGTGAAGTGGACATGACTGTTAAGGCAAGAGCGGCTAGAGGCCTACTCAAACAATCAGCAACTGTATTACTCTTCCCCTTTTTGTACTTGATCACCAAGTGAAATTGTTGGAGGTAAGAGGCCCACTTCATATGTCTTGATTCTTCAATTTTACTTTGAGATTGTAAAAACTTGAGAGGCATATGATCAATGTGTACTACTGTATCTTTTCCCAAAAGATAGTGTCTCCAGTACTTAATGGCTTGAACTAAAGCATACAACTCCTTGTCATATGTAGAATAGTTCAACTTAGCAGCAAAAAAAGTTTCTGAATGATAAGCTACTGGATGACCATTCTGTTTGAGCATTCAAGTTCTTGAGAGTTCTCACCTCAAGATAGAAGCAACACCCAACATTGCCCAAGAAATTCCTAAAAAATCTAGCACAGATAAAGGGAAGGAGATTGCCATTGTATCCTCCCAAGAACTTGTAGTTTCAAAGAAGTAAGCTATAGTTCCTATTTTTGACAAATTGTTAGCCCTTACTAGTGTGAGAAAATTGGTCCCAAAAGCCATTCCCAAGTCTCTGAAGATCAATGAAAGAGAAGTTCAAATCCCAGTAGTGATATAAATGAACATGATGAAAGCATGTGGTTTTGGAGATATATTCAGAGGACATCAGGTTAAGCTACAAGAAGTTATATCTACCCCTAAAACAAAGAAGCCCAAGCTGGCTCTAACTTTAGCAAAGGTCACACTAGAAAGAGTGGAAGAAGAAACAATTTTTAGTGCTGCCAGTGAGCAAGAATTGTAGATGGTAGCAAAAATGGGTGGCATGGAAGAAATATCTACTACAGGAGTAGAAGATGACATATCTAGGATATTCATGGCAAAAATATCTATACATGCTCCACAGAAACCTTTTGCTTTCTGAATAGATGAAAACATAGGGGAGATCTCATTACAGGGAGAAGATGATGACATGGTCAATTTAAACAAAGCCTTACAAGAGAGGACTGCTAAACATCTACTCCAAAAAAATAAGGATTTGAGAAGCCAACTAGAGGTGAAAGATACTAAAATAACAGAAATGCAAGCCATGATTGACAGCTTGCAAGAACAATTGTCTCAAGTGACCATTACACAAGTGCAACCTCTTGAAGCTAATGAAGAGATAGATTATGCAGTCTACCTTTCTAAAATTAGGAGAGAAATATCTTTTAAAATATAGGATAGAATTGATGGTATCACAAATTTTTTTAGTAGATCAGATTGATCCAATTCACTGCCCAAGAGATGAGGAGCCTACTATATCAGAAAGAGCAAGACTTGGAAATCATTCATCCCACTCTCCTGCTAATGGCTAAATATTTTGAAGAAATGCAGGATAAGGAGGTAATCTTGAAGGATGGCACTAGAGTAAAAAATAGTTTTAAATTCATGAAGGCATCACTTTTTGAGGGGAACTTAGAAATATGGTACAACATTGCAGCAAATATGAACTCCATACTGAACAACATAAAGGAAAGCATGGCAGAGATCGAACTATCATTAGAGGAATTCCTAGAGGATGCCATCATAGAAGATCTGATCATGAACAAGATAGAGGAGTTTGAATGTGAACCTGATGATGAAAAGATATGGCTAGATAGGCTACATTCTTGATTAATACTGTAGATTCCCTTATTGCTATGTATGAGAAAAATAAAGTTTTTATTAACATACAAAAGAGTAGAATCTTGCAAGAGATGAATACAGTGAGGTTTGTTGTAACCTTTCATATAGATGCATGGAGACTCATTGAAAAGTAGATCAAAAAAATTCAGTAGATAAAAAAAATGAAGAAAACTAGAGTATGTGGTCTGCAGATGAAGCTAAATACACCTCCAAGGGAAGAAACAAGGATTTTTGAAGCAGGCCAAAGTTTGAGAACAGAGAGTTAGCTAGAGGATGAGGTCAAAAAAAAAGAAGATTACTCATCAAAGATAGAGTCAACTGATCAGTGAGTTGGTCAACAAAAAGTCACAATATAGATAAGCATCACCTTTTTGAGGAAAGTCACAGCCAAATCCAGAATACAGATAAAAGGGGGTAGTGGGAGACAATTGTACAGTATCTAGAAGATCAAAGGAGATGGTGACAAGTGTGAGGCCTAGATGAGGCCAAAAATAACAAATTCAAGAACCTAGAGCTATAAAGACACCAGCTACGGTCAGAATCAGGATCAAGCTTTAGAGATAGCAAATTTTTGCTAAGAGGTATACTTGAGTGCCCTGTATTTGTGCTATTGTATTCCCTTTGTGTCTATCTTCTTTTCATCCCTCATTCTTCCCCTTTGTTGTGCAGGTTTTTGATAGAATAGTGCTCAAGAAGTTGAGATCATTTCCAGATCTATTGAGCCTGAGGTCCAGAGACTTTTCTATTACCAGATTGGAACGAGAGAGTAGAAGAATTTTGTTACATAATTTGAACATAATTTCTTCATTGTATTAATACATTTTACAGAGTTAAATGGCATTCTGCCAACTCTGCATGTAACTTTCTTGAAAATTAATACAATTCTGGACTTCATTTATGTCAATTCATTGTCTTCAGTTCTGTGTGTAGCTTCATAATATATTACATTATTTGAATGTGTTATGAATATTTCTTTAATTGGTTAACTATTAGGTTTATTACGATATTCGAATGAATTTAATAGCACCAATTTCTTCTTTTCTCCATTCTTTCTGTTCATTTGAATGTGTTATTAAAATTGCTATAACAACCCAATGAATCTAGGCACCGGTCTACACATAAGGCATAATTAGAATTGTTATCCTTGCTTGGTCAATTTTATAAAAGTAGTTTAAACCTAAAATATGGAAGTGCATAAACTTGTAAAATATTTAAGTTTACCATAGGGGTTTCCTTACCCATTTTGGTCCATTTAAATCTAATAATAAAATATTTTACCAAAATGAAGAGGTAGGTTGTCCAGAGCCTGTAATAGCTCGTTGGTTTCAAACAATTCTTGCAGCATGACAGTCCAATCCTATGGATGCAAGAAATTGTTCCAATAGTTTTTTGGCACCGTTGTTAGGGAAGAATTTTTAAATTCTAAACCTGGATTCAACGATAATTTTCTTATCAACCCGCCAACTAATGCCAACAATTTTTTGGCACCATTGTTGAGGAGGACCTGTTAAATAGATTGTTTATCTTTTTAAGTTTTCCCTGAATGACTATATTTTTAATCAATAGGCGGCCAATTGAAATAAAGAACCTACAATTTAATTTTTGCATCTTTTATGTTCTTTGTTTCTTTTTGTTCGTGATTTCCAATTGTCTTTTTGAAGTGTTCTTGATTTTTCAAAACTTTCTTGAAAACTCCCCAAGAATCATCTCTTATGAGGTTGAGAGTATAAATATCAAGCAATCTTGATCATACATTCTATTCTTTCTACACTACTTGTGCTGGCGACTCTGTTTGATCAAACCCAAAAATAAAAAATCAAGAAAGGAGCAGAATGTGTTGGCGCATATGAGGAGAAGCGGTAAGGAGCTATTTCTAGAATTTGAGAACCCTAAGGTATTTACCCACAATAAAAAAATCCCAGTTCTAAAAAGTACTGTGTATGAAAATAAATCTTATTTTACTGGTAGAAAGTACGTAAAGAAAAGTAAGAATCAAAATACTACTATTGCAGACATTGTTGTAGATGGTGTTTTAAATTTTGTTGTAGACAACACATCCAATTCTTCTCAGTCCCATAGCCCTGTTATTAGTAATACTATAGTAGATAACTCAATAGATTATACTGAAGTTACCCAACCCCCATTCTTGTAGGTAGTGCTACTATAAATCAGAATTTTGTTACCCCTACAGTCACAATGGCTCATGTAAATATTCAAAATCAAATGAATCAGCAAAATCAACAAAATCAACAAAATTAACAAAATCAATAGAATCAACAACAAAACCAACAAAATCAAAATAATCAAAATGTTCAACTATGGAGAACTAATAGGTACATACCTTTCAATTTACCTATAAATATGAATGCCTTACCTAGTAAAGCCCATAAGTATTTACCCAAATTTTAGGGAAATAATGCAGTTATTGGTGAGGACCATATCAAGAGTTTTCTATATGCCATGGATAGTTTAGAAGTAGAGGATGAAGATGTAGTCTTGAGGTTATTCTTGCAAATATTGGAAAAATATGCCAGAGAATGGTTTAACACCCTCCTAGCCAATGATATTGTAGACTTTGCAAAAATGGAGATTGTATTCTTGAGAAAGTTTGGAGAAAGGAAAAATGAGCAATCTCTTTTAACTGAATTAGCTACCATGAAGAAGAAAGAAAATGAAGTTGTCAGTGATTTCAATAGAAGATTTTCTAAAACTAGGAACAAAATCCCTGTAGACCTCAGGCCTAATGACATCCAGTCTATCTATTTCTATAAGAATGCTTTCCTAGGGGAGTTTAATTATGAGTTGAGGCAAGAGCAAGCCACCACTATTGATGAATGTATGGATAAAGCAATAGATATTGAAAGAAACATGTTAGATAGTGGGAAAATGAAACCATACTCTCTAGAAACAAACCAACCTGATAGAAAGCCTAAAAAGGTAGCCTTCAATTTACAAAGAAGATCTAAAGTAGATCCTATGGAAAAATTGGCTAATCAGATGACAAAGATGTTCAACACTATGAATAACAGGTTAGCTAGAATAGAAATAAATAATGAGAATAATGGTGAATCATCACAACTAGAAAGGCTCTAGATTGATAATTGTCCTCCTTTCAAAAAGAATTTCAATAGAAATTGGGGAAACAACAATAACTCATATGAAGGTAATAGAAATAGGAATAATGGAAATAATAATTGGAAGAAGAGAGAATCTGATAGAGACCAAAATAATGTTCCAAACCCTATCCCATCTGTTAATCTCACAGAAATTTTTCCTTATTTTTGCTCAACCTGTGATGCTCCCCACAATCTAGAGGGATGTGGAATATATTTAAGTACACAACATAATGTAGATCTTAATGATGATTCGGAAGATGACATAAGAATAAATGCTTGCTGGTCTTTAGAAGATGAATCAAGAGAAAGATTTTTTGAGGAAAACATGGATAAATATGCTTCCAATCATCATCCCCAGATCTTAGTGGCTGAAGGTACTAAAATTTTGCAAAGACCACAGGAATCCAGATATGACAAAATGAAGCTAGGGAAATTAATTCCAACTGCTAAAGAGGTAGAGGAATTAGAAGCTATTCATACTCTGAACTTAAGGAATAGAACAATCCCAGATAGAACAGAGAAAGCTTCTACTAGTGAAATAAAAAAACAATCCTCCACCAACAGGAATACTAGTAAAGAAAAAGCTGATAAGACCCCCAAAAAGGTAATCCTAGATCTGGTAGAATTAGAAGAAGAGATGCCTAAAGAAGAATGCACCAAACCACTTGATGTGAAAAAGATAGAGTTTGATGTTGGTTCAAAACTTAGTAAACAGAAAGTAAATATCACATTTGGTGAGCTCATGAAGGTTCAACAATATAGAGAACAAGTCTATAGAGCATTTGGACTCATTGAACAAAAAGAAGATCCATCTTGCAATGCTGCTAGACAAATCCATGAGGATACCAGGTCACCATCCTCTGTCAAACCCTTCTATGTTTCTTTAAGATACAATTCAGATGAAGGAGAAAGGTATGTGATCCATAATTGTATGCTTGATAGTGGAGCTTCACATAATATCATGCCCAAGATGATAGCTGATCAAATGGGATTAATTTGTACAAGAGATTCTGCTCCTGTGTCAGTAATGGATAGTAGGCAAATACCTTGCATTGGAATAATAACTGGATTATTAGTTTATCTAGACCAACATCCTAAAAAAGGTATAGTGATGGATGTTGCAGTAGTTGATGTTGATCCTTTCTTTTCATTGCTACTGAGTAGGCATTGGGCTGAACAATTAGGGGGATCTATTCAATTGGATTGGTCCTATGCTACCATTCCTATTTTTGATAAGGAAAATGTAACTCTCCGAAGAGAACCTTTCAACAAATATTCTGTAGAGTTGGTTAAGTCAGATGATACTATGATAAACTTGGTAAATTTAGTAGAAGAAAAAGGTATGGGAGTATATTCAGTATGGCATAACCCTTTCCTTATAGAGGTACTAGAAGCTAAGGACATGGATCCAAAAATCATGAAGATGGTTGATGTTGAATCTGATAGAGTGTTGACACAGGAAATATGGACAATGACTTTTGATGGAGCTAAATCTCAGTCTGGAGCAGGTGCAGGAGTTAATATGACTGATATAAAAGGAAATTACCTTGGTATTCCTTACAGACTAGAATTTCCTTGCACCAATAATGTAGTTGAATATGAAGCTTTATTACTTGGACTCAGAAAAGCTAAAGAGTTAGGCATAAATTACTTGACTATAACTGGTGATGCAGAATTGATTATCCAATAGATAAGAGGAAAATACCAAACCAAACATCCTAGGTTAAAATAGTACAAAACTACAGTATTAGAAGAGATTGACAATTTTTTGGCTTTCAATATTTCATACATTCCCAGAGAATAGAACCATATTGCTGACCTACTAGCTGTAAACGCATCAGGTATGGATAATCCAGAAATCACTATAGAGTATATGGATAGATTTCCAACTATCTCAGTTTATAAACCTTTTGTACCAGATAATATTGTCTACTTGCAGGTTTTCCAAGATGATGTTGATATAAAGGACTTCATGACATTACAAAATCAATATGCAGATATAATTTGTGATGAGGAGGATGAAGAGAAACTAAAAGATCAGATAGGAGAACCAGTAGAAGTAATCCAACTAAAAACAAATAGAATACCAAAAGGATTGGTTTCTCTGGAAAGTTTATTTGATGATTTTGATAAAGCATACAAACCACTTTAGAAAGAGACTATAGCTGAAGATGTCAACATTGGTACAGTTGAAGAGCCTAAAATAGTAAAAATTGACAAAGCTTTACCAGAAAAAGAAAAAGCAGGATACATAAGTTTCTTAAAGAGAAATAAAGAACATTTTGCTTGGACATATGAAGACCTCAAAACCTTCAAAACAGATGTTATGTCACATATCATACCCCTGAAGGAAGATGCCAAGCCTTTTAGATAGAAACAAAGGAAGTTTAATCCTACTTTACACCCAATAATGCAGAAGGAAGTACAAAAGCTGCTAGATTCTAAAATTATCAAAAAAGTGAGATTCTCATCTTGGATAGCCAATTTGGTACCAGTAAGAAAGAAGAATGGGGATATCAGACTCTATGTAGATTTTAGGAACCTAAATAAAAGCTCACTGAAAGATAATTATCCTTTGCCCAATATGGAACAATTGTTACAAGCAGTAGTTGGGTCATCCAAAATGTCACTGTTAGATGGATTTTCTAGATATAATCAAATACAGGTTAATCTAGAGGATAGACACAAGACAACATTCACTACACCATGGGGTACTTTTGAATATTTGAGAATGCCTTTTGGTCTGATGAATGCAGGGGCAACTTTCCAGAGAGCAATGGATTTCACTTTCAAAGGTCTGATGTTCAAAATAGTGGTTGTATATCTAGATGATATTACAGTATTCTCTAAAAATCCAGAAGATCACTTGGAACATCTTGCTGCAGTTTTTGCCAGGTGTAAGGAGTTTGGAATTTCCTTGAATCCTAAGAAATACATATTTGGAACCACACAAGGAAAATTACTGGGCCACATAGTTTCAGAAAAAGGAGTAAGTATAGATCCAGAAAGAATAGAGGCTATCTCAAAAATTCCCCCCTAAAAACATTAAAGGAGTCAGGTCTTTCTTTGGCAAAATAAATTTTGTAAGAAGGTTTATTCCTAATTTTGCAGAGATGACCAAGCCTATTAATGATATGGTCAAGAAGATTGGAGAAATAAAGTGGACACCAAAAAATATGGAAGCATTTAAAAATATTAAAGAAGCCATTTCAACTGCCCCAATTTTAACCTGCCCTGATTATTCAAAAGATTTCAATATATATTCATTTGCATCTGATCATTCTATTGCTGCAGTCCTTTCTCAAAAGGATGATGAAAATAATGAAAGACCAATAGCTTTTATGAGTTCAGGTTTGAAGGGAGCACATCTCAAATATACTCTGTTAGAAAAATATGCTTATGCAGTAATCCAAGCCTTAGAGCATTTCAAGAATATATTTGGTTCTAATAAAGTTTTATGTTGCATTCCTTTCATAGCTATAAAGGATGTCTTTACTCAATCTGAACCATTAGGAAATCTTGCAAGGTGGATGGTAAAACTACTACAATATGATGTTGAATTCAAAATAGTTAAAACTGTAAGAGGGCAGGGCTTAGCTAAATACTTAGCTTATAAATAAGTAGAAGACTTTAATAACATCGCTATAGTAGATGAAATGCATGACATCAGAAGGACTAATAATGTAGAATGTAAGTGGTATGATGACATATTAGCTTATCTTCAAACTCTATCTTTCCCTAGAGGCATGTCAGCTAGCAAAATGAGATCAGTAAAACTGCAAGCACAAAAATATCATGTACAAGATGGTATGCTTTATTGGAGACACCCTGATGGTGTATTACTAGTCTGTCTGTTTGAAAAAGAAGTCCTAGAAGTAATTAAAGAATTTCATGATGGTTTCTGTGGAGGACATTTTGCACCAAAAGCCACTGCTAACAAAATTATGAGAGCAGGTTATTATTGGCCTTCCCTGTTTAAAGATGTATATCAATATGTGAGGAATTGCCATAACTATCAAGTTTTTGTAGGTAAGAAGCATTTGGCAGCTATGCCCCTCAAGCCAGTAATCATAGAAGCACCATTTACACAATGGGGCATCGATCTGATTGGAGAGATCAATCCAAATTCATCAGGCAGGCACAAGTGGATCATAACTGCAACATATTACTTCACTAAGTGGGTAGAGGCTGCTCCTTTGAGAAACTCCACAACTCAAACTATTATTAATTTCTTAGAAGAAAGTATTCTAACTAGATTTGGAGTTCCTCAAAAACTAGTAATAGATAATGGGAAATATTTTACATCATTTGAGATGATAGAATTTTGCGCTAAGTATGGAATAGAACTTTCTCACTCTACAAATTATTATCCTCAAGGAAATGGTCTCGCTGAATCCTCAAATAAAAACTTAATAACCAAAATTAAAAGATCATTGGGTAAGAATAAAAAGAGTTGGGATAGTGAACTAAAATTTGCTCTGTGGGCAGATAGATTATCACTCAAAAGAAATATAGGAAGAACTCCTTATGAAATGGTGTATGGAGAAAAAACTTTGTTGCTCCCTAGGATAGAAAAATTAGCATTGTCCCTATTGCTACAAGATCATGAGAATCCTAATGCTTTACAAAGAAGGTTAGATCAAATTGCCTTGTTACAAGAATAGAGAAGAGAAACTCTTAACAGGATGATTGAACAAACTCAAAAAACTATGAAATTGTTTAATAAGAAAGCTAAAGGTACTCCCTTCTTTGAAGGAGATATAGTAATCTACTAGGATCCTAAAAATGATAGACATGGTGAGAAAGGAAAGCTTGAACCTAAATGGCTTGGCCCATACTAGATAGTTCAAATTGTCGGTCAAAATACTTATAAGTTGCAAACCTTGGAAGGGGAACCAATGAAGATTCCTATAAATGGTCAACATCTCAAGATTTACAACCCCTACTATGGGGTCAGAAGGAAGGAAATGCCCTAATAATAATAAAAATTAAAAATAAATAATAAAAAATAAAAAATAAAAAATATATAATAAAAAATAGAGTTGTATTTTTGTCAGAATGTTGTGTTGTTTTGTTTGTTTTGTCAGTCACCATAAAATAGGTTCTATTTTTCTCACTTTATTATAAGTTTGTAAAGTATTCCTTACTGTTTATCTCTCTAATACAAGCAGGAGAAGAGGAAATTTATTTTAGATTTTGATGTTGCTTACAATTTTTAAATTTGAATGTTTATGCAATTATCATATGATATGAGACAAAACAGAACAAAATCAGAGTTGTTGGTCCATCATGACAAAGCCTCACATTGCAAAAAATACTAAAAGAAATTTCAGGGTCCAAAGGACAGAGTTATCTTTGGTAAAATGGTTGAGCCAAAAATCATTACACTCATTCCTTTAAGCCAACCACTAATCCTCAACTTAGGCACACTCATTGCACAATTTGCATTCATCAAAATATTTCTCAAAAGAGAAGGAAAACCATTTATAATGCAAATTGAGTTAGTGTCTGAGATATCTTGGAAAACCTCTACCGGGGCTATAGACGCTTGACTAGCAATAGAGTAAAACCATATGGGATCAGTAGCATCTCCACCGGGGCTATAGATGCTTGACTGGTAGTGGAGCCCTACAAATGGTGAAAATATTTAAGAGTGAAATTACCTAATAGGCTTAACCATTTTCCAAACATGATAAAGTTCTGGAAGATCAAGAAATCAAAATGAATGCACTAACACACACTTAGGCCAAGGCATGATGGAACAAGTGACTCTGATAAATTGTGTATAATCATATCCTAAGACCTTGCTGAACAATCATAACAATATATTAAAAGGCACATCTGATCTTAAAATTTTGATCCTTTGATCTAAATTGACTAAAGAGAATAATAATTTTTGGTACACTATTGTTTTAGGACCATGCATATTGTTTCTTTATTGTATCTTTTCAGTTTAGAGTTTGTATGATTGTGTTATACTTTTTCTATTCTAATCATGCCTAATAAGTTTGTTGTTCGGTCTAAAGCTTGCAATTAAACCAAGAGATTCTGGAGTCCTCAAGTGCTTCAAGTTTTCAACACATTGTCCCAGTCAGAGCCTATGTTGGAGCCAAAATTGACTCAACATCAGATACCCCTAAATTTGAAATTTTTGGTTTCAATGTTTTCACCCAAATTGTTGGTCTCTGTTGCATCCAAATTTTTGAAAAGTTGGTCTTCTAATTTTTGCCACAAAATGATGTTCGAAATTGTCCATTCAATTTTTAGTCCATGGTAAAAATTTTATAATCCTTGTTTCAAATAATTGGAGGTCAAATCTTAAGTTCAACAAGAAAATATTTGATGGTTAAAAGGTCAACATTTTTAGAATAAATTACATTAAGGTATTTCCCAATTTTGCCATTAAGATTCCATATTTCCTAAGTAAAAATTAAATCATTTGAAAACTAAGGTTGATCCTTTATATTCAAAAATTCAACAATGTGAAGAATCCAATTACCAAGGAAGATCCTAAATGTTGGTCCCTAAGAAAATCATCCTTTCCTAAGCCAAAGGAAATAATATTTCTAAATCCTAAGGTTTAATAAAAATTAAATGATCAAATAAGGGTATGCACCCCTTTGTGGTAAAACTCGTGCAACTCCTTTAATCTGGATCGATGTACGTGGCCCCCAAGATTCGATGGGTGCGTGCTCATGAATGACTCATAGGTTAAAACAATAATGCCATGGTCTAAATCTATATAATATAAAGTCTAAGACAAATAAAATGTTAATAACCTTATAAAGACCCAAAGTGAGGGTCATGCACCCCTTTGGTTAAATATTGGGTAAATCACGTGATCTAAATGGCAGTCGACTTGTTAATCAAGGAGCTCCACTAAGTTGCTAACATTAAAAGCAAAATCTAATATGGGTTAATTAAAGTCAAAATGTAATTAAATGCCTTAATTAAATATTTATATTTATCATGTAATATAAATATGTTGTGATCATCTCAAGATCAAACTATCCGATTACAAGCGTGTCCTGCATTCTTGTTAAGAGGCAAATCTTCAATCAAATTTTAAATGTGATTCTGTATTTAAAATAATATTTAAATGATATTAATTAAATTTGCTTATTAAGTTAGGGTATCATGATTAAAAGGGTTTAATATTGTTAAATTCCCTTTGAAATAATCAGTGCTTGAAATTAAGGTCTAAAGTGAATTAAGATAGTTTCACATAAATTAAAAATGAGGGAATGCCTTTCATAAATATGCATCTTGTAGATCTAAATGGTAGTGATCCCATTTGATCCAATGACAAGCACTCATCGAAGTGGTCAGACGATAACAGTCAAATATCCATAAACTAAAGTCAAAGCATGTTAAAGCAAAGCTAATTATGATTAACAAGGGTTCTAAATGCATAATAAATGATTCCCCCTTGGGGTAAAAAGTGTGCAACTCTGAGATCTTGATGGTAGCGCTCACTCTCACCCAGATCTGATGGGGCATGCTCCCAAAGATGCCCGAAGGTTAATACACAAGGTTTTATCGGATAATTAATCAAAGGTTTTATTAAGAATTAATCTTCATGCATAATCGTGATTAATGAGGGTCTAATACATTGATGATGACCCCCTTCTTTTCGGTTAACCCGCATGCATATCTAAGGAATTCAACGGGCGTGCACATCCATTATTTGATCTAATGGTAAGCGCGTGGAGAGATAATTAGACTTTAAAGTGCCTATGATTTAATCAAAAGCTATTAATTTTTTTAATCACCAATCAAATTTAATAAATCAAGATTAATGAGGGTTCTAATCACATCGATAATCATCCCCCCTTTGAGATAATGAGCGTGCCGAAGACTACTAAGATTTAAACCTAAGTTTTTCAATCGATTAATTATTAACCTAAAGGTTTTTCGACCTAATTGCTCAAGGTTAACTAAAATGAAGTATACGTTTATCATTGGACTAACGACCATGTAGGTTTCGGGATCTCGATGGTAGTGCGCAAGGTGAACTAGATCTAATGGTAAGCGCTCTCCTAGGTGCTCAGATTTTAACTGGTAAATGTTTTGCCTAGATGCCTTAATTCTTGATTAACCATTGATTAATTTTAAGATAATCAAGTTTAGGCAAGGGTCTAATACGTTGTAAATTTTCCCCCTTTTGGACTAATCAACATGTAGTTTGATAAATCTTGATGGGCGCACACCTTCCTGAGTGGATCTAATGATGAGCGCTCGGAGAGGTGATCGGTTTTTAATGATATATGTTTTTGTAAACATTATGAATATAGTTTTGAGCCTTATATGGTCTAAGTCAGATTTAATAAAAATTAAAGGATTTAAAATATTATTCAAAGATTAAATTGCTTCTAATATGTTATCCACGGAGATAATGGAAACCAACTTTTAAGGGATAAATAATTTTTTTACATGAAGCCATCTAATTAAAAGGTTAATTTGTCTAAGGTCTAACCATGGATTATCTATTCTAAATAAAATATAAAATATTGATTAAATCGGTTTTCCTAAGTTAGGATGATCTAAATGAAATTGAAATTTCTAAAGGTCCAAAGGTTGAATTTATATATGTAGGTGGTAGATTTTGAGCTAACCCCTTTGTAGGACCAAGGTGGCAAAACATTTACAAGAGATTTCCCAAGAAAGCCACTATCAACCATGTTCTTAATACCACGTCAGAAGGAAGTGCAGTCCAATGACCAATGAAAATGTTGTAAATGATTGAAGGTACACAAACCAAAGTCCTCATGGACGTATAGGTCGAGGAAGATCGCATACCATAACTATCCAATTTTAAAAATAATGCAATGGTAGACATCTATTGGCTGAATTCAAAAGGTTGTTGGTGAAGTTGCATTAATGATACTCCATGCGATATTGATGAGGCCACTCCACCCTCAAGTACTTAAACCCCCACTCTTGAACATCACTACCACCCTGGTTATCTTAAGTGAGAATTCACAGAGCAAAAAACTGGTGTTGGTGAGCAAAAAATTAGGAGAAAATTTAGGAGAGTGTATTTCTATGAATTGAAGTGTTTTCTAAAAATAAAATGGCCACCTAGGGAGTTGCCTTCATGCCAAAGGATACTAAAGAGGCAGTGAGCTTTGTCACCGACCAGTCACCATATGTTGAGCTCACTAGAGAAGCAGCTACTGGAATAGGGCTGTATGATTTCTCTAAAAATTTTGGGCCAAACAAGAAGCTCATATTGGCCCAAAAATATGAAATTGAAGATACTTGTATTCGAAGCTTTGCACCCACCATGGAGAATTTGCAATGTGCCCCATGGTTGCTAGTTGAATTGTTCTTCAAGGCCCAAAGATCACAAAACTAGGGCGTTCCTAGGAGCAATCGATGGACCAAAAATGTAGGGAAGCTAATATGTCCTAGAGTATACTACTCTTTGAACCTGATGGCATGGCTGGCGGTGGCCTATGATGAGAACACCAAAACTATCCGAGACAACAAAGACCGACCAATGTTTGGCATCACGACCAAGTGCATCCAGAGAGTCTTCAACTTGATGCCTTCAAACATGCCACTACTTCTTCAGGTAATTGAGAGATAATCCTACATGTTGCCTAAGTTAGAAGTTTTCAAAACTTTTTTGAGTCGTATGAGCCTGTACAATACGAATTCCCCATTAGGAAGACTGCCTTCAAACCCTAGGTCAGAGATTTTTGTGATATGATTAAAATCATTTTGGGAGTTGAAGAACTCAGTGTAGTAGGAAGAAATATTTTGTACCTGGTAGCATAGAGTAACAGGAGTACAAATCCCCCCATCTATGCCTGGGAAGAAGAATTGAGCAGGCAAATGCACTCACAACTAACAGAGTTGAAGAAAGTAGTTTTAGAGCAAAGGAGAGTAATGCCCCCATTCTCCCATTACTCAATCCTCATGCACTTGATAGCAGGATAGTTAGGTGACCAAAGTAAAGAGAGGCTAGGAGCCACTAGGAGTCCCTATATTCATAATAGGTTCTCGAAGATGCATGAAGGACGTTCTCACTTGGGGTGGTTTTGTGATAGTTTCATGGTGGAGATTCACTGGATTCTAATAGGAGACCTCCTTGAAATAATGGGACCTAGAGTCAAATCCTTCCTTAAAAAGGAAGAAATAGGGAATTACTTCCTCTAAATATTTCACATACATTAGACTTTATGGGGCAAAAATTCCCCTTAAGATGTTACCCATGTATTGCCCCTCTCTCTGGCTACCCTAGAACTTGTGAGACAGGTTGTAGAAGAGGCCAAAATGAGATCAATAAAGAAGCATGGCAAGGTCCCTTGGCTCAATGTTCCATGTAAGTTTGGGCATTACATATTTTTAGGATATCCAACCCTATTCAGAGGCATGTATGATTTGGAGAACCTAGATTTTGAGGAAGTGACTTGGAGGTCCTATGATCCTACTGGAAAATACATGGAGATGATGAGAACTCACCAATATGCCTATGTACACCACAAAAAAGACCAATATGAAGAAGAAATCTTGGAAGCCATGGAGAAGGGGGAAGACTTATACAATGTATGGAAAAAGTTTCCTTATGAACAAAGAGGTAATTCACGTGCTCAAAAGCCATATGAATACCCCCCAGAGTTACTCTCGATAAGAAGGATTTTTGTGGATACAACAACCCCCCTCTTCCCTGCAGCAACCCCAATAGTTCATGAAGATGTTGTACTAGAGATCATAGAAGACCAAGGTATTGACCAAATGGAGATTTCAGTAAATATGGTAGATGTTGTAGATCACCAAATTCAGGTTCCTGAGAGTTCTCACCTCAGGATAGAAGCAACACCCAACACTTCCCAAGAAATTCTTGTAGAATCTAGCATAGAGAAAGGGAAGGAGATTGCCATTGTATCCTCCTAGGAACTTGTAGTTTCAGAGAAGCAAGCTATAGTTCCTATTTTTGACAAATTGTTAGCCCTTACTAGTGTGAGGAAATTGGCCCCAAAAGCCATTCCCAAGTCTCTAAAGATCAATGACAGAGAAGTTCAAATCCCAGTAGTGATACAGATGAACATGATGAAAGCAGGTGGTTTTGGAGACATATTCAGAGGACATCGGGTTAAGCTACAAGAAGTTATATCTACCCCTAAAACAAAGAAGCCCAAGCTGGCTCTAACTTCAACAAAGGTCACACTAGAAAGAGTGGAAGAAGAAACAGTTTTTAGTGTTGCTAGTGAGCAGGAATTGCAGATGGTAGCAAAAATGGGTGGCATGGAAGAAATATCTACTACAGGAGTAGAAGATGACATATCTAGGACATCCATGGCAAAAATATCTATACCTGCTCCATAGAAACCTTTTGCTTTCCGAATAGATGAAAACATAGGGGAGATCTCACTACAGGGAGAAGATGATGACATGGTCAATTTAAACAAAGCCTTACAAGAGAGGACTGCTGAACATCTACTCCAAAAAATAAGGATTTGAGAAGCCAACTAGAGGTGAAAGATACTAAAATAATAGAAATGCAAGCCATGATTGATAGCTTGCAAGAACAATTGTCTCAAGTGACCATTACACAAGTGCAACCTCCTGAAGCTAATGAAGAGATAGATTATGCAGTCTACCTTTCTAAAATCAGGAGAGAAATCTCTTTTAAAATATAGGATAGAATTGATGGTATCACATAAATATTCCGGTAGATCAGATTGATCCAATTCACTACCCAAGAGATGAGGAGCCTACTATATCAGAAAGAGCAAGACTTGGAAATCATTCATCCCACTCTCCTACTAATGGCTGAATATTTTGAAGAAATGCAGGATAAGGAGGTAATCTTGAAGGATGGCACTAGAGTAAAAGATAGTTTTGAATTCATGAAGGCATCACTTTTTGAGGGGAACTTAGAAAGATGGTACAATGTTGCAGTAGAGATGAACTCCATACTGAACAACATAAAGGAAAGCATGGCAGAGATCGGACTATCATTAGAGGAATTCCTAGAGGCTGCCAACATAGAAGATCTGATCATGAACAAGATAGAGGAGTTTGACTATGAACTTGATGATGAAAAAGAGATGGCCAGATAGGCTACATTCTTGATTAATACTGTAGATTCCCTTACTACTATGTATGAGAAAAATAAAGTTTTTATTAACATACAAAAGAGTAGAATCCTACAAGAGATGAATACAGTGAGGTTTTTTGTAACCTTTCATACAGATGCATGGAGACTCATTGAAAAGCAGATCAAAAAACTTTAGCAGATCAAAAAAATAAAGAAAACCAGAGTATGTGGTCTATAGATGAAGCTAAATACACCTCTAGGGAAAGAAACAAGGATTGCTAAAGCAGGCCAAAGTTCGAGAACAGAGATTCGACCAGAGGATGAGGTCAAAACAGAAGAAGATTACCCATCAAAGATAGAGTCAACTGATCAGTGAGTTGGTCAACAAAAATTCACAATATAGATAAGCGTCACCTTTTTGAGGAAAGTCATAGCCAAATCTAGAATACAGACAAAAGGGGGTAGTGGGAGACAGTTGTACAATATCTAGAAGATCAAAGGAGATGGTGACAAGTGTGAGGTCTAGATGAGGCCAAAAATAATAGATTCAAGAACCTGGAGCTATAAAGACACCAACTACGGTCAAAATCGACATCAAGCTTTAGAGATAGCAAATTTTTGCTAAGAGGTATACTTGAGTGCCTTGTATTTGTGCTGTTGTATTCCCTTTGTGTCTATCTTCTTTTCATCCCTCATTCCTCCCCTTTGTTGTGCAGGTTTTTGATAGAATAGTGCTCAAGAAGTTGAGATCATTTCCAGATCTATTGAGCCTGAGGTCCAGAGACTTTTCTGTTACCATATTGGAATAGGAGAGTAGAAGAATTTTGTTACATAATTTGAACAGAATTTCTTCATTGTATTAATACATTTTACAGAGTTAAATGGCATTCTGCCAACTCTACATGTAACTTTCTTGAAAATTAATACAATTCTAGACTTCATTTCTGTCAATTCATTGTCTTCAGTTCTATGTGTAGCTTCATAATATATTACATTATTTGAATGTGTTATGAACGTTTCTTTCATTGGTTAACTATTAGGTTTATTACGATATTCGAATGAATTTAATAGCACCAATTTCTTCTTTTCTCCATTCTTTCTGTTCATTTGAATGTGTTATTAAAATTGCTATAACAACCCAATGAATCTAGGCACCGGTCCACACATAAGGCATAATTAGAATTGTTATCCTTGCTTGGTCAATTTTATAAAAGTAGTTTAAACCTAAAATATGGAAGTGCATAAACTTGTAAAATCTTTAAGTTTACCACAGGGGTTTCCTTACCCATTTTGTGTTAGTCTTACAATGACACTAAGAGGGGGGGTGAATCAGTGTAGCTCTATAAACTTGAATTTATAGCTCTTAATACCGCAACAATTAAAACTTATTACTAGATACAACAAGTATAACAAAAGAGCATCACACAACACAAGATTTAACGAGGTTCACCAATGTGGCTACTCCTCAAAAATTGACTGCTTGGACTACCATCCAAATATAGCCTTTGCAAAGCAACAACTTTACAATCAATTTACCAGCACCCACTGGAAGGAGCACCAACCCCTAATTTATCTGCACAAACAAAAATGAGCACCAACCCCTTATTTATCTGCACCAACAAAAGGGAGCACCAACCCTTGATTTACCAGCACCAACTGGAAGGAGCACCAACCCCTTATTTATCTGCACCAATAGAAAGGAGCACCAACCCCTGATGCCAAGCTACAACCTGGACTTCAATTTGAATCTATAAGTTTGACAGTAAGATACCTTTGCTCTTGCAAGACCCTAACTAGTCTTCTTCGCCTTTGCGTTCTCTGCGCACTCTGCTCTCTCTGTGCAATCACTTCGCACACTCTGCTTCGTTACAGTTGAACTTCACGATCATCTTCTCCCTTTTGTGCACTCTGCTATCTTTGCAAATTTCACACTTAGCATGATTCAACACGACTTGCTCTCTGCACACAATGACCGTATTTCACACACATTCGACCATGCTTCAATTCTCCAAACAACCCTCCTTTTATAAAAATATTTTTATGATGAAAACCCTAATATTAGTCGGCTATAAATCCTAATCTTAGTCAGCTTTCATAACAACTATAAACCCTAATTTTAGTCAACTATCATCGGTCTTCGTCGGCTTCAACTGCCCTTGTAAATGTCGTAGTGATGTTGGTCCACTGTCATACTTCTCATTTCAGTCGGGTTCTCCTTCTTGACTTGCACATTTACGACCTGTCGCAAAATCATGACATTTTTGCCTCTGTAGCTTCTTTTGTTGTTGTTGCCACAAAAATACAACATGTCGCGATATCGCGACACTTTCGCCTCTGTACGCTTTCTCTTTTATTTTGTCGTGATATCGTGATATTTTTGCCTCTACAGACTTTGTCTTTTATTTTGTCGTGCTATCGCAACATTTCTGCCTTCATATACTTTGTATTTGCTTTTGTCGTGATATCGCAACACTTCTGCTTCCATAGACTTTGACTTTGCTTTTGTCGTGATATCACAACACTTCTGCCTCCGTAGTCTTCAACTTAGCTTTTGTCATGAAATTACGACACTTCTGCTTCTGTACTTAGCTTCTTTGCTTTTGTCGCAAAATCGCGACACTTCTGCCTTCGAAGTCTTCTTCTCTGCTTTTATCATGAAATCGTGACACTTCTGCTTTCGTACTTAGCTTCTTTGCTTTTTTCATGAAATTGTGACACTTCTGCCTTCGAAGTCTTCTTCTCTGCTTTTGTTGCGAAATTGTGACACTTCTGCCTTCGAAGTCTTCTTCTCTGCTTTTGTCGTGAAATCGTGACACTTCTACTTTTGTACTTTACTTCTTTGCTTTTGTCATGAAATCACGACACTTCTGCTTCCGAAGTCTTGCTTTCTGCTTTTGTCATGAAATAGCGACAATTCTGCTTTCGTACGCTTTCTCTCTTTCTTTTGTCACAAAAATACGACATGTTGCGATATCGCAACACTTTTCAAACTTACTTTCTCTCTCCTATTTTAGTCGCGAAAATGCGACATGTCATGAAATCACGACACTTTTCAAACTTACTTTCTCTCTCCTATTTTAGTCGCAAAAATGCGACATGTCACAAAATCCCGACGCTTTTCTTACTTGTTCTCTTTCTTCGAACTTGTCGTGAAATCGTGACACGGTTTCCTGCTTTCTCTTTCTCTTCCAACATGTCGTGAAATCGCGATAGTTTTTCCACTTGCATTTTTCTCTTCCAACATGTCGCGAAATCGTGACAGTTTTTCCACTTGTCTTTTTCTCTTCCAACATGTCGCGAAATCACGATAGTTTTTCCACTTGCCTTTTTCTCTTCCAACATGTCGCAAAATCGTGATAGTTTTTCCTGCTTTTTCTCTCTCTTCCAACATGTCGCGATATCGCGATAGTTTTTCCTGCTTTTTCTCTCTCTTCCAACATGTTGTGAAATCGCGACAATTTTTCCTGCTTTGTCTCTCTCTTCCAACATGTCACGAAATCGCGACAGTTTTTCCTACTTTTTCTCTCTCTTCCAACATGTCGTGATATCACGACACTTTTTCTCCTTGCATTTTCTCTTCTCTTTTGGCCATGAAAATGCAACATGTCGCGATATCACGACACTTTTTCTCCTTGCATTTTCTCTTCTCTTTTGACCGTAAAAATGCAACATGTCGCAATATTGCGACACTTTTTTCTCTTTGCTTTTTCGCTTCTCTTTTGCATATGGGCCACTTTGGTTTCTTGGACAACCTGTAACAACTTCACCCAAACATCAAAAACATCCTCATGAGCTTTTAACTTCATTGTACATACTCTGAATAACCTCTGAACTCTTGTCCACTGCATCAACCGATCTTTCTGACTGTGTTGAAAACAATGACAATACTGTCGCTGCACCTTGCTCAACATTTTGGTCCATTTAAATATAATAATAAAATATTTTACCAAAATGAAGAGGCAGGTTGTCCAGAGCCTATAATAGCTCATTCGTTTTAAATAATTCTTCAATGTGACAGTCCAATCCTATGGATGCAATAAATTATTCCGATAGTTCCTCCTCAAAACCTCTGCCATAATAATGAACAAATAAGGAGATAGAGGATTTCCTTGTCTAGGGCCACTCTTGACTTTAAAATATTCTATTACTAACCTATTGACCAACATTGAATAATAATATGTAGAGACACAAGCTTTAATCCATCTAACCCAATTCTTCTCAAAACCAAAATTTTCTAAAACTGCAAAAAGAAAATCCCATTCAACCCTATCATAGGCTTTACTCATATCAAGTTTTAAAATTATTACTTTCTCTTTTCTTGAATATGCTAAATGTATAACTTCATGAGCTACTATGATCCCATCCAAAATTTATCTCCCTTTCACAAATTCTCCTTGCTATTCTGAAATGATTTTGTCTAACAATGGCCTTAATCTATTTGCCATCACTTTGGAGATAATATTATATGCCATGTTACATAGTATTATGGGTCTAAAAGAATTAAACAATTCAACATCCTTATTTTTTGGAATTAGGGTAAGATATGTTGCATTTATTTTATGAGGTATGTATTGTGTTATCCTAGACTACTCCACTGCCACCAATATGGAATCCTTCACTGTATCCCAATTATGTTGGTAAAAATCTATAGAGAACCCATCTAGACCTGGAGATTTATCCTTATTAAAAGATAAAAGAGCTAAATGAACTTCTTATAGAGTAATAGGTTCCATCACTTTCCTATTATCTTCATTCATTATAATTGAAGGAACATCTTGAATAAGTTTATCATTAAGAACTTTGGTCTCCTTTGAACCTAGAATATTTTGATAAAAAGACTTTACCTCTTTTCTAATTTCACTCTGATCTTCAATCCAAACCCCTTCTATTGATTTAATTCTACTAATTCTAAAAGTTGATCTTTGTACTATAGCCATCCTATGAAAAAATATTGTATTTTTATATCCTTCTTTTAACCAAGCTTTTCTTGATTTTAATCTCCATAATTTCTCTTCCTTACTTAAAATATTATTATATTCACTAAGAAAATTCCTTTCCTATGATCTTGGGTTATTAAGATCACCTTTTTGAAATTTTGAAAGTTTATATTTTAGTTATTTCTTCTCAAAAATGTTTCCATAAGTGTTCTTGTTCCATTCTTTTAATCTAGATGTCACAAATTTAATTTGATTTGGAAAAGCATACAACCCACCATTACCTAAAGGATTCCATGTTTGAGATATCATATCAACAAAATGAGGATGGTCTTCCTACATCTGCTCATATTTAAAATATGATATTTTCTAAATTCACTTACCACCATTTTAACTCTTATTGGCCAATGATGTAAACCAATCCTTGTTAAGGTATTAATGTTAGTACAAGTTCCTTAATCTAGCCAATGATATGAGAGAATGCATCTATCTAATTTTTCTGATGTAAGGTTATGACTTCTCCTATTGTTGGTACAAGTATAGTTGTCTTCTTCAAACTCAACCTCCCAAAGATTATTATTTTGAATAAAAGTTTAGAAATCTTTCATACTTTGGGTCAATTTCCTAATTCCCCTAAATTTCTCATCTAGTTTGGTTATGGAGTTAAAATCTCCGATGATCATGAATTAGGTTTCTTGGTCTTTACTTCTCATAATGGCTTCAATCCCACTCCAAAATTCTAATCTACCCGACTGAGTTGTAGGTCCATAGACATTGATAAGGATGAAATAAATATCTAAAAATAAGCAAGTGATTAAAGAGGCTATCCAATGCTTAGATTTATGAATGATTACACAAGATGTTCTAGAAGGGTTCCAACAAGTTAGAATTCCCCTTTTTGCTCCTTTAGAATCCATAGCATCCCATTCACATCTTGCCCATTCTGCTTTCATAGTTTTAAAACTTTTTCTTTTATCATTTTAGTTTCCTAGATACAAAGAATATCAGGCTTATTACTTAAACATAGGTCCCTAATACACCTCTAATTTGAGGGGACATTAGCACCCCTTATATTCCATGAGATGATAATCATGTCTCATTAGGGGCTTTTGGCCTCACCTGTGTATTTCCAAAATCATTTTGTTGTTTGGTAAAGAGAAGTTCAACCAACGCCATTTGTGTTCCTTTCTCTATGTTTGCTCTTGCTTCCCTAGATCTTGCTTGATAATTTGAGGGTTTTACTCTTTTTGCCTTGCCTATATTAGGAGTAGGTCTTATTATTTTACTCCTCAATATTCTTTCACGATTTTATTTTTCATCATATTTATCCTCTTTTGGCTCTATTACAGAAGCTTTTGACCTATCCTACTTATATACTGGTATTTCCTTATTAATGGTAGAGGTATTAACTTCTACAACTGCATTTTTTACCAATTTTTTTCTCCTGAATGGTGCATGGTACTTCAATAGAGTCTTCAAAATCTGATGAGACACATTTCTTAGGTTCATTGAGAATGTTCTTCCTTAAATCATGATCATACTGAATAAACGATTCCTTCTTAATATGTTGAAATTGTTGTACTGTGTCCTCTAATTTTTTATCTACTTTTTCTTCATAGGTTAAAGCCTCAAAAGAATTGGTATTTCTTCCAATGTCCTTCCTTATTGGTCTTTGTTGTTTATTTTCTTTTATTTTTCTAGATCTATTTTTTGGAAGTTGAAAACTATCTTCATCCATAACCATTTGTAAGTTTCTCTTGCGGTTTTCTACATATGATTTTTTTGGGCTCTTCTTAGGGCATGATCTCTCAATATGCCCCACCTCATGACATATTCTACATCTAAAATATATGTTTTCATAATATATAGTTTGGATCCACATATTATCCCCATACTTAAGAATGATTTATTCTAGTAAAGCTTTACTTATATCAATCATGACCAATTTTCGAGCATAAATAGCCAAGAATCCATATTTTGTCGTATCTAAAATATCAATAAATTCTCCTAGAGTGTTACCTATTGCCTTGAAGGTATCTATTTCCCAAAGTTTAATGGGCAACCTAGACATCCTAATCAAAATTGGCACTAGGGATAGATTTACATTTTTAGGTGAAAAGTCTTCATACTAGCAGGTAAGGAAGAGTCTTGCTCTTCCAATAAACCAAGGCCCCTTTTAGAAATTTTTCTCTTTCTTCCCTAGAACAAAATAGGAAGAAACCTTTGGGAAGAAAGGATAGAATCACTTCTACAAACTTGTAATTCCTATGAAATTTTTCAAGGCTGAAGCTCCTAGCCAATACCCATTAAATTTACCAAAAATCACCCTATCTTGGAGCAACGAGGATCTCTCTAAGGTGCGTTCACTAACCTCTAACACTAGAGATTATTCTAAAGATTTAACTATAAATTGGTCCATGGAAAAGAAAACTAAAACTCAAAATCTATTGAAATTTATCTGAATGTCCTATAGCAAATATAATATTTGATAAAAACTTTAAAAAAAATTCATGCACAATTTTCTAAGATAAAGAAAGGAAAAAAAAATTAGCTAAAAATTTATTTATCCAGATAGAATTTCTTGCCTCACTGAAGTCCTAGCCCTTCATTGCTCTTCCCATCATTTGAACCCTAATTGAAAAATATTTGCAATTTCATTTTTCGTGACTTGAAAAATCATCATTGCCCTTGTTCCGAATGGTTGACTTCATAGGATCATATCTCCCTCAGTATTCTATCAGCAAGAATATTAAAAATAATATAACTTTGACATAAAATATTAGAACATACAAGTGCATATTATTTGACTGAAATGAGTAGTTATCAAATGGTTAGAGGATTACCCAAACTTTCATGGGAATCTACAGTTTGTCTAGAATGTCTTGCAGGAAAACAACATAGAATACCTTTTGAACTTAGTATATACAGATCTCGTGAACCACTAGAATTAATATATACATATTTATGTGGACCAATGAATACTAATAGCCTTGGAGGACATATATTTTTAGCTCTTTGTTGATGATTATTCTAGAAAGATGTGGGTATAATTTTTGAAACTTAAATATGAAGCTTTAGTTGCTTTAAAAAATTCAAGCAACTTGTAGAAAGAGAAATAGGAAAATCAATCAAGAATATTTTCTTTGATAGAGTTGGTGATTTTTTATCAAAAGAGTTTGAATCATTTCTAAAGTCAAACGGTATAAAAATACAACTTACTCACCTCAACAAAATGGTAGAGCATAAAGAAGAAATCGTTCTATTATAGAAATGGTTTGTTGCATGTTAAAATAAATACATCATGATAGGTAATATTAGGCAGAATCTGTTAAAATTATAAAATAGATCATCCATGAGAATACTAAAAAATATTACTCCTTATAAAGCATGGTCAAGCCAATAAACTTCAATAGAACATCTAAGAATCTTTGGGTGTAAGGCATATGTGCATGTTCCAAAATAAAAAAGGATAAAATTAAATGATAAATCTATGTGCGAGATATTTCTTGGATATGATTACGATTCAACATGATATAGAATAATTGATCCAATCATAAAGAAAATCCATGTGAGCAAAGATGTTTTTGATGAAGGAAACAAAGATATTGTTAAAGATCAAGAAGTCGACACAAGATCTATTCTAAATATTTTAGATGAAGAAAACTCGTCAAGTGAAGAATCAAAATTATAATTTAATGAGTCGACTAAAATCTCAATGAAGCCTCAAAGAAAATAGATGAAATGGTACATAAATACACTTAAAGCAAAGCTTGAGCAAATGCTCGATCTTACCACCACAAGACCTCAAACCCGCAGTATGATAAGAACAAATATGGATTTAATGAGTTCAGTAGAAGAACCTATAACTACACAAGATGCTTTAAGACAATCATAATGGAAAATAACATGAAATCATAATATACAACATTAATAAAAAATAAAACATGGGATTTAGTTAACCTACTACAAGAAATGAAATAAGTAAGATGTGAATGTGTTTACAAAATAAAATATAAAGCAAATGGTTCTCTTGAAAAATATAAGGCACAATTACTTGCAAAAGGATATGCTCAAGCAAAAGGAATTTATTACAAAGAAAATTTTGCACCTACAACAAGAACGACTACTATTTAAACAATTTGTGCATTAGCAACCCAACTTGGGTGGAAACTTCATCAAATGGATGTTAAGAGTGTATTTCTTAGTGATGATCTTGAAGAAGAGGTATATATGACTCAAATATAAGGTTTTGTTATCAAAGTACAAGAACATAATTTCCATAAATAAAAAAAATCCCTATATGGTTTAAAACAAGCACCAAGAGCATGGTATATTAAGATTAATGATCATCGCTATATTACAAGTTCAAATGAAGTACAACGGAATCAAATATTTATATAAAGAGGATTATATTAGAAATAATAATTCTTGTAAGATATGTTGATGATATAATAATCATAGGAAACTCAAAAATTTGATAGATGAAGTGAAAATGATCTAAAAAAGGATTTTGAAATGATAGATCTAGGACTTCTACACTATTGTCTTGGTTTAGAAATTTGTCAAAATTATAATAGCATCACAATCACACAAATAGAATATGTAAAATCATTACTAAAAAAATATAGAATAACAAATTGTAAACCTAAAGACACACCTATAGAGCAAAGATTATAGCTATCAAGATATAATGAGACATAATTATTTTTTTTAAAGGAAAATATTTATTTACTTAACAAAAAGATACAAACTCTCTAATCAGAGGGATCAAAGTGGAAAAAGCATTCTAAAAAATAGAACATGAAGACAAAAATGAACCTCATTATTGGAGTCCTCATCATCCTTGCATACCATCCCTGCCCTTTTTGCTTCTTGATGATTTGGCAGCAATAACCAGGGCTATATTTATTGCCTAATTTGTTAGTGTGTCAACTTCTTTGTTGAATTCCCGTCTTACATATTGATAGGATATTTTGCCAATTATCTTGCCTAGTTGTCTAATCTTGTCTTGAATAATATTCAATTGTAAATATCTAAAATATTTATTTTTAGAAAGAGTTGTTATTATCAGTTTAGAATCCCCGTAAATTGTGACCTGAGTGATTCCTTGCTTTGCCACTAATTTTAAGCCAATTTCACATCCAATAGCCTCAGCCACATTTTTATATGTTGTTCCCAAGCTGATCATGTACTTGAGCAAGATCTCACGGGGTTCTATAAGAATCAGTCCCCCTAACGCTGCTTGATCGGGGTTGGACTTAGAGGTACCATCAAAGAAGTATCAAAAAACATGTTAGACAAAGAATTGTTTTTTCTAGCCTCCTTGTGTCAAAAAATCTTGGATATTAAGTTGGTAGATCATTCTTCTTTCTATGGGTGATATATCTTCTTCATACTACTATTGAAAGAAACTAGATTTGACATTTAGGACTAATTCTTCTTTTATCCTTCGAATTAGAGTTTTGTTATCCTTACCTTTACCTTCAAAAATCTTCTGGAGTCTATCCAATCCAATGTGCCAGATAAAAAAATATGGTATAGAGCTCCACAAATATTTTAGGAAGGGCTTACCTGCTAGTTTACCTTTATATTTTTGTTCCACTTGGTAAAACATGTGTCTATGGTTAACCTTCCAAAGTAGGAAATGTCAAAAATTTTGGTTATTCCTAAACAAATTGAAATTACCTTTGGGTATTTAAACAAGAGATGGAAAATTGTTTCACTATTCTACCTACACCTGTAGCAAACATGAGGCTCTGCTATACTCCTCTTTTGCATATTATCACCTATTAAGATTTTATTTTGAGAGACTAGCCAACTGAATACTTGCAGTTTAGGTGGTGCTCTATTTTTCCACACTATTGATAGTTTTTGTTGGTAGACCAAATTTATTGATGTTGGACTCCTAGATGCACTAAGTATTCCTCATTATTGTTGATGCTATCCCAAATATGTTTATCTGGCATCGTGGGAAGAGATATAATGCTTGCCACGTGGGAATTAAAATAATTCCAATCTCCTTGAAGTTGAGATGGAATGGGAGGGGAGATCCAGTTTAGAGTTTCTGAGGTTCAATAAAACAAGTCACCTTATTTTGAGTATTCTTTGTCTTTCTAAGTGATTCTGCAATTCAATTGGAGTTCTCTCTCTTAATGGTGGATTTCCTAGGATCAGGTCCTCCCATAGATTGATTGACTTACCATCTCCCAGTAGCCAAGAAATTCTATCCTCTATTATGCACTTTGCAGCCATTATATGTTTCCAAAACAACGAGGCTTTGGGAAGTTTGTCTATGTGTTTGAGCATTTGAATACCTGTTAGATTATTTACATACTTGTTGACTAGCATAAGTTGCTATGCTTGATTGTGTTTAAGCATATTCCAGAGAAGTTTTGCTCCCAGTGCTTTTGAAACTGTCTCCATTTTTTTCCCAGTCCTCCTTGAATTTTACTTTTGGTGATCATATCCCAATTGACCAAGTGGAATTTTTTTCTTTTTTATTGCCTACCTCTTTGCCATAGGGAGTTGTGTATTATTCCATCTGCCTTTTGCAAAATAAACTTGGTAGCATGATATACTAATAATTGGTAGATTGGAAGAGAAGCTAACACTAATTTTATCAACACTGCCCTTCCTGGTAAGACTTAGCCAACTATTACTATAACTTTGCATCCTCCTAACCATCTTGTTCAATATTGGGGTCTAGCAGTCTGAGGCTTTGAGGTGGAAGCTCATGGCCACTCCTATATATCTGAAGTATTTTTTTGTGCCAGACCGAAATCCTTGGATAGTGCAAAAGAGTTTGACTCTTATTATTGCAACATTTTGTGTATAGAACTAACTCTTTTGAGTGTTTATATGAGCCCTGGTAGCTTGTGTGAACCAATCTAGGCATTGCTTGAATTGTCTAACATTTTTCTTGGTGGCTTCTCCTAAAAGAATGATATCATATGCAAACTGGGTATGTGTTACAACTTTGCATCTTGTTGTGGCTCTATTCCCATTATTTTTCTTTCTCTTTGAATATGGTTAATTAATCTTCCAAGAGTCTCAACTAAAATGATGTAAAGGTATGGTGATAGTGGACACCCTTGTCTAATTTCCCTTGTAGCTTGAAAGAAATTTTTTAGCTCTCCATTTATTAAGGGGGATATCAATGGGTTTTTTATGCATGCTTCGATCCACTTGATGACTTGATGTGAGAATCCAAACTTTTGTAGGATTTGTTGTACAAACTGTATACTAAATCGATCACAAGCGTTTTCCATATCAAGTTTTATAACAATTTGTTTCTTTTTTATTTTCTACTATTGTGGAGGGCTTCATGCACTGTTATGATATTGTCATATATTTGTTTTCCAAACATGAACCCCCCTTGCTCTTCTGATATTAGTTTGTCAAGTTTTATCTTTATTTTATTGGCCAACAGTTCGGTAATAATTTTATAGAAAGAGTTACATAAATAATTTGGTCTGAATCTAGAGAAAGTAGTGGTATTTTTTCTTTAGGAATCAATGCTAGAAATGTGGAGTTGATGGCTCCAACAATCTTACCTTTCACTCTAACATCCTCAGTCATGTGTAGAAAATCTTCTCCAATGATGTGTAAGTATTGTTGGTAAAAGTTGTTTGTGAATCCATTAGGTCCAGGAGATTTATCCTTTGGTAGAGCTACTATAATCTCCTTAAGTTCCTCCATAGTGATTGGTTGACTGAGATCTTGTTTATCTTCCAAACTTAATAATGTCGGTATATGTTACAACAATATTCCTTGGGAATGAGGGCTACCATTTTCTCTAGAGAGCAAAGTTGAGTAATGTTGATTGGAAAGTTCCTTAATTTTCTCCCTATTTGTATAAATGGTTCTTTCATGCCCTATCTCCTTCACTGTGTTCCTTTGGTAGCATTGCATGGTTTTCAAATGAAAATATTTGATTTTTCTATCCCCATTGCTTAGCCAAACCATTCAAGATCTAAGCCTCCAATGTGTTTCTTCTTTAGTGCAAAAATTTACTGGGCTTTTGAATCAGGTCATTTCTTACATCTTCTTTCCATGGTTGAGGAGGATGATCTCCAATTTCTATTCCTAGTTATTCTAGTTGTTGCATCAACTACTTGTCTGGTTTGACTCTCACTTTTTATGCCAACCGTTTTTATCACGTGCTTCAATTTTTGAATTTTGCTTTTCCACTTTTCTTGGGGGTTGGTGGAATGGACCTATTGGTTCCAAGTGCTTTCCACAAGTTCACTGAAATCTTCTTCTTCCACCCATTCAAAGTTGTATTTAAAATAAATTTTTGGGGTTGTAGGCTTTGGAAACTATCCAAGAGAATTAGCTTATGATTTGAGATAGAGTTATGAATGATGTGATTGGAAGTGAGGGGAAAGTGTGTTAGGATATTTTCACTAATAAAAAATCTATCCAATATTTCTATAATATAGTTTACCCCTACTCTTCTATAACTCCAAGTGTACTTTCCTTTGATTGATTGAATGTCTTGTAAGCTTTCATCTGCCATAATTTGATTAAGCATATCTCTATTTAGATATCTTGCTAAAATTTCCCTAACATTCTCCCAGTGGTAGAGAATCATGTTGATATCTCCTCCTAGTATTATGTTGTCAAACTTCTCATTGTATAGCCATTGTGCTAAGTTTTGCCATGCTTCTCTTTTTTGGATAGGATGATTTGGACCATTAAAAATTATTACTGCTACACTAGTTCCATATGGTAAGACAAATTTTATACCTATCTAGTTATTATGCTTATGTTGTAAGCTACAAACTAATTGTTGAGGGTCCCAAACCAAAGCTAGTCCCCTTGATGTTCCCACAAAATCAACAATTATGAATTCTGATTGTGTCCATATCTTTTGTCATTCTATAGTTAGTGTTGCCTTTATTATTTTTGTTTCCTAAATACAAACTATTGGTTTTTGCTTATGTATTAGAACTTTGAGATAGTTTTTTTCAGAGGACTTCCCAATCCCCTACAGTTCCATGACATAATTTTCATTTTTTGGATTGCTTCTTATTTTTTACGAAGCTCTCCTCAATTCTAACTTGCATTTTGGATTGCAAGTCTTTCTATGCTTGCTCATTTATGAGTTGTTAGTTTGATTTATTTCCTTATCTGTAGATCGTGTGGTTCGCAAGCCCTCGAGAATCACTATTTCCTCCACTTGTATTTCTTCTACCTCTTCCTCTAAGTTCCCATCATTTTCTTCTCCAGTTGTTGTGTTCTCTAGTGTATCTCGTAATATCTCTAGTGACTTGTCAGCTTTAGTTATGGGTATCTTGTCTTTATCTTTAGGATCCATCACATCTAGAGAGGTGATTTTTTTCTCCTTCATTTAGACTTGCAAAATTATTTTTGTGTTGAAATATTTTTTGATCCTATGGTTGAGGTTGTCAATTCTTGCTTCTTGATTTGCATGGTCTCCTTTTGACTTCTTGGAATCCTAGTTCTTCCTTTTTTGTTTTCTGTGCTTGTTTAATTGGGTAGTTTTGAGAGAAATGCCCATGCTCATGGCATGTTATACACTTGAATGGTATATGCTCATAGTCTAGGGGTTGGTTATGTATCTAATCAAACACCTTTATTCCAATATGCTTAGGCAAATTCTTTTTAGATTAACTTGCACAAATATACATTCACATATAGCGTTATTGGCCTTTGGAGGAGCTTATTCAATGAACATTCTAATAGCATTTCCTAATAATTTCATTGAAGGTTTGTTCCATAGGTGCAGTGGTATAAATAGAAATCTCACTCAAACAAAAACTTCTTCAGGGTCCTCTCTTAAAGATCAAATACCGTATTCCATAGGGTCATGTAGAGTGGGCTGGATCCCAAAAACAAAGGACCTCCATGAAATATAGTGCTCCTGTCCTCCATAGAGGCAAATTTAATGATAAAGTATCCCCTAATTGTCATCATGAATTCATAAGAGGAGACTTTATCCCCCTAATGTGTGTTAATCCATTTTTGGATTGTGATTGGACTAGGCCTTACCCACAAATTTGCATGCAAGGGCTTGGATGAAAAGTGTGAGAAAAGACTATTGGATGAAGGTTGGAGCTACCTCAATCACAGGAGACTCATCTAACTTGGGCACAATGGTACCAATGTTAGAGTGAGTAGGTGGTTTTGGATGGGGTGCTTTCCTCACTTTAATCACTTGACGCATATGATCCAACTTCTCCTCATCAAAGGGAAATTGTTGTGGAAACATGGAGAAGGCCTCATTACCTTTTTTTTAAATGAGGTTGCAATCATCATTGCAACCAACATACTATCATAAATCACTTCCTAAAGAAGATGTCCCTATTTTTAAAGCCCTAACCAATGAAATATTTTCAAAGCTAAAGCCTAAGAAGTACCATACCTGAAATGATACCCATGATCTCTCTTGGAAAAATCTATTGCTAGATTTTTTCGTATTCCCACAAATTTGTTCCTCCATAAAATAAAATATTTTTCTAGGAAAATAAATTACTATCACTTGTATTTTTTTTCTTTGTGCTTCACTTTGCAAAACCTAGCTTTGTTGCATGCACTCCACAATTCTAGCCAAACAAACTTCTTCAAACTGTTGTTCACATGCACAAAAAAATTGTAGATGGATCTTTAGTTGTCACCATGGTCGCTTCCTAAAAATCCTTAGGCTTGGCTTCCATCATTACTTTTAGCTACTATGTATCAAAAATTAATTGGAAGTCTTGTATTTTTCATTGGAAAGCTACAAAAAGAATACTGCAATATATCAACAAAACTATAGAGTATGGATTAAACTACAAAAAAAAAAAAAAAATTACTTATAGGGATATTCATATTCTGACTATGTTGGATCTATAGATGACTAAAAATCAACATCAAGGTATGTATTTTATCTCGAGTCAGGACCTATATCTTTGTATAGTGAAAACAACATGTAGTGGCTCTTTCATCAACATAATTAGAATATCATGCAACAAGAGATGTAGTATATGTAGACATCAAAAAATTAACAATTTTGGTAATGTAATAACTACAAATTAATATACCTAAATACGTCTTTTTGTTACCTTATAAATCATAATTAAATTAAATTAATTTAAAAATCCCTAATAAAACCTTAGTAATACACCATAAATATTAAATGTAAATAATAAATTAAATTGTAAAAAAAATAAAAAATAAATTCCTACCCATTTCCCTACACCATTAATAACTAATTAAACCTAAATTAGGCTAATTGAGTACAATTAACTCCACCATCATGACCCCTATTTATTATCCCTCCCACTTAAAAATGACAAATAATTAAATAAATAGCAAAGGTAATTAACATTAATTAAACATGCTATTAAAGCCCCTTTTTGCTAATTAATTAATATTTAATAATGTTCTAGGCATGGAATTTATTAGAAATTCTCTAGATGCCTAGATAATATGTCCCTCCCAAATCTCTAAAAATACCCTAATTAATATGCCACCTCACATGCACTTTTCCTCCATGCCACAAATAAAAATTTAATATTTAAAATAATACCAATTCAAAATCTATATTTACTCCTCTTGTCCAAAGGACAACCACTTCATAAATCTATGTAATTTTTAATTATTTTCACATTCCCCCATGGCCCTTTGGAAACTAATTAAAAATTAGTTTTCCCTTTCCCAAGTCACCCCTTCCCAAGGCAATTTAATAACCCCACCCATCTCCCTTCCACTTCATCACTCTCTAGATTATTCCCCCACCTACCTGGCCCATGTGGAATCCAAGTGGAGCCTATGTGGCATCCCACTCACCTAGCCCTAAAACCTCTATAAATACCCTTGGCCATGGCCAAGGGAGGAGAGCCCATTTTGTGCTAAGTATATGCTACCAAAATCTTCACTCACCCTTGCCTAAGCCTACTTCACCACTACCTGCAATCCTTAACCACTTTCCAAGACCCCCGTAACTCCATTAACGCCCTTTTTGAGCTCTTGGGTTTAATAGTTTTTAGCTTATAGACACTTTTTCGAGACCACCTCCCCTGAGACGGTCTCGACCACTGCTTACCGCCTCCTTGGAGACGGTCTTGCCCTTGACACATAACAACACCAACAGTAGAGATCCCGATGACAGTTCAATGCATAACAGGTATAATCTTTGGTTTTTTTTTTGTTTACATAGCAGTAATTTCTTTTGATTCACTATGGTTTTATTTTGTATGGACTAAGGCCCAACCTAGGTGGGCCCATCTACTTTCTAATATCTTCTTTGTTGGTTGTGTGCAGGTATACTACTCTTCAATAGTAGCCCTTGGAGATTTATACACTCACCTACGCATACATCGATATCTCCTAATCATAATATGTTGTGGGAGAGAAGCATCCACACCATATTTGTTGTAAAAAGTCCTCTTGGGCTAGTTTTATAATTGTATAAGATAGAGAGTTGTATTTCATGTTAAAAATCACATATTTGTAATAAGATTCATTGTATATTTGTTCTCTCTTTGTCTTTCTATTTCAGTTGTAAATGGTGGCTTCTCATCCCTACAAAATCACATGCTCAGTGGGACCATTCCCTTAACTTGCATTTTATTTTTCCTTTATTTCAATTCATATCAGTAACAAAAATAAAGTGTAGGCTTCTTTTATGCAATATTGCTACTATTTTCAACCACAGTTGCACTGTTTCACCAACTGCTATCATTTTTCTTCTATTTTGTAGGTAATAGTTGAGATCGCCTGGGCAAAGACGATCTCACACTGCTATACTTCTTGTGCAGAGATAGTTTCTCCCCAAATATGCAGACCTACAACACTCGCGTAGGCTTCCAGGTAAGTCCCTATTTTATTGCTCCCATCACTGTTTGACAATATAATCTTGGGCTCCTTTTTACATACACAAGCCTCCTTAGGCTTCTTTAGTGTAGCTTGCCCCCTTGGGATTTTTATTTTGCACACCCACTTCACAAGCCTCCTTAGGCTTCTTTAGTGTAACTTGCCCCCTTGGGATTTTTCTTTTGCACACCCACTTCACAAGCCTCCTTAGGCTTCTTAGCATAGCTTGCCTCCTTAGGCTTCTTATTTTGCACACACAAGCCTTATTGGGATTTTAGTTTAGTTTTTTCCCCCTTACTAGTTTTACTTTTAACACATACCTCACAAGCCTCCTTAGGCTTCCTTTTTAGCATAACTTGCCCTTTGGGCTTCCTCCTTTCACACACACAAGCCCCCTTTGGCTTTCCTTTTAGCACAACTTGCCCCTTTTGGCCTCTCCTTTCGCACACACAAGCCTCCTTAGGCTTTTTTATCTCAACTTGTCCCCTTGGGATTTCCCCTTTTACCACACTTTACCCCCTTGGGATTTACTTTTTACACACCTATAAGCCTCCTTGGGCTTCCCTTTTAGCACAACTTGACCCCTTGGACTTCCTTTCACACACACTCTTAGCTTAGCTTGCCCCTTTGGGCTTCCTAGTTCACACACAGACACACACGCAATAGCCTCTCTTGGACTCACTTTTCTTTAGTTAGAACAACAAATTTTAGTTGCACTTTTACTTGTTAATATTTTTTTACTTTGTAGCTTCAAATAAGTTTAGTTTTTAGTTAATCTTTCTTTTAGCTTAGATTTTAATTTCTGTTGTAGATAGGTCTATTAACAGTAGTGATTAGCTTGAGTCTCTTTTATTTTACTTGTTATTTTACAAATAGGCTATAAAATTATTGCCAATTATATTTTTTTTACTCAAGACCGCCTCCCCAGAGATGGTCTTTCTTGTACCACCTCCCCGAAGGTGGTCTTGCCTACTGTTGGTCTTTCACTATCTAGTTTTTTAGTATATGTCTATACTATCTCAGACAGTTTCCAAACTGTCTAACCCAATCTTGCCTATGTTGTACCACCTCCCTAGAGACAATCTCACACTGTTTTACCACCTCCCTAAAGGTGGTCTTGTCTACTGATTGTTTTACCACTATGTTGTTGTACTACCTCCCCAAAGATGGTCACACTGTCCTACTGCCTCCTTGAAGGTGGTCTCCCCTGCTATCTATTTTTGCATTACTTGCTAATTGTTTCCCACTACCTTTTGAACCGTCTCCTCAAAGGTGGACTTAACTGCAACCGTCTCCCTATACATGGTATCCCCTGCATACAAAATTTTGTTAGATAGCTTCATTTTTAGTCACATAGCCAACAACTTAGCATTAATCATATAGTTGTAGCATAGAAATTTTAACTGTTATCTATTTAGAATAGATCTCATGCACACTTGCACTCTATAATCATACATTTGAGTGCGAGGATAACCTCCTTGGAGACATTGGATTTCACCACCAACCATCGAGAGCCCTAAAATCACCATAGCTAGTACGATAGTCTTCTACATTTCATCGCAAAAAGGTTGGTTGCCCTTAGGACTAGCTCGGGGTGATTGTTAGGATAGACACCCTTTAGCCGCGAGGCTTAATAATTGGTGAAACACAGTTGTTGATTTTTTCTAAGACCGTCTGAGGGTGAAGCCAAAGCCTGTGAGGCCTTACCTCAGGTATTAGGTAAGTAGTGGGACTTAGACAACATGAACTATCTTATAGAGGTATTATTTTTTCTCCCTTAGGCTACCTCACACCTACCCTCCATCCTAGGAAGCCATTTTAGCCATTGGTATTTTACCATTCGATAGAGTGGTCGGGTGCCAAAATACCTTTTGTAGATACCACTTCACTACCAGCTTTTGTAGTCTAGGGTAGGTTTTACATGAAAAATCCTATAAATATATATATATATATATATATATATATAATTTCTCATGATTAGTATTATCCTTTAGCTTCGTGGTGTATTAATTTAACATTTTTGTGTGACTAACCTTTCACCGTTTTGCCTCCATTCCACACACCCATGGCTCATTTCACCCAATACCAACAACCAACCCTAGCACACCACCAACCCTATCAACTACCTCCCACTTATCAATCACAACCAACCTCGTAATACCACCAATCTCCTATCCATCATCAACCCCCACCTCAATATCCCCAACCATCAACTTTACCATCTCATCACTCACTCCCCACATATCATCACTCCCAACCCACCTATCATCAACCACCAATTCAATAATATTATCAACCCCCTCATCCAACTTATCAACCTCCACACTCATACAATCAATCTCAACCACCCACCCATCCATATCCATCACAAACACCACCTACTTACACTCAATCATCTCCCACTTATAATAAATCATCGCCTCCATATCATCACACCCCCCCTTCAAATCAACTCCCACCAACTCATCCATATCAACATACCCCTAATCCATCACAACCATCCCCTCCATATTATCCACAATCCACTTCCCAACCATCTTACACTCCTACCCACACCCCTACCACATCATATCACATGCATCACATTCTACCACAAGCCTCCCAAGCACCTCTCACCACTTCACACCAATATTACCCATGTTCCCAACATCAACCATCTCCATTACAACATTCATATCCCCCACACCAACCTCAACAACCTCACCCCCCTTCACAACAACCTTCATATTTACCCCAACCTCCAACATATCAAGCTACACCTCCTCCCACTCAATGTCAAAACCAACCCACTTTCCCTACCACACACATTCCTCCTTGACCCCAACATCACTTCATGCCTCTTGTAGATCCCTTATCATCCATTTTTTAGAAACTTCTTGAGGTGCAAGTACTCTTCTTACCCCACCCAAGGCCGCATGATACACATCACCCCACATCTCTAGGGTCTCACATCAGTCAATTTTATGTCTACCATCAACAACATGGTCATGATATAAATCATTTTCAATCATTTCAAAATCTTGTATAGGATCTGATTAACCAAGGGGTCCTTCTCGCCAAACATACTTCAACCCTCGCTCAAAAAAATCTTGCAAATCATCAAGCTCCATCTCACCAAGGTTTTGTGGGCCTAATCCATCATGACCATATTACTCCTACCTCACCCACCCTTTCTACCACACCACAAGAGCCTCCATCCCCAATCACATCCACCACTACACAAGTTATTGCACCCCCTTCCCCTTCATCTTCATCTTCTATGACATCTACTCCACCTACTCCTTCTCAACTTGTTATCACATCACCTTCTCCACCTATTTCATCTAACCCCATTTCATTTTGTCACCCTCACAATGTACACCACCATGCTCGTCCTCCCCATTTAACTCAATAAACCCCCTCGAAGCTCCTTTGCCCAACATCCCTTTTGATTTTGAGGAAGAAAGTGATGAAAAATTTATTGATCCTCCACCCCTTCATCCTTTGCCAGATGTTTTTTTTCAAGTCGTCCTCTCCCATCCCCTTTCCTCTAACACCTTAGAGGACACCCAAACCGCACACGCACCTGAAGTCCCTTCAACTTCTTTAAAGGTGACTTCCCTTACCTCACCACGTAGCCCACCTGTGTATCCCCACATCACCCCCATTGACACTAATGTATTACATATCCATTATACATACCCTTCTCCTCCACTTGATTCACCATGCCCATCCTTACCTTTGTTGCACATTCTACCCTACATAGTTAGCTCCCTTCCTCATCAATATCAAACTTCTCCTCTTACACCATCTCCTTCATTATCTTCCATCAATACCTACTTCACCTCGAGTGTGGAACTATCTGAGCTCCCTCTTGAACCCATCTACTTGGAACGCATTAATCTCGTTCCACCTCAACCCACTAAAGCAACCATATCACCCCCAATCCAAACCTAGCCCCTCTAAATGCCCAATCATCCTTGCCTCACCCACCAAAGTGTCTCCGACCTCTCCTTTCCATTTCCCCTACCTCACCCAACACCCTATACAACCACCTTTCCTCTACACTATGACTCGATGCACCATAATACCTTTCAGATTTTTTTGCCACCCCACATTGCATTATTTTGTGCTTTCCTTACCTCTTGGAACATTTACTTTTTTACATTGCCTCCTTAGGAACCATTTTTCACATTGCCTCCTTAAGCATTTCCTTTATCACATTGCATCATTGGAAACCCCTTTTGCACTCACCCCCTTGAACTATGCACTTTTTATTAGACTGCTTAGGCTACACACCTTTTGTTTCCCTTTTTCTCTTTTTTATACAATGCCCATGTGGGCCCTTCCTGTTTGGGTCTGCTCTTTTTCCATGGTTGCATTATATCCCTTTTCCCCACCACATCCTTCAACTCATACCTTCTCTTGCATTATATCCCTTTTCCTTAACCAAAACCATTACCATCCATGAAGAAAATTAGGAGGAGATATACCACTCTACTACCTCACCTTCGCCACTACCTCATATTACAAACCACCCCATGTTAACATCCTCCCATGATCATATCGACTCTTTGTCACCCTCTTTCCAATATGAATTAGCCCATGCTTTTTCTCAACCACATAACTTCCCTGTAACCATTGATGAGATTATTCCTTTGGGTCCTATATCTACCCATACCAATTTTGTGTCTGGGGGACTTGAAACTTCTGTTAATTTTGAATCTCACACTCTAAACCTTTAGGAGGAGGATGATGCAAAATCTAAACAAATTTCCATATCTTCTGACCCTCGTCCACCCCCACACCCTCCTCCACCTACATTGGAACAATTTTCCATCACTCCTAATCCTCAATTCCCTCAACCTTCAACAATCAACTCTTTTCAAGATGCCCTCATCCATCCCCTTTTCCCTAACATCTCAAATGGCAAGCCAATGCCTCACACACTTGAAATCCCTCCAAATTGTCCAAGGAGACTCCTCCTACTTCACCACATACCCCTTCCACACCTCACCATTCTCCCTTCCCTCCAACGATGAATTGTTCTAAGCACTCATGTCTATGCTTACCATCTCAGGTACCTCCAACCAGGTCATCCACACATTATCGCAAAAAGTCCATGAACAACTCCCTACATTGATCCCCCTCTTCTTTACCGCCTCTTCTTCCAACACCTTCTCTACCACCTCCTTCCAACACCCTCTCTACCACCCCTTCTTCCAACACCCTCTCTACCACCTCTTCTTCCAACACCCTCTCTACCACCCCTTCTTCCAACATCCTCTCTACCACCCCTTCTTCCAACACCCTATTCATTATCCCATACCCCTAACATGGCCCAATGCTCACAACTCTACCATTCATCCTATCTCTTTCCTCCATCTCCCCCATATTCTTATCCTTATCCTTATCACCTTGCTCATAATCCAATTTCCTCCTATTCAGTTCATTAAGTTGCCAAACATCTCTCTCATACCCCTACAATTCTCCTTTATGACATCTTCCTTCACTTCACTCTCTTCCAATCGGTCTTGTCCACCTTGTGCACCTCGACCATCTCACATACCTCATCGACTATATCCTTTGTCCCATTACTCCTCAATTTCATATTTCCACTCCTTCCTCCTCCACTAGCTCGGGGATTAGTTCACCATTCTCCATAAATTTTCACTGGGGGCGTTCATCCTCTAGTACATATTCTTCCTACCTTCCCCTTGGTCTGGGGGAGCATCATACCTTCCTTTGCATTTACTTCTTTACCTAAATACCTTTATGCATAATATATATCCATTAAAATACTTGTACATACCTTTTCTTTCTTTCTATTGATAAGTATATGCCTATTTTTATCTCCTACCCTGATCACCTTCCCATCCTTTTACCTCATCCCTCGCCCACCATGACCTTTCATTAGGTACCGTAGCCCCTTTTGAATTTTCTTAGCTTGCCCCCTTGGGCTTTTCTTGTACACACACACAATACTCCTTAGGCTTCTTTATCTTAGCTTACCCCTTGGGATTTCCTTTTACACACACTCATAAGCCTTCTGAGGCTTCATATTATCACCCTTTTGTTCAAATTTTATCTTTGATTATGCTCTTTGCATTCCCTCTTTTACACCATCATCTTTTGTTTATCATGGAAGGTGCTTACCTCATTAACCATTCACCTTTCCTTTCATATGCAAGGGTATATACGTGTCTTTCACAATCCCCTTTCTTCTTGCATCTCTTTTCCTCTTCTTATCCCACAAACCTTTCTATGACTCAACCATACCTAGTATCCTCCTCAAGTGCACATATGTTGCATTCAAAGCCATGATGATTTGGAGCCTCCCTTAGTGACCTATTAAGACATCTTAGAATCCACACACTACACACATAATTAATATTATTTTTGACTAGGTGAGGATGACATCATGATTAGTCCTAATGCCTATATTGGCTCATTATATCCCCTTCAACGGTCCAAAACTCAAGGGTTCACACTAAAAATAAATAAAAATGAAAAATGATGATAATGATATAGCCTGAATCCTTGGGTGTATTAGATGACTCTATCAAGACTATAGATGCTTGGCCAATAATGGAGCAACGTTTTTGGACTGTGTTCTATCTCCATCGAGGCTATAAACATCTAACTGGCAATGGAGTATGCCTTCATGATGATCTTATTCTTTCTCATTAGGGCTATGATTGGTTAAGTCCAAACCTACTCAAAATTTGGTTAATGAACTCACTATACACACAATAGTTCTAGGATGCTTTGATGTCTCAAAGAACCTCTAATCCTAATGGCCTTGCATGGGTACTTAACCACTTGATAGGAGCACTAGGGTGTTTGAGTCTTGTGAAATCTCTTTGGGGTATTATTCTCGCTTCCTCTTCTCGTTCTCCCTTTTTCACCCATGGACATTAGACACCCTTGTATATTTCAAGAAAAAAAATTATTAATGCGATAAGCATTTTCAATTACCCTCATGCTCATCATCATCCTTTATCCATTTACTCCTATGATCATATCCCTTATCAAAAACATATATAAATACTAAAATTGCAATAGGACCCATAGGCACTCATGTAGCCTAGCCACCACCTGACCATAACTGCTCGTCTCCATCCCTACCTCCTTTTTTTCGAGGTCCTCATCCCTCTCGATCATGCTTGTCCCCTCCATTGGCATGTGACCTTGTCCCCTCATTAAACTAGGGCACCTGTACATTGACATATGGCACTCTTGAAACCACACTCCTCATGCTCCTAAAACCACACTCCTAGTCTAGGACCGAGTCGATCTCCTGGCACATTGCCTTACCCATGACCCATTCAACCGCCATCCATTTTGTCAACTACCCCACACTCAATGCACCATGATACTTTTCAGACCTGGCGATACTCCCACATTGCAATATTTTTCTTTTACACTTTGCCCCCTTGGGCACCCTTTTTACACTTTACCCCCTTGGGCACCCTTTTACATGTTTCCCCCTTGGGAACCATTTTACATGTTTCCCCCTTGGGCACCCTTTTTATACATAGCCCCATTGGACACATTTTTACACTTTGCCTCCTTGGGCACCCTTTTTACACTCACCCCCTTGGGTTACGCACTTTTCACTAGCCTCCTTAGGCTACACATTTTTTTTACAGTGCACATGTGGTCCCTTACTACTTGGGTCGACTCTTTTTCCATGGTTGCATTATTCCCCTTTTTCACTCACCATATTCCTCTACTCCCATCCACTATCCTCCTTTCCTAGGAGTCCAAACCTCATTCTCTTATTACATAACAAACTCCCCCTTCCCCCACCCTCCTCCCTATTACCTCCTACCTTTTTCCTTTTCTTACCCACCCTACCCTAACTTATCACCACCCCTCCCCTTCTCATTATCCATTTTTTTCAAGTGACTCATCCTTAGCATCTATGACCTCACAAGATGCACCATCATATCTTTTTTTATCCGATTCTATATCCCCGTGACATTGTTTTACATTTTCCTTACCTCCTTTTTCACATTGCCCCCTTGGAAACCCCTTTTTACACTCATTTGTTTTTAACTCGCCCCCTTGCACACCTCTTTTACACATTGCCCCCTTGGGCATCCTTTTTTCACATTGCCCCCTTGGGCACCCTTTTACAATCATCCCCTTGGGCTACACACTTTTTACTAGCCTCCTTAGGCTACACACTTTTTTCACTTTGTACTTATTTTTTACATAGTGCACACGTTGTCTCTTACTGTCTAGGTCTGCTCTTTTCTCGTGATCGTATCTCCTTTCCTCACCATATCCCTCTACTCCCATCCACTACCCTCCTTTCCTAGTAATTTGAACCTCATTCTCTTACTTCCTAACAAACTCCTCCTGCCCACCACCCCCCTCCCTATTACCTCCTATATTTTTCATTTTCTTACCCCACCCTACCCTAACTAATAACCCTAACTTATCACCACCACCTCTCCTTACCATTCCCAATTTTGTCAAGTGGCTCATCCTTGGCCTTGTGACCTCACTTGTACACTCACCACTTAAGGGGGTTGCCAAATATACTCCCACAAGGATAATAATCTCATTGGGGCAATACACTAAAATTTTGACAAACATTTTTGCACTATGTTGTTTTTACAAACAACACATTGCAAAAAGGGGTATCTGTAGACATCGAAAAATTAACAATTTTGGTAATGTAATAACTACAAATCAATATACCTAAATACATATTTTTTTTACCTTATAAATCATAATTAAATTAAACTAATGAAAAAATTCTCTAAGAAAACCTTAGTAATACACCATAAATATTAAATGTAAATAATAAATTAAATTGTAAATAAAATAAACTCCTAGGGAGACAGCGCAACGATTTGGGCTTTGGCTCTTCTTCAAGAGGTCCAAGGTTCAAACTGCGATGTGGGTGAGTGTGTGAGGGGTTGGGTGTGTGGTGGTTGTGTGTTAAATTTCCTATTGATAAGCATAGCTCTCGAATTTACGAGGGGTCATGGTTGGGAGGAGACTGCTCAGCCCTGTGCGTTGATCATAGGGGTTTCTCACACTAACCAAATAAAAAAATAATAATTGTTAATAAAATAAAAAATAAATTCCTACCAATTTCCCTACACCATTAATAACTAATTAAACCTAGATTAGGCTAATTAAGTACAATTAACTCCACCATCATGACCCCTATTTATTACCCCTCCCACATAGAAAATGACATAAATAAATAAATAAATAGCAAAGGCATTTAACATTAATTAAACATGTTATTAAAGCCCCTTTTTGCTAATTAATTAAGATTTAACAATGTTCTAGGCATGGCATTTATTAGAAATTATCTAGATGCCTAGAAAAAATGCCCCTCACAAATCTCTAAAAATATCCTAATTAATATGCCACCTCACATGCACTTTCCCTCCATGCCACAAATAGAAATTTAAAATTTAAAATAATGCCAAGTCAAAATCTATAATTACTCCACTTGGCCAAAGGACAACCACTTCATAAATCTATGCAATTTTTAATTGTTTTCACATTCCCCCATGGCCCTTTGGAAACTAATTAAAAATTGGTTTTACCTTTCCTAAATCACCCCTTCCCAAGGTAATTTAATAACCCCACCCATCTCCCTTCCACCTCACCACTCTCTAGACCCTTCCCCCACCTACCTGGCCCATGTGGAATCCAAGTGGAGCCTATGTGGCATCCCACTCACCCAACCCTAAAACCTCTATAAATACCCTTGGCCATGGCCAAGGGAGGAGAGCCCATTTTTTTCTAAGTATATACAGTCAAATTCTTCACTCACCCTTGCCTAAGCCTACTTGATCACTACCCACAACCCTTAACCACGTTCCAAGACCCCCATAACTCCATTAACACCTTTTTGAGCTCTCGAGTTTAATAGTTTTTAGTTTATAATCACTTTTCTGGGATTGCCTCCCTTGATACGGTTTCGTTTACTACTTATCGCCTCCCTGGAGACGGTCTTGCCCTTGATATAAAATAACACCAACAACAGAGATCCCAATGATAGTTTAGAGCATAACATGTATAATCTTTGGTAAAATTTACACTTTGAAATACATAGCAACAATTTATTTTGATTCATTGTGGCTTTATTTTTTATGGACTATGGCCCAACCTAGGTGGACCCATATGCTTTCTAATATCTTGTTTATTGGTTGTGTGCAGGTATACTACTCTTCAATAATAACCCTTGGAGATTTATACACTCACCTATGCATACATCGATATCTCCTAATCACAATCAATTGTGGGAGAGAAACATCAACACCATCTTTGTTGTAAAAAGTCCTCTTGGGCTAGTTTTGTAATTGTATAAGATAGAGAGTTGTATTTCATGTTAAAAGTCACATATTTGTAATAAGATTCATTGTATATTTGTTCTATCTTTGTCTTTCTATTTCAGTTGTAAATGGTGGCTTCTCATCCCTACAAAACTCCCTCCCCCCATATCCCCCTCTCGATTACCTCCTACCTTTTTCACTTTTTACCCCACCCCACCCTAACTTATCACCACCCATCCCCTTACCATTATCCAATTTTGAAAAGTGGCTCATCCTTGGTCTCTATGACCTCACCAGATACACCATCACATATTTTTAGACTCGGTTCTATATCCCCATGACATTGTTTTTCAATTTCCTTACCTCTTCGAGCATTTCCTTTTTCACATTGCCCCCTTGGGCATCCCTTTTTACACTAGCTTTTTACACTCACCCCCTTGGGCACCTCTTTTACACATTTCCCACTTGGACATCCTTTGTTCACAATGCCCCCTTGGGCATATTTTTTTGGCATTGCCTCCTTGGAAATCTCTTTTACACTCACCCCCTTGGGCTATACACACCTCTTTATTTATTTTACCTTTTTACGCAATGTACATGGGGTCCTTTACTATTTGGGTTTACCATTTTTTTGTTGTCACATATCCTTTCCCCACCATATTCCTTTACTCCCATCCACACCATCCTTTCCTAGGAGTCTAAACCTCATTCCCTTACCACCTACCATATCAAACCACCTTTAACAAACTCCCCCCTCCCTATTACCTCCTATATTACCGCCTATGGACAAGCAATCTCTTGCTAGACTATCTTTGAAGAGACAATCACCCCTTGATACCCTCAACCTTTCCTTTTACTCCCCCACCCTAGCTCATCTCCTCCTTCCCCTACCATTATCCAATTTTTTCAAGTGGCTCATCCTTGACCTCGTGACCTCACCTGCACACTCACCACTTGAGGGGGTTGCCAAATATACTCCCACGGGGATAATCATCTCATTGGGGCAACACAAAATAAAATTTTGACACAAGTTTTTGCACTATGTTGTTTTTACAAACAACACATTGCAAAAAGGGGCATCTGTAGACATCAAAAATTAGCATTTTTGATAACATAATAAATTATAAATTAATACACCCAAATATTCCTTTTATCACCTTACAAAATTATAATTAATATCTAAATTCCCCCTAATTTCCCTAATTTCTTCCAAATTTCCCTAGCTCTCCTAATTCTATTCTATTTCCCTTTAATTTTTCCTAGGTTCTTCTAAGGTTCCCTAAAATCTTTATTTTCTTCTAAATTTCTCTCTTTTCCTAAAATCCTTAATTCTTCAATTTCCTTAATCTTCCCCTAATTTTATCCTACCTTGTTTATCCACCTAATCCCCTCATCTAGCCCTTAATTAATCCCTAATCCCATCCTAAGCTCCCTATCCAATTTAAAAATCCTAAATCAAATCCCTAGGAAGCCCCCTTTGGAATTCCCCCTCATTTAATTCCTAAATCCTCCTACACCCTCCCACACATCCCCATGTAATTTTAATGAATTTAAAATTGCTCCCACATCCCCTAGTCAACCCACCTATTTAATCCATTTGTCCTCCATACCCTCCACCTTGCATTTTTGGCAATTTAAAATTATCCACACATCCTCCCATGTGCCCCTTTTTGGAATTTAAAAATGCCCTCCCAAATCTCTAGAAATCTCCACATTAATGTTGCACCCCTTGTGCACTTTTCCTAAGCTACAAAAAAGTAATTTAAAATTTAAAATTAATGACAAGTCAAAAGGTGCATTTATCTCACCTCACCATAGGACATCCACATCACCATATTCTACAATTTTAAAATACCTCCACACTCCCCCATGTGCCTTGGAAAACTAATTTTAAATTAGTTTCCCTTCCCCTAGGCTACCCCTTTCCAAAGCACTTAAATGAACCCCTCCACCTCAATCTCTTCTAGACTTTTCCCTCACCTACCCTGCCCATGTGGAGACCAAGTGGAGCCTATGTGGCATCCCACTCATCCAGCCCTAAAATTCCTATAAATACCCTTGGCCATGGCCAAGGGATAGGAGAGCCCAATTTGTGCTAGTTTTATGCTACCAAAAGTCTTTCTCACACTTGCCTAAGCCTACTTGATAACCATACACAACTTCTAATCCTATCGTGAAACTACCTTCATCCCATTTCACACGCTCACAGGCTCACGGGTCTGTTATTTTATAGTCTATAGTCACAGTCTCGAGATTACCTTTCTTGAGACGGTCTCGATCCTTGCTTACCGCCTCCCTAGATACGATCTTGCCTTTGTGAGCTTCAACAACATATTGAATGATATTTCAATGCATAAAAGGTATAATCTTTTGTTATTCTGCATTTTGGTTTACATAGCAACAATTATCTTGTTATTTGCTATGGTTTATATCTTGCTTGAACTAAGGTCCAACTTTGGTGAGTCCATCTACCTTCTAACATCTTCTTTGTTGGTTGTGTGCAGGTGTTTCACTCCATCCACAACAATCCTTGGAAGTCTCCACTCGTAAGCATTCACACCTTGATATCTCCTTATCGCATTCGGTTGTGAGAGAGAAGCATAACACTAATTTTTTTGTAAAGGCCATCTTGGGCTACTTTGTAATTTTAAAAGAGATAAAGAGTTTTATTTTGTATTGGAAAAGACACACATTTGTAATAAAAATTTATCAGATACTATACTCTTCGTCTGATATTTTAGTTGTTGATGGTGGCTTCTCATCTCTACAGTATGTGAAGCACCTTGGTTACAATACATCTTGTCAAATATGGGGATCAAAAGGAATCTAACAATACTAAATTGTGACAATCAAGGAGTTCTTAATTTAATAAAGATCCTATGATTCATGAAAGAACAAAATATATTGAAGCTTAGTGCCACTTCATTAGAGATCATGTTCAAGATCACCATATTTAGATAAAGCATGTTTGCATTGAAAATAAAATTGCAGATATTTTTACAAAATCCCTTGGCCAAAACAAATATCATATATTCTAGAGCCTTCTATGCACATCAAGAGACTTTCAAACCAAATAATGTAATAATGGGGGTGTTGGAGAATATTACATTATTTGGAACATGTTGATGTACCATCATGGTACAATTGTAAATTTTAGTTTAGAGTTGTATAATTTTTATTTTTTCCTAAAGTATGTTTCTATGTGTAGGGTGAATCCAACTGTCATATAGTTAAGTATGGTGCTCATCATGGGAAGTCTCAAATAAGGAAAAAATGTACTAACTACTTGGTTAGAGGATTTAAATATACATGGAAGAGTCATCTATGACAATGGCATTAAAACAAAGGATCTACTTCTATCTATGGTAAAATAGATATGTCCAAAAATTGGGGTTATCAAAATTATTTTTGGTGGTGCTTCCAAAGGAAATCATGGGAAAGTTACTAGAGATGGTTTTTTTTTTAAATAATGAAAACAAAATTCTCTTCACTTACTCAAAATCATATGAGACTTGATATAGCAACTATGCAGAGGCTAGGGCACTTCTTACAGGGATTAAAATTGCAATTGAAATAAGATGGAAATATATTTCAATTGAGGGGGATTCACAAATTATCAATAATAGTATCAACAAAAATGGATGTGGGGGTTGAATAAAAAATAATATTATTATTAATGTTCATCTATCATTGGAGGCAATCTCCTGGAAATATGAGCATATCTGTACAGAAGGAAATTGGGTAGCAAATAATTTAGTCATTCTTAGTGTTGATCTTTCTCTTCGTGAAATTCAAATCTTGATAAAATTAAATTTCTACGAGGCAACTAACCAAGTGAGATTTTATCTCTTAATGCAAATGATGTCAAGGAGATAATTATAGAAACATAGCATTTTGAGGAAGATGAAGAATGTGTTTGATAGAAAAGGAAATGAAAAATACCTTTGATAAAAAGGCAAGTTGGATATGGTTTGATTGACCTAACAACAAATATAATATTTTGGTATTCTGATGGGAGTGGGCCCCAATAGAAGCCACATATAGCTTATTTAAAAAATACAACATTTGATATGAAATTTTTACCTTCACATTTATAATTTCTTAGATAATTTTTTGCATAAAATTTATAACAAGCATTTGGTTTAAGATTTTTTATCTTCACATTTATTATTAGACATCTTAAAGAGCATATGGTTTCACATATTTCACACCAAATTTTTTCCACATAAATTAAGATAAATATAATTTAATCAATCTTTTCTTTAACATAACAAATAAATAAGGTCGAATAAGCATTTGTGAGAAAATTAGAACATGATAAAAAGATATCTAATTTGAAGGATGCCATCAAAGGACAAGAAGAAGAAACCAAAAGGTTAAGGAGAATAAAGAATGAACTAGATTGCACAATGAGGATGAGATGATCAATTTATTGGATAAGAAAAGAGAGAAGCACAGTAGAACCAGGGAAAAGGCAGGAAAACCAAATTTTAATCTAAGATGTCTAGAATACACCAGAGGAGGCATATGAGTAGTATAGGGCAAAGAGTAGAGATATGAGATAAAAATGAATATAAAATAGGTATTTCCAAAAAAATGTTGTTTGGGGATCTTTATATTTAGGGGCTGATTCGAAAATGACACTTGATAAATAATATAAGCAATGGCTACATCTAGGAAGAGGAAATTTGAGATTTATTCTTTTCCCAAAAAGAATGGATTTGTTAAAAGAAAAGAATAAATTCTAAAGGTAGACTTTGATGAATAGAACCTCATAGAGGATTATAACAAGATGGTTGAATATGGACCGATATGATGGTTCTTTAACCTATGGCCATCTCCCAAGGGTATTAAAACTTGGGTTAAAAATAATTGGCTCCTATGAATATTACAAGAAACATATATAGTATATGCAAGAAGAAGGTTTTTTCTGGTAACATTTAACAATATCCCAAAGATAAGAAAATGCTTTTGAAGAGAGGTCCTTGGTTCATAGAAATAAGTGGATTGTTTATGAAGTACTGAGATGATAATTTTGAACGAAGAGAATAAATTCCAAACTCCATTCTAATATGGGTAAAGATGTTTTTTTTCCCATTTTAGTCTTGGCAGGGAGAATATTTTAAAGCAACAAGAGACACTTTAGGTTGGTTCATTAAAACATCTAATATGACAACATAAAAAAAGCTAACCACATATGCCAGAATATGTTTGGAGATGGACATAATGGAAGGCTTACCAGAGTATATTGAAATTTTACTATAAGTTCAAGTATGGAAGCAAGAGCTATATTATGAGCATATCATATTTAAATGCACCCACTACTATGAATATGGATATTATGTTCGTAATTTCCCAAGCAAAGAAATACAAGTATCAAAAGAATAAACCAAAGAGAAGGATTATTAAGGATTTATGAATGTATCGAATAAAAGTAAACTAAAGGAAAGTGGATACTAATAACAAGAGAGACATCAGTGTAAAATCAATTTGAGGCACTAAAGAAGAAAAAAAACACAAGAAGAGATTACAATGGGGAGAAGAATTCAGAAATTAACAATGAGGAGTTTGAACTGATTTAAGAAGATAAAAAAGGAGAAGAGGGAAAAGAAAAAAATCAAGAAGAATATTAAGGAATAGAAGGTGAAAAAATTTAATATGAGGTAACAATGCAAGGTGGTATATTATCCCTACATCAAATATAATCATAAATGAATTTTGGGATAGGTAGCAAGAAGGTAGGAATACCCACAAGGTTAGATGAATTACAAGAATATTTGCAAAAGGTCATTGAGGAGGAATCTTGGAAGCAAATCAGTATAGAGGACAAGATAGCAAAAATAAATCTCCCAATTGGATAGAGAGGAAAAGGTAAAAAGGTTGTATCGTGCAACTAAAAAAATTATTATATTTTCTTGGAACAAAAGAGGTATGGGTTCTACTTCAACAAATATAACCTTAAAGGGAAAGATTCAAGAATCTGGTCCTGATATAAATTTTCTTCAGGAAACTAAGATAGTAAAAAATGAATGGACAACTATGGAAGGAATATGGAATATTAATATATACCAAAGTGAATGTGTTGGCTCAAGAAGCTAGGCATGAGGCATTGCTACACTAAGAAAATGAAGAAATTGGAAGTTCATAGAAGTGGTTAAAGATGCACTTTGGATACGAATATAATTGGAATGCTAGAGATCCAAAAAAACATATCATCTTACAAAAGTGTATGGATCCACTCATCAATATTTGGAAAATAATGTGGCAAGATGGATCATCAAATAGCCTTGAAAAATGGATAATAGAAGGAGACTTTAATTTAATTCTCAAATTAGAGGAGAAGAAAGGAGGAATTATGAGTCTAAACCAAAATTCAAGAATGGTATTAGATATGATGGAAGAGAGGAACCTAGTAGATATCATTCCAAAAGATGGTATTTTCACATGGTCAAATAAAAGAGAAGGAGCAACCTTAATTCAAGAAATATTAGATAGGTTTTTAGTAGATGAATCCATCCTAGGAATAAATATATCAGTGGAGTATTTTATACTATATAGAGCAATATCAAACCATGCACAAATATTATTGAAGATATAGGAATTTAAACCTCCAAAAAATGTGTTGTTCAAATTTAATCCTTAGTTGATGGAACATGAAGAGTTTTAGAAAAATGTTAAAAATGGTGGAATGAGATTGAAGTTGAAGGAACAACAATGTTTAGATTCTATAGCAAAATGAAACATATCAAGAATAAAATTAAAGGATGGCAAAGAAGCATAATGAAAGTTAAAGCTGAAAAGAAGAAAGAAATATCTGATAGATTAGAAGAATTAAACAAAGTAGCTCAAAATGGAACAAATACAATTTTGAGTAGAGACGAGGAAGCTAAGTTGATTGCACAAATCGAAAGGATTGAGGAGGAGATTGATCTAATAAGGTCAATATAAAAGGTGCTTTGGGAATAGAAAGGGGATGCAAATTCTAAGTTTTTTTATAAAGCATTAATTGCTTACAGAATGAAGAATTGCATATAATGTATCAAGTAAGACAATGGAGAAGAGATGGTAGAGGATAATGAAATATGAAATGCTATGAGGAATTATTTTCAAACCACATTATCAGATTATAACATTGACAAAAGAAGAAATCTAGAGAGAAGTGTTGAATTAATACAAGTAGTCACACAAGAAATGAATAATCATCCAATGAAGGAATTTAACATGGAAGAACTAAGAAATATAGTGTATTCATTTAAGCTAGACAAATCACTAGATCTAGATGGTTCAAGCAAGTTTTCTAAAGTAACATGGGAAATTATAGCTAAGGATCTGCTATCAATGGTGGAAGAAGCAAGAACAATAGGAAATTTTTTTAAGTCAATAAATTCGATATTCTTGGAAATTATCCCAAAAGAGGAGAAGACAAGTAAGTTTGATATATTCAAACCCATTTCTCTATGCAACTTTTCCTATAATATAATTTCAAAAATAGTAGATTGCAAAAATGGCTACCTATGATCATATTGGAAGAGCAAAGGGGGAATGATTAGAGGAAGACAAATTTTAGATGAAGTCATTAATGTGTAAGAAACAATTCACTCCGTAATTAAATTAAGAAGGAAAATGATGATCAAACTTGACTTTGCTACAACCTATGATAGACTCAACAAGAGATTTCTCTTAATGGTCCTCTACAAAATGGGGTTCTACGAGCAATGGGTAAAATGGATGGAAGGTTGCATCAACTCTAGCACATTATCAATTTCAGTCAATGGGGGACCATCTAGTTTTTTCAACTCTTCTAGAGGTATAATACAAGGTTGTCCATCATCACTAGCTTTATACGTCATTATGATTGAGGTATAAAGCTATCTTATCAAGAAAACAAGAATGTAGGGATAGATTGAAGGAGCATCAATTTGTTCAAATGTAGTAAACACCATCCACCTATTATTTATAGATAACTCTATGTTAATGGGACAAGCATTTATTAAGGAAGCCAAGAACATGAAAGAGATATTAGACAAATTTTGTATAGCAACAAGAGCTACTATTAATTGTGGTAAGTCTGTCCTTTATGCATATAATTGCTCAATAGCTTTTTGGAGGAAACTTGCCAAAATATTTGGCTTCAAATTATGTGAATCCAAAGAATTCTTTGTGAATATATGGGGCTGTCAATTGGCCCACGCAAGCATACCAAAAACTAATGGGAGAATGTCCTTAACAAAGTAATACAAATATGTGAATATGTGGCCCCATAGATGGTTGAATCTAAATGGAAGAGAAATTCTAATCAAATCAGTTTTATCTGCCATCTCGATATATTTAATGCCATCTATTCATGCATCGATAGGGGTAGTTAAGAACTTTAAGAAGATAATACAAACATTTCCGTGGAAAGGTGCTAGAGAACAAGAAAAGCATATATCCTTATTACCATAGGTGTATGGAGCTAAACTAATATAAATATTAATCAAGAAAAACAACTCATTATGGAGCAAGATAATTGTGAACAAGTATCTTGGAGGCAACCCACTGAAACATATACTAATAATGAATGTAACTTTAAATTAGGGATCTACAACATTGTCAAATTTATGTGTAGCATTATCCTTTTTTAGAAAATGTTGTTTGTGGCTCATTTATGATGACAAAAGAGCAGATATATGGAAACATACAATAAATGGCATGCCACCAATACGTGGATATCTAGAATGCTCCAACTAATACATTGCTTTAGAAGCAAAGGTATAGAAAAAACAATTTTTTTAAACTACAATTCTTAAAGTGAATGGCCAAAATCCAAAATCAAAGATTGGGGAAATGGGAGATTGAATTAGTGAACTTGAAGAACGAATATTAGAAACTTGCAAAGTTTTTAAGAGAAATAAATGTCAGAATTAGAGATGAACTAGACTAGATAACATGGGGACCAATAAACAAAATAGGAAAATATCATATCAAACAAAGAAACAAATGGTTATTGGATAATAAACATGATCACTTAATTCCAAGAAATAGGTGTTGAAATAATTTATGGAGTGTGTTAGAGAATATTACATTATTTGGTAGAAATGTAAATGTACCATGGTACTTATGGTACAATGTAAATATATATATATTTTAACATGGTGGAATCGGTAGCCGCCACGAATCCGGGTAGGCTATCCAGCTTTTATGGTCACCATAGTATTCTACGATGTCTTCCCCGGAAGCCGCCATATAGATCTTCGTGCAATCCACCCCTATAACCACCATGCCACAATCATTTTAAACCTTTTACACCGTTGAAAGCACAAGGAAAGGGACAAGCGTTCAATCGACGAGGCCCAAGATTTGAACCTTGGACCTCCACCCCCCTTATGGGGTTTGGATGAACCAATTGGTCTACACCTCGGACCTGGTACAATGTAAATATTAGAATAGGGTTTGAGTGTATAGTTTAGGAGTATGATTTATATTTCTCCTTAATGTGCAAGTGTCATATAGTAAAGTGTGCAAGTAGATAGAATGTCAAGAGTCATGTATACAAGTGGCAAGATGAGGAGCCAAAGGACATGTTAGGTTTATTTTATGTATGGAATAGAAAAGGTTGCAACTTCCAAATATGAAAGGAGTGCAATAGTCAAATATTGAAGAGCCACCTTTCTAAGGTTATATACTGGATATAAAGCTCCATGTATTGTATCAAATGATCATCAAATAATATATGTATTTCAAGCATCAAAATATAGAAGCTTGTATATATATTGAGCAATATTATTGTAAGTTTTCTTCATGTTATTTAAAGAATAATTTTAGCCATTTATTTTATATTATTGTTGGTATTTCAAGAATGTTATGTTCATTGACATTGGCCATTTATATTGATTACTCAAATGTTGAACGCTATATTTAATCCTAAATATTAGGATCTATGATTACATTGTGATCACATACTAAGGTTTCGGAAGTGAACAACTATGTGAGGGTTTCATCTGTGTTGAGTGTAGGTGGCTCCAGAGGTTGTTTTTTGGGACCTTTGGGCCCTAGCGGCCAATATTTTTATGGTTTTTGTTCGATATTTTAGCAGGATATGTTGCAAGGGATCCAAGATGAGTTAGAATTTTATATTTCAATAGATATTCATGCTATGAATTTGATTGACAATGACTTTCAATTTGTTGCACAAAACAAAAGTGAAAATCATACCTTTCCTCAATGTCCAAGGCATGGATTAAAGAGATCTCAAAATAAGTTTCAAGTAGCTGATCAAAAAATGATTTAGATCTCAAGCAAATCTGGCGCTAAAGAGCACCCCCAAAATTAATCCACTATGGAAATCCCTTTCAAGGGCAAGGATTTCAAAGACTCAACCCCAAAAATAAAATTTAGGTATGCCCTTCATAGTGGACAGTCTCAGCCTAATGCTAACATGAATATTAAGGATTCTTGTAAACCTTTGAGAATGCCTAAGATTGATCCTAGGAAAATTGAATCAGGATGTTTTAGGGCAGTTGATAGAACTTTGATTGTTAAGCTAGATATAGGCGGCATTCAGACTTGCATAGAAGATCTAGAAAAAAGAGGACTAATTTATTGTTTCTTGGGTTCTCATCCAAGCCTATCTGCTTTCAAATTTTGGGTGGCAAAAAACTAGAAAACAAAAGGTGACTTACAAATCTCTGTTTATCTAGATTATTATATTCTTGTTTTATTTGTTAATAATGAGATAGAGAGAAAACATTTCAAGGGGGTCCCTGGTTCTTTGGAAGGGAAGGACTTTTCATGAAGCCTTGGCATACTAAATTTAAAGTTGAAGAAGAGATGCCTTCTATAGGTCCTATGTGGGTTAGACTCTTTGACCTCCCAATTGAATTTTGGAATCCGATTGTTTTTTCTTCAATTGAAAACTCTTTGGGAACTTTTATGATGATTATCGATTGTACTAAAAAAATTGAACATATTGTTTATGCTCGGGTTTGTGTTTTAATGGATTTTCACAAACCCCTACCTGAAAAGGCCTCATTACAATTTGGGGAGGACACTTGGGAGCAAGTGGTGGACTATGAGAATATTCCTTTTTGTTATAGAATTTTACATGAATATGGTCTTTTGGCTAGTGTCTACCTGTTGTGGCCATTGCACAACTTACCCCCAAAATTGGGGACCCACCTTTAAATTTTGATGTTTTGAGGATTTTGATTGTCTTTGAGTGCTAGGTTCCTAGGTTCAGTGTGGTGTAGTGTCCTCTTTCATCAATGTTTGATGTTTAGTGTTTTGGGTTAAGGTGATAGGTTTAATTTGTTTGTTTGTTTTTTTTAATGTCAAGGTTGGTATTTCTCTTTTACTTTGATTTATAATAGTTCAATATTTTAAGGGTCTTATTGAAAATATAAAAAAATAGAATATATATATATATATATATATATATATATAATAATAATAAAGTAAAATCGAGGAGCTAAAATCTTTGCAATGGAAAAATTGAAGATGGCGAGAGCGGGAGTAGGAACGGTAGCGGGAGCGGGAGCGAGAGCGGGACTGGGAATAGGTTCAGATGTTGGTGCAAGTCCCAGGTCGAGAGCTAGATCAGGATCGGGGTCGGGCACGTTGGGGCCCGAGCTTGGGCCCGTAGGACCCTCGACGGGCCCAGAAGAGGGCTCAGAGGCTGAGCAGATTGGCGGACAGGGTGGGGATGGTATCTTGGGCCCAGGACCCCCTCCCTACCTTGATGCAAGCACAAGCCTAAGGAAAAGGCCTCCAAATCTTGGGCAGGGTTTTGCCCCGGGCAGGCCCAAACCCTCCTACCAATATATCCTAGCTGGTATTAGGGCCCAACCGTGGGCCATGGGTTTAGGTCTTTCCCTTGAGGGCACCCACATCTCCATTCAAGAGGAGGTTTACTCCTTTGTCACTGGATCCTCTGCTTCCCTGGTTGGAAATTTCTTGGGAGGGTGCCCGAACATGGAAATCGTTCGTAGATGGGCGGCTACCAAATGGAAAGTTTCTGGTCATATTCAACCGGTGGCCCTCACCAAGGGATTCTTCATCATCAAATTGAATAACAATGATGACGTTGAAAAGATCCTATCGGGCGGACCCTAGTTTTTAGGATGCAAAAGCCTCTTCCTCAGGCGTTATGGAGCTGACTTCCACCCCAGCACTCAAAGCATCAACTTTACCCTAGTCTGGGTCTGGCTCCTTGAGCTTCCCTTCCATTTATGGCACGAAGACGTCCTAAGGCTTATTGCCCAGTCGGTCGGGGAACTGGTGGCCTTCGATCCCACTACCAAGGTAGGCTCTTGTATGGTTCATGCTAGATTCTACGTCAATGCAAATCTAGAATCCGAACTCCCCTCTTCTGTGACCATCTCCTCTGGGTCCTTCTTTTGGCACCAATCCCTGATCTATAAAAACAAACCTACTTTCTACCCTCTCTGCTACACTCAGGACCACCTCCCCCATCAATGCCCTGGATCCAATAAGGTTGATGACCCTTTCCCCAAACTCCCTTCTCGACCAGGCCGGGCCCCCTTGCGATGGCCACAGATCTCAGGCTTGGACCGCCAAGGAGGCTCCCCCTTCTGTCCCAAAGGAACCCCATGTGGGCCTTGGCCTGGTGGACGCTCTTCCCTAGGGTTCCCCTTCCCCTGCTCCCCTCCTTGGGTCTTCTTTCGGGGCCCCGATCCTAGGTTTTCCCCCCTCGCCCGATGTGAATCCCTCCCTACAGGCCCCTGCTTACGCCCCCCCAGACCTGTGAGCCACTCGGACTCTCTTCCCCATTAGCTCCCACCTTCTCGCATTCCTCTGTCAGGGTTTCCTCCTCCCCCCACCCCTGCTATCCCCCCTTGAACCCCTACCGCCCCTCTCGGTGGTCCCTACTGGCTTCCCCCTTTAGAGTGCAGCTCCGAGAGGTCTGACAAAGAGGTTGAGGGTAGTTCTCCATCTAGGCCCAATGAAATCAGCCCCAAGATGACCCACAGTAGGACTTTCACCACGGAATTTGGTAGCAAACTCAAGTGAGGCCGACCCACCCTGGGCGACCAGAGAGCGATGATCATTGAAGATGACATAGCCAATGGCTCCTAGGCAACCCTCTCCGACATTGCTGTGAGATTCTCCAAAATAGAAGCCCTTCGACCCAAACCCCCTGCTCAGGTCAAGAAGGGGGGCAAGCGACCCCACAAGGGTGTCAAATGAAGCTCATCACCTAGAATGTTAGGGGGCTCAATGGTGCCCCCAAGAAAAGGATCCTCGACCAATTCTACAAGGATCACCGCCCGTCCTTCCTCCTCCTCTAGGAGACCAAAATAGATGACGTCGCTGCCCAGAGAGTCGCCCAAGCTACCTGGCGCAACTACGAGTCCCTATCTACCCCTGCGGCTGGCTCAACCGAGGGCCTGTTATGCATGTGGGATCCTTGGTCGTACGAGGGGAGGCTCATATCTTCTTCTCCTAGAATAATCAATATTCTGGTCCATTGCATGAATACAAGGCGGTCATGGATCCTGTCTAACGTCTACGCTCTTAACAATCGGGTTGAGAAAGCCGCCTTATGGAAGGATATAATCTCGATGAGAGAAGCCTTTGACCCCCTCCCCTAGATCCTGGTAGGGGACTTCAATAGTCCCCTATTCCTTTTTGACAAAAGTGGGGGATCAACAGATCCAGGCAAAAGCATGGAGGACTTTGGCACCTTCACCTCCCTCAACGAGCTCATGGACGTCAACCTGAAAGGAGCCAAGTTCACTTGGTCAAACAGAAGAATGGGAGCAAGCCATATCCAGGTTAGGTTGGATAGAGTGTTCCTGTCCAAGGAAGTCATTCCCTTGTTTGCCAATGCAACCTTGCTGGGCCTCCCTAAAATTGGGCCTAACTAGAGCCCCCTCCTCCTCAAAACTGACCATCGCTCCTCCCTCAAGCAACCCTTATGATTTGAGTCCATGTGGCTGCATCATCCCAATTTTAGGGCCCAGGTTGGCTGCTGGTGGGCTCCCTCAGTCCTTGGGCACCCCGTCGAACAAGTTTACCACAAGCTGAGATGCCTCAAAGAGCAACTCAAGGTATGGAACAGAGAGGTGTTTGGCAACATCTTTGAAAATAAAGCGACAGTTAAGAAAAAACTTGAAGACCTTGAGCTCAAATTCTAGGCAAGCTCCCAAGACCTGGGGATCAGGGAAGAGGAACGCTCAACCCTCAGTGAGTACCATAACATCTTGGACAGGGAAGAAAAATTTTGGAGATAGAAGTCGAGAGCCCTATGGCTCCAAGAGGGCGATGCTAATACGAAGTTCTTCCACACGTCGACACTCAAAAATAGGGGCTCCAACAGAATTCTCGAGTTGGTGAGCAGTGATGGCAGAATTATCAAGGACAAAGAGGACATTCGGACCAAAGCCATCAACTTCTTCCAATAGCTCCTTGGTGACAGTCCTCTCATGTCCCCAAAAGTAGTAGACTCCCTGCTAGAACATATCTCTACCTCAGTCTCGGCCTTGGCAAATGAGATGCTCATGCAGCCCTTGTCTGACTCTGAAATCCATGCTGCCACATTTTCCATGAAGGCTGAGGTGGCCCCGAGCTCGGATGGGTTTCCCCCTCGCTTCTTCCAATATTTTTGGGACATCATTGGTCAAGAAGTGTGCGTAGCCATCCGAGACCTCTAGACTGCCACCTTCATCCCCAGAGGTATTAACTCCACCTTCATTGCCCTGATACCCAAGTCTCAGGTAGTCAGATCCCTCTCTGATTTTTGCCCCATCATCTTGTGCAATGTTTTATAAAAAATCTTGACCAAATCCATGGCCTCCCGCCTCAAGGATATCCTTCCACTGATCATTGCCCCTTGCCAAGGGAGCTCGATCAAAGGAAGTCTAATCACAGATGGAGTTATCATCATGCACGAGGTCATCCACTCAGCCTTCCTGTCTAAAAATACCTCCTTTCTACTCAAGCTGGATATGAACAAGGCCTTTGACAAAGTTTACTAGGAGTTCCTTTCCAAGGTCCTCCTCAAGTTCGGGTTCCACCCCTCATGGGTCAAGCTCATCAACAACTATGTGTCCTCACCCTAGTTCTCTATCCTCATCAATGGATCCCCCATTGGGTTCTTCCCAACTCCAGAGGCCTGCGCCAAGGCGACCCCCTATCCCTGATCCTCTTCATCATCCTGGCTGAGGCCCTATGATGAACCATCTCGAGTGTTGTTTCCCATGGACTCATTTGGAGCATCAGGCCTGCATCGGGCCTACCTCCTATGTCCCCTCAATAGTTCATGGACGATACCATTCTTGCCACTTCAGCTTTGATCCCTCAAGCCAAGGCCCTCAAGCACATATTGACCCTATACGAGGAGGTGGTCGGGCAAAAAATTAACCTTTGGAAAAGCAAAATCTTCTTCATCCACACCCCCCTGGCTAGGAAAATCAAAATCGAGCAGATTCTGGGTTGTACCCCTGATTCTCTTCCCTCCTCTTACCTCGGGCTTCCCCTGTTTATAGGTGCATCCTCCAAGGCCCTGTGGAGCGGGATGATGGATCGAATTCAGAGGAAGCTAGCCCCCTGGAAATTCCACCTCCTCTCTCAAGATGGTAGATCCACCCTCCTATCGACAGTCCTTCAAAGCATTATGGTATATTTCATGTCGATCTTCAGAATCCCGGCCTCCATTATAGCTCACATTGAACAAATCTAGAAATGCTTTCTCTGGTCAGGCAGTGAAGATAAGAAGAGGATTCCCTTAGTTTCCTAGCCCCTGGTCTGCCACCCCAAAGTTGAGGGAGGGATTGGGCTCAGGCAAGTGACCCTAATGAACAAGGCCCTGTTGTCCAAGCATGCCTGGAAGGTGTTCACCAATGCCCCTAATGAGTGGGTCAGTATCATGCTCAGGAAATATTGTCATCTCCACCCCTTCCTAAACGAATCCCAACCCAGAGACGGATTAGCATTCTGGAAATCCCTGATTTCCACTAAAGACATCATTCAAAAAGGGACCAGATGGATCCTCGAGGATGGAACCAATATCGACTTCTGGGAAGACAGGTGGATCCAAGATGAGGCCTTGATTTTTGATAACGATCTCTTCGTCCTTAGATCAGGCCTGGCAGGAAGAGGGCCTAGTGTGTTGTCCTATCTCTCCCAGAACCAGGGGCGGGTTACTTGGAAGTCCATCCTGAATCCCAGGCACCCGCTCCAAGCCTCCAGGCTTCAACACCTCCTCAAGGTGACAGTGATCCCATCCTCTGGGGGGAACGACAGATGTGTTTGGCACAGCACTCCCAGCGATGTATTTTCTATAAAATTTGCCTACAACCTCCAAAGATTCCCCGACGAGGCCCCTTTCCTAGTCCTTCAGGTGTGGGCCAAGAAGTTGATCCCAAAAATTAGCCACTTCATCTAGGCAGCAGTCCAAAACAAGATCCTGACCATTGATAACCTGATCAGGAGGGGCTTCCAAATCCCAAATAGATGCTTCCTTTGTTGTGCTTCCTGGGAGTCCACTAATCACCTCTTTCTTAGATGCCCCTTTTCTTCTGAAGTCCTGGGCCTCATCCTTTCCCAATTTTATATTCAGTGGGTGGCCCCCAGTTCCATCTCTGACCTCCTATCTCAGTGGCCCAAACCCTTCGCCCACCCCTTCGTCCGCTTCCTCTGGGGCTCCTGCCTTCCTCACTTGCTTTGGCAACTATGGCTTGAGCGCAACAGCAGAGCCTTCTCCTCCTCGGCTTGTTCCCCCCTGTGGATAGCGACCAAGGCGGTTTCCTTTGCCCTTGAGAATTCTCACTCCATCCCTCTGACCGAGGCGCCCCGACGGCCGGGCGAGGCCACCCTTCTTTCCTCCCTTAGAATCCAGCTTCCCCCCCGGCCCCCCCCGCCCCCTCCCGTCGGCCCTACGACCAGGTGGACTGTCCCCCCTCTTGGATGGGTCAAACTTAACTTTGATGGAGCTTCTAAAGGAAATCTCGGGCCCTCTGGTGCGGGCGGGGTCATCTATGACAGTCATGGGGCCCTGATCTTAGCGTACGCTGCTCCGCTTGGCATCCAGACCAACAACTTCGTCGAAGTAGCAGCTCTCCTCAATGGGCTGACTGCCCTCAAGGAGTCCGCCCCAAAAGTCATCATCGAGGGTGATTCCCAAGTTATAATCAAAGTCGTCCGTAGCTTAAAAAGTTGCTCTTGGCGCATTCACAACTCCATTCGGGAAGCCCACACCATTCTCCAAGGGCTCCCCGATCACGCCCTTTGGCATGTGTACAAAGAAAGCAACAGGGCAACCGACTTCATGGCCAACCAGGCCACTATAGCAGAAGATTTCACTACCTGGACCACGAACTTCCTCAAAGCTCTAGCCCAAATAGTATCGCAAGACAATTCTAGCATCGATGAGGGCCTAGGCGCTTAGCTCGCCCCATGTTGGGGCCCCGAAGATGCATGACCATGCCCCGTGCTTCCCCTGTAGCTTCCAAATCCAAGGAGACCCCCTCCCTCGAAGGCTCCCCTTCCCCGAAAATGCGTAGGCCCACCCAAAAATGCAGAACTCCGATCCAGGGCCCAGGCGGGGCCCGACTCTTGGTGCCAGCTCAAGTCGTAAAGGCCCGACCCCAGGTAGCAGCAAGGCTACTGGCAGCTCCAAGAAGGGTAGGTGGAGGCCCTAGAGTCCATCGAAGTCATTTTTGATTATGGTAGCAAGATGCAAAATTTGACGACCAGGGCCCTCCTTGACATTACGATTGGCTCCCAAAGTGGCTTCCTCAGTGGCCAATGCCTTGGCCGAACTCCGTTGCAGGCTGGGCAATGGCCCTAATAGGGAGAGGAGCTGATCTATCAGGTCGGGCCCCATCCAGGCCAGGCCCAGCCACAGGGCCTCCCATAGCGGTGGCGAGCAGGTTTTTGTGTTTTTGGCGTTTGTTGTTTTGCAGTTTTTCCATGTTTTGGTGGCCACAAACCAAATTTTGTAGTGCTGGTATCATAGCTATTCTGTCTTTTTGTAGGCACCAGGGCCCTGGGCCTTGGACTATTGCCCAAGGGTGCAGCCCCGATTTTTAATCACAATTGTAGCCACGGCTTCCTATGTAACTAAGGTTTTGGGATACTTCATCAAAAAACCCGCTGTAAATATACTGTTACTTACTAAAAAAATAATAAAGTAAAATCAAATACAAATAAAAAATAATAAAAAAATAAATAATAATAAGATATGTATCTATTCATACATATATTTAAGTATATATGGATATGTACAAATCAATTGAGTTGAAGTTTTATGTTCCTTTAGTTTTTATTTTTAATAAAGTTGGTTTTATAATTGTTAATTTTAGGTTCCTTTAGTTGTTAGTGTTCAGTTTTGTTATTCAAAGTATTGATTTAAGGTTTATTTATGGTTGCAATACTTGGTGAGCATTGGACAGCCTAACATGGCTAATGGTAACACGTAGTCGGAGGACATCGTGGCTAATGGCAACAACTAGAAATCCTGAACCTAGACTGCCAACGAAATGCAAGTTGGATGGCTTGGAAGTGGGTTTTATTGCCACGATGTCAGATAAAGAGGAATATCCTTATTGTTGACATGGAGGACCTGGACCCACGAGATGAATTTAGACTCCTATTGTAATGTGAAATGATAAACATGAATATTACAATGTGGCATACGACATGGAAACGACATGCAGGTTGATGTAGATGCCAAACATATACGGTGGCATATATAACAGATGGCTAGTGGATGCAAATATTGAGATTCGGATGCAAATGTAGGGATTTAGTGATAAGGACCAAGCATCTAGAAAAAACAGTGATGACTTGGACGGGTATGATTGCAAGGAAGACAATGTGGACATTAAGGGAGGTGGATGACATTGATGATGTTGATCTATCATGAACACGGGCGAAGACGATGAGCATTTACATGAGGTTGAAGGTTAATATTCTATTGGACATCATTGTCATAGATCAAATGACTATTCAAACTGATTGGGGTGGCTCTTTGCTAGGGGAAACAAGACTAACTTGCACTTTCAGTGTGTCGTTCAATTTCTCACAATGTTCACCCCAACTTTGTAAGTGCAGGATTGTTTGATCCTTTTAGTACAATTGATTGCCACAAGACTGTATGGTTCATAGCCTTCCATATATTTTAGTAGATTGTGGAAATGAGTGCCATCATGCTTTATATTCCTATTCTATCAAAGATTATTGAAGTGATATCTCTCTTATGTCTACCATAAACACGGTGACCAAGGAATGTCCAAGCTTCAAATAAGAGAGATTAGACATCAAATATTGCTATTGTAACAAGGATGCTCATGGAGTGTCAATGCCAAAGTGACGATGAACAGTGGATCGCATTATAAGTTTAAGCATAATGGGGACACGAACATTTTAGGAACTATTGGGGAGATGATCTCACTTCATAGGGCAACGTCAGTTTGGCAGTGTGGTAGCAAGATCAATAGTATCAAGTAGGAGGTCTTCGATGTTCGTGTCGCAATGTCAAGGAATGAGATTAGGCCACCACAATAGCTTTATCGACCCACCCTTTCGATGAAAAGTTGTGATGTGCTGAGATGATGATTATTGATTTCATAATACGATTTCAAGTGATACTTTATCTCCATTCTCACGTGAAACATCAATATGAACGTAGACCACCAGACTATTCGAGAGAGGATGTTGTGGGTTCTTATTTTTATTTAGCATTGTCAGCTACCTATTCGCCTCTTTCAACAGACCCTTGACTTGAGTAGTGACGGGCATGGTGATCTGGATGAGTAGTGTGGACGTGAGAAAGATGTGGCCAAAGGGGCTTCACAGGTTGTTTGAATTATGCTAGGTTTGGGACATTGTAGAGTTTCTACAATGTGACTCATCAATAAGAGAAATACAATGGTGGCATTGGAGGTTACACCATATATTATGTCGATGTCACAAATTCAAAATTGCCTGGACAAACTTAAGAACATCAAATCAGTATCGTGTTATTTTTTGTTTATATCCTATGGTGTAGAGTATTCCCCAGAAAACTCATTAAGCAAAACACAAGTGTTATATCTCCACCGCTTGCCACCATCCATGAATGTAACATATGGATTAATGTAGGTACGACATCATCTACACCTTATAATGCCAGGATGCCCGATGGAAGAGAATTTTTGCCAAAAAATATATTTTAGTAATGAATGAACAAAATATGTTCGATTGGAGCGTTACCAAGGGAACCATGAAAATAAAGGCGTTAATTCATAAAATGCACTCCATGACGGTTACATACGAACAAACGCTTGGAAAGCTGGATGAAATGAAGAAAAGAAGCAGTTTTGAAGCCCAAATGGATGAAGAGGAAATAAAATGTCAGTTTTGGAAATTTCAAATACTCCATGGAAGCACAAAAAAAAATGCTGGAAGTTTGTTCAAGATCAAGGGTTGGACTCTTTGTGGAAGATGCTGGAGATATTGTAATAGAATTGTACCTTTTTTCTATTTTAATGCAAAATAGAGTAGAAACTTGCACCTTGTAAACAAGACCTGAGGAGAATCATTTTTGGATGTCTTGATTTAATGCTTATTTTTTCTTTCTTTGTTTTTAGGTTTATAGGCAATGTTTAATGCATTTCATGGTTGCATTGTTGAATATCTAGAAATAGAGAATTTATTTTTGTTCCTTAGAAGCTTGCACCTAGTTTATTTTGGAATGTGCAAATGCAACTTCGGATAGACTAGGTTACATCCAAAAACTCTCACAATCTCTGGTTTTGTAGGATAGGGTAGCATTAGACTGATAATAGTTTGCATGTTTATATTTTTAGCATTATGGTCCATTTCCATATTTTATTTTTATTTTTCTAACCCTTCCCTTTTGCAGATTTTTTTTTAATTTGGAAGATTAAAATAAAAAACAAAAAAATTAAAACTCCAAAAATAAATGCACGGATGTGAAGAATGAGCTTTAATGTTTCATCTTATGCAATTTTGATTTCATTTTGAAGCCATTTTGAAATTATAAAAATTATTCAAAGTTGTTTTTACAAACATTTTATAATTTTAGATTTTACATAATTTTATATTTTGAAGGTAAATCAGATTTCAAGCTTTGCATATTTTTTTTGCAAGCAATAAATTAACTTTCCTTTATGAAAATTCCAATTTCATTAAAGGGGAGTGATTTATATGGCATTTCAAAGGCCATTATTTTTAGAGCAATAAATTGACTTCTCTTTATGAAAATTAATTTCATTAAAGAGGGGTAATTTATTTATTATATCAAAGGCTATCTTTATTTTCATGCTCAAAGCAACATTAAATGAATCCAATCATCATTTAAGATTCATATTTAGAGATAGATTTTAATCTTCTATTTCATGCTCAAAGTAGGGTTTAATGCAAGATAAAACTTGTTTAAAATCTGCTTAATCAAAAGAAGATAAAATCTACCTAAAATACTTCAAGATAAAATGAACTAAGGCTTTACATCATGGTCATATGAGGGCCAATCACATTTTCCTTTTTTTTAAGTTTCATGAACAATCACTAGTATAGCATAATAAAATAATACCAACATAGACCCCTTGTTAACAGTTACTTGCAAATCACTAAGGTATTCCTAGCACTTATTTGATACATCTTCACAATATTACAAACACACATTAAGTAAAAGGAACCTTGGAGAAATTTATATTTCTTTGCAAGAGAGGGTTTTCTAATCAAAATCTTGATTGTGATGGGGATTTTGTAATTGGACAAAATTTCCACTCAATATAATTGGTGCTAGAAGGAGGGCATGAATTGGTTTACTTTATTGCTATTTAGATGCTATATTGTTCATGTTTACTTGAAGGTTTATTTGAAGGCATTGGTCTTGACTAACGAAGTTTTGTTTACATATTGATCACTTTCATTGATCCTAACGTTCTCTAATTGATGATGTATTAAGGCTAACCTTTTTGCAAATTGGAGAATGTTCTTTATTGCTATGGTTTAATTCATGCATTATAATTGATGAATGTGATGATTTATTCATTTGAAATTTGTTAGTCATTTCATGCTTCTTTGCAAGATATATTTATTTGACTAACAAAATTGGTATTAAAGTTGTGTTCTTTAAGGTTCACTAATGGCATTGGTTATTCCAACCAGGGCAAGAATTGCATCTTGGATAGGTGACTATTATAGCCAGTTAAACATGCCTACTCATCAAATTCTTGAAGGTGTAGAAAATTATTTACCCATGTTTAAGCATGATGTGGCCTCGGCTAAGGAACATATTCAGAGATACAAGGACATTTTAATTCATTTGCAAATATGGCATGGAGATGTTCCTTGTAGATTGTTTTCATACACATTGGATGAGGTTGCGTTTGATTGGTACCTATACCTACCTGTAAGTTCTATCACTTCTTGGGCTCAACTAGAAGCAACATTTATTAGCCATTTTGGAAAACTAGTTGACCCAGTTATGATACTAAATCAATTTGTCTCTATCTATAAGGAACCTAATGAATCCATGAGCCAATTCAATGATAGGTTCCATAAGTTGTATACCAAAGTGGTACCCCATTTCATCATTTCATAAGAGAGAGCCATTCAAATTTACATGGGAGCCTTAGACCCCTTAATATCCAAATTTCTAAGGAATCTTCTTGAAGATTCATCCTTGCCTAAGGCCTACAAGGAGGCAATTATGGTAGAACAATGGTGGGATTTGAGAAATGTTGATATGGGTAGATTATCATTACTTAATCCTAAGGCTCAAAATCAGATACCACCCATGATTCAGGGTGAGACACAACCTTCTCCCATGATGAACTATTTTTTAGGAGCTATGGATTCCAACCAACACCAACCATCCAATATAGCACCCCTGAATCAAATGAGGTCTAATGTGAGCAATCAATGGGACAAAGTTGAATGTCCAAATATTACAACCACCTTAGATTTCATCCAAGAGGATGTGCAAGTCTCAAAGCCAATGTCCATTAATGAGGATTGGGGTGAACAAACCCATCAAGATATGGAGATTGTTTCATGTTTATTCACAAAGGAAGATTGGGACAATCATTGGAAGTAAAATACAAGAGTTGATCTTATTGAAGAAACCCTTGACTCACCAAAGGTGGTTGAAAGTGAATTTGAGGAGTCAAGAGATGAATCTGAAGATTGGCCAGAAGGTAGGATAGAATCTCATCATTTGTTTTTAGAGGATAATTATTATGATGATCAAGAAAGCCAACATGAGTCAAGTTGTGACAAGCTAGAAGGCTTAGAGTCCTTATTTACAAGTGAGGATTGGGATAATCATAGAAAACCAAATGATCCACTCTTAGAAATGATTGAGCCCTCAAAAGTGGATGAAGGTGAGTTTAAAAGGCAACCTATTGTTGAATTTAAAGATTGTGAAGAAGTGGTTGAGCATCACACCCCAGTTTTAGAAGATGATTATTGTTGGTGGAATAAATGGAAGAACTTTGCCACTCTTTCTAATGAAGCACTCGCTTCACCTGATATGCAGGACAAGTTGCAAAGGCTAGTTCTACAGCTTAAAGGAAACATCGCTCAATTACAGGAACAAATGCCTCAAGATGCATATCTTGATGATGCTCCAAATCATCCTCATGAGACAAAGGTCAAAGATACTAAAAGTGATATTCTTTTAGACAATGGAGGGGTCCTAGAGTGGACTAATTTTGAAACACATGACAAATCAGGACCTTCCATAAATTTGGATGAGGTGGTTAAAATTGATGATCAAAGCCTTCAACATCCTCAAGATAATGACCAAGAAGAATTTGAAGAAGAGTTTCTTGAAGAGCTTGAAAGTTATGAGGAGGATGCAATAGAGTTTCATCCCATGGGTTTAGATGACCATTATTATAATTGTAGGAAAAGGTATGAGGAATAATTGTCTTCTCATGCTCCTACTGATGAAATTTCTATTTCACTTGACAGGCAGGATGTTGAAAACTCTATCTCGCATGAAGATTTGGCAATTCTTGTACAATCAGAAGATGACAAGTCATTTGCGGAAATAGAGAAGGTTCCAAGATCCAATCATTTTGAAGATGAGTTTATTGAACATCTTGCTAAAAGAGAAAAGGATGATAATGACTCTACTATTCTAGGCAAAGAAGGAGACTCACTCACTTTGTTCCCATTTGAGATGCAAGAAATGGAAAGCATTGTTTCACCTAAGGATCCTATAATACCTATGTTACCTCAAATAGAGGAAATTCTAGAACCTGAATGGTTTGGGTTTGATATCATTGATGATCCAAATGAAAATGTTGCTTTATTTGAAACAACTCAAGTGGTTGATCAGGGAGATGTGTTATTTGACACATCCCTAGATAGACAAGACTCATGGTTTGAAAAGGATGGACATATTTTTAATTGGGTGCCTAATTTTGGTGTCTTTGATAAATAGGTCATGGACGAAGAAGAAGTGCTACATGATGATGATGATGAAGATCATGAGGAAGAAGAAAAAGTTACAAATCCTCTCCAAGTATTGGTAAATGGAAATGTGCCAAAGGTAAAATCTCACCTTTTGTGTTCCACCATTCGAACTCCAGGTGAAGGTTTACCTAATTGGTTGTTGGATTCAAATGCTATCAATGATGAAATGCCATTTGTGGTTGATAAAGAATTTGAGTTAACTAATCCTCACACCACTAATAAGATTGCTTTGTTGAATGAAATGGAAGCAAATGCCTTTGAATTACTAAATCAAATTCATCAACAATTAATAATTGAATCTAGGATAAAAGCTTATAATGATCCTCATTTAGTAGATATCCTAGATGCTTGTAAATTGTTGCATAAGTTTGATTGGCCTACAAATATGGAAAATGAATTGGCTTTGAAATTTTTAGAAATAGGCTCCTACTTGCAAGATCTCATATTTGAAAAGGAAAGCCTAATTCTAAATCATGAATCGAATTGTGAAATTGACATCTTAAGAAATAGACAAGAAATAATTGAAAATCAATTATTGTCTTATCAATTTAATGATTTGAAGCTCACCTATGGGATTGCTAATGGAACTAAATCAAATTGGTGGGGTGAAAGAGGCAAAATGAAAATTGTTATATTGTGTGGCCTAATCTTACTGTTGTTGGATTCCTATAAAGCTTGGCATGCATATCATGTTATATATCTTTTGAAATGTACTAATCATGTTTGGGATCCAGGGAAGTGATAGCCCAAATTTTTGCATCACCTTGTACATATTGTATATTTTTGTATATAGTTTTGGTTTTCATGTTTTTGTTTAGCTTTGTTGTTTTTGTGCTTTGTCCTTAATTTTAGGTTTTGTTTTACTTTCTTGTTAGTTTGCATTAGGTTAGGATTTGGTTTTGTTTATGAGTTTTGTATTTTGGGTTGTTCCCTTGTTTTGAGGTGATGTTTCGTGGTCGCTAATTTATGGCCTCTTGCCTATTTTTTGTGTTCCTTTGTTAAGTAGGTTGGAATACCTAATCTGAAAGTAGGTGAACCTAAGAAAAGGGGGATGAGTTATTTTGTGATCATGCTCATATTTTAGGACTAAAATGGTGGAGAGTGGAATAATGAAACATTTCACTAAAGCTCCACATGTAACTCACATAATTAAAGGGTATTTCTGGAAGTCCTGAGGGATGAAGTCATATTGATTTGCAAATTAAGGCAAAAATTTAATATGCTCCATATCTAACTCCAAATCCTTGTGATACATAAATTGTTGCAAAGCTATAAAATAAAAAGCAAGCAAAGGAAAACACGCTAAAATCAGTCACTAAGTCTAGATAAACTCTACCGGGGCTATAGACGTCTGACTAGCAGTAGGGCTCTGTCTAGACACAACTTGATCAAAAGAAAAGCTTTACAAGAAATCAATCAAACACAAAGGGTGAGTTAGATAAACTCTATCGGGGCTATAGACGCCTGACTAGCAGTAGGGCTCTGTCTATAAAAATTCTTTATGAGAAATATTTTATAGCCTAAATGCAATTCAGGTGATGGAATCTGGATGGTTTTCAAGGATACAAAATGAATCACTTTGTCACACACTGAGCAAAGGCAGATGGATTAGTTGTTGTTTATTTGAAGTTGTTTACCCCCACCTTCTCGGGACATCGCTAAATAATTCATATTTCGCTGATCTTTTGTGTTCTCATTTCAGATTGGGTTCTTCACCCGAAATGCTCAGGAGCATTTCCCAATAGAGTCACCATTTGTTGTGGCCATTGCACAACTTACCCCAAAATTGGGGACCCACCTTTAAATTTTGATGTTTTGAGGATTTTGATTGTCTTCGAGTGCTAGGTTCCTAGGTTAAGTGTGGTGTAGTGTCTTCTTTCATCAGTGTTCAATGTTTAGTGTTTTGAATTAGGGTGATAGGTCCAATTTATTTGGTTTTTTTTTTTAATGTCAAGGTTGGTATTTCTCTTTTACATTGATTTATAATAGTTCAATATTTTAAGGGTTTTATTGCAAATATAAAAATAATAATAAATAGAAATATATATATAATACAAAATTAAAATCAAATAAAAATAAATAACTAATAATAAGATATGTATCTATTCATACATATATTTAAGTATATATGGATATTTACAAATCAATCGAGGTGAAGTTTTAGGTTCCTTTAGTCTTTATTTTTAATAAAGTTATTGGTCTTATAATTGTTAATTTTAGGTTCCTTTAGTCGTTAGTGTTATATTTTGTTACTCAAAGTCTTGATTTAAGGTTTTTTTATGGTCGTGGAACTTGGTAACACGTAGTCAGAGGACGTCGCGGCTAATGGTGATAATTAGAAATACCAAACCTAGACTCCCAATGGAATACAAGTTGGATGGCTCAGAAGTGGGTTTTATTGCCATGACATCAGATGAAGACGTAGATCCTCACTGCTGACATGGAGGACCTAGACCCACAAGACATATTTAGACTCTGACTGCAACATGAAATGATAAACACAAAGATTACAATGTGGTATACGACATGTAGATAACATGCAGGTTGATGCGGGTGCCAAATGGAGACGATGGCAGACGCAATGGATGGCCAGTGGGCACAAATATTGAGGTCTGGACTTGAACGCAGGGATGTAGTGGCATGGACCAAGCATCTAGAAAACATAGTGATGACTTGGATGGGTACAGTCATGAAGAAGATAATGTGGATGTCAAGGGAGGTGGATGACACGGGTGATGTTGATCTATCACGAACGAGGGCAAATACAATGGGTATTTGCATGAGGTTGAAGGCTAATATTCCACTACACATCATTGCCATAGATCGAGTGATTATTCAAACTGGTTGGGGTGGAGATTTGCTCAGGAAAACAAGACTAACCCGTATTGTCATTGTGTCATTTACTTGCTTACAACGTTCACCCCTATGTTGTAAGTACGAGATTATTTGATCCCTTCGGTATAATCGATTACCACAAGACTGTATGGTCCATAGCTCTCCATATATTTTAGCAGATTGTAGAAATGAGTGCCATCATGCTTTATGTTCCTGTTCTATCCAAGATTATTGAAGTGATGTCTCTCTTATGTCTACCATAATCGCGGTGACCAAGGCATGTCCAAGCTTCAAAAAAGAGAGATTAGATGTCAAATATTGCTATTGTAACAGGGATGCTCATGAAGTGCCAATGTCGAAGTGACGATGAACAATAGGTCGCATTACAAGTTTAAGTAGAATGGGAACACAAACTTTTTGGGGACTGTTGGGGAGATGCTCTCATTTCATAGGGCAGCATCAATTTGGCAGTATGACAACAAGCTCAACAGTTTTGAGTATGAGGTCTTCGATGTCCACGTCATGACGTTAAGGAGCAAGGTTGGGCCACCATGATAGCTTTATATGCCCACCCTTTTGATAAAAAACTACATGCTAGGATGACGATTATTGATTTCATAATGCAATTTTAGGTGATACTTTATCTCCATTCTCATGCAAAACATCAATGTGAACGTAGATCGTTGGACTATTCAAGAGAGGATATTGTGGGTTCTTATTTTTATTTAGCATTGTTAGCTACCTATTCACCTCTTTCAACGGTCCCTTAACTTAAGTAGTGATAGGCATGGTGATCCAGACGAGTAGTGTGGACATAAGAAATACATGGTCAAAGGGGCTTCACAGGTTGTTTGAATTTTTGCTAGTTTTGGGACATTGTAGAGCTTCTACAATGTGACTCATCAATAAGGAAGAAATACAATGGCGGCATTGGTGGTCACACCATATATAATGTTGGTGTCACAAATTCAAAATTGCCCAGACAAAGTTGAGGACGTCGAATTAGCATTGTGTCATTTTTTGTTTATATCCTATGGTGCAGAGTATTCCCCAAAAACCTCATTAAGTAGCACACAAGTATTATATCTCCACCGCTTACCACCATATATGAATGTAACATATGGATTAATGTAGGTACGACATCGTCTACACCTTATAATGCTAGGACATGGAAGAGCAGTTTTCCCAAAAAAAATATTTTAGTAATGAATGAATAAAATACATTCGAGTGCAGTGTTACCAAGGGAACCATGAAAATAAAGGTGTTACTTCAGAAAATGCACTCCATGACAGTTACATATGAACGGATGCTTGGAAATCTGGATGAAATTAAGAAATAAATAATTTTGAATCCCACAGATGAAGAGGAAACGAAATGTCAATTTTAGAAATTTCAAATATGTCATGGAAGCATAGAATAAAAGACTGGAATTTTGTCCAAGGCCAATGGCTGGACTCTTTGTAGAAGATGCTAGAGATACTGTAACAAGATTGTACATTTTTTTGTTTTAATGCAAAATAGAGCAAAAACTTGCACCTTGTAAACAAGACTTGAGGAGAATCATTTTTGGATGTCTGGATTTAATGCTTATTTTTCCTTTCTCTATTTTTAGGTTTATAGGCAATGTTTAATGCATTTCATGGTTGCATTGTTGAATACCTAGAAACGAGGAATTTATTTTTATTCCTTAGAAGCTTGCACCTAGTTTATTTTGGAATGTGCAAATGCAGCTTTGGATAGACTAGGTTACATCTAGAAACTCTCACAATCTCTAGTTTTGCAGGATAGGGTAGCATTAGACTGAGAATAGTTTGCATGTTTATATTTTTAGCATTCTGGTCCTTTTCCAAATTTTACTTTTATTTTTCTAACCCTTCCCTTTTACAGATTTTTTTTAAAACTTCGGCGATTAAAATAAAAATCCAAAAACAAATCCAGAGATATGAAGAATGAGCTTTAATGTTTCATCTTATGCAATTTCGATTTCAGTTTAGAGCCATTTCAAAATTATAAAAATTATGCAAAGTTGTTTTTACACACATTTTATAATTTTGGATTTTACATAATTTTGCATTTTGAAGGTAAATCAGATTTCAAGATTTGCATGGTTTTTTTTGCAAGCAAAAAATTAATTTTCCTTTATAAAAATTCCAATTTCATTAAAGGAGAGTGATTTATATGGCATTTCAAAGGCCATTGTTTTAGAGCAATAAATTGACGTCTCTTTATGAAAATTAATTTCATCAAAGAGGGGTAATTTATTTATCATATCAAAGGCTTTTATATTTTAAAGCTAGTCATTTCATCATTTTATTTTCATGCTCAAAGCAAGTTAAAATGAATCCAATCATCATTTAAGATTCATATTTAGAGATAGATTTTAATCTTCTATTTCATGCTTAAAGTAGGGTTTAATGCAAGATAAAACTTGTTTAAAATTTGCTTAACCAAAAGAAGATAAAATCTACCTAAAACACATCAAGATAAAATGAACTAAGGCTCTACATCATGGTCATATGAGGGCCAATCACATTTTCCTTTTCTTTTAAGTTTCATGAACAATCACTAGTATAGCAATAAAATAATACCAACACAAGCCCCTTGTTAACAGTTATTTACAAATCACTAAGGTATTCCTAGCACTTATTTGATACATATTCACAATATTATAAGCACACATTATGTAATAGGAACCTTGGAGAAATTTATATTTCTTTGCAAAAGAGGGTTTTCTAATCAAAATCCTGACTATGATGGGGATTTTGTAATTGGACAAAATTTCCACTCGACACTACCTAAATACAATTCTAGATCAAAAGAAAGAGGATACAAACTTAGAAGGTTTCCAAGTGCCTAAGAAGAGCACTAAAAAATATATTTATGAAGGATCAATCGAAGTTATTAGCTAATATGTTTGAAATGCTTTCCACAAATTATGTCCCAGGTGACGAAGAGGAAATAATGGAGACAAAAATCTTAGAAACACAATTTAAAGATGTAAGGAAGGAATCAAAGATAAACCAACAAATCAAATATTTTCAATAGGAAAAAAGGGAGGAAATATACACAAGAAAAACAATCTTTTAAATGTTGAGACTTCAAATAATACAGGTCCCAAGATAGACTCTATTGAACCTTCTAGTAACACTTTGGCTTTGTACATGCATTCTTTAAGGTTAGAATCCATCCCAGATTCATTTGGGGTAAGTCAATAAATAGGGATAAAGAAATAAATATGGATTTCAACCAAAATGTAGGTCGCAAGACCAATCAGCATCATATAGTAAAAGAAGGTGAAAAGCTTGTAGAGGAAGGTAAGATTAATACCCTTACCAATTTCTTTAGCCTTGGTATTAATGAAGATCATCACTTCGAATATTAGAGGACTGAAAGGGAGTCTTTCAAAACAAAACAAAAATAGAAGAATGATTCAAAAAATCATTCACATCTTGTTTTCCTTCAAGAAACGAAGATGTCAATAGAGGAAATGGATTCAATTGCTAGTAAAATCTAGCCAGTTGGAAAATTTGCTTCCCTCGGTTCCCAAGGGACTTCTGGTGGCATTACTTGCCTTTGGGACCCAAAAGAGGTAGTTATTCACCATATGGTTGAAATTTGGGATCTTTTGGCTGTAGCTATTCAAAGTAGACATTCTAATCAATTATGCTTTGCATAATTGTTTATGATCTGACTACTTTGGAGGAAAATATAAGATAGTGGAAGGATATAACTTATATTATCTCTCATTTTATTGAATCTTGGATCTTTATCGAAGGATATTTCATTACCATCCTCTCTTTGGATGAGAAATAGGAGGAAATAGAAAGTTGGACAAAAACACTGACCTCATGAGTGAATATATTGTAAACCTTCATCTTGTGGACATCCATCCAGATAATGGTCTTATGACTTGGTCTAACAGAAGGCAAGGTTTAGCTTGTATCATGGAGGGATTGGATAGGTTCTTTTTATTTAACAATTTATTAATCCATGGTCACATTCCTAAGGTGAAAACTCTTAACAATGTGGGTTCAGATTATTGGTTAGTCATGGTGGAAATTTTGAAAACCAATGTGAGTTTCTTTTCTTTTCGATTTTAGTTAATGTGGCTTAGAAACGGTTCCTTCAAACCCTGAGTGCAACAATGGTGGAAGGAAGGCAAATCAAGGTATGGGACTAAGATATTTTATTTTTCCAAAATGTTGCAATACATTAAATCCAAAATCAAGATTTGGAACTGGAAGGAGTTTAGAGATGTCCAACAAAAAAAAGCATGAATTGATTGCTCAACTTGAAAATTTGAATAAGAAAATTTGTTTAGATGGCCTCACAGAGAGTAGAAGTATAGATGAAATTAGACTCATAACTTAGAGGAATGGAAAAAAGAGAACTCTTATGGAAGCAAAAATCTAGGATCTAATGGCTCAAAGAAGGAGATCGAAACATAGATTTCTTCCACAAATATCTTCTAGCTTGAAGATCTCACAACTTTATTATTTCCCTAAAATTTTATTATAGAGATGTCTACACTTAGGATGGCATGAACTTTGTTGTTGTCAATTACTTTTCTAATATTTTTGTTTTTTTACCTCTTGACTCGGCTTCCCAATAAAATTTTCTTCAAGTGATCCTTGCTCTTATCACTTCTAAGGAGAACTTTGTTTTGATTGCTCCAGTTACTATTAATGAGCTTCAACAAGTGGTTTTTAAAATACAAAAAGGAAAAACCCCAGTTCCCAATGGTTTTTCCATTGAGTTCTACCAAGAGTTTTGGGATATCCTTCATGTTTATTTATTAGAGGTGGTGGAAGAAGCCTAGAAAGCCAAAGAAATATTGAAGGTTGTCAATAAAAATTATATAGCTCTTGTCCCAAAAGCTCAAGAGGTAGATCATATCTCAACATTTAGATCTATATATTTATGTAATGTTCTCAAAATCATTACAAAGATCGTGGAAAAAAGGTTGAAGCCTATTTTGCATAAGATTATTTTCCCTAAATAATGGGGTTATGTGGAAGGGCATCAAATAATGGATGAGATATTTCTTGCTCAAAAAGCCATCCATTCCATGGAAATACAAAATCTCCATCTATGTTCATTCGTTTAGACTTATCAAAAGCTTATGGTAGAGTGGATTGACACTTCCTTATCAAGGTTTTAAGAAAATCTGGCTTCTCTCAGGATTGGATGGACTGGATTATGTATCTCTTAAATTTCCTAATTTTTTCTTATCAATGGTAGGCCTTCTCAGTTTTTCCTAGCTTTCAAAGGTATTTGGCAAGGTGACCCCCTCTCCCCTTATTTATTCATCATTCTTGTTGAATGCTTTGGCAAGACTATAACAAAAAGCAAAAAAAATAGAACCGTTGAGGGAGTTACCATTGCTCATGGAGCTAGGCCTATTTCTCATTTTTAAATTTTGTATGACTCTACTCTATTAGGTAAATCAATAGTTAAGGAAGCTTCTAAAATTAAGAAAATCATTAGTTGTTTTTCTAATGCTCCCGGGCAATTGATCAATGAAGACAAATCTAAAGTAATTTTTTTTCACTGCTCTCCTAGATAGGAATCCATGGTCCTGGATAAATTAAGATAAAAAAATACCTCCCTTCCAATCGTGTATTTAGGAATTCCTACCAATATTTAAAGACAAAAGAAAAATATTGGAATTGGTTGTTGGACAAATTTAAGAAAAAATTGGAAAGTGGACCAATAGGTGGCTTTCATTTGGGGGTAGAATTACCTTGGTTAAATCAGTCCTTCAAGATATACCTATTTATGTGTCTATTGTGTTGAATATCCCAAAGGCAGTTCTTCGAGAATTGGATCAAAATTCATCGGTTCCTCTAGAGTAGTACTAAGGAGAAACGAAAATGGGCCTTGGTGAAAAGGGATACTTTATGTCTTCCCAAGAATGAAGGGGGATTAGGATTTTATTCTGCTATTAATAATAATAAGGCTTTAGCTACTAAACTGTATTGGAGGATTTTGCATAACCCCAATGCTCTTTGGACCAAAAATCTTCATGCTAAATATGTTGAGAACAAAAGTCCTGAAGACCTTGTTCGCTATCAATTGCCTACCAAAGGTTCTCCTAATTTAATGGTTCTTAAGACTGGTGAGATTTTTATTAAGAAAAAATTATTTTGTATCATTCATAATGGTCAATAGGTAAATTTTTGGATAGATTCTTGGGATGGCCACCAACCTTTGATAACTCAATTTCTTGATTGGAGGCCTTGGATGGAGGAGCTTCAATGAGCTAACTATATAAAGGCATCTAATTACTGTCGGTACCATACTACTAATTTAGAGGTTGGTAGATATTGGATCCCTATTGAGGACTAGCCTATTCAAATGCCAAAAAGGTAAAGAAAATACATCCAAAGCATCCTTCATATGATATCTCTCTCTTGGTCCCATGATAAAGATTGTTTTGGATGGAACAACACTACTAAGGGTGAATATTCAATTTCTCAAGGTTATTTGACCTTATGGCATATTAATCCCAACCAATCATATGATATATTTACCTAGTTTTGGGCTCATAAGCTCTGGTCTAAGGTAAGGTTCTTTACTTGGCTTTTATTTTATCATAGGGTGCTTACTGGAGAGTAACTTATGAAACGTGGTTTTCATGGTTCGTTTATATGTGAAATGTGTGGAGAGAATGTGGAAACTCTTAGCCAATTTTTTATTGAGTATACCTTAGCCTCTGAGCTATGGAGGAGAATGGCCATCTTACTTGGCTTACAATAGTCCAATTTTTTTTACTTTTGAACTTTGGAGGTATTGGCCTAATTAGGAGGGTGTTGATCATTTTATTAGGTAATTAATTTGTATGGGTTCTACCATTCTACCTTGGAATATCTGGAAGTAAATAAATAATTAAATTTTCAATCAATAAAAGAAGGACATTCACTATATCTGTTAAAATACCATTTCCAACTTAATTAAATCAGTCTAACAACTCCTTAATCACCCCCAAAACTTCGACCAAATATGGGATCAAGTGATGCAAATATTGAATATTGACTCTTATAAGAGCAACCAACTTAGAGAGAATGTGAGTAATCAAAATATGGATAGAACAAGGAATTGGCAACCTCCTAAGGATTTTGGAAAATTCAATACCGATGGAGCCTCTAGGGGAACCTTGGAAAAGCTAGTGTGGGAGGAATTGGTAAACTTTTAGATGGTTCCTTGGTTTTCACTTTTACTAAGAATTTGGGTATCCTTTCCAATAACCTTGCTAATGGGTATGGTATCCTTAGTTGCCTTTGAGATGCTGCTAAGGTTGGATGGAAAAAGGTGCTAGTTGAATCTGACTCTCAAATCATTATTAATATGTTGAAGACTCCTCAGAATCATAAGCCCGATTGGAGAGTAAAAATAATTATTGAGAAGATTCAATTAATCCATATGGGCTTTTTGAAAGTTGAATATAATCATGTGGTCAGAGAACTAAACAAGAGTGTTGATGCTTTATCTAATTGGACTTTGGACAAAGGTGATATTACTTACTATGACCATCCTCCTAGATGATGGGATTCAAAAATAAGGGAAGCTCTTCTTTCTATCCTTTCTTTGGATGGCTCCAGTACTAGAGGTACCTAGTTCCTTTTTACTTTATTTTTACTTCTCTTTGGTTCGATTAGGGTATTTTAGTTCCCTTGTTCATATTGTTCATTCTTATGTTTTCTCTATTGAATCTTGCCTGAATAGCCTATTGGCCTACAAAATCCAAAGTTGTAGTTAGTTTTTTCTTCTTCTTTTTTAGTTTTTCGACGTGTGTTGTTTTGTATTGTTTTTGTTTTGTTTTGTTTTTTGTGTTGTTTTTGGTGTTTTTTTGTGTTTTTATATTTTTTTTGTGTTTTGTATTTTGTGTGTGTGTGTGTGTTTTGTTTTGTTTTTTTTCTGGTTTTTATGTGTGTTTTGTGTTTTGTGTTTTATTGTTGTTTGTTGTTTCTTGTTTCTTGTTTCTTGTTTCTTGTGTTTTTTGTTGTTTTATGTTTTTTTGTGTTTTGTGTTTTTTGTTGTATTTTATTATTTTAGTTGTTGTTTTTGTGTTTGTTTGTGTTTTTCTATTTGTTTGTTTGTATTTTTGTTGTTTTAGGCATGTTCTTTGAGTGTGTTGAAGGGGGTAAGCCAAGTTTGAGCCCTAGGTTTTTTTGGTAGAATAATGTCCTTGCCTCCTTGGGACTTATCTGAAAGTGGCATCCCAATTTGGGTGTTTTCCAAAAACAAAAAAAATATTGGGACTTGTGATAATCTGGCTAAAAGTCCATCAGAGTGTAAGATCCATTCTAAAAATTGATCATTTTACATGGATATTAACTCAAAAAGTGATCCTTACTACTAAAAATTTACGAAGGGGTATCGATATGTATGTTATATAAGAAGTAGGAATAAAATATTAAACACTTGTTCATTCAATGTGAAGTCTCAAAATTAGTTTGAAACTTCATGTGGAAAGCATTGGGCTTTAACGTTGATATTCATTCCAAAATTAAGGAGTGTGAAGAATTTTTAACCAAATGGGACATTAAGAATCCTTTTTGCAAAGATTGAAAATCAACAATAAAATTAATTTGATGAGTACTAACACAAGTTGTATTTTGGCAGATATGGAAATCTTGAAATACAATAATCTTTTGAGACAAAAACATGCAACCTTTTTGGGAATATTCATGTAGCATAGCAATCCTCAAAATCTTAATTAAAGCCAATAGAAGAGAGATCGAGAATAAATACTCATTGGTGGAAGCAAAAAAATAATAGTTCAGCTTCTAGAAATACCATTTGTAACCAAGTAGGTAAGTAAGAAAGTTGAGACCCAAAGATTTAGTATTGAAGCATACCATCTATTTTTTATGATTCATCAAAAAAGAATTTGGGAGTAGTGGAAGCAGGAAGGATTATAATGAATGACTTAGGGAGAGTATTGATAGAATTTGTAGAAGGATTAGGAGTGAATTCAAACAATTTTGTGGAGTTGTCGACTTTGAATAGAGGATTGAAAATTGCTAGGTAAAAATAGTGGTTAGAACTAATAGTATATGGAGATTTAAAATTGGTCATTGAAGCAATGAGTAGAAAGGTGGAAATATAAAATCTAATTCTAGATGTGATTCTACAAGAGAATCAAGAAATATGTAGCCATTTCAAATCCATAAGTTTTGTACATGTGAGAAGAAACTTTAACAAAAAGGCTAATCAACTTGCCAATGAAGGAGTTCAAATGGAGCATGAAAAGACCAAAACAAGAGATATCGACATTGCTAAAAAAGGAGTTACTCATGTAGGAGCAACGTGACTCACATGAGCTACAAAATAGTACAAGAGTGTTGAAGAAAAGTATGATAGATGTTGATGCTACATATGATTAGAGCTATTTTGTTGGTGTTACATTCCAATGCGGCTACATGTCAGTGGTGCTACACATAATAAGTACCACATATTATTTATGCTACACATTACTGGTGCTACACATTACTGGTGCTACACATTAATGGTGCTACACATCAATGGTGCTACACATCAATGGTGTTACACATGAGGTGTTACATAGTGATGCTACATGTCACTGGTACTACACACCAATGTTACAACATAACAAAGATATTACAAGCAATACTGAAGTTGTAGATGATATAGATCATGGATGCTACACATATCACAACTGCTACAATATACAGACATGAATGGTGTTACATAGGTCATTGGAGATATAAGTGTTGAAAGTGATATATTTTGTAATTAGTGTAATGTGTGGAACAGGAGATTCAATTTTTTTAGTACAAATGAATATTATATATATTACTTATATCATTGAGCATAAGACAATCTAGATCAAGAGAGGGCTTGACTTAGATAAGTAGTGGCTAGATCATGTCTTATGATTTTACCCATTGGAATTGGGTAAGAATTTTGTATCATGAACTTCTCTTTATATATATAAGAAATAAATAATAAATAATAATAAACATGATTTATTCTGATACCCATCATCTTGCTTGGACTTGGCAACAATTGGGCGCTGGCGATTTGGCGATTTGGCGGGAAAATTTCTGTGACGGCGTCTGGTGTTGCTCGAGGGATTCTGGCCCGAAGATCTTGCCTGGGGCATTGGGGGGTTGTTTTTGATTTCGTCTGAAGGTTCTTTAGTGGTCCCGGGAGGGCCCGATGGGGTCTCCTCCAGTTTCTCCTGCTGGGAGAAAGACCTCATATGCTGAGAAGTTGAAAGATAATCCCTCGCCTTCCACGGATGGAGCTCAGCGGAATGCTTTTCAATCGATACTCAAGAATGTTGCCAATGGCCCAAATGCTCACCGTGTTAATGGATGCCTCCCGCAATCCACTTCCAGGCCTAAGATTGTAATAGAACCAATGCTGGTCGAAGATACAATCGTCTACCGAGCTAATCACGACTTGATCTGCAAATTCATGGGCATCCGACCCACACTAAATTTTTTGCATACCTGGGTTCGCCAGAATCGGGAGCCACACGGTGAGTACTCTTTATGGCCTATAAGCAATGGGTATTTCATCATAATTTTCTCTTCTTTAGCAGATAGAAACAGAGCATTTGAATTAGAAAAGAGAAACCACGGACCAACAGGGTTATTTGTCCAACCCTGGAGAGTGGGTTTCGACCCCCGCATCGAACCCACGGCTGTCCCGATCTGGATCCGGCTGTACGCTCTCCCGATGGAGTTTTGGGGTGAGCAAGTGTTGGAACTAATAGGTAATTCCCTAGGCAGATTTTTGGGAGTCTCCAAAGATACCATAGAGGGTAATACTGCTGTCTTTGCTAGAATATGTGTAGAGATGGACATTAGTCAGCCTCTACCAGCTGAGGTGGAACTTGAGCTTGCAGGAGTACCCTGGATCCAGCAGTTAGACTATGAGGCCCTACCTTTCAGGTGCCGAGTATGCCATAAGCATGGACATTTGGCAAGGTTCTGCCCAAACGTAGTGAGCACAAAAATGGAGGCTCCGAGTGGAATGTCAAACCGCCCTAGAGAGGGTAAGTCCAGTCCGGTCAATGAACCCTCTAGCAATTCTCCAGGTCCTGATGCTCAACAGGATGGCTTTGAACAGGTGAAACGAAAGAGAAACAAAAAGAAAAATGGCAAGGAGCAGGTACAGCTCAAGCCAAACAATTGGTATGAAATTTTTAAGTCATTAGTGGATCTGGAGGACCAATCTATGGAGGGAGTGGTTGGGAATGGTGAGAATGTCAACACTCCACCTCTTTTTTCTCCTTCCTTCACTCCTGTAGTAGAACAGTGATTGTGCAACTGAGAACCTGCGATCGATGAGAATCCAGGGGCATTGGTTATACACTCCCCAACACAGTCGGCTATAAAAGATGTCACCATGGGAAATGCAGATAAAAATAGAGAAAGGCCTGCTTTAGGGATTTCCCAGGTGGAAAAGAGATCTAGAAACAATAACTCTCAAGGAGCAGGAAGAAAATCCAATAAGGAACTACTAATAGCGCAAGGAGATAAGCTAATCAATGGAGGATTGGTGAGGACCATTGATTCTTATTGCTCTCAAGGTTTTCAATGATTATTCAATCTTGGAATGTTAGGGGTTTAAACAGTAGAACCCATCAATCTGTTGTTCAAAGACTCTTAGAAAATCGTAAAACAGACTTTTTGCTTCTTCAGGAGACCAAAATGTCTTTAGATATTATGAGTAAAACTGCTACTAAAATCTGGCGGGGAGCTGGGTATATGGACGTGGCTGCCCAAGGAGCTTCAGGTGGAATTGTTACCCTTTGGAACCCTCTGGTCTGGACTGCTTTAGAACATGTAGCTTGCAGGGGTGTTCTTACTTCTCTCTTCGAAATAACTTCAATTCTGAGCTGGTCCTTATCACCAACTTTTATGGGGCCCAAGATCTTGATGGCCAGAGGCTCCAATGGGACGTTGTTCACAACATGAGAGCATACAGGGAGTGTTATGACTGGATTATTGCAGGGGATTTTAATGCAAAATTATCTATTTGGGACCAGGAAGGTGGCACCCCTGTTTTGGATCCAGGGGACCGACTTCTGATTGCCCAAGTTCGGGCCTTTAATTTAGTGGACGTTCAAGGCCCTAGTGTTTTTTTCACTTGGACAAACAAGAGAAAGGAGCCACATAGCAGGAAGGTCAAGTTAGATCGCTTTTTGGTCTCGGAGGAGGCTTTTGTTAAATGGACTTTTAAGTTCCAGATTTTGGAGGGCCCTATTTCGGATCATTTTCCCATTTTGCTTGAGGGAGGGACTTCGAGAGGGCAGCACCATAGGCCTTTTAAATTTGAGAATTATTGGTTACAAAAGGAGGACCTTCGACAGAAAATCTCTCAATGGTGGACAGAAGGTCGTCCACCTTTTGGGACAGCAATGTTCAAATTTCATAAACAGCTTCAATTTGTCAAAATTCAATTGAAACAGTGGAGGAAAGGAAACAAGTCGGATTTCCAGTCCCAAAGGGCCCCCTTGGTGGCTAGATGGGAGGAGGTTCAGAAAATTTTTAGGGAAGGATCAATTACTGAGCAACTCAAATTTGAAGATGATGAACTGCGTAAAGCGGTTGAGGACATTGACAACCAAGAGGAGTTATACTAGAAACAGAGGGCTAGAAATACTTGGTTATTAGAGGGGGACAGAAATACCAAATTTTTTCATCGGTCGACTTGTGCTAGGAGACAGATGAACAATATGGAATTTCTCAAAGATGAACATGGAAATGTCTTCGATACTCTTCCCGGCATGCATTCCCATGCTATCGATTACTTTTCTAAACTTTTTAAGGAAAGTATGCAGCAAGATGTTGAGGCTCAGAACGAAGTTCTTAATGTTATTCCTCCTATTATCTCTGAAGAGGACAATCAGGCCCTGCTTAGACCCATTGAAAGGGATGAATTGAGAAATGTGGTCTTTGGTATGAGTACTGGAAAATCTCCTGGTCCAAATGGCTTTCCTATTGAATTTTTTTAGGCTTTCTGGGACACCTTGGAGGAGGATGTTCTGGCTGTTACTGAGGAATCCAGATCCAATCGAAGAATGCTCATGGCGATCAATCACACCTTCATTGCTTTAATTCCAAAAGGGGAAGCGGGGACTCATATCTCCGATTTCAGGCCTATTGCTTTATGCAATGTGATTTACAAAATCATCACTAAGATAATGGTCGAGAGGCTTAAACCCCTTCTTCATAGCATCATTTCTCCTGAACAAGGGGGCTTTGTTGAGGGAAGACAAATCTTGGATGGGGTGGTTTTGGCCCAGGAGGCCATCCATTCAATGCAAACTTCGAGCAACAAAGGAATGTTCATTAAACTGGATATGTCCAAGGCTTATGACCGGGTGGAGTGGTGCTTCTTGTCAAAAATGATGGTAGCCTTTGGCTTTTCTCGAGATTGGATTGATTGGGTTATGAGTTGTGTTTCTTCTCCCTCTTTTTCCGTTCTCATCAAGGGCCTTCCCTCGCTTCCTTTCGGTGCCACCCGTGGTCTCCGCCTGGGAGACCCTTGTTCTCCCTATCTCTTCCTTCTCTTGGTCGAAGGTTTGGGCGAGACTATTTTTGAGGAGAAGGCAACAAGGTCTACTTTCTGGTATCAAGGTTGGGGAGGAAACTCTGACTCACTTGCAATTTGTGGATGATACGGGTCTGGTTGGTGCGGCCACTCTTCGGGAAGCTAGAGGAATCAGAGATACTTTGAATTTCTACCTAAGGGCTTCAAATCAAGTTCTAAATGTCAGGAAGTCCAAAGTGGTCTTTTTCAATCTTGACCAACGGCTTCAAGACCGCGTTATTGAGATCCTGGGCTTCACAAGGACTTCTCTTCCAATTGTTTACCTGGGCGTTCCCCTTCATTTCAAAAAGTTAAATATTGACATTTGGAAGAATCTGTTAGCAGGCATCAAAGACAGAATGAATCATTGGGCCCATAAATGGCTAAGCTACTGGGGTAGATTAACCTTCCTGAAGTCGGTTATTCAGGCTTTGCCGATCTATAAATTCTCAATACTGGTTGCCCCTCATACCATCTGGAAAGAGCTGGACAAAATGGCTAGAAGATTTTTATGGGAAGGCGCAAAAGGGAAGAAAAAATGGGCCTTGGTTGGGTGGGACAAAGTTACCCAGCCTAAGGACAAAGGAGGGCTGGGCTTGAGAAGTTCTATGCTTAATAACAGAGCTTTGGCTGGAAAACTGTATTGGAGGTGGATTTCTCAGCCATCCTCCCTCTTCAGCAGAATTCTTTCCAGTAAATATTTGGGGCATGTTCATCCCAATGAGGTGGGTCGCTTTCCCTTGGAAGGTTCTGGTTCCTTAGTGTGGCAGACTCTCAAGCTTGGGTCCCAGATTATCAAAGATCAATTATTCTGGAAAGTGGGGAAAGGAGACAAGGCTCGTTTTTGGACTGACTCTTGGGACCAACATCCGCCCATTATTGTTATGTTCCCTGAGCTACAACCAATCATGACCGCCTTAGAATCCCGTGGTGGATCCATATTGATAAGTATCTTCTTACCAGTCAATTGGGGGGTATAAATTTAAAAAGTTTAAGCGGTGGGAGGAGTGGCCAATTACCGTCTCTCCGGAGTTGGCGCCTATCCCGCAAAAAAATCTTGTCAGAAAGGTTCCTCACGGGGAAGGATGAGGAAGATGAATTAGTCTGGGGCTATGGAAGCCTTGGGGTCTACTCAGTTAAGGCTGGATATGAAGAGATCCTCCCTGAGCCTCCCCCACACTCTTTTTCGGTTCAGCATTGGAGAAGGATTTGGCATTCAAAGGGTTGGCCGAAAGTGAATTTCTTTGCTTGGCAACTTATGCATAATGGTCTTCTCACCTTTGACAATCTCAGACGTAGGGGTTTCAATGGCCCCTCTCAATGTGCTTTATGCCTCCAACATGAGGAAACTGTAGATCATTTGTTTTTTGAGTGTCCTTTTACTCATCAGATTTGGGAACGCTGGTTCTCTCAATTTAAACTCCAGGCTAATGGTGTTCTCAACCGTACCAATATTTGGGAAAAATGGAAATGGGGCAGGTTCAATTCCATAGCTCTCCGAATCGGCTGGTGTTAGGCTTTCTCTTCATTTGGTGGCAAGTCTGGTTGGAGAGAAACGCCTGGATCTTTAGAAACACTTTCTCCTCGATTGACGGCGTTTGGCAGGTCATCTGGAGCAAAGTCACAGAAACTGTTGCTACTTTTGTTAATGAAGAGAATCAGGCTACTCTTGGGCATCCTGAAGAGGGGGTTGAGGGTCATGAGAGGCAAGGCAGAGCATGCTGGAAACCTCCCCCTGTAGGCTGGATCAAGATCAATACTGATGGGGCTACAAAAGGCAACCCGGGCAACGCAGGAATTGGTGTTGTTTGTCGGGATCACTCGAGTGCGGTTCTTTACTGGGAATTGCAGGGATTGGGCAGAGCCACGAACAATGAAGCCGAAGCCTTTGCCATTAAGTCAGCGTCTATCTGGGCTATTAAGCAGGGTTACCGGAGGATAATTCTTGAATCTGATTCTCAAGTCCTGATCGGTGCTCTAGATTGCTTGTAGAATTTCTCTTTAAAAGCCTGGAGACTCGGATGTTGATATCCCAAATCAAGGAGTTATGGAGGGAGTTAGATGATGTTATCCCCGTGTATGTGAGTAGAAATCCGAACACGATAGTCGACTTCCTCGCGAAGATGGGTGCTTGAGAAAGAGGTAGGTGTTCAGCCTGCACGATGATATGCCTATGATAGATGAAGATATTCGGAGTGGTCTGGAACGATCCCCGCATCCATGAGCTCAAAAATGACTAAGGTTAGTTTCTCAGCGTGATATCGCGACATATTGCGCCGTCGCGACCCTGTTTGGAAATCTGTCGCGATTTCGTGACATGTTGCTCTGTCGCAACATGTTGCTCTGTCGCGACATGTTGCTCTGTCGCGACCTATCCTGGATAACTGTAGCGATTTCGCTACCCTTTTTGTTGTCGCGGCTTTGGGAGGAAAATTGTAGCGATTTCGTGACTTTTTGCGTCGTCGCGGTCTTTGATGAGAAGGTGTCGCGATGCCGCAACCTTTTTGGTTGGTTTTGCTGCTGGAGGAAAAGTGTCGCGATATCGCGACGCTTTGAGAAAAATTGCGTGAAAGAGAAAAACCGTCGCGATATCGCGACATTTTTTGTGAAAAACTACTCTAAGGAAAATTTGTCGCGATTTCGTGCCTTTTTTGAGGAAAGGACACAAAGGGGCATACCTGTTGCGATTTCGCGACGTTTTGAGCAAAATTACGTTAAGTGGAAAAACCGTCGCGATATCGCGACCTTTTTTGTGAAAAGCCTCCCAATGGATAACCTGTCGCGATTTTGCGACATGTTTATGGAAAGGAAGCAAAGGGGCAAACCTGTAGCGATTTCGTGACAGTTCTGGAGGAAAAACTGCATGAAGGAAAAACGTCGCGATTTCGCGACTAGTTTAAGAAAAGGGCACCATGGGGGAGAACATGTCGCGATTTCGCGACACTTTTGTGGATGGGGCGCCAATTGGATTTCTTGTCACGATTTCGCTACACTTCCGGCCAACTGGGGCTCCAAGGAAAAGTCACCGCGATATCGCGACACTTTCTCAAAGTTGCTGATTAAAGGAGAACTCGTCGCGATTTCACGACAATTTCGGGGAGCAGGTGCCTTCAGGCTTTCTCTTCGCGATTTCGTGACGTTTTTGGCGTTTGGGTGATTTGGTGCTGTGCTGTCACGATTTCACGACATTTTTTGTGTGTTGTGGCTTCGGCGCTTTTTGTCGCGATATCGCGACATGTCGCGATTTCGTGACATGTCGCGTTATCGCGACTGGTTGTTGTGGCGCGGCGGTTGTTAGGTTAGGTGTCGCGATTTCGCGACATGTCGCGTTTTCGCGCCCTTTGTCCTTCTGGTCTCTTTGCGCTTGGTTGGGATGCCCTTTCTCCCTCTTGTAACTGTCTTTTGTTTTAATACAAGCTTTTTTCAATTTTTTCAAAAAAAAAACAATAAACATGATTTAAAAAAAAATTCAATGAGTTTACACAGGATTTTATGAGAAGTCTTGGTCCCCTCATATTGAGTGGGGTTTGAACCTTGGACCTCTCAAAGAGAGGCCAAAGCCATTACCACTACAGTAAGCTTGCAACTTTGATTTTAAAATACAGTTAATATAATTTTTTTGTTGTTAACCTAACACATTTGTCAACCTTACTTGCTATGGTTTACTATTCCATTGTGAAATATCTTAAATCTAAATTTTAGTGTTATTATTATTAATAAAATGGCTTTAGCTCAACCCATTAAATTCCTAGAATTTTAAGAAAGAAATTAAGGTTTGAATCTTGCTAAGGGATACATGCATAATAGCCAAGTTATTCTAATACTTGTATGTGGTGGTGATGTCGTATTATTGGGGGGCATTCAAATCCCATATAACTAATTGAAATCAATAATAATAATAAACTTTTGTGAACGAGTGCAATCTAGGAGCACCTAATCTTTTTATTGTTTTAAAAAATAAGCACATTCTGTAAGAATAAGTAGAAAGCAAGTGTAAAAAAAAGCGAGCAATATTTATTCTCATTCTAGATATTAAGAAAAGTTTTAAAATTACAGGATTGTCATAAAGAAACTTTTTAGTATGGTAGGATTTTTATTGAAATACCTCATTAAAAGTAAGTATGCCCTAGTAGGGATAAAAGAAAGAACAAATCTATGGAAAACCATATCCAAGTAGCAGATATTATACAAAATGTGATTATCAAGGATGAGATGATTGAGCATGATATAATAGTTCTTAAAAGCAGAGGCTTAATATGTAAGTTGCACGAATACATGCCAAGTTTTTCAAAATTTCAAAAGTGGATCAAGTGGAAGTGGGGATAGAATACAAATTACTCCATGACTTTTCTTGTGAAAGGATTTTTTCCATCAATTTTTCTAGTTCAAATATTAAGGGTAAAATAATTGATGGTAGCCCTTGGTTTAGGGATAAATATGCATTATGTTTAAGACCATGGAGCGAGAATTTTTGTGTGGAGATAGACTACTAAAAGGCTTATGGTGTGGATAGGATTTTTGGATTTTCATATCAACTTATCAATAAGGATATTTTAAAGAATATTAGCAATACTCTAGAAGAATTCATCTAGAAGGGACAAACCACTTAGAAGAGAAGTCATATTGTATATACTCAAATTTAAGTTGCCATGGAAATTTTAAAACCTTTACCACGATATATTAAGATTAAATCTAAATCAAGATAATAGGATGAGCAAGTGGATTATGAAACATTGAATTCTAATGTTGTAAATGTTATGAGATTTAATACAATAAAAGAGATTACAAAGTGAAAATGATGGAGAATTAGACAAAAAAATAGGGCATGAGACAAATTTCAATGTGAATCAAGAGGAAGATATCATAGTAGAAGTTGGGTCAAATCAAGGATTTTCACTCCTAATAAATTAGTAAAAAATCCCCTTTACATTATCAAATGGTGAAGGCTATTACAATTTACTAGAATTAACCAGTAATTGGATTGTTGGACTTTTTTATTCAAAAGAGGAAAATATCAAAGTTGGGGTTATAAATGTTTATGCTCCAACTATACTTACTCCTTATGAAATATGTTGGAAGGACCTTAGCATATTTTTTTAACACAATGATAATTCATAATTGTGATCTATGGATTCTTGGTGGTGACTTCAACACTATTCTATCTCCTTTGGAAAAGGGTGGTACCCCTAGATGGTCTAAATCAATGTAAATTTTTGCTTCATTTCTCAATTCAAATGGGCATATGTGATGTGTTATTTGTAAAATGAATGAGAGTATAGACCATATTTTGGGACACTGCTCAATATTATGGAAACTATGGCAATGGATTCTTAATATATTTGGTAAATGCATGACAATGAATGGAAAATTTTAAGAACGGTTAAAGCAATGGTAGAGCACTTTTAAAAGTGATGTTTAAAGACAATATGGGGTATATCAAAAGATACAATACTTTGGATTATATGACTAAAAAGGAATAGAAGAATATTTAAAGGAAATGAAAACAATTTAGAGGTAATGAAAAGAAATATTTGTTTAGCCATGGAGGAGTATAAACCAACCCTATCAACTCACCCAATCCCTACTATTAAAGCAGAGAGCCTTGATAGTTGGATTCAATTCATCAAATCAAATTATGATGTTGGTAATAGGAGAAACAAAAAGAAGACAAAGAATATAAAGTGGAAACCACTAGATGTGGAGTTGGTCAAATTGAATTTTTATGGAGCATCTAAAGGAAATTGAAGACCAGCAGGAGGAGGAGGGATAATTAGAAATAATAGAGGAGAAAATTTGTCTCATTACGCTTTCAATAGTGGATTTAAGACAAATAATGAAGTTGAAGCTTGGGTGGTTTTGGAAGGATTAAAAATATTCAAACAAATGAAATGGAATAAAGTATGGATGAAAGGTGATTCACTCATTGTAATAAATGCAATTTTGAGGAAAGCAAAGGCTCCATGGAACATACAAGAGATAATTGTGGAAATTCAATACCTTGCTATAGAATTTGAAGAAATCAGGTTTAAACATACATTAAGGAAAGGAAATAAATATGTAGATATGCTAGCCAATAGAGGGGTTTTAATTGAGGATCGTGAAGTTAAATTCTCTTTTCATTGGTTGGAGGAATTAGTAAGTTTATCTAAAGTTGACAAGAAAATGCTCACTGCATGAATCAAATAATGATTAAGATTTAATTTAATGTTTTCCATTGGTAATATTTGCTTTATTTTATAACATTAATGTGCTTTCATATTAACTATTTATTACAATTTTTATGGTTGGACTTGTGCTTCAAGAAGGAAACTAGCAATCTAGATCTGGTAGAATGGGCTATTATAGTGCGTTGTTTTGGAAATATTACTCTACTCGAATGCAATGCATAGATAGTATAGGTGAAGTTTTGGTATTGTGAAGGTTTTTATGGGAAAATGTCAAGAAGTATGTTGAATTTTGGAATATTTGTATTCACACAAAATTTTGAAAAAGTCCCAAAAAATGAAAATCAAGAATTCAGACATTTTATGTAAAATGATATAGCAACTCAATTGAGATGAGATTTGAATTTGTTTGTAAACTCTCATGTCCTAAAGAAGAGAGTTGTGATTTGTCAAGGATGGGGGACCCAAGTACAACCCCTTGTTCTCCAGCAAAAAAAAAGGGCATATGTGATGTTATTTCCTCAAGTTTTCAATATACATGGGATAGTCATTAACAAAGTTACATCATAGAAAGATTAGATAAATTCTTGTTATCGAACACATGGCTACAAATAGATTATACAATCTCTTTATATATTTATCACAAGCAATATTAGATCATTGAACCCATTATTTTGACTTATGATTTACTCAATAATGGCCATCCAAAGTCATTTCACCTCTAGTCTATGTGGCTCCAAGACCCTAATTTATTCCAAATGGTTATGTTATAATGGGATGAAGCAAAAATTGAAGGATCATGTATGTATTGGTTTTTTTAAAAGATGAAATTTATAAAGGGATAGGTGAATATTTGGGATGCCAAATATTTTGGCAACATTTAAAAAAAGGGAAATTGAATCCAATCTATTTTTTTACAAGCGATAGTAGAAATAAATGGAATGAAACAAGATTTTTATGTACAAGAAAAAGAATTACTTCATGATTATCATAATGCATGAAAAAATGAGTCATATTGGTTTCAAAATTATAGGGAGAAATGGCTCAAGGAAGGAGATAGAAATACAAAAAAAAAAAAATCATGGTACAACAAAAACAAAATTTTATTTTCGTCACATCAAAAATATTTTAACTCGAGATGGAAGAAATATTGAGGAAGAAGAAGATATCGGGAATCAATTAACTATTTGAAAAAGATTTTGTTAGATGATGGGCAAGATAAGGAGGCACAAGGTAATATTTTGAAAAATATTCCATCAGTTATCAAGCAAGGACAAAATGAAAGATTAATGAAGAGGCCCGTAAAATGAAAGTTTTGTGATATTTTGGTTATGGTTGAAGAGGCCCATAAAAGGAAGGCTATAATAAGTGAGATAAATTCCACTTTTATAACATTCGTTCCTAAGAAAGGTAAGATAAAAAAAATTGATAACTTTTGTCCAATAAGACTTATAATATGATTATAAAATTATTTCAAAAATTATGGCAAAAGGTCGAAAAACATCTAGATTATGTTATCTCATAGGAATAATGTAGGTTTGTTCATGGTAAACAAATTCTTGATGGTGTAATAATTGCAGAGGAGACCATAGATTCTCTTCATTCCTTGGAAAAACTAGGTATGCTTATGAAATTAGATATGAAAAAAGCATATGATAGGGTTTGCTGGAGTTTTCTACATTATATTCTTAAAATGTTTGATTTTTATCAAGGTTCATGTGAATGGATTAAATATAATTATAACACTAAAATATTATATTTTGATCAATGGTTCTCCTACTATTTTCTTTAAGTCATCTTATGGAATATACCAAGGTGATTCACTATCTCCTTATCTATTTATTATTCTTGTAGAGGCATCAGGGAGAGCTAAAATATAAGAAATAATTGAAGACATTTAGGTTGAAAAAAATAGTCCGTTCAAATCTCATATCCAATTTGTTAATGATACTTGTCTTTTGGGTCATTTCTCATTCAATGAGGCCATGGAATTTAAATTAATATTATCATGCTATGAGAAGGTTATTAGACAATTGGTTAATCATGTAAAATCTAGGTTTTTCATTAACATTGCCCTAGATTTACAATGAATTTTTGTAGATATATTAGAATTTTAAATTAAAAAAAATTCATCAGCCTACTTGGGTATTCCTCTTTCTTCATTAAGGATATAAAATAGAAATTTGGGTCTCTTATTTGGATAAAATGAAAGCTTGTTTAGCAACCTGGAAAGGTAAGTTCTTAACCACAATGGGAAGGCTACAACTCATAAAGATTGAATTTCAATCCATATCTATTTAAATGATTTTACTTTCAAGATTGATTGTAGATACAGAATCATAAATCGATAAAATTGAAAGAGATATTCTTTGGAAAGGATGTGATGAAAATTTTAGGTTTTCTCTTTGTAAGTAGAATAGGGTTTGCAAAGGAAAGAATATTGGAGGGGTGGGCTTGTGGAATTGCAAACTTACAAGTTTGGCCTTAGGGGTAAAACTTGGGTGGATATTATTCACAAATCAAGGAAAGGGTTGGCAAAAATGTTAATTCAAAAATATATAGGTTCTCTTGATGCAATGAAATTATTTAGGAAAATAACCCTACACAAAGGATCGTCGACATAGGACTTCATATTAAAGAGTTTGTAATTGATCAAGAAACATATTAGATGGTTAGTCCTTAAGGAGAATTATGCAAAGGTTTGGTTTAATACTTGTGTTAGGAACCGAATTTAACTCCAGTCTATGCTCTGGCACGGTGTCCACCCACTATGGCAATCGGGTGCATTCAATGCCTATGTCTTGCATAAAGTGTATAGTTTTGAAAGTCTAAGGATCATAGGACATGGCTCCAAGGATGACCTCTAGGGATTTTACCAAAATCATCTCCTTGTCTATATGTCTTCTTGGCACACTTCTTCCTAATCTAGCCTAGTCTACTAGGTTTTGTGTGGAAAAAGGGTTGGGAGGAAAGTAGTAAAACCTATCTAGCCTAAACTAAGGTGGCGATGCACCGAGAAACAATAGCTATTTATGCATTGATGGGATTAATGAACATATGAGCCATTGACACCAGGAAAGTGAACACATGTCATTACAACATATACCTTTCTCATGAAGCTTGCACAAGGGACGAATACTAGTCACACGGTTCCCATGCAAACTTACACACACACAAAGAACAGGGTAAAAATAAAATAGCCATAGCTCTTATGTGTGTGTATGTATGTTTAAAATAAGGAAATGCATATGCTACAATGAAAGGGATTGAAGGGGCCTATGCATAGAATATCCCAAGGCTTAACTCTAGGTCACTACAAAAGAGAAAATGAGAGAAAAACTTCTCTTGGGCTAGATACTAGGTATGAGGAAGTACTTCATTTCCCTTGCTTTATAATGAAGAAATTATTAATATTTATAGGTAAAATTGAGGAACTTTTTCTTTCCCAAAATTCAAAATTCCCATTTCAAAAATCTCACCCAAGTTCTTCTGAATTGATTGTGCACAATCTTGAGGTCTCTAGATCTGGAGTCATTGGAGGTGAGACCTTGCTACCCATGTTGGAAATCTATAGTGAATAGATGCATATATCTCTTGCAATTATTGTTATCAGGTTCATGGTCACTTCTCGACAGACTTCATATTGGTTTCTTTAATGTTGTACCTCTTGGTAGGAGAAGGATTGTACACCTTGAAAGACCAAACATCTTGGCATAATGTGTGGGGTCCCTCATATGACCTTGGGGGATAAAACCCCCAGAGCAAAGTTTGGTCTCCTAAAATATCAAAGCATGGGTGGTGTAGGCCTGACAAAAATTTGGATCACTACTTTTTTTGTGTGCAGTCTCCCTTTTACCCTTTAATTGGAATCTCGATATTCAAACTCTTATGCACTTTCGATCCAATTGGTGCTTGCAGTTGAATTTTTATCTTCTCTTATTTAGTCTTCTAGTTATCATCATCAACTTGTGATTATTGAATATTTTAATTAGGCGATTGCACCCAAATCATTTAGATATTTTGATTTTAATTGTTTTGCACAAATCTCTTCCTGGAGCTTCAATTGTGTTGCCTTACTACCAGCTTTATCCTCAAGGGTCTAATGATCAAAATCTTGCACTTGTCTTTACCTAAATTCTCCCTCAAGAAGCTAGTTCATGCACATTAGGCTTTTACTTAGCTTTTATCTAGATTGTTGGACATTTTGAGTCAAGTTGTCATTGATGTCAAGGAACGAAGTCATCATTGATGTCAAGGAATATGTCAAGGAACAATGCAAAGGTTAATGGCAAAAGAGCTTCATAATATTTTTAATATTATGTGGAAGCATATGAAGGTGGGTTTTTATTAAAACCATGGATGAGCAAAATAAAAGGTTTTTCATAAAAACCCAAGGAAGCTTTTTGAAAAGCTAAAGGAGGTTTTAATATTTATTTTATAAAATATTTAAATTCAATTTGAATTTAAATTTTATAAATAAATATTACTTATACAAGGTGGTAAATTCAGAGAAGGCTTTAAGCCTTAATAAGACCCAAAGGAATTAAATATTAATTTATAAGATTTAAATTCTAAAGAATTTAAATAATTTATAAATTAATTATTTAAAATCAAAATGCACCGACATCTAAGGTTAAGGTGAAAAATTGAAATGCATCGACGTCCAAGGAAAGGGGAGGCATTGTATATTAATACATGCCTTAATGGCAGTTTAAAAGGTGTTCGAATCATGTTCTAATCGTGCAATTTCGAAATCGAAGGCAGCAGAAGGGAAGAAGACAAAGTTGTTTTTAGCGCCAACGAGGAGGTTGAAGTTACCATAGGAGGAGAAACCCCATCCAACTAGGTGGAGTGGCCTAGTGGCACTTGGCTGGGAGTTAAGGCGCTTGGGCAGTGTGAGACCCACGTTCGAATCACGATGGGATCATTTTGGCGTGAGGAGCACGCAATTTATTTTTACTTGGCGCCAACAAGGGATAAGGAGCACGTGGTGCTCGTTTGGTGTTAAACGAGCGCCTAGCACTCACGGCAGCCGAGGCCATGGCTAGGGCGCACGAGGAGGTGGCAATCGAAGGTTCAAGTCTCACCCAAGGTGGAGGTAAACATTTTTAATTTTAATTTTTATCAAGCCTAAGTTTTAAATATAGTTTAAAGGAGTTATAAGGGGTTAAAGTTAAAGGGGCTTAATTTAAATTTTAATTTTTGATTAAAAGGAGAGATAAGGGGTAAAATTTATTTTTACATGAAGTTATTTTTACATGGTTGATTTATCAAAAGGGTAAATTGAAGATTGATTATTTTGAGAGAGTGAATATTCAAACTATTGTGGTGTTGGATATTATTTTAATAAAGGAGTAATAAGGTGTATTTGTGAGTGATTATATGATTTGTATTATTTGTCTAACTTCTTGAGCTTGGCAAAGAAGTGTTTGTGGTTGTGGCAGATATTTGAGGTTCCTTCATCATCAAAAAGGTATGAGCACATTCTTCCATATTTGAGTTGATTGGTTGGTTTTCTGGAAAATAAGTTTGGAGTGAAAAGGACTTGATTAGGGCTTCCTTATTGAGTGTGTTGAGTTAATGCTTCAAGGTTTTCTGGAATAAAGAGTTGTTATTAAAACCTTGTTTTATAAGCATTGTTGTTGAAGCCATTGGTTGTATGAAGAACTTGAACTAGGGTTTGAAAATAACATGAGTATCATTGTTATGTGAGAGTTGTTTTATAAGCATTGTTGTTGAAGTGAGTTGTTGAGCAAAGAACTTGAACTAGGGTTTGAAAAGAACATGAGTATCATTGTTATGTGAGATTTGTTGTTGAGCATTGTTGGAAATATTTTGAGTGAGTGATCATATACTTGGACTAGGGTTTGTGAGCAAGGATTATTTCATTGAGTGATTGGTTGAGTAGAGTTGGTTGAGCCTAGTCAAGTGGATGTGTGAAGTGATTGTTCAAGTTCCATAAAATAAACTATTCTATATTTTGAATTGATTTGAGAAAGTAATTGAGGTGAATGTGAAGCATATTGAGTCTCTAACAATTCTCTGTATGTTTCTAAAAGAGTGATTGAAAGTGATTGAGCATTGTGATGAGTATAGAGCATATTGAGTCTCTAACAATTCTCTTTATGTTTCTATGAGATTGGACAAGTTCTAGTGTGGACTTGTTGAGCAGATTTGAGGTAAGTCTTTGAGAAGACTTGTGGATAGATTTGAGTAAGATTTTGTGGAAGCTTACAATATATATTGAGAGTAGATTTGATAAGTTATTGTGAGTTATTGAGTATATTTGGATAAGTTCTTGAGAGGACTTATTGAGCAGATTGGACAAGTTCTAGAGAGGACTTGTGGATAGATTGGTGTGAGCTTTTGTGGAAGCTTACAAGGTATATTTGAGATAAGTCTTTGAGAAGGCTTGAGAGCAGAGTTGATTGATTGATTTGTTCAAACCTTGAGTTAAGGTTTGGGGTAGATCTAAAGAGTTGATTTGAGATTGAGTCAAGCTTTGAGTTAAGGCTTGAGGATAGATATTGAGGATAGATTTGTGCTAGATCGAAGGACTATGTTTAGTATAGATTTGAGGATAGAGTTTGGTGTAGATTTGAGGATAGGTTTGTGAGACCAACCATAGATTGAGGATAGATTTGTGCTAGACTGAAGGATTGTTTAGTATTGAGGATAGTTTGGTGAATTTGAGGATAGTTGTGGAAGATAGATATTGAGGATAGATTTGTGCTAGATCGATGGACTATGTTTAGTATAGATTTTAGATAGAGCTTTGGAGGTGATAGAGTTGAGGATAGAGATCTCTAGCCAGAGTAGGGAAGACATGTGTCTTCTATGGATAGAGTTCCATTTTCTAAGGGTAGTGGAGGTAGAGGTCTTCTAGAGGATCACTAACCAGAGTAGAGATTAGGAGATTGGTGTCTCCTATGGATAGAGATCCATGAACTTTATTAGGGGATTGGTGTCTCCTTTGGATAGAGGTCCATAAACATTGTAATAGGGAAAGGATTCCCAAGAGATTGATTGAGAAAATTTTAGTGAAATATTTTCTTCGTGGAGTAGCCCACATTGGGTGAACCACGTAAATTGTGGTGTCTCTATTGTGTGTGGTGATTTATGCATTGCTTTGATTACTGCTATTGATATTTCTATCTTTACATTGCATAATATTGATTGGGAAAGAAAAGTAAAAAGTGGTCTTATACTGTTCACCCCCTCTCAGTATAAGCTTGTGTTCTTCAATTGGTATCAGAGCGGGTTCCTTCGAAAGAGTTTAACAGCTTGAAGGAAAATCTAACAAGAACACAATGGATTCTAAGAATGGACCTTCAGATAATTCAGTACCAGTATTTGATGGAAGTGATTATGTATATTGGAGTTTGAGAATGAAGATCTACCTGAAGGCACTTGGCAATGAAGTTTGGGAAGTAGTTGAAAATGGATACATATCACTAGTTGATCCACCTATAGATAAGGAAGGTAAGCTTCTACAACATTACAATTCAAAAGCAATGAATGCACTTTTGAGAGGTTTGCATAGAATAGAGTCCATAAAAGTTATGCATTGTCAAGATGCAAAAGGAATGTGGGATAAATTGTAAAATATATATGAAGGAGATAAAGGTGTCAAGAAAGCAAAGATATAAAATCTCAAAGGACAATTTGAAGAGTTAAGAATGAAGGATGAGGAAAACATTAGTACTTATCTACTTTGAATTGATGAGGTTGTTAATGCTATGCAAGGACTTGGAATGAAGGTTGATGAATCAGATGTTTGTGATAAGGTCTTAAGATCTCTTCCAAAAAGATTCAATGAAAATATTTCTGCTATAGAAGAGTCAAAGGATGGTGATTCTTTGACAAGAGATATGTTGCTTGGTATTCTTACAGCTTTTGAGTTAAGAACAAAAGAGCCTATTCCCCAGAAGGAAGCAACCTTCAAAGCAATCAAGAAGACAAAGGGTAAGAAGTCAGAATCAAGCAATGAGTCATCCAGTGATGAAGAAGCTAATTATGGTAGAAGGAATAAGGATTCAAGAAGATCTAGAGATACAAAATATGTTAGATGTTTCAATTGTGGAAAGTATGGTCATTATGCAACAGATTGTCAAGAAGCTAAGAATAACAATGATGAAGAAAAATAGGATCACAGAAACAGGGAATCAAAAAGATACAGGCACCAAAAGAAAAGCAAGGATGGACAAAGCAGACAAGGAAAGAAGTTCTTTCAAAGGCAAAAGAGGAGCTACTATGCGGATAAGGCAAGTAAGTACTCAAGTGATAGTGATGCTAGTTTTTCAGATAATGATAGAGATGAAGTCCTATTTATGATTGAAGAAAAAGAACAAGTTAAGAAAAGGACTCCAATAATTCTCAAGTGTTTTAGATGTGGTAACTTTGGACATCTTGAAGATAGTTGTACAAGGAATGGTTATAGTTTTAGTGATGATGAATATGAGGATACACTTGAAGGACCAGATGAAAATATTCTAATGGCATTAGAAGAAGGAGAAGATGATCCTATAGAAGACAAGTCAAAAGAAAATGAAGATGTGGACAAAGGTAAACAAATAGAGGAAGAATCAGATAAAGAAGGATATGATCTCAAGGGAGAACTTATTTATGCTCTTGACATAGTAAAGAAGGTAAGAAAGCAAAACTCTAAATTAGAATCTCAGTTTCAAGAATGTGATGAAGAGAGAAGGATGCTTATAGAGGATCTAGAAAAATCAAAGGCTAAGACAAAGAAGTTCAAGGATAAGTTAGAAGCAAAGGTCTTAGAATGTGAAAGGTTAGTACAAGAAGTAGCACTACTAAGGGAAGATTTAGAAGACTCCAAAGTCAAGCTAAAAGGGTTCAAAAATAGCTCAAAGAACTTGGATAAGTTCATCAAGATACAAAAGCCTACATCAAGCAAAATAGGTCTTGGATTTGAACAAGAACAAAAGAAATGGGAAGGAAAGTCAACCTCAAGTTCTGGAGGAGAAGAAACTTCAGATGAAGACACTTCAGAAGAAGATAGTGTAAGAGAAAGTGAGACATCTGAGGATGAGTTGGACAATAGAAAGTTCAACAAGGACAGGAACAATGCACAAAGAAGATACAGATGGAACAACAATCAGAATAGGTCAAGAGAGACTAAGAGACCAATGAGGTCAAGACAAGGAAACTTCAATGGAAGATGTTTTTCATGTCACAGGTTTGGGCACATGGCTTCACAATGTAGGACACATGAAAGATAGGAATATGGGAACAAATAACTTTTCCATGGGTATTGCTACTCATGTAATCAGTTTGGTCACAAGGCAATGAATTGCAGGGTTCATGATAGAAGAGGATATGGCTTCACTAGGAGAAATCCTAAGACATTTGCACCTCCAAGGAATAATAACATTAAGTGTTATAAGTGCAATAATGATGGTCACACAACAAAGTGGTGTAGAGCAGACATTCCAGAATCAAGTATGAACAGGAACAAGAACAGGAACATGGATATAAATATGAATAAGAACAAGAATAGGAACAGGATAGGAATGTAGACATGGATAGGAACATGGACATGGAAAGGAACAGTCAGAGGAATCAGAAGGATCAGATAAGAAGAAAAGAGGATAAAGGTAAAGAACAATGCTTTATGGGAGTAGAAATACTCCCACCCCAGAATTAACCACCTCAAGAGGAGGTGGGGGAGGGGCTAAGCTAAGAGGCTCATTCTTAGCCCCGAGCCCCAAAGGTGACCCTTTGCCATTGATGTCAAAGGGGGAGAGATTTGAGTAAGGGGGAGAGATTTGGTATTTGAGTAAAGAGGAGAGAGCATTGAGCTAGGGGGAGCAATGTCCCAGGGGGAGCAGAACAAAGGAAAGGTCAAGTTTTTGGTAAAAAGAATTTGGGTTGCCATCAATGACAAAGGGGGAGATTGTTGGACATTTTGAGTCAAGTTGTCATTGATGTCAAGGAATGAAGTCATCATTGATGTCAAGGAATATGTCAAGGAACAATGCAAAGGTTAATGGCAAAAGAGCTTCATAATATTTTTAATATTATGTGGAAGCATATGAAGGTGGGTTTTTATTAAAACCATGGATGAGCAAAATAAAAGGTTTTTCATAAAAACCCAAGGAAGCTTTTTGAAAAGCTAAAGGAGGTTTTAATATTTATTTTATAAAATATTTAAATTCAATTTGAATTTAAATTTTATAAATAAATATTACTTATACAAGGTGGTAAATTCAGAGAAGGCTTTAAGCCTTAATAAGACCCAAAGGAATTAAATATTAATTTATAAGATTTAAATTCTAAAGAATTTAAATAATTTATAAATTAATTATTTAAAATCAAAATGCATCGACATCTAAGGTTAAAGTGAAAAATCGAAATGCATCGACGTCCAAGGAAAGGGGAGGCATTGTATATTAATACATGCCTTAATGGTAGTTTTGAAATGTGTTTGAATCATGTTCTAATCGTGCAATTTTGAAATCGAAGGCAGTAGAAGGGAAGAAGACAAAGTTGTTTTTAGCACCAATGAGGAGGTTGAAGTTACCATAGGAGGAGAAACCCCATCCAACTAGGCGGAGTGGCCTAGCGGCACTTGGTTGGGAGTTAAGGTGCTTGGGCAGTGTGAGACCTATGTTTGAATCATGGTAGGATCATTTTGGCGTGAGGAGCACGCGATTTATTTTTGGTGCCAACAAGGGATAAGGAGCACGTGGTGCTCGTTTGGTGTTAAATGAGCGCCTAGCACTCATGGTAGCTGAGGCCGTGGCTAGGGCGCACGAGGAGGTGGCAATCGAAGGTTCAAGTCTCACCTAAGGTGGAGGTAAACGTTTTTAATTTTAATTTTTATTAAGCCTAAGTTTTAAATATAGTTTAAAGGAGTTATAAGGGGTTAAAGTTAAAGGGGCTTAATTTAAATTTTAATTGTTGATTAAAAGGAGAGATAAGGGGTAAAATTTATTTTTACATGAAGTTATTTTTACATGGTTGATTTATCAAAAGGGTAAATTGAAGATTGATTATTTTTTAGAAGTGAATATTCAAACTATTGTGGTGTTGGATATTATTTTAAGAAAGGAGTAATAAGGTGTATTTGTGAGTGATTATATGATTTGTATTGTTTGTCTAACTTCCTTGAGATTGGCAAAGAAGTGTTTGTGGTTGTGGCAGATATTTGAGGTCCCTTCATCATCAAGAAAAATGTATGAGCACATTCTTCCATATTTGAGTTGATTGGTTGGTTTTCTGGAAAATAAGTTTGGAGTGAAAAGGATTTGATTAGGGTTTCCTTATTGAGTGTGTTGAGTTAATGCTTCAAGGTTTTCTGGAATAAAGAGTTGTTATTAAAACCTTGTTTTATAAGCATTGTTGTTGAAGCCATTGGTTGTATGAAGAACTTGAACTAGGGTTTGAAAAGAACATGAGTATCATTGTTATGTGAGAGTTGTTTTATAAGCATTGTTGTTGAAGTGAGTTGTTGAGTAAAGAACTTGAACTAGGGTTTGAAAAGAACATGAGTATCATTGTTATGTGAGATTTGTTGTTGAGCATTGTTGGAAATATTTTGAGTGAGTGATCATATACTTGGACTAGGGTTTGTGAGCAAGGATTATTTCATTGAGTGATTGGTTGAGTAGAGTTGGTTGAGCCTAGTCAAGTGGATGTGTGAAGTGATTGTTCAAGTTCCATAAAACAAACTATTCTATATTCTGAATTGAATTGAGAAAGTGATTGAGGTGAAGCATATTGAGTCTATAATAATTCTCCTGTATGTTTCTAAAAGAGTGATTGAAAGTGATTGAGCATTGTGATGAGTATAGAGCATATTGAGTCTCTAACAATTCTCTTTATGTTTCTATGAGATTGGACAAGTTCTAGTGTGGACTTGTTGAGCAGATTTGAGGTAAGTCTTTGAGAAGACTTGTGGATAGATTTGAGTAAGATTTTGTGGAAGCTTACAATATAGATTGAGAGTATATTTGGATAAGTTTTGTGTTATTGAGAGATTGGATAAGTTCTTGAGAGGACTTATTGAGCATATTGGACAAGTTCTAGAGAGGACTTGTGGATAGATTGGTGTGAGATTTTGTGGAAGCTTACAAGGTATATTTGAGATAAGTCTTTGAGAAGGCTTGAGAGTAGAGTTGATTGATTGATTTGTTCAAACCTTGAGTTAAGGTTTGGGGTAGATCCAGTAGAGTTGATTTGAGATTGAGTCAAGCTTTGAGTTAAGGCTTGAGGATAGATATTGAGGACAGATTTGTGCTAGACCGAAGGACTATGTTTAGTATAGATTCGAGGATAGAGTTTGGTGCAGATTTGAGGACAGGTTTGTGCCAGACCAGAGATAGATATTGAGGATAGATTTGTGCTAAATTTTGTTTATTGAGGAAATTTGTGCTAGACAGGTCTTATGTTTAGTACATATTTGAGATAGAGCTTTGGAGGTGATAGAGTTGAGGACAAAGATCTCCAACCAGAGCAGGGAAGATAGGTGTCTTCTGTGGATAGAGTTCCATTTGCTAAGGGTAGTGGAGGCAGAGGTCTTCTAGAGGATCACCAACCAGAGCAGAGATTAGGATATTGGTGTCTCCTATGGATAGAGATCCATGAACTTGATTTAGGGGATTGGTGTCTCCTTTGGACAGAGGTCCATAAACATTGTAATAGGGAAAGGATTCCCAAGAGATTGATTGAGAAAATTTTAGTGAAATATTTTCTCCGTGGAGTAGCCCACATTGGGTGAACCACGTAAATTGTGGTGTCTCTATTGTGTGTGGTGATTTGTGCATTGCTTTGATTACTGCTATTGATATTGCTATCTTTACATTGCATAATATTGATTGGGAAAGAAAAGTAAAAAGTGGTCTTATACTGTTCACCCCCCTCTCAGTATAAGCTTGTGTTCTTCATAGATTTTAGGTAGCTTACGTCCAACTAGATTCATTATTGGGGATTTTAAATGGTCCTTATGCTTTGAGTGTCACGACTACCCACATGTAGTTCATCGAGTGTGTTCAATGCTAGAACCTTACGTGGAGTGCTCATCCAAAAAATTTGAGAAGTGTGGGGTGTGGCTCCTTCAAATGATCTCTAGGGATCTTTACCAAAATTGGATTCTTATTTGGATGTGATATTTGATGCACTTTTCTTTATCCTAAGCTAGCCTAGACTATCAAGTTCTTTCCAAGGAAAAGGAGAGAGAGGAAAATAATAAAAACTAATTAACCTAAATTAAGTGTGGTGATGCACCAAATATTACAAAATCCATTCTAGACATGAGTGGGATTAGTGAACACGTGCATAAAAATATGATAGCTATAATGAACACAATCATAACTCGATATGACTGCAAACCAAAAGAACTCTTGTGAAAACCATGACAGATACTAGTCACAGCCCTCCATAGAAAGATACATGCATGCAAATACTAAGATAGAATTTTATGTAGTTATATATCCTTGCATTCATATTAATAGGGTACCTTCTAAATGAGGGATGGGTCTAGGACCGTTGAGAAGGTAGAAACCCTATAAACAATTGAGCCCTATCAATTTCCACTAGAAAGGCTTTGGTGCCTTTGTTTGCATTGAGGCTTAGCTTAGTTACCATCGGAAAGGCCAAGACTCTTCACTCATGTTTTTGGGGTGGTTAATCTTACCTCATGGAATGGGGAGCTTCAAGCTTGATAACACCTTTTTGCATAGGCTCCTTCTTACTGGTATTTTTACTTTTTCCCTTACATCAACTACTTGGTAGGTAGACAAAACTTTTGGGCACCTCATTTTAATTGGTACTAGGTGGTTCCCTTGACCCCAATTCTTTCCTCTGGAAAGACCTACTTGATGTAGGAGTACTCGCTATAGTATGGTAACTCATAGGGGATTTTGATTGTAGGAGACAAAGAACCTAGAAGCTAAAGTCTTATCTATTGGGCATGGAGTTCATGGGGGCAATTATGAGGGATTTTTGGATCGAGAGGAATATCTCTTAAAGGATGGCCAAGAACAATGGGCTCGTAGAATGCATTGGGGGATGCTTCACCCTTTTATAAGCTTCCTCTTGTGGGAAAAGTCCATATGAATCCCTTTGCCTCATGCGGTTCTCTATCAAATTACTAAATTAACGAAGGCATGGTTTTCTATTATTTTGCCTCGCATTCGCTCGTGATAGTTATCTTTCCTTGGATCATTCTATTGACTCTAGGTCTATTAGTCTATGATGTTTTCCTTAAATGTGTCTGTGATGGTATACTTTTCAAAATTCATCTCATGCGAGTACCTTGCCCTGCTTTCCCTCTATAAATATCGCTTGCTTGACCACTAGTTTCACAACACTTGGTTGTTACCTATATTATTCTATATGTCGTGTATTTACATTATAGCACATGATGTTGATGTGTTTTATGTGCCAAAAATTCTAAGCAAGGCCCCTTCATCATAACTTACAATGTCCAAACCATATTGATCTAAAATTCTATCGCTTTCACTTGTTTGATGTTTTGAACATGTGACTTGTTGTGACTAAGAGTCGATGAACATCTACCTTTGAAAAATGATTCCTCATGTTCATGATGAATTATGTGCCACAATTAAACATGGGGAACCCACCACTTGGTTGTAACTCACTCATCAACTCATTCTAATGTCCTAATTTATTCTTGATTACTACAGGAAGAGGCCTATGAGTATCATTTGTTGGGTCGGTACAAAGTCCCTCTATCCCTCCCATGTGGTAAGGGTGTTCCACATTTGGTTGGATCCCCTTATCTTATAATGGATTTATTTATAGGTCAATCTTGGGAAATGTGTTCAAGCAATAGGGATGGATCCACTACATTATCTCTAGGAGTTCTAGGAACACGTGTGGCACTACCTAGGAATATTCCTCCTTTTTGTGATATTAGTATAGTCATTTTCTAATGTAGTCCCCTTTTAATCTAAGCTAGATACCAAATAGGACACCCAAGCTTGCTTAGAAGTGTTTCCTTAGCAATGTTGGTGGATTATGATGGTCCTTTCTGCTCTCAAATTGGTTACTTGGTGACATCTTTATGTTGTTCAACTTATTTTTCTAGTCTTATGGTGGGAGAAATGGCCCACACTCATGCTTTCCTATTTTCTTGGATACTCGTCCTGTAAGATCCATTGCAGGATTCAACTACTAGTGTCTACTCTAGTGGCCCAATTTTGAGACTTTGGGTAGTACTTATGACAAGGCTTGGAGCAATTGGTTGCAGGATAGTGGGAGTGGGTTGTTGGTAAGGATATTGGGCTATTTGGGATATGAACCAAGAGGGAGTACCATAGCTAGAGCAACTAAGACGAGGGTATGAATGTTGCAAGGTGCTTGGATCTTGAACTTAGTTGTTTTGTGTGAACATAGTGCCCCGTGCCAAGTCTTGTGGCGATGACTATGAAGGATACAAGGAAGAGGTATTAGGGATATCTTGGTACCAAAATATGAGAGCATGTTTTTGGTGCTTAATTTTCATGACCTTATTTTTCAACACTCTGATCTTACTTTGTAGCTCCTCAATTTTTGTTGTTAGTCTTACAATGGCACTGAGAGGGGGGGTGAATCAGTGTAGTTCTTTTAACTTGAATTTATAGCTCTTAAAACTGAAATAATGAAACCTTAAAACCAGATAAAGCAAGCATCACAAAAGAACATATCACACAACACAAGATTTTAACGAGGTTCACCAATTTGGCTACTCCTCAAGAATGACTGCTTGGACTACCATCCAAATCCAGCCTTTGCAAAGCACCAACTTTACAAATAGTTTACCAGCATCCACTGGAAGGAGCACCAACCCCTGATTTATCTATACCAATAGAAAGGAGCACCAACCCCTGATTTACCAGCACCTACTGGAAGGAGCACCAACCCCTGATGCCAAGCTGCAACCTGGACTTCAATTTTGAATCTATAAGTTTGATGATAAAATACCTTTGCTTTTGCATGACCCTAACTGGTCTTCTCCACCTTTGCGTTCTCTGTGCACTCTGCTCTTTCCGTGCAAACACTTCGCACACTCTGCTTCGCTGCAGTCCAACTTCACGATCGTCTTCTCCCTTTTGCGCACTCTGCTCCTTCTACTTTCTCTGCGCAATCACAGATGCACTTAGGACAATTCGACATGACTTCTTCGCTCACTTTGCGCACTTCACCATCATCTCACCGCTTCTACGCTTTCTGCGCTCTTACGACCACATTTCACACTTCGACACGCATTCGACAACGCATTCATCAACATCATAATTCTTCAAACAACCTTCCTTTTATAACAACATTTTCATGATCAAAAACCCTAATCTTAGTCGGTTGTAAACCCTGATCTTAGTCGGCTGCAAACCCTAATCTTAGTCGACTGCAAACCCTAATCTTAGTCGGTTGTCATAGGTCTTCGTCGGCTTCAACTCAACCATGAAAAAGCAACATGTCACGATATCATGACACTTTTGCTTACTCTCTCTTTCTCCTTGCTTTGGTCCCAAAAATACAACATGTCACGATATCATGACACTTTTGTTCTCTCTCTCTTTCTCCTTGCTTTGGACCATGAAACTACAACATGTCGTGATATCGTGACACTTTCGCCTCCTTGCTTCTCTTCTTGGCTTGTACCTACAAAAACTCAGCATGTCGTGAAATCGTGACACTTTTGCCTCCTTGCCTCTTTCTTGGCTTGCTTGCAAAAATACAACATGTCGCGATATCGTGACACTTTCTCCTCCTTGCCTCTTTCTTTGGCTTGGTCATGAAAACGTGACATGTCACGATATCGTGACACTTTCTTTCTTTGCTTTTTCTCTTGCCTTGAGTCATGAAAATGCGACATGTCATGATATCATGACACTTTTTCTCCTTTGCTCTTTCTCTTGCCTTCGGGTCATGAAAACTCGACATGTCGCGATATCGTGACACTTTTTCTCCTTTGCTCTTTCTCTTGCCTTCGGGTCACGAAAATCCGACATGTCGTGATATCATGACACTTTTTCTTTCAGACTCTCTCTCTTGCAATATGTCATGAAATCGTGACACTTTTCTTTCGACTCTCTCTCTTGCAATATGTCATGAAATCGTGACACTTTTTCTTTCGTACAATCTCTCTTGCAATATGTCATGAAATCGTGACACTTTTTCTACTTGTCTTTTTCTCTTCCAACATGTCGTGAAATCATGACACTTTTTCTTCCGTACTATCTCTCTTGCAATATGTCATGAAATCGTGACACTTTTCTTACTCTCTCTCTTCAATATGTCGTGAAATCGTGACACTTTTCTTCCGTACTATCTCTCTTGCAATATGTCACGAAATCGTGACACTTTTCTTACTTGTTCTTTTTCCTTCGAACTTGTCGTGAAATCGTGACACTTCTTCCTGCTTTCTCTTTTTCTTCCAACATGTCATGAAATCATGACCGTTTTTCCACTTGCCTTTATTTCTTCCAACATGTCACGAAATCGCGATATTTTCTTGCTTGCGCTTTCTCTCCGAACATGTCATGAAATCATGACAGTTTTGCTTGCTTGCACTTTCTCTCCGAACATGTCATGAAATCGTGATAGTTTTGCTTGCTTGCGCTTTCTCTCCGAACATGTCATGAAATCATGATAGTTTTCTTGCTTCTTTCTCTCGAACATGTCAAATCAGTTTTTTCTCTCTGTCGAAATCATGTAGTTTTCTTTCTTCTCAACATGTCACGATATCATGATAGTTTTTCTTTCTTGCTCAACATGTCACGATATCACGACAGTTTTTCTTTCTTGCTCAACATGTCGCGATATCATGACAGTTTTCTTCCTTGTGATTTTCTTTTGATTTTTAGCATATGGGCCACTTCGATCTTCTTAGACAACCTGTAGCAACTTCACCCAAACATCAAAAACATCCTCATAAGCATTTAACAACACTGCACATACTCTGAGTAACCTCTGAACTCCTATCCACTGCATCAACTGATCTGTCTGATTGTGTTGACAACAATGACAATATTGTTGTTGCACCTTGCTCAACAATCTCCCCCTTTGGAATTGTTGGCAACACACATGCAATTTCCTGTAATTCTTCTCCCCCTTTGACAATAATACCAAAGGGCTACTGCAGACTCCCCCTGAGTCCATGCACAACATTCTCAGGCACACGTTATGACAGTTAGCAAAAATTACAAATATGAGCAAAAAGATAATCAAATATATAAATGCTCCCCCTGAGAATGTGATCCCTATAGCTAGTCAATTCTTGGGAAACGTGACTACTCCACAATCTGTTGTTGGAATAAAAATCCAACTTAACCTCACTTTCTACAACTTTCTCCTGCGTACAACATGTTGTCGCTGCAATATATTCTGCCTCTGTTGTGGATAAGGAAACTGACTCTTGTTTCTTACTGTTCTACGTGACCAATCTGTCTCCAAGATAGAATGCACCTCCACTGGTACTCTTTCTGTCATCTACACATCCTGCCCAATCTGCATCTTTTGGATACCATAACCCATACTCCATAGTACCCTTGTGATATTATAGAAGACTCTGTCTCTCTGCTGCACTGACTGGTGGACCTCTTCTTCACTTGAAGAATCCTCACTCAGATCTATCTTCAACTGTGTTGGCTGCTAGATTTCTATCCATTGAGACTCTGTCCTCTGTACTCTGTCACCTCCAAAGCTCAGTCAATAGGCTCACTAAGAACCTGCTCAATAGGCTCACACAGAACCTGCTTAACAAGCTCACATAGAACTTGTCCAATGTTGAATAACAAGCTCATACAAAACCTGTCCAAATCTGCTCCACCAAGCTCACTAAGAACTTGTCCGAATCTTCTCTAGCAATCTCACCAAGAACTTGCCCAAATCTGCTCTAGAAATCTGTCCCAACATTGTCCTCAAATATTTCCCAAAGGCCTTCTCAAAGGCTCAATCAATCATGCTCAAGTAGTACTCAAAATGAACTCAACAATGAATGGCGATCTCAAATCAAATCCACTTCATAGAACTTTAAAAATCACTTCACACATAACTTGACTAGGCTCAATCAAATCAACTCAACCAATCATCACAAGGGACAACTCTCTCTCACACAACCCTAGTCCAAGTATGTATCAACCAACTCAAATAATTCCAACAATGCTCAACCACAAATATCACATAACAATGATACTCATGTTCTTTTCTAACTCAAGTTCTTTCACAACCAATGGGCTTAAACCACTATGCTTATAGCACAAGGTTTAAACACAACTCTCAATTCAGAAAACCTTGATGCATTCAACCAACCACTTTCGAAAAAGGAAACCACAAACAATCATTTTCCCTTCAATGATATTTCAGAAATCACCCACCATAATGTTGTCACATGAGTCTCCTTGGGATTAGCCTGAAATCGTGCTACCATGCATACTGCCTGCAAAATATCTGGTCTGATAGCTGTCAGGTACAATAAGCTTCCAATCATAGATCTGTACATGATTTGATCAACAGGTGGAGATTTGTCATTCTTGCTCAACTTTGCACCCTTTCTTAAACCTTTGTTGAGTGAGATAGTTGTCTAGCCTTGCATATCATGCTCGGGGTGCCTGTTTCAAGCCATATATCTTCAACTTACAAACCAAGTTGGGATCATCACCAAGCTGGAAACCATCTGGCTGCTCAATATAAACCTCTTCTTCAAGCTTCCCATTCAAAAACGTTGATTTCACATCTGTCAACAAAATTGACAAGTGACTCACACTTGTACCAACTTTTGTCCAACACTGTACCAACACTGCAATTTTACTGCCAACTCTGTGCAAGCATCAAACACTGTACCACAACACAACCAAATCCCTTTTTATATTTTCAACTTGGTCTATGTTTTCTACAGTCACCGCTGGTCACACCTTACTTTCAACTGTTCGAATCAGGAGACAATATTTTGTTAAACACTTCACGGCCAACTATAGTGCACCTTACTCACACTTTGGACCTCGGATAGGTATGATTCACAAAGCAAAGTTGCTCATCTTGATGGGCTAAACATGAGTCAATGATCAGACTTCAATATTTTTCACCACAACGTCATAATAGATCTAACAATCTTCACGTCAATGTGTAGTTCAAATACACACTGCTTTTATCGAAACACATATATGCGGCTAGGGCAACATTCTTTCACTAACCAAATTATCTGAACTGTTATAATCCTTAACTTTGGACAGTGGCAGTAAGAACCATCACCAGTACAACAATGACATATAGCAATACTACCAATAATGACAACTCTCAATTTAATCACCACCCTTCACGGCACTTCCACAAACTACATGAACTGAAAACACACTTTGACAACTATACAACAACTTCCCTGACTACTTGCCTTTCATCCTCAGGTAATCAAACAAATACATAGGAGCATTAAAATGAAACTTCAAGATTGCTCCCCATGAGGATGTGCTACCTGGAGTTGCTTAGTGCAATATCGGAGTAGTCTCCTTCAGTCCAAGGAGACATGATTTCCTTTCTTCTATCTTTCTCCAAACTTTCTTGAACTCGGGCTTGGATTTTTCAACTGCATCCCTATTTTGCACCTTTTCGTGAACTCGAACATTTCTCTTGTGTGGTTGTCTCTTGTGCATCCTTGATGAATGATTATTTTCCTTTTTATGTACCTGATTTATTCCCTGTCTGTGTTGCGTTCTTTGCATCTGATGAAATCTACTATTTTGCCTTAGATTAGATACAAAAATGCTTGGACAAAACCTTGCTATGTGCCCATGACCATTACATTGAAAACATTGTACATATTGTTCACTCAAAAATGCAGAAGTATTTCTACCAGCATAACTCTTTGATTTATTATTCAATCCACAATAAATTGCCTTGTGACCATACTGGTTGCATCTGAAACAATAGCCATTAAAAGTATTATTATTATGAATAGAGTGAGAGTGATAGAACCTCTTTTGTTGTGGTTGCTTTGTTGTAGATCTCCTTTGATATTTTCTTCCTTTTGAAAATTCAGCTTCAAGCTTTTCTTGCTTTGATCCTTCAACAGTGAACTTCTTCTTCTCTGTAGAGTTGGAAGATGAAGGTTGTTCAACTTCATATCCAAGACCACGCCTATCCATGGAGCTTCTTTGTTGGCTTATCATTTTATCTAGCAACTCTGTGCTTTTCTCGAATTTGAGATTTGTATTGGCCTCTTCTAGTTGTTTCTTCAATAAAACAATCTCTTCCTCTTGTTTGCAGCAACCAATCTCTTTCTCATTGAACTGTGACTTGAGAGTTTCTTCAATCCTTTTGAATTCTTCTACCTGTACTTTCAAACTGGTTATTATTTCATTTGCATCCTCAAGCTTTCTTGAGATTTCCTTATTCCTTTTTCTTTCTATCTTCAATTCATCCAGAGCTACAATTAATTCCTCTTTCAAATTTATTTCTGCATCAATTTCTTCTTCATCACATTCCTGTTCTTTTTTGTTTCTTCTTCGAGTGTCATGAAAAGACCTCCACCTGTTTCCTTTTTAGAATCATCCTCTAGGACTTCATTAACTCTCAACATATATGCTTTTATGTTCTCATCGTCATTCAACTTTAAGGCTTCGAACTGAGCTTGATGTGTTTGTAACTTAGCCTCCTTGATCTCATCGTCTCCTTCATGAATACTCTTTAGTTTGTTCCATATTTCTTTTGTTGTTTTACAACTCATGATCTTTACCAGTTCACTGTCTACTAATCCGCACCTGATAGCATCCTTTGCTTTTGAGTCATTCTCAAACAGATTCTTATCGGCAGCATCGGTTGGAGGAGTGATGGGTATTGTGTTTTCATTGTCTATTGAATCCCAGATGTCGTATCCCAAAGCACAAAGATATGTCTGCATCTTGATTCTCCAGACCGTGTAATTAGTTTCATCAAACAAAGGTGCTTTGTTTGATGAGAAGTCTTCAACCTTTTCTGGTTCAATTTTCTCTTCCACAGGAACTGAAACTGACTGAGATGCCCTTTTGGAGGAGGATCTATTCTTCTTACCCATTGCATACTAATCCAAGATCAACCTTGACTGATTTAGCCTTAGAAGGGAACTTGGCTCTGATACCAATTGTTAGTCTTACAATGGCACTAAGAGGGGGGGTGAATCAGTGTAGTTCTTTTAACTTGAATTTATAGCTCTTAAAACTAAAATAATGAAACCTTAAAACCAGATAAAGCAAGCATCACAAAAGAACATATCACACAACACAAGATTTTAACGAGGTTCACCAATTTGGCTACTCCTCAAGAATGACTTCTTGGACTACCATCCAAATCCAGCCTTTGCAAAGCACCAACTTTACAAACAGTTTACCAACATCCACTAGAAGGAGCACCAACCCCTGATTTATCTGTACCAATAGAAAGGAGCACCAACCCCTGATTTACCAGCACCTACTGGAAGGAGCACCAACCCCTGATGCCAAGCTGCAACCTGGACTTCAATTTTGAATCTATAAGTTTGATGATAAAATACCTTTGCTTTTGCATGACCCTAACTGGTCTTCTCCACCTTTGCATTCTCTGTGCACTCTGCTCTTTCCGTGCAAACACTTCGCACACTCTACTTCGTTGCAGTCCAACTTCATGATCGTCTTCTCCCTTTTGCGCACTCTGCTCCTACTTTCTCTATGCAATCATAGATGCACTTAGGACAATTCGACATGACTTCTTCGCTCACTTTGCGCACTTCACCATCATCTCACCGCTTCTACGCTTTCTACGCTCTTACGACCACATTTCACACTTCGACACGCATTCGATGACGCATTCATCAACTTCATAATTCTTCAAATAACCTTCCTTTTATAACAACATTTTCATGATCAAAAACCCTAATCTTAGTCGGTTGTAAACCCTGATCTTAGTCGGCTGCAAACCCTAATCTTAGTCGGTTGCAAACCCTAATCTTAGTCGGTTGTCATAGGTCTTCGTCGGCTTCAACTCAATCGCAAAAAAGCAACATGTCGCGATATCATGACACTTTTGCTTACTCTCTCTTTCTCCTTGCTTTGGTCTCGAAAAATACAACATGTCACGATATCGCGACACTTTTGTTCTCTCTCTCTTTCTCCTTGCTTTGGACCGTGAAACTACAACATGTCACGATATCGTGACACTTTCGCCTCCTTGCTTCTCTTCTTGGCTTGTACCCATGAAAACTTAGCATGTCACGATATCGTGACACTTTTACCTCCTTGCCTCTTTCTCTTGGCTTTGGTCACGAAAATCGACATGTCGTGATATCGTGACACTTTCTCCTCCTTGCTCTTTTTCTTTGCCTTGGTCGCAAAAACTGACATGTCGCGATATCGTGACACTTTCTTTCCTTTGCTCTTTCTCTTGCCTTCGGGTCATGAAAACTCGACATGTCGCGATATCGCGACACTTTTTCTCCTTTGCTCTTTCTCTTGCCTTCGGGTCATGAAAATGCGACATGTCATGATATCATGACACTTTTTCTCCTTTGCTCTTTCTCTTGCCTTCGGGTCAGAAAACGTGACATGTCACGATATCATGACACTTTTTCTTTTGACTCTCTCTCTGCAATATGTCGCGAAATCGTGACACTTTTTCTTTTGGACTCTCTCTCTTGCAATATGTCATGAAATCGTGACACTTTTTCTTCCGTACAATCTCTCTTGCAATATGTCATGAAATCGTGACACTTTTTCTACTTGTCTTTCTCTCTTCCAATATGTCGTGAAATCGTGACACTTTTCTTTCGTACTATCTCTCTTGCAATATGTCAGAAATCAGACACTTTTCTTCTCTCTCTCTAATATGTCGTGAAATCGTGACACTTTTTCTTTCGTACTATCTCTCTTGCAATATGTCGCGAAATCGTGACACTTTTCTTACTTGTTCTTTTTCTTTGAACTTGTCATGAAATCGTGACACTTCTTCCTGCTTTCTCTTTTTCTTCCAACATGTCATGAAATCATGACCGTTTTTCCACTTGCCTTTATTTCTTCCAACATGTCATGAAATCGTGACAGTTTTTCTTGCTTGCTCTTTCTCTCCGAACATGTCGTGAAATCGTGATAGTTTTGCTTGCTTGCGCTTTCTCTCCGAACATGTCATGAAATCGTGATAGTTTTGCTTGCTTGCGCTTTCTCTCCGAACATGTCACGAAATCGTGATAGTTTTGCTTGCTTGCGCTTTCTCTCCGAACATGTCATGAAATCGTGACAGTTTTGCTTGCTTGCGCTTTCTCTCCGAACATGTCATGAAATCGTGATAGTTTTTCTTTCTTCTCAACATGTCACGATATCACGACAGTTTTTCTTTCTTCTCAACATGTCGCGATATCGCGATAGTTTTTCTTTCTTGCTCAACATGTCGCGATATCGCGACAGTTTTCTTCCTTGTGATTTTCTTTTGATTTTTAGCATATGGGCCACTTCGATCTTCTTAGACAACCTATAGCAACTTCACCCAAACATCAAAAACATCCTCATAAGCATTTAACAGCACTGCACATACTCTGAGTAACCTCTGAACTCTTGTCCACTACATCAACCGATCTGTCTGACTGTGTTGACAACAATGACAATATTGTTGCTGCACCTTGCTCAACATTTTCAATCTAAGATTCATCATAAGGCTGGCAAAGGGGGAAGGTAGTTGGTACCCAAAAAGGGTTTATGGAATGGAATGATTGGATGGTGTATGGAGAGTGGCAAGGAGGAAAAATCCTAAGGAAGGAGGGCATGAGGGAGATTAGGGTTAACCCTCCAATTTGGATGAGGTTTCCCTCAGCTTGAATGGTTATATCGTAAGCTACTAGTAGTGAATTGGCTCCTCTAGACTTTATCATCATGGTTATTTTTGAATTGAATGCCTTCATATTGTAAATAAAATCCATAGCTAGTAAGGATTGTATTTCCCTTGGAATTATATACTAGGACTTATGGAATCTATCATTGAATACATCCATAGCTTCCATGGGAGCTCTTTTGATGGTCACCAACTCCAATAGAGATACTTTGTCTACCTTCTCTCCAAACCTATCCATGAATAGGTTTGCAAGTTGGTCCTAATAAAAAATGGGGTGTAGAGCGAGTGAGATGTACCACTCTCTTGCTTTACCTTCGAAGGAGGCTTCCCAAATACTTAATGTCATAATTTGTTCTCCAATGTTATACAAGATTCATAGGTTGATCATGTGTTGGAGATGCTCAGTTAGAGTCATTACATATTGCCTAGTGAAACATGGTAAGGACTTCAACAAAGAAATTGGGATCTCAACCCAAGTGGTTGATTCTACTAGTGGCTACAAGAGGCCTCTATCAATCCATGTTGGAAGCCTTATTTGGTTCAATTTTTGAGGGTTTGCCATGTTTTTTGTCAAGCTATTCATCTATTACTAAGGTTCAAAGGGGGTAAAACCAACTAATGATTTACTCTTGCGTTGGATATTGTGGTAGACCCTAAGTTCATAAAACAAGGAACCAACCTTCTATTTCTTTTGTAGACACCAAAATCTAGCCACTTGTAAGTCATCTATACCTTCTTGTCAGCCACGTGTCAGTCATCCATCCTTCCCGCCATTATTTGGCCCAAATCCACACCTTCCCACCATTATTTGGCCCAAATCCACACCTTCCCGCCATTATTTGGCCCAATTTCACCTTTCCCGCCATTTTTCATCCCCAAATTTATTTAAATTAATATTTATATTTTAATATTTTAATATATATATAAAGATACTTTAAGTGATTTAATCCGAGTCGTCCATCCTTCATTTAATCTCATCCGTCCATCCATCTTAATCCGTTTCACAACCTAGATTTATTCTCTACCCTTGGATCCACTTTAATCTTAGCCACACGTTCAAAGTGTCGTTAAAACCCTAAAGTGTGCCCTAAGAGTAGATTATAAATTGAGTCACCTTGATGGCTCAAAGGCTATCTCTTTTCTGCTATCTCCTATGTGCTATCTCGGATATCTTCTATCTCTCCCCTAGCTATCTCTTCTGCTAACTTCGCAGTCCCTTTTCGCCGCATCAATTGCCATTCATCGCCGCATCCGTCGCCAACTTCGCCGCCATCCCTTCTGCAGCACTCTGCAGAATCCCCCATTCTTGTCGCAAGTGCCCGCGGGCGTTTACCCGCAGTCTCAGATGCAGACCGGCGTCTGCAACCCCAATCCAGAAGCACGCGGGCGTTCAACGAGTGCACCAGGGCGCCTTCTGCAGCCGATTTGACAGTCCCAACTCTTCCAGGTGCCGCCTGGTCTCGCCGCGTTAACAGGAAACAGGTATAAATTAGTTTAAAGCAAGTAACTTCTTTTCTTTTATTAATCTGTTGTTAGTTTCTGCATTTCATTCCTTTTTTTTAGGGTTTTAGGCTGTTTCTGAGGGCTCACACAGTGGAGCCCTCATATTAGTTTCTAACTCTTCGATGCTTTTAATGTGTGCAGGATTTTAATGACAGATCTGACTTGTTGATAGCAGCTGCTTAAGCTGGAGTGGTCCGAGCCAAAGGATACAACGAAGCCCACTCATTCTGTTGAGGTTAAGGATACCTTCTTCGGAGACGCCACCACATTGTGCCAGCTAGGGTTTCGGAGAACCCTAGCACAAATTGTAATATTTGTATCACGAAAAGGGTTACGAGCCCTGTTGTACTCAAAAGGAGTTTCTAAACTCCATTGATTAATAAAAATCGTTTATTTTGTACAACTGTGTTTTGCATTACTTTTTATCGTGATTTCTTTATCTTTTGTTTGGCGTTGTATCTTTAATCTACAAATGGCGATCACGGTGGGACCCCCTAGGGTTTCATGTTTTTAATACTTGCTTTACTGATCTATTCTTGTTTTCTATTTTATTTTGCAGGTTCCAGAAATCGCGAAATTCGCTGTTCCAACGAACTAGGGTTTCTGAGGAGTTTGCAGAAAACGCAGCAGACGCAGAGCGGCGTCTGGAAGTCCAATCCGAAACGCAGAGGTGCGTTTCAGCCTGCGCAGACTCCCTTGGGCGTTTGAAGGCAGTTTCACAGAAAAAGCGTAGGCTTCCGAGTAAGTGCATTTTTTTTCTTTGTTAAACTGTACTTTTTACGTTTTTGGTTTTTCTGCTGTATTCTGTTTCTTTTTCAGATCATTGCTTTAAAATGAACAAAAACTAAGTAATCTGGAAAAGAACAGTTATTTTTAGTTACATTTTTTTTTTTACATTGCATTATTGGTTGTTGCTTGCATAAAAAAAAAAAAAAATTGCATACCTAGCTGCATATTAGAATAGCTACGAATTATCTGTTTTAGTTATCTAAGTAGGACTATTGATTGGATGTCAATAGTACTCCTGCCATTGGGTGATTCCAAGCAGAGAAGTGGACGAACCTTCCGGTTGCTCCTTTGATATCTGATATCATTGGTAGGCAGGGGGTTTTAAATGGTGTACTCCACTTCTTCAGAGGAAATGGCATGTTTTCAGTAGCCTCTTGCTTAGATCATTAGAACTTTTGATTTATAGCTTTGTATGTATACATTAGACAACTAAAAACACTTAAAATAAAATTTATCGCATTTCATATTGCATTTAAAAGAGTAATATCTGGATTTCATCACCGGGTATTGCTTGAAGTTTAGTGACGGTGGAATTCATCTCCATCCATTAAAATTTCGCCTTAGACACCATAGGTCACGCCCGAGCAAACTTGCTGGATTTCATCACCGATAAGAATCTCGTTGTCCTTTCCTAGCCATAGTTTTTACCTTTTTTGTGAATAATTCAAGATTAGATCACATGCAAAACTCATAAATCGGACACTTAAAATTTACTACATATTAAGATCAGAAAATAATTAATTAACCGCAGGTAAGACACATTGGTTGAAACCTAGGTTGTGACTGTTTTCTGATAATTTCTTTAGTGTAAATTTATCATTTAAGTTTTGCATTCTTCTTTTCTTAATTTGTTTAGATTTATTGCTTCATGGTCTTAACAAGGAATCAATCTAAAATGTTAAATCTAAATAATCAAATGGGTAATTCACAGAACATCCCCACCACCAACATGGCCACTTATCCTAGTGAATTTCAGGCAGGTTCGCCCGCAGGTCTTTCACGTCCTTCTACAGTCTATCACATGGCCATGCCCATGGAGGAAGACAATTCCTGTCATATTACCCACATTGATATGGCCCAAGTGCAAACTCACTTAAGAGATGGCATTGGTTATGTCCTTGAGCCAATCCAAGATTCCCCTATGCAAGATTCTATTTTTCAGCAGGATATTGCATCAACCATACCCGCTGGTTTCACTCAGGTCTACACTAACCCTTTTTTTGAGGCTAATGTTGTATCTGCTCAGTCGGCTTCATCTCCAAAATCTTCCCAGATGCTCAATTGTCCTCCTTTGGAGACAAATGTAGTGTCTTCCCGACCACTTTCTCCTCCATTTACCCCGGTGTACACCAATTCTCTCTATGAGGCTGGTGGAACCTCCTCTAGACATGACCAATTTCAACCCTCTTCTTCCCAAACCATTTATGGTTTCACCCTACCTGGAGCACAGTCTACTGTTTCTTCCCAGGTACCTCCTACTTCAGCCACCTTCATTGCCCCTGCTATGCAGTCCCCTGTGACTACCATGGCGGTATGATCTCTGTGACTACTATGGCAACCTGCCCTCCACCTTCATCCAATCATCCCACCTCCCTTGGGTTAGAGATTAATAAGGTTAGGGAGTACCTCGACAAGTTGCTTCAGCAACAACAACAACAAAATGCTCAACCACCTGTCGTAGTAAATCCTACACCCCAACCAATTTCTACCCACCCAACTTTTCTTAGCTCAGGCCCCACCTGGGTACCCCAATCTTCGGTGGTGTCCATTCCTACCCCACCTTTCTCCCAACCTAGTCCAATTCATCATCCACCAGCCACCAATGGTGGCCCCCAATCACCTTCTTTCCGGTATCATCCATACCAACAACCTGTCCATTCCACACCGCCTAATCCAGGCAATTTCATCCCATCTCATCATTTTTCCACTCCTCCATTGCATCATCATAATCATCAAACGAGTCAAAATTTTCATGAAGATTCTCGACTCCATGCTATACAACAACAGATTGACAACCTTATGCTCAACATGCCTGGCTCATCTAGTCAGAAACCTACGCTAAGGTCGTTGATCAATCAACCAATTCATCCTTCGGTACCTTCACCGCCATATCCGATTGATTTCACATTACCGAAGTTTGACAAATTTCGAGGAACTGAGGATCCTCATGAACATGTGAGCTCATTCATGCATGCCTGCTTTAGAATCCAAAATAATGACGCTCTTATGCTCAGAAATTTTCCTCAGACATTAGGAGGAGATGTTGTACAATGGTACAATCATTTAGCTCACCATAGCATTTATGCTTACGAACAATTGATTAATCTATTTTTAGAACGATTCTCCCTAAATGTACAAAGGAGAGTCTCATTGTCCGACTTATACAAGCTCAAGCAACATGACGATGAGACTATTTATGACTTTGGAAACCGTTGGAGGGCTATCATTAATAAACTGCCATTCTCCCTACCAATGGAGGAGTTAACCAAAATGTTCACCCAGAGTTGTCTAAAACCTATCTCTTGGTTACTCCAATTACAACAATACAGGACTTTTGAAGAGGCTTTGGCCCAAGCAAGTATCATAGAAGACATTAAAGTCCAAGAGGGTGTTTTAAAACCCCGTAGAAAAGAATGGCAACAAAAGGGCCAACAACGAAATAATAATTATGGCCAAAACAAACAAACACAGGCTAGTATAGCCTCAAATGTTAACCAAGTTAATCAAGTGGTGGCAAGCCAGCCCGTAATGGCTCAACAACAACAAGTAATGCAAAGTCAACCGCAACCAATTGCTTATCATGCGGTACCCGCCCCTCCTCAACCAGACTCACAATATTGAGCCAACCATGGAAACTCGACCTTGGCAAAACAATCGTCCCAAGCGACAGTTCACACCTTTAGATGAACCATATGCGGTCATATTCAACAAGTTATATAGCACAAATCAGTTAACTTTACCTGAGTTTAAACCTTTAGAACCATCTAGAAGGGGAAAGTATTACAAAGAGTACCTATTTTGTCCTTATCATAGGCAAAATGGGCACGATATCAATAATTGTACAACTTTCAAACATGTGATCCAAGATCTTATTGAGATTGGAGCCATTAAATTGGATAGCCCCTTAGCCCAACAAAATCAAAATCTTGGTATATTTCAAACACCCCTTCCACATCGGGAGGAAGCTCCAACAACTTCAGGGGGAGTAACTCGGGTAACTCCTCCTAATCAAGTCAACCATGTACAACAATACCAAGGTTTTGTGGGTACTATTAACGTAGTAACCCGGGGTCAAAGGGCGAACCAACCAAATCAGGTCGAACCACGACCACCTGTACAAACCCCCAGTCCACCTCGGGTAACAGAGTGACCCAACGACGTGCTAGTACTTCTCAACAACCGCTAAATCATTCTACTCAACGCCAACGACCCATCATGTCATTGAGTAGCCGGTTAACTACCGGTTTAAAAATGGCTTCGCCAAGTTATCGATCTATGACCTCATTCAACAATCTCCCCCGCATAGAGAGGCATTAATGGAAATATTAAAGTCAATCGAGCTTCAAACTCAAGATACTAATGCCTTCAACAACTTTGTGGGGAGTATTCAAACATGCATGGAGCCCTCCATCACTTTCTATGATTTTGAAATCAAACCTATGTCAATAGAAAGTATAGATCCTCCACAGCATATCATGGCCAAGATCGATAACAAGCCATTCAAGAGAGTCTTAATTGACACCGGTTCCTCAATCAATATCATTACAACATCGGCGTTGAGTCATCTAAAGCTATCGCCATCCCTTATCACAAAGTCGACTTTTACTCTTAAAGCATTCAATGATGCTTTATCTTCCACGGTTGGCACGGTTATCTTGCCCATTGAGGTAGGGGCCCGAACTTTGCATACCTTGTTTCACATCTTGGAAGGGTCCATGGCATACAATGTATTGCTTGGACGGCCTTGGCTTAGGGAGATGAGATGTGTCCCTTCTATACTTGCATCAATGTCTCAAGTATGTATATGAGGGACAGAGTTCATTGTGTACTCGCTGACATTGAACCCTTCAAACATTGCAACTATGTCTCAAATCCTTATGAGATTGTGTTGCCATCCACTCATCTTTTCTTGACCCCATCTACTTCTTCTATACCATCTTCTTCTAAAGCTCCCATTCTTGAGGAGCTACCCATCATATCGCAACCATCTTCCTCTTCCGCTATTCCATCTCATTCACCACTTTCTTCATCTCCTAATCTTCCTTCTTCTTCATCAGTGACCACATGCACATGTGGCCATGACCAATCATCTCTTTCCACGTCATTACCCCCTTCTTCTACACCTTCTTCAACATCACCTATTATTCCTCCATCTTCCCAACCATCACCAGATGATGTTTCACAAGTCAGTGAAGCATCAACCCAACCAAATCCTTCCAATTCTTCTATCCCACATTCTTCTATTCCATCATCTAGTCCATCTCCCTCCCAAGTCAAGGTCCATCTAACCGATGCAGGTATTGGTGAGTATGCCATCCAAGATGTCCACATCACACCGTTCAATGTGCAAACAGTTAAAGATTTTGGTCGTCCACATGACCAACATTTATCCATTGGATCGGTTTATAACATGGGTTCTATGCCAAATTCCATTAATTTTGTATATGGGGGAATAGAGTCATCTTCTAGTCCTACCACCATACTAGAACCTAAGCATCCAGTCCTTGCCAATATCGAAAGGATGGAGGGTTTTCCCTCTCGCTATTTCCACAGACATAATTGGCAGCAATTTGGCCTAGGTCGATACGAGCAAGGGGTAACTGAACGCATCGATATGCCATACTAGAGACCCACTGAGCGTTTTGGTCTGGGCTACCAACCACTTCCATCCCTTTCTTCTTTTGAACGAGCTTTTCAAAGCATTAATCTTAATTCAGAAGAAGAAATCCTCCACCCCGACGAATCCGAAGATGAAGCCTATGAAGAATTTGACGTCATGTCAAATGGTGATGAATCTGAAGAAGAGTCGGCGCCCATTGTTCCCCTCACTAAACAAGACGAGTTTTATCTCCAATTGTTCCCTCTCCAAGAGGCCATCTTTCGCTTGCTTCTTCCACAAGAACGAGGTGAACCACCCCCTCCGCCACATCCATAAGCCATAATCCAAACCTGTATTATATGTATATACTAAAATAGTGGTTTTCACCACTACAAAAAAAAAAAAAAAAACTCAAACTACAAAAAAAAAAAAAAAACTGAAAAACTATGTTGTTTTGCATTTCAGGTCTTCCGAGGTCTTCACCGGTTTTCCCTTCCATTCCGCCTATCCTTTCTTCCATAAGTCGACAATGAATTTTGAAGACTTATTCACCCCGCTCCATAATCCATATGATCCGGATAAGCCAATCCCGATCAACCCAAGCCTGATTGACATGGATCGGATTTCATCCCCTCCATCTATTTCAGAGTTCATCCTTTCCGAGGAATTGTTAAGGGCTTCCGCCAACTACATTCCTCCTTCACCTCCACATTCACCTTCATCTTCTAAGCCGAGAGGTCTTCCAGGCGGACATAGACGAGAGCAAGGCACAGGAGCTTGATGACATTTTAGATGACATAAATCTGATCCCTACTCCCCATCAGCTTGAGGAAGGTTCCCACATGTCTATTGAAGAAACTATCGATGTAGACCTTAGTCCAGACCAAGATGGCACCCAAATTGTGAAATTGGCTAAAATTCTATCATCAGAGGAACAAGAACCCGAACCACTTAATGTTATACACTTGAGGGCATTCTACGCATAGTTTGAATTTTATATGTACATATATACATGGCTTGTACAAAAAAAAAAAACAAATAAAATAAAAAGAATTTGCATTTCATTATTAGTTGCATACATCTCATTCAAAAACATTGCATTTCATGTGCATACATCTCATTGAAAACCATAACATTTCATTTTCAGCCATAGTTGCATATCATGTTAGAGATCATTCTATCTTTTGGATATAAAATTTGGTCAAGCAAAAGTCATGTTGCCTTAATCAGGGGCACCTTCATAAAATTCATCAAACCGAATTGTCATCCGTACACCCATTTTCCATTTGCACATATTTACATTGCCAAAATGTTTTCAGTCACTCAGCCATTCCTAGTGTTTTAAGCAAACTTCGAAATGCATGTCAAAGTTCTCTAGGGCCATATCACAAATTACACTAAATAAAATCTTGAGTATTGGGAAATGATTTCAAAAGCGGTCTTGAACCTATCACATTTTCACATCTTAAAAACATCTTGTGTCAAAGAGAGATAACACCATCCTTGGGTTGTGCCTTGAAGTGAAAAGGGTAATCCTCGTTTGTCCTATCATGCAAACATAGTCCATAAAACAATGGTTCTTACCACTATCACAAGCAATCACAAAATATAAATATAAACAGAGTAGTAAGGATAGGGTAAAATTCTCATCATACTTCGGTTGAGAATCCGATTCCCCAAAGCTCTAAGGAAATGAACATTTTTCACACACCACCGATCCCAAATAAGTTGTAAGGATCGTACTACTTGTCCAGTCAGACGGATAGGTAGTCATCCCCAAGGCTTACAAAGGTCAAAAACAACATGGACTATGGAGTTAACCTTCACCGGGGCTATAGACGCTTGACTGGCAGTGGAGTATACTCATTGCGTGGCGACATGTCTCTCCTCAAAAAGAGACCTCCGAATGCTCATACGGACAAACTAGCTTCGGGGTCTTCTCCATAACAGGGTTACCTAATTTATGCAAGATGAGGTTAATGAACACACTTGCACACACACAGGTTTTTGATTGCCTAGAGTCACTACCATGCTTCTGATTTGGTTAATGAACTCGCATGCACACACATTTGGTCCTAGTTGAATTAGGCGGTATTAGTAAGTTTGTTTGATACCACTAGCATGTTTGAGTCTTTGTAAAACAGTCTTCCATATCAACCTCCATATCACCCTCCATATCTTCTTCCATATTCATGTCATTCCATACGTCATCCATTCACAAGCCACCAAGTTCGGTGCCCCTGATTAAACAATTATGATAACAGTTGGCTAAATCTAACTATCTAAAAGTATGAGTGCTTCTTAGTGCATATTTCATTTACTTAGTCTCGCATTAATCATCTATAAGTTTGCATTCCATTCCATCACATATGCATCAAAAACATTAAAACATATAAAAACATGCATCACAAAAACATAGGCATTCACACAAAAAAAAAAAGAGTAAAACACCAAATAAATAAAAGCCATGTATATATATATATATGTATAAAGGACAAACTGTACAATGAATGCCAAAAGGCTACAATATACAATAGAGCACCAAGGCTCATAAAGAGTGCATCTAAGCACTAAGCTAACCATCAAAAGAGGACCCCTGAGACCTAGTAGGAGCCCTAGACCTAGTGGTGTGTCTAGACTCACTACGCCTAGAGACAGAGGAGGATGGAGGATCAGGCAACACAATGTGATGCCTAAACAATGTGTCCTCCAGAGCCTCAATGTAACGAGTCCTAGACCTAAGCCTAGCTATGTCTATCCCGTGCCGTCGCTCCCGCTCCGCTAGCTCTGCCCGGAGTCTCGTCACCCTGTCATCTCGGGGCACCCCGGTCGCTCCATCCAAGTCCGCCTGTAGCTGGGCCATCCTCTCCTCTTGAGCAGCTAACAGGGCATCCCGCTCTGTCGCCTGTTGCTCCAGCCGAGCTATCCTCTCGTCCCGGGCAGCTAGCATAGCATCGCGCTCTGCTATCTGCTGCTGCAGCTGCATCAACTCGTCCTCGTGCCCGCTAGGGGGTACCTCCCTAGCCTCTCCTGCGGCCTCTCCTAGGCCCTCTCCGCCATCCTCCCCATCATCTTCGCTACTCGGAGCCTACCGTGCCATCTTCCCCTTTCACCTTCGACTATCAGATCGAAGGCGGGGACCCTCCCTACGCTTGGGAACCTCCACGGTTCCCTCGCCCTCTCCAACCCTAGCCTCGGGCTCTCTGGCTCCACCAGCCACCAATGGTGGCTCCCACCTCGGCTCTGCGGCCATCCATGCTGCATACTCAGTTGTCACCCCGACGTCATCCATGTCGGGGATCTCCATGTCCTCATCGTCCTCTACCGCCTCCCTCCACGGCTCGGCACATGACAAATCACCCTCTGATCTGTGCCTCCGATAGCGCACTGGCTCACCGGGGACATCCTCGCCTCAATCCGACTCGGTGGAGTACTCGAGACATCTGTATGTACTCCGCCTCGCTATGGCCCCGCCCCACTACCCATCTGGCCTGTCGCACCCGTCTCAGGTGCTCTCCATCCCCGATCCACCTCGCCTCCCGCCAGGGCCTCCAAATGACTTGGGCATCTGTCAAGTCTGCCCATAATCTCCTATACCATTGCCCCGATCTCACGGGGCGGCTAGGTTGTCTCTCCTCCGCCACTGGCCATCTCCTACCATAAGCCTGGCTCATGTCCCAGTGAGCCCATGGCAACCCCTCCGGTCGAGCCACTCTGAAGTGCTCCCAGCCCCAGCACTGGAGCACCACACTGCAACCCAGGCCCTTTCGGCCCCGTCTCCGAACCTCATACAACTCCCGGTACACCTGCGCCAATAAAGCGGGCGCCCAAGCATACACTACCCTATTAGTGAGCATCTCGCTCACTACACCCATCAGGTTCCATGGGAACCTGCACCCGATGCTGTTCGGGGCCACAATGTTGGTCAACACGAACATCATCAGAGCCTCCACCGCTACCAACTCCTTGGCCGTATACATGGCCAAGTATGGGATCCCCCCGCTCTCCGTCCGGATCTCCCTCCAGTCATCCCCAAACAACTTGGCCATCTCCGTGGCCCTATCTCGTCCAACCTCCACCCGTGCCCCCTCCACGGGCACCTTGAGGATGCGGTATACATCCTCAAGCGTCACCGTCATCTCTCCAGTCGGGAGCTGGAACGTCCCTCGATCTGGATCCCACCTCTCGGCCAAAGCCGAGAGGTACCCCTCATCCGCCCGAACTACCTCCAACCGGGCTGCCTCCGCTAGCCCCACTTCCTCCAATATCTCCCAGTCTGCTTGGGACAACGACCTCCTCATCCCCGGAATGATAGGGGAGAACCGGTGTCGTGCCTCTAACACCCTAAGCTGCAAAACAACAAAACAAAAATTTGTTACAAATTTTTCCCAAAAAAAAAAAAAAAAAAAACTGCAAAAAAAAAAAAAAACACATAATAAGTACTTGCTTAAATGAACAAATACCTTAGTTGGCTGCACTGGCGCGTCCGCTCCTATCTCCGCCATAGCTCCCACACAAACCTTTCACTCCACTCCCTCAGACGCACTTCTCTCAAGCTCGAACGCACAAATGAGCGAAATTCTCGCTGAAATTGTTTAAATAGCTGGTTTTGGCGCCCTAAAACGCAGTGGGGCATTTCATGGCGCATTCAGACGCAGTGCTGCATTTGCAGAGCGCCTAAACACCGACGGGCGTCTCTGCCAACCACAAATGCAGACCGGCGTTTGGTGTCAGTATTGAATAAAGGAACAAAACTTGCAAAATTGAAGCTTACCTCCTCCAAATTTCATCAAATTGCATTCATCCATTCTTCTTATCATAATAAAACATTTTGTGAAGGTTACAACAGTTTTGGACACAAATTTTGTCATTTCGCTCAAAAAGCGCATCATTCATCATTGTTTTACAAATTGGGTTAAAAATATTCAAAACCTTCACAAAATTAACCACATTCATCAATTCTTCTGATCTATCGTCAATTTCATTCATTCTTCTTTCATCATGCATATTTTTGCCAAATCAAATTAAAGTAAACCTCGTATCTAGTGGTATATTCTATCACCTTGGCGATTGCAGCGATTTGCATCCATGCAATTCGGTAAGAGGATTAAACCACCATAAGGACACTTACCATTTATCATCATCAATTATTTCACTTGTTTGAAAATTGGAAATCAATTTTGGGTATTCTACTTTTCAAGTGACCTCATACCAAGATTAATTTGCTCAACAGTTGTCATTGATGGCCTAGTTCATGGGGCCTTAAACATGGACAATCTTTAATATCATCATTATTTTGAGTCTTGCTAGAGATTGAGGCTACCTAGGTTGATTGGTTCCGACCCGAGGAATTATCCATACAGTCACTAGGAGCATCTCTGAGTTCGGACTCTTTTCATGCATCTTTCATCTCTGCATATCAATGGCGCCAACAAGGCAATTTCATCAACAGTATGGACTCACACACAGGAGTTGGGGCATCCGTTATCAATTTCTAATTTTCCTATAGTGGAATTCATCTTACATGATCATGGAACTTACAATTTGGCAAAAATCCCTTTATAACCGTTGGGGCAGAAAACGGTCCATCTTTCACATCACTCATATCGTCTTCAATCATATTCTTTTTTGGTTTGTACACCAACCCCTTTCCTATTGGGACATAAACAGATGGTTCATACACCAACCCCTTTTTTTCACCGTTGGGGCAAAAACGGTTCATTTTCTTCCGAATTTCTTCCAATTGGCTTGTGAGAACCATTCTCGCTCGCCAATTGAGGGGGTAAGCCGATAAAATTTTAAATATTCTTTTATTCTTTGGTCTTCAAAGTTGTGCTTTAGTCTTGAGAGAGAGTTGCGTCTGATCCAGCTTTTCGGGTGTCTTAAGTTTTTGTGCTTGCATTGTGTCTTCACACAAAGCAGCTCAAAAAGGGCATCTCGTAGACACCAAAATCCAGCCACTTGTAAGTCATCTATACCTTCCTGTCAGCCACGTGTCAATCATCCATCCTTCCCGCCATTATTTGGCCCAAATCCACACCTTCCCGCCATTATTTGGCCCAAATCCACACTTTCCCGCCATTATTTGGCCCAATTTCACCTTTCCCGCCATTTTTCATCCCCAAATTTATTTAAATTAATATTTATATATATATTTTAATATTTTAATATATTTTAATATATATATAAATATAGTTTAAGTGATTTAATCTGAGCCGTCCATCCTTCATTTAATCTCATCCGTCCATCCATCTTAATCCGTTTCACAACCTAGATTTATTCTCTACCCTTGGATCCACTTTAATCTTAGCCACACGTTCAAAGTGTCGTTAAAACCCTAAAGTGTGCCCTAAGAGTAGATTATAAATTGAGTCACCTTGATGGCTCAAAGGCTATCTCTTTTGCTATCTCCTATGTTTTATCTCGGATATCTTCTATCTCTCCCCTAGCTATCTCTTCTGCTAACTTCGCAGTCCCTTTTCGTCGCATCAATTGCCATTCATCGCCGCATCCGTCGCCAACTTCGCCGCCATCCCTTCTGCAGCACTCTGCAGAATCCCCCATTCTTGTCGCAAGTGCCCGCGGGCGTTTACCCGCAGTCTCAGACGCAGACCGGCGTCTGCAACCCCAATCCAGAAGCACGCGGGCGTTCAGCGAGTGCACCAGGGCGCCTTCTGCAGCCGATTTGACAGTCCCAACTCTTCCAGGTGCCGCCTGGTCTCGCCGCGTTAACAGGAAATAGGTATAAATTAGTTTAAAGCAAGTAACTTCTTTTCTTTTATTAATCTGTTGTTGAACTCCTGCATTCATTCCTTTTTTTCTAGGGTTTTAGATTGTTTCTGAGGGCTCACACAGTGGAGCCCTCTTATTAATTTCTAACTCCTTGATAGTTTTAATGTGTGCAGGATTTTAATGGCAGATCTGGTGTGTTGATAGCAGCTGCTTAAGCTGGAGTGGTCCGAGCCAAAGGATACAACGAAGCCCACTCACTCTGTTGGGATTAAGGATACATTCTTCGGAGACGCCACCACTTTGTGCCGGCTAGGGTTTCGGAGAACCCTAGCACGAATTGTAATTTCTGTATCACGAAAAGGGTTACGAGCCCTGTTGTACTCAAAAGGAGTTTCTAAACTCCATTGATTAATAAAAATCGTTTGTTTTGTACAACTGTGTTCTGCATTTTTTTACTGTGATTTTATCTTTTGTTTGGCGTTGTATCTTTAATCTACATCTTTGTTTGTATCCTCTTCTCATTTCTTGTATAGCAAAGTTGCTAGGTGGTGAGTGCTTTTGCTCAAAAGATAGAGGTTCCCACTATAACCTCGTTTTGGATTATGAAAGACAATTTCTTCAAGGTATTCTTTTTGTAGCAAAGTCACCAAGTGAATATTTTTAGGTGCTTTATCAAGCTATGAAAAAATACCTTCACCCAAGACTTAGTCTAACTTCTAATCAGGGTATAAATATAGTTATTCAAGTCCCACTAAGCGTTCTAGTTGAACTTTTGGGGACCAAAAGTGATCCTTACACTTAAAGCGCCATAACCACCTACATGAGGTTCATTGGGTGCATTTGGTGCTCACAACTCATATGAAGCATCAGTTCAAGAAATTTGGGGAGCATGGGATGTGGATCCTTTAGATGACCTTTAAGGTTTTTTTAACAATGTTGGATTATTGTTTTGATGTGATCTTCGATGCACTTTTCTTCCTCTTAAGCTAGCCTAGACTATTGAGTTCTTTCCAAGGAAAAGGAAGAGAGGAAAACAATAAAAACTAACGAGCCTAAATTAAGTGTGGTGATGCACCAATATTACAAATTACATTTTAGATATCATTGGGATTAGTGAACACATGCATCAAAATATGGTAGCTATAATGAACACAATCACAACTTGATATGACTGCAAACCAAAATATCTCTTGTGAAAACTAGGACATATACTAGTCAAAACCCTCTAGAGAAAGATACATTCATGCAAATACCAAGATAGAAGATGTAATCATAGCTCCTTGCATTCATTTTAATGAATCAACTATAATTATATAAAATTGAGAGAGGCTCAATTACCTGTACATGTAGTGACTCAAGGCTTGAGTCTAGACTGATATACAAAATAGAGGGCAAGAGAAAACTGCCTAAGGCCAGATACTAGGTACAAAAACCACTCTTCTCCATCCTACTAGTTATAAGATTGGTTATTTATAGCTTGAATCCAAATTCAAAATTCAAAAATTCCTTCTAATAATATCTTAAGTAGGAAAGTTGGTCTACTTCAAACTACCATATTTAAGACACTATGCTACATTTATTTTGGGTAGATTTGGAATTGCTTTGGGTTATAATCATCATAAATGTCTCCAAGGTGTGTTCATGTATTTTGAAGATGTATTTAATTGGCATCTTTCCTGCCCCTTTATAGGGATCTAAACTTGAGTAACGTCATCACCAGACTCTCTGCCTAGTCTTTGCCTCGATTGTTAGTTAGTTTCTTTGTCATCCTTTAACCAAACCTAATTACTACTCTCATTAGTTGATTTTCACTTATAATTTTTGGTGGTCAAATCCTTGCATAACATGTAGCTCTTAGTGTTTGGCCTTCTTTTTTATTTTGCCTAATTTTGTTGCTTTCTTTCCAAAACTCTCAAGGGTACCTATCATATAAAGGTTGATCTTGGGATTTTGGTTGCTTCTCTTCAGATGATCCTTTTGCCCAGCTGGTGTTGAATTTTGATGTCATTTTATCTTGACAAATTGTTGTTACTTTGGGTCTACCTCTTCATCATAACTACTAGACTTTTCATATGTCTTGAGTTATTTCCATTGTTTGGTTTAGCTACACTAACCCCTTTTGCATGTTGTCACAAAATTTGTGGGAACTTTTACGTGGTTAGGTAAGCCTTGGGAAGGTTATCAATCTCAATCCTACAAGCATTGTCCCCTTCTTTTTTACCTCTTTGGTCCTTGGATTTTTCTCCTCAGGTCTGCTATTGGTGTCATTTTGCAACAAACCCGAGACACATGTCTCTTTGAATCCCAATTTACTAGAGAGGTCATTTTATTTTTTTGAGCTCCTTATGAATGAGGGATGGGTCTAGGGCCATTGAGAAGGTAGAAACCTTATCAACAATTGAGCCCCATCAATTTCCACTAGAAAGGCTTTGGTGCCTTTGTTTGCATTGAGGCTTAGTTTGGTTACCATCGAAAAGGCCAAGACTCTTAACTCAATTATTGGTGTGGTTAACCTTACCTCATGGCATGGGGATCTTCAATCTTGCTAACACCTTTTTGCATAGGCTCCTTCTTATTGGTGTTTTTACTTTTTCCCTTACATCAACTACTTGGTAGGTAGACGAAACTTTTGGGCACCTCATTTTAATTTGCACTAGGTGGTTCCCTTGACCCCAATTCTTTCCTATGGAAAGCTATACCTGATGTAGGAGGACTCACTATAGTTTGGTAACTTATAGGGGTATTTTGATTGTAGGAGATAAAGAACCTAGAGGCTGAAGCCTTATCTATTGGGCATATAGTTCATGGGGTAATTATGAGGGATTTTTGGATCGAGAGGAAGATCTCTTAAAGGATGGCCAAGAACTACGGGCTCATATAATGCATTTGGGGAGGCTTCACCCTTTTATAATCTTCCTCTTGTGGGAAAATTCCACATGAAGCCCTTTGTCTCATGGGGTTCTCTAGCGAATTACTAAACTAACAGAGGCATAATTTTCTATTAATTTGCCTCGTGTTCACTCATGATAGTTATCTTTCCTCGGGTCTTTCTATTGATTCTAGGTCTCTTAGTCTATGATGCTTTCCTTGAATGTACCTGTTATGGCATACTTTTCAAAATTCATCTCATGCGAGTGCCTTGCCTTGTTTTCCCTCTATAAATAAATATTGCTTGCTCAACCACTAGTTTCACAATACTTGGTTGTTACCCATATTATTCTACATGTCATGTGTTTACATTATAGCACATGATGTTGACGTGTTTTATATGCCAAATATTCTAAGCAAGGCCCCTTCATCATAACCTACAATTTCCAAACCATATTGATTTAAACTTCCATCGCTTTCTCTTGTTTGACGATTTGAACATGTGACTTGTTGTGACTAGGAGTCGATGAACATCTACCTTTGAAAAATGTTTTCTCATGTTCATGAGGAATTATGTGCCACAATTAAACATGGAGAACCCACCACTTGGTTGTAACTCACTCATCAACTCATTCTAATGTCCTAATTTATTCTTGATTACTACAGGAAGAGGCCTATGAGTATCATTTGTTGGATCAGCACAAAGTTCCTCTGTCCCTCCCATGTGGTAAGGGTGTTCCACACTTGGTAAGATACTATTATCCCAATAATGGATTTCTTTGCAAGTCAATCTTGGAGAAATGTGTTCAAGAAATAGGGTTGGATCCGCAACATTCCCCTATATTATCTCTAGGAGTTCTAGGAACGTGTGTGGCACTACCTAGGGATATTCCTCCCTTTTGCAATATTAGTCGTCCTTGTCAAATGTAGTCCCATTTTTATCTAAGCTAGATCCCAAATAGGACACCCAAGCTTGCTTAGAAGTGTTTCCTTACCAATGTTGGTGGATTATGATGGTCATTTCTACTCTCAAATTGGTTCCTTGGTGACCTCTTGATGTTGTTCAACTTCTTTTGCTAGTCTTGTGGTTGGAGAAATGGCCTGCACTCATGCTTTCCTATTTTATTGGATACTCATACTATCAGATCCAATGCAAGATTCAACTACTAGTGTCTACTCTAGTGGCCCAATTTTGAGACTTTGGGTAGCACTTACGGCAAGACGGTGAGCAATTGGTTGTAGGATAGTTGGGGTGGGTTTTTGGTAAGGAGATTGGGCTATTTGGGATATGAACCAAGAGGGAGTACCATAGCTAGAGCAACTAAGATGAGGGTATGAATGTTGCAAGGTGCTTGGATCATGAACTTAGTTGTTTTGTGTGAACATAGTACCCCATACCAAGTCTTGTGGCGATGACTATGAATGATACAAGGAAGAGGTATTAGGGATGTCTTGGTACCAAAATATGAGAGCATTTTTTTGGTGCTTAAGGGTCATGACCTTATTTTTCAACATTATGATCTTACTTTGTAGCTTCTCAATTTTTGCAATCTAAGATTTATCATAAGGTTGGCAAAGGGGGGAAGGTAGTTGGTATCCAAAAAGGGTTTATATAAGGGGATGATTGGATGGTGGATGTAGGGTGGCAAGAAGGAAAAATGCTAAGGAAGGAGGGCATGGGGGAGATTGGGGTTAACCCTCCAATTTGGATGAGGTCTCCCTCTGCTTGAATGGTTATCTCGTAAGCTACTAGTAGTGAATTGGCTCCTCTAGACTTTATCATCATGGCTATTTTTGAATTGAATGCCTTCATATTGTAAATAAAATCTATAGCTAGTAAGGGTTGTATTTCCATTGGAATTATATAATAGAACTTATGGAATCTATCATTGAAGATATCCATAGATTTCATGGGAGCTCTTTTGATGGTCACCAACAACTCCAATAGAGATACTTTATCTGCCTTCTCTCCAAACCTATCCATGAACAGGTTGGCAAGCTGGTCCCAATCAAAAATGGGGTGTAAAGCAAGTCAGATGTACCACACTCTTGTTTTACATTTGAAGGAGGCTTCCCAAATACTTAATGTCATATTTTGTTCTCCAATATTATACAATATTCATAGGTTGACCATGTGTTGGAGATGCTCAGTTAGAGTTATTACATATTGCTTAGTGAAATATGGAAAGGACTTTAACACAGAGATTGGGATCTCATCCCAAGTGGTCGATGCTACTAGCATCTATAAGAAGCCTCTATCAAACCATGTTGGAAGACTTCTTTGGTTCAATTTTTGAGGGGCAACCATGTTTTTTGTCAAGCTCTTCATCTATTAATAAGGTTCAAAGGGGGTAAAAGCAACTAATGATTTGCTCTTTAGTTGGATATTGTGGTAGCCCCTGATTTCATAAAATAAGGAACCAAATTTTTGTTTCTTTGTTTCGATCCTCTTCTCATTTCTTGTATAGCGAATTTTCTAGGTGGCGAGTGCTTTTGCTCAAAATATGGAGGTTCCCACTATAACCTCGGTTTGGATCATGAAAGACAATTTATTCAAGGTGTTATTTTTGTAGCAGAGTCACCAAGTGAATATTTTTAGGTGCTTTATCAAGATATGAAACATGACCTTCACCAAAGCCTTAGTCTAACTTATAATAAGGTGATAAATATAGTGATTCAAGTCCCACTAAGCATTCTTGTTGAACTATTGGGGACCAAAAGTAATCCTTACACTTCAAGTGCCATAACCACCCACATGAGGATCATTGGGTGCATTTGGTGCTCACAGCTCGCATGAAGTGTTATTTCAAGAAGTTTGGGGAGCATGGGATGTGGATCTTTCAAATGACCTTCAAGGTTTTTTACCAATAGTGGATCCTTGTTTGGATGTGATCTTCAATGCACTTTTCTTCCTCCTAAGCTAGCCTAGACTATCGAGTTCTTGCCAAGAAAAAAGGATAGAGAGAAAAATAATAAGAGCTAATTAGCCTAAGTTAAGGGTGGTGATGCACCAAATATTACAACTCCATTCCAGATATTAGTGGGATTAGTGAACATATGCATCAAAACATGATGCCTATAATGAACACAATCACAAATCAATATGACTGCAAACCAAAAGATCTCTTGCGAAAACTAGGACATATACTAGTCACAACCCTCCATAGAAGGATATATACACACAAAGACCAAGATAGAAGTTGAAGTGGTCATAACTCCTTGCATTCATATTGTTAGCTTTTGATACAATATCCAAAGGAGATAATAATCACGAGATGCAGAATAATATTAAAGAAAGTAAATCTGCAAGATGACTGAGATATGCAATAAACATAAATGATATATAAATGAATACAATGTAGCTATGGAGGAAATGAGCACTCCATCAATATAGCTACTGGACTACATTGCATCCATCACCAATGGATGGTGATCCACACAAAACTGAACTACCTACTAAGATCCCTAAGCTACTGTGTCACCGACACTCCCCTTGCTTTCTATACTAACAATGAGGCCTTCCTTATATAGGTAAAATAGGATACTTGGCCAACACTCTATCTAGTTGTACAAGTGACACCTTGCACATTTACAACTTGCACATGGACACTTGTGCATTTATTACATTGCATGAAGTAACTAGATAACTTCCCCCTAAAGTAATCTAATGTCCTAAGTATGTACCTTTGAAGATACATTTACATAACCCAAATGATGGAATATAAACTATTTCTAACACCCCTTGTATTACATTATTTGGGTATTGAAGACTTTTAGTCTTCAATATGGATCTTCTTCTTCTTCTTGAGCTTCGTATTCTTCCTCTGCATTCTTTGTAACTTGTTCAAGAAAATAGTCAGTATTTTTGTAGTATGTTACATTTGTTGATAGAGCTTTCACTTCATAATCCTCTGTAGGTTCTTCCAGTTCTTCAATTTCCTCTATCTTCTGAACCAGGTGACCTCTCTGATTTCTCTTCTGGTATTCTAGTTGAGGATAAGTTGTTGGTCACTAAAATTGTTGTTGATGAGGGTTCCTTTGGTATTATCATGGTCAAAACTGATTCCCATTATTCATCTGGTTTCCTTGGTTCTTGTTCTTGGGATTGTATCTACAATAGTTGGTACTATGGCCCTTCTTTCTACATATCTGACAATACCATGCTTTCCATCCTCTTGTTGATGTAGCAATATTTCCCTATGGATTATCTTTTGATGCCAATGCAGTGTTAGTCATCTCATCTTTCAAGGTGTTTTCTACTTCATATTCTTGAAGTATATTGACCAGATCATCAAAAGAAGTATCTTTACTTAAGACATGTAAAGATGTGACCAAATGCTTATAGTTGTCTGGAAGTGCTCTCATGGTTACTTGAGTAAGAAGTTCATCCTTGACTGTTTCTCCTAAGGTTAACAATTTCCCTTTAATATCTGCTACTTTCCTTAGGAATAGTTCTATGCTTTCTCCACTATTCATTTTCAATGAGTGAAGTTGAGTTTGGAGATGAAGAATAGTTACCTTATTCTTTCCTTCAAATATTTTCTCTAGGCTTGTCCATGCATTTGAAGATGTTTTAGCTGAACTGATATAAGGTTGAATCTCATCAGTGATAGCAAATGTTATTATCATAAGGGCTTTTGAATCATTTTCTTCAAACTTTAGGATTTCAGTTTCACCTATGGTAGGCCTCTGTGTTTTCCCTTTTACAACATCCCAAAGTTTTTCATACACTAAGATTGCTTTCACTTTATTTTTCCAAGAGAAATAATTAGGACCCTTAAGTAGTTGAGATTCTGCTAGGAAGAATTTGTTAGATGCCATTTAGATCTTCCCAATATCAAGCCTTAGATTTGTAGGTTGCCTTATATCTCACTAGTGTTTTTGGAGTATGATATAGTGCTTTTTGTAAAGATAAAGTTCAATTTTATGATTGATTTTGTACAATCAAAAATCAATTTATCTAACACCTTATTTCTCCTAATTGAACTAAGCACTTTTCCAATTTTCAAGAGGTTTTAATGTTGGAATCCTTTTGTCCTTTTTGAGAAATTTAAAGACAAGTAAAAATATATAATTTCCAACTTTAACAATAAATATTTAATAACCTCTTTTATGACCCTTAGGTTTCAATTTCTAATTTCCAAAGACCTAGTTTGATGTTGTAACCCTTATCACTCCAAAGTTTGGAAAATTAGAAAATTAATAATATTTGCAAAATATCAAAGAAATTAATCCAAGTTGAATTCCTTATTTCTCCTAGGTTGAGATGCAAATATTATTTTAATTTGGTAAGTTATCCCCTATAGCTTTGCTTTCACTAAACTAAATTTTATACCTTAGTTTATAACCCTTATATCTCCAAAGTTGAAAGCAATAATAAAATGGGATTTCACCCTTACCTTTTTGATGCTAGACTCCCCACTCTTCGGTGCTCCCTTTGACTGAATATAACAGTGATGATATGGTTCCCTTGGGTGCTAGAATCAATGGAGGTAGACGTCTTTAATGTTAGAATGTATACGCTGTTGAATATGGAAGATTTGACCTTCAAATAACCTAGAGTCTTAAATGCTCCTTCTTCCTTCCTTCCACGTTGTGTTGACTGGCTTTGACTACATTTTCACTCACTCTCTGCTTGCTGTAATATTCAAACTTTGGGTACTTTTATTGGAGGAGCAAACTCGGCTTGGTGACACATGTCACATCCATTACGTATGGGCACCCTTCTACGTAACTCCTTCTTGTTGGTCACTTTGTAACGCTTGCTCCTTCATGTGGGACTTGTGGATAACAAGTGTCACCACTATGCTCATCCATTGAGAGTCATAGCTTCTAGTAGCACTTGAGAGTTGAAGCTTCTAGTAACGCATTGAGAGTCGAATCTTCTTAGTAATGCTTGAGAATTAGAATGAAGTTTGAATGCTTGGGCATTTGAGAGGCAACATTCTTGTAACACTTGCTCTTGGAAGATAGATGCCAAGTGGCATTCACTCTCTCTGCATGTAGACCGTAACACCTTCCAAGGAGATTATAACTCCTTAGGTATTTTAGTTTACCATTCCTTTGCTTTGCTATGTTTCTTGAGTAGCAAGCAACCTTGTTTTCTGTAGGTGGATTGATGAGGCGCTATGGAGCTTGAGTAGCAAATTTGATGCTTCATTTGGTGGATGATCTTCACCAAGATAGTTGCTCCTTTTCCTTTAATGCTTCCAATGTATTGAAACCTGTACGTCTTTGTAGAGTAGATGTTGTTCGTTTCTCCTTGGTAGAGATAGATGCCTTTTAGATGTTGTCCATATTGTTGTTCACCTTATGTTGGTAGGAGTAGATACCTTTTTTTTCTATAGTGTAGATGTTGTTCATCCCACTTTGTTGTTCATCTCATGTTGCTATCCATATCACGTTGTTGTCTATCTCATGTTGTTGTTCGTCATTCGTTGTTATCCATTAGTGAATGTGCACTCCTTTACGTAGCTTTGATGATGGCCTCTTGTGGGCTTTGTTTTGCAGGTTCATCCATCCAAGGTGCACCCTTCGAGTGGCTGCTATTGCTTGGGAAGAAGAGTGCTTACGTTGGCTGCTTTTCCTATTGATATTGTGCCTTTTGGAGACACGTCCAAATCTACTCTTGGACTGTAAAAAACTAGATTTAAAATGGTGCAATAAAATGTACTATAGATTGTACATTAGCCTCCTTCTTTTGCACTCTTATTTTAGATATAAATTTCTGGTTTTATGGCAGATTTCTCTTCCTACAATACAAGGGTTTTGAGGTTGTATTTTATGAGTAGACACCTTCCCTTTTTTCTTGGACACTTTTATATTAAATCCAAGCTTTAGACAATAGTAGATAGAAGCTTTTAGTTTATGCAATTTTCTGCATTTTCTTTTCTTGCATTCACTCTTGTAATGCTTTGGATCTGAGACTCACCAAGTCTCAATGAAGCTTCTATTTTTGTTTTAGGTTCTTCTCCAAGTTTTGGAGGATTCTAACCTTTTTTGGGTGGCTTCTTTTGGCCACTACAAGTTGCAGATTTTAGTGCTTCAATAGTGTCTTTAGACACTTGATACAAATCAGATTTTGTGCCCTTCAAGAACACAAAAGCTAATTTTCTTTTTAGAGTAGTATACTAGTGCATAATAAATCTAATAGACCCTTTTTTAATGCACTAATAATTTCACCTTATCACTCCAATTTAACTCTCAAGATAATGCACTTTAATTAATCTACTACAACTATTCAAGAATAACCTAAAATGAATCTTTAGAAGTTATTCTACAAATTCACTACAACTAATATTGTAGGACTTAGTCTTCTTTTCTATTTTCTAAGTAGATGATAGGTAGTTGATAGATATAATTCTAAAATCTAATCAACTCCTAATTAATGTGCAAATGAACCTTAAAATGAACCTCTTTCTATTTGCACTTTTGAAGACTGTAATCTACTTTTCTTTATGCAACTTTAATCTAGATAAGGTGCTCAAATGAATCTTAATTAATGACTTAGTTAGCACCAGTAGTTGCATACCTTTTTTAATATTCTGTAGCTCCTTCTTTCACTTCTGTAGAGGATGTAGATCTTGGTGCCTAAGATCACCAAGTTGTTGCTTCGAGTAGGGTTTTGTAGCTCTTTGTAGACTATTCTTGAACAACCCCTTCTTCACCAAATGATGGTCTCAAACTTTCTTTTATGAGCCTAGGATTTGGTGGCTTGTTCTCCTCTTGTAATATTCTCCTTCCATTATATATTTGGAGAAGTCTCTATCTCTGAAGTGGTGCCTTCTTGTTATGAGAGGTAATCTTCAAATCTCCTAGATTTGATGAGCTTCTTCTATCTTCAAGTCTTCTTGTCGAATTCTGACTTCAAGCAGGATCTTCCTCTCAAGATTTTGAATATCTTGAGGTATTTCACTAGATTCTTCTTCTACAATTTGGCACTCCTTGCCAAATTCTCCTTCTCTTGGGCTTGTTTTCGGATGGCGATAATTGTCCCAAGTTCTTCACTATCAGGGGCTTCTCCTTGGTAGTGGATTTCTCTAGTGAGATCTCCTTTGATGATTTCTTCAGTAAGGCTTTCCTAGCCTTTTTCTGGATGCTCGATGAGACCTTTCTAAGGTCTTTGATCTTGCAGCTTTTGATGGTCTTCACTTGAGACCTCTTCAACCTTCTGCTCCTGGAAGTGTTGGTGATGTGATCTGCTCCTAGATCTTTGATTCTACTACTTCTGGATTCGAGTAGGACTCTCCTAGTCCTTCTTCCAAGTCTGGAAGTCCTTCAATGAGATCTTCTCTTGATCTCCTTTGCTTTAGGTGTTGAATTGATTCTAAAGAAGATACCCTTCCTAACTATTTTGTAGGAAGTTTCCCAACTCATTGAATCTTCTTTCCCTACAACAAATATGTTAATACTAAAATCTTAATCTACTTCTGAATTAGATATTCCTTTCAAATTCCTTTTTAAGATCAAGGCTTCTATGGCCTTTTTTAGTATCAAGGCTTTTGTGGCCTTTTTCAATATCAAGGCTTCTGTGGCCTTTTCAATATCAAGGCTTCTATGGCTTTTTCTTCAAGGCTTCTATGGCCTTTTTGTATCAGGCTTCTATGGCCTATTCTTCAAGGCTACTATGGCCTTTTTGTATCAGGCTTCTATGGCCTGTTCTTCAAGGCTACTATGGCCTTTTCAATCTGCAATGGAGATCTTCAGTCTCCTAGCTTCACCACACCTTTTCTTCAGAAGTCTTCTTTCGTAGTGTTCTTCTCCTACACAAGAAACTAATCTCTGCACTATGAGGGCACACCGACCTTCGGGCAATGAAGTTGGAGTCTCCTAGATTTCTATCATAGGAGGAGTACCAATCCTCTGAGAATTAGTTATCTACAACAAAAGAAACTTTAGGAAACAGTTAGCAAATTCCAGATATCTTGGATCTTCACTAGATGCTCTATCAATCTAGTGGATTGAGTGTTGAGTCTTGGTCTTCACGAGTTTTCCTATAACTCTGTGGAAAGACTCAAGTCAAATGCAATCTCAATATTTTTTGGGACTGAGATATCCTTCAATCCTCACTTGTGACTCTCCCTGATTCTATCACCTAGATTCTTCTGAGAACTTTTGACAGTGATTGGTCCAATGGCGCGTCAGGTTGACAAAACACTCAGGCTCAATAATGATGGTGATTTTCCTGTAGACCTGCATAGACTAGATCTACCGTAGCTCTGATACCACTGTTAGCTTTTGATACAATATCCAAAGGAGATAATAATCACGAGATGCAGAATAATATTAAAGAAAGTAAATCTGCAAGATGACTGAGATATGCAATAAACATAAATGATATATAAATGAATACAATGTAGCTATGGAGGAAATGAGCACTCCATCAATATAGCTACTGGACTACATTGCATCCATCACCAATGGATGGTGATCCACATAGAACTGAACTACCTACTAAGATCCCTAAGCTATTGTGTCACCGACACTCCCCTTGCTTCTCTATACTAACAATGAGGCCTTCCTTATATAGGTAAAATAGGATACTTGGCCAACACTCTATCTAGTTGTACAAGTGACACCTTGCACATTTACAACTTGCACATGGACACTTGTGCATTTATTACATTGCATGAAGTAACTAGATAACTTCCCCCTAAAGTAATCTAATGTCCTAAGTATGTACCTTTGAAGATACATTTACATAACCCAAATGATGGAATATAAACTATTTCTAACACATATTAGTAGAGCAATTACAATCATATAAAATAGAGAGAGTCTCGATGGCCTGTACATGTAGTGACTTAAGGCTCGAGTCTAGACTGATATATATAATAAATGGCAAGAGAAAAATTTTCTAAGGCTAGATACTAGTCATAAAAACAATTATTCCCTCTAGTTACAATATTGGCTATTTATAGCATGAATCCAAATGCAAAATTTAAAAATTCCTCCAAGGATATCTTGTGTAGGAAAACTGGTTTGCTTTGGGCTACCATATTTGAGGCATTGTATTGCATTTATTTTGGCTAGATCTAGAATTGCTTTAGGGTCTAATCACGATAAATGTTACCCAAGCATGTTGATGTATTTTTGAGGTATCATTAATCGATGTCCTTCCTACCACTTTATGGGGATCTAAGCTTGGGTAACGTCATCACCAGAATCTCCACCTAGCCTTTGCCTCAATTATAGGTTAGTTGCTTTGTCAACCTTTAACCAAACTTATTATCCTCTTTGATTGCCCTAGGTCGACAAACATGGTTTGGACTAGATGGTTGGGTCTATCACTTATTGCATGGAGCGACACAATAGGGCCAATACCAATAATACAAGATTTGGCTCTATTGAGGGTCTCTAATATTTTTTACAAGATCAATACCTTTTAAAATTTGACCTTTGGTGCACTTGTCCTACTTTAGTCTATGCTAACTACTCTAGGAAAAAAGGGTTAGAGAGATGCAAAAAAGAAAATAACAAAAAAGTAAACCTAAGCTAATTGAGACAATGTGCCAAGATCAAGATAAGATTCCCCCAAAATATAGCCCTGAGTGTAATGTGCCGACACAATGAACACTTCTTCTCCTTGACATATATAAGCATAGATAAACACACATGCACAAAGGAAATGAGATAGGGAGAACCAAATACTTGGAACCAAATAGTCATGGCCTCCAGTATGCATATATGAATATAAAACAATTACAATATTATGCCAAAAGCAGGGGCTCAAGGACATTCCCATAAGACCAATTAGGAATACAAGTACCTTTATACAAAGGAAAATGAACGAAAAACTATATGGAATGTATAACATGTTGATATTTGTTAATGCTAAGATAACTACTATATATATATATATATATATATATATATATATATATATATATATATATATATATATATATATATATATTACAAAACAAGGAGAATTTCCCTCCAAATTTTGTAGGAAATTTTGACAATCTCAATTGCTCTTTTCTAGGGATCCTTAAAAATTGAATAGAGCACTTTCTACCATTACTCTTGTCAGTTTTAGGATTATAGTTGTGGCAAGTACCATGTATTTTCCTTCATTAGACCACCCACTTTTCTTGGGTTGTTGAGCTAAAGTGACCCTAGTGAGTAGTTGTTGTCTTCCCTTATTAATGATACATTGATTTGCCTCATCTACCTCTCTTAGAAGTTTGTGCAGTCAGTTTTATCTTTTCGAGGTGATTGGATTCCCATCAATCTTTTTCTATTAGGCATTCTTAAACTTTCGATCTTGATCTATATGCTTTGTTAGAAGTAGGTGAAGCTTTTTTTTTTGCCCTTTTATCGAACCTTTCTAATGTTCTACTTTTAGAAGCCTTCGCTTGGCATAGCCCATTTTTGGAACTTTTTTCCATTTTTCTCTTTTGAAACTTTACAAACTTTCAACTATCAAGCATTCTTCACTTCTACATATTTTAGGATTCTCTCGTCACCTTGTGATTTTGCTTTCTTGAAATATTCATAGCATTGAAAATTTTGTTCTCTTTTTTGGTTGGGACTTTTGAGAACTTTCAATCTATAGCCTTTTGTTTCCCTTATAGTTTTGACATTTTTTCTTTGCCTCCCATCAACTTTACCTTTTAACTCTTGATCTTCTTCCTGATTATTTTAAGGTAAAGTTGTCAAAAATTCCCTTAGATGAGAATTACAGCTGATGACATTTAGCTAGTCAGTAGAGTCTCCAACTTGAAGTGCTCCCATATGCCTGCAACTTTGTTATCACGAAACACTAGTCTCCTTCTTAATGAGTCTTTGATATAGAGAAGCTTCACCATGCAACCTCCTCAACTAACCATGGAATAATGAGTTTCTCTTAGGATATTCTTATGATCAGCTCTTGCAAGTCTTCACCCACTTTTATAGTTGTATTTTCCTCAACTGAGTCTCCTGAATGAATGCACCTTGTGTATGGTGGAGAGATGATGAATGAGGGGTTAGGAGCCGTGAATCCAAAAAATATGGACAATAGCTAGACTTGGTAGCTTGCCTATAGCCATCATTTGGATCAAATAACCATCAATGATAGAGCTATTTTAGTTATCATTGAAAAGGACCATTAGTTACCATCAATGATGGGTATGGTTATTAGGGCTATTTTTTTTTGAAAAAAAAAAATCTCATCTTTTAGGAGTCATATCTTCATGAAGGGTAATCCAATTTAGTTGATTCTTGGACCAACTTATGTAGAATTTGAATAGCTTTAAAATGAGTTGTCATAAAAATTAATTTGGGCAATATTGAGGGAGATATGACCCTACGAAATCAACTATCCAAAACAAGGGTAGTGATGATTTTTGAAATCGCAAAAAATAAAATTGCAAATATTTTTCAGCTAGGGTTTGGATGATCGAAATAGAAATGAAAGGCTACAACTTCAGTGAGGCATGACACTTTAACTAGACATAAATTTTTTAGCTAAGTTTTTTTTCCTTATTTATCTTAGAAATTTTGCATGCAAATTATTATAATTTTTTTTATTAAATATTATATTTGCTATAGGACATTCTGATAAATTTCAATAGATTTTGAGTTTTAGTTTCCTTTCCATGGATCAATTTATAGTTAAATCCTTACAATCATATCTAGTGGTAGAGGTTAGTGAGCGCACCTCAGAGAGATCCTCGTTGCTCAAATATAGGGTGGTTTTTGGTAAATTTAATAGGTATTGACTAAGGGCTTCAGCCTTGAGAAAATGGATTGATAGGAGTTGGAAGTCTCCAAGAGTGATTCTATCCTTTCTTCCCAAAGGTTTATTCCTAGCCAATTTTTGTTCTAGGGAAGAAAGATAAAAAAATCCTAAAAGGGTGTCCTTGGTTTATGGAAAGAGCAAGACTCTTCCTTATCCACTGGTATGAAGGCTTTTCACTTGAAAATATATAAATCTATCCCTAGTACTAGTCTAGGTTACCTTGGATTTTAGGAAATAATGCCTTCAGGACAACACTCTAGGGAATTTTGAGATATGGATTCTTGGCTATTTATGCTTAGATATTGGTCATGATTGATAGAAGTAAAGCTTTACCATAATAAATAATTCTTAAGTATGGGGATAATATGTGGACCCAAACCATAGATTATGAGAACATATATTTTAGATGTAGAATATGTTACGAGGTGGGGCATATTGAGAGATCATGCCCTAAAGAGAAACTTACAAATGGATATGGATGAAGATGGTTTTCAACTTCCAAAAAATATATCTAGAAAAATGAAAGAAAATAAAGAGTGAAGACTAGCAAGGAATGATATTGAAGGAAATACCAACTCTTTTAAAGCTTTAGCCTATGAAGAAAAAGTAGATCAAAACTTAGAGGACACATTACAATAGGTTCAACATATTAACAAGGAACCATCTATTTAGTATGATCCTAATTTAAGGAAGAATATTCTTGATGAACCTAAGGAATGTGTCTCATCATATTTTGAATACTATATTGAAGTACCATGCACCATTCAGGAGAAAAAAAATTGTAAAGAAAATGTAGTTTTAGAAGTTAATACCTCTGTCATTAATAAGGAAATACCAAAAAAAGATCTAGACAAGTCAAAAGCTTTTGTAGAAGAGCTAGGAGAGGATAAATATGATGAAAAAAATAATCGTGAAATAATATTGAGGAATAGAATAATACGACCTACTCTTGATATAGGCAAGGAAAAAAGAGGAAAACCCTAAAATTATCAAGCAAGATCTAGGGAAGCAAGAGCAAACATAGAGAAAGGAACACAAACTAAGTTGGTTGAACTTCTCTTTACAAAACAACAAAATGATATTGGTAATACGTATATGGAACCAATAGCCCCTAATGAGACATGATTATCATCTCATGGAATATAAGGGGTGTTAATTCTCCCTCAAAGTAGAGGTGTATTAGGGACCTTTGTTTAAGTAATAAGCCTAATATTATTTGTATCTAGGAAACTAAAATGACAAAAAAGAGTTTCAAAAACTATGAAAGTAGTATGGGTAAGATGTGAATGGGATGCTATAGATTTTGAAGGAACGACAATGGATTTCTAACTTGTTGGAATCCTTCTAGAACCTCCTGTGTAACCATTCATAAAATTAGGCATTGGATAGCCTCTTTAGTCACTTGCTACTTTGCAGATATTTGTTTATCCTCATCAATGTCTGTGGACCTACAACTCGGTTAGGTAGATTATAATCTTGGAGTGGGATTGAAGCCTTTATGAGAAGTAAAGACCAAGAAACCCGATTCATGATCATAGAAAATTTTAATGCCATAACCAAGTTAGATGAAATATTTGGGGGAATTAGGAAATCAACCCAAAGTATGAGAGATTTCTCAGCTTTTATTCAAAACAATAATATATGGGAGGTTTAGTTTGAAGAAGATAACTATACATGGACCAACAATAGGAGAGGCCAAAACCTAGTAGCAAAAAAAATAAAAAGATGCATACTCTCAAATAATTGGCTAGATGAAGGAACTTGTTCTAAAATTAATACCTTAGTAAGGATTGGTTCAGATCATTGGCCAAGGTTTGAACCCAAGTCTCTTCTTGGTAAGTGCTTGGCCAAATAAGCAACTACCAATCCACCTAGCCCTTGGGGGCTAAAGGGTTTGGGGGTCAAGACAAACTTGGTTAAAAGGAGATAAAAATACAAAGTTTTTCATAGGATGGCTATAGTATAGAGATCAAAATATAGAATTAGTAGAATTAAATCATTAGAGGGGGTTTGGATTGAATATCAGAGTGAAATTAGAAAAGAGGTAAAGTCTTTTTATCAGAATATTCTAGGATCAGAGGAGACTAAAGTTCTTAATGATAAACTTCTTCAAGATGTACCTTCAATCATAATCAATGAAGATGATAGGAAAATGATGGAGCCTATTACTCTAGAAGAAGTTCATTTAGCTCTTTTCTCTTTTAATAAGGATAAATCCCCAGGTCCAAATGGGCTGTTTGCAGCTTTTTACCAAAATAATTGGGATATAGTGAAGGATTCTTTATTGGTGGTAGTGGAATAGTCTAGGGTAAAACAATACACACCTTATAAAATAAATGTAACATATCTTACCTTAATTTCAAAAAAGAAGGATGCTAAATTATTTGATTCTTTTAGACCCATAAGCCTATGTAATATGGCATATAATATTATCTCCAAAGTTATGGTAAATCGATTAAGTCCATTTTTAGATAAAATTATTTCAAAAGAGCAAGGAGGATTTTTTAAAGGGAGACAAATTTTGGATGGGATCATAGTAGCTCATGAAGTTATACATTCAACAACTTCAAGAAAAGAGAAAGTAATGATCTTAAAACTTGATATAAGTAAAGCCTATGATAGGGTTGAATGGGATTTTCTTTTTGTAGTTTTAGAAAAGTTTGGACTTGGGAAGAAATGGGTTAGATGGATTAAATCTTGTGTCTCTATAGTTTCTTATTTAGTGTTGGTCAATGGGCTAGTAACAGAATATTTTAAAACCAAGAGAGGCCTTAGACAAGGAAATCCTCTATCTCCTTATTTTTTCATTATTATGGAAGAGGTTTTGAGTAGGAACTTAAAGAAGGCTTACAAATATGGGCTTATAAGTGGACTTAAGGTTAGTAATAACATCGACAACATCACCCATCAACAGTTTGTAGATGATACAACCCTTTTTGGAAGGGCAAGAATAAATGAGGCCAAAGCTTTGAATAAATTTTTAAAGGAATACAAAAGAGCATCAAGGCAAAAAATTAATAGGACAAAATCCAAAATTTACTTCCTTAATACTTAAAAGCAAGAATTTGCAGGTTACTTCAAATGGAGGAGGTAAATTTACCAGCAACTTATCTAGGGATGCCTTTATTTGAGGGGAGAATGAGGATAGAATTATGGAATCCAATTATTAGTAAAGTTTAGAATAAACTACCAGCTTGGAAAGGTAGATGGTTATCGTTAGAAGGAAGAGTGAAATTAATTAAGTTAGTCTTACATGCCATTCCAACATATTATATGTCATTGTATACTATGCCAAAATCAGTTGAAAAATAATTAATCTATATTATGTGATCCTTTTTATGGTTAGGTTTACATGATAAAAGGAAATTTCCTTTGGTGAAATGGAGCAAGGTGTGTGATGATAAAACTAGGGGAGGTCTCGATTTAAGAGTTCTTACAGATGCAAACTTAGCTCTTAGGGAAAAAGTAATCTGGAGATTGTACAAAGAGAGTCAAAGACAATGGGAAATAATTCTTCTAAGTATGTTGAGCCCAATGACCCAAGTTTAATATTTACTGCATTCTCTCTACCAAATGGTTCTACTCTTTGGAATGGTTTAAAAAAATCTATTGATCTAATGATTAAAGGTTTAATATGGGTGGTGGGAACTGGAGAAAAAATTTCTATTTGGATGGATACTTGGTGTGATAAAAAACCACTCAATTTAGATCCAATTTTGAAACCTTAGATGAGATTTCTTCAAGACAAATATGGTGATAGGGTTTCAAATATTTTGTACAAGGATAAAGAAGGAAGATACAAATGGAAAGAAGGATTTTTACAAGTATACAAGATATTGATGCTAGGAGGCAATTGAGTAGAAATATAACAATTGTGATTATTTTGAGGGGAGCCAAGGATAAATTGATTTGGGAGTTGAATAACTCAAGAGAATACACAACAAGAAGTGGATATAATGTAAAGCACCAATAAAATAGTAATATCACTAGAATATGGAGAGATATTTGGGATAGCCCAAGCATTCCTAAAGTCAAAATGTTTGTTTGGCTAGTAGGTCATAGAAGAATTTTATCCTGGGATAACCTTACGAAAAGGGGTTTTCATGGCCCCTCTCAATGTGTTCTTTGTAAAAAAGAGGAGAGTATAGACCATCTCTTGGGACATTTCTCAATAGTCTGGAAACTATGGCAATATAATTCTTAATATGTTTGGTAAATGCATGGTGATGAATAACAAAATTGAAGATTGGTTAAAGCAATGGCAAAGCACTTATAAAAGTGAGGCTTTACAGACAATATGGGATATATCAAAAGATACAATACTTTGGATTGTATGGCTAGAAAGGAATAGAAGAATATTTAAAGGAAATGAAAGCAATTTAGAGGTAATGAAAAGGAAGATATGTTTAGACATAGAGGAGTCTAAACCAACCCTATCAACTCACCCAATCCCTAATCTGGAAGCAGAGAGCCTTGATAGATGGATTCAAGTCATTAAATGGAATTATGATGTTGGGTACAAGAGAAGCAAAAAGAAGGTAAAGAATATAAAGTGGAAACCACCAGATGTGGAGTTGGTTAAATTGAATTTTGATGGAGCATCTAAAGGAAATATAAGACCAACAACAAGAGGAGGAATAATTAGAAATAATAGAGGAGAGAGTTTATCTCATTACACTTTCAATAGTGGATTTAAGACAAATAATGAAGCTTTAGAAGGGTTAAAAATATGTAAACAAATGAAATGGAATAAAGTATGGATGGAAGGTGATTCTCTCATAGTAATAAATGCAATTTTGAGGAAAGCAAAGAATCCATGGAACATACAAGAGATATAATTGTGGAAATTCAAGATCTTGCTAAAGAGTTTGAAGAAACAAGGTTTACACATACATTAAGGGAAGGAAACAAATGTGCAGATAGGCTAGCCAATATAGGAGTTTTAATTGAGGATCGTGATGTTAAATTCTCTTTTCGATGGTTAGAGGAAGTAGTAAGTTTAGCTAAAGCTGACAAGAAAATATTGACTGCCTGAATCAAATAATGATTAGGATTTATCATATTTTTTTTTCAAATGTTTTCTTTATTATCTTTGTGAAATGTTTTCCGATTCACTAATTTTGGACCTACTTTATAAATTTATAACATTTATAATGTGTTGTCATATAAACTATTTAGATTATTGAGGAGATTGCCCTTGTGTTTTGGGAAGGAAACTAGCTATCCAAAACAAGGGTAGTGATGATTTTTGAAGTCATGAAAAATAAAATTGCAAATATTTTTCAACTAGGGTTCGGATGATGGGAAGAGAAATGAAGGGCTAGGACTTTAGTGAGGCAAGACATTCTATCTAGACAAAATTTTTTAGCTAAGTTTTTTTCCCTTATTTATCTTAGAAATTTTGCATGCAAATTATTATAATTTTTTATCAAATATTATATTTGCTATAGGACATTCTGATAAATTTCAATAGATTTTGAGTTTTAGTTTCCTTTCCATGGATCTATTTATAGTTAAATCCTTACAACCATCTCTAGCGATAGAGGTTAGTGAGTGCACCTCAGAGAGATCCTCGTTGCTCAAAGATAGGGTAGTTTTTGGTAAATTTAATAGGTATTGACTAAGGGCTTCCGCCTTGAGAAAATGGATTGATAGGAGTTGGAAGTCTCTAAGAGTGATTCTATCCTTTCTTCCCAAAGGTTTCTTCCTAGCCATTTTTTGTTCTAGGGAAGAAAGAGAAAAAATCCTAAAAGGGGGTCCTTGGTTTATGGGAAGAGCAAGACTCTTCCTTACCCGATGGTATGAAGGCTTTTCACTTGAAAATGTAAATCTATCCCTAGTACCAGTCTAGGTTAGGATGTTTGGGTTACCCATTGAATTTTGGGAAATAGAATCCCACCCCAAGGCAATAGGAAACACCAAGAGAATTCCTTGAGTGTAAGATGGATTCTTGGCTATTTATGCTCAGATATTGGTCATGATTGATATAAGTAAAGCTTTACCATAATAAATCATTCTTAAGTATGGGGATAATATGTGGACCCAAACCATAGATTATGAGAACATATATTTTAGATGTAGAATATGTTACGAGGTGGGGCATATTGAGAGATCATGCCCTAAAGAGAAACTTACAAATGGATATGGATGAAGATGGTTTTCAACTTCCAAAAAATAGATCTAGAAAAATGAAAGAAAATAAACAGTGGAGACTAGTAAGGAATGATATTGAAGAAATACCAACTCTTTTGAGGCTTTAGCCTATGAAGAAAAAGTAGATCAAAACTTAGAGGACATAGTACAATAGGTTCAACATATTAACAAGGAACCGTCTATTCAGTATGATCCTGATTTAGGGAAAAATATTCTTGATGAACCTAAGGAATGTGTCTCATCATATTTTTAAGACTCTCTTGAAGTACCATGCACCATTCAAGAGAAAAAAATTGGTAAAGAAAATGTAGTTTTAGAAGTTAATACCTTTGCCATTAATAAGGAAATACCAAAAAATGAGTAGGACAAGTCAAAAGCTTCTGTAGTAGAGCCAGGAGAGGATAAATATGATGAAAAAAAAAATTGTGAAAGAATATTGAGGAATAGAATAATAAGACCTACTCCTGATATAGGTAAGGAAAAAAGAGGAAAACCCTAAAATTATCAAGCAAGATCTAGGGAAGCAAGAGCAAACATAGAGAAAGGAACACAAACTAAGTTGGTTGAACTTCTCTTTACCAAACAACAAAATGATATTGGTAATACGCATATAGGAACCAATAGCCCCTAATGAGACATGATTATCATCTCATGGAATATAAGGGGTGCTAATGCCCCCTCAAAGTAGAGGTGTATTAGGGACCTTTGTTTAAGTAATAAGCCTAATATTATTTGTATCCAGGAAACTAAAATGACAAAAAAAGTTTCAAAAACTATGAAAGTAGTATGGGAAAGATGTGAATGGGATGCTATGAATTTTGAAGGAGCGATAGATGGAATTCTAACTTGTTGGAATCCTTCTAGAACCTCCTGTGTAACCATTCATAAAACTAGGCATTGGATAGCCTCTTTAGTCACTTGCTACTTTGCAGATATTTGTTTCATCCTTATCAATGTCTATGGACCTACAACTCAGTCAGGTAGATTATAATTTTGGAGTGGGATTGAAGCCTTTATGAGAAGTAAAGACCAAGAAACCCGATTCATGATCATAGGATATTTTAATGCCATAACCAAGTTGGATGAAAAATTTGGGGGAATTAGGAAATTAACCCAAAGTATGAGAGATTTCTCAGGTTTTATTCAAAACAATAATCTATGGGAGGTTGAGTTTGAAGAAGACAACTATACATGGACCAACAACAGGAGAGGCCATAACCTAATAGCAAAAAAAATAGATAGATGCATACTCTCAGATCATTGGCTAGATGAAGGAACTTGTTCTAAAATTAATACCTTAACAAGGATTGGTTCAGATCATTGGCCAATAAGAGTTAAAATGGTGGTAAGTGAATTAAAAAAAGATCATATTTTAAATATGAGCAGATGTGGGAAGACCATCCTCAATTTGTTGATATGATAGCACAAACATGAAATTATTCAAGAAATGGTGGGTTGTATGCTCTTCCAAAAAAAATTAAATCTATGACATCTAGATTAAAAGAATGGAACAAGAACACTTTTGAAAACATTTTTTAGAAGAAAGAAGAACTAAAAGATAAACTTTCAAAATTCTAAAAAGGTGATCATAATAATCCAAGCTCAGAGGAAAGAGAGTTGCTTAGTAAATATCATAATATTTTGAGTAAGGAAGAGAAATTATGGAGATTAAAATCAAGACAAACTTGGTTAAAAGGAGATAAAAATACAAAGTTTTTTCATAGGATGTCTATAGTATAGAGATCAACATCCAGAATTAGTAGAATTAAATTATTATAAGGGGTTTGGATTGAAGATCAAAGTGAAATTAGAAAATAGGTAAAGTCTTTTTATCATAATATTCTAGGATCAGAGGAGACTAAAGTTCTTAATGATAAACTTCTTCAAGATGTACCTTCAATTATAACAAATGAAGACAATAGGAAACTGATGGAGCCTATTACTCTAGAAGAAGTTCATTTAGCTCTTTTCTCTTTTAATAAGGATAAATCCCCAGGTCCAAATGGGCTCTCTGCAGCTTTTTACCAACATAATTGGGATATAGTGAAGGATTCTTTATTGGTGGTAGTGGAATAGTCTAGGGTAAAACAATACACACCTTATAAAATAAATGCAACATATCTTACCCTAATTCCAAAAAAGAAGGATGCTAAATTGTTTGATTCTTTTAGACCCATAAGCCTATGTAATATGGCATATAATATTATCTCCAAAGTGATGGTAAATCGATTAAGGCCATTGTTAGACAAAATTATTTCAAAAGAGCAAGGAGGATTTTTGAAAGGGAGACAAATTTTGGATGGGATCATAGTAGCTCATGAAGTTATACATTCAACAACTTCAAGAAAAGAGAAAGCAATGATCTTAAAACTTGATATAAGTAAAGCCTATGATAGGGTTAAATGGGATTTTCTTTTTGTAGTTTTAGAAAAGTTTGGATTTAGGAAGAAAAGGGTTAGATGGATTAAATCTTGTCTCTATAGTTTCTTATTCAGTGTTGGTCAATGGGTTAGTAACAGAATATTTTAAAGCCAAGAGAGGCCTTAGACAAGGAGATCCTTTATCTCCTTATTTTTTCATTATTATGGAAGAGGTTTTGAGTAGGAACTTAAAGAAGGCTTACAAATATGGGCTTATAAGTGGACTTAAGGTTAGTAATAACATCGACAACATCACCCATCAATAATTTGTAGATGATACAACCCTTTTTGGAAGGGCAAGGATAAATGAGGCCAAATTTTTGAATAACTTTTTAAAGGAATACAAAAGAGCATCAGGGCAAAAGTTAATAGGAAAAAATCCAAAATTTACTTTCTTAACACTCCAACTAATATCAAAGCAAGAATTTGCAGGTTACTTCAAATGGAGGAGGTAAATTTACTAGCAACATATCTAGGGATGCCTTTATTTGAGGGGAGAATGAGGATAGAATTATGGAATCCAATTATTAGTAAAGTTTAGAATAAACTACCATATTGGAAAGGTAGATGGTTATCGTTAGAAAGAGGAGTACAATTAATTAAGTTAGTCTTACATGCCATTCCACATACTATATGTCATTGTATACTATGCCAAAATCAGTTGAAAAAAATTTATTCTATATTATGTGATCCTTTTTATGGTTAGATTTACATGATAAAAGAAAATTTCCTTTGGTGAAATGGAGCAAGATGTGTGATGATAAAACTAGGGGAGGTCTCGGTTTAAGAGTTCTTATAGATGCAAACTTAGCTCTTAGGGGAAAAGTAATCTAGAGATTGTACAAAGAGAGTCAAAGACAATGGGAAAGAATTCTTCTAAGTAAGTTGTTCACCCTAATAACCCAAGTTTAATATTTACTACATTCTCTCTACCAAATGGTTCTACTCTTTGGAATGGTTTTAAAAATTGATCTAATGATTAAAGGTTTAATATGGGTGGTGGGAATTGGAGAAAAAATTTCTATTTGGATGGATACTTGGTGTGATAAAAAAACCACTCAATTTAGATCCAATTTTGAAACCTTAGATGAGATTTCTTCAAGACAAATATGGTGATAGGGTTTCAAATATTTTGTACAAGGATCAGGAAGGAAGATACAAATGGAAAGAATATTTTTTACAAGTATACAAGATATTGATGCTAGGAGGCAATTGAGTAGAAAGATAACAATTGTGATTATTTTGAGGGGAGCCAAGGATAAATTGATTTGGGAGTTGAATAACTCAGGAGAATACACAACAAGAAGTGGATATAATGTAAATCACCAACAAAATAGTAATATCACTAGAATATGGAGAGATATTTGGGATAGCCCAAGCATTCCTAAAGTCAAAATGTTTGTTTGGATAGTAGGTCATAGAAGAATTTTATCCTGGGATAACCTTATGAAAAGGGGTTTTCATGGCCCCTCTCAATGTGGTTGTTTGTAAAAAGGAGGAGGAGAGTATAGACCATCTCTTGGGACATTTCTCAATATTCTGGAAACTATGGCAATGGATTCTTAATATGTTTGGTAAATGCATGGTGATGAATAACAATGGTAGAACACTTATAAAAGTGAGGCTTTATAGATAATATGGGATATATAAAAAGATACAATACTTTGGATTGTATGGCTAGAAAGGAATAGAATAATATTTAAAGGAAATGAAAGCAATTTAGAGGTAATGAAAAGGAAGATATGTTTAGCCATAGAGGAGTCTAAACCAACCCTATCAATTCACCCAATCCCTAATCTAGAAGCATAGAGCCTTGATAGATGGAGTCAAGTCATTAAATGGAATTATGATGTTGGGTACAAGAGAAGCAAAAAGAAGACAAAGAATATAAAGTGGAAACAACCAGATGTAGAGTTGGCTAAATTGAATTTTGATGGAGCATATAAAGGAAATATAGGACCAACAAGAGGAGGAATAATTAGAAATAATAGAGGAGAGATTTTGTCTCATTACACTTTCAATAGTGGATTTAAGACAAATAATAAAGCTTTAGAAGGGTTAAAAATATGTAAACAAATGAAATGGAATAAAGTATGGATGGAAGGTGATTCTCTCATAGTAATAAATGTAATTTTGAGGAAAGGAAAGGCTCCATGGAACATACAAGAGAATATAATTGTGGAAATTCAAGATCTTGCTAAAGAGTTTGAAGAAATAAGGTTTACACATACATTAAGGGAAGGAAACAAATGTGTAGATAGGCTAGCCAATAGAGGGGTTTTGATTGAGGATTGTGATATTAATTTCTCCTTTCCATGGTTAGAGGAAGTAGTAAGTTTAGCTAAAGCTGACAAGAAAATATTGAGTGCCTGAATCAAATAATGATTAGTATTTACTTTAATGTTTTCCATTGGTAATACCTACTTTATTTTATAACAATAATGTATTTTCATATAAACTATTTAATTTTTGTGGTTGCACTTGTGTTTCAGGAAGGAAACTAGCAATCCAGATTTGGTAAAGTGGACTATGATAGTGCGATGTTTTGGAAATATTACTCTACTAAGATGCAATGCATAGATAGTAGAGGTGAAGTTTTGGTATTGTGAAGGTTGCTATAGAAAAATGTCAAGAAGGATGCTGAATTCTAGAATATTTGTATTCATACATAAAATTGAAAAGATCTAGAAAATAAAAATCAAGAATTCAAACATTTTATGTAAAATGATGTAGGTTTCTAGCTATAGCATCTCAATTGAGATGAGAAGTGTATCTATTTGTAAACTCTCAAGCTCTAAAAAAGAGAATTGTAATTTGTCAAGAGTGGGGGACCCAAGTACAACCCCTTATTATCTAATATCAATAATTTAATATCAAAGAACATTAGTTCAACTAATTAGATTCCTCAATATTTAAACAAGAGACCAAGATTCAAATATTACCAAACAATACATAAATAATATCCGAACTCTATTATAACACCATTATATATAATAATGATGTAATGTTTCAATAATATTACAATAATTTTTTAAAATACACTAAAAATAAATATATCTTTTAATTTTTAAAACTAAAAATTTAATCTATTAAACTTATAAAATTTAAACACAATTAATTTATAAAGCTTAAGCACTATAGTAAATGCAATACAAAATCAAAGACAAAAAGAATACATGCCATATCTGATTTGATAGAGATATTCCACACAATTATCTCTTTCCTTTACTTTTTGGAAGAGGATTGATGCATTCATACTTTCTCCTTGTGATCCTGATCCGCTTCCACGGCAATGTCAATCAACATCGGACAAAGATCACAATAGAATAGCTGTCATGCTCAGAACATCATCTTTCTTAACGCCCCATGGTCAACATCTTACGAACCATCAATCATAATATCTCATAAATCATCATTTCCCAACTTTGATAATTAGACTTTTCCGTGTTTTCAACTCTTCTATTCATTATTTTACCAAAACCTCTTAATTTTTATATATTTAAAAAAAATATATAATAAGGTCATGGTTTAGGTTTTTTAATAAAAAAATATAAATGGATTTTTGATCCCCTTCGAATTAAGTTAATGGATGATTTAAACCGAAGGGACAAAATGCTAACTAATACTTTTATTAAAAAAAAAAAACATATTAAAAAAAAAAATTCCGAAAAGGAAATGATTTTATTAATAGATTCCGTGGTCCACGATGACCCGTTCAAAACCCTGACCAGATTGCTCTGAAACCCCGCAGAAATCGATTATTACTACCAAAACTAACGCCAAAGACGGCCCCGGGATAGAAACGCCGACTTCTCGGAGCCCCGGAACAATGATTTTGCTAGATACGCCTTCGCGATTTCTTCACCAGGTTCTGTTCAATCGCATCAAAATGTAAGTACTTCGATCTTTTTTTTTCTCGTTATTCCAATTTTGTTTACATACATACAATGCTCTGTGAGCCTTACTAGCATTCTCTCTCTATATTTGTGTCACTTTTAGTTAAATAACGTTGCCGTGCGGAAAACTATGCTGTAAGTGGCTGAAATCTGGGGAAAATTTAAGCGTTTGGGTCTCTGTATGTGTGTTTTGCAAGATTTTGGAGTGAAATTTATAAGCTGCCAAAAAATATTTAAGGCGGCTGTTCAAGCCACTGTGCGGTGGACGATTGGATTAATTGCTTTATTCTTAATTTTATTCATTTGTCTTTTGCCCTACTGTGAAGTAGGCGGGGATTTTATTTAAGCAAATTGTAAATCTACAGTATTTAGGTATAAATGAAGAATATTTGTAAAATAAGTTAGTGCGACAAGAAATATGTGCAGTATTTGAGTGAGTATCACGATAATCTTGTTATTTATTATTATTTTTAATTTTTTTTGCGGCTTTCTTTAAGCAAACTATAGATCGAGTGGTGTCTGGAGGACTTAGGTAGCTGAGGAACAGGATGAATTTTTGGTTAAAGAGCTGGTAACTAGCCAGCATTCGGAAATATTTCAGCGGGCTTGTGCGGTATTAACGTGAGTGTGCTATATTTAGCTAGGCTACGGTTATTTGGTTTCTTAAAAAGTGATTTTGAAGAGCAAATTTTGAATTACGAAGGAATCTATAAGATCTTCCGTGGTTGGACAATTCAGTAGTAAGTTTGTTTGCGTTTGAGTCTTTCTCTACCGTGATGTAGCCATTGATGTTCTTTAAGATCTTTAATTTATGAGAAGTGGTCAACCATTGTCAATTGATGCTTGTGATTCTGGCTGGTGAAACTGTCAGTGGGTGAGTTGGCTCTAAGGTGCTGAGATTGTAGTTATCTAGACTTGTGAATTTGCTTTATTAGGTTGTTCTAGGCAATTCCAGTTTTTAGTTCTTACTTTTTTGTGTTTTAATTTTAGTCAATGAAATTTGTTTAGTGAGAATTGTCAGATCAGTTAATATTGCTGAAAATACGAGCTAAGTAGAAGAGTTAATATGGACAAGGGGGAAGATGTTAGTGTCACATCAGTGATGTGACGAGTAACACCAGTTGCCCCTCAATTGAGTCATCACACGTTTGTAACCTCTCTGATAATGCTCGTGTAAGTGCAATTAAGCAAGGGAAGACGAGAGTAATGTGTAACCTGAGGAAGCGCTGTATGCAACCCAACAAGTTGGCCCAAAGAGGGACGCAAGTGGCAATCAAAACAGAGATCAATGTTCACAGAGAACAGGAAGAAATTGAACCAAGACACAGCATACATCGACAAGAAAATCACATGGAGGAATAATATTTATGGGTCCCACATTTAAAAAAAAAGAATCTGTGGACTGAATTCAATACATGATCAAAGGGGTTAATAGCTTTTACACCTCACTATTGCCCAAGTTTTTTTGGTTTTTAAGGTGCAGCTTATTTAGAATGATACAGCAGGTTTTTCCCTCTTTTCGTCGCCAACAAAATCACATTCTATTATAAAAATTTGATGTGTAACAGTGCCAGATAAACAATTAATTTGACCCTCTTAGATAAACCAAAATGCAGCTTATTTTCCCCTATGACTTGGCCATTTAAACAAAAGGTGCTCAAAATCAAGAGGTACTCAAAACCCAATGGAGGATAGTCCTCCCTATCGCAATAGACAGGGAACCACAATGGCTCATATGCAATGACAATCCCAACAAATATGGCCCTCATAAGTCACAAAGGACCAAGGGGAAAAACTATGACAAGTACCTCAGATCCAAGAGTTCTATTGGTCAGTTCTCTGCATATCGACATCATTCTGTTGCTGCCTTTTGGAGAGTAGCATACTGAGTGTTGACCTCAGATACACCTTTATCTGTTGCAGATCTTATCAGATTTACATATCTAAACTCTAACAGTCTGCTGCCCATTTTCAGGACTCCAATTTGTAAGAATGAAATACGGATTTGGATGATAACTTGCTCTTTTCTTACTCATTTTTATAAAACATTGATCTCTCTCAGTGAGCTATGTAGTTCAATGGGACTAAACATAGGTTCTGTTACAATAGCATTGGGGAGCCTAAATGAAGAATTACAAAGTCATACCTACAAATTTGAAAGTACAAAAATGTAGGAGATGCTTAACCATTTCACCACTTGTAACATTCTTTAGTACAACATATAGATCATATACAACTGTAGTGCAAAGAGCCGTGCATGAAAAAGATTCATTTTTAAATCTAGAAAAGTGGAGCTTTTTATTTTCTGTTTTGGTTAACTGTGGAGATTGTGGAAATCACCCAGACTTAATAAGGAAAAGTGTAAAAGGAGGTTCAAGGTTTCTGTCTTTGGACTTGAAAAAGAATCCTGAATTTTTAAAGATTTTTCTAGAAACTGGATGTATTTTCTTGACAAAGGCTCTGTCTTCATCTTTTCTTGTTGTGTTTTAGGGTTTTTTTAAAGTATTTGTGTTTGCAGAGGGAGGGCAATGGGAAGTGAAGAAGCATTAGTAGGGATAATGAAGGGAATTTTCCAGCTGTAGCAGACAATGGTTGTGTCTAGCCTTGTTTTGATACCGATATCAAGAATAAAATCACTGGAAGCAAGGAAGCAAATCACTGGAAGCAAGGAAGCAGAAATGCCAAGAAGCACGGAGATGATTCCTAAACAGGACTGTCTTTGAAGGTATGCCACAATATTGTGGACCTCAAGTGGAGGATGGTCTACAGAATTTCATTGCAGCTTGTGTAAAATGATCTATGAAGGCAAATATATTTGGTCGAAGGCCAATTTACTAGGTGGAGGACAAGGGATTACTGATTTTGAGGAAACTATATATCCAAATGAGTATAGGAAATACAAAAGCAAGCAAAGCAAGGCAGAGAAGAATGAAAGAAGTGGCATTTTGGTACCACCGAGCAGGGTAGAGCAAAAGATTTTAGAAATGAGGAAAAGACAGAAATTATGCAGTTTGGAGAAATTGTTCAGTATTGGACTTATCTTAGTTTGGTTGGGTGGTTAACCAATCTTACCACTTGTCAATTGTCACTGACTTCAGTGACTTGGTTAGGAGGATTCCAAGGCAGACACTCATTTTAAAATACTTTTAATGCATTGACTTCCATATTGCTTTTATTTGAATTTTTACATGCAAGAGCTCCTTTCTCTTATTGTGTTATTTTTTAATTCAACTTTTTAATATCGTCGAAATATGTCATGTAATATACACTTGTGACTCTCAGAATGCACATGACAAATGTTTTAGTGTCAATTTTGCCTTTTGCTTCTCCCAATGATGCAATTTCCTTCATCAATTCAACATATAGAATAACTAATTAACATGAATGATCTTGGATGGTCTTAACTAACCCCACAGAGGAATCCTCTGCAATGGAAAACCCATTAAATGGGATCCAAATACAAGGCTTCATATGATCTCTGGTAAACAGGACCAAAAAATAGATATGAAATATGCTCTGCAGTCAGATAGAGCACTGAACAGGCCAATGGCTTTAAAGTTTAAACTCTAGAGCTACTGACATTGAGTAGGAGACATGGATCTGCCTAGTATTGGCCATTAGATCTTGGAGGAACTTGAACCGATGACATGCCAGGTGGTAATTTTTATCCGTACATCTCTGGTCATCTATGATAAGTGGATAGATTTGGAGTGTGGATACTCTATGCCCTGTACATTTATGTAGATGGTAGGACTTCTCATTTTTTTCTGTTTTTTTTTTTTTGCAATGATTTGAGTTTTATGTGGGTTGTTATGTGGTTTCTTTCATCGTTAATCCCAGGTTATTTGGGGTACTCTCCATCTTGAAAGCAACTATTTATATGGTTTCAATGTGGTAACAAACCTTCATCCTGTCCATGGCCATTGTGAAAAGCCTGCTTGCAATTTACTGTGAAAGGCAGGAAATGCATTGAGAATTAATGACTAGCATATTAACATCATTATAAAGCTGAGTGATGTTTTAGTAACAAATCTGTGTTTCATGTTTTAAGGATATACGCAGTATGTAAAATCATTTTCAAATATTTAGAGAATAAACCACTATATATTTATCAATCTAGATATTGCATACATACAGATTATATACATTCTTTTTGTTGGCACTTACACTTTCTCATATATTATTTTGTGTATGGTTGTATGTTATTTTCAGTTTGGAGAAATCTGTAGAGCTGGATTACCATTTGGTTGAATTCAACGATGTACGGTACCACATTCAGGTAGAGGCAATGTTCTAATATATGACTTAAGGGCTGGTTATTGTAGGAATTAATCTTATTAGCTAGTCAGTTTCCAGTATTCTTCGATATCCACTTACGATAGATGCTCTCTCACACACACAAATTTGAAAGCAATTGTCAGGATTTAATTTTAGAATGTGACGGTAGTTATAATCTTCTATTGGAATGCTTTTGTTGATTTTTGTAATAAATTTTGATTATAAGTTTCGAATGTACAAAACTTGGACTATGAAATAATAGGTCTGCTACATTTTTTTACAGGCTACAGTGAAGGATCCTCATCATATGATATTGTCAATATCAATTCCACCTCCTCCACCTGAGACTGTTTTTTCTGGTGGACTCCCATTTGGTGCAGTAGAGGCTGTGAAAGGAGCATATGGTGCCATAGTGCAGATAGTTGACCCTCCTGAAGATGGATTTCAACTTACTCTAAAGCTTGATTTGGAAAAACTTCCATCACATGAAGGTCCAGCGAGTCTCTTACCTAAGGTCATAATAAGCTTTCTATATAGCTGATTGATGACAATGTGTTTTAGCTTCTAAGCTGAATCTTGTCATTGTTTCTGCGTGTAATTTTTGAAAGTAAATACAGCCACTATTCAGTCTTTTAAGGAATTAACTTTTTAATGATTGTAGTGATACTTGTTAGTTAAATTTCAAATTTTTTATACCCTGCAAGCAGAAAACACAATGACAGCGAACAAAACAGCAACACAAGTAACACAGAGATTTTACGTGGAAACCTGCAATGTGCAGGAAAACCACGGGGCAATGGCAACTTCTTCTTTTATTAATTTCAGCAAACTTTACATTCACTCAATTTTTTTTTTCATATGCAAGGGATCATTCCCCTTTTATAGAGCAGAGAAGGAAGACTCCAAAACTGTTCGTTTCCTCTCCCAAAGGAAGCCTCCGAAAAACTGTTTGTTTCCACTCCCAAGGAAAAGCGCCTGAACCTGTTTGTCTTCTGCATATAGATGTCTAGCCTAGACGTCTGGGATCCCAGACGTCTGGGATCCCAGACGTTTGGCATCCCGGACGTCTGGCCTAGACGTCTGCTGCCTAGACGTCTAGCAGCCCAGACGTTTGGCCTAGACGTCTAGCAGCCCAGACGTCTGGCCTAGACGTTTGCTGCCTAGACGTCTGGCCTAGACGTCTAGCAGCTGCCTCTGCTACCTCAACTTTGCTGACTAAAACTTCTGTATAGTGACTTCACCTCCTAACATTCTCCCACTTGAAGACAGTATACAGGAATTCTTTTACCAATGTTTTCATCCAGTGCCTATTGCCCAATGCTGCCCTTGTTACGTTTTCAACAAGCCCAGAGAAGTTCTGCACCACTCAAACTTCTCTACCTGGATCGGCTTTGTAAGCATATCTGCAGGATTCACTTTAGTGTCAATTTTCTGCAATAGGATCCTACCTTCTTCCATCACATTTCTTATAAAGTGGTACTTGACATCAATGTGTTTCGTGCGATCATGGACTGTTGGGTTCTTCACTAGCTGAATAGCACTTTGGCTATCACAGTGCAGCGTAATTTTCTCCTCCATTACCTTGAAGTCACCCAACAGTCGCTCTAGCCAAATTGCCTCTTTGCTGGAATGAGTCGTTGCAATATATTTTGCTTCAGTGGTTGATAAAGCCACCACAAATTGCAACTTAGAAGCCCAACTCACCGCTCCACTAACAAGAGTGAAGGTATATCCTGTAGTGGACTTTCTCCCATCTCTATCTCCACCATAATCAGAATCCACAAAACCTTTAACTTGCAAATCTGCCGATCCAAAGTAAATGGCAACATCTGAAGTGGCTCTTAAATATTTGAATATCCGCTTCACCGCATTCCAATGCTCCTTACTAGGTTTTGCCATGTACCGACTGACTACTCCCATTGCTTGGGCAATATCCGGTCGGGTGCTCACCATGGCATACATGAGGCTTCCTAGTGTTGATGAATATGGTACACGAGACATGCTTGTCTTCTCTGCTTCTGTTCTAGGACACTGTTCGGAAGACAATTTTAAGTGTGAAAGAAGTGGGGTACTAACTGGTTTTGCATTTTGTGTATTGAAGCGCTGTAGAATCTTATCTATATGTGACTTTTGACTTAACCAAATTCTTCCTTTTTTGTCCCTGTGTATCTTCATCCCTAAGATTTGGTTTGTTGCTCCTAAATTCTTCATTTCAAATGTCCTAGCCAACTGAGCCGTAAGTTGAATGATTTTCTTCATGTTGGGGCCTGCAACCAGCATATCATCAACATACAATAGCAAAATAATAAAACTGCCATCATCAAACCTCTTATAGTATCCACAATGGTCAGCTTCACTCTTGCTGAAACCTTGGCTCTTCATGAAGGTGTCAAATTTCTTGTACCACATCCTTGGCGCTTGTTTCAACCCGTACAATGATTTCTTCAATTTGCAAACCAAATGCTCTTTGCCTCTTTCTTCATAGCCCTCAGGCTGATCCATATAAATCTCTTCCTCAAGATCACCATGTAGGAAAGCAATCTTTACATCAAGCTGCTCCAGTTCTAAATCTTGTGCTGCTACAAGTGCAGGTAAAACTCTAATAGTAGTCATCTTCACAATTGGAGAGAAATTTCATTAAAGTCTATACTTGACTTTTGCACATAGCCTTTTGCCACCAAGCGAGCTTTATAGCGTTCCAATAGCCCATTGCTGTTCTTCTCTACTTTGTACACCCACTTGTTTCCAACAGTCTTTCTTCCAGGTGGGGGATCCACAAGTTCCCACGTTTTATTCTTGCGAAGTGCCTCGATTTCCTCCTCCATGGATTTCCTTCACTTTTTTGCATTCTCAGACTCTCTAGCTTCCTGAAATGAACTAGGTTCACCATCATCAGTTAACAAAGCAAAAGAGGACTGATAAACTTGAGAATACCTTTCCGAACACTTTTGTGGATGTGTAGATCTTCTAACCCAATGATCAGTTGATTGTGGCTCTTGGTCTTGTGACCGTTGTGACTACTCTACTTGCTGTTCTGCATGCTGTGATCAAAAACTTCTGCATGCTGATTTCTACTTCAACTGGTACAACATTAGGAGTTTGTTGTACCTCCTTCCTTTGCATGGATTTTTCATCAACAATAACATCCTGGCTAATAATTACCTTGTGGGCGGTAGGATTCCACAGTCTATACCCTTTACTGTATCTCCATAGCCGAGAAAAACACACTTTCTTGACTTTGGGTCAAGTTTGGACCTTTTTTCTTTAGGCACATGGGCAAACACATCACAGCCAAAGGTACGCAAATGAGAGTAATCAACTGGCTTACAACACCAAACCTCCTCCAGAATCTGTCCATCCAACGCAGCTGTAGGTGACCTGTTAATAAGATAAATAGTTGTATTAATTTCAGCAAACTTTACATTCACTCAACTTTTTTTTCATATGCAAGGGATCATTCCCCTTTTATAGAGCAGAGAAGGAAGACTCCGAAACTGTTCGTTTCCTCTCCCAAAGGAAGCCTCCGAAAAATTATTCGTTTCCACTCCCAAGGAAAAGCGCCTGAACCTGTTTGTATTCTGCATCTAGACGTCTGGCCCAAACGTCTGCTGCCTAGACATATAGCAGCCCAAACGTCTGCTGCCTAGACGTCTGGCCTAGACGTCTAGCAACCCAGACGTTTGGCCTAGACGTCTGGCAGCCCAGACGTCTGGCCTAGACGTCTGCTGCCTAGACGTCTGGCCTAGACGTCTAGCAGCCGCCTCTGCTACCTCAACTTTGCTGACTAAAACTTCTGTATAGTGACTTCACCTCCTAACACTCGTCTGGGACATTGTAGCAACTTATATTTAATATGTTATGGTCAATTTACAAATTCAGATGCCACTGTAGGAGATTGCCATTATTTTTTGCTTGAGTTGGATGTGGGTACATTCAGAAGCCCTTTTTCAGGAGTAAGTCATGTATAGAAAACCTATTGTCTTTGTTTTGTAATCCACGTTAATGGATCAGTGTTAAGGATTATTCCCAATCATTGGAAATAAAGAGATCCATTACAAAAGTCAGAAAATTAGATAGATGTCGTAACTTCAGATGATCTATTAGTCACTCATATTACCATATGTCATTGCATCAAAATGTTTTCAAGCGATTCACATATTTGTGTGATCGCAATAGTTGAAGAATGCATGGAAGAAGAAAATCATGGATAAACATTTGAGAAATTCAAAGGGTTCATAAAGATTTAGTGGTCTTATCTTTTGGCTTGCACTTAATACGTTACTGCCCTCTTATGTTATTGACTTTGCATAGCCTGATTTTGCTGACAAGTTAGTTTACCAGGTTAATGTATATGTGTAATTTTGACAAGGATAAAATTAAACAAAAAGAATTCATTGAGAAAACCAGCTATATAATATTTTTCATGAAGTTTGAAAAATAGAAATAAATACTTTTATCAATTGAAATGTCTAAAATAATATAAATATGCATAAACAACTTCATATTTCATACAAGAATGAGATTGACTTGCAAATACCTCTATGAATGAGTCGCCCTAAGATCATTTTGCCCTGTTGAGGTCATTTTATCTTGTTTGTTTTATATCAATTTATTTATTTAGATTGAGAAGGGAGTTGCGCAGATGTGGGAATGTGTTACTTAAACGGGACAGGTTCTAGGTTCACATTTATCTTGAAATAAGTAAAAAATCTTATTTGCCATTGACTGTTGTTTGTCCAATTATTTCTCTCAAACCTATTCGTGTAAATGTAGACAATCACCAAAATTTGGACATTTTTAATAAAATTATACTGTTTACAAGATAATGATAGTCAGGACTGTCATAAATTATGGGACCGGGATGCCATCAGATAATTAGCATTCAGAATAATCCAGGCTGGTTATGTCACACATTTTGTTAGCATATTACATTATATATGTGCATATTACATTATAAACCATTGGTTATGCGCTATGTTGATAGGCGCTTTTTCCAAATTGTTTAAATAGGAGGTTGGGTAAGTTCCACAACTGCATGGCATTATTCAAACCAACATTGTATATTTAATTACCACCTCCAATGCATATTGTTGTTCGCGTTTTCACATGGTATCAGCGCTTTTCGATCAACGCACGAAAGGGAGAAGAACGTAGTCGAAGGGCACGTTTCCCAAGGCTAGTTGCATGCGAATCAAGGCGAATTCTCAATCGTTCTCAAGGCGGTTTCTCAGTTGTTCCCAAGGCGGCGGTTTTTGTTTTCGTCGTTCCCAAGGCGGCATTTTTTCGTTGTTCACAGACGCACATCGATGCAGACCACACACTGACGCAGACCGCACAACCGCACGTACACCGATGCAGACCGCACGCACACCGATTCTGGAATTGATGTAGACATGCAGATCGAGGCTGACTGGGCTGTGTCGATGTGGTAGAAGGCTGATGTGGCGGCTGACTGGGTTGTGTTGATGTGGCGGCTGACGTGGCAAGAGAACATGTGGCGGCAGTTGGGAGGTTCCTTTGGGCGGCAATACGTTGGTCGGTGGAGCGGATCACCCGAAGGCAATCAAAGCACGTATTGTGCTTCCCAGCTGTTATAGCGTGCAAACATCGCTGCATAAGCGATGTGGGACTAATCGTCCCGAAAGTTTTTTTTCCTTTGCGGTGCGGCGAAGAAGTAAATAAAAGGAACCTCCTGACCCTTTATTCACAACCGCCCTGTAGGCGGGTTGGTAGCATTACCGTGGCGGAAACTTTGCCAAGCGCCTAGCCTCCACCATTTTTTGCTACCAAAGGTGTTTTCAAAGACCGAAAGGTATTTTTTAACCTTTCTTTAGTTTGTTTTGCAATTTTTATAATTATTTGGAGGGATAAGGCCTCCCACTATGTTTTTTTTGCAAACAAACATGCTATTGCACCTTAGTTCTTTATAAACAAAAACAACACACAATTTTTTTTTACAAAGAAAAACAACATTTTTTTTGTAAAACCAATTTATTGTCATGGAGGGATAAGGCTTTCTTTAGTAATTTCAAAGGGTATAATTTTTTTTTTCTTCCTTGTTTATTTTGCAACAAAAGGGGGGATCAAAAGCATTTTCTTTTGCAAAATTCTAAGACAAAGGGGGGAAGAAAATTGTGGATTTGAAAATCATTTTTTGAAACCAAAACCTCAAATATTTTGCAAAATCATTGTAACAAAATTGGCATTGTAATAGGTGCATTTTCGGTGGAAACCGACACCTAAGTGTTTAAATTTGTGGGCACTTGTGATTGTTTTTGCATTTAAATTTCCTGTTTTCTTGCATTTCAATCATAAAGTAAAATATACAAAGCAAAGAAAAGACCCCAAATTTTACACCTATTTGTGCAATTTATTGCACAGCAGCGTTCGGTATATACGGTACCTCTGGTCCACACTTACAGGTGATGTTGTCGTGCTTGGACTACTGTATCTAACGCCTAATATAGCTGCAACAACGACGTCTGAGCTATTGTTCTCTATAAATCGTCGAGGAGAAATAAGGAAAACCAGTTTTGATATTCACTCCATTTAATACCCTAATTCTTTCTAATTGTTTGGCTTAAACTCCTCCAACTCATCAACCTTCTTCGGAAGGGTTTTGAGGCAGGTGCCATCAATTTGATTGAATTCCCTTTCACGTACTCTTTGCAAGTATAAAGAAAGGGGGACCATTTGGTGTTATAAGGAACCTTCACAATGGCCACTGTTCACAAATATCTGTCAGATTCACAGTTGCTCAAAGGTTCTAATTTTGCACCATGGAAGACAAAGATGAGAGCTATCCTTCAGGTTGAAGATTTGTGGGATGTAGTGACTGGCACTACAAAACGTCCTACAACAACAGGGCCAGATCAAGAGGCCTTTGATAAGAAGGATAGAAGATGTCTCATGTTTATTCTGCTTGCTACTACAGATGAGGTCCAACCTCATATCTGTGATGCCAAATCTGGTAAGGAAGCTTGGGATGCTTTGATTACCATTTATGAAGGGAAGAATCAGTCCACTATTCTAAACCTTCAAACTCAACTACATACACTCAGTATGAAATCTGGTGAGACAGTTGACCTGTTCCTATGCAGAGTGGCGGAATTGAAAGCCAAATTGAATGCTATGGGAGAGACAGTGGCAGATACTCTCTTGACCTCAGTCATCTTGAGAGCTTTTCCAGAATCCTACAAGGTGTTGATCACCTCTCTCAACGTGTCTGGTAGACAAGTTACCTTTGTGGAATTGGTGAATTTGCTTCAAACTGAGGAGGCAAATCAGTTTCAGAAAGATGAAGTGCCAGATAATGCCCTCTACTCCAAACAAGGGGGTAAGAAACAAGGTAATTTTCAGAAGGGAGGATCTTCATCAAAAGGAAAAGGGAAACAACCTCAACAGAAAGACAAGCAATATTGCAAAATCTGTGATATGAATAACCATGACACCAACAGGTGTTGGTTTAAGAATAAACAACACAATGACCAAGATCACAAGAAAAAGGGAAAAGGGAAATACAAACCACAGAAGAAGAATAAGCAACCCAAGGGGAATGTTGCTTATGCCGAATCAGACTTGGACTCAGATTCTGAGCGAGCACACAAGGTGCTCATGACTCACACATCTTCTCAGCAGAAGGATGCAGTGTGGTATATTGATTCCGGTGCCAGTAAACACATGATTGGAGATAGATCGTGGTTTGAGACATTTGAGGCAAAGGAAGGCAAGCCAGTGACAATAGTTGATGATAAGACCTACCGAGTCCAGGGTGAAGGAGATGTTTCCGTCACTCTTCCAGATGGCAAATGTCAGATTGAGAAGGTTCTCTATGTTCCTGGATTGGCCAACAATTTGTTGTCCGTCCCTCAGATCTTGGATAGAGACATGGATGTTGTTTTCAGTGTTGAGGAGGGCAGAAAGAGATGTTTCATCACCAGAAAGGGAAAGCATGTAGCAACAGGATCATACAAGCATGGCTTGTTCATCTTAGATGTCGTTTCTACGCCTCATGTTGCCATGGCGGCAACCACAAAGGAGGCTACTTCTCTTTGGCACAAGAGATATGGGCATCTGAGTTCAGGATATTTGCTCGAGTTGAGCAAATATGAGATGGTGAAAGGCCTTCCCAACCTTTCATCCACATTGCCAGTATGCTCGGATTGCTTAGCAGGGAAGCAACACCGGGTACCGTTTGAGGTTAGCTCTTCAAGAGCTAAGAAACCTTTGGAGTTGGTACACACCGATCTGTGCGGTCCTATGCCAAACAACTATGGTGGAAAGAGGTATTTTCAGTTGTTTGTTGATGATTACTCACGGAAGATGTGGGTTTTCTTTCTCCAATTGAAGTCAGAGGCATTTATGTACTTTCAACAGTTCAAGAAGCTTGTTGAGAAGGAGTCAGGATGTTCCATCAAAACCCTCCGCTCAGATCGAGGGGGGAATATACCTCCAAGGAATTTTCATCATTTTTGAATGCACATGGGATTAAGAGACAGCTGACAACCGCCTATACTCCACAACAAAATGGAGTTGCTGAAAGGAGGAATCGTTCCATTATGGAAATGGTTCGATGTATGCTTAAGGGGGCACATCTTGAGCATGAGTATTGGGCAGAAGCAGTGAGTACAACATCGTACCTCCTGAATAGAGCACCCACAAAAGCTCTACAGGGCATGACTCCACAAGAAGCATGGAGTGGTAGGAAACCCTCCATTTCTCATCTAAGGGTTTTTGGATGTAAGGCATTCATGCACATACCAAAACAGAAGAGGAAGAAGTTAGATGAGAAAACCTTGCAATGTATTTTTCTTGGTTACGATGAGCATTCAAAGGGATATCGGTTGATAGATCCTATGACCAAGAAAACACACACTAGTAGAGACGTGGTATTTGATGAAGCTTTCACATCAGATAACACATCTACAACTGTATACCTGGAGGAAGAGGAGCCTAAGAAAGAGGTTCCACCCCCACAGAACAAGGTTCCAAAATGGTATACTAGCACATTGAGAGATTCAAAGTTGACTTCACTTCCAGATCTAACTCTAGATCGACCTTGTACTCGCAGCATGACTCAACAGATGAGAGCAGAGGCATCAACTTCAGAGGTTGACGAGCTTTGCCAACAGTTTGATGAACTATCTGTAGATGCAAGAGGAAGACAGAGAAACAGATATGGATGATGAACGGGTTTATATGTCAGCATTGGATGAGAATGAACCCACAACAGTTCAAGATGCACTTAGTGAGCCTCAGTGGAAGGCTGCTATGGATGCAGAACATACATCTCTCATGAAAAATCATACATGGAAGCTAGTTAATCTGCCTTCAGGAAAGAAGCCCATTGGCTGCAAATGGGTGTTCAAAGTGAAGTATAAGGCAGATGGTACTATTGATAAGCATAAGGCCCGTCTTGTTGCAAAGGGCTATGCTCAGAAAGAAGGCATAGATTATGAAGAGACTTTTGCCCCTACTGCAAAAATGACTACCATTCGAGTACTTTGTGCCATGGCAGCTCAGTTTGGGTGGAAGTTACATCAGATGGATGTAAAAAGTGCTTTCTTGAATGGTGACCTACAAGAAGAAGTGTACATGACCCAACCAGAAGGATTTGTGGTTGAAGGGCAAGAACAGAAAGTTTGCAAGTTGGTCAAATCCTTGTATGGGCTAAAACAAGCTCCACGAGCTTGGTACATCAAAATAGACAGTCACCTAGTGCAACATGGATTCAAAAGAAGTCCTTCAGATGCAAATCTCTATATCAAGAACAATGGTTCTGACATAGTGATTTTGGTACTATATGTGGATGATCTGATCATAACAGGCAGTTCAGAGAACATGATTGATGCAATGAAAGATGATTTGAAACAATCTTTTGAAATGACAGATCTAGGACTTCTTCACTATTGTCTTGGTTTGGAAGTGACTCAGAAAAAGAATCATATCAGAGTAACACAAAAGAAGTATGCCAAGACATTGGTCGAAAAATATCGCATGACTGACTGCAAGTCTAAAGCGACTCCAATGGAGCCAGGACTTAAGTTATCGCGATATGATAAATCACCACAGGTAGATGGTACTCTCTATCGCCAACTGATTGGGAGTCTCATATATCTGACAAATACCAGGCCAGATCTCAGTTTTGTTGTGGGTTATCTTTCAAGGTTCATGCAGGAACCTAAGGTGAGTCATTGGAAAGCAGCAAAGAGAGTTCTTCATTATGTCCGTGGTAGTACAGACTATGGCCTGGAGTACAAGAAGAATGACAAGTTCTTCTTACAGGGATACACGGACTCAGACTATGCCGGATCCATTGATGATCGCAAGTCGACTTCTGGATACATTTTCCATCTTGGATCTGGACCTGTCTCTTGGCACAGTAAGAAGCAACAGGTGGTTGCTTTATCTTCTACAGAGGCAGAATATCGCGCAACAAGTGGAGCAGTCTGCGAGATAATGTGGTTAAGTCGCATTCTTACAAACATGGGTCTTCCAAAGAATCTTCCACTTCATTTGTTTTGCGACAATCAAGGTGTTTTGAATCTTGTCAAGAATCCAGTCTTTCATGAGCGTACCAAACACATTGACACTCGATGTCATTTCATTCGAGATGAAGTTCCAAAGCACCACATACAGCTCCAGTACATTCCCACTGATGAGCAAGTTGCAGACATTTTCACCAAGGCACTTGCACGTGTCAAATTTGAATTGTTTCGCAATGCTCTTTGTATTTCCCAATAATGTAATAAGGGGGGATGTTAGCATATTACATTATATATGTCATATTACATTATAAACCATTGGTTATGCGCTATAGGCGCTATTTCCAAATTGGTTAAATAGGAGGTTGGGTAAGTTCCATAACTGCATGGCAGTTATTCAAACCAACATTGTATATTTAATTACCACCTCCAATGCATATTGTTGTACGTGTTTTCACACATTCTTGATGTGTTTCATCGGAACAAGCTATGCATTAAGGATTTCAAAAGATCTGCAAATAACACACACACAAACATATAAAACTTGCCTTAGTGTTTCACTCAGTTTGAGTGGTGCTTCATGTTTTTGAAGTGAGTACATGTTGAAGTATATATTTCTCCATACAATCTAAAAGAAAACGCTATTTACTGTGGATTCAACATGTACGTTAAAGAATTAGCTCTGCAGGAAAACTGGTAAGGAAATTAGGGAAGAATTAATTTCTGTACTGAGAATTGTCATAAAGATTAGAACCTAAAATTGTTTAAATTAATAATTAAATAGAACCTACAAGATTAATGTTGATTAAGTACAAATACACAGGAATTGGGGCTTAAGTAGTCTGACTAAATCAATCTGGTAATGTTGGATGTTGTCTATGATCTCTTCACATAAACGGTTGTAATTCTAATCTCAGATATCTATTTCAGATGCTTTTAAGCATGTTGAAATCTTTAAAGAAAAAGAAAGCTGCCGTAAATTTGGGCTTCCACTTTTAATTACGAGAAAATCTGTAAAAATTTGGATATTTATGGCCATCTACAGGAGTTGGACAATATTATCACAAAGGAGAGAATTAAGGATTGCAAGTTGTTAAAGAAAAAGGGGATAAACCAATGATAAATTCAATCACAGTCACAGCAAGGAGAGAGACAAGTGAGAAGGGCAACTTGTGAAAGAAGGGCAGATTAAAATATAACCAAGTATCTAAATTTCTATTAAATGTAAACCAGGAGTTTCTTGTTGCTAGGAATTATGATATTCTGGATGGTCTTCAGCACTTTTTAAAAGCCTTCTGGCACATCCATTTTCCTAGGCAGTCCCTTGTCACATGCATTGATATCTAGAGCTTTGTCTCCTGTGCCGTTCCTTGTATGATATCCTAGGGCAACCCACCATTCATATTTCCCCCCAGCATCATGTCACCTCTTTTCTTCAGGGAGTATCAAAAGAGCTATGGAAGCTATGCACTAGCAGGGCTGCTTATTTTGAGGGATTTTAGTTGTTTCTAAAATATCGCGTTGAATCGATTGGCCGTCCCATTTCAGAATTATTCACTAAGGTTTGCTTTGGCTTCTCTTCTTAATGGTCACAACATATTACCTATCCTATTCACATATTTGAGGACTATTTTTTTTTTTTTGATAAGTAGCAATATATTTACAGCGGGTTTTTTTTTTGAAGGATCCCAAAACCTTAGTTACATAGGTAGTCGTGGCTGTAATTATGATTAAAAACCGGGGCTGCCCCCTTGGGCAACAATCCGGGGCCCAGGGCCCTGGTGCCAACAAAAAGACAGACCAACTATGAAAACAACACAACAAAATTTGGCCTGAGGCCACCAAAACATGGAAAACCCGCAAACCAGCAATCGCCAATAACAAAAAAAACTGCTCGCCGTCGCTCCGGGAGGCCCTGAAGCCGGGCCTGGCCTGGACGGGGCCTGACCTGACAGATCAGCTCCTCTCCCTATCAGGGCCATCGCCCAGCCTGCATCGGAGTTTGGCCAGGGCATTGGCCGTTGAGGAAGCCGCTTTGGCAGAAGCGGTCAGGGAGCCAATCGTAATGTCAAGGAGGGCTCTGGTTGCCAAGTTCTGCAGCTTGCTACCGGAGTCAGAGCTGACTTCGGTGGCCTCCAGGGCCTCCACCTTGGCCTTCTTGGGGCAGTCAGCAGCCCTGCTGTTGCCTGGGGCCGAGCCTTTACGGATAGAGCTTGCGTTAGGAGTCGGGGCCCCGCTTGGGCCTTGGGTCGGAGTTCTGCATTTTCGGGTGGGCCTACGCCGTTTCGGGGAAGGGGAGTCCCCAGACCACTGGGGGGCGCGACAGCGCATCTTCGAGGCCCCGTCTCGGGGCGGGCTAAGCACCTGGGCCCTCATCGGTGCTAGAATTGTCTTGAGAGGAAGTTCATGGTCCAGGTAGTGAAGTCTTCTGTAGTGGTGGCTTGGTTGGCCATGAAATCGGCTGCCCTGTTGCCTTCTCTGTACACATGTCGCAAGGAGTGGTCGGGGAGTCCTTGGAGGATGGTGAGGACTTCCCGAATGGAGTTGTAAATGCGCCAAGAGCTGTTTCCCGGGCTGCGGGCGGCTTTGATGATGACTTGGGAATCACCCTCAATGATGAATTTTGAGGACTCCTTGAGGGCGGTCAGCCCGTTGAGGAGAGCTGTTGCTTCGGCGAAGTTGTTGGTCTGAATGCCAAGCGGTGCAGCGTACGCCAAGATCAGGGCCCCGTGACTGTCACGGATGACCCCGCCCGCTCCAGAGGGCCCGGGATTACCTTTAGAAGCTCCGTCAAAGTTAAGTTTGACCCATCCGGGAGGGGGCAGTCCACCGGGTCGCAGAACGACGGGAGGGGGTGGGGGGGGGACCGGGGGGGGGGAAGCGGGACTCCGAGGGAGGATAGGAGGGAGGCCCCTCCCCGCCGGCGGGGCACCTCGATCAGAGGGATGGAGCGGGAATTCTCAAGGGCGAAGGAAACCGCCTTGATCGCTACCCATTGGGGGGAACGGGTCGGGGAGGAGAAGGCTCTGCTGTTGCGCTTAAGCCAGAGTTGCCAAAGCAGGTGAGGAAGGCAGGAGCCCCAGAGGAAGCGGATGAAGGGGTGGGCGAAGGGTTTGGGCCACTGAGACAAGAGGTCAGAGATGGAATTGGGGGCCACCCATTGAATGGAAAATTGGGAAAGGATGAGGCCCAGGACTTCAGAAGAGAAGGGGCATCTGAGAAAGAGGTGACTAGTGGACTCCCAGGCAGCACAACAGAGGAAGCATCTGTTCGGGATTTGAAAGCCCCTCCTGATCAGGTTCTCGATGGTCAGGATCTTGTTTTGGATGGCCGCTCAGACGAAGTGGCAGATTTTGGGGATCAGCTTCTTGGCCCACACTTGATGGGCTGGAAACGGGGCCTCGTCGGGGACTCTTTGGAGGTTGTAGGCAGATTTTACAGAAAAGACGCCACTGGGAGTGCCGTGCCAAACGCATCTGTCGGTCCCTTTGGAGGACGGGATAACTGTCACCTTGAGGAGGCGCTGCAGCCTGGAAGCTTGGAGCGAGTGCTTGGGATTCAGGATGGGTTTCCAAGTTACCCGTCCCTAGATCTGGGAGAGATAAGCCGACACTTTGGGTCCTCTGTCCACCAGGCCCGGTTTGAGGACGAGGAGATTGCTGCCAGTAGTCAGAGCCTCATCTTGGATCCACCTGTCTTCCCAAAAGTCGATCTTGGTCCCGTCCCCGAGGATCCATCTGGTCCCTTTCCGAATGATGTCTTTAGTGGAAATCAGGGATTTCCAGAAGGCTGATCCATCTCTGGGTTGGGATTCTCTTAGGAAGTGGTGGTGGTGGCAGTATTTCCTGAGCACGATACTGACCCACTCGTCAGGGGCGTTGGTGAACACCTTCCAGGCGTGCTTGGACAACAGGGCCTTCTTCATGAGGGTCACCCGTCGGAGCCCGATCCCTCCCTCGCCTTATCCAGGAAACCAGGGGAATCCTCTTCTTATCTTCGTTACCCGACCAGAGAAAGCGTTTCTGGATTTGTTCGATGTGAGCTGCAATGGAGGCCGGGATTCTGAAGACCGACATGAAATATACCGGAATGCTTTGAAGGACCGCCGACAGGAGGGTGGCTCTGCCAGCCTAAGAGAGGTGGTGGCCTTTCCAAGAGGCCAACTTCCTCTGAATCCGATCCATCATCCCGCTCCACAAGGCCTTGGAGGACGCACCTGTACACAGGGGAAGCCCGAGGTAAGAGGAGGGAAGGGAATCAGGGGTACAACCCAGAATCCGCCCAATTCTGATTTGCCTAGCCAAGGGGGTGTGGATGAAGAAGATTTTTCTTTTTCGGAGGTTAATTTTCTGCCCGGCCGCCTCCTCGTACAGGGTCAAGATGTGCTTGAGGGATCGAAGCTGAAGTGGTGAGGATGGTATCGTTCACGAACTGCTGGTGGGACACAGGGGGTAGGCACGGCGCAGGCTTGATGCCTGAAATGAGTCCGCGGGAAACAACACTCGAGATGGTTCGCCCCAGGGTCTCAGCCAGGATGATGAAGAGGATCGGGGACAGGGGGTCGCCTTGGCGAAGGCCTCTGGAATTGGGGAAGAACCCGACGGGGGATCCGTTAATGAGTATAGAGAAGTAAGGGGAGGACACACAGTTGCTGATGAGCCTGACCCAGGAGGGGTGGATCTCGAACTTGAGGAGGACCTTGGAAAGGAACACCCAGTCAACTCTGTCGAAGGCCTTGTTCATATCCAGCTTGAGCAGAAAGGAGGCCTTTTTGGAAAGAAAGGCCGAGTGGATGGCCTCATGCATGATGATAACGTCGTCTGTGATCAATCTGCCTTTGACCGAGCTCCCCTGGCAGGGGGCAATGATCAGGGGAAGGATATCCTTGAGGCGGGAGGCCATGGATTTGGTCAGGATTTTGTATAAAACATTGCACAAACTGATGGGGCAGAAATCGGAGAGGGATCCGGCTGCCCCGGGACTTGGGGATCGGGGCAATGAAGGTGGAGTTTATACCTCTGGGGATGGAGCAGGCAGTCTGAAGGTCTCGGATGGCTGCGCACACTTCTTGACCAACGATGTCCCAAAAGGACTGGGAAGAAACGGGGGGGAAACCCATCCGGGCCCGGGGCCGCCTCAGCCTTCATGGAGAACGTGGCAGCATGGATTTCAAAGTTAGACAAGGGCTGCAGGAGCATCTCATTTGCCATGGCCGAGATTGAGGTAGGAATATGATCCAACAGGGAGTCTGCCGCTTCAGGGGACATGAGGGGACCGTCGCCAAGGAGCTCCTGGAAGAAGTTGGTGGCTTCAGTCCGAATGTCCTCTTCGTCCTTGATAATTCTGCCGTCACTACTCACCAACTCGACGATTCTGTTAGAGCCCCTGTTTCTGAGAGTCGACGTGTGGAAGAATTTGTATTAGCATCACCATCTTGGAGCCATAGGGCTCTCGACTTCTGTCTCCAAAATGTTTCTTCCCTGGCCAGGATGTTATGGTACTCGTTGAGGGCTAAGCGTTCCTCTTCCCTGATCCCCGGGTCTTGGGAGTCTTCCTGGAATCTGAGCTCAAAGTCTTCGAGTTTTTTCTTGATTGCTGCTTTATTTTCAAAGATGTTACCAAACACCTCTCTGTTCCATACCTTGAGTTGCTCTTTGAGGCGTCTCAGCTTGTGATAGACTTGTTCAACGGGGCGCCCAGGGACTGGGGGAGCCCATCAGCAGCTAACCTGGGTCCTGAAATTGGGATGATGCAGCCACATGGACTTGAACCGGAAGGGTCGCTTGAGGGAGGAGCGATGGTCAGTTTCGAGAAGGAGGGGGCTGTGGTTAGACCCAATTTTAGGGAGGTCCAGCAAGGTTGCATCAGCAAACAGGGGAATGGCTTCCTTAGACAGGAACACTCTGTCCAACCTGACTTGGATATGGCTTGCTCCCGCTCTTCTGTTTGACCAGGTGAACCTGGCACCTTTCAGGATGACGTCCATGAGCTCGTTGAGGTCGGTGAAGGCCCCAAAGTCCTCCATGCTTTTGCCCGAAGCCGCTGAGCCCCCACTTTTGTCAGAAAGGAACAAGGGAGCCGGCGGGGAAGAGAGCCCGGGCGGCTCACAGGTCTTGGGGGGGGGGCGCAAGTAGGGGCCTGCAGGGAGGGATTCACATCAGGTGGGGGGGGAAAACTTGGGATCGGGCCCCTGAAAGAAGACCCAAGGAAGGGAGTTGGGGAAGGGGAAACTTAGGGAGAACCATCCACCAGGCCAAGGCCCGCTTGGGATTCCTTTGGGACAGAAGGAGGAGCCTTCTTGGTGGTCCAGGCTTGGGATCTGTGGCCGTCACGAGGGGGCCCTCGGGAGGGGGCCCGGCCTGGTCGGGAAGGGAGTTTGGGGAGAGGGCCATAAGCTTTCTTGGATACAGGGCATTGGTGGGGGAGGTGGCCCTGGATGGAGCAGAGAGGGCAGAAAGCAGGTTTGTTTTCGTAAATCAGAGTTTGGCGCCAAAAGAAGGACCAAGAGGAGATGGTCACGGAAGAGGGGAGTTCGGATTCTAGATTTGCATTGACGCAAAATCTGGCATGAATCATTCGGGAACCTACCTTGGTAGCGGGGTCGAAGGCCACCAGATCCCCGACCGAATGAGCAATAAGCCTTAGGACATCTTCGTGCCACAGGTGGAAGGGAAGGTCAGGGAGCCGGACCCAGACCGGGGCAAAGTTGATGCTTTGGGTGCTGGGGTGGAAGTCACCTCCATATCGCCTGAGGAAGAGGCTTTTGCGTCCCAGAAACCAGGGCCCACCCGACAGGATCTTTTCAGCGTCATCGCTGTTGTTTAATTTGATGATGAAGAATCCCTTGGTAAGGACCACCAGCTGAATATGTCCAGAAACTTTCCATTTGGCAGCCGCCCATCTGCGGACGGTTTCCATGTCCGGTCGCCCTCCCAAGAACTTCCCAACCAGGGAGGCAGAGGATCCAGCGACAAAGGAGGAGTAGACCTCCTCTTGAATAGAAATGTGGGTGCCCTCGAGGGAAAGCCCTAAACCCAGGGTCCGAGGTTGGGCCCTAGTGCCAGCCAGGATCTGTTGATAGGAGGGTTTGGGCCCGCCCGGGGCAGAACCTTGCCCAGGGTCTGGAGGCTTTTTCCCTAGGCTTGCGCATGCATCGAGCCAGGGAGGAGGTCCTGGGCCCAAGATGTCGTCCCCACCCTGGCCACCATTCTGCTCAGCCTTTGAGCCCTCCTCTGGGTTCGTCGAGGATGCGGGCGCCGGTCCGGGCCCCGACGTGCCCGACTCCGATCCCGATCCAGCGCCCACCCTGGAACTTGCACCAGCATCTGAACCTGTTACCAGTCCCGTTCCCGCTCCTGCTCCCGTTCCTGCTCCCGCTCCTGCCATCCGATTTGAGGACTATTTAGATCTTAATAACTATAAAACTTATTATAAATAGTCACATATTTGGTAAGGTTTTTGCTGTATTTTTGATTCTTGAACATGAAACTCTTGTAAAGTTTTCCAAACCCTAGATAACTGTTGTCCTATGTTCTTTTAAAATAAATCAGATCTGAGAATAATTTATTCAAACATGCAACAGTCACACAGATGGCTGGAAAACATAAACAGCGTGAACAACGGAAGTTAAATATATTTCTGAACCTGAAATATTACAAATAAAAGAGGCTACAACTACAGCAGAACACTTCTGCTCTCTTGCTGCTTTTCTAGCCAGCAAACACTGTTCTTCTCCTCCTAAGCTTGTATTTTTCCTTCAACAATTTGTTCTCCTCCCATTCTTTTCTATGTCTTTGTCTGTGTATCTAAAACACTCTTGATCTTCTCCTTTTATCCTTGAAAAAGGTAACCCTAATATCTCTAACCCTAAGATTAGATCTCATCTAATTTTGAGATGTAAGGTTAAAAATAGAAAATCACTTAAGTGAATATCAAAATAGAATCACTTAAGTGAAGTACAAAATAGAATCACTTAAGTGAACTTAAAAATAGAAAATCACTTAAGTGAATTTCAAAATAGAATCACTTAAATGAATTACAAAATAGATCACTTAAGTGAACTTAAAAATAGAAAATCACTTAAGTGAAATTCAAAATAGAATTAGAAATGTCTCGAACCACTTCTAGCACGTTCATACTGAAGCCTGTGCAAGAAGTTCCTGTCCGAGCTACATTTCTCAACACTCCCTCTTAGCAAAGAAGGAATTCTGCACCAATCCAAGTTTGTCTCTGAATGCTTCAAACTTCCCTTTCACTACGGGCTTGGTTAGAATATCAACTACCTGTTGATCTGTGGGAATATACTGGAGATTTACGACTCCCTTTTGAATTTGCCATCCCATAGATGAAGCTAAAGACATAACTGCTCTAATGGAAGTGTTTCTGGCGACTGGAGCAAAAGTCTCCTCATAGTCCACTCCCTTTTTAATTTTGTAAAACTAGTTTAACTTGCAGGAGATTTTTGAAGGTCTTAGAGGTCGAATTTGAGGATTTTCGGCTAGACACGAGCCTTGGCGCGAAGAGCCAAGGATCGCCCCGCTTAGCTCGTTTCATGTCGTTTCCGAAAATATGTTGTAATAGTCAATCGGGTCAACGAGCGCGAAGTTACGACCTCGACAAGTTGCCCCCAAATTTCAAATTTGAAATAGATGGTTTTAGGCGGGAAAAGGGGAAAACAGGGTATTTGAGGGAATTTTCGAAATTGTAAAAGGGCTCTTTCTTTTGTATCCTCATTTTTGGCATGAAAGTAAGGAAAGGTTTGATTCTCTGAGTTGTTCAAAGGAGAAACACTTGTGTATCATTTGTTCGGTGTTGCTTGTGTAACGTGATCTCTACCAAGTGGTATCAGAGCGGGAGTTCCTGAGTGTGTAAATAGATCGCCGAACGTGAGGCAGTTTACACCAGGATCTATGGTTAGGGTTTGTGAGAGAAGTGAGCAGAATGCCTCCATGAAGAAACCATGGTGGTGGGAGAAATATGGTGCCAGAAGAAGATTTCAGAGCTTTGCAGAGGCAAGTTCAGGCTCTGCAAGAGGAGCTGCGTAGAGGGTTTGAGCCAAGGAGAGAAGATGGCAGTGAAGATGAAGTTGAAGAAGAAGAGGACCAGTTCGAGGAAGAAGAAGAGGCGGTAGATCCTGCACAAGCCAGGTTATACAGAGCCATATCTCAGATTGGAAAGAGACCGAAGATGGAGGTTTCTACGTATTCTGGAAATCTTGATCCAGAGGAGTTGATTGACTGGATCAATGATTTGGAAGAATACTTTGAGTATGAGGAGGTTGAAGATCTTGATAGGGTCAAGTTTGCTAAGACCAAGTTGAAGGGTCATGCCAACATATGGTGGAAGGGAGTGCAACTAGACAAAAACAAAAGAGGAAAAGAAAGGATAACAAAATGGGAGCGGATGTTGGAGAAGTTGAAGAGGCAGTTCATTCCAGCTGACTACGAGTTGGATCTGCTAAAGAAAATGCAAGGTTTGAGGCAATCAAGTAAGTCTGTCAAAGAATACACAGAGGAGTTTTATAAAATTTTAATCAGAACAGGCCATTCTGAGGCCAACAAGGAGAAGGTAGCCCATTATATTAATGGGTTACGAGCAAGTATTCAAGAGGAGTTAAGTCTGGTCAGGATGACCACCATAGAGGATGCTTACCAGTTTGCCCTGAGGGTTGAAGAGAAGCTGAACAGAAGGTTTGAGAGCAAGCAAAGAGGAAGAGGTCATGGTGGAAGAACAAATGGAGGATGAAATGAAGATCATAAGAAGAATGGAGAAGCCAACAGTAGTCAGGACCAAAAGGGAGATAATGCTTACCGCCCCGTGATCATAACAATGGTTACCAGAGAGGAAGAGGAAGGTCTGGACGAGGGTTTGGAAGAGGAGGATTTCGTGGAACCTGTTTCCACTATGGGGAAGAAGGACATCGAGCATACGAGTGTCCACAACACCAAGAGAGGACAAATAAGAGACCCGAAGGTAATGCCCGAGCTGCTGTTGTTGATGAAGATGCTGAATCTGAGCACTCTAAAGAAGCAGAAAGAGGAGAAGTGTTGATCACAAGGAGAGCCTTGCTGAATGAGGAGAGAGACCCAGATCAGAGGAAGAGCTTATTTCGCACAAGGTGTAAATGTGCAGGTAAGGTCTGTAATATTATCATAGACAATGGTAGCACAGATAACCTAGTTTCAGAAGGAATGGTTACCAAATTGCAATTAGAGAGGAAGAGACACCCGCATCCATATCGGATTGCGTGGTTGCAGAAGGACCATAGGGCTTTGGTCAGTGAGCAATGCTTGGTAAAATTTAATATTGGGAATTACCGTGATGAGGTCCTGTGTGACATCCTACCTATGGATGCTTGCCATTTGTTGTTGGGAAGGCCATGGCAGTTTGATCGGTGTGCAGTGCATGATGGTCGTGCCAACACTTACTCCCTGACAAAGAATGGAGTGTGCCATAAGTTGAAGCCCCTGAAGGAGGTGGACGAAAAGGTATGTAGCAGTGCTAGAATCTGTTTAGTTGAAGGTAGAAGGTTTTTGGATGGTTTGAAGCATGAGCATATGTGCTATGCATTAATTCCTAGAGTTAGGGAAGAAGAATGCAAAGATACCCTAGTGGAAGTCTCAGGTCTGTTAGAAGAATTTCCAGATATTATATCAGATAATGTGCCTGAGGGTTTGCCACCAATGAGGAAGATCAGTCACCATATAGATTTGGTACCAGGATCTAGTTTACCCAATAAGGCAGCCCATAGAATGACTCCTGTAGAAAGTGAGGAGCTAAACAGGCAAGTCCAAGAGTTGCTAAAAAAGGGACTGATTCGGGAGAGCTTGAGTCCATGTGCAGTACCTGTAGTACTAGCACCAAAGAAATATGGAGAGTGGAGAATGTGTACAGACTCTCGAGCTATTAACAAGATCACCATAAAATATAGATTCCCATTGCCAAGGATGGATGACATTATGGACTGTTTGAGTGGAGCCAAGTACTTCACAAAGATTGACCTGAAGAGTGGGTACCATCAGATTCGTGTCAGAGAAGGAGATGAGTGGAAGACAACCTTCAAGACCAGAGAGGGTTTGTATGAGTGGTTGGTCATGCCATTTGGGCTAACCAATGCACCAAGCACATTCATGCGGCTGATGAATGAGGTATTGAAGGAGTTTTTAGGAAAATTTGTCATTGTCTATTTGGATGACATTTTAATATTTAGCAAGACCCTGGAAGAGCACCTGATGCATATCAGAAGGGTTTTTGAGAAGTTGAGGGAGGAGCAATTGCTGATTAATTTGAAGAAGTGTAGTTTTGTGAAGAAGGAGTTAGTGTATCTGGGATTTGTCATCTCAGTCGAAGGTCTAAAAATGGACCCAAAAAAGGTGAGGGCTATCATTGAATGGCCTACTCCAAGGAGCATAACTGAGGTAAGATCATTTCATGGTCTAGCAAGTTTTTACAAAAAATTCATTAGAAATTTTAGCAGTATTTGTGCACCCCTTATAGAAACAATGAGAGGGGATAAGAAAGAATTTAAGTGGACCTTAGGAGTAGATAAGAGCTTTGATATGTTGAAGAAGAAGGTCATAGAGCAACCTATTTTGGCACTTCCAGATTTTAATAAGGTATTTCAGGTAGATTGTGATGCTAGTGGTAGTGCCATAGGAGTTGTATTGAGTCAAGAAGGTAAACCTGTTGCTTATTTTAGTGAGAAACTCAATGATGCTAGGAAGAAGTATTCAGTTTATGATCAAGAGTTTTATGCTATAGTTCAGGCTCTAAAGAAGTGGAGGCATTATTTGTTGCCAAAAGAGTTTGTTCTATATACTGATCATCAGGCCTTACAGTATATTAATAGCCAAGGGAAGCTAAATCAGAGGCACTTGAAGTGGGTTGAGTTTCTACAAAGTTATACCTTTGTGTTGAAGCACAGGAGTGGAAAGTCAAACAGAGTTGCAGATGCCTTAAGTAGAAGGTAGTGTTTGTTGACAGAAATGAAGGTGGAAGTTGTAGGGTTTGATGAACTTAAGGGTTTGTACCCTGAAGATCCTGATTTTGCAGAGGCTTGGAGGGCTTGCTTGGCACCTGTTACTTTGGACAGGACTAAGTGGTTGGATTTTCTGATCCAAGATGGAATGTTGTTTAGAGGAAATCAATTATGCATTCCAAGGAGTTCAATGAGGGAGAATCTAGTCAAGGAGAAACATAGTGGAGGGTTGGCTGGACACTTTGGTCAGGATAAGACCATTGCCCTCGTTAGTGAGAACTACTATTGGCCACAGTTGCAGCAAGATGTGAAGAGATTTGTGCAAAGTTGCAGAGTATGCCAGATGGCCAAGGGTGTGAGACAGAACATTGGATTATATCATCCATTACCTGTACCAGAGAGACCATGGGAGGACATCAACATGGATTTTGTTCTTGGCCTACCAAGGACATAGAGGGGGAATGACTCCATATTTGTAGTGGTTGACAGGTTTTCAAAGATGGCACATTTTATTCCCTACCAAAAAACTAATGATGCAGTTCATGTTGCAGGGTTGTTTTTCAAAGAGGTGGTACGACTTCATGGTCTACCAAAGAGTATTGTTTTCGATAGGGATACAAAGTTTGTTGGGTATTTTTGGAGGACCCTATGGAAGAAATTGAAGACAGATCTAAAATTCAGTTCTGCATACCACCCGCAGACTGATGGGCAAACGGAGGTGGTGAATAGGAGTTTGGGTAATCTACTGAGATGCTTGGTAGGAGATAAGCCCAAGGGTTGGGACTTGGTTTTGCCATAGGCAGAATTTGCATACAATAATTCTATCAATAGAAGTACTAATAAATCCCCATTCCAGATTGTGTATGGGAGCAGCCCAAGGAATGCTTCTGAGTTGAGAAAGATGGATAGAGGGGAAAAGAATAGTGTTGAGGTTGAGGACTTTGCAGAGCATCTGAAGAGCTTGCATGAAGAAGTGAAGAAGCATATTACTAAGATGAATACTCAGTACAAGACAAGGGCAGACCAGAAGCGACGGTTTAAGGAATTTGAAGTGGGAGATGAAGTTATGGTCCATCTGAGAAAAGAAAGGTTTCCTGCTAAAACCTATAACAAGCTGAAAATGAAGAAGTTTGGACCATGCAAAATCATAGAAAAATGGGATTCAGGCAATGCATATGAAGTGGAATTGCCAAGTGGGCTTAACATATCACCTATTTTTAACATTTCAGATTTGGCAGAATACCATGAAGGAGACAATGGTGAGGGACCAGTAGCAGAATTGTGGAATATTCCAGCATCTACTCCAGAGACGGAAGAGATAGAAGAGATCCTGGATACCCGCATCGGCAAAAGTACCAGAAATAGGCAGTATGCAGAATATCTGGTTAAGTGGAAGGGCAGACCTGTTGAAGATTCATCTTGGTTGTCGAAGGTTGAGGTTGAACGCCTTGGTTTTCTTCCAACAATAGAGAAGTGAAGGTCACTTCTCAAAATTACCCTGGGTGTCTGATGCAGGAGCATCCAATGGTGTAAGAGTGATCTTGCATCACCCGAAAAAAATTGTAATTGTTTAATTTTGTAAAACTAGTAAAACTAGTTTAACTTGCAGGAGATTTTTGAAGGTCTTAGAGGTCGAATTTGAGGATTTTTGGCTAGACGCGAGCCTTGGCGCGAAGAGCCAAGGCTCGCCCCGCTTAGCTCGTTTCATGCCATTTTCAAAAATATGTTGTAATAGTCAATCGGGTCAACGAGCGCGAAGTTACGACCTCGACAAGTTGCCCCCAAATTTCAAATTTGAAATAGATGGTTTTAGGCGGGAAAAGGGGAAAACAGGGTATTTGAGGGAATTTTCGAAATTGTAAAAGGGCTTTTTTTCTTTTGTATCCTCATTTCTGGCATGAAAGTAAGGAAAGGTTTGATTCTCTGAGTTGTTCAAAGGAGAAACACTTGTGTATCATTTGTTCGGTGTTGTTTGTGTAACGTGATCTCTACCATATGTTTGGGCTGATCAAATGTTTTTTGGAATGGCTTTTTACTATCCTTGCTTGGAAAATGCTTTGACTGAAATTTTGCTTTAGGGGCAGCCAACTCCAAACTACGTGCTTTCTTCATAGCATCCTCTAGGGAAGGTGGATCAAATGCTTTGACCCAACCACGGATAGGCTCTGTAAGTCCCTCCATAAACAGTACGGTCAATCTCCTATCTGAGATGTCTACCACCATCACCGACAAACGTTGAAACTCGGAGACGTAAGCCTCCAATGACCCATACTACCTCAATTGAGCAAGCTCTCTAAAATATAATTTTGGATCCTTCTTGTCGAACCTGTCTATGAGCTTCTCCGTGATCTCTGCATAAGATGTGATAGATCTATGCCCCAATGTATTGAGACCATGGTACCACCAATCGTGTGCTGCTCCATCTAAATTCATTGTAGCGAATTTAATCGCCTTGTCCTCAAGAATAGATCGGAGAGTGACAAATGTATCTAACTTATCAACCCATGCGTGTGCTGGGGTCCTCCCACTACCATCAAAGTGGGGTAATGTCACCTTGCTCAATGCATGATGCACCTCATGCTGAGGAGGTGACCCACGCTGATCCTGTCTGTGGAAGTTGCCCCTTGATATCTTCTCATGCACAAAGTCATTAAATGTGGTGAGTGCCTTAATGTCATCAGGAAGGGTCTCATACTCCACATAAGCCTCCCTATACTCATCTGCTATAGAAAGTGGAGGAGTCTGCACTACTGGTGTCTCAACCCGAGGAGCAAATGTAGGCTGTAACGGTCTAGAGGGAAATACTGTGCGGCTAGTATGCTGATTAGCATGACTATACTGTGCTGTATGAGCACCATTATGCTCTGTAGGACCTGTGCCCTGTACCTACTGGATGGGTATTCCCTGCTGAACAATTGTGACATCATGTCCATCATCAAAGTAAACTGCCTCTCACCCCTGGTATTGGGACTAACTGAATCTTGTCTACCTTTCTGCCTGTCACCCATACTCCCCCTGTGCCCTGTACCTACTGGATGGGTATTCCCTGCTGAAACTTCCCCAACAATTGTGACATCATGTCCATCATCAAAGTAAACTGCCTCTCACCCCTGGTATTGGGACTAACTGAATCTTGTCTACCTTTCTGCCTGTCACCCATACTCCCCTGTGAATTAGATTCCGTAGACCCACTGTCACCTGACCTATGGGACAAACTACCCTGTTCCTGCTGCTGTCCCAAAATATCCTCCTGCTGATTAAACTCTGGTTTGGATTTATTTCTCCGTAAATAATATTGATGTGTATGCATTAGTGACCCAACAGGCTGGTAGGGGTTAACATGAGCTCTGATACCACTATGATGTACACCCCTTAACTGCTGTTCCGAATGTACTCTGTTTTACTCCTTTTTTTTCTGATTTTTGTTTTTCTGATTTTTTTTTGTATTATTATTTTTTTTATGCTTTGAAAGGAAAATGCTATGCATGAAATAACTTCGAAAAATGCCACACTCGAACTGGAAAGGAACCAAGATGAAACTACACACTAAATAACAATATTTTATTGAAATTTCTGACCTGAAATTGCAAGTACAGATCTGGTATTAAAGTCTGAAATTGTACAATGCACAGCTGAAATCACTAAAATGCTTGTAACTTCTTCAATCGGACTCCGAATCACCTCCCGTAAAGTGCAATGAGCTCGTATTTACTTGCTGATCATATCTGGGCAGTAATATCAGAATTTTATGACTGTTTTTCTGCTGCACGCTTCCCTAGGCAGCTGTACGGCCTCCCTGGATGGTACGGCCAGCAAAAGAAATTAATGGCTGCACTTACAACCCCCGAAATCACCCCTAAAGGGGTCGCCCAAACATGAGGAAGGTGTGATAAAAAACCCGGATTGAAACCCTTGATGAATAATGAGATATGAACCAAACACGCTTTCCAAAACCCTCCAAACAGCAGTTCGATCTGACCCAGAAATGCAAATTTACTCTTTAGGATGCAAAACTAACTTCTACCCAGATGAAGATGGCCAAAAACTGAAAGACCCAGATGATCACTTTGCCTGGAACCCAAACTTCGAAAATCCTCAAACCCTACTGCTGAATCTGTGATGCCCAATTGAGCCCTCTGTGTAAGAACTCCAATAATCTGACTAGGTGAGATCTTCCACCCACGAAATTAGAGCTACTCATGAAGGTTGTCGTCTCCACAAGCCTCAAGCTGCAATTTTCTCCATGAAAACTGGCAGAGTTTCTCCAAGATAGCAAAGATGTGAATGCATTTCCTAAAACCCCAAAAACTCCTCCTTTTATGAAAGCTACGCCCATCTTGGATTTGGAGCCAAAAAACATAAAATTTAATATTGTTTTATTTCCCTTATCTCTCCTTGGAATGGGGTGCCCAACTTGTACCCCATCCTAGTTGATATAACGTTGTTTTTAAAAGAGGGCACTTTTATGTCTTAAAGTCACTTTATGACTTAATAATTTAAGTTGAATTTATTAATTTATTTACTCACCAAAGGGGCGCCAACTTAGACTTGGGCAAATATTGCATCCACCAAATAAATGACTTTGCGAAACTGGAAGAACTGCATCGGGCCCACACTGCTAAAAGTAGCAATATCTATAAATAGTAACCCCCATGAACGAATGAATCCCCTAGCAAAAGCACCGATCAACCTACAGGGACTCTGGATAGGTTATCAGCTTCTGTCTCAGCTCATGAACGAGGAGGGACATTACAGTTTGCCCTAGCTTCTTAGTTTTAAGTTGGCCTTCTACATTGAGCACTTCACTAGAATTGAGGACGTCATTATTGCTCGTCATAATAATATATAGGGATATTGGATGCATGACCTCAAGTTCCCTCTTGGTCAGTGCAAAGTCTACTCACACGAATTGTGGGTGGAGACAAGCCATCATATACCTCTAGAGGATAGGGTATATTACCTTTGCTTTCTTTAAAATGTGTAGATTAAACAGTATTTCATCTTTAGGTGTCCTATTTATTGTGGGATTTGGGGGAGTTACTATTGCTTGTTTAGAGACTTGAGCTAATTGCTTGCCCTTTTTTTCCACTATTGTAATCAGAGATGCTGGGCTCTATACCTTTTGGAAGCTATTACTCTTTGGCATTAGGTATTAAAGGATAGATTGAATATCACTAGATTAATCACCTCATTTTTGCACCCTATCTTTGTCGATGGGAGTAACAAGTGTTCATATGAGGTTATCCCCTCCATAATGACAATGATAGATTCATGTGTCTTTTTCTGCATATGAGAGTAGTTACTAGGGATTTGATGCCTCCTTTCTTGCATGCAACATGACGAGACCATGGCTTTCTAACACTAAGTATCAACCTCTCCTCACTTATTCATGAGGTGTAGACAAATGCAACTTATTGGTTTCTTGTCTTCTTCTAGTGGTTCCTTTGCCATGGATGCTAGAAGAGTTTAGTGAGGGTTTGAACTCTATGCCCTCCCAAGAATATTCAACCAGTCTGCTTTGGTCCTGGCTATTTGCCTGGGAGCATCGTTAGATCTTGTGTTGGCTCTTTTGGGATGGTTAGAGATGATGGCAACATTGTTTCCACTTTGCATTCCAGTATTGATTAGAGCTGGTGCTTGTATGATAGTATCCACTTGAGCTCTTTTCTATTTCTCACCTTTCCCTTGGCTGTTGGTTCTCTAATCACTTCTTCACTAACATGCTTAGGGATTGCCCATTTGTGGGTCCATCCGTCAAGCTTGCAATATGGGTTACGTATTAATTGTACTTTGTGTGGTTCACTCTTATTCATTTACTGTAGTCTAGTTTATGATGTTAGTAATTTTTTTATTTTAAAAGGTTATATGGGATTAAAACAGGTCCCACCCATATTACATCATGACCACATAATGGTATTACAACAATATTTTTGGCAATTATGCATGTAATGCTTGGCAAGATATGAACCCGAGTCTCCTCCTTGGAAGTTAAGGTATTTAATCAGTCGAGCTCATGACATTTGATAAAATGTTAAAATTCATCCATTGGATTGGAACCTCGATATAGGACGTGGAACTCATTGCTTCTGACCAATTGCCCCAAATTCATTGGGCATTAATATTTTCTTGTTTGCTACAGAGCATTGTAACAATTTATTTCAGGTGAGTCCTGTTGGCCTACTTTGGTCATCCATGGACATTAGTAGAATTATCTCTTTTTTTTCTAGAAGTTTTTTTCCTTGAGGGTAATTGATGCACTCGTGGATTCTTGTTAGAGCAGCAAGTTAACTTCTTCAATGCGTTTTTGTTATTGTGTCAGAAAGGAAGATTTTTAAGTGCTTCTTAGAATGACAAGACTTTAAAGGTAACCAACAAAGGGAAATGCATAATAGAGGCCAATCTGTTCATTCAAGAAACAACACTTGATGCCTTGCCACACAAGTTTCGATTCTTTCGAATTACTTTGCAGGTCATTAACACTCAAGAAATATGCATCATGCATCAGGATAGGATAGTATGTCTTAAATATTTTTAGTCTTTAGATGCATTTGGTTCACACAGAAAGTACTTGCTAGTTTTCAAAGAATGCTTTGTCTTATGCTGCCATTACAAGTAGCAGATCTGCATACCATAAAAAAAAACAAGTAATAAAACAATCTTGAAAAGAAGATATATAGACTTCCTAGTTGAAATCTTCGACTAAAATATTACCAATCTTTGAAAAAGCTTGGATAAATGTAGAAGGGATGGCTTATGACTCGTGCTGCCACTGCAAATAGCAGAGTCGTATAGTTTAATAGGAAGTAGCAACTAGTAAAAGGATTTTCCTTTAAAGGACTGAAGGATTTTTGAGAGGAGATTGATGGACTTTCTAGCTAAAGTCTGATTCAAATGTTGATCATCCTTAGATATTTACATAATTCTACAAAGGATGCTTTATTTCTCATGTTTTAATCATATTTGATAGATCGGATATTGATCAAAGGGTCAAAACCTATAGAGTTGTACTATTGAACTAATAATATAAGGTAAAGTGAACTTTTCCTTGCTTACACAAGGGGATCTCATATGCCTAGAAGGCGTGCTAACTTGGGTGTGACCAAAAAACCACCTCTATATATTAAATGTGATAAGTATTAAAAGGACTGGAAAATTTCTGTAGTTCTAACCAATGTTGTATTAGAACAATCTTTCTTCCACAAGCTTATTAAACATTAAAGGGATGTACCTTCTATTTAAATCGGACTAAATATTGCTCATCCTTACGGTATTTATTTAGTTCCATTTCAATGCAAATTTTATTTCATGTTTAGAAGTTGATTGTTTGGATTGAGATATTAAATTATCTTTGGTATTTGTCAATTTAAATTTTGTTGAACTTCTAATTTATGATGCATATTGTTCTTTCTATATACACAGAACGCCGGACTCAATTAATAACAAAGATTGCATCATTGCGATCAGTGGTGTTAGGGGCACCTATGCGGGAGATTTTGAAACATCTTGCTTTAAGAGTAGTTGCACCAGATGTAGATAGACTGGTTGCCCTAGTGCACCGCCCGAAGGAGTCTTTCTTTGTCATTCCTCAGGTGAGTTAGTCAAAAAATAGCTTCTTCCTTTTCATTTCCTACCTTGTGCAATTTGTATTATCATATAAACAAAGTTGGAGATTCTTCTAATTAAATGTGAACTTTAGACATGCCTCCAAACATTATAAACAGGAAGAGCACGAATGGTATCTGTCTGTGTCTGGCTTTTTCTTGATGTTTATGATCTAAGTGTATGTTATATTCTAAGAACATGAAACAGAAAACTCAAAAAGGAATAGGTGGCTTTGAGCAACTCATTCAAGATTTGGATATGACTTAATTATTGCTACAATTTGTGGAGTAGTGTCATTCATTATTCAGATACAATTTCTTTAAATGCAGTTAGGATCTTTAAGTTTATATAGTACCATTCCTATGGTAAACATAGAACCATTGTCTGTGACAGTTATTGTTGTATTCTAAGAATCTTGATAACCCAAGCTAAACTATACAAGAGTATGCCTAAATCAAATAAGATTTTCTACAATATATGACAAAGCCATGCTTATTGAAAGATAACTTCTATTATTGGACAACCTTATAACACTGAAACAATATTATAGACTTACAGAAAAATATTAAGGTAAAGATGGATTTAAAAAATGAATCATAGGATGAAATTCAGGCCATTGGAGAGTACACTTTTGGGAGTTTTTTTATAGGCCCAGATTTGTTGGTATTGTGGAAAGATAATATTGATCACAAAAGATATCAAACCTCCAAATATGAAGGGAGAATACAAAGGTATATGAATGCTAACTTACCTATATATAAATCAAAAATATCATTTTGAAGAACAGCTTGGGATACTTTCAAAAAATCTCTAATGAATTATGTTTGCATATTCATTGACTTGTATATTTTTGACAATCAATTGTTTCCGTGGTTACAAAAGGCAAACTGATTCATCAAATACAATAAAAGGAGATCCCTTTTTGTTCATTTTTTTGTCCAGAAAAGTGACTTTAAGATGACAAGAACTTGTTTCTCTGTAAGTTATACATTTCATCGTTAGGTTTTTAGATGCAAAAGGATTGTCATGTGAAACGCCATATGCATTTGATCCCACGAAATGGTGTGGCAGATCTATCCATGCAACTTCATTTTGAATTTACAAAGTGCCTGATTTATCTCTGTTCACAAGAACTGTAGAAATTTTCTTGGGCCTCCCCTGCCTCTTTTTCAAGGGGCCGCTTTGGGTTCCCTTCAGAGAGTTTTCTCTTGTAGCTGGTCAAGAGGTTGCTTCAGGTGTCTCCAGACAGATTCTTATTGTGTCCTGTTAAGCACTTAAAGTGGCCCCTACGAAGATTATCATGGCCACTGTTAGGAAATTAAAAGCAAGCAAGCTAAAACCACAATAAACAGTACACGAGACGCTCAAAATGGGTCCCACCCCTTACCTTTTTAAAAACTTAAAAAGTAAATTTTTTTTTTTTTTTGGATTTTCCCCTTTGGTGGGGACGCCCAGCCGTGGGGGACGGCTGGGCGTCCCCAGGGACGCCCCAAAAAGGGGGACGTCCCGGGGACGGGAGGCCACAGGCCTCAGCCGTCCCGGGGACGTTTCCCAGCCGTCCCCCAAAAAGGGGGACGGGGGGAAACGTCCCCCTTGCCGTCCCCCCGTCCTGGGGGACGCGTCCCCACGGAACACTGCATTATACAAATGCAAGGGGCATTTCCCTTTTTATAGAAATACGAAGGAAGATTCCAAAAAAGCCGTGGCACATTCTACATAAAAGTGCTTTATTAACTGCGTCTTATAACAAACGTGCTTTACTGCATTTTACGACAAATGTGCTTTACTGCATTTTAGTAACCCGCATCGTAGGGATGTAAATTTTCGGGTTAGGGGTGGAGCCACGGAACCCCCAGGCAGGGGGGAACCTGGCCAGTTCCCCCTGCGACCCCCCTCGGTGCACCCGGCGCATACGAATAACACAAGCTTTTGGGTTACTATAAGCTGCACCACCATGCTCCACTCTGCTGAAGAACATCGAAGATCTGGATATTGACTTCACCTCCTAACAGCCACAGGCCAAGAGGGCCCTTCAAGTGCTTCTAACAGAGGAATATTGTTGTCCATGGCCTTCTTATTCTTAGTCGATTGGAAAGGTTAGTCAAGCTGGCTGGAGCCATGAATTAGTGAGCGCAATTTATAACAAGATGCCATCATAAATGTCAAAGGGTGCCTGTCTTTGATAGGATTGTCATTCTTAGAACCTCATCTTGTGGGTCATTAAGGATTCTTCATGTATCTATATCTGGGTCTTTAAGGAATCTTCATGTATCTATATCTGTTCAGGATCTTTTTATCATGCTAACCACACACACATCCCTATTGACCTGCACACATATGTTTGTATTCTTCTTGCTTTTGCTACTTTACAATGTGTATATGTAGACACTGGAAAGGCAATCAGTGATAGTAATATTAGAGCTTAGTTAAATTTTCCCTACCAATATATAGAAATAGTTATAAAAAAGAATTTGTATCGTAAAGAATTAATGATGATGTGACATGTAGGCTTTGCACCTACTTCCCATTCTTTTATGTTGACATGTAATATAACAGTCTGCTTGCATTTTACAGCTTTATTAGGATTTGGTGTCTTGCCTTACAGCCTCTCCCTTTTTTTTGCCCATGAAGATTTGAAAGTAGAGGTCCAAAATTCTCTTTCTCGGTAAGAAGTTTCATCACGAACTCACTCAGTACATGCTTATCACAAGAAAAATGCAAATCTATGACGCTACAAACCCCTCAACATGCTTGAATAGAAAATGAGGCTTCAGACACCACCTTTGACAATGAGATGATGATAAAGGCAATTACAAAAATATACCAAATTTCTAGTGTTATGCCATGTGGGTGGTGAAAACTCCAAAGTGTTGAATCCTAAACTGGTCATTCATTTGAAGCTTAGACTGGCGTACAAGTTGTTGTCTTGTGCAATTTTTTTCCTCGAACTGGCGTGGACCATGATAGTGATCAATATCTGACCAAAGATGCACATATGGACCAATGGTCTTGTGATATTTCTTGATCATCAGTGCAGTAGGTCGAACCCCTAGTCATTGTCATGGCTTTGGGCTCCTGCTAATGTTGACAATTGCCAAATAGCATGTGCAAGCCTGGAATAGGATGTGCAGAACGTCTTTCTTTATGAATAGAATAGGGTTTTAGTTCTTTCAAGAACAAGATTGGATGAATGTCCCAATGATTTCTGCAATTGTCTTGATGGCTTTCATATCCTCATATTATGAATTGCCTTTTGAGTATCTCAAATTTTTTTTGCTTCTTGATGGCCAGGGTTTTGTTGGATTGCCTTCTTCATCTGCACCTTAATGACCACATTAACGGATTAGTGTCCGATCTGGGGGGCCAAATCCAGATTGGTTCGATGTGATCCAGAGCTTGTTCCTGTTTTTTTTTTTTTTTTTAATCTTGGGGGGGGGAGGGGGGGGAGAATCTAGTATAAGTTTGTGCTTAAGTATAAAATATTATGAATGTTTTGAATATTTGTATTTATATGTCTTTCACACACTCACGCATACATGCTTTTCCCAATTGGATTTGAACATTATGTTTTTTTTTTTTGAAAATTCCAAAATTTCAGACTCATTGGGCTTCCCATATGAATCTGGATTTTTGAACTTTGTTCTTATGCTAATGACAATCAAGGTGTTCTGTTCGATATTGAACAAATTGCTAGTGACTCTGTTTTCAATCAATTCCTGTTGTTGTGGTCGTTGAGTCCCACACCACTGACACTTGAACATCAAGGTTGAATTATGTTGTTTTGGGCAATCCCTTGCTAAGTGGCCCGATTCATTGCACTTTTAACATTGGTTGTTTGGTTCGCTATTGACCACCCTACTAGTTCTATTGTTGGCATTGATGATGATTTCTGAAGTGTGGCTTCCATTTAATTTGGTGTGCCTGTTAACAAAACTTTTGCTCTTTCTGCACTTGGGTTTGTATGGGCAGTCCTTTATTGCGTGGCCAGTCATCTGGATATTTTACAATGTTGGTTGCCTTGATAATTAATGCTAGTGCAAGCTATTATAGGTAAATTATGTCATTCAACTTACATAGCCAAAGCAAATGGTTTCCCTCCAGGTTAAAGTTGTTGGTTACCCTACTTTGTTTTTAAATTTATAAAATAAAAAAAGCATTGACAAATATTTATCTATAGCAAAAATAAATAAAATATTGTATTGTCCGAAATATGTTACAACTGGCTTCTTTCTCAGAGAATGTAAGTGTAAACAAATCTGACTTGTATATCGTTATTCAATTAGCAGAAAGTAAATAAGAGACATCATAAACATTACCAGGGCCTTATTCCCAGTTATTTAGAAGGGAATGTTTTTGCTTTACCTTGTATTATATTGTTCAAAATTTGTACCTCTTTGGGTTTGGACCCTTTGATTACAGTCATGGTAAATTGGGCCTTGCCAATCTATCAAAATCAGAGGTAAATTGGTCCATACAAAGTTATAGTAAATCATGTAAGTCTCAATCAATTAGCTGGTTTATGCCCATGAAGAAGGCAACGATGAAAAACATATATAAGAATGCAAACTGTTGGGAAGATATTGAATGAAGATTGGAAGAGCATATTAAGGCTCAATTGTATAAAAATTTAGGAGGAAAATATTTCAAGAATGAGATACTTATAAAATAAAAGTTAATAAAATAAAACGAATGGGAATGTCAAGAAGATGCAGGCATTTTCATCTGTAGTTGGTCAAATAGTAAAAGAAATACAAGGATCACTACCACTTAAAGCATCATCAAACACCTCTGAAGTATTTGCTGAAAATTCTTCACTTTCTTCTGTTAATGAGGAAAGTGTTAAGGAAGCTTTAGACTTGTAATAAACTAATTATGTATCCTTTCATATCGAAGACTGTAAATAGTAAACATTTGGAACATTAGTGTGTAACATATCTGGAGGTCTTGTATCTCTGGAGAGTCTGATGTAAATATTTTTCTCAAGAACCAGTCTTCATAGGCTTATAGTGCTAGTCCAGCGTTTTGCTAAATCTCAGGATGTGTGTACTAGAATTTTAGTCCTGGGGAAAAGCTATAAATTTATCACATATCTTAGCATATGTGGTGACACATTTGTGCTTGGTGCCTGCATACATGTTCACAGAAAACATGTACTGGAGTATTAAGTCTTGGTGTCCATTTGAAGTCCATACCTGGGAATTTACTTTTTGCACGTACACAATCCAACAAATACGAGGCCATATAAGATTCTGGGGTTATCATGCGGGCTGTGTCCCATTACTTCCGAATTCCTTTTTTAAAGATACCCAAGACCATGTCTACTCAGTTGAATATGCTCTCATAAACCTCATAAACATTCGCAACTGGTCAATGTTAAAATGGGTAGTATTTCCAGTCCAAAATATTCAGCACAGTGAAACCATTTGCTTCTCTGATTTTGATTTAAAATATTTGACACGGGTAATCTTATCTTTAATTTTGAACCTTTTCTGATTCCCATTCTGCCATTTCTCATAACACTGCTTCTCCATCTTCTTCCTCAGCAAAATTTTCTACCCAGATTTTAAAGAATTTAAATTGTTATACATTTCTAATATAGCATAGGAAGAAAATCCATGAACATAGCTGCATCTGGAAGAGTATTGTTTTCAAACAATCCTGTGTAGGTATATATGACGTAACAACAACCACCAAAGGAGTAGCCTTTAGTAAAGAAATTTTGGACGAACTATGTGCTTCATGACTATCACTTTTTCCTTTTGGAGCCTACTATGTGATTGCATACGAAAAACAAAAGGAATGTTGCAGACATTTGGTAATGATATAGGGCTTGCAAGACAAGATATTTAGTGAGGAGGAAAGATAAATGACAGTTTAATGAAGTTTGGTGGTGGTGCCACTTTATTTCGGTTTAAACAGAAGGTTTGCCCTTTTTATATTTGGTAAAAGCAAAAGTTTGAAAGTTATACGTTGTTTCAATTTTTTTTGGTTTTATAAACTTTTAGGCTTATTTTGATTTTTTATTTTTAGCACTTCATAAATAACAGGGACAAGAAAGGCTAAAAAAATGACTCATAACATAGTGGGAATTGAGAGAAATTTCCAAAGATATCAAATGGGAAATTACCCAGTGTTTGATATCTGATCTTCTGCTCTTTCACAGATGTAAGACAAAGTGAGCAAATTGTAAATTGGAACACTGGAGAGTGAAACATCAGAGAATTCTAGTAGTACAGAAGAAACTAGTTTATAAGTCTTCCCTTCTGAAATATTTATTAATTATGATTTTAAAATTGAACTCTTGGAATTTTAAAAGGAAAAATGCATGACCATTGCCTCAACCCTTAAGAGATGACTCTTTTTCAACATTTACATAAAATCTTCTACTTCGACAAAAATGTCAATGATTCAAAGTTCAAACCAATTTCAGAAGATTGAAATTTTGAAATGGCCCACAGTATGATGAAATTTTTGGGATTGGACAAGGTAACATGACCCTTGATGCAACAATTAGTATACCAAACGCTTCTTCTGATAGATTAGCCTTTCTTGCTAGTGCCAAAATGGGCAACATGACCTTATGTGTCTGAAATTGAAGACCTCTTTGGTTGTCAGACTGACTCCTCAAGCTGAGTTGATAGACATACATGACCAGATTTCTTCCCACTGTTGGAGACTTGACCTTGGAAATTAGAAGAGGGCTTAAAGGGAGTGCCTAGATTTCCCTTTGGAGCACTCTGCTTGGCCCGCCTATCCACTGCACTCCTTGATGTCTATCATCTTCTCCTGTATTGGATGCTCATGGTGGATGGCAATATCTCTGACCCTTTGGAACACAATGCTGCTACATATGCATGATAGCATCGCTGATTTGCTCTGAATTCCACTGCTGGACCTCATCAACAGTTTGATTGTTATCTTATGGCCATTCATACTTGTACTTTGGTTGCATATTCTAGGAAATACCCCTTGAGATTCACCCTTATCTTTAGATTTTCACTTTCATAGGTCTAGTGTTTGCTAGTTATATTCCTTCTTTCCTTTTTCTTGAGGGTGTTTCTGTTACCCTCATGCTCTTGTTCTGGTCATTTGTGGACATTAATATAATTGAACTTCTTGTTTTCTTCCTTCAAATATTTAAATGTGCTCATTGCATCTCTTTTGTGCTTGCATTTGCCGTCTTCATTGCATTATCAAAGGCTTCAGTATAAGTTGGTGGAACAATCTTCTTCTTGGATCTATACTTCAGTCATAGGCCCCCATTGTACAACCTTTTCTTTAACCCTTTGAAAAGTAGGTTCTCCAATTTCTAATCTGACCAAATAAATATAGGCATATTGATGGCAAGCCGAGATTCACACAACAACACTTCACATAAATTTACTGTAAATTGCTTAAAACAGTTTTACAATATCATCTCCAGGCATAGAACTCTTCTCCCACAATCCCGAACTCACCATCCCTTCCCTTACAAATTTTTTGAGTTTTTATCGAGGCCTCGATCCTCTAGGCAATTAATGCCCCCGCCTAACAAAAATTCAAATTCGACTTTCCCTCCGGCCGAGTTTTTCAAAATTTTTTGCCATAAATGGGCAACTGCCCGATCCACCATGACGCTAGCATTGATGGCCTCCCTGCACCGGCCGCTTTGTTCTGACCGTCCTCTGTACTGTTGTCTCCTCCATAAAGCCATCACCTGTAATTGCTGTGTTGCTAGAAATAATAATAAAAAAATGCGTGGTCGACACCTCCCTTATCAATCTACGTGACCCTCATCTTTGTTTTCTTACACGTAGCCGACCGCGTGTAAATCTGGCCATGCCTTCTCCTTGTCGCAATATATTTGATACACGTGCCCTTCATAATTGTCATGATACACGTGGCTGCCCACGTGTCAAATTTGGCCTTGCCCGGCCGTCCGCTCATTCACTTTTGGCCTTGCTTTTACCTGGCCGCGATATCGCGACCAACAGCGCCTCCACTATGCCGAAGTCCTTTGGGGTCGCGATTTCGTGACATGTCACCACCTCTCTGCCTTCACCTTGTCGAAGTCTTTTGCTATGCTCTTCGCTTTGTTTTAGCCTTTGATGCTGCCTTAGAAATATGCCACGTGGCAGCTTCTAACTGGTCGCGATATCGCGACAGGACTCTCCCCCTCCGCCTTGCTCTACAATACCGTCGCGATATCGCGACGACTGTGGCCCCTTGCCTTAGCTTTTAAAATACTATCGCGATATCGCGACGTCGCGATATCGCGATGGTTGCGGTCGCGATATCGCGACGCTTCCTCTTGCCTTGTACACGTCGCGATATCGCGACGAAACTTATCAAAGTTACATTGCAGCTTTTGGAGGTCGCGATTTCGCGACCCCACCCCCTTGCTTTACAAAACCTTCCCCAAACTGAACATTGCTTTACAAAACTTCTCCCAAACTGAAAATAAATAAATCAAAATGCAAAGTACTTAGAAAAATCTGGAAAAATTTTGGAAGATGCAAGATTGCTCTACTGTCGCCGGATGCTCCTGCATCAGACACCCGGGGTAAATTAAAAGTGATCCTCACTTCTGTTTTGTTAGGGGAAGACCCAAGCGGTCAACCTCCGTCTTCGACAACCAAGTTGCATCTTCAACAAGTCTGCCCTTCCACTTTATCAAATATTCAGAATATTGTTTGTTTCTGGTGCTTCTGCCTTCACGGGTGTCTAATATTTCTTCGACCTCGTCTGTGGTTGGAGCAGGTGTTGGAATTTGCCATACTTCTGCACTTGGTACCTCTGTACTCTCTCCCTCATGATATTCCACTAGATCTGAAATATTAAAAATAGGTGAAATATCAAGCCAACTTGGCAATTCCACTTCATATGCATTCCCTGACTCCCGTTTTCCCAGTATTCTGCATGGCCCAAACTTCTTCATCTTCAATTTGTTATAAGTCTTGGCAGGAAATCTCTCCTTCTTGAGATGCACCATGACCTCATCTCCTACTTCGAACTCCTTGAACCGCCGCTTCTGGTCTGCCCTTGTCTTATATTGAGTATTCATTTTTATAATTTGTTTCCTTACTTCTTCATGCAGACTTTTCATATGTTCCGCAAATTCTTCTGCCTCGGCACTGCACTTTTCTCTCTTGTCCAACTTTCTCAGTTCAGACACATTTCTCGGGCTGTTCCCATATATTATCTGGAATGGAGATTTATTTGTGCTCTTATTGACTGAACTGTTATACGCAAACTCCGCCTGCGGTAAAACTAAATCCCATCCCTTGGGTTGATCCGCTATCAAGCATCTCAGCAAATTACCCAGGCTTCTATTCACCACCTCTGTCTGTCCGTCAGTCTGTGGGTGGTATGCAGAACTGAATTTCAGATCTGTCTTCAACTTCTTCCACAAAGTTCTCCAGAAATACCCAACAAACTTTGTATCTCTGTCAGAAACTATGCTTCTTGGTAGACCGTGAAGTCGTACCACTTCCTTGAAGAATAACCCTGCAATGTGAACTGCATCACTTGTCTTTCGACAGGGAATAAAATGTGCCATTTTGGAGAATCGGTCAACCACCACAAATACAGAGTCATTTCCCCTCTGTGTTCTCGGCAATCCAAGAATAAAATCCATGCTTATGTCCTCCCATGGCCTCTCTGGTACAGGTAATGGCTGGTATAATCCTGTGTTTTGCCTTACACCTTTTGCCATCTGGCATATTCTGCAACCTTGCACAAACTTCCGCACATCTTGCTGAAGTTGCGGCCAGTAGTAATTTTCCTCCACCAGGGCAATGGTCTTATCCCGACCAAAATGCCCAGCCAGTCCTCCGCTGTGCTTTTCTTTGATTAAGTTTTCCCGCATGGAACTCCTTGGAATGCATAATTTACTTCCCTTGAACAACATTCCATCTTGGATTAAGAAATCCAACCATTTTGTCCTGTCCACAGTAACAGGTGTCAAGCAAGCCGTCCAGGCTTCTGCAAAATCCGGATCTTCAAGGTACAAACCCTTCAGTTCTTCAAATCCCACTACTTCCACTATCATTTTAATCAGTAAAGTCTGCCTTCTACTCAAGGCATCTGCAACTCTGTTTGATTTCCCGCTTCTGTGCTTCAGCACAAAGGTATAGCTTTGGAGGAACTCCACCCACTTCATGTGCCTTTGATTCGATTTTGTTTGATTGTTAATGTACTTGTAAAGCTCGATGGTCGATAAATAGAACAAACTCCTTTGGCAATAAATAGTGTCTCCACTTTTTCGAGCCCTGAACTATAGCATAAAATTCTTGGTCATAAACTGAATACTTTTTTCGAGCATCATTTAGCTTCTCACTGAAATAAGCAACTGGTCTGCCTCCTTGACTCAGTACAGCCCCTATTGCACTGCCACTGGCATCACAGTCCACCTGAAATACCTTGTCAAAGTCTGGGAGTGCTAAAACAGGCTGTTCTGTGACCTTTCTCTTTAATGCATCAAAGCTCCTTTCAGCCCCTAATGTCCACTTGAACTCTTTTTTATCCCCCCTCATTGTTTCTGTGAGAGGTGCACAAATGCTGCTGAAGTTCTTTATGAACTTCCTGTAAAAGCTGGCTAGACCATGAAATGATCTTACTTCTATTGTGCTTCTTGGGGTAGGCCATTCGATGATGGCTCTCACCTTCTCGGGGTCCATTTTTAGACCTTCTGCTGAGATTACAAACCCCAGGTATACTAACTCTTTCTTGACAAAATTACACTTTTTCAGATTTATTAATAACTGCTCTTCCCGCAGCTTTTCAAAAACCCTCCTGATATGCATCAGGTGTTCCTCCAGGGTTCTGCTGAATATCAATATATCATCTAAATAAACAATGACAAACTTTCCCAGAAACTCTTTCAGTACTTCATTCATCAGCCGCATGAAGGTACTTGGTGCATTGGACAGCCCAAATGGCATGACCAACCACTCATACAAGCCTTCTCTTGTCTTGAAGGCTGTCTTCCACTCATCTCCCTCTCGGATACGGATCTGATGATAGCCACTTTTTAGGTCAATCTTCGTGAAGTACTCAGCCCCACTTAAACAGTCCATGATATCATCCATCCTTGGCAATGGGAATCTGTATTTGATAGTGATTTTATTGATGGCCCGTGAATCTGTACACATTCTCCATTCTCCATCCTTCTTCGGTGCTAGTACTATAGGCACTGCACACAGGCTAAGACTCTCCCTAATCAATCCCTTCTCCAACAATTCCTGGACCTGTCTGTTTAACTCCTCAGTCTCTACAGGTGTCATTCTGTGTGCAACTTTATTTGGCAAACTTGATCCTGGCACCAAATCTATATGGTGGCTGATTTTCCTTACTGGGGGTAAACCCTCAGGCACATTATCAGACACAATATCTGGAAATTCCTCCAGCAGATCTAGGACTTCTGCTGGGGTATCCTGGCATTCCTTCTCCCTAACTCTAGGGATTATTGCATAACATAAATGTTCATGCTTCAACCCGTCCAGGAACTTTCTCCCTTCAACTAAACAGATTCTGGAGTTGTTACATACCTTTTCACCCGCTTCCTTTAAGGGCTTTAGTTTGTGGCGTACACCATTCTTTGTCAATGAGTAGGTGTTGGCACGGCCATCATGCACTGCACTCCGGTCGAACTGCCAGGGCCTCCCCAGCAACATATGGCAAGCATCCATAGGCAGGATGTCGCACAGGACCTCATCACAATAATTTCCAATATTAAATTTAATGGAGCACTGCTCATTGACCAAAGCTCTATGGTCCTTCTGTAACCATGCGACCCGGTATGGATGCGGGTGCTTCTTCCTCTCTAACTGTAGCTTTGTAACCATTTCTTCTGAAACCAGGTTATCCGTGCTACCATTATCAATAATAATATTGCAAACCTTGCCCGCACATTTACATCTTGTGCGGAATAAACTTCTTCTCTGATCTGTGTCCTTCTCCTCATTCAATAGGACTCTTCTTACGATCATTGCTTCCCCTCTCTCCGCTTCTTCAGAATGTTCAGACTCAGCATCTTCCTCTGCCACAGCAGCCCTGGCTGGACCCTCAGGCCTCTTGTTCATCCTTTCTCGGTGTTGTGGACACTCAAATGCCCGATGTCCTTCTTCACCACAGTGGAAACATGTCCCACGAAATACTCCTCTTCCAAATCCTCGTCCAGATCCACCCCGTCCTCTTGGGTAGCTGTTTTGATCTCGGGGCTGATAAACATCCTCTTCCCTTTGATCCTGGTTACTATCGGCTTCACCAGTCTTCTTCGGGTCTTTATACTTTTCTCCACTGGTTCTCCCACCAGTTCTTCCACCACGGCCCCTTCCTCTTTGCTTGCCTTCAAACCGCCTATTCAGTTTTTCTTCCACCTTTAAGGCAAACTGGTAAGCATCCTCAATGGTGCTTACCCGAACTAGGCTCAGCTCTTCCTGGATGCCGAGTCTCAACCCATTGATATAACGGGCTACCTTTTCTTTGTTTGCCTCTAAATGCCCAGTTCTAATAGAAATCTTGTAAAACTCCTCGGTGTACTCTTGGACAGTTTTGTTTGTCTGTCTCAAACTCTGCATTTTTCTTAGCAGATCCAACTCGTAATCTGTCGGAATAAACTGTCTTTTCAGCTTTTCCACCATTCTATCCCATCTTGTTATTCTCTCCTTCCCTCTTCTGTTCCTCTCCAACTGTATTCCCCTCCACCAAATGCTGGCATGACCCTTTAACTTGGTCTTAGCAAATCTGACCCGATTAGGGTCTTCAACCTCCTCATATTCGAAATACTCTTCTAAATCATTTATCCAGTCAATCACCTCTTCTGGATTTAGGTTTCTCGAGTATGTAGAAACCTCCATTTTTGGTTGCTTTCCAATCTGAGAGATGGCCTTGTACAACCTGGCTTGTGCAGGATCCACAACCTCTTCTTCTTCCTCAGACTGGTCTTCTTCTTCAACTTCGTCTTCACTTCCCTCATCCCTTCCGGGCTCGTGCCTTCTGCGTAACTCTTCTTGCAGGGCTTGAACTTGTCTCTGCAAGGCTCGAAAGTCTTCGGCCGGCACCACATTTCCTACTCCACCACGGTTTCTTCGTGGAGGCATCTTTCTTTCTTCCCCTTCAAATCCTTCCACAGATCCTGGTGTAACTGCCTCTCTCCGGTGATCTGTTACACGCTCAGGAGCTCCCGCTCTGATACCACTTGATGGCAAGCCGAGATTCACACAACAAACTTCACATAAATTTACTGTAAATTGCTTAAAACAGTTTTACAATATCATCTCCAGGCATAGAACTCTTCTCCCACAATCCCGAACTCACCATCCCTTCCCTTACAATTTTCGAGTTTTTATCGAGGCCTCGATCCTCTAGGCAATTAATGCCCCTGCCTAACAAAAATTCAAATTCGACTTTCCCTCCGGCCGAGTTTTTCAAATTTTTGCCATAAATGGGCAACTGCCCGATCCACCATGACGCTAGCATTGATGGCCTCCCTGCACCGGCCGCTTTGTTCTGACTGTCCTCTGCACTGTTGTCTCCTCCATAAAGCCATCACCTGTAATTGCTGTGTTGCCAGAAGTAATAAAAAAAAAATGCGTGGCCGACACCTCCCTTATCAAACTACGTGACCCTCATCTTTGTTTTCTTACACGTAGCCGACCGCGTGTAAATCTGGCCATGCCTTCTCCTTGTCACAATATATTTGATACACGTGCCCTTCACAACTGTTATGATACACGTGGCTGCCCACGTGTCAAATTTGGCCTTGCCCGGCCGTCCGCTCATTCACTTTTGGCTGTGCTTTTACCTGGCCGCGATATCGCGACCAACAGCGCCTCCACTATGCCGAAGTCCCTTGGGGTCGCGATTTCGCGACCCCCCCCCCACCTCTGCCTTCACCTTGTCGAAGTCTTTTGCTATGCTCTTCGCTTTGTTTTAGCCTTTGATGCTGCCTTAGAAATATGCCACGTGGCAGCTTCTAACTGGTCGCGATATCGCGACAGGACTCTCCCCCTCCGCCTTGCTCTAACGTCGCGATATCGCGACGTCGCGATATCGCGACGACCATGCCCCTTGCCTTAGCTTTTACAATACTGTCGCGATATCGCGACGACTATGCCCTCTTCCTTGCCCTTTATTTCAATATCGTCGCGATATCGCGACGTCGCGATATCGCGACGAACTTGCCAAAGTTACATTGCAGCCCTTGGAGGTCGCGATTTCGCGACCCCACCCCCCTTGCTTTACAAAACCTTCCCAAAACTGAATTTGCTTTACAAAACTTCTCCCAAACTGAAAATAAATAAATCAAGATGCAAAGTACTTAGAAAAATCTGGAAAAATTTTGGAGGATGCAAGATTGCTCTACTGTCACCGGATGCTCCTGCATCACATATCTGATATCATTGAAAGCCTTTTACTTTTCATTGGTGTATCATTACATGATTCTATATTAAATTCTATCTTTTTCCTTGCATTTTATATAGAGGTCTAGCTTCCCCTCATTGGACCACAAGATGGCTTGCTGGATTTACAAGGCATCTCTTGATAAACATGGGCTTCTGATATACTTTTGGAAGACTCATCTGATTGGTGCATAGTAAATCTTATGTTTTCAAGGTTCCTAGGCAATAACACCTCTTTCATTGTAATGCAGTTTGAAGTATGTGCTTGCTAAGGAGGAAGCATATGTTGTTTTGTTTTTCTCCTTAATAGCGGAAGTAATTCATCCAAACAGTTGATCTTACATTAGGCTACATGAGTATTTGATGGTTGAAACAAAAGTTGTAAAATTTCTAGTCCAGACAGGAAAGAAGAAAAAATATTGTCTCGACCAAACAGAGTGGGACCAAACCCTATCCTAGTGCCATGCATAGGTTTATAACCATAGCTATCCAGTTTGTTTCTCTACATTGGAAACTATTATCCTTGCAGCTTTGCTAATATCAAATTTTAAGAGATCCATCATGAACTACCATATACATTTTCAACACTAACAAAAGACGTTGCAACAGCCTTGATACAATTTTACTCAAATCATAATCTATGCTCATATACTTGTTATCAATTCAAATCTAATGGGAGCAGTTAGTTGTTGCTACTTTAAAAACTATACAGACTGTTGATCTTGAGAGCATTTGGTTGGTTGTTATTGTCTTCGTCATGGTTGTAGTATATCCATGCAGATCTTAAGAGGCACCATATATTCAAGGAAACTGTACATGGTGTCAGTTTTGTAAAGTCTCTGCTTTCTTATCCTGTCTTTGACATTCCAGTTACTGTTGTTTGTTATATGCATCCCAAAGAAACAACTGTTTGACAACACTATTTATAGGGGATTTTTTTTTTTTTTTGCAGTATGAAAAAGCATGTAATTCTTATCTAACTTTAACAAAATAAAATAAATTATTTAACAACAAATTTCATATACATTTGAAAGAAATTGATCAATGGATGTAAAAGACCAATGGCAGTTATTAATAATGGTAAGTAAAGACGTGATATTTCTCTACCTCATTGAAACTGCAAGCATTTTTTTTTATCTTTTTAATTTTTAAAATAAAATAAGCCTCCTTGTCACAGACATCACATTTCAAGAATTATAGTGACAAATAAAGGACTACTCCCCTTTCATTTCTATGAATATATCTTCAAAATGCGTTTAAAGACAGATAGTATAATTGGTGAATAAATGGATTCATTGGATGGTAAATTTGTTTTGTTCTCTTGAATTTTGATGGGTTGGTTGCATGGTTTTTTGACAGCCAGAAAAGGTGACAGTTGTGTTTCCGGTGCGTTTTAAAGATAATGTTGATGTTGTCCTTGCTACATCCTTTTTGCAGGTAAGCTTATATCTTTATTATAAACATGATGTTACAGAGACCCTTTATGGTATGGGCAATATGTATTCAATGCCCAGCCTAAAATAATTGTAACATGCAGGAATTTATGGAGGCAAAGCGGACAGCAGGTTTGAATAATGCACCTTCTTGCGTATGGTCTACAATCCCTCCTCTGGAGCTGAAAGGAGCACCTGCTGATGCATTGAATGCAAATGCAGGATTTGTTTCATTCGGTACTCTTTAAATCTTTTGCTCATCAGATATTGCCAATCCTGTTTTTGGTTCATGGATGTTCTTTCCATGCTTTTTTCCTGTTAACACTTTTAACCTGATTCTTCAAGTAGTTGCAACCTACTCATTTTGATTAAATATGCTACTTTTACATTTGTTGATTGATTGTGCTAAAGCAGCATACACAAAAAAATTGATATTTATGTAGAATGTTTAGTGACTCAAAATAATCAAGAGATATTAGTAGAGTAACAACAACACGAATTGCAGTGATATTTCCTCGTCATGTTGATGGTGGGAAACTGGACAAGACAATTTGGAGCTTATCGACCTTTCATGCTTATGTAAACTATCATATAAAAGTAAGTATGGTTTCGTAGGAATATAGCTTTTTGCAATTATTAGGCTTTGGTAACGGTTCTTGTTCTTTCTAACATTATTCTTGTTATGATTATTTCAATGTGCTTGTGAATGTGAATGCTATGAGCTTTCATAATCTGATTCTGTTCTAGTTTCACCTAATAAGGAGGGTACAAAACACTTACATTGGCATGAGAGTTTTTCTTCAAGCAAGCTGGCTTTATGCATTGCATTTTAATCAATTGAAGCTTATAGCTTTTAATTCACTTTGAATATCAGACAAGTATTTCAACATAGCTAGACAGCAATAGATATTTTGGAATATGGTTTAGCAAAGAAGCTAAAGATTCTCATGTTGTCGAATATTCTCTTAATGATCTTGTTTGTCGAAGTTGCATCAATTGATTGAAATAATCTATAATTTTAGGCTGGAATTTATTTAAGGAAAGATAAAAATTAAAAAATTGTCCCATGAAACCATTCCAGGTGAGAGTGAAACTTTTCATTTCTTGATGCCATTAATTATACCAAGTGGACTCTTCTCCTTCTGAGCACAATCCAATACTCGTAATTTTTTCTTCATAGATTTGGTAGGATTCAGGAAGTGAGACTTCATTTTACCAACCCAATCAAATACTTTATGAGGATCAACGACATTGCCCATAGGCAAATCTATCTTGAGAGATGTTTTCTATGCATATGCATTTTGATTCTCCCTCATATAGTCTTGTCAATTTGCTGCATATTGTTGAATTTCATTTATTTCTTTAGTGTTTAGATTTTTGCTGGGTCCTTCTTCAGTTAGACTAGATGCCTTTAAACTGCATAATCTTTATAATGCAATATCTATCTTGCTCTTGAATATTGCCTCCATCTCTTCATGATGCAAATTCAACATGTTATAAAATTGTTATTAAGTGATATTTCCATTCCACCATAGGCTTCACCAAACTTGTTGAGGTGAGCAATTATCGTCTCTTTGTGCTAATGAATTCATTAGAATATTCTGCCATATTTTATTGTAGTTGAGCAATGATTTCTCAGCCTCCTTGTGGTGGTTGCTCCAGAGCATAACTGGCAAGAACTTTGGATTCACAACTTACTTTTGTTGATTTTTTTTTTTCACTTTTTCATTTTTTTTTGAATGGGTTATATGGGATTGAAATGTGCCGCACCCGTATTACATTAGGACCACATCGTGGTATGCATGTTGTAGAGGGGGAAAACTGCCCTACCGTGTATAATTCCCAAAAGCTGGATCCGCAAGAGAGGAGCCTTTGGGGTGAACCATGGGGTATGTTGTTCTCTACACTCGGTGTTAGGGGGGGGGGGGTGGGAAGGGTTCACCAGGAACGGTTTAAGGACTTGCTCCAAGTCCTCTGGTTTTCAAGAATGTTTGATGTATTCGATTCAAGACAAACACCTAGATTTGGCCTTTCTAGATCTATGTTATAAAAAGATAAAGGATAATGCAGAAATACAGAATGCAGGAATACAAGAGCTAACCCTAAAATGATTCTTCCTTTGAATGCTTTTCTAACTTAGGGTTCTAAACAGACAACCTTTAAGCAAGGGTTCAAGAAGAGATGCACAAACAAAATTAACCCTAAGTGCATACTATATGCTGTTTATCTTTCAAATGCCTAGAAATTAATTATATATATTTCTATAAAATCAGATCTAGGGTTTACAACAGAAATATAAGGCACCCAACAAAGTTTACATCATCACCACATAGTGGAATTACAACAAAGTTTGAATATTATCCATGTATCGCTTGGCAAAATTTGAACTTTGGTCTCCTCCTTAAATGTTGAGGAATCTAACCGGTTGAGCTAATGCCACTTGATAATTAGAGACCTCATATTGTTTTACTCCGATCTTCCTAGTATTTGTCTCTACAAGTCATCATGATTGAGGTCCTAGGGATTAATAATGCAATCCTTGTACTCAATTATCTGTATTTTTGCCTGTTGGGAATGTTTGGACAAAATGCAACTTCTTTATGTTTAAAGCAAGGAGTTGGACTAATCGAAACTCTACTACATGTCCCAAATTCAAATTAGACCTATTGTGCTTGTTTCTATAAAATCAGATCTAGGGTTTACAACAGAAATATAAGGCACCCAACAAAGTTTACATCATCACCACATAGTGGAATTACAACAAAGTTTGGATATTATCCATGTATCGCTTGGCAAGATTTGAACTTTGGTCTCCTTCTTACCGGTTGAGCTAATGCCACTTGATAATTAGAGACCTCATATTGTTTTACTCCGATCTTCCTAGTTTTTGTCTCTACGAGTCATCATGATTGAGGTCCTAGGGATTAATAATGCAATCCTTGTACTCAATTATCTGTCTTTTTGCCTGTTGGGAATGTTTTGACAGAATGCAACTTCTCTATGTTTAAAGCAAGGAGTTGGACTAATCGAAACTCTACTACACCTCCCAAATTCAAATTAGACCTATTGTGCTTTTTTCATGGTATTTGTTTTCCTCATAAATATCCATACTCGTCAAATTTGATTTGTTTTGTTCCATAGATTATGTATTAAGCCAACTGCCTTTGGTCAAATTGCCCCCAATTACTCTTTTTCTGCAATTCAACTTTGACAGAACTAACAAACGCAGCACTGGTTCGCAGGCATAGGCAGTGTCATGAAAAATGTACAAAGGTTACGTCCGGTATAGGTGGTGTCTTTTTGTTTGTTGGAAATGTTTGGACGGAATGTAAGTTCTCTATGTTTAAAGCAAAAAGTTGGATTAATCGAAACTCTATTGCACACCTCCCAAATTCGAATTAGAACAATTGTGTTTTTTTCATGGTATTTATTTTCCTCATAAATATGCATACTCTCCAAATTAGATTTGGTTTGTTCCGTATATTATGTATGAAGCCATCTCCCTTTGGTCAAATTGTCCCCGCTACCTCTTTTTCTGCAATTTAACTTTGACAGAACTAGTAACCACAACCCTGGGTTTGCAGGTATAGGCGGTGTCATGAAAAATGTACAAGGTTCTGTTATCAAAGTTTGCTGCAATTTAACTTTGACAGAACTAGTAACCACAACCCTGGGTTTGCAGGTATAGGCGGTGTCATGAAAAATGTACAAGGTTCTGTTATCAAAGTTTGCCTGGCCAACATAGGGATCAATTCCAGTAATGAAGCAGAAGCACATGTCTGAATGGAAGGTTTGCATTTGGCAGGAGTCAACCAATGTATTATGCATTAATTAGTTGAAACAAACTTAAATTTAACAATCTTCATTTAATTAAACTTCTTGTGTTTCCCTTCAATTTAATGGAATTTAAGGTTACTTATACTCTTATTTAAACAAGAGATTTGATGCCTAGGAAATGTGAAGATGGTTTGTATCCCACAAGGCACTAGTGTTCCAAATTCTAAATTCTCATCTCTAGCTTAGCAAACTTTGAAGGATGAACTATATCCACCAGAAGAGTTGGTAGGCATCCAGGCTTATTTTGTATTTTACTCCTGGTTCCTCTTCTCATTTTTTTACATTCATGTCAGATGGGCAGAATCAGTTTTTGTTTAGAGGCATGGAGAACTACAACTGCTCGTGTCAGAATATCTATTGCATTAGCTCAATTTACTCGGCAATTCCTAGCAAACTAAGGATGCCTACAATGTTTTAATCTTAACACGTTATATAAATATTCATTACTTTGTTAATAAAAGAAAACCGGAACTTGGAATTCTCTTAATACATTACCGCCATGAGATCAGCTTTGCACTGCACATTTTTCTTCTAAATTTTGTTTATTTGTTTTCTTGGTATGAGTTCTGCACCAATTTGGTAAAGATTTATCAACTCGAAGTGTGATTTAATGTACTATTGATTTTACAAGTATTATGTCTTTTTTTTGGAAGTTTTTGGGAACATCTTGTAATGTCAAGGATATTTAACTCATCATATCACTTGTATATTTTGTCTGTTTTCAGTGTTCAAAGAGTTTCATGCATACCAGAATGAGGCGGCGTGTTGAGACTTTGATTCAGGTGGTTATTGTATGTTTAACTTTTCTACATTGTGAATTAATTTTGGAGTTCAGAAAGATCATATTTTGTATTTTGTTTCAGGCATTGAACCTTGCAAAACTTGATGTGGAGAAAGAGAAGAAGACAGCACAAGGTCGGTCGTTTAGACGTCACGTTTGATGTGTCGTCGTTCTTGCAATGTGCTTTTGCTGTGAGGTGACCTGCAAGTTGGATGTGCAAATATTCTTGCTGTGACTACTTGGTTTTTTTATGACCTTATATCATTCAAGTGGTCATAGATTAAGATTCATTGTAATAAATACCAAGTCAGGCTACGAGGTTAAAACCAGTTGGGAAGGCAAAGAAATTTGGTCTGTATTTTAGAGATTTCATGATTTTTTAAAATTTGATTCTGTGCAATGGTTGACCACTTCTGAAATGTAATATCCTTTTTTTTAAAGCATTTGTCAAGGTAAGTATTGGAGCTGTTTTTTCTTTTTTGTTTCCCACATTTGATTAGATGAGCAAGCTTGTGCTTTGTGCATTGGCACTTGATTTCGTGAACTGTTTACTGGATTTCTTGCGCCATGACTTTCGCATGTTGATTAATTTGAAATGTTCATATGCCAGTAGTTTTATGATTGATGATTATCTTTCGCTTCTCATCAGATATGAAGAATGGTTTGCTTCTCATTTGATAGGAAAGGTTCATAATTGGGTCATGAGATTTAATAATATTTAAAATTGTGCAGTGAATAGTTTTCGTGAATATCATGGATTTATAAAACCCCAGACTCCACTAACCAAATGTGAAAATGGGATGCTATTTTATTTCCATGCAAACACAAATCGTTTTAAATGAAGGAAATTTATTAGGATATATATTCCATAACTATGTGCATGGTGCCTTTTGTATGGTAGATGTTACATTAAAATGATTAATCAAGCTGACAAAGTGCATGTGAAGCTATGTTTAACATTGGAGTTTCTATAGGAGTGTGGATGAATCACCTCTTCATATAACGCACATTCTTCTGTTCTTCCGCCAATCTTATTATCTTTGAAAACATTTTCCTTATGTACGAGTTCTTAGAACCAGCTTTTAGATAAAGTGAAGATGGAGAATATGAAAGGTTTTAGGGGTCCAACCATCCTAAAGTATTTTTTTATAACAATATTATTTTGATTAATATATTCTTAATTAGCTGTGTAGGACTGAGATGGTCCTATTTATGTTCCTGTATAATCATGTTTTTGTGGTATTTCAAGAATTAAATAGTAATATTATAGCAATTTTTTATTTTTATTTTATTTGGGTAGTGTGAAAAACCTTTACAAACATCTCAAATTTTCACCTTGCTGGAGCTCCAAAGTTCCACCCATCGATAGGCGGAAGTTTCTGCCCTCCTTGTGTGTGGGGATTTACGATAAGTCTATCCTTAATGATTGGCCAAAGTTTTTTCCCAACCAACGGGTGGGTTTTTTGAACACCTCCACCCAGAGGAAGAGTTTAAATGTTCACTTGCTTTATTTTCAACCCCGCTTTCTTGAACAATACTTGACTTGATGACGGACTTGAACTTCCTACCCATATGATATTTGTTGCTACCCGTCAGTGTTACTCCTATCTTTTGCCCAACCATCAATGCTCCAAAATGTGGTCAACCTTTAGACATCTTGAAAACAAAAAGGACAGAGTGGGTGAAGGGTGTAAAACTTCACCCACAGGTACCTATGGTATGGTGTAGAGCTTGCCAAAACTTGGATAAGGTTGGGTAGTCTCTTCCTAACCATGATTCTTGTAAAGTTGAGAGCTATGTTGATTAATAAGGAATTTAACACACACTCCCTCCTTCACAAATTCGTTCACACCACGGTTTGAACCTTGAACCTCTCGAAGAAGAGTCAAAGCTTGAAACGTTGCGCTGTCCCTTGAAACAATATTATAACAACTTAACTATCAAAGATATCTTAATAATAAAATGGTTAAAAAATGATTTTCAAAAATAATAATTTATGTGATTAAAGTTTTCGAAATAACCTTGAACCTCTCGAAGAAGAGTCAAAGCTTGAACTGTTGCGCTGTTCCTTGGAACAATATTATAACAACTTAACTATCAAAGATATCTTAATAATAAAATGGTAAAAAAATGATTTTCAAAAATAACAATTTATGCTACCTTTGTTCTAAAATATTTAGTTGGTGATTTAGATGATTTTTTTATTAGAATCGGAGAGGAAAAATGACCTCAACAGCGAACTCTGCAACGTTGGCAACTTCTGGTGGGAATTTCCATGGCCATTCAGGGGATTTGGAACAAGGGGAAGTTCCCCCCTCGAATACAGATCCCAAGGCGAGCGATCCCAAGGGCCTTGATCCAGACCCTGGTAGGAAGGAAGATGCTCTTTCAAAATAACCTTGAACCTCTTGAAGAAGAGTCAAAGCTTGAACCGTTGCTTTGTTCTCTGGAACAATATTATAACAACTTAACTATAAAAGATATCTTAATAATAAAATGGTAAAAAAACGATTTTAAAAAATAACAATTTATGTGATTAAAGTTTTCGAAATAATAAACGTTTTTAAAGTTGTTTTATTAGAATATAGATACTTGGATACAAATAAGTTCTATACTATGGTTTTATAATATTAACTTATTTGGTGAGGATTGATTGGTTAATGACACAACTGATTTGGTTAGGGTTATTGGAACTGTGGGTTATTTTTATTTGAATTATTGAACTTCATCCTTGTGAGTGAAAAAAACAATAATTTTATTTGTTATAAATATATTAAATTTAAAAGTAATTTTATTTGTTATAAATATATTAAATTTAAAAGATTATTATTTTTATTAAAGTTATTGAATTTCATTATATGTAAAAAATAATAATTTTATTTATTATAAAAATATTAAATTTAAAAAATTATAATTATAAAATTAAAAAAATGATTTATAAATGAGTTTGTAAGCCTGAACCAATTAAAAGAATAATAATTTATAAGCACAGTTATAGAGCAAAATTTACCTCTACTTTACATTTTAATCATCTTTACTTTTAAATATATCAAAGATAATTTATTCATATTTAAAACTAGAATTGAAATTTTATTGTTAATGGACAAATGTTAAAAGTACATGCATAGATTGGAATGATATAAAGTGAAACTTTACATTTTTACGTAGCTTCAAACCCCTTGGATAAATGGTAAGGCATTACCATGACATTAGAGCATTGGCTTAGGGGAAGCAACTTGCTTCCTATTGCCTGGGTAGACCTTATTGTGGAGGAGGACAGGACAATTGGCTTGGGTCTAGCAGACTTCACTCATTTACATAAAGCTTGTATATTTATTTATTAGGATTTGAATTTAAAATTTTTAATTAAATATTATATGTTTAAATTATTAAAATTTAATTTAACTAACAAGTATGAAGTTGATAACATTCTCACACTCAAAAGAAAGGATTTAATGTCTAATATTTATTATTAAGATTTGAATTTAAATTTTTTAATTAAATATTACATGTTTAAATCATTATGAAATTGATAACATTCTCACACTCCAAAAGAAAGGGATTTAATGTCTAATATCTAATTCCATAGAAAGTTGGCCATGGTAGTGCAATCAACATTTACTAGTCAAGCAAAAAAATAACTTCACATGAATTTAAATAAACTAACTTTTTAAATTCATTAAACATATATCATTTACCTATTCTTAATATTTATTTCTTCAATCTTTGTACGTAAGGATTTTTCAATTGCAATGTTAAACACGTATCTCAACAATTTGTTTTTTAACATTTTTTGATAATTATAATATATAATATAAAATTTATTTTATATTGACAAGTTAACTTTTTTTATGACACTAACCTTGAAGCCCTTTGCAGTGTGATGGTAATAAGAAATTCTTATTCTATAGTTGTTAATAAGTCAATATTACTACGTTTATATAAATATTAAATAAGTATTCACCATACCATAGAATAAATATCAAAACTATCCTCAAGATGAGGTAACAACATAGATTTAAATAAACAAACTTCTTAAATTCATTAAACATATATCATTTAGCTATTCTTAGTATTTATGTCTTTAATCTTTATACTTAAGGATTTTTCATTTGCAATGTTAAACACGTATTTCAACCATTTGTTTTTTAATTTTTTTTTATTAGATAATTATGATATATAATAATGTAAATTTTATTTTGTATTGTTAAGTTAATTTTTTAATGATATATTAATTTTAAAGTTTTTTTTGGTAGAGTGATGGTGATAAGAAATTATTCTTTTATAGTTGTTTTATTTTATTTTATTTTATATGGTGGAATCGGTAGCCGTCACGAATTTGTGTAGGTTATCCAAATTTTTATGGTTGTCACAGTATTTTACGTTGTCCGCCCCGAAAGCCGCCACATAGATCTTTGCACAGTCCATCCCTATAACCACCATGCCACAATCATTTTAAACCTTTTATGTCGTTGAAAGCACCAAGAAAGGGATAAGCGTTCTGTCCAACAAGGCCCGGGATTTAAATATTCTATAGTTGTTGATAAGTCAATATTCAGTATATATAAATATCAAATAAGTATTCACCATGCAATAGAATAAATATCAAAACTACCCTTAAGGTGAGGCAACAACGTAGAATACACCTTAGGAAATGAGTAACTCCAAAATATCTTCAGATGATAATGTCACTTAAAGTTAACAAACTTTAGAGATTATCACATAATTCCCTTGATGATATCTTATAACTTTTTGTTGTGATACAATGATATACATACATGTATATTATATTTTTCCTTGTAACCCTAAAGGAGGGTGAGCTCTTTACCTGTTAACTTTGACTAGTCAATACGAAAATCTTATATTATTAGTGAAATATTCCAACCATTCCATAACCCTCATATACAATATAATATTATATACTTGAGTATATTTTTGTGTATTACCTTTAATGTGTTCACTGTTGCAAGTATGAAAATGGTTTAGGCCCAAAAATATCTAGATATTTCTAGGCCCAAGTGTGAACATATTTCCAATTTTGTCGGCACAATGTCGGCAAATTGTTTTAAAATAATCCCTATATTCTCTCCCTATTTTTTTGCCTCCTTATTCCTCCACTTTCCTCTCCCCTCCATGCCTCCCCTATCCCCTTATCCCTCCATGCCTTCCCTTCCCCCTTATCTCTCCACCTTTTCCTCTCCTCCATTTCTTCCTCCTCCTCCTTCCCTATAAATACCCTTAAGCGCCATTGTATTGATTAATTTTGGGGTTGAAAGTTAATAATATTTTATTATTTTATTGATCTACTTGCCTCACTGGTATCAGAGCCGGGCATGTTTTTTGAGGCGTAGACATGGAGGCACGAGAGCCGAGGTCGAGGGCATGGATCTCGAGGTGGACACTGATGTGGATGCTGACTGGGCAGCGACACGTAGTTCGAGGTGGTAGGTGCTGATTGGGCAGGCTGAGCTGGTAGCTTGGGCATGATTCTCGAGGTGCCAGGTGGTGGACACGTGGTAGAGATCTAGCTGGCGAGCTGAGTTGGCAAGGCGACACATGGTGAATTGGTAGCTCCGGGTTGGCGAGTACGAGTGCGACACGTGGCTCGAGTTCGTATGACGAGGTGGCAAAATGAGTGGTTGTCGATTGCCCGAAGGCAATCAAAAACATATGCGCTCGCGCGCATATTTAAATCGTTTCATTGCTTTTGCCCACTGCATGTGGGACTAAAACCTTTTTTTTAAAAAAAGCTACGACATTTTTTGTTTAACTCCCTGTGCTCTCCTTTGTGAACGCATCAGGAGGTGTGGCCTGGCGGTAAAGGCTGCCCGCAAGCAGTGACGAGACCCTGGTTTGAATCCCGTCGGGTGAAGTCTTTTAAAAAAAAAAATTGGGCAAGGTGACTTTAAAACAAAAGCGCCCACAGTTCATTTCAAAGCCACGAGGCGGCGTGTTGGCTGGCGTTAGCTCTAGCTCACGGGAGGTCGTCGGTTCAACTCCCATCCGCTCCGAAAACAAAAAGGTTTCATTTTGTTAAAGTTTTTAAATTTTTTTTAAGGTTTTAATTAAGTTTAATAATTATTTCAATTTTATATTTTTTAATTAGTTTTAAATAAAATTTTTTATTTAAAATTTAATTAAGAATATAAAAGAATATTATTAAATTTTCTTAAAAAACCTTTATAAAAATTTGAAAACTTTAAAAGGGCTATCTTTGTAAAAAGGGGGAGCATAATAGTGACGGGAAGCCTTCCGGAGCGCCCGTTTAGCACTTTTGGAACCCCGTTCAAGGCTAAAAATTTTGTGTAATAGCCTCAACGACTGTAAAAGAGCAAAAATTGTAACCTCAAAAGCTCTAACGAAGTTTTCTTTTTGCCTTGATGAGTAGATGATCAGATCTACCGGATGTTACCATGCTTTGTGCTCTCTACTGCGAAGAGAAACTGCTGAAGCTTTTGATGAACGAGTTCGATGAGATGGACTGCATGTCGTATTCAGTCAGCTATAGAATTCTATTATAGCCCACCAAAGGAATCTAGATTCTGGTTACGAGGCTGACTCAGAAGATAATATATTCGGACAACGAGTGGAGGAGTCCGATTCAGTTGCATTTGAGCCTGAGGAACAATCCAGTGAGAGCTATACCCCTCGCTCTCCAGAGCCAGAGCCAGAGCCTGAGTCAGTAGAACCTGAGCCAGCACAGGCCGAGCCAGTAGCAGCTCCTAAAATTATCGTCATCAGTGACGACGAGGATTCCATTGCAGATAATTTTGGGCCTCCAGTACTGGGCAATCCTCAAGAAGAAGAACAAGAAATCAGTGAGAGAGTTAAGAAATCTAGATTTGATTTGAACTTGTAATTGCTTTGTACTTCCTATTTTTAGTCAAATCAAAGTTTGCTTTCAAATAGTAGAAATGGCTTCAAATTCGAATCTCCCAATTCCTGAATTTAATGGTAGTGATTATGAATACTGGTCAATAAAGATGAAAACTATGTTGATTGGTAAAGGTTTATGGGAAATAGTTGAAGAGGGTTACACAGAACCCTCTCCTACTGACTGGTCTACCTTAAGTGCTACCGATAGAAAAACCAAGAAAGAAGCCCAGAAAAACAATTCCTTTGCCCTATATCATTTACAAGCAGCCCTAGATAAAAGCATATTTCCTAGAATAGCATCTTGTATAACAACTCAAGATGCTTGGAAGGATTTGAAGGAAAGTTTTCAAGGGAGTGATCAAGTGAAGCGGGTCGGGCTTCAAACTCGAAAAGAGATTTTTAAAATCTCAGAATGCAGGAGAATGAGAAAGTAGGAGACTACTGCATGCGAGTCAAAGCCGTAGTAGATAAAATGGTCACTCTAGGTGAAGAAGTTAAACCAGAGGTTGTGGTGAAGAAAGTGTTGCGAACACTTCTTCCTAAGTGGAATCATGTAGCAATCATTATTGAAGAGTCAAAATATTTGATTGCACTTTCCTTTGATGCACTAATTGGTTCTCTTCTTTCACATGAAGAGAGATTGCAGGAATCTCCTTCCACTAGCCATGAAGGTGATGACAAAGCCTTCACTTCACAAGAAGGAAAAGGACAAGGTAGAGGTCGTGGCAGAGGTCAGCACAGAGGTAGAGGTAGGAATAGTCCACGAGGTGGAACTCCTAATAGAGGAGGATCTTCAAACAGAGGTGGAGGTCAGAATAGAGGTGGACAACAGAATAGAGGGAAGCATCCAGGATGAGGAAAAGGAAGTGACAAGTCAAAACAAGCTTGCTACAATTGTGGCAAACTTGGCCACTTCGCTCGTGACTGCTGGTCAAAATATTCACAAGGGAGCAGAAGCCAGAGTAGTCAGTATGGCAATTTTGGAGAAGAGGAAGGGACCTCAAATCTCTTTCTCTCATATGGCAAGTCAGATCAGAACTTGAATGACACCTGGATCTTGGACACTGGGTGTTCAAATCATATGAGTGGCAAAGAAGAACTCTTTGCTACTCTGGATTCTTCCTACAAATCCAACATCAAATTGGGAGATGACAAGTCATTGGTGGTTGAAGGCATTGGAGCCATGGAGGTTCCAACAAAAGAAGGCATGAAACAAGTAAGTGATATCTATTACACACCTCATCTCCAACACAATATTTTAAGTGTTGGTCAAATGTTAGAGAAAAACTATAAGTTGCTATTTGATGAGGGTAAATGTACCATTTTTTATAAGAGTAATAGTGATAGAATCATTACTCAAGTGCCAATGACAAGGAACAGGTTATTTCCTTTAAATTTTGGCCAACCAGGAGGAGATCAGTTAGTAAATGTTGCTATTGCAAATCCAAGTGTGTTGTGGCACTTGAGATACGGTCATTTGAATTCAGCCAGTTTGAAGATGTTAACTTCTCAAGCGATGGTGACCGGACTTCCTAAAGTTCAGGACAATAAGGAATTCTGTGAAGGTTGTGCCTTGGGCAAGCATGCTAGAACCAAATTTCCTCATGGCCAAGCATGGTGGGCTAGTTATCCACTCCAGCTAGTGCATTCGGACATCTGTGGTCCGATGCAGACCAAGAGCATTGGTAATAACTCTTACTTTCTTCTTTTCATTGATGATTTTTCAAGAATGTGCTGGATATATTTTTTGAAGCATAAAGATGAAGCATTTGACTGCTTCGTAGATTTTAAAGCAAGAGTTGAAAATGAGAGTGGATATTTTGTTAAGTGTCTCGGATCAGATAAAGGAGGAGAATACTCCTCTAATGAATTTTTGAATTTTTGTAAAGAACATGGAATAAAGAGGCAGTTCACTACTGCCTATACTCCACAACAGAATGGTGTGGCTGAAAGGAAAAACTGCACCATTGTAGAGATGGCAAGATCTATGCTTCAGATGAAGCATTTGAGCAATATGTATTGGGCAGATGCAGCCAGGACCAGTGTGTATATTTTGAATAGGAGTCCTACTTCAAGTTTGAAAGGGAAAACTCCTTACCAAGCATGGTATGGTAAGAAACCGAATGTCAAGCATTTTAGAGTGTTTGGTTCACTGGCTTACTCACACATTCTTGATGAATAGAGGAAGAAGCTCGATCCTAAGAGTCAAGCATGCATTTTTGTAGGGTACTGTGAGAACACAAAATCTTACAGACTCTACAATCCTAGGACTCGAAAGATAATACTTTCCAGGGATGTGATTTTTGATGAAGGGGGAGAATGGGGAAATCCCCAAATTTATAGTGATGTTGAATCTCATGATGCAGGTTCTTCACAAATTCAACAAGCACCACAAAAAAACAAGAAGTCTCCTCCTCCTCCAAGCCCAAGCAGACATTCGACTTCCAGTTCATCATCATCTTCACCAAGTCCTTCTCCACAAAGGTCAGTTAGTTCCTCACCAATGGATATTGATTCTCCATCTAGAGGTAAGAGAACTCTCCAACATCATCCATCTTATCAGATGTTGGATACAAATTTTCAAAGATGATATACTAGAAGTCAAGCAAGTGAAATGGGTTCAGTTTTGCAAAGACTTGAAAATATGCATTTGTATGGAGATGATGACTCCCAAGAACCTCGGGGAGATGTAGTTAACTATGCCTTGTTAACTAGTGCACAACTTGAACCTTCTAGTTATGAGAAGGCTTGTACTCAAAAGATATGGCAAGATGCCATGAAAGAGGAGATAACCTCTATAAAAAACAATGATACTTGGGAGTTGGTAGAGCTTCCTAAAGGAAAGAAGTGTGTTGGATGTAAGTGGGTCTTCAAGACCAAATTCAATGCTGATGGAAGCATTGAAAGGCACAAAGCAAGATTGGTTGCAAAAGGATTTACACAAAAGTATGGTATTGATTATGAAGAGACATTTGCTCCTGTAGCTCGACAGGAGACCATCAGAATAGTTCTTGCTTTAGCTGCACACAAGAGATGGAAAGTCCAACACATGGATGTGAAAAGTGCCTTTCTCAATGGGTACTTGATAGAAGAAGTATATGTTGAGCAACCACAGGGATTTCAAGAGCAAGGTAAGGAGCACCTTGTTTACAGACTGAAGAAGGCACTCTATGGCCTCAAATAGGCACCACGAGCTTGGTACTCATGCATTGATGGGTACTTCAAATATTTTGGGTTCACCAAAAGCAAAAATGAACCCTCTCTTTACTACCTAAAGCAAGGTAATGACATCCTCATAGTTTGCTTGTATGTGGATGATATCATATTCATGGGTAGTAATAGAAAAGTGAATATGGAGTTCAAACGCTCCATGATGAAGCAGTTTGAGATGAAGGATCTCGGCTTAATGCACTACTTCCTTGGATTGGAAGTTCATCAATCAGATACATGGATCTTCATCTGTCAACATAAGTATGCTCGGGACATGATCAAGAAGTTTGCTATGGAGCATTGCAAACCAGTTGCAACTCTAGTTGGACATGGGATCCAATTAAGCAAAGATGATGGAGCATCAAAAGTTGACGTGACCACTTTCAGGAGCATAGTTGGGAGTTTGATGTTTCTCGCCAACACCAGACCCGATATTCAGTATGTTGTTTCTCTTGTCTCTCGATTTATGGCTAGCCCATATGAGCTGCATTTGTAGGAAGCTAAGAGAATTCTCAGATATGTGAAGGGTACATTAGATTTTGGAATCCAGTACCATAAATGTAACACTATTAAGCTTGTAGGCTTCAGTGATAGTGATTGGGGCAGTAATATTGATGACAGGAAATCAACTTCAGGGAACTATTTTAGTCTGGGATCAGGACTAATAACATGGAGCTCCAAAAAACAAATAGTGGTAGCTTTGTCTTCTATAGAAGCTGAGTATATAGCAGTCACCTATGCTAGTGTAGACACCAAAACATCACCATTCGATTAAGTGACTACAAACACTGATCGCATGCACATACACAGCTTTCAGGGCAGCGTTTAGAGGTCAAATAGTGGTCTTAACCACTCGCACAGCAGTTCGGAAGATCAAAAAATGAGCAGAGCAAAGTCGGTCGTTCTAGAGCCTTTAACAAACTTCTTAGCCTTCTTCAAAGCCTTCCGCGCCAAGCCTTTTGTCAAAAACCAAAGCGGGCCCAAAGTGTCGCGATATCGCGACACTTTGGGCCCCGACCCCAAGCGGGCCCAAAGTGTCGCGATAGACCCAAAGCGGGCCCACAGCGTCGCGATATCGCGACACTTTGGGCCCCGAGCCGACACGTCACCAGTCCATGCAGTCAACTATCCAAAGAACGACCGCCATGTGGCACCCTCTACGTGTCCCTTTTCGAAGAAAACCCCGCGGGTCTGTAGAACGACGGATTCAACGGCGAGCATTAATTAGACGAGCGGTTTCGAAATATCCGATCCGAGGCCATGCCTCATAACTTCCGATGTCAGTGCGAGCCATGCTTAGTAATGACCCGATAAGGATCAAATCTGAGTGGCCCTTACGGATTTAGGGTTTCGAACATTAATGTTCTCAGAGGCCGAACCCTCTATAAAACCGGCTCGATACGTAAAACGAAAGGGGAAGCATTTTCTAGAAAAAGAACGAAGTGCTGTTAAACTAAACACAGTCATTTGAATCTTGCAATTCCGGCAGTGGATTACAATAATCCATCAATTCGACGACAACACGTTATCCGGGACTTTGAGTCAATTCCTAGTGGATTGGCGTCGAAGTCGGATTTTTACAGGGCGGCCCGCTTGGGCATCCCACATATGTTCGTAGTGCTAATTCAATTTATGCTGCTTCGAATGGATTAAAGCCGTTTACGTTTTGTATATGCTGTTTTCAAACGTATTAAAGCAATAGTTTATGTTTTATCATGTTCGAATACTTGCTGTCGTCAAATATGATTAAAATAGTTCATGCTCTATAACATATGTTTTCGAATATGCATGCTATTCTCTGTAACAGTTGCAGGTTTATTTAGAATTGTTTCATTCAAAGCAGCTAATCAGTCTTGTACGTGCATTTCTCACTGCTCTCTACAGTCAAACGTTCTGTCTTCTTGTTGCAGGTGCTATTAACCGTTTATTGTTTCTTTTACAGCAAGAATAGCAGCAAGCAGGGACTCATCATCATTAAACATCAAGCGGCGGCAACACTACAGCCCGTCCGTTTCAAATGTGGGCATGCGAAAAGAGATCACCGTTCATCCGGTGTAACTGAAAATATTTAATTAAAGAGATTTATTGTAACCGAACGAAATTACGTTAATAAAAAGGGTTGTGCTCCTGTTTTTAATTTAATTCTATCCGTGTTATTTTATGCATAAATCTGGTTTTATTTTTATTGCATCTGAACACTGTTTTATTTTTATGCTCACATAGAAAAACATCTAAGGCCACCCTAACCTAAGTCATCTTGGGTCAAGCGACTCGTCGCTTTTCTCACGAAGGTCATCCCCTCATCGATTCGTCGCTTGAGGGGGTAGTCACACTTAGTCACCAATCAACAAGCACACACCCAATCAAGGCAATGACATGCATTCAAAGAATCATTGACAAAGACAATCACGCTCTCGCTTGGGGCAGTAAACAAACAATCATTAAATTGATCAAATACTTGGCATTCCCGAAGCATGAACACAAGGTTCCCTTGTGGATAAAAGGTTGTGCCCTTTGCCTAATCATGACTGATCAATGTCCAAGCTCAAGTCACACCTCACCAAAACAGGTTAACACTTGAAATCAAATTCCTTAGCTCGTCAGAAGCAAGGATTCAAGAATGCATGCCCTTTCCATACTTGGGGCATTAAAAGTTGGTTAGGTTACCAAGAAACCCTAATCATTAGTGCTTTGGTCGTATATTTTTGCTCAGCACTGCGTCACCCGCAGCGCTTCCCAAAAAGGGGCATCTGTAGACACCAAAACAACACCATTCGATTAAGTGACTACAAACACTGATCGCATACACATACACAGCTTTCAGGGCAGCCTTTAGAGGTCAAATAGTGGTCTTAACCACTCGCACAGTAGTTCGGAAGATCAAAAAATGAGCAGAGCAAAGTCGGTCGTTCTAGAGCCTTTAACAAACTTCAAAGCCTTTATCCGCGCCAGGCCTTTTGTCAAAAACCAAGCGGGCCCAAAGTGTCGCGATATCGCGACACTTTGGGCCCCGACCCCAAGCGGGCCCAAAGTGTCGCGATATCGCGACACGTTGGGCCCCGACCCAAAGCGGGCCCAAAGTGTCGCGATATCGCGACACGTTGGGCCCCGACCCTATCGCGACACTTTGGGCCCCGACCCCAAGCGGGCCCAAAGCGTCGCGATATCGCGACACTTTGGGCCCCGACCCCAAGCGGGCCCAAAGCGTCGCGATATCGCGACACTTTGGGCCCCGACCCCAAGCGGGCCCAAAGCGTTGCGATATCGCGACACTTTGGGCCTCGAGCCAAAGCCGGCCCAAAGCGTCGCGATATCGCGACACTTTGGGCCCCGAGCCGACACGTCACCAGTCAAAGGCATGCAGTCAACTATCTAGGGAACGACCGCCACGTGGCACCCTCTACGTGTCCCTTTTCAAAGAAAACCCCGCAGGTCTGTAAAACGGCGGATTTTACAGCGAACATTAATTAGATGAGCGGTTTTAATAAATATCCGATCCGAGGCCACGCCTCATAACTGCGATCTGTCAGTGCGAGCCATGTCCCATAATGGCCCGATAAGGATCAAATCTGAGCGGCCTTACGGATTTAGGGTTTTGAACATTAATGTTCCCAGAGGCCGAACCCTCTATAAATAAAACCGGCTCGATACGTAAAAAAAAACTGCGAAGTATTTTGTTAAGACAACGAAGTGCTGTTAAACTGAATATCCGATTGTATTCATCTGAACTTGCATTTCCCGCATTGGATTACCTTAATCCATCAATTCGACGACGCCTCTTTCCTTTGAGATTTCGGGCCCATTCCCAGTGGATTGGTGCCGAGATCAAGATTTAACGGGAGCGGCCCGCTTGGGCATCCCGCACATGTTTTCGTTAATTTAATATATGCTATTTACGGAAGTTTTAAAATAGCTCGCGTTTATGTTTTAAAATATGCATCTTTCGAATATATTAAAGCTTCAAATATAATTAAAACAGTCTATGGTTCCATGATATATGCTGTTTTCGATTATGTAGGTTGTTTTTCGTGAAAGTTGCGAGGTTACGTAGAACTGTTTTATTCACGTATTTGACCAACCTTCGCATGCATTTTCCATTGCTTCCTAAAGACAGACGTTCTGCTTTCATTTAACAGGTGCTATTAAACGTTGTTATTGTTTCTTTGAATACAGTGAAGAACAACAGCAAGCTAAAATTCATTAAACACCAGCGGCGGCAATACAGTTTGACCCGCCTATTTTGCATGTGGGCATGCGGAAAGAGACTACTGTTCATCGGTTGTAACTGAGGATATGTCATTCGAAAGATTTATTGTAACCGAACGGAATTACGTTAATAAAAAGGGCTGTGCTCCTGTTTTTAATTTAATTCTATCCGTGTTATTTTATGCATAAATCTGGTTTTATTTTTATTACATCTGAACACTGTTTTCTTTATTCCGGAATAAAGAAAACAGTGTTCAGATGTCTTAACGAAACTGTTTTCTCAAAACAAAATACTTCACAGTTTTTTTTACGTATCGAGCCGGTTATATTTATAGAGGGTTCGGCCTCTGGGAACATTAATGTTCGAAACCCTAAATCCGCAAGGGCCGCTCAGATTTGATCCTTATCGGGTCATTACTAAGCATGGCTCGCACTGACATCGAAAGTTATGAGGCATGGCCTCGGATCGGATATTTCGAAATCGCTCGTCTAATTAATGCTCGCCGTTGAATCCGTCGTTCTACAGACCCGCGGGGTTTTCTTCGAAAAGGGACACGTAGAGGGTGCCACGTGGCGGTCGTTCCCTAGATAGTTGACTGCATGCCTTTGACTGGTGACGTGTCGGCTCGGGGCCCAAAGTGTCGCGATATCACGACGCTTTGGGCCGGCTTTGGCTCGGGGCCCAAAGTGTCACGATATCGCGACACCTTGGGCCGGCTTTGGGTCGGGGCCCAAAGTGTCGCGATATCGCGACACTTCGGGCCCGCTTTGGGTCGGGGCCCAAAGTGTCGCGATATCGCGACACTTCGGGCCCGCTTGGGTCGGGGCCCAAAGTGTCGCGATATCGCGACACTTCGGGCCCGCTTTGGGTCGGGGCCCAAAGTGTCGCGATATCGCGACACTTCGGGCCCGCTTTGGGTCGGGGCCCAAAGTGTCGCCCCAAAGTGTCGCGATATCGCGACACTTCGGGCCCGCTTTGGGCGGGGGCCCAAAGTGTCACGATATCGCGACACTTCGGGCCCGCTTTGGGTCGGGGCCCAAAGTGTCACGATATCGCGACACTTCGGGCCCGCTTTGGGTCGGGGCCCAAAGTGTCGCGATATCGCGACACTTCGGGCCCGCTTGAGTCGGGGCCCAAAGTGTCGCGATATCGCGACACTTTGGGTACGCTGGTCGGGAGCCCAAAGTGTCGCGATATCGCGACACTTTGGGCCCGCTAGTCGAGGCCCAAAGTGTCGCGATATCGCGACACTTTGGGCCCGCTTTGGTTTTTGACAAAAGGCTTGGCGCGGAAGGCTTTGAAGAAGGCTAAGAAGTTTGTTAAAGGCTCTAGAACGACCGACTTTGCTCTGCTCATTTTTTGATCTTCCGAACTGCTGTGCGAGTGGTTAAGACCACTATTTGACCTCTAAAGGCTGCCCCGAAAGTCGTGTATGTGCATGCGATCAGTGTTTGTAGTCACTTAATCGAATGGTGCTTGTTTTGGTGTCTACGGATGCCCCTTTTTGGGAAGCGACTGCAGTGACGCAGATGTCGAGCAAAAATATACGACCAAAGCACTAATGATTAGGGTTTCTTGGCAACCTAACCAACTTTTAATGTCCCAAGTATGGAAAGGGCATGCATTCTTGAATCCTTGCTTCTGACGAGCTAAGGAATTTGATTTCAAGTGTTAACCTGTTTTGGTGAGGTGTGACTTGAGCTTGGACATTGATCAATCATGATTAGGCAAAGGGCGCAACCTTTTATCCACAGGGGAACCTTGTGTTCATGCTTTAGGAATGCCAAGTGTTTAATCAGTTTGTGATAATTGCTTGTTTTCTCGCCCCCAAGCAGGAGCGTGATTGTCTTTGTCAATGATTCTTTGAATGCATGTCATTGCCTTGATTGGGTGTGTGCTTGTTGATTGGTGACTAAGTGTGACTACCCCCTCAAGCGACGAATCAATGAGGGAATGACCTTCGTGAGAAAAGCGACAAGTCGCTTGACCCAAGATGACTTAGGTTAGGGTGGCTTTAGATGTTTTTCCATTTGAGCACGTGCAATCTCCCGACATTTGGACCTATTTTTGGTGGGTGTTAACCCTTTTGGTGATGCCATAATGGGGTGAAATCATCAAAAAATCGTCTTCCCGTGGAGCGGTCCAGCTATGATAGCTTTCTTAGGAAAGTAGGAGAATGAGAATTTGAGCCTCGACATCGATTTTCTATGCCAAGAGGTTGAGTGCAAGAGCACTCGTGTCTGGCAATGCTTATTGCTTCTTTGGGCCCCGACACTTTGGGCCCCGACCCCCAGGTGCGAGACGAGTCTCTGCGACCTTATCAAGCATCACCCCCAATGCCTCCTAGACATGAGCAGGAGGCTACTCCTATAAACAATGACGAGTGCCTTCCTCAAGAACCCACTCAGGTTTATGGGCCACCCTTAGAAAGTCACCAAGAAGCCTCCGAGGAATCAGAGCAAAGAGAAGAGCTGGATGAACTGCCCTACCAAGACATGGGGGGTGCTATTCAGCTACCCCTCCATAGGTCCCCAGTTTCTCAACACAAACCAATCAAAGCGGAGGAGCTCAAATCTTTTGATCTATACAAAGAGCTAGAGCACTTAGAGTTAGTGGAGACCAAGATTTTGGAGCTCCCAAGGCCCAACTTACATGAGGCTCTTTTCGAAGAGGATCAACCTCTAACTGTACTCACTGATGATGCAGTCCTCCATATCTCAGAATCTCCAGATCCTGATGAGCTATACACATTGTTCGAAGCTTCTGAGGAATCAGAACAAGAAGAAGAGCTGGATGAACTGCCCTACCAAGACATGGGGGGTGCTATTCAGCTACCCCTCCATAGGTCCCCAGTTCCTCAAAAAAGAACAAACCAAAGAGGAGGAGCTCAAATCCCCTGATACATGCAAAACATTGGAGCACTTAGAGTCGCTGGTGACCAAGATTTTGGAGCTCCCAACGCCCAACTTACATGAGGCTCTTTTCGAAGAGGATCAACCCTTGGTTGTAGGACTACCTAATGATGCAGTCCTCCATATCTCAGAATCTCCAGATTCTGATGAGCTATACACATTGTCCGAAGGTGAGGATGAAACAGAGATAGCCCACAACAATCACATACGACAACATCGACATCCCATAAATATCGATGAAGCATGTCAAATGATAAACATAATACTAGGGCATGAGTGGCGCATAGACCCAGCCTACCAGCATCACATGTCCATCCCACTCCTTGGGGAATGTCGCGAGCAACTTCCACCCAGAGATATCATAGCACCATCAGTGTCGAAGGCAGACCCTGTCTTCCTATCCGTGCATAAGGCCGATCCATTCGTGCCAATTCCTACAGAGCCAGATCCGGTGCACAAAGATTGTCAAGCTGGGGGTACCTCTATTCCCTGAAGAGCAAGTGGATTACACCAAATGCTCCAAAGGTGTTCATAAACCCTTTGGTCAAGCCCAAAAGCTCCAAGGATTATCGCAATCTCTTGGTCAAGCCCAAAAGCTCCAAGGATTATCGTAATCTCTTGGTCACCCCAAAATACTCCAAGGATTATCGCAATCTCTTGGTCACCCCAAAAGCTCCAAGGATTATCGCAATCTCTTGGTCACCCCAAAAGCTCCAAGGATTATCGCAATCGCTTGGTCAATCACACCAAATGCTCCAAGGATTATCGCAATCTCTTGGTCACCCCAAAAGCTCCAAGGATTATCGCAATCTCTTGGTCACCCCAAAATGCTCCAAGGATTATCACAATCTCTTGGTCACCCCAAAAGCTCCAAGGATTATCGCAATCTCTTGGTCACCCCAAAAGCTCCAAGGATTATCGCAATCGCTTGGTCAATCACACCAAATGCTCCAAGGATTATCACAATCTCTTGGTCACCCCAAAAGCTCCAAGGATTATCGCAATCTCTTGGTCACCCCAAAATGCTCCAAGGATTATCGCAATCGCTTGGTCAATCCCCCAAAATGCTCCAAGGATTATCGCAATCGCTTGGTCACCCCAAAAGCTCCAAGGATTCTTGCAATCGCTTGGTCAAACCAAAATGCTCCAAGGATTATCACAATCGCTTGGTCAATCCCAAAATGCTCCAAGGATTATCACAATCGCTTGGTCAATCCCAAATGCTCCAAGGATTATCACAATCGCTTGGTCAAACCAAAATGCTCCAAGGATTATCACAATCGCTTGGTCAATCCCAAAACGCTCCAAGGATTTCCACAATCACTTGGTCAAAAATCATGAAAATTCAAAAACAACAAAAATCACCAAAAACAACAAAAAATTTGCATCTCATTTCTAGGCATATTCAAATTCATCAAATAGACAGTTCTTCTAATAATTCATCTTCATATTCACCAAAATCAATCCATCAAAAATACAAAAATACATAGCTGCATCCAAGCATTGCATCCATACATTGTATATTCATGGTCGTATAGGTCAAAGGCACCATAGGCTGTCATGGTTCTACTAGTCCATCTTGTTCCACACTGTTCCATTTTACAAAAACAGCAAAACATCATGCACTTTACCACACCAGAGTCAGTGGTCTTTTAATGTATCAAGATTTTTTCGTGATCCAGTCATCATTTTTCTCTTTAGCAATGAAATGTATCAAGTCAAACAGATTTTACGAAGGTAGAGTTGCACTTGCAATACACCTTGTTACGTAACATCCCAACACAAATTAAAACACATAAAAATTCTCGAGTTGTGTGAACGAAGGATGAAACCTGCACAGTAATCCAGGTTACCATAAGCGAAACGGTTATCTTGCTCATCCCCCTGTGCGAATGACCCCAAGAATGCTGAGAGTTGGCAAAAGGACAAACGTCCTCCCTACCCAATTCCCTAAGAATCCCACAGTTGCAAAAACGTCAAAAATTTACAAAATGTCAAAACTTCAAAATTTGACACCCCACAAAGGCACATCTCAAAAAGCATAAAGAATAGTGATTATCGTCACTCCATATCCCTTGCTCAAGAGAAAAGAAAAACAAATCAAAATAAACAGTGATCTCATCGCTACAATGAGCAAGTATCCCAATAAAATTGAAAAAAAGAAGGGAGTTGACCTTGAATCCCTGGAACTCTCAGCATTCCGATAGGTCATGAGGCAAGCCTCAGTACCGGTTTGGTTGATAGCCTATCGGTCACTGGTGGTAAACTTCTCGCATGACGATATATCTGTCACATTAACTTATGTACAAATCAATGTTTGCATGTGTATGAGCTAGCTTGTGGTATCCTGGAGAACACCGCAGATTAATCTAACTACATACAACAAAGGAGTTAGTGGAGCTAATTAGGTGATCCTCAGTACAGGTTCGGTTGAAAGCCCATCTGGCACTGGCGATATCCTGACAAATACCACATAAATGAACTCAATTGCACACACAGGGATGTGAAATAACTTGGCTAAAAACAAGTCCGATTCATACCTTGTTCAAAAGTCTTGTAAGATAAAGTACAGTCATGGCTAGCGAGTTAAAGCTGTCTAAGTCTCAGAAAACCTTTGCTACATTGCTAAACCAATTACACTACTTTTCATCCTTGCAATACCATCAGAAAATACAAGAAAAGACACACCACATTTGTACATAGCAAAGTAATGGAGTTCTAAACAGTCTATGGTGCCATAACCAAATATCACCAAGTCCATACATCCATTTCATTTCTGCATATCACATGCATTTGCATCCATCATGCATCCATCAAAATAAATCAACATACAACATCGGTAATTATCATACCATATGCATCCATCAATATAAAGTAGCATGCACCCATCAACATAAATCATTGTGCATAAAATCATGACATCTATGTAAAGAAAGAAAATCAAAACAACAAAAACATCACAAAAATGCAACACAAAAAGAAGCAATAAGCATTGCCAGACACGAGTGCTCTTGCACTCAACCTCTTGGCATAGAAAATCGATTTCGGGGCTCAAATTCTCATTCTCCTACTTTCCTAAGAAAGCTATCATAGCTGGACCGCTCCACGGGAAGACGGGTTTTTGATGATTTCACCCCATTATGGCATCACCAAAAGGGTTAACACCCACCAAAAATAGGTCCAAATGTCGGGAGATTGTACGTGCTCAAATGGAAAAACATCTAAAGCCACCCTAACCTAAGTCATCTTGGGTCAAGCGACTCGTCGCTTTTCTCACGAAGGTCATTCCCTCATCGATTCGTCGCTTGAGGGGGTAGTCACACTTAGTCACCAATCAACAAGCACACACCCAATCAAGGCAATGACATGCATTCAAATAATCATTGACAAAGACAATCACGCTCCTGCTTGGGGCAGCAAATAAGCAATTATCACAAACTGATTAAACACTTGGCATTCCCGAAGCATGAACACAAGGTTCCCCTGTGGATAAAAGGTTGCGCCCTTTGCCTAATCATGATCGATCAATGTCCAAGCTCAAGTCACACCTCACCAAAATAGGTTAACACTTGAAATCAAATTCCTTAGCTCGTCAGAAGCAAGGATTCAAGAATGCATGCCCTTTCCATACTTGGGACATTAAAAGTTGGTTAGGTTGCCAAGAAACCCTAATCATTAGTGCTTTGGTCGTATATTTTTGCTCAGCACTGCATCACCCGTAGTGCTTCCCAAAAAGGGGCATCTGTAGACACCAAAACAACACCATTCGATTAAGTGACTACAAACACTGATCACATGCACATACACAGCTTTCAGGGCAGCCTTTAGAGGTCAAATAGTGGTCTTAACCACTCGCACAGCAGTTCGGAAGATCGAGAAAATGAGCAGAGCAAAGTCGGTCGTTCTAGAGCCTTTAACAAACTTCTTAGCCTTCTTCAAAGCCTTCCGCGCCAAGCCTTTTGTCAAAACCCAAAACGGGCCCAAAGTGTCGCGATATCGCGACACTTTGGGCCCCGACCCAAAGCGGGCCCAAAGTGTCGCGATATCGCGACACTTTGGGCCCCGACCCAAAGCGTACCCAAAGTGTCGCGATATCGCGACACTTGGGGCCCCGACCCAAAGCCGGCCCAAAGCGTCGCGATATTGCGACACTTTGGGCCCCGAGCCGACACGTCACCAGTCCATGCAGTCAACTATCCAAAGAACGATCGCCACATGGCACCCTCTACGTGTCCCTTTTCGAAGAAAACCTCGCGGGTCTGTAGAACGACGGATTCAACGACGAGCATTAATTAGACGAGCGGTTTCGAAATATCCGATCCGAGGCCATGCCTCATAAATTTTGATGTCAGTGCGAGCCATGCTTAGTAATGACCCGATAAGGATCAAATCTGAGCGGCCCTTACGGATTTAGGGTTTCGAACATTAATGTTCTCAGAGGCCGAACCCTCTATAAAACCGGCTCGATACGTAAAACGAAAGGGGAAGCATTTTTTGGAAAAAGAACGAAGTGCTGTTAAACTAAACACAGTCATTTGAATCTTGCAATTCCGACAGTGGATTACAATAATCCATTAATTCGACGACAACACGTTATCCGGGACTTTGAGTCAATTCCTAGTGGATTGGCGTCGAAGTCGGATTTTTACAGGGCGGCCCGCTTGGGCATCCCACATATGTTCGTAGTGCTAATTCAATTCATGCTGCTTCGAATGGATTAAAGCCGTTTACGTTTTGTATATGCTGTTTTCAAACGTATTAAAGCAATAGTTTATGTTTTATCATGTTCGAATACTTGCTGTCGTCAAATATGATTAAAATAGTTCATGCTCTATAACATATGTTTTCGAATATGCATGCTATTCTCTGTAACAGTTGCAGGTTTATTTAGAATTGTTTCATTCAAAGCAGCTAATCAGTCTTGTACGTGCATTTCTCACTGCTCTCTACAGTCAAACGTTCTGTCTTCTAGTTGCAGGTGCTATTAACCGTTTACTGTTTCTTTTACAGCAAGAACAGCAGCAAGCAGGGACTCATCATCATTAAACATCAAGCGGCGGCAACACTACAGCCCGCCCATTTATCATGTGGGCATGCGAAAAGAGATCACCGTTCATCCGGTGTAACTGAGAATATTTCATTAAAAAGATTTATTGTAACCGAACGGAATTACGTTAATAAAAAGGGCTGTGCTCCTGTTTTTAATTTAATTCTATCCGTGTTATTTTATGCATAAATCTGGTTTTATTTTTATTGCATCTGAACACTATTTTCTTTATTCCGGAATCTCATGCTTTCAGCTAGTACTCAAGCCCTATGGCTAAGAAAAGTGTTAGAAGAGATTTGAGGGCAACAAAGTGGTTCAACCAGAGTCTACTGCAATAACATAAGTGCCATTCAGTTGGCATACAATCCGATCCACCATAGTAGAATGAAGCATTTTGATATGAAGTACCACTTCATCCAAGATATGGTGGAACATGAAATTGTTGAGCTTAAATTTTACCACACTTTGGAGAATGTTGCAGATATCTTTACCAAAGTGATGGCTAAAGCTCAATTTATAAAGTTGAGAGACTGTGTAGTCAGTTCTCTCAACTTTAAGGGGGAGAATGTTGCAAGTATGAAAATGGTTTAGGCCCAAAAATATCTAGATATTTCTAGGCCCAAGTGTGAACATATTTTCAATTTTATTGGCACAATGTCAAAAAATTATTTTAAAATAATCCCTATATTCTCTCCCTATTTTTCTGCCTCCTTATTACTTCGCTTTCCCCGTTCCCTCCACGCCTCACCTATCCCCTTATCCCTCCATGCCTTCCCTTCCCCATTATCTCTCCACCTTTTCCTCTCCTCCATTTCTTCCTCCTACTCCTTCCCTATAAATACCATTTAGCGCTATTGTATTCATTAATTTTGGGGTTGAAAGTTAATAATATTTTATTATTTTATTGATCTACTTGCCTCATTCACCCTAAGAATAAACCAAATAATATGATCTTCAACATTATGTTGATAAGTTGCAAGCTTGATTGTCTAATCATCCATACAAAATCTTCATTGTATGATGCAATGCTTTTTTTACACCACTCTAATGTTTATAGTTGCTCTTTTGATTATATGTATGGTCGTATCTATTGTTTTGGTCATTCAATATCAATCCTTAATAATTGTTTCTCTAGTTTCAAAGAGGCCCATAATAGTTGATCATCTAGCTCCAAGTAGCTTCATAATAGTTGTAACTCAATTCATAGTGTCACCATAGTTTTGGCTCTTTTAATGCTCCATGTTAGACCTACATGATTGTTGCCTTTTATGGTGATGTGGATGTTAAGATGGCACAACATTAATCACTTGTTATTTCTCTCTTTCCCTTTTTCTAGTTTGGTAAATATCATAGAGGTAGGGGAGGCATCCAACTTAGTTGCTATGATCATAGGGTATCTCTTTCATCAAGTTTTTTGAGGACTTGCACCTAGCCACAATTATTTATATATACATTGTACACAACTTGGATGTTGTGGTTTATGTGATCAACATGTTCAAGCATTCACAGTAGTCCACTTTCACACATTACTTGGGAATTGAACCCAAATATCTGAGCCCATTTATTTAAATACTTGGATCACATCTAGATATCTTGTTCTTTCTTTGAATCTTCAACCTTTTGTTATAAATTGTTATCTTCCATTCACTTCTCAATTTCTTTTTCATATCCTTGAGGTTTCTTCTAGTGATTTTATTTGGGTTCTTTTTAGGATTTTTTTGATTCTTTGTTAGTTCCTCTATTCTTTTGTAAATACTTCTTTTTTGCTTCTCATTTGATCTATTTTTTAAAACCAATTATGTGGGATTGAAACAGGACCCACCCATATTACATTACGATTACATATTGGTATTACAACTTGGCTACTATGATGCATGTATCGCTTGGCAAGACTTGAACCTAGGTGTCCTTGCAAGTCGAGAAATCTAACTAGTTGAACTAATGACATTTGATCCATTTTTATGCTTTTAACCTTATTAGACCCTCTAAAACTAATGTTATATTGGGTAAGGGTTAAGTAACTGTTAGGATATTTTCTTACATTATTTTTAGTATTATAATTAGGTCATGCATATTTAGATGATTAGGTCATCTATTTTTAGATGCATGATTATTTTAATGTTTCTTGCATGCAATGATCTCTGATGTGGAACCAAAACCAAACTGGCCAAATGTTTTTTTGCTCAATAGGTGCTTAAATAACACTTATACAACCATCATATTCTCAAAATAGAAGATGCTAACAAGAAAACTATGACTAAGCTAATCAAAACCAATTTGCTAACTCTAAGAAGATAACAAATCAAACCTAATGACTATGACATTTACAAGTTGGAATAAGATTTGCAATTATTCTAACTTAGACTTAGGACTTTAGAATTTTAGGAAATAAATCTAATTCTATGCCAAAATGATGCCCACATCATACCTTCCCATCATTGAAGCATTGGACTCTAATGCTTTTATAATAGAAGTGAGAGGTCGAGACACCAAATGCTGAAAACAGAGCAACAAAATTCAATAACAAGATCATTGAGACCATGAGGTGTAGATGTTGAGATACATTATTGGGGCATAACTTCGTTGTCAATCTATGAAGAAACTTGATCAAGTAATGATGAGGTACCAATAGGTTGTTGTGGAATCTGTGAAGTTTGTTGTACAATAGGAACCTATGAAGACAACAATGAAGAAGGTCGCTCGAAAACTAGAGGAAGAATAATAGTAGCAGGAGCAGCAATAGGAAGTGAAGGTGAAGAAGAAATTGCCTCCTTGGGAGAAGGTGATGCAACAGAAGCAGGTGTGTCTTAAGGCCGATTGAAGACTAATGCTATCTTTTGTGACTGATGGGAGGAAAGCATAAGTGTGGAATGTGGCAGGTTATGAATAAAAAATTGCTTATTCTTATGATGCAAAATATAGATTTGATGGTATGCATCATATAGAGCCCTTTTATCAAATTGATAGAGATGGTCAATAATAAGACCACAATAGTCCATTAGAGTCACATTGCAAGTGACTCGATCCACATAATGCGAGCCCAAAGCAAAGGACATATTCCAAGTGTTTATGATGTATGAGGTAGAACCCATATCATTCCATCCCAATGGATAAGGACAAGGATGTGGATTTATAGATAGTTTAAGCCTATCGACAACATATTGTGCATTCAGATTTGTTTGTGATACATTGTCGATAATACAATTCACAAAAAAATTGAGTGAGATGGGCTTTCATGACAAACAAACTATCACAACCACCTTTATGATGCATCAAGGTAACATTATTCAATTTACACTGTAACTCAACATATTTCTTGCTTCTCCCATTACCTCAAGGGGACCCTCATGGGGTTCCTCATTTTGAGATTTCATAATTAAGTTCTTCCTTTTCCTAAAACACTCAGATTCTAAGTGTCCTTTTCTTTCACAATGTTTACAATATTTCCTTGCATTAAAATTAGGAAATGAGGAGGAAGAAGAAGGAGAAGAGGAAGGCATATTTGCCTTAGACGACTACTGTTGATTTGAATATCGATAAGCTCCCTTTGACTAAGTGGCTAACTTCTCTTCTACCAACTAGGCATGGTTGAACATTGCATCCAAAGTTTCCAAGGGAGTATATTTCAACTCCCTATACAATGATTCAAGAAGTCCACTAGTAAACTTGATGATAAGGGATTTTGCGGGATCTTTCACATGAAGCAAAATCCTTAGCTTGTTGAATTGGAAGATAATCCTAAATAGACATATTAGGAGTTTGTCATAATTTGTACCAATTGACATTGAGTTATATTCCATAGTTAAAAGGATAAAATGCATCCTTCAAAGCTTGAATTAACTATTCCCAAGTGGTAAGGGGATTTTGGTTTTCCTGTATATCCATAATTACTTTGCAAATCTGGTTAGCTTAAGTTTAGCAAATAGCACTTTTTATTATCAGGAATATCTGAATAGGAGAACCAAGTCTCCATGTCCAATATCCAGTTATTTAGGACACCTATATTCTGAGACCTATCATAAGTGTGGACATCACATTTTGCTTTAATCTCGGTATCATTGTTGTAGATTTTAACTTTAGGAGCACTTTGAGTTGTAGTTTCTTGGAATTTATCTGCTAAAAGACTAACTACTATTGCCAAAGCAGTCATTTGGCTTGCTAAATCGATTGCCACTTGAGATTTAGTATAAGACAAAACTTTTACAAAATATTAGCCTCTCCTAGGCTAATACAAAAATTAGCTTGGACAAAGGATCACTAAATGTCAAGCACATACAAAAGTAAAGTCAAAGAGTTACAACAATTTAGCCTCTCCTAGGCTAATACAAGAGTGGATAGAAAAGAAGTGCAACTATGATCCTATCAAGCAGACGCCTTTAAAAGATCTAAACAAGATCTTTGAGGCTTACGATATTTCCATTTACAATGGAATTTCCTCCTCTCACTTTGATTCATATGCCTAAGCAAAAGAAAATTTCCAACACTACTTCATTGAGTTTCAAAGGTAGAGTTGCAAAAATAAAAAAAAATGTAACTGTTTATGGCATCAAATTAGTAATATTTTTGAACTATTTAATTAAAATTAAAAAATATAACTGAGTTACAAAGGTAGAGTTGCAATATATATATATATATATATATATATATATATATATATATATATATATATATATATATATATATATATATTTATATATAAATGTTTATGGCATAAAATTAATATTTTTGAAAGAAGTGCAACTATGTTAAAAATATAACTATTTATGACATAAAATAAGTAATATTTTTGAACTAATTAATTAGAATTAAAATATAACTGACTTACAAAAGATAGAGTTGCAAAAAAATTATAATTGTTTGTGGCATAAAATCAGTATTAATTTTGAAAGAAGTGCAACTATGATCCTATCAAACAGATGCCTTTAAAAGATCGATACAAAAATTTTGAGACTTACAATCTTGCCATTTACAATGAAATTTCCTCTTCTCAATTTGATTCCTATGCCCAAGCAAAAGAAAAATTCTACCTCTACCAAGTAGATTCACTAAATAATAAAGGTAGAGTTGCAAAAGTTAAAAAAAAAAAATATAACTGTTTATGACATAAAATCAGTAATTTTTTTTAACTAATTAATTAAAATTAAAAAGTATAATTGTGTTATAAAGGTAGAGTTGCAAAAAAAAAATATAACCGCTTATGACATAAAATCGCTAATATTTTTGAAAGAGGTGCAACTAATATGTAAAAAATTAATTAAAACTAAAAAGTATAATTGAGTTATAAAGGTAAGTTGCAAAAAAAAAAATATAACCGCTTATGACATAAAATCACTAATATGCCTATGCAAAAGAAAATTTCCACCTCTACTTCATTAAGTTTCAAAGGTAGAGTTGCAAAAATTAAAAAAAATGTAACTGTTTATGGCACGAAATTAGTAATATTTTTGAACTATTTAAATAAAATAAAAAATATAACTGAGTTACAAAGGTAGAGTTGCAAAATATATATATTTATATATAACTGTTTATGGCATAAAATTAATATTTTTGAAAGAAGTGCAACTATGTTAAAAATATAACTGTTTATGGCATAAAATAAGTAATAGTTTTGAACTAATTAATTAGAATTAAAATATAACTGAGTTACAAAAGATAAAGTTGCAAAAAAATTATAATTGTTTTTGGCATAAAATTAGTATTAATTTTGAAAGAAGTGCAACTATGATCCTATCAAAAAGATGCCTTTAAAAGATCAAAACAAGATTTTTGAGGCTTACAATCTTACCATTTACAATGAAATTTCCTCTTCCCAATTTGATTCCTATGCCCAAGAAAAAGAAAAATTCTACCTCTACCAAATAGATTCACTAAATAATAAAGGTAGAGTTGCCAAAAAAAAAAAAAAATATAACTGTTTATGGCATAAAATCAGTAATTTTTTTAAGTAATTAATTAAAATTAAAAAATATAATTGAGTTATATAGGTAGAGTTGCAAAAAAAAAATATAACCGCTTATGACATAAAACGGCTAATATTTTTGAAAGAGGTGCAACTAATATGTAAAAAATTAATTAAAATTAAAAAGTATATAATTTAGTTATAAAGGTAGAGTTGCAAAAAAAAAAATATAACCGCTTATGATATAAAATCACTAATATGCCTAAGCAAAAGAAAATTTCCACCTCTACTTCATTGAGTTTCAAAGATAGAGTTGCAAAAATAAAAAAAAATATAACTATTTATGGCATAAAATTAGTAATATTTTTGAAATATTTAATTAAAATTAAAAAATATAACTGAGTTACAAAGGTAGAGTTGCAAAATATATAATTATATATAACTGTTTATGGCATAAAATTAATATTTTTGAAAGAAGTGCAACTATGTTAAAAATATAACTGTTTATGGCATAAAATAAGTAATATTTTTGAGCTAATTAATTAGAATTAAAATATAATTGAGTTACAAAAGATAGAGTTGCAAAAAAATTATAATTGTTTTTGACATTAAATCAGTATTAATTTTGAAATAAGTGCAACTATGATCTTATCAAACAGGCGCTTTTAAAAGATCGAAACAAGATTTTTGAGGCTTACCATCTTGCCATTTACAATGAAATTTCCTCTTCTCAATTTGATTCCTATTCCCAAGCAAAAGAAAAATTCTACCTCTACCAAGTAGATTCACTAAATAATAAAGGTAGAGTTGCAAAAGTAAAAAAAAAAAAATATAACTGTTTATGACATTAAATCAGTAATTTTTTAAAACTAATTAATTAAAATTAAAAAGTATAATTGACTTATAAAGATAGAGTTGCAAAAAAAAAAATATAACCACTTATGACATAAAATCACTAATATTTTTGAAAGAGGTGAAACTAATATGTAAAAAATTAATTAAAATTAAAAAGTATAATTGAGTTATAAAGGTAGAGTTGCAAAAAAAAAAAATATAACCGCTTATGACATAAAATCACTAATATGTCTAAGCAAAAGAAAATTTCCACCTCTACTTCATTGAGTTTCAAAGGTAGAGTTGCAAAAAAAAAAAAAAATGTAACTGTTTATGGCATAAAATTAGTAATGTTTTTGAAATATTCAATTAAAATTAAAAAATATAACTGAGTTACAAAGGTAGAGTTGCAAAATATATATATTTATATATAACTGTTTATGGCATAAAATTAATATTTTTGGAAGAAGTGCAACTATGTTAAAAATATTACTGTTTATGGCATAAAATAAGTAAAATTTTTGAACTAATTAATTAGAATTAAAATGTAATTACAAAAGATAGAGTTGCAAAAAGATTATAATTGTTTTTGGCATAAAATTAGTATTAATTTTGAAAGAAGTGCAACTATGATCCTGTCAAACATATGTCTTTAAAAGATCGAAACAAGATTTTTGAGGCTTACAATCTTGCCATTTACAATGACATTTCCTCTTCTCAATTTGATTCCTATGCCCAAGCAAAAGAAAAATTCTACCTCTACCAAGTAGATTCACTAAATAATAAAGGTAGAGTTGCAAAAGTAAAAAAAAAAAAATATAACTATTTATGGCATAAAATCAGTAATTTTTCTTAACCAATTAATTAAAATTAAAAAATATAATTGAGTTATAAAGGTAGAGCACCCAGTGTTGTAGGTGAGTTGGAGAGGAGAGGGCAATCCTCCAAGGGAGGTCCGAGGTTCGAATCTCCACCCTACCAAAAAGCTGAATTGGGTACCCAAAATCCAATTGATAATGTTGGTGCGGGCAGGGTCGGGTGTGACCCCCGGGTGACTTTGACGGTGTAGAACCTCCTGTTCGTGGTCTCTTAGACCAAGGCGGCCCCTCAAGGGGTTTTTCGCTTAAAAAAAAAAATGCTATAAAGGTAGTGTTGTAAAAAAAATATATAACCGCTTATGACATAAAATGGCTAATATTTTTGAAAGAGGTGCAACTAAAGGTAGAGTTGCAAAAGTATAATCGAGTTATAAAGGTAGAGTTGCAAAAAAAAAATATAACCGCTTATGACATAAAATCACTAATATGCCTAAGCAAAAGAAAATTTCCACCTCTACTTCATTGAGTTTCAAAGATAGAGTTGCAAAAATAAAAAAAAATATAACTGTTTATGGCATAAAATTAGTAATATTTTTGAAATATTTAATTAAAATTAAAAATTATAACTGAGTTACAAAGGTAGAGTTGCAAAATATATATATATATATATATATATATATATATATATAATCGTTTATTGCATAAAATTAATATTTTTGGAAGAAATGCAACTATGTTAAAAATATAACTCTTTCTGGCATAAAATAAGTAATATTTTTGAACTAATTAATTAGAATTAAAATGTAACTGAGTTACAAAAGATAGAGTTGCAAAAATATTATAATTATTTTTGGCATAAAATCAGTATTAATTTTGAAAGAAGTTCAACTATGATCCTATCAAACAGATGCCTTTAAAATATCGAAACAAGATTTTTGAGGCTTACAATCTTGCCATTTACAATGAAATTTCCTCTTCTCAATTTGATTCCTATGCCCAAGCAAAAGAAAAATTCTACCTCTACCAAGTAGATTCACTAAATAATAAAGGTAGAGTTGCAAAAGTAAAAAAAAAAAATAACTGTTATTGTATAAAATCAGTAATTTTTTTTAACTAATTAATTAAAATTAAAAAGTATAATTGAGTTATAAAGATAGAGTTGCAAAAAAAAAAATATAACCGCTTATGACATAAAATCACTAATATTTTTGAAAGAGGTGCAACTAATATGTAAAAAAAAATTAAAATTAAAAAGTATAATTGAGTTATAAAGGTAGAGTTGCAAAAAAAAAAATATAACCGCTTATGACATAAAATCACAAATATGCCTAAGCAAAAGAAAATTTTCACCTCTACTTCATTGAGTTTCAAAGGTAGAGTTGCAAAAATTAACAAAAATGTAACTATTTATGGCATAAAATTAGTAATAGTTTTGAACTTTTTAATTAAAATTAAAAAATATAACTGAGTTACAAAGGTAGAGTTGCAAAATATATATATTTATATATAACTATTTATGACATAAAATTAATGTTTTTTAAAGAAGTGCAACTATGTTAAAAATATAACTGTTTATGGCATAAAATAAGTAATATTTTTGAACTGATTAATTAGAATGAAAATATAACTGAGTTACAAAAGATAGAGTTGCAAAAAAATTATAATTGTTTTTGGCGTAAAATCAATATTAATTTTGAAATAAGTGCAACTATGATCCTATCAAACAAATGCCTTTAAAATATCGAAACAAGATTTTTGAGGCTTACAATCTTACCATTTACAATGAAATTTCCTCTTCTCAATTTGATTCCTATGCCCAAACAAAAGAAAAATTCTACCTCTACCAAGTAGATTCACTAAATAATAAAGGTAGAGTTGCAAAAGTAAAAAAAAAAAAAAAAAAATTGTTTATGGCATAAAATCAGTAAATTTTTTTAACTAATTAATTAAAATTAAAAAGTATAATTGAATTATAAAGGTAGAGTTGCAAAAAAAAAAAATATAACCGCTTATGACATAAAATCACTAATATTTTTGAAAGAGGTGCAACTAATATGTAAACAATTAATTAAAATTAAAAAGTAAAATTGAGTTATAAAGGTAGAGTTGCAAAAAAAAAATATAACCGCTTATAACATAAAATCACTAATATGCCTAAGCAAAAGAAAATTTCCGCCTCTACTTCATTGAGTTTCAAAGGTATAGTTGCAAAAATTAAAAAAAATGTAACTGTTTATGGCATAAAATTAGTAATATTTTTGAACTATTTAATTAAAATTAAAAAATATAACTGAGTTACAAAGGTAGAGTTGCAAAATATATATATTTATATATAACTGTTTATGGCATAAAATTAATGTTTTTGAAAGAAGTGCAACTATGTTAAAAATATAACTGTTTATGGCATAAAATAAGTAATATTTTTTACTAATTAATTAGAATTAAAATATAACTGAGTTACAAAAGATAGAGTTGCAAAAAATTTATAATTGTTTTTGGCATAAAATCAGTATTAATTTTGAAAGAAGTGCAACTATGATCATATCAAACAGATGCCTCTAAAGGATCGAAACAAGATTTTTGAGGCTTACAATCTTGCCATTTACAATGAAATTTCCTCTTCTCAATTTGATTCCTATGCCCAAGAAAAAGAAAAATTCTACCTCTACCAAGTAGATTTACTAAATAATAAAGTTAGAGTTGCAAAAGTAAAAAAAAAAATATAACTATTTATGGCATAAAATCAGTAAATTTTTTTAACTAATTAATTAAAATTAAAAATTATAATTGAGTTATAAATGTAGAGTTGCAAAAAAATAAATATAACTGCTTATGACATAAAATCACTAATATTTTTGAAAGACGTGCAACTAATATGTAAAAAATTAATTAAAATTAAAAAGCATAATTGAGTTATAAAGGTAGAGTTGCAAAAAAAAAAAATATAACCGCTTATGACATAAAATCACTAATATTACTAAGCAAAAGAAAATTTCCACCTCTACTTCATTGAGTTTCAAAGGTAGAGTTGCAAAAATTAAAAAAAATGTAACTCTTTATGGCATAAAATTAGTAATATTTTTGAACTATTTAAATGAAATTAAAAAATATAATTGAGTTACAAAGGTAGAGTTGCAAAATATATATTTATATATAACTGTTTATGACATAAAATTAATATCTTTGAAAGAAGTGCAACTATGTTAAAAATATAACTGTTTATGGCATAAAATAAGTAATATTTTTGAACTAATTAATTAGAATTAAAATATAATTAAGTTACAAAAGATAGAGTTGCAAAAAAAATATAATTGTTTTTGGCATAAAATCAGTATTAATTTTGAAATAAGTGCAACTATGATCTTATCAAACAGATGCCTTTAAAAGATCGAAACAAGATTTTTGAGGCTTACAATCTTGCCATTTACAATTAAATTTCCTCTTCTCAATTTTATTCCTATGCCCAAGCAAAAGAAAAATTCTACCTCTACCAAGTAGATTCACTAAATAATAAAGGTAGAGTTGCAAAAGTAAAAAAAAAATATAACTGTTTATGGCATTAAATCAATAATTTTTTTTAACTAAATAACTAAAATTAAAAATTATAATTGAGTTATAAAGTTAGAGTTGCTAAAAAAAAAATATAACCGCTTATGACATAAAATCACTAATATTTTGGAAAGAGGTGCAACTAATATGTAAAAAATTAATTAAAATTAAAAAGTAAAATTGAGTTATAAAGGTAGAGTTGCAAAAAAAAAAAAATATAACCGCTAATGACATAAAATCACTAATATGCCTAAGCAAAAGAAAATTTCCACCTCTACTTCATTGAGTTTCAAATGTAGGGTTGCAAAAATTAAAAAAAAATGTAACTGTTTATGGCATAAAATTAGTAATATTTTTGATCTATTTAATTAAAATAAAAAAATATAACTGAGTTACAAAGGTAGAGTTGCAAAATATATATATTTATATATAACTGTTTATGGCATAAAATTAATATTAATATATAACTGAGTTACAAAAGATAGAGTTACAAAAAAATTATAATTGTTTTTGACATAAAATCAGTATTAATTTTGAAAGAAGTGCAACTATGATCCTATCAAACAGATGCCTTTAAAAGATCGAAACAAGGTTTTTGAGGTTTACAATCTTGCCATTTACAATGAAATTTCCTCTTCTCAATTTGATTCCTATGCCCAAGCAAAAGAAAAATTCTACCTCTACCAAGTAGATTCACTAAATAATAAAGGTAGAGTTGCAAAAGTAAAAAAAAAAAAAATATAACTGTTTATTCCATAAAATCAGTAATTTTTTTTAACTAATTAATTAAAATTAAAAAGTATAATTGAGTTATAAAGATAGAGTTGTAAAAAAAAAATATAACCGCTTATGACATAAAATCACTAATATTTTTGAAAGAGGTGCAACTAATATGTAAAAAAATAATTAAAATTGAAAAGTATAATTGAGTTATAAAGGTAGAGTTGCAAAAAAAAAAAATATAACCGCTTATGACATAAAATCACTAATATGCCTAAGCAAAAGAAAATTTCCACCTCTACTTCATTGAGTTTCAAAGGTAGAGTTGCAAAAATAAAAAAAAATGTAACTGTTTATGGCATAAAATATGTAATATTTTTGAACTATTTAATTAAAATTAAAAAATATAACTGAGTTACAAAGGTAGAATTGCAAAATATATATATTTATATATAACTGTTTATGGCATAAAATTAATGTTTTTTAAAGAAGTGCAACTATGTTTTTTTTTTTTTTTTTTTGTGGAAAACATCCCAAAAGGGATGCCACTTTCGGGTAAGACCCAAGGAGGCAGGGGTATCCATTCCACAAAAAATGCCCAGGACTCGGACCTGGCCTACCACCTTTGACATACTCAAGGAGCAAACAAACACACAAAACCAAATTTAAAAATGAAAATAACAACAAAAATAATAAAATAAAATAAAAAACATGCTCCTTGAGTGTGTCAAAACCAAAAGCACAACCAAACACGCACAATAAGATAAAAGAAACCACAACACAAACCACATAGAAAAACACAAGAACCACATAACAAAACACAAACAAGACAAAAACAACAGAACACTACAAAGACATAACCCAAAAAAACATGAAAAATAAACACAACCAAAACCTAAAAAATAAAATAAATAAAATAAAAATAAAAACAACCAACAACAGACAATAAAAAAAAACAAAAAACATAGAAAACACTCACACATAAAAAAATGAAATAACACAAACAAAGAGAAACCCAAGAACAAGAACGAAAAAAACACAAGAACAATAACAATAAACATAAAAAAAAAAACAAAACAACAAAAACACAAGAACAACAAAAAACAACACAAAGAACACAAAAACAAAACAAAACAAAAGAACCCACCCACCTTAAAAAACTAAACAAAAAAACAAAGAAGACAAAAGAAAAAAAAATGAACAAAACAATGACCTATCTAGACCAGAAGACTATTAATGCAAGAATCAACAGAGGAAACAAAATAAAGAATAGAATGAGCTAGGGAACTAAAAAAACTGAATGAACCAAAGAGAAACAAAAAAAAAAAACAAGAAAAAACTAGGTACCTTTGGAGCCATCCAAAGAAATGATAGAAAGAAGAGCTTCCCTAATTTGAGAAGCCCACCATATAGGAGGGTGGCCATAACAAGTAAGATCACCTTTGTCCAAAGCCCAATTAGCTAAAGCATCAACACTCTTGTTTTGATCTCCGACCACATGATTGTAATCAACTTTCAAAAATCCCATCTGGATTAACTGAATCTTCTCAATAATTCTTTTTATTCTCCAATCCACCTTATGATTCTTAGAAGGAGTCTTCAAGAGATTAATCATAAGTTGAGAGTCAGACTCAACTAACACCTTTTCCCATCCAACCTTAGTAGCCTCCTGAAGGCCTCTAAGGATACCATACCCCTCAGCAAGGTTATTGGAAAGAATACCCAAATTCTCAGCAAAAGTAAAAACCAGGGAGCCATCTGAAAGTCTACCAATTCCTCCCACACTGGCTTTTCCAGGGTTCCCTCTAGAGGCTCCATCAGTATTGACTTTTCCAAAATCCTTAGGAGGAGGTTGCCAATTTCTAGTCCTATCCATCTTACTAATACTCACATTCCCTTTAAGTTGGTTGCCCTTAGAAGGTTTAATATTCAATCTTTGCATCACTTGATCCCATCTTTGGTGGGAGTTTTGGGGGTGATTAAGGAGTTGATGGACTGATTCAACTAAGTTGGCTATGGTATTTTGCCAAATATAGTGAATATCCTTCCTATCTTGATTAAAAATTTGGCTATTCCTTTCATTCCAAATATTCCAAAGAAGAATGGTAGAACCCATCCAAACTAACTGCCTAATAAAATGATCAACACCCTCTTGATTAGGCCAATCCCTCCAAATCTGTTCAAAAGTGAAAAAATTGGACCACTTGTAAGCCAAGTAAAGTTGCCATTCTCCTCCATAGCTCGGAGGCTAAAGTACACTCAATAAAAATATGGTTGATATTTTCTACATTCTCTTCACACATTTCACATCTAAAAGGGCCATGAAAACCACGCTTCATAAGTTGCTCACCGAGTAAGCACCCTACGATGCAATAAAAGCCAATTAAAGAACCTCACCTTAGGCCGAGCTTTTGAGCCCACAATTGAGAAAATATGTCAGAAGAATGGTTGGGATTATTATGGCATAAGGTCAAATAACCTTGAGCAACTGAATACTCACCCTTAGTAGTGTTGTTCCATCCAAAACAATCTTTTTCATGGGACCAAGAGAGGGATCTCATATGAAGGATGCCTTGGATATCTTGTCTTTGCCTTTCTGGGATTTGAATAGGCCGATCCTCAATAGGGATCCAATATCTACCAACCTTTGAATTACCAGTATGGTACCGACAATAATTAGCCACCTTTATCCAATTAGCTCGGTGAAGCTCCTCCATCCAAGGCCTCCAATCGAGAAACTGAGTTATCAAAGGCTTGTGACCATCCCAAGAATCTGTCCAAAAATTTGCATGTTGACCATTATGAATGATCCAAAATAATTTTTTCTTTATCAAATCCTCACCAGTCTTAAGAACTGCTAAAATGGGAGAACCTTTGGTAGGAAGTTGATAGCGAACAAGGTCTTCAGGACTTTTGTTCTCAGCATATTTAGCACGAAGATTATTGGCCCAAAGAGCATTGGGGTTATGCAACATCCTCCAATATAATTTAGCAGCTAAAGCTTTGTTGTTATTAATTGAAGACCAAAATCCTAACCCCCCTTCACTCTTAGGAAGACATAAAGTATCCCATTTCACCAAGGCCCATTTTCTTTTCTCCTTAGTACCACTCCAAAGGAAACGATGACTGATTTGATCCAATTCTCGAAGAACAACCTTTGGGATATTCAAAATGGAAGAAACATAAATAGGAATAGCTTGAAGGACTGATTTTACCAAGGTGATTCTACCCCCGGAAGAAAGCCACTTGTTGGTCCACTTTCCAATTTTCTTCTTGACTTTGTCCAACAACCAATTCCAATCTTTATTTTTTTGCCTTTGAATATTTATGGGAATACCTAAATAAGTGATTGGAAGAGAGGTCTTCTTATATCTTAATTTATCCAAGACCATGGCTTCCTGTCTAGTAGAGCAGTGAAAGAAAATAACTTTAGATTTGTCTTCATTGATCAACTGCCCAGTAGCCTTAGAAAAACAGCTAATGATTTGCTTAATATTAGAAGCTTCCTTAACTGTAGCTTTACCTAAAAGGGTAGAGTCATCCACAAATTGAAGATGAGAGATAGGTCTAGCTCCATGAGCAATGGTAACTCCCTCAAGGGTTTTGTTTTCCCTCTTTTTGGTTATAGTCCTACCCAAGCATTCAGCAAGAATGATGAATAAATAAGGGGATAGCGGGTCACCTTGCCTAATACCTCTGGAAGCTGGGAAAGACTGAGAAGGCCTGCCATTGATAAGAACTAAGTAGGAAACTAAAGAGATACATCCCATAATCCAATCCATCCAATCCTTAGAGAAACCAAATTGCCTCAAAACTTTGATAAGGAAGTGCCAATCCACTCTGTCATAAGCTTTGGATAAGTCTAACCGGATGAACATAGAAGGAGAATTTTGCATATCCATGGAATGGATGGCTTCTTGAGCAAGAACTATCTCATCTACTATTTGATGTCCTTCCACATATCCCCCTTGCTCTGGGGAAATAATCTTATGCAAAAGAGGCTTCAACCTTTCTGCCATGATTTTAGTAATAATTTTGAGAAGAACATTACATAAAGCAATAGGTCTAAAAGCTGAGATATGATCAACCTCTTGAGCTTTTGGAACAAGAGTAATATAAGTTTTATTGATAACCTTCAAAATTTCTTTGGATTTCCTGGCTTCTTCCACCACCTCTAATAAATCAACATGAAGGATATCCCAAAACTCTTGGTAGAACTCAATGGGAAAACCATCAGGACTTGGGGTTTTCCCTTTTTGCATTTTAAAAACTACTTGTTGAAGCTCATTGATAGTAACGAGAGCAGTCAAAATAGAGTTCTCCTAGAAGTGATAAGAGAAGGGATTGCTTGAAGAACATTTTGTTGAGAAGATGAGTCAAGAGGAGTAGCAACAAAAATATTGGAAAAGTAATCAACAACAATAGAGTTCATGCCATCCCAAGTATAAACAACATCTCCAGAATCTGATTTTAAGGAAGAAATAAAGTTGTGAGATCTTCGAGCTAGAAGAGATTTGTGGAAGAAATTTGTGTTTCGATCTCCTTCTTTGAGCCATTGAATTCTAGATTTTTGCTTCCATAAGATTTCTTCTCTTTTTTCCCATTCCTCTAATTGAGTTGTGAGTTTAATTTCATCCGCACTTCTCTTCTCTGTGAGGCCATCTAAATGGATTTTCTTATTCAAATTTTCAAGATGAGCAATAACTTCATGTTTTTTTTTATGAACATCCCCAAACTCTTTCCAGGTTCCAAGTCTTGATTTTGGATTTAATGTATTGCAGTCTTTTGGCAAAATAGAACATCTTAGTCCCATGCCTAGGTTTACCTTCCTTCCACCATTGTTGCACACGAGGTCTGAAGGAAATGTCTCTAAGCCACATTAATTGAAAACGAAAAGGAGAGAAACTCACATTGGTTTTCCACATTTCCACCATGATTGGCCAATGATCCGAACCAACATTATTAAGAGTCTTCACTTTAGGAATGTGACCATGGATTAAGAAATTTTTAGAGAGCAAAAACCTATCCAATCTCTCCATTATACAAGCTAAGCCTTGCCTTCTGTTAGACCAAGTCATAAGGCCATTATCTGGTTGGATATCCACAAGATGGAGGTTTGCAATATATTCGCTCATGAGGTCAGTACTTTTGTCCAAATTTCTATTTTCCCCCCTTTTCTCATCTAGAGAGAGGATGGTATTGAAATCTCCTCCGATCAAGATCCAAGATTTAGGAAAATGAGAGATAATATGAGTAATATCCTTCCACTGTCTTCTTTTTTCCTCCAAAGAAGTCGGGGCATAAACAGTAATGTCAGAGCATAATCTGGTTGGAATGTCTACTTTGAATAGCTATAGCCAACAAACCCCAACTGCCAACCATATGGTGAATAACTACCTCTTTTGGGTCCCAAAGACAAGCAATGCCACCCGAAGTCCCTTGGGAACTGAGGGAAACCACTTTTCAAGCTGGCCAAATTTTACTGGCAATTAAGTCCATATCCTCCATTGACATCTTTGTTTCTTGAAGGAAAACAAGATGTGGATGATTTATCTGAATCATTCTTCTAATTTCATTTTGTTTTGAAAGACTCCCTTTGAGTCCTCTAATATTCCAAGTGATGATCTTCATTAATACCAGGGCTAAAAATGTTGGGAAGGGCATTAATCTTACCTTCCTCTACAAGATTTTCACCTTCTTTTACCATATGATATTGATTGGTCTTGCGACCTACTTTTTGATTAGAATCCATCTTCAATTTTTTTTCCCTATTTCTTGACTTATTCCAATTGAATCCGAGATGGCTTCTAACCTTGAAGAATGCTCATACACGACCAAAATTTTACTAGATGGTTCAATGGAGTCTATATTGGGACCTGCATTATTTGAAGTTTTGACATTTGAAATATTGTTTTTCTTGTGTAAATTTTCTCCTTTTTTTTCTGTTGAAAACCTTTGATTTGTTGGTTTGTCTCCGAGTTCTTTCCTTCATATTTAAATTGTGTTTCTAAGATTTTAGTTTCCATTATTTCCTCTTCCTCACTTGGGACATCATTTGTGGAAAGGATTTCAAACATATTAGCAAATGACTTTGATTGATCCTTCATTACTGGTTTTTTTTAGTGTTCTTCTTCTTAGGTATTTGGAAACCTGTTGAGTTTATATCTTCTTTCTTTTGATCAGGAATTTTATTTGGGCAAGCACTGGCCAAATGACCATATTCATGGCAAATTCTACAACGAAAAGGAATGTTCTCATAGTCCACTACTTGCTCCCAAGTGTCTTCCCCAAATTGTAATGTGATATTTTTAGGTAGGGGTTTGTCAAAATCCATTAAAACACAAATTCGAGCATAAATAATATGTTCAAAATTTTGAGTACAATCAGTAGTCATCATAAAAGTTCCTAAAGAGTTTCCAATTGAAGAAAAAATAGTAGGATTCCAAAATTCAATAGGGAGGCCAAAGAGTCTAACCCACACGGGAGCTATAGAAGGCATCTCTTCTTCGGCTTTAAATTTAGTATGCTAGGGCTTCATGAAAAGCCCCGCCCTTCCAAAAAACCAAGGACCCCCTTGAAAAGTTTTCTCTCTATCTTCATTATTAGCAAATAAAACAAGAAAATAACCATTTGGATAAATAGAGATTTGTAACTCACCTTTAGTTTTCCAGATTTTTGCAGCCCAGACTTTGAAAGCGAGATAGACTCGGACGAAAACCCACGAACCGAAAAATTAGTCCTCTTTTTTCCAAATCTTCAATGCCGATCTGAATGTTACCCATATCAAGCTTAACAATAGGAGTTCCATCAACTGCTTTAAGACATCCTGACTCCGTTTTCCTAGGATCAATCTTAGGCATTCTTAGAGGTTTATGAGAAGCCCTAGTATTGATATTAGCATTGGGTTGAGGCTGTCCACCACGAAGGGCATCCCTAAAATTCATTTTTGGGACCGAGTCTTCAAAATTCTTACCCTTGATAGGGGTTTTCACGAGTAGAATTATTTTGTGGGTGCACCTTAGCACCAGATTCACTTGAGATATGAGCCATTTTTTGATCAATTGCTTGAAACTTATTTCGTGGTCTCTTTAATCCTTGCCCTAGACACCGTGGAAAGGTATGGTTTTCACTTTTCTTTTGTGCAACAAATTGGAAGTCGTTGTCACTCAAGTTCACGAGTATGATCTGTTGAAAGACAAATTTCTAACCCATCTTGTATCCCCTGCAACATTTCTTGCTAAAATATTGAGCATAAACCACAAAAATATTGGCCGCTAGGGCCCGAAGGCCCTAAAAACCAACCTCTGGAGCTGCTTGCACTCAACCCGAGATGAAACCCTCGCATAGCCGCTTGCCAAATATATCATTCACACATAGGGATGCGCTAGGATCTGTGTTGCTCCAAATGATATGAAAATTGGTGGAGATGTTCTAGGGTTTTTCAGGCATCTACCCTCAAAATTTTAGCTCAATCCGAGTTCGGATGAGTGAGATATGGCCAAAATGAGTTCGAAAGTTTGGGCAGTCCTACGAAAAACGTCTCTACCATTTAGCTCCGAACAACTTCATCATCAGCTCAATGCTACAGAGGATTTTCTAAGTCATGCAAGTAACCTTATTATGGCTCTGATACAGAGGATTTTTTAGGCTTACAATCTTACGATTTACAATGAAATTTTCTCTTCTCAATTTGATTCTTATGCCCAAGCAAAAGAAAAATTCTACCTCTACCAAGTAGATTCACTAAATAATAAAGGTAGAGTTGCAAAAGTAAAAAAAAAAAAATATAACTGTTATTGCATAAAATCAGTAATTTTTTTTAACTAATTATTTAAAATTAAAAAGTATAATTGAGTTATAAAGATAGAGTTGCAAAAAAAAAATATAACCGCTTATGACATAAAATCACTAATATTTTTGAAAGAGGTGCAACTAATATGTAAAAAAATAATTAAAATTGAAAAGTATAATTGAGTTATAAAGGTAGAGTTGCAAAAAAAAATATATAACCGCTTATGACATAAAATCACTAATATGCCTAAGCAAAAGAAAATTTCCACCTCTACTTCATTGAGTTTCAAAGGTAGAGTTGCAAAAATTAAAAAAAATGTAACTTTTTATGGCATAAAATTAGTAATATTTTTGAACTTTTTAATTAAAATTAAAAAATATAACTGAGTTACAAAGGTAGAGTTGCAAAATATATATATTTATATATAATTGTTTATGGCATAAAATTAATGTTTTTGAAAGAAGTGCAACTATGTTCAAAATATAACTGTTTATGGCATAAAATAAGTAATATTTTTGAACTAATTAATTAGAATTAAAATACAACAGAGTTACAAAATATAGAGTTGCAAAAAAATTATAATTGTTTTTGACATAAAATCAGTATTAATTTTGAAATAAGTGCAACTATGATCTTATTAAACAGATGCCTTTAAAATATTGAAACAAGATTTTTGAGGCTTACAATCTTGCCATTTACAATGAAATATCCTCTCCTCAATTTCATTCCTATGCCCAAGCAAAAGAAAAATTCTACCTCTACCAAGTAGATTCACTAAATAATAAAGGTAGAGTTGCAAAAGTAAAAAAAAAATATAACTGTTTATGTCATTAAATCAGTAATTTTTTAAACTAATTAATTAAAATTAAAAAGTATAATTGACTTATAAAGATAGAGTTGCAAAAAAAAAAATATAACCGCTTATGACATAAAATCACTAATATTTTTGAAAGAGGTGCAACTAATATGTAAAAAATTAATTAAAATTAAAAAGTATAATTGAGTTATAAAGGTAGAGTTGCAAAAAAAAAAATATAACCGCTTATTACATAAAATCACTAATATGCCTAAGCAAAAGAAAATTTCCACCTCTACTTCATTGAGTTTCAAAGGTAGAGTTAAAAAAATAAAAAAAACTGTAACTATTTATGACATAAAATTAGTAATATTTTTGAACTATTTAATTAAAATTAAAAAATATAACTGAGTTACAAAGGTAGAGTTGCAATATATATATTTATATACAATTGTTTATGGCATAAAATTAATATTTTTGGAAGAAGTGCAACTATGTTAAAAATATAACTGTTTATGGCATAAAATAAGTAAAATTTTTGAACTAATTAATTAGAATTAAAATTTAATTAAAAAATATAGAGTTGCAAAAAGATTATAATTGTTTTTGGCATAAAATCAGTATTAATTTTGAAAGAAGTGCAACTATGATCCTATCAAACAGATGCCTTTAAAAAATCGAAACAAGATTTTTGAGGCTTACAATCTTGCCATTTACAATGAAATTTCCTCTTCTCAATTTGACTCCTATGCCCAAGCAAAAGAAAAATTCTACCTCTACCAAGTAGATTCACTAAATAATAAAAGTAGAGTTGCAAAAGTAAAAAAAAAAATATAACTGTTTATGGCATAAAATTAGTAATTTTTTTTCACTAATTAATTAAAATTAAAAAGTATAATTGAGTTATAAAGGTAGAGCACCCAAGTTTTGTAGGTGAGTTGGAGAGGAGAGGGCAATCCTCCAAGGGAGGTCCGAGGTTCGAATCTCCACCCTAACAAAAAGCTGAATTGGGTACCCAAAATCCAATTGATAATGTTGGTGCAGGTAGGGGTCGGGTGCGACCCCCGGGTGACTTTGACGGTGTAGAACCCCATGTTCGTGGTCTCTTAGACCAAGGCGGCCCCGCAAGGGGGTTTTTCGCTTAAAAAAAAAAAAAAAAAAAAGTTATAAAGGTAGAGTTGCAAAAAAAAAATATAACCGCTTATGACATAAAATGGCTAATATTTTTGAAAGAGGTGCAACTAATATGTAAAAAATTAATTAAAATTAAAAAATATAATTGAGTTATAAAGGTAGAGTTGCAAAAAAAAAAAATATAACCGCTTATGACATAAAATCACTAATATGCCTAAGCAAAAGAAAATTTCCACCTCTACTTCATTGAGTTTCAAAGATAGAGTTGCAAAAATTAAAAAAAATATAAAATTAGAAATATTTTTGAAATATTTAATTAAAATTAAAAAATATAACTGAGTTACAAAGGTAGAGTTGCAAAATATATATATTTATATATAACTGTTTATAGCATAAAATTAATATTTTTTGGAAGAAGTGCAACTATGTTAAAAATATAACTCTTTATGGCATAAAATAAGTAATATTTTTGAACTAATTAATTAGAATTAAAATGTAACTGAGTTACAAAAGATAGAGTTGCAAAAATATTATAATTGTTTTTGGCATAAAATCAATATTAATTTTGAAAGAAGTGCAACTATGATCCTATCAAACAGATGCCTTTAAAAGATCGAAACAAGATTTTTGAGGCTTACAATCTTACCATTTACAATGAAATTTCCTCTTCTCAATTTGATTCCTATGCCCAAGAAAAAGAAAAATTCTACCTCTACCAAGTAGATTCACTAAATAATAAAGGTAGAGTTGCAAAAGTAAAAAAAAAAACAATATAACTGTTTATTGCATAAAATCAATAATTTTTTTTAACTAATTAATTAAAATTAAAAAGTATAATTGAGTTATAAAGGTAGAGTTGCAAAAAAAAAAATATAACCGCTTATGACATAAAATCACTAATATTTTTGAAAGAGGTGCAACTAATATGTAAAAAATTAATTAAAATTAAAAAGTATAATTGAGTTATAAAGGTAGAGTTGCAAAGAAAAAAATATAACCGTTTATGACATAAAATCACTAATATGCCTAAGCAAAAGAAAATTTCCACCTCTACTTCATTGAGTTTCAAAGGTAGAGTTGCAAAAAAAAAAAAAAAATGTAACTGTTTATGGCATAAAATTAGTAATATTTTTGAACTATTTAATTAAAATTAAAAAATATAACTGAGTTACAAAGATAGAGTTGCAAAATATATATATTTATATATAACTGTTTATAGCATAAAATTAACGTTTTTGAAAGAAGTGCAACTATGTTAAAAATATAACTGTTTATGACATAAAATAAGTAATATTTTTGAACTAATTAATTAGAATGAAAATATAACCGAGTTACAAAATATAGAGTTGAAAAAAAATTATAATTGTTTTTGGCATAAAATTAGTATTAAATTTGAAATAAGTGCAACTATGATCTTATCAAACAGATGCCTTTAAAATATTGAAACAAGAATTTTGAGGCTTACAATATTGCCATTTACAATGAAATTTTCTCTTCTTAATTTGATTCCTATGCCCAAGCAAAAGAAAAATTCTACCTTTACCAAGTAGATTCACTAAATAATAAAGGTAGAGTTGCAAAAGTCAAAAAAATAAATATAACTGTTTATGGCATAAAATCAGTAATTTTTTTAACTAATTAATTAAAATTAAAAAGTATAATTGAGTTATAAAGGTAGAGTTGCCAAAAAAAAAATATAACTGCTTGACATAAAATCACTAATATTTTTGAAAGAGGTGCAACTAATATGTAAAAAATTAATTAAAATTAAAAAGTATAATTGAGTTATAAAGGTAGAGTTGCAAAAAAAAAAAATATATAACCGCTTATGACATAAAATCACTAATATTCCTAAGCAAAAGAAATTTTCCACCTCTACTCCATTGAGTTTCAAAGGTAGAGTTGCAAAAATAAAAAAAATGTAACTTTTTATGGCATAAAATTAGTAATATTTTTGAACTATTTAATTAAAATTAAAAAATATAACTGAGTTACAAAGGTAGAGTTGCAAAATATATATTTATATATAACTGTTTATGGCATAAAATTAATATTTTGGAAAGAAGTGCAACTATGTTAAAAATATAACTGTTTATGGCATAAAATAAGTAATATTCTTGAACTAATTAATTAGAATTAAAATATAACAGAGTTACAAAAGAAAGAGTTGCAAAAAAATTATAATTGTTTTTGGCATAAAATCAGTATTAATTTTGAAATAAGTGCAACTATGATCTTATCAAACAGATGTCTTTAAAAGATCGAAACAAGATTTTGAGGCTTACAATCTTGCCATTTACAATGAAATATCCTCTTCTCAATTTCATTCCTATGCCCAAGCAAAAGAAAAATTCTACCTCTACCAAATAGATTCACTAAATAATAAAGGTAGAGTTGCAAAAGTAAAAAAAAAATATAACTGTTTATGGCATTAAATCAGTAAATTTTTTTAACTAATTAATTAAAATTAAAAAGTATAATTGAGTTATAAAGGTAGAGTTGCAAAAAAAAAAAAATATCTGCTTATGACATAAAATGACTAATATTTTTGAAAGAGGTGCAACTAATATGTAAAAAATTAATTAAAATTAAAAAGTATAATTGAGTTATAAAGGTAGAGTTGCGAAAAAAAAAATATAACCGCTTATTACATAAAATTACTAATATGCCTAAGTAAAAGAAAATTTCCACCTCTACTTCATTGAGTTTCAAAGGTAGAGTTGCAAAAATAAAAAAAAATGTAACTGTTTATGACATAAAATTAGTAATATTTTTGAAATATTTAATTAAAATTAAAAATATAACTGAGTTACAAAGGTAGAGTTGCAATATATATATATTTATATACAACTGTTTATGGCATAAAATTAATATATTTGGAAGAAGTGCAACTATGTTAAAAATATAACTGTTTATGGCATAAAATAAGTAAAATTTTTGAACTAATTAATTAGAATTAAAATGTAATTACAAAATATAGAATTGCAAAAGGATTATAATTGTTTTTGGCATAAAATCAGTATTAATTTTGAAAGAAGTGCAACTATGATCTTATCAAACAGATGCCTTTAAAATATCGAAACAAGATTTTTGAGGCTTACAATATTGCCATTTACAATGAAATTTCCTCTTCTCAATTTGATTCCTATGCCCAAGCAAAAGAAAAATTCTACCTCTACCAAGTAGATTCACTAAATAATAAAGGTAGAGTTGCAAAAGTCAAAAAAAACAAATATAACTATTTATGGCTTAAAATCAGTAAATTTTTTTAACTAATTAATTAAAATTAAAAAGTATAATTGAGTTATAAAGGTAGAGTTGCAAAAAAAAAAATATAACTGCTTATGACATAAAATCACTAATATTTTTGAAAGAGGTGCAACTAATATGTAAAAAATTAATTCAAATTAAAAAGTATAATTGAGTTATAAAGGTAGAGTTGAAAAAAAAAAATATAACTGCTTATGACATAAAATCACTAATATTCCTAAGCAAAAGAAAATTTCCACCTCTACTTCATTGAGTTTCAAAGGTGGAGTTGCAAAAATTAAAAAAAATGTAACTTTTTATGGCATAAAATTAGTAATATTTTTGAATTATTTAATTATAATTAAAAAATATAACTGAGTTACAAAGATAGAGTTGCAAAATATATATATTTATATATAACTGTTTATGGCATAAAATTAATGTTTTTGAAAGAAGTGCAACTATGTTAAAAATATAATTGTTTATGGCATAAAATAAGTAATATTTTTGAACTAATTAATTGAACTAATATTTTTTAAAGAGGTGCAACTAATATGTAAAAAATTAATTAAAATTAAAAAGTATAATTGAGTTTTAAAGGTAGAGTTGCAAAAAAAAAAAATATAACCGCTTATGACATAAAATCACTAATATTTCTAAGCAAAAGAAAATTTCCACCTCTACTCCATTGAGTTTCAAAGGTAGAGTTGCAAAAATTAAAAAAAATGTAACTTTTTATGGCATAAAATTAGTAATATTTTGAACTATTTAATTAAAATTAAAAAATATAACTGAGTTACAAAGGTAGAGTTGCAAAATATATATTTATATATAACTGTTTATGGCATAAAATTAATATTTTTGAAATAAGTGCAACTATGTTAAAAATATAACTATTTATGGCATAAAATAAGTAATATTTTTGAACTAATTAATTAGAATTAAAATATAATTGAGTTACAAAAGATAGAGTTGCAAAAAAATTATAATTGTTTTTGGCATAAAATCAGTATTAATTTTGAAAGAAGTGCAACTATGATCCTATCAAACAAATGCCTTTAAAAGATCGAAACAAGATTTTTGAGGCTTACAGTCTTGCCATTTACAATGAAAATTTCCTCTTCTCAATTTGATTCCTATGCCCAAGCAAAAGAAAAATTCTACCTCTACCAAGTAGATTCACTAAATAATAAAGGTAGAGTTGCAAAAGTAAAAAAAAAAATATAACTGTTTATGGCATTAAATGAGTATTTTTTTTAACTAATTAATTAAAATTAAAAAGTATAATTGACTTATAAATATAGAGTTGCAAAAAAAAGAATATAACCGCTTATGACATAAAATCACTAATATTTTTGAAAGAGGTGCAACTAATATGTAAAAAATTAATTAAAATTAAAAAGTATAATTGAGTTATAAAGGTAGAGTTGCAAAAAAAAAAAATATAACCGCTTATGACATAAAATCACTAATATGCCTAAGCAAAAGAAAATTTCCACCTTTACTTCATTGAGTTTCAAAGGTAGAGTTGCAAAAATAAAAATGTAACTGTTTATGGCATAAAATTAGTAATATTTTTGAACTATTTAATTATAATTAAAAAATATAACTGAGTTACAAAGGTAGAATTGCAAAATATATATTTTTATATATAACTGTTTATGGCATAAAATTAATGTTTTTTAAAGAAGTGCAACTATGTTAAAAATATAACTGTTTATGGCATAAAATAAGTAATATTTTTGAACTAATTAATTAGAATTAAAATATAACTGAGTTACAAAAGATAGAGTTGGAAAAAAATTATAATTATTTTTGGCATAAAATCAATATTAATTTTGAAATAAGTGCAACTATGATCCTATCAAACAGATGCCTTTAAAAGATTGAGTCGAGAACTGGGAGCGATGAGCAGGAAGGTAGCGGTGAAAGGGCACGGGAGTGGGAGCGCCAGCACTGTGAACCTGGGCACCAGCAAGTTGGAGGGCCGTAGCAAGGCACAGGGAGGGCAGTCAGAGAATGGAGCCTCGACGGAGTTACCCGAAGATGGAGGCAAATGCGGGAAGGATCCGATTGACAAAGGGAGAGACTGCCAACAGAAATTGTATGCAGATGCAGCGGCTTTTGAAACCCCAAATGGTATTTTCACTAAGGACCTCTTTTCGTTCGGGGATGAACTGGACATCTCAGAGGAAATCCTATCAAGTTTCGTCGAATTTGAAAAATTTACCCTAATTAGGAAGTTTATTGGAGGGCGTCTCGATATGGAGACCATTCACAGGTGGACGGTAGGAAAATGGTGGACCTCGGGTCATATGGAGCTGGCTGCCCTATCCCAGGGTATTTTTGCAATTAGGCTGAATAATGCAGAGGATTACTGTAAAATTTGGCTGGGGGCCCTTGGTTTCTGGGACGCAAGAGTCTATTTCTCAGGAAGTGGGGGATGGATTTTAACCCTAAAACCCAGAGTATTAATATTGCCCCAATATGGGTTAGGCTGTCGAACCTTCCCCTTGTCTGCTGGCATGAAAATGTTATCAGGGGTATCGCCCATTCCATTGGTGAGTTGGTCACCATTGACCCTCCCACTCGGGCCCAAACTAGATTTGTCCAAGCTCGCTTCTGTGTCCTGGCAGATTTGGAGGCGAACCTTCCATCCTCCATCACTCTTCGGTCTGGAGGCTCCGTTCTTCATAAGCAAGTCATTAACTACAAAAATAGATCGACCTTTTGCCCCCGGTGCAGTTCCCAGGGGCATCTTCAGTCAAATTATCCTCTTCAAAATCCGGGGATGAAGGGTGGGGCTTCTGGCAACCCCCTGGAGCAAGAAGGAAAACATCTGAAACACCCTGTAGCGACAGTGCCTGAGTCTCCAGATCCTTTTGGGGTTCTCCCCGAGTCGGACGTCGTTCTATGCAATGCAAGTTCCCAACCAGAACCTCAAGTGGAAAAGGATCAGTCTCCTTCCCGTATGTCTGCTCAAGCTGATTCCCCTATTTGTCAAAACTAGAAACCTCCCGAGTCCCTGTTGGAAGAGTATCTGCTAGGCAAGAGGGATGAACAACATGACAACATTAGTCCATGAAACACTAGAAGCCGAAAGCAAGGGGTGGATTTCGGCTGTGAAAGAAAATAGGGGTGACCTCCTAACAAAGAAAGAAGGGATAAGGAAACATCAGCAGACATTGCAAATGGATCCCAGCGGTTGCTTTTTCAAGAATATTTTGACTCCTTGGTGGGTGATTTGCCTGTCCCAAAACCTCCCATCCAGCAGGGAAAGGGAGGCAAGAAAGTCTTTAAAATGTCTAGATGAAAATCCTCTCATGGAATGTGAGAGGTCTTAACGGAGCGGCCAAACGTAGGGTGGTGGCCGATCTTCGAAAGAAGTCTAACCCATCCATCCTCATTTTGCAGGAGACTAAGTCTGATGCCTCTGCCTCTGTCAAGGTTTCCAGGGCCATTTGGGCCAAGGTCGAATTCCTTTCCAGCCCTGCAATAGGTTCTGCAGGCGGTCTCATGGTGCTGTGGGACTATGACAAGGTCGAGGGTAGTCTTCTATCGGCTTCCAACAGGACTATCAATGTCCTATTTCACTCTAAGGTTGATAATTTTTCATGGATTTTGACCAATGTTTACGCCTCAAACTCTGCTTTGAAGCGAGCTGAGTTGTGGAAAACCATCTCTTTGATGAGGGAAAATTTTAGTGACTTCCCGTGGGTTGTGGGAGGGGATTTCAATTGCCCTCTTCATCCCTCTGAAAATAAGGGAGGCGCTGAGCTGGCCAGCCATAGCATGGAGGATTTCAGAGATTTTGTTTTGTCTAATAATCTGCTAGACATCGAACTTAAGGGGGCGTCCTTCACCTGGAGCAACAGGAGGATTGGTAGCAATCTCATCCAGGTCAAGCTCGACCGGTTCCTCATTTCCCATGAAGCTATTCCCTTCCTCGGCGCTGCAACTCTCTCAGCTTTGCCAAGAATCGAGTCGGACCATAATCCCATTCTGTTAGAGGCCACTGGCGGGCCTAGGTTTAAGATCCCTTTCATATTTGAGTCCATGTGGATTTCCCACAAGGATTTCAAACAGTTGGTTTCGGAATGGTTGTAGGTGACGGTGGTTGGTTCAGCGTCCAAAAGACTGGCCCTAAAACTTAAGATGATTAAAAAGAACTTAAAGACATGGAATAAGGAGGTTTTTGGCAACATTTTTGAGTCTAAAAGGTCCATCTCTAAGCGATTTAAGATTTTAGAGGAAAATATGGAGGTCGAAGGGTATTTTGAAGGCCTCAGAGAGGAGGAACGGAGCCTCCTGGTGGACTATCATTCCATTCTTGCCAGTGAGGAAATGTTTTGGCGTCAAAAGTCCAGGGATCTTTGGCTGAAGAGCGGTGATTCAAATTCAAAGTTTTTCCACACATCTACCATGAGACACAGGGGGGCCAACAAGATCAGATAGGTGCTGTGTAAGAATGGGCGCACTACCAGGGAGATTGAGGAAATTCGAAGCAAAGCAGTCGATTTCTTCTAGGATTTGCTAGGTGCTCCTCCTAATAGTGTCCTCCAAGTTCAGAAATCCTTGCTTGCTAATTTCTCTACCAAAGTCCCCCATGAGGCAAGTATTAAAATCTTGGAACCTTTTTCCCATTTCGAGATTAAGGATGCTCTTTTTTCCATGCAACCAGATAAGGCCCCTGGGCCTGATGGGTTCCCACCCCGATTCTTTCAAGTTATGTAGGATGTTGTGGGGCCTGATGTCTGCGACGCTATCTTAGAAATCCAAGCATCAAGATCCATCCATCCGAAGCTCAAATCTACCTTCCTAGCTCTCATTCCTAAGTCGCCTGCCTGCAAATTTTTTTTTGACTATTGTCCCATAAGCCTTTGCAATGTTTTCTACAAGATTCTTACCAAGACCATTGCCAATTGTCTGAGATCCCTCCTCCCCTCTTTGGTAGGTTCAGCTCAGGGGAGCACCGTTAAGGGTAGAAACATCCTTGATGGCATCATTACTATTCACAAAACCCTCCATACTGCCCAATGTTCCAAGAATGTTGCGCTTTTCCTTAAACTAGACATGAATAAAGCTTTTGACGAGTGGACAGGAGGTTCCTCTATGCTGTCCTTTGCAAGTTGGGCTTCCATCATCACTGGATTGACCTTGTGAACAGTTGCATTTCCACTCTGTCCTTTTCTGTGCTGATCAACGGGTCCCCCGCTGGATTCTTCCAGAGTGCTCATGGCCTCAGACAAGGTGATCCACTGTCTCCTATTTTATTCATTCTTTTGGTAGAGGTCCTTAGCTGGTCTTTGAATGAAGCCCTCCGCCAAAGCAAGATTTTTGGCATTCTACCTACTTCTAGAGTTGATCCTGTCACTCACCAACAATTTGTGGATGACACGCTCATATCCACTGGAGCGTCTGTCACTCAGGCCAAATCTATCAAGCGCATTTTGTCCCGGTATGAGAAGGCTTCTAGCCAAAAAGTTAATTATTTGAAGAGAAAAAATTATTTTGTTAATACCCCTCTACGTAGGCAAATTCGCATTGCCAGAATCCTCGAATGCACTATTGATTCCCTATCTGCAACTTATTTGGGGTTGCCGCTAGTTTGCAATGGGCGAGGCGGTGGGAACATCTAAAATTCAATTTTGGAACGGCTTCATAAGAAACTCAGCACTTGGAAAGGCAAATTGCTATCTCAAGCTGGGAAGGCAACCCTCACCAAAGCCTGTATTCAAGGAATTCCCACCTATTTCATGTATGTTTTCATGCTTCCTATGTTTATCCATTCCAAAATTGAGCAGATTCAAAGGAATTTTCTCTGGTCCGACAGCGAAGAAAAATCCAAAATTCCTCTAGTTGCGTGGGATAAGGTTTGCCTTCAAAAGGACCAAGGGGGCATGGGATTGAGAAGATCCAGGCTCATGAACACTGCCTTAATTGCCAAACATACTTGGAGAATTCTTATTAATGCATCGGTGGAATGGGTCAATATAGTTAAAAGAAAGTATCTTGGGGAAAATTCTCTCTTGGAAGCTGAGTCTCCTCATGAAGCTTCGGCTTTCTGGAAGACGGTGCTTCAGGGTCGTTTGGTGATTAACAGGGGTGCTCGTTGGATCTTGGGGGATGGATCCACAATCCTTTTTTGGAGAGACAGATGGGCTACAGATGAAGCTCTCACCTGTAAATCATAACTTGGCCGGCTTGAGGGCCCAGATTGATCCAAACAGTCATCTCAAGGTTTCGGATTGCATTGACCGGAGTTCCCTTCCCCCTCGGTGGAAACTTTCGACGGTGGATGGGTTTGATAATGAGGTGAATTTCTTGTACAGTGTCCTCTAATCGATGTTAATTCCTTCGATCATAAGAGATGACAAAATTATTTGGAGCAACACGCAGGATGGGCGGTAATCTGTTAAGTCCGCTTATGATCTTCTGTCATGTGAGGCTGCTATGGACCCCCGATGGGAAGCAATTTGGAGGAAAGGGATTATTCCTAAGATAAATTACTTTGCTTGGATTGCCTTTTATAACAAAGCCCTTACCATAGACAATCTCCACAAGAGAGGCCTTGCAATTCCCAACAGGTGCTATCTTTGCTTAGCTGACTGTGAAACATCCGATCACTTATTTTTGCATTACCCATTTTCCCATTCGGTCCTAAGTTGTGTGTTGTCTTCCTTCCAAGTACTTTGGTGCTCCCCTCACTCCCTTAAAGATGCCTTCCTCCAATGGCCCAAGCCCTTTAAGAATTCTAAGCTCCGATTCCTTTGTGAGGCTGCCTTTCACCATTCCATCTGGCAAATTTAGCTGGAGCGTAATGCTAGAGTCTTCGACAAGATCCCTAGAATGGCTCCCTATGTTGCCCAACATGCCTTATCCTTTGCTGTTGAGAATTCAAAAACTATTCCCAGCTCCCTCCCTCACAATCCTTGGGAGGCAATTATTTTCAAAAGACTGAACCTTGGCTCCTCTTCCAGAGTTGACTTAGTGAATGGCCGCAGGGAGGTCACTTGGACCAAACCTCCTTTGGGGTGGATCAAACTTAATTTTGATGGGGCTATTAAAGGCAACCCGGGGCCCACTGGTTTCGGGGGGCTTGTCAGGGACCATAATGGGAAGCTGATCTTGGCCTACTGTGAAAATTTGGGCCCTCAGACCAATCATTTTACCAAAGCCCGTGGTGTGTTGAAAGGGTTGCAGGTCATATCGAATGATCCTAGGCCTTTAATTATTGAAGGCGATTCTCTAAACATTATCAACTACCTTCGTGGCTCCAAAGACCCGTCGTGGCGGGTCCTGAATATCATCCTCGAGGCTAGGATGCTCCTCTCTTGACACGCCAGGTGGGAGGTAGGGCACATCTACAGAGAAGGTAACCAGGTGGCGGATCACTTGGCCAACAAAGGACTGATGACCACATGCCATGTTGTTTGGCGTTCTCGTTTCCCAACCGAGGTGGACAGTTTGGCCAAGGCAGATATTCCCTCATGATGAAGAATTTGTATCATAGGTCTTCTCCCAAAGTTTGTTGATATATTGTCTTCGGCTATTATTCTGTTTTAATGTATTTCAAGATCAATATTTCCAGGATCGTTCGCGTCTTCTGGGGCCCTCGGGCATTTTGTATTTCCCTGTATTTTTTACGAACTGCTCTATTTACCCAGCCATCCGGCATGAAATATATTTTAGCAAGGCTGATTTTGTACATAAGGTTTTGGGATCCTTTATAAAAACCCACAATTAATTTATTATTATAATTACCAAAAAAAAAAAAAAAAATCACTAATATGCCTAAGCAAAAGAAAATTTCCACCTCTACTTCATTGAGTTTCAAAGGTAGAGTTGCAAAAATAAAAAAATTTGTAACTGTTTATGACATAAAATTAGTAATATTTTTGAAATATTTAATTAAAATTAAAAAATATAACTGAGTTACAAAGGTAGAGTTGCAATATATATATGTTTATATATAACTGTTTATGGCATAAAATTAATATTTTTGGAAGAAATGCAACTATGTTAAAAATATAACTTTTTATGACATAAAATAAGTAAAATTTTTGAACTAATTAATTAGAATTAAAATGTAATTACAAAATATAGAGTTGCAAAAAGATTATAATTGTTTTTGGCATAAAATCAATATTAATTTTGAAAGAAGTGCAACTATGATCCTATCAAACAGATGCCTTTACAAAATCGAAACAAGATTTTTGAGGCTTACAATCTTGCCATTTACAATGAAATTTCCTCTTCTCAATTTGATTCCTATGCCCAAGCAAAAGAAAAATTCTACCTCTACCAAGTAGATTCACTAAATAATAAAGGTAGAGTTGCAAAAGTAAAAAAAAAAATATAACTGTTTATGGCATAAAATCAGTAAATTTTTTTAACTAATTAATTAAAATTAAAAAGCATAATTGAGTTATAAAGATAGAGTTACAAAAAAAAAATATAACTCCTTATGACATGAAATCATTAATATTTTTGAAAGAGGGGCAACTAATATGTAAAAAATTAATTAAAATTAAAAAGTATAATTGAGTTATAAAGGTAGAACTGCAAAAAAAAAAAAATATAACCGTTTATGACATAAAATCACTAATATTCTTAACCAAAAGAAAATTTCCACCTCTACTCCATTGAGTTTCAAAGGTAGAGTTGCAAAAAAAAAAAAAAAAATGTAACTGTTTATGACATAAAATTAGTAATATTTTTGAAATATTTAATTAAAATTAAAAAATATAACTGAGTTACAAAGGTAGAGTTGCAAAATATATATATTTATATATAACTGTTTATGGCATAAAATTAATATTTTTGAAAGAAGTGCAACTATGTTAAAAATATAACTCTTTATGGCATAAAATAAGTAAAATTTTTGAACTAATTAATTAGAATTAAAATGTAACTGAGTTACAAAAGATAGAGTTGCAAAAATATTATAATTGTTTTTGGCATAAAATTAGTATTAATTTTGAAAGAAGTGCAACTATGATCCTATCAAACAGATGCCTTTAAAATATCGAAACAAGATTTTTGAGGCTTACAATCTTACCATTTATAATGAAATTTCCTCTTCTCAATTTGATTCCTATGCCCAAGAAAAAGAAAAGTTCTACCTCTACCAAGTAGATTCACTAAATAATAAAGGTAGAGTTGCAAAAGTATATTTATATATAACTGTTTATAGCATAAAATGAAAGAAGTGCAACTATGTTAAAAATATAACTGTTTATGGCATAAAATAAGTAATATTTTTGAACTAATTAATTAGAATGAAAATATAACCGAGTTACAAAAGATAGAGTTGCAAAAATATTATAATTGTTTTTGGCATAAAATCAGTATTAATTTTGAAAGAAGTGCAACTATGATCCTATCAAACAGATGCCTTTAAAAGATCGAAACAAGATTTTTGAGGCTTACAATCTTACCATTTACAATGAAATTTCCTCTTCTCAATTTGATTCCTATGCCCAAGCAAAAGAAAAATTCTACCTCTACCAAGTAGATTCACTAAATAATAAAGGTAGAGTTGCAAAAGTAAAAAAAAACAATATATGTTTATGGCATAAAATCAGTAAATTTTTTTAACTAATTAATTAAAATAAAAAAGTATAATTGAGGTATAAAGGTAGAGTTGCAAAAAAAAATATAACTGCTTATGACATAAAATCACTAATATTTTTGAAAGAGGTGCAACTAATATGTAAAAAATTAATTAAAATTAAAAAGTATAATTGAGTTATAAAGGTAGAGTTGCAAAAAAAATAATATATAACCGCTTATGACATAAAATCACTAATATTCCTAAGCAAAAAAAAATTTCCACCTCTACTTCATTGAGTTTCAAAGGTAGAGTTGCAAAAATAAAAAAAAAAGTAACTTTTTATGGCATAAAATTAGTAATATTTTTGAACTATTTAATTAAAATTAAAAAATATAACTGAGTTACAAAGGTAGAGTTGCAATATATATATATTTATATATAACTGTTTATGACATAAAATTAATGTTTTTGAAAGAAGTGCAACTATGTTAAAAATATAACTGTTTATGGCATAAAATAAGTAATATTTTTGAACTAATTAATTAGAATTAAAATAAAACTAAGTTACAAAATATAGAGTTGCAAAAAAATTATAATTGTTTTTGGCATAAAATCAGTATTAATTTTGAAATAAGTGCAACTATGATCTTATCAAACAGATGCCCTTAAAAGATCGAAACAATATTTTTGAGGCTTACAATCTTGCCATTTACAATGAAATTTTCTCTTCTCAATTTGATTCCTATGCCCAAGCAAAAGAAAAATTTTACCTCTACCAAGTAGATTCACTAAATAATAAAGGTAGAGTTGCAAAAGTAGAAAAAAAATATAACTGTTTATGGCATAAAATCAGTAAATTTTTTTAACTAATTAATTAAAATTAAAAAGTATAATTGAGTTATAAAGGTAGAGTTGCAAAAAAAAAAATATAACTGCTTATGACATAAAATCACTAATATTTTTGAAAGAGGTGCAAATAATATGTAAAAAATTAATTAAAATTAAAAAGTATAATTGAGTTATAAAGGTAGAGTTGCAAAAAAAAAAAATTTAACCGCTTATGACATAAAATCACTAATATTCCTAAGCAGAAGAAAATTTCCACCTCTCCTCCATTGAGTTTCAAAGGTAGAGTTGCAAAAATAAAAAAAAATGTAACTGTTTATGACATAAAATTGGTAATATTTTTGAAATCTTTAATTAAAATTGAAAAATATAACTGAGTTACAAAGGTAGAGTTGCAAAATATATATATATTTATATATAAGTGTTTATGGCATAAAATTAATATTTTTGGAAGAAGTGCAACTATGTTAAAAATATAACTGTTTATGGCATAAAATAAGTAAATTTTTTGAACTAATTAATTAGAATTAAAATGTAACTGAGTTACAAAAGATAGAGTTGCAAAATGATTATAATTGTTTTTGGCATAAAATCAGTATCAATTTTGAAAGAAGTGCAACTATGATCCTATCAAAAAAATGGCTTTAAAAGATCGAAACAAGATTTTTAAGGCTTACAATCTTACCATTTACAATGAAATTTCCTCTTCTCAATTTGATTCCTATGCCCAAGCAAAAGAAAAGTTCTACCTCTACCAAGTAGATTCACTAAATAATAAAGGTAGAGTTGCAAAAGTAAAAAAAAAAATATAACTGTTTATGGCATTAAATCAGTAATTTTTTTTAACTAATTAATTAAAATTAAAAAGTATAATTGACTTATAAATATAGAGTTGCAAAAAAAAAAATATAACCGCTTATGACATAAAATCACTAATATTTTTGAAAGAGGTGCAACTAATATGTAAAAAATTAATTAAAATTAAAAAGTATAATTGAGTTATAAAGGTAGAGTTGCAAAAAAAAAAAATATAACCGCTTATGACATAAAATCACTAATATGCCTAAGCAAAAGAAAATTTCCACCTCTGCTTCATTGAGTTTCAAAGGTAGAGTTGCAAAAAAAAAAAATGTAACTGTTTATGACATAAAATTAGTAATATTTTTAAAATATTTAATTAAAATTAAAAAATATAACTGAGTTACAAAGGTAGAGTTGCAAAATATATATATTTATATATACATGTTTATGGCATAAAATTAATATTTTTGGAAGTAATGCAACTATGTTAAAAATATAACTTTTTATGGCATAAAATAACTAAAATTTTTGAACTAATTAATTTGAATTAAAATGTAATTACAAAAGATAGAGTTGCAAAAATATTATAATTGTTTTTGGCATAAAATTAGTATTAATTTTGAAAGAAGTGCAACTATGATCCTATCAAACAAATGTCTTTAAAAGATCGAAACAAGATTTTTGAGGCTTACAATCTTGCCATTTACAATGAAATTTCCTCTTCTCAATTTGATTTCTATGCCCAAGCAAAAGAAAAATTCTACATCTACCAAGTAGATTCACTAAATAATAAAGGTAGAGTTGCAAAATTAATAAAAAAAAATATAACTGTTTATGGCATAAAATCAGTAAATTTTTTTAACTAATTAATTAAAATTAAAAAGTATAATTGAGTTATAAAGCTAGAGTTGTAAAAAAAAATATATATATATATATATCTGCTTATGACATAAAATTACTAATATTTTTGAAAGAGGTGCAACTAATATGTAAAAAATTAATTAAAATTAAAAAGTATAATTGAGTTATAAAGGTAGAGTTGCAAAAAAAAAATATAACCGCTTATGACATAAAATCACTAATATGCCTAAGCAAAAGAAAATTTCCACCTCTACTTCATTGAGTTTCAAAGGTAGAGTTGCAAAAATTAAAAAAAATGTAACTATTTATGGCATAAAATTGGTAATATTTTTGAACTGTTTAATTAAAATTAAAAAATATAACTGAGTTACAAAGGTAGAATTGCAAAATATATATATTTATATATAACTGTTTATGACATAAAATTAATGTTTTTTAAAGAAGTGCAACTATGTTAAAAATATAACTGTTTATGGCATAAAATAAGTAATATTTTTGAACTAATTAATTCGAATTAAAATATAATTGAGTTACAAAAGATAGAGTTGCAAAAAAATTATAATTGTTTTTGGCATAAAATCAATATTAATTTTGAAATAAGTGCAACCATGATCCTATCAAACAGATGCCTTTAAAATATCGAAACAATATTTTTGAGGCTTACAATCTTACCATTTACAATGAAATTTCCTCTTCTCAATTTGATTCCTATGCCCAAGCAAAAGAAAATTTCTACCTCTACCAAGTAGATTCACTAAGTTATAAAGGTAGAGTTGCAAAAGTATATATATATATATATATATATATATATATATATATATATATATATATATATATATAAATCGTTTATGGCATTAAAATCGGTAAAATTTTTTAACTAATTAATTAAAATTAAAAAGTATAATTGAATTATAAAGGTAGAGTTGCAAAAAAAAAAAATATAACCGCTTATGACATAAAATCACTAATATTTTTGAAAGAGGTGCAACTAATATGTAAAAAATTAATTAAAATTAAAATGTATAATTGAGTTATAAAGGTAGAGTTGCAAAAAAAAAATATAACCGTTTATGACATAAAATCACTAATATGCCTAAGCAAAAGAAAATTTCCACCTCTACTTCATTGAGTTTCAAAGGTAGAGTTGCAAAAAAAAAAAAAAAATGTAACTGTTTATGGCATAAAATTAGTAATATTTTTGAATTATTTAATTAAAATTAAAAAATATAACTGAGTTACAAAGATAGAGTTGCAAATTATATATATTTATATATAACTGTTTATAGCATAAAATTAACGTTTTTGAAAGAAGTGCAACTATGTTAAAAATATAACTGTTTATGACATAAAATAAGTAATATTTTTGAACTAATTAATTAGAATGAAAATATAACCGAGTTACAAAATATAGAGTTGAAAAAAAATTATAATTGTTTTTGGCATAAAATTAGTATTAAATTTGAAATAAGTGCAACTATGATCTTATCAAACAGATGCCTTTAAAATATTGAAACAAGATTTTTGAGGCTTACAATATTGCCATTTACAATGAAATTTCGTCTTCTCAATTTGATTCTTATTCCCAAGAAAAAGAAAAATTCTACCTTTACCAAGTAGATTCACTAAATAAGAAAGGTAGAGTTGCAAAAGTAAAAAAAAAAAAATATAACTGTTTATAGCATAAAATCAGTAAATTTTTTTAACTAATTAATTAAAATTAAAAAGTATAATTGAGTTATAAAGGTAGAGTTGCGAAAAAAAAAATATAACTGCTTATGACATAAAATCACTAATATTTTTGAAAGAGGTGCAACTAATATGTAAAAAATTAATTAAAATTAAAAAGTATAATTGAGTTATAAAGGTAGAGTTGCAAAAAAAAAAAATATAACCACGTATGACATAAGATCACTAATATTCCTAAGCAAAAGAAAATTTCCACCTCTACTCCATTGAGTTTCAAAGGTAGAGTTGCAAAAATTAAAAAAAATGTAACTTTTTATGGCATAAAATTAGTAATATTTTGAACTATTTAATTAAAATTAAAAAATATAACTGAGTTACAAAAGTAGAGTTGCAAAATATATATTTATATATAACTGTTTATGGCATAAAATTAATATTTTTGAAAGAAGTGCAACTATGTTAAAAATATAACTATTTATGGCATAAAATAAGTAATATTTTTGAACTAATTAATTAGAATTAAAATACAACTGAGTTACAAAATATAGAGTTGCAAAAAAATTATAATTGTTTTTGGCATAAAATCAGTATTAATTTTGAAATAAGTGCAACTATTATCTTATCAAACAGATGCCTTTAAAAGATAGAAACAAGATTTTTGAGGCTTACAATCTTGGCATTTACAATGAAATTTCCTCTTATCAATTTGATTCTTATTCCCAAGCAAAAGAAAAATTCTACCTCTACCAAGTAGATTCACTTAATAATAAAGGTAGAGTTGCAAAAGTAAAAAAAAAAAAATATAACTGTTTATGGCATAAAATCAGTAAATTTTTTTAACTAATTAATTAAAATTAAAAAGTATAATTGAGTTATAAAGGTAGAGTTGCGAAAAAAAAAATATAACTGCTTATGACATAAAATCACTAATATTTTTGAAAGAGGTGCAACTAATATGTAAAAAATTAATTAAAATTAAAAAGTATAATTGAGTTATAAAGGTAGAGTTGCAAAAAAAAAAATATAACCGCTTATGACATAAAATCACTAATATTCCTAAGCAAAAGAAAATTTCCACCTCTACTTCATTGAGTTTCAAAGGTAGAGTTGCAAAAATTAAAAAAAAATGTAACTTTTTATGGCATAAAATTAGTAATATTTTTGAACTATTTATTTAAAATTAAAAAATATAACTGAGTTACAAAGGTAGAGTTGCAAAAAAAAATATATATATATATATATATATATATATATATATGACATAAAATTAATGTTTTTGAAAGAAGTGCAACTATTTTAAAAATATAACTGTTTATGGCATAAAATAAGTAATATTTTTGAACTAATTATTTAGAATTAAAATACAATTAAGTTACAAAAGATAGAGTTGCAAAAAAAATATAATTGTTTTTGGTATAAAATCAGTATTAATTTTGAAATAAGTGCAACTATGATCTTATCAAACAGATGCCTTTAAAAGATCGAAACAAGATTTTTGAGGCTTACAATCTTGCCATTTACAATGAAATTTTCTCTTATCAATTTGATTCCTATGCCCAAGCAAACGAAAAATTCTACCTCTACCAAGTAGATTCACTAAATAATAAAGGTAGAGTTGCAAAAGTAAAAAAATATATATATAATTGTATATGGAATAAAATTAGTAAATTTTTTTAACTAATTAATTAAAATTAAAAAGTATAATCGAGTTAGAAAGGTAGAGTTGCAAAAAAAAAAAAATATAACTGCTTATGACATAAAATCACTAATATTTTTGAAAGAGGTGCAACTAATATGTAAAAAATTAATTAAAATTAAAAAGTATAATTGATTTATAAAGGTAGAGTTGTAAAAAAAAAAAAATATTTTTGAAAGAGGTGCAACTAATATGTAAAAAATTAATTAAAATTAAAAAGTATAATTGATTTATAAAGGTAGAGTTGTAAAAAAAAAAAATATGACCGCTTATGACATAAAATCACTAATATTCGAAAATTTCCACCTCTACTCCATTGAGTTTCAAAGGTAGAGTTGCAAAAATAAAAAAAAATATAACTGTTTATGACATAAAATTGGTAATATTTTTGAAATATTTAATTAAAATTTAAAAATATAGCTGAGTTACAAAGGTAGAGTTGTAAAATATATATATTTATATATAACTATTTATGGCATAAAATTAATATTTTTGGAAGAAGTGCAACTATGTTAAAAATATAACTGTTTATCGCATAAAATAAGTAAAATTTTTGAACTAATTAATTAGAATTAAAATGTAACTGAGTTACAAAATATAGAATTGCAAAAAGATTATAATTGTTTTTGGCATAAAATCAGTATTAATTTTGAAAGAAGTGCAACTATGATCCTATCAAACAGATGCCTTTAAAAGATCGAAACAAGATTTTTGAGGCTTACAATCTTACCATTTACAATGAAATTTCCTCTTCTCAATTTTATTCCTATGCCCAAGCAAAAGAAAAATTCTACCTCTACCAAGTAGATTCACTAAATAATAAAGGTAGAGTTGCAAAAGTAAAAAAAAGAATATAACTGTTTATGGCATTAAATCAATAATTTTTTTTTAACTAATTAATTAAAATTAAAAAGTATAATTGACTTATAAATATAGAGTTGCAAAAAAAAAAATATAACTGCTTATGACATAAAATCACTAATATTTTTGAAAAAGGTGCAACTAATATGTAAAAAATTAATTAAAATTAAAAAGTATAATTGAGTTATAAAGGTAGAGTTGCAAAAAAAAAAATATAACCGCTTATGACATAAAATCACTAATATGCCTAAGAAAAAAAAAAATTCCACCTCTACTTCATTGAGTTTCAAAGGTAGAATTGCAAAAATAAAAAAAAATGTAACTGTTTATGACATAAAATTAGTAATATTTTTGAAATATTTAATTAAAATTAAAAAATATAACTGAGTTACAAAGATAGAGTTGCAAAATATATATATATTTATATATACCTGTTTATGGCATAAAATTAATATTTTTGGAAGTAGTGCAACTATGTTAAAAATATAACTGTTTATGACATAAAATAACTAAATTTTTTGAACTAATTAATTAGAATTAAAATGTAATTACAAAAGATAGAGTTGCAAAAAGATTATAATTGTTTTTGGCATAAAATCAGTATTAATTTTGAAAGAAGTGCAACTATGATCCTATCAAACAGATGTCTTGAAAAGATCGAAACAAGATTTTTGAGGCTTACAATCTTGCCATTTACAATGAAATTTCCTCTTCTCAATTTGATTCCTATGCCCAAGCAAAAGAAAAATTCTACCTCTACCAAGTAGATTCACTAAATAATAAAGGTAGAGTTGCAAATGCAAAAGTAAAAAAAAATATATAACTGTTTATGGCATGAAATCAGTAAATTTTTTTCACTAATTAATTAAAATTAAAAAGTATAATTGAGTTATAAAGCTAGAGTTGTAAAAAAAAATATATAACTGCTTATGACATAAAATCACTAATATTTTTGAAAAAGGTGCAACTAATATGTAAAAAATTAATTAAAATTAAAAAGTATAATTGAGTTATAAAGGTAGAGTTGCAAAAAAAAAAATATAACCACTTATGACATAAAATCACTAATATTCCTAAGCAAAAAAAAATTTCCACCTCTACTTCATTGAGTTTCAAAGATAGAGTTGCAAAAATTAAAAAAAATATAAGTGTTTATGGCATAAAATTAGTAATATTTTTGAAATATTTAATTAAAATTAAAAAATATAACTGAGTTACAAAGGTAGAGTTGCAAAATATATATATTTATATATAACTGTTTATGACATAAAATTAATATTTTTGGAAGAAGTGCAACTATGTTAAAAATATAACTGTTTATGGCATAAAATAAGTAATATTTTTCAACTAATTAATTAGAATTAAATTGTAACTGAGTTACAAAATATAGAGTTGCAAAAATATTATAATTGTTTTTGGCATAAAATCAGTATTAATTTTGAAATAAGTGCAACTATGATCCTATCAAACAGATGCCTTTAAAAGATCGAAACAAGATTTTTGAGGCTTACAATCTTACCATTTACAATGAAATTTCCTCTTCTCAATTTGATTCCTATGCCCAAGCAAAAGAAAAATTCTACCTCTACCAAGTAGATTCACTAAATAATAAAGGTAGAGTTGCAAAAGTAAAAAAAAAACAATATAACTGTTTATTGCATAAAATCAGTAATTTTTTTTAACTAATTAATTAAAATTAAAAAGTATAATTGAGTTATAAATGTAGAGTTGCAAAAAACAAAATATAACCGCTTATGACATAAAATCACTAATATTTTTGAAAGAGGTGCAACTAATATGTAAAAAATTAATTAAAATTAAAAAGTATAATTGAGTTATAAAGGTAGAGTTGTAAAAAAAAAATATAACCGCTTATGACATAAAATCACTAATATGCCTAAGCAAAAGAAAATTTCCACCTCTACTTCATTGAGTTTCAAAGGTAGAGTTGCAAAAATTAAAAAACGTGTAATTGTTTATGGCATAAAATTAGTAATATTTTTTATTTATTTAATTAAAATTAAAAAATATAACCGAGTTACAAAGGTAGAATTGCAATATATATATATATATATATATATATATATATATATATATATATATATATATATATATAAAACTGTTTATGGCATAAAATTAATGATTTTTAAAGAAGTGCAACTATGTTAAAAATATAACTGTTTATGACATAAAATAAGTAATATTTTTGAACTAATTAATTAGAATTAAAATATAACTGAGTTACAAAAGATAGAGTTGCAAAAAAATTATAATTGTTTTTGGCATAAAATCAATATTAATTTTGAAATAAGTGCAAATATAATCCTATCAAAAAGATGCCTTTAAAAGATCGAAACAATATTTTTGAGGCTTACAATCTTATCATTTACAATGAAATTTCCTCTTCTCAATTTGATTCCTATGCCCAAGCAAAAGAAAAATTCTACCTCTACCAAGTAGATTCACTAAATAATAAATGTAGAGTTGCAAAAGTAATATATATATAAATAACTGTTTATGGCACAAAATCAGTAAATGTTTTTAACGAATTAATTAAAATTAAAAAGTATAATTGAGTTATAAAGGTAGAGCACCCAGGTGTTGTAGGTGAGTTGGAGAGGAGAGGGCAATCCTCCAAGGGAGGTCCAAGGTTCGAATCTCCACCCTACCAAAAAGTTGAATTAGGTACCCAAAATCTAATTGATAATGTTGGTGCGGGCAGGCTTGGATGCGACCGCCGGGTGACTTTGACGATGTAGAACCCCTTGTTCGTGGTCTCTTAAACCAAGGCAGCCTCGCAAGGGGTTTTTCGCTTAAAAAAAAAAAAAAAAAAAAAAAGTTATAAAGGTAGAGCTGAAAAAAAAAATATAACCACTTATGACATAAAATGGCTAATATTTTTGAAAGAGGTGCAACTAATATGTAAAAAATTAATTAAAATTAAAAAGTATAATTGAGTTATAAAGGTAGAGTTGCAAAAAATAAAATATAACCGCTTATGACATAAAATCACTAATATGCCTAAGCAAAAAAAAATTTCCACCTCTACTTCATTGAGTTTAAAAGATAGAGTTGCAAAAATTAAAAAAAATATAAGTGTTTATGGCATAAAATTAGTAATATTTTTGAAATATTTAATTAAAATTAAAAAATATAACTGAGTTACAAAGGTAGAGTTGCAAAATATATATATATTTATATATAACTGTTTATGGCATAAAATTAATGATTTTTGAAAGAAGTGCAACTATGTTAAAAATATAACTGTTTATGGCATAAAATAAATAATATTTTTCAACTAATTAATTAGAATTAAAATGTAACTGAGTTACAAAAGATAGAGTTGCAAAAATATTATAATTGTTTTTGACATAAAATCAGTATTAATTTTGAAAGAAGTGCAACTATGATCCTATCAAACAGATGCCTTTAAAAGATGGAAACAAGATTTTTGAGGCTTACAATCTTACCATTTACAATGAAATTTCCTCTTCTCAATTTGATTCCTATGCCCAAGCAAAAGAAAAATTCTACCTCTACCAAGTAGATTCACTAAATAATAAAGGTAGAGTTGCAAAAGTAAAAAAAAAAAACAATATAACTGTTTATTTCATAAAATCAGTAATTTTTTTTAACTAATTAATTAAAATTAAAAAGTATAATTGAGTTATAAAGGTAGAGTTGCAAAAAAAAAAATATAACCGCTTATGACATAAAATCACTAATATTTTTGAAAGAGGTGTAACTAATATATAAAAAATTAATTAAAATTAAAAAGTATAATTGAGTTATAAAGGTAGAGTTGCAAAAAAAAAATATAACAGCTTATGACATAAAATCACAAATATGCCTAAGCAAAAGAAAATTTTCACCTCTACTTCATTGAGTTTCAAAGGTAGAGTTGCAAAAATTAAAAAAAATGTAACTGATTATGGCATAAAATTAGTAATATTTTTGAACTATTTAATTAAAATTAAAAAATATAACTGAGTTACAAAAGTAGGATTGCAAAATATATATATTTATATATAACTGTTTATGGCATAAAATTAATGTTTTTTAAAGAAGTGCAACTATGTTAAAAATATAACTGTTTATGGCATAAAATAAGTAATATTTTTGAACTAATTAATTAGAATTAAAATATAACTAAGTTACAAAAGATAGAGTTACAAAAATATTATAATTGTTTTTGGCATAAAATCAATATTAATTTTGAAATAAGTGCAACTATGATCCTATCAAAAAGATGCCTTTAAAAGATCGAAACAATATTTTTGAGGCTTACAATCTTACCATTTACAATGAAATTTCCTCTTCTCAATTCGATTCTTGTGCCCAAGCAAAAGAAAAATTCTACCTCTACCAAGTAGATTCACTAAATAATAAAGGTAGAGTTGCAAAAGTAAAAAAATAAAAATAAATAAATAAATATATATATATATATATATATAACTATTTATGGCATAAAATCAGTAATTTTTTTAACTAATTAATTAAAATTAAAAAGTATAATTGAAGTATAAAGGTAGAGTTGCAAAAAAAAATATAACCGCTTATGACATAAAATCACTAATATGCCTAAGCAAAAGAAAATTTCCACCTCTACTTCATTGATTTTCAAAGATAGAGTTGCAAAAATTAAAAAAAATATAAGTTTTTATGGCATAAAATTAGTAATATTTTTGAAATATTTAATTAAAATTAAAAAATATAACTGAGTTACAAAGGTAGAGTTGCAAAATATATATATTTATATATAACTGTTTATGGCAGAAAATTAATGATTTTTGAAAGAAGTGCAACTATGTTAAAAATATAACTGTTTATGACATAAAATAAATAATATTTTTCAACTAATTAATTAGAATTAAAATGTAACTGAGTTACAAAAGATAGAGTTGCAAAAAAATTATAATTGTTTTTGGCATAAAATCAATATTAATTTTGAAATAAGTGCAAATATAATCCTATCAAAAAGATGCCTTTAAAAGATCGAAACAATATTTTTGAGGCTTACAATCTTACCATTTACAATGAAATTTCCTCTTTTCAATTTGATTCCTATGCCCAAGCAAAAGAAAATTTCTACCTCTACCAAGTAGATTCACTAAATAATAAAGGTAGAGTTGCAAAAGTAAAAAAAAAATATATATATATATATATATATATATATATATATATATATATATATATATATATATATAATCGTTTATGGCACAAAATCAGTAAATGTTTTTAACGAATTAATTAAAATTAAAAAGTATAATTGAGTTATAAAGGTAGAGCACCCAGTGTTGTAGGTGAGTTGGAGAGGAGAGGGCAATCCTCCAAGGGAGGTCCGAGGTTCGAATCTCCACCCTACCAAAAAGCTGAATTAGGTACCCAAAATCTAATTGATAATGTTGGTGCGAGCAGGGCTGGATGCGACCCTCGGGTGACTTTGACGATGTAGAACCCCTTGTTCGTGGTCTCTTAGACCAAGGCAGCCCCGCAAGGGGTTTTTCGCTTTAAAAAAAAAAAAAAAAGTTATAAAGGTAGAGCTGAAAAAAAAAATATAACCACTTATGACATAAAATGGCTAATATTTTTGAAAGAGGTGCAACTAATATGTAAAAAATTAATTAAAATTAAAAAGTATAATTGAGTTATAAAGGTAGAGTTGCAAAAAATAAAATATAACCGCTTATGACATAAAATCACTAATATGCCTAAGCAAAAGAAAATTTCCACCTCTACTTCATTGAGTTTCAAAGATAGAGTTGCAAAAATTAAAAAAAATATAAGTGTTTATGGCATAAAATTAGTAATATTTTTGAAATATTTAATTAAAATTAAAAAATATAACTGAGTTACAAAGGTAGAGTTGCAAAATATATATATTTATATATAACTGTTTATGGCATAAAATTAATGATTTTTGAAAGAAGTGCAACTATGTTAAAAATATAACTGTTTATGGCATAAAATAAATAATATTTTTCAACTAATTAATTAGAATTAAAATGTAAGTGAGTTACAAAAGATAGAGTTGCAAAAATATTATAATTGTTTTTGGCATAAAATCAGTATTAATTTTGAAAGAAGTGCAACTATGATCCTATCAAACAGATGCCTTTAAAAGATGGAAACAAGATTTTTGAGGCTTACAATCTTACCATTTACAATGAAATTTCCTCTTCTCAATTTGATTCCTATGCCCAAGCAAAAGAAAAATTCTACCTCTACCAAGTAGATTCACTAAATAATAAAGGTAGAGTTGCAAAAGTAAAAAAAAACAATATAAACTGTTTATTGCATAAAATCAGTAATTTTTTTTAACTAATTAATTAAAATTAAAAAGTATAATTGAGTTATAAAGGTAGAGTTGCAAAAAAAAAAATATAACCGCTTATGACATAAAATCACTAATATTTTTGAAAGAGGTGTAACTAATATATAAAAAATTAATTAAAATTAAAAAGTATAATTGAGTTATAAAGGTAGAGTTGCAAAAAATATATATAACAACTTATGACAAAATCACAAATATGCCTAAGCAAAAGAAAATTTTCACCTCTACTTCATTGAGTTTCAAAGGTAGAGTTGCAAAAAATTAAAAAAAATGTAACTGATTATGGCATAAAATTAGTAATATTTTTGAACTATTTAATTAAAATTAAAAAATATAATTGAGTTACAAAGGTAGGATTGCAAAATATATATATTTATATATAACTGTTTATGGCATAAAATTAATGTTTTTTAAAGAAGTGCAACTATGTTAAAAATATAACTGTTTATGGCATAAAATAAGTAATATTTTTGAACTAATTAATTAGAATTAAAATATAACTAAGTTACAAAAGATAGAGTTACAAAAATATTATAATTGTTTTTGGCATAAAATCAATATTAATTTTGAAATAAGTGCAACTATGATCCTATCAAAAATATGCCTTTAAAAGATCAAAACAATATTTTTGAGACTTACAATCTTACCATTTACAATGAAATTTCCTCTTCTCAATTCGATTCCTGTGCCCAAGCAAAAGAAAAATTCTACCTCTACCAAGTAGATTCACTAAATAATAAAGGTAGAGTTGCAAAAGTAAAAAAAAAAAAAAAAATATATATATATATATATATATATATATATATATATATATATAACTCGTTTATGGCATAAAATCAGTAATTTTTTTTAACGAATTAATTAAAATTAAAAAGTATAATTGAAGTATAAAGGTAGAGTTGCAAAAAAAAAATATAACCGCTTATGACATAAAATCACTAATATTTTTGAAAGAGGTGCAACTAATAAGTAAAAAAATAATTAAAATAAAAAAAGTATAATTGAGTTATAAAGGTAGAGTTGCAAAAAAAAAATATAACCGCTTATGACATAAAATCACTAATATGTCTAAGCAAAAGAAAATTTCCACCTCTACTTCATTGAGTTTTCAAAGGTAGAGTTGCAAAAATTAAAAAAAATGTAACTGTTTGTGGCATAAAATTAGTAATATTTTTGAACTATTTAATTAAAATTAAAAAATATAACTGAGTTACAAAGATAGAGTTGCAAAAAATATATATTTATATATAACTGTTTATGGCATAAAATTAATATTTTTGAAAGAAGTGCAACTATGTTAAAAATATAACTGTTTATGGCATAAAATAAGTAATATTTTTGAAGTAATTAATTAGCATTAAAATACAACTGAGTTACAAAATATAGAGTTGCAAAAAAATTATAATTGTTTTTGGCATAAAATTAGTATTAATTTTGAAATAAGTGCAACTATGATCTTATCAAACAGATGCCTTTAAAAGATAGAAACAAGATTTTTGAGGCTTACAATCTTGCCATTTACAATGAAATTTCCTCTTCTCAATTTGATTCCTATGCCCAAGCAAAAGAAAAATTCTACCTCTACCAAGTAGATTCACTAAATAATAAAGGTAGAGTTGCAAAAGTAAAAAAAAAAAAATATAACTGTTTATTGCATAAAATCAGTAAATTTTTTTAACTAATTAATCAAAATTAAAAAGCATAATTGAGTTATAAAGGTAGAGTTGCAAAAAAAAAAATATAACCGCTTATGACATAAAATCACTAATATTTTTGAAAGAGGTGCAACTAATAAGTAAAAAATTAATTAAAATTAAAAAGTAATATTGAGTTATAAAGGTAGAGTTGCAAAAAAAAAATATAACCGCTTATGACATAAAATCACTAATATGCCTAAGCAAAAGAAAATTTCCACCTCTACTTCATTGAGTTTCAAAGGTAGAGTTGTAAAAATTAAAAAAAATGTAACTATTTATGGCATAAAATTAGTAATATTTTTGAAATATTTAATTAAAATTAAAAAATATAACTGAGTTACAAATATAGAGTTGCAAAATATATATATTTATATATAACTGTTTATGGCATAAAAATAATGTTTTTGAAAGAAGTGCAACTATGTTAAAAATATAACTGTTTATGGCATAAAATAAGTAATATTTTTGAACTAATTAATTAGAATTAAAATACAACTGAGTTACAAAAGATAGAGTTGCAAAAAAATTATAATTGTTTTTGGCATAAAATCAGTATTAATTTTGAAATAAGTGCAACTATGATCTTATCAAACAGATGCATTTAAAAGATAGAAACAAGATTTTTGAGGCTTACAATCTTGCCATTTACAATGAAATTTCCTCTTCTCAATTTGATTCTTATTCCCAAGCAAAAGAAAAATTCTACCTCTACCAAGTAGATTCACTAAATAATAAAAGTAGAGTTGCAAAAGTAAAAAAAAAATATATAACTGTTTATGGCATAAAATTAGTAAATTTTTTTAACTAATTAATTAAAATTAAAAAGTATAACTGAGTTATAAAGGTAGAGTTGCAAAAAAAAAAATATAACTGGTTATGACATAAAATCACTAATATTTTTGAAAGAGGTGCAACTAATATGTAAAAAATTAATTAAAATTAAAAAGTATAATTGAGTTATAAAGGTAGAGTTGCAAAAAAAAAAAAATATAACCGTTTATGACATAAAATCACTAATATTCCTAAGCAAAAGAAAATTTCCACCTCTACTCCATTGAGTTTCAAAGATAGAGTTGCAAAAATTAAAAAAAATGTAACTTTTTATGGCATAAAATTAGTAATATTTTTGAACTATTTAATTAAAATTAAAAAAATATAACTGAGTTACAAAGGTAGAGTTGCAAAATATATATTTATATATAACTGTTTATGGCATAAAATTAATATTTTTGAAAGAAGTGCAACTATGTTAAAAATATAACTATTTATGGCATAAAATAAGTAATATTTTTTAAGGCTAGCTTAACTAAAATTTATCTTATCTAGGGGTTTTAGGTTTTTCGTAGGACTGCCCAAACTGCCGAACTCGTTTCGGCCATATCTCACTCATCCGAACTCGGATTGAGCTGAAATTTTGAGGGTAGATGCCTGAAAAACCCTAGAACGTCTCCACCAATTTTCATATCATTTGGAGCAACACAGATCCTAGCGCATCCCTATGTGTGAACGATATATTTGGCAAGCGGCTATGCGAGGGTTTCATCCGGGTTGAGTGCAAGCAGCTCCAGAGGTTGGTTTTTAGGGCCTTCGGGCCCTAGCGGCCAATATTTTTGTGGTTTATGCTCAATATTTTAGTAGGAAATGTTGCAGGGGATACAAGATGGGTTAGAAATTTGTCTTTCAATAGATCATACCGTGAACTTGAGTGACAACGGCTTCCAATTTGCTGCACAAAAGAAAAGTGAAAACCATACCTTTCCACGACGTCTAGGGCAAGGATTAAAGAGACCACGAAATAAGTTTCAAGCAGTTGATCAAAAAATGGCTCATATCTCAAGTGAATCTGGTGCTAAGGTGCACCCACAAAATAATTCTACTATGAAAACCCCTGTCAAGGGTAAGAATTTTGAAGACTCAGTCCCAAAAATGAATTTTAGGGATGCCCTTCATGGTGGACAGCCTCAGCCCAATGCTAATATCAATATTAGGGCTTCTCATAAACCTCTAAGAATGCCTAAGATTGATCCCAGGAAAATGGAGTCAGGATGTCTTAAAGCAGCTGATGGAACTCCTATTGTTAAGCTTGATATGGGTAACATTCAGACTGGCATTGAAGATTTGGAAAAAAGAGGACTAATTTGTCGGTTCGTGGGTTTTCGTCCGAGTCTATCTCCTTTCAAAGTCTGGGCTACAAAAAGCTGGAAAACTAAAGGTGAGTTACAAATCTCTATTTATCCAAATGGTTATTTTCTTGTTTTATTTGCTAATAATGAAGATAGAGAGAAAACTTTTCAAGGGGGTCCTTGGTTTTTTGGAAGGGCAGGGCTTTTCATGAAGCCCTGGCATACTAAATTTAAAGCCGAAGAAGAGATGCCTTCTATAGCTCCCGTGTGGGTTAGACTCTTTGGCCTCCCTATTGAATTTTGGAATCCTACTATTTTTTCTTCAATTGGAAACTCTTTAGGAACTTTTATGATGACTGCTGATTGTACTCAAAATTTTGAACATATTATTTATGCTCGAATTTGTGTTTTAATGGATTTTGACAAACCCCTACCTAAAAATATCACATTACAATTTGGGGAAGACACTTGGGAGCAAGTAGTGGACTATGAGAACATTCCTTTTCGTTGTAGAATTTGCCATGAATATGGTCATTTGGCCAGTGCTTGCCCAAATAAAATTCCTGATCAAAAGAAAGAAGATATAAACTCAGCAAGGTTTCCAAATACCTAAGAAGAAGAACACTCAAAAAAACCAAGTAATGAAGGATCAATCAAAGTCATTTGCTAATATGTTTGAAATCCTTTCCACAAATGATGTCCCAAGTGAGGAAGAGGAAATAATGGAAACTGAAATCTTAGAAACACAATTTAAATATGAAGGAAAGAACTCAGAGACAAACCAACAAATCAAAGGTTTTCAACAGAAAAAAAAGGAGAAAATTTACACAAGAAAAACAATATTTCAAATGTCAAAACTTCAAATAATGCAGGTCCCAATATAGACTCCATTGAACCATCTAGTAAAATTTTGGTCGTGTATGAGCATTCTTCAAGGTTAGAAGCCATCTCAGATTCAATTGGAATAAGTCAAGAAATAGGGAAAAAAAATTGAAGATGGATTCTAATCAAAAAGTAGGTCGCAAGACCAATCAATATCATATGGTAAAAGAAGGTGAAAAGCTTGTAGAGGAAGGTAAGATTAATGCCCTTCCCAACATTTTTAGCCCTGGTATTAATGAAGATCATCACTTGGAATATTAGAGGACTCAAAGGGAGTCTTTCAAAACAAAATGAAATTAGAAGAATGATTCAGATAAATCATCCACATCTTGTTTTCCTTCAAGAAACAAAGATGTCAATGGAGGATATGGACTTAATTGCCAGTAAAATTTGGCCAGCTAGAAAAGTGGTTTCCCTCGGCTCCCAAGGGACTTCGGGTGGCATTGCTTGTCTTTGGGACCCAAAAGAGGTAGTTATTCACCATATGGTTGGCAGTTGGGGTTTGTTGGCTATAGCTATTCAAAGTAGACATTCCAACCAGATTATGCTCTGCATTACTCGTTTATGCCCCGACTTCTTTGGAGGAAAAAAGAAGACAGTGGAAGGATATTACTCATATTATCTCTCATTTTCCTAAAGCTTGGATCTTGATCGGAGGAGATTTCAATACCATCCTCTCTCTGGATGAGAAAAGGGGGGGAAATAGAAATTTGGACAAAAGTACTGACCTCATGAGCGAATATATTGCAAACCTCCATCTTGTGGATATCCAACCAGATAATGGCCTTATGACTTGGTCTAACAGAAGGCAAGGCTTAGCTTGTATAATGGAGAGATTGGATAGGTTTTTGCTCTCTAAAAATTTCTTAATCCATGGTCACATTCCTAAAGTGAAGACTCTTAATAATGCTGGTTCGGATCATTGGCCAGTCATGGTGGAAATGTGGAAAACCAATGTGAGTTTCTCTCCTTTTCGTTTTCAATTAATGTGGCTTAGAGACATTTCCTTCAGACCTCGTGTGCAACAATGGTGGAAGGAAGGTAAACCTAGGCATGGGACTAAGATGTTCTATTTTGCCAAAAGACTGCAATACATTAAATCCAAAATCAAGACTTGGAACTGGAAAGAGTTTGGGGATGTTCATAAAAAAAACATGAAGTTATTGCTCATCTTGAAAATTTGAATAAGAAAATCCATTTAGATGGCCTCACAGAGAAGAGAAGTGCAGATGAAATTAAACTCACAACTCAGTTAGAGGAATGGGAAAAAAGAGAAGAAATCTTATGGAAGCAAAAATCTAGAATTCAATGGCTCAAAGAAGGAGATCGAAACACAAATTTCTTCCACAAATCTCTTCTAGCTCGAAGATCTCACAACTTTATTTCTTCCTTAAAATCAGATTCTGGAGATGTTGTTTATACTTGGGATGGCATGAACTCTATTGTTGTTGATTACTTTTCCAATATTTTTGCTGCTACTCCTCTTGACTCAGCTTCACAACAAAATGTTCTTCAAGCAATCCCTTCTCTTATCACTTCTGAGGAGAACTCTATTTTGACTGCTCCTGTTACTATCAATGAGCTTCAACAAGTAGTTTTTAAAATGCAAAAAGGAAAAACCCAGGTCCTGATGGTTTTCCTATTGAGTTCTACCAAGAGTTCTGGGATATCCTTCATGTTGATTTATTAGAGGTGGTGGAAGAAGCCAGGAAATCCAAAGAAATTTTGAAGGTTATCAATAAAACTTATATTACTCTTGTTCCAAAAGCTCAAGAGGTTGATCATATCTCAGCTTTTAGACCTATTGCTTTATGTAATGTTCTTCTCAAAATTATTACTAAAATCATGGCAGAAAGGTTGAAGCCTCTTTTGCATAAGATTATTTCCCAGAGCAAGGGGGATATGTGGAAGGACGTCAAATAGTAGATGAGATAGTTCTTGCTCAGGAAGCCATCCATTCCATGGATATGCAAAATTCTCCTTCTATGTTCATCCGGTTAGACTTATCCAAAGCTTATGACAGAGTGGATTGGCACTTCCTTATCAAAGTTTTGAGGCAATTTGGTTTCTCTAAGGATTGGATGGATTGGATTATGGGATGTATCTCTTCAGTTTCCTACTTAGTTCTTATCAATGGCAGGCCTTCTCGGTCTTTCCCAGCTTCCAGAGGTATTAGGCAAGGTGACCCGCTATCCCCTTATTTATTCATCATTCTTGCTGAATGCTTGGGTAGGACTATAACCAAAAAGAGGGAAAACAAAACCCTTGAGGGAGTTACCATTGCTCATGGAGCTAGACCTATCTCTCATCTTCAATTTGTGGATGACTCTACCCTTTTAGGTAAAGCTACGGTTAAGGAAGCTTCTAATATTAAGCAAATCATTAGCTATTTTTCTAAGGCTATCGGGCGGTTGATCAATGAAGACAAATCTAAAGTTATTTTCTTTCACCGCTCTGCTAGACAGGAATCCATGGTCTTGGATAAATTAAGATATAAGAAGACCTCTCTTCCAATCACTTATTTAGGTATTCCCATAAATATTCAAAGGCAAAAAAATAAATATTGGAATTGGTTGTTGGACAAAGTCAAGAAGAAAATTGGAAAGTGGACCAACAAGTGGCTTTCTTCCGGGGGTAGAATCACCTTGGTAAAATCAGTCCTTCAAGCTATTCCTATTTATGTTTCTTCCATTTTGAATATCCCAAAGGCTGTTCTTCGAGAATTGGATCAAATCAGTCATCGTTTCCTTTGGAGTGGTACTAAGGAGAAAAGAAAATGGGCCTTGGTGAAATGGGATACTTTATGTCTTCCTAAGAGTGAAGGGGGTTAGGATTCCGGTCTTCAATTAATAACAACAAAGCTTTAGCTGCTAAATTATATTGGAGGATGTTGCATAACCCCAATGCTCTTTGGGCCAATAATCTCCATGCTAAATATGTTGAGAACAAAAGTCCCGAAGACCTTGTTCGCTATCAACTTCCTACCAAAGGTTCTCCCATTTTAGCAGTTCTTAAGACTGGTGAGGATTTGATAAAGAAAAAATTATTTTGGATCATTCATAATGGTCAACATGCAAATTTTTGGATAGATTCTTGGGATGGTCACAAGCCTTTGATAACTCAGTTTCCCGATTGGAGGCCTTGGATGGAGGAGCTTCACCGAGCTAATTGGATAAAGGTGGCTAATTACTGTCGATACCATACTGGTAATTCAAAGGTTGGTAGATATTGGATCCCTATTGAGGACTGGCCTATTCAAATCCCAGAAAGGCAAAGACAAGATATCCAAGGCATCCTTCATATGAGATCCCTCTCTTGGTCCCATGAAAAAGATTGTTTTGGATGGAACAACACTACTAAGGGTGAGTATTCAGTTGCTCAAGGTTATTTGACCTTATGCCATAATAATCCCAACCATTCTTCTGACATATTTTCTCAATTGTGGGCTCAAAAGCTCTGGCCTAAGGTGAGGTTCTTTAATTGGCTTTTATTGCATCGTAGGGTGCTTACCGGTGAGCAACTTATGAAGCGTGGTTTTCATGGCCCTTTTAGATGTGAAATGTGTGAAGAGAATGTAGAAAATATCAACCATATTTTTATTGAGTGTACTTTAGCCTCTGAGCTATGGAGGAGAATGGCAACTTTACTTGGCTTACAATGGTCCAATTTTTTCACTTTTGAACAGCTTTGGAGGGATTGGCCTAATCAAGAGGGTGTTGATCATTTTATTAGGCAGTTAGTTTGGATGGGTTCTACCATTCTTCTTTGGAATATTTGGAATGAAAGGAACAACCAAATTTTTAATCAAGATAGGAAGGATATTCACTATATTTGGCAAAATACCATAGCCAACTTAGTTGAATCAGTCCATCAACTCCTTAATCACCCCCAAAACTCCCACCAAAGATGGGATCAAGTGATGCAAAGATTGAAGATTAAACCTTCTAAGGGCAACCAACTTAAAGGGAATGTGAGTATTAGTAAGATGGATAGGACTAGAAATTGGCAACCTCCTCCTAAGGATTTTGGAAAAGTCAATACCGATGGAGCCTCTAGAGGGAACCCTGGAAAAGCCAGTGTGGGAGGAATTGGTAGACTTTCGGATGGCTCCCTGGTTTTTACTTTTGCTGAGAATTTGGGTATTCTTTCCAATAACCTTGCTGAGGGGTATGGTATCCTTAGAGGCCTTCAGGAGGCTACTAAGGTTGGATGGGAAAAGGTGTTAGTTGAGTCCGACTCTCAACTTATGATTAATCTCTTGAAGACTCCTTCTAAGAATCATAAGGTGGATTGGAGAATAAAAAGAATTATTGAGAAGATTCAGTTAATCCAGATGGGATTTTTGAAAGTTGATTACAATCATGTGGTCAGAGATCAAAACAAGAGTGTTGATGCTTTAGCTAATTGGGCTTTGGACAAAGGTGATCTTACTTGTTATGGCCACCCTCCTATATGGTGGGCTTCTCAAATTAGGGAAGCTCTTCTTTCTATCATTTCTTTGGATGGCTCCAGTTCTGAAGGTACCTAGTTTCTTCTTGTTTTTTTTTTTGTTTCTCTTTGGTTCATTCAGCTTTTTTAGTTCCCTAGCTCATTCTATTCTTTATTTTGTTTCCTCTGTTGATTCTTGCATTAATAGTCTTCTGGTCTAGATAGGTCATTGTTTTGTTCATTTTTTTTCTTTTGTCTTCTTTGTTTTTTTGTTTAGTTTTTTAAGGTGGGTGGGTTCTTTTGTTTTGTTTTGTTTTTGTGTTCTTTGTGTTGTTTTTTGTTGTTCTTGTGTTTTTGTTGTTTTGTTTTTTTTTTATGTTTTTTGTTATTGTTCTTGTGTTTTTTTCGTTCTTGTTCTTGGGTTTCTCTTTGTTTGTGTTATTTCATTTTTTTATGTGTGAGTGTTTTCTATGTTTTTTGTTTTTGTTTATTGTCTCGTTGTTGGTTGTTTTTATTTTTATTTTATTTATTTTATTTTTTAGGTTTTGGTTGTGTTTATTTTTCATGTTTTTTTGGGTTATGTCTTTGTAGTGTTCTGTTGTTTTTGTCTTGTTTGTGTTTTGTTATGTGGTTCTTGTGTTTTTCTATGTGGTTTGTGTTGTGGTTTCTTTTATCTTATTGTGCGTGTTTGGTTGTGCTTTTGGTTTTGACACACTCAAGGAGCATGTTTTTTATTTTATTTTATTATTTTTGTTGTTATTTACTTTTTTTAATTTGGTTTTGTGTGTTTGTTTGCTCCTTGAGTATGTCAAAGGTGGTAGGCCAGTTTCCGAGTCCCGGGCATTTTTTGTGGAATGGATACCCCTGCCTCCTTGGGTCTTACCCGAAAGTGGCATCCCTTTTGGGATGTTTTCCACAAATAAAAAAAGTAATATTTTGAACTAATTAATTAGAATTAAAATATAATTGAGTTACAAAATATAGAGTTGCAAAAAAATTATAATTGTTTTTGCCATAAAATCAGTATCAATTTTGAAATAAGTGCAACTATGATCTTATCAAACAGATGCCTTTAAAAGATCGAAACAAGATTTTTGAGGCTTACAATCTTGCCATTTATAATGAAATTTCCTCTTCTCAATTTTATTCCTATGCCCAAGCAAAAGAAAAATTTTACCTCTACCAAGTAGATTCACTAAATAATAAAGGTAGAGTTGCAAAAGTAAAAAAAAATATATAACTGTTTATGGCATTAAATCAGTAATTTTTTTTAACTAATTAATTAAAATTAAAAAGTATATTTGACTTATAAATATAGAGTTGCAAAAAAAAAAATATAACCGCTTATGACATAAAATCACTAATATTTTTTAAAGAGGTGCAACTAATATGTAAAAAATTAATTAAAATTAAAAAGTATAATTGAGTTATAAAGGTAGAGTTGCAAAAAAAAAAAAATATAACCGCTTATGACATAAAATCACTAATATGCCTAAGCAAAAGAAAATTTCCACCTCTACTTCATTGAGTTTCAAAGGTAGAGTTGCAAAAATAAAAAAAAATGTAACTGTTTATGACATAAAATTAGTAATATTTTTGAAATATTTAATTAAAATTAAAAAATATAACTGAGTTACAAAGGTAGAGTTGCAAAATATATATATTTATATAACTGTTTATGGCATAAAATTAATATTTTTGGAAGAATTGCAACTATGTTAAAAATATAACTCTTTATGGCATAAAATAAGTAAATTTTTTGAACTAATTAATTAGAATTAAAATGTAATTACAAAAGATAGAGTTGCAAGAAGATTATAATTGTTTTTGGCATAAAATCAGTATTAATTTTGAAAGAAGTGCAACTATGATCTTATCAAACAGATGCCTTTAAAAGATCGAAACAAGATTTTTAAGGCTTATAATTTTACCATTTACAATGTAATTTCCTCTTCTCAATTTGATTCCTATGCCCAAGCAAAAGAAAAATTCTACCTCTAACAAGTAGATTCACTAAATAATAAAGGTAGAGTTGCAAAAGTAAATATATATATATATATATATAACTGTTAATGGCATAAAATTAGTAATATTTTTGAACTATTTAATTAAAATTAAAAAATATAACTGAGTTACAAAGGTAGAGTTGCAAAATATATATATTTATATATAACTGTTTATGGCATAAAATTAATATTAATATATAACTGAGTTACAAAAGATAGAGTTACAAAAAAATTATAATTGTTTTTGGCATAAAATCAGTATTAATTTTGAAAGAAGTGCAACTATGATCCTATCAAACAGATGCCTTTAAAAGATCGAAACAAGATTTTTGAGGCATAAAATCTTACCATTTACAATGAAATTTCCTCTTCTCAATTTGATTCCTATGCCCAAGCAAAAGAAAAATTCTACCTCTGCCAAGTATATTCACTAAATAATAAAGGTAGAGTTGCAAAAGTAAAAAAAAAAATATAACTATTTATGGCATTAAATCAGTAATTTTTTTTAACTAATTAATTAAAATTAAAAAGTATAATTGACTTATAAATATAGAGTTGCAAAAAAAAAATATAACCGCTTATGACATAAAATCACTAATATTTTTGAAAGAGGTGCAACTAATATGTAAAAAATTAATTAAAATTAAAAAGTATAATTGAGTTATAAAGGTAGAGTTGCAAAAAAAAAATATATAACCGCTTATGACATAAAATCACTAATATGCCTAAGAAAAAGAAAATTTCCACCTCTACTTGATTGAGTTTCAAAGGTAAAGTTGAAAGAAAAAAAAAAAATGTAACTGTTTATGACATAAAATTAATAATATTTTTGAAATATTTAATTAAAATTAAAAAATATAACTGAGTTACAAATGTAGAGTTGCAAAATATATATATTTATATATAACTTTTTTTTTAAATAAAGGGGTAAAAATTTATTGATAAAAAGTCTGGATTACAAAGTACAGCTGAGCCCCCACCCAGGACTCAAATAAGCAACAAGACAGGCTAAATCACCAGACAAGGTCAACTCCCAAAGAAAACCAAAAAAAAACAAACCACATTAAGTCTGAACATCCTTATGGATCAACTCCCGTAGGTGTTGAGAATCCCTAGACGGGAGACTCTCCCAGTTATCAATACTCTGAGTATCCAATAGCTCAGAAGCCCTTTTGGCCAGGTAATCAGCAACCCCATTCCATTCCCTTGGAATGTGCACAAAGGATATAAATTCGAACTCTTCACTCATTATGAGAATCTGAATGGTCATAGAGGCCAACTGCCAATTAACATCCTCCACTCTTTTGTTGTTTAAAAGATTAACCAAAATTTGAGAGTCAGACTCACAAAGAATCCTGCGCCAACCAAGAGAAAACCCCCTTTGCAAGGCCTCAAGTATCGCCAGAGCTTCCATAAGATTGTTGGAGTGAACACCTTTATAAATGGAAAAGAAAAAACTGACCATGCCAGCAGAATCTCTCCCAACACCACCAATTCCAGCATGTCCAGGATTGCCCCTGGACGACCCATCAGTATTAATTTTTAAAACTCCTCTAGGGGGCAGTCTCCATCTACCCTCTCTCCTAACCTTCTTGCTAAGTTGAGGAATCCTACTAGGGCTAGAAGAATTCACACCAACCCCAAACAAACCAAGGGCCTATCGTACCTTCTCCTCCCTAGAGTCCAAATGAGGGTCCACATCACATTTACTATGGATAGTTTCTTGAACCATACACAGGATCCTTTGCCAGATCTGTTGAACAACCAAATGACTTCCCTCAAAAATGCGTCGGTTTCGTTCGAGCCAAATCTACCGAGATGATGCAAGAAGGGCCCAAATTCCAAGCCACTTGGAGGAAGGGGGCCTTGGGTGGAGGTCTGCCCAGACTACTCCAAAACTCCACTAGGGAGAGCACATGAAAACAAGGATGGTTCCAGGCACTCCACCAACAGTGCCAAATGTCTCTAGCAAGGGAGCATTGGAAAAATAAATGAGAAGAGTCATCCTCATTCTTACCACAAAGGACACATAAAGAGGGACCCTGAAATCCCCTCTTCCTCAAGTTATCCCAAGTGAGGCATTTATTACGAGCTACCAGCCAGAGAAAAAAGTTACATTTCGGCCAAGCAAATCTATTCCACACCTTTTTCCACCATGTGACAGGGAGACTCCCGAACTTTTGCTTATCAAGAACTTGATAACCATAGGCTACAGAGTAGGTTCCCTTGGGATTAGGGTTCCAAGCCAGAATGTCTTTATCCCTCAATGAAGAACAGTACCTCCCTACAAGAATAAGAGCAAGCACCTCTCTATCCTCGGCCAATCCCCCTTGGGGCCATTCCTGCGGATCTTTCCATTTGTACATCTCCATATTTCCAAAATACTGGATTTTTTTAAAGTCCTCCACATGAGACCAGCCTGCTTCCAAGAAACAAATGCTTAGGGAATGTAACCTGGGATATTGAGTCAAGATAGGAGGGTGGCCATCCCAAGAATCCTCCCAAAAAGAACATCTGATCCCCGATTGCAAATCCAGAACAAACCCTGCTTAATTAAATTAGCTCCTCTTTTCAGAGTGTCCCAGATAACAGAACCTTTCCCAACCAAACTGGCTCTAGGGATATCTGCCTCAGAAATACCTCTCAAGTATTTATAAGATAATATTTTAGCCCAAATCTGATCTTGAGAGGTACACCATCTCCAATAAAGTTTCGCAGCCAAAGCCTACCCAGAAAGAGTTGCCTGTCGCAACCCAAGGCCTCCCTCTTGAACTGGCCTACAAATGGAATCCCATCTAACCAAACTCCATTTAGATTGATCAAGTTTGCCAGACCACAAAAACTGTCTTGACAGAGCATCCATGTCCTTGATGAAACGAGAAGGAGCTGTTTGCACAAAACATCTGTAAATGGGTAAAGCTTGAATAACAGATTTTAAAAGCAATACTCTACCTGCAGAGGATAGCCATCGACGAGTCCAGTGATTTACCTTCCTTCTAAACTTATCAAGTATAGACTGCCAAGAAGATCTAGGGAGAGGATGAGATGAAATCGGGATCCCAAGATAAATGAAGGGGGAGTCCCGACCTGGAATCTTAGAATGCGAGCAATCCTGGCTTGAATAAGAGGGGGGGTATTGAAGAAGAAAATAAAGGACTTGTCCTCATTAATCACCTGTCTAGAAGCACCAAGATATATGTCAAGAGACTGTCTAATGTTTCCAGCTTCCTTGATAGTGGCAACTCCCAACAAAGCAGTATCATCAACAAATTGAAGGTGGGAAAGAGGTGGCAAACTGTTATCCCACTTCCACCCTTGAATGAGACCATGCCTGACCTGAGACTTGAGTAATCTGCCCAACCCTTCTGCCATAATGATAAACAAATAAGGAGATAGAGGATCTCCTTGCCTCAATCCCCTTGAGGCCTCAAACAGCTTCGTTGTCTCGTTATTAACAAGAACAGAGAATGAGGAAGAAGAAATACAACTCATCACCCATCTAATCCATTCCTCCTCAAAGCCAAAAGCAGCAAGAACTTTTTGAAGAAAGGACCATCTAACTCTGTCATAGGCTTTTGCCATGTCCAACTTAATGAACATAGTTTTCTCCTTAGAAGTTTCCATTGAGTGAATAGCTTTTGTAGCAATAACAACCCCATCCATGATTTGTCGGCCAGCAACAAACCCACCTTGCTCCTCAGAGATGATTTTGCTCAACCATATCTTTAGCCTCTCAGCAATAATTTTTGTGATGATCTTATATACAACATTACAGAGAGCAATAGGCCTGAACATATCCAAGGAATTCGCTCCCTCTTTCTTGGGAATAAGCACCACAAAGGTAGCATTTAGGGCCCTTAGCATCTGTTTGTTCTTTTGGGACTCACGGACCACCTCCAAAAGGTCAAATTTGATTAACTCCCAAAACTCTTGATAAAACTCAATCGGGAATCCATCCGGACCCGGGGCTTTCCCCTTTTTCATCTTGAATACAACACTTTTCAGCTCCTCAAGGGAAATTGGACCCATCAAGTGCTCATTCATCTCTCTAGAAACAATCGAGGGAATACAGTTTAGAATAAGTTTTTCTTCCTCATCATCTGAGAGGGCATCCTCCTTGAAGAGAGAGGAAAAATACCTCTTAGTCTCTTCTGAAATATCCCTGAAAGAAGAAAGCAGGGCACCCTGAGAATTAACAAGAGAGGTAATCAGGTTACCATTACGAAGAGCCTTAACAGAGTTATAAAAGAAGTTTGTGTTCCTATCCCCTTCCTGAAGCCAATCTACTCGAGCTTTTTGTTTCCAAAAAATTTCTTCCCTCAGTTCCCATTCAACAAGGTCTTTTACAGCCTCAGATTCCTCAACAAGAAGCTCCTCTGTGAGTCCCTGATCTCTAATATTCCTTGAGGCTTCTTCCACCCTCCTAAGAGCTGCCAGCTTAGCCAAGGAAAGGTTCCAAAAATTTAGTCTATTCCATCTCTTCAATTTATGCTTAACAAATTGAAGCCGCTTCATAAAGGAGTACATAGCGGTGCCATGAGGAGGTTTGCCATTAGTCCACCAGCCTCGCATGAAATCATGAAGCTTAGGATCTCGCAACCACATAAGTTGAAACTTAAATGAGGGATTCTTTTTTAGCCCTAACTCCAGAGCAGAGAGTTTGATAGGCCAATGATCAGATCCTCTACCCTCCAGAATCATAGAACTAGCGCTTCTATTATTGCCAATCCAAAAACTAGAGATCAAAAACCTATCCAGTCTCTCTGAAATGGAATATTCCCCACATCTTCTATTATGCCAGGTAAATATCCCATTATCCGGCTTGATGTCAACCAAGTTCAAGGCCCGAAGTGTTTATGGCATAAAATTAGTAATATTTTTGAACTATTTCATTAAAATTAAAAAATATAACTGAGTTACAAAGGTAGAGTTTCAAAATATATATATTTATATATAACTGTTTATAGCATAAAATTAATATTTTTGGAAGAAATACAACTATGTTAAAAATATAACTGTTTATGACATAAAATAAGTAAAATTTTTGAACTAATTAATTAGAATTAAAATGTAATTACAAAAGATAGAGTTGCAAAAAGATTATAATTTTTTTTGGCATAAAATCAGTATTAATTTTGAAAGAAGTGCAACTAGGATCCTATCAAACAGATGTCTTTAAAATATCGAAACAAGATTTTTGAGTCTTACAATCTTGCCATTTACAATGAAATTTCCTCTTCTCAATTTGATTCCTATGCCCAAGAAAAAGAAAAATTCTACCTCTACCAAGTAGATTCACTAAATAATAAAGGTAGAGTTGCAAAAGTAAAAAAAAAAAATATAACTATTTATGGCATAAAATCAGTAAATTTTTTTAACTAATTAATTAAAATTAAAAAGTATAATTGAGTTATAAAGGTAGAGCACCCAGGTGTTGTAGGTGAGTTGGAGAGGAAAGGGCAATCCTCCAAGGGAGGTCCGAGGTTCGAATATCAAAGCTGAATTAGGTACCCAAAATCTAATTGATAATGTTGGTGTGGGTAGGGCTAGGTGTGACCCCCGGGTGACTTTGACGGTGTAGAACCCCCTGTTCGTGGTCTCTTAGACCAAGGCGGCCCTACAAGGGGTTTTTCGCTTTTAAAAAAAAAAAAAAAAAGTTATAAAGGTAGAGTTGAAAAAAAATATATAACCGCTTATGACATAAAATGGCTAATATTTTTGAAAGAGGTGCAACTAATATGTAAAAAATTAATTAAAATTAAAAAGTATAATTGAGTTATAAAGGTAGAGTTGCAAAAAAAAAGAAATATAACCGCTTATGACATAAAATCACTAATATGCCTAAGCAAAAGAAAATTTCCACCTCTACTTCATTGAGTTTCAAAGGTAGAATTGCAAAAATTAAAAAAAATATAAGTGTTTATGGCATAAAATTAGTAATATTTTTGAAATATTTAATTAAAATTAAAAAATATAACTGAGTTACAAAGGTAGAGTTGCAAAATATATATATTTATATATAACTATTTATGACATAAAATTAATATTTTTGGAAGAAGTGCAACTATGTTAAAAATATAACTCTTTATGGCATAAAATAAGTAATATTTTTCAACTAATTAATTAGAAATAAAATGTAACTGAGTTACAAAACATAGAGTTGCAAAAAGATTATAATTGTTTTTGGTATAAAATTAGTATTAACTTTGAAAGAAGTGCAACTATGATCCTATCAAACAGATGCCTTTAAAAGATCGAAACAAGATTTTTGAGGCTTACAATCTTACCATTTACAATGAAATTTCCTCTTCTCAATTTGATTTCTATGCCCAAGCAAAAGAAAAATTCTACCTCTACCAAGTAGATTCACTAAATAATAAAGGTAGAGTTGCAAAAGTAAAAAAAAAAAAATATAATTGTTTATGGCATTAAATCAGTAATTTTTTTTAACTAATTAATTAAAATTAAAAAGTATAATTGACTTATAAATATAGAGTTGCAAAAAAAAAAATATAACCGCTTATGACATAAAATCACTAATATTTTTGAAAGAGGTGCAACTAATATGTAAAAAATTAATTAAAATTAAAAAGTATAATTGAGTTATAAAGGTAGAGTTTAAAAAAAATAAAATAAAACCGCTTATGACATAAAATCACTAATATGCCTAAGCAAAATAAAATTTCCACCTCTACTTCATTGAGTTTCAAAGGTAGAGTTGCAAAAATTAAAAAAAATGTAACTTTTTATGGCATAAAATTAGTAATATTTTTGAACTATTTAATTAAAATTAAAAAATATAACTGAGTTACAAAGATAGAGTTACAATATATATATATATATATATATATATATATATATATATATATATATATATATATATATATATATATATATATATATAATTGTTTATGGCATAAAATTAATGTTTTTGAAAGAAGTGCAACTATTTTAAAAATATAACTGTTTATGGCATAAAATAAGTAATATTTTTGAACTAATTAATTAGAATTAAAATATAAATAAGTTACAAAAGATAGAGTTGGAAAAAAATTATAATTGTTTTTGGAATTAAAATCAGTATTAATTTTGAAATAAGTGCAACTATGATCCTATCAAACAGATGCCTTTAAAAGATCGAAACAAGATATTTAAAGGCTTACAAATTTACCAATTACAATGAAATTTTCTCTTTTCAATTTGACTCCTATACCCAAGCAAAAGAAAAATTCTACCTTTACCAAGTAGATTCACTAAATAATAAAGGTAGAGTCGCAAAAGTAAAAGTATATATATATATATATATACATATATATATATATATACATATATATATATATATATATATATATATATATATATATACATATATATATATATATATATACATATATATATATATATACATATATATATATATATATATATATAACGTTTATAGCATAAAATTAGTAATATTTTTGAACTATTTAATTAAAATTAAAAAATATAACTGAGTTACAAAGGTAGAGTTGCAAAATATATATATTAATATATAACTGAGTTACAAAAGATAGAGTTACAAAAAAATTATAATTGTTTTTGGCATAAAATCAGTATTAATTTTGAAAGAAGTGCAACTATGATCCTATCAAACAGATGCCTTTAAAAGATTGAAACATAATTTTTGAGGCTTACAATCTTACCATTTACAATGAAATTTCCTCTTCTCAATTTGATTCCTATGCCCAAGCAAAAGAAAAATTCTACCTCTACCAAGTAGATTCACTAAATAATAAAGGTAGAGTTGCAAAAGTAAAAAAAAAAATATATAACTGTTTATGGCATTAAATCAGTAATTTTTTTAAACTAATTAATTAAAATTAAAAAGTATAATTGACTTATAAATATAGAATTGCCAAAAAAAAATATAACCGCTTATGACATAAAATCACTAATATTTTTGAAAGAGGTGCAACTAATATGTAAAAAATTAATTAAAATTAAAAAGTATAATTGAGTTATAAAGGTAGAGTTGCAAAAAAAAAAATATAACCGCTTATGACATAAAATCACTAATATGCCTAAGCAAAAGAAAATTTCCACCTCTACTTGATTGAGTTTCAAAGGTAGAGTTACAAAAAAAAAAAAAAAATGTAACTGTTTATGACATAAAATTAGTAATATTTTTGAAATATTTAATTAAAATTAAAAAATATAACTGAGTTACAAAGGTAGAGCTGCAAAATATATATATTTATATATAACTGTTTATGGCATAAAATTAATATTTTTGGAAGAAGTGCAACTGTGTTAAAAATATAACTGTTTATGGCATAAAATAAGTAATATTTTTGAACTAATTAATTAGAATTAAAATGTAATTACAAAAGATAGAGTTGCAAAAAGATTATAATTGTTTTTGGCATAAAATCAGTATTAATTTTGAAAGAAGTGCAACTATGATCCTATCAAACAGATGTCTTTAAAATATCGAAACAAGATTTTTGAGGCTTATAATCTTGCCATTTACAATGAAATTTCCTCTTCTCAATTTGATTCCTATGCCCAAGCAAAAGAAAAATTCTACCTCTACAAAGTAGATTCACTAAATAATAAAGGTAGAGTTGCAAAAGTAAAAAAAAAATATATATAATTGTTTATGACATAAAATCAGTAATTTTTTTTAACTAATTAATTAAAATTAAAAAGTATAACTGAGTTATAAAGGTAGAGTTGCAAAAAAATATATATAACTGCTTATGACATAAAATCACTAATATTTTGATTATGTTATGGAAGAGGGAAGAAAGTAGAGAGGGGAGGGCTCTGGTCCCTCCCCTGCTCCCCCTCCCATGGCTCCTGGTTCCTGCCCAGGCCTTGGCTCAACCCAGGTCATCCCTCCCGGGGAGTGGTTGTTTGCAGATGATCTCCTGGGGGGAGATCCTTCTCCACTATCTGCGCCCCTCCCGGCCGGCTAGGGTTTCCTTGGTTGTTTTTTCGGACTGGTGCTTCCCAGGGATCCCTGTTTGGTTGGGGATCCCTTCCCTTTTTCCCTCAGGCTTCCCCCTGGGGTTTTTTGCAGGTTATTCACGTGGATCTGGTCCCCTGCGTTTCTCGGTGCGGTGGAGGTGACGGTTTAGGGTTTGGACAGCTTCCCCCTTTTTCTTGTGAATCCTCGACGGGCTCTGTGCTTGGACGGGATTCTTGGTCCCTGCTGCTGGGATCCTCTTCTGTTTTCCCGGGGCGGGTTCCTTGTGGTACAACTCTTTGGTCACTTCTCGATGGGTCGGATCCTCTTTGTGCTGGCTGTCGGCTTCCTACAGGATGGCTCTCGCTGAACGAAATGTTTTCTCGGTGGGCGGCTAGTTTCTCCACAGGGCGGGATCCTTTCTTTTCTGCTGGTTTCCCGGATGGCGGGATTTCCCTGTTGCTTCCCGCTAGGCGGGACTGTTTGTGGTGGTTTTGACTGCTTCCCGTGAGGCAAGATTTTATTGTAACAATTTTTCTTTGCTTCCTGCTAGGCGGGATCTTCTCGATGGTGGTTTTTGGCTACTCCCCGCTGGGCGGGATCTCCAAAACTACTTTCTTTCTTATTTGTTTGTTTCCCGCTGAGAGGGATTGTTTCATGCTTACTGTTATCGCTGGGCGGGATTTCTGTTTTGGTGTTCGGTTTCAAGGGATTGATGCCCTAGGCCCATTGCTTATGTAATCAGGTTTTGGGATCCTTGTTAAAACCCACTCAGAAATACAAACACTACTTACCAAAAAAAATCACTGATATTTTTAGATGATAATAGTGGAAATTAGGGTTTCTTGGGAGGGTGGGGATGACGGTGGGCGGGAAGGCTGTTCTGGGAGAGCACGGGAGCGTCGACAGGTCGAACCAGGGGCTCGGCAGGGTGGAGGGAGGGCAAACAGAGTCTGGGGATGCCGAGGAGTCCTTGCCAAGTCGCGGCAAGGATCCGCCAGACAAACGGGGAGATGGACCTCAGAAGTCATATGCTTTGGCAGCGGCCTCTGAAACCCTAAGTGGGCTCTTCTCCAAGGAGTTATTTCCGTCCGGGGATGAGTTGGACATCCCGACAGAAATTCTCTCAAGCTTTGTGGATTTCAAAAAATTTACCCTCATCGATAAGTTTATTGGTGGTCGTCCCGACATGGAGACCATTCGCAAGTGGGCGTCTGGCAAATGGCGGACCTCTGGTCACTTAGAGCTGGCTGCCCTAACCCGAGGTTTTTTCGTGATTAGGCTGAGCAACAAGGAGGACTACTGTAAAATCCTGGCTGGAGGGCCTTGGTTCTTGGGTCGTAGGAGTCTCTTTCTAAGGAAGTGGGGTTTGGACTTTAACCCCGATACCTAGAATATCAACATTGCTCCAATATGGGTTAGGCTCCCGAGTCTTCCCCTTTTCTGCTGGCATGAAAATGTAATCAGAGGTATTGCTCGGTCCATCGGGGAGCTGATCACTTTAGACCCTCCCACCAGAGCTCGAACTAGATTTGTCCAAGCCCGGTTCTGTGTTTTGGCGGACTTGGAGACGGACCTCCCATCCTCCATTACTCTGCGGTCTGGGGGTACTTTTCTACACAAGCAAGCTATTGTTTATGAGAACAGGCCAGCTTTCTGCCCTCAGTGTAGTTCTCAAGGGCATCTTCAGTCCAATTGTCCTCTCCAAAAGCCGAGGAAGAAGGAGCGGGATCCCTGCAACCCTCTGGAGCACGGTGAAGGTCAGACGAAGCACCCTTTTGCGAAAGGCCATGAATCTCCAGGTCCATCCAGGGACCATCTCGAATCCTCCTTACCAGAAGAGGAAATCACCACCCGTCCGGACTCCGAGCAGTGTGGTGGGCGCCCCCAACTAGGACCACAGGAGGAAAAGGAACAGGCCCCCCCCCTTATCACCACTCAGGCAGATTCACCCAAAATTTATGATCGAAACTCTCCCGAGGCACAAAAGCTATTGGAAGACTACCTACTGGGAAGAAGAGGTTACCAGCCTGGTAATATTAGCCCTCGAATTACGAGGAGTCAAAAGCGAGGGGTGGATTTTGGTAGTGAAAGGAAGCAGGGTCGTCCCCCCAACAAGGAAAAGAGAGACAAAGAAACTACGGCTGATGTTGCAAATGGAACCCAACGGTTGTTGTTTCAGGATGACTCTGATTCTCTGATGGGTGACGCGCTTATCCCAAAACCTCCCTTCCAGCAGGGAAAGGGAAGTAAGAAGAACCTCAAACCGTACGGATGAAATCCTGGATGCGAGAAGACTAATCGGAGTGGCCATTTGGGCCAGGGTAAAATTTTCCAGCAGGATTTTCAACGGTTTGTTTCAGTCCAGTCATTTTTCTTGGATCCTATCCAACATGTATGCTTCGATTCCGCCTCCGAGAAAGCGTAAATGTGGAAAGTTATTTCCCGGTATGGGAGAATTTTTTGTAGTTTTCTTGGTTGTCTTCTTATGCTTTCCGATGGTCCAGCTTCTCCGGCTAGTTTTTGTTTTCCCAGTTATAATGGCCATGGTTTCCAGGATAATCAGGCAAAAATGCCTTACTTGTAGCCCTCGGGCAATTAGCAACTTTTTGTTTTTTTTTCTCGCATACAGGTTTATTCTTCCACCAAGAGGCATGAAGCACTATTTAGCAAGGCTGATTTTGTATATAAGGTTTTGGGATCCTCTATAAAAACCCACTGTTAATCTATTATAATAATTACCAAAAAAAAAAAAAAATCACTAATATTTTTAAAAGAGGTGCAACTAATATGTAAAAATTAATTAAAATTAAAAAGAATAAAGGTAGAGTTGCAAAAAAAAAAATATAACCGCTTATGACATAAAATCACTAATATTCCTAAGCAAAAGAAAATTTCCACCTCTACTCCATTGAGCTTCAAAAGTAGAGTTGCAAAAATTAAAAAAAATGTAACTTTTTATGGCATAAAATTAGTAATATTTTTGAACTATTTAATTAAAATTAAAAAATATAACTGAGTTACAAAGGTAGAGTTGCAAAATATATATTTATATATAACTGTTTATGGCATAAAATTAATATTTTTGAAAGAAGTGCAACTATGTTAAAAAAATAATTGTTTATGACATAAAATAAGTAATATTTTTGAACTAATTAATTAGAATTAAAATATAATTGAGTTACAAAAGATAGAGTTGTAAAAAAATTATAATTGTTTTTGGCATAAAATCAGTATTAATTTTGAAAGAAGTGCAAATATGATCTTATCAAATAGATGTCTTTAAAAGATCGAAACAAGATTTTTGAGGCTTACAATCTTGCCATTTACAATGAAATTTCGTCTTCTCAATTTTATTCCTATGCCTAAGCAAAAGAAAATTTTTACCTCTACCAAGTAGATTCACTAAATAATAAAGGTAGAGTTGCAAAAGTAAAAAAAAAAATATAACTGTTTATGGCATAAAATCAGTAAATTTTTTTAACTAATTAATTAAAATTAAAAAGTATAATTTAGTTATCAAGGTAGAGCACCCAGGTGTTGTAGGTGAGTTGGAGAGGAGAGGGCAATCCTCCAAGGGAGGTTCGAGGTTCGAATATCCACCCTACCAAAAAGCTGAATTAGGTATCCAAAATCTAATTGATAATGTTGGTGCGGGCAGGGCTAGGTGCGACCCACGGGTGACTTTGACGATGTAGAACCCCCTGTTCGTGGTCTCTTAGACCAAGGCGGCCCCGCAAGGGGTTTTTCGCTTAAAAAAAAAAAAAAAAAAAAAGTTATAAAGGTAGAGTTGAAAAAAAATATATAACCGCTTATGACATAAAATGGCTAATATTTTTGAAATAGGTGCAACTAATAACTAAAAAATTAATTAAAATTAAAAAGTATAATTGAGTTATAAAGGTAGAGTTGCAAAAAAAAAAATATAATCGCTTATGACATAAAATCACTAATATGCCTAAGCAAAAGAAAATTTCCACCTCTACTTCATTGAGTTTCAAAGATAGAGTTGCAAAAATTAAAAAAAATATACCTGTTTATGGCATAAAATTAGTAATATTTTTGAACTATTTAATTAAAATTAAAAAATATAACTGAGTTACAAAGGTAGAGTTGCAAAATATATATATTTATATATAACTGTTTATGGCATAAAATTAATATTTTTGGAAGAAGTGCAACTATGTTAAAAATATAACTCTTTATGGAGTAAAATAAGTAATATTTTTGAACAAATTAATTAGAATTAAAATACAACTAAGTTACAAAAGATAGAGTTGCAAAAAAACTATAATTGTTTTTGGCATAAAATTAGTATTAATTTTGAAATAAGTGCAACTATGATCCTATCAAACAGATGCCTTTAAAAGATTGAAACAAGATTTTTGAGGCTTACATTCTTGCCATTTACAATGAAATTTTCTCTTCTCAATTTGATTCCTATGCCCAAGCAAAAAAAAAAATTCTACCTCTACCAAGTAGATTCACCAAATAATAAAGGTAGAGTTGCAAAAGTAAAAAAAAAAAAAATATAACTGTTTATTGCATAAAATTAGTAATTTTTTTTAACTAATTAATTAAAATTAAAAAGTATAATTGAGTTATAAAGGTAGAGTTGCAAAAAAAAAAATATAACTGCTTATGACATAAAATCACTAATATTTTTGAAAGAGGTGCAACTAATATGTAAAAAATTAATTAAAATTAAAAAGTATAAATGAGTTATAAAGGTAGAGTTGTAAAAAAAAAAAATATAAACGCTTATGACATAAAATCACTAATATGCTTAAGCAAAAGAAAATTTCCACCTCTACTTCATTGAGTTTCAAAGGTAGAGTTGCAAAAATTAAAAAAAAATGTAACTTTTTATGGCATAAAATTAGTAATATTTTTGAACTATTTAATTAAAATTAAAAAATATAACTGAGTTACAAAGGTAGAGTTGCAAAATATATATATTTATATATAACTGTTTATGGCATAAAATTAATGTTTTTGAAAGAAGTGCAACTATGTTAAAAATATAACTATTTATGACATAAAATAAGTAATATTTTTGAACTAATTAATTAGAATTAAAATACAACTAAGTTACAAAAGATAGAGTTGCAAAAAATTTATAATTGTTTTTGGCATAAAATCGGTATTAATTTTGAAATAAGTGCAACTATGATCTTAAAAAACAGATGCCTTTAAAAGATTGAAACAAGATTTTTGAGGCTTACAATCTTACCATTTACAATGAAATTTCCTCTTCTCAATTTGATTCCTATGCCCAAGCAAAAGAAAAATTCTACCTCTACCAAGTAGATTCACTAAATAATAAAGGTAGAGTTGCAAAAGTAAAATATATATATATATATATATATATATATATATATATATATATATAATCGTTTATGGCATAAAATTAGTAATATTTTTGAACTATTTAATTAAAATTAAAAAAATATAACTAAATTACAAAGGTAGAATTGCAAAATAAATATATTTATATATAACTGTTTATGGCATAAAATTAATATTAATATATAACTGAGTTACAAAAGATAGAGTTACAAAAAAATTATAATTGTTTGTGGCATAAAATCAGTATTAATTTTGAAAGAAGTGCAACTATGATCCTATCAAACAAATGCCTTTAAAATATCGAAACAAGATTTTTGAGGCTTACAATCTTATCATTTACAATGAAATTTCCTCTTCTCAATTTGATTCCTATGCCCAAGCAAAAGAAAAATTCTACCTCTACCAAGTAGATTCACTAAATAATAAAGGTAGAGTTGCAAAAGTAAAAAAAAAAATATAACTGTTTATGGCATTAAATCAGTAAATTTTTTTAACTAATTAATTAAAATTAAAAAGTATAATTGACTTATAAATATAGAGTTGCAAAAAAGAAAATATAATCGCTTATGACATAAAATCACTAATATTTTTGAAAGAGGTGCAACTAATATGTAAAAAATTAATTAAAATTAAAAAGTATAATTGAGTTATAAAGGTAGAGTTGCAAAAAAAAAAAAATATAACCGCTTATGACATAAAATCACTAATATGCCTAAGCAAAAGAAAATTTCCACCTCTACTTCATTGAGTTTCAAAGGTAGAGTTGCAAAAATAAAATAAAAAATGTAACTGTTTATGACATAAAATTAGTAATATTTTTGAAATATTTAATTAAAATTAAAAAATATAACTGAGTTACAAAGATAGAGTTGCAAAATATATATATTTATATATAACTGTTTATGGCATAAAATTAATGTTTTTGAAAGAAGTGCAACTATGTTAAAAAATATAACTGTTTATGACATAAAATAAGTAATATTTTTGAACTAATTAATTAGAATTAAAATACAACTGAGTTACAAAAGATAGAGTTGCAAAAAAATTATAATTGTTTTTGGCATAAAATCGAGATTAATTTTGAAATAAGTGCAACTATGATCTTATCAAACAGAGATGCCTTTAAAAGATAGAAACAAGATTTTTGAGGCTTACAATCTTGCCATTTACAATGAAATTTTCTCTTCTCAATTTGATTCTTATTCCCAAGCAAAAGAAAAATTCTACCTCTACCAAGTAGATTCACTAAATAATAAAGGTAGAGCTGCAAAATTAAAAAAAAAAATATATAACTGTTTATGGCATAAAATCAGTAAATTTTTTTTACTTGTTAATTAAAATTAAAAAGTATAATTGAGTTATAAAGGTAGAGTTGCAAAAAAAAAAATATAACTGCTTATGACATAAAATCACTAATATTTTTGAAAGAGGTGCAACTAATATGTAAAAAATTAATTAAAATTAAAAAGTATAATTGAGTTATAAAGGTAGAGTTGCAAAAAAAAAAACCGCTTATGACATAAAATCACGAATATTCCTAAGCAAAATAAAATTTCCACCTCTACTCCATTGAGTTTCAAAGGTAGAGTTGCAAAAATAAAAAAAAAATGTAACTTTTTATGGCATAAAATTAGTAATATTTTTGAACTATTTAATTAAAATTAAAAAATATAACTGAGTTACAAAGGTAGAGTTGCAAAATATATATTTATATATAAATGTTTATGGCATAAAATTAATATTTTTGAAAGAAGTGCAACTATGTTAAAAATATAACTGTTTATAGCATAAAATAAGTAATATTTTTGAACTAATTAATTAGAATTAAAATATAATTGAGTTACAAAAGATAGAGTTGCAAAAAAATTATAATTGTTTTTGGCATAAAATCAGTATTAATTTTGAAATAAATGCAACTATGATCTTATCAAACAGATGCCTTTAAAAGATCGAAACAAGATTTTTGAGGCTTACAATCTTGCCATTTACAATGAAATTTCCTCTCCTCAATTTTATTCCTATGCCCAAGCAAAAGAAAAATTTTACCTCTACCAAGTAGATTCACTAAATAATAAAGGTAGAGTTGCAAAAGTAAAAAAAAAAACAAATATAAGTGTTTATGGCATAAAATCAGTAAATTTTTTTAACTAATTAATTAAAATTAAAAAGTATAATTGACTTGTAAACGTAGAGTTGCAAAAAAAAAAGTATAACCGCTTATGACATAAAATCACTAATATTTTTGAAAGAGGTGCAACTAATATGTAAAAAATTAATTAAAATTAAAAAGTATAATTGAGTTATAAAGGTAGAGTTGCAAAAAAAAATATATAACCGCTTATGACATAAAATCACTAATATGCCTAAGCAAAAGAAAATTTCCACATCTACTTCATTGAGTTTCAAAGGTAGAGTTGCAAAAATTAAAAAAAATGTAACTGTTTATGACATAAAATTAGTAATATTTAATTAAAATTAAAAAATATAACTGAGTTACAAAGATAGAGTTGCAAAATATATATATTTATATATAGCTGTGTATGGCATAAAATTAATATTTTTGGAAGAAGTGCAACTATATTAAAAATATAACTGTTTATGGCATAAAATAAGTAAATTTTTTGAACTAATTAATTAGAATTAAAATGTAATTACAAAAGATAGAGTTGCAAAAAGATTATAATTGTTTTTGGCATAAAATCAATATTAATTTTGAAAGAAGTGCAACTATGATCCTATCAAACAGATGCCTTTAAAAGATCAAAACAGGATTTTTGAGGCTTACAATCTTGCAATTTACAATGAAATTTCCTCTTCTCAATTTGATTCCTATGCCCAAGCAAAAGAAAAATTCTACCTCTACCAAGTAGATTCACTAAATAATAAAGGTAGATTTGCAAAAGTAAAAAAAAAAATATAACTGTTTATTGCATAAAATCAGAAAATATTTTTGACTAATTAATTAAAATTAAAAAGTATAATTGAGTTATAAAGGTAGAGTTGCAAAAAAAAAATATAACTGCTTATGATATAAAATCACTAATATTTTTGAAAGAGGTGCAACTAAGATGTAAAAAATTAATTAAAATTAAAAAATATAATTGAGCTATAAATTTAGAGTTGCAAAAAAAAAAAATATAACCGCTTATGACATAAAATCACTAATATGCTTAAGCAAAAGAAAATTTCCACCTCTACTTCATTGAGTTTCAAAGGTAGAGTTGCAAAAATTAAAAAAAAATGTAACTTTTTATGGCATAAAATTAGTAATATTTTTGAACTATTTAATTAAAATTAAAAAATATAACTGAGTTACAAAGGTAGAGTTGCAAAAAATATATATTTATATATACATGTTTATGGCATAAAATTAATATTTTTGGAAGTAATGCAACTATGTTAAAAATATAACTGTTTATGGCATAAAATAACTAAAATTTTTGAACTAATTAATTTGAATTAAAATGTAATTACAAAAGATAGAGTTGCAAAAAAATTATTATTGTTTTTGGCATAAAATCAGTATTAATTTTGAAATAAGTGCAACTATGATCTTAAAAAACAGATGCCTTTAAAAGATTGAAACAAGATTTTTGAGGCTTACAATCTTACCATTTACAATGAAATTTTATCTTCTCAATTTGATTCCCATGCCCAAGCAAAAGAAAAATTCTACCTCTACCAAGTAGATTCACTAAATAATAAAGGTAGAGTTGCAAAAGTATATATATATATATATATATATATATATATATATATATATATATATATATATATATATATAATCGTTTATGGCATAAAATTAGTAATATTTTTGAACTATTTAATTAAAATTAAAACATATAACTAAATTACAAAGGTAGAGTTGCAAAATAAATATATTTATATATAACTGTTTATGGCATAAAATTAATATTAATATATAACTAAGTTACAAAAGATAGAGTTACAAAAAAATTATAATTGTTTGTGGCATAAAATCAGTATTAATTTTGAAAGAAGTGCAACTATGATCCTATCAAACAAATGCCTTTAAAATATCGAAACAAGATTTTTGAGGCTTACAATCTTATCATTTACAATGAAATTTCCTCTTCTCAATTTGATTCCTATGCCCAAGCAAAAGAAAAATTATACCTCTACCAAGTAGATTCACTAAATAATAAAGGTAGAGTTGCAAAAGTAAAAAAAAAAATATAACTGTTTATGGCATTAAATCAGTAATTTTTTTAAACTAATTAATTAAAATTAAAAAGTATAATTGACTTATAAATATAGAGTTGCAAAAAAGAAAATATAACCGCTTATGACATAAAATCACTAATATTTTTTAAAGAGGTGCAACTAATATGTAAAAAATTAATTAAAATTAAAAAGTATAATTGAGTTATAAAGGTAGAGTTGCAAAAAAAAAATATAACCGCTTATGACATAAAATCACTAATATGCCTAAGCAAAAGAAAATTTCCACCTCTACTTCATTGAGTTTCAAAGGTAGAGTTGCAAAAATTTAAAAAAATGTAACTGTTTATGGTATAAAATTAGTAATATTTTTGAACTATTTAATTAAAATTAAAATATATAACTGAGTTACAAAGGTAGAATTGCAAAATATATATATTTATATATAATGTTTATGGCATAAAATTAATATTTTTGAAATAAGTGCAACTATGTTAAAAATATAATTGTTTATGGCATAAAATAAGTAATATTTTTGAACTAATTAATTAGAATTAAAATATAACTGAGTTGACAATATAAAGTACATAATCAAGAGGATTTTGGCTCTCGCGCTCTGCTAGGTTTGCTTGCGAGAAAACCTAGTTTCGTCATGTTGCAGGGGGGGCCGGGTTAGGGCGAGGCGGCGCTTGGACGGGTTGGCTGCTATGGTGGATGTCTGCTACACCGACGGGCTTCAATGCGGGGCGGCTGCTAGGCGGGGTGGTTCCTGTTCTGGCTGGCGGTTGTGCGGTTGGGGGTGCTGTGCTGGCTGTCTTCTTTGGCCGCTGCGCGGAGTGCTTCTGCGGGTGCTGGTAGCTGTTCATCATTGGTCCTTGTTCAGGCTGGACCCCGGGCGGGTTGCTGGCATGCGGGATGGCCCCTGGTCGGGGTGGTCCCCGTGCGGGCTGGCTCCTGGGGGGGCTAGTCCCTGGACTGGGTGGATCCTGTGCGCTTGGGCCCCGTTGCGGGGTGGTTCTTGTCCCTCTTCCCCTTCCCCTGCCCCCCTCCCCGGGCACTCTCTTGCCCTGCTTTTCCAGATCCCGTGTTTGCTCAGGGTTCCCGTTGCTTGGTTTGCTTTTGCTTGGCAGGGTCTACGGTTTCTGGGCCCGAGTTCCTTGGTTCGACGGGTTTTCAGCTTGCCCAGGGGCGGCTGCTGAAAGAGGGTTGGTTCTGGTTTCCTGGTTGCCACTTGGGGATCTTCATGTGCTCTTTCTTGGCCTCGGGGGGGGCCTATTCCCGCATATGAGGCCCTTCCTCAGTTGCTCCAGGTTGCCTTTGCCTTCGGGATCTCCGTGTAGATCTGGGGTTTGTCTGGTCTTGAGGTGGACCCTCGGTTTCTGTAGTCTGCCCTTTGGGCCCTGGGGGGGGCCAAACCTGCAGCTATGTCTCCTTGGCTTCTGTCTCCTCCAGGCATGGATGGGGCTGGTTGTTCTCTTGCTGGTCGTTTCAGTGGTCTTCCGCTACTTTCGTCTTGGCCAAGGTTCCCTTTCCAGCCCCGGGCGCTCGTGGGACATCTTCCCTGTCCCTCCCTTGTTTTTTGCTTCCCAGTTCCGGGCCTCCTGTTGGACAGGGGTTTGTTCCTTTGGCAGATTTCTCGCTGAGCAGGATCCTTCTCTTCCAGTTACTGCTGGTTTCCTTGCTGAGTGGGTTGTTCTGCTCCTACTGTTTTTTCTCGCGGGGCGGGTTTTCCAATCCTGCTGGTTTTCCCGTCGGGCAGGATTTTTCAATTATGCCGGTTTAGGGTTTGCTCCTTTTCCTACTAGTTGGGATTTTTCAAATAATTTTGTTTTTTCCCTGAGATGGGATTTTAGGGTTTACTGTTTTTTCCCGCTAAGACGGGATTTGTCAACTTCTTCCCTTTTTCGGATTTTCTCACTGGGTGGGATATGTCCTAGGGTTTGTTTTTGAACCTAGGTTTGATCTTTTGACCTGTTGTAAAAAGGTTTTGGGATCCTTTCAAAACCTGTTAAAAAAAGGAAAAAAAAAAAAAAAAAAAAAAGGGCCCCAGGGCCCGGACTCCGGCCCTGGGATTAGATTCAGGCGGTGGTACTTCCTTTAGCTTTGGCTTTTTCTGTAAATAAGGTTTTGGGTCCCTTCTCAAAAAACCCGCTGTAAATATAATGCTACTTATCAAAAAAAAAAAATATAACTGAGTTACAAAAGATAAAGTTGCAAAAAAATTATAATTGTTTTTGGCATAAAATCAGTATTAATTTTGAAAGAAGTGCAACTATGATCCTATAAAACAAATGTCTTTAAAATATCGAAACAAGATTTTGAGGCTTACAATCTTACCATTTACAATGAAATTTCCTCTTCTCAATTTGATTCCTATGCCCAAGCAAAAGAAAAATTCTACCTCTACCAAGTAGATTCACTAAATAATAAAGGTAGAGTTGCAAAAGTAAAAAAATATATATATAATTGTTTATGGCATAAAATCAATAATTTTTTTTAACTAATTAATTAAAATTAAAAAGTATAATTGAGTTATAAAGGTAGAGTTGCTAAAAAAAAAATATAACCGCTTATGACATAAAATCACTAATATTTTTGAAAGAGGTGCAACTATAATCCTATTAAGATGCCTTTAAAAGATCAAAACATAATCTTTGAGGCTTACAATCTTGTCAATTACAATGAAATTTCCTCTTCTCAATTTAATCTCTATACTCAAGCAAAAGAAAATTTCTACCTCTACCAAGTAGATTCGCTGAGTTACAAAAAAAAATTCTACCTTTACCAAGTAGATTCGCTGAGTTACAAAGAAAATTTCTACCTCTACCAAGTAGATTCGCTGAGTTACATAAAATTAATTCAAAAATATTATTCAACGCAAGGCAGTCAACGGAGTGCTCCATGCCATGTCAAAGGAATGCCAACCACCGCACTCTGGCCAGCCCCTCAAGCTGGCGTTTCCTACTGACCCAATTGTGCTTTTAAAAAGACGAAGTACCTGTCCCACGATGAATTTGGGATTTTAAATCCTGCACTATTTTAAAACAAACAAACAAAAATATGCTTATTTTTCGTGATGCCACGTGGCATGATATGCAACACTTAATGGGTGAAACATGGCACCAACTAGTAATAACCACGTAAGGCCGCTAGAGCCAACGCTAAAAGACGAGCTGTCAGTGACACTGGCTTCCTACATTCTTGAAGGAATTTACAGACCAAAATAATCGTTGCTTATCAAATGTGGGATAATTAAAACCAAACCTATCGTTGCGAACCGACAAAAAATGTATTGCTTGCCTAAAAATCGTAGAATGTGTCTGCAATCCGTCGAAAATTCACCGATGTGTTTAAATTGACCGACAAACGACCACCAATCATCGAGAAATCGGGGAAGTGCATCGGTGAAATGTTGGTTGTCGCCATAGTCTAGTTCGCGGCCAACGAATGGTCGAAAAAGAATGTTGGAGAAGGTCTTGACGTTGCTAGGGAGGTTGGAATTCTACCTTAGAGACCATCTGTCGTCGTGAGGAAGGGCTGGGAGTTCAAGTGCTCAGGCCGTCAAAGGGGTCACCACCGATGAAGGGGGCCAATCGGTGAAAAGGGGTCAACCGACTGTTGGGCGGCGCCTCAATGCACACTCGAACAACTAATATCAACCTTAGGCGAAAAAAAACCTTAATTTAGAATATTAATATTTAAATTAAAACTTTTACTTAACCTTTAGTTTAACCTTCAAACTAAGGTAAGGGTAAATTCCATAATTCTTCTTTGCGTGGAAGAGAATTTTTGCTACACATTTAAGCAATGGGTAAATTTGAATCTAAAATGGAGAGTTCTAAAGAAATTTTGCAAAGAGACTTAATCCTATGCAAACTAATGGCTTCCTAGATAAACTAAGAGCCAAATTACCACAAGCTTGATCTCAAACTCTGATACCAATGATGAGGAGCCAAATTGGCCAGGTGCTTAAATAACACTTTTACAACCATAATCTTCTCAAAATAGTAGATGCTAACAAGAAAACTATAACTAAGCTAATAAAAAATAATTTGCTAACTCTAAGAAGATAAAAAATCAAACCCAATGACTACACCCTCCAAATGCACCAACATTTACAAGTCGGAATAAGATTTGTAATTATTCTATCTTAGACTTAGGACTTTAGACTTTTAGGAATAAATCTAATTCTACACCAAAATGATGTCCACATCAATCTCCTAATCGATAGTATCGATCTTCTAATTTGTAACCCTAAGACATGTATTAAATAGGCTATTGCCTCAATGAATGAATAAATGAATTTGTCATAATTGGTACCAAAAGAGGGTAATCCAAGTATGCTCTAAACCTATGACACTAAGCTGATTTAGGAATTCTTGGCTCAAGTCACCGTCGGACCACATGCCCTTACTCATTTAATACATGCAAGTTTTGATAGGTAGCCTTAGACTTTGTAAACTTAAACAGGCAGGTGATGATAAATAGGAGGATTAAAGGTTGGGCAGAATGATTGTTTTGTGAACAATTAAATTGATTTTTTTTTATTTCTACCTTGAAGTTACCAAGCATTAATGCTTGAGCCCACATGAGATAAGGATGGGCAAAAAACAGAGGTTTGAATCTCACACATCCCCTTTATCCCACTCTAGTAATCCTCGGTCGCAAATAGAGATAAATCGTGACGCTTGGCCCACTCGTTCAGCACGTATAGAGGCATTGGGATAGACATCGACCAATTTATGACAGAGCCCCCACCCATATTGGAGCCAACCTTTGTCTAGGATTAACGTGTGGTGCACATTTTCCTTCCCAACCAAACCACCTAGGTTTAAAACCCTTAAGCACTCTTTTTCCAATTTGCTTTAAAGATATTTTTTTGTTAATATATTTTTTTCAATGAGTAAAGTTTGTTTTTTTTTAAGACAATAATATGCGTGTTTTTTTTTAAATTAAGGGAAAGTCTTTTAGTTTAAAAAAAATAAGAGTGTTCTTTTAATTTAAAAAAAAAAACAATAGGACGTGTTTTTTTTTTAAATAAGGGGTCTTTCACTAAAAAACGCTTATTAAAAAGAAAGTGATTTTTAATTTTTTTTAAGTATATGCTTTTTTTATTAGAAAAGGGATAAATTTTTTAATGCACATGCATTTTATTTATTAGAAAAAAAGAAGTGAGAAAGCAATTTTTTATGCATTTTAATTTTAAGTGAATTTCGGAGGAATAAGGTTGTATAAGTGAAATTTGGTCTACCTTTGCATTGATGAGGATGATTTGATCTTGCAAACTTCAAAATTCTATTTTGCAATATTATTCAAGCATTGTGATTGTAAAAGGTGCAGTATTGGTAGAGTGTGACACTTCACCCTTCTTGCAAAACTCAACGATTGTAAAAGGTGCATTTTCGACAGAGACCAACACCTTAAAACATGGGAAAGGCCAAGAGAAAGCAAGCCCTAAATCAATTAGAAATTCACAAGTATACAACACCAGATAAGGGTCTTTACTTCCTAGAAGATAAGGATCTTTATGAAGATGAAAAATTTGTCACTCTAAGGAGTTGTTTGCAAACAATTCTCAAAGATGTTGATGTTTGCGAAGATCTTCAAACTGGTGTTATAATCCCTATAGATGTTGTAAGGACAATATACATGGCATTAATCACACTTGACATCTGTAAGCGTCAAAGGAAAGAGGACATAAAGGAGCAGTTGAAGGTCAAGCCCATGATGGTAGATGCTTGTTGTGACATAAGTGACCTCAAGCCCTTGATGGTAATTGCTTGTTGTGATACAAGCAACCTCAAGCACTTAATGACAAAGGTCTATTGTGACATAAGTGATCTTATCACAAAGACAGATATAGTTTGTGATACTAATGACTTGATTGATATTGATGATAGTGGTGGCCATATTACTACACGGGTTGAAAGTCATGTTGAAGAATAAGAACTTGGGTGCTTTGAAAAACACACCAAAGGAATTGACTCAAAGCTAATGAAGCGAATGGGCTACAATGGTACAGGATTGGGAAGAAATGGGCAAGGTATCACACAACCCATAATGCCACATATCAGGCCAAAGAATGAAGGCCTTGGCTATGATGGTCAAGCAGGAACTAGTAATACTAAGTTCATGAAATTAGAATCTCATGCAACTCCTAGAACCAACTGTTGGCACAAACAAAAAATGACCAACAAGGTACATATTGATTGTGGATGGACAAATGTCATACAATGGGACAACATGAAAGCAATGTTGAATAGATTCTATAAAAGAAGGTGGCAACCCAAGAGGCAAACCTAGTGGCAAAACCAGCAGCAGGCTTAGAGGTAAACCAAGAGGCAATAGACCTCGAGGTGCTAGACCTAGCAACATACCCAAAGGTTGACCCAATGGCAAATCTAGTGGCAGAATGAGAGGTAGACCTAGAGGCAGACCTGGAGTCAAACCCAAGAGGTAGACCTAGAGGCAGACCTAGAGTCAAACCCAAGAGGTAGACCTATTGGCAGACCTAGAGGTAGTAGACCTAGAGGCAGCAGACCCAGAGGCAACAAAACCAAAGACATTTACCCATGCAAAAGTAAAAGCCAAGAGCCAAAGCAAGATCTAAAGCTAGAGCCATAGCCAAGAGCAAGAGCCAAGACTCCTCTAACTTAAGGGGGTCCTAATATTTCCTAAATAATGTAACAATGGGGGTTGTTATAATATTTTATTAGATTATTTTAGTATTATGATTAGGTCATGTTTATTTTAATGTTCTTACATGTAACAATCTCCTAATCAGGAGTATCGATCTTCCAGTTTGTAACCTAAAGATATGTACTAAAAAGGCCCGTCTTAGAATGAATTGTGAATTTGTCATAAGTAACTTCTTGTTAATTATTGAAGTTGAGGTATTTATATCCCTTATCCACTTGATCCATTTTATTTGTGTGATCTTATTTTGATTATTTTTGTGCATGCCTAAGGGTATCCTTTATCTCTTTTGTGTTATTGCTCTTTAAATATTTTGTTATATGATTTGAGTTAATGTGTTACTTTTGTTTATACTTTTGAAGTATTGCAAAATCCAACAAGGTATCATAATGGGTGTAGGGCAACATAACTTGGTCATGCATAAATTCTTCTTTTAGCCTCTTTTACTTCTTTCAATTATAAGGGTGAATTCATTTTTGAAGCTTTAAAGCATTTATAGCATAAAAGGCAAAGGAAAGAATATTTCATCCACTATTCAACGTTGTGCTTTATAGAGGAAATGGAGCATATATATTTTAAATTTTCTCCTATATTTGCACTCATTCTCTTGTTTGGATGTGCTAGTGCATGCACTACATTAGACCAAATTTGGACTATTGCATTTTTACCCAAGAGGACAAGCCTCAAGGTCATGGGGTTATTTTGTGGACACACTTCTTATTGATCGCTTGATCTTGAATCATGGGAGCACTTGTTTTTTTTGTTGGCATACCAGTGAGAATACATGCAATGCCTCTAAGGATTCTTGTGTCGCTTGCTTCCACCAATGCATCATGGCATACTAGCTTGTGAACATGACAAAATTCCATTATCGTAGGTTCCATTCTCTTAGTTGGTCATTTAATGCTTTGTTGTTTTAATTGGTCATATGGGGTTGAAGTAGTTTCCACTCATATTACACCATCACCACATAGTAGTATTACAACTTGGCATATTATGCATATATCTTTTGGCAAGTTTTGATTTTGGGTCTTCTCCTTGAAAATTGAGGAATATAACCAGCTGAGCTAATGTCATTTGATAACGTTAATGTTTGCCCATGAGATTGAAACCTTGGTCTGTGTTGTGAAATCACGATTCCTAACCCATTGTCCCAAACCCCATGGTCTACTAAGGTTCACCCATGGGACATGGACCTTGGTTTGCGGGGTGAAACTCCTTACTTGTACACCAAAAATTCTAAACCCCATGGACACTCATTCAATGCTTTATTGTAAGGCTAGATGAATGCATTTTTTCACAATCATGGTTGTTGTGATGCTTCCGAGGAACTTGCTCCCTTGATTGATGCTTTAACTTGATGGGTGGATTTAAATTGTCTCTGCTAGGGAACCATGCCCCTTTTGCTTGTCATAGCCAAGACCAACAACTTGGCTCATAAAGAATTTTATAAAGATGTGGCGAAGGTTGGCCTTGGGTTCAAGTCCCAAGCTCTCCCCAGCTCTTTGCCTGGTAACCATCGCCAGCTTGCACGACAACCGTTCATTAAGTCTGACAAAGCTCTAATGCCCTGGCTACTATTTTGATGTTGGTTAGGATATGAAATAACCCAATTCATTCATCTAGTGAGAGACCCCCAAAGTGGTGTTGGGTGTGTGGCTTGCTTAATTATATTAAGGTGCTTGGGGCATAGGATATCTAGGTTTGAATCCCTCAAACCCTCCCTTTGGCTTCATTTCTTTGACCACCATTTGGTTTGGTTGATACACACTCCAAGAAAAATACAAATTCTATATGTGTGTACACACACATGCACACATATAAGTATGGTCATCCAATCAAACCAATCCAAGTGGCAAACTTTGATTCTTGCATTTCACACAATAGGAGATAGGTGGGTATAGTACGCTAGGTCTCAATCTATCTTGACGCAACAAGTGAGGTGATCTAGTTCATTATATATTTTTTCTAATGTTTGCAAGGATTTTTTTATTTGCTTGGAGGATTAATAGGCCCAAAAATTTTAAGGCCAAAACTTTTACATGTGGATGGATGTTTGTGCTTTTTTAAAATCACATTCACATAGTGTTTTGAGCTCTTTGCACTGATGACATTAGTTCTAGAACCTATATAGTGCTAGGGGTGATTCAAGATGGATCCCTTGGCTTATGTTACCTAAATGGATGAAGTTATAATACTTTGGTACATCTTCAAGGACAAGACAATAAAGGTCCTCGATGAAAAAGATCGTACTCATAAGGAGATCATAGGTCTATTTTTTTATGCTAGTCAGACTTGATTTTATTCCCTATTAAAGATGAAAGTGATCCTATGATTTGTTTCAAAAGGGTAATGCCATATACATTAGCTCTCTTTTGTTAAGATACAAATTTTAGCAACATTTAGGACTGTATTTTATACTTCAAGGAATTAAGGGCAAATATTGCATTTTTAGGAGGCAATTAGGAGGATGATGTAGAATGTGTCAAAATTGTCCTTGCTAATATCTCTTCTTTCTTTCAGATTGTTGGACTAGTGGTTCATAATGTTCTTATATATCTGGAGGAGCATGTAGCTTTAACCCTTGATGCTCTTTTTCCTCTTCTCATTAATTTTCAAGTGGCTAATTCAATTTAGTAGATACTAAGGGCTAGCAACAAAAAAATCAAGTCAAAGTCTTAAATTTTTTGAAAACCACTTAAAGATAATGTAAAAGAAGACATCCTACCAAGAGCTACTTAGTAAACTTACAAAAGATCAAATTTGATTCTATCTGGGTGGTAAGACAAGGTTATAGGAGGATAATTATAAATCAGATTCTCAAATTTTGGTAGAAGCTCTGAATTGCATAAGGAACTTTGCTTTGGAGACATGGAGGTTGGGGATTCTTGTCACCCAAATTAAGGAGTTGTAAAGGGAATTGGATGATGTGATCACAATTTATATGGGTAGAGATTTGAAAACAATGGCAAACTTCTTAGCTAAGACGGATACTAAGAAGGAGGTAGGGGTTCAATGGCACAATGATATGGCTATTAAGGATGAGAGGATTAAACAGGTTGGTGAGCAAATCCAACATTTGGCTAACTTGGACAGCCATTGCAGATATATGGTTAAACAAATTCGATTCTTAAGATCTTGGGTTTTAGATTATGGAAGTTTGTTAGAGAGTTAAAAGGAAGAAACGAGTGCTCTTGCTGGCTAAGGTTGGAGAAGTCTCGTTCCAACTTGTAAATAATCTTGTTTTAATATAACTTTTTCAAATTCTTTTTCAAAAAAAAATTACAAAAGATAAGGCATAGTTTAGAAACATAAGAGACAACCTTCCAAATAATAAGAGAGATTCAAATAAGGCGTTCTCAATCGCAATGAATTGACCCACTACACTTTCCATTAAAGGTATTATTATTATTAATGTCTTCTCTCCTTGGCCTGTCAATTCAGATTATAAAATGTTGAAAGTATGCAGTATTACTTTATTGGCTAACGCTAACCTTGTATGATGTAATTATGCTCACATACAATCATTGTATAATATTTAATATGGATTTATGTATTAGCCTATAAGCCCATGGTTTAATATTTTAATGGTTAACCTTATTAAACCCTCTAGGCCAAATGTTATGTCAAGTAAAGGTTTAAGCATTTTATAATAAATTGACCAAATATTATGTCAAACAAGGGTTAAATATTTTATAATTAATTATTGGATTTATGTATTGGCCTATAGACGGATTTATGTATTGGCCTATAGACCCATGGTTTAATATTTTCAAGGTTAACTTTATTAAACCCTCTAAGTCAAGCAAGCGTTAAGTATTTTACAATTAATATTGAGGTTAAGATATTTATACCCCTCATCCATTCGATCCCTCACATCTATGTGATCATATCTTGACCATTTGTACGTAAGGGCATCCTTCATTTCCTCTATGTTATTGTTCTTTTCTCGCGCTCTTTAAACCTTGTTATATCTGAGTTGATGTGTTATTTCCATTTGTTCCAATAAAGTATTTTAAAATCCAACATACTCATATTGCCATGTTGTACCGACCATATAATGAACCAAATGTATATTCCTAGCGAATAACTATAAGTTATATTGATTGTCTTTTAATTATGATATCCATTTTTTATTTTAGTTATATTATTTATTTTATTAGATTTGATTATTACAATGTAATAGATTAAGTATTAGAAAAAACCCACGAATGGCATAAAAAGATACCAAATGGTTATAAGAAAGCAATGTAAAATCGGTTATGTACTTAATGAAAATAAGTAGATGAAAAATAAGAGCTAATAAAGAGTATCCATCAAAAGGGCTATAATGTCAAAGGTTTAAAACAGATTTGACTATGACTCACTGGTAGGGAAGAATGAGTCTTGCCACCATCAATGTAAGGTGTAACAATTAAAACTTGATTCTGTACTTTTTATCATTTTTATTATATCAAATATTTTAAAAAAATTAACATGTATATATCTCATTAGAGCATTACTTTTCAATTGTTTGGTGTAGGAAACATAATAAGAAAGACAAATTTCCCCTGAATTAAAAAAAGGCTCAGAGGCTCAGAGATATGAGGTACTCGGTTTCCAAAGTGGCCTGAACAACAAAAGATTTACCTAGAGAAATCTATCATACTCAAAGCAACCTGTAATAACGTTTTTGTCTTATATATTCAGTAAACCTTCACAACCATCCCATATATTCAGTAGACCTTCACAACCATACAATATCAAAGACAATAGTTTGAAGCACTTAGAATAAGCAGCAAATGGTTTTGCAAATCCTTGATATCTTAGGATTCCAATCTAAAATGTCACACTCAATCCAATGAGACTCGTGAATATCAATTAGCAACCCCACAGCACATATTCTACTTTGAAGGGCCTTTGTGAAAATTCGAGACAGAATTGAACCATTCTAGTTTTCTAAGGTATGGCTTGAGCGCTGTATACCAATATACAAAATGACCATATGTGACAAAATTTGAAAGAAATAATATTGAGTGTAACATGATGTTCCAAAATCATGGTTTCAGGCCAACCTCTCAAACAGCCATTCAACTTAAACAAATATTTGAGCCTTAATTATTATTCTACAGTCCAAACATCATTTATTTGCTTTTAATAGTAATCAATTTCTGCAGTACTCTTACACTATGCCTGTGTACCAATTAATGCTTGGTGCCTCCCCAGGATTTTTGATCCATTTTCTAATAGGCAAATGACAAATTTCTCAATGGAACCGACGACATATAAAGTTTTGCAGTGCCCCTCTGCTTAAGATCCATTTATGCTAGCCCGATTATCTCAACTACAAATTTCGATTATGTATGAGTTTAACCACACATTCCGTAATTTTTTTAAATTTATTTGACATGTACTTCTAGTAGCACTCTGATGTTTGCAACATTTCAAGTCCAACTTCGGAACTCGTCTTCAGGGATATTTTAGGTGTATTTGATAACCAAAATATATTTACTTGGGAGAGTTATAATAAATAGAGTACTCTCAAAGACGACGTGTATTCTCAGCGTGCAGATCAGCTTCAAAATAGAGAACAAATTAAAGACTCCACTGAGTTTGTTGGAAGAGTACCCTGAGTCTAAAAGAAATTATAATTTAAATGTATAGCAGGTATATGATCTTACTTACGAGTTTTTATATTATTGTCGCAGTTAGTGTATCAAGTATTTTAATAAATATTTATTATCGTAAAGATATTAAGCATTGTTGCCAAAGTTGGGTGTTAATCCATTGTCTTCCACGTCTAAGATATTCATGTGCTTGAATGTTAGGGTGACGTACAGACAGTGGAAAAGAAACAGCACTGGAACTTTCGTGAGCAATTATGGACTCATCTAAGCCCATAAAACCTCCAACGGTAGTACAGGCACTGCATTTGGCAAAGGATGAGTACTCACCTGACTATTTACATTCATACGAAGATATGTTTTAAGGCTTGAAACTCTACGCTGCATACATTATTTTAAGTGAATAATAAGTCCAACAAACTTTTCTAAAAGATGCCAATAAGCTAGTATTATAAAATAGCATGACAGTAAAGGCTCAGGTAGTGAATCTTTTACCCTAGAATGTAAGCTTAAAAACCAATATACTGCACTTCTTTCTGTCTTGTTGGTTATTGGATCCAAACCATGACATTGAATCTCTTCGGGATTTACATTTGATAAAAGAATCCAAATCTCCGTTGCCAAGACACTTGCGGATCCTGTTTGCTAAGATCAACTGGTTTGCACCTAAAGGTACACCTCTAATAGCTACCAATTAAAAGTCTTTAACAAATTTCAAGCAAAAATGATATTGGGAATACTACTTCTGGATACACACTATCATCCTAAAGACACTTTGCTGGCTCTGAGAAAAAGGGAAAGACAGGAGCTAAAGGGGAAAAAAATTCAGACATGTCATGTGGACTGAAAATTTAGAAGAAACAGTTATAAGTTCAACCGAAACTGTTAACAACCAAAATAAGTACATAGATGCAAAGATCAAATGGAAGGAAAAAATGTTTATAGCCCAACTAAGATCCAGTTCACACCATCTCAGATGCAAAACTGGGAGATGGACAATTCCTTAGGAGGCATGGTCAGAACGAATATGTGTCTTTTGCATAGCAGGAGTAGTGGAGACCAAAAAAACATTTTGTCATGGAATGTGAAACCTAAAAAGACATCAAGATTGCGTATGAGGACTTTTCAAAAATAAACTCACTAATGAAACTTTTTGCCGAATTGAAAATTAAAAAAACAAGGAAATTTTTTATCAAAATCAACAACAGAAGAAACACACTCCAAACAGATGATAAGAGGATGTTGGGCTTTTTGACTTTGTTAAACATTATTTTTCTTGGATGCTGTTGAACTTTGGAACTCTGAAACTCTGAATAGGAGGTCCAAGGTTTGGATCCAAAAGGAAGTATGTTTATACACATACCCCATCTTGTATTAAAGCTCTTGGTCTCATAGACAGTTTTGGACTCGTGGACGTAATTGAAATCATTTCATTGGTTTTGCCAATTTAAAAATGAGAAGGTAAGTTAAAATATATCTAATTTGGGCCCAAGTGGGTTGCCTAACATACATTCATTTTGATTGAATTTGCTCCACAATCAAACCATATTTTAGATTTTATTCTATTAGCCTTCAAAGTTCAGCCAGATTCAAACTTTATGTACTAAACTTGCCAAAACTTGATGCTTAGCTTTAAGCTCATAGTCACGACTCACTCTGAAACTCATATTTATGAACACATTCACTGAAATACTGAGTTACCATGCACCAAATCATAAGCATCTTGTAAGATCATCCGAACTTGCTTGACCAAATTCGCAAAAGTTTTCACCATGATGGTGGCTAACCAGTCACATGTACAGTTATAAAAAAATGATTAAAAGTTAAAGATAGACAAGTAAATGAAAAAACTGTAAAGAAAAATTGTAAGGATTTCTTTATACCACATAGTTTCTGTATGACAAAAGCAAAAATTCCATAAATTTCTTATACATTTAAAATTTGAGGAAAAATCAAACAATATTTCTCTCATTTGAAAGGGCTGCCCTAAAAACCCCAACTATGATCTTACTACATTCTAAAAAGCGTTATTCACGTATACAACTCCGAATCCACACACAACGCTTTATACAGTGGCGTCTTTGCCGAAACGCTAAAATCCACTCCCGGGCAAACCCTAGTTATCACCTCACTCATCATTTTGACGACCTCCACGTCATAGTCCGTTCACGAGACCAACAGGTAGCCCTTCAATTTCTTGATCTAGCACTGCGTGAGCAGTGCCGCGGGGGCACCGTCGATTACGCTCCCCGACGGAAAGTACGGCACATCGCCCAGATAATCCCTCGCAGCCAGGGTTTCGAGCTTAAAAATCAGGGTTTCATCAGATGAGAGCCTACCTCGGAAGTGCCGGGTGGGAATCGAGGCCGCAACCGCCACCTCCTCGGGACGGACCGCCCAAAGCAGCGCCTTCGCCCACGCCGTCGCTCGCTCCGCAGGTACGGCATACTGCGCGGACGCCAATATGACTGCAGGGTTACCCTCGAACGAATAAAGGAGGCACGACCTGTCCAGCAGCGAGGGTTCCAGGGTGTTGCCCGACATGGAAACCTCCGGAAGTACTAGGGTTCCCGCTAGGGTTTTGGAGGGGAGGTAGTGAACGAGGTGGCACGCGGATTTTGAGAGGGCAACGATTAAGAGCTTCGGGTTGGCAGCAGGGGTTCGAGTCCACGCGACGAAAGGGGTTGGCAGGGCCAGGGATTCCACCGGCGCAGCGAAATTGTTGAGCTCCTCCGCAAAGAACCGTGATGGCGGCGGGAGGTCTGTTAGAGGATCCTCCATGGAAGTTATTTGAGGTTGCTGGCTTTCTTAAATTTGCTGGCAGGAAGAGCGTCTTCAGGGTTTGAAGATTGAACCTGCATGCATAACTTTTAAAGACTTCAAACTAATAACTTTTTTTGTTAAGTTGAATTTTCTTTTCAGGCTTAAAACTAATAATTTTTCTTTGTTTAAAGGAAATAAAAGTTTAAGGTTTTAATAATACGAAACATGATTGGATAATTGAATAATAGGATAAATATAACATAGAATATGATTTAATGGGTGGTATTATAATAATAGTTTTTAGCATTTTAAAATATTTGAACTTAGGTTTTTCTTTTGAAAGAATATATATATTTGAATTAGGTTAGTGTGAGAAACCCTGCCAACCTTTAGGGTTGGGCATTCCCATCCCAACCATAACCTTTCATAAGATTATATTTTTAACTTTGAACTATGTTATTTGATAATATTTTTAAAATAATTATTTGTTGGTATATATATATCAACCTAAAATATCTAAAAATAAATAAATATATATATATATATTAGGTTAGTGCGAGAAACCCCTATGACCAACACACAAGCTGAGCAGTCTCCTCCCAACCATGATCCCTCTTAAAGCCGAGAGGTATTCTTATCAATAGGAAATTTCTCACCCTAACCTAAAATTTTTTATTTTTATAATATATTATAAAATGAGTTATATTATGTACCTTACTGGCAAGTTCCTTCAATCCTCAGAAAGAGGTTCAGGGTTCAAGCTTGGCAGTCTACGCTGGATACAAAAAACTCTCTCGACTAACCGGGGAACGATTTTCTTTAATATAAAGGTTTTATCTGCACTAGATACCTTACTGGCAAGTTCCCTCAATCCTCAGAAGGAGGTTTGGGGTTCAAGCCTAACGGCCTACGTCGAATACAAAAAACCCCAGGTTTTCCTTAATATAAGGTTTGCAAGGTTCAAACCGTGGCGTGGGTGATGTGTGAGGGGGTGGGTGTGTGTCTCCATGATGGAGTTGTTGTAACAGGTTGGGGAATTCCTGGTCAAAACTCCCATCTCTTAATATTACCAAAAAAAAATGAGTTATATTAGGCATTTTAGACTATTAGTTTTTTCATGTTATTATCAAACAATTTTACTCTTAACCAAATAAAAATATTTCAAAGGAGAGGAGATCATAAAGGAAGAATATTTTTTAAAGATAGGGCAAGGAAGAAAACTGGCTAATATTTTGCAAAATATTCCATCAATTATTATATAGAGACAAAATAAAAGTTTGTTGAAAATAATTTTAGTGGAGAAGATACATGACTCAATTTTCCTTTTCCAACAAGGTGCTTGGTCTTGAAATTTTTGTACTTAAAAAAATATTAAGATAGACTATGTTTTATAAATAGAAATGACAAACTTACAATGTAGTATGGAGGAAATGGTCACTCCATTACTATGAGCTAAAGAGCCACATGATACTCCATATGGGAGCACTACTAGAAATGAATGTAATATTATAAAAATATATTTGAGAAAAAATGCTATAATAAGTATAACATTTCTATCATTATTTTTTTTGAAAAAGAATTTGAAAAATTTATATTGCAACAAAGATCATTTACAAGTTGGGATGAGACCCCTCCTAGCCTTAGCCAACATTTATTTACAACAGTAAAAGAATATCTGCATTGGAGCCAAATCTTCTAAACCATATTTCTACAATGGTTGTCCACCTGTTTACAATAGTAAAAGAAGATATGCATTGGAGCCAAATCTCCTAAACCATATTTCTACAATGGTTGTCCAAATTAAGTAAACATTGGATTTGCTCACCAACCTGCCTAATCCTCTCATCCTCAATAGCCATGCCACTGTGCCACTGAACCCCTATCTCCTTCTTAATACCCATCTTAATCAAGAAGTCTACCACTTTATTTAGATCTCAACTCGCATAAACTGGAATCACATCATCTAATTCCCTCCACAATTCCTAATTTGGGTGAAAAGAGTCCTCAACCTTCATGTCTTTAAAGCAAAGTTCCTCATGCAATCCAAAGCTCCTACCAATATTTGAGAATCTGATTCTAGGGTTATCCTCCAATAACCTCGTCTTATCGTCCAAATAGAAACAAAATTGATAGCTAAGGCTTCTGCTTTATTATTCGTGGCCCTTCCTAGGCCTTGCATTTTCTAATAGAGCATTGTCCCAACATGATTCCTACATACCACTCCAATTCTAGCTCTACATGGATTGCCTTTTGTAGCTCCATCAGTATTAATTTTAATCTAACCTTTTAGGGGTGGTTTCCAACTAGCTATGTCATGCCCCTCTTGCACTTTGGCTTCCTTCTCCATTGTCCCTTATTAGCCTAAGTTTCCTCTTTAGCATACACTGCCACAGTTTTTGTGACTTAAACGCCATCTAAGGATGAAAAATTTTCTCTAAGAATTTTTTCAATTCTCTCCAACCACACTTGCCACCAAATGAAGTTTAATCCAAGCTTCCAACCGATACAAAGAGCTTTAGATTTAAATCTACCCCTCTTCCATCTTTCCCAAATATTAATCCGATTCAAATCACCATTGGCTCAAATTTTATAATATAAAAACCATCACTTTCAAATTTGGCGCATAAATGGACACTCAAACATCAAGTGGTCAGATGTTTCCTCACTCTTGTAGCATAAAATACATTGATATGGACCATTGATTTCCCTATATCTCAAATTATCAAAAGTAAGAATTCCATTGCGCATGAACTACCAAGAAAAAGTAGTTTACTTTCGACCAACCCTTGGACTGCCAAATCTTTCTCTAGTCCTCAACCTGATATGCATGAGGAGGAGGTTTTGGAAGGATCTTATCATATCCATCTTTCATTGTGTAGACTCTAAGGCTCTCATAGCCCCAAGCTAATTCATCCTCCTCATCTTTACCTATGAGAAATATTTCTACCAAGATTTTAGTCATGATGGATGTCAATTTTGGAGGGATTGGAATTGGCCACTCATCCAACTTATTAATCTGCTTAAACATATAATCCTCCAATTGACTAGTGTTGAAATAAATTTCAATTTGGATCCAACCCTTGCTTTCCATGGTTGTTTTTACTAGTTGTAGTTTTGAGAATTCAACAATGATAAGTGGGTATTGATCCCATGAATCTGTCCAAAATCATGCCTTCTCCCCTCTCTCCACTTTCCAAAATAATTCATATTTCACTACCTGAGATCCTAACTTTAGAGCCTACCACACTAAGGGCCCATTACCATCCAAAGGGAAACAACTCACCTCATTCAGGTTCACTTGTCCCAAATATTTACTAGTTAAAACTCTATTGAATAAAGAAGTTGGTTGGGAGATCCACCTTCAGTAAAGTTTTCCAACCAAAGCTTTATTATTGAACTTTGATCTCCTCAGTCCCAAACCTCCCTTAACCTTGGGTTGGCTTACTTTCTCCCAACCTACTAAGGCCCATTTTTTCTTGCCTTTTACTCCTACCCATAAAAAATTTCTCGTCATTTTGTCTAACTCTTTCCATATGGTATGTGGGGCAACAAGGATAAAAAAATTATAAATTGGCATGACTTGAATGACTAATTGCAAAAAAGTTAATCTACTCCCAAATCTTTACCATTTGTGAGACCAATGATTTTAACTTTCTTTGATACAATCCAAGAGATTCCTCCAGATATCTATTTTCAATTTTTAAAAATGCAAAGGGACCCCCAAATATACCACTAGGAAAGAAGTCATCATGAATCCCAAGATCTCTAAAATTTTATCCCAAAGATTTTGATCAAGATTGAAAAAGACCACTTTGGATTTTTTATCATTGATGACTTGGTTTGTGGATCTAAGGTAAATATTAAGAGTATCTCTAATAATTTTTGCTTCCCTGAAGTTGGCCACTCCCATCAATCATGTGTCATCCACAAACTGTAGGTGAGTCAAACCTCCTCACCCACCTTGATACCTTTTAGGAAACCTTGTCTTCTCCTCAAGATGAGTCTACCCAAACCTTCATCCAATATGAGAAAAAAATAAGGGGAACAAGGATATCCTTGATGAAGGTCTTGAGTAGCTCCAAATGATTGTGAGGTAAGGCCTTTGATTAACACTGAGTATGTCAGAGTAGAAACACGGCTCATGACCCATTCTATCCAATCTTGAGAGAAACCGAAGGCTGCCATCATCCTTGACAAGAAGCTCCACACCACACTGAATTGTTAGGATTAAATAACATGAGCAATAAATAAATGCAAAAATAAAATGCAGAAGAATGAAGCAATACACAAGACACAGATTTACATGGTTCACCCAATATGGGCTACATCCATGAAGAAAATAACCAGGACTTTTATTTCGTTCAGAAAAATGAAGGGATACAACCTACAACAGATCCACTATAACTTCTCTTCACTCTATCGTCGTCAATTACAATATACGCACTCACTCACTTGTAAATTCATTCCCCCTTTGGGAGGGGTGTTCGAACATTCACCATACACAAACCCTCATGCAAGTGTTGTTTTATATACCAACAACACAATAAGGGGTTTTACAATACCATGGCCATAAAAATCGGGTTCAAATATATTAACCCAAATATATTAATTCATGGGTTCAAATATATTAACCCAGATATATTCATCCATGTGTTCAAATAAATTTAACCCAAATATATTAATCCATGGGTTCAAATATATTAACCTAAAACTTGGCCATAATAACATGGAAAATATTCAACACATTTCCAACATTCTCCTACTTGTTGAATACTTTTCATAGGGTTAGAAAACTACCACAATAGTCCAATGTTCATTCCTTAGATTGGACATATATCTACTAACTACTCTCACTGCATGTGCAATATCTAAACATATTAGCTTCACCTGTTACCCTCAACCATATACCGGCAAGGTAACAAAATAGTCCAAAAAACCACTTTAAAAACATTACAAATATTACTAGAGCTAACTCTGAGAACATTACACTAGAAAACCACCACTAGCATCCACACCAGTCTCTTTTTGGCCACAACTACACTAGTTATAGTAGCTTCTTTAGGTACAAGCTACACTAGTTACAATAGTTAATACTTACCCAAAAACTTGTGGTACAACCAATAAACCATCTTAGACATTTTCCAACAACTTTGCAATAAGGCCACTAGTACAAGAATATCCAGATCTACCATTTTTGAAGCTCACCAGATCTAACACTGTCGAAGCTCACCAAATCTACCGCTATCGAAGCTCACAAGATCTACCACTGCCAAAGCTCACAAGATCTACCACTGTCAAAGCTCACAAGATCTACCACTACCAAAGCTCACAAGATCCACTATTATCGAATCTCACCATATCTATCACTACCAAAGATCATTGGATCTACCATTATTGAAGCTCATTGGATCTACCACTGCCAAAGCTCACCTAATCTACCACTATCAAAGCTCACCAGATCTACTGCTATCGAAGCTCACCTGATATGCCACTACCAAATCTCATTGGAGCTACCATTGTCGAAGCTCACTGGATCTACCGCTATCGAAGCTCATCGGATCTATTGTTGTTGAATCTCATCGGATCTACCACTATCGAAGCTCATCAGATCTACCATTGTCTAAGCTCACCAAATCTATTACTATCGAAGCTCACTAGATCTATCACTATCGAATCCCACTAGATCTATTGTTTTCAAAGCCCATCGAATCTACCACTACCAAAGCTCACCGGATCTACCGTTGCTATAGCTCACCGGATCTACCATTGTTAGAGCTCATCGAATTTACCGTTGTCGGAGCTCACTGGATCTACCGCTATCAGAGCTCACCAAATCTATCGCTATTAGAGCTCACCAACTCTACTGTTGTTAGAGCTCGCTAGCTCTACTATTTTTGAAGCTCACCAACTCTATAGCTGTTAGAGCTCACCAGCTCTACCACTGTCAGAGCTCACTAGCTCTACCACTGCTGGAGCTCATCGGCCCTACTGCTACCAAATCTCACTAGCTCTACTACTGTCGGAGTTCACTAGCTATATCGCTATCATAGCTCACCAACTCTATAGCTATCGAAGCTCACCAACTCTACCACTGTCAGAGCTCACCAATTCTACCGTTGTGCTTCATATTATTTTTCCTTCATCTAGATTCTTCCACACATTGTTTCTACTCAAGAATTGATTTATCCCAGGGTTGAAACCCTTTCTCCTTGAACCAAGATACAACCTAGATCTTCCTCTCTCCTTTTGCCATTGCTCCCACTCAAACCAATAAACCCTCCTTTCAAATGCATTTTTCAAACCTTAAGCTCTGATACCAGTCTTTACGATTAAATAATAAAACGTAAGTAATAAATAAATGCAAAAATAAAAGACAGAAGAATACAATAATACAAGAGACAAATTTACGTGGTTCACCCAATATGGGCTACATCCATGAAGAAAATAATTAGGCCTTTTATTCCATCTAGAAAAATGAAGGGATATAAACTATAACAGATTTTTTGTAACTTCCTCTTTGCTCTATTGTCATCAATTACAATACACACACTCATTCACTTACAAATTCATTCCCCCCTTTGGGGGGGTGTTCAAACATTCACCATACACAAACCCTCATGCAAGTGTTGTTTTATATACCAACAACACAAGAAGGGGTTTTACAATACCATGGCCATAAAACCCAGGTTCAAATATATTAACCCAAATATATTAAAACATGGGTTCAAATATATTAACCCAAATATATTTATCCATGGGTTCAAATATATTAACCCAAATATATTAATCCATGGGTTCAAATATATTAACCCAAAACCCAACCATAATAACATGGAAAATATTCAACACATTTTCAACACTCAAGACGAGTCTACCCAAGCCTTCATCCAATATGAGAAAAAAATAAGGGGAACAATGATCTCCTTTATGAAGGCCTTGAGTAGCTCCAAACGGTTGCGAGGGAAGGCCTTTGATTAACACTGAGTATGTTATAGTAGAAACACAACTCATGACCCATTCTATTCAATCCTGAGAGAAACTGAAGGCTTTCATCATCCTTGACAAGAAGCTCCACTACACCCTATCATAATCCTTTGACATATCTAATTTTATGAAAATTCCCCTATTGCCATATTTTTGCATTGAGTGGATTTCCTCCTAAGCTAGAACCACACCATACAAAATTTGCCTGCCCTCTACAAAACACCCTTGCTTCGAGAAGATAATGATATGTAGGAGAGGTTTTATATGTGTAGCCATTACCTTCGTGATTATTTTATATATGATATTGCATAAGGCAATAGGTATATAATCTGAAATATGCACCCCCTCCCCCCCTTTCGAAATTAATGCAATGAATGTATGATTTAATACTTTAAGATTTCTTTTACTACCTTTGGAATCCTCTATAACAACCATTACATCCTCCTCCAAGTTGTCCTAGAAGGTCTGAAAAAACTCAATTGGAAAGCCATTTGGACTTGGTGTTTTTTTGTACTCATTCCAAAGACTACTTTCTTTAGTTCCTCTCTATCAATGGGTTTAAGTAGAGCCCAATTTTCTTCTTCAAAGATAATAGAGGGTATGAAAAGAAGAACTTATTTTTGAGCCTCTTAATCTTGCACCATACTTTCCTTAAACAATTTAGCAAAATAATCCATTGAATGGAAATACATACCTGGGATTGTATCAAAGGAGTGCCTATTCTCATCTTGAAGAGCTTCTATCTTGTTTGTCTGTCTCCTAGCACAAAAAACCTAATGGAAAAATTTGGTGTTTTTATCACCTTCTAATAACCAAGTGGTTCTTTCTATCTATTTCTAGTAGATATCCTATTGGCTATCAATATCCTCAACCACTTTATGCAATGCATCATCCTATTCTTTGAGCTACTCTATAGTTGTTCCTTCCCTGAAGTGTTTTTGAACCTCATCCCATCTAGCCACCAATGGAACTCTTTGGACCTAGAAGTTTGTCTTGTTAGCTTACCTCCATTGTTTTAGTTTATCCTTGACATAATAAAGTTGCTTGTGGAATCTAAACGTTGTTGTCCCATATGTCAAGCATCCCTCTTCCCACCATTGTGGAATTTTCTTTCGAAGTTCCTCTTTTTGTAACCAAAAGTTTTCAAATCTAAATGGTTTATGATGTTGCCCTGTCTTGATCCCCCCTTCCAACAGAATGGGGAAGTGATACAAAATTAAACCCTCAAAAATATAAAATTTTAGATTCCATTTCATAAACCCCTCCTCTAAAACCAAAAAATAGTCTATCCCCCTTCCAACAGAATAGGGAAGTGATCTAAAACTAGATCCTCCAAAATCTAAAATTTTAGATTCCATTTCATAAACGCCTCCTCTAAAACCAAAAATAGTCTAACTTCATCTTCTTGCTATGTGGCTCCCTTCTTTTATTAGTCCAAGTATAGTTGGTTCCAAGACATTTAATATCCACCAAGTGTAATGCATGGACTCAGGCAATCAGAAGTCAATCCCCTAGATCTAAAATTATTGTTTCCCCTTCTTGATCTCTAGATGATAATTTAGCATTAAAATCCCCAACAACTTTCTAGTCTAACTCCTACCTCGATACTCTTATATTATGCACCGCTTTCCATTGATGAATCTGGTCATCTAGGTTTTGAGCCCCATAAAAATTTATGATTAAAACCTACTCGGTTGTCACATTGTTCCTAAAACGTGATGTGAGGACACCCCTCCAAGCTATATGTTATATTGTCATTCATTGAAGAGAGTTCCAAAAGGTAACTATCCTCCTAAGGTCCCTTGGGTATCCATTTCCATATGACCAACTAGTCTAACTCCTACCTCGATACTCTTATATTATGCACCGCTTTCCATTGATGAATATGACTATCTAGGTTTTGAGCCCCATAAAAATTTGTGATTAAAACCTACTCAATTTTCACATTGTTCCTAAAACGTGATGCGAGGACACCCCTCCAAGCTATATATTATATTGTCATTCATTCAAGAGAGTTCCAAAAGGTAACTATCCTCCCAAGGTCCCTTGGGTATCCACTTCCATATGACCAACACCCCTCCAAAGTCTATTTATTGTTTTACACATATGATCCAATGACATTTTTGTCTCTTGGATAAGCAAAAAATCGGTTTTACTTTATCCTAAGAGTCTTCAAACAACATATTGATGGGTTATACAGTTTAAATCCCTAATATTACATGATTGTATAATCATAGGTTACCTTGATACCATTCGGAGTCTATTGGCCTCACTAATCCCCCAATGATCAATTTATCTCCTTGAACTGCTATTAATTCCTTATTTGATTTTTTAACCACTCCTTGAGAGCTGATATTCTTTGATCTCTCTTCCACCTAAGTTATCTCTAGAGTTGACTTTTCTCTATTCTTTTTTGCTATACCCATGATGACATCCTTTATTATCGATTGCTCTTGGTTATGCACTATCAATACCCCTGCAATCTTTGATTGTGGTAACTCATTGCACTCTATTACCTACTCTAGGATAGGAGGTGAAAGAGGGACTTGAACATGGTTGTTATTGTTTTCATTATTCCCATCCACTCCTTCCATGAATTATTCTTCTTCTTGGCCCATTAGTGTCTTGAATATCCTATACCTATTTAAGGGCTTGAGTTGGGTTTGCTCTTTGCCATATTTTTTCTTTTGCCTTCTCCTTCTTTTGGTTTATTCAAAACCATCTCCCTATGCTTCTCTACCCTATGAAATTTTGGTTGTATATTTATTGACTATTGCTTACCCTACTTAAGAATATTTGCCATTCCTAGAGGAGCCTCCATTTTTGTGTTCATATTTTTTGGGCAGGACTAAGCCAAATGCCCATATTTGTGGTAAAATCTACACTTGAAGGGTAACACCTCATAATCTAGTTGCTAAATCCAAGATAGTCCTACAAGTTTGAGTTCAACCTTTGCTGACAAAGGCTGGTTGAGATCCATTTCCATGCATAATCTAGCATAAACAGTTGTGTTTCCTTTCATTATGTGTCTAAAAACACCCAAAAATCTTCCAAGGGAATTACCAACAATTTCCAATACCTGCTCACTCCATAACTTCATTGGAAGTGCATACAAAAGAATCCAAATCGAGACAACATTAGGTTTAATTTGGGGATCAAATCCCACTCTCCAAGGCTAAAAAAATAATCATGTCGGACCATTATTCCTATTTTTTTTATTTGAAAGCCCTATTTTTGTTGGCAAGTGAGGAAAAACTAACAATAAAATATCCATTGCTAATAAACCAAAAAGAATACTCACCAAGAGGCTCACAGTTTTTTCGAACCCAGGAATGCAAAATATTCAGGGTAGGGCAAATACCCATGAATTTACAGATAAGATCATCATTGGATCTATATAAAATTGTTTCTTCTACCATCCTCTACTCAATGACAATCTTTGGCCTTGATTCTGACTATGGGAAACATCCATTAACTCTTTGAGATGTTGATCTTTTTCTAGTAATTGTAAAGAGCATTTTTAATGCAATTTTTTTGTGCTTCTTCAATCTCTATTGGAGATTTTTCCTTCAACAAATATACAAAATAATTGTCTCTTTAAAAGAGGATCCGGAGGTGTCCCTATTGGGCCCTCCTAGGGCAACAATCTTGTCTTCAATCCCACAACAACCAAAAAGCACTTCATCTACCCAATTGATGCCCTAGTTTTCTCTTCCAGAGCTCCCCATGTATCTTACATTTTAGAAATCATGAGTTTATAATATTTTTTCATTTATATAATTATTACATTGGCTTTCCTATAAAAATTAAAATTAAATATTTTAATATATTTTGTCTGATAAGCCTTTATAATATGACTTATAAGATAATTTAAAAAATTAAGTCAAATACTTTGAAAACATTTTAGGTTCATTATCTCTAAGAAACAAGATGATTTGCTTCTTTGTAGGCAAATCCCTGATGATATAATCATTGAATAAAAGGCCATACATTCTCTTCAATCCTTGAAAAAATCAAATACACATGTAAATTGTATGTGAACAAAGCATATGAAAGGGATTCTTAATATATTTTCAAAAAATGGTTTTTTTTTTTTTATGAGGAACCTTTTATATACAACATATCCGCAACATGTGAGGGGAGAGATTTGAACCTAGGCCTCTCCATAACTAGAGAGTTTTAACTACCCACTTTCTCTCCAAGTGATAAAGGTTGTTGTGAATGGATAAGATGTTACTACAACACTCCAAAATGGGACTATACCATGGTAACCAAGTATTTCTTTATCACTTTATCATTCTTATATATGCATTCACTAGAGCTCTATCAAAGGCAAACAGAGGAGGTAATCAAAGATATTAGGTTACAAAAAAATAATTGGTTGATTATGCTCTTCTTTAAGCCATAATTTGATCAACAAAGCAATTCCAAAATTTAAATTAATCCTATGCAACAAGAAAGCAATTAGACAATTGGTAAACAAAAAATAAAAAAATAAAATATAAGATCTTTCTTTAATTAATTCTACCCTCATTAAATAGCATGAGCTCAACCAGTTAAATTGATAGGGATTAATTAATGACAGTGGTTGACATTCTGACATTTTGACATCGCATTTAATGTAATGTTCTCTAGAAGGCTCCTTCCTGGGTGATGTTTTAGGCTATAAATAATCCCTTTGTCGAAAATAAATATCTTTCATATTTCCATTTGCCAATCTTTGTGTCTTCTATGTAATTTCATGAGTTTGGTATTAGATTAGTAGACCCTGCCATGGAAATTCTTCCTCCCCCTCTACACTTTATTTATGTTCTCATTATTTTGTGTTAGATTTTACTTCAAGGATTCTATTTCCCTTTTTATGTCTTAGGGTTCCTATTATTTATTTTGGGTTTGGATCTTATTTGGGTTTGATTTATCTTTATTTTCTCTTTGATTTGGGTTTATAAGAGCTTTATTGATAGCTCTTTTAGGTGTTATAGCTTTTGTCCCTTATCTCTATTTAAGAGTTTCATTTTAAGATCTAGTTGAGTTGAAATTTTAGTCTATGGGTCTAGTTTGTAAGAGGAAGTATGGCATTCCTTGACCTATTGGTTTGATACATTTTATTTGGATTTGATTGAATTTGCATTTGTGTGTTTTTGGCCTTTGTAGTCTATGTATTGAAGCTATAACATTTGATCCTCTGTAGTTTTTGTCTTAGGGTTCCATGTCCCTTTTTGTGTCTCACGATTCTATGTCTCTTTTCTCATATGAGATAAAGGCCTTTTTGTTCCAGGTTTACTTTTTGTTTTGGATAGCGGCAACGCTCCATTTTGCTTGACAATACCATGGCACTGATCAAAGTGGTGAAGTTGGTTGAAAGAAAATATCCTCTTCCTCTAGGTCATATTGGTTCATATGGGGAATGAAAAACCTTTTGCTAGTGGATCCTTGTATCGATGTTTGCACTTTCATTACCTACCTATGAAAAAAATCCTTTGGTTTTATATTTTGAGCTTTGCCTACGACTTTTGAGTTTGTAGTTTCATGGGTCCTTTGAGAGTGTTTCATCCATAACTTTGCATGAGATTTCGTTGCACTTGGTAGTCACTTGATGTGGCCTTGACATAATCGGTCTCATTAACTTTGTCTTATCGAATGGAGTAACCCAACCAACCCACGTGGTTTATGCAGCTTGGATCTATTTCAACAAACTTTGAATAGTGTCTTTGCATTTGATTTTTAAAAATTGTTTGATGGACTTTACTTTTTGCATTTCATATTCTGCTCACACTATGATGTTAACCCTTGCTAAAGTTGTTTCCCTATTTGCTTCCATGTCATTTGCTTGCTTGTTTATGATGTTCTTAGATTCGATAACCCTCACAAGTGTTTGTTTCATTTTTCTCTAAGTTCTAGAAATAAGGAAAATATATTTTTGCCTATGGATTTTACATCCATTATTGTTTCCTCGATCATCAATTATGTGTTTTAGTCTGCTCTACGAAGAATCTAAATTTTGCTTCCTAAACCCTTTTTTTACTACATCAGTCACTTTCCATAACAAACCCTAACAGTTGTTTCCACCACAAACCCTAGTAGTCATTTCCACTGCAAACCCTAGCAACCACTTTCCATAGCCAATCCTAGCAGTCGCTTTTCGTAGCAAACCCTCACAATAGTTTTTCATAGCAACCCTAGTAGCCATTTTCCACAACTATGGCCCTATGGTCTTGGTGAAGATTTTATTGCAATTTTGGTTGTTTCACAACCACTTTTTAGAAATTGCAGTGCTCCCTTGTCACTCTCACAAGCTCTTCACACTGCAACCACCTCCCTTCCAGCATTGAACCATGACTACCTCTATTTCAAAGTATGCATGGTCCATCGTCTGCATTTCAATTTGATAAATCTATGTTCGTGGAACATTATTAGAAATATGCATCCCACATTTTTTATGGGGATAAATATTATTATTATATTATTCAATTTATCTTGACTTATTAATGTGTTGAAAAATGAGGAAGGTACTTAAAAACAAAAGGCATGACTATTCAAAGGAAATATTCTTGGATAGTTTGGATGTAAAAGGTAATTTCATCCCTCTTCTTTGAGATCATATATTTGTAGAATATAGCCTTATTTATAGTCATCGAAATTCTTTTTAAGCCGAATCCAGTAGATGCATTATTTTATAGTTTTGTAAAGGTCTCACCTGAAATATGGTGCTCTAAAATTTTTGTTGTCCCAAATCACTTTTTGCACTTGTTGTATTTTAGAGTGCATTTTTGGTCATATCTGACACTCCTTTTGTCTACCTTCGACATTAGACACATATTGTGGCACTTTTGTTCTATGTGCCCTATTTCATGAGGAAAGTTCCTCATTTGTTGAATCAGATTTTGGGTTTTTTATTTGGTTCTTGTATCTGTGACTCTTACCTACAAATTTTATTTCGAAGATATTCACCAACCACTACAAGTGAACCTTGTAAGCAATGATCTCCTCTATAACACTGGGTGGTTGCAGCGATTGGTTATCCATGTAATTCAATAAGATGAGAAGGTTACCATAAGAACATTTTTAATTGATTCTTGTCGACTCTTCTCTTGAGTCATTGGATTTTTTCAAACTAATCAAAATTTTTGTTTCGATTTTTGTATCCAAGAGACTATCCTTCAACGTCTCTCTTAGTGGATTTCAGCATTTCAATTGTAGAGGGGAAAAATTGCCCTATTGAAAGTTGGATCCATAAGAGAGAAAGCCTTTGGGGTGAACCATGGGGGTATGTTGTTCTCTACACTCGGTGCTAGGGGGAAGGGTTCACCAGGAATGGTTTAAGGACTCACTCCAAGTCCTCTGGTTTTCAAGAATGTTTGATGTATGAGATTCAAGACAAACACCTAGATTTGGCCTTTCTAGATCTATGCTATAAAAGATAAAGGACAATGCAAAAATACATAATGCAAGAATACAAGAGCTAACCCTAGAATGATTCTTTCTTTGAATGCTTTCTAACCTAGGGTTCTAAATAGATAACCTTTAAGCAAGGGCTCAAGAAGAGATGCACAAACAAAATTAACCCTAAGTGCACACTATATGTTGTTTATCTTTCAAATGCCTAGAAATTAATTAGATATATTTATATAAAATTAGATCTAGGGTTTACAATAGAAATATAAAGCATTCAACAAACAACCTAAAGACTAATCAGAACACTTATCTTATCCGGTGATTTATCCTTGCTTTTATCCTTTTATCCAATGCTATCAATAATTCTTGTTCCTGCAAGATAACTTGACAAACACTTGAAAATATGATTAGCGTTAGGGGGCCTACTTAGGCCATTGTATAACAATACTTGGAGGCGCAACAGTCAAGCCCCCTAGGTCCTTTTAGCTGACCTTTGATAATTAAAAGCGAAAATTGACCTTTGGAGGAAAATAAACATAATACAATATAGCAGAAAAGAATGATGAAATCACAGAAATAGAATACACCACTATGCTCTAAATGCAGTCTAGAATGCAATGATGAAAACTGGAATAACAGATTGCCCCCAGATTTAGCTCAGGTGAAATCATACCCCGTAATAGGCAACTGTGATAACGCAAGGTGAAATCGCGCCCTATAGAAGATCGAGCACGATTTCGTAGAAGTGAGATGAAACATCTCAGATTGAAGCAAAATAATGAAACTAAGATGCAACGAGAAACAACAATCCAATGCAACAAACAATCAATCAAACTCCACACTTCTAAGTTGCTTGTGAAAGAAGAAGAAGAAGGATGCAGACCGAGTAAAACACTTTGCGAGAAATCAAATGTTAGTGAGCAATAAATCATCAATCCTTAGAATATCGATTATGTGAGCGTGTGTGAAAAAGTGAATTCAAACCCTCCTTATATAGCGGATTTGAAGGTAAAAAGAGTGAGAAAACCAAGGAGGGCTGATGTAAAACATGCCAAGCCCAAAAAATTAGGGTTTCAATGTGTCAAACCCTAAAAAGGTGAAATCATACCCCATTAGGGCTGACCATGATTTCGCAATGCGAAGTCATGCCCCATCAAGGATCGAGCACGATTTCACATAAAGAGGAAAAAAGGCAAAAAAGAGGGGAAGGAGCCTTACCCTTGCCCTAGGCAAGTCTAAGGGGTCCCCTAGAGGGCTCAGGGAAGATTGCCCACTAAAGTGGGTCAATTTTTCATGTCTACATTTTACCCCCTCTTTGATGCATTTATGGCCTAATAAATGTGTCAAAGAAAAGGTGTAAACACTCGCAAACAAAAGACAACAAGTAAAAATAGGGTGGTTAGTTTAGAAGAAAGGGATGGTGCAAAAATGGTGTTATTTCAAACACTTTCATGTTTTACATGTAAATCGAGGTATTAGGGACATTAATACCTCTAAGGCTAGGGTGCCCCCTCGAGTTTTATGAGGGACACGTTCCTCATAGAAACTTAAAAATGTAGAAGAAGAAGTAAGAAGAAAAAAAAGAGAAAAAGTGCATGAAAATAGGGTTAAAAGTGAAAAGGGGGCAAAACCCTAATTCATTTTAATTGTACGAGAAAGTAGAAAAGGAGCTCTAGAGAAATGGGGGAGATGGCGCTACCGATACATCATTCAATGATCGTGAGGGGCGAAGCCAACACGAAAGTGAAGTGAGCACAGGTAGGGTCAAAAACCACACTTGCAATTTAAATTTTTCAAAATTTTTTTGCAATTTTTGGGTGGTTTTCTACCAAAATTAATGGTTTTTCCATGTATGACCTAGGCATGATCTCGCGGCCCGATCATGATTTCACCCTGGGTAGTAGTGATGAAATCATGCTTGGAAAAAACAACCAAGCATGATTTCATGAAATCATGCCTCATGGATGTGGGGTGTGACTTCGCTTCAATGAAATCATGCTCCTAGAAAACTAGGCACGATTTCACTGAAAAGGGAAGAAAAAAATAAAAAAAGAAAAAGAAAAGAAGGGAAATGAAGAAAGGATGCAAGCAAAAAACTTTGGAGATGTGAAATTTAATTGTGCAATGATTAATATTTTTGATTTAATTTAATTAATTAATTAATTTTAATTAATTAATTTTTTTTAAGTTTTTAATTAAATTTATTGATGGAAAATTTTATTTTGTTGTTATTGTAGCTTAGGGTACTCGAGAGCCAACTCCTTGGAGGTGGAGCTAGAGGCACTCGAATAGGTAGAGAGGGACACATTGGGAGTGGTGGGGCTAGACCACCTGGCTAGACTACCTCGGGTAGAGGTAAACAAGGCTCTATTGATAGCATTAGTAGAGAGATGGTACCTAGAGTCATCTACCTTTCGGTTACCCATGGGAGAGATGACCATCACACTGGAGGATGTGTGGTACATCTTATGCATCCCTATCAGAGGGATAATAGTTTATAGAGTATGAGGGAGACCAATGACCTTGCAATAATTTTTGAGAGGTTGGACCCACTAGGTGTGTGAGAGCACCATAGTCGTAGATGACTTGGTGGGGTGGTATGGGGTGGACCCATTGATGATCATGCTCTGTGGGGTGGTTGTGGGTATGTTGATGTGCCATACTAGTAGGTGATATCTACCATGGGTGATGGTGGGTGTAGTGGCAGACATGCGAGACCAGAGAGTTAGGTTCGCATGGGGTCCATATGTGTTGGCCCACTTGTATAGGATATTGTACAATATCATGTACAAGCGACATACATGTATAGTGTGCATGAATTTGCTCTAGGTATGGAGTTGGGAGCACATAGCGGTGCGGATATCGGATGCACTACTAGGACCATTGCCCAGCCTAGAGTGACCAATAATATATAGATGGTCTAGATCCCTAGAGCAGGTCATGAGGACCTACATTGGGCATCTACCACTAGCGAGGTGGATAGTAGATGAGTTGAGGGAGGCCAAGATAGTATGGTGGCCCTAGCATCTACACCTAGGATGGGTTGAGGATAGGATAGAGTTGGTGAGGATTAGGAGGATCAGGTGGTTGATGATAGAGAAAGGGGAGCTAAAGGTATTCCAGTTTGATCGAGTCTTGAGGTAGTTCGAGATCTTGTAGGGCATCCCAGACCTGGGGATCATTGGTATTAGAGAGTCTACCGGGACCCAATAGGGGTAGGAGGTAGACCTGACCTGACCAGGTGGGTCGAGGAGGACTTAGATGATCCTCCTTACATGGATCCTAGGGTGGATGATGTGGGAGTGGCCTTCGACTACCGATGGTGGTATAGAGGAGTCATGCCCCATAGGGTCTCCTCACTAGTTTTGATATAGAGGTACTAGGTGATGGGCTCAGGTATGTAGTGAGCTTTTTAGGAGGTAGCTTGTAGAGCCATAGAGAGGGCTTAATAGGGACCAATAGCTTTAAGATAGAGGTAGGCTCGAGTTTAGATTGAGTTGGTGATAGAGGACACCAATGTTATAGGGACTAGGGAGGTAGGGGCATCTAGAGTTGCCCCCATAGAGGCCAGGGTACTACTATGTGGAGGATTAGGAGAGGCCTCCACATCAATAGTAGCTAGCTAGGGTTAAGATTTAGGATGAGGGGATCCGAGGGAGGAGGTTAGCATAGGTGGTGACTCTATAGAGGTAGGTGGACCTGCTCTAAGAGGATAGGTCCAAGAGGATCGAGGGACTGTGAGGCTCATTGAGCATCATAGAGAGGGAGAGGGATGTAGCTTGAGTAGAGGTTGATCATCTTTGAGGAGAGGTGAGCCATCTAGACATAGAGCGCTAGAGGGCTCGGGTAGAGGGGATGGCTATCATTAGGAGCAACTAGGCTAGTGATGGGATCCACCTTCTACAGGTGGAACTATAGAGGGTAGGGGAGAGGCTGGAGGTGGCCATTCAATGGGCTACCTTTTATGAGATCATGTACTACCAGGTAGTACTAGTGGAGTAGAGAGTGACACTTCCTTCATCTCTTCGATCAGCTAGCAGGTCATGATCTTGATCATAAATATTCTTGACATCACCATCCGTGGGTATGTGGCTGCCTGGACCACCTCCTCCTCTGGGTAGAGTAGAGGAGATAGGCTCTCAGAGCTAGGGCTAGGGATTGGGATGACATACCAATTTTTATTATGGTATGCACCCCTAGGGATTGGTTGAGTGTACCAGGATTGGACTGTGGTACACCAACTAGACACTAATGTATCTCTCTTTTTCATCGAGTAATACATAGCTACTTCTTTTTATATTTTGTGAATGTGTGCATGTGATTCAATTTTTATTTAGATGTTCTTTAATTTGATGTTTTATGCATGCAATCTATCTTAATGCAAGGCTATATGAAATGCATGGATGAAATGGATGGAAGAAAGAAAGAAAACATGAGATAAAGACAAAGAAATAAGACCAACAATACGAAGAAGAAGAGAGAGAGATAGAAGAAAGAAGAAGATAATCCAAAGGTCAACCATCTGAAATAGATAAGGATGGGTGAAACATAGTATTGAAATCAGTGTAGGTTGTAAGGGACCAATGTGATTAAATACTATGAATCGTACCAAAAAGAAGGGAGCTAAACCTACTATGGGTGTAGTGCTCACCAAGAGGGATGAGGTGTTGGAGTCTGACCCACTATGGGTGGTTGCTCACTAATTGACTATTGTGGGGTGATTACCCACTAGGATGTATGTCGAGGCCTACTAAAAATGGCCAAGGAGCTTATCCTGTAATGGGGTGTTGAGCCCATTGAGTCAAAAGGGAGTATAACTCGATAGAAGATCATATCCGATAAGATACCCACTAGGATGTATAGATATCCCATGTGGGGTGTAATATAAGGATAAAATATATATATTAGGTGAGTGCTACCCCTAATAGGGGTTTAGAGAAGAAAACAAGATAGTGAGTGTGTGCAATTGTGCTAAGAAGACAACTTAAGAAGGACAAAGGAAGAAACAAAATACATGTATCTCCTTGTCAAAAGCAAAGGAAGACAAAGAAAAAGAAGGCAATGGAAAAGTGACAAGGAAATATTAATGAACTATCATCCTTGATCTAAGAGATACTCTCACTATTTCCAAGACCAAGGAAAATACTTGAAGAAGCAAACAAAAGCAAGAAAGAAGACTAAAGAAGAAAGCCCTAGGTGGGGATCTTACTAGGCATCAGAACCCTAGAGAGAGTGCAATGCATGTGAGCTATGACCTAACTAGGTATCATCACATGCCATTGTCACAAGATCCCCAAAATCTATATGATCAAGCAGTCATGAACATGCAATCATGCAAAATATGACATTCAAGCATGCAAGTTGAATTAAATGTCAGGCAGACAATGCAAAAGGATGACAAGCAACAATGCAATATGGACAAGCAGATGGATGCAATAAAAAATGCGAATGCATAGCTAAATGATAATTGATTGATTAATGCAACTTCTAATATTTTATTTTTCTTATTATTATTTCTTTGAGATTGATTAATTTAAGCAAGCAGGATGAAAGTCGACACAAAATCTAAGTGTGTCACCTTTCTTAACAAAAAGAAACAAGTGTACCATGGACTATTTTATCAAAGAAATCTCTAAAAGGTAAGCCTTATCGATAATTAGAATTATGGAGAGGCTCCTTCATAGCTCTTTCTTTGGTAGCCATAGCATGATAATCAATGCACTCTCGAACATAACCATTCTTTTTAACATAAGGAGGAGCAATTCCTAACTTTGCAAGGTCACTATAGGACAATGAAGTAGGGTCCTCTTTTAAAATAGAAGGTTTACTTTTAGAACATACAGAATCAATCATATTACAAAACAAGATATCAGAAGAATAAGGGGGACCATCATCCTCATCACCCACTCCTGACTTTTGATAATCCATATATTCAGCATAAGTCATAAGATGATCATCATTGTCAAATGGTAAAGGTTGGTCTTTACTAGGTATAAAACCTATGCCACATCTCCTAGGATAGATCTCAACATCCAAAGGCTCTTGAATGCCCTTATGTTGTGGCCCCAAGCCTTTACCTACATATCCCATACTAGATAGGATCTGTTTAGGAAGTGGGTAGTCATTGGAAAGGTAACAATGAGCAAAAGAATGCTCAATGGGAGAGGGGTTGCTACCACGTATCTTTTCCTCGAAGGTAGTTCCTACGAAGATAAAGGTACACGTGCCAATGTGTACAACATCACCTTTCTTATGGGGTAAACCCATGGTTCTTGGTGATGGTGGTAGCTTGGCTAGATCCAGAAGAGGTTCTTGAAGAAACTGATTATCATGATCCTGAGATGAAAAATTTGAGATATGTTCCTCACTCATTTTTAAATTTTGAAATTGCTCTGATATTTGAGATGAGGAACATAGAGAAACCATTGAAGAGATTGAGGGACATAGGTTGAACTCAGATTGAGCTCGCTCTACATTTGAACAAAATTCAAATGGTCGAGGGTCACCCGAAATGGTGATAACTTGATTCTTAAACTCAAACTTGAGATATTGATGAAGAGTAGAAGGGATGACCTTCATTGCATGAATCCAAGGATGTCCGAGGAGAAGATTAAAAGATGTAAGACAATGTACCACATAGAACAAAGTATCCAATATTTTAGGCCCAACCTTGAGAGGAAGAGATATGACACCACATGCCTCTTGGGACTCATTATTGAAAGCTTTTATAATGATATCAGATTTTGTTAAGTCTTCCTCTTTTAATCCAAATTTTTGAAAGAATTGATATGTACACAAATTGAGGGAAGAACCATTATCAATCAAAATTATTTTGATAAAAGTATCCCCAATAAGTGTTATGATAAAAGTGAAGAATCTTCTTGCAAGTTTGAGGAAGGTTTATCATCATCCGAAAATGAGATATGATGTATCCCAAGAGAACCTACGACATCAACTATAGCATTGGGTGAAATATCTGAGGGAACTGATTGTTGCTTTAAAAATTCCATCAAAGCATCTCTATGGTTAGGAGAAGTTTGGAGGAGTTCTAAAACTGATATCTTTGCTGGAGTACTAGCCAACTGCTTTTGGAGATCAAATGAAACCTTAGGTTGTGGTCTCAATACAATAGGTGGAATCCCCATATCTACAACTTTTCCTTGATTATTCTTCAATACTGAACTAGGTTGTAATACATAATTTTATCCTTGTTGAGGATGTTGAGTTTGAGCTTGCCTTCTTGTAGTTATCCCAACCATGCCAACCATATTACCATAGGGAGGAGGCTCATTCTGATGAGCCACCTGATTTGCTACCTGTTGATTATGTTTTGGTAATGGATCTTTAAATATTCCCATATCTTGATTGGTAGTCACATTTTGTTGGATAGGTACTTGATTATTCACTACTTGAGAATTACTTAAGTCAATACATCCTGCATCAATCAAATCTTGAACTACATGTTTCAACTTCTTACAAGAATTTGTCCAATGTCCTTCCACTCTATGATATGCACAATGTTGACCTACCTTATACCAATGAGTTGTAGTATCTGGTTGTCTAATAGGAGGTAACTCAATTACCTTAGCTTCTAAAAGTTATTTCAAAACTGCTTCCATAGACATATTAAGCCTTGTAAAGTTCCTTTGTGGAGGTTTCTGAAGTACTATCTTTTGTAGGTTGTTAGTAACATTGTTAATATGCCTACTATCCATTCCACTATCACCTCCTATGTGCTTATTCTTGTGTTGAGACTTAGTAGGTTTTTCTTCTTTAACCTTGAGTTGGCCTCTCCTGATGAGAGCTTGTTCTACTTTTCTTGCTAAATCAATTGCTTGATCAAAATATGTAATAGTAGTAGTCTCTAATGCATAAGATAATTGTTCTTGTAAATTACCAATAAATATCTCAAGCATATCTTTAGGAGGTAAAGTATATCTCAAACGTCCAACTAAACTTCTCCAATGAGCCAAAAATTCTGAAAAGCTTTCTTCTTTATTTTGTTTTAAATTATAGACATCTTTCATTGTCACTTCTTTCTCAATGTAAGCACCAAATTGTTGAACAAATAATTTTGTTGTCTCTTCAAAAATCTTTAAGGAATAATTAGGCAACCGATAGTACCATTCTAATGCCATGCCACCAAGACTCTTAGGAAATGTTTTAAGTAGCAACATATCATCATAAATGAGATCATGGCAAGTTGTTCTAAATCTTCTTAAATGCTCAATTAGATATTTTGTCCCCTTATAAATGGGTAAAACTGGCATAGGAAAATGCTTAGGATAAGGCCTAGCAACAACAATAGGATCCAATGGTTGATTACACATTTCCTTATAATTGTAAGTAAAACTTGAAGGCTGAATCATCTCAACTTTTGAAACCAACTGCTTCACCATATTTGTTAAATTTTGCACTTCTGGATTACTGTTATGCATTGTTCCCATATTCCCTAAATATGGAACATATGTGTTTTGAGGGACCAATGCTTGATTCAGATTGGATGCATGGATACTACTGTTATATGTGGCATTTTGTGAAAATGGACAACTAAAATTTTGTGGGATAGAAGCAAAAGTGTTGATATTAGAAGATTGAGGAAGAAATTGAAAACACTTTTGAGTGACACTACTAATTGGAGGAGCTTGCATATTCCTTCCAATGTTGGTGGTTGTAGTAGTATCAACAACTGAGTTCAAATTATCAAGATGCATTGATTTAGGCAAGGGGTTTTCCTGGTTAAGCATAGGGGAGCTTATTGGAGGAGGTGGAGGAGTCTCATCTCTTTTGAGGTGAGCTTCTCGCTCCATACCTCCCAATATCCTATCCCTATTAGCTTTCATAAAGCCCCAAATATGCTCAAATGATGAAAAGACAAAGCTACCATTAGGTCCCTCATAAGGATCAAAACTCATCTTAGTATCCATGTTATCTTGTTCTTCTAGATCTATGTTAGGATCCTCTCTATCAATTTGATCATCTTCCGAAGGAATACAATCAGATTCAAGATGCTTTCACTGACTTCTAAGGATATGAGCCATTAGAAAAGTAAAAGGATAGAAGAGAATGCTAACAATAGAAATAAAAATATTTTTAAAGATGTTATTAAGGTTCTTCAATCACACAAACAAATTTAATGATCTTGCTTTAAAAAAATTTTAAAATAAAGGAGGTGTTCACATCGGGTTCACCAAATATGTAGAGGGGGAAAATTGCCCTACCATGTACAATTCCCAAAAGTTGGATCCGCAAGAGAGAAGCCTTTGGGGTGAACCATAGGGGTATGTTGTTCTCTACACTCGGTGCTAGGGGGAAGGGTTCACTAGGAATGGTTTAAGGACTCACTCCAAGTCCTCTGGTTTTCAAGAATGTTTGATGTATGAGATTCAAGACAAACACCTAGATTTGGCCTTTCTAGATCTATGCTATAAAAGATAAAGGACAATGTAGAAATATAGAATGTAGGAATACAAGAGCTAACCCTAGAATGATTCTTTCTTTGAATGCTTTCTAACCTAGGGTTCTAAATAGACAACCTTTAAGCAAGGGCTCAAGAAGATAATGCACAAATATAATTAACCCTAAATGCACACTATATGCTGTTTATCTTTCAAATACCTAGAAATTAATTAGATGTATTTCTATTAAAATCAGATCTAGGGTTTATAATAGAATTATAAAGCATTCAACAAATAACCTAAAGACTAATCAGAACACTTATCTTATCCGGTGATTTATCCTTGCTTTTATCCTTTATCCAATGCTATCAATAATTCCTGTTCTTGCAAGATAACTTGACAAACACTTGAAAAATATGATTAGCGTTAGGGGGCCTGCTTAGGCCATTGTATAAAAATACTTGGAGGTGCAATATTCAAGCCCCCTAGGTCCTTTTAGCTGACCTTTGATAATTAAAAGCAGAAATTGACCTTTGGAGGAAAACAAACATAATACAATATAGCAGAAAAGAATGATGAAATCACAGAAACATAATACACCACTATGCTCTAAATGCAGTCTAGAATGCAATGATGAAAACTGGAATAACAGATTACCCCTAGATTTAGCTCAGGTGAAATCGTACCCCGTAATAGGTGACTGCGATAATGCAAGGTGAAATCACACCCCGTAGAAGATCGGGCACGATTTCGTAGAAGTGAGATGAAACATCTCAGATTGAAGTGAAATAATGAAACTATGATGCAATGAATGAAATCAAACATGCAACAGAATACTTTCACCTGGCAGAGAGTGAGGAAGCAAGCAGAAAGGTTTGAGATCTCCCAGGTAGTCAATCTCTCCTTAGGGCTTCAACAACAATCCACCAAGAGCGAGCAACAACAATCCAATGCAACAAACAATCAATCAAACTCCACACTTCTAAGTTGCTTGCGAAAGAAGAAGAAGAAGGATACAAAAAATGAAATCAAATGTTAGCGAGCAATAAATCATCAATCCTTAGAATGTCGATTATGTGAGCGTGTGAAAAAGTGAATTCAAACCCTCCTTATATAGCGGATTTGAAGGTGAAAAGAGTAGGAAAACCAAGGAGGGCCGACGTAAAACATGCCAAGCCCAAAAAATTAGGGTTTCAATGTGTCAAACCCTAAAAAGGTAAAATCATGCCCCATTAGGGCCGACCACGATTTTGCAATGCGAAGTCACGCCCCATCAAGGACCAGGAGCATGATTTCGCATAGAGAGGAAAAAAGGCAAAAAAGAGGGGAAGGAGCCTTACCCTTGCCCTAGGCAAGTCTAAGGGGTCCCCTAGAGGGCTTAGGGAAGATTTCCCACTAAAGTGGGTCAATTTTCCATGTCTACATAATTTTTTTAGCTTGGCTTCTATATTCATAAGCACAACTTGTCAGACTTCATAGACTGACTTGTTCCTCCTATATTGTACAAGCATTGGAGACCAATTCTCTTATGGTGGGGAGGAATGATAAGGATTAGTTAATGATAGTGGTTGATATTTTGACATCGCATTTAATGTAATTGTCTCTAAAATATTCCTTCCTAGGTGATGTTTTGGGCTATACATAACCCCTTTGTTGAATGAAAATAAACTTCTTTCCATTTGCCTATCTTTGTGTCTTCTATGTATCCTCATCATAAAAACTAATAAGGAGACCCAAGTTTAAATATTTCCAATTAATACAAGCATTATACCGTGATAACATGGTCATAATATAATATAGGTGGGGCTTAATTCAATCCCATATAAATAATTTAAAAAATATATTGGCTTTGATTTATAATCAAATATTATGGATAATTAGGGTTTAGAATTGGAAAATACCGTCAACATACCCAAGTATTCCCTTGTCTAATAAAAGTAAGAAGGATGAACCTTTGCACTAAATTTTGAATAGAATGAAACCTTGTATAACTAGTTGAAAAGGTAAGTTCTTAACCATGGCTAGAATTTTAAACTCATAAAATATTCATTGCAATATATCCCAATATATGATGTCACTTTCAAGATTACCATAAATTTAGCCTCTAAATTTGACAAAATTCAAAGAGAATTTCTTTGGAAAAAGATTTGAGAAGTTTAAGGTTTCTCTTTGTATATGTGATAGGGTTTGCAAATAAAATACTTTGGGAGGGATAGGCTTGCAAAACTACACGTTTATGAGTTTGGCATCATGAATAAACTTAGTTTGTAATTATTCAAATATCAAGAAATATTTGTACAAAAATGTTACCATATAAATATATACTTCATAGATGCAAGAATAATTTTTAGAAAGTGAGCTCTACCTAAGGGATCTATAATAAAAATCATATCAAGGATCGTACAAATCATCAAGAAACATATTAGATAGGCATTCAACGAGAGGGAATTGTATGACTTTTTTTTTCAATGCTTATATGAAGCATTATCTTATTTTTTATCCAAAATGACAACCATTAACCCAAGAATCTTTGGCTTGTAAAGGTGCAAAAGTAAAAAATTACATTGACGTTAGCAATAGCTTCAAATGTTAGATTTTTATTAGCAATGTGGTTAATGAAAATGACCTTATAAATGCAATGAAATAACTCTAAAATATGGTTCAATAGATCTATTTGTGAATCTTTTTAAAGCACAAGTTGGTTTGTTGTATACCAAATGATGATTAGTACTTAGTCAAGTCTAAATATAAGGCTTTGGACCAAAAAATCCCTACTCATAAGGACTTCGCTTAAGAAGACAATTTCGTCACTTGAGGGCCTACCTAGGGCCTCAATATTTTTTTAGTCAGCAGTTCAAAGCAATTTTTTTATGTGTAATAATTTGCAAAGAAGAGGATATAACAAACATTTTAGGTATACCTTGTGTGAGGAGGAGTTGGAAACATCAAATCATCTACTTCTTTATTGTCCTTTTGCTTCTATCATTTGGCATAATTTTTTAGAAAATGAGAATATGTTGGTTATTCCACCCACATAGGAGGATTTAATGAAATGTTGGATTAATTTCCTAAAAGATCTTTGGAGGATAGCTCTTGCGAATATTTGTTTGCATCTCCAGCATTATATAAAATATTTAAAAATAAATAAATCTTGAAATAGTATCCAAGTTTGGATTTGTATTATTGTTGATCTTCAAAAGTGGTTTTAGGTATGGTGCTCATCATGGAACATATTAGGTGGAAAATGAAATCCTAACCTCTTGGTTATGACTTTAAATTTGCATCAAGGGTGATTTGTTATAATGGAGTTAGTGCAAAGGACTTGGATCGACCCATGGTAATATGGAGATATCCAAAAATTGGGTTTTGGTGCTTCTAAAAGAAACCCCTAGAAACTTGGTGGAGGTGGTGTTCCTTTTGGAATGATGAAGGTCAAATTCTTCTTACCTACTTGAAATCATATGGAACATCAATAAAAAACTATATAGGGGCTAGGGAATTTCTTTTTACTAATTATGCTTGTTTTATTCTCTCCTCTAAACTTGCTACATTTTCCATATATATTTGCTTTATTTTCCAACCTTGTTTTTTTCTATTAGCTTACATATTTTATCCTATCTTAATTGTATTGCCTTAATTATCTTCCTAAAAACTATTTCTTATTACCTTATGTCATATTTGAGTTTATTATAGACCCCATCCCATGCATAAGGGATCTTATCAGAGGTATTTTAGTTGTGCATAAGCCACAACATTCTTTGGGTTTTCCACCATGATAGTATTTAATGCAATGAGTGCAAAAGCATCATTATTAATACCAAGAAAACTTTAAAAAATGATGTGTAATGAAATAAGTCATAGAAGCAAAAGTAAATTCCTAATGACTCCTCTCTATGCTAATCTCAAGAAAGCATCACCATTTATAATGGCCTCTTCATATTTTGTAGCATCTTATAATCACAAACTCATATTTTTAGGATGTAATCCACAACTTGGCTCTCTTAAAGACACATTGAAGTTGGTCCATTCTATTCAACACTATATGGTTTAACCCCCCATATATACACACATATGGCACCCCCACATGTGGATACATGCATTGTATATATCCTTGGGTACCAGCTCCTAAATCCAATTAATTTTTTGGAAAACAAGGGGAATCAACCACCAAACACCATATTCCATAAAATAGAAAATGTATTGATTCCTTAGGGTTGATTGCCATGTCATTATTATTTGTTAGCATGATATTTTACCAAATAGTGATTATAAGCAAGAGAACGAAGTTCCAATTCACCTTACGTACAACTTGGCAATTATGGATATTATCATAACATATGATGCTATATACATGCTTTCAATATCCAAGGGACCCAACCAAAGGAAGATAAATACCTAGTTAGTGACCAAAATTGCTACCTAGCATCTTATTTGCACCATCCTATGAACTAGTAACTACTAGTTTTATGGCATATAACCCATTTTCATCTGCCTTCCCTTTTCTACTTTCCACTCCATACATCTCTTCTGTCTAATGTGGACCACCTTGGTGGAGAACTTCCTCCACCATTGATGGCCTTTTGTATTCATGTGATGCACATGATGAAGGGTCCTCCACCTATATTTGCACTCTATGAGGCTATTTATAAATTTTATGCTCAACCTATTAATAGTCGAAATAATTCAGTTTCAACACAAGCATTCTCAAGTGTCCCCTTAAATTATATTAATGCTCATTTTGAGATGTTGCGGTGTTAAATGTGTAATAACACTAATTTTTCTTAGTCAATATTGGGCTCTCTCATTTTGCATCTCATATTTGATTCATTTTGCTCCCCTTTTACAACCTTTTTACATTCACCTCCCATTTTATAATCTTGGATTTGTTATTTTGTGATAATTTTCATGGAATTTATTTAGACAATGTTCCTTTATAATATTTTTTTTGGTAGGTAATTTTTTATTTATTTATTGATCGGGTTGAAGGGACCTGTCCCTGTTACATAGGGCATACACAGTGCCAATATTACAAAAATGAACTAGTTCTGAACACAAAGTCTAAGGGTCCAACCCTTCCATCCAAGGCAAAACAAAAAAGCAGTCAACCAATACATAGCTAAATAAACGCTAATACAATCAAAGGTAGTCCACCTGCATGAAACTACCTTACCAGGGCTACTGGGATACCTCTTTTACATCCTGGTCATCAACCTCATTTTGGTTAGGGCTGAGGAGGTCCTCGAGCATGCCAGGGAGCTCCTGAACTTCATTGATGGCATTGGAAAGGCTAGAGCCAATCTCCTTGATGGTCAAATTGACACGGGTTGAGCAATCCACATGAATGGTCGTACTGGAGAAACATCAAGAAATGATGGAGAGTAGTGAGTTCCCGATGATCATGGTGTTAAGAGAACACCTTTCTGGCATTGAAGGAACACCTTTGTGGCTGCTAGAGCTACCATTTGTGACATTCCTTAGATTTGTTCTGGTGTTGAAAAAAACACCTTAGGTGTTAATGAAACACCATTGTGGCAGCTAGTGTTGCTCCCTACGAATACACCTTGCATCATGATTGGCTGTCATGCTGACTTCCTAGGGGAAGACATCTTCCCAAATGATCAGGCTGGCTTGATTGGTCGCTATGTTGGCCAAGAGATCTGCCACCTTATTCGCCTCTCTGAAAATGTGAAGGGTCACATTTTGAGGATGCTGTCGAAGGGAAGCCTGGTAGTCTTGGATTATGTTGTGGATGTTCCAACCCCCATTGTTGTTGTTGTTGATATGGTTAACCACAATGAGTGAATCACCCTCAAAGATGATTGGATTGGCCATGGGTTTGCTTACCTGAATACACCTCCAGAGAGCCCGAGCTTCCACGTAGTTGTTAGTTTGAATCCCAACATTTTCTGTGAAGGCCAAAATGATGTTGCCCATATGGTCCCTGATGACTCCTCCAGCCCTCGCATCTCCCGGATTACCTTTGGAGGACCCATCAAAATTGGCCTTGAGCCAACCAGGGGGAGGGGGGAACCATTTGGCGTTACTCTAGGAACTAGGGGGATTCTGAGGTCTGGAACACTCAGTGGATATCCCCAGGCTCTTGATCACTGAGGACTCCATTTCACAAGAAGGGGTGTCCATGCATGGGATGATGCTAGCATTTTCTAGAGAAAAATTCAAGGCTTTGTTGGCAACAACTTTAGGGTTCTTGTGCTTGTCATTGAAGGTGCGGTTGTTCCACTCTAGCCAAATTTTCTAGAAGACATGGTGCAACAGGGCTTTCCAGAGAAACCTGAGTCTTGGGTTTCTGAAGACGTTGGGCCACTGGGTGACCAAGTCAGGGACGGACTTGGGCCAGGCCCAGCTGACTTGGAACCTACTAGTCAGGGAGGAAAAAACCTCAATGGTGAAGGGGTAATCGATGAATAAGTGTTGAGTGGACTCCCAAGCCTGGGTGCAGAGGTAGCATCTATTGGGGATGATGATGCCCCTCTTGATCAGGTTGTCTATGGTCAAAATTCTGTTGTGGACCGTGAGCCAACAAAAGTGAGTGATTTTTGGGACAAGGTGCTTAAGCCAAATGGACCTGGCAATGGTGGGGTTGTTGATGGAGCTGGATCACTTGGGAGGGGTGTCAACCAGTTGATAGGCTGACTTCATAGAGAACTTCCCATCATTGGTGCCTTTCCAATAGAGCTTGTCAGTCGTCTGGGTCTGAGGGATGAAATTTACCCTGAGAATAGACTGAAGGGTAGACTTGGCTCTATCTAAAACAACATTACTGACTCTAAACTGGATCAACTTCCACCTGTGGTTGTCTTGAGTGGTTGTTATGAAATCAATGACTCTATGACCAAATCTATTATCGGTGAGGTGTTTAATTGTTGCAATGTCGGGGTCTCTGATGAGAGGCTCATCCCTAGCCCATGGGTCATGCCAAAAGTCGATGTCCATGCCATTCCCAAGCTGCCACCTTGTTCCCTATTGAATGAGGTGCTTTGTTTGGGATATGGATCGCCAGAAGTGGGACCCAATGCTAGGAGTCCCTTCATCCCTGAAAGAGTGTTGTTGGAGGTACTTCCTTTGGATGATAGAGACCCAGTCCAAATTGGCATTGGTGGCCACCTTCCATGCCTGTTTGGCTAGGAGGGCCTGGTTCATGAGGTTGATTCTACGTAAGCCGAGCCCACCTTTGTCTTTCGGGGTGCAAACTTTGTCCCAGGCCACTAGGTGAAACTTTCATTGATTATCCATCCCTGCCCAAAGAAAGTGCTTCTGGATATTTTCTATGCTTTCTCCCACAACATTTGGGATTTTGAAGATAGAAAGAAAAAACACCAGGATACTTTGGAGAATAGACTTAACTAAGGTGGCTTTACCTACTTGTGAGAGGAGAGCCCCTTTCCACCCTACCAACTTCTTGTGGATTCTCTCAGTGACACTGTTCCACATGGTCTTGGCTGGCCTCCCTTGAAACATTGGGAGCCCAAGATAGGTGGTTGGGAGATCAATGATTGTGCAACCCAAAATACCTATAATTTTTACTTGCCACCTTGCAGGGGTGTTGATGAAGTAGAGCTTGCTTTTGCTGTAATTAACCTTCTAGCCAACAACTTCCTCATACAGATTGAGGATAGACTTGATGACCTTGGCTTCAGAGATAGAGGCTGAAGTGGCCAGTAGGGTGTCATCCACAAACTGTTGATGGGTCGAGGGTTGAAGGTTGGAAGCAACCTTGATACCAAAAATCAATCTTCTTGAGCAGGCAGATTTGATAGCTCTTCCCAGGCTTTCAGCCAAGATGATGAAGAGGATGGGGGAAAGGGGATCCCCTTGTCTCAACCCTCTGGAACTAGGGAAGTACCCTACTACTGAACCATTGACCAGGATAGAGAACCAGGAAGAGGAGATGCAATTTGAGATCAGCTTGACCCAATTCTCATGGAACCCAAACTTGAGGAGGATTCTGGTCAAAAACTCTCGGTCCACTCTATCGAAGGCCTTGTTCATATCAAGCTTAAGAAAGAAGGCTGACTTGTTGGACTTTTGGGCCGAATGGATGAGTTCATGGATAGTGATGACTCCATCAACAATATTTTGACCTTTGATAGTACTACCTTGGCAGGGATCAATAATGGATGGGAGTATGCTGGTCAGTCTATTAGCCATGGCTTTGGACAAGATTTTGTAAATGACGTTGCATAGGCTGATGGGGCGGTAATCGAATAGGGACTAGGAATTGGGCCCCTTGGGAATGAGAGCTAGGAAAGTGGAGTTGACATCCCTAGGAATGAATCTGGTAGCTTGCATTTTAGAAATGGCTAGGCAGAGGTCGGGCCCAACGATGTCCCAGTAGGTTTGGAAGAACCTAGGAGAAAACCCATCAGGACCGGGAGCTTTGTCTAGCTACATGGAGAAGAGGGCCTGGTGGATCTCTTTAGGGGTAAGAGGGCTGAGAAGGTGGGCATTCATGGCCTCAAGGATGGATCTAGGAATGTTCTCAAGGAGGGTGTCCATAGCTTGGTCGGGGGGGAGGAGGGGACACCGAGGAGGGTTTTGAAATGGTTAACAACTTCATCCCAGATTTGGTGGATATCAGAGGTGCAGGAACCATCTTGCTTGGTGAGGGTCTTTATCTTGTTGGCTCCTCTATGCCTAAGGGTGGAGATGTGGAAAAATTTGGAGTTGGAATCTCCTTCCTTAAGCCACAACTATCTTGATTTCTAGTGCCAGAATATTTCTTCCTTTCATAGAGTATTATGGTATTCTGAAAGCAAAATCCTCTCCTTTGCTCTGATATTGTCATCCCCCTACCCCTGTTGGAACCTATCCTCAATCTGATTGAGTCTATTTTTGATGATATTTTTATTTTCAAAGATATTCTCGAAAGTCTCTTTGTTCCAAACCCTCAGCTTGCCCTTAATTGATCGAAGTTTCTGCATTACCTGGTTTATGACAGTCCCAGGGAACTTTTCCCCCCACCACTCAACAATCTAATTTTTGAGATCTGGGTGTTGGGTCCACATAGATTCAAATCGGAAAGGGGTTTTGAACTGGGATCTGTTGGTAGTTTTGAACATCAGGGGACTGTGATCAGACCCAATTTTTGGAAGTGCCTGTAGACTGGCATCCCCAAAGAGGGGGAGCACTTCTTGGGATAGTAGGAAATGGTCTAGTCTCTCTTGAATAAGGTCTCCGCCCACCCTTCTATTGCTCCAAGTGAACTGGGACCCTTTCAGCTGGACATCCATAAGTTTTCTTGAGTCTACAAAGTGCGCAAAGTCATCTGTGGCTCTGGAAGTAATGGCATTCCCACCTCTCTTCTCAGAAGGATGCAAGGGAGTGTTGAAGTCCCCTGCTAAGATCTAGGGGATGCCACTGAATGCTTGTCTCATCTGGGAAAGGTTGTTCCATAGGATTATTCTATCCTATGGGGTGTTAGGAGCATACACGTTGGTCAAGACCCAGGAGAGTTGGGTGTTAGAATCATGAAAGAGGATGTTGGCCAGGCGCCCATCGCCTGAGATAACTCATCCTTCAACTTTTGCTGGATCCCAGAGGTAAAGGAGTCCACCTGAGGTACCTTACGTTGGGGTGTAGACAAACTCACACTTCCTCCAGATGGTTTTGGCAACTCTTGGTGACCAGTGCTCACCTAATTTGGTTTCTTGGATAAGGAAAATAGTAGGATTCATATCCTTCCACATGGCAACAACTAGTCTTTGTTTGGCTGCCCCATTTAGTCCTCTCACGTTCTAGGAGAGGACTTTCATTTGGAACTTTTGGAGGGTTTTCTGCCCCCTTTGCCTTGTTGCGTAGGGGTTTTGGATCTCTTAGTTTCTTCCTTGTTTGTTATCCCTATCTCCTGGAATAGAGTTTTTTGGGTGCCATTGGCTATATCTTCAGTTGTATCTCTATTTCTCAGATCTACCCTCGAGGGCCTTCCCTTCTTTCTATCACCTCCCACATCAACCTGGGTCTTTCTAAAACTTTGGGTCTATTTTGGGCTCCATGGTTTCGAGGACTCTTGGGAAGAATCATCACTGTCAGCCTCGACTTTGGGGGATTTGGATAGGGAGTGGGGCATCCCAGTCTTGTTGGGTGGGGAAGATGATGGTGGGGGAATGGGGGACTGGGGGTCTGGGGGGATTCGAGGAATCACAACCATTGTCGGGAGTGGGGGAAGGGCATCGGGGTGGGGATGGGAGGGGGTTTTCTGAGGGATGGAATCAATAGCATCCGGTTGAATGATAGGGTTTGGATCAGGGGTTTCCTCACAGGGGATTTCCTCAAATTGGAATTTATCATTACGACCAGAATTGCTAAGTAAATTAAATTTGTTGGAGATGGTGAACATATTACTTACCTTTTGCTTGTCACCGCTTGGAGGGGGTAAAGCTTGTTGCTTGCCTTTATGGTTCTGGTTCTATCCCGTTCTAGCCTTCATCTTCTGATTTTCCCCTAGACTGGGTGGGCCATAATCTGCGACTCTGTCTGCGTGTTTTTGTGGTTTAGGCACTAGGATGAAAGGTGCCCTTGCAGTTGACATTCGAAGCAAAAAGTGGGTTTGTTTTCATACTCCAATGGTTGGCTTCACCTATAGGTTCTATAAATTAGGTTAACCTGGCTAGGGAGCTATGTTTCCAGGTTGACATTGATGCATATGCATGCTTGCGTCAGGTGAGTCCGTGCATGAGTTGCTGGATCAATGGCTACCAATTCCCCTATTGCTCGGGCTATCACTTGGAGTGCATCTTCGTAGAAGAAGTGTGGTGGCAAGTTTGGGAGCCACACCCAAATGGGAGCGTAATTTATGCTCTATGACTCTGGATCGAAGTCTTCTCCCCACTTTTGGAGGAAGAGACTTCTCCTCCCAAAAAACCAAGGGCCTCCTGATAAGATACGGTCAACGTCTTCTTGTGTGTTGAGGTGGACCATGAAGAACCCTCTGGACATGGCTGATAGCTCTAGGCACCCTCTGGTTTTCCACTTGATCGCCGCCCAACGCCGAAGTGAGTCCATGTCCGGTCTCCCTCCAACAAATTTCCCTACCAGGGAAAATGAGTCTCGATTAGCGTATTCCGTCATGACTTGCTCTGGACAGAGGACATTACAACCTTGGGTTATGAAGGCGTTCGCTGTCGAGGACCTAGGTTTAGGTTTTCCTTGAAGCGCTTCTGCGAAAGAAGATTGGTTGGTCTTCTTGTCGTCTATTTCATTTTTATCTGGTGGGTCTTTGCCTCTGCGTCCTCCTTTCCCGTCTCCTCCCACGCCTGGATTAGTTTCATTTGCTGGTTCATCCTCTGCCTGGTGGGGGTTGGGTTCATCTCACGATTGTGAGCCGGTCCCAAAGTTTTTATTCCTACCTCTCTACTTCCAATTCACCAACACATCACCCCCTGAGTATTCACTTTTACTCCTGTCCCTCTACTCGTCGATGACTCGATCGCCATATGTTCGCTCACCTCTACCTCCCTTTTGGTCGCTATCACCCTTTCATTTTCTTCATTCAAATTCAAAAAAGTCTCTTTAATGTTTGGTTCAATTGGCTTCATGGTCTCATTTTTATTTCAAAGCAACAATTCTAGTTTTTTTCAATTATTAATATTTCATTGTTTTTTGTTAGCAGGTTTTATGCATAATATGTGTAATCAAATTCTATTTTATGTCGATGTTATATCCCAAAAATTTAGATGTGCATTTGCACTTTAGTATTTCAAGTTCAAGTGACTCCTTTTTCTTATTTTTTGTTTTAATGTAAAGATTTGTTGGAGTTGTTATTTTTTGTTTTATCATGAGCTAATGATCAATATTTTTCTATTTATTGTTTGTGAGTTGCATGCATAATTATGTAGTTAAATATTATTTTTTGTATGGTTGAAAATTTTGTAGATGTGTGTTTTTGCATTATGGATTGCTTGAAAATTGTGCCCTTTGTTGGATTAACCATCACACCTCGAGGATTTGACTTAATGGACTAACCGCCACCCTGCACCCTAGGACTAATCACCCTATGAGGTATTCAAATATAGAGATTGTATCAAAAACTAATACCTAGAGGTTTTGATGTAAAGACAAATCTACAGTGGTATGAGAGCCTCACCTTAGGGTCAAATCCCCTCAAGTTATGTCGAAGAGGGGTTGTTGAACTAAGCGTCGTACCTCAATGATTTGACTTAGTGGACTAACCTACACCTTGGGACCTGGGACTAACCGCATTATGAGGTATTAAAATAAAAATATTGTATCGAACATGAACACCTTGAGGTTTTGGTTTAACGACAACTCTACACCTTTTTATGTTTTCACTTCATCGGTATGCCAAAGTTTGTATTTTTTTGCATTTATTCATGTGATATTTTGTTATTTCATTCAAATATTATAAATAAGATATTAGGTGGCTATCTCAATGTATCATATTGTGAGTTTCTACATCTATTCTTTGTGGGTATGCCTTTCAATGTCTTTGTTTTGTGGATATCTTAAAGTTTATGTATGTGTCTGTGTTCTTTGGGTTTTTGCAATTTTGCATTTTTTCCTTAGTATTCTATGTTTATTGTCAATAAAATTTTACATTTGAGATTCCTACAATGCTTAATGTAGGTGACTACTTGCTTACATAATGGTTATGCTGCAATGTTCTTGTTTTTTTAACCCATTATTTTTGTATCTTGATGGGTTTATGATTAACATATATTTTATTTAGATTTGGGTTGCATGCATAGTATATGCAATTAAATTGCTTTTTATTTATGGGTACATTTGATAGTTTGTGTCTATGTTTGAGCTTTGTTGGTATTATGAAAATTATCTCTTTCTTCATTTTCACTTTATGGATGTCTTGAATTTGTTTGTATTCGATACGATACTCCTATGGTTTTTTATAATTTTGATAGAAGGGTCCTAATATAATGTTGGATAGCCATTTGATATTGTATAGTGTGTGTCTTTACATTCTTTTCTTATCATGGAAGATTTTCCACAAGGACAAGGTGGAAATTTTGTGAGCATAATTGCAATACAAAGATCTTGAAAGTTTGGTGTCCATTGCCAAGGTTAGGAAGAAAATTTCCAATGTTCCCACAAATATTTTGGGATAGGGACAACATGGAATGGTAGGGCATGTCTCCCAAATGATAAGGATTTAGTCCTAAAATCTAGGATGATGGTGCAACAACTAGGGAACAACCTATATAGATAAATATTAAAAAATAAAAAAAAATATTTAAGCCCCAAATTGGAATTTTTAAGCATAACTTTTAAACGTGTAATAGAATATAATGTAAAAGCATAGTAATTTAGAAATTAGGAGTAATATAAAAGAGTTAAAAACAATGAACATAAAATATCAAATCAAACATCCATCATTCATGTAACAATAATTATATTAAAATCATAGGCAATTAGGATTCTCAATTCAATTATAATTTAAGTTCCAACTACATAAAAAAATGAAAGTGAAACTAAATTCTCACTATTTGTATAAGAAAATGGGAAAAATAATCTTGTTTGGCATTTGCTTGAATAAAATACTTAATGAAATTATTTTTTTTTGATTGGTAGAAAGGGTTTTGAAAGGTCCCTGAACCTTGTACAAGAGAGATTACAATAAATCCAAATCGACCGAGGTGGTCCAAGAAGAGAGGAATAGAAAGTTGGCAAACCTCCACCCTAGGGAAGGTGTCGCGAAATCGCGACCAAAATGGTGATGTCGCGAAATCGCGACAAGAAGCGCCGTAGAAGCCGAAGGAAGAAAAGAAGTCACGAAAACGTGACAAGAATCGCCATCGGAGCCGAAGAAGGAAAGAAGTCGCGATATCGCGACATGTTGCAAAGTGTCGCGATATCGCGACAAGTTGCAGGGTTGGAGCCGGTCGAGAAGAAGAGTCACGAAATCGCGACAAGAAAAAGAAGTCGCGAAATCGCTACAAGAATTGAAAACGCTGCCGAAGAGAAAAGGTGTCACGAAATCGCGACAAGAATGCAGACCGCAGCCGAAATAGAAAATGAGCCCCGAAATCGCGACGAAAGTGGAAGCCTGCTGCCAAGAATAAAAGGTGTCACGAAATCGCGACAAAAAGGAAGACCTCCGTTGGAGAGAAAAACGGTCGCGATATCGCGACAAGGATGAGAGTCCGCCGTTGGAGAGAAAAAAGGTCGCGATATCGCGACAACCTGGAAGCCCGCCGTTGGAGAGAAAAAAGGTCGCAATATCGCGACAACCTGGAAGCCCGCCGTTGGAGAGAGAAAAAATGTCGCGAAATCGCGACAAAAATGAAGACCGCCTTGGAGAGAAAAAAATGTCGCGATATCGCGACAAGTTTGCGCAAAGGCGCCCGGAGAGAAAAAGTGTCGCGATATCGCGACAAGTTTGCGCAAAGGCACCCGGAGAGAAAAAGTGTCACGATATCGCGACAGAATGGAAGACCGCCGTTGGAGAGAAAACCCGTCGCGATATCGCGACCGAATGGAAGACCGCCGTTGGAGAGAGAAAAGGTGTCGCGATATCGCGACAAAAATCAAGACCGCGCCTGAAGGCCAAAAGTGTCGCGATATCGCGACAAGTTTGCGAAAAAGCACCCGAAGGGAAAAGGTGTCGCGATATCGCGACAAGTTTGCGAAAAAGAACCCGAAGGGAAAAGGTGTCGCGATATCGCGACAAGTTTGCAAAAAAGCACCCGGAGAGAAAAGGTGTCGCGATATCGCGACAAGTTGGAAGACCGCGCCAGAGGGAGAGAAAAGTGTCGCGATATCACGACAAAAAGCAACCTCGCGGCCTGAGCAAAAAGGATAACGCAGCAAGCTGAGATTTTGCAACCAACTTAGAAAAATGACGCGAAAGCGCCCCAAAGATGCCAAAACGCCATCGAAAAACCCGAAGACCAGTAACCCACTCACATTGTGCAAACATTGGAACTTGAAGAAACGTCCCTTAGACCGATTGGAAAGGAATCTCTCCAGACCTGAATGTCTGTTGCGTCAACTCCCTTATTAGCAAGCCAGTCCGCAGCTTTGTTTCCTTCCCGGTATTGATGTTGAATGATTAATTCTGGATAGACACCAATTAGTGTCTTGCATTCGTCGAAGATGGAAACAAGGGCCCAGGGAGGCACAGAGGTTCCTTTGAGCCAGTTGATGCAATGCAATGAGTCTCCTTCTATGATGAGTTTATTGATAGACAAGCCTTCCAAGAGAATCAAGCTTTGGAACAAGGCCCGAGCCTCGGCCATATTGTTGGACTGAATTCCTAAGTTCTGAGCAAAGGCCAAAATTATTTCTCCTCTATGATTTCTAAGAATTCCACCTCCGCCCGCCGCTCCAGGGTTGCCTTTGGCTGCGCCATCGAAATTGAGCTTGTGCCACCCAGAAGGAGGAAAGACCCACTTGATAATAGACCTGTCAACAGAAGTGCGGGGTGTTGCAGAAAAATTGAGAAGATTGAAATGATTTGCTAGATCCAATTCAAGTCCAGGAGGGGGAGGTTTGGACGATGAGACGAGAGAGGCATTCTCCGCAAGCAAGGGCCAAGATTTTGGCAACAACAATCTTCTTATCCTTGGCAAGGTTTTGAAAAATTCTAGCATTTCTCTCAAGCCAAATCTGCCACAGGAAAATGTGAAGGCACGCTTGCCACATGAATTTGAGTTGACTGCTTTTGAAGGGCCGGGGCCACTATTGAAAAAGGAGGGGAATGGAATGAGGGAGGGCTACGGAGATGGCGAAAGTGTTGAAAACCTGGTTGAGCACTGCAAGGGAGAAGGGACATTCCAGAAAAACATGCACAGTAGACTCACAGGCATTTTTACACAGGATGCACCAATTGGGGATGAGAAGCCCTCTGTTTATCAGATTGTCAGTGGTGAGGATTCTATTTTGGATGGCCAACCAGCAGAAGAATTTAACCTTGGGAATGATCTTGGGAACCCAGACCAGATTAGTGGAGTCACGGCCATCACTGGGAGCTTCTTGGTTGTAGTAGGTAGATTTAACAGTAAACTGCCCAGAATCTTCAAGGTTCCAAACCATGGAGTCTTCTTTGTGAGAGCTGGGGATTATGCAGCTCCTCAGTAAGTTTTGAAGCCGTCTAAGCGCCTCGGTGATAAGTCTAGGCCCATTCAAAGCCAATTGTTTCCATTCGGGTCTTGTAGTACCTGGGTTGATGAAATGGCACACCTTATCTCCAAAGGTAGCTTCGGTCACCGTCTTGAGCATAGCAAGATGAGGATCTTGACTGAGAGGTTTGTCACGGATCCAAGGATCATCCCAGAAATGAATGGCCGCTCCATTTCCAAGACACCACCTTAAACCTTCCATGATGATCTTCCTTGATTTAGTGACACCATTCCAGAAATGAGATCCGCCAGGAAGGTAGTGCTCTCCAAGAAAGGGAACCTGATGAAGGTACTTAGCTTTGATGATGTCAATCCAGGTGGCTTTTTCATTGATGGTAAGTCTCCAGGATTGTTTGGCAATGAGAGCCATGTTCATCCGCTTGATGTCCCTGAAGCCGAGACCTCCATCCTTTTTCTTGGAACAAACCTTGTCCCAGGCAACAAGGGAAAATTTGTTCTTGTTTTCGTTTCCCGCCCAAAGGAATCTACGTTGAATTTGCTCAATTCTTTGGCAGATGGAAGCTGGAGCTTTGAAGATAGATAGAAAAAAAATAGGAATACTTTGCAGGCAAGCCTGGACCAGAGTGGCTTTGGTCGCTCGACTGAGCATTGAACTTTTCCAGCCTGCAAGTTTCTTGTTGAGACGATCTAGAACAGGGTTCCACATAGCCGAGACCGATTTGCCATGGAAAAGCGGTAATCCGAGATAAGTAGTTGGAAGGTTCCCAATGATACACCCAAGGATCTCAGCAATCCTGTTTTGCCTGTGGATGGGAGTATTGAGGAAGTATAGCTTGCTTTTGCGGTAATTGACTTTCTGGCCCGCCGCCTCTTCATAAGAGTCAAGGATGTTCTTAATGATTTTTGCTTCGGGGACAGAAGCCAGAGAGGAAAGAATAGTATCATCTACAAACTGCTGATGGGAAATGGCCTTGGTAGTTGAGGCAGGTTTGATCCCAGAGACAAGTCCACTGTTGCAGGCAGCAGTAAGGGTTCTTCCGAGAGTTTCAGCCAAAATGATGAAGAGGAAGGGTGACAGGGGGTCCCCTTGACGAATGCCTTTAAAACTTGGAAAAAAGCCGACAGGTGAACCATTGATAAGAACAGAGAACCAAGCAGTAGAAATACATTCTCGAACCATCTTAACCCATTCTTTGTGAAATCCAAACTTCTCAAGGACCTCAAACAGGAATTTCCATGAAACCCGATCAAAGGCCTTGTTCATGTCAAGCTTAAGGAACATACTGGGTTTTTTGTTTTTATAAGCCGAATGAGCCAACTCATGGACTGTTATCACTCCATCAGCAATGAATCTGCCTTTGACCGAGCTGCCTTGGCACTGGTCAATGATGGATGGAAGGATGTCTTTCAGCCTGTTTGCCATGACTTTGGTGATAAGTTTGTAGATGACACTACAGAGACTTATAGGTCTGAAGTCGGAGAGGGAAGCACGCTCATTAGACTTGGGAATTAAAACAATGAAGGTGGAATTGGCTTCTCTCGGCATCTTTTTGGCTCTCTGGAAGAATTTAACCGCAGCAACCACATCAGGGCCCACGACATCCCAAAAGTGTTGAAAAAACCGGGGTGGAAAGCCATCAGGACCAGGAGCCTTGTCAGGTTCCATTGCAAACAGAGCATCTTTGATCTCCTCTTTAGTGTAGGATTGGAGAAGTTTCTCATTATCATCGTTAGACACCAACATTGGAATGTTCTGAAGCAGAGAACTTGTTGTGCGGGGGTGGCAGTCAACACTTGGACCTAAGATTTCCTGGAAGTGGTGCACGACTTCCTGTCTGATGGCATGGATATCAGAGACAATGGTACCATCAGCCTTGGTCAACTCCCGAGATTTTATTAGAACCTCTTGTGGCGCAAGGTGGAAGCATGGAAAAACTTCGTGTTGGTGTCTCCTTCTTTGAGCCAGAGGCTTCTGGATTTTTGTCTCCAGTAGGACTCTTCTTTAGCCAAAACATTGTGAAGGTTTGAAAGGAGGCATTTTTCTTCCATGAAAGTTTCAACCCTCTGATCCCCTTCCTGAATCAGATTTTCCACCCTTTTGAGCTCATCCAGTAGAAGTTTTTTTTCACTAAAAAGGTTGCCGAAAACCTCCCTGTTCCAGCATTTTAGCTTGAGTTTGACTGCTTTAAGTTTGAGGAACAGATTCAAGAGGGGGTTTGGACAAAGGTTTTGCTGCCACCATTGTCGAATACACCGACCTAAATCTGGATGAGTGAGCCACATATTTTCAAACCTGAAAGGGGTTTTAAAGGTTTTCTAGGGTCGGGAACAATCCATAATAATAGGGTTGTGATCAGATCCAATTTTTGGGTGGCTATGCAACTCGGCATCACCAAAAATAGGAATGAGTTCTTTGGACAAGAGAAATCTGTCAAGCCAAATTTGGATGTGATGAATGCCCGCCCGTCTGTTGCTCCATGTATAGTTGGATCCTTGGAGCGGTAAGTCCATAAGCTCATTGAGGTTGACAAAATCGCTGAAATCTTCAATGCAATGACTGGTGATCGGATTGCCTCCTTGCTTATCAAACAGGTGAAGGGGAGAATTGAAGTCGCCACAGAGCATCCAAGGAAAGTCAGGAAAGTTGTTGCGCATTGCGGTAATGTTATCCCACAACAATCTTCTGTTGACAGGATTGTTAGGTCCATAGACATTGGTGGCAATCCATTGAAGGTTGGTGACTTTGTTAGTGAACAAAATGTTGATGGTTCTGTCAAAGACTGAAAGGACTCTCCCCTCAATAGTTGTCAGATCCCACAAACAAAGGAGAACCCCGGAGGCCCCAGAGGAGGGGCAAGAGACAAAATTGCTATTTTCCCAGATAAGTTTGCAAACTTGATTGCTGTTGTTCTCATCCAGTTTTGATTCTTGAAGAAACATGATATTTGGTTTTAGGTTTTTTCTCACCGACTTGACAGTCCTCTGTTTGGCAGATCCGTTGAGGCCTCTGACATTCCAGGAGACAAACTTCATCGATTTGACTTGGGATTTGCTTTGCGACCTCTGCCTCTCCCTTGAGACAGAGTAAGTTTAGGTCTAACCTCATCCAAATCTTGATGAATGGGTTGTTCGGAAGTAGGACCCAAGGAGGAAGGCACAGAACCATCAGCCGCTTCAAGCTCAGCTGCTTTGGCCAGCTTTTCTGCATTGGACGGTCTTCCCCTTCTCTGTTCTTTGTTGACATCAGCTTTGGGGGCAAAAATGGGAGATTTCAGAGGGCTGGAAGATTGAAGAATAACGGTGGTGTTGGTCCCAGGAACAGGCCTATGGGGGGATGGAGAGCGGGGAGACTGGCGCAGTGCAACAGGCTCAGGGGAGAGGGTAAGAGGACGGTTTTGAGTCGGGGGAAGGGGTGGGAAGGGAAGAGGAAGGTGAGAGGGACCAGAATCTGAGGGTGAGTGCGGGGAGGTCATTGTAGCCTTACCCTTGGACAAGGGAGACTGAAACGCAGTGGGTGTGGATGAGATGATTGGATCTATGGGAGGGTCATTGGAGATGTCCTCATTAGTTGGAAGATTATCTAAAGGAGCAAAATGATTGGTACGAGAAGGCAGAGCACTTACGTTGTTGGGAGCAGATGATTTAGGGGGCCTGCAGAACGGCCTCGGCCCCTGCCAGGAGCCTTTTTCTGAACATTGGGAATCTGGGAATCCTTCTTCCTGCCAGAATCACTGGGAATATCTTTTTTTTGGGAAGGGCATTGAGAAGCCAAGTGACCCTGGGAGTTGCACTCCAAACAAAAAGCAGGCTTGTTCTCATACTCGATTCCTTGACGCCTTCTGAAGCTTTCGACGTTGATGCCGATGCAGGTAGGCAGAACCGAATCCAGATTAGCCATGACACAGACACGGGCATAGGTCATTCTGGTTCTTGCTCTGGTGGCAGGGTCGATGGCAACTAAATCTCCAATCGGTTGGGTGATGCCTTTGAGAGCATCATTATAGAAAAACTGAGGGGGAAGCCCATGGAGTTTGATCCAAATCGGGGCGATGTTGATAGACTGAGTTTCAGGGTCGAAATCTTCCCCCCATCTCCGTAGAAACAAGCATCGACGACCAAAAAACCAAGGTCCACCAGTGAGAATGCGTTGGGTGTCGAGGGCATTGTTTAGCCTTACCATAAAGAACCCCCTAGGAAAGGCCACAAGCTCCATGCTTCCAGACAGCCGCCATTTGGAAAGGGCCCATTCGCGGATAGTTTCCATATCGGGTCGGGCACCAACAAATTTCCCAACCAGAGAGAGGGACTCTTGAAAGATTAGTGGCTCCATAGCCTCGCTAGGAAACGAAACTTCAGTGCCCAAAATAGAGAAAGGCAAAGGAGTTTGAAAAGAGAAAGCTCCAGTCGAGGACCTGACTTTATCCGCAAAGGACAAAGACCACGGTCGCATTTTGGAGGGAGAGGAGGTTGAAACCCTACCGTTACCAGACGCCGTTTTCTCCACACCGTTAGGGTCTTCACCGTGACAAAAGCTGAGTGGGCCTGCAGTAGGCCCAACACCAGCTGCAGGGCCCGAGGACAAAGTTGCCAGACCAGCAAACCCCGCCGACCCACCATTCCCGTCATCTCCATCGCCATCGTCCACAGACGCACCCGCTCCCGTTCCTGCTCATGACATTTCAAAATCCATTTCACTTAATGAAATTATTGCTTGAATGAAAGAATTTTGTTTTTTATTATGAATGAAAGACTTGATAAAATGTATCCTTTAATTATGGAAACACAAATGGATGTATTCACTCTATTATTGGTATTTAGAGTAAGGTTGTTGAGGAATCCACATGACTTCAATATAAAATCATGTTAAACTTGTGAAGACAAGAACACGACACTTAAATAAAATAATGAAATCAAGTAACACAATGAAATACAATATTGCACAAATGGATATATTCAATAAAATGAGGGGGAACCAATAAATTTCTTTGACACAATTGGTACTTAATGAGAGTATTTGATACAATGACTTAAAAAAATGCTAGGGTTCTCCAAAACCCTAGCTATAACCATGAAGTGTCTTCATATTGATGTGTCCTTGCTTCCAACGGGATGAGTGAGCTTCAGGTATCCGATGCTGGACCACTCCAACTTCAACAACCATTCAACAATATGTAGAATCTACAGATCTGCATGCACAAAAATAGAAAAAGGGGTTAATAACACCTATGAGATATCCACAGTGTGAGACCCTCAGACATCAATAAACCTTAATTAAAAATAAATTAGAAGGCATACAAAATCAACATATTATGAGATATAATAAATCCAAATAAAGATATATATTGCTTTCATTTCATTGTTGCAGATTTGACATCAGATGACATGATGCAGCAGGCTCTGATTCAGAGGTGGCAGAATATGGCAAGGGAATGGATGTGGGGATGGCTGGAACAACAAAAGTCTTGTTGGCCAGATAGGGCTCTAGATCTTCAAACTCTATCTCTTTCTCTCTCTACTTCGATAGGGCTTCAACAATGACTCCTCCAGGGTGCAATTTCTAATCTCAAGGTTCCAGTTCCAATTACCGGGTTTGAGCATTATGAATGCTCTTATTTATAATCCAACCTAGGGTTTTCTTAGGGTTTTAGCCTTACACTTTTAATCGTGTGGCTAAGATTACATTATATCCTAAGGTTGAGATTACTTTTTGAATGTGGCATGGATTAATGAAGATGGACGGTGGGGATTAGATTGGATCGGACGACTGTGGTTAATTGAGTTTATAAATATATATTTTATAATAAATATATTATAATATAATATAAAATATTATATTAGATACAAAATAATATTACAATAATCTCAATTGGGTTAGGAAATAGCGAGAAAGGTGGAATTGGGCCAAATAATTGGCGGGAAAGGTGTATGGTGGACAAATGGGTGGTGGAATGGTTAGGAAGGAGGATTAGTGGGTGTAATTTGGTGTCTACAAAACTACTGATAAAAATTATTTCTAGCAACTATAAGTCTCATAAACTATTGTTTGAATGAAATACTTGATAAAATTTATCTTTTGATTATGGAGATACAAATGGTTGTGTGCACTCTATTATTGGTATTTAGAGTAAGGTTATATTGGAATTTACATGGATTCAATGTGAAAGCATGTTAAACTACCTATAAAAATTGCTCCTAGCAACTATAGGTATCATACATGTATGAGGCAATAGATATGAAGTGCACTAGTTTATGGGATAGTAATCAAAGGACTTGTCTCAATTTTGTTACTCTACTTGAAAAACAACAAATAGAAGATTCATTATGAATCATATATAGACATGTTATAGGCTTAACATTCATGTTATGGTTATTGCAAACATGTTCTATGATATTTTATGTCTATTGAATGTGTTTGTGTTTTCTTGAAATGTCTGCTAGATACATTTAATTATTTTGTGTATACCTATAAATGCATATCTATCTTTTGGAAGACGTGTGTGCATCATACTTGTTTGGAAGACCTATTATATGTATTTAATATATTATACAAGACTTGTAAAAACATGTATGAATTTTTTATCAAAATTATATTGATATTACTATGGTGTGATTCTTCTTGGATTTGATTGAGGGAAGTTGTATGGTTGTGTGCTTGGGGGAGAGGGTGGGGGTGTTCTTCATGTGTGTGTGTGTGTGTGTGTTTAATTTTGTTTATTCCCTCTCCTTTTCTATTATTATCCCCATATACCTAGATGTCCTTAGATGACCCCCTTTTGAGGATATATTGGGATACCCCTTAACATTTTGGGGGTCACACCCAATTCCCTAAAAATGGGGACAGCATGGGACCATTTTGTCTTTGTCTCTATTCCCATTTCCATGAAACACAAGGGATGAAAAATAGGGCATGAGGGAATGCATCCCTATGTAGATGAATGAATATCAAATGCTTAGACATAAAGTGCTTGAGAATTTAAATATGATGACATCAAATACAATTTTGCTCCCAATTAAGTTGATAAATTTGACTAAGTTTTAACTGCAAATTTTGAGGCGAAATTGTTCATCTAGAAAAATTGCAAACCTATAATCTTTGATTTTGGTACAAGTTCTATATATGCATTTTTTTTTAAAATATCACTTCTTAAGATGTTTATGCTTTATCGAAACAAAAAACTATAATATCCTCTACAATTATGAAGAGTTATAGGTTGGTGATTGAACCAAATGTTGCTTGTGTTTATGAATCATTGGATTCAAGGTATTAATCAAATTCATTAAAAACATTGATAATATGTCAATTCTACCTAATAAGATTTTTAACTCTTTTCTAAGTTGAAAATTAGGTCAATTTTTCTTAGATGCTTCCTTAAGCAATGTGCAATGCATAGTATTCTTGCTTTATTAAGAGTATATTGCTTTTGGCTTGAGGAAATAAACATTATCTGCCTTCCAAAATTCATCACCTTAACCTTTGACACCATGTTGGAGAATCAATTATTCCAAAGTAGAGGACCTTCGAAATAAATGGGCACAACAATTTGGGAAATGGAATACTTTGTGAAATGATAATGAATAACTCAAATGGTCCAAGATTCCAATATGAACACAATTAAATGTAATGCCTTTGTATAAGCTTAATACGGTAAGGTGAAAAAAATATTTAAACCATAAGTTAAAAATAATATTAGCATATTTCCTAAAGTGATCTTGGTCCAAAGGGTCATTTACAAAGTTAACAAATGGATCGACAAATGATTTTACATAACCAACATATATATAGTTTTGAAGGTGGTCTAAAACTAATCAAATGTATTATTGAATGGGTGACAACAAGATCAAGCATGATAAAAAAACAATACCACTTGATTTCACTAAGCCAAATATTCAATTAAAAAGTCAGACTCTCAAAACAAAGTTGGTTCCTCAAAAGCCATATTTTATGTTGAATAATAAACTATCTAAAATAAATAATATATAATACCAATAATATAATATGTTGTATAAGAAATTTAACATAATAAATGGGACTAAAGATTTTTTTTGCGTATACTAGAGGAATCAGTAACAAGTTATATTTTGCATCATCTTTTCATGGGTTCAAATCCTACTTCTTGCTGCCACTATAACCTCCAGTTACATCAGGTAAACTTTTTAACGTAGTCGATGATGCTAATGCGACACTCCCTCTGTTAATATGAGATATTGAGATTTGAACCAGGGTTACACATGCCAAACGAGGCACCAACCGACCAAACCCTCGGACATTGGGACTAAAGCTTAATAAAAATATAGTATTAAGTTAAATTAAAATATTTGGTCCAACAAATTTTTAATCTTAGATCATATTATTTTTTAAATTAGTCACATGGGATTGAAACAAACCCCACCTGTATTACAGCATGACCATATACTAGTATTATAACTTGGTAATTATGCATGTATCACTTGGCATGATTCAAACCTAGGTCTCCTCCTTGAAAGTTGAGAAATTTAACCAGTTAAGCTAATGCAATTTGATGCTAGATCACAGTGTCAAAGTTTTAAAATTAATACAACATAACTAAAGGAATACACATACTCATTTCAATGCATAACAAAATGAAAGGTCCAACATTCTCTTTAATTCATTACAATTGATCTCCTCTCTATTGGATTGGGTTTCATATGGTTTATATTTTTGGGGGGAAGGGTGTTTTTAAGAATTTTTGAATTAATTTTACTTTGTGAAAGTACGCAAGAGAAACACTTTATGCTTTTATCTATGGGATAAATTCCTTATAAAAATTAAAGTTAATTAAGTAAATTTCAATTTCCAAATTGACTTTAAATTAGATCCAATCTAATTGTTGAAAATATAAAAATAAAAATAAAAATTAAGAAAATATGGAAATTGCAAGCAATTTTATTATGATTTACTTTTTAGAGAAAATAATTTTAATTAAAACCTTTTAACACATTTGGATTTTACAATTTTGTCTATTTTGATGTTTTGACACATCAACATTTTTCATTGGTTATATGAGATTGAAATGGGTCCCACCCGTGCCACATCATGACCACATAGTTGTATTACAACAATATTTTTGAAAATTATGCATTTATAGCTTGGCAAGATTTAAACCTAAGTTGCCTCAAAAGTTGAGGTATTTATCCCATCAAGTTCATGCCTTATGATAAATGTTAAGGGTGTTGGGTAGAACATACATAAAAATGAGGGTGGATCTAGATCTATAATATGTGAAATATTAATGTTCATCCATGGAATTAGAACCTTGGTTTATAGTGTAATATTTCTCACTCTTCAATAGTTACCCCATGTCTTATGGTCAACACATAAAAAAATTATAATTCTAGTTCCTTAGAAATATATATTTTAATTGAAATTGTTGTCGAATTCATAATAGCTAGAAACTTCAAGTATTAAATACAATATAAAGGATAATCATGGTTTGGGCATCTACCTCCAGGCTTAAACACCCGATAACCATCAGAGCCATGATAGAATCCCCTCTAATGGGGACAAAGCATACTAGGATGCATTCTCAGGGCCATGTAGGGCACCCATCACCAGAAATAAGCACAATATAGACCACACAGAACCCCCCACTATCATATTACAACTTAAGGCCATGAAAGGCTGAAATAAAGGAGAACTAATAAATATTAGGACACTAGGGTGCTCGACTACAAGCACTGGAAGTGAACGACCATACAAGTGATCCCTCGATGGCCCTTGTCAAAAATTAAGATATCCCTAGCAGTTATCATGGGGATGAAAAATATGCCTTCACTAGGACTTTGAAAATACATGCTTGCATAATATTGAATGACTAGAGACCATTGGATCACTCCCATAATGGATGGCTTGAATACTATTTGCTGAGGAGAGACTATTGCACTCTACCAAAATAAAAATATTCAAGGGAGCATCCATGCTACGCAATCATTTGCTAAGGAGAAGAGTCTAAGTAACCCTACATCTCATGTTATGATGGGAGCCTAATGTGAGGATTGTATTGTGTGTTGTTTGCTTTTGATTTCGCTTGAACCAAATGCTTCAACAAGTATGTCTGATCATGCATCATTGATTTAAGTTGCTCACTTAATTCTTCTACCATGTTATTTAATATGAATATTTTATTCATGCTATGAGTTGATGCCTCATAGACGTACCTCTTCAGAGTTGTGATTTCTTCTTGCAGTGCTTTCTCCTTTTGGGTGTGACTTGCTAACTCAGCCTGCAATTGGAATTTTACAACAACAAAGATGTTAGCTACTGAGAGATTAGAGATATTTTTTTGATTAGTTTCAAAAATGGCTTTGCACTAAGTCTTCCATATATGAAAGATGATAGCCACCCTGGTAATGGAGAGAAGTAAGTTTTTTTTGGGCATCATATCGATCCCCAACAAGGCTTAATCCTTCATCATAGATAGTGGTAAGGTGTAAAGCATTTGTTGTGCTTCACACCAAATATGGTGGGCATGAGCACAATTTCAAAATAGATGTTGTATTGTCTCTTCCAAACCATAAAAAGTGCAATCGTCTTGCCCTTGACCCATCCATTTCAACATGCTCTGAGTAGGTAGACCTTGGAGGACTACATTCTAGAGAAGAATCTAGAGCTTTCCTTAAATTGGGGTAGAGTTGATCAGCTTGAAGGTTCCTACCCAAGTGGTCCAATTGAGCTCTAAGTTCTATTCCTTATTGAGCATATCTACAAATCATTGACATTTCATAGGAAGCAGGGCTTGGTACCAAAACTTAAGGACTAACTACTCGAAGTTATGATTTCCAAACCATTTCCAATGAGTCCAAGGAGGATTGGATTCCACTGGAGAAGACAGAGGCGAGGATACTAAGAGGTGATGGAAAGGATTCACACAATCATTGCCTTATCAGTAGGGTAGAGGTCAAATTTTGATTGAATTTGCTTTTATTTTTCCATGAGGACTTAGAAAACTCCCAAATATCATCCACTATAATCATTCCCCTTTTGAAGAGATGCTTGGCAAGAAACCAAAGACTCATGCCAAGAGGTTGCACATCAAGGGTGAGGAAGGGCAACCACCATAAGTTGTGCTAGAGGAAATCTATGAGGTATTGCTCTAGATGTGGCTACCACAAAAAAAATTATGCACCTGTTGCTAGACTTTCCAAAGCCCTTTGAGAATATTACAACCTTCTATAAATATATAAGGGGCTTGCAAAAGAATGTCAGTGTATGGGATATTTGCTTAAATTTTACCATCCAATCAGGGTTTTTTCAAATGCTCCCTCACAAAAACCTTACATGGATCATTCCCTATGATCACCCTTTGCATCCATTAAGCCATGAGTACATAACCCTACACTTGAAGATTGGGAATTCCTAGCTCATCGCATAAAACATGTTTGCAAAAGGTGCTCCAAGAGACAATTGGGAGGCCTCATTTGATTGGATTTTTTACCCAAAATAAATCTTGAATCATATTATTCGTCTTATCATACCTAACATTTCTTGGTGTCCAAAGATAAGAGAAGTAAAGGAGGCTAAAATTTTTCCAGCAATTTGGATTTTTGCTACTTGAGACATTTCCAGAGATTTTCAATAGTCCAACTTTTGGCTAAATTTTCCATACACCAATCCCACATAGATTTGGATGAAAGGTCAACACCAAAAAGAAAGCCCAAATACTTAGAGATTTCTCCTCTTTGTACCCACTTCCACATTGTGGGTATCTAATTTGGTTTATCATCGAATCTAAATGGAATAACATAATTCTTATATTATTTCATCGGAAGCCCTATAGAAGGTGTGAATTATCTCAATGATGTTTGCAAGATTTTGCTGATCTACCAAAGGAAATAACATAGAATCATCTGTAAAGTGATATTTTTTAAGCTAGGAGCCATCTGAAAGGGGGATACCTCTTATCCTCCCCTCTTTAATTACAGATTCCAATAGATAACCAAGGGCATTGACTATAATTACAAATAGATAGGGGGTCAATGGGCAACCTTGCCTAACTGGTCTTTTCATAGGAATGTTATTGGAAAATTTTGTATTAATAACCACTCTTATAGAAGCATTTGGAAAGAGGGTAGCTACCATACCAATGAATGTATTTCTAAAACCAAGCCAATGGATCATGCTTAAGATGAAGGGCCACTCTAGTATAACATAGGCTTTGTCAAAATCAAGCTTAAGACAAAGGTCCTTGAGCCCCTGTGCTCGAGCCCACTCCATCCCTTTCCAAACTGTAAGAAGATTATCCAAAATGTAGCAACTTTTTAGGAATCCTGTTTGCTCTGGGTAAACAATTTTTGTAACCATCGAGAGGATTCTTCTGGCTAGAGCCTTAGCCAAAATTTTATTAGAGGAATTGAGTAAAGTAATGAGACACCAATAATCAAGAAGTTTTGGATTAAGTCTTTTGGGAATAAGCCTGATAAATCCATAATTAGTGGCCTCCCCAAGGCCTACAACAATAATAATATCCTCACACATCCACATAAAATCAGCTCCTATAGGCTCCCATAGGGTCTTAAAAAATTCACTCAAAATCCCATCAATGCAAGGGGCATTTTCATTTGCCAAAGAGAGGAAAAGCAGAATGAAGTTCATCCAGTGAAAGAGGCTTTTCCAATAATGCTCTATCTTCTTCAAATACTTTGGGAGAGATGGATTGTTTACAAAATTCTCTAAAAAACTCAACTTTCGTGTTGGACCCTTCACTTTTGAAAAGAGCTGCAAAATGCTCTTGGATGAAGGATGGGAGGTCCTCAATAAAAATTTATAGTCCAAATATGGTATTTTAATAACCTATATCCTCTCTGATCTATTCTCCTTCTTAATGGAATTAAATAAGAATTTAGAACTTTTATCACCCTCACAAATCCACTAAATATTTTTCTTGATTTGTGCATCATAGATTTTATAAGCTTGGAGTTGCTTAAGCTCTATCTGTTTTCATCCAACTATTTTTGAATAGGGATGCTGCCAATATTCTATCCAAGGTGGTGTCTGAGTTGGTCAACTTACTGATCTAATTCCTTCTCTTTTTTCCTACAAAGGGAGGCTAGGATTTTTTCAAAATCTTGAAGGTAATCCACTATTATTTATATGGCTTCCTCCCACCACATAATCCACCCTCTCCCTCCTAGGAGAATTGGAAAGAGATTCCACACTTTTTTAATTCCATAAAAATAATCTTTGCACTTGAGTAGGGAACTATTTAACTTGAAGGGTAGGTTATTTTTTAGGTTTTCTTATGGGGACACATCCAATACTCAAGGTAATAGGGAGATGATCTAAAATTACCACTGAGTAGATTGGATGAGATAAATCATTTTGGAGGATATCAATATTTTTTGCTATGTAGAAGCAGTCCAATATTTTCATTTTGAGAGCATCCCCACTTTGTGCATCAGTTGTAATTACATATAGATAGACGACCAATGGGAAACCTTGCCTAACTGTTCTTTCCATAGGAATGCTATTGGACAATTCTGTATTAATAACCACTCTTGTAGAAACATTTGGAAAGAGGGTGGCTACCATACCGATGAATGTATTTCCAAAAGCAAGCCATTGGAGCATGCTTAAGATGAAGGGCCACTCTAGTATGTCATAGTTTTTGTCAAAATAAATCTTAGACAAAGGCCCTTAAACCCCTATGCTCGAGCCCACTCCATCCCTTCCCAAACTATAAGAAGACTATCCAAAATGTAGTGACCTTTTAGGAATCTTGTTTGCTTTGGATAAATAATTGTTTCAACCACCTAGAGGATTATTCTGGCTAGAGCCTTAGCCAAAATATTATAATAGAAATTGAGTAAAATAATGGGACACTAATCATCAAGCAGTTTTGACTTAAGTATTTTGGGAATGATCTTGATCAACCCCTAATTAGTAGCCTCTCCAAGGCCTACAATACTGATAACCTCCTCACACATTCACATAAAATCAACTCCTATAGGGTCCCATAGGGTTTTAAAAAATTCACTCAAAATCCCATCAATGCATGGGGCTTTTCATTTGCCAAAGAGAGGAAAAACATAATGAAGTTCATCTAGTGAAATAGGCTTATCCAACAATGCTCTATATTCTTCAAATACTTTGGGAGAGAAGCATTATTTGCAACATTTTCCAAAAAAATCAACTTATGTGTTGGGCCCTTCACTTTGAAAAGGGCTGCAAAATGCTCTTGGATGAAGGATGAAAGATCCTCCATAGAATTTTGTAGTCCAAATCTAGGATTTTTAATAACCTCTATCCTCTCTAATCTATTCTTCTTCTTAATGGAATTAAAAAAGATTTTAAAATTTCTATCACCCTCTTGAATTCACTAAATTTGTGCCTTGATTTATGCACCATGGGCTTTATAAGCTTGTAGTTGCCTAATATCTGCCTATTTTTCACCCAACTATTTTTGAGAGGGAAAACTGCCAATATGCTGGCCAAGGTGGTGGTTGAGTTGGTCAAATTCTTGCTCCAATTCCTTCTCTTTTTTCCTGCGAAGAGAGGCTAGGATTTTTCCAAAATCTCAAAGGTAATCCTCTGTTCTTTTTATGGCTTCCTCCCACCACATAATCCACCCTCTCCCTCCTAGGGGCCTTGGTAAGAGATTGCACACTTTTTTGATTCCATAAACACAATCTTTGCACTTGAGGAGGGAAGTGTTTAACTTGAAGGGAATTTATTTTTGGGTTTTCTTATGGGGACACACCCAATACTTAAGGTTATGGGGAGATGATCTAAAGTTACCACTGAGTAGACTGGATGAGATATATCATTTTGAAGGATATCGATATTTTTTCTATGTAGAAGTGGTTCAATATTTCCATTCTAGGAGCATCCCTACTTCGTGCATTGCTCCAGGTAAACCAAGCACCATGATTTTCAGAACTCTTGTTCCAATTAGGATCATAAACATTCCAAGCCCTTTTGAACCTAGACCATGATCTAACCTCTTTTGGTTGTTTGAGTGGAGTGCCACCCCCAATATGTCTCCCTCCCATTCTACCATATTGAAGTCCCCTCCTATTACCCAATATTCTTTAGATAGATTGAAGCACATCGAATCCTAAAGGGCTGCTCTTTTGGTTGCATCATTGGGTGCATAAACAACTATAATACCTAATTTTCTACCACCAAACATTACTATACACTACACTAATCTATGCATTGGGTCCTCTCCTAATAATAAAATAGAGTCCCACAACTCTTGAAAGAGGCATAGGACAATGCTCCCTCCCTTCATCATGATTCATGCACAAGTCCCCCCAATCCCCCATAGGGTCTTAAGGGTATTTTTAAGTTTGAAACCTAAAATTTTGACTTCTTGCAACAATAAAATATATGGGTAAAATCTCTTGATGACTTTTCAGATAACAACACATCACTGTCACAATGTGATGTCATGCACATTCCAAGACATAATTCTTACAGACATCAATCTGACATATTGTTAGCTAAGGCATCATAAACATTCCAGGTGGGTACATATTGCATATAATAATGTAGAGTACTTGTTCCCTTGGACTGATGTGTGGCTAAGGAGATATTGTTGGAGTGAGAGTTAGGGGGCTATGGTCTACTCCTTACTTCTTAGGTGTTTATATCTAGGGACACCTTTGAAAGGAGGGGGAGGTATCCCATGATGGGCCACACTTGTGTTTCTTATTATGTTGGGTTACCCAACCCTTCTCAACTATTTCATGAGGAGTTTACTCCATAGGAGCCTTGAAAGCTGGAGGGGACTAAAGGGAGATGGGGGTAACTGTAAAGTTAGAAGCTTGGGACACCTGAATGAGCAAGGAAAGGGAGCACATCACGAGAACCAAAAGGCTATGAAGGTTTAATAGGTGGTACTATTTTGTTTGCATGCTGAGTAGGGGCAGTAGGACTACTAAAAGACTAGTTTTGTTGTTTGAGATGTTTCACTAGATGGTTTTTAATCATATGGCCTTGTTTCCTACAATAGAAACATGAGTTTGAAAATTTGAGATAACTAATCTATTGTTCAAATTTGATACTAGGGGCTTTGAATAAGATCTTACTCAGGAGGTCCTTGGAGACATCAGTTTCAAAAAATATGCGTGGGTGGGAGCACATGGAGTGGAAGGGCTTAGATGGGAGGAATAATGGTTTTTCAAACCTAGTCGCTATTTGAGGTAAGTACTTTGCACATGCCAAGTTTAAGAAAGGGAGTTCAATCCAAAGGGGTATTTCATGTTTGACACATTTTTTGGGGTCAAATTAGAATACCTAATGTCATAGAAAGACTAGTGAAAGAGGCTTTTCCAATAATGCTCTATCTTCTTCAAATACTTCAAATACTAGAAAAATAAACACACACGACTAAAATTAAATAAAGCAGTAAATAAAACAATAAAATAATCTACATAAAATAAATGCATAAATAAATAGGGGAGGACTATTGCAGGGAGTGGACCCAAGCTCCCACAGATAGTCCACCCGACTAGCTACGTAGAGCTTGCTCGAATAAGAGGAATTGCACTCTTAATAAATTATACAGAAGAATAATAAAATAATTGTTGTGTAAAATTAATCATTGATCTCCTTCAGGGAAGACTTGTGCATTTATACAATGCACAACCTTCCTCTGTTACAAATTTAGGCAAGCCTATTCCAGACTTGCGGTTACAATAGATATGCAATGAATATTACATCCGTTCAATTATAAAAATCATATATTAATTAAAATAGTCACATGCTAATTTTACCCCCTTGCATGATAAATCAGGCGTGTTCTGTTTTATCAGAATAGAATATATCTGACAATAATAAATCCATTTGGGTGGTTGTCCTTCTTAGTGACTAATGGATCTAGTTTGTTCCACTATCATTTACGCATATCATTTACCGAAAAATCACTACGTTGATTGGTTTGTGAGCATGAGAAGAAATGCTCACCTTACAAAGTGAACCACCCAATCAAAAAATAATAGATGCTTTATTCTATTTTAATAATATTACATAATTAAAATATCTCCTTTGTCTTCACATGCAATAATCTCTATAGCCCCTTGGTCAACTGGTCTAGCTCGTTTATCGCCCACATTCTAATTCAGCTAATTATTTGTGTTTTGCTTTAGCCAGTAGTTTTCATTATGATTCAGCCAGTAGTCATGATGTTTCCTCCTACACAAATGAGATAGCTCACGTGATTTGGTAGCTATCTAAACTTGGTGTATATGATGTGGAGTCAACAGCCATCTACGGTCAACATGGTCCCACTTGGTAGCAAGGTCAAAGCATCTCAGATCAAGGTTCCGTAAGTAGGCACCTACCTGTTTGATTGGGTCAGAGTAAGGTGCCTCAATAAGGCGCCTACTTCAGTAAGGTGCTTTACTCAGTTGGCGCCTACTTCAATAAGGCACCTACTTCAGTAAGGCATCGCGCCACAAGAGTAAGGAACCACACCACCAGAGTAAAGTTCCGCAGTAAGACTCCTTCTTGCACACTGCCAGGTCCAAGTGGGGTGTAGAATAGAAAACACCAGATTAGTAGTAAACCCTACACTTATACACAGTTTCCACTAAAAACACCAGTCAAGCATAATACCGAATTTTCTATTAATTATATGCATAAGTTAAATAAAAATACACTTCGAATGCTAATTAAACCAGTGATGATGCCCCTTAAGAATTTATATAAAATGAGCATTTTTGGTGCTCATCATCCCCCCATACCTAAATATTATCACATCCTCGTGACAACAGCCCCTGAAAAATAGCCCTTGGTATAATAATAAATTTTTTTCTCATTGAGCATTGCTCTGTTTTTCTTTCTTTCTTTGAGCACGATTATTATTTTTATTGAGCACTGCTATATTTTTCATTAGGCATTGATGTTTTTCCTCCGTTGAGTGCTGTTATTTTTCTTTCTTTCATGGAGCATTGTTGCACCAGTAGGAGTCAAAAAATACATCACAGCCGACCATCAAATTGCGAGAAGTAGAAGCAGATGTTCTTATTTTGCACGGGGACCAAATTTGGTGAGACTTAATTTTAGGATAAGTGTAATCATCTACCGCTTATTTTGCCCATATCTCAAATATGTTTGACCCTCCTTTGTGATACAAAGTAACATCGTCTACATGTGTTTTGGCTATCTTTGAAACAATGCCAAATTTATAAATGTCGTAGCTTTTTTTTTTCTTTTTTTTTTCAATTGTTTCGGGGTAATAAATTTTTCATATTCGAGGCATATCACGTGCTTGAATTTTGATGGGGGATTTTAACGGAGAAAATTTAAAGGGCCATCTACTGAGTTTAGCATAGAAATTATTTTTAAAATAACTATGCACATAATTAATGAAAAAACTCAATACATACCTGGGTGAATTTCGTAGATTTCATTCTTTGTGATGCTGGTGGTGTGAAAACATCTTCATACCTAAAATCGGTAATTACCTCTTTCACATAAGCCACTTCTACCTATTTCTTTTTCTTACCAGTGGCCTTGGCCTTCCCTTCATCCTAAGGCTTTCATTTCTGCTGAGGGGCCCTAGATTATTGCGGGGCATCCTTGAGTTGTATTGTCCTACAACTACGTTAGCTTTAGGTGGTGATGGGTTGGCCTTCATTCTGCATCGACTTCTTATTACGCTGGCTATGCCTCCCTGGTATGCTGGGCCAAAAACCTGAGCTAGGTTTTGTGGCTACAGTCATATCTCCTCTCTAGAACACCGCATCTGCTTCCTGCCACAGGTTAGTGTTTTTGAGGGCATAATTCTCTGAAGGGAATATTGGAGTTGTCCCTCTTTCGAATGACCACATTGGCCTTGTATAGCCGAAGTTCTCCAAGGGTGAGACCAATGTTTTATTCTGCAATCACTGCTACTTCTGCCTCTACATATGGAGATATATATATATATATCTATATATTTTTTTTCTTTCTTTGTTTGGTTGCCTTCACACCACTGATATTTGTTGTTGTTATGACTTTGAGAATTGCTGCTTTCGCAGTGAAGCTGGTAAATTGAACAAGTTGTGATCGGCCATTAAACTACGGGTAAACCACCAAATACCAACCTCCACAAAAAATCACTGCTTTCTAGTTTGCTCTTCATCACTTCACTGCTCAGAACAAATTATGTAGACTGAGCTAGTTTTCATTCAATGACCTTCAACAATCAATGAAGATATCATTTCCTGTGATCGTGAAGATTTGGAAAATGATGCATTTTAAATTTCCACTGACCGGTCCTTCCTACGCAACTTCTGTATTCTTCTGTAAGTGTGGAATATTAAACAAGTTCCCACATTGTGGCCATCATTTACCACTATTTTTTTTTCAACTTGAACTCTCTTCTATTGGTGTTGTTGTGCAATGAGAGTTCTCCATTTGAGAATGAGTGTGTTATCATAAAATATGGACACTAGCTCACACTCTTCCCCTATTTTATTTGTAGGGGATTCAGGTTTATCCAACTCCTCCCCCACTTAAATTGGTGATGCCCTTGTCACCAGTAACAGGTCCCTCTGTGCAACAGGTCTGTAGCCCTCTGAACATCAGGTCCCACACTGAGCAATAGTAACCCCCAATCTAAGGAGAAGAAGTTGAGCACTGTTGGGATAAAGTGGATATGCAATTCTCTTCTCAAGGAAGGGTTGCAACTCCTTTTAAGCATGCTTCTTCTTTCCCACCCATCATATATTTTTTTTAAATTTTTCTACAAACAGTGCACCAGAAAATACATAATACAGAAATCAAGGCACGCACATGATGTTGAAAAGTGAGCAATTACTAACGCGTCTGCTATGGTAGAGTTGATCAGGGCCTCCAATTTTCTTTCATACTATGTTAGCATCTATGTTGCCCAAACACAGAGGTGGGTACCTCTTCCATTTTTAGGAAATTAACACCCACATCCATGCCCAGATGGTGACTATCTCCTCCTGATGGAAATAGTCAAGTAACTACCTCCCTAAAAAAAATGTGCAGGTTCATGAATGCTGAGCTGGTATAGGCCTTGTCTCCCAAGATGCCTATTTTTTGTACAATCAAGTCATTTCCCTTGCAAAAGAAAAACTAAGAAAACTAAAATGCAGTTCAGTGCAATCTGTGCCTGTTAAGCCCTAGCTCTCGAGATGCTTGCAGCTCGCATACGGGCACTTTCCCTGCAACACACGAAAGAAGCAAAATAAATTTTATGCTGAGCAAGATAGATGATGTGCAATTTTTTTTTCAATAATAATAATCAAGACACCCTTGACGCATGACATTAAGGTGCTTGTCCTTTTTTTTTGTGATCAGGTGCCTCTACTGATGGACATTGAGGCATCGCTTGAGGAGCAAGGCGCCTGCTTGGTGTCTGCTTGGCACCTGCCTGAGTAAGGCACCTGCCTAAGTAAGGTGTCTGCCTTAGTAAGGTGCCTACTTCAGTAAGGTGCCTACCTCAGTAAGACGCCTACTTCAGTAAGGCACCTACCTCAGTAAGGTGCCTACCTTAGTAAGGTGCCTACCTTAGTAAGGTGCCTACCTTAGTAAGATGCCTACCTTAGTAAGGCACCTAATTGAGTAAGGTGCCTACCTTAGTAAGGCGTATGCTTTGGGAGTAAGGCACCTTCTTGAAAACTATCGATGTCACTTCACGTAAAAATCTCTCTTCACCAAATCTGACATCTCCTTATTTATCTATATCGCACTTCATGTTGCCCTACAAAACATAAAAAACTAAACTAAAGGCATTAATAAAATTCTAACTATTTTTTTTCTTCGTCTGTTCTGCCATGACTAGAACAACTATTGGTTCATCATTTGTTTTTCATCATCTAAGTCAAAGAATAGAATATCAATTGCATAAATGTGAGCCAGTGATTTTTTCTTTTCTCCACAGTCTGAAATGCTACCGTAAAAACTGTAATATTGGAACGGTGTATTAAGAGGTAAAGGCCATGCAAGCCAGGTAACTATGTAGCCTGGTGTGCAGAATTTTACATCCCTTATGCCGCTATTAAAGGATTTATGACAACCAACAACTCTGAATGTTTGAAACACCAAGCTCCTCATTAACAACACGTATAAAAATATTTTAATCTGGATTTTGATATATCTCAAGAGTGCTAACTCTTTTGATGTATTGCAGGGATTGCCATAATTAAAAATAGCTTTGTGCCCTTTTCTCACCATGTGCTCCTGAATGCATCACTTTTTTAATTGGGCAGCCTTGACACACGTGCATCTGAATCAAACCGATTTCCCACTTTGATTTTTTTTTCTTCGCAGGTAGAATTAGAGCAACATTGTGATCCCCTACTTACGAGAGTGGGGATAAATCGATCCGTTCAACATCATCTACGGTGTGTGTCGGGTGTTCAGCTATGATGCTTCCATGAGAAACCTCGTTGAAATTTTATGTGCTATTTTTTTCTGGCCACTATGAGCTCCATTCATATATATATATATATACCATGCTCAGGAACCATGTGGACTTCATGCAGACATCTAATTTCTTCTAGGCTCCTCCCCTATTTTTTAGCTACCGGTTGGAGATTTCTCATTTCCCTTCTGGACCAAGTTGGTCCTTGGGAAAGAGGATACTCTCTTCCAATGGGTAGAAAACTTTGTCTTAGCTCTTAATCTTGGAGCCTTTTTAGCAGATGATTTTTTTTCATGAACACTACAACAAGCGTTCATTGTGCTTTGGTGGCATTGATGAAGGTGGGGTCTCCCCCATGCCTACATATGAACTAGTCTTCTCAAAATCATCTCCTTCTTGATCAACTAGTTTGATATGTTGTAGCATGAGAAGAGTATTTTCCTTCATGGCCTCACAACCAAACTCTTTCAATGTTACGATAAAATGTGCAGGCCGACAAATGACTATCTACGGGCTAGCACCTTGAAAAAAATAGGGCATAGTAATATTTTAAAAACACATGCTTGTTTCTGATTCACTAGGTCACCTTAAGTGCAAGTGAAGAGCATACTCCATAACAACATGTTATTTCAAATTTAGGTCTGTCATTTTCCCTACATCATTAAAAGAAATTGCCAATATGTTGCAGTGTTAAGCTTGTAAAAAAAAAATTAATTGTTTTTTTTTTTTACATGGTGGAATCGGTAGCTGCCACGAATCCAGACAGGTTGTCCAGCTTTTATGGTCACCACAATATTTAAGGTTGTCCACCCTAGAGGCCACTACACAAATATTCGTGCAGTTCGCCCCTATAATCGCCATGCCACAATCATTTTAAACCTTTTATGCCGCTGAAAGCACTAGGAAAGGGACAAGCGTTCAGTCTGGCAAGGCTTGAGATTTGAACCTTGGACCTTCATCCCCATTATAGGGTTTGGATGAACCAATTGGTCTACACCTCAGACCTAAAAATTTTTAATTGTTAAAACCAAGCTTCTAGAGGCATAATTACCCAATGGTTTTTATATAAAAACACATCCCTAAATTTTTTTTATCAGACCTAGGTTGTGCTATTTCTTTGATTTTTTTTTAAACCATTCAAAACGTGATGGAAATCCTTCATTGCCTGATTTTATAAATTTTTCAAAAACACATTTTATTCCTACTTCTACACTTAATTATGGTACATTAGGTTCATTCTCGTATTTACCTAAGAAGTTGGTAAATTTAAATTGTTGCCTATGGGATTTGGCTCTGACTATGCCGACAACTATTTTTGGCCTTATAAAAAGGCCCTTGGTGGACTCACACTTCTCAGGTAAAAGATCTACATGTATTTTTAAATGGGATTTTTATCTGACCTGTAAATCAAAACACTACAGTTTAGACACTCCCCAACAATGATGCCAAAATGGTGAGCAAAAATTATGTTTAGAAAATAATCATTTCTCTTCCATAAATTATCAATCCAGTAAGTCCATAAACTTATGAGTGTCACACACAATATATGCCTGCAGTGTTGGGGAATGAATCTTTCTGTACCTTATTTAGTTTGGTGGGGGATGTTTGTGCATTTGTATTTTGACCAAACCAAATAAACTAAGTGCAGAAAAATTAAATAAATAAATTACAATGTTGGAAATAAAGTGCAGGAAAATAAATGTACTAGAAAAATAAACACACATGACTAAAATTAAATAAAACAGTAAATAAAGCAATAAACTAATCTACATAAAACAAATGCATAAATAAACAGGGGAGGACTACTACAGGGAGTGGGTCCAAGCTCCCGCAGATAGTCCGCCCGACTAGCTACGTAGAGCTTGCTTGAATAAGAGGAATTGCACTCTTAATAAATTATATAGAAGAATAATAAAATAATTGTTGTGTAAAATTAATCATTGATCATCATCCTTCAACGAAGACTTGTGCATTTATACAATGCACAACCTTCCTCTGTTACAAATTTAGGCAAGCCTATTCCAAACTTGCGGTTACAATAGATATGCAATGAATATTATAGTCATTCAATTATAACAATCATATATTAATTAAAACAGTCACACACTAATTTTACCCCCTTGCAGGATAAATCAGGCATGTTCTATTTTATCATAATAGAATATATCTGGCAACAACAAATCCATTTGGGTGGTTGTCCTTCTCAATGAATAATGGATCTGGTTCGTTCTACTATCTGTTACGCATATCATTTATCGATAAATCACTACGTTGATTGGTTCATGAGCGTGAGAAGAAATGCTCACCTTACAAAGTGAACCGCCCAATCAAAAAATAATAGATGCTTTATTCTATTTTAATAATATTGCATAATTAAAATATCTCCTTTGTCTTCACGTGCAACAATCTCCGTAGCCCCTTGGTCAACTGGTCCAGCTCATTTATCACCCACATTCTGCTTCAGCCAATGGTTCGTGTTCTGCTTTAGCTAGTAGTTCACATTCTACTTCAGCCAGTAGTCATGTTGTTTCCTCCTACACAAATGAGATAGCTCATGTGCTTTGGTAGCTATCCAAACTTGGTGTATATGACATGGAGTCAACAACCATCTATGGTCAACATGGTCCCACTTGGCAACAAGGTCAAAGCATCTTGGATCAAGGCTCTGCAAGTAGGTGCCTACCTGTTTGATTGGGTCAAAGTAAGGTGCCTACTTCAGTAAGGCATCGCTCTACCAGAGTAAGGCACCGTGCCACCAGAGTAAAGCACCGTAGTAAGGCTCCTTATTGCACACTGCCAGGTCCAAGTGGGGTGTAGACTGAAAAACACCAGATTAGTAGTAAACCCTGTACTTATACACAATTTCCACTAAAAACACTAGTCAAGCATAATACCGGATTTTCTATTAATTATATGCCTAAGTTAAATAAAAATACACTTCAAATGCTAATTAAACCAGTGATGATGCCCCTTAAGAATGTATTTAAAATGAGCATTTCTGGTGCTCATCAACCACTTTGTCCATTCTCAAGACTAGTGATATTCATTACCTTTCAATATCCTTGGACAACAAGTTATGTTCATTTATTCCATGATCTACAGATCCAATGGTTGCAACTCCTTTCAATATCCATTCATAGACTAACAAGTTACATATGATTTATCCCTCATTCATGTCTAATTTCTTAGACTAAGGATTTTATATATCTTCCATATCCCTTCATGGACCAAAAATATAAGTTTGTTTTACCCATCTTCCATGTCTATTTTCTTAGACCGATGATCTTATCTCCCATCAATTTTCCTTAATTGGTCAAATGAGATAAGTTGATTTTATCTCTTTTCATTTATGTGGATTAAATTTAGTTGGAAAGAGTTTCTATGATTGCATATTCTTTAGGATCAACCATAGTCATTGGTTTTGTCTCAACAAGACATATTTCTAGTCATTTTCAGCAAAATAAAATTTATATTTACATAGATATACATATTCCTTAAAAAAAACACTAATAGAGGAATGCAATATGATGCTTCAGGTTTTATTATGCATAGTGATAATTTGCACTTAGTATGATAAAACTTATTGTAGGTCTCCATCATATTTTTCAACCCACACAACAATGTTTGACCATGAATCATACCAAACATTTAATATGTTAATTTTAGACCTCAACATATGTTTGGTATTATAAGGGTTGAATTCATACTTCAATAAATCATTCTATGCATTTAACATATATTCCTAATTTCAGAATTTAGTGATTCATAGCAGAAGATGTTGATTTCATAATTCAATCAAACCATACATTTGACATAAATAAATCATACTGTGCTTCTAACATCAAATGTTGTTTCCAATTTTCAATTATAGTTGATATAAAATGTTGAAGTTAGGCTTCAATACCATGCACTCAATAGGAAATGTTGATTTCATACTTTAATGGATTGTACAATAATACGTTGAACTCAGTATTGAATGAACCATAGCATGTATCTTTAACCTAATATGTTGAACTCTTTGATAAATTATAATATGTTTTTTTACTTAAATTCAATATCATGCATTCAACATAAAAAAGCTTGATTCAGATTTCCAAGAATTATATCATACAATTAAACCCACACTTGAATTATACCATGCATGTTAACATAAAAAAGATGGGCTCAAACTTCAAAGAATCATACCATGCATTCAACCTAAAATGTTTGATTCAAATCTCTTATACATATTGCGTTATTAACAATACAAATGTAGCTCGATGTTCTACATTTATATCAACATCCTTTCTAAAGTTTTAATTCTTATTATAAACTAATCATGTGGTGTGTTCATTTATTCATGTAAACTAGAGCTACCATTAGCACAACAAAAAATTCAATAACTCTTTCCAGTTCACTATTAGTAAAAGAAGGATTTACGTTAGGCTCTTTTATAATTGGATTACATTCAAGACAATTTTTTTGAATCATATTAATAGACATAATTGCTTTTTGCCATTAAATTAAATTACAATAAATAAGACATTTTTATCCAAGAAGTTACATTCTGTATTGGATACTAATTTAGGTCTTTGTAATTGAAATAGGTGAGTGAAAACATCACCAAGATGATTTTTCGTCCAAGTGCTACCTTAATAGAAATACCCATATCATTTTCATGTTGAAGTTCCAACCTTTCACAAGGGTTTAAATAGATATGACAAACTAGATAGAGAGACACAATGATGTGCAATAATTATTATTGCTTAATTCCATGCATGTAGTACTAAATATGAACTTATGAGTATAGATTTATAACCAGATCTAGAATTTAGTATAGTGATCAACATGCACCTAGGTGAATGCAAATATTATGCATTTTTATAGTATCCATTCATATTTCTAAAAAAAAAATACAATCACATTATCCACATTGAATGCACCTGTCTATGTATACATAAACCAACACACTACCCCTTTGTTCATATTGATAGGTTATCATACTAGACCTCTCTTGGTTTCAATCAACAATGCAAGCACATTATTCTAAATGAAAATGCCACTTTAAAAAAAAATAACTTTGATAAGTTGATTTATAGGTGCAACTTTATGGTGTATAATTATAATCATCTTTAAAGCAAGTGATAAGGAGATCCATCTAAGTCATATCAATTTTAGACTGGCATTGGAATACACATATTCAATGTAAGGAAGCTACTTGCACTTGTTGGAGGTATTAAATTATTTGGTGCCTTACAAGATTAATGCAAGGACCATGTAAATAGTTTAGTCTAGAGTGTGTTTAATATTTTATTAGGAAAATAGATTGTGATGGAATGAGAGGATGTTTTTCATAAGACTACCCAAAATACCAAAATTGTTTTGGCCATATTTCACTCATCCGGACTCGGATTGAGCTAAAATTTTAAGGGTAGATGCCTGACAAACCCTAGAACATCTCCACCAATTTTTAGATCATTTGGAGAAATACAGAGGCTAGCCCATCTCTATGTGTGAATAATATTTTTGGCAAGTGACTGTGCAAGGGTTTCATATGGATTGAGTGCAAGCAACTCTAGAGGTTGGTTTTTGGAACCTTTGGGTCCTAGTGGCCAATATTTTTGTGGTTTTTGCTCAAGAGTTTAGCAGGATATGTTGTAGGGGATCCAAGATGGGTTAGAAATCTATATTTCAATAAATCTTCATGATGTGAACTTGATTGACAATGACTTCCAATTTGCTACACAAAATAAAAGTGAAAATCATACCTTTCCACAATGTCTAGGGCATGGATTAAAGAGATCATGAAACAAGTTTCAAGAAGTTGATCAAAAAATGGCTCAAATCTCAAGTGAATCTAGTGCTAAGGTGCACCTACAAAATAAATTCATTGTGGAAACCCCTATCAAGGGTAAGAATTTCTAAGACTCAGCCCCAATTTGTTTTTTTAGGGATGCCTTTCATGGTGGACAACCTCAGCCTAATTCTAATATTAATCTTAGGGCTTCCCGTAAACCTCTAATAATACCCAAGATGGATCCTAGTAAAACGAAGTCAGAATATCTTAAAGCAGTTGATGGAACTCCTATTGTTAAGGTTGATATGGGTAACATTCAGACTGGCATTGAAGATCTGGAAAAAAGAGGACTAATTTATCTTTTCGTGGGTTTTTGTCTGAGCCTATCTGCTTTCAAAGTCTGGGCTGCAAAAAGCTAGAAAATTAAAGGTGAGTTACAAATTTCTATTTATCCAAATGGTTATTTTCTTGTTTTCTTTGCTAATAATGAAGATAAAGAGAAAATATTTCAAGGGGGTCCCTGGTTCTTTGTAAGGGCAAGGCTTTTCATGAAGCCCTATCATACTAAATTTAAAGCCAAAGAAGAGATGCCTTCTATAGGTCCCGTGTGGGTTAGACTCTTTGGCATCCCAAATGAATTTTTAAATCTGACTATTTTTCTTCAATTGGAAACCTTGAGGAACTTTTATGATGACTACTGATTGTACTAAAAAATTTGAACATATTATTTATGCTCATATTTGTGTTTTAATGGATTTTGACAAACCCCTACCTAAAAATATCACATTACAATTTGGGGAGGACACTTGGGAGCAAGTAGTGGACTATGAGAACATTCCTTTTCATTATAGAATTTACCATGAATATGGTCATTTGGCTAGTGTTTTTCCAAATAAAATTCCAGATCAAAAGAAATAAGATATAAACTCACCAGGTTTTTAAATGCCTAAGAAGAAGAACACTTAGAAAAAACCAGTTATGAAGGATCAATCTAAGTTATCTACTAATATGTTTGAAATTATTTCCACAAATGATGTCCCAAGAGAGAAAGAGAAAATAATGGAAACAAAAATATTATAAACACAATTTAAATATGAAGGGAAGAATTTAGAGATAAACCAACAAATCAAAGGTTGTCAACAGAAAAAAAAGGGAGAAAATATACATAAAAATACAATATTTTAAATGTTAAAACTTCAAATGATGCAAGTTCCAATATAGACTTTGTTGAAATTTCTGGTAACACTTTGGCTATATACATGCACTCTTCAAGTTTAGAAGCTGTCTCAGATTCAATTGGAGTAAGTCAAAAAACAAGGAAAAAAAACTGAAGATGGATTCTAATAAAAAGGTAGGTCATAAGACCAATCAACATCATAGGACAAAATAAGGTGAAAAGCTTTTAGAGGAAGGTAATATTAATACCCTTTCCAAATTTTTTATCCCTAGTATTAATAAATATCATCACTTGGAATATTAGAGGACTCAAAGGGAGTCTTTCAAAACAAAATGAAATTAGAATAATGATTCAGATAAATCATCCACATCTTGTTTTCCTTCAAGAAATGAAGATGTCAATAGAGGAAATGGAATCAATTGCTAGTAAAATTTGGCCAAATGGAAAAGTGGTTTGCCTCAGTTCTCAGGGGACTTCTGGTGGTATTGCTTGCCTTTGGAACCTAAAAGAGGTAGTTATTCACCATATGGTTGGCAGTTGGGATCTTTTGGCTATAGCTATTCAAAGTAGACATTCCAACCAAATTATGCTTTGCATTACTATTTATGCTCCGACTACTTTGGAGGAAAAAATAAGATAGTGGAAGGATATAATTTATATTATCTCTCATTTTTCTAAATATTGGATCTTTATTGGAGGATATTTCAATACCATCCTCTCTCTGGATGAGAAAATAGGGAGAAATAGAAATTTTGACAGGAGCAATGACTTCATGAGCGAATATATTGCAAACCTCCATCTTATGGAAATCCAGCTGAGATAATGGCCTTATGACTTGGTCTAACATAAGGCAAGTCTTAGCTTGTATAATGGAGATATTGGATAGGTTCTTGCTCTTTGACAATTTCGTAATCCATGGTGACATTGATAAAGTGAAAACTCTTAACAATGTTGGTTCGGATCACTGGCCAGTCATGGTGGAAATGTGGAAAACCAATGTGAGTTTCTCTCCTTTTCGATTCCAGTTAATGTGGCTTAGAGATAGTTCCTTTAGACCTCGAGTTCAACAATGGTGTAAGGAAGGTAAACATAGGTATGGGACTAAGATGTTGTGTTTTGCCAAAATATTACAATATATTAAATCCAAAATAAAGACTTGGAACTAGAAGGAGTTTGGGGATGTTCATAAAAAATATGAAGTTATTGCTCAGATTGAAAATTTGAATAAGAAAATCCGTTTAGATGGCCTCACAAAGAGTAGAAGTGCAAATGAAATTAGTCTCACAACTCAGTTAAAAAAATGGGAAAAAGAGAACTCTTATGGAAACAAAAATCTAGAATTTAATGGCTCAAAGAAGGAGATAGAAACACAAATTTCTTCCACAAATCTCTTCTAGCTCAAAGATCTCACAACTTTATTTCTTCCCTAAAATAAGATTCTAGAGATGTTGTCTACACTTGGGATGGCATGAACTCTATTGTTGTCAATTACTTTTCCAATCTTTTTGTTGCTACTCCTCTTGACTCGACTTCTCAAAAAAATGTTCTTCAAGAAATCCCTTCTCTTATCACTTCTTAGGATAACTCTATTTTGATTGCTCCTGTTACTATCAATGAGCTTCAACAGGTAGTTTTTAAAATGCAAAAAGGGAAAACCCCAAGTCTAATGGTTTTCACATTGAGTTCTACCAAGAGTTCTGGGATATCCTTCATGCTTATTTATTAGAGGTAGTGGAAGAAGCCAGGAAAGCCAAAGAAATTTTGAAGGTTATCAATAAAACTTATATTACTCTTGTTCCAAAAGCTCAAGAGGTTGATCATATCTCAAATTTTAGACCTATTTATTTATGTAATTTTCTTCTCAAAATCATTACTAAGATCATGGTAGAAAGGTTGAAGCCTCTTTTGCATAAGATTATTTCCCTGAACAATGGGTTTATGTGGAAGGGCATCAAATAGTGGATGAGATAGTTCTTGCTCAGGAAGCCATCCATTCAATGGATATGCAAAAATATCCTTCCATGTTCATTCGGTTAGACTTATCCAAAGCTTATGATAGAGTGGATTGGGACTTCCTTATCAAAGTTTTGAGGTAATTTGGTTTCTCTCAGGATTGAATGGATTGGATTATGGGATGTATCTCTTCAGTTTCTACTTAGTTCTTATCAATGGCAGTCCTTCTCAATTGTTCCACACTTCGAGAGGTATTAGGCAAGGTGACCCTCTTTCCCCTTATTTATTCATCATTCTTGTTGAATCCTTGGGTAGGACTATAACCAAAAGGAGAGAAAATAAAACCCTTGAGGGAGTTACCATTGCTCATGGAGCTAGACCTATATCTCATATTCAATTTTTTGATGACTATACTCTTTTAGGTAAATCTACAATTAAGGAAACTTCTAATATTAAGCAAATCATTAGCTATTTTTCTAAGGCTACTGGGCAATTGATTAATGAAGATAAATATAAAGTCATTTTCTTTCACTGCTATGCCAGACAAGAATTCATGGTCTTGGATAAATTAAGAAATAAGAAGACCTCCCTTATGATCACTTATTTAGGTATTCCCATCAATATTCAAAGACAAAAAAAAATATTGGAATTGGTTTTTGGACAAAGTCAAGAAGAAAATTGGAAAGTGGACCAATAAGTGGCTTTCTTCTAGGGGTAGAATCACCTTGGTAAAATTAGTCCTTCAAGCTATTTCTATTTATGTTTCTACCGTGCTGAATATCCCAAAGGTTGTTCTTCGAGAACTTTATCAAACCAGTCATTGGTTCCTATAGAGTGGTACTAAGGAGAAAATAAAATGGGCCTTGGTGAAATGGTACACTTTATGTCTTCCTAAGAATGAAGGGAGGTTATGATTCCGATCTACTATTAATAACAACAAATATTTAGCTGCTAAATTATATTGGAGGATTTTGCATAATTTGGGCCAATAATATTTGTGCTAAATATGTTGAGAACAAAAGTCCTGAAGACCTTGTTCGCTATCAATTGCTTAATAAAGGTTATCCCATTTTAGCAGTTATTAATACTGGTGAGGATTTGATAAAGAAAAATTATTTTGGATCATTCATAATGGTCAACAAACAATTTTTTGGACAAATTATTGGGATGATCACAAGCCTTTTATAACTCAATTTCCCGATTGGAGGCCTTGGATGGAGGAGCTTCACTGAGCTAATTGGATAAAAGTGGCTAATTACTATCGGTACCATACTAGTAATTCAAAGGTTGGTAGATATTGGATCACTATTGAGGATTGGCCTATTCAAATCCTAGAAAGGCAAATACAAGATATCCAATGCATCCTTCATATGAGATCTCTATCTTGGTCTCATGAAAAATATTGTTTTGGATGGAACAACACTACTAAGGATGAGTATTTAGTTTCTCAAGGTTATTTGGCCTTATGCCATAATAATCCCAACCAATCATATAACACCTTTTCTTAGTTGTGGGCTCAAAATCTCTAGCCTAAGGTGAGGTTCTTTACTTATCTTTTATTGCACCGTAGGGTGCTTATTGGTGAGCAACTTATGAAGTGTGGTTTTCATGGCCCTTTTAGATGTGAAATGTGTGAAGAGAATGTGGAAACTCTCAACCATATTTTTATTGAGTGTACTTTAGCCTCTGAGCTATGGATAAGAATGGTCATTTTAATCGGATTATAGTTTTCCAATTTGTTTACTTTTGAACAACTTTGAGGGGATTGGCCTAAACAAGAGGGTGTTGATCATTTTATTAGGCAGTTAGTTTGGATGGGTTCTACCATTCTTCTTTGGAATATCTGGAATGAAAGGAACAACCAAATTTTTAATCAAGATAGGAAGGATATTCACTATATCTAGAAAAATACCATAACCAAATTAGTTGAATTAGTCCAACAACTCATTAATCACCCCCAAAACTCCCACCAAAGATGGGATCAAGTGATGCAAATATTGAAGATTAACTATTATAAGGGCAACCAACTTAAAGAGAATGTGAGTAATTGTAATATTGATAGAACAATAAATTGGTAACCTCCTCCTAAGGATTTTGTAAAATAATGGAGCCTCTAAAGGGAACCCTGGAAAAGCTAGTGCATGAGAAATTGGTAGACTTTCATATGGCTCCCTGGTTTTACTTTTACTAAGAATTTGGGTATTCTATCCAATAACCTTGTTGAGGGGTATGGTATCCTCAAAGACCTTCAAGAGGCTACTAAGATTGTATGGGAAAAGGTGATAGTTGAGTCTGACTCTCAACTCATGATTAATATTTTGAAGACTTCTAAGAATCATAAGGTTGATTGAAGAATAAAAAGAATTATTGAGAAGATTCAGTTAATCCAGATGGGATTTTTGAAAGTTGATTACAATCATGTGGTCAAAGATCAGAACAAGAGTGTTGATGCTTTAGCTAATTGGTCTTTGGACAAAGGTGATCTTACTTGCTACAACCACCCTCCTAGATGGTGGGCTTCACAAATAAGGGAAGCTCTTATTTCTATCATTTCTTTGTATGGCTCTAGTTCTGGAGGTACCTAGTTTCTTCTTGCTTTATTTTTGCTTATCTTTGGTTCGGTCAAGGTATTTTAGTTCCCTAGCTCAAACGAATATTTCTTTTGTTTCCTTTGTTGTTTATTTTATTAAAAGTATTTTGGTCTAGAAAGGTCATTGTTGTGTTCACTTTTTTTTTTCTTTTTTTGTTTAGTTTTTTGAGGTGTGTGTGTGTGTTGTTTTATTTTTGTGTTTTTTGTGTTGTTTTTTGTTGCTTGTGTTTTTTTTGTTCTTGTTATTGTGTTTTTATATGTTTGTGTTAATTGGTGTTTTTATGTTTTGGTGTGTGAGTGTTTTCTATGTTTTTGTTTGTTGTCTGTTGTTGGTTGTTAATTTTTGTTTTTCATTTTTATTTTTTAGAGTTTGGTTGTTTTTGTTTTTCGTGTTTTTGTTGGTTGTGTCTTTGTAGCGTGATGTTGTTTTTGTCATGTTTATGTTTTGTTATGTTGTTCTTGTGTTTTTCTGTGTGTTTCGTATTTTTTTATCTTATTATGTGTGTGTTTGGTTGTGCTTTATCTTTTCGACACACTCAAGGAGCATGTTTTTTTTAATATTATTGTGTGTTTGTGTTTGTGTGTTCTTATTTTTTGTTGTTTCAGGTTTGCTCCTTAAGTATGTCAAAGGTCATAGGCCAGGTGCGAGCCTTGGGCGATTTTGGTGAAAGAGATACCCCTACCTCCTTGGGTCTTACCCAAAAGTGGCATCCCTTCTGGGATGTTTTCTACAAATATATATATATATATATATATATATATATATATATATATATATGAGTATATAGTAGGTATCATGTAAATAAGTGTGGAGTTATGTAAGTGAGGTGTCATGTTAGTAAGTGTGAGTTATGTAAGTGAGGTGTCATGTTAATAAGTGTGGAGTTATGAGTTGTGTAAGAGTTTATCATTTAGTATGTGCAATCATGAGAGTCTTTGTCCTTATGTGGATATGTGAAGAGTTAGATCTCCTGTGAGTGTGAGGAGATGAAAAGTTTATGTAAGTGTAAAGGTCAAGAGTCTTGTGAATATGAAGAGTCTCATGTATGTATATATTGAAGACAAAGCTTTGTAATAGATTATTGAAAAATAAGCATTGCATTACATTGTATTGCTTAAAGTAGATATTTTATCAAAAATATTCAGTGAGTTATTATTCATTGTTATTATGGATTGAATACATGAATTTATGAGAATATCTTGTCTTGAGTTATTGTAAATCCTGGAAAAATATTGGTTTGCTAACAATGGTATTAGATCCAGGTTGGAGAGAAAGCTTGTTTAAAGTGTAGAGTTGAAAGGAGACAAGCTTGTGATAAGCCAATAGAAAGCACTTGGTGAGATAGACTTTGGAAATGTTACAAATATTTGTAGGATAAAAGTCTCGATAGTAGCTTGAAGGAAGTTAAGTGCATAAGAGTGTAGTTCAAATCAAAAGCAAAAAAAGGATTGTTGAAGATGATCAAACCCAAAGCAGATGATAGACCGCTAAAGCAGAAAGTGCCTAAGTTGTTTGAGAAGCACACAAATGTACTGTTATGCAAAAAGTAGATATCTAAAAGGACATTGAAGGAACCAAAGACAAATAAGGACATTTTGGTAGAACCTTGAAGGTTCTAGCTAATATTTAATAAATAAATAAAATAACATTAATTTAAAAGAATCACTTTTATTATAGAATCATTGTTGCATTGGTATGGGGGATCCCTCCAATGGATTTGAACAAATATTATATTATTTCATCATGGATACCTTCGAATGAATGATTGGACAAGGATTTATATCTACCCTAACCCTACCCCTACGTCACTTCAATATGTCGGTTCATAATAATTAATATATTTAATTATTATGACTATCTAACCCTAATAATATAATATAATAATTAATTATTATATTATTAACTATACTAACCTTAGTATATTAAATGTATTATATTATTATTAATAATGAGGGTTAGGATATAGGATCCTAACATGCCACCCTTAAACTTTATCCTCAAAGTTTAGAAATATTGAAAAAAAATAGTCTTTCGGAGCACCTTAAGCATCTTCGTATGGAAGGCTAAGGTTGTAGGGTATATGGCAACATTTGCACTATGATGATGACAATCCTCGTAGATTCTACAATTAAGCTCCATGTGGATGATGTGCAACTCTTCAAGTTGTTTACATGAACATACCAATTCTATGCTCTACAACGTTATTGCTTGGAGGTATTAGGTTGATCACTCCATTGTACGTCGACCAGTTCAATTCTAATTTGAGTAGGTTGTAAGACGAGGGTGGAAATAGAATATTGAAGTCATTTGATAAAAAATGAAAGCTTTTTGTTAAGCCATTGATGTCTCTTACTACATTCATCATATCTTATCATGGCAATAGGAATTAAAATAAATTCCAAGTTATGGCCCTATCAAGAAAGCTTATTGATCATGCCTGCCCGATGATGATGATGATGATGATGATGATGATGATGATGATGATGATGATGATGATGATGGTGGTGGTGGTGGTCATTGCACATCGCAGGCAGTTCAATAAGATGCTTTAGTCACAGAAGCTAGCCTTGATGAGAACAGTGAGCAATGCCAATTTGTATTATCTGGAAGATTGGTCATTTGGAGGATATTCAATTTCAATGACTTCACCGATAGAACTTATACGTTGAAGATTGGAGGTATTAGAACAACAAAAAATAAGCTTGCAGCTATTGTGATTCTCCTTCAGTATTGATTTCAAATTTTGATTCTAGCTTCGATTCTTTTTTCTAGTCATCTGCCCAATTCCTACGTTTTGATGCATCGATCTACGAATTCTTGCGTAGCTTTTCTCTCTAGTCAGTTTGTTCACTACTGTTGGAAGAGTAGCCTCCAAAGTAACATTTTATTTCACATGAATAATCTTGGATTTAATTTTGTAACGGTCAACAACTTGCACTATTCATACGTTCTCCTTGGGTAATAGTTGTGCACCTATGCGTTGTGTTATCGATAGATCCTTCCCTGGCTATTTACTATTTGGAAATGGCTCGTACTGTTGTTTGTTTAGCTCCTCAATAAATCATGGCAGAGTTGATAATCCTTTGCATACAATTAGTTTCAATGTCTTTCCTTGTAACTGCTATGCTGGCAAAGATGTGATTGCCTCCTTTCCTGAAGCTTCCCTATGCGCGCGATTGTAACGGATGTTTACTCCGTGATGTCCACGTGTGGGATTCAAAATATACTTTCCTAATTCATGAACTAACGCTAATGATTCCATTTTCACCTTAATATATCACACATTGGTGAATGTGTAGCTTTCTTTTGTGATACAACGGTTACATCCGTTTGCTGTGTTGTCCTTCTATCATGTAAGTGCCACATTTGTACTAAAAATAAAAATACTTATACTTGAATAAAGCAAATATCAAATGTTTTAAATATTTAATTATGCACTCCCTACTCCCACCCTCATGGCAGACAGAGGTGGGAAAATAAAAACAAAAATTATTAAAAAAACTGACATTAATAAAAAAAATATTTAAAATATTTAAACTAAAACATTAAAACCAAAAGTCAGATATGTGTGCATCAAAGTTTTTATTAAGAAGGATGTTCGATGTATTAACATCTCGGTGAATAATTTGGGGATTACAATCATGATAAAGATAGGCAAGTACCTGCGTAGTTCTAACTACAATTTTTAGCCTTGTTTTCCAATCAGGTTTTACCTTCTTTGACTTGCCATGCAAAAAGGTCTCCCATTCACCATGCAGTCATAAAAATAAAAATATTCATGTGGAGAGGAGTAATCATGCAAACTGATATATTTCGATGCTTAATGTTTCCTATAATCTCCAATTCTGTTTTAAATTCATGCATATTACTTCGAAAGTGAGTGTAAAGTCTCTTGACAGCAACAGGCTTACTATTCTTCCAAAACACATTTGTAAACTGTACTTCTGGAACCATACCCAATGAAATATTTTTCCTATACTTATGAATGACCATTATTCTGATTATTGAGGTCCTGGAGTAGTTTTGTTAGATGATTTTGTATTTCCTCTGGGATATGATCGATAGACAACCATAATAATGATAAGTGCTAATGTTATCAAACCCACTATGAGAAGGAAAATAGTTGTTTTTAGGTATACTACAGACACTCCATTGCGAAGATGAATGCCAATTTCACCTGGGTTCAAAGATGTTGAAGAAGCATTAATTGGAACTGGAAGCTATCTGGCTTAGGAGATACCCTAATGGTGGTGGCCACGGTGGAGGCCACACGGATGAGAGCGACGCTGGAAAAATATCTCGTAGAAAAATATTTTTATTACTGTAAATAGAGTTGATGAGGATGTCCATCAGCATCGGAACCTCATTGAAAAGTTTTATGCTTCCTTCGTATGTCGCAGCCTTGCTGTAGGAAGCAGCGTCCCCCCCCGAAAAAAAAAAAGAGAGAGCTGGTTTTGGAAGGAGAATCAGAGATGGACAAGAGGCGGTAAGAGAATTTGTTGTCCACCTTGGAGCCTGGCTGTGAGATGAGTGAGAGAGGACCATATCCAAAACCCATACCGACAACTTTGCTATATGTGCCCGGCTGTGTGATGAGTGAGAGAGGACCATATCCAAAACCCATACGAATCGAAGATTGGCATTGGTTGCTTGTAGCACACCATACCGAGTTCACATTGAGTCCATATCAGATCACTCCCTGTGTCCTCAATTGCATCGAAGCTCATAGAGGGACTTCCCACTCCAACATTCATAAGAAATTCTCCATTTCCAACATGAACGGGTGTCTCAAGGGGTAAAAAATTGCTAGGATTTGGGGTAACTTCTTCACTTGCACTTGCCTCCCCTATTTCTTCCTTAACGATTTGAGTTCCTTCACTTGCATCTGCTTTTGCTTGGATTTTTATTAGATACTCAAAACCACTACAAATACTATCAAAAATTTCCATGCTTTTGCTTCTATTATAATCTTGTTCATTCCATATTATTCCACGTTGAGCATTTAATTTGTCTTCGGCTATTTGGGCCAATCCGATGGTCTGCATCATGTTATAGGGTTTGAACTTCGTCATCTCCATTTTAATTTCCTCTTTCAATCCATTGATGAAGCAATATATGAGAAATACTTGATCCAACCCTGTGTTGTGTTTGGTGATATCCTCAAATTGAGTTCCATACTCATGCACGGTAGTGTTTTGATGAACCCTGAGCAATTTCCACATGGCCGGGTCCCACATGGCTCTGATACCAAATGGTAAAACCTTGAAGGTTCTAGCTAATATTTAATAAATAAATAAATAAAATAACATTAATTTAAAAGAATCACTTTTATTATAGAATCACTGTTGCATTGGTATGGGGATCCCTCCAATGGATTTGAACAAATATTATATTATTTCATCATGGATGCCTTCGAATGAATGATTGGACAAGGATTTATATCTACCCTAACCCTAACCCTACGTCACTTCAATATGTCGGTTCATAATAATTAATATATTTAATTATTATGACTATCTAACCCTAATAATATAATATAATAATTAATTAATAATTAATTATTATATTATTAACTATACTAACCTTAGTATATTAAATGTATTATATTATTATTAATAATGAAGGTTAGAATATAAGATCCTAACATATTTGGACACTGAGCACAAAATCAAAGTTGCAGAAGCAGGGATAGCTTAAATTGCTTTTTAGTGAACGAATAGCTAGTAGAGAGGATGGAAGGAGTAGAAACAAGAGTGAGAGCAGGAGTGGGTTCTGAAGCGGGAGCTGGCCCGGAGGCCTCTATCGGGGGCTTCGGACCCCAAGGCTTGAGATCCTGACAAGCGACAGGAGGCCCTGGCCTAGGCAAGGATGAAGTAGATGCGACAACGGGCCCTTCTGGAAATGCGCACTCAGACCCATCGGACAAAGATCCCCCTAACAATGCGGTAGAGAGGCCCTCCCCAGGGAGGTCCAAAAAACCCTCCTATGTTTATGTTCTCACGGGTGAGGTGAATCGCCCTTGTCCCTAGGCCTTGGGCTTATCCCTAGAGGGGACGCACATTTCCATATCTGATGATGTTTTATCTACCTTCATGTCAAGGGCCTCCTATTCCCTAGTCGAGAAATTCATTGGGGGTCATCCAGATATAGAAACCATCCGTCTATGGGCCTACTCCAAATGGAAGACCTCTGGGAGCATGGAAATTGTTGTCTTATCAAAAGGGTTTTTCCTCATCAAGCTCAATAATAGGGATGACGCCAGCCGAATCCTCACGGACGGTCCCTAGTTCCTAAGATGCAAAAGCCTCTTCCTCAGGAACTAGGGACCGCCCGTGAGGATTTTGCTACCAGATATCTCGTTTCACCTCTAGCAAGAGGATGTGCTCAAATGTATCACATGGGCTATTGAGGAACTTGTGGCTTTCGACTCTACAACCAAGGTGGGATCCCGAATGGTCCATGCCAGACTATGCGTCAATGCAAACCTCGAATCCGAGCTTCCATCCTCAGTCACCTTGAAGTTCAGATCCTACCAATGGCGTAAACCCCTAGTTTATGAGAATAAGCCAGCCTTCTACACTCACTACAACATGCAAAGGCACCTCCCCAACCAGTGCCCTCTCACCAAGCACCCCGAAGCATCTATAGCTGGGGACTTCTTCCCGAAGTCCTCGTCCAGCAGTAGGTTTCTCCCTCATGGTTCATCCCAAATAGGGCATCCCCCTCAAAGGCCTCCAGGACCCTCATCTTAGCATGAAGAAAGAGCAAATCAGACTGACAAAGGGAAGCAGAAGGTTGATCCCATCCTAGTGAAATATCATGACCAAGTATGTACCCATACCACCCCTTCCCCTAAAGTTTTAGCATAAGTCCCAATATCCCCTGAGGAACCTTCCCACCTGATCGATGTTCCAGTTTACTCCCCCACCTCTCTAGAGGACCCCCCCATTGATCCTCCTCCTTCCCACCCCCCGATCATGGGTAAGCTAGACCCGAAAGACCCCTTAGAGCATCCCTCATCCTCCCCTCCCCGTGATCCCTCCTTCCTCCTCTAGTGCCCCCAACCCTACCTTGATTCCCCCCACTCCTCCCAGGATTGCTCTAAGGTTGGCTCAAATATTTTTGAGGATGACAACAAGGGTAGTCCATCCTTCTCCCAGTTGGCCCCAGAAGGATTCAGTCCTAAACAGACCTATAGCAAAATATTCACAACAAATTATGGCAATGACAAGAAAAGAGGGGGTCCCACCTTAAGTGAATAGAGGGGAAAGAAAGCAGAAGATGATATTGCTAGCGGCCTCCAGTCGACCCTCCTGTCTGATGCCCTAAACCTCTTGAAAGAAGAACCACTAAAATCTAAGCCTCCCTCCCAGTAGGGGAAGGGAGGCAAAATACCCCCCAAGGGTACCAAATGAAGATACTCACCTGGAATGTGAGAGGGCTCAATGGAGCCCCCAAGAGACGCACCCTTTCCCACCTCCGAAAGGACCATAAGTTGTCCATAATCATTCTCCAAGAAACCAAACTTGATAAGAATTCTTCTCCCAAAGTACCCAAAGCAGTCTGGAGCAATAGCAATTTCATCTACACCTCGACCCTAGGCATCATAGGGGGATTGCTATGTTTATGGGACCCGACTACTGTTGAAGGGAGGTTGATCTTGTCCTCTCCAAGAATTATCAACATCATGTTCCATAGCTTGATGTCCTGTCAGACTTGGATCCTCTCCAATGTCTATGCCCCCAACAACCCGATTGAAAGGGCCTCCATCTGGGATGAAATCAGTCTCATGAGAGAAGCGTTCAAGACCCTTTACTAGATCATGGTGGGTGATTTCAATAGCCCCTTAGTCCCCTCTGACAAGTTATGGGGAACCACTCTGCATTCCATAAGCATGGAAGAATTCGAGGCATTTATCAATTCTAATGAAATCATGGACATCCACCTGAAAGGAGTAAAGTTCACTTAGAGCAATAGAAGAGTCGGGGCCAACCTTATCCAAGTCAGGCTAGACAGAGTCTTCCTATCCAGAGAAGCCATCCCCTTATTTTTTGATGCAACCCTCCTTGCTCTCCCTAAAATTAGATTGGATCACATCCCCCTCCTCTTCGAAGCTGGCAGGCATCCTCCATCCAAGCGCCCCTTTCGATTCGAGTCTATGTGGTTCCACCACCCAAAGTTCAGGTCGCAAGTGGGCAGGTGGTGGAACCAACCCTTTGGTAGATCCCCTGCTGGGAAAATTTACCAGAAACTCAGGTCCCTCAAAGACAATATTAAGACCTAAAATAGAGAGGTTTTCGACAACATTTTTGAGAGTAATATAATCCTAAAAGAGAAGATGGAAGACCTAGAGCGCAAGTTCTAGGAAGGTACTCAGGAACCCAAATCCAGAGAGGAAGAAAGAAGAATCCTTGCTGAGTATCATAACATTCTAGCAAGGGAGGAGACTTTTTGGAGACAAAAATTGAGGGCCCTGTGGCTCAAGTATGGTGATGCAAATACTAAATTCTTCCACATGTCAACTCTCAGAAATAGGAGCACCAATAGAATCCTCGAGCTCATTGGCAGCGATGGTAGGACTATCAGGGATGAGGAAGAAATTAGATCTAAGGCGGCCAGTTACTATGAGGATCTCCTTGGCGTTGGCTCCAAATCCTCCCCCCTCATGGTCAAGACCCTCCTTGAGCACATCCCCCTCCATCTCTTCAGATACCAATGAAATGTTTCTCAGCCCTCTTACCGATGTCAAAATAAAGTCTACCCTGTTCTTCATGAAGGTTGACACGACCCCCAGCCCAGATGGCTTCCCCCCCATTTCTTCCAAGATTTCTATGAGCTAGTGGGTCAAGAAGTGTGTGCTACTATTAGGGGTCTTCAGTTTACTAGATCCATACCCAGGGGCATCAATGCCACCTTCATTGCCTTGATCCCCAAAACCCAGGAGGCCAAATCCCTACTCGACTTCCATCCCATCAGCCTGTGTAATGTCCTATACAAAGTCCTAACCAAGGATCTTATGACTAGGCTCAAGGACACCCTCCCCCAAATCATATATTTCTGCCAAGGAAGCTCTATCAAATGGAGGGTCATCACAGATGGGATCGTCATTATACATGAAGTTTTACACTCTGCATCTCTAGCCAAGAAACTAGTGTTCCTTCTCAAGATGGACATGAACAAAGTCTTCGATAGAGTCAGCTAGGGGTTCCTTGTCGAAGTCCTCCTCAAATTCGGCTTCCATCCATCCTTGGTCAACCTCATCAAATGCTACGTCTCGTCCCCTTGGTTATTGGTTTTGGTCAATGGATCCCTTATAGGGTTCTTTCCCATATCTAAAGGGTTGAGGTAGGGAAACCCCCTATCCTTGATCTTGTTCATCATACTAGCCGAAGCCCTTGGATGAACCATAACGAGTGCAACCAGAAGCGAGCTCATCTCAGGGATCATATCGGCTTCAGAATTGGCCTTGATTTTCCACCAGCAGTTCATGGATGATACCATATTTGCCACCTCCACCTCTGTGGCCTAAGCCAAGATCATCAAACAGATTCTCAAACTATACAAGAGTGTAGTTGGGCAGAAGATAAACCTATTAAAGAGCAAAATCTACTTTATCCACACTCCCCAAGCAAGACAAGCCAAGATAGCCCGGATCTTGGGATACATCCTGGATGCCCTCCCCACCACCTATCTCGGGCTACCTCTATTTTTTGGTTTCTCCTCCAAAGACCTATGGATTAATGTGGTTGAGAGAATCCAGAAGAAGCTGACATCCTGGAAAGGGCACCTTCTCTCCTAGGCTGCCAAAGTCACCCTCACGTTCGCTTACCTCTAGAGCATCCCAATGTATTTCATGTTGGTCTTCAGAATATAAGCCTCTATCAGCTCCCGTATAGAACATATCTAGAAGCAGTTTCTTTGGTATGGGAGTGAAGAAAAGAAAATGATCCCGCTAGTCTCCTAGCCCCTAGTTTGTCGGTCCAAGAGCGAAGGCGAGATCGGCCTCAGACGAGTATCCCAAATGAACACTGCCCTCTTGGCCAAACATGCTTGGAAAGTTTTCATCAAATTCTAGGTCGAGTGGGTTCGTATAGTGAGAAGGAAATACCTCTAGCACCACCCTTTCCTCGGTGACCACCAACCCCGATATGGGTCTACCTTTTGGAGATCCCTAGCCCATACTAAAGACCTCATCCACATGGGATCCAGGTGGATCCTCGATGACAGGAGCAAGATAGATTTTTGGGATGATAAGTGGATCCGGGGTGAGGCCCTGCAAGAGGACAAAGTTCTTGTGGCCCTCAAGCCCTAGTTGGAAGCCTCCAAAGGTCCCAAGGTGGCCAATTACATTACCAAGGCTCAAGGAAATTTGGGCTGGTGTCCCATCGAAGATGTTCGGTTACCCCTCCAGGCAACCAACCTCTTTGCCCTTCTTAGTTTAGCTATCATTCCTTCAGGCAAGGTTGAGGATAGATGCATCTGGCATGACACCAACAGTGGCTCATTTTCAGTTAAGTTCACATAATCTCTCCAAAAGGAGCCCCAAGAGGCTCGCTTCCCAGTCAAGCAAGTCTAGACCAAAAAACTAATCCCCAAAATTAGTTTCTTTACTTGGATGACCATACAAAACAAAATCCTCACCATCAAAAATCTAGCAAAGAAAGGATTCCCTGTCCCAAATCGATGTTACCTCTGCTGCTCTGATTGGGAGTCGACAAACCACTTGTTTCTAAATTACTCCTTCTCCTCTGCTACCCTGGGACACCTCCATCCCTTATACATCCAGTGGGTCCCTCCCAATTCCATCCTCGATCTCTTCATCCAATGGCCCAACCTCTTCTTCCACACCACCCTCCATTCCCTTTGGGCCTTCTACCTTACCCACCTGATATGGCAGCTCTAGCTGGACCACAACAATAGAGTTTTCTCCTCCCAACCCAGAGATCCCCTTACGATTACAATCAAAGCCCTGGATTCCACCTTAGAGAACATCCATATCCTCCCTCCCTGTTCCCCCCCTGAAGATGAGTGAGCTCACCCTCCTCGTATCTCTTGGGCTGGTGCATCCCCCAGACCCTCTCCCCCTCCCCAATCCCATATCTAGAGTTAGATGGTTGGCCCTCCCTCTTGAGTGGATTAAGCTAAATTTTGACGGGGCTTATAAAGGCAATCCTGGGCCCCTAGGAGCCGATGGGGTCATCCACGATCACAAGGGGAACCTGATCCTCGCCTACACGAAGTTCCTTGGTTCCCAAACCAAAAATTTTATGGAAGCTTCGATGCTCCTTCGTAGATTGGTTATCCTCTAGGAAGACCCCAAAAATGTGATCATCGAAGGAGACTCCCTGAACACCATTAACTTCATGACAAAGAAAGGGGACCCGTCATGGAGAATATTCAACATCATCTAGGAAGCTCGATTAATTCTCCAAAGCTTTCCCCAGTCATCCCTCCGCCACATCTACAAAGAAGGCAATAAGCTGGCGGATACCATGGCCAACTTGGTGGCCTCGTTAGCAAGAATCCAGATTTGGAGAGATGTCTTTCTTGAAGACCTATAAGCTATGACTTACAAAGAAAAATTCTCCTGCCATGATGCATACATCTCTCAAGAATATTCCTAGAGGTGTCTATCCTCGGGCCCCATTGAGTTTATGTTCCAGGCTTCCTCATGTCTCCACGTATCCCTTTGACCCCAAGTTAGGTATTCCCATTGAGCCTGGTCCCGATGGGCCTTCCAGCAGCTACCACCTCAACCCTGCCTTGGCCACCCTTTCAACTCTGAGCAAGGCCCTTAATTACCATGCTAGTCGCATCTCTCTTGCCAAGATTTATCCCGTACTAGCCCAGCTCACATATCCCAGCTATCCAATTATTTCTCTCCTCCATTGTGAAGAGATGACTCTCCCATGCCTGGTGTCGAGCTAGCCTTTTCTCTGCATGCCACCTCACCATCCACTTCCCAAGAGGCTTGCCACCCAATATTTTATGCCCATCATTTGTCGTGCCATCCATCCAAATCCCAACCCCCACCACCTTTCAAATGTACCTCCTATTTACATCATCGAGTCCTGGTGCTTGTGGAAAATCCGTGATATTTCGCCTCCCCTAAGGCCTTTATTTCCCTTCTGGATTAAGCCTACCTCACTTCACCACCCCTATCCCTGCCCCATCGTTGGTTGTTTTTCTAGCTCTTGACTCTAGATTTGTCTTCCTAGCTCTCTATGTGTGCTGCTCCCCATCCCTTCCCCAATGAAAAATATTTATGTTGAGCCAACCACTTTGTATCTCAGTAACACTACCTTGATCTTCATGGAAGCTAAATCCCTCACCCCTTCCTCTACAAGTTTGCTGACCCTGATCATGAATGGCGAGGTGGTGGTCAAAGGTGTTAATTTTAGAGTCACCAAGGAGCTGATGTTCAAAGTCACTAGGCTCTACCAAGAGAAAAAATGGAAATTTATCAGATGTAACAAGCACAACTGGGAGGAAGAGCTTAATCAGTTTCCAAACCAAGCCAAAGGTTTTGGATGGGACAAATTGATTCTCCTCAGATCTGCCTTACCCAAACCCTACAATGAGGTTATTGTCCCCATCATGCAATTCATCACCTGCAATGACCCCGAGAAACCCCTCTGTATTTTCCACCTAATATTTGTGAACCACCTTCGAGAGTCCACCCAACTTTGCACTCCTAGATATCTTTTGTACTCACTCACGATTGCTATTAATAAGGCCCAAAAAACCAAGATCAATCCCATTCACCAAGGGCTCCTGGCTATCCTCTACCGCCATGTTTTGGCTAATCACCCCTCTACCTAGGATATTCCCCCCTCTCAGCAAACCCCCCCGGCTCCCCTACATCCTCAAATGACCTCTCCAAGGATAGATATGGCAACTTCGATAGGCTTGACCAGAAACCTCCTCCCAATAGTGGTATTCGTAATCCTACTAGGAAGAGGAGGGTGCCTTCGAGCTCCCCTCCCCTGGTGGCCCTAGTGGCCTCGACGGTCCCAGCATCCCTAGCGATCCTGGCACTTAGAGCGGTCCCAGCATCCCCGACGGTCCCACTACCCCCAATAGTGGCATAGTGTCTGCGCACCTCAAAAATATGAAGAAAGAGAGGAAGGGTTCCTCAAAGGTCATTTTTTATTCTGAGAGCGGCCTCGAAGGCTTCCCCACCAAGCTTCTTTTGGATATGGCAATTAACTCCATGACCTCAGTGGCAAACATTGCGTCCTCCTTAGTTCACATTTTCAAGTAGCTTCGATGTAGGCTGGGATCAGGGTCCGACATGGACGATAATTAATGTTAGTGGCATCCGATCTAGTCCATCCCCTATTCCAAGGGTTTTTGTTTTTTGATCTCAACAGTGGGTTTTTGGGTTATGGTTTGTCTCCTCCACAGTGTTCTACCCTGGTTCAGGGATATCATGTTGTAATGTTTTGTCCGGGATCCCGATCCCCTAGCCACTCTAAAAGGGCTTTTTATTCCTGGTTTATGCATAGAATTTTTATGTTCTGGTTTAGATTCAAAGCTTCATCTTCCACGACAGTGCTTCGACATATATTGTAATAAGGTTTTTGGATCCTTTGAAAAAACTTGTTCTGTATATAAAATTCTACTTATCAATTTTTTTTGCAGAAGCAGACTAAGTAGAGCGCACAAAATATTGCAGAATGGAGTAGTGGTACCCAACAACATAAATATTATAACACACGAAGAATTTTGAGCTATATTTGGACTTAAAGGTTGAAGGAGTAAAGAGCACCGATAACCAGAATATAATGCATGATTCCCAATGAAATTTGGGATGTTGCATATAGAAAAAAGTAGCAGGTTGATAAAGGTAACCTATACAACTTAATGATTTATTTGGTGGAGATTATTTGATTAAATTATAATTAGAAAGTATTTATTAAGAGAATAGTCTTTTTTCTTTTCTTTTTTGAGAAAGGGAGATTAATTAAGGAAGGTATAAGGAGAAATTAATATTTGAAGAAGAATAATTGATGGGAGTTATAAGAAGAATTTAATATATTAAAGTAATAAATATTTGAGAAAATTATTATTAAAATATTTGGAGAATATTAAAAAGGAAATAAATTTATTGTGAATAATTATTTGAAGAAAGAATATTGTCCAAAGAGACAGGAAAAATAAATTGAAGAAGAAATATTATATTAAAATTTAAGATTGAAGATTGAAGAAGAATATTAAGAAGTGAAATTATTTGGAGGAAGAATATTATATTGAAGAAATAATTTGAGATATTTGAAGGTGAAGAAATTTATTGTGAAGAAATTAATTGAAGGAATATTAAATTGAAAAAAAAGAAGAAATTAAAGATTGAATTGAATTGAAGAAGATAATTGAAATTCAAGAAAGAGATTGTATTTGATTATTAAAAAATGAATTAATTTGAAGATTGAAGAAAAATATTTGAGAAGAAATAATTATTGGAAAAAATATTAAATTTGGAGATAAAGGTATTTCAATAACAAAGAAATAAATTAAAATTGAAGAAAATTGAAGAAAGGAAAGAGAAGAGAATTATATTGAGAAGAAAAATATTTAATTTTTGGGAGTAATAAGGAATTCTACAACAAAGTAAATTAATTGAATTTGAAGAAAAAATTGTGTAAAAGGATTGCAAAATTATTTGATTTAAAGAGAAGTCATATTATCGAAGTAAAAAGCAATATATTGAAAATCTTGAAGATTGATCAAAAGAAATTACTTGAAGGCTATAAGAAACACATCATGACAATTGTGAAAAGAAAGAAAATAAAAATTCAATATGCATCACGAGAGGACAATACAATTAAATAAAAAGTCTTAAAAAATCTCTTACAATCTATCTTTCAAGAAACTACTAAAGATGAAAAATGTGCCAACATAATTAATGGGACACTTACATTTCATTCACAAAGAAGCTAAAAATAGAGTTTTTTAATACTTCAACACTACATACATGGTCTTCTCAAGGATGCTAATGATTGTTACATGTTAGTATATGGAAAATAGCATACAAGGCAATAGTTACTCTAAATGTTCTTAAGATAAAAAGACAAGGAAAATTTAAAAATTTGAAGAACAAGCCTATGATGAAAGATGCATGTTGTGACACTAATGATATTTATCAAAAGGAAAATGAGAATTGTGATTTATATCCCTTAAAGACCTATAAAAATTTGTTAAAGAAACGAAAAAAGGAAATAACATTCACAGTATGAACATGTGTAAGCATTACAACAGATATGGACACAAGGTAGAAAAATGTTGGGATCTTCATCATTGTAAAAATTGTGGAGGTAATAATCATTCTCAAAGATATTGTTGGCACAAAGGGAATAATAATATAAATCATGGATGGAAAAGTGTAAAAGGAATATTGATGATAGCACTAGATGGACTTCTCTAGAAAATTATTTCCAAGGCAATTCTAGAAGTGGTTAGAGTCATTACCAATACCAAAGTTAGAGCAAAAAGACCAAGACCAAAATAAAGGACTGAAATCACATGAAGGTAATAGACCTTCATACCAAATAATGTAATAGGAGAGGGTGTTGGAGGTATTACATTATTTGGTACCTTGCAAGATTAATGCAAGGACCATGTAAATAATTTAGTCTAGAGTGTGTTTAATATTTGAGTATATAGTAGGTGTCATGTAAATAAGTATGGAGTTATGTAAGTGAGGTGTCATGTTAGTAAGTGTGAGTTATGTAAGTAAGGTGTCATGTTAATAAGTGTGGATTTATGAGTTGTGTAAGAGTTTTTCATTTAGAAATGTGCAATCATGAGAGTCTTTGTCCTTATGTGGATATGTGAAGAGTTAGATCTCTTGCGAGTGTGAGGAGATAAAAAGTTTATATAAGCATAAAATTCAAGAGTCTTTTGAATATGATGTTGGAAATTTGAGTTATTTTATGTTTTCAATGATGTCACATGAATCATTGATGTCATATGGATCACATTGAGTTTTGGTGGGCAAATGATATTTTGGAAAGCATAGATAAAATCAGGGTTTTTGTGAAACCAAGGTAGGAAAAATAAAAGGTTTTATTTAAAACCATGGATGGTAGATTTGAAATGGGTTTTTCTTAAAACCCAGGTTGGTCTTTCGTTTTGTCGAAAAAGGTACCCCGGTGATGGAGATATTTAATTTTAAATATTTAGTTTAAATTTTAATTATTTAAAATTTTAATTTTAATTTTAAAATTAAAATTAAAGTTAGCGTCGATGTCTAAAGAAAGAGGGAAAATCAATAATGCGTCGACGTCATAGAAAATGAGGAGAAGACTATATAAAGGGGGATCCTAAGGTTCATTTGAAATTAATTCTTACTGGTGTTAATCGTTGGCTAGCATCCGAAGAGAACTCAAATGAAAATCATTTTAAAAATGGAGACAACGAATAAATACAAGGTTGGTCGAAAGCCCAAGACATTATGGGTAGAGTGGCGCATTGGCAATTGGCTTTTTGTTAAGGTGTGTGGTAGTGCTTTACGTCAAGGTTCGAATCTCCTTGACTACATTCGAAGGCATTGGAAGGAAAGTGCTCGAAGCACTTTTGGTTTGCGTGGAAGGGAGGAAGGACTTAAGGCATGTCATGCCTTTTCCTTTCGAATGAGCGACTAGCTCATGTGGCAACCTTAGCCATGACTAAGGCATTCACGGTGTGAGCAAGTTGGGGGTTCGAATCCCCTTGAGGAGGTAATTACGTTTTGCTCTAATTAATTTCGTTGATGCCCTAGGATAGGAGTTATAAGGTGGTTAAGGAATAATTAAATTTTTTAATTAAAATTTATTTTTATAAGGGTTGTGATTATTATTTCAGAGGTGGATGAGTTGTTGATTTATTTTGATATTCATGAAATTGAAAAATTAAGATTTAGGAGAAATAAGGAGTTGTTATAAAATATTTTTGAGAGCCTTGTTGATTATTATTTTTGATAAGGGTTTTTATTAAAAATGACTTTGGTGGATGTGTTTATTAAGTTGGAGTAAAAAGGTGTAAATTGAGTTATGCTTATCTTATGATTATTATTTGAAGTCCACTAACCCTTATTGAGATTGGAAAAGAAAGTTGTGTTTAGTGTGGCAGATTTTGTGGACAACTTCTTGGCATAAAAAAGGTATGGGCACATTCTCCTATTGATTGTTTATGGTGGTTGATTTCTGAAATATCATTGGAGTGAAAAGGATTGATTGTGGTTTCCTTTTCGAAAGTGGTTGGTTGAATGCTTCAAGGTTTTTTGGTTTGAGATTTGTGTTTAAACCTTGTTTTATAAGCATAGTTGTTGAAGCCCATTGGTTGTGAAAAGACTTGAAAATAACATGAGTATCATTGTTATGTGAGATTTATGGTTGAGCATTGTTGGAAACATTTGAGTTGGTTGATACATGCTTGGACTAGGGTGTTTGTGAGAAAGAGTAGTCCCTTGTGGTGATTGGTTGAGTTGAGTTGATTGAGCCTAGTCAAGTGATTGTGTGAGGTGATTGGTCAAGTTCCATGAAACAAACTATTCCATAATTTTGATTTGAGTTGAGAGTGAGATTAGAACATATTGAGTCTCTAACAATTCTCTTTATGCTTCTATGATTTGACTTGAGTTGAGTTGAGATTGATTTGAGTTGAGTTGAGTTGAGAGTGATATTAGAACATATTGAGTCTCTAACAATTCTCTTTATGCTTCTATGAGTTGACTTGAGTTGAGTTGAGATTGATTTGAGTTGAGTTGAGTTGAAGATTGAGCTTAGAACATATTGAGTCTCTAACAATTCTCTTTATTCTTCTATGAGTTGATTTGAGTTGAGTTGAGTTGAGATCATTTTGGATCATTGTTGTCATCCATTGAAGAGTACATTGCCATTCATTGTTGAGTTCATCTTTGAGATTTACATTGATAGATTTGTGGATGAGATTTGAGTGCTACTTGAGCATGATTGATTGAGCCTTTGAGAAGGCCTTTGTGGATAGTTTTGGGACACCATTTGTGGACAGTTTTGGGACAACTTTATGGACAATTTTGGGACAGCCTTTATGGACATTTTTGGGACAGCTTTGTGGACAATTTTGGGACAGATTTGTGGACACTTTTGGGACATATTTGTGGAAAGATTTGAGCAAGTTCTTGGTGAGCTTTCTAGAGCAGATTTGGGCAAGTTCTTGGTGAGCTTGCTAGAGTAGATTTGAACAAGTTCTTGGTGAGATTTTTGGAGCAGATTTTGGGAAAGTTATTGGTGAGCTTGCTAGAGCATATTTGGACAAGTTCTTGGTGAGCTTGTTGGAGCAGATTTGGACAAGTTCTGTGTGAGCTTGTTATTTAGTTTTGGACAAGTTCTATGTGAGCTTGTTATTCAGTTTTTGACAAGTTATGTGTGAGCTTGTTATTCAGATTTGGACAAGTTATGTGTGAACTTGTTAGTCAATTTTGGACAAGTTCTGTGTGAGATTGTTATTCAGATTTGGACAAGTTCTGTGTGAACTTGTTATTGCCTAGCTTTGAGTAGATCAAAGAAAACATTGTATTGGATAAGGATCCTTATTTCTGTGTGAAGTATTATAAGGAGAATATCTGGTGGAGTACCCCAAATTTGGGGAACAATGTTAAATCTTGTGTCTCAATTGTGTGTGGTGACTTGTTATCTTGATTACTACTGCTATCTGAGTTATTAATGCACACTGCTATATTTGGTTATTACAATTAAGGACATTAATTGATATTGATTTGGAAAGAAATTAAAAAGTGGTCTTATACTATTCACCCCCCCTCTCAGTATAAGCTTGTGTTCTTCATATGAAGTGTCTCATGTACGTATGTATAGAAGATAAAGCTTTGTAATAGATTATTGAAGAATAAGCATTGCATTACATTACATTTCTTAAAGTAGATATTTTATCAATAATATTCACTCAATTATTGTAAATTATTTTTTTGGTAGGTAAAATATTTTAATTAATTTTCGGGTTGAAGGGACCCAATCCCTATTACAAAAGGCATTCAGAATGCCAATAGTACAAAATTTGAAACATCCTAGAGCCACAGGGATGAACATGAAGATGACCAACAACCTGTAAAGGCTTTAAACAAACTACCTCCAAGAACTGAACAAGAAGATTAAAACAAGCATACATACTTAAATCCATGACCAGGGGAAACAACATCACCACATAATTCAAAATTTCATGAGAAAACCATCTGCCAACTACCCTACTCTCAGAACTACTGGGAATCATCTTCATCCTCCTGTTTAACAGTATTGTTCTAGCTCTTTGCAAGGAAAGCATTGAGGGCAGTCGGGAGTTCATGAAGCTCCTTGATGGTGTGCGAAAAGATGATGCACGCCTCCTTGACCATGTTGGCTGCTACCGTGAGTTGCTCCACCGCACTGGAAATGTGATCGATGGTCTTGGTTCGAAGCGCATCACCAACATTATACCTATCATCTTCCTCGTCATCCAAAATGACCTCGGGTGTGGGCTGGGATCCGTCAGCACCTTTCCTTTTTAGACATCATGAGCTTCTATGAGGAGAAGGTCGAACAACCTTCCTTTTGCTCCTCAAGGGTCTACTTCTGACTTCAGTAGCATGGGACTCCATTGGGACTGAATCCTTGGGCTTTGACGGTGGACCTTCCTCATCCTTGTTGCTGGCCTGATTGGGATTGATTGAAAAAACTTTTGGGAGACCATCAGAAGGGGTAGAAGACTGTAGGGGCACTTCAGCAGAGGGGCTATTGGAGAGGGGAACAACACCAGAGGGCTCAATTGGGGGATTTGGATCATGGGAATTAGGACCAGAAGCCAGCTCAGGAGAGGACACAGTAATCTAAGGAGACACAGAAGGTCCGACAGCAGGTTGGGACAAGAGAGCATGTTTATAAATAATGAGGAATAAACCTTGGTGTGAAGGATACTTGGATGTTTTCTTATCCCTATAGTTTTCTATGGTAAGGCTCATGGACCAAAATAGGAAGTCAGGAATGCTAATAGGCTTGATGTCTCGTAGATGATTAATGAAGGCGAGGTGGAAGGATCAGAGGGGACTGTTAACATTGTCCACAATGATATATTGCATAATGGGGATAATAACAAAGTCCCAGGGATGAGGGAGAGAGGAGCGGACAACTCCCCCCTTGACCCAGGTCAAATCCTTACCTTTTTTAGGAAAGTTGTCTATTTCTTCTTTGAGGTTATGTCGGTCCCATCTCACCGCCCTGCCCTTGGAAGACAACCCAAAATTTTTAGCCAGAAGATGGATATTTACCTCAATTTGGATCCCTCGAATCTGAACCACACCGTCATTCCATGAACTGACAAACTCGCTAGTGACTCCATCATCAATACCACCAAAGAGCTTGAAGAAGGGAATGAATCCCTTGGCTCCAAGTAAGGCATCAACAACAAGGTCGAGCTACAACTCAGAAGGCTCGAGAATGGCCATAATATCAAACAAATGATAGCAATAAAAGAACCAACATAGAGACACAATGGAAAGGATGCCAAACAACAAATGAACATGACCCAGAAGGTGGTGGATTAAGAAGGTGTGCCAAAGGCCGTAGGAAAAGGGATTACAAGACAGGAGGCACTTTCCGATGCATTTTGGAAATCCAACCATAGGACAATGACACTGGAACACATCAGCTAGGGCACAAGAAAGGGAAATGATGTGAAAAATGATGAGGAAATGAGGGATGATAGGGTTGAAGGGGTCGGCTAAGCAGGCGGTGCGATTGGCATAAATGGCAAACAGGTGACGGAGTTGGAAAAGCTGAAAGGTGGACTTAGTGAGATGAGAGAAAAAGTGGTGGATGAAGTGGAGGCATGAGATGTTGGGAAGATGCCAAAAGGACTCAGAAGCTTCTTTGTGTTCTAATAGAACCTCTTGGAAAGAGATACAATCAAAATTTTGAGAGGTAATGATTAAATGGGAAGGTAAACAATTGACCATGGTGTTAATGGGAACACCCATGGTGTTGAGGAAAACACCTTTGGAACGACACTTGCTATCATTTGAAATTGTGCTCAACATCATTTTTAGCAGTAGTGATGATGTCTTGAGGGAATGAATCTTCCCATACTATGAAATCATTCTGATTGGCTACCCTGTTAGCCAAAAAATCTACAACCACATTGGCCTCTCTAAAAACATGTTGAACTATGTTGATCGAAAGCTGCCTGAGAATAGATTGACTCTCCTGTATAATGTTTTGAATATTCCACCCTGCCTTGGTGTTATTCTTAACATGATTAATCACATTTAGAGAATCCCCTTCAAATATCATTGGGTTAGGTAGTCCTTTGCTGAGATCTAGACTCCTCCAGAGAGCACGAGCTTCAGCATAATTATTAGACTGAACTCCTAGGTTTTCAATGAATGCTCTGATGATCTTGCCCTCATGATCTCGAATGATTCCTCCAACTCCAGCATCTCCGGGATTACCTTTAGATGACCCATCAAAATTTACCTTGAGCCACCCTAGAGGGGGAGGGGTCCACTTGGTGGTGGCCCTGTAGTTGGAATGAATAGGGGGTCTGGAGCACTCAGAAGAGATGCTAAGGGATTTGAACAGGTGGGCTTCCAACCCAAAAGCAGGGGTTTTCAGATAGGGGACCAAATTTACATTCTCAATAGCAAAGCATAAAGCTTTGTTGACCACCACTTCTGGATCCCTAGAATGGTCATTGAAGATTCTGCTATTGCACTCAAGCCAGATTTACCATAGGGTATGATGCAACAATGCTTCCCATAGGAACTTGAGTCTGGGATTACGAAACACTTGGGGCCATTGGGTAAAAAGGTCAACAATTTATTGGGGCTAGACCCACTTGACCTGAAACATATTCAACAGAATTGAGAAAGCACTGTAGGCAAAGGGACACTCGATCAATAGGTGTTGAGTGGATTCCCAAGCTTGTAAACACATATAGCATCTATTAGGCACTATGACACCCCTCTTGATAAGGTTTTCTGTAGTGAGAATTCTATTTTGGAAAGCTAACCATGAGAAGTGAGTGACTTTCAAAATGAGATGTTTGAGCCAAATTCTCTTAACAATAGCTAGGGCAAGTTGATTATGTTGCAGGTCCTGAGGGGAATCAAGCAAGAGGAAAGTAGACTTGATCGAAAATGTACCATCATCACAACATTTCTAGAAGGGTTTATCTTTTTCTTGGGCCATAGGGATGAAGCTTGATCTAAAAATTGCTTGCAATGAGATGATAGCTCTGTCAATATTTGCATCGTTTGTGCTGAAATGTAGTTGCTTCCACTTAGGGTGACCCTGATCTTGCACAATAAAGTCAGCAACTTTCGGTCCAAACTTGTGATCAGTTAGGGGTTTGAGAGCAGTGATTTCTGGGTCATTGATAAGAGGCTCATCCCTGGCCCATGAGTCATGCCAAAAATCAATAGTTTTACCATCTCCGAGCTGCCATATGATTCCTCTTTGAAGCAGGGGTCTGGTTTGAATGATTGAGCACCAAAAGTGAGACCCTATTTGAGGGACTTCTTCATCTCTAAAAGAGTGATGCTGCAAATATTTTCTTTTAACAATTGAGATCTATTCCAAATTTTCGTTAGTAAAAACTTTCCAAGCCTGCTTAGCTAAGAGAGCATGATTCATTTTGTTGATTCTTCGAAACCCAAGCCCACCCTTATCCTTTGGAGAGCATACTTTGTCCCAAGCCACTAAATGGAATTTTTTTTGATTGTCAGCTCCAGCCCATAGGAAATATTTTTGAATTTGTTCAATCATGGTCCCAACTGCTGTAGGGATTTTAAACACTGATAAAAAATAAATAGGTATGCTTTGTAAAACTGACATGACAAGAGTAGCTTTACCTTCCTGAGAGAGAAGGACACCTTTCCACCCTGCAAGTTTCTTATGAAACCTCTCAATAACATTATTCCACATCGTCTTGGCAGGATTCCCCAGAAACATTGGGAGGCCTAGATATGAAGTTGGGAGGGCTGCAATAGAACATCCTAAGATATTTACAATTTTGACTTGGTGGGGCACTGGGGTATTAATGAAATAAATCTTGCTCTTAGTGAAATTGATTTTTTGACCCGCAACTTCTTCATAGAGGTTGAGGATAGATTTGATGACTCTTGCCTCAGAAACTGATGTTGTAGTTGCCAACAGAGTATCATCCACAAATTGTTGGTGAGTTGAAGGTTGGAGATTGGATGCAACTTTGATGCCAAAAATCAAACCCATGGAGCAGGCAACTTTTATGGCTCTTCCAAGGCTCTCAGCTAGGATTATGAAGAGGATGGGGGATAAGGGGTCCCCTTGTCTCAATCCTCTGGTACTTGGAAAGTACCCTACAATAGACCCATTCACTAGCACAGAAAACCAAGAGGTTGAGATGCATTGCATGATCAGATATACCCAGTCATCATGGAAACCAAACTTTTAGAGAACTTTGGATAGAAACTCCCTATTCACTCTATCAAAAGCCTTATTCATGTCAAGTTTTAAAAAGAAAGCAAAATTTTTGGAATTGTGGATTGAGTGAATAAGTTCATGAATGGTTATGACCCCATCCACAATATTTCTACCTTTAATGGAGCTTCCTTGGTAGGGGTCAATCAAGGATGGGAGAATACCTTTTAATCTATTGGCCATAGCTTTTGTTAAGATTTTGTAGATAACATTACAAAGGCTTATGGGATGATAATCAGACAAGGCTTTGGAGTTGGGGCCTTTAGGGATGAGGGCAAGAAAAGTAGAATTAACATCCCTGGGAATGACTCTGGACCTCTGCATTTCTTTGATGGCTTGACAAAGGTCAGGGCCAATGATTTCCCAAAAGGTTTGGAAGAACCTTGGGGAGAATCCATCGAGGCTTGGGGCTTTGTCAGGTTGCATGGAAAAGAGGGCTTGATGGATCTCCTCAGAGCTTAAAGGTCTTAACAGATTGGCATTCATGTTATCAGTAATGATTCTAGGAATGTGTGTGAGGAGGGATTCCATGGCTTGGACAGATTGAGGAGGATAGGAACCTAAGAGGGACTCAAAGTGAAGGACAACTTCATCACAATTTCATGAATATTGGAAGTGAAAGTGCCATCATTTCTTATTAGTCCCTTGATCCTGTTTGCTCCTCTGTGTTTGAGCGTTGAAATGTGGAAAAACTTTGAGTTAGAATCTCCTTCTTTCAACCACAAGTGCCTCAATTTTTGATGCCATAACATCTCTTCCTTCTTCAATATGTTATGGAATTTTGATAGAAGAAGTTTTTCTTCAGCTCTCAGTCTGGCATCCCCTTGACCCTGCTGAAACTAATTTTCAATTATTTGGAGTCTGTCCCTGATGTTCTGCTTGCTTTCAAAGATATTGCCAAAAATTTCTTTATTCCATACCTTCAGTTTGGTTTTTATAGACCGCAACTTCTGAGTAACTTGGCTAGTGAAAGATCCTGGGAAACTCTCTCCCCACCACTCAACAATGCATGCTTTTAAGTCAGGGTGCTGAGTCCACATTGCCTCAAAATAAAAAGGAGTTTTGAAAGGTGGTCTGTTGGCAGTTTCAAAAATTAGGGGACTATGATCAGACCCAATATTTGGTAGGGCTTGCAAACTGGCATCTCCAAACAGAAGTAAAGCATCCTGAGAAAGAAAAAACTGGTCAAGCCTTTCCTGAATGAGATCAAACCCTACCCTTCTGTTGCTCCAAGTAAACTGGGATCCCCTTAGCTGAACATCCATTAGCTCATTTGCATCCACAAAATTGTTGAAGTCCCTCGTGATCCTGGGAGTAATTTCTTTCCCTCCTTTTTTCTTAGAAGGATATAGCGAAGCATTAAAGTCTCCAACAAGGATCCAGGGGATATTTATGAAAGCATCTCACATCTGAGTGAGAGTATTCTAGAGGTTCAGTCTGTCCTAAGGGATATTCGGGGCATAGACATTCGTCAACACCCAAGATTGCCTTGAAATTGAATCATGAAAAAATATATTGGAAATACGCCCTTCACTGGAAATCACTCTTCCTTCCACCTTGGATGGATCCCAAAGGCAAAGGAGTCCACCAGATGTTCCAGAGGTAGGGCTGAAAGAAAATTCACATTTTTTCCATATGATTTTGGCAACTTTAGGTGAGGACTGCATGCCTAATTTGGTCTCTTGCATTATAAAAATTGTAGGATTTGACTCCTTTCGCATTGAAGCAACAAGTCTCTGTTTCGCTGCTCCATTTAACCCTCTCGCATTCTAGGAGAGGATTCTCATTTGGAACTCTTGGAGGGTTTTCTACCTCCTTTGCCTTGCTACGCAGGAGGTTTGGGTCTCTTTGATTCTTCTCTGTTGGAAATTCCCAGTTCCTGAAAGAGAGTTCTTTGGGTGTCGTTGGCTATGTCTTCTGCTATATCTCTGTTTCTTTGCTCAGCAATAGAGGGTCTACCTTTCTTTTTATCACTTCCAACATCAATTAAGGATTTTTTAAAACTCCTGGTCTGTTTAGGACTCCAGGCTTTAGGAGAATCATGAGACATCTCAGGGCTAGCAACCTCATCTCCATGGGGATCGGGTGGGGGATGAGAAGGGCCAGACCTATTGGGGGATGGGGAGTTAGGTGGGGGATTAGATGGTGGCGGTGGGGGATTGGATGGTGGGGGCTGGGGAACATCCACCATGGCCGATGGGGATTTTGGATGCGAATCAGAGGAAGGGTGAGGAGGTTGTAGGGGAGGGTTTGCCTTCACGGGTGATTGTTCAGGGTGATTTAATCTAGGGAATTCCTCTTTGAGAATCTCCTCATTATCATCATTTGCATTGAGATTTAAATTGTTGAATAAACTAAACCTATTAGAAAAAGCAAAAAGGGAACTTGCCTTATTCTTGTCACCATTTGGAGATGGGGGAGCAGGTTGCTTTCCTTTGGGGTCATAATGTGGATCAACTTTTTCCTTCATTCTTTGCATCTCTCCTTTAGGTGGACGTTGTGTCTCCGTGTAATCATTCTGGGTAAGCCTCAGTTTTGGACACTAGTTTCGAAGGTGCCCCTAGGAGAGGCACTCATTGCAAAGGAGGATTTATTCTCATACTCCACCAATTGGCATCTATGGTATGACCCATAAATCAAGTTCACATGGGTCAAAATCTAGGACTCCAAGTTTACATTAACATAGATACGAGCCTGCTTCATCCTTGATCGAGCATACATAGTAGGATCAATAGTGATAAGCTCCCCAATAGAATGGGCAATCCCTTGCATAACATATTCATGCCAAAAATGAGAGGTTAAAATTGAAATACGGGCCCATATGGGAGTAAAGTTGAAGCTCTAGATTTTTGGATCGAAATCCATACCCCATTTACGAAGGAATAGGCTTCTTCTCCCAAAGAACCAGGGGCCACCAGATAGAATGTGGTCCGCATCCTCTTGAGTATTGAGTCGAATCATGAAGAAGCCTCTTGACATAGCAACAAGCTCTAGATAGCCTCTAGTTTTCCATTTCACAGCCACCCATCACCTGATAGCTTCCATATCAGGTTTGTCCCTACAAATTTCTCGACTAGGAAAAAGGAATCTAAGGAAATGTACCTGGATATGAATTCTTTCGGTAAGATTACATCACATCCATTTGAAAAAAAGTGTGTGATGCATTTTAGGAGGGTTTAGGACATCCCCTTACTATTTTCACAAATGAGATTGCTTGGGATTTCATGTTTTCTATAGAAGTTTTATCTAGGGGTTTTTTCCCCCAAAAGCATCAGTTCCATATTCTGAAACCACAAAGTTAGACTTAACTGGGGCCCTATTCCCATATCCTTGGTTTCCCATTCTATTCTTAGTCCCACTTCCATGCACGCCTGTTCCGTTCCTTACTCCCGTGCTGCAGATTCCCTGTTTCCTGCTCAACAAAAACTCAAAATTTGAGGTTTCGCTCGCCATCGCTCTTTTCACTCCCACTCTTGCCTCCTATATTTCTAGTTATTGTAAATTTTTATTATGCATTGAATGTATGAATTTGTGAGAATATCTTGTCTTGAGTTACTTTGAGATCCTAGAAGAATATTGGTTTTCTAGCAGTACTTATCTAAAAAAATATTCTCTTTTTATTTGTAAATTTTACACAACAAATTCAAAATATAACTTGGTCATTATATTTTTTAGGGATTAATAAAATTAGGTTCAAGTAGAATGCACATGTGATAGTTATTTCAAGTCTACCCTTCGAGGTATTCCAACACATTTGAATGGAAAACCAAATGAAGTACCTCTAAATGTCAATATATAACTTTATACAACTTTCTAGTAAACCAAATAATACAAGTCAACCAATTTCTCATACATGCAAATAGGAGTGGTTGTGCCATATGTGTTCCTTTGTCATTTCATTCTACCATTGTATTTATTTCATTTTTAAGATACTCCCAAACTTGCATGGAGGAAAAAAAGCAATAAAATCCCATCATAATAGGATCAAACTATAAACTTCACTATCTCTTCCATGACCAACATCCAAGCTAACCCCTAACATTTTTTGGTATAGTTTGATGTGGAGTATTAAAGACATATTTTAGTAAATCAAATTTAAAAGGAATATAATGACAATCATTTGTATCCTATAACCCTCAAAATATAGTTTCTCACATCTTATGGAGAAATAAAGAGATAAAACAATCATTTTATTCTCCAAAAATCATAATATAGTTTCTCTTTAGAAAAAAGGACTTATCCACTAAAAGAAGCCAAAATAACACATATCTATGTTTGCATGAATATCCATTTCCCTAAATTCACTCATGAAGGTTTTTATTGGATTTTTTCCTAAGAATATTATGGTTCACACTAGGAATTCATGTTTATCTTTAACCACTAATGACAAATACATGCAAGAAAAAATCATGAAAACAAGGCTAGGGTTAAGGTATTTTTCAATATCAAACTCCATCCATTCTGGGAAAGACAAGCTAAAATTAAAAGTGACCCCATATCAAAATTATTACTAGAGTAATAGAAATATCCACCCTTTTCTTTTTAATTTTGTTTTTACATATTCAAGTAAAGTAAAAAGGAAAACCATGGCCTATTGTAACACCACTGATCTTTGATGGGTCTCTGCACTTACCTCCTTTCTCTTCTTGTTATGTGTTTTTCCATTGCCTTCAAGGGCACAAGGGCATACATAAAACTCTCTATATGTATACCAAAAAAATTAGACTACTCCCTTACAAAATGCATGTAAGAGCATTTTGGAAACCCCTGGTGAATTTCACAAGGACCCTTAGGCTTTCCCTTTTAGATTTTTTTCACCCAAGAGGAAGGTCAAAGAAGCTACAACTCGCTCAAACCCTAATTATCAGTAACCAAGTTCTAGATAAGAGAACCAAAAGGAGGAAAAATTAGCAGGTTGAAAAAAGAACCTTTATATAGATTAAGCCAAATAAGGTTTCCTTCAAACCCTAAATGAAGGTACCTAAAACAAAAAAATAAGGTTTTTCCTTATTTAAAAAAAAAAAAAGGTTATACTATGCCATGTTTAACAATGACTTAAGTTATCAAGGACCCCATACTAACATGAGACCTTCCATTTAACATTAATAAAAGGAAGTAAGATCACAATATTAAGTTAACCTTAAACGACATAAATTACCTCTAAGGAGAGAAATTTTATTTTTCCACAGTAGCCTATGCATTATTTTCATAAAGCATGTAGAGTCATGAATATAGAATAAAGTTTAAGGTATAATTCATGTGTGCAATAAACCCATGATGGATACCATAGTGGTAAGTCCTTGGATTTTCATCCAAGAGACCCAAGTTCAAACCCCGATACAAGGGGACCAGGACCCCTCATAAAAACTCGTGTAAACTCATATTTTAAAGTTTTAAGATTACTATAGTGGTAAGGGCTTCGGCCTCTTTTTGGGTAAGTCCAAGGTTCAAATCCCACTCAGTACGAGAGTACCGGGACCCCTCATAAGAACCTACATTTTTTTAACTCAAATTTAAGTTGTAAGCTTACTATAGTGGTAAGGGCTTTGGCCTCTCTTTGAGAGGTCCAACATTCAAACCCCACTCAATATGAAGGGATTGGGACCCCTCATAAAAACCCATGTAAAGTCATTGAAAAAATTATATGTGCAATAAATTTCTCTCTGCTCTAATCATTGCTAAATATTTATCGCCCTCTTCCTTATGATACCTTCCCTTGCCTTATTCCATGAAGGGTGACCTATTTTTTTTTTAATATTTTTATGAGGGGTCTTGATCCCCTTGTATTGATGAAGGGTGACCTACTAACACTCGCAAAATTAACAATAAATTACTTAATTTTAGTCATAGTATATTTTTTTATTCGGGTAAATACATGGTTTTTTAAAAAGGGACAGTACCTTTTCTCAAATGGGGGTACATCAAGGGCCACCCTCCACGTCATTCAAACTAGGGTCTCCTAGATGAAATCCCAAAGATATACCAATTTGGTGTCTCAATAGGGATATTTTAGTCATAATATTAATACACAAATTTAATATACATGTTGAAACATAGATTCCACATCATTCATTTAATCAAATTGCTAAAAACAAATTATTTTTTAAGAGCAACAAGTTTTGTTATGTGACATACTTCCCTTTGGAAAAAATTATCATCCTAGTGTATAGAAACAACATGCATTCAAACATCCTAATTTTAAGAATATTTGAAACTAGCGACTCCTATTGTCAATGTTGATATAGTTACATACTAACAGAAAAAGTTTCAAATAAAAAGTTATTGAAATTCCTCAGTATTTTTCTTGTTGAGATATATTACATTATTTGGTATATGGCAATGTATCCCCATGGTACCTTCATGGTAAAATTGTAAATATGTAATAGATTAGGGTTGAAGTTTAGACTATGATTTATATTTTTCTTATTATGTAAGTATTAATGTGCAGGAAATGCACAAGTGTCATGTAAGCTAGAGTGCAAGTGTAGGTTGAGATAATGTGCACAAGTGTCTTGTATGTAAGAGTGCAAATATGTAATGTGAGGATGTGCACAAGTGTCTTGTATGTAAGAGTGCAAATATGTAATGTGAGGATGTGCACAAGTGTCCTAGATTAGGAGTGCATGTAGAAGTGTAATAGTAATGTGTGCAAGTGTTGTAAAGTCAAGTGTCCATAAAGTATGCAAGTGGAAAGTTGATAAGCCAAGAGTCATGAGACTTGACATATGGAGAGCAATAGTCAAGTACTTGAAGATTCATATTACTATGGTTATATTATGGAGGTTGCATAAGAAATTAAAAAATCAAGAAAATTCATATCTCATTATCTAATTATAAGAGGAAAAGGAGTAATAAAGTTTGAGCAATTAATACTGTAACTTTTCTTTATGCATAGTTCATGAAATATTCATGAATGTTATTTTATTTATTATATAATCCTTGATATACATATTAATTTTCTCATATTTTTCTACTTATTATTATCATTATTTTGACCTTTAATATTGTGGCTATTTTATATTGGGACTTGTGTGATATTGTGAGCCTGTGATATTTTGTGATAGTAAGGCTTAAAAATCCAACAATGGTATCAAAGCTACCACCTGACTCTATCCAATTTTATAGAGTTATTTATTAGCCACCATTATTAATTAGATTTGTCCATTTTTGATAAATTTAATTTAGAGTTTGTCCACTTTAAAGGTAGTGAAGACTTGGACTCTATTTTTAAAGGTCTTATTGAGTAGAACAGGCTAGGGTCTTTCCACTTGGTTGAAGGAAAACCAGTGAAGACTAGGACTCAAATATATTGAAGATAAGGGCCAACTTAAAAGATAAATTGGACATTTATAGATAGAGAGAACCAACCTATAAGGAAGTTGGTCATTCAGGGATAGAGGCACCCTGACAATGAATTTGAATTTTGAAGTTTGAAGTCTAAAGGATTTATAGATTAGAGTTTGAGGCAGAATCAACTCATAAGATAGTTGATCATTCAGGGACATTTAGTACCACCCTAACATTCATATTGGGTTCTCTAATAAGGAGGAGAATCATATTGGATTCTCAGGTGTGACCTAAGACATTGAAGACTTTAGATATCATATTGATAGAAAGTGCAACAGAGATTAAGCTATAGAAGTTTGAGAAGATGTATACATAATATAAAGAAGAATTTTAGCTTCTAAGTGTAGATAAAATAGAAGAAAAATAAATTTTAAGTTGCAATAGATTGATAAATATTCAAAGCTTCCTAATAATAGAGAATAAAAGAAGCAGATAAGAAAGCAGCAAAGAAAGAGAAGAAGAATCGGGTCAAATTGACCTTAACATATTTCAATAAAAATCATAATTTTTAGAAAGCAAAAAAGAGGGAAGTATCTTCCATTAATACATTTAAGAACTAGGTTTATTGAATATATCTTTATATCATTTAAATCTTGGTCGTGGATCATTTTTTGAAGTAGGTTCTTCAAGGTAGACACTTTTGTAACAAAATAGAAAAGGAAATGCATAAGAGGTCTATATAGTAAAGGAAAATAAAGAGGTCCATATAGAAAATGAAGAGGCCAATATAGAATTGGCTCAAGAAGCCAAGAAAAGGAAAGAGATCCATTTCATTGAATAACAGGCCCATTCAAGAAACTCAAAAAAATAGCTGAAGAGAGGCCTATTCAGCCAACTCAAGAAGAAGATAGCGAAGGATTAGTCATTCGGCTATATAGCAGAGAAATTGGTCATTCGTCCAATTCAAGAAAGCAACACAACATAAAGCATAAGAAAAGTATATTGCATTCAAAAAGTAAAGCAAAGAAAAAAAAATTAAGAGTTGCTTTCTTATGTAGAAGTGCCATATAAGATTAAACAAAGCTTCTAGCCAAACAACCAATTCCATTAAGAGCTACTAGCATCATCCAAATGAGAGCATGGTGACCAATGAATCTATAACAACAAAGTATACTAGCTTAAATACCATAATATAGAAGTAGCACAATAATATTAGTGAAGGAGGCTAAGGAAGGTGAAGGATAATGGAGTCTAACTATGAACCATTGTCTAAAGAAAGAAGCAAAGCTTCCAACATCTAAGGGAAGAAGTAAAGCTTCCAACATCTAAGGGAAGAAGTAAGGTTTCCAACATCTAAGGAAAGAAGCAAGGCTTCTAGCATCTAAGGAAATAAGGAAGGCTTCTGGCATCTAAGGAAAGAATCAAGGCTTCTAGGGCCTAAGGAATAAGTATAGCTTCCAACATCGAAGGACAAAAGAAACACACCAATAAAGCATCCAACATTGTAGGAAGACAAAGCATCTAGCATTGAAGCGTATACACCTGAGTGAGGAAGAGAGAAGTCTAACTATGAAGACAAGCATATCAATGTATGTGACATAATATTTTTTCTATTAGTAACACAATGAACGCTAGAGTAGAAGGAAATAAAGTATTTTTTCTAAACACATGCAGAGCTCCACAAAAATTTTAATCATCATTTAACACACCCAAACTAGGATTAACTTAAATAGAGATGCACAGGGAGCACATACAAAGCATTAATGTCAGTGAGCAAGCAGAGCATGTTTCAAAGAACAAGTCACCTAAGAAGTATAAGGTTAGATTGCAAATGATTTTAATTAGTTTTTTTTGGAGTTATAAGGTGCTTACATAGTCTAAGTAGGATTTAATTTAAGTGAATTTAATTTAGGAGTTAGAAGGGTTATGTTGAAGTTTAAGTTTTTTTTTTTAATATAGAATAATAATATCAAGTGGTATTAGCTCAACTGGTTAGATTCCTCAACATTTCAAGGAGACCCAAGTTCAAATCTTGCCAATCAATATATGGATAATATAAAAGCTTTGTTGCAGTGGTGATGATGTAACATGGGTGGGGCTCGTTTCAATCCCATATAACCTATTAAAATAATAATAATAATAATAATAATAAGGGTTTCTACTTTAATTAGTTAATTTGATTACTCAAAGTTTTTTTATATATGAAGTTTTTAAGGTAGAGGATTTATTTCAAGAAAATATTTTGAAAAATATATATATTAGAAGGTTTTTGAAATTTTACAAATTTAAATTTTGGAGTTAAAAGGCTTTCAACATCAAAGGATTAGAAAACACAAAAAATTATAAATTTCATATTTGAATTATTATTTGATTTATTTCTAAACTAGGGAGTTATAAGGCTTACTACTTCAAAGGTTATTATTTGAGTTCTTATAATTATTTGAATGAGTTCCATTATGTCAAACAATAAAATTTTCCTTTTTGAATCTCAAATTTTGAAAGGACCAAATTTTGCATCATGGAAAAATAAAATGAAATCAATTCTAGTTGTAGAAAAACTTTGGGATATAGTTAGTAGAACAAAGACAAAACCTAGCAAAGATGCAAGAGAAATACAAATATTTGAAGAAGGTGATGCAAAAGCACTTATGTTGATAACATTTGGAATAATTGATGAAATTCAACCATACTTAAGTGGAGCAAAAACTTCTACAAAAGCATGGAATAATTTATGCAAAATATTTGAAGGGAAAAATAAAGCTATAATCCTAAATTTACAATCCAATTGTATTCCTTAAAGGTCAATAGTGGAGAAAGTATAGAACTCTTTCTTCATAAAGTAGCAGATATAAAAGCAAAGTTATTAACTTTAAGAGTAAAGTAGAAGATAAATGTCTTATCCAAGTAACTCTAAGGGTACTTCCATAAAGTCATAAACATCTAGTCACATCTTTGCAATTCTTAAGCAAGGAGACTACATTTGATGACTTGGTTAATATTTTTCAAGAATTTGAAGTAGAAAAATTAGTCAAATATGAAATAGCTAACAATGCCTTGGTATCTAAATATAATACACAAGGTAATATTGCTACAACTTCAAGATATGGGTCTAAACGAAATTCAAGATATTCCCAAATATTTAAGAGAAAGGGCCATAGCACAAATTTTGTAGATATAATCCAAGAAATAAAAATCAAGAAAATTCAATAAATATGAATCAAGGAGGTCAAATGAATAAATCAGTACATCAAAAATAATATCAATCTCAGTATTGATATAATCCTCAACAACAACAACCATTTCAACCTCAAAAATGTTAGTACCAATATGATCGTCAACAAAAACATCAATTACAATTTAGAGAAGGAAATCAAAAGGGAAACTTAGTTCAAGAAATTCATGAAATACAACAATTAGAAGAACTATCTGAAGAAAATGAATTCAAAGCTCTTACAGTAAAACTCTTGGTAAATGAAGATACTAATGTTACAGAACATCAATATACATGAGAAGAAATATCATAAAGATGACATAAAAATATCAAGACCAAGGCCAAAAAGAACAAAAGAAAGAAGCAAAAGATCGAAAAAGTACAGAAGAAGATAGAAAAAAGAGATACACGTCAAAAGCATCATAACAAAAATCTGATGAAGATCACTTGAATATTGAAGATAAATATGAAGACCAAGATTGAAGACTAAAGTCTTCAATAACCAAATAATGTAATACAAGGGGGTGTTGAAATATATTACATTATTTGGTACATGCTAATGTATCCCCATGGTACCTTCATGGTACAATTGTAAATATGTAATAGATTAGGGTTAAGTCTATAGTTTAGAGTGTGATTTATATTTCCTCTTTTATGTAAGTGTTAATGTGCAAGAAATGCACAAGTCATATAAGATAAAGTGCAAGTGTAGGTTGAGAGAATGTGCACAAGTGTCTTGTATGTAAGAGTGCAAATATGTAATGTGAGGATGTGTACAATTATCCTAGATTATGAGTGCATGTAGAAATGTAAGTGTCATGTGTGCAAGTGTTGTAGAGTCAAGTGTCCATCAAGCATGCAAGTGACAAGTTGATAAGCCAAGAGTAATGACACTTGGCATATGAAGAGCAATAGTCAATTACTTGAAGGGTCACATTACTATGACTATATTATGAAGATAATGCTCCATAGGAAATATAAAAAAATGAAGACAATTCGTATCTCATTATTTGAGCAATTAATATTGTAAGCTTTATTCATGCATAGTTCATGAATGATTCAGGCTATTTACAATTATATTTTAGTATATAAATGAATGTTATTTTCTTTATTATATAAGCCTTGATATACATATTAATTTTCTCATATTATTCTACTCACTATAATCATTATTTTGACCTTTAATATTATGGCTATTTTATATTGGGACTTGTGTGATATTGTGAGATAACCTGTGATATTTTATGGTAGTAAAGCTTAAAAAGTCAACATTTCCAAGTGACATTGTCTTTAGAATATTGGTCCTATGGAACCTTGCATTGGGACGCTTCCTTATTTTGTAACTACAACATGCATATCCAGGATTATGATGGGTTCAACTAAAAAAATGAATGGGTCTTGAACCTATAGTGAATGCCAAACTAATATATGAGATACATTAACATGATAATATTTTATTAAATTGATAGAAACATATAACTTCTAATGCATTCACAATCCTATTTCAATAGTTGGAAGAAAGAGGAATATGCCTCCTTTGACCTCTAGATTCAAGCCAAATCCCCACTACCTGTTAATAAAATCTTATCTAAACTAAATATTCAAAATAAATGCAAGAAATTAAATATGTAAAGGTAAGGGTGTGAGAAATTAAAGTAAATTGTATGGAAATAAAATATGGTCATAGTTGAGAGGGGAGGGCTCTGGTCCCTCCCCTGCTCCCCCTCCCATGGCTCCTGGTTTCTGCCCAGTCCCTGGCTCAACCCAGGTCATCCCTCCCGGGGAGTGGTTGTTTGTAGATGATCTCCTGGGGGGAGATCCTTCTCCACTATCTGCGCCCCTCCCGATTGGCTAGGGTTTCCTTGGTTGTTTTTTCGGACTGGTGCTTCCTAGGGATCCCTGTTTGGTTGGGGATCCCTTCCCTTTTTCCCTCAGGCTTCCCCCTGGGGTTTTTTGCAGGTTTTTCGCGTGGATCTGGTCCTCTACGTTTCTCGATGCGATGGAGGTGACGGTTTAGGGTTTGGACAGCTTCCCCCTTTTTCTTGTGAATCCTCGGTGGGCTCTGTGCTTGGATGAGATTCTTGGTCCCTGTTGCTGGGATCCTCTTCTGTTTTCCCGGGGTGGGTTCCTTGTGGTGCAACTCTCTGGTCACTTCCTGATGGGCTGGATCCTCTCTGTGCTGGCTGTCGGCTTTCTGCAGGATGGCTCTCGCTGAACTGAATGTTTTCTCGGTGGGCGGGATGGTTTCTCCACAAGGCGGGATCCGCCAAATCTGTCGGTTTTTTCGCGAGGCGGGATCCTTTCTTTTCTGCTGGTTTCCCGGATGGCGGGATTTCCCTGTTGCTTCCCGCTAGGCGGGACTGTTTGTGGTGGTTTTGACTGCTTCCTGCGAGGCGAGATTTTATTGTAACGGTTTTTCTTTGCTTCCTGCTGGGCGGGATCTTCTCGATGGTGGTTTTTGGCTACTCCCCACTGGGCGGGATCTCCAAAACTACTTTCTTTCTTATTTGTTTGTTTCCCGCTAAGGGGGATTGTTTCATGCTTATCGTTACCGCTGGGCGGGATTTCTGTTTTGGTGTCCAGTTTCAAGGGATTGATGCCCTAGGTCCATTGCTTATGTAATCAGGTTTTGGGATCCTTGTTAAAACCCGCTATAAATACAAACACTTACCAAAAAAAAAAATATGGTCATAGTTGTAGCAAGGAGAGTATACAATCAATCAACACATGAATAAATTGAATAACATCAATGTACTCCACATGCATGAAATCAAAATAATAAAAAGAAAGGGATAGAAAATGAAATGAAAGTGACAAAATCATTGTGCATTCCATAATCTAAAAGAGCAATGGCATGATTAAAAATAAAATGTTATGCGTAGTCTTTTTATTATTTCTAAAATCAAAGTAAAGTACAACGTGGAGTCCACAAGTGTAGTTTTGATTTCTTTGATAGCCAAAAGATGTTTCTAATGTATACCCTAGCTCATATCTATATAAAATTATTCACCTAGGAGTTAATTGAGGTAATAAATTTCTATTCCTAGTAAATTCACTAATCTGGGGGCATTTTTAGCAAAATGATACACCACTAAATATTACATTTGTCCAAAATTGTCCCAAAACTACTTAGAAGCCTTCAATATTGCTTTTGGCACTACAAAATGATAAAATATTACTTTCTAGTTGGTTTCCTTGAATTTTGTGCTCCTTGTCTTGTTTGTCCCAAAAACTATCAATTTCTGTGTTTGGGAGGAGTGATTGGCTATTTAATATAATAACGATTTGCTCATTGAGAAAAATTACATCTTTTGAGTGGATCACATATTGAACAAATTGTAACCTAGGATAAAATAATGCCTTTGGTGTTGATAAGGATTATTATAGGCTTTTTTATTCTTGTAACAGTCTTAGGTTTATTATTAAATTATTTTGCAATGTGTAAGCTTGTATTGCTCACGTTGGATTTCTAGAACAGGTTGTTATTTCTTCTCTAGAAGCTCTTATCAAGTTGGCTTCCAGTAGTTAAGTTGTTAGGGTATTTTAAGTTAGTTGATCTATACATTATAAGTTCTAATCTGAATGATATTGCAAATCATATAATATTGGCATATCCTATGTCTATTTAGACACCAATCATGAATAATCAAATCAACAATTTGTGCTCCTATATGATAAGGATTATTATAGACTTCTTTATTATTGTAATAGTCTTAGGTTTATTATTAAATTATTTTGTAATGCATGAGCCTCCATTGCTCACATTGAATTTCTATAACATGTTATTTCTTCTCTAGAAGTTGTTCTCAAGTTAGCTTCTAGAAGTTAGGGTATTTTAAGTTGTTAGTTGATTTATACATAATACATTCTACTCTAAAAAAAAAATGCTGATTTGATTATTCATGATTGGTGTCTAAATAGACATAAGGTGTGCCAAAATTACATGATCTGCAATATCATTCAGATTAGAACATATAATTTATAGATCAACTAACAAATTAACTATTAGAAGCTAACTTGAGAAGAGATTCTAGAGAAGATATCCCAGCCTATTCTAGAAATCCAACATGAGCAATGGAGGCTCACACATTACAAAATAATTTAATTATAAACCTAAGACTAAAATAATCCTAAGATTATTACAATAACAAAAAAAACCTATAATAATCCTTATCAGGTGTCCAACTAATTTCCTACATTCCAATAATCTAAAAAAAAGTGTTTTGGAGGCTTTAATTGTTTGATTCCCTTAATTCTTTAAGGCCTCCAAACATTGGGAATCTAAAGGTAATAGTCAAGCTATTGTATTTATGGTAATTTCACAAGGTGATAAACTTGATTGTTGGAAAACCTCAATTCCTTCCTCTATCCTTGGGTGCAGAGTTTATAAAATTAAGATTAAGTTGTTATAAAAATATAAAATTAGCAGTCCTATGAAAGATACCGTATTGGTATGTATTTAGGTTTTCATCTAGGAGACTTAAGTTCAAACCTTGATACAAGGGGACCAGGGCCCCTTTCAAAAACCCATGCTTTACCCTAAATTTTTTTCCTGTGAGGGACACCGTAGTGGTATGTCTTTGGTTTTTCATCCAAGAGACCCAAGTTCAAACACCAGTACAAGGGGACTGAGGCCCTTTCAAAAACCCACGTTTTACACTAAAATTTTAATCAAATGACATAAGCTCAACTAGTTAGATTCCTCAACATTCAAGGAGGGAACCTAGGTTTGAATCTTACAAAATGACATATGGATAATATCCTAGCTTTTGTTGTAATACCACTACCTGGTTATGATGTAATGCAAGTGGGGACCATTTCAAACCTGTATAACTAAGAGTGAAAAATACAAAATTTGCCAAATCTCTTTGGTTATTAGGGTAACACTTTGAGCACAACATGTCATGCATCATCACTTAGTCGGTCTAGGATAGTTAGCATCTTACTTCCCCTACTAGATTTTTGTATAGAGTTTTAAAAATTCCTCCATTTTGCCCTAATAGGCCCTTATGTTTTTCCACCAATGACTTCAACTTATCAACTTGATCCAATGAGTTGTTGTTTTTTGCTTGAGCTTTCTCCTCATCAAATAGTTTCTACAATTGATCATAATTGAGGTCATAGAAATGTTTAGAAATTCGATGCTCCTCAACTTTTGAATTTCATCTAACATTTTTATATTGGTGCCTTCAATGTGGAGTGAGTGCTCTTACATTCTTACAAGCTTTATTTGACATCAAGAATTGATTTTAATTACTTGACCACATTCTTCCATCTATCACTGTGAGTTGTTATGTGTATTCTTATGATAAGGACAACTATTGCAAGACCACTTGGTATCTACATTTTGTGGCCAACTCATCCTTTGCTTGTTGAATTTTTTGACAATTTGACTCAAGATATATTCTACTCTAGTAGTAAAATTAAAATAGACCTCAATATTTGTGACCTTGGTTTTGGTATCATCCCATAAAAATATTATTATGCATCCAAGGTGCACTTCTTTAAGACTTCTACCCTTTATTAAAAATTTTATTTTCTTTCTTTAACTAGGTAATATCTTGGTCTTTTGCCTATGACTCCGCTATCACTTGTTCTAATTGCAACTCCAGATTTTTTCTTTTCTTAGACAAGTTGTTACCTAAGTTGGATCTACCCTTGCACAAGTTGTATTCAAATGTCTTTCAACTACTTCCTTTATTTTTTGCTTTCTGTAATTTTACCTTTTAACTCTTTAGTTTATTTTTATAGTTGATAATTGTCGGTTATGTCTTTCTTTAAGGCCTTTATTTCATGTTAGAGTCACTATTTTTCTCTAATGAGTTGAGCCATTGTTTATGTGTTGTCTTACATCAATAATTTATGGTCCTTAATTTACTTCATAGCATATCATTATAACTGATTAATTGACTATAACATCTAGTAAGGATTAGTCATGATCATATTCAATTTAGACATTTTGATGGAGTAGTTAGTAAATGTCTTTTAGGGGTCAATTGGATCCTTTTGTAGAGATTTAGAAATTATAATCATCTTTCCACACTTTGTTAGTTAGGAGAGTAGGATTACCAATGCCTTGGGAGATAACTTCTTCATCTTCAATAATTATTCCCTAGTATTCCTTTTGTACTCCATCAAGTTGATTACATACTTTATCTCTTTTTTTCTAGATGCATATGTTATTTACCAAACAAACACCTAAGTTTTACTTATCACAACTTGTTTCTTCTAGGTGGTATGGACTAATTCGTTCATCCCTGGCAAGGCAACATCATCATATTCCTAAGGAATTTTTGTATTGAGATGCTTATGATGGATATGGATGGGATGAGATAGTGGGTGGGGTGGATTAAGTTGTGATGGTAGTTGATGGAATTATAAACATTAGAAATTGGGTGAAAATCTATGTCAATGTAGTGGATAATGATGATATAAGCAGAGATGAAGGAGGACTAATAGAATGTAAAATTATCAGTTGATTAATGATGACTTCAATGGAAAATATTGATGGGGGAATGTGGTAATTGAAGATGTCAAATTGATCGTTGCATGACCCAAAAATGGAGGCAACATGCCTCCGATATTTCTAATGGTTATATTTATTTATGGGGATGTTAACACAATAGAATAAGTAGAGGAAACTTATCAAGTGGGAACAAAGTAAGTAAAGGGAAATACATAATCAAGGGTAGAAGAAGAAGTAACATGAGGAGGAGACGAGGGAAGAGGAGTGTAGATTTTTATAGCCTTTGAAGTTATAGCCTTTATTGTTATGAATTTGTCCTTAGATAGAGAAATTACTTCTAGTTGCACACCATCTTGAGGTATCTCTCCTTCTAGTATTGGTGTACCCTCAATTGGGGTTGACCTTCTTTAATTCTTATTTTCTTTAGGATTGACCCTGTTGAATCCTATTTTATCTTAATTTGATGCTTGTGGCTTATTTCTCTTACCACACTGTTGATGAGTGCTAAAGTTGAGGAGCCATTGTGAGACTAATTTTATGTTATTATGGCAAGTCAATTGTTATTTGTTGTCTCTTTGGCCCCTTCTAGTATCCCTATTCCATGCACTAAAGAATACTTCATCAAAAGGGCCTTGATACATAGAAAATATTGAGGTAGCATTATCATATCTCATTATTTGGCATACCAAAATATTCTTATCCTATATCCCTGATCTTTGAATACCCTTCTTATTTGGTGGTTGATCTTATGATTAGGATCAAAATCACATTTCTTCTTGGCATTGCCATAGAAGGTAAACCATAAGAAATTATGTTTGTATAATTGTTGAATATTCATACCCATATGGAGCTTCTAGTTTTTCTAGAGTACTATCCTCATCTGGATTAACTTCTTTCTCCAATATATTTATTTTCTTATATGTATAAAAAGTGTTGAGGTCTTGAGCTACTAGTTCAACCACAAATACTTTCTCTGGGTCGAAGGACCAATAATATTTTATATGGGACAATCTAGAATTTGAAATTATTTTATTTATGAATTAGAAAATATAGATATTCCCTAAATTTGTGTGTTATGATCATAATATCTTTCTTTTACTCATAAAAGGTGGTCTTCTTTTGTCCCTTCAAATATTTTTTGTCCACATAGTCTAATCCTCATGGTACTGGAGATTGAATAAATATTTAGGCATGTCTATAGGTAATTTATAAGGCATTCTAAAGAATCCAAAAAATCTTAATAAAATACTTATGCTTATCTAAGTAGAATTTCCCATTTAGCAACCTTCTAGATTTTAGTAGTCTACAACACTCTTATGACAATCTAGCACATTTTCCTTTAAGCCCTTCATAATCATATGGTATATTACATCATAAAATTTATAAGATGTTTTCACTTATACCTTGCAAGGTACACACATGTAATCACAAATAAAAATGTCTTGTTATTTGGGTCCATCTCATCCATTTGTAGATTTGGAAACCAATGTTTCTTCTAGTTCATAATAAACCAAAATAGGGATGATGTATAATTGAATTGTTTAGTCTATCTAAAATCCCTATGTCGTTCATATAATTAGAGTTGTATCTATCATAGCCTATAATTTGGAAGTGCCATGGGTAATTTTCCACTATTATAGTAGTATCATGTGTTCCTTACACCACATATAGTAGTGTCACGTGTTCCTTTTATACTAATTCATCTATCATCTCCCCTAATACCATTGTGATTTTATATAAGACCATTTGTATATCATATTTAAATTGTTCGATATTCAATGATAACTCAAATTTTTATTCATATTTGGGATCCTTTAGTTGGGTGACCAAGAATTTCTTATATTTTTCATAATCTATATTATTATAGTAATATTTTGGGCCTTTGGATTACAGATGGCTTGGTGCATTGGATTATCTTCAATATTCAAAATTTTCTAGATTTCATATTAAGTAATGAATATATTCATTTGTTCAAATACTACAAGAAAATAATGTGTCCTTATCATGCTTCTTTGCATACCTTTCAACCAATTTAGAAAAGTCACAAACTTGGGCACTAGGTTCATAACAAGCCATAACATCCAAATCTTGTTGATATTCTATGAGTCAATACTAGACCTCATCTTATATATCCTATTTGTTTCCTTTCTCATGTCAATAGAAGAATGTTTAAAATACCTATCAACCACATTTTTGAATGCATATTCATATATGTCCTCAAATTTCTTGGGTTTCTTGGAGTCTTTCTTCATTTTAGTTCTTGAGGGACCTGCTTATTTAATAGATACTTGAGATACTGAAACTATGCCATTTGTACCTCAATGTTGATGGGGGTTGTGGTAGTAGTGGTAGGAGGATTACTTGGGTTTGTCTCTACTAGGGAACTATTGGTAGATACCACATTGGAATCCATTACTGAAATTAGTAAATTGGACCAAATTTTGCCAAGTATGTGCTAAAGGAGCAATTTGCTTGTTTGGGGAGTGATTCGCTCATTTTATGAAAGTAGTGATTCACTACTTAAACACTTAGTAACATTTATTTATTTTTCATGAAATGAATGGTTCGCTTGACCTAAATTAGAAAATCACTATTCTAGGACTTAGCCAAAATGTTAAGTAAAAAGGTGACTCATCCTCATGGGATTGAATTGTTGATCATGGCCCATAGTTGCACTCCTAGAGGTAAATATAAGAATTTTTTGGCACTTTGAAGGACTTGAGTTGAGGCTACATTGAAGAAGGGAAATGGGGGTCGACTATCGCTAAACTAGGGCTTAGGAGTAGAAAACTATAGAATGATTCTTGACAATAATACTTGGAAAACTCAACGACTATGGTAAAACAATCAAGGAATCTTGGTGTAAACAATAATATCTCTCCTTTTGACACTTTTCAAGTTTTGGTCCAATCTCTACTTGTCTATCTAGTTGCTTGGTGTGGTAAAAATGGAGGATAGGGTTAAAATTTTTCATCCTACATGACCAACTATCTCTAACTATGTATTTATTATGCATGGGAAGTGAATTATTCCTTTTAGAAAACCAACCAACATTTCATTTATCTTTCCTTGTCTTATTCCTATAAAAATTCATTTTTGACATTGATGGGAAGAACAATGATTCACTCTTTTTAGAGAATTAATTATTTCCTAAAACTAGTGATTTGTTGTTTTCAAGTGAATTGCTACTCTTTTACTTAGCTAGAATTTTTATAATTATACAAAATTTTAAATTTTTTGCTTAAACTAAGATTTGTTTTTCTTTGTGTGTAATTATCTTATTTTTTTGTATTTTTCATATTTTTTAGAAGGAAGATAGAAGTGGGAATAAGATATGGGAAAAAAATTGAAAAGGAAAATAATATATACATATTTACAATTACCTCAATTAATGTTTATATGTAGGCCTTAGGTGTTGCCCATTGACTAAAATCTCAGTAGCATATCATTAAGTGTCATCATCCTATACGTGTTAGCTCCTTTGATTTCTACTATTTATGGCCCACTCTAGAGGGAGTCAAAATTTTTGTGTCTCCTAAGCTTTGTCCTATCTTCATCCCATTTAAAAAACATGTCTTCTTTCTTAAAGTCTTATAATTTTCCTTTTGTTGAACCACCTTTTGGCTATTAATTGATGCTAAAATAACATTTTGAAGAATTTATCTCTTTCTTCCTCCAAGGATAATAGAGTGTTTAGGGGAGCATTAATTTTAGATTTGGGGCTAATTATGAATCAGCAAATCTTGGACAATTTCTTAGGAATCATCTTTTCATAGAGTTAATTGATTCAGACGATTCTTGTGTCATTTTATGCAAAACTTAAAAATATTTAAAAGAATCCAAGCAGTATTGAGGGAGATATAACCATGTGAAGATAGTCATATGAAACTAGGGGAACATTAGGGAAATGTTTTTGAAAAAATACCTCATCTTTTAGGAGCCATATATTTGTGAAGGGTTGTCCAATTAAGATGATTCTTGGATAAATTTGTGCAAAATTTGAAGAGATTTAAAATGAGTGGTCATATGAAGTAATTAGAGCAATATTAAGGGAGATGCAACCTTATGAAGTTAACCATTTGTAATAAGGGCAATGACGATTTTTCAAGTTGCAAAAAATAAAATTGCAAATATCTATCAGTTAGGTTTCGGATGATGGGAGGACCAATGGAGTGATAGAACATCAATGAAGCAAGAAATTCTATCTGGGCATAGATTTTTTTAGCTAAGCTTCCTTTTCCTCTTATTTATCTTAGAAATTTTACATGCAAATTATTATAGGTTTTTTATAAAATATTATAATCACTATAGAATAAGGTTTGAGGGCTAGTCCAGTTGGTCAAAACACTCCCATGGGAGTGTGGATACCCTCGAATCCTCAAGCCTTGTAGTACCAGAGGGTGTATCGCACTAGCACCGGTGGCTACGTTAAAAATTTTACACAATGCAACTAGAGGTTATAGTGACAACAAGGAGCAGGATTCAAACCCATGATGAGGCGATGATAAAATATTACGAGTTACCAACTCCTCTAGTATACACAAAAAAAATCACTATAGAATTATGGTAAATTTCAATAGATTTTGAGTTATAGTTTTCTTCTTGTGGATTGATTTACAACTAAATCCTTAGTTTCATCCCTAGTAGTAAGGGATAGTGAGGGCCTCACAAAGAAGCTATCCTTGTTGATCAAAGATACAATAGTTTTTGGTAAATTTAATGGGTTTTAGCCAAGGGTTTTGGCCTTGAGAAAATGGATTGATAGGAATTGAAAATATCAAAGAGCGAATCTATCCTTTCTTCCCAAAGGTTTATTCCTAACCATTTTTTGTTCTAGGTAGGAAAGAGATAGAATTCTAAAAAGAGATCCTTGGTTTATAGGAAGAGCGACTCTTTCTTACTCATTGGTATGAAGGATTTGTGCCCAAAAATATAAATCTATCCCTAGTACCATTAGTTGGTTTGAATTTTAGAAAATATATACCTTCAAGGCAATAGAAAACACTTTGGGAGAATTCCTTGAGATTTCAAAAACTACAAAAGATGGATTCCTTGAGGTAGTTGATCAGAAATATAGCAACAATGATTATTTTGAGGGGAGGCGAGGATAAGTTGATTTGGGAGTTGAATAGCTTAGGAGAATACACAACAAGAAGTGGATATAATGTAAAGAACCAACAAAATAGAAATATTGTAAGAATATAAAGAGATATATGGGATAGCCCAAGTATTCCTAAAATCAAAATGTTTGTTTGGTTAGTAATTCATAGAAGAATTTTATTTTAGGATAACCTTATGAAAAGGGATTTTCATGGCCCCTCATAATGTATTCCTTATAAAAAGGAGGATAGCATAGACCATCTCTTGGGACACTGCTCAATAGTCTAGAAACTATGGCAATGGATTCTTAATATGTTTGATAAATGTATAGTGATGAAAGACATAATTGAATAATGGTTAAAGTAATGTCAAAGCACTTTTAAAAGTGATGTTTTACAAACAATCTAGGATATATCAAAATATACAATACTTTATATTGTATGGCTAGAAAGGAATAGAAGAATATTTAAAGAAAAGGAAAGCAATTTAGAGGTAATGAAAAGGAATATTTGTTTAGCCATAGAGGAGTCTAAACCAACCCTATCAACTCACCCAATCCCTTATCTAGAAGCATATAACCTTGATAGATGGATTCAAGTCATTAAATGGAATTATGATGTCGGGTACAAGAGAAAAAAAAATAAGGTAAAGAATATAAAGTGAAACCACCAAATGTTGAGTTAATCAAATTTAATTTTAATATATCATCTAAAGGAAATCTAGGACCATAAGGAGGAGGAAGAATAATTAGAAATAATAAAGGATATATTTTATCTCATTATGCTTTCAATAGTGGATTTAAGACAAATAATGAAGTTGAAGCTTGGGAATCTTTGGAAGGGTTAAATGTATACAAACAAATGAAGTGGTACAAAGTCTATATGGAAGGTGATTCACTAATAGTAATAAATGCTATTTTGAGGAAACCAAAGGCTTCATGAAACATACAAGAGATAATTGTAGAAATACAATACCTTGTTATAGAGTTTGAAGAAATTAGTTTTACACATATGTTAAGGAAAGGAAACAAATGCACAGATAGGCTAGCCAATAGAGGGGTTTTAATTAAGGATCATGAAGTTTAATTCTCTTTTTTCATGGTTAGAGGAAGTAGTAAGTTTAGTTGAAGTTGACAAGAAAATGATTGTCTAAATCAAATAATGATTAAGATTTACTTTAATTTTTCCATTGGGAATATTTGCTTTATTTTATAAAATTAATGTGTTTTCATATAAACAATTTATTACAATTATTATGGTTGCACTCTACATGAAGGAAACTAGCAGTCCATATTTGGTAAAGAGGACTATAATAGTGCAAATTTTTAGAAATGTTACTCTACTAATATGCAATGCATAGACAAAAAACGTGGGTTTTTGGTATTGTGAGGGTTTTTTAAGGAAAATATCCAGAAGAAAATGTTGAATTCTAAAATATTTGTATTCACATAAAATTTTGAAGAACTAGAAAATGAAAATCATGAATTTAGACATTTTATGAAAAATGATGTAAGTATCTAGCTATAGCAACTCAATTGCGATGACAATTGAATCTATTTGTATACTTTCAATATTTAAATAAGAGAGTTATGATTTTTCAAGGGTGGGGGACCTAAGTACAACCCCTTGTTCTCTAGAGAAAAAAATAGAGTGTTTATGGTAGCCTACATAGGGGCAATGTTAGTGTCTTCAAGATCTAATTATTGAGACATTTGAGATAAGGGAGATCTAAGTTGATCGACAATACTACTTCTTTACCAAAAATTATTTTATAATAGGATGATCTAGTAGAGCATTTAGGTATCACCCTATCTATACATGATGTCCTTTTTAGCTTTGTGGGTAATTCCTTTTGTGGTTTAACGATTGTTCTTTTTAGGATCCTAATAATATTTTTATTAGTTGATTTTGTAAATCCATTACCTTGGGTATAATAATTGGAAGAGGTTTTTAATATAAATCTACACTAAACACAAAGCACATTAACTTGACCGCTATAAAGGTTGTGCATTATTATTCACTAAAATTGATGACATCCCAAATCTAGTGAAAATATCCTCTAAAAGTTGTATTATGATCTCCTACTTTATTGAATTAACAGGTATTGCTTTAGTCCACCTAGTAAAATAATTTGTAGTGGTCAAAATCCACCAACTTGTCTTTTAACAAAATCAATGCCCCATCGTTGGAAGGATTATATTATAATTACATGATTCAAATGCATTGGATATTTCTTTCTATTACCCATCAACATTAAAAAAATAATAATAATTTACCCATTGAAAACAATTTACAAATATGTTTAGCCAATAGTATCTTGGCCTTAAAATCTTATGAGTTGTGGTTTATGTTGAATAGTGTTCACTTTTGTTATGGTATTCCTTTAAAGCCTTTGTTCTTTCTTCTTCCACACATCTTATCAATACCCCATCATAGCCTTTATGGAAAGGAGCACCATTTATCCAAGTGTAATGGGTCATATTTATCTAAATCTAGCTATTTTTTTATGTTAACCCTCTTCAAACTTGACCCATTATCATATATCTTATGATGTTTCCCATCCATACTACTTGAACTTCTATTTCAAGTTCTTTTACCAATGCTATTTGTTCCTTTTGGAATGAAATGGTAAGGTTTTCACATAGGGATCATCCTCTAACCAGTTTAATTGGCTTAATTTCTATGTCAAACTCTTGAAATTTTTTTATCTACCATTACTTTATTTTCTCCCAATTCACCATACAACAATGTGAACCTTACATCAAGATGCACCATGAAGACAATAGTCTCACTTTAGGATAAGTAATATCTAAATTTTCTAAGGGCCTTCATCATGGAAAACACCTACTTTTATCTAAAAGTGTATTTTTTTTTTATTTGTGGAAAACATCCCAAAAGGGATGCCACTTTCGGGTAAGACCCAAGGAGGTAGGGGTATCCATTCCGCAAAAAACGCCCAGGACTCGGACCTGGCCTACCACCTTTGACATACTCAAGGAGCAAACAAACACACAAAACCAAATTAAAAAAAGTAAATAACAACAAAAATAATAAAATAAAATAAAAAACATGCTCCTTGAGTGTGTCAAAACCAAAAGCACAACCAAACACGCACAATAAGATAAAAGAAACCACAACACAAACCACATAGAAAAACACAAGAACCACATAACAAAACACAAACAAGACAAAAACAACAGAACACTACAAAGACATAACCCAAAAAAACATGAAAAATAAACACAACCAAAACCTAAAAAATAAAATAAATAAAATAAAAATAAAAACAACCAACAACGAGACAATAAACAAAAACAAAAAACATAGAAAACACTCACACATAAAAAAATGAAATAACACAAACAAAGAGAAACCCAAGAACAAGAACGAAAAAAACACAAGAACAATAACAAAAAACATAAAAAAAAAACAAAACAACAAAAACACAAGAACAACAAAAAACAACACAAAGAACACAAAAACAAAACAAAACAAAAGAACCCACCCACCTTAAAAAACTAAACAAAAAAACAAAGAAGACAAAAGAAAAAAAATGAACAAAACAATGACCTATCTAGACCGGAAGACTATTAATGCAAGAATCAACGGAGGAAACAAAATAAAGAATAGAATGAGCTAGGGAACTAAAAAAACTGAATGAACCAAAGAGAAACAAAAAAAAAAACAAGAAGAAACTAGGTACCTTCAAAACTGGAGCCATCCAAAGAAATGATAGAAAGAAGAGCTTCCCTAATTTGAGAAGCCCACCATATAGGAGGGTGGCCATAACAAGTAAGATCACCTTTGTCCAAAGCCCAATTAGCTAAAGCATCAGCACTCTTGTTTTGATCTCCGACCACATGATTGTAATCAACTTTCAAAAATCCCATCCGGATTAACTGAATCTTCTCAATAATTCTTTTTATTCTCCAATCCACCTTATGATTCTTAGAAGGAGTCTTCAAGAGATTAATCATAAGTTGAGAGTCAGACTCAACTAACACCTTTTTCCATATAACCTTAGTAGCCTCCTGAAGGCCTCTAAGGATACCATACCCTTGAGCAAGGTTATTGGAAAGAATACCCAAATTCTCAGCAAAAGTAAAAACCAGGGAGCCATCTGAAAGTCTACCAATTCCTCCCACACTGGCTTTTCCAGGGTTCCCTCTAGAGGCTCCATCGGTATTGACTTTTCCAAAATCCTTAGGAGGAGGTTGCCAATTTCTAGTCCTATCCATCTTACTAATACTCACATTCCCTTTAAGTTGGTTGCCCTTAGAAGGTTTAATCTTCAATCTTTGCATCACTTGATCCCATCTTTGGTGGGAGTTTTGGGGGTGATTAAGGAGTTGATGGACTGATTCAACTAAGTTGGCTATGGTCTTTTGCCAAATATAGTGAATATCCTTCCTATCTTGATTAAAAATTTGGTTGTTCCTTTCATTCCAAATATTCCAAAGAAGAATGGTAGAACCCATCCAAACTAACTGCCTAATAAAATGATCAACACCCTCTTGATTAGGCCAATCCCTCCAAAGTCTGTTCAAAAGTGAAAAAATTGGACCACTTGTAAGCCAAGTAAAGTTGCCATTCTCCTCCATAGCTCAGAGGCTAAAGTACACTCAATAAAAATATGGTTGATATTTTCTACATTCTCTTCACACATTTCACATCTAAAAGGGCCATGAAAACCACGCTTCATAAGTTGCTCACCGAGTAAGCACCCTACGATGCAATAAAAGCCAATTAAAGAACCTCACCTTAGGCCAGAGCTTTTGAGCCCACAATTGAGAAAATATGTCAGAAGAATGGTTGGGATTATTATGGCATAAGGTCAAATAACCTTGAGCAACTGAATACTCACCCTTAGTAGTGTTGTTCCATCCAAAACAATCTTTTTCATGGGACCAAGAGAGGGATCTCATATGAAGGATGCCTTGGATATCTTGTCTTTGCCTTTCTGGGATTTGAATAGGCCAGTCCTCAATAGGGATCCAATATCTACCAACCTTTGAATTACCGGTATGGTACCGACAATAATTAGCCACCTTTATCCAATTAGCTCGGTGAAGCTCCTCCATCCAAGGCCTCCAATCGGGAAGCCGAGTTATCAAAGGCTTGTGACCATCCCAAGAATCTGTCCAAAAATTTGCATGTTGACCATTATGAATGATCCAAAATAATTTTTCTTTATCAAATCCTCACCGGTCTTAAGAAGCTGCTAAAATGGGAGAACCTTTGGTAGGAAGTTGATAGCGAACAAGGTCTTCGGGACTTTTGTTCTCGGCATATTTAGCACGGAGATTATTGGCCCAAAGAGCATTGGGGTTATGCAACATCCTCCAATATAATTTAGCAGCTAAAGCTTTGTTGTTATTAATTGAAGACCGGAATCCTAACCCCCTTCACTCTTAGGAAGACATAAAGTATCCCATTTCACCAAGGCCCATTTTCTTTTCTCCTTAGTACCACTCCAAAGGAAACGATGACTGATTTGATCCAATTCTCGAAGAACAGCCTTTGGGATATTCAAAATGGAAGAAACATAAATAGGAATAGCTTGAAGGACTGATTTTACCAAGGTGATTCTACCCCCGAAGAAAGCCACTTGTTGGTCCACTTTCCAATTTTCTTCTTGACTTTGTCCAACAACCAATTCCAATCTTTATTTTTTTGCCTTTGAATATTTATGGGAATACCTAAATAAGTGATTGGAAGAGAGGTCTTCTTATATCTTAATTTATCCAAGACCATGGATTCCTGTCTAGCAGAGCGGTGAAAGAAAATAACTTTAGATTTGTCTTCATTGATCAACTGCCTAGTAGCCTTAGAAAAATAGCTAATGATTTGCTTAATATTAGAAGCTTCCTTAACTGTAGCTTTACCTAAAAGGGTAGAGTCATCCACAAATTGAAGATGAGAGATAGGTCTAGCTCCATGAGCAATGGTAACTCCCTCAAGGGTTTTGTTTTCCCTCTTTTTGGTTATAGTCCTACCCAAGCATTCAACAAGAATGATGAATAAATAAGGGGATAGCGGGTCACCTTGCCTAATACCTCTGGAAGCTGGGAAAGACTGAGAAGGCCTGCCATTGATAAGAACTAAGTAGGAAACTGAAGAGATACATCCCATAATCCAATCCATCCAATCCTTAGAGAAACCAAATTGCCTCAAAACTTTGATAAGGAAGTGCCAATCCACTCTGTCATAAGCTTTGGATAAGTCTAACCGGATGAACATAGAAGGAGAATTTTGCATATCCATGGAATGGATGGCTTCCTGAGCAAGAACTATCTCATCTACTATTTGACGTCCTTCCACATATCCCCCTTGCTCTGGGGAAATAATCTTATGCAAAAGAGGCTTCAACCTTTCTGCCATGATTTTAGTAATAATTTTGAGAAGAACATTACATAAAGCAATAGGTCTAAAAGCTGAGATATGATCAACCTCTTGAGCTTTTGGAACAAGAGTAATATAAGTTTTATTGATAACCTTCAAAATTTCTTTGGATTTCCTGGCTTCTTCCACCACCTCTAATAAATCAACATGAAGGATATCCCAGAACTCTTGGTAGAACTCAATAGGAAAACCATCGGGACCTAGGGTTTTCCCTTTTTGCATTTTAAAAACTACTTGTTGAAGCTCATTGATAGTAACAGGAGCGAGTCAAAATAGAGTTCTCCTCGAAGTGATAAGAGAAGGGATTGCTTGAAGAACATTTTGTTGTGAAGTCGAGTCAAGAGGAGTAGCGACAAAAATATTGGAAAAGTAATCAACAACAATAGAGTTCATGCCATCCCAAGTATAAACAACATCTCCAGAATCTGATTTTAAGGAAGAAATAAAGTTGTGAGATCTTCGAGCTAGAAGAGATTTGTGGAAGAAATTTGTGTTTCGATCTCCTTCTTTGAGCCATTGAATTCTAGATTTTTGCTTCCATAAGATTTCTTCTCTTTTTTCCCATTCCTCTAAGCGAGTTGTGAGTTTAATTTCATCTGCACTTCTCTTCTCTGTGAGGCCATCTAAACGGATTTTCTTATTCAAATTTTCAAGATGAGCAATAACTTCATGTTTTTTTTATGAACATCCCCAAACTCTTTCCAGTTCCAAGTCTTGATTTTGGATTTAATGTATTGCAGTCTTTTGGCAAAAGCAGAACATCTTAGTCCCATGCCTAGGTTTACCTTCCTTCCACCATTGTTGCACACGAGGTCTGAAGGAAATGTCTCTAAGCCACATTAATTGAAAACGAAAAGGAGAGAAACTCACATTGGTTTTCCACATTTCCACCATGGTTGGCCAATGATCCGAACCAACATTATTAAGAGTCTTCACTTTAGGAATGTGACCATGGATTAAGAAATTTTTAGAGAGCAAAAACCTATCCAATCTCTCCATTATACAAGCTAAGCCTTGCCTTCATTAGACCAAGTCATAAGGCCATTATCTGGTTGGATATCCACAAGATGGAGGTTTGCAATATATTCGCTCATGAGGTCGGTACTTTTGTCCAAATTTCTATTTCCCCCCCTTTTCTCATCCAGAGAGAGGATGGTATTGAAATCTCCTCCGATCAAGATCCAAGCTTTAGGAAAATGAGAGATAATATGAGTAATATCCTTCCACTGTCTTCTTTTTTCCTCCAAAGAAGTCGGGGCATAAAGAGTAATGCAGAGCATAATCTGGTTGGAATGTCTACTTTGAATAGCTATAGCCAACAAACCCCAACTGCCAACCATATGGTGAATAACTACCTCTTTTGGGTCCCAAAGACAAGCAATGCCACCCGAAGTCCCTTGGGAACTGAGGGAAACCACTTTTCCAGCTGGCCAAATTTTCTTGGCAATTAAGTCCATATCCTCCATTGACATCTTTGTTTCTTGAAGGAAAACAAGATGTGGATGATTTATCTGAATCATTCTTCTAATTTCATTTTGTTTTGAAAGACTCCCTTTGAGTCCTCTAATATTCCAAGTGATGATCTTCATTAATACCAGGGCTAAAAATGTTGGGAAGGGCATTAATCTTACCTTCCTCTACAAGCTTTTCACCTTCTTTTACCATATGATATTGATTGGTCTTGCGACCTACTTTTTGATTAGAATCCATCTTCAATTTTTTTTCCCTGTTTCTTGACTTATTCCAATTGAATCTGAGATGGCTTCTAACCTTGAAGAATGCTCATACACGACCAAAATTTTACTAGATGGTTCAATGGAGTCTATATTGGGACCTGCATTATTTGAAGTTTTGACATTTGAAATATTGTTTTTCTTGTGTAAATTTTCTCCTTTTTTTTCTGTTGAAAACCTTTGATTTGTTGGTTTGTCTCTGAGTTCTTTCCTTCATATTTAAATTGTGTTTCTAAGATTTCAGTTTCCATTATTTCCTCTTCCTCACTTGGGACATCATTTGTGGAAAGGATTTCAAACATATTAGCAAATGACTTTGATTGATCCTTCATTACTGGTTTTTTATGAGTGTTCTTCTTCTTAGGTATTTGGAAACCTGTTGAGTTTATATCTTCTTTCTTTTGATCAGGAATTTTATTTGGGCAAGCACTGGCCAAATGACCATATTCATGGCAAATTCTACAATGAAAAGGAATGTTCTCATAGTCCACTACTTGCTCCCAAGTGTCTTCCCCAAATTGTAATGTGATCTTTTTAGGTAGGGGTTTGTCAAAATCCATTAAAACACAAATTCGAGCATAAATAATATGTTCAAAATTTTGAGTACAATCAGCGAGTCATCATAAAAGTTCCTAAAGAGTTTCCAATTGAAGAAAAAATAGTAGGATTCCAAAATTCAATAGGGAGGCCAAAGAGTCTAACCCACACGGGAGCTATAGAAGGCATCTCTTCTTCGGCTTTAAATTTAGTATGCCGGGGCTTCATGAAAAGCCCTGCCCTTCCAAAAAACCAAGGACCCCCTTGAAAATTTTTCTCTCTATCTTCATTATTAGCAAATAAAACAAGAAAATAACCATTTGGATAAATAGAGATTTGTAACTCACCTTTAGTTTTCTAGCTTTTTGCAGCCCAGACTTTGAAAGGAGATAGACTCGGACGAAAACCCACGAACCGACAAATTAGTCCTCTTTTTTCCAAATCTTCAATGCCAGTCTGAATGTTACCCATATCAAGCTTAACAATAGGAGTTCCATCAATTGCTTTAAGACATCCTGACTCCATTTTCCTGGGATCAATCTTAGGCATTCTTAGAGGTTTATGAGAAGCCCTAATATTGATATTAGCATTGGGCTGAGGCTGTCCACCACGAAGGGCATCCCTAAAATTCATTTTTGGGATTGAGTCTTCAAAATTCTTACCCTTGACAGGGGTTTTCACAGTAGAATTATTTTGTGGGTGCACCTTAGCACCAGATTCACTTGAGATATGAGCCATTTTTTGATCAACTGCTTGAAACTTATTTCGTGGTCTCTTTAATCCTTGCCCTAGACGTCGTGGAAAGGTATGGTTTTCACTTTTCTTTTGTGCAGCAAATTGGAAGCCGTTGTCACTCAAGTTCACGGTATGATCTGTTGAAAGACAAATTTCTAACCCATCTTGTATCCCCTGCAACATTTCCTGCTAAAATATTGAGCATAAACCACAAAAATATTGGCCGCTAGGGCCCGAAGGCCCTAAAAACCAACCTCTGGAGCTGCTTGCACTCAACCCGAGATGAAACCCTCGCATAGCCGCTTGCCAAATATATCGTTCACACATAGGGATGCGCTAGGATATGTGTTGCTCCAAATGATATGAAAATTGGTGGAGACGTTCTAGGGTTTTTCAGGCATCTACCCTCAAAATTTTAGCTCAATCCGAGTTCGGATGAGTGAGATATGGCCGAAACGAGTTCGGCAGTTTGGGCAGTCCTGCGAAAAACGTCTAATCCTCCCTAGCGGTCCTAACACCACTTCATTGTGCTAATACAACTGATCTATCTAAAAGTGTATTGTTCTTCATAATTGTGAATAATTTTTCTCATGAAATATCTTCTTCGTTTTCATCTTTTTGGGTTAGTATAATGGCAATACTCTTATCAGTACCAAAAACATATAATTTGAAATCTTTAGAAAAGTTTGGATTTATTAGGACTAGGGCATTTGTGATAACATCCTTTATTCCTTCAAAAACTTGTTTACCATCTTTGATCTGGGTGAAGGTGGCATCCTTTTTCAACATCTTAGTAATGGCCAAACACTATGCAAAGTTAGTTATAAACTTGACCACAAATTGAATCTTCTCTAGGAATGATCTTATACCTTGATTGATGAGGGTAAATGCAATTCATGAATTGATTTTATTTGATCAAGATCGATGGAAAGATCCTCTTTTAACACCATATAACCTAGGAGTTTCCCTTCTTGAACCATGAAAATAGATTTCTTAGGATTTAATGAGATTCCATACTCTACACTTTTTGAAAATTGATTACTTAGGATTTAATTTCATTAGCATACTTAGTGTTTTCATGAAATGAAGAAAATGTATGGCCTCATATACAATGATTACACCATTGAAAATATGTTTAACATGAACAAACCCATATTTTACTCAGAGATAACACAATCTAGAATATTTTTCAACCTATTTGCCATAATTTATGAATATAAATTATAAATCATATTACAAAGGATTACTGGATGAAAATTATCAAAATATTATCTAATATTTCTAGGAAATAAATATAATAAAGGTTGCATAAATAGTACTTATTGTAGCCTTCCTTTTTTTAGGTTGCTTCAATCACAACCAACATATCACTCTTCAACCAATTCCAAAATTTTCGAAAGGAATTTGTAGGAAATCCATTGGGAACAATTACCTTGTTAGGTGGAAAGAAAAAACTCCCTTTTAAAGCTCCTCCATGGATCTTCCTCGTCAAGCTTTCATTTTTCCCCTATGTGATAATTGATGGAATAGTTTGCAAAAGCTTACCTTAAACATCCTTATCTTACCCACAACTGATACAATATCTTTGAAATAGTTAATTGTTTCCTTATTGATATTTTCTTCTTCCCTAATATTTCTTCCTTTCAAAGTTGAGATATTTTAAAGCAGTGAAAATAATTTTTCATTGCTATAGAATTAAAAAATGGTATTTCTATCTTCTTCCTTAAGCCATCTCTCCCTAAAGTTTTGGAACAAATAATACTCCTTTTTTGATACATTATGATAATAAAAAAGTGATTTATTTTCTTGCACATAAATATCTTAGTCCATTCCATTCATTTCCTACTATTTTAAATATGTTACCAATTCTATTAGCATTACAAATCTTTATTTGTCCCTTGATATATTTAATCTTTTGGACAAATCTATAATCCATCTTTGAATTAATTAATCTACAATCCATATTTGAAATAATTGCTTCCATCCTAATATCTTTTTATTCCTCAATACATCTCTCATCTGAAGTATGAAGTATTTTTATTCGACAAAAGACAATTCAATTGTGGTATAGCATGAAAAGATTTGTTTTTCTTTTACCTTCCTTAATCCATCTCTCCTTTGTAGGACCAATATGACTCTTTCTTTTCCAATACATTATAATAATCACAAAGTAATTTTCTTTCTTCCACATAAATATCTTGGTCCATTCCATTCATTTTTACAAACTACTGTAAATTTTTAAATATGTTACCAAAAATTTAATATTCCATACCTTAATTTACCCTTTTAGATATTTAATCTTTTGAACAAACTTATACATGCATGATCCTTCAAAATTTGTTTCATCTCACCATAACATAACCATCTGAAAGAATTTAAAGTCTTGGAACCACAAAATAAAAGCAAAATGGATGTGGATGACCATTATTAAGTAAATCACATCTTAAGAGAATGGGTTTATGATTTGATCGTGCTCACAATAAAATGTCCAAAGAGATTGTATACTATGTTTGCAATCATGTTTTGGATAACTAAAACCATCCAATTTTTCTACTAAATAAATTTTACCCAATGCATCTATTATCCCATGTTTGAAACTTTAAAAGTAATAACATCCCAAAGGCCATTTTAATTGAAAAATAAAGCAAAATCCTACATTGATTTACCATCCAAGAGCACCATCCTTCTTTTTTGAAAGAGATAGAACTGTGTTAAAGTCCCCCATAAGAATCAATAGATCGCAATTATGAATTGTTGTTGTATTTAACAAATATATGTTAGTCTTTCCAACATCTTTCATGAGGTGTAACTATAGTTAGATAATATACATTTATAACCCCAAATTAGATGTTTTTTTTTTTATGATTTTTTTATTTGAAAAATAATGAGACTGGATAGTACAGGAGGAGCAAATAATGAACACCAGAATTAACATAGAGACCACAAGGGAAATCAACCAATGGAAACTACACATGGGGAGAACTCCACACTCACCACCATTGAGAAATGCTCCCATGAGAGATGATGGAGCATATGGTTGGGCCATGATTCGCTCATTTGAAGGGTTGGATCATGGTTCACCTACTTCCACTTGGGCATTTCACCCAAAATCTTGCTTCCTGATTTGCAACATAGTTTATTTTAATACAAGGACCATAGTTTATAAAGGCTTAGGCCCTAATATCCCATGATACCAATTTTATCTTCATTTTTCATTGTTATTTGCTTAGGCCCTTTTCTTTTTATATAACTCAAATATTTGTTTTTAATTTCTCAAATCCATATCCCTTTGAATTTTCTTTTCTATTGTTTTGGATTTGAATCTCATCTCATTTTTTTACTTTGATTGTTTATATAATATTGAAATAACCCCACATTATTTCACCATCATCGCATAGTGGTATTACAATAAAGCTTAATTTTTTTGTTACATAAGGGAATCGATAACATATTTGAATCTCATGTCATTCTTTTCCTTTGATTGTTTATATAAGATTGAAATAGGCCCCTCAATATTTCACCATCACCACATAGTGGTATCACAATAAATATTCGATTTTTCTTTTTGGTTACATAAGGATTCGGTAGCATATTTATTGGATACAATGCAAGAAAATGGATCATGGATTTTTTTTCCATGAGAAATATCAGTAACGCCTTTGTCCAATACAAGGCAAGACATAAGATCAAACTTGACACGTAAGGAATATTCAATAGGACCCCAACCTTCTAAGAAATTGAACTAGGCTAGCCAACAAACAAACACTCGGACGCTAGCAACAACCCTATCCCTATTCCCTTATGGGTCCATCGTGGGTTGAACCTAGGTCTCCCTCAAAAGAGCCCAAAGCCCTTACCACTGTGTTGTCCTATCTGTATCCCCTTATGGATATGTCGTGGTTTGAACATAGGTCTTCCTAAAGAGAGCCCAAAGCCCTTACCACTATGCTCTCCTTGAAAACAACAAAGCTTGGATGTTATGTACTGTTTGGAAATATTTAAACCTTAGTCTCCTCATTGAATGTTGAAGAATTTAACCAATTGAGAAAATGTCATTTGATATTCCCACCATTTGAGTTAATGTCATTTGAATGTCATTTTTTATATTCCCACCAACATTTTTATCTTCATAAAATTATTATATTTTTCCATACCATAATGAAATTTATCTTCAAAAGATTTATAAAAATCCTTACAAACATACACATTTATACTATGTGTTTGGCCGATCAAAAGTGCTTGTAGGCTGATGAGGAAAAATTGTGAGCGATGTTTTTCGTAGGACTGCCCAAACTGTTGAACTTGTTTCAGCCATATTTCACTCATTCGGACTTGAATTGAACTGAAATTTTGAGGGTAGATTCCTGACAAACCCTAGAATGTCTCCACCAATTTTTAGATCATTTGGAGCAATACAGATCCTAGCGCATCCCTATATGTGAATGAGATTTTTGACAAGCTACTATGCAAGGGTTTCATTTGGGTTAAGTGCAAGCAGCTCCATAGGTTGATTTTCGAGGTCTTCGGGCCCTAGTAGCCAATATTTTTATGGTTTCTACTCAAGATTTTAGCAAGAAATGTTGCAGGGGATCCAATATGGATTAGAAATATGTATTTCAATATATTTTCATGCTATGAACTTGAGTGACAATGACTTCCAATTTTTTGCACAAAATAAAAGTGAAAATCATACCTTTCCACGGTGTCTAAGGCATGGATTAAAGAGATCACGAAACAAGTTTCAAGTAGCTGATCAAAAAATGGCTCATATCTCAAGTGAATATGTTGCTAAGGTACACACACAAAATAAATCTACTGTGGAAACACCTGTCAAGGGTAAGAATTTCGAAGAATTAGCCCCAAAAATAAATTTTAGGGATGCCCTCCGTGGTGGAAAGCCTCAACCTAATGTTAATATTAATCTTAGGGCTTCTTGTAAACCTCTAAGAATGCCTAAGATTGATCCCAAGAAAACGGAGTCAGGATGTCTTAAAGCAGCTGATGGAACTCCTTTTGTTAAGCTTGGTATGGGCAACATTCAGACTGGCATTGAAGATCTGGAAAAAAGATGACTAATTTATCATTTCGTGGGTTTTTGTCCGAGCCTATCTGCTTTCAAAGTCTAGGTTGCAAAAAGCTGAAAAACTAAAGGTGAGTTACAAATCTCTATTTATCCAAATGATTATTTTCTTGTTTTATTTGCTAATAATGAAGATAGATAGAAAACTTTTCAAGGGGGTCCCTGGTTCTTTGGAAGGGCAGGGTTTTTCATGAAGCCTAGCATACTAAATTTAAATACGAAGAAGAGATGCCTTCTATAGGTCCCATGTGGGTTAGACTCTTTGGCCTCCCAATTGAATTTTGGAATCCGATTGTTTTTTTCAATTGGAAACTCTTTAGAAATATTTATGATGACTATTGGTTGTACTCAAAAATTTGAACATATTATTTATGGTCAAATTTGTGTTTTAATGGATTTTGACAAACCCCTGACTAAAAAGATCACTTTACAATTTGGGGAGGACACTTGGGAGTAGGTAGTGGACTATGAGAACCTTCCTTTTCGTTGTAGAATTTGTCATGAATATGGTTATTTGGCTAGTGTTTTCCCAAATAAAATTCCAAATCAAAAGAAAGAAGATATAAATTCAGCAGGTTTCCAAATGCCTAAGAAGAACACTAAAAAAGCAGTTATGAAGGATCAATCAAAGTTATCTGCTAATATGTTAGAAATTATTTCCACAAATGAGGTCCCAAGTGAGGAAGAGGAAATAATGGAAATAGAAATCTTAGAAACACAATTTAAAGATAAAGGGAAGAACTCAAAGACAAACCAACAAATAAAAGGTTTTCAACAGAAAAAAAAAGGATAAAATATTCACAAGAAAAACAATCTTCTAAATGTTAAAACTTCAAATAATACAGGTCCTAATATAGACTCGTTGAACCTTCTGATAACATTTTTACTGTGTAAAAGCATTCTTCAAGGCTAGAAGCCATCTCAGATTCAATTGGAGTAAGTCAAGAAACAGGGAAAAAAAATTGAAGATGGATTCTAATCAGAAGGTAGGTCGCAAGACTAATCAATATCATATGGTAAAAGAAGGTGAAAAGCTTGTAGAGGAAGGTAATATTAATGCCCTTCCCAAATTTTTTAGCTCTGGTATTAATGAATATCGTCACTTCGAATATTAGAGGGAGTCTTTCAAAACAAAATGAAATTAGAAGAATGATTCAAATAAATCATCCACATCTTGTTTTCCTTGAAGAAACGAAGATGTCAATAGAGGACATGGAATAAATTGCTAGTAAAATTTGGCCAGCTGGAAAAGTGGTTTCCCTCAGTTCCCAAGGGACTTCTGGTGGTATTACTTACCTTTGGGACAAAAAAGAGGTAGTTATTCACCATATGGTTGGCATTTGGGGTCTTTTGGCTATATCTATTCAAAGCAGACATTCCTACCAAATTATGATCTACATTACTGTTTATGCTTCGACTAATCTGGAGGAAAAAGAAGACAGTGGAAGAATATTACTTATATTATCTCTCATTTTCCTGAACCTTGGATATTTATCGAAGGATATTTCAATACCATCCTCTCTCTAGATGAGAAAATGGGGGAAATAGAAATTTGGATAGGAGCACTAACCTCATGAGCAAATATATTACAAACCTCCATCTTGTGGACATCCAACTAGATAATGGCCTTATGACTTGGTCTAACATAAGGCAAGGCTTAGCTTGTATAATGGAGAGATTGGATAGGTTCTTGCTCTCTAACAATTTCTTAATCCATTATCACATTCCTAAATTGAAGACTCTTAACAATGTTGGTTCGGATCACTGCCCTGTCATGGTGAAAATGTGGAAAACCAATGTGAGTTTCTCTCCTTTTCGATTTTAGTTAATGTGGCTTAGAGATAGTTCCTTTAAACTTCGATTACAACGATGGTGGAAGGAAGTTAAACCTAGGTATGGGACTAAGATATTCTGTTTTGCTAAAATATTGCAATACATTAAATCCAAAATCAAGACTTGGAACTGGAAGGAGTTTTGGGATGTTCATAAAAAAACATGAAGTTATTGCTCAACTTGAAAATTTGAATAAGAAAATTTGTTTAGATGGCCTCACAGAGAGTACAAGTGCGGATGAAATTAAACTCACAGCTCAGTTAGAGAAATGGGAAAAAAAAGCTCTTATGGAAGCAAAAATATAGAACTCAATGGCTCAAAGAAGGTGATCGAAACACAAATTTCTTTCACAAATCTTTTCTAACTCAAAGATCTCACAACTTTATTTCTTCCCTGAAACCAGATTTTGGAGATGTTGTCTACACTTGGGATGGCAAGAACTCTATTGTTGTCAATTACTTTTTCAATATTTTTACTGCTACTCCTCTTGACTCGGCTTCTCAACAAAATGTTCTTCAAGCAATCCCTTCTCTTATCACTTATGAGAAGTCTATTTTGACTAATCCTGTTACTATCAATGAGTTTCAATAGGTAGTTTTTAAAATGCAAAAATGGAAAACCCCAGGTCCTGATGGTTTTCCCATTGAGTTCTACCAAGAGTTTTGGGATATCCTTCATGCTAATTTATTAGAGGTGGTGGAAGAAGCCAAGAAAGCCAAAGAAATTTTGAAGGTTATCAATAAAACTTATATTACTCTTGTTCCAAAAGCTCAAGAGGTTGAACATATCTTAGCTTTTAGACCTATTGCTTTATGTAATGTTCTTCTCAAAATAATTACTAAGATCATGGTAGAAAGGTTGAAGCCTCTTTTGCATAAGATTATTTCCCTTGAACAAGGGGGTTATGTGGAAGGGCGTCAAATAGTTGATGAGATAGTTCTTGCTTAGGAAGCCATCCATTCCATGAATATGCAAAAATCTCCTTCCATGTTCATTTGGTTAGACTTATCCAAAACTTATGATATAGTGGATTAGCACTTTCTTATCAAAGTTTTGAGGCAATTTGGTTTCTCTCAGGATTGGATGGATTGGATTATGTGATGTATCTCTTCAGTTTCCTACTTAAATCTTGTGAATGGTAGGCCTTCTCAGTTGTTCCTAGCTTCTAGAGGTATTAGGCAAGGTGACCCTCTATCCCCTTATTTATTCATCATTATTGTTGAATGCTTAGGTAGGGTTATAACCAAAAAGAGAGAAGACAAAACCCTTGAGGGAATTACCATTGCTCATGGAGCTAGACCTATCTCTCATCTTCAATTTGTTGATGACTCTACTCTTTTAGGTAAAGCTACAGTTAAGGAAGCTTTTACTATTAAGCAAATCATTAGTTGTTTTTCTAAGGCTATCGAGCAATTGATCAATGAAGACAAATCTAAAGTCATTTTCTTTCACTGCTCTGCCAGACAGGAATCCATGGTCTTGGATAAATTAGGATATAAGAAGACCTCCCTTCCAATCACTTATTTAGGTATTCCCATCAATATTTGAAAACAAAAAAAAAAATATTGGAATTGGTTGTTGGACAAAGTCAAGAATAAAATTGGAAAGTGTAGTTGGCTATCTTCTGGGGGTAGAATCACCTTGGTAAAATCAGTCCTTCAAGCTATTCCTATTTATGTTTCTACCGTGTTGAATATCCCAAAGGTTATTCTTTGAGAACTAGATCAAATCAGTCATCGATTCTTCTGGAGTGGTACTAAGGAGAAAATAAAATGGACCTTGGTGAAATGGGATACTTTGTCTTCCTAAGAATGAAGGGAGATTAGGATTCCGGTCTGCTATTAATAACAACAAAGCTTTAGCTGCTAAATTATATTGGAGGATTTTACATAACCCCAATGCTCTTTGGACCAAGAATCTCTGTGCTAAATATGTTGAGAACAAAATTCCTGAAGACCTTATTCGCTATCAATTGTCTTCCAAAGGTTCTCCCATTTTAGCAGTTCTTAAGACTAGTGAGGATTTAATAAAGAAAAAATTATTTTGGATCATTCATAATGGTCAATAGGCAAATTTGTGGACAGATTCTTGGGATGGTCACAAGCCTTTGATAACTCAGTTTTTCGATTGGAGCCTTGGATGGAGAAGCTTCACCAAGCTAACTGGATAAAGGTGGCTAAGTACTGTCGGTACCATAATGGTAATTCAGAGGTTGGTAGATATTGGATCCCTATTGAGGACTGACCTATTTAAATCCTAGAAAGGCAAAGACAAGATATCCAGTGCATCCTTCATATGAGATCTCTCTCTTGGTCCCATGATAAATATTGTTTTGGATGGAACAACACTACTAAGTGTGTGTACTCAGTTGCTCAAGGTTATTTGGCCTTATGCCATAATAATCCCAACCAATCATCTGACATATTTTCTGAGTTGTGGGTTCAAAAGCTCTGGACTAAGGTGAGGTTCTTTACTTGGCTTTTATTGCATCGCAAGGTGCTTACTAGGGAGCATCTTATGAAGCATGGTTTTCATGGCCTTTTTAGATGTGGGATGTGTGGAGAGAATGTGGAAACTCTAAGCCATCTTTTTATTGAGTGTACTTTAGCCTATGAGCTTTAGAGGAGAATGGCCACTTTACTTAGCTTATAGTGGTCCAATTTTTGTACTTTTGAACAACTTTGAGGGATTGGCCTAATCAAGAGGGTGTTGATCATTTTATTAGGCAGGTAGTTTGGACGGGTTCTACCATTATTCTTTGGAATATCTAGAATGAGATGAACAATTGAATTTTTAATCAAGAAAGGAAGGATATTCACTATATTTGAAAAAATATAATTGCCAACTTAGTTGAATTAGTCCATCAACTCCTTAATCACCCCCCAAACTCCCACCAAAGATGGGATCAAGTGTTGCAAAGATTGAAGATTAACTCTTCTAAGAGCAACCAGCTTAAAGGGAATGTGAGTAATTGCAAGATGGATATAACAAGGAATTGGCAACCTCCTCCTATGGATTTTGGAAAAGTCAATACTGATGGAGCCTCTAGAGGGAACCCTGGAAAAGCTAGTGCAGGAGGAATTGGTAGACTTTCAGATGGCTCCCTAGTTTTTACTTTTGTTGAGAATTTGGTATTCTATCCAATAACCTTGCTGAGGGGCATAGTATCCTTAGAGGCCTTCAGGAGGCTACGAAGGTTGGATGGAAAAGGGTACTAGTTGAGTCTGACTCTCAACTCATGATTAATATTTTGAAGACTCCTAAGAATCATAAGGTTGATTGGAGAATAAAAAGAATTATTGAGAATGGTATATAGGGAGGTGATGATGGGCGGGAAGTCCTCTGCGGGAGAGCACGGGGGCGGCAACGGTTCAAACCAGGGGCACAGCGAAGCAAGCGGAGGTCACCCGGGGTCCGGAGATTCAGAGGCGTCCTTGCCAGATGAAGAACGGATTGACGACGGTTTCAGTCGAGGTAAGGACCCACCAGACAAATGGGGGGGTAGGCCTCAGAAGTCGTATGCCCTGGCAACGGCTTCAGAAACCTTAAGCGGTTTTTTTACCAAGGAGCTATTTTCGGCTGGGGATGAGCTGGACATCCCGGCGGAAGTACTCTCAAGCTTCGTGGAGTATGAGAAGTATACCCTCTAAGGTAAGTTCATTGGTGGTCGTACCGACATGGAGACCATTCGCAAGTGGGCGACAAGCAAATGGAGGACCTCTGGGCATATGGAGTTGGCGGCCCTATCCCGAGGTTTTTTCGCTATTAGACTGAACAACAAGGAGGACTACTGTAAAAACTTGGCTGGTGGGCCATGGTTTCTGAGTCATAGAAGTCTGTTTCTTAGGAAGTGGGGCATGGACTTCAATCCTGACACCCAGAACATCAATATTGCCCCAATATGGGTTAGGCTCCGGAGTCTTCCCCTCTTCGGATGGCATGAAAATGTAATATGAGGTATTGCTTGCTCCATAGGGGAGTTGGTCACCATTGACCCCCCCACCCGAGCTCGAACAAGGTTTGTCCAAGCCTGTTTTTGTGTGTTGACGGATTTGGAGGCGAAGCTCCCATCCTCCATCACTCTCCGTTCTGGAGGCACCGTTCTTCACAAACAAGCTATTGTCTATGAGAATAGGCCAGCTTTCTGCCTCCAGTGTCATTCTCAAGGGCACCTCCAGTCCAATTGTCCTCTTCAAAAATCGGGTAAGCAGAAGCGTGAAACCTGTAACCCCCTGGAACATAGCGAAGGACCGACGAAGAAGTCAAATCTTCCAAATGCGATGGGCCATGAATCTCTAGGCCCCTCCAAATACCGCGGTGATTTCTCCCAGCTTGTTGAGAATTTCACCCACCAAACGGACCTTGTGCAGTTTGGAGCAAACACCAAGCTAGGAGCAGACTCCTGCCTGGAAAGCCATTCGTAGGAGGAGAAGGATTGGACTCCCTCCCAAAACATCACTCAATCTGATTCACCCAAGCTCCAGGACCAGGGCCACCCCAATTTCAATTTACAAACATTGCTAAATGATTACCTCCTAGGTAGGAGGGGTGATTAGCCCGGTCACATTATCCCCCGAATTACAAGGAGCCGAAAGCAAAGTGTGGATTTTGGTAGTGCGAGGAAGCAAGGTCATCCTCCTAACAAATATAGATGAGAGAAAGATACAGCGACAGATGTTGCAAATGGAACCCAACGTCTGCTGGTTCTGGATGACTCTGATACTCAGACGGATGAAGCGCATGTGCCAAAACCTCCCCCCCAGCTAGGAAGGGGAGGCAAGAGGAACCTCAAACTGTCTAGATGAAAGTTCCCATGGAATGTGAGAGGACTGAACGGAACAACCAAACAAAGTATTGGGCGTTTGAAGAAAGGAGAAGGACGTCCTTCCGCAGAAAATTTCGTTGGACACTGAGAGTGATAGGGAGATTCCTCCTGGTAAATCCCTTCTGGAACTGGCTTCAACTATTCTCACTACCGTCAATTCCATGATTAAAATTCTGAAGCAGGACCAAAAGCGTCAAAATTCGGAGGATCAGGAGGACCAGGATTAGCGATTTTTGGTGTTTGGCTGTTGTGCTTCCGATTTCCATGTTCCAGTTTCTTCGGCTTTTACTTGTTGTTTTCCCGGTTTTTTTTCGTTCGTTATATGGTTAATCAGGCTTAATTGCCCTTTTTGTAGCCTCATGGCAATTAGTCTAGGGTTTGCTTTCCTTGCAATTAGGCTTATATTTCCAGCCATGAGGCATGATACATCATTAGAAGTATGGCTAATTTTGTACATAAGGTTTTGGGATCCTCTATAAAAACCCACTGTTAATCTATTAAAATAATTACCAAAAAAAAAAAAAGAATTATTGAGAAGATTTCGTTAATCTATATAATATTTTTTAAAGTTGATTACAATCATGTGGTCAGAGATCAGAACAAGAGTGTTGATGCTTTAGCTAATTGGACTTTGGACAAAGGTAATCTTACTTGCTACGGCCACCCTCCTAGATGGTGGACTTCACAAATAAGGGAAACTCTTCTTTCTATCATTTCTTTGGATGGCTCTAGTTCTGGAGGTACCTAGTTTCTTCTTACTTTATTTTTGTTGCTCTTTCGTTCAGTCAAGGTATTTTAGTTCCCTAGCTAAAACTAATCTTTCTTTTGTTTCCTTAGTTGATTCTTGCCTTTGGTCTAGAAAGATCATTGTTGTGTTCTATTTTTTTCTTTTTCTATTTGTGTGTGTTTTTTTTGTTTTTGTGTTTTTTTTGTTGTTTTTTGTTGTTCTTGTGTTTTTGTTTGTGTTAATTGGTGTTTTTGTGTTTTGGTGTGTGAGTGTTTTCTATATTTTTATTTTTCTCTGTTGTCTTTTGTTGGTTGTTTTTTATTTTATTTATTTTATTTTTTAGGTTTTGGTTGTTTTTTTTTTTCGTGTTTTTGTTGGTTGTCTCTGTTTTGTTATGTTGTTTTTTGTTATGTTTGTGTTTTGTTATGTTGTTCTTGTGTTTTTTCTATGTGGTTCGTGTTGTGTTTTTTTTTATCTTATTGATTGTGTGTTTTTTTGTGCTTTATATTTTTGACACACTTAAGGAGCATGTTTTTTTTTTAATCTCTTTTGATGTGTTCGTGTTCTTGTTCTTTGTTGTTTCAAGTTTGCTCCTTGAATATGTCAAAGGTGGCAGATCAAGTGTGAATCCTAATCCCCTGCCTCCTTGGATCTTACTCGAAACAAAACAAAATAAAATAAAATAACAAAATAAAATTAGAATGAGAAGTTCAGCCCTTACCTTTATCAAAGGTCGTAGTTAGGATGAGAATACCCAACCTTAAACGTCAATCATAAAAATTTCTCATGCTAACCTCAATTAAAAAATCACAAGACAATCAACCACTATCCAATATGTTCAAATAAAATAGTAATATGATTCCAATGTAATATTATAAATAATGATCCGATTCTGGGTGATCCATAATATTTTAAGGACACGTGCGAACAGTTTTAAATCTTTGAGTTTGTTTATTATTATATATTAATATTTTAAATTATAATTAGTATATTATGTAAAGGTTTACCACAACCAATTATGTAATTTATTGGTTGTAATTTGTTAAAATATATGTGATCTGAGTTTAATCTTTATAACAAATGTTTATAAAAAGTATTATTCAAAAATAAATTGTTGAAATATATGAATGTAATTTATTAAAATATTTATTTATTTACATGGTGGAATGTAATTTATTAAAACATATATTTATATATTTTTAATTTACATAGAATTGGTAGCGCCATGATGCTTTGGACAATGTTCACCCTGGTAACGCCAGGATGCTTTGGACAATGTCCACCCTGTCTGCCCTAATAGCTACTACGGTGCTCTAAGCGTTGTCCGTCTTGGTAGCCCTCACGGTGCACACGTTGTCCGCTTTGGTAGCCCTCACGGTGCACCACGTTGTCCACCTTGGTAGCCGCCACGGTGCTCCGCACAATCCACCCGACACCGTGCAATCCGCCTCTATAACCGACATATTGCATTCATTTATGCCCCCTATAAAAACCGACATGTTGCATTAATGCCTCCTATAACTGACATGCTCCAATCATTTAAACTTTTACGCCGTTAAAAATACCGAGCAAGTCTCATCCAACAAGAATGGGGTCCCTTCTTCGGTAAGCCAGATGGCCATATCGCGGAGTGCATTCCGTTGCACTTCCCCCTCGTTAAGGGGCGCACTCCGATACCATTGATGTCCGATAGCTTTGATAGTAATGGCTGGATTGACCACTACCTCGTCCGTCGAGTATAACGGGGCAAATGATGGTATAGCGATGAACATCGGAATAATACTAGGGAATATGGTCCGAATAATCTCTATAGTCGTTCCATGAACAATCCTTTGCGGGATCGGATTTCTTCCATGATTAAAATGCCATGAAGCGCGAACCAACATCCATGATACGAGAACCGAAATCAGAATTGGGAAGAAAAAGATATCGTGATGTGAGTCAATGATTCCTTGCATCACAGGTGTCGCTGCGTCTTGAGATCCCAATTGCCATGGTTCCGCAGCGTCACAAGAAGCGATTGTGAGGACCTTTTCAAAGAGGTACTCGACCTTATAACAGGAGAGGAATAGCCAAAAAAACTCCGAAATCACTTTCTTCTTCTGCCGTTCTCTTCGACCTTTTGCTCCCGAAATCAAGAGACTCCCTGCCTTCTCCTTAGAAATTTTGATTGGCCGAACTGGAGCAAGGCTTTTCTTCTATTGCTTTATAACCCTATTATAAAGGTCCCGAGCTAGCAAGCGATGGATAGATTGACTGGGAACAGAATATGTTTTAGTCCCAACACGATTATAATAGAGAGGAGGTAGAGGGATGGGATTTCCTACTTATTCTCCATCCGATTGATGTTTACGTTTTTTAAGATTTTGTTTTGTTTCGTTTTAAAAAGGCGAAAATATTTTAAAACGATTTTAAAGATTTTGATTTTTCAAATAGAGAAATCAGGTTTTCTTTATATTTTGATTTTCTACTTTTTCAACCATCAATTATTTCTCTCCCCATCCCCTTTGTTTGGTTATGAACCGTGAATAGGAGAACCATCAATGTTTTTATTGAATTGATATTTTGGTTTTTGATATTTTCGGTAAAACCATTCTTTTCTCGGCTTTTCATTTCAAGGTTACAAAAAGGGTATCTTTTTACTTTTCATTTCAAGGTTACAAAAAGGGTATCTTTTTAGAGGGGAAGGGAATCTCTCTCTCGTTTGAGGTCAATCCGTCTTTTTAGTCGATGATCGTTTTCTGATATTCGTTTATATCCGTTTTTGAGATTATGGGTTTTGAGGGTTTTGAGATTATGGGGTTTGAGGGTTTTGATATTTCAGTTTTTGAGATCTTGGTTCTCTTCCCCTTCCACCTCTGGCAGTAAAAAACTTATTGTCTTGGTAAAGCCCTCGAACACCCAACAAAGGGCAGTAAAAACCTTCTTGTCTTGGTAAAGCCCCCTTCCCGCCCCGACATGTCTACCCCGACCGAAGGGAGGCCTCTCCCTTCAAGATATGAAAGATATAAACCTGCCCAGAGAGGCAAGATATGAAAGATATAAACCTGCCCAGAGAGGTATCTTTTTTACAAGAGTTAGTTCGCTCTCTGTTTTGTTTTAAAAGGGCTCAACCGACTTGCTTTATATACGTATTAACAACTTTAGGAAGGGAAGGGAGATCTTAAAAGGTGATTCTCAAATGATCTTAAAAGGTGATTCTCAAATTAGGTTGGCAGTAAAGAGAAAAGGGAAAGGGGAAGGGAGATCTTAAAAGGGGATTCTCAAATGATCTTAAAAGGTGATTCTCAAATTAGGGAGGATTTACTAACCTAACCTAACCTAACCCAACCGGCTTCCGCTTTTCCGTTTACGGTAGAGGGGCTTTTCGCTCTTCGGGGCATTTCGACCTTCTGATTTCAAGGTCCTGATTGAATTTCAAGCTAGAGAGGACCCCCAATTGGTCTACACGCCGAACCTTGTTAAAAACAAGACCCAAGATTTAAACACGGGCCATGTTAAAATATATTACTATATTGCTATTAAGGTAGTTATGTAAAAATAGCCCTTTAAAAATATATATCTACACAAATAACTGCCTAAAGGTTTTTTGGACAATGAGTTGGAAGCAATAGATTTCTTATTATTCCAATCCCTAAGTAAACAATAATATTGCAATAGATTTCTTATCATTCCAATTCCATGACTAAACCATAATATTTTAAATCAAATGGCAGAGGATATATAGTTAAATACCTTCCAAAGAGAAGACTAAGTTGAAATCTCTCTAGACAACATTGTCAGTAGCATGACCATGATGTAGTTCCAATGGCAGCTTTGAAATATAGGTTGTAATACATTTTTCAGTATCTAATATCTTTAAAAAAGAAAATATTAAATTAATATTTTCGTTAACATTGTTCAATGATCATATGCTATTTTTAAAAAATTCTAAGATTTCCCAATTTTGTTTGTCACAATTAAATCAAGTCCAGCTAGACTCAATGGAACGGTGAATCCTTGCCCCAAACCCAACCTTTCAGCCAATGAATTTACTGCACACAAAACCTGTAAAAAAATAATTCTTTTCCTCCAGGCTCTTCAAGATCATCGAAGGACTCCATGCAGCCAATTAAGTGGAGTCAAAAAAAACACTTCAAGATCATCGAAGGACTTCATGCAGCCAATTAAGTGGAGTCAAAAAAAACACTTCTAACTGCACATACATATGCTATTGTTTTACCAACTATAAAATCGAAAATAAGGGACCAATTAAATAGGAGAAAAAATAAGGCCTAGGATAAAAAGACTACCAACATTCTAATAATCTTAACATATAAGATTTGAATTGATGTTTGTGGAATTCAATAGGCCAAATGATAGATAACACATTTTTGATATCCCCATAGAAGCTTGAAGAATTGACCAGATGCAAAAATTAACAAGAACTACAGAAAATTACCTGGATTTGGTCTTCAGTTTTAATTCAGAACTTGTACACATCTTGAAAGGGTGAAATTAATTGGTAGTATAATGTGGTGAAAGATATACCTCTTAGAGAATGAACTTTGATGAAAGATAGATCATTAAATACCACTAAATGGTAATGAAATGACTACAATATGGGCAAGCTACTACCTTCCAAAATTATGACCTAGAAACCCTGCAGTTACTAAAAGCAATGTCAATTGTAACACTAAATTCTTGATATTCAGAGGTCCAGCTGCTAACTATGAAAAGGGCAACAAGTCAAATTCAGTCCATATATCCAATGTAACACGAAACACCTAAGCTTTATAAATCCCCAGTTCAACAGTCAATAGTACACAATCCAAACTAGTGAAGACTTCCAATTACTCTTACATACATACTTCTATAAAAATACGCAAAGAACGATCTATTTTACTAACATGCTAAACAATCCTATTACAAACAGGAACCAATTAAAGTCCAGTATGCATTATCCCAAGACGAGGAGAGATTGGAGTCTAGGATCCACCAGGTCGCCTGTCCCTTCTCCCATCTCTTCTACCATCTGTTGATCTATCAAAAAATGAGTATCTATGGTAGTCCCTTGATGTACTCCTGACAGGAGAACGACTCCGCTCTCTTGAGTCTCTTTCCCACCTATTGCATGGTGGAGCTGAAGGTGGCCTCCAATCATTTCTTATATCAAGATCACCTCTTCTATCATGAAATTTGTCCTCCCTTATTCTGTCTCCCTGACCCATCAAAGGCCCTCTGTTTACAGGGGGAACCTTCTCAGGCCTTTCTCTTCCCCTGAAATCATAACGATCATCATAATCTCGTCTATCCCTAGCATCCCTACGAGGACGAAAATCATGTGGTGACCATTCATGTGGTCTCAGAGGTGACATCCGATCAAATGCTACAGATACGCCTCTGCCCCAACCACCAGGCAGTGGCCCGAAGTCACTTGTTCCTCGTCCACGTCCCATTGGGGGACCACCCATAAAAGGTGGAGGTGGTCGTGGCCCTGGAAACCCTGCTGGGGGCCCACCTACTCCCATGCCTAAGCAAGCCATGTCTCTACGAGGCTTACCACAATTATTACATTGCTTTCTCCTTGCAAAGTTGAGATTTCCACATCTGCAAAACAAAACCTTCTAAAATAAAATTTCCATTCATTCTACAACCAAAATGTTATTAAAGTAATGAAGATGACTTGCACTACATTAATCATATACAAACAAGTTGCAGATTTGTGACAAGGATAAGCAACGAAAAAATTTTAGTGCATGAAGGGGACTAAAGCACAAAAAAACATTGCTGGGATGTTTTCAAAGATTGTGTACTCTGGACAAATAATCAAGAAACTTCAATAATTGGTAAAAAAATATGGAGCTAAAAAAATCCACAAGTCTATGCATAAATTGTACACTCACGTGGGTTCTGAGCATATCCAATCTCCTTCTCTTGGTATTACATTTGGATTGTTTCTTCTAAGGCTTTCACCTTCTAGATGAAATGGTTCAGGTAGCCCATAGCCTGGCCCAGGAAAACCTCTTCCATATGGAGTTGTACCTCTTCCCATACTTCCAGGAGGGATCTCAGGAGGAAGCCTATCTTCAAACCTACCACGACCTCTGCCTCCCATAAACCCTCCATCATAATGAGGAGCACCCCGATCGTAATCCCGTCCATAGGGCTCTGGATATCTATGATGAGGAGGTGATCGTGAACTTGCATGAATGGAAGTCTTTCCTCCTTCCATATCGTAACCTGCAAAAGTTATAAGATTGTTAAACTAAATGTTGTTGAAGAAAAGGGAGAATCATGCATTCACATATTAGCAGCAGACCAAAATTATGGTCTTAAACTCATCCCTGATTATTTTATATAATTTAATTGATCTAAACTACAAAAAGTAGTTCCTACCTGGAATTTTCTGGCATCACTGAGTGAACAGTAATTCCTAAAGATGCCCATGTAATGATTCCTACATCCCAGCTGTACAAACATGTAATCCAGCCAGAATTTGCTTACCTTACCTAAAAGGTTTTTCCTGCCTCACTGAGTGCACAATGAATCCTACATGTCCATGCATTGATTCCATATCACTATCTTAAAATCCCAGACTGCACCACAATTTAGTCCAGCCAGAATTCTATTTAACCATATGCACCCCTTTGTACCTGAACTCTAAGCACCATCTAAGTGGGCAGTGTAAATAATCTCAGCCCAATTTTATCCCAATTCTTTCAAACTAATGATATAATACACATACCAACTCGTTTGGCAGTGCTTTACCAAGTTACAGACTTATTACATCCACTGGCCTAAACACAAGAAACTGTAAAGAACTGGTTTTGCCAACAGTAAACCAAGCACACAACCAGGCCCAGCACTTGGAGCCTTAGCTCTCATGAACGCACACCAGTATACCAAGTTAGGGTCTTTGCAAGGTACTTTGTCTCCACTTACTCCAACTTTCACTCAACAGAAAATCCAGATCATTCTCCTCCAAAACAATCATTGAAAGCATGCAACGAAAAATAAAAGATCATAGCAATTTGATGACCTCCACATATGAGTCAAGAAAGTTAAATATTGCAGAATTGTTCATACATTTCCGACTAGCTCTTCAACTTGCATCTTACAAGAAGGTTTGTCTCCCTACCGCATATCAACTGAAACTTCACCTTGCATAATATAACTTAGAGATTCCAGCAAACACACTGCTGAAGCTGCAGATGTTGTGTTACACTATGAAGGATTCACATCAAACAAAGTTCAGCCATCAAGTGGATCAACTGGCCTGCTTAATACCCAAAATACCCGCCTGGTGCATTAAACTGCCTTCAAAATCATCCAGCATTTTACATTCACACATGCAAGCAGCAACCATTGCTTGCAAGGATAACTCCATTCTACTTTGATATTTCCACTGAGCATACCAACCACCATCAATATCATGTCTGGCTGTGCCTCAATAAATGCATTCACCAAAGAATGTCGCTACAAATTACCAAGTGAACAGCAAGAATGGACGACACCTTTGTATGTCACAAGTTTGTAATTCAAGTTTTAGTTGTTCCCTCAAAGATATTCCCTTAACTACGTGTTGTTTAGATGTCTTACATTGTGGTTAGCTTTGAAGGACAAAAATAAAATTGCAGCTTGTATATACTGATACACCCAATCATTGTCAACTGAAAGATGTCCCTGTCACAAAAAAACTAGAGTCCAACTTCTGAAATTAACTACAATCAAAATGGTAATACCATACCATATTCTCAAAACTGCGCCAACCACTTCCAAAAGGAGTCCACACCAATTTGGCACTAGTTATATAACTTGCCAGATTATTTTTTTAATAGTTGCTGTAGCCAAAAAATACATTTCAATCCCACCTATCCATTAGAATTAACCGCAATGTTAAGCAAGAAATCACACACCTCCTTTATTCTCAACACAAAAAGGCCACATCCACTTCAACCCATGTCTATGAGATGTCAGCTCATGTGTTTTAATCAACAATATGCAACTTGGAAATGTCTAGAAATGCCTAACATATAAACTGCTTTTACAATGCCCAATGTTTCTTTAACCCTCTTGCATAGTCCAGTTTTATGTGCAATTCTATTATAGGCGGTTACCATGCCAAAGGCAGATCATCTACTGTGTGCATGATTCACAGGAAAGATCTACATCTTCTACTTCCACAAGATTTCTTGAGTTTGTGAAAGCCATCATTACCGAGAAATATTTAACTACATTAAGTAATCAAAATCATGATGTCACAAAAAGTGCTTTGAATCCAAATTGATCCCAGATGTCCAAGATAATATCATGGAGACCTTCAGATCCGATGAACAATCTTTTTTGTATCAGTCTAAAACAACACTGGGTTAAACCAAAGGGAGGAAAGCCAGGTCGCCTCCAAGCAAGCAGCCGGTGAACAATTTTCAGAAAGATTGACAAAGTAACATTAAGTTAATTTGCACTGATAGGTAACCTTCATTTGTCTGACAAACTTTTTAGATGGAAAATGAGTAACTCACAATAAAGTTGACAATTCAACGAGGCAAGGCACAAATAGACTCTGGAAAAGCTTCAAAGGTTACCCTTCGATATCATAAAAAAAAAGTATTGCAGTAATATAAACAACCCTCAACCCCCAACCCTATGTTGATTACCATTTTCATTGATGCATTCTTCAACTAAGCATTGCAAACCATTCTCTAAAAGGCAAAACCATGCTGACGAATGTAAACCTCTTCATGTGCTTATCATCCTGTTTTCTTCCTAGCTTTGCTGCATGAAACCAATTACACATTTCTAGCAAAATAAAAACTGTCCATTATTTCCCTCGTTGTCACCCCAACAGATCAACAGATTCTATCGAGTCCCCTTATGTGATCCACTCTTTTCATGACTTTACATTTCAGAGCATCAAAGATTCAGATTTAATTTTTAGGGCCTTAATTACCAACCCTTACCATTTTATTTGTATGGGCCTCAATAACCATGTAATATAACACGACCAATATCACGGTTATATTTTCACATCCCACACATGTTATATCTCTATTTCTTGTACTTTCACTCAATGTCATTTTGACAAGACTTAGTGAAGTTAGTGTAAAAAATCCACCACCACAAAATATCTAGAAGACTTTTCAGAATTTGTCCTCCTTTCCTCTTACTTTCTATTCAAACAGGTTCAAATTTCCTGATTCCTATTTTCTTCTTCCTAAATATACTCAAACATTGAAGACATTTATGTCAAATATAAGGATTGTTATTTGCAATAAACAGTCATTTGTATCTTCCTACCATTATTGCACACAACTTTATTGCTTATTCCATACTTGGAGGAGAAAAAACTTTGGAAATAATTTGCACTTCTCTCTAAACAAAAATTTGTCCAAAGATTTAAAATGCTTGTTGAAGCAAGTGCATCTAAAATAAAAACTAATTTTAATTCAAGACCCAACAGTTTTGGTCGACGTGCTAAAAGTACTCCCATTAGTTTGACTTTTGTATGCAATAATAGGTATGAATGTAATAGAAAATGACAAATCTGACCTACAGGGATTGTTAATTATGAATCCAATAAAATCAGCTTGTTAAAGGTCACTTGGCCATCTTAATTTAGTATGTAAAAATTTCTCCCTGTTATTAGACAACATTTTTCTCTTCTTGCCTGTACTAACATGAAAAAAACAAAACAGAAGTACACCAGGCATTACTAAATCATATCCCAGCCTTTAATGTTAATTTCTCATATATCTTAAGGCCTCATAAACTGGATCCATAGAAGCCTGCTGGATTGATTAATAACATATGCTGCCCTTTATCTAAAGCCAGACAACTCAGTAACGCTTCCCACAGTTGCATATTTGACACAAAGTATGCTTTGATACTGTTTAGAAGAGATCTCTCTATTTGTCAGCAGGAAGCACTCACCATAACTTCAAAGATCAAATTGATTTTAGGACTATACTTTAGAAATTGCTTATTCAAGTATAACTCTTTGCATATCTATTACCTGAATTATGTCAATGTTGAAAAGGCCAATACACCTCATGATCCTTAGTATCGTTGTAAGAAATGAGCTGGTTAAAGAAATATTCAAGTATTGCTGCAGGGCATTTGAAAAATGTTCAATTATATAACTTGAACAAACAACACACAAGTTTTTTAAGACTCTATAAAGGGACTAGACAAGGTGATATGGGTATGACCACATTAGAAGGGTTAACTATGAGTCTAAAAGCTACCTTAGAGATGAGTTGTTAGCATAATGATCCAACCTGATCCGAGGAATGTTTTTTTGATCCTTTATCTATCAAAGCTTTAGGTATTGAGGCATTTGTCATATTAAATCCAAAATCCCAATGGAAAACTGAACCCTTAAATCAAAACACCATTTATACCAAATCCTATTCATCATGCGTCAACATCCTCAGATCTGAAACCCTCATATTCTAGCCCCCAATATTTCCCATTGATCCAAAGAAAAACCACACAAACTTTAATATAAAAAATCATTGGAAAAACGTCGACAAAACCTTAAATTCCACGTTACCGTATATCTCTGCAAACCCTAAATCTCATCTTCACTGCAAGCAACGACAAACCCGAAGTTTCCACTTTACCAAATGCGTTGGCAAACCCTGAAAATAGTCTAGGTCCCCCCAATATTTTCCATTCATCCAAAAAAAACACAATCGCTAATATGAAAGATCGTTGGAAAAAACCGCCAACAAAACCTTAAATTCCACTTTATCAGATATATCCGCGAGACCTAAATCTCGTTGTCACCAGAAGCAACAGAAAACCCTCAATTTCCACTTTACCAGGTGTGTCGCCAAATCCTAAAAATATTCTTAGTCCCCATTATTTTCCATTCATCCAAAGAAAAACCACAAACGCTAATATCAAAGATAGTTGGTAAAAAACGTCAACAAACACTTAAATTCCACTTTACCAGATATATCTGCAAACCTAAATTTCATCTTCACCAGAAGCATCGAGAAACCCTAAATTTTCACTTTACCACAAGCCTCGACAAACCCTAAAATCCCTCTTCATCAAAAACGGCAGCACACCAAAAATTCCACTTCCTCAACAACATCCCCAAAATATAACAGATCTTACTGCCAAAATTCCACCAACAACTCCACACCCAAAATCCCCTCCAAAGCCAAGACCCGCAGAAACCCATTATCGACCGTTACACCAACCCAAATCCCATATGACCATTTCCATCTGAAACCACGAAAACCGAGGGCTAAAAACACCAAAAAATGCACTAAAACCCCAGCGAGACCAAACCTGGTGCGACATCCGAAAATATGTCCCTACGGTCGCGGTATGAAGAAGAAGAAGACCGGATATCTCCGGCCTCCGCCTCCGAAGGCGGACCTCCGCGCACAATTAAACTGCTCAACCCACCGTCATTTCCGTTACGAGCAGCGTAACGGAGCGAATCGACGTCACCGTCCCTTTCAGAATAAAAAGGTCTCTCTCTTTCCCAGCTTCGTCTCCTGTAATCCGCTGTCGCCGCAGTCATGTTAACCTGTGTCTCTGTGTTGGCTTTCGGAAGGGCAGATATTCGATTAGAACCCAGCCTACTGCGCTGAAAATTGTCCCTCAATTTTTAACAAGACAGTCTTCCTGTAGTTTTCTGTCCAAAGAACAAGAAATAGTGGAAACTAAATAAAGGTTTTAGTTACAATTTTATGGGGTTGGAAATGTCAGAGAGTCGGTTTTTCACTTGGGCCAAAATTGCTAACTACCTCACACCCAAATAAAGACAAAGTTAACTGCCGTGAAGAATTGAATTACCAACTCATATATATCATTGTAATTTTTTTATATTTTAATTATTATACATCTTACTTTTTCTATAATTTATTAAATCAAACCATTTTTATATAAGTTATAAATAATTAATAAATTGAGATTGAATATAATAATTTTTTTTAAATGTTGATATTTCTTTAAGGCACAATAAGCCGGTGGATATATTTTTTTATATTTTAATTATTATATATCTTACTTTTTCTCTAATTTATTAGATCAAACCATTTTTGTTTATATAAGTTATATATAATTAGTAAGTTGAAATTGAATATAATAATTTTTTTTAAATGTTGGTCTTTCATAAGGGTCCCTAGTATCTAGTATCTATTAGATAGCATAAGGCACAATATTACATCAAGCGGGTGGATATACACGCCTCCAGTAGGGTCCCTAGTATCTAGTATCTATTAGATAGCATAAGGCACAATATTACATCAAGCGGGTGGATATACACGCCTCCAGTAGGGTCCCTAGTATCTAGTATCTATTAGATAGCATATCCGCAACATATGAGAGGGAGAGATTTGAACCTAAGACCTCTCCAAGACGAGAGTTTTAACTATCCACTTCTCTCCAACTCCCCCACATGGGCGGATATATAATAAATTTTGGGTTGATTGATAGTTAACATTTATCAACTAAAACCATTTTGCCTCTTCTTGCTTTTAAACAAAATTAGACATTTTCTTTTAATTATATAAATGTATTCTCAATTTTTTTTTTAATTTAGTTATTGTGAGAAACCCCTATGATCGAAGTATAGGGCTGAGTAATCTCCTCCAACCATGACCCCTCTTAAAGTTTGAGAGCTATACTTATCAATAGAGAATTTAACACAAAGCCACCACACACGCACCCCCTCACACATTCGCCCACGTTGTGGTTTAAACCTTCTTAAGAAGAACCAAAGCCCGAACCAATTCATTCTCAATTTTGAATTATATTTATTATTTTTATAATTAAAAAATGGGTATAAATCTATGGTTAAGGATTTCAAAGAGATGTGCCCAAGCATTAGGTTATGCCTTTTTGACAAGATAAATTTTGTTAAAAAGAGATATTTTTAATTTTTAAGATAGATAGGCACATTCATTTCTTTTAAGGAAAAAATTGAATGTTTGAATCTTCCTCAAAATATATAAGAAAATGTTGTTATAATATAAATATATGGTTATGATGTAATAGAAGTATAACTAATTTTAAAAAAGTATAGATACTTTGTATATAAAATAGTTATAAATGTGCACTTGCGGTGAATGCTAGGGTTTTGAAGTTACGGGAAGAAGATGCTAGGGTTTTGAGTATTATTATGGTTCCCAACTTTGGCGGACCAATGCATAGCATTGGCATCGCATAAGAGAATGCATGCGATAATGTCTCCTCTCATTCAATTGTGCAGGTTTGTGCTGAGAATGGTTCATAAGGTAACCTTCATTCTCTTGATGTAATTCTTTTTTTCCTGAAGTTGATTCTACATGTCACAATTTAGAATCTCTCACCCTTGTCGGGTATTTCATTGGACGCATCCTTAATGAGTCTTTCCTTAGGGCCTGGGTTAATACAGCTTGGACTTCTCGTGGAGTCAAGCTAACAATGGTTCAAGACCTTACAAAGAGATTTTTTCTATTTCTCTTTGTGGAAACAACCCATGCTAAGGTGATTTACGAACATGGCCCTTAGTACATGAGAAGCTCTCTGCTTGTTTTTTCTCCTTGGACCCATGACTTTTATGTTTCTAAGGAAAGATCTGCCAAAGTTCCTATGTGGGTGGAATTCCCAGGAATCCCTCTACCTTTGTGGCTCTTTCTCAGTCGCATAGCAGCCCCTCTTGGGCGTGTCATTTTGGTGGAGGCAAACAAATTTTTCCATGCACGCCCTCAAAAACGTGTTTGTGTTGAGATTGATGTTTCTCGAGATCTCAAGGAGTCTATTGACATACAAGTTGACGATACTGTGTTATCCCAATGGGTCCTCTATATTAATTTTCCCAACACTTGTTTTCGATGCCAATCCTCAGCACACAAGATCAAAGACTATCCCTTGATGTCGCATAACAGGGACAAGTAGAGCCCCACCACATCGAGTGCACCCACTCCTCAACCTCAGGAGGATGGTTGGACGATTGTGGGAGGGCGTAAAAATGCACATTTGGCTACTTCTAAAGGTACATAGTCCAAGTCAGCACATGTCTCACAATCGGTAAAAAAAGGATATGAAAAGAAAAAAAGTTGATCTTGCAGCTAAAACTGCTAACAATGAGGCTCCTCGGTCTCAACAGAGGGTTGTAGTAGTGCTTGCTTCAGAGTCCTCTAGTATATTTTTCCCAGCTAATGCCAGGTGCTCTCGCAACTCGAGAAGAGGATCTGCAAAAGGTGTTCCTCAAGAGAAGCAACTTCATATGACCAATGTTCATTTGGGCAACAACTACAATATATTGGAGTATCTTAATGGTGGGGAGGATATATCATCGGATGTAGAGCCATCATTGATAGAATTGAAAGTTCCTCCAAAGGAAGCAAAATCTAAAGTCCCTCCCCTTCTGTGTGGTTTCAACGTTCTCGTAGTCCTCGACAAGGGAAAGAAGATGAAAAATGGTTTCATCATTTGGCCTAAAAGTTCCAATAATTTTACGTTGGGAAGACACCTATCTGACCCAAAATTTCCAATAATTTTGTGTTGGGCAGACGTAATTCTATCTAGTGCGTAGAGTTACAGTTAGGGTTTCTAGTTTATTTTGCTATATCTAATTATGTTGTGTATTCACCCTTTTGGGGTTGGTTTCGTTTTGTAAGGGTGTTGAATAACTGTAATTTGTTTGCTTGGGTTCTCGTTCTATTGACGGGGATGTTTTTTTTGGCTGCTGTTGTTAGCCACGTGGCGTGTTTATCCACCTCTTTTTTTTATTTGTAAAAATGTATTTTGTTTTTACATAAAAAAATAGTTATAATTTATTTATGTTTATTTTAATAACTTAATTACTTATATTATCAAACGGTATTAGTTTAACTAATTAAATTTCTCGTAAAATTGAGGGAGATATGATCGTGTGAAGTCAACAATCTGGAACAAAGACATTGATGATTTTTTAATTCATGAAAAATGAAATTGCAAATATTTGTCAGCTAGGGTTCGAATGATGGGAAGAGCAATAAAAGGCTAGAACTTCAATGAGGCAAGAAATTCTATCTCGACAGATATTTTCAGCTAAATTTTTTCCCTTTCTTTATCTTATAAATTTTGCATGCAAATTATTATAAAGTTTTTATTAATAAATTATATTTGCTATAGGATATTTAGATAAATTTCTATAGATTTTTAGTTTTAGTTTCTTTTCCATGGACCAAATTTATAGTTAAATTCTTAGAATCATCTCTGGTGGTAGAGGTTAGTGAGCACCTCAAAGAGATCCTCGTTGCTCCAAGATAGGATGCTTTTTGGTAAATTTAATGGGTATTGGCTAGCGGCTTCAGCCTTGAGAAAATGTATTGATAGGAGTTGAAAGTCTCCAAGAGCGATTCTATCATTTCTTCCCAAAGGTTTCTTCCCAGCCATTTTTTGTTATAGGGAAGAAAGAGAAAAAAATCCTAAAATGGGGTCCTTGGTTTATGGGATGAGCATAACTCTTCCTTACCCGTTGGTATGAAGTTTTTTTCACCCAAAAACGTAAATTTATCCCTAGTACCAGTCTGGATTAGGATATTTGGGTTACCCATTGAATTTTGGGAAATAGATACCTTCAAGGCAATAGGCAACACTCTAGGAGCTCGGATATTGGTCATGATTGATATAAGTAAAGCTTTACCAAAATCAATCATTCTTAAGCATGTGGATAATATGTGGATCCAAATCATAGACTATGAAAATATATCTTTTAGATGTAGAAGATGTCATGAGGTGGGGCATATTGAGAGATCACGCCCTAAGAAGAGCCCAATAGAAACATATGTAGAAAACCACAAGAGAAACTTAAAAATGGTTATGGATGAAGATGGTTTTCAAATTCCAAAAAATATATCTAGAAAAATGAAAGAAAATAAATAGTGGAGACCAGTAAGGAAGGATATGGGAAGAAATACCAACTCTTTTGAGGCTTTAGTCTATGAAGAAAAAGTAGATCAAAACATTGAGGACACAATACAACAGTTTCAACATATTAACAAGGAATAATTTATTCAGTATGATCCTGATTTAAGTTAGAACTTTCTCGATGAACCTAAGGAATGTGTCTCATTAGATTTTGAAGACTCTCTTGAAGTACCATGCACCATTCAAGAGAAAAAAATGGTAAAGAAAATGCAGTTTTAGAAGTTAATACCTCTACCATTAATAAAGAAATACCATAAAATGAGCATGACAAGTCAAAAGCCTCTGTAAAAGAGTTAGGAGAGGATAAATATGATGAAAACAATTGTGAAAGTGATGCAGGAGCATCCGGCTGTAGTCGAGCAATCGTGCATTTTCTAGCTTGGGGGAGGTTTGGCAAAGCAATTTTTCGGTTTGAGGAAGTTTTGTAAGGCAAAGGGGAAAGGGGTCGCGAAATTGCGACATGTCGCGATATCGCGACCCCAAAAGCTGCAGAGTGTCTTTGGCGGGTTTCGTCGTGATATCGCGATCGGTTGGCACCGCAGTGGAGAGGAGCTTCAGGCATCGCGATATCGCGACGTCGCGATATCGTGACCGGTTGGCACCACAGTGAAGAAGAGCTTCAGGCGTCGTGATATCGCGACATTGCGATATCGCGACCGTCTTCAGAGCAAGACAGAGGAGAAGAGCCCTGTCGCGATATCGCGGCAAATCAGAAGCTACCACGTGGCTTATTTCGAAGGCAGCACCGAGGGCTAAGACAAAGCCAGAATCATAGCAAAGGACTTCGGCAAGGTGAAGACAAAGGTGGAGGGGTCGACCGCGACCAAGTAAGGTCAAGGCCAAAGAAAATAGCGGACGGCCATGTAAGGCCAATTTCGACACGTGGCTGCCACGTGTATCAAACAGTTGTGAAGGGCAGCACGTGTATCAATTATTTTTCATCAAGAAGAAGGCGTGGTCAGAATTACAAGCGGTCGGCCACGTTTAAGAAAACAAAGATAAGGAATGCGGAGGTGATAGCATTGAAGAGACAACAGGACAGAAGACAGTCTGACCGGAGCGGTGGTGCAGGTCAAGGAGGCCATTAATGCAAGCTCCGGGTAGCTCGGGCAGATGGCCCATTTATGTCGAGATTTTAAAAACCCGGAAGGGGGGGAAAATTTTGGAGGGGAAATCTTGTTTGGTGGAAGCATTGATGGCCGGGAGGACCGGGGGCCTCGATAAGAAAACCAGAAATTTGGGTAAAAAAAGAAAAGGAAAAAGGAGGTAGGGGGACCGGAGAACAGGGGAGAGACAGAGTGGAGAAAATACCAGAGCATCTCTGGTTAATGTACGCCTGCGGGCTGTTTTATTTTGGAATGCATGTAAATATTTTCCAAAATAGTAATGAAAAACTGAATTTGTAAGGTGCTGGTTTTCCCGTCCCCGTCAGTGGTATCAGAGCGGGAGTTCCTGAGCGTACAGCAGACCGCCAAAGGAGAGGCAGTTGTACCAGGACTTGTGGGAGGGCTTGAGTTCAAGGGAAGATGCCTCCGAGAAGAAATCTCGTGGGTGGAAGAGGCATGGCAGCGGAAGATTTTTGGGCATTGCAGCGGCAAGTCCAGGCCCTGCAAGAAGAACTGCGCAGAGGACATGAGCCGAGAAGGGATGCAGACAGTGAGGATGAAGTGGAAGAGGAGAATGAGTTTGAAGAAGAGGAAGAAGATGTAGATCCGACACAAGCCAGATTGTACAAGGCCATATCTCAGATCGGGAAGAGGCCGAAGTTAGAAGTTCCCACGTATTCTGGAACTTGAACCCAGAGGAGTTGATAGACTGGGTGAATGATTTAGAAGAGTATTTCGAATATGAGGAGGTTGAAGACCCTATCCGGGTCAGATTTGCTAAGACCCGACTGAAGGGTCATGCTGGCATGTGGTGGAAGGGAGTACAGCTGGAACGGAACCGAAGAGGAAAAGAGCGGATAACAAGGTGGGACAGAATGGTGGAGAAATTAAAGAGGCAGTTTATTCCCGTAGATTATGAACTGGACCTGCTACGTAAAATGCAGAGCTTGAGGCAAATGAACAGAACAGTTCAAGAATACACGGAGGAGTTCTATAAAATCTCCATCAGAACAGGGCATTTGAAAGCAAGCAAGGAAAAAGTGGCCCGTTACATTAATGGGTTGAGACCAAGTGTGTAGGAGGAGTTGAGCTTGGTTCGGGTAAGCACCATCGAAGATGCTTACCAATTTGCTTTAAAGGTTGAAGAAAAGTTGAACAGAAGGTTTGACAGCAAGCAAAAAGTGAAAGGACCGGGAGGAAAGAACGGTGGAAAGAAAGAAGGAAAAGAAGAGAAGAAAGAAGAGGAGAGCAGCAGCCGAGGTCAGAAAGAAGAAGATGAAGAATCCAAACCGCAAGTTCAGAATAATGGCTACCCAAGGGGAAGAGGTGGATCTGGACGCGGGTATGGAAGAGGAGTATTTCGAGGAACGTGTTTCCACTGCGGAGAAGAAGGGCATCGGGCATTTGAATGTCCACAACACCGAGAAAGAACAAATAAGAAGCAAGTGGGTCTTGCCAGAGCAGTTGTGGCAGTTGAAGATGTTGACTCAGAGCATTCTGAAGAAGATGAAAAGGGAGAAGCCATGATTGTGAGAAGGACCATACCGGTGGATGAAGACAAGTCTGAACAAAGGAGAAGCCTGTTCCGCACCCGGTGCAAAAGTGCAGGCAAAGTCTGTAATGTCATTATAGACAATGGGAGTACAGACAACTTGATTTCCGAGGAGATGGTTACTAAGTTGCAGTTAGAAAGAAGGAGGCACCCGCACCCGTACCAGATTGCATGGTTGCGGAAGGACCACCGAGCTTGGGTCCGGGAACAGTGTTTAGTCACGTTCCAGATTGGGAGATACCAGGATGAAGTCCTGTGTGATGTATTCCCCATGGATGCTTGCCATTTTCTATTGGGAAGGCCATGGCAGTTTGATCGAAATGCAGTGCATGATGGTCGTGCTAATACTTACTCCTTGGTGAAAGATGGAGTGCGGCACAAGTTGAAGCCATTGCAGACAGTGGATGAGAAGGTGTGCAGCAATGCCAAAATTTGTCTGGTAGAAGGCAAAATTTTTTGCCAAGAAACGGAATTTGAGCAGGTTGTAAAGGCCGATGACTGTTTGGAGGAGTTACAAGAAACACGGGCCGAACATCCGAGAAGTGAAGGTCACTTCTCCAATTACCCGGGGTGTCTGATGCAGGAGCATCCGGCTGCAGTCGAGCAATCGTGCATTTTCCAGCTTGGGGGAGGTTTGGCAAAGCAATTTTTCGGTTTGAGGAAGTTTTGTAAGGCAAAGGGGAGAGGGGTCGCGAAATCATGACATGTCACGATATCGCGACCCCAAAAGTTGCAGAGTGTCTTTGGCGGGTTTCATCGCGATATCGTGACGTCGCGATATCACGACCGGTTGGCACCGCAGTGGAGAGGAGCTTCAGGCGTCGCGATATCACGACCGGTTGGCACTGCAGTGAAGAAGAGCTTCAGGCGTCGCGATATCGCGACCGTCTTCAGAGCAAGACAGAGGAGAAGAGCCCTGTCGCGATATCGTGGCAAATCAAAAGCTGCCACGTGGCTTATTTCGAAGGCAGCACCGAGGGCTAAGACAAAGCCAAGATCATAGCAAAGGACTTCGGCAAGGTGAAGACGAAGGTGGAGGGGTCGACCGTGACCAAGTAAGGTCAAGGCCGAAGAAAATAGCGGACGACCATGTAAGGCCAATTTCGACACGTGGCTGCCACGTGTATCAAACAGTTGTGAAGGGCAGCACGTGTATCAATTATTTTTCATCAAGAAGAAGGCGTGGTCAGAATTACAAGTGGTCGGCCACGTTTAAGAAAACAAAGATAAGGAATGCGGAGGTGATAGCATTGAAGAGACAACAGGACAGAAGACAGTCTGACCGGAGCGGTGGTGCAGGTCAAGGAGGCCATTAATGCAAGCTCCGGGTAGCTCGGGCAGATGGCCCATTTATGTCGAGATTTTAAAAACCCGGAAGGGGGGGAAAATTTTGAAGGGAAATCTTGTTTGGTGGAAGCATTGATGGCCGGGAGGACCGGGGGCCTCGATAAGAAAACCGGAAATTTGGGTAAAAGAGAAAGGGGAAAGGAGGTAGGGGGACCGGAGAACAGGGGAGAGACAGAGTGGAGAAAATACCAGAGCATCTCTGGTTAATGTACGCCTGCGGGCTATTTTATTTTGGAATGCATGTAAATATTTTACGAAAGAGTAATGAAAAACTAATTTTGTAAGGTGCTGGTTTTCCCGTCCCCGTTAGAAAGAATATTGAGGAATAGAATAATATGACCTGCTCTTGATATAGGCAACGCAAAAAGAGGAAGCCCTCAAATTATCAAGCAAGATCCAAGGAAGCAAGAGCAAACTAGAGAAAGGGACACAAACTAAGTTGGTTGAACTTCTCTTTACCAAACAACAAAATGATATTGGTAATATGTAAGCATGGCCAAAAGCCCCTAATGAGACATGATTATCATCTCATGGAATATAAGGGGTGCTAATGCCCCTTCAAAGAAAAGGTGTATTAAGGACCTATGTTTAAGTAACAAATTTGATATTCTTTGTATCCAAGAAACTAAAATAACAAAATAAGTTTCAAAAACTATGAAAGCAGTATGGGCAAGATGTGAATGGAATACTATGGATATTGAAGGAGTGGTAGGAGGTATTCTAACATGTTGGAATTCTTTTAGAAACTCTTGTGTAACCAATTATAAAACTACGCATTAGATAGCCTCTTTAGTCACTTGTTACTTTGCATATTTTTGTTTCATCCTTATCAATGTCTATGGACCTACAACTCAGTCAGGTATATTAGAATTTTGGGGTGGGATTGAAGCCTTTATGGGAAGTAAAGGCCAAGAAAATCGATTCATGATCATAGGATATTTTAATTCTGTAAACAAGCTGGATGAAAAATTTGGAGGAATTAGGAAATTAACCCAAAGTATGAGAGATTTATCAGTTATTATTCAAAACAATAATCTTTGGGATGTTGAGTTTGAAGAAGACAACTATACTTGGACCAACAACAGGAGAGGCCAAGACCTAGTAGTAGAAAAATTAGATAGATGCATACTCTTATATCATTGACTAAATGAAGGAACTTGTGCTAAACTAAATACCTTAACAAGGATTGGTTCAGATCACTGGCTAATAAGAGTTAAAATGGTGGTAAGTGAATTAAAAAAAAAACTTATTTTAAATATGAGCATATGTGGGAAGATCATCCTCAATTTATTGATATGATACACATGGAATTATTACGGTAATGGTGGGTTGTATGCTCTTCCAAATCAAATTAAATCTATGACATCTAAATTAAAATAATGGAACAAGAACACTTTTGAAAACATTTTTGAGAATAAATAACTAAAAGATAAACTTTCAAAATTCCAAAAAAGTGATCATAATAATCCAAGCTCAGAAGAAAGGAAGTTGCTTAGAGAATATCATAATATTTTGAGTATGGAAGAAAAATTATGGAGATTAAAATCAAGACAAACCTGGTTAAAAAGAGATAAAAATACAATTTTTTTTTATAGGATGATTATAGTACAGAGATCAACATCCAAAATTAGTAGAATTAAATCAATAGAAGGAGTTTGATTGAAAATTAGAGTGAAAAATTTTCATTGAGTTTACATAGGTTTTTATGAGGGGTCTCGGTCCCCTCATACTGAGTGGGATTTGAACCTTGGACCTCTCAAAGAGAGGCCAAAGCCCTTATCACTGTAGTAAACTTGCAGCTTTAGATCAAAGTGAAATTAGAAAAGAGGTAATTTTTTTTTATCAAAATATTCTAGGATCAGAGGAGACTGAAGTTCTTAATGATAAACTTCTTCAAGATGTTCCTTCAGTTATAATGAATAAAGACAATAAGAAACTCTTGGATCCTATATCTCTAGAAGGAGTTCATTTAGCTCTTTTCTTTTTTAATAAGTATAAATTCCCAAGTCCAGATGGGCTCCCCGCAGTATTTTACCAACATAATTGGGAGATAGTGAAGGATTTTTTATTGGTGGCAATGGAATAGTCTAGGGTAAAACAATACATACCTTATAAAATAAATGCAAAATATCTTACCAAAGAGGTAAAGTTTTTTTATCAAAATATTCTAGGATCAGAGGAGACTGAAGTTCTTAATGATAAACTTCTTCAAGATGTTCCTTCAGTTATAATGAATGAAGATAATAAGAAACTATTGGAGCCTATAGCTCTAGAATGAGTTCATTTAGCTCTTTTCTCTTTTAATAAGTATAAATTCCCAAGTCCAGATGGGCTTTCCGTAGTATTTTACCAACATAATTGGGATATAGTGAAGGATTTTTTATTGGTGGCAATGGAATAGTCTAGGGTAAAACAATACATACCTTATAAAATAAATGCAACATATCTTACCCTAATTCAAAAAAAGAAGGATGCTAAATTGTTTGATTCTTTTAGACCCATAAGCCTATGTAATATGGCATATAAGATTATCTCCAAATTGATGGTGAATTGATTAAGGCCATTGTTAGAAAAAATTATTTCTGAAAAGCAAGGAGGATTTGTGAAAGGGAGGCAAATTCTGGATGGGATCATAGTAGCTCATGAAGTTATACATTCAACAACTTCAACAAAAGAGAAAGTAATGATCTTAAAACTTGATATGGGTAAAGCCTATGATAGGGTTACATTGGATTTTTTTTGTAGTTTTAGAAAATTTTAGATTTGGGAAGAAATGGGTTAGATGGATTAAATCTCGTGTCTGTATAGCTTCTTATTCAATGTTGGTCAATGGATTAGTAACAAAATTATATCTGGGTAAAATATTTGTTCATTATTATGATAGATGTTTTGAGTAGGAAATTAAAGAAGGCTTACAAAGATGGGCTTATAAGTGGACTTAAGGTTAGTATTAAAATCAACATCACCCATAAATAGTTTATAGATGATACAACCCTTTTTGGAAGAACAAGGATAAATGAGGCTAGAGCAACACCAACAAAATATTAATATCACTAGATATGGAGAGATATTTGGGATATCCCAAGCATTCCTATAGTCAAAATGTTTGTTTGACTAGTAGGTCATAGAAGAATTTTATCCTAGGATAAGCTTATGAAAAGGGGTTTTCATGGCCCCTCTCAATGTGTTATTTATAAAAATGAGGAGAGTATAGACCATCTATAGGGACATTGCTCAATAGTTTAGAATCTATGGCAATGGATTCTTAATGTGTTTAGTAAATGCATGGTGATGAATAACAAAATTGAAGAATGGTTAAATTAATTGCAGAACACTTATAAAAGTGAGACTTTACAAACAATATGGGATATATACAAAGATACAATACTTTGGACATGGCTAGAAAGGAATAGAAGAATATTTAAATATAAGGAAAGCAATTTAGAGGTAATCAAAAGGAAGATATGTTTAGCCATAGATGAGTCTAAACCAACCCTATCAACTCACCTAGTCCCTAATATAGAAGTAAAGAGCCTTGATAGACGGAGTCAAGTCATTAAATGGAATTATGATGATGGGTAGAAGAGAAGCCAAAAGAAGGCAAAGAATATAAAGTGGAAACCATCATATGTGGAGTGGTTTAAATTGAATTTTGATAGAGCATCTAAAGGAAATCAAGAACCAATAGGAGGAGGAGGAATAATTAGAAATAATAGAGGAGAGATTTTGTCTCATTATGCTTTCAATAGTGGATTTAAGACAAATAATGAAGTTTAAGCTTGGGCGACTTTAGAAGGGTTAAAAATATGCAAAAAAATAAAATGGAACAAAGGATGGAAGGTGATTCTCTCATAGTAATAAATGCAATTTTGAGGAAAACAAAGGCTCCATGGAACATACAAGAGATAATTGTGGAAATTCAAGATCTTGCTAAAGAGTTTGAAGAAACTAGGTTTACACATACATCAAGGGAAGAAAACAAATGTGCAGATAGGCTAGCCAATAGAGGGGTTTTGATTGAGGATCATGAAGTTAAATTCTCCTTTCCATGGTTAGAGGAAGTAGAGAGTTTAGTTGAAGATAACAAGAAAATGTTGATTGCTTGAGTCAATTAATGATTAAGATTTACTTTAATGTTTTCCATTAGTAATATCTGTTTTATTTTGTAATAATAATGTGTTTCATATAAACTATTTATTATAATTTTTGTGGTTGCACTTGTGTTTCAGGAAGGAAACTAGCAATACAAATTTGGTAAAGCAAACTATGATAGTGCGATGTTTTAGAAATATTACTCTACTAAGATCTAATGCATAGACAATAGAGGTGAAGTTTTGGTATTGTGAAGGCTGCTATAGGAAAATGTCAAGAAGGATTTTGAATTTGGAATATTTGTATTCATACAAAAAATTGAAAAGATCTAGAAAATGAAAATCAAGAATTTAGACATTTTATGTAAAATGATGTAGGTTTCTAGATATAACATCTCAATTGAGATGAGAAGTGTATCTATTTGTAAACTCTCAAGATTTAAAGAAGAGAATTGTAATTTGTAAATGGTCGGGGACCCAAGTACAACCCCTTATTATGTAGCCAAAAAAAAAACTAATTAATTTTCTCAACTTTTAGGAAGGAGACCAAGGTTTAAATATGCATAATTGTTGAGTTTATTGTAATACTACTATGGGGTCATGATATTATAAGAGTAGAGTTTGTTTCAATCCCATGTAACTTGTTCTTAATAAAACTTAACCATTTATATTATAACATGACCAAACTATCATGGTATTCCAATGGACTATTTGATAGTGATATTAGTATTACAACAAATAATATCATCACAATACCTATAGAAATTTAATCCTTGTAGGTTCCTTATGAGATAAACATTCTTACTTGTTAGAACTTCAATCTATTGGTCAATTTTGTCGGTTAATATGGGGTTGAAACCACAAGTCTCACATATATTGTGTTTATTTGGACTTGGTTTACAAATCTACCATATATATAGTGTAGGCCTAATGATTAAGATTTTGGAACTTTAAATAAGAGATATAAGGTTTGAATCCGAAAGGGGTATAGTTGTATATCATACTTTAATATGGGTGAATAAACACTTGGATAACTACATCATATTCTATGTTGTATAACTTTATGGTCATTAGATATTGTTTTACTTTATATTTGAATACATTTTTTTTTAAGATTTGGTTGGTGTGAGAAACCCCTACGACCGATGCTCAGGGCTAGGCATCCCCATCCCACTAGGACCTCTCATAAAGGGAAGATTTGAGCTTATTAGTAGGGAATTTAACACATAGTCCCACACACACACCGTGGTTTGAACCTTGGACCTCTTGAAGAAGAGCCAAAGCCCAAACCATTGTGTTGTCCCCCTTGAGAGTTATATTTGAATATAATTTTACCTCTTATATTCAAAAGTCAAATATCTAAAATTATGTTCTTTTTAAGGTCCATGATCATTGTGGATGTCAAACCATCTTCTACTCCCTAGGTCCACTATGAATAGGGAGAGACACTCATGTTGTGTTACTTGTCTATAGGGCATACCTAACATACCTCCCTTTATATTTGTACCTTCTATTTGAAACACTCAAGTCTTCACCATCAAGCTCACTCAATCTATATAAGTGTTAAGGTTCACTCACAAGATTAGAACCATAGCTTATAATGTAAAAATTCTTGTTCCTTCCACTTGCCTTAAACCTAATGGACAACTTAACTATAACATATTGACTGTTGTTGTTAGCTATAATTTTTACTTTTTTAATCCATACTAAGCACTCTTGACAAAACTACCACTTATTTTTGTAAAACCTTTATTACTTTTAAATTTATCATATTGAGATTGATCATTGACAAATTCCATCATCCAAGTAATGGTTTGGCTTAATAAGTAGGTTGTTTTTGGCTTCAAGTCTAAAAATATGGATAAGGTTTGATTATTCGTCATGTCTTGACCTCTACTTGGTCTTTGTTGATTTTTTTTGTACCTTGTAGTTGTTAATACCTCTCATTGTTTCAATTATTGATTACATTAGGTCATAGTTAGTAAATCATTAGCTATCTCACCTATTGCTTACATCTTGCCTAGAGTAATTCATGATTATTTTATAGTCAAATCCAAACCTTGCTTGTTTCTTATTAAGTTGTGATTAGCTTCACTATGACCATTCGATCTAGCCACATATAGCCCAAACCAGGTTAAAATTTTCATATGTTAGTTATATAATTTAGTTTCTTTGTTTGGAATTACAAAAAAACCCTTATTCCAATTGATGAACATCACACATGTGAAGATCCATTATGGAATAGATGAGGACAATCCTTATAAAAAATAGAGTTTTGATATTTTAGAGTAATTTAATTATGTTTTTTATCGTGTTATACAATATATTTTTTAAATTGATTATATGAGATTGAAATAAGTCCCACTTATATTACATAATGACCACATACTGGTCTTATAATATCTTGACAATTATATATATATTATTTGAAAAGACTTGAACCTTGGTGTTCTCTTTGAAAGTAACAATATTTAATTGATTGAACTCATACTGTTTGATTTTATAATATATCCTTTTAATTCTATTACAATAAAAAATATCTATAGAATAGATTACCTTTATGTCTATTTTTTTTCATGTTTTCAAATATTCAGATTTGCATATGATCTCTTTGGATTCATTTTTATTATGGTTGAGTTTTCGTGTTTTTTTCTCCTCTTGAAATTGCCTACCCTCTATATAAAAGATATTATCTATTAGCATTTAAGGAAGTTGTTATATGTGGATACCCCTGCCTCCTTGGGTCTTACCCGAAAGTGGCATCCCTTTTGCAATGTTTTCCACAAAAAAAAAAAAAAAAAAAAAAAGAAGTTGTTATATGTGAGCTTAAGTATTTAAATTATTGATAAAGGAATCTATGAATAGAGGAGGGTTGTTTGTCACTCCCATGCAATGCACATTATCCATTTAGACACACTTTTACATATTAAGTGGCTATAGTCATTTTTTCCTTTAAACCTTTTTTTTTTCTGGTTACACAACACACATCATCATGCCGAAATGAATGATTCCCCATAATGTATATGAGAACCAAAACTTGAACCACAGAAAATTATACACACACATCGCGGTTTGAACCTTGGACCTCCTAGAGAGAGGCCAAAGCCTTAATCATTGCATTGTCCCCATCGGGACTTAAGCTTTATTTTAAATACCTATATCTCAACAATAATTCCTTTTTCATTATGTTATTCTATAGAATGTTTTAGTTTTATAAAAAATGTGTGGCTTCTATTGAGGGTCACTCCTATTAAAATAATAAAATATTACATTGTTCTCATTACATTGTTATCAAATTAATTTTTTCATTGAGTTTACATAGGTTTTTATGAGGGATCCCAGTCCCTTCATACTGAGTGGGGTTTGAACCTTGGACCTTTCAAAGAGAGACCAAAGCCCTTACCACCACAATAAGCTTGCAACTTTTTTTGATAGCAATATAATATTGATTTTTTTTTCAATGAGTTTACAAAGGTTTTTATGAGGGGTCTCGATCCCCTCATACTGAGTGGGGTTTGAACCTTGAACCTCCCAAAGAGAGGCCAAAGCCCTTACCCTTACAGTAAGCTTGCAACTTGAATGAGTTTACACAGGTTTTTATAAGAGGTCCCGGTCCCCTCATACTAAGTGGGGTTTGAACCTTGAATCTCTCAATTGCTCTTAAATTTAAACCATATTTAACTTACCTTTTTATTAAAGATATTCTTCATTTGTTTTTTTACCAAAGACGTTCATCATCTTCCTCTGTAATAACCACCTCAAAATGCATCTTTAGTTGTAAATATAATTATTATTTAATTAATGTTATATGCTTCCAAGATGAGATACTATTGATGACTATTGTTTTGCAAGTACATGTCCTCAAATATTAGAATGAAAAATGATGGCGATGTAAAATATCATCACGGCTCATGAGTCTATGGAAGCTCACACAATTACATTTATATAGGTTCATTTTGAATGTTTGACTTGCATTGTGTGTATGTCTTGTTTATTGGATTGTGTGCTATATATTCTATACATATGAATAAATGAATATCTAAACCTCCCTTGGCAAAGAAAGTGCCAAGACATGGAAACTATTTTCTTTTGGTAGATGGAGACATCAAGTTTCCAATAAAGAAGAAGACTTGGAAGTATAAACCATTTTGATGATTTAAAAAATTTACTTAATGCTTAATTTTGAATTCATAAAATAGTATAAAATTTAATAAATAAAATTAAAATAAATAAAAATTCAAATAGATAAAAGTAATCCTTTTATTAGTGGGCATAATGGGATTACCAACTGGCACATGCCTTGAAGTGGATAACTGCATGTAAATCCACATGTTTAATTTTAATCTTTCTCTGGTTCTATAAAGCGAAAACAAAGGAAGTCAAGTTTATCGATATTTTTCGCATCTTGTGTCTTATTTTTTTATATCTGACAATCTTTTATCTTGCATCTGGTATTGCTTTCACAAGAAAGGGTTTGAATTTGTAAAAAGATAGCTAAGTACGGGGTGATAGATTGAAGAGTAAAAGAAAGGATAAAGAATTTCAACAATTTCAAATTATAGGTTGTATTCATCTGATGAGAGATCAAGAACATGGGGTTTTACATCGTCAAAGTTACGTGGGAGTTGCACCCAGCTCTGCCCGTACCAACATTATCAATTGGATTTTGGGTACCCAATTCAACTTTTTGGTAGGGTGGAGATTGGAACCTGAACCTACCTTGGAGGATTGCCCTCTCCTCTTCAACTCACCTACACCCTGTAGGTTCTTTAGCAGTGATAAGCGATGAATCTATTTTTATTTTTATGGTTTGCTTTACATTAGAGCAAATGTATCGCGCTTAAGACCATTATAAGACTCTGTGTAATACTGCCTTGTCACCTTTTCATTATTTTGCCTTGCACTGTTTAGCCATCTGGCCACTATGAGTAATTTGGATAGACTGTAATGGGTGAGTGGCGGATGTCTTTCTGCAACATTGAATAACCTCTTTCTCTCATCTTGGGTAACTCATTACCTGGTGGTTTGTGTTGGTATACCCAGTGCTATGTTCCCCTTGTCATGCACAATATAATTGGAAACTTCTTTTGTTGTACCGAATTGCAAATTTTATTATTGTTTAGTTGAAGGTTTACCAGAGAAGGGTTGAATGATTATTTGTTATAATGAGCTGGCCATCTAACTTATTTTTTAGAAAATCAATGATGAGTGGCTGAGTGCTTTCCACATTAGGGGAAAGACAAAACAACCACCCATCCCTATTCGCATCGGGTTATTGAATTAAGTCACTTTACTTTCGTTTTATTTTTTTTAATATCTATTATTGGTGCTTCTTGTGTGATAGACGTTGCGTTCTCTTTTGTTTGATAGTACAAGTTATATTAACGATTGGACAAGTATTAGTAAGAGAAAATTATATTGCATGGTGTGTGAATTGCATTCATAATTTATTTGAGTCGTTTGATCCCTCCAAACCTCCTCGACATCGAGCAATATGGGAAAAAATTATATTTAATTTGCAGTCGATAGTTGCCCAACCAATAAGGTTTCTTGATCTGTCGTAGCTGAATTGGAACCGAGAATGAAGATTTTATATCCAGTCCGACTAATATATATGAAACACGTTTTTTTTTTTCAAGCTATCCTCCGCTGAGTCGCTTTAGTGATGTGCAAATTCATGGATGTGCATGGGAGGAAAAGCATATGTTATTTTAATTAAATAATTGTGCTCATTGTAGCTTTTAAAATATAGTGGTAATCATCTTGGCCAAGCCTTAATTGAACTTGCTCCTGTAGTTATATCTTCCTAAATAGCTTAAGGAGAGACCATAATACTTATGTAAAAATATTTTATAACATTTTGCCCATTGAATACATCTTTTATCCAGCATTCTCCCGATATTAATGGGTGGTTAATTTGAGCCTGGAAATTAACCATGTCTTATTATATATATATATATATATATATATATATAATTTTTTTTTTTTCAAATCGAATGTGTACACATAACTTAGTTAATTGAACTATATTGACTTAGACATGAAGGAAATATTTTGATGAATAATGTTCAATAAGAGAGTTCGAATTTGCATAAAATACTTATATAATAATGTTATAATAGTGCATTCAAGGAAAATGACACTCTTGAGCTGCATAATTTGTTAAAAATATTTTATTGAACAACATTGAATACATCTTTTATCCAACATTCTCCTGATATTAATGGGTGGTTAATATGAGCCTGGAAATGAACCATGTCTTATTTTATTATATATATATATATATATGAGAGTTTTCGTTGTGCATAAAGGTTATTATTTTTAAACCAATATCTTTTTAATCGAATGTGTATGCATAACTTAGTTAATTGAATTATATTGACTTAGACGTGAAGGAAATATTTTGATGAATAGTGTTCAACAAGGGAGTTCGAATTTGCATAAAATACTTCTTATGTAATAATGGTATAACAGTGCATTCAAGAAAATGACACTCTTAAGCATCATAATTTGTTAAAAATGAAAGAAATAAGGTAGATAAGTAATTATGATTGGAATGTGTATTATTTTGTTATTTTCCTAAAGTCTTCTTGATTTTGTAGAATATAAATGGAGTTGGTTTTTAGACCTTTCAGGTACATGATCTTAGATTGCTTTATCTTATGTTTAAGATACATTAGGAGCTTGGTCAAGTAAATATATTTATTATTTTATTTAAGAGTTACATTAGCCAAAGTTACCTTTTAAAATAATTGTCGTAAAGGATGAAAGTTTTAGAGGTTTTGGTTAATGAATAATATTAATCATGACATGTTTTGAAATAATGTAAGTATGTTCAGTACCCAAAGAAGCGTTTATATTTTATCAAGGAAATACGTTTTGCATTAAATGAATTAAATGCTTAGACATTCTGCTATAAGAAATGAATTACTTTTATTTCAAGGCCTACTCTCTTAGAAAATAACTAAAGGAAAAAGATATTTTATTAGGTTGTCTAACTTATGGTTGCTTAGTTATAAAATTATCTTTTATCTTATAGAGATTCTTTATACATAGGTTATGTTGACTTATTTTAGGAAACCCTTAAACCAAACATTGAAAAACATGGATGAACCTAAAACACTCAATACTTGTGACTACAAGTTGGTAATCACTGTGACTCGAGAACGATCATTGAGGTCTCCTCTAGGTCTTTGAATGAGTAGTATGGTGTTGGATCTTTGCACAACTCATGGTTAGGTAGAATCTAGCATGACAAAGAGCTAGACAAATCTGCAATGGTTGGTATAGGACAACTCATCACTAACCATGACTTGGCAAGTGACACCAGGCCTAGAGCCAGAGTAATGGTATGGCCCTAGTTGACTCCAGTAAAGTGGGAAATCAACTAGGCACTAGGCATATGCGCTACACCCTTGCATGTTCAAATACGAAACAAAAAGTTTAAAATAAGTCTAGGTTCCTCATGCTAAGGGACAGGGAGAGTATGTGTCCACCCTCTAGGTGTTATGGGCCCTAGAGAATAACCCCAACTATGAGTCTATGCTCTCATACCAAAATATGAGGATGAGAAAATAGATCCACAAAATGGTACCTTTTATGAGATTTGGCTAGTCTCGTCCACTTAGGAGGTTGTTTGCAACGGTTCTAATTTCCAAAGGTGGCATACAATACCTTGTACTAATAAAACATTGGGTGATCATCAATAATTTAACTCAAAAAACTTTTACTGTAGGTCTTGAATTAGTTGGTTAAGCTAATAAAAATTTTACCTTGTGGATCCTCTAGGCTAGATTGGGTTGTACAATCAGGTGAGTTAGACTTGGGTTGTTACATCCTCAAATTGCTACAGTTTCGTAATTAACTACTTGATATCATTTTTATTAAGAGATAAAGTCTCACTTGTCTAATTGCCTTCTAAAGTTTAAATTTTGCCAAGATGAAAATAAATGCTAAAAATGGCTAAAATATTTGCTACTTGATTTCCATATCTATAAATATGTTGTTTATAACAGCCTGTCAATTCCCTAGTACCTATTTTTTAGGGGTCTTATTCATGTCCCTAATATTCAAATATGTCATTTTCATCATCTCTTTTATTTGTGGTTTTAGACCTATTTCTTATTAACACTTACAATAATAAGTTTTATTTTTCCATATCAATATCCCTTTCAGTTTGTTTTTCTCTTTGTTTTTGCTTCTTGGGTCTTCCTCTCTTTTTTTCATTCCCAACAATAATGTCATCTTCACCAATCTCTTTAATTTTTCACATTGGTCGTAGTGAGACTTATCATCTATAGGTTTGTATTGCTTTAAAGGGTTGGAAATGCAAGGAATAACCTCAAAATGACTTCTTTATGTTACCCTAAAAACCCTAAAGTGCAAGGACCATCCTCTATAGCAATTACCTTCTTATGTTGCCCTAAAAAATTTAAATTGCTATGGATTTTCTTCGTCCTCATTTCCTTATTATGCTGCTCTTGAAATACCAAAGTGCAATAGATAACCTCTATACTATTTTCATTTATATTGATAGGAAAGGATTCCAAACCACTTGACGAAAATGAAGAAAATTTACTTGGAATACACTTGACCTCTTTTATCTTCTTTAATTTAAGATTTTTCTTCACATATTCCTTTGTACCTTTAATTCATTCTAATTTTAAACTTGCACATTGCACTTTCTCATCCATTGTATCCTTGTTTGTTTCTTCTAATGGTTTATCCAAGTGAACTATCGTAACCTTTTTTATATGATGTTGTAAATAGGTTTGCTTTGCGTCTTCACTTGGAGTTTGATCTAGTCCAGGTTCTATCATAGTATGATTTCCTTTCTTCATATTGAAGTTTATCTCATGACCAAATTTTTATATTTCTTTCTTCATCATTTTCACTTTGCAATCTCTTTCCATGTGTCTAGTCTCATAAAAATTGTGATGTTTGTTTTCATAATTCACTTTTTGTTCCCACTTTCTTGATTCAAATTTAATCTTAACACATTGTGGTAAAGGATTATAAATATCCACACACACACACACACACACACACACACACACACACATATATATATATATATATATATATATATATATAGAGAGAGAGAGAGAGAGAGAGAATGCTTTCACTCCTTAGTAGTTGGTCCCTCTTGATGAATTTCCCTAGGTTATTTCTAACAATCTTTAAAACACCCTTATTGATGAGTTGATATCAAAAGTCTAACCCCAAGATAAAATATATTTTAATAGTTTATCTCTCAATAAAAAAATTATCACTCCATGGTATTAAATAAAGGGTATCTCTCCCCTTAAACCATGGGCCAACACCCATTATTTTATCCCTCGTTTCTAAACTAGAAAAGACGATGAGAAAAAAACCTTTAGGAAGAAAAGCCAGAGTAATTTGACTTCAATACCCACTTCCACTTGATCCAATTTTAAATGTATGAAAACCCTAGATAGTATCCATGGAACTTACATATAATCCTTCAATTTTAAGAACCATTACATCATGCTCGATCATCTCATCCTTGATAATCCCTTATGGTATAACATGTGATCCTTGGATCAAATTTGCCATATATTTTCCCTTCCTCTTATCTCCAACTTGGGCATCCAAACTTCCAACCAGGGCATCTTGACTTCCCACTAAGGCTTTCAAATATGAATTTCCTTCCATGCTACCTAGTGGGACTCACTCTTGGCTCACGCTCGCTCCCAGCTCACACACATCACTCAATGTTAAAAAGAAATTTATTTGCATTTTCTATATTATTAAGTACCACCACCATCAAATTTGTATGCCTTTTGTAAACTTATCAAACCTAACAACCTTAGAATAATTTTCTCTAGATATAATTGACATCTCTTCAACCAAAAAGTGGATCGATACTCTTAGCTCACTTTGTAATCTAAAACAACTTAACATGTTTTCATATGATATTTCATGACCAAATGACTAGTTCATTTGTAGTTTTTTTTTGTAATAAGTTATGTGTGGATTTTATTAGGGGTCACTCTCATTAAAATAAAAAAAACATTGCATTGCTCTTGTTACATTTTTGTCAAGTTAATTAAACCAATCTGAATTATTTTTTTATCAAAGATATTTTTTCTTGTCTTCCCATCAAAAATATTCTTCATCTTCTTCAAACTGCTAAATTTTTGCAATCAACTTCCTAGTCTCATTTGCATTAGAAGATCAAATATCACTCATCAATTGCCTTCTAAAATTAAAAAATTTCCAAGATGAAGATCAACACCGCAAGTGGCTACAATATTCTCTACTTGGTTTCCTTTACCATAAATATGTTGGATATAACAACTTATCAATTCTCTCATACCTTTTTTTACAGGTCTTATTCATGCCCCTAATATTCCAAGATATCATTTCCATCCTCATTTTTTTTATTTGTGGGTTTAGCCCTATTTATTGTTAACACTTTTTTTTCTTTTCTCTTTATTTGTGTTTCTTGGTCTTCCTCTCTTTTGTAGTTCCTACCAACATTGTCATCTTCATCAATATATTCAATTGTTTGATAGTGTTCATAGTGAGACTTATCATCTATAGGTTTTTCTTGCTCTAAAGGATATGAAGTGCAAGGAATAATCTCAAAAGAACTTTGTTCTTTATGTTTCCCTAGAAACCCTAACATGCAAGGATGTTACTCTATATTTATTACCTCCTTATGCTTCCCAAAAATCCCTAAATTACTATGGATATCCCCCATCCTCATTTTCTATTATGCTTCTCTTGAAACCCTAAAGTGCAAGGGATAACCTTTACACTACTTTCATTTTTATTGCAAGAAGAGGATTTGATACTACTTAAGGAAATGAAATTGTTTTACCTAGAATAAACTTGACCTTTTCCACTTTTGTTTTAAAAAATTTCTTCACTTTTTATTTTGCACCTTTAATTCCTTTTGAGTTTGAATTTGCATATTGTACTTCCTCATTCCTTGTATCCATATTTGTTTCTTCTATTGGTTGAGGCATGTGAATTATGGTGCCCTTTGTCAATTGATGTTGTAAATATGCTTTGTTTACCTCTTTATTGGGAGTTGAATATCTTTGATCTAGTCCATTTTCTACTACAATATGACCTCCTTTTTTCGTCTTGAAGTTTATCTCATGACAAAAAAAAATTCTCTTTCTCCATCATTTTACTTTCCAATCTCTTGCCATGTGTTCAATATCATAACATTTTCAACATCAGAATGCATTGTTTTCATAATCCACTTGTTGATCTCATTCTCTTGTTTCAAATTTTATCTTAATGGATTATAACCAAGGTTTTGAAACATCCATAACAATAAATATGTAAGCATATACAACATGCTTTCACTCCATAGTAATTGGTCCCTCTTGGATGAACACCCCTAGGGTATTGCCAATTTTCTTGAAAATATCTTTATTGATAAGCTAATATGGAAGTACAAAAAGGCTAACCAAGACTAGAAGCTTTTTAATATTTTTTTCTTAGTAGAAAAATTATGCTTCCATGGTGTTAAATATAGAGCATTTCAATGCCTAAACCATGGGATACCATCCATTATTTTATCCCTTATTTTTGAGCTTGAAAAGATGATGAGGAAAAAACCTTCATGAATAAAAGTCATGGCGTAATTTAAATTTAATCCTAACTTCCACTTGATCCAATTTTAAATCTTCAAAAACCTTAGTAAATATTTATGGAACTTAAATATTAATCCTCTAGTTTTGAGAACCGTTATATCATGCTTGTTCATCTCATTCTTGATAATCACTTCCAATGTAACATCTGCTCCTTGGATTAGACTTGCCATATATTCACTCTTCCTCTTATCTCCAACTTAGGCATCCATATTTCTAGCTAGGGTGTCATTACTTCCTAGTAGGATTTTCAAATATGACTTTTATTCTATGTTATCTTATTTTTCCTATTTTTTTTTTAAATTTCTCTAAATATTTGAGGAAGAAAATATGAGGGCTCCTGACTTATGCTTACTTTCTATTGCACCCTCCTTTTGTTAAGATTCATCCATGGAATTGGAACACTGGTTTATAGTATAAAATTCTTCATTTCCAATCCATTGCCCCAAATTCCATGGGCTAGTCCAATTGTAGCCTTACTATCACTTGTCTTAACCTTTTTTCACAAAGCACTAGAGGTGATATTTCTCACCCGGTTGATAATTTATCTAATATTTTTTGGGTTGGATCTACTCCAATGTTTTAAGGGTAATTCCAACTTATAAAGATCACATATTTCATCTTACTTGTCTTGAATAGTGATTAAATGAATGTTTCAACTCCATTGACAATGTTTAAGTCTGTTAAATTGGAAATGCTTTGGATCTCTATAATAGTTTAAGCAATTTTACTCATATTTCTTACTTCTAAAAATATAACTAAACTTAGAGATTATGTGTGTGTGTTAGGAACCTTCATATAAAATAAGCATAACCAAAGTAGCAATGCAGAAATTAGTGGAAATGTTTATGAGTTGGAAATAACTAAATGATCATGAAAATGAAAGTAATAGAAATGCTCACAAAATTAATTGAATGGAAATAGCAATTAACTTGTATTATAATCAAACAAAATATATATCACAAGCCTATTCAAGGGGGACACCTCGTTTGAAAAAAAAAAAAATATATTATATTAAAACAAGATCATTTACAAGTTGGGATGAGACTCCTCCCAGCTTTAACCGAAAAGAACACTTGTTTACAACAATAAAAGAAGATTTGCATTAGATTCAAATCCCCTAAACCATATTTCTACAAGGTGTTGGACATTTTGAGTCCTCTAAGTCAAAGTTGTCATTGATGTCACCTGATAGAGTTATCACTCTTATTAAGGAATTCAGCAAGAAATAAAGTCGCCCAAGTCATCCAGGAAAAAGCTTCATCGAGTGCAAAAGTGAAAGGAAAAAGGCTCCATAATATTTTAATATTATTGGGAGCACAGGTTAAGTGATTGGTTTATAAAAACCCAAGATGGGTTATTGCAAAGGTTAAAAAGGAGGTTTAATAATTATTTATAAATTATTTAAATTCACAAGGAATTTAAATTTTATAAATAATATTTAATTATACCAAGATTGGGCATTAAGACAAGGTTCTAAGGTTTAATTAAATTAAACCTAAGGTTGGTTCTTTTTAATTTATAATATTTAAATTTAAATTAATTATAAATTAAAAATCACGCCGACGTCGAAATTATTCGAAGCGTCGACGTGATTGCAAAAGAGGACAAAGGCATTATATAAATGCCATCAAAAAACATTTACCAAGGCATCCCTTGCAATTATTATTCGAAGCGCATGCGAAAAGGTTTTGTTTTTCGAAGGCCTTACGATTTACGTAAAGGCTAAAGGTGTGAAGGTTCGGAGGCTCTAAGCGCAAAGGCCAGCGTGGCCTAGTGGTATGTTGGCTTGGTACTAAGGAGGAGGTCCCATGTTCGATTCACGTGAGGCCTTTTGGATTGCAAGGAAGAAGCGCTTGAAGCGCTTGTTGTTTTTCGGAGGAGCGTTGTTCGCGGAAACTTTATGGTGGACGTGCCATTTTAGACACGTCAGGGCGCGTGGCCCAACGATGGCTTGGCTGCGGCTAAGGCGTTGGGAAGGAGGACGTCGGGGGATCGAATCCCATCGAGGGCAAGGCAAGTGGATTTAATTTTTGATGTTGTTTAATATTTTAATTTTTGCCAAGGTTGCCTAAGGAGAAATAAGGATATGGTATGCCCTAGGAAAGATAGAGATTTTTGCTGATTTTATTTTTGGAAGTATATCATATTATATATCATTGGAAAGCTCTTTTCGAGAGCTATTTGTTTAGATTGCTTAGAGGGAGAAATAAGGTGTGTGCAAGGAGATATTTCTGGTTTTGTCAAGGAGTTTCAAAAGTAAGTTTGATTCATTCTTTTGAGGGTTTATTTCTTGCATAAGAGGGTATGGTGCATTTTATTGAGTAGGAGTAATAAGGTGTTATTGAGATATTATTTTTATTATTGTGTTATTACTCAAGACCTCTAACCCTTGTTGAGATTGGAAAAATAAAATGTGTTGAGTGTGGCAGATTTAGTGGACAACTCATAAGGCATCAAAAAGGTATGGGCAATATTCTTCATTGACTTATTTGGGTGATTGATTTCTGAAAATATCTTTGGAGAGAAAAGGATTGATTGTGGTTTCCTTTTTGAGGAGTTGTTGGTTTAATGCTTCAAGGTTTTCTAGTTTGAGAGTTGTGATTAAACCTTGTTTTATAAGCATTGTTGTTGAAGCCAATTGGTCATGCAAAGAACTTGAACTTGAGTTAAGAACATGAGTATCATTGTTATGTGAGATTTGTTGTTGAGCATTGTTGGAAATATTTTGAGTTGGTTGATACATGCTTGGACTAGGGTTTGTGGAAAGGATTGTTCCTTGAGGTGATTGGTTGAGTAGAGTTGATTGAGCCTAGTCAAGTAATTGTGTGAAGTGGTTGTTCAAGTTCCATGAAACAAACTATTCTATATTCTGATTTGAGTTGAGATTGAGATTTGAGAATAGAACATATAGAGTCTCTAACAATTCTCTTTATGCTTCTATGAGATTGATTTGAGTTGAGATTGAGATTTGAGTATAGAACATATTGAGTCTCTAACAATTCTCTTTATGCTTCTAGATGATATGAGGATTGAGTATAGAACATTGAGTCTCTAACAATTCTCTTTATGCTTCTATGATATTGATATTGAGTTGAGATTGGGATTTGAGTATAGAACATATTGAGTCTCTAACAATTCTCTTTATGCTTCTATGATATTGAATTGAGATATTGATTGAGCATTGAGTATAGAACATATTGAGTCTCTAACAATTCTCTTTATGATTCTATGAGATTGGACAAGTTCTGTGTGAGCTTGTTAAATTGATTTGAGGTAAGTCTTTGAGAAGGCTTGTGGACTAATTTTGTGTAAGCTTTTGTGGAAGCTTGCTATGCAGATTTGAGGAAGTCCTAGAGAGGACTTATTGAGCAGATTTGGACAAGTCCTAGAGAGGACTTATTGAGTAGATTTGAACAGGTTCTATGTGGACTTGTTGAGCATATTTGAGTAGGTTCTGTGTGGACCTGTTGAGCATATTTGAGCAAGTTCTGTGTGGACCTATTGAGCATATTTGAGCAGGTTCTGTGTGGACCTATTGAGCAGATTTGTGTAGAGTGGTGTTGTGTTGAGGGATTGTGCTAGAAATGAATGTGTTTAGTGTATATTTGAGTGGATTTGTGCTAGATTGAATGAACTATGTTTAGTGTAAGATATTGAGTAGAGTTGTGCTAGATCGAATGAACTATGTTTAGTACAAGATATTGAGTAGAGTTGTGCTAGACCGATTGGATTATGTTTAGTATAGTATTGAGATAGAGCTTTGGAGGTGATAGAGTATAGAGGATAGAGTCTCAGTGGATAGAGATCCAGCAGCTAGGACAATTGAAGATAGATCTGAGTGAGGAGTCTTCAAGTGGAGAGAGATCCACCAATCAGTGCAGTAGAGAGACATAGTCTTCTAGAAGATCACTAGCCAGAGTAGAAGGGGAAAGAGTTCTCCTGTGGAAGAGATCCATGAACTTGAGATTAGGGGATCAACATCTCCTTTGGATAGAGGTCCATAAACATTGTAATTGGGAAGGATTCCCAAAGAGATTGATTGAGAAAATTTTAGTAAAATATTTTCTCCGTGGAGTAGCCCACATTGGGTGAACCACGTAAATTGTGGTGTCTCTATTGTGTATGGTGTTTTATGCATTGCTTTGATTACTGCTATTGATACTGCTATCTATACACTACATAATATTGATTTGAAAAGAAAAGTAAAAAGTGGTCTTATATTGTTCACCCCCCTCTCAGTATAAGCTTGTGTTCTTCAATTGGTATCAGAGCGGGTTCCTTCAGAAGAGTTTGACAGCTTGAAGGAAAAGTGGTCTAAGAACACAATGGATCAAAAGGATCAAAGAGATGGATTCTTCAATAATGCAGTACTAATATTTGATGGAAGTGACTTCTTGTATTGGTGTATGCTGATGAGATTTTACTTGATGGCACTTGGAAATGAAGTTTGGGATGCGAGTGGAACTTGGATATGATTCAACAGTCAATCCTCCTATAGATAAGGAAGGTAAGCTTCTAATGCATGCAAACTCAAGAGCTATGAATGCAATTATAAAAGGATTGCGTAGATCAGAATCTATGAAGGTTATGGATTGTAAAATAACAAAAGAAATGTGGGAACTTCTGCATGACATATATGAAGGAGATAAAGGAGTCAGGAAAGCTAAGATCAAAAATCTCAAAGGAGAATTTGAGAACTTAAGAATGAAGGATGATGAAAACATTCATGACTATCTCAATAAGATTGATGAACTTGTACATGAGATGAGAGGTCTGGGAATGAAGGTTGATGAATCTGATGCTTGTGATAAGATCTTGAGAACTCTTCCAAAAAGGTACAGTGAAAAGGTTTCTGCTATAGAAACATCAATTGATAGTGATTCTTTGACAAGGAATTCTTTGCTTGGCATGCTTACTACTTTTGAGATAAGAACAAAAGATCCTATTCCTCCGAAAGAAGTTGCTTTCAAAGTAGACAAAAATAAAAATGGAAAGAAGATAGAATCGAGCAGTGAGTCATCCAGTGATGAAGAAGAAAATTATGGCAGAAGAGATAGAGGTTCCAGAAGACCCATAGATCCAAGATCTATCAAATGTTTCAATTGTGGAAGGTATGGACATTTTGCAATAGAGTGCAAGGAGCCAAAGAACAACAATGATGAAGAAAAATAGGATCACAGGTACAGGGAGTCAGAAAGATACAGGTACCAAAAGAAAAGCAAGGATGGACAAAGCAGACAAGGAAAGAAGTTCTTCCAGAGACAAAAGAGAAGCTACTATGTGGATAATGCAAGTAAGTACTCAATTGATAGTGATGCTAGTTTTTCAGACAATGATAGAGATGAAGTCCTATTTATGGTTAAAGAGAAAGATCCAATTAAGAAAAGGACTCTAGTTATTCTCAAGTGTTTTAGATGTGGTAAATTTGGACATCTTGAAGATGATTGCACTAGGGATGGTTATAGTTTCAGTGATGATGATTTTGAAGATGCACTTGAAAGACTAGATGAAAATATTCTAATGGCATTAGAAGAAGAAGTGAGTGACCCCATAGAAGACAAGTCTAAAGGAAGTAGAAACTCAGACAAAGGTAAAAAAATAGAGGATTATTCAGTAGAGAATGGCTATGATCTCAAGGGAGAACTTATCTATGCCCTTGACACAGTAAATAAGGTAAGAAAGCAACACTCTAAGCTTGAAAGTCAGTTTCAAGAATGTGATGAAGAAATATTATTGCTCATAGAAGATTTAGAGAAATCAAAGGCTAAGGCAAGCAAGTTCAAAGATAAATTAGAAGCAAAGATCTTGGAATGTGAGAAGTTAGCACAAGAAGTGGCTACTTTAAAAGAAGACTTAAAGGACTCCAAGATCAAGATGAAGAGTTTCAAAAATAGCTCTAGGAACTTGGATAAGTTCATCTGTGGACAACAATGAACATCATGTTCAATAGGTCTTGGCTTTGGAAAGGTTCAAAAGAAATAGGAAGAAGAATCTACCTCAAGTCTTGAAGAAGAAGGAACTTCAGAAGAAGATACTTCAGAAGATGATAGTATAAGTGGGAATGAGACATCAGAGGATGAGTTGGACAATAGAGAGTTCAACAAATATAGGAACAATGCACAAAGAAGATACAGATGGAACAACAATCAGAATAGGAGACCAATGAGGTCAAGACAAGGAAGCTTCAATGGAAGATGTTTTTCATGTCACAGGTTTGGGCACATGGCTTCACAGTGCAGGACACATCAAAGACAGGAGTATGGAAAAGGATAACTTTTCCAAGGATATTGCTACTCATGCAATGAGTTTGGTCACAAGGCAATGAATTGCAGGATTCAAGATAGAAGAGGATATGGCTTCACTAGAAGAAGTCCTAAGACAGTTGCACATCCAAGGAATAATAACATTAAGTGTTATAAGTGCAATAATGATGGTCACATAGCAAGATGGTGTAGAGCAAATATTCCAGAAATAGGCATGAACAGGGACAGGAATATGAACAAGAATAGGAATATGAACAGAAACAGGAATATGAACAGAAGCAAGAAGATGAACAGGAATAGAGACTCAAAAAAGAATAGAGACTCAGAAAATAATAAGAATAGGAACAAGGATAAGAAGAACAAGAACATGGATGAGAACAAGAGCAGGAACAGGAACATAAGTGACGACAGGAACAGGGATGATGACTTGGAAAGAAATAGTGAGAGGATTCAGAAGACTCACAGAAGAAGAGAGAAAGATAAAGGCACAGATCTGTGCTTTCGGGAGTAGAAATACTCCCACCCCAGAATTAACCACCTCATGTGGAGGTGGGGGAGGGGCTAAGCTAAGAGGCTCATTCTTAGCCCCGAGCCCCAAAGGTGACCCTTTGCCATTGATGTCAAAGGGGGAGAGATTTGTGTATTGGGGAGAGATTTGATATGAGGAGAGATTTGATATTTGAGAGAGCATTGAGCCAAGGGGAGCAAAGACCCAGGGGGAGCAGAAAAGAAGGTCAGGTTTCAGTAAAAGGATAAAGGTTGCCATCAATGACAAAGGGGGAGATTGTTGGACATTTTGAGTCCTCTAAGTCAAAGTTGTCATTGATGTCACCTGATAGAGTTATCACTCTTATTAAGGAATTCGACAAGAAATAAAGTCGCCCAAGTCATCCAGGAAAAAGCTTCATCAGTGCAAAAGTGAAAGGAAAAAGGCTCCATAATATTTTAATATTATTGGGAGCACGAGTTAAGTGATTGGTTTATAAAAACCCAAGATGGGTTATTGCAAAGGTTAAAAAGGAGGTTTAATAATTATTTATAAATTATTTAAATTCACAAGGAATTTAAATTTTATAAATAATATTTAATTATACCAAGATTGGGCATTAAGACAAGGTTCTAAGGTTTAATTAAATTAAACCTAAGGTTGGTTCTTTTTAATTTATAATATTTAAATTTAAATTAATTATAAATTAAAAATCACGTCGACGTCAAAATTATTCGAAGCACCGACGTGATTGCAAAAGAGGACAAAGGCATTATATAAATGCCATCAAAAAACATTTACCAAGGCATCCCTTGCAATTATTATTCGAAGCGCATGCGAAAAGGTTTTGTTTTTCGAAGGCCTTACGATTTACGTAAAGGCTAAAGGTGTGAAGGTTCGGAGGCTCTAAGCGCAAAGGCCAGCGTGGCCTAGTGGTATGTTGGCTTGGTACTAAGGAGGAGGTCCTGCATTCGATTCACGTGAGGCCTTTTGGATTGCAAGGAAGAAGCGCTTGAAGCGCTTGTTGTTTTGGAGGAGCGTTGTTCACGGAAACTTTATGGTGGACGTGCCATTTTAGACACGTCAGGGCGCGTGGCCCAATGATGGCTTGGCTGCGGCTAAGGCATTGGGAAGGAGGACGTCGGGGGATCGAATCCCGTCGAGGGCAAGGCAAGTGGATTTAATTTTTGATGTTGTTTAATATTTTAATTTTTGCCAAGGTTGCCTAAGGAGAAATAAGGATATGGTATGCCCTAGGAAAGATAGAGATTTCTGCTGATTTTATTTTTGGAAGTATATCATATTATATATCATTGGAAAGCTCTTTTCGAGAGCTATTTGTTTAGATTGCTTAGAGGGAGAAATAAGGTGTGTGCAAGGAGATATTTCTGGTTTTGTCAAGGAGTTTCAAAAGTAAGTTTGATTCATTCTTTTGAGGGTTTATTTCTTGCATAAGAGGGTATGGTGCATTTTATTGAGTAGGAGTAATAAGGTGTTATTGAGATATTATTTTTATTATTGTGTTATTACTCAAGACCTCTAACCCTTGTTGATATTGGAAAAATAAAATGTGTTGAGTGTGGCAGATTTAGTGGACAACTCATAAGGCATCAAAAAGGTATGGGCAATATTCTTCATTGACTTATTTGGGTGATTGATTTCTGAAAATATCTTTGGAGAGAAAAGGATTGATTGTGGTTTCCTTTTTGAGGAGTTGTTGGTTTAATGCTTCAAGGTTTTCTAGTTTGAGAGTTGTGATTAAACCTTGTTTTATAAGCATTGTTGTTGAAGCCAATTGGTCATGCAAAGAACTTGAACTTGAGTTAAGAACATGAGTATCATTGTTATGTGAGATTTGTTGTTGAGCATTGTTGGAAACATTTTGAGTTGGTTGATACATGCTTGGACTAGGGTTTGTGGAAAGGATTGTTCCTTGAGGTGATTGGTTGAGTAGAGTTGATTGAGCCTAGTCAAGTAATTGTGTGAAGTGGTTGTTCAAGTTCCATGAAACAAACTATTCTATATTCTGATTTGAGTTGAGATTGAGATTTGAGAATAGAACATATAGAGTCTCTAACAATTCTCTTTATGCTTCTATGAGATTGATTTGAGTTGAGATTGAGATTTGAGTATAGAACATATTGAGTCTCTAACAATTCTCTTTATGCTTCTATGAGATTGAGATTGAGTTGAGATTGGGATTTGAGTATAGAACATATTGAGTCTCTAACAATTCTCTTTATGCTTCTATGAGATTGAATTGAGATATTGATTGAGCATTGAGTATAGAACATATTGAGTCTCTAACAATTCTCTTTATGATTCTATGAGATTGGACAAGTTCTGTGTGAGCTTGTTAAACTGATTTGAGGTAAGTCTTTGAGAAGGCTTGTGGACTGATTTTGTGTAAGCTTTTGTGGAAGCTTGCTATGCAGATTTGAGGAAGTCCTAGAGAGGACTTATTGAGCAGATTTGGACAAGTCCTAGAGAGGACTTGTTGAGCAGATTTGAGCAGGTTCTATGTGGACCTGTTGAGCAGATTTGAGCAGGTTCTGTGTGGACCTGTTGAGCAGATTTGAGCAGGTTCTGTGTGGACCTGTTGAGCAGATTTGAGCAGGTTCTATGTGGACCTATTGAGCAGATTTGAGCAGGTTTATGTGGAAGCTAAAAAGGGTTTTACTATAAAAGGGGGGTAAAATTTTTTTTACAACTGTAAGCTTTGGATCTTACCTTTTACCTTCATGGACGACAGCTGAATCGACAGGATTGGACGACATGGACGGCAGGGAGTTAGACTCCTAATTTAATTTTTCCTTTCCTCCCTATTATTCCTCCTTCCCTAAAGTATCTAGATTATGGTTATTAATATAGTATTTAAGCTTTGTAACCGAGGGTTTGAATAATGAATTTTGTCGCATTTTTTCATTTTGGTTAATAATCTCTAGCTCCTAAATTTGTGCCATTTCATTTCCAATATTTGGTATCAAAGTCGATGGACACGGATCTTGAGGAGTAGGCTAGACAGGCAGACATAGAGCCCGAGGTAATCGACAAGCAGACATGGATCACGAGGAGGTCCAGGAGGCTCGTAGATCAACGAGCTCAAAGGAGGCCCGCAGGACAGTGCGGATCTCAAGGATATCAAAGCACACAGACCTAGGAGCTAACCAGACTGACACATGGCGAGTAGATAGAATGACACGTGGCAAGCAGATAAATTGACAAATACGTGACAAGTGGTGGACACACATGGGAGACAGATGCGACATGTGGCAGACACACATGGGAGACAGATGCTACACGTGGCTGACAGGCGTGGGAGACAGATGCGATAAGTGGCACATGACAAGTGGTTGACGACGAAGGCAAAAGGTTTGATCGATGATTGCCCGAAGGCAATTGAAGACCTTTGTGTCTTCAAAGGGTTTTAAACCCTTACATTGGCTCCATACAGCCAATGTGGGACTAAAGTCTCGTGTTTTTTTTGGAACTACGTGACCATGACAGTTCAAAGGAGGGAAGCCTCCTTTGGCTTCCATCAGGCCATGTAGCCCGACTAGCTCGAGGAGCCAGCCTAAGACGTAGCCACCTGCTTGATCACGAGTTTGACTCCCGCCCGTTGCCTTTAAAAAAAAAAAAAAAAATTAGTTTTAGTTTTAATTTTTTTTTTAAATTCAAATTTATTTCCATATTTAATAAATCAATTATAATTGTTTTTTTTTTAATTCTTCTAAAAGAACAATTATTTTTTTATTAAATAAGTTTATAAATTTTTTTTTAAAGAAAATATAATAGTAGCAATTGCCTAAGAGGCAATTTTATTGTAAAAGGTAAATTTTTTTGATTGATTCGAGGAATCATCAAATTGAGATTAAAAATCCCGAGAGGCTTAATTTTGTAAAAAAAAAAGAAAATTGTAAAATTTTAACTAGGCATTGATAAATTTTTTTTACAAAATTAAGCCTCTCGGGCTTTTTAATCTCAATTTGACCGAATGGTTGTTATCATGCCTTATGTGCAATTTTAGCCTCCTATATTTGCAAAGTTTTTTGATTGATCGAATGGTTGTTATCATGCCTTATGTGCAATTTTAGCAAGAGCAAATCCAGAAATAATTGATGACAGAGTAAGGAGTTATAGACTCCATGTTGTATTTAATGAACTTCAAAATGCATTAATCGCACATCAAAGGCATCCTGACTCAGGGTAAGAGGTTGATTTTGAAGACAATTCATTGAGGAGTGAGTTTGAGCAATCCGAATCAATTGCAATTGAACATCAAGAAACTGAATATACTCATTATAGTAATTCAGTAGAATTTCTAGAACCAGATCCACCAAAGATCATTCTAATTAGTGACGACGAAGAATAAATAACAAACAATTTTGTTCCTCAAGAAGTAGTAGCACCACAGCAAGAGGAACAAGCCATCAGTGATAGAGTGAGTCAAGCCAGATTTGACTTAAATTTGTAATCTCTTCTTACTTCTTACTTCTTTCTTCCTTCTTTCAAAAAGCAGAGTACTTTTTTTGTAACTGAGAAATAAAAGTGTTTTAGAAATTATGGACTCAAGAAACAACATACCTATTCCAGAATTTAATGGATATGACTACAAGTATTGGTCTATCAAAATGAAGACCTTGCTCTTAGGGAAAGGTTTATGGGACATAGTAGAAGAGGGTTACATAGAACCCACAAACTAGGCAATTTTAAGTGTCGTAGATAAGAAAACACTAAAATAAGGACAAAAGAGCAACTCTTCTACTCTTTCTCATCTTCAATCAGCATTGGAGAAGAATATATTCCCTAGAATCACTGCTTGTACAACTGCACAAGCTGCCTGGAAAGCTTTACAAGATGGATTCCAAGGTAGTGATCAAGTGAAGCAAGTGAGGCTTCAAACACTAAAAAGAGATTTTGAAAATCTTAAAATGAAAGAAGATGAAAAAGTAAGTGATTACTGTGTCAAAGTAAAAGCAATTGTTGATAAAATGGTTACACTTGGCGAGGATATTAATCCCGGGACAATTGTAACAAAAGTGTTGCAAACACTTCCAAAAATATGGAATCATGTTTCTATGATCATAGAAGAATAAAAAAATCTGTCCATTTTTTCATTTGATTCCTTAATCGGATCACTAATGTCTCATGAAGATAGATTACAAGAATCTACTTCCACCAGCTATGGAGGCGATGATAAAGCCTTCACCTCAAATGAAAATACTGGAAGAGGATGTGGAAGAGGCCAAGGCAGAGGTCAGAGACAAGGTAGAGGCAGAGGCAACTCCAACAGAGGAGGCAACTCCAATAGACGAGGCAACTGCAACAGAGGAGGCAATCAAAATAGAGGTGGAAATCAAAATCGATGAGGAAATTCAGGAAGAAGTGGAAATCAAGGGTGAGGAAGTGACAAGTCCAAATCAGCTTGTTTCAACTGTGGCAAGACAAGTCACTTTGCTCGTGATTGCTAGTCAAAATCTTCTCAAGACAGCAATAGTCAATATGGAACCTATGGAGAAGAAGATGAACAATCTAATCTTTTTCTTTCATATGGTCAATCAGAACAAAATCTCAATGACACCTAGATTCTGGATACTGGTTGCTCAAACCATATGAGTGGTAGCAAAAATCTATTTGCTACTCTAGATTCCACTTATACATCCCAAATCAAATTAGGGGATGATAAAGCTTTGCAAGTCAAAGGCATCGGAACCATGGAAGTTCCAACAAAACGAGGACTCAAGACAGTGAATGACATCTACTACACTCCAAAGCTTCAACACAATGTGCTAAGCGTTGGGCAAATGATGAAGAATAATTACAAACTTATTTTTGATGAAGGAAAATGTCTCATTCTTGATAAAAACAATTGTAATCGATTCATCACATAGGTTCCTATGACCAAGAATAAGTTATTCCCTCTCAATTTTGGTGAGCCAGGGGGATCTAAACTTGCAAATCTAGCCATAGACAATCCAAGTGTACTTTGACACTTGTGATATGGTCACCTTAATTTTGCTAGCTTGAAATTACTAACTTCTCAAGCTATGGTGATAGGACTTCCCAAAATGACAGAACAGAAGGAAGTCTGCGTAGGATGTGCTTTGGGAAAGCACTCAAGATTGAAGTTTTTGAAAGGACAAGCGTGGAGAGCTAGTTATCCACTTCAATTAGTACATTCGGACATCTGTGGTCCAATGCAGACAAAGAGTCTAGGAAATAATTCTTACTTTCTCACTTTCATTGATGATTTTTCTCGCATGTGCTGGATTTATTTCTTGAAACATAAAGATGAAGTTTTTGATTGCTTCATAGATTTCAGAAACAATGTAGAGAAACAAAGTGGGAATTATGTAAAATGTCTTTGGACAGATTGAGGAGGTGAATACTTCTCAACAGAATTCTTGCATATTGTAAAGCAAATGGGATCAAAAGGCAGTTCACCACTGCTTATACCCCACAACAGAATGGTGTAGCCAAAATAAAGAATCGCACCATTTTTGAGATGGCAAGAACAATGCTTCAGACTAAGCATCTGACTAATATGTACTGGGCTGATGCTGTAAGAACTAGTGTATATATTCTAAATAGAAGTCCAACTTCTAGTTTAGATGGTGTCACTCCTTATGAGGGGTGGTACGGAAGGAAACCAAATGTAAAGCATCTCAAAGTTTTTGGTTCTTTAGCATATGCACACATTCCTGATGAGAAGAGGAAAAAGCTTGATCCCAAAAGTCAAGCTTGTATATTTATAGGGTATTGTGAGTCTACTAAATCTTATAGACTCTACAATCCCAAGACCCACAAGATTATCCTTTCCAGGGATGTAATTTTTGATGAAGGGGGAGAATGGGGTCATCAATTTTTTTTATTGATAATGGATCCCAAGATGTAAATTCTACACAGATTCAGCAGGTACAACAAATTTCTCCAAAGAAGAAAGGGACACCCCCTCCAAGCTCAAGCAAGAGTACTACAGGTACATCAGACACAAGTGCAAGTCCTTATCCATAAATATTTGTAAGTTCTTAACCAATGGACATTGACTCTCCATGAATAGGTAGAAGAATTTTACAACATCATCCATCATATCAAATGCTGGATCAAAATTTCTAGCGAAGATTCACTAGAGGCCAAGCTAGTGAAATGAATTCAGTTTTGCAAAAACTTAAAAACTTGCAATTGTATGGGGATGATGACTCTCATGAACCTAGAGGAGATGAAGTCAATTATGCTTTATTGACTAGTTCATAGCTAGAGCCAGCTATCTATGAGAAGGCATGTAATCAAAATATATGGCAAGAATCCATGGAAGAGGAAATCACCTCTATAAAAAATAATGATACTTGGGAGCTAGTCAAGCTACCCAAAGGTAAAAAATGTGTTGGATGTAAATGGGTCTACAAGAACAAGTACAATGCTAATGGAAGCATCGAAAGGCATAAGGTGAGACTAGTAGTGAAATGTTTTACTCAGAAATATGGCATTGACTACGAGGAAACTTTTGCTCCTGTTGCAAGACAAGAGACAGTCAGATCAGTTCTTTCCTTAGCAGCACATAAAGGATGGAATGTTCAGCACATGGATGTAAAAAGCGCTTTACTAAATGAATACTTGACAGAAGAGGTGTATGTTCAACAACCTCAAGGTTTCTAGGAACAAGGAAAATAAAACGTAGTTTGCAAATTGAAAAAAACACTTTATGGCCTCAAGCAAGCACCAAGAGCTTGGTACTCACGCATTGATGACTATTTTAGCAAGTTGGGATTCATAAGAAGCAAAAGTGAACCAAAACTGTACTACCTAAAGCATGGAGTAGACATTCTCATAGTTTGTTTGTATGTGGATGATCTAATATTTATGGGTAGTAACACTAGAATGAATACAAAGTTCAAAAAATCCATGATGAAACAATTCGAGATGAAAGATCTTGGTCTAATGCGATACTTCCTAGGTATGGAAGTGCATCAATCAAATAGAGGGATCTTCATATGTCAACACAAGTATGCTCGAGACATGATCAAGAAATTTGCCATGGAGCAGTGCAAATCAGTTGCAACTCCAATTGGACATGGGATCCAATTGAGCAAGGAAGACGAAGCACCAAAGGTTGACATGACCAATTACAGAAGCATGGTCGGGAGTTTGATGTTTCTCACTAACACAAGGCCCAATATTCAATATGTTGTTTCTCTAGTTTCAAGGTTTATGGCAAGTCCATCTGAGCTGCATTTACAAGCAACTAAAAGAATCTTAAGGTATGTAAAAGGTACATTGGATTTTGGAATCCATTATTGCAAATGTAATTATGTGAAATTAGTTGGCTTCAGTGACAGTGATTGGGGCAGCAATATAGATGATAGGAAATCTACATCAGGGAACTGTTTTAGTCTAGGATCAGGACTAATAACTTGGAGTTCCAAGAAGCAAACTGTTGTAGCATTGTCATCTACTAAGGCTGAGTATATAGCCATCACTCATGCTAGTACTCAAGCCCTATGGTTGAGAAAAATCCTTGAAGAGATTGGAGAAATTCAAAGTGGTCCAACTCGACTGTATTGTGATAATATCAGTGCCATTCAATTGGCACACAATCCAATCCACCATAGCAGATCAAAAAATTTCAATATGAAGTATCACTTCATTTGAGACATGGTGGAACAACAGATAGTTGAGCTGAAATATTGCAGCACTTTGGATAACATTGCAAATATCTTCACCAAAGGCATGGCTAAAGCTCAATATATAAAGCTGAGAGACTATATAGTTAGTCCTCTCAACTTTAAGGGGGAGAATGTTGGAAGTTAAAAAGGGTTTTACTAGAAAAGGGGTGTAAAAATGTTTTTACAACTGTAAGCTTTGGATCTTACCTTTTACCTTCATGGATGACAGCTGACTCGACAAGATTAGACGGCATGGACGGTAGGGAGTTAGACTCCTAAGTTAATTTTTCCTTTCCTCCCTATTATTCCTCCTTCCCTAAAGTATATATATTATGGTTATTAATCTAGTATTTAAGCTTTGTAACCGAGGGTTTGAATAATGAATTTTGTCACATTTTTTCATTCTAGTTAATAATATCTAGCTCCTAACTTTGTGCCATTTCATTTCCAATAAGTTTTTGTGTGGACCTATTGAGTAAACTTGTGCTAGACTAAATGAACTATATTTAGTGCAAAATTGAGTGGACTTGTGCTAGACTGAACGAACTGTGTTTAGTGCAAGAGATTGAGCAAAGTTGTGCTAGACCGAATGAACTATGTTTAGTACAAGAGATTGAGCAGAGTTGTGCTAGACCAACTGAACTATGTTTAGTACATTATTGAGATAGAGCTTTGAAAGTGATAGAGTATAGAGGATAGAGTCTCAATGGATAGATATCCAATAGCCAGGACAATTGAAGACAGATCTGAGTGAGGAGTCTTCAAGTGGAGAGAGATCCACCAATCAGTACAACAGAGAGAAAATATTCTAGAAGGTCACTAGCTAGAGTAGAAGGGGAAAGATTTATCCTGTGGAAGAGATCCACAAACTTGATATTAGGGGATCAACATATCCTTTGGACAGAGGTCCATAAACATTGTAATTGGGAAGGATTCCCAAAGATATTGATTGAGAAAATTTTAGTAAAATATTTTCTCCATGGAGTAGCCCATATTGGGTGAACCACGTAAATTGTGGTATCTCTACTGTGTATGGTGTTTTGTGCATTGCTTTGATTACTGCTATTGATATTGTTATCTATACACTGCATAATATTGATTTGAAAAGAAAAGTAAAATGTGGTCTTATACTGTTCACTCCCCCTCTCAATATAAGATTGTGTTCTTCACAAGGGTTGTCCACCTGTTTACAATAGTAAAAGATCTGCATTAGAGACAAATATTTTAAACCATATTTTTACAATGGCTATCCAAATTAGCTACACTAGATTTTCTCACCAACCTGCCTAATCCTCTCATCCTCAATAGCCATGTCATTGTGCCAATGAATCCATACCTCCTTCTCAGTACCCATCTTAGTTAGGAAGTCTGCCATTTTATTTAGATCTCTACTCACATAAACTAGAATCATATCATCTAATTCCCTCCATAATTCCTTAATTTGAGTGATAAGAATCCTCAACCTCCATTTATTCAAATCAAAGTTCCTCATGCAATCTATAGCTCCTACCAATACTTGAGAATCTTATTCTAGGATTATCCTCCTACAACCTTGTCTTACCACCCATATAGGAGCATATTTGATAGCTAAGACTTTTGCTTCATTATTCGTGGTCCTTCCTAGGCCTTGCAGTTACCAATAGAGCATTGTCCCAACATAATTCCTACATACCACTCCAATTCTAGATCTACCCAAATTAACTTTTGTAGCTTCATCAATTTAATTTTAATCCAACCTTCTTGGGGTGGTTTCCAACTAGCTTTGTCTTGTCCCTCTTGCACTTTAACTTATCCATCATCCCTATATCAGCTTGAGTTTCCTATTTAGCATACATTGCCATAGTTTCTATGACTTTGCTCCAAATGACCTCTTAAACGTCATCTAAGGATGAAAAGGTTTATCTAAAAATTTTGCTATTTCTTTCCAACCATACTTGCCACTAAATGAAGTTTAATATAAGCTTCCAACTGACAAAAAGAGCTTTAGATTTAAATTTTTAGACATCAAATCCTAGCCACTTGTCATCCATCCACATTATCCAATCAAAACCATCCATTTTTTTTATTATATATATATATATATATATAAACCACAACCATTTATCACAATCTAATCTTAGCCATCCACCTGACTTAATCCATGTCACATTGCAAAGATTATAATCTTAATCTTAGCCATCCATTATGTTTTAATCTTGACCGCACGTTGGTGTTATTGAAACCCTAACATATGGAAGGCAAGTTATAAAATGTCACTCATTCTCATGAATGAGGTTGAGCGGTAAAAGGGTTAAGCACTTTTGTTGATAAGCCGATGGAGCATTTAAGGAGTTGGACAGTTAGAATTTTTGGAGAACGAAAATATCCATCACGCTGCCTATGTTTGTGTAGGACTACACAAACTACCCAAACTATTTCGGTCATATATCACTCATATTGAGTTGAAATTTTGAGGATAGGTTCCTAACAAACTCTAGAATGTCTCCACAAATATTTAGATCAATTGGAGCAATAGAGATCCCAGTGCAACCCTGTATTTGAATGTGATTACATTTTGAACCAATAGAAGCGTGGATCATATAAATCAAGTATTCTCATACAAGGTACAAGGTTTATTGATTTACAACTCAATTTTTTTGTATTATGCTTGCATTCTATTATCATTATAGTTAGGGTTTTAATAGATATATTGATTTGAGGGCCTCACACAGTGGAGCCCTCGCATATGCTATTGACCTTTTTTTTGTTGTGATCTGTATGCAGGTACAAGAAACTACATTCTTTACAACTGTTGCATCTTAGGTGGTCCTGTAGGGATACTCAAGCCCACCTACAACTTATTTGGAGTAGAAGACGACATAAAAGATACCTAATATTTGTTTGAAAACGAGGGTTTTTGAAACCCTTCTAGTGTAACTATTGTATCAATATACATCGTTTTATAACATTGGAGATCAATGCTCCCATCACATTAATAAAATATTATCTATATTTATTGTGTGATACATTTTGTGTATTGATTCTATTATTACTATCTAGGTTTTGTCAAATTTTTCTTTACAAAATGGCAATCACGGTGGTTGTTTAATCTAAGATTCCAATCGATATAAAGAGATTTAGATTTAAATCTACCCTTCTTTCATATTTCCCAAATATTAATCTGATTCAAATCACCATTGACTCAAATTTTATAAGATAAAAACCATCACTCAAAGATCCAACACATAAATGAGGTCAAATGTTTCCTTACTCTTGTAGCATAAAATACATTGATATGGATCAATGATTCCCCTGTCTTAGATTATCAAAAGTAAGAATTCCATTATGCATGAATTACCAAGCAAAGAAGTTTACTTTCGATCAACCCTTGGACTACCAAATATTTCTCCAATCCTCACCCTGATATGCATGTGAAGGAGGTTCTAGAAGGATATTATCATATACATCCTTCATTGTGTAGACTCCAAGGCTATCATAGCCCCAAGATAATTCATCCTCATCATCTCTACCTATAAGAAATGTTTTTTCCAAGATTTTAGTCATGATGGGTGTCAATTTCGGAGGGATTGGAATTGGCCACTCATCCAACTTATTAAAATACTTAAACTTATAATCCCCCAGTTGACTAGTGTTGAAATAAATTTCAATATGGAGTCAATCCTTGCTTTCCATGGCTATTTTTACTAGTTGCGGTTCTAGGAATTCAACAATTATAGGTGGGTACTAATCCCATGAATATGTCCAAAATTGTGCCTTCTCCCCTCTCCCCACTTTCTAAAATAATTTATCTTTCACTACCTGAGATCCTAACTTTAGAGCCTACCACACCAAGGACCCATTGCCATCCAAAGGGAAATGACACCTCATTTAGGTTCACTTGTCCCAAATATTTACTAGTTAAAACTCTATATAATAAAGAAGTTGGTTGGGAAATCCACCTCTACTAAAGCTTTCTCACCAAAGATTTATTATTTAGCTCTAATCTCCTCAGTCCCAAACCTACCTTTACCTTGGGCTGGATTACTTTCTTCCAACCTACTAAGGCCCATTTCTTCTATCTGTTTACTCCCCATAAGAATTTTCTAGTCATATTATCTAACTTTTTTCATATGGTATATGGGGCAGTAAGGATAGAAAATTTATAAATTGACATGGCCTAAATGACTGACTGTAAAAAAGTTAATCTACCCCCATAGCTTAACCATTTGTGAGACCAATGATAAATTCTTTCTTTGATACAATTCAAAATATTCGTCCAGATATCTATTTTTAGTTTTCTAAAATGTAAAAGGACCCCAAAATATACCACTAGGAGATAAGTCCTCATGAATCCCAAGGTCTCTAAAATTTTATCCTGAAGCCTTCGATCAATATTGAAAAAGATCACTTTGGATTTTTTATCATTGATGACTTGGTTTGTGGCCCTAAGGTAAACATTAAGAGTATCTTTAATCATTTTTCCTTCCCTAAAGGTGGCCACTCCCACCAATTATGTGTCATCCACAAAATGTAAGTGAGTCAAAAATTCCTCACCCACCTTGATACCTGTTAGCAAACCTTCTTGTCTTCTCCTCAAAATTATTCTATCCAAGCCTTTAGTCAATATGAGAAAAAGACAAGGGGAACAAGGATATCCTTGACAAAGGCCTCAAGTAGCTCCAAACTATTACGAGGGAAGGCCTTTGATTAACACTGAGTATGTTAGAGTAGAAACATAGCTCATGATCCATTCTATCCAATCCTGAGAGAAATTGAAGGCTACCATCATCCTTGACAAGAAGCTTCACTCCACCCTATCATAAGACTTTGACATATCCAATTTTATGAACATTCCCCTATTACCAGATTTTTGCATTGAGTGGATTGCCTCCTAAGCTAGAACCACACCATCCAAAATGCCTACCCTCTATAAAACCACTTTACTTCGAGAAGATAATGCTATGTAGAAGAGTTTTTAGCCGCTCAACCATTACCTTCATGATTATTTTATATATAACATTGCATAAGGCAATAGGTATATAATCTCAAATATGCACCTCCTCATCCCCTTTCAAAATCAAGGCAATGAATGTATGATTTAATGCTTTAAGCATTCTTGTACTACCTCCGGTCTCCTCTATGACAACCATTACATCCTCCTCCAAATTGTCCTAGAAGGTCTAAAAAAACTTAATTGGAAAGCCATATGGACTTGGTGTTTTTTTGGTACTCATTCCAAAGACTGCTTTCTTTATCTCCTCTCTATCAATGGGTTTAAGTAGGTCTCAATTTTCTTCTTTAGAGATAATATAGGGTATGACAAGAATAAATTATTTTTGAGCCTCTTCATCTTGCACCATACTTTCCTTAAACAATTTAGAAAAATAATCCATTGAATGAAAATGCATACCTAGGATTGTATCAAAGGAGTGCCCATTCTCATCCTAAAGAGCTTCCATCTTGTTTGTCTATCTCCTAGCACAAGCAACCTGATGGAAAAATTTGGTGTTTTTGTCACCTTCTAATAACCAAGTGGTTTTTGCTCTCTTTTTCCAGTAGATTTCCTCTTGGTTGTCAATATCCTCAACTTCTTTATGCAATGCATCATCCTCTTCTTTGAGTTGCTCTGTAATTATTCCTTCCTTGAAGTGTTTTTGAACCTCGTTCCATCTGGCCACCAATGGATCTCTTTGGACCTGGAAGGTTGTCTTGTTAGGTCACCTCCATTGATTTAGTTGATCCTTGACATAATGAAGTTGTTTGTGGAATCTAAACATTGTTGTCCCATATGTCGAACATCCCTCTTCCTACCACTATAGGATTTTCTTTCAAATTTTCTCTTTTGTAACCAATAATTTTCAAATATGAATGGTTTCTGATGTTGCCCTGTCTTAATCCCCCCTTCCAATAGAATGGGAAAATGATCCAAAATTGGACCCTCAAAAATCTAAAATTTTAGATTCCATTTCACAAATGCCTCCCTTGAAACCAAAAAAGTGGCCTAACTTCACCTTTGTGCTATGTGGCTCCCTCCTCTTATTAGTCTAAGTATAGTTGGTTCCAAGACATTTAACATACACCAAGTGTAATGCATGGACTTGGGCAATCATAATTCTATCCCCTAGATCCAAAATTGGGGTTCCCCCTTCTAGGTATCTAGATGATAGTTTAGCATTAAAATCCCCAACAATAATTCCAGTCTAACTCTTCCCTCGAGACTCTCATATTATGCACCACTTTCCATTGACAAATATGACCATCTAGGTTTTGAGCCCCATAAAAATTTGTGATTAAAACCTTCTCACCTGTCACATTGTTTCTAAAATGTGATGTGAGGACACCCCTCCAAGCTATATGTTATATTGTTGTTCATTCAAGAGAATTTCAAAAGGTAACTATCCCCTTGAGGCCCCTTAGGCAACCACTTCCATATAACCGACACCCCTCCAAAGTCTATTTATTGTTTAAGACATAATATCCAACGAAATTTTTGTCTCCCGAATAAACAAAAAATATATTTTACTTATTTTCTAAGAGTCTTTGAACAACAAATTGATAGGTTCTACTATTTAAACCCCTAATATTCCATGATTGTATAATCATTGGTTACCTTGAGACCAATAAGAATATTTTGGCCTCACAAATCCCCTAGTTATCAGTTTGTCTCCTTGAACTACTATCAATTCCTTATTTGATTTTCTACCCAATCATTGAGAGCTGATATTCTTTGATCTCTTTTTGCACCTGAAGTATCCCTAGAGTTAGATTTTCTCTGTTCTTTTCTACTATACCCATGATGATATCCTTAATTATCGATTGCTCTTGATTATGCACTATCAGTACCCTTGCAATCTCTTATTGTGGTAATTCACTGCACTTTGTTGCTTGCTCTAGGATATGAGGAGGTGAAAGAGGGGCTAGAAAATGGTTGTTATTGTTTCATTATTCCCATCCACCCCTTCCATGAATTGTTCTTCTTCTTGGTCCACTAGTATCTTGAATATATCATACCTATTTGAGGGCTTGAGTTGGGTTTTCTCTTTGCCAATTTTTTTTCTTTTGCCTTCTTCTTTTAGGTTGTACAAAACCATCTCCTTGTGCTTCTTCACCCTAAGAAATGTTGGTTGTTTCTTTATTGACTATTGACTTATCCTCCTTAGGAAGATTTGGCATTCCTAGAGGAGCCTCCATTTTTATGTTCATATTTTTTGGGTAGTACCGAGCCAAATACCCATATTTATGATAAGATTTACACCTGAAGGGCAATGCCTTATAATCCAATTGCTAAATCCAAGATATACCTACAAGTTTGAGTTCAACCTTTATCGACAACGACTGGCTGAGATCCATTTCCATGCATAATCTAGCATAAACTATCATGTTTCCTTCTATTGTGTCTCTAAAAATACCCAAATATCTTCCAAGAAAATTACCAATGATTTCTAATGCATGCTCACACTATAAATCCATTGGAAGTGCATAAAAATAGATCCAAACTGGGACAAAAATGAATTCAATTCGGGGATCAAATCCCACTCTCTAGGACTAAAAAAATCTTGCTAGACCATGATTCCTCCTTTTCAATTCAAAAGCCCTATTTGTATCGACAAGTGAGGAAACAATAACAATAAAATGTCCGTTATTAATAAACCACAAAGAATACTCACTAATAGGCTCCAAATTTTGTCGAACCCAAGAATACAAAAATTTAGGGTAGGACGAATACCCATGAATTTATAGATCATATTGTGATTGGATATATACAAGACTATTTCTTCTACCATCCTTTGATCAATGAGAATATTTGGCTTTGATTTTGATTGTGGTAAGCATCTATTGACTCTTTGAGATATTGGTCTTTTCCAGTAGCTGTAAAGAGTATTTTTAATGCAATTTTTTGTGCTTCTTCAGTCTCTGCTGAAGATTTTTCATTCAACAAATATGCAAAAGAAATCTATCTCTCTAAAAGAGGATCTGGAGGTGTCCCTATTGGGTCCTCCTAGGGCAACAATATTGTATTCAATCCTGCAACAACCAAAAAACACTTTATCTAACCAAATGATGCCCTAGTTTTCTCTTCCAAAGCTTGTCAAATGACCAATCTTAAACCATTTTCTCTTGAATTCACTCCATGTTGAAGCAAACTCCAAGGATGCAACCTCATTATAAGTAAAGCTCCAGTACAAAATGAGAAAATGTGAGATGCCTTGTACTCCAACCCATGTTATTATATATACTCTTATTTACATTCTTCTTAATGCTCAAGGGTCAAACCACATGAAAGAGGGGACCTGAGCCACTAACTCCTACTTACAATAAAATTAAAGGTTACATCATAATGGGCCCATGCACACTAGGTGCCCATGGTGCAAATATAACACTAACACTAGACAAGTACATAGTAATAGTTGTGTTAGGATTGGATCCTAACATGCCCTCCCCCTTTAAGAAGGTGAGGAAACTACTAATGTAGTTGATGTCATAGCTCCCAAGTAGCACCTTTCGACTATAGTCCATACCACTATACTAGGACATCGATGAGAGTGTGGTGATAAAGTTTATGTGTACATCAATCTAGAATATTCTTAGGTTCTGAGATGATCAAGCCTTTATCATCCAAATAGGGCATTGTGGACTAGACCTATATATGGTTTATGAGGACTTTATTTAAAGAGGAGACGTGAAAAATAGAAGTATCATAGAAGAAGGTGATAATTCTAACTTGTATGCCATGGGGCCAACCTATGAGAGCACTTTATATGGTTTATAGAATTTTGGTTCTAACTTTTGATAGCCACAAAGTTTCAATGATGATTGTTTGTAGGGATACAAGCATAGGAAAATCATGTCCTTGATGTTAAAACTACACTTAAAATGATGTTGATCCATTGGTTGATGCATACAATTCTACATCATGACCAAATTATCTTTGATATTTTAGAATAGTTGTGCATACTTCATGAGAGTGGAATCCACTACTTGAACCTTGGAACTACCCTAAATGTATGACAAGAGTGATGGTGGTGGTTGTTCATAAACTACTTCATATGGTGTGAAGGAGTGATAGAAAGTATTATACCACCACTTGGCCAAAGAAATCCATTTAACCCTATGAGTTAGTTGCTTAAATGCAAAGCAATGTAGATAAGCCTCTAATAACTTATTGATGATTTTAGTTTACCCATTGGTTTGTGGATGGTATGCCAAGCTCATCTTGAGTTGTGTCTTATGAAACTTGAACAATTCTTGCTAGAAATGACTAGTGAATGTGGAGTCACGATCAAATATGATGGATCGGGGTATGCCATGAAGGTAGAAAATAAAATCAATAAATATTTGGGTAATAGTTGAGGCCTTTTAAGGGTGTACTAGAGGATAAAAATGAGAATACTTAGAGAGATGATCCATCACCATGAGGAGAACTATTTTTACCTCTATAATTTGGGAGCCCTTCAATAAAATCCATAGAAATGTCTATGCAAATGGTCTTCGATATTGGAAGAGTTGGAGTGTGCTTGGTATGTGAATAGTTTTACCCTTAATGCATTGAAAAGTATCATATTCTATAAGAAAGGTCTTGCTATCCTTTTTCATGCTTGCCTAGGCATTTAGCTCATTCATAAGTTTTTATGAAGCTTGAATGTCCTATGGTTGGAGAAGCATGCATTTCCTATAGTATGGACTCATGGAGAGGTAAATTTACAAGGAGAATGAGGCAACCCCAAAATCATAAATATTGTCCATCCCATGTATATCTTGGGTAAGAGTCAAAATTATTTTGATGTTGTTGATTAGTGATTGCAAGGTGGAATCTTGGGTCACTTCTCCTTGAAGTTGGTGGTTCTTTTGAGAGAGTGGAGAAGAGATGACACATAGCATACCTTGATCCTTGCATTTGCAGTATAGTGCATCAATGACTACATTATCTTTATCCTTAATATAATTCATCTCATAGCCATACCCCAACAATTTGGTAACCCAATTTTGCTATTCTGGTGTAGATACATGCTATTTGAGAAAGTACTTAAGGTTGTGATGGTATGTTTTGATAGAAATGTTGTCCCATAAGATAAGGCCTCCATTAGTTTTAAAACATGTCCAATTGCCATCATCTCCTTCTTATAAGTCAATTTTCCTAGGTTTTTATTTGATAGTACCTATAGTAATGAAAAATGATGCACCTTAACCGAAGCAACAAAATGTATGTGCTTTATAAGTCCTATGAAAGCGTAAATTAAAGCATGCAAGCAAGAGGCAATGTATAAAAAGTAATAAAGAAAATGGGGCATTATCCTTATTAGATAGCTTCAAATCAAATTACAATACCTCCCTTTGAGGACTTGAATAATATTGATACAATATATTACAATAAATAGGTGCCAAGAGATATCAATATCTCAAAGAACGTGGTGCACATTCACTGTCCTTTCGCATGCCCACACTCGAAGTGGGCAGGGCAAATATCGTCGCCACTTACGTCAATGTGATATTCATCCTCCGATGTTTCCTACTATGTTTTGGTACCTAGTTCTGCACACAAGAAAGCAAAATAGAGTCAAATGCATATGTGTATGATATTAAAACATGCAATCCCCATAGCCTGAAAATGCGCATATGAAGTATACATAGCAAATGGATTCCAAATGAGACAAAACTCAATAGTGATGTAAAGGAGGTGGTTTTGGTATGATATCACCTATTTTTGTAAAATAAGTGTGCCTGGTCACTGCGTTAGGTCCCACCGCCCATGGTGAACCTACAAATGGTAAATGAGCGATTCTCCTACCTAAACATGTCAAAAACCTACAAAATATGGTGAGTTAGCATAAAATTATATTTGGAGAGAACCCATATGATATGATTTTAGATATTCTGCCCAACTCTTCTTGCATGCAAAAGTGGGACCCACATGCATACAAAATCGTAAAATAGCTATATCTCAGTCAATACATGTTAGAAAGCAATGAAATTTGAACCAAAGCATATCACAGACATGTATAAAATAATAAATTGAAAATATTCATAAAATTATGCATGAATTTCTATTCATCCAGGGGTGGGACGAATTCGACTGTCATAAATTGGGGGGTGCCCGGGGGTGGGATGCCCGCCAATATCTCCTAAATTTTGACACAAATCCTATGAAGATCGATGCAAAACCATAGGGGAAGTGTTTTAGGTAAATTTGGTGTTTATATTCAAACTATGGACTCAATTTTGGGGTCAAATTGCGCCTTCTTGTACCACCCGATAACCTCTCTTGCTAAGGAGAAATTATGGATGAAAAAGGAGCAATAAAGATGAGGTAATAACTTGGTAGCACTTCGTCGCAAATACTAGCAAAAACCTATCTCTCTTGGATGAGAATTTCATCCATTTTATAGACCTAGGAGGTCAAATGTGCAAAGGGCATGCAAGGCCCAAGGGGCCACTTGTCCACCAGGGTGACATGCATGGGAGGGGGAAGAGAATCTCCCCAAAATGGCCTCATTGATGAGGGTTGTCATAGGCATACCCTGGGTTATGACATGCATGCTTTGAAGAGTAGGTAAAGTAGTATTTTTTGGTGGCCACTTGTCCATATTTGACGTTTTGCTAGTCAAACCTGCTATTCGCTCCACCCCGGGATGAATGCTGCTATTCGCTCTAGGGTGGGATGAATAAAACTGCTATTCGTCCTAGGGTGGGACGAATAGGAACTGGGCCTCAAAAAGTCCCCAAATGACCTAGGAACCTTCCAAAACTGCTTTGGGAGTGGTTAGAACCACTGCTTCACCTCTGAGGGCTGCCCTAAGGGCTTTATGCGTCAATTTTGTCAATGCCTTGGTAGCATAATCATATTGGTGCTATTTTGGTGTCTACATATGCACCTTTTTGAGAAGTGATGTGTGCAGCACAACGCTGAGCAAAAATAGATGACCAAAGCACTCAATGATTAAGGTTATTCAGTAACCTAACCAACTTTAGATGCCCCAATCATGGAAAGAGCATGCGTTCTTGAATCCTTACTTTTTGACGAGCTAAGGGATCTGCTTTATCTTGGATGTCATTCAGTCATGAAGCGGGTGCTCCCCGATGTTACACATGCTTACTAGATGCCAAGCATTTTAATTTGATATTTTATGCTTTTGTGCTTGTTTGCTGCCCCAAGCAGGAGCATGATTATCTTTGTCAAAGATTCGTTGGACGAACACAATTTGCATGATTGGGTGTTTAATTGTTGATTATGATTATGAGTATGACTACCCCCTCAAGTGAAGAGTCGATGAGGGAATTACCTAGCGAGAAAAGCGACGAATTTCTTGACTTAGATGACTTTTGTTGAGTTGCCTTGAGGTGTAAGGAAAATTATGGTAATTTTGGAAGGATATTATCGATCCGATAGATGTCGCATGGAGGAGAGAGAGTCAAAAAATTCAGTCTCGTGGAGTGGTCCAGCCATTTAAGGCTTTCTTAGGGACTAAAGGAGTAACTATCGGTACCTATATGGCACTTTTGAATTCTATATTGAGCTCAAATGAATTCCATCAAATTTGACTTGTTTTTGGTGGGTTTTAAACCATTTTTTTGGCACCTTTTGGAGTGAGAGAGATAGAAAAACCTCGATCCTGTGGAGCGGTCCGACTATGCTAGCCTTCTTAGGGAGTGAAGTAGAGTCTCTCGATGCCCCTGGAAGTGGTTTATTATGCCATTATGCTTGGGTGCAAACTCGACCAAGTTTAGGTAGTTTTATGCTATTTTTGTAGCCCGTTTGGAGCTGTCTTGGTTGTTTTGAAAATTCTAAGCTATATTCATCCTAGGGTGGGGCGAATGCAAATTATATATTCATCCTAGGGTGGGACGATCACAAAATAATGTGCTCATCCCACCCTGGGACGAGTACAACCCACAATAGCCTATAAAGCCCCTAAAATTGTGGTGTGGGGCCATTATTGCAAGTTTTCTTTGGCGATTCGAGTGGTGAGGAGGAGGAGAGCGATTGTGTGCAGCGAAGTGCTATTGAAATCGATCTAGGACACCATGAGCCAGAAAACCGGAGCATCAAGTAGAGGAGCTGGTGCCACATAGATATGTAGTGACTCCTCGATCGTACTTAGTGTTATTTTTGTATTTTGTTTTATTAGTTTTTATTTTTAATTGGTATATCTCATTAAGTAAATGGATAATTAAACCCATTAAAATGATCTAGACCATATTAAGATGTTTATTTTATGTTTTTGTGTGCAATTGTGAGTTGCTTTTTGTTGTTTTAATGTTTTTGAGGCCTTTGAAATGTCATTTGCGAAGCATGGGAGTGCTTACTTATCCTTGTTTTTTTTTTTTTTGTTTTTAGGTGGTGAGAGATCGATATCGTAAACTATATATTTTTAAGACCATCAGGGTTGCCTTGAGCAAGGCATATTGGGAGTGGTTGGAGGCCTTGGGCCTTAATCAAGTGACATGATTGGATCTTGTAAGGTGACCATACCTACTTGACTGCCCTGATTAATCTGTGGGATCCTCATACCAATACCTTTCATCTCCCAATAGGGGAGATGACGGTGACATTAGAATATATCTATCAGATTCTAAGGATTTCGATAGAGGGGCGACCCATCAAGACTATGCATCATGACCTGAGAGGTGCAATGTTGGTTCGATATTTTGGTGGTCAAGTGAGGGAGGAAGAGGATGACTGTATGAGGGGAGGGATATTGGTTGGGTATTGGTATGGGGAGGAGGTATTGGAGGTGATGCATGCATTACTCATGAGCCTCATCTCAAATATGCTTATGCCAGACTCCTCAGGAGTTGGAGGTTGAGGTGAGGTTACTGTAGGCTTAGGTGTTGCGGGTGACGAATACGTACCAGGCATGGGAGGCTCGAGCTCAGCTCTACAGGAGTGAGATAGAGAGGGAGGTGATCCAGCTTGTAGGGTAGCTGCTAGATTTTGATGAGGGTAGTACCTCGCACCAGACCCGATGGAGCAAGACAGAGTAGTATGCTTCATCTAGGCAGAGGTTTGAGGTGGCTAGGGGGAGCTGACAGGAGGCCAGGGTAGGTAGCAACTGACCGAAGAGGTCTTAGCGGATGCACACCACAGGGGGTAGTACTAGTCCAAGCACCGATCCTGTGTGATCATGGTGGCCGACATGGGTAGGGCTTTTTGGTATTGGTGAGGTCGGAGGACCCACCTTATTGTAGCCTACGAGTATTTTGGAAACTATGATGTACATATTTTTGGCCCATATATATATGAGATTTTATTTTATTGCCATCATGTGTTTCGCTTATGACTTTATGATATGAATGCAATGTGTGTGTTGATTTATGCTTATATGCTAGATGCTTTAGGATGTATGCATATGGATGCAATGAAATGTTGATAGATAGATATCATGTATGCATGTGTATTTTCTTTGATTTGATGCTATCTATATGTGTGTATGCATAGTGAGATGAACTATTTGGATGATTGAAAAAAATGAATGTGGTTAATGATTTGATCTACCATGTTTTAGCACTACGGACTGTACAACACATTAACGCTTTTTTCTTGTTGCTTTTTTTTCTTTGTTTTTGTAATGAAACTATTATTGTGATGTAGTGAACATGGAGTTCATGAAATGGTATGTTTTAAAAAAAATTAGATGAGGTTTTTATGAGACTCAAACATTCTAGCTAATGTGATCAAACGTTGTATACTGGCTATGCAAGACTTTTTGACAAGGTATTAATCTGCTAGGACGACCAAGATACTTCATATCCCTGTGTGTGCAAGTGAGTTCATTCCTATGATATGCATAAGGATACCACCAGTGCCAAGTAGGCTCTCAACCAAACCTGTATTGAGGATCACCAAATGAATGCCACCATCTTAGGTTTTGTACTAAGTATGACTAGACCAATAGGTAATCTAGGTTACCATAGCTAGCTCATCCACATGCAAACATTGTTCTGCACATACACCAAAGGGTAATGTGATAGACATCTCGTCATGCGAAAGGCTACCACCATTGATAAGTAGGCTATCCACCAAATTTGTAATGAGGATCACCAGATGGTTTTCCAAATTTTGAGAGTTCCAAGGATTCAAGTTAGACTCCCTTCTTTTCTTCAATTTATTGGGATACTTGCTCTCATATATAGTGATAAAAATCACTGTTTATTTTGCTCTTTTTAATGACTATAAACACTGTTTATTTTGAGTTTTTCCTTTTTCTCTTGAGCAAGGGATTTGATTTTTGAGTGATGGGGATCACCGTTTCTTGTGCTTTTTTTTTATGTGTGCATTTTTTGATTTTATACTTTGTTATTTGTAATTTGAATTTTTTCTTTGTAGGGGTTTGCAAATTTAGACTATTGCAAATATGTGAAAATGTGGGATTTTGATGACAAAAATGGGGGAAAACCACTTATTGGTGTGGGGGAATTGGGTAGGGGAGAACTTGTCCTTTTGCCAACTCTCAACATTCTTGAACCATTCACATAGGGGGATGAGTAGGATGACCATTTTGCATAAGGTAACCTAGACCACTTCATGGATTTCATCTGTATTTGTGCAAAACTTGGATTATTAATGTTAAAATGTGTTGGGGATATGATGTATGCAAGGCATAATCTAAGCAAAGACTCTACCTCCTAAAAATAAAGATAGCTTTCTACGAGACTTGAAGAGAAGCTAGAAATGGTTGAGTGAACAAAACCCCTAATGACATTCTAAAACCAATGATTAAGTGAAGGAGTGGACACAAATATGGAATGTGGAAAATGTGGGTGAAAACTGACAAGTGCAACATTGAACGATGCTTATTTTCACAACATTGATTTGGGGTGATAAGTATTGTACCATCATGATGCTAGACATGCATGAGCAACTCTAAAATGTAAAGTGCAGATGCTGAGTATGCCTAAATGCAAGTGATGATAGAGATGCAATGGGATGCGATGCTATATTTTGTATTTTTGATATTTTGAGGATGTTTTTGAAATGCAATGCAATGTAATTTTTTTGTATTTTTGACATTTTGATGATGTTTTTGTATTTTTGAGTGATATATATGTACATGTGACCAACAGGCTTATTGGGGGCCATTGGGGCATTTTGGGGGACCAAAGGGCTTATGGATGCCTTTGGGCATTTTTGGTTGACCTAGACGGTTCTAGACCACCTAGGAGCATTTTAAGTTGACCAAGCGGGTTAAGGCACCCTTGGAGCATTTTGGGGTGACCTAGACGGTTCTAGATCGCCTAGGAAAATTTTAGGTTGACCAAGCGGGTTAAGGCACCCTTGGAGCATTTTGGGATGACCTAGACGATTCTAGAATGCCTAGGAGTGTTTTAGGTTGACCAATAGGGTTAAAGTACCCTTGGAGCATTTTGAGATGACCTAGATGGTTTTAGACCGCCTAGGAGTGTTTTAGGTTGACCAAGCGGGTTAAGGCACCCTTAGAGCATTTTGGGAGTACTATGGTGCTCTTAAGCATGGAAAAGCCTTAAGTGAATGATGTTTAAGGGCTTAGGGTCTTTGAATACTTCAAGAGAGGCCAACCAATATGTTTCGGGTCCTATTTGACTAGTGATGACAAAAGGACCTAACCAATTTGCCACAAACTTGTCCCTTAAGTGGGATGGAAAATTATAATTTTGTTGGTTCTCTTTCAGGATGAGGTCACCAAGTGTGGTGGTGGAGGAATAGGGATCACGAATCCTGTCTAGGAATAGACTACAGGATGGGATCATTGGGCTCAAGGAGCTCCATATATGTTGGATGGTCAGGAAAGACTGCGTGATAAATCCAATCTCGATTGACTGGTCTTGCCCTTAAGCATGGGCTAATGTGCAGTTGATGATACACCTCATCTATGTCAATGGGCTCATGATGATGATGCAAATAAGGAGGACCAAGATAGGCCCTCTCTGTCTCATCTTCATCATCACTGTCGTATATGAGTCCCTCTCCCCTACCCATGAGAATTGGGTGATTAGGGTGATGAGGTCCCATATATGCTCGCTCATTGTAATCATCATTGTGGATAAGGACTTCTTCACTCCCGTATTATGGTGCCATTAGCACGCGAGGATTGAGTAGTTCGAGCAAATGGATTGAACCTTCACTAGGCGATCTAACTTCATGAGGGTAGACCAACTCTTTAGGAGGTAGAAGCTGCCAGATAGGGTCAAATAGGGGGAACATGCACATGAAGTCCTCCTGTTGATCATAAATGGGGACAACCTGTGAATGATCATTGTATGACTAAAAGGGGTCATATGGTGCTACCTCGTAATCGAACTCATCTCTTGAGGTCCAATCATAAGGGGGGCCATCATCACAAACATGAGGACACACTTGTGATCTCTCGCCTCTCTCAAAATGTGGGAGAATATTGCTAAGGACCATGGGGTTCCCATCTGATATCGAGAAATAGTCCCCCAATGAATAGATGGTATACGGGTTGGCGTACGAGTCTTGAGCCAACTCATCTCTCTGACTTATGCATAGGTGATCAAGGCCATCCAATAGGACATCTAAGGACAATGGGTTGTTATGCCCTAATCTTGACTTGTCGTATGACATCTGATATTGTAGCTAAAATGAGGCACACATGCCTTGCTCATATCAACCTAACTCGTAACCATACCAATTGCATAGGTCAAAATACTTCAACGGGAAGTCCAGGTTAGACAAATAATCGATCTGTTCCTCAAAAGGCTCCTCATCCTCCTCTTATTGTTGATAGGGTTCCATGCCATAATCAAGGCCCCCATATACAAAATTTGTCTAATTAGGAGGGAAGCTTAAAGGCACGATGGTGCCCCTCATAAGGAGAGGTATGCCCATGTCCTGTACTGACTCAACTGTGGGGGTATCCTTGACATTTCGAACTATGTATTTCCCCAGACCTATGTTAGCCATCTCAACTGTGATCGACGACCATGGTGAAGGGGGAAACGAGAGTGCCTCTTGGGCCCATTCCATTATGATCTCATCAGTCGAATCTTCCTCCATAATGCTGGGTATCTCTTCAAAGGAGATGGTGGAAACTGTTGGGAGGATTTCTTCAATGAGTCTTTGCCCTGTGTCCTTTTGCAAAGGGGTCGTGGATGACGACGGTGCCTGCAAAGGAGATGACAATGAAGATGGGATGGACTACGATAAAGACAGATCTATGGGGGGGATGATGTTGAAATTAGACCCAAATGGGACTTATTCAACTAAAATTCCAGATGAGATGATGGTAAGGTTGATTCAGGCAACTGCTACACCAGGTTACAATATTTGAAGGGTTCTAGGTCCATCGAGATAACATGAACCTGTCCTTCATACATGTATTTTAGGCACTGGTGCATGATTGAAGGGACACACTTCATGTTCCTAATCCAGGGTCTGCATAGCAGGATGTTGTATGCCATCTCACCCTCTAGTATCTGACACAACGTCAAAATTGTCTTTTACCCAACTTGAATGGGTAGGACTATTGTGCAAAGTGTCGAGCATATAGCATCATTGAACACTTGGAGGGTATATGTGGACGCGCCAATGTGTGATACTGGTAGTTTAAGATGCTCTAGTGTCATTGTGGTAATGATATTACTAGATGAACTAGTGTATATCAAAACTCTCTTAAATAGGGTCCCATTCACACATGCAATGATGTGCAAAGGTGGGTCCACTATGTCAGTGGGGATATACCTTAATTCATCTTCCCTGAATGTAATGACTGGCTTAGTGCATTGGCGTACATGCCCCACAAAATTATTGAACGCATTTGCAACATGGGGCTACAGCTCAATGGCTTTTAGAATCTCCATCAGGGCCTCCCTGTGAGGCTGTAATTGCTCAATTAGTTCATAGATAGAGAGCCTAGCCGATGTGGTCCTCAAAATATGAGCGAGTTTGGTCCAGATCATGGCCATAGGCCTAGGCGAGGGAGTTTTTACTGACGGTGGTGCAGCTCATGAAGTCGATGAAACGTCACTTGGATCCGTAGGAGCTACGGATGGACTTGGGTATTTCTTGTTTCGTGTCATGATGCTCACCATGCCCACAAATCCCTTCTTGGGATATGCCTGATGGACCTTATTTACTTGCGATGTGGGCTTGGCCTGCTCCTCATGGGTAGGCAAGGGGTCTTTATAGACCTCCATACGTTGGTTGTTTGGTGCCATGAGGTTGTCTATCATGAGAGCTTTGTTGTCGATTGGGTCTTGCACCAAGTTCTTGAACTTGTAGCATCCGAAGATGTCATGACCCTTTTGCCGGTGGTACTTGCAATACAAGTCTTCTCGATATCCTTTAGGATTGGGTGCGCTAGGATCTATAGGTTTTCTCTTAGGTAGGTGGACCAAACTGGCCACATAAAGGTGGTTGAACAAGGAATCCATAGATTTTGTTATGGGCGGATACTGTCGCCTGGGGTTGCGCTATTGATTTTGCCCCTATTTTTGATTTTCCTTCGCATAGTTTCCAGGGGGCGTAGCATGATATTCTGCCTTTTGAGGCTGTTGTGCTTGTGCCGACCCTGGGACACTAATGGCAACCTGATTGACCATGGTGGGTTTCGGTTGCATTGTGTTGGTCTTAGTGGTCTTAGTCCACTCCTTGCAAGGTTTTGTAATCTTGCCCTCTTGGATCTTGATTTCTTTGATGGTCCTAGCCTATGCCAGGGCATCCTCAAGAGTTGCATACTGTTGTAGTTGCAGTAGCAAGGAGATAGGTTTTAGGTAGCTCTTAGTAAACATATGGGTCAACTTCGATGCGGGGAGTAGATGGGGCACCTTTGAAAGCATAGTTCGCCATCTATTTCCATAATTGTTGATTGACTCATCATCATACTGATTCAGACCAGCTAAGTCAACAAGTGTCACCTTCCTCTTGGTATTGAAGGCAAAACGTTCTAAGAATGCATCCACGAGCTGATCTAAGTTGTGAATGCTATGCTTCAGGAGATGTGTGAACCAATCGGAGGCAGGTCCTACGAGGATGGTCACAAAATTCCTTAGAAGCAAGGCATCATTATACTGGATACCAAAACATTGGCTTAGGAAATGAGTGACATGCTCCTGCGCATCCTCTTCCCCCTTAAATGTGGCCAACTAAGGCATCTTAAATTATTCAGGGTAGGGAGGCATAGGGACTGACGGATGCACAGGGTGACTACGGAGCTGGCGTAACATGGGCTTGCAGATGGACTTGGGTATTTCTTGTCCCATGTCATGATGCTCACCATGCCCACAAAAGCTTCTTGGGATAGGCCTGATGGACCTTATTTACTTGCGGTATGGGCTTGGCCTACTCCTCATGGGTAGGCAAGGGGTCTTTGTAGACCTCCATACGTTGGTTGTTTGGTGCCACGAGGTTGTCTATCGTGAGAGCTTTGCTGTCGATTGGGTCCTGCACCAAGTTCTTGAACTTGTAGCATCCGAAGATGTCATGACCCTTTTGCTAGTGGTACTTGCAATACAACTCTTTTTGATATCCTTTAGGATTGGGTGCGCAAGGATCTATAGGTTTTCTCTCAGGTAGGTGGACCAAACTGGCCACATAAAGGTGGTTGAACAAGGAATCCATAGATTCTATTATGGGCATATACTGTCGCCTGGGGTGGCGCTATTGATTTTGCTCCTATTTTTTATTTTCCTCCGCATAGTTTCTAGGGGGCATAGCATGATATTCTGCCTTTTGAGGCTGTTGTGCTTATGCTGACCTTAGGACACTAATTGCAACCTGATTGACCATGGCAGGTTTCGGTTGTGTTGTGTTGGTCTTAGTGGTCTTAGTCCACTCCTTGCGAGGTTTTGTAATCTTGCCCTCTTGGATCTTTATTTCTTTGATGGTCCTAGCCTATGTCAGGGCATCCTCAAGAGTTGCATACTGTTGTAGTTGTAGTAGCAAGGAGATATATTTTAGGTAGCTCTTAGTAAACATATGGGTCAACTTCGATGTGAGGAGTAGATGGGGCACCTTTGAAAGCATAGTTCGCCATCTGTTTCCATAATTGTTGATTGACTCATCATCATACTGATTTAGACCAGCTAAGTCAACAAGTGTCACCTTCCTCTTGGTATTGAAGGCAAAACGTTCTAGGAACACGTCCATGAGCTTATCTAAGTTGTAAATGCTATGCTTTAGGAGATGTGTGAACCAATCAGAGGCAGGGCTTGCGAGGGTGGTCACAATATTCCTTAGAAGCAAGGCATCATTATCCTAGATACCAAAACATTGGCTCAAGAAATGAGTGACATGCTCCTGCGCATCCTCTTCCTCCTTAAATGTGGCCAACTAAGGCATATTAAATTGTTCAGGGTAGGGAGGCGTAGGGACTGACAGATGCACAAGGTGACTATGAAGCTGGCGTAACGTGGGCTTTTGGGGCCCAAAGGTTCTATTTTCGACTGAATCGAGATGCTCTAAAAGTGCCTTTTAAGCATCATAGGACTTGATCTCCTCCTCTTTGTCCTATTCTTGTGGTGGGTTGCAAGGAAGTTGAGGCCTATTATAGGGCAGTTGTGGGACAACCCCCTACCTTGATATGGCATTTCCATACGTGCTTCTTCTAGCTCGTATCCATCAGATGCCTCATAAGGCATCTCTGGAGCTGGTCTGTAAACCTGTGCAGTCGCCCGCTGAGGGTGGTCCACATCAATCCTGGGAGTCAAATCCTGATAAGACCTAGGAGGTCTAGGAGGTAATCCTCTATAAGGTCTAGGCGAACTCTCTCGAACTAGGGGCTATTGCATCCGATAGGTTTACGCCTTATGAGTGCTTGGGGTTGGAATCTGCTCATGTAGGGTCTTTTGGAACAACTCATTGGTTTGACATTGAATATGTTCCTTTTCAAGCTGATGTAGGCGATCTAGATGCTCCTTGTCATGACGAAGCTATTTACATTGAGCTTGGAATTCTATGTATTTGGAAACCACCTATTTAATTTGTTTTACTAGTTGGGGTCTAGGTGTCCTCGATGGTTCCCCTCAATCTCTCTCTCGATCATGATGATTCAAGACCTCTATAACGTGCTTCCCTCTATCGAGGTTGGTTGCATTCACCTATGGCTCTGGTCAAGGTAGGTGTTCCCCATACTCAATAGGCACAAAGGTGCATCCCCCTTGCACAGTGAATTGCTCTTGAGAAATGTCATGGACTTCCTCATACCTATCCTCGTGAACGAGGAAGGGTAGGGCTAAATTAGCTCGCCCTGCATGATGATCCTTATAATCATCCTGATATATGGGCTCCCTAGTCTTAATTGGGCGATGCGGAGGAAATATGTGATCATCATGCCCCACACAATGTTCGTTGTGGGGATCTGGCCCTTGAGTGGGTGCTTCTGCTTTGATAGGCATGCAAATGCATGGAACTACCCTATTTCCATGTGCTTCTTCACACACTAGCCAATCATCATAAAAACGAATGTTAGATGTATCCATGTAACGGAAGCAGTCTCCCTGAGTTGGCTCTTGGTGCATGGGGGTATCCCGCCTAGGGGTCTCTTGGAGACCCTTCTCTGTCCTAGCAGTCTACAAACTGGGATGAGTGTCAGCCCTCCAACGTGGTATAAACAAATCTTGGGGGCTATAACAGAGGTGACTCGTGCCTCCATGTACATTCTCTGTAGCTTCCACCCTTGATTGGGCTTGGCTGTGGGTAAAAACCATTGCAAGAAGGTTCTATCAAATTTTTAATACTTATATTATTTAAACATTTTATGAAACAATATACCAGAATGGGAAACACACAATCAAACAGATGTTTATCTTTGCTAATGTATTAGATGTGTATTCTAAAACTGATTTCAGTGTTGTTTCAAATTTGTTGTAAAGAGACCTTGTGTAGCGTGTTTGATAATTATTGGATAGTATTCTTGAGTTTAATGGCTTTCACCTGTATACTCGTAGCTCGACAACCTGGCTATGAAATCTAGGTTGTGTTATCCCACCTATAATGTGTGGCAATGAAGCCCACACATGGCCAAGGAGCATAGGTCCTACCAGTTTCTCACCTAGTTCACCCGCAATCTACGATACACCTCCTTGAAAGGTGATGTGTGCTATAACCCATGGGCTATAACAAATATTAGAACCAGCCTTGGCAAGGTGGATCAGGTTCATGGGATTTGAACCAAGTGTATGGAGATGAAACCCACCGTCACTTGTGCTCTACTAACGGTTGGGGATGAAGTCCAACTCATTAGCGTTTTAAGTAGATCGTGGTGTGTGTGATCCCTTTTAATCCAAAAGAAAGCAAGCAATAAAACATCCAATAAATTTTTACTAAATGCAAGCTTTAAAGCAATGTTTTACTTTTAGAATATTAAAATATGAAATATGGAAGCCTCTACACTAAGCTAGGGAAGCAACCCTAAATGAAAGCTCACCGATGGGTAAGCAATGTGTAAGCAAGCCAAGGAAGATGCAATCCTAGTTATGATTTCCTAATTTATGTATGTTTTTGTATTTTTGTGTTTTCAAAAAAGGAAATGCGATAGTTTTAATTTTTCTACTTAAGCACACAAATCAAAAATCGATAGAAAATAGGGTTTTTAAATGAAAAATAGAAAGGAAATAGTTCAGACCCTACCTCTTCTTTGCCATTGTCTACTGGTTCTAAAATCTAGCTCAGAAAACTTGCTATTTTATATGCATTCCAAGGTGGTATGAATTGCATGTCTGCATTCATCCTAGGGAGGGACGTATTTGCATCCATCCCAGGGTGGCACGAATAGTAGTCTTGAGTTTGCCTGGGTCTGGAGCGACTAGAACCTGCAATCAGAAAAGGTGAAAAAAAAAGTTAGAAAATCACCTAGAGCAAAAAGGGACTACGTCCCACCATGATCGCCACTGTATCAATAGAAAAATGGTGCACCTTAACCGAAGCAACAGAATGTATGTGCTTTATAAGTCCTATGAAAGCGTAAATCAAAGCATGCAAGTAAGAGGCAATGTATAACAAGTAATAAATTAAATGGGGCATTATCATTATTAGATAACTTAAAATTGAATTACAATGCCTCCATTTAAGGACTTGAATCATCTTGATACAATATATTACAATAAAGGGGTGCCAAGAGATATCAATATCTCAAAGAATGTGGTGCACATCTACTATTCTTTTGCATGCCCACACTCGAAGTGGGCGGTCCAAATGTTGCTATCACTTACGTCAATGTAATTTTCATCCCTCGATGTTTCCTACTACATTCAACACCTAATTATATGCACAGGAAAGCAAAAGAAAGTCAAAAACATAGGTGTATGATATTAAAACATGCAATCCCCATAGCCTGATAAGGCGCATATGAAGTATACATAAAAAATGGATTACAAATGATATGAAACTCAATATTTATGTAAAGGAGATGTTTTTGGGTTGATATCACCTAGTTTTGTAAAATAAGTGTGCCTGATCGCTACGTTAGGTCCCGTCGCCCATGGTAAACCTGCAAAAGGCAAACAAGCGATTCTCCTACCTAAACATGTCAAAAACCTACAAAATTTGGTGAGTAAGAATAAAATGATATTTGGAGAGAACCCATATGATCAAATTCTAGATATTCTACCCAAATATTCTTGCATGCAAAAGTGGGACCCACATGCATACAAAATCGTAAAATAACTATATATCAGTCAATACATGTCATAAAGCAATGAAATTTGAACTGAAGCATCTCACAGACATTTATAAAATAATAAATTGAAAAAATTCATAAAATAATGCATGAATTTCTATTCATTCGGGGGTGGGACGAATTCGACTGTCACAGATTAGGGGGTGCCTAGGGGTGGGACGCCTGCCAATATCTCCAAAATTTTGACAAAAATCCTATGAAGATCAATGCAAAACCATAGGGTAAGTGTTTTAGATAAATTTTGTGTGGATATTCGAACTATGAACTCGGTTTTTGGGTCAAGTTACGCCTTATTGTACCACCCGATAACCTCTCTCGCTAAGGAGAAATTATGGATGAAAAAGGAGCAATAAAGGTGAGGTAATAACTCGGTAGCACTTCGTCACAAATCCTAGCAAAAAATTGTCTCTCTTGGATGATAATGTCATCCATTTTATATACCTAGGAGGTCAAATGTGCAAAGGGCATGCAGGGGCATGCAAGGCCCAAGGGGCCACTTGTCCACCAGGGCGGCATGCATGGGAGGGGGAAGAAAATCTCCCTAAAATGGCCTCATGATGAGGGCTATCATAGGCATGCCATGGGTTATGACATGCATGCTTAGAAGATCAGGGCAAGTGGAATTTCTAGCAGCTACTTGTCCATATTTCACTTTTTGCTAGTCAAACCTGCTATTCACTCCACCCTAGGACGAATGCTGCTATTCGCTCTGGGGTGGTACAAATAGAACTGCTACTCATCCCAGGGTGGTATGAATAGGAATTGAGCCTCAAAAAGTCTCCAACTGACCTAGGAACCTTCCAAAACATATTTGGGAGTGGTTAGAACCACTGCTTGACCTCTAAGGGTTGCCTTAAGGGCTTTGTGCGTCAATTTGATCAATGCCTTTGTAGCATAATCAAATTAGCATTGTTTTGGTGTCTAAAATTTCCTACTAGTGAAGGCCAAGGGCTGCACTTCCTACATAAGCACTACACCAATTGCACTTTTGAAGGCATCACTTTTAACCATAAATGGTCTAGAGAAATCAGGCATAACAAGGACATTAGTATATAGCATAACTTTCTTGAGTAACAGAAATGCATATTTGTTAGGTTTTGACCATAGAAACAAGTTCTTCCATAATATAGCAATCAAAGGGGATGCAATATTCCCATAATCATATATAGTTTTTGGTAATAACCAGTGAGTCCAAAGAAATCTTGAATACTTTTAAGAGTCTTTGGTTTTATCCATTCTTTTATGATTATGATCTTTTTAGGGTCCACATTGACCCCTTCCCTTGAAACTATATGACCTCAATATTCCACTTTCTACATACAAAAGAACATTCAGATCATTTGGTGCATAGTTGGTATCAACTATGAGTTGCAATTTTCGATATAAATGTTGCAAATGTTCCTCTCATGTATGAATATAAATGATATTGTGATAAAAAAAAGACCAAAATAAATTTACATGGTCTAAATGTTGCATTCATGAGACTCTAAAATGTGGATGATGCATTGGTAAGACCAAATGACACTATGAGGAATTTATAATGGCTTTTGTGAGTGCAAAATGTTATCTTCAAAATATCTTCTTTCCATAATACGATATGATGAATACCTAAACATAGATATAAATTTGAGAAGAATATGGTCTAATACTTGATCAAATAACCTCTACTCTAATAACTCCTATAACATCTTTTCAATTTTGGTCTTTTGCATATACATGTATTGATAGGGACAAATGTTCAATAGCAAGCTTCTTGAAATAAGCTAGATGGTATGGTCATGAGAGCATCATGGTGGTAACTCTTGTGGTTCTACAAGTATAGGGGCATGTTTATCCATAATTTCTTGTAAGTTATTTGATTGAACTGTATCATTGGTATTCAGGGCCTATGGTGTAAATAGTTGTGCCACCACCTCCTACGACAATTTATTTAAATTTTTTTCCATGAGATGTGAGCTGATAAGTTGGGTAGGACCTACAATCATGGCTTAAAGAGTGTACTACCCTCCATGTTTTGTGAATTGCATCTATAGCTTAAAAAATCCCATACTATTAGGCCCAAGGTATGAAGCTATTGAATTCATGTTACAAATATCCAAAGGAAGGGAAAACATGTTCACCCTACGGTTGTATTCATCCATCACAACTTTTACATTTTTATTTTCTCCTTTGCATGGTAGAGAACCCCCATTGGCAACCATAACCTCAAATGAATTACAAAAACATTTGTGACAAGTTGCTTTTTTAGCTACCTGAGGATCAATAAAGCTATGCGTACTATCATAATCAATAAGGATGATAAGTCACTAGCCTTTGAAATATCCCACCACCTTTATGGTATAGAGAGTATAAATCCCCACTAATGCATGTACTCAAATTCTGGGTTTTGGTTTCTCTATTGGTTTAGGATCTATAGGTTGATCTACCTCTATCTGGTCCTCCCCTTCATTGCGTGGTTACCTAAGGGAAGGTTCTACCACCTCTTGTAAAAATAATTTTTATTGTACACACTTGCATCCCGAAGAATATTTGTCATCACAATTGTAGCATAGACCATGTGCCTAACGTGCCTCCATTTCTTTGTTGGTGAGATATTTAACCTAGGGTGGTTTGTTGTCTAAGTTTGGTGGTATCTGGGATGGAAATGGCATTCAAGCCTATGGTAGTTTAAAAATACACCTTTATGTTAAGAATATACCCTTCATGAGACTAGCCAATCCTACAATTATCATTATGTTATGTGATTGATCATTTTCACCTCTACATACATCTTCCTTTGATCCACTAATAAAACAACTTTAGAAAAACTTGACACCCAATACCTTAGTGTGATTCACCAAATTTTCAAACTGCCTGGTAATCATAAATAGATGTTGTCTATCTTAATTTGGTGAGGGCTCCCATAAAATCTTCATACTCATTAGGTCTAAAATAGATGAGTAATTCATGTTTAAATTCAAACCAAGTGAGCCTCAGATTCATCTTCTCTAACTTTTGGAACCACTAGACTACTTCATGTTCTAGGTTGAAATATGCAATCGCAAGCTTTTAATTATGGGGAGTGGCATGAAAAGAAAATTATTATTCGATCCAATACAACAAACTAGTTGGATAATCACCATCGTATTTTAGAAAGTCTAGCTTGGGTATTCTTTAATTTGTATTTAGATATGGGATGTTTTGTGCTCCTCCATTGTAACTAACACCTTGACTCCTTAATGATTGTACTACTAGAGCATCATATTTTGCATTTAGGCCTATTAAATAACTTTTGATGTTGTTGATTTTATCCAATTTTTCTAATTTAGATAATGCCAAGAGGATTGCTGATTGAGACACTTTAATTTGTTTCACTCATTTTCCCAACTGCTCTAGCCTTAAGTAGTTCTAGTACCACTAGCCATTTTAGTCTCTTTTAGGATCTCCAAAAAGATTTATAAAAGTTTTATATCAAAACGATTGGCTCAAAGAAAGAATTAGAATAGAATATACCATAAAATGATAATTTTCAAAAGGTAAGATTAGTAAAATGGGCTCCTAGAGTTGGGTCTCAAAACGATCAATTTGAAAAGAGGACTACAATGGGTTATTTCTCAAAATGTCAAATTTTGACCATTTTTGTTTTTTTGTGGTTTTTATTTTTATTTTTTGTTGGATTTTGTTTTTTTTTTTACTTTTTTTTTGCTTATTGGTGAACTACTAACAATAGACTACTCTAACTGTTAGACTAGATATTATCCACTCTATCACAATGGATATTCTCTACATTGTCAAAATGGATATTCTTTGCACTATCATACTATATTTATTTGCATTGTCACACTAGATATTATCTACACTGTCAGACTGGATATTATTTGTACTATTAGACTAGATAATCACTATCTAGCTTTAGAGTGTTTGAAATTCCTCTGTTTGAGTTGCTTGGTATATTTGCATGTGCTTCTATACGAAATATTGAATATGATTGAAGTAGCCTCTTCTACAATATGCTTAGATATGGTTTTTTTTATGAATGAGAAATGACTAAAATAATATTTCAATAAGGATAACCTAAGTTAGGATGTGTCTAATTTCATGGGCTCTCTTATATATGATCTTGTTCAATATTAGTGGCCAACCCAATATTTTAAAGCTCTAATTACAGAGGGTTCCACCATACCCATAGTCGCACTATTCATTTTCAAGAGTACTATGAGAGTAACATCCTAGGGCTAACTGTTTACCAATGTACTATAATTTCATACGATTAAAGGCTTCCTAGGATTTGTTTTGTTTTATTTTAATCTAAGATTATCTTCTGATAGACCTCATGGTACATGAAAATCTATATCTATGGCACATTCTATCTAAGGCTTGGATGCTAGTGTGCTTTTACCACACCTCCTTCACACATTGCTTTTTGGGAAAATGTGCTTAGTTAAAAATGATAAATCTACATAGTTTAAAAATCCATGGAATAGAGTTTCTACCCTACTCCACTAAAAAACAGAGCAACAATATGTTTCTTTGAAAGATACTTTAATGAAAAATGAACATAATGAGAAATTACAAAATAGAAAAATGGATGAAAGAACAAGAATTGTTGTTGTTGTTGCAAAACATGATCCTAAAAAGAGTATTGATACCACTTGTTAGGAAACTTCGTATAAAAATAAGCATAATTGAAGAAGCAATGTAGGAATTAATAAAAAACTAAAACATTGGAAATAACTAAACGATCATGAAAATTTATGAAAATAACTAAATGATCATGAAAATGAAAGTAACAAAAGTGCTCACAAAAAATAATTGAATGGAAATAACAACAAACTTATATTAATCAAGCAAAATAGATATCATAGGCCTCTTCGAGGGGGCAACCTCCTTAGAAGCAAAGCTTTGATACAAATTGAGAAAATACAAAATCCTTTCTACTCCAACCTATATCCTTATATAGACTCTTATTTACCCTCACTCCAATGCTCAAGAATTGAACCATATGAAAGAGGAAACTTGAGCCACTAACTCTTACTTACAATAAAAGTAAAACTAGGCACCATGGTGCAAACATAACACTAACACTAGACAATTACATAGTAATAGTTGTAGGATAGAGTCCTACAATATATATATATATATATATATATATATATAATTGTTTTTCTTATAATCACTTAATTATAAATATTTATTCAACGTGGATTCTATAATTGAATTAATCAAATATTTAGGATTGCATTTTTATAATTTATTTGAATTTTTTTTATTTCTTATGGTTTAAAATTTGTTAAAATATTTGAACCTATTGATAAACAATTTTACAAAGAACATTGTGATGTAGATAATAGGTTTACAATATCTTATCTCATTAAAATTCCATATAATCGACTATTATATATCATCAATATTGACATTGAAACATATGTATATATTGAATTTGTATAACAATAGTTTACAAGATTTTTTTTTTATTCTTCACCTTAGTTTTTAATATTAAGCTACTAGACGTATCAAAGAACAAGTTTAATGGTTTTGTTGTTTATAAAATTGTCATATATTTTTATTTAATATTCGTATTTAATATATGTATTTCATTAAAGTCATTCTACGTTCTATTTTCACTCTAGATACATAAATTTTTGACTTGTCAAAGAATACGCTAAATAATAATAATCATATAAATTTCACTAAATAATAATCATATAAATTTCACAAAATATTAATCATATAAATTTCACAAAGAATAACCCTTTTATCAAGGTTTTGGACTTGTTTGAAAATAATCTACAGTATGAGTTGACAAAATTAAAGTCTCAATGCATTTCATAGGATGAATCTAAATGATAACAACTTACAATAAATTATTCCTTTATCTTATGCTAAATACATATATTTTTAAGTATTTAGTATGAAAAATATTAATCTAGAAGGAATTATCTTAAATTAAAACCTATCAAAATTATATATTTTAATTTAATATCCGTTTAAGTTAATACCTATCTATTTATTTATAAATTTCATTAACATTTCATGAGCAACAACCGCTCTTCCATTTTTTTTTTTTAAATCCTAAATATTTTATAGGGCAATCTTTTAGACTCATACCAAGCAACCTTGAAAACTTAGTTGTAATGGTCAATCCTTATATTTAAAATATAAGGATTGTAACTTTATTTATATAAATAAAAGAACAATGAAAGGTCAATATTTTAAATTAATTTTGATAATTCTTAAATGCATGGGTCTATAAAGTGAATAATATTTATCTAGGAATATGATCCCTCTTAAGTTTTAAAAGGTTTAATCCTTTGAATAAAAAAACCTCAAATGACCATCATAAATAGGATTACGTAGTGAATTAAAGTTATTTCAATTTTTGATAAATAAAATATAAGGAAACATTTTATTGGAGGTTTAAATTGTTTGTTCTTTGTATTTACGTCTAGAGGCGTTTCTACAATGGCAGACAAGGGTGGAAGGTAAAGAGGTCATACATGTCACCTCGTAAACAATTTTTTTTTATTAAAAAAATTGATATTAATAAAAATATTTAAAATATTTAAACTAAAACAACCGACTAACCAACAGTTGCAAACATTTAAAATATTTAAACTAAAACAACCGACTAACCAACCGTTGCAACTGTTTAATAAAATATTATATAAATACATGAACATCCATTGCAATATACCAAAAACAATCCACAATGTAATTGATTTCGAACTGCTTCTATAAATTGCGAATAATGAGAAATTCATTTGAAACTTCTTCTGTAAAGGTTTGAACAATGATATAGAGTTACATTCACCAGCGTTATTTAGTTGGACAGGTGCAAAGATGTAATCCTACAGATAGTACCAAGTAACATAATTGAAAATTCTTGACATCATTGAAATTAAAAATGCACACAATCAATACTAAAAACCTTTGATACTGCTCAAAACATTTTATACTAGAATTGACTTAGTATATTATATTATTATATATATATTATAATACTATATTATTAATTTCTAGGGTTTCATTGATTTATCGGAATGTATGATAACTATAGTATTATTAATATAAGATTAATATTATATATTATAGTATATTAATATTATAATATTAATATGATAATGTATATTATTATTATAGAATACTAATATGAGCTATATATATATATATATATTTATTGTAATATTTTAATATTTATTATTATTTTTTTGGTAAGTAGTGTTTGTATTTACAGTGGGTTTTAACAAGGATCCCAAAACCTGATTACATAAGCAATGGGCCTAGGGCATCAATCCCTTGAAACCGAACACCAAAAGCAAATCCCACCTGACTGTAACAAGTAAGCATGAAACAATCCCTCTCAGCGGGAAACAAACAAATAAGAAAGAAAGTAGTTTTGGAGATCCCGCCCAGCGGGGAGTAGCCAAAAACCACCATCGAGAAGATCCCGCACAGTAGGAAGCAAAGAAAAACCGTTACAATAAAATCTCGCCTTGCGGGAAGCAGTAAAAACCACCACAAACAGTCCCGCCTAGCGGGAAGCAGCAAGGAAATCCCGCCATCCGGGAAACCAGCAGAAAAGAAAGGATCCCGCCTCGCGAGAAAATCGACAGATTTGGCAGATCCCACCCTGTGGAGAAACCATCCCGCCCATAGGGAAAACATATCGTTCAGCGAGAGCCATCCTGCAGGAAGTCGACAGCCAGCACAGAGAGAATCCAACCCATCGGGAAGCGACCAGAGAGCTGCACCACGATGAACCCGCCCCGAGAAAAAAGAAGAGGATCCCGTCCCGGCAAAACAAAAAGAAACAGCAGGTTAAGGGACCAGGGATCTAGGGACTAGGAATCTCGAGCAGGAAGAGGAACCAGTCACAAGGATGGGATCCTTAGGAACCAAAATAGTGGGAAGTTGTCCAAACCCTAAACCATCACCTCCACCGCACCGAGAAACACAGGGGACCAGATCCACACGAATAACCTGCAAAAAACCCCGTGGGGAAGCCTGAGGGAAAAAGGGAAGGGATCCCCAACCAAACAGGGATCCCTGGGAAGCACCAGTCTGAAAAAACAACCAAGGAAACCCTAGCCGACTGGGAGGGGCGCAGATAGTGGAGAAGGATCTCCCTCCAGGAGATCATCTGCAAACAACCACTCCCCGGGAGGGATGACCTGGGTTGAGCCAGGGACTGGGCAGGAACCAGGAGCCATGGGAGGGGGAGCAGGGGAGGGACCAGAGCCCTCCCCTCTCTACTTTCTTCCCTCCCCCTTCAATATTTATTAATTTAAACTAATAATATTTAAAATATTTTTTTACAGGAACAAATGGAAAATACACCAAAAATAAATATATCAGAGGAGGAAAAAAAGCAACAACGTTTGGCATATCAAAGAGAATATCAGAGACAAATATGTGCACAGATGATAGTTAGCCAAAGAGAAAGATAAAATTAGAAACAAAGACAAAATCGTGCAAAACGCAAGGCAGAATCAACAATTGAAAAGATACAATAAGAAAGAGAAAAACAAGCAAAACGAAAAAGAATGTCTCATGCTAAATGACACAGGAATAAGACATAAGAGAGCACCAACAGATGATAGACATAGATAACAAGGTGAATAATGAACTTCAAATCCTCAATCAAACACTCGAGAGAATTAGATGATCTAACCAAGACAAACAAAGGCAATAGGGTAATGGAGAAAATATTGAAAACAATGAAGTAGTATGACAGATGGATGCATCTGAAGCATCTTCTTTTCTTAGAATAAATACTTCAAGTATAATTGTCATTCAATAGACACAAAGCGGATGCAATGAGATTAACATGGATATGCATCAAGAAAGGACATCACAACCTCAAAGAGAAGGAAATATTGAAGGTATAACAATAAATATACAACACATTCCAACATTTGGTGTGGATTTCAATGAATCACAGACTATATTTCGACATCAATTAGATAGTATTGCATCACCATCGATGTTTTATATTTGTGATGAATGCTATCCTAGAATAAAGGTGTGTTTGACAGACAAAGGTCCAGTATGTAATAGGTGTCGACAAGAAAAAGGTCCTAATCGATTTTCTACAGAGAATAATATGGATCCTGGACTACAACCACCTAAACTTACGAATTTGACACAAATTGAAGAAATGTTGATAGCCCGTGTTAATCCCATATTACAGGTAACACATGCTACGGGAGACCAATACAAGTATAAAGGGCACACAATAAGTTTTCCTCAAGAGGTGAAAGAAATTGCTAAGGTATTGTCTCATTCAATAAGTGATTTGCTAATCATTATTGTTAGGAGAAAAGATCAACATGGTACATATTATAATTTTATAGTGAATAAAGAGAGGGTATACAAAGATCTTAAGTATAAGGTTGAGCATGATAAGTTTTATAAGGATGTACAAATTGATGAAAATGTTTTGAGTGAACTCCGAACGGACACTACTACAAATGTCTTTCATAAACTTAATTCGATTTTGATACTGATGAATATTGTTTTATGGGTCCAATTCTAGATACTGATGAAGCAAATATAATTGATCACACCACATCAATGGCATCCAAACCGCCTAATGCTCCGAGGGAGATGGAACTCATTTGTGCATGGGTAAACAACCCTAATGCGGATCTTGGAACACTTATTGATTGGCCTAGAATTGGAGCATCTCCTATAAATGAGTATGTTACAGAAGGGTTACTGGATATGGCCTTCCCGACATTATTTGCAGATGGAAATTGTGATTGGTTGTAGCCTAGAATGAAAAAACTTCATCTACATGAATTCGTAAAACATCTAATTCGATATAGAGATCATCATTTTGGAAAACATCCAAGATTTAGATATTTCATCATGAACATGATTATGCGACATCGTGCACATAATTCTTCAACAGTATTTGTAAAGAAGAGTCTTCAAGATTTACCCATTACAATCAATGAACTGCATGAACATATGGAAAATATCTCTCAATCCCATCTTGCAGATCACTTAATGCATTTTGGTACATCGTTAAGAGGCACAAGATCTTACTGGACAAAGTGTTGTGATGAATTAAATGACTTATTACATCAAATTGGGTCACCCACTATTTTCTTCACCTTAAGTGCAACTGATCTGTATTGGCCTGATCTACATGCATTGATGTCAGGAACTCCACCAATTGATCCTCATGAAGCACAAAAATGGAGAAACAAAATATTATTGACTATCATCATATTGTAGCTTATTACATGCATATTCAAACACCACATTTCGAAAGGAGGTGTTGCAAAAAAAAAATGAAAGTAAAAGAATTTTGGTGTAGATACGAATGGCAACATTGAGGCTCTCCACATGTCCATGGTTTCTTATGGTTGGATGGAGCTTCGAATATGGACAATTTAGATTGGAAAAATGAAAATCAAGTTAAAAATGCACAAAGATATTTTGATAATATTGTGCATGCATGGAATCCTCGAGGAGACCCTCACCAACATAATATATAGGTAACTATAAATAACTGTTTAGATTTATATTTATATGAGTTTATATTTAGGTTTGTATTTATATAGTTGTGAATTGCAGGTATTACAAATTTTCGATCAAAATCCATGTTTGAGAAATACACAACTTATGCAAATTGATGCAAATCTAGATTATGAAGAGATTCTCAACTGTGTAGAGCGCCACACGCTATGTAGAGAGGGTGCTTGCTTACAAAAAAAAGAGGGAAGATGGTTTGCAGGTATGTAGAGGTAATTCAAAGTATTTCAACTATTCCACATATACATAAAAAATTTGTAACTAATACCATTTATCTTATTTCTTTTATTTAGGTACAATGCACCATGGCCTCTGAATCTAGAAGGTTCAAAATTATACGAAGATCCTGAAAGAGGAGATAAGAAGTATGAACCAACAAGAAATGATGAGCGAGTAAATTCACATAATCGTTACATTTTACAGTTATGGAGAGCAAATGTAGATTGGCAACCTGTTATTTCAAAGAATACAATTATAAACTATATTGCCAAGTATGCTGCGAAAGCTGAAAAAAGCTCAGAAACTTATCAACAAATGTTGATGCGAATAGCAAATATGCAAAATAATGATGATCCAACAACAAGAGCATATAGATGTCTTCTAACAGAAACACTTATAGAGAGAGATATAGGAGCACAAGAAACATGTCATATGTTATTAGAGCTTCCATTGGTTGAATGCAGTCGAGTATTTGTTCCTCTAAATGTTGGACAAAAAGTATTCAAGGAGGTGGAACATAATGATGAAGATGAGACCGAAAGAGAAGGTAAATATTTAATTGATGAATATATGTAATGACCTTATAACATGGAAAGTGTTTCACTTATAAATGCAACTAAATATTGGATATATAATCCTAAGAGAAAGATAAGACAACTTCCATTAAAATTAGCTTGGGGATTGACAATTCATAAGTCACAAGGTTTGACACTGAATATAGCAACAATTGACATAGGACAGACAGAAAGATAAAGTTTAACTTTTGTTGTCATCTCAAGAGTTAAGGCATTGGAAGGACTTAGAATAATACCACCATTTTCATATGATCGATATGAAAAACTGAATTCGGGAAAAGGAGTTGCTAAGAGAAAGGAAGGAGAAGAGCGACTAAAGTCTTTGGAGCTTAAATGATTGGCTCTAACCAATCTATGAAATAATAAGGTGTTTATCAACATCAATATTTGAAATAATAAGGTGTTTATCAACACCGCCTATTGGGATTCAGATTTGTTATCACTTGAGCATTTTCATCTCACTCAAAGCTATTTTAAATATTTTTGGCATGTTATATTTATCAATATATATATATATATATATATATATATATATATATTTTAAAAATGTCATTGAAAAATATTTTAATATAATAATTGTGCGGTCGCGAATGCTACTAGCTTAGATATAAAGGATATATATCTAAAAAGTCGAGAGTTATCAATATCGAGGTGCCTATCTCATTTCTTGGGGATGTGATCTCCAAGATAGGCGCCTCAGGATTGATAACTCTCAACGTTTTTAGATATATATCCTTTATATATAAGCTATTTTTAAGCCTATCAGATAAAATACTTGAAGGAAAAGTACCCTCATTGAAGGCAATTTCTCACATAGAAAAGTCATCTTTCTTAACTAATGTAGATTTAAGTGAAAATTTATTCATTGATACAAAGAAAATAAATTATGTTAATAAAAACTATTAAAATAATAAAGAAACAAACATATTTACAATAAAGAAATGATGACATTACAATTTATGGGAATAGAGATGCCAACAACATTAAATAAAATTCAAGCATGAGTCTCTTTTAGTCTTTGATTACAAACATAAATATTTTTATGTTTCTAATGCTTTGCAAAGTGTATTAAAGTTGATGAATATTTTGAGTTTATAATTACTACAAAATATGTGTTTAGATGTGGTTAATTTTCACTTGAGCCTAAGAATGATATTGAATTATAATTATGTATATTTGTATTATGGGTCCATGTTTAACATACAAGGTGGCCCTTGTAGTTTTAGTGAGAGTTAATGAGGTTGATTTGGTAATAATCAAGATTCATGTATTATATTATAGGTGGTGTTTTTTTTTTTGGTTATTATTTTAATATATTAACAGTGGGTTTTTATAGAGGATCCCAAAACCTTATGTACAAAATTAGCCAAATTTCTAATGATGCATCATACCTCTTGGCTGTAACAATAAGCCTAATTGCAAGTAAAGCCATCCTAATGCTAAAGACTTGGAGACTGAAAAAAGAGTTGAGAGCCTACAAGGCACCAAATCTGGTGCGTCTTGGAGACTTGGAAAACAAATAGCTTTGGAAATAGGGGTGCGCTTCACAAGACACTTGCGTCCACACTCGCCCAAGGGAGTAGACATAAATGCCATGCCACCCCGATACTCATCGAAAGGGGCTTTCCAAAAATTGTGCGAGGAAAACCTCATGACGGGATGTCTACTCTGGCCAACCTTTCCACCTCGAAATGGAAGCGATACCGCCACACGATCGGACACGTGGTCGCGAGCCCTTTGTTGGCCATGTGGTCAGCCACGCAATTGCCTTCTCTCAATATATGATTTGCTTTCCACCTACCACGATGGGAGAGAAGCGTTCTTGCCTTGAGGATGATGTTTTAGACTTTCCAAGATGGATTTTTGGTGCCAAGGAGGTAATTCATGATGTTGAGCGAGTCACCTTCAATAATTAGAGGCCAAGGATCCTCAGAGAGGATCCGAATACCTTTCAGAGCGCCTCGAGCTTCAGGATAGTGATTCGTCTAGGAGCCCAAATCTTCACAGTAGGCCATCATAATATTCCCATCGTGATCTCTAACAACACCCCCAGCACCAGTGGGCCCAGGATTACCCTTCATCGCTCCATAAAAGTTTAATTTAATCCACCCTATAGGGGGCTTGGTCCAAATAACACTCCTCTGACAGGGCCCTTTAACAACATCCATAAAATGCCAGAGATTCATCATTTTGAGAATTGCTTCTTCGCTCAATAGGTGGGGACGGGGACTGGGAACAGTAATAGAATTCTTGATGGCGTAGGATAACGCCATTTGAGCAATAGAAGGAGGCCCTTTAGGAGCTCTGTCAAAGACTCTGGCATTCCTCTCTAACCAAATTTTCCAAATTGAATGATGGAAGGAGGCCTCGAGGAGGAAGCAAAGTTTAGGATTCTTGAAAGGATTAGGCCATTGGTGGAAAGCATCTCTGAGGGAACGGGGAGAGAACCAAAGGATTTGGAAGGAGGACAGGACAATGCTAAGAACAAAGTGGGAAAATGGGCAATGCAGGAATAAATGATCCCTCGTCTCATAGTCTGCTAGACACAAGTAACACCTATTGGGGAAAGCAAAACCTCTCTTGTGAAGGTTGTCAATAGTCAAGGCTTTGTTGTGGAAAGCAATCCACGCAAAGAAGTTGATTTTAGGGACGACCCCTTTCCTCCAAACAGTTTTCCATCTGTAGTCCAGAGTAGTCTTGGTGGTAAGAAACTCATAAGCTGATTTAACAGAAAAAAGCCCATCCTCCGTACCACTCCAGATGATTCTGTCATTCCTCCTAGCAGAAGGAATTAAAATTGATTGGAGGATGATTGTAAGAAAGGTAACCTCATTATTAAACCCCTCCACAATTGGAAGCTTCCACTGAGGAAAATGGGTGCTCTAGTCTATGAAATCCGCCACCCTGAGTTGGGAGTTTGGGTCAATTAACCTTCTCAGTCCAACAAGATCCGCCCTCGACCCAAGGGCTTCATCTGACGCCTACCTGTCCTTCCAAAAGAAAATGAGGTTGCCATCTCCTAAAATCCAACGGGTTCCCAGGCTGATCAAATGCTAGGTTTGGAGCACATATTTCCAAAAAATCGATGCCACGGGGGAGGTCTCAGCATCCAAGAAGGAATTGGGGTTGAGATGCTTATTTTTAACCAGCTTAACCCACTCCACCGAGTCACTAGATAGAATCCTCCAAGCGTGCTTCACGATCAGAGCCAAATTCATAAGTCTTGATCTTCTCAACCCCAAGCCACCTTGGTCTATCCTCGAGCACACCTTGTCCCAGGCAACAAGGGGGAGTCTAGATTTCTCTTCTTTGCCAGACCACAAAAAGGTCCTTTGAATCTTATCGATTTTGGAGTGAACTGCAATCTAAAGCATGAAAACCGACATAAAGTAGGTCGAAATCCCCTGAAGACAAGCTTTGGTAAGGGTGGCTTTCTCGGCTTGCGACAGGAGCTTGCCCTTCCAACTGCTGAGTTTCCTATGAAGGCACTCAAGAATCATGTTCCACATATCTCCATTGGCCCGCCCACTGTAAGACAGAGGCAACCCCAGATAGGACGTAGGCAGAGAATCAATAGTGCAATCAAGAATTCTAGCAATCCGAAGTTGCCTACGCAGGGGAGTGTTAATAAAGTAGATTTTGCTCTTGATGTAATTGACCTTTTGCCCTGCAGCTTGCTCATAAAGGGATAGGATCCGCTTGAGCGATTTGGCTTGGGCAACAGATGCCCCAGTGGAGATGAGGGTATCATCCACAAATTGTCGATGAGTGATAGGATCAACTCTAGAAGTCGGCACAATGCCGTAAATCTTGTTCTGGCGAAGAGCCTCTTTCATGGACCAACTCAGAACCTTCGCCAGAAGAATGAAAAGGATGGGAGACAAAGGATCACCCTGTCTGAGGCCTATGGCACTTTGGAAATACCTATCTGGAGACCCATTGACCAAAATAGAAAAAAAGGGAGTGGATATACAACTGTAGACAAGGTCAATCCAGTGGGGATGAAAGCTAAACTTGAGGAGGACTGCACACAAAAAATTTTGATCAACCCGGTCAAAGGATTTGTTCATGTCGAGCTTAAGAAAAAGAGCAACATTATTGGAGCGGTAAGTGGAGTGAAGAGTCTCATGGATAGTGATGACACCATCAAGAATGTTTTTGCCTTTAACAGTGCTTCCCTGACAAGGATAAATCAGGAGGGGGAGGACGGTTTTGAGTCTATTGGCTATCGACTTGGTGAGAATCTTGTAAAAAACATTGCACAGGCTGATGGGTCGATAGTCAGAGAAACTTTTGTATGCGGGAGACTTAGGAATGAGGGCAAGAAAGGTGGAATTGAGTTTCGGGTGGATGGATCTAGAAGCTTGAATAACCCGAATAGCATCACACACATTCGGACCCACGACCTCCCACATGACTTGGAAGAATCGAGGGGGAAACCATCGGGGCCAGGGACCTTATCTGGTTGCATGGAGAACAATGCTTCCTTAATCTCGAACAAGGAAAAAGGTTCTATAAGCTTAATGCTTACCTCATGGGGAACTTTAGTCAAAAAATTGGCAAGCAAATATTTTTGGACTTGAAAGTTGCTGTCCGAAGGAGTGCCAAGAAAATCCTAAAAAAAGTCAACTGCTTCGCTCTTGATTTCCTCTATCTCCATGGTAATGCGTCCATCCTTACACGCCACTTCTCTGATCTTGTTGACCCCTCTGTGCCTCATAGTAGACACGTGGAAAAACCTCGTGTTGGAGTCTCCATTCTTCAACCAAAGGTCACGAGATTTCTGGCGCCAGAAGATTTCCTCCCTAGCGAGAATAGAATGAAAGTCCACCAAAAGGCTCCGCTCTTCCTCCCTGAGACCCTCAATGTAACCATCGAGTTCCATCCTTTCCTCCAAAACCTTTAGGTTCTCCGAGATGGATTTTTTGGACTCAAAAATGTTGTCGAAAACCTCTTTATTCCAAACCTTCAGCTTTTATTTGACCATTTTGAGCTTTAAAGCCACCCTCTTAGGAGCGCTTCCTTCCACCTTCAATTGCCACCACGTTGAAACCAATCCTTTGAAATCCTTGTGAGAAATCCACATGGATTCAAATCTGAAGGGGGTCTTAAAAATAAGCCCATCGTCCACCTCCAAGAAAATAGGGTTATGGTCAAACCCAATCCTTGGAAGTGCTGAAAGGATAGCCCTGCCAAGGATGGGAATGGCTTCTTTGGAAATGAAAAATCTATCGAGCTTGACTTGAATCAAACCGCTCCCAATCCTTCTGTTACTCCATGTGAAGGAAGCCTCTTTGAGTTCGATGTCAAGCAGGCCATTAGTAGAGACAAAATCTCTGAAGTCCTCCAAGCTGCGGCTGGAGTGGTCGGACCCTCCTTTTTTTTTCGAAGGATGAAGGGGATAATTGAAGTCACCCCCTAAGACCCACGAAAAATTACTAAAATTATCTCTCATCTAAGAGATAGCTTTCCACATTTCTGCTCTTTCTGTGACAGAATTTGAAGCATAAACGTTGGACAAAATCTAAGAAAAATTGGTGGTTTTGGACTGGAACAACACATTGATGATTCTGTTAGAAGTTGACAGCAGGCTGCCCTCAAGCCTCGAAGGGTCCCATAGAACCATGAGTCCTCCCACTGTTCCCACTGTAGGGATGGACAGATAATTTTCCTTGGCCCAAATGGCCTTCGCAACTTTATCAAAGGAGATAGCATCAATCTTGGTCTCTTGCAAAATAAGGATGGAGGGGTTGGTCCTCCTACGAAGATCAGCCACTAACCTTCATTTGGCTGCACCGTTTAGTCCTCTCACATTCCATGAGAGGACTTTCATCTGGATAGTTTGAGATTTTTCTTGCCTCCCCTTCCTTGTTGAGGGGGAGGTTTTGATACATGCGCTCTGTCCGTCTGAACGTCATAGTCATCCAGAACCAGCAAACGCTGGGTTCCATTTGCAACGTCTGTTGCTGTCTCTTTGTCTTGCCTGTATTTTTTGGGAGGATGACCCTGCTTCCTCTCACTACCAAAATCCACACTTTGCTTTTGGCTCCTCGTATTTCAGGGGCTAATGTGTCCGGACTGTTCACCCCTCCTTCCTAGGAGGTAATATTCTAGCAGTGTCTTCGACTGGCTGAAATCAGGATGACCCATATCTGGGAGCAGAAAAATAGCCTGAGTCATATTTTGGGATGGGGTCTGATCCTTCTCTTCCTACGATTCACTTTCCAAGTGGGAGTCTGCTCCTTGTTGGTTATTAGCTTCAAATTGCTCAGGGTCCGATTGGAGAGTGGGATTCTCTTCAGGCTGAGAGAGTTTGGCGCAGTCTCTGGAGGGGCCTGGAGATTCAAGGCCCTTTGCATTTGGAGGATTTGACTGCTTCACCTGGCCTTCACCATGCTCCAGGGGATTACAAATTTCACGCTTTTGCTTACCTAGTTTTTGAAGAGGACAATGGGACTGGAGGTGCCCTTGGGACAGACATTGGGGGTAGAAAGCTGGTCTATTTTCATAGACAATAGCTTGTTTATGAAGAATGGTATCTCTAGACCGAAGAGTGATGGAAGTTGGGAGCTCCACCTCCAAATCTGCCAAAACACAAAAACAGGCTTGGACAAACCTTGTTCGAGCTCGAGTAGGAGGGTCAATGGTGACCAACTCCCCAATGGAGCATGCAATACCCCTTATAAAATTTTCATGCCAACCAAAGAGGGGAAGACTCGGGAGCCTAACCCATATTGGGGTGATGTTGATATTCTGGGTGTCAGGATTGAAATCCATGCCCCACTTCCTAAGGAATAAACTTCTGTGGCCCAAAAACCATGTCCTGCCAGCCAAAATTTTACAGTAATCCTCCTTATTATTCAGTCTAATGGCAAAAAAACCCTGGGATAGGGCCGCCAACTCCATATGACCAGAAGTCCTCCATTTGCTTGCTGCCCACTTTTAGATGGTTTCCATGTTGGGACGACCGCCAATGAATTTTCCTATGAGGGTAAATTTCTCAAACTCCATGAAGCTTGAAAGGACTTCTATCGAGATATCCAGCCCATCCCCAACTGTAAACAACTCTTTGGTAAAAAAACTGTTTAGGATTTTTGAGGCTGCTGCCTGAGCATAAGACTTTTGAGCCCCACCACCCCCTTTGTCTGGTGGGTCCTTACCCCGACTGACACCGTCGTCAGCCCAGTCTTCTTCAATGGGTATGGATGCTTCTGAACCTCCGAACTCCTGGTGCTCTCTGACTGCTCCGCTGCGCCCAAGGATCGAACCATAGCCGCTCCTGAGCTCCCCCGCAGACGACTTCCTGCCCAACGACATCTCCGTCCAAAAAATTCATATTATAGGTGGTGTTTATATTCACACTCATCCAACCATTTTCATTTTAGTTGAACATTCCTATATTCATTTATTGAGAGATTATTGGTATTCAATTTTATAATATTTTATGCTCAATGTTTTTTATAAGTAATATCTTATTTTTGTTGGTTAATATATATTTTTTCAATTGGTCATATGGGATTGTAATGGATCCCACCCTTATTACATCATCACCACAAAGTAGTATTACTATAAACTTGATATTATCCATGTCCGAATTTTACAATAAACTTGATATTATCCATGTCTGGATTTTACAATAAACTTGATATTTTTTTTTTGAAAATTTTGAAAAAACTTGTATTAAAACAAAGATCAATTACAATATGGGAAGAGACTCTTCCCAGCCGAATTCAGAGAGAACACAAGCTTACAATAGTAGAAGAAGATTTGCAATGGAGCCAAATCTCCTAAACCATTAACTAGCTAGCAGGGGGTCGGCATGGACAGATGATGCAACTTGTCACGAAATCGTGACACTATTCTTCTCCTTAGGCCGCGAACATGCAACATGTCGCGATATCGCGACACCTTTCCCCTTTGGCCGCGGAAAAGCAACATGTCGCGATATCGCGACATTTTCCTCCTTTGGCCGCGAAAATTCAACAAGTCGCGATATCGCGACACTTTTCTCCTTTGGGCACGAAAGTGCAACATGTCGCGATATCGCGACACTTTTTCTCTCTCGGCCGCGATGAAGCAACATGTCGCGATATCGCGACACCTTTTCTCCTTTGGCCGAGAAAATGCAACATGTCGCGATATCGCGACACCATTTCTCCTTTGGTCGCAAAAATGCAACATGTCGCGATATCGCGACACCTTTTCTCCTTTGGCCGTGAAAATGCAACATGTCGCGATATCGCGACACCTTTTCTCTCTTGGCCACGAAAATGCAACATGTCGCGATATCGCGACACCTTTTCTCCTTTGGCCGCGAAAATGCAACATGTCGCGATATCGCGACACCTTTTCTCCCTTGGCCACGAAAATGCAACATGTCGCGATATCGCGACACCTTTCCTCCCTTGGCCGCGAAAATGCAACATGTCGCGATATCGCGACACCTTTCCTCCCTTGGCCGCGATGAAGCAACATGTCGCGATATCGCGACAACTTTCCACCCTTGGCCCCGACGAAGCAACATGTCGCGATATCGCGACAACTTTCCACCCTTGGCCGCGATGAAGCAACATGTCACGATATCGCGACAACTTTCCACCCTTGTGACGAAGCAACATGTCGCGATATCGTGACAACTTTCCTCCCTTGGCCATGATGAAGCGACATGTCATGATATCGTGACAACTTTTTGCCCATGACCGCGATGACGCAACATGTCACGATATCACGACAACTTTCCTCCAGTGACCGCGATGACGCAACATGTCGCGATATCACGACAACTTTCCTCCAGCGACCGCGACGGCGCAACATGTCGCGATATCGCGACAACTTTCCTCCCTTTGCTTTTTCTTTGATCATTGGCTCAAGGACCTTTCCAGACCCTGTCTAATCACCTCATCCTCAATATCCATGTCACCGTGCAACTGAACTCCAACCTCCTTTTCCGCACCCATCTTAGCCAAAAAGTCACCCGCTTTGTTCAAATCTCTACTCGCATAAACTGGGATCACGTCCTCCAATTCCTTCCATAATTCTTTAATTTGGGTAACAAGAGCCCTCAACCTCCAAGCTTTCAGATCAAAGTTCCTCATGCAGTCTAGAGCTCCAACCATTATTTGCGAGTCTGATTCAAGAATAATCCTACGGTGGCCATGTTTCACTGCCCAAACAGAAGCAGACTTGATGGCAATGGCTTCGGCTTCATTGTTAGTGGATCTTCCCAGGCCTTGCAATTCCCAATAGAGCACAGTCCCAACATGGTTCCGACACACCACTCCAATTCTGGCTCTACCCGGATTGCCTTTTGCAGCTCCATCAATATTGATTTTAATCCAACCTTCAGGGGGAGGTTTCCAACAATTTTTGTCCTATCCCTCTTGCAGTTCAAGGCGTTCTTCCAAAGCTCCAATGTCAATTTGAGCTTCCTCCTCAGCATGAATAGCCATAGTTTCGGTAACCTTGCTCCAAATGGTCTGCCAAACCCCGTCTAGAGCAGTAAAAGTTTCTCTAAAAATTTTGGCATTTCTTTCCAGCCATACTTGCCACCAGATAAAGCTTAAACCGAGCTCCCAGCCAAAACGAAGAGCTTTAGATTTGAATCTACCTTTCTACCATTTTGCCCAGATATTCATCCGGTTCAGGTCACCACTTACTTGAATTTTAAAGTAAGCAAACCAACGCAGCCAAATCTGTCGGGTGAAAGGGCAACCAAACAACAAATGGTCAACAGTTTCCTCGCTCTTGTAGCATAGTACACATTGAGAAGGGCCGATGATACCTTTTGATCCGAGATTATCAAAAGTGAGGATTCCATTGTGCATGCACCGCCAGGCAAAAAAGTTAACTTTCGGCCAACCTTTAGAGTGCCAGATTTTCCTCCAGTCCTCAACCTGAAAAGTATGAGGGGGGGGCTCTAGGAGAATGTTGTCATATCCGTCCTTTACTGTATAGACGCCAAGACTCCCAAAGCCCCAGGCTAATTCATCCTCCACGTCTCCCCCTGTAAGAAATCTTTCTGTCAAAATTTTAGTCATGATGGGAGTCAAATCCGGAGGGATTGAAATGGGCCACTCATCCAACTTCTTGAACTGCTTAAACTTACACTCCCCCAACTGAGTAGTTGTGAAATAACTTTCAATACGGATCCATCCCTTGGCTTCAATGGCTGCTTTTATTGGCCGTAATTCTAGAAATTCAGCAATGATGGGTGGGAACTGATCCCAAGAATCTATCCAAAAACGAGCCTTCTCCCCTCTTCCCACTTTCCAAAATAAGCGGTCTTTAACAACCTGAGACCCTAACTTGAGAGCCTGCCAAACTAGGGACCAAGTACCATCCAAGGGGATGCGAGCTACATCGATTGGGTTGGTCTGTCCTAGGTATTTGCTAGTTAGGATTCTACTGAAAAGGGAGGTGGGTTGGGAGATCCATCTCCAAGACAACTTTCCAACCCAAAGCTTTATTATTTAGCTTAGATTTTCTCAAACCCGGACCTCCTTTAACCTTGGGCCGGGTAACTTTGTCCCAGCCCACTAAGGCCCACTTTCTCTCTCCCTTTGCTCCTTCCCATAAAAACTTTCTAGCCATCCCGTCCAACTCTTTCCATATTGTAATCGGGGCAGCCAGGATAGAGAATTTGTAAATTGGCATGGCTTGAATGACTGATTGTAAGAACGTTAATCTGCCACCATAACTTAACCACTTGTGAGACCAGTGATTAATTTTGTCCTTGATACACTCCAACAGATTCCTCCATGTGTCTAATTTTAGCTTCTTAAAGTGCAAGGGGACCCCCAAGTAAACCACTGGGAGAGAAGTCCTTGTGAATCCCAGGATTTCTAAAATTCTGTTCTGAAGCCTTTGCTCCGGATTAAAAAAAACCACTTTGGATTTCTTGTCATTAATGACCCGTTGAGTAGCCCTGAGATAGACATTAAGAGTATTCCTAATCATTCTTGCTTCCCCGAAGCTGGCCACTCCCACCAAACCAGTGTCATCCACAAACTATAGGTGCGTTAAAACTTCGTCACCCACCCTGATACCCAATAATCTACCTTGTTGTCTTCTCCTCAAGAAAAGTCTACCAAGACCTTCAGCCAAAATGAGAAAAAGATAAGGAGAACATGGATCCCCCTGGCGCAGTCCCCGAGTAGCTCCAAATGGTTGCGAAGGAAGGCCCTTGATTAGCACAGAGTAAGTCGGGGTAGAGACACAGCTCATGACCCACTCTATCCAGTCTTGAGAGAAACCAAAGGCTGCCATCATTTTAGCCAGGAAACTCCATTCAACCCTGTCATAAGCCTTTGACATGTCCAGTTTTATGAACATCCCTTTATTACCGAAGTGTGCATTGAATAGATTGCTTCCTGGGCCACAACCACCCCATCCGTAATCTGCCATCCCTCAACAAAACCCCCTTGCTCAGAGGAGACAATGTTGTGAAGAAGAGGTTTTAGGCGCTCAGCCATTACCTTTGTGATTATTTTGTACAACACATTACATAAGGCAATAGGCCTATAATCTGAAATATGAACCCCCTCCTCCCCTTTTGGAATTAAGGTAATGAAAGTGTGGTTTATAGCTTTAAGCATTCTCTTATTTTCTCTGGACTCTTCTACAACAACCCTTACATCTTCCTCTAAGTAGTCCCAGAAAGCCTGAAAAACTCAATTGGGAAGCCGTCTGGACTTGGAGTTTTACCAGTGCTCATTCCAAAGACCACAGTTTTCAATTCATCTCTATCAATGGGTTTGAGGAGGGCCTGATTTTCATCCTCAAAAATAACAGTAGGTATGACATAAATAACTTCATTTTGGGCCTCTACATCTTGTACCACACTTTCCTTAAAAAGCTTAGAAAAATAATCCATAGCATGGGAATGCATACCTGGAAGTGTATCAAAGGAATGACCGTTCTCATCTTGAAGGGCCTCCATCTTATTCATCTGTCTTCGAGCACAAGCAATCCGATGAAAGAATTTTGTATTTCTGTCCCCTTCTAATAACCAGGTGGTTCTTGCTCTCTGCTTCCAATAGGTCTCCTCCTGGTTGTCAATGTCCTCAACCGTTGTACGCAAGGCATCATCCTCAGCCTTGAGCTGGTCTGTAATTACTCCTTCTTTGAACTATTTTTGGACCTCATCCCATCTGGCCACCAATGGAGCTCTTTGGGCCTGGAAGTCTGTTTTATTAGCACGCCTCCAATACTTCAACTGAGTTTTGACATATTGTAGTTGTTTGTGGATTCCGAACATTGCTCTCCCATAAGTCGGGCGGCCTTCTTCCCACCACTATGGAATTTTCTCCCGAAGTTCTTCTTTCTCAAGCCAAAAATTCTCAAATCTGAAAGGTTTGTGATGCTCGCCCCATCCTAGTCCTGCCTACCAACAGAATGGGATAGTGATCCAAAACTAGGCCTTCTAAAATCTAAAAATTTATATTCCATTTTACAAACGCCTCCTCTGAAACCAGAAAATGATCTAGCTTAACCTTCCTGCTATGTGGCTCCCGCCTTTTATTAGTCCAAGTGTAGTTAATGCCAGGACATTTAATGTCCACTAAGTGCAAAGCCTCTAGACTTGGGCAATCATGAAACGGTCCCCTGGGTCCAAAAATGGTGTTCCCCCTTCCTGGTCTCTAGAAGATAATTTAGCGTTAAAGTCCCCCGCTATAATCCAGTCTAGATCTTCCCTTGAGGTTCGCATGTTATGCACAACCTTCCACTACCGCCTCTGACCATCTAGGTTTTGAGACCCATAAAAGTTTGTGATTAGAACGTGTTCCGCAGTGACATTATTCCTAAAAAGAGAAGTGAGAACACCCCTCCAGGCAAGATGTTCTATTGCAGACCATTCAAGAGAGTTCCACAGAGTAACAATCCCCCCTGAGGCACCTTGGGCAGCCACATCCATATGACCAGCACCCCTCCAAATTCTGTTGACTATTTTGGACATAAGATCTAATGACATCTTAGTCTCCTATAAAAGCAAAAAATTAGTATTACGATTCTCTAAAAGTCTTCGAACAACAGATTGATGGGTTCTGCTGTTTAAACCCCTCACATTCCATGATTGTATAATCATTGGTTACCCTGGGAGCAATAAGAGTCTATTGTCCTCACCGATCCTCCCGTGATCAGTTTGTCTCCTTGGACTGCTAGCAACTCCTTATTGGATCTTCTACCTACTCCCTGAGAATTGCTGTTTTTTTATCTTTTTTCTACCCGGGTTATCCCCAAAGTTGGCCTTTCCCTGTTCTTCTCTCGCTATTCCCATGCCGACATCCCGAGATACTGTCTCGCTCCCGGTTATGCACTACTAAAGCCCCCGAACACACTGGCTGTGATACCTCACAAAGTTCAACTACCTGTTGTATGACGGGAGGAGATGAGAGAGGGAGTTGCCCGAGAATATTAGAATTTTCCTTATTACCCTCCATGCCCTCCATAGATTGTTCCTCTTCGTCAACCAGTGACTTAAAAATCTCATACCTATTGGTAGGTCTGAGATGGGATTGCTCCTTTCCCTCTTTTTTCTTTGTCCGTCTTTTTCTTCTGGGCTGTTCAAAACCCTCTCTCTGAGCTTCCTGGCCCTGAACGGTGCTATTAGAATCTTTATTAAGTGTTGCCTTATCCTCTTTAGGCAGGTTTGGCATTCCTAAAGGGGCCTCCATTTTAGCATTCATATTATTAGGGCAAAAACGGGCCAAATGTCCATGTTTGTGACAAACCCTACATCTAAAGGGTAGGGCCTCATAGTCCAGTTGTTGAATCCAGGAGAGTCCTGCCAATTCAATTTCCATCTCTACCGACAAAGGTTGGCTGAGATCCATCTCCACACATATTCTTGCATACACCGCCATGCTCCCTTCAATTGTGTCTCTGGCAACACCCAGATGTCTTCCAATAGAATTGCCAATCCTTGCCAACACTTGCTCACCCAGAATTCCATTGGAAGAGCATATAGTCGGATCCATACTGGGACAGCAGTAGGTTCAACTCGAGGATCGAATCCCACTCTCCATGGTTGAACAAATAGCCCTTCGGGCCATGATTTTTCTTCTCTAACTCGAAAGCCCTATTTCTATCGACCAAAGACGAAAAGCTAACAATAAAATATCCATTGCTAATAAACCACAATGAATACTCACCGTGAGGCTCCCAGTTTTGGCGGATCCAAGAGTGCAAAAAATTCAGGGAAGGACGTATACCCATGAACTTGCAGATTAAATCGTGATTAGCTCTGTAAATGACTGATTCTTCAACCATACTTGGCTCGATGACAATTTTTGGCCTGGTTTCGGCCTGTGGAAAACATCCATTCACACGATGTGCTGTCGACCTATTCCCAGCAACTGTGAAGAGCATTTTATATGCCATTTTTTGAGCTTCGTCGTTCTTTGGAGGAGAATTTTCTTTAAACAAATCTGCGTATGAGCTGCTACTCCCTAGAAAAGGAGCCGGAGAAGTCCCCATTGGACCCTCCTGGGGCACCAATCTAGCCTTCAGATCCACCGTACCTCGAAGGCACTTCTGCAATCCAGCTGATGCCCTAGATTTTTCAAAGTTCCAAAAACCCTAGTTCAGAGGAAAAAATCGCCAGAGCTCATTTCCCGCCTCATATTATTTTCCACAATAAACTTGATATTATCCATGTCTAGCTTGGTAAAATTTAAGCCTTAGTCTCCTCCTTAAATTTTGAGGAATTTAATTGATTAAGCTAATACCACTTAATCTATTACGCAATACATTTTATTTTATTCATTTTTAAATATATTCCATAATTTTATATAATATCGTAATAGATGTGAATCATCATTACTTGAAGTAGGAGCTCGAGTCTTATAAAAAAATTCTAGAGGATATGCGTTTTTAGGGGAGTGGTTATAAAATAAGGGTTATTGTATAAAATATTATCTTTTTAGTTTTTTCTAAAATCTTTGGCTCTCTTTTCAAGTAAATTGGATATTTGTTTTCTTTTTATTATGATGGTATATTTTGTGAAAGTGGTGTTTATTTGATGAGCAACCAAAAAGAGAGGTTTTGATTAAATTTATCTATTTATTAAAGAACATACCATACCTTATTTATTTGAGTTCAAAGAATATAACTTATTTCTTTCATCTTTTGGTTCTTTATAATCATGATATTATAATTTTTTTTTTGATTAGGTGGTAGAAGGGGTTTTGAAAGGGTTCCCAAACCTTTACAAAGGGGTTTTGGAAGGTACCCCAAACCTTTATAAATGGAGAGAGTATTTAATGAGCTCAAAGGAAGTACATAAAATAGATTGAATCTAGATTTCAACAAGAGGGTCAGACATCAAATAAAAATGGATCCAAAAATCTTGCCTTATCTCCACTTTAAAATTCAAATTTGAAAAAGAGAGCCAAAAGAGAAAAACATCATGAATTTCAAGGCACTCGAGAAATATTGGGAAAAAACCAATGAGATTTTTAGTTGAAAATGAAGTTGAAACAATCCTTCCTAGCAATAACCTTACTAACCAGCAAACCGCAACCATCCATTCACAAACTGCAATCATGGAACAAGATGAAACAACCAAAAAACAAGGGTATGGTGTAAATCGACAAGAGAAAATAAACATACATTTTTGCTTTAAATTTGAACACCCTCAAATCACCCAGTGAAAAGAACAACAAAAGGATTTAAACAAAAAATTTCCACTTGCTTAAAAGCCCTCAGGGCTTACCTAATAAACCAAATGAAAGAAAATTGAATGCTCAAAATTTAAAACTATGAAGTCCAAGGAGCGCTTAAAAAATAAAATAATCCTGCCCCGTGGGAGAATCCAACCAAGGAACCCAACCTTCCTTTGACATGTGATCCAACCAATAGTTGGAACCCTGTCAAGGGGCGAACAAAAAAAATAACTGGTAAAAGGAGATTTGTAATTGAGGACACCGATGGCAAAAAAACCCTCCAACTCGGGAGTAAGCATTGGACCAAGGCTTACACCATAAAACCATAGATCCCACTGGAGTCCAACCAACCTCAAGGTCATTTGAGGAGAATAATCAGGATAAATTAGCCCAAAACAACATCTAAATAAAAATAAAAGAAAGATCCCATAAAAAAATTGAAACTTTGGAACCTTGGGATCCGACACAACCAAAGAAGTTGGATCTATTAGCTGGTCCATCATTTACAACCCATCAGAGCTAGGGGATCCCACCAAATGAAGGGGCCATCAACAAATTCCATCCTCAATGGCCATTGAGCCCAAGGTCTCCCCTTGGAATTTGGATCAAGGAATGGGAAATACCTAAAAGAACCGTAAGGAAATAACTCCCAAATGATACCCACATCCAGCAATAGTCCTCAAAAACCATCAGGATAAAAGACCAAAAACCCACCAACTAGAGTGACATGGCAACACAAGTATGACTACACAGACATTGAAGGCATAAGATCTTTTCTTGTTTTTGAAATAAAAAGGACAAGACCAAAGAATTTTATAGAGAGAAACTTGACTGACCAGGATATACAACCAACATTAAGGATAGGTAGACCTCCTTCTTAGAGATAAATGGTTTAAAATAATAGGAGCAGGAGGTCCTCCACTGCATCGTACAGGCTCACGTAGACCCTCTATGCCATGGTGAGGCTCAGGCCCTCACCCTATCTACCATGGTGAGGCTTAGGCCCTCACAAATCCTCTCTACCATGGTGAGGCTCAAGCCCTCATAAATCCTCTCTACCATGGTGAGGCTCAAGCCCTTCCAGACCCTCTCTACCATGGTGAGGCTCAAGCCGTCACAAATCCTCTCTACCATGGTGAGGCTCAAGCCCTCCCAGACCCTCTCTACCATGGTGAGGCTCAGGCCCTTGCAAACCCTCTCTACCATGGTGAGGCTCAAGCCCTCCCAGATCCTCTCTGCCATGGTGAGGCTCACGCCCTAGAAAAAACTCTCTTCCATACCATGATATTATAATTATAAGGCTAGAGTATATGGCATTCAAAAATTTAAATATGATGCTGGATATTTGGGGATAATCTAGTATATTGCAAGTATTCTAGGTTAAAAGTCCAAAGACGAGTCAATTATATATTTTTTATTCTTGTGAAGATTAAACAAATGGTATTTAAGTAAAGTTTTATATTTAAAAATAATTGCACATGATCAACTAAAATTAATTATATTAAATGAGATTAGCTCAATTGGTTAGATTCCTCAACATTTAAGGAGGAGACCTAGGTTCAAATCTTGGCAAGGGATACATGAATAATATCCAAACTTTGTTGTAATACCACTATGTGATGATGATGTAATACGAGTGGAACCCGTTTCAATCCCATACAACCAATTAAAAAACAAAAATGAATTTTAAAGAATAGTTAAAGTTTTAAAAACTACATAAAAATTGTAAGGGCATTATTTGAACATTTTTATAAATTTTGATAAGTGGAACATTGTTGGCAAGGATGAATCCATGCACCTTATTCACAATTTTAAAAATTTCAAAATAAAAAGTGAGAAAATAATTTGGCATGTTTCTTTTAGCCATAGTTGGGAATAATAAAGGCATATTTGATGTTAATAGGATGGAGTGGATTCCTTTTCGTTTTATCATTAACAACCCTCCTCCTTAATATGGGTACATGGCATAATGTTTGATGGTATTGTATTGTGTTCGGTATGCATCATGTGATGAGGGTTTGAACATTTTTATTATCATTCTTCACATTTAATTATGGAAATGATTGTTTGTATTTGTCCTCATGTTTTTTCTCTCATCATGGATTATTTATGATATAATCATTAGAACCACCTTAGAGCACTTATCATGTTTGGTTAGGGCTTCTAATCATTGTCCTTTTTTATGGATCATTATTTTGCTTTGATGTAGTCAAGGTATTTTTTGTGTGCTTCATTATATTGTGTAATATTCACTTATTAGTCATAACCTATATTTGACATTAAAATGGCCAATGCACTTATACAACACCTTGTTAAGTGATCCATATCTTGTTATATTAGCAAATAATATGTCATCTAGACAAATTTTGGGATTAATACCTTTTATGCCAAGGGTGTACCCAACCCCAACCATCAATTGTATCAATTAGAGGTCATTCATATATATTTTGTAAGATACTTGGGTCTCTAAGGGAACCTTAACCATATTTTATATCACTTATCATTTAATTGACTTATCTAGCAAATCATGTTTCCATTTGTTCTTCTCTCTATATTGTATAATTTTAAATGGTATCAACATTTTTTTTGCTAGAGAACAAGAAGTTGTACTCGGGTCCCCCACCCTTGACAAATCACAACTCTCTACTTTAGAGCTTGAGAGTTTGCAAAAAAATTCAATTCTCATCTCAATTGAGTTGCTATAGCTATATACCTAGATCATTTTTCATAGAAAGGTCTAAATTCTTGATTTTCTTTTTTGTATCTTTTTCAATTTTCTATGTGAATACAAATATCCCAAAATTTAGCATCCTTCTTGAAATTCTCTCGTAGTAGCCTTCAAAATACCAAAACTCCACCTTTACTATCTATGCATTGCATCTTAGTAGAGTAATATTTTCAAAACTTTTCACTATCATAGTCTACTTTACCAGATCTAGATTGCTAGTTTCCTTCATGAAGCATAAGAGCAACCACAAGAATTGTAATAAATAGTTTATATAAAAAAATATTAATGTTATAAGATAAATAAAATATTACAAATGGAAAACATTAAAGTAAATCTTAAACATTATTTGATTCAGGAAATTAATATTTTCTTGTTAGCTTTAGCTAAACTTACTACTTTTTCTAACCATGGAAAATAGAATTTAACTTCACAATCCTTAATTAAACCCCTCTATTGACTAGTCTATTTGCACATTTGTTTCCTTCCCTTAATATATGTGTAAACATGATTTCTACAAACTCTATAAAAAGGTCTTGTATTTCCACAGTCATCTCTTGTACATTCCCTGGAGCCTTTGCTTTCCTTAAAATTGTATTTATTACTACTACTAATCACCTTCCATCCATACTCTATTCCATTTCATTTTTCTACATATTTTTAATCCTTTCAAATTCATCCAAGCTTCAACTTCATTATTTCTTTTAAATCTGCTATTGAAAGCATAATGAGAGAAAATATCTCCCCTATTATTTCTAATTATTCCTCCTCTTGTTGGTCCTAGATTTCCTTTAGATGCTCCACAAAAATTCAATTTGACCAACTCCACTTCTAGTGGTTTCCACTTTATATTCTTTGCATTTTTTAGTTTCTCTTGTACCCAACATTATAATTCCATTTGATGACTTGACTCCATCTATCAAGGCTCTCTACTATAAGATTAAGTATTGGGTGGTTTGATAGGATTGGTTTAGACTTCTCTATGGCTAAAAAAATATTTCTTTTCATTACCTCTAAACTACTGTTATTTTCTTTAAATATTCTTATATTCCTTTCCAACCATATATTCTAAAGTATTGTATCTTTTGATATATCCTATATTTTCTGTAATGCCTCACTTTTAAAAGTGCTCTGCCATTGCTTTAACCATTCTTCAATTATTCCATTCATCACCATGCATTTACCAAACATATTAAGAATCCATTGCCATAGTTTCTATATTGTCGAGCTTTATCCTAAGAGATAGTATACACTATCCTCCTCCTTGCCATGAAAATACCTTTTTCATAAGGTTATGACCTACCAGCCATGCAAACTTTTTAACTTTAGGAATGATCGGGTTATCCCAAATATCTCTCCATATTCTTGTGGTATTCCTATTTTGTTGGTGATTTACATTATATCTATTTCTTGTTGTTAATTATTTTGAGCTATTCAACTCCCAAATCAACTTATCTTTGGATTCCCTTAGAATAATTATTATTGTTATCTTTTTTCTATTCTACCTCCTAGCATCAATGTCTTGTATACTTGTAAAAATTTATTATTTCCATTTGTATCTTCCTTCTTGATCCTTATACATAATGTTTGAAACCCTATCACCACATTTTTCTTGAAGTAATATCATCTGTGATTTCAAAATTGGATCTAGATTGAGTGGTTTTTTTATCACACCAAGTATCCATCCAAATAGATTTTTTTTCTCTAGTTCCCACCACCCATATTAAACCTTTAACACTAGATTAGTTATTTTTTTTAAACCATTCCATAGTGCAAAACCATATGATAGTGAGAATGTATTTAATATTATGCTTGGGTTACTGGGCCTAATGTACTTAGAAGAATAATTTCCCATTGTCTTTGACTCTCTTTGTACAATCTCTAAATTACTTTTTCCCTAAGAGCTAAGTTTGCATCAATAAAAACTCTTAAATTGATACCTCCCCTAGTTTTATCATCACACACCTTACTCCATTTTTATTTTTTCTAGAGGACAAGGGGTTGTACTTGGATCTCCCACCCTTGAAAAATCACTACTCTCACATTTATAGCTTGAGATTTTACAAACAAATTTAATTCTCATCTCAATTGAGTTGTTAAAGCTAGATACCTACATAAAGTTTCATAAAAAGTCTAAATTCTTGATTTTCATTTTTTGGATCTTCAATTTTGTGTGTCAATACACATATTCCAAAATTTAGCATCCTCGTTCTTGAATTTTACTGTAGCAACCTTCACAATACCAAAACTCCATCTCTATTTTCTATGCATTGCATCTTAGTAGAGTAATATTTCCAAAACTTTGCACTACACAATCTACTTTACCAGATCTAGATTGCTAGTTTCTTTCCTTAAGCATAAGCACAACCACAAGAATTGTAATAAATATTTTATATGAAAACACATTAATGTTATTAAATAAAGTAAATATTATCAATAAAAAATATTAAAGTTAATCTTAATCGTTATTTGATTCAGGTAGTCAATATTTTCTTGCTAGCTTCAACTAAACTTACTACTTCCTATAACTATGGAAAAGAGAATTTAACTTCATAATCCTCAATTAAATATCCTCTATTGAAAATTCTATCTACATATTTGCTTCCTTCCTTTAACGTATTTGTAAACCTGATTTCTTCAAACTCTATAGCAAGATCTTGTATTTCCACAATTATCTCTTGTATGTTCCATGAAGCCTTTGCTTTCCTTAAAATTTCATTTATTCTTGTTAGTGAATCACCTTCCATATATACTCAGTTACATTTAATTTGTCTACATATTTTTAACCCTTCCAAAGCCGCCCAAGCTTTAGCTTCATTTTTTCTTTTAAATTCGCTATTGAAAGTGTAACGAGAGAAAATATCTCCCCTATTCTTTCTAATTATTCCTCCTCTTTCTTTTGGTACTAGATTTCCTTTAGATGCTTCATCAAAATTCACTGTGACCAAATCCAATGCACATTTATCCATTTCACCAAAGAAAATTTCCTTTTATCATGTAATCCTGAGCAACAATATGACCATATAATATAAATTAAACTTTTTTGTATTGATTTTGGCATAGTATACAAGGACATATAGTATGTTGGAATGACCTATAAGATTGACTTAATTAATTGCACTCTTCCTAGCTAATGATAACCATCTACCTTTCCATACCAATAGTTTATTCTAAACTTTACTTATAATTGGATTCCATAATTCTATCCTCATTATCCCCTCAAATAAGGGCATCCCTAGATAAGTTGATGGTAAATTGCCACCTCCATTTAAAGTAACCTGCATATCCCTACTTTGAATCTAGCTAGAGTTTTTAGAATTTAAATTTTGTATTTTATCCTATAACTTTCTTTTCTAATGCTCTTTCATATTCCTTTTATAAGTTATTCAACGCTTTGGGCTTGTTTATCCCTGCCCTCTCAAAAAGGGTTGTATCATCTACAAACTATTGATGGGTAATGTTGTTGATGTTATTAATAGCCTTAAATCCACTTATTAGCCCATTTATGTTAGCCTTCTCCAATAACTCTACCATAATAATGAACAAATATGGTGATAGATGATATCCATATCTAAGACCTCTCTTAGCTTTAAATGATTTTGTTACTAACCCATTGATTATCACTGAATATGATACTATAGAGACGTAAAATTTAATCAATCTGACCCATGTCTTCCCAAATTCAAACTTTTCTAATACTAAAAAAATAAAATCCCATTTAACCCTATCATTGGTTTTACTCATATCAAGTTTTAATATCATCACTCTCTTTTCTTGAGCTGTTGAATGCATAATTTCATGAGCTAGTATGATCCCGTCCAATATTTTTTTCTAATAGTGGTATTAATTGACTTGGAATTACTTTGGAGATTATCTTATATGCCATATTACATAGGCTTATGGGCCTCAATGAATCATACAATTCTTCATCCTTCTTTATTGAAAATAAGGTAATATATGTTGCATTTATTTTTTTAAAGTATGTATTGTTTTACCCTAGACTATTCCATTACCACAAATAAAAAATCATTTACTATATCCCAATTATGTTGATAGAATATTGTAGAGAGCCCATACAGACCTAGGGATTTATAATATAAAAAGATAAAAGAGTTGAATGAACTTCTTCCAGAGTAATAGGCTCCATCCAATTTCTATTGTCTTCATTTGTTATAACTAAAGGCAATTCTTGTAGTAGTTTATCATTAAGAACTTCAAACTCCTATGATCCTATAATTTTCTAGTAAAAATACCTTATCTCATTTATGATTTCACTTTGGTCTTCAATACAAACCCCTTCTACTTATTTAATTCTACTAATTCTGGATATTGATCTTTGTATTATTGCCATCTTCTGAGAAACTTATTTTTTTATATCCTTTTAACCAAGTTTATCTCAATTTTAATCTCCAAAATTTCTTTTCCTTACTCAAAATATTATGATATTCACTAAGAAATTTTTTTTCTCTAATAATGGATTATTATGCTCACATTTTAGAATTTTGAAAGTTCCTCTTCTAGTTCTTATTTTTTATAAAAAAGGTTTCCAAAAGTGTTTTTGTTCCATTATTTTAATCTAGATGTCACTGATTTAATTTATTTTGGAAGTGTATACAACCCATCGTTTCCTGAAGAATTCCATATTTTGTTATCATATAAAAAAATTGAGGATGGTCTTCCCACATATGCTCATATTTAAAATGTGATATTTTTTAAATTCACTTACCACCATTTTAACTCTTATTGGCTAGTTATTTGAACCAATCCTTATCAAGGTATTAATATTAGCACAAGTCCATTTATCTAACCAATGATATGAGAGCATGTATCTATATAATATTTTTGCTATTAGATTTTGGTCTCTCCTATTGTTAGTCCATGTATAGTTGTCCTCTTCAAATTCCACCTCCCATAATTTATTGTTTTGAATAAAAGCTAAGAAATCTATCATACTTTGGGTTATTTTCCTAATTCTCCTAGATTTTTCATCCAAATTGGGCATGGCATTAAAATATCCTATGATCATGAATAGGGTTTCTTGGTCTTTACTTCTGATAAAGGCTTCAATCCCACTCCATACTTCTAATTTTCCTGATTGAGTTGTAGGTCCATAGACATTGATACGGATGAAACAAATACATACAAAATAGCATGTGACTAATGAGGCTATTCTATGCCTAGTTTTATGATTGGTTGCATAGGAGGTTCTAAAAAGATTCCAACATGTTAGAATTCCTCTTGCTACTCCTTAATAATCCACATCCCATTCACATATTTCTCATACCACTTTCATAGTTTTGGAAACTTCTTCCTTTAACATTTTAGTTTTCTGCATACAAAGAATATTAAGCTTATTGCTTAAACAAAAGTCCTTGATACACCTCTACTTTGAGGGGGCATTTAGCACCTCTTATATTCTATGATATGGTAATCATATATCATTAGGGGTTACTGGGCCCGCTTTCAAATTATTGATATCATTTTACTATTTAGTAAAGAGAAGTTCAACCAACTTAGATTGTGTTCCTTTCTGTATGTTTGCTTTTGATTCTCTGGATCTTGCTTGATAATTTAAGGATTTTCCTCTTTTTTACTTACCCGTATCAGGAGTAGGTCTTATTATTCTATTCCTCAATATTCTTTGATAAGTTTCCCTTTCATTAGAATTATCCTCTCTTGGATTTGCTATGGAATATTTTGACTTTTTCTACTCATTTTTTGGTATTTTCTTATTAATGGTAGATGTATTAACATCTAATACTACATTTTCTCTACCACTTTCCTTCTCTTGAATGGTGCATGGTACTTCAAGAGAGTCTTAAAAATTTGATGAGGCATATTCCTTAGGTTTAGTGGGAATGTTCATCCCTAAATCAAGATCATATTGAATAGATGGTTCCTTGTTAATATTTTTATCATGTTGTATCGTGTCCTCTAAGATTTAATTTTCTTTTTCTTCATAGGCTAAAGCCTCAAAAGAATTGGTATTTCTTCCAATATCCTTCCTTACTCGTCTCCACTATGTATTTACTTTAATTTTCTTGGACCTATTTTTTGGAAGTTGAATATTTTTCTATATATATTTTTATTGGACTCTTCTTAGGGCATGATCTCTCAATATGCCCCATCTCATAACATCTTCTACATCTAAAATACATGTTTTTATAATATATTATTTGGATCTACAACTTACCCCTATACTTAAGAATGATTTATTTTGGTAAATGTTTACTTATATCAATTATGACTAGTATCCGAGCATAAATCACCAAGAATCCATCTTTTGTCGTTTTTAAAATCTCAAGGAATTATCCCATAGTGTTTCCTATTTTCTTGAAGGTATTAATTTTCTAAAATTAAATGGGAAATCCATACATCCTAATCCATATTGGTACTAGAGATAGCTTTATGTTTTCAAGTGCAAATCCTTCATACCAGTGGGTAAGGAAGAGTCTTGCTCTTCCCATAAACCAAGGACCTCCTTTTAGGGTTCTATATCTTTCCTCCATAGAAAAACAATGGCTAGGAATAAACCAATGGGAATAAATAATAGACTCACTCCATGGAGATTTATAGCTCCTATCAGTCCATTTTCTCAAGGCCAAAACCCCTAGCCAAGACCCATTAAATTTACCAATAACTACCCTATCTTTGACCAACAAGGATTATGACTCTGTGAGGTCCTCACTAACCTCTACTACAAGGGATTATTATACGTATTTAGCTATACATTGGTCTATAAGAAGGAAAATATAACTCAAAATCTATTAAAATTTACCAGAATATCATATAGCAATTATATTATTTGAAAATAAACCTATAAAAATTTGCATGCAAAATTGTTAATATAATGAGGGGAAAAAGAAACTTGGCTAAAAAATTCTACACCCAGATAGAATATCCTACCTCACTAATTCTCTATCCCTCTATTACTCCTCCCATCATCTAAACCCTGGTTGACAAATATTTATTATTTTATTTTTCGTGACTTGAAAAATCGTCACTGCCCCTATTTAGGATGGTTGACTTCATAGGATTGTATCTCCCTAAAAATCACTTGGATTCCTTCCTATGATAACTCATTTTAAAGTTCTTCAGTTTTTGCATATATGATCCAAGAATCATCTAAATTGGACAACCCTTCTCAAAGAAATGATTCCTAAAAGATGAAATGTTTTTCAAGAAAAAATTACCCTAGTGTTACCCTAGTTTTAAATGGTTGCTCTTACATGGTCATATCTCCCTAAATATTACTTGAATTCTTTTGAATGACCAATCTATTTAAAGCTTTTCAAATTATGCACAAAATGACACAAGAATCATCTGAATCAGATAATTCTATGCAAAGTTATGGCTCATAAAAGATGATTCATTTTTTAAAAACATTTGCCCTAGCTTTGTCGATTACATGGTATCAAAATTGCTTGCATGTTTTTTGAAACTTGTAGCAATTATGAAGTGTATATTCCAGGGGAATTAGAATGGTTATGGCTACTTTTAAGACAATGTTTTTGAAATTTTCATAAAAGTTTATAATTTTTTTTTGGTAAGTTGGATTTTTGTTTCAGAGGGTTTTAACTGGGTCCCAACCCCAAATATACAAAAACTTCATCAAGTTGAAGTGCATTCATGTTGCATAATCCTCTATCATGAGGGATCGGTCTAGGCCATTTTAACCAATCCCGCACAGGGGATACTATTGTCAAAATTCCCTCATAGGGGATATAAATGTCAATAAATAGGTGGTGCTTACCCATGCAGGGGGTACTAAAACTAAACAAAAATAACCCATAGATAATCACTAGGGCCCTCGCAAAGGCTGACACAGGGATACCCAACCAAGTAAGTAGCCAGACATAGAAACCGACATCACCAAAAATTATAGCAATAAACCCCATAAAAACTCTGAACAAAAATAGACAGACCTAGAGCAGATCAAGGGTCGACCTCCGTGATATCCTCTTCATATTGGTCAGCACTCTGCTGGAGGGCATGCTTCAGGGCGACACTCGCACTTTTGAAAGCGATGATGAAGCTCCAGAGAAAAATTTGAGTGAGACAATTGAAGATGCCAGATGTGGGGGCCAAGTCCCCACTGAGGTCTTCAATATCTAGATGAGAATTCTGACTAGATTTAATTTTGGGCTTCTTGGCCATGCACGACCTGTGAATAGGGGTGGCCGCCTCTTCAATTTTAGCTTTACATTTTCCCAAAGAAGGCTTCTTGCTGGCAAAAAGGGTGGGTTTGGATGGGGATGGGATGGGTTTGGATGGGTAAGGGGTGGGTTTGGATGGGGAAGGGGTGGGGACGAGAGGGGAAGGGATGGGCTTGGATGGGGAAGGGGATGGTTTGGATGGGGAAGCTACAAAAATACCTTTCCCAAAGGTCAAGGTGTTGGAAACTCTATTTTTGGCTAAAATCTCACTAGACATAGAGTGAGCAGGGCTTTGGGGGATTGGGAGAAGGGGGAGGATTGCAAGGGGGTAGCCACAATGGGAGGATTAGCTAGAACATGATAGTAAATAACAGTGAACAACCCTTGGTGGGTAGGGGGGCACTTTTCTTGTGAGCAACGACTACCAAGAAACACATGGATCAATAAAGGAACCCAAGAATGTTCATAGGTTTGTATCCCTGGACATGGTTGACAAGGGCAAGGTAGAAACTAGCCATAGGCTTGTTGGGATCATCGCAGACCAAGTACTAAATGATGGGAATGGCAACAGTGAGGAACATGGGAGGAAGGGATTGACGGTCCAGGGTATGACCATCCCACAAGAAGTTTTGGTAGTTGGGAAAACCTTCCAATTCAGGTTCCCAGCAGTGTTTGTCATGATGAACAAGACAACCACCGACCGGTAGTTCTGCAATCTCACCAATCAACTTCAGAGTAACCTTAAAATGTAGGTTCTTGATGCAGACATGGTCGTTCAACCATGTACAAATAAAGTCCTTAGTGATATCTTCCTCACTCCATGGAATTTTGATAATAGGGTGGTGAGATGGGCACCCTACAGGTAAGCAAACGCCAGGGTGTCCATCTGGAGAGAGCTCGGTTCAAGGTAGTCCATGGTGGTGGTGGTGGGGATAAGAAGAGAGGTGATGGAGGAGGCCCACAAGATAGACTTGTAGAGGGTAGTGTCGCAGACTAGGCTAAAGTGGGGAATTAAATAGATCGAGGGAGGCGAGTAGCTCATGTCGAGCCTCGCGAATGGGTGATAGGTGGACGAGGGAATGCCAAGTTGAGGAGGGCATGGATTGAGGGAAAGCCTAGGGATAATATCTGCATGAGTGGAGGTGATTACTTGGGTAAGGTCTATAGACATGGATAGGGGCATGGAAGGGAAAGGAGGTGTGGCTGAAAATGCGGTAATGGGAGTTGGCAAAGAGCATTGGGACACTGTGGATGGAAACCAAAATTTTAACTTTGCATGATGACTTTGATGGATTATGATAGAGTAGCCAATCACCACGGGGTGTTGGAGCACACATCGTAATGCTCTCATACTATGGGATGCTCGAAGTAGATCCTGCACAATATTGAAAAAATAAATCATTGGTTAGAATGGATGGATTTGGTGTACCTATCATGATTGTGCGACGTCACAATTTTGAGGACATATAGCAGGAATGAGTCATGCCACACGGAGATGGGTGTTTGACCTAAGATCATGTTGTCCAATCTGTCTACAAGCCGATTGGCTTCCCTATACATATGACTGACTTCCACTTGGCAATGTTGATTTAACAACTTCCTGCTTTCTTGGATAAGGGATCTAATGTTCCATAGAGGGGCCTTGTTGGATATTAGGTAACCAATGATATTAAGAGAGTCCCCTTCAACATGGATCTTGACACATGACCCCTTGATGAGGTGAAGACTTTGCCATAGGGCCCACGCCTCGACCATATTGTTGGTTTGATGATGAAGATTCTCTGCAAAAGCCATAATCATATTTCCTCTATGATCCTTGATCACTCCCTCTACCCCAGCCATATCGGGATTCCCTTTCGATGTGCCATCGAAGTTCAACTATAAAAGTTTATTATTTTATCGTCCAAAGGCTAATTTGTTGTTTTGTTGGGATCCATGCTTTTATAAAAGCATCAAGTAATCAAGGTGATTTTTGGTCTTTTTTATGTGTTACGAACACTCTACCTTTTAGAAGTTTATTTTTTACTAAAAAATTTTGGGTAACCTTGATGCATCAAATATTTCTTTAGTGGAGCCACTCAAACCATACAAGTTGGATTTTCTTTTTGTTCTTCAAAGCAAATTGGAATGTATCAAAGGCTTTGGTTTTTCAATATACCATATTATGATTGAGCAGATACATTTTTTTCTTTTTGTATAGTCATAATTCTTTAGTTTCTATCAAATATTTCTTTAAATAATGCTTATTTTTTAATTCTTTGATAAAATTTAATAGGAATGTTGATTTGATAGTTTTCCTCAAATTATAATTTTCCATCTATTTTTGCAAGGTCCTTTAGAGTGGTCATTTATAAAACATTCCCAATTAATTTTTAAGTTTCTAAAGGAGTTTTTAAATTATTTTTTATGCTATGTAGGAGGGTTTTTTTTCAAGGGGACAAATATTTTCCCACACCTCTCCTAAATTTTTATGCCTACCTAACACTTTATACCCTTATAACCCCCTTCCCCTCTCCCACCTTCCATTCTTCTTGATTTCATGTAAGCCTCCATGTGTTTGTTACATGAAGTAGTGATGACAAAGTCTTCTTAGCTATAATATCCTTCTCCTTCACTCCCATTCGATATGTTTAGTGCAATTAAAAAGCCTTGAATTACAAAGGCATTAAGGGTGAGGTCATGGATTTTATCCTAGGTCATGGGTGCCTCACTTATTGTTTTGTCTTGAGTAGGTAGAATTATTAACTACAATGGTGCAAGGGCCTAATTAGCATAACATAGGTATTTCACATGCCATTGTCTTAGTATGAGCCCTAATTACCTATGTTTTGATGAGTCCTTGAAAATTATAAAGGCATGCTCATGCTAGTGAGTAGGTCTTCTCACTTGATGTGCATACCTTGATAGAAGAAAATAAGTAATTTTCAATTACAATACCCCTTACTTTCCTATTAAATTAACATTTTGGCACCTTGTTATAAATCTTATGGAGAAAAATGGAATTCTTCAATTTGTCTAACAAGGGTCTTTCCTTATATTGACATGGGGCATGGACCTTCAATTTGAAATGAAATGCTGAAGTTTATTTTTAAAATTTTACCTTTGGTTTAGTAATTGGGAAAATATTCTATAGTTCATAACTTCTTTATATATTTTTTTAAAAACACACCAAAAAATTAAATCGATGGAAAAATTATATTACATCTTTAGCCTTTCTAGGCCACAAAGCCTTCTAGCCAAGATTCAACAAAAATACCCTGAAATACCCTAACTAAACCAAAGAGAATATAATACAAAGTATAAAGGCACCAGGTACCTCTAGTATTAGAGCCATCTAGAGAAATAATAGATTGAAGAGCATCCATGATTTATGAATCCCACCATCTGGGAGGGTGACCATAAAAAGTAATATCACCTTTGTTCAACACCCAATTAGCTAATGCATCAATAATCTTGTTCTATTATTTGACCACATGATTGTATTCAACTCTTAGAAAGTCCATATTGATTAATTGAATCTTCTTAGCAATTCTTTTTATTCTCCAATCAACCTTATGATTCTTAGGAGTATTCAATAGATTAATCATGACTTAGGAGTTATATTCAACCAACATCTTTTGCCATCCAACCTTAGCAGCCTCATGAAGGTCTCTAAGGATACCATACCCTCAAAAAGATTATTGGAAAGGATACCCAAATTCTAAACAAAAGTGAAAACTAGAGAACCATCTAAAAATCTACCAATTTCTCTCGCACTAGCTTTTTGAGGGTTCCCCCTAGAGGCTCCATTTGTATTAACTTTTCCAAAATATTTAGGAGAAGGCTACCCATTCCTTGTTCTATACATGTTTTGATTAATCACATTTTCTTTAAGTTGGTTGCTAATAGGAGAGTTAATCTTCAATATTTGCATTACTTGATCCCATCGTTGGTGGGAGTGTTAGGGGTGATTAAGGAATTGATGGACCGATTTAGCTTAGTTGGCAATGGTATTTTGCCAAATATAGCAAATATCCTTCCTTTCATATTTTAAAATTCATTTTTTTCTTTCTTTCTAGATATTCCAAGGCAGGATGGTTGTTCTCATCCAAACTAATTGCCTAACAAAATGATCAACAACCTCTTGTTTAGGCCAATCCCTCCAAATTTGTTCAACAAAGTAGAAAAATTGGACCACTATAAACTGAGTAAGATAGTCATTCTCCTCCATAGCTATGAGGATAAGTTACACTTAATGAAAATATGGTTGATTTTCCACATTCTTTCCACAAATTTCATATATAAATAGGCCATGAAAGCCATGTTTCATAAGTTTCTCATCATTAAGCGACCTTCAATGCAATAAAAGTCAAATAAAAAACTCAACTTATTGTGACTAAGAAAAATACACCATAACATGTAAATAAAAAATATGAAACTTGATATTGCATTTATAGACTTTGTTTGTTATAAATCAGCCATTTTGATTACAATGGGCCTCCTAGAAGGGAGGGTTTTCTTTGTAAATGAAGTTCGATGGTGTTGCAAATCATCTCCTTGGTCACACAATAAATTATGGGGAGGATTTTGAAGTCTTGTTGCTTAACCTCCCAAGAATCTATGTCGGTCATAGTACCTATACTCAAGCCCACAATAAAATAATTAGTAGCATCTATTGGGCCTTTCAAGATAAGGCCCAAAATCATGAAAAGGGATTACAAAAAGCTTACAAAATATTACAAAACCTTTTACAAAAGTTACAAAACTATGCAAAATGGTTACAAAACCTTATAAATTACCTTGATTTACCTTGCATAGCTACCTACTTTTGATTATAGATCTATGCTTACCTTCAAGACCCAACCTCCTAAGGTAGTTATCTCTGTGTAGCTGCATAAAGCAGTTGTCTCTATGTAGCTACATAGGGTGGTTATCTCTATGTAGCCGCATAGGTTGGTTGTATTTATTTGTGTAGCCACCCTAGGTGGTTGCTTATATTTGTGTAGCCACCCTAGGTGGTGGACTTTGTGTTCTAGTAGGGACTTCAAACTCAAATCTAGACCTTTTTGGAGATGTCTTCAGGTTTTTGGTACATATTTGATGTTGTTTGACTGTAAAAAATGAGTGCAATTGCAAAACAAATATTACCTTGTATTCTAAAAAGACTCAATGATTAATGTATTTAAGCTCTCTGAGTGAGGTACATGCATTCATAAATTTAGAGATCCACAAGGAGGGCCAAATGAAATCTGGGCAGAGTTTCGATAGTGTTTTGTGCACTCTCTCTTGAAGCAAATGAAATGGGAGCATATTTATAATATTTTCCAAGGGTGAGGAGAATTATGAGGGGGTGATAGGATGATGGAAAAGTGGCTTGGTTGAGAGAAGGAAGAAATATTAAGTTTTCCCATTTGGCTACTTGGATGGACAAGTGTGAAAAATTCTCTATTTGGGCTATGACATACTATGATATGCTATGACACATCTCATTAATGCTCTTGGGTGGAGATATTCTTCACCTACCAAAAGGACATGCTTCATAAATGTGCTTGGGTGGAGAGATTCCTCATCCACCAAAAGGACATGCTTCATAAATGTGCTTGGGTGGAGGGAATACTCAACCATGTGCATTAATGAGCTTGGAATATGGAGGAGAGAAGGGAGTAAATGACCTAGGTTAAAATAGTGGGATGGTATCACGATGACCATGGATTAGGCGTAGGAAGGTGTTGAGGATGGTAAAAAGGTGATAGGTTAGTCAACATTAATATTTATAAAATTGCAATGTATTAATTAAAATAATTACAAAATTTATTAAATATTAACATTTAACCAATGCCTATATGATACTTTTTAGGTGTCTACAAATACCCCTTTTTATACCATGTGTGCAAACACAATATGGTGTAAAAATATATGACACCAATTGTTGGCTTCATGATGGATAGTGATAATGATTGGTGAATGATGAAGAATAACCTTTAGCTTGAGGGAAGTGATGTAGGATTATCTCAAATCAAGAACAATGTAGGATGCCCCAGTCATAGAATGGACAAATACCCTTGAATATTTACCTTTGATAGATTGATGAGATCACTTTGATTAGAATTTTGAATCTTTGAATCAGAGTTTTGATTAGAATTTTGAGAGAAGAAGATGAGTTCTGCTATTTTCCCTAGTAGAGAGGGGGTTAATGATAGCCTTGAGAAAATATTATTGGACTTAAGTGACTCCAAGATTGAGTGTTTAAGGTGTTGAGCTGATTTGAGATAGTTTTATGGGGCATTGTCTACCCCCTCAAGCGATGAGTGGGTGGAAAGAAATGGATGACAACCATGAGGTGATTGAAAAATATGGATGAAAAGGGTATCAAGGATGAAATGAAGGTGCAAAATGGTTAATTTGGGGGCTAGTGTCAAAATTTGGATTGATGGTTGGTTGAATGACCTTGCCAACCGCCTAGGGTGGTTGCATGTTCCTGGGTGACTACCTAGGGTGGTTGCATGTTCCTGGGTGACTACCTAGGGTGGTTGCCTTGAGAATTGACGACCGCCAAGGGTGGTTGGTGACCTTCTGGGGTGGTTACCAATGCACATGCTATAAATAGGGTATTATGGCCAATTTTATAGATATAGTGGGCAGTAGAGGAGGGGAAATAAGAAGAAGTGGTTAGAAAATGAGATTATGGGAGAGAGCATACAATTTTAAGTTGGAGGGTGTGTAGAGTTAGTGAGTATCATATGACATTTTGTGTTGTTTTTTGACATGTTTTTGAAATTTTAAAATGGGGGAAAGTTAAATTTTTTGAAATTTTAAAATTTGAAATGATGGAAATGGGTGGGATTCTTTTTTTGTAGTTATGCTTGAAATGTGAAATTGGAAATGTTAAAGGTATGAGTGGTGGACTAATGACTGTGGTGATGATTGGAGTTGATGTTATTATGACCACAACATAGATTTGGCACTTTGTTTTTGAGTGCTAGGGATGAGTTGAGAAAGGAGGATTGGGAGTGGTTGGAGGTAATAGGTCTAGAGGGAGTGACATAGATCAAGCCTATACAAGCATATCGTTGGTACCTATCAATAATAGCAGAGTGATGAGATACTAAGAAGAGGACATTCCACCTCCCTAAAATGGAGATGATGATGATACTTGAGGATGTGTACCATATTTTTTGGCTTCCTATGGAGGGTATTCCTATCCACAATTGTAGAGAAGGAATATGCGATACCTAGGGTATATGGTGATGAGTGGAAGTTGATTAACACAAGCAATGATAGGATACAATACTTGTTGAAGTACAAACAAGATGGATTATCACCATGACAATCTTGATATTCTTGATTTCAAATGTCATATTGCTAGATTATTTAGGTGTACGATTTCCATGGAATATTTTAGGATTGGTTGCAAACTTAGTGGAGACCCCAACTGTATATGCCTGGGCACTGATGCTATTGGCATATATGTATATGGAGCTATATGAGGTGTGACTATAGAGGAGGGTGGTTTTGGGATATAATATGTTGTCATAGGTTTAGGGGTGGGAGAACTTTAGGATATGTCTATTAGTGGGGTTATCATGTGAGATGGACATGGAGATGATAACGATGCAGTCCTATATATGATAGAGAAGAACCATGAGGTTGATTATGGGGAAAGGGTGGGAAGTAATATCAATGATTATGGGCTGAAATTAGGCCCTAGGATGTGATATGGAGGTAATGGAGGGGGCAACATGGGTAAAGGATGGTATCCACTTGGTTTGATTATGGTGGGCTATGTGGGTGACTAGCCAATATGGGATGGATCATGAGATATTCTAGTTCTCTTGAGTACTATGATAGTTTGGGTTGAGATAGGGGGTACTTGAATCACCCATCATTTATAGTAGGTGATGGTATGACTACCTTAGTGTGGCCATGAGTGGAGCTAGTGGGGGATGATCAAGATATAGTTATTGAGGTGGTTGAGGTGGATGACATAGGGATGACTGTTGAGTATGATTCCTAGTGGAAATTAGTGATGGGAGCTTGGGAGGGTGATGAAGGATATAAAAAAATTAGGATGCAATAGGGGGTGATAGGGGGAATGATGAGATAGAGGAGGAAAAGGAGCCATTACAATGATGGATTCATCGATGAGTAGACAATTGGATAGGCTCATAAAGGTAAATAGAAGAGGGATCATTAGAGGTAGAGAAGGATGAGGAGGTAGCAATGCTCTAGGTAGAGTGGGATAGCCTACGGGAGGATCAAGATAGGATAATGATGAGACTTGTGGAGGTGGATAAATAATAGGCCATGTTGATGGCTAGGAGGGAGGAGTGGTTATGAGAGAGGGGAGGTGATGGGATAGAGGGATAGGATGACATAGATACTAGTACAACTATAAGAAGAGATATTAATGGTAGTGATAGAGCAAGAGGATCTACATCAACTTGTAGATATGGTTATCATTGAGAGGGAGGATCTAAATTGATAGTTATATGCAGTGATGGTAGAGAAGGAGTAGGTAGTGGATGAGATGAAGTAGCTACAAGAGTGGTAGATAAAGTTTGGGGATGAGGTGGTCATAGCTGATTTGTGAGCAGAGGTGATAGAGGTTCAAGAGGGAGAGATATTAGCCTAGGACCAAGTGTGATGAGAGAGGGTGTATTTTGGAGTTTTAGAGGATACATTGATGAGGTATCGTATAACTATACCATAGAGGTCCTCTACCTCATAGTTAGAGCAAAGCCAGGGGAATGGAGCATCAATTAGATCATCAATGCAACATTCTATACCATATTTTAGGGAGCCAACATCTGCACAAGCATTAGGGGTTGGTTCCTCAAGAGGAGATAAGCGAGAGGGAAGGTGGAGTGATGATGGATAGGCTTGTGGATCGAGGTGAGAGGGGAGAAAAGAGACTAGCGATGGGAAAAAATTAGGATTGATGTAGTTATGGTTTAGCTATATTTTTATAGGCATATGGGCCATGATGATGTATCCTACAGACCTAACTTTATTATGACTATGTATGATATTATTGTAGCATAATATATATATATATATCTTTTGTGAAAAATGATGTGCATTGTGTGATGTGAGTTTGTGCATGATGATAATGAGCATATTGGATTATTTAGATGGTTAATGATAAGTATAGATGATGTAAAGTGTAATGGTTATAATGTGATAAATGGTATGCTGATATATACGTGCTTTTGATTATTATTCGAAAAGGCTTAAGAATGTATTGTGACTCACGATTGTAATGATTAATCAAGGGCAACAACATAGTGGTACAAAAATAATGATGGAATGGATGGAAGGATATATGACATAATGTATGCATTTAATGAGTATACTTTAGGAGCAATGATGAGATGACTTATCCTTTTACCTATCATATGAAGGAAGAATAGATGAGTGATTTTAGAAAGCTCAAACACCCCAGTGACATCAATCAAACTCATCTACTAATCAAAGAGGCACCTAAAGATACTAAGACCAACCAAGAAAGTCAAGTTTCTCTAATATCAAATTGTATGTAGTGATGTTCATTTCTAAATTTTAAGTGAGATTAGACTGATAAATTGTAGCTCGAGCCATTATAAGTTGGCTCATCCATGAGCGGATATAGGTTTATACAAAAAAATATCCCCAATATGATAGACATGTCACCATGTGGAGGGCATACTCCACTATTAGTCAAGCATATATAGCCCCAATGGAGATAGCCCTACAATCCTTAAATGTTGCTTCACTACCATCCAGGTGTCTATAGCCCCAGTGGAGATGTATAAAATACCTAAGAATCCATGATGAATGATAAATTTTTTTAATTTTATTTTTTGAAAGGTGGATCCATAGGTTCATATTATGCATATGATAGGATGATCAGGGGAAACCATTCACTTTATGGTGAGAACTATGCATGGCTTCATCTATTCTAGACTCAAAATATAGTTAATATGTGATATATGTGCATGGTTCAAGAGAGAACTTGAAATGACTAGGAAGGCTTGTAGTATTCAAGGACTAAATGATTTATAATGGAGGTTGACTAAGACACTAGTTATGGTTCAGCGATCAAAAGGAACCTATCGATTTCCTAAACCTAAGGTAAGAAAGGGAGCAAGCATGACGAGGGATGAATGTGGAAGAAATGGATAGAGTAAAAATAATATATAAATAGGTTCAACAAATATAATCATGAAGATACCCTTGATTAATACAACAAAATATTTTGTGGTAACATGTTCCAAATTTAATCGAAAGAAGACCAAGGTAGCATTAAATTAGAATAAAATGATAATACAAAATGAAGCATGGAGAAAGTGATTAGGTGGTGATGGAGTGAAATATGACAAAGAATGATAGAGAAAGAGGATAAAGAATGAAGGGGAAGAGGAAATAAAAGAACACATCGGTCCATGGTACATAGCCACTCGAAGCGTGACCATACAACTAGGAGTGATGTGTGAGGAATTAGAGAAAATAAAAATAATGAGAACATGGTGGGAAAGTGAACTAATTGAAAAGCGAAGAGTGTTTGTGATATATGTTTATTTGATTTCACGTGTTTTTGTCTATATATTTTTTGTTTTTTTGGAATTGATTATGTACAAGAAAATAAGGTTGAATATTAGATATGCATAAAATACGTGCAAATGAAGGATATTGATGGGCTCGGGTTCCTCAATTCCCTCAGGAGTGGCAAGTTTATAGGCCCCAGATCCAAATACCTATGTGACAATGAATGGACCAAGCTAGTTATCAACAAACTTATCGCCTAAATGATATGGGAGATTTGAGTTTTGATGATTTTTTTGAGTATGAGGTCATCAACTTGGAATTCTCATGGATGGATTTCGTAATCATAGGCTCTTTTGATTCAATCTTGATAAACATGAAGGTGCTCAAGAGCATTGATTTGGCATTCATCAAGGAGAGTAAGCTGATCAAGTCATGTTTGACGCACAATTTCATCATCCATGAATTCCTTCAAGGATATACATAGTGATGGGATATCAAGTTCAAGAGACATGATGGCTTTAGCACCATAGACTAGTGAGAATGGTTTTGTCCCTATTGGTGTGTGGATATTTGTGCAATAAGCCCAAAGTGCTAAAGAGAGCTAGAGGTTCCAATATTTATGATTATCTTTGATAATTTTATTGAGAATGACACATGTAGTATTATTGGTAGCTTCAACTTATCCATTGCTCTAGGGGTAATGGGGTGTCGAGAAGCTATGTTGGACATCCTTGAATTTGAATGGGGGACCATTGTCAAAAATGATCTTTGAAGGGATTCCAAAATGATAAATGATGTGTTGTAGTATAACTTGATAATTTGATATCCGGTCATGTTAGTAAGAGGTAAAATTCGACCCATTTGGTAAAATACTCTTTAGATGTGATGATGAATGTATGTTGTCCCAAGGATGGAGGGTATATTTTCTTGATAAGATCCAGGTCCCATTATAAAAATTACCATAAGGCTTGAATGAGTTGTAATGCTTGTGATGGGACATGGGTTAAATTGGTGAGATGTTGACATATAGGATTTTTCTTAAAATATGCACATCACGTTCCATGGTGGGCTAGTAATAACCCTTTCTTTACGATGACCATCCCACTAAAATGACCACCACATATACCATCATGGGCTTGAGATATTACCCAATTTACTTATTGAGGTTTGAGACAACAAATAAGAATGCCATCGTAGCTAAGGCAATAAAGCACATCCCCACGAGAGTGTACCAAGCCACTTTTTGTTTGAAAGTGCATTTACTAATTGATGATAATTTTATAGGAAGGACACCAAGTTGATTTGGGGGAATGAAGAGGATTGTGTATTAGAGGTCAATTTTCCATGTACATGTTCATGAGGAAGAATTTGGTTTAGAATGGGTGGGCGAGGATCAGGTGGAGGTGGTCATGGTGGAGGTGGGGGATGCATGGGTGAGTCAAGTCACTCTAATGGGAGGAGCATAGGAAATATGTGAAATCAATAGGAAATAGAAAAAGGTAAAAATTATCCACATATATAATGAGGAAGACTAAGCACCAGCATATAGAAGTTTAAGCAAACATTAAATCAACAATGGCCAACTTTGGAATAGAAAGCGATCGACTAGAAATCTAATCAAGGTGCTAGCAAAGAGGTGATAAAAAGCATTGAAGCAACACTATGATATCTAAGAGTGTTGAAGCAACACTTCTAATTGAAGACGAGCAAGAACATGCACTAGCAAAACGAATTCATGAAAGCACTATTGCATTAGAAAGAGCATAGTAACATACCAAAGGAGCCATCTAAGGCTTCATTGCACATATAAGAAGAACTAAAATGTTTCAAACCTACCTAGAGAAGATCCTGAGTACATCTAACTAGGAGCACAAACTAGACTATCGTTGAGCCTACCAGAAGAGTTTGAGCCAGTCAAAGGAAATTTTAAAGCTTCAAGATTACCAGAAGAGTTCAATCCAACCAGAGGAGATTGCAAATATCTAAGCATGTCAAAGGAGATAAGGAATAGCCTAAGCTAGCCATAGGAGGAATTCAAGCATGTAGAAGAAAATAAGGAAGGATTCAAGCAAGGCATTTTATCCTCGAGTCTGCTATTCATCGAAGGAGACAAGAGGAGTCTCTAAGCAAAGGTGAACGCAACTTCTAGCTAACTCTAAATTACCTTCATAACATATCAAAGGATAGAGGTATAGCAAGAACTAATTCAATATAGTAAGTATTGATTTCAAAGAATCAAGTGCTTGAGCATTACAGTCAGTGTATGTGAAACAAAAGGAAAATAACATTCAAATGTTAAAAACAAAGTTTCACTTGGTACATTATAATTTCCTATATTATCTCATCGCTTGGAGGGAAAAGAAAATATTTAATTTTTGAAAGGTTTTATAAATTATAAGGTTTTATTCTAAAATATTTTATTCAAGTAGGGAGTTATAAGGTTTTCTACCTTATTTAAAATTTTATTTATTTTGAAAATTTTTTGAGTGAAAAAGGTATCTACTAGTTTTTAAAGGTTATTTAGATTTGAAGAAATTTAAAGTTTTTTAAGAAATTAGAAAAACTTTTAGAAATTGAAAAATTTGAAATTTTGCAAATTGAATAGGGAGTTAAAAGGATTACTACATCAAAGGTATAAAAATAAATTTGCAAATTTCTTATTTGAATTATTATTTGAATTTTAGAGATATAAGGATTTCAACTTCAAAGGAACTTATCATGGATTATTGGTATATTGATTCTGAAGCAAGTAGGCATATGATTGGAAATAAATAATGGTTTAACACATTTCAAGAGAAATATAAAAAACCATTTGTCATAGCATATAGTATGACTTATGAGGTCAAAGGAGTAGGTGATATCTTAATTTATTTATCAAATGAATAATGAATAATTATCAATGTACTATATGTACGTGGATTAACTGCCAATATTATTTCAATATCTCAACTGGTGGATCAAAACTTAGCAATTGAATTCAAAACTATTAAAGAAAAAAATATGTCTTATTACAAAACAAGGAAGAGTTATAGCTTCTGGTTCTTATAAAAATAGTTTATTTATATGGTTCTATCAACAAGGATTTCATAAACAAAAGAACTTTGGCATAAAAGCCTAGGATACATAAGTGCATCTTAATTAAATGAGATGAGTAAACATAAAATGGTTAAAGGCTTACCTAAAATTTCATGGGAATATATAATCTATCTAGAATACCTAGCAAGAAAACAACATAGAATACCTTTTGAACTCAGTCAACATAGAACTCAAGAACCATTGGAATTAATATATACAGATTTATGTGGTCCAATAAATGTTACTAGTATTGGAGGACATATATACTTTCAACTATTTTTTGATGACTATTCCAAAAAAATGTGGGTATATTTTATGAAATTCAAATCTGAAGCATTTAGTTGTTTCAAAAATTCAAACTACTAGTGGAAAAAGAAATAGGAAAATCAATCAAGAATATTTGTTTAGATAGAGGAGGTGAATTTTTGTCAAAATAATTTAACTTGTTTTTAGAAACCAATGGCATAAAAGATAACTTACCACAACTTATTAACCACAACAAAAATAGTATTACATAAAGAAGAAATAGATCAATTATAGAAATGGTTAATTGTATGTTAAAACAAGCTCATCTTGATCATCAATATTGGGCTTTAGCAGTTAAAACAATTGTATACTTACAAAACAGATCACCTACAAGGATACTAAAAATGTTACTACTGAAGAAATATGATCAAGACAAAAATTGATAGTAGAACAATTCAGAGTGTAAGGCATACATGCATATTCCAAAGCAAAAAAGAACTAAAATAGATGACAAAACTATGTGTGAAATATTTCTTGGTTATGATGATGATTCAACAGGTTATAAAATAATTGATCCTACAACAAAGAAAAATTATATAAGCAGAGATGTAGTATTTGACAAAGGAAAAAAAAAAGTTGTTAAAGAACAAAAGGTTGATTTAGGGATAATTCTAAATTTTTTAGAATAAAGACTCATCAAGTGAAGATTCAGAACTAGACATACATGATGAACAAATTGAGAACTTAGAGACTACTACAACACTTCAAAGGAAATAACCAATATGGCTTAGAGATACACTTAAGGACTCAAAACTAGAGCAAATGCCATATCTCACTACTACAAGACCTCAAACTCGTAGTTTAACAATAATGAATAGGGGATTGATAAGTTTTGTAGTAGAACCTACAACTACGCTAAATGCTTTAAGTCACGTAGAATGGAAGGCAACCATGAAATCAGAATATGCAACATTAATAAAAAAAAAACATGGAATATGGTTGATTAACCTCAAGGAAAGATAATAGTAGGATGTAAATGGATATACAAAATAAAATATAAAGTAGATGGTTCAGTTGAAAAATATAAAGCTCAGTTAGTTGCAAAAGGATATACTCAAATAGAAGGAATTGATACTATTTTTTTTTTACGCCAACAACAATAATGACTACTATCTGCACAATTTGTGATTTAGCATCACATCATGGATTGAAACTTCATCAAATGGATGTAAAAAGTGCATTTGTTAACAGTGATATTGAAGAAGATGTATATATGTCACAACTAGAAGGATCTATGATCAAAGGATATGAACAAATAGTCTACAAGATGAACAAATCCTTATATGGTCTAAAGCAAGCACCAAGAGCTTGGTATATAATGATTAATAATCATTTATTACAACATAATATAAAAAGAAGTTTATCAAATATAAATCTCTATATAAAAATGGTTGGATGTGAAGAATAATACTTATAATATATATTGATGATATAGTAATCACAAGAAGTTTAAAATTTATGATAGATGAAGTTAAAAGGGATCTAGAAAAGGATTTTGAAATGACATATTTGGGGCTCCTTCATTATTGTCTTGGTTTGGAAATTTATCAAAATAAAAATAATATTATAATAACACAAACAAAGTATGCAAAATCATTACTTGAAAATATAGGATGAAAATTTGTAAACCCAAATATACTTCTATGGAAAAAGGATTACAATTATCTAGATATGAAAAGACATCTCTAGTCTCAACCACTATTTATCGTAAATTACTTGGAAGTCTTCTATATTCAAAAAATACTAGACCATATATAGTTTTGGTTGTAAATTATATTTCAAAATCTATGCAAAAACCTAGAGAAAGTCATTGAAAAAATACAAAATATGGACTAACATATAATAAGAATGATGACAAATTTTGTCTACAGAGATATTTAGATTTTGATTATGTTGAATCTATAGATGACACAAAATCTACATTAGGATATATTTTCTATGTTGGTTTCAAAACTATTTCTTGGTATAATAAAAAACAACATACATTAGCACTTTCATCTACAGAGGTAGAATATCATGCAATAAAATATGTAGTGTGTGAAGCACTTTGGTTATAGTACATATTATCAGGTATGAGAATCAAAAGAACTATTACAATATAAAAATATGATAACCAAGGAGTACTTAATTTGATGAAAAATCCAATTATTCATGAAAGAAAAAATACATTGAAGCTCAATCCCACTTTATTAGGGATCATGTTCAAAATCATCATATTTAGTTGAAGCATATTTCTATAAAAGATCAGATTGCCTATATCTTTACAAAAGTACTTGGTTGAAACAAATTTTAGATATTCCAGAATCATCTATGTACATCAAGAGAAATTCACATCCAATAATGTAATATAGGGGGGTGTTAGAGAATATTACATTATTTGATATAATAGTATGTGTAGGATATGTACATGTGTCATGTACATATGAAGACTAAGAGTCTTGGATGCAACTAGTAACATAAGAATCCAATGGTCATGTGGAAAGCAATAGTCAAGAAATTGAAGAGCTATTTTTTAAAGCTAAAATTATGGAGATAAAGCTCCATAAAATAGAAATCTAAAAGTAGAGAAAAATTCAAGATTGTATATTTATTTCATCAATAATATTGTGAGTATTTCATTTCAATAATATTGTTATGTTCATATGATATGAGATTTGCATTGATATTCTTCTGTGATTAAGTTTTACATATGATTTTTATATGATCCTGATTATATGGGACCTAATATATTTTGGTTTAAAAGCTATCAAGCCTATAATGCCACTCATGACTCATTATTAAGACATGCAACCATGGCAACAAAGTTTTTCTTGCTACAAGTGGTAGCAAAAAAAGTGGGTCTTTAACCTAACTTATACATATGGTCATATTCATCACTATATATAGAAGCAACAATCTTAAACCCATTGTCTATATCCTTAATCTCCCATCTATCAAACTCTAATTCTACTTTCTTATTTGTGTGAGTAATGTAATAAATATACAAAAGGTTAAAACCAACATTGTAAACATGAAGTACCTCATCAAATAATGATGATCCATTAGTGAGGTCTCCACTTCCATCCACATACAATGAAGAGTCACGTCCAATCATAACAAATTCTCCTATACAAGTTTTATTATAGCCTTGGAGAAAATGCTTGTACTTTGTCATGTACCTAGCAAATCTTAAAGAAGCAATCCACTCATCCAAAGAGGTGGATGTCCAATATGTAGAATAAAATACATGTGCCTGTGAAGCTTCTCCTTCAAAGCTATCTTCATCTTGTACATAGAAGAGAGTAGCATCAAGACCCCCATTTCTTACTATCTCCTTAAACTTCTTGATCCAAAGCCTAACCAAATTCACCCGTGTGTCCTTTCTTGAAAAATTCACAAGTAGGTTCCTTTAAGGGCTTTTTGGGTTTTTTCTCATTCGATTTGGCCTTTCTATAATTTTGACTCTTTACCATAGCTTCTTATGGATGTGCCTTATTTTAAAAAATGGCCCTTATGACTATGTATCCTAGCTTTATAATGTAAGAAATACTTAAATACTTCATCAATAGATGATGCAAGAGAGTCTAGAAAATCCACACAGAGCATCTCAAAGACCACCACAACTATTCCATATGTTTTTGATACAATTTTGAAGATAATATTAAGCACACTCTATGTTCCTTTATTTCTCCTATGTTCCCTTCCCTTCCCTTCTCTTCTTAGGTAGTCTTATCATAGTCTAGATATCTTCTTACAACTTCTTGATCTGACTAATATACTCATCAATGATGTCAAATGAGTCCATGGATAAAATTTCAAGCTTTACCTCCAGTCTAATTATTTGAGTGGAATCAATTCAATCACATAGTCCCTTAAACTTCTCAAGAAATACTTTAGGCTCATTAGTGCTACTTCCAAGGGTGTCATATACATTGTCCACATGGAGGGCAATCACACCATGGGCTTCACACTTCTTATTCCCATAGTTGATTTACCTCCTTAGGATTAGTATCCTAAGGTTGCTCATTCACATGTTTTTACAAACCCTTGCTTTAGAGCAAAGCTTCAATATTAATCTTCCTTGTAGCATAGTTTGAACCACTCAAGGGCACATGATGATCCATATTTATTCTACTAAAAATAAAACAAGTAGTTGTAACTAGAACCAACACTACTGCTATAGATAGCTCACAAAATCATACAATTTATGCAAAAGTTATGGCTCCTAAAAGTTTAGCCCCAAAATAATAAAAATTGCCTTTAAAAATTTTGAGAAAATAAAATAAAAATTCAAAACCTATAGGGAATGGGATGCCACCATATATTGTTATGTGAGTGGCTAAGAGGGTGCTTACTATGCATTTATTTTATAGTGTATCAACAAATCACATGATACCACTTGTCATAATCTGATTTGCTACCTTTTCTATGAACCATGTTATGCCACTTGTTATATGATTTGCTTTAAAATTCATGAATCATCATCATCTGCTATTGACTATGCAAGCTACTCATTAAGTTTGATGAGATGGTATAATTCTACTAGTTGATCATGTTTTTATAGGTGCTAAGTGGCATACAGACTATGACATCATCCCAACTAGAATGCACCATGTTGGTCCCTATATCAACATATATCATGTGTCACCTCCATTTTCATGCCATATTAATGGCCTCATTGACTACCACATGTCACCCTACATCATCAACTACCATTTATCACCTTGATATTTATGCACCTCTTAACATGTCACATGTATAGACTTTTATATCAACTACTACATGTTTCCTCAATATTTATGCATATAGGGCCATCTTAGTTGTACATACTATCATGTGTCACCTTGAGAAGCATTCCTCTTACATAACCTTAGTTGTATACAATACCATATGTTGCCTCAAGATGTCTTTTCTTTGTACAACCTCATCTATATGGACATGCCATGTCATCATGTTGGTAAAGGGATTGCCATATCATCCATCATTTTATCCCAATGTCCCATGTCATTGCTTGTCCTGATGTCATCGTAGGTACATGCATATATGGTTTTGATATCATCATCAAAAAAATGATAGGGGGTTCAATCTCATGAGCTCTGAGGGTTATGCATAAGGGGTCAACCCCAAAATGTATTTATAAAAAAATGATGAAACAGTTTTGAATTCTAGGTGAATAGTGTCCAAACTCATGTACAAGACATGGTAAATTACCCTTTTTCCATGAAAAAATATAAAAATGAGGTAAATCAGTTTTGAAATCCTGCTACCACTCGTTTGTCATATATTATTATGATAAGACTTAGTCTCTATATAAGGCTTAGTCTCAAATATTATAACAACAATATTTACTAGATCCATCATTTTAGGTTGCCAAGATCTAGCATCCTTTAAGGGTTTTTGCACATTACCCTTACTAGATCTCTACTTGCTTTTTCTTAGGTATCACACTTTAGCAACTTTAGAGCTCATTTTTGAGGTCTTCTAAGGGTTTTTGAGTATTTTACCAAGCTAGGTGGTTTCAAAAAATAAAATTAAAAAACAGAGTTCTAGATCAAAAATTACATCTTTTAGAAGGTTTCCTGCTTCAAAAGTTAAAAAACCTTGATCATTATTTTCACAATGGCTTCTACGCACAATACCATTCATCCCTTCTACTACCATTATTTTATTCTACTATTGGTCATTCCTTCTACTATAAGTCATATCATCCCTTCTTCTAATGATCATTTATCATCTCTTCCCTTCTAAAATTGATCATCTATTGTATCATCCCTTCTACTATTGGTCATCAGTTATTTTCTTCCTTCTACTATTGATTTCCAGTTGTCCTATCTCTTCTAGTATTGGTTATCAATCATATAATCTCTTTTTTTTTTTGTTTTTAGTCATCTAGTCCCTTCTGCTATTGATCATTAGTCATCAATCATCTTGTTCCTTCTTTCAATTATCAATCATCCTATCCCTTTTGCTATCGATTATCAATCATCAGTTATTTCATATCTTCTACTATTGGTCATTAGTCATCAATCATCTTATATCTTTTTCTATCGATCATTAGTTGTTCGTCATCCCATATCTTCTACTATTGATCATCAATCGTCGATCATCCCATCCCTTTTGCTACCAATCATTAGTCATTGGTCGTCCTATCCCTTTTGCTATTGATCATTAGTCATCGGTAATCCCATCCCTTCTGCTATCTATCATCAGTCATTGATAATCATATCTCTTCTACTATTGATCATCAATCATATTGTCCCTTATGCTACCTGTTGTCTTGTTCCTTTTGCTATTAGTCATCCCATACCTTATTTTTGCTATCGATAGTCCCATCCCTTCTACTATTAATCATCATATCCCTTCTGCTATTAATTTTTCATTCTATTATGACTTATCTATTCCTACTACTGCACATCTATTGTTGGTATATATCGTTTTTGTTGCTACTAGTCATCTCAAGGAGAATCAATGTTTAAGATGTAGGAGTATCATTGTCACATTAGGTATATATATTGGTGGTATAATAGGTAAATTTGGTAGTGTAAATAAAATTATTTATAATTTCAAGGTGAAAAGGTCCATGATTTAGGAAGGAATGTTGGTGATTTAAAATAAAAATGATAAAATTATTATCAAAGTGAGCTGGTCGACCCAAAAAAAATTTGCACCAAAAAAATTTAGGCGAATAGGCCCTGCTCAAGGGTCCCTATATTCACCAATTTCAAATTTTAAAAATCTTAATATTCATGAATTAATGATAATTCATCACTATGCATAACCTTTTGAGCTCCCATGGGTAGCGCTTGAGCATTACTTATGCTAGCCAAATCCTAAAGCACAACACTTGGGAGGTGGAATAAGAAACTTATTAATAAACTAAAAACAAAACTCTTTTTCTCCTTTTCTAGTGGCCATGAATAAGACTACATCATCATGATGTAGGCATGTCAAATCAAATAATTTCCAATCTGACGCATAGACTATTCTTGGAAATATTGTTATTTTCAAATTCAACATTTTGAATTTTAAAGGGAAATAAGCAAAAATTTTAAATGCAATTTTGGAATATCTGAGGCAAAATGACAAAAGGTGTTGAAATATGATCCACACTAAATTTTTTCAAAGAATAATTTTTTTTTGACAATTTGTTTGTATCTTTTATGATTTTACCTACACAACCATTTTATCAAACATAACTAATTAGGCCCTTCTCCCACTCCTATGCAACAAAAAAGTGCCAAACCATTTTTACAACTTTTTCAAGTGCCTTGGAGGTCTTTGCTAAGCATGGAAGCCTACATATGACTTCTTTGACACCAAGGATTTATCTAAAAATATTTAACCTTTTATTTTCTTATTTTACGATAGTCAAGAAGTCTATCCACTCATTAGTGTTGTTATTGGACCTCAAAAACTGAGAGTATCCATCTAGTCAAAAAAATTTATAAAATAAGATTGAGTGCCAATGAGAGGAAAAATGAACCTGTTCGTGAATATTTCTCCCAATGTAAATCTATTGATTCTAGTGAGATCCTTGTGATCCAAGTCCACTAGAGATTTTATTAAAAACCCTTCTTTAGATTATGCTATTAGCTTTCAAAAATATTCTTCACAATCCTCTACAAAAAATACCCTTAGGAGGAATTGGAAGAGAGTCTTGCCAACAAAAGCAATTGAATAATGAAGATTCACACCATCTATGATACCATGTCATATTTTATAGTACTTTCTAGAAATGAAAGGAATCAATCATTACCTAATATTGCTTATCAAAAGAAATATACAACATAAAAAACACAAAATATATTGGGTTATCCATAGACACCAAACAATCTCCATTAAAATAGAATCAAATTATACACAAACCAAAAACCAAAATCATCAATAAGAATGGGTATTTATACCCAAGTACATGGTGTGTTTAGGTCAAGGTTATGAGATTGGCCTTGGGGAATAAAATAATAAAAAATTACAAAAAGACCTTTTCCAAGGTTTACATAGGCCCAAAGGGAAAATATTACAAGTGCAAATAGTTAGTTGTAACCTCAAGAGAAGCTTAACTACTACATATTCCAAAATTGGTCACCACAGTTGGCATGGGCAAGTTGGCTATGCAAAAGAAACAAGAGCATTGGTGAAGATATGAACTCAAGTTTGAGTCATATGCCCTTCCTTTTATAAAGGTAAATAAATGTGTAGTAGCCCAAAAGTGGCTCTTCAAATAAGTGTGAAGGAGAAATTGGACTTGAAAGGAGATTTGGTATGTTGGTTAGCCAAATGGTTTTTGGTAAAGGAGGGTCTGGTTTTGATCCCCAAAAACACATTTTGGCATAGATTTAGTAGCAGTGATTTTCTTCCTCGACCAACATGGAAATCAATGTGGAATTTATATATGCCACATAACTCTAATTTTTGCACATATATAGCCCATAATCCACTCAAAAAACACTACGTGTCAATCATTGAGCATATTATATGAACTAAAATGGCAAAAGGAGTGAAATACACCAATAAAACAAAATTTACCAAGTGGTAGATCAAGATTTGTTCTTGCATATTTAAGGTTTGGGATTTAATTTTTGTATTTTTAAGGTCCATTAGGGAAAAACTTCCAACGACCATAAATTTTGAGTACAAAAATATTTTAAACCTATTTTTTTAAATTGCATAATTTTTCAAGCTCTATCACTAATAACATTAGTTTGAAGACTTATTATGCGTTAGGGGTTAGATTGTATAAGATGGATCATCAAGCCCTAGTTGTTTGCTTCAATGGGTAGAATTACAACATTTTATCAACCCAAATGATTGGCCTATTATGCAACAAGAACTCGTGGTGCATATTTCAAGTAGATAAAGAAGTAACCTTTTATGAAGAAACTCGTTAGCATAAGGAAGAAGAAGCTCTTGGCCTATTATTTGTGTTGATTGAACTAAAATTGCTTTTACATATTAAATAAGAAAGTGAACCTCTAAAGTTATGGTCAAAATTGCATAAGTTATTGGGGAAAAGAAATAGAACTGAAGTAAGTCAACTAAAATTATATTTTTTTCTCTCAAGTTGGTTGATTTTGATAACACCGAGGAATATATTAATCGATTTTAGACATTGAGAAAATATATTGCATCTTTTGGAAGGAAAAATAAAGATGATACAAAATGTATAAAAATTGTCCTTACTAATCTCTTTCCTTTTCATATGTTAAATCTCATAGTTCTCTTACTCTTAATAAATATTTCTCTCTCCTAGTTCATTTTTAGGTAGCAATGAGGAAATGTGGTGGTAATTCACAAATACAGGCTCATGAAAAATAATTTAAAATTAATAAGGCTAAGAGTCAAGGGACAAAGAGCTATACCAAATCTTCAAAGAAGTCAAATACCTTTTGAAAATATTGCAAGAGGTAAGGACATCCAACTAAGAATTGCTTGCTAAAATTACAAAGGATTGAATATGAGTTTCTAAATATTATATTTTAGATGATGAGGGAGATTCAAAAGGATCCACTCAAGTGCAAAGGCTCATTAGAGAAACAATTATGGGGGGATATATTAATGGCACTAATGTCTTCTCTCTTTGGCCCCTTATTTCAAATTATGAGGGGGGTTGAAAGTGAATTATGACCAAGGTCAACATTGTATGATGTAATCTTGTATAGGCCTAAGGGAAATCATTGTACAATGTATTTAATTTATTATATTATTTTATTATGTAAGCCCTATGAGTTGTGATTAACCTTGTTATGGTTAAACCCATCTTATGTCTTGTAATTAACCTTAAAGGCCTCTTGTTATGTTGCTTAGGTTAAAATCATTTATGTAATTTAGGTATTAATTATTAGTACAAATATCCCCAACCAATCCATCCATTGCATCAAAGTGTTGTGATTCTTATCTATAGATAATATAGTGATTATTTATATTGCCTATTAATGCTCATTATATCTTTCTCTTTTGTCCCTTTTTACACTTTCTATATAATATTTGAGTGTATGGATTGCTTCTATTCATTTCTCGAAATAGGTGTGAATTCAAACACATTTGGGGTAGTCAACTAGTATAATTTTACCCATTCATGCAAGTAATATAAGCCAAAGAATCTATCTCATTCAAAATCACCCCTAGTACTATAATAGGTTCTTGAACCAATATCAATACAAAGAGCTTTAAAATTTGTGTGATAAGAAATAAAGGACCCAAAATACTCCTATTGTAAAATTTATGGTCTAATAACAAGTTAAAATCCTTAAAGCCTTAGAAAAATTACAACCAATCAATATGTGCTACTTCTTATGCAATAATAGTGTGATACATACCACACTATTCCCACTTGTCTACCATATTGCAAAGTGAGTAAACTAAGGTATACCAGATAAATGGTTTGATTGGATGAATGACCTCTCTCTCTCTCTCTCTCACACACGCACATAATTTAAATATTTTATAGATTTTCACATTATTTTCCAAGTTGGCTAATTGAATCACTACATTAAACAGAGAATCCAAAAGGGGAGTCCATAATATTCAAATCTAAGTCTCTATTATGATCCTTTGCTTATCATAAATATAAAAGCATCGATAATATACTAAATGTTAATTAAATAAACCACAAGATGTGATAATACCCTTTAGGTAGAGAAACACCAATGTTATTCCTTAAGGAACCCCTCCATAGTATCGCCCAAATGAGATTTGATCCATGATCCAAGATTGTTACAAGAGAATACGCGATATGATTCATTGATTATTACAATGATAATATCCTTTATTTATATATCCATTCTCTAATGCTACTTTGGGGATCCAACTCCTAAACCCTTTATCCCATTCACTATTATAATATAATAAACCTTGATTTATGTGTGGCCTATGCTAATTATATATAATATCCATACACAATATAACATCATATCCCCATATTCTTAACCCTAGGTACCATACCATTCCACCCTCCTTACAAATGTTGTGTCCTTCAAAAATTAGAGGAAACTAGATACTATGATTTGTTAAGCAATTTTGACAACTAGTACCAATCTTGAACATCCCTCCATCCAAGAAAAATCTTGAATGATAGTGGTCTATGATGATGTCAAGTTATGATTATACCACTTGAATATCCATAACTGCTTTGTTGGCTACATGCTTTTGCTACTCTACTTTGATATCTTCAATGATCGGTCCTATTGTTCCATGATTTTGTTGCACCACTCTAAAATATAGAATTGTTATGCTTTTTATACCAAATTTTGCCATATTTTATGCCTTCCTTCCATGTGGATCCATAATATTATTGATGCCCTAAGACTTGCCTCCAAGATTGTTGTCGCTCATGGTGGTGTGGGTGGTGATATGTTGTAAACTTAACTTGACATTCCATTTATTTAAATTTTTCAATATTTTGTTTTACCGTTTTAAATTCTTCCTCAAGCTCTTCTCTTGCATGCCCTTCTTTTCATGCATCCATGTGCTCTTTTAACAAAGTTTCCTTGGATTTTTTTGTTGCTTCTTTTAGGACTCTACTACTACCTCTATTGTAGATTTAGCTTTTTATTCCTCTACTAGATCCTTAACTTGTCCCCTTGCCATAACTACTTCTTGTTTCTCCTTGGGTCCTTTCTCCTTCGATTGAGAAATATCCTGCAGTGTCATGTTTTTTTTCCTATACTATAACTTCATGGATTTATTTTGCAAATTATTTTTAACAAAACCCAAAGAATCCAACCAAGGATAACCTAAAATAATATCCATATAATCCATCTCAATAGTATGAAAATATGAATGTAAAACATATTTATCCATGGTGATATTCAAATCTTCAAAAATATGAACATTCACACCCTCAATTTGTATGTCTTTAACATTTGTTACTTGAACCTGCAACCTCTTAGCCAAAAAAATATTAAGGAAGTTATATCTACTACTAGGATTTATGGAAATAATAACATTTTTTCTCTAAATGCATCCATGAACTTGCAAAATATAATTTTTACATTCAAAGAAATCTTTTTGATCACTAATTGGCCAATCTAAAACCAAAGTTGTGGTTCCCTTAGCCTGCACACTATCATCATTATTTTTTCCTTCTACAAATTTCTTGAAATTTTCCAAGTCTATTTTTAACTCCTTTTGTTCATTGTGGAGCCTTGTTATATTTTTATATGGGTTCCATTGATTGAATAATATTTGTTTTGTTTCTCCCCAAGTTAGTTCATAATTATGGGCCATAAGAAAACTTTGAAACCAAGAGAAAACCTCTCCTCCAAAATAAAAATTAAACCTCATGCTCCAACAATAATAAGTATAATAAAAGTATTAGAATTGTTTCCACCATTCTCTAGCACCAATATCATCTTCTCCATAAAACTCTTATAGCTCCATAAGTTCACACCCCAACAAAAATATAATGAAAAATATGATTATATGAACTAGGATTTCATAATATATCTCCCTACTTATTTAAAGCTAAACTTAAAAAAATCCTTCAAACATAACAAATGATTTGCTTACCTCAACTTAAAGATATATCAAATTTTATTTTTCTAAAAAAAATGTAATTTGAAAAAACATCAGTACCCTATTCTAGATGGTTGACTTCATAGGGTCATATCTCTGTAAATACTACTTAGATTCCTTCATATGAAACTTCATTTTAAGCTCTTCATATTTTAAATAAAAAGGTGCAATAATCATCTGAATTGGATAACTTTACACAAAGGTATGGCTCTCAAAAGATGAGATGTTTTCTAGAAAAAAATAATAAAAAATCTATAATCCATAAATCAATTCTCACTTTGCTAGAATCATTGGTCTAATACCACTTATTATGTACCTTTGCTTCTCATAAATATAAAAGCATCCATAATATGCTAAATATTAAATAAATCAACTACAATAATTAATCCATACAAAGATAAGATGTGGTAATACCCTTAGCTAGGGCAACACCAATGCTATTCCTTTAGAAAGGAACCACTTCAAAATATATTCCAAAATGAGATCCACTCCACGAGCTAATAATGTTACAAGAGAATACTTGATATAATATATTGATTAATATGACGACAATATCCCTTCTTTATATACACATTCTCTAATTACATAGGGTAACCGACTCCTAAACCCTTATCCCACTCATTATTAAAATATAATACTATAATATAATCAACCTTGGTTTATGTGTGACCTATGACGACTATCCATAATACCCATACATAATATAATATCATATTCCCATAATCCTCTTCCTAGGTACCACAACAATATCCCATGCATCAAGCACTTTAGATGGCTAGCTAAGCATCCAACACCTCTATTGTGATAGCAGAAGGTCCCTTCAACTAGATGAATGGAGTTGTTCTACTTAATAAATTATGATGCCACAAACAAGAACAAAAAGTAGAGCTCAAGACTCAAACCCAAGACTAGCCTTCAACATGCCTTTGTACACCTCTTTTTTAATTGACACACTAGTCCCAATCATGACAAATAGGTGTTGATTCTTGGAAAATATGCACCCACTTAATCCATAAAAATGAATTGATACATAACCCAAAATGGTAAGGATTTAAATATAGCACCCATGACTTGGCAAAAAACAAATCCAACACCATTACCACTTAGAAAATTTTACACTGTTTTAAAACAAGATGGAAAATAATTTAGAAGTGTTTCCAACAATTATGCTCAACAAAGAATGACCGAAATACTATGCCATGAAGTATGAATGGGAGTAATAATTGCAAGCATCCTAAGAGGTACCTATAAATATTTCCATCCATAAGCCAAAAAAATTCTATATTGTGATGATTTGAACTCGGGTGACCAATAGGAAGTGCACTCATAATAAAACCTCATGACAATGATGTTTATATTTTTGAGTGGAAATATGGTATTAGGTCTTGGTTAGACCAAATGCATGTACCCACATATTCAAATTAGATGAAATCAAATACAAAAATAGAAGGAAAATTTTGAAAAACATCCCTCTATTTTTGCTATAAAGTATGGCCTTAAATAATGGAGTAGATGCTCTTCCTCTACTCCTTATGTTGGAAATGGTCATTAAGCATTTAAAATTAGTTTACCCTTGTGATTGAAAGAAATATAAGAGTCTCTCAAAATATTGTTTGTGCAACCAAATAATTATGCTTCATACCTACTCTCATACTATGTTGGATTTCATTAGCCTCTATTGGAATGAATAAAAGAAACACATCAACTCAAATCATGGATCAAAGGACTAGAGAGTGAAAAGAGAGAGCAAAAACACATAATAAATGAAGGATTCCCTTAGGAATCCACACAAATTATCAAGATAATATCATGTTTATGTAATGGATTGGGTGAATGAGGGGTATAAATACAAAAAACTCAATATTAATTACAAGTTACATAATACTTACCCAACATAATATTAGGTATAAAGGGTCTATAATATTATTTGTGATAAAGTTAAACCATAGGCTCATAGGCTTCTTGTAGTAATCTAGGGGAGGTGGGTATTGTAGGGGTGGGTCATATGCATGAAGGGATGATGGTTTTTGACTTCCACCAGACCATTGGAAGAAAAAACAATACGGTGGAAGAGGTCATGACAATCTATGAAGGCTTAGCCATGGCTCTTAAAATAAGGATACTCAATAATTGAGGTGGATTTTAACTCTCAAGTCTTAATCAATAGGTCGAACAAGAAGGAGGAGGGGAGAAATGGAATGGAGGGTCCAACGAGTCTTGGATAATATTATGGGTTTAAAAAATAGAGCATAGATAAAATTTCTCCGCGTGGTGAAGGAAAAGAACAAAGTTACAGATAGATTAACTCATTGAGGAATCGAGAGAGGTCATTATTGGTGGGATTATGGTAGGGGATAAAACCTTGGGGAAGATTATATGGACTTGTAGGTTTTGATTTGATAGGATTACCCCAATGATGAGGAAGGAGTAAGTAACAATGTGACAACTCCTATGTTTCATGATTAGGAATTTTTTGAATTACTATGTTCATGGGAAGGTGGAGATAGGAAAGATAAATAACAGTGGATATTAGTTGGATGGAGCTATAGGAATTTGCAATCACCACTAGAAATGAAGACTTCTCAAATGTGGTTTCAAGAGGATATATCGTATACAAGGAAAATGAATTGATGGCTTGTCTTATTGAATTTTTGAGGAGTCCTACTCTGATATGTTGTTTAGTGATTTAGTGTAGCAATTCTAGTTTGTACAATTTTTGTTTAATAAAATTTAGTCTTGTTTCATCAAAAAAACATAGAATCATAGGCTTAATACATAAATTCATATTAAAACATTATATAATTACTACTCATAGGATTACACATTATTACATTATTCAATGTAATCCTTACACAATAAAGTTAGATTATATACTTTCAATAAGAATAGGGGATAATATTCTTTTCATCTATCACATAACTCGTACTACTAAAAAGGTTGAATTTTTATCTGATAATTGGGCTATCAAAGATATGGATGATGATTTAAAGGTTATTATTTTAGGGTAATATGATGAGATAGATCATATGTACAAACTTGATCATGATTTCTCTTCCTCTAATAAGAAAGGTTTTGTTACTATCATTAAAAATTTAGATTCTACTAGTGCATTATGGCATTTACAATTGGGGCATACCAAAGTTGAATCTTTAATGTACACAAGTCATATTTGGATGGTGTAAGTACTTCCCTTGATTGATCATCCTTTAGGAATTTTTGAGGCATTTGTTTTTGTAAGCATCAAAGTGAGTTCTTTTCTAAGGACAAAGCTCAACATGTTTCTCATCCTTTGGAGTTGATCCATAGTGACATATGTGATATTATTTTTGCTTCACCCATAATGGGTAATAAATGCTTCCTTACTTTCATTAATTATTTTACTAGATTTATTTTGGTTTTCACCATTAAATCCAAGAACGAAGCCTTTGCTCAATTAAAATATTTCGAAGATTTTGTGAAAAATCTATAGGTGAGAAAGATCAAATGGATCATAATGGGGAATATGTTAATATGTTAGCAACAATTTCAAGATTTCTTGACTTAGCGATCATATTTCCTAGTATTGCATCATTCTATACACTCCAAATCATAATATTGTGTCTAAGTAAAATATATATCCATCATGTAGATGGTTCGATTATTATTTTATGTTAGACAAGTTGATATTAGCATTTGGATTGTGTTGAGTGGTGTTTTCACCCAGTTGTGAAAGCACACTCTTCGGTAGGATCTGAGTCCCAAAATCCTCTGCTTGCAAAGAAATTTCACAAATAATTTCTCCAAGGTTCTTGTTATGCTAGTTCTTTGTATACCAATGATGTTGTTTAATTTAAATGCTGGGAATACCTTAGTGTTGCAAGTGGATGTTAACAAGGGGCACTATGGTTTATTTTAATTTGAATTTGCAATGGACTCAAAGTGAATAAATCTAAGAAATGAATCTATTTCGATCTTGAGCTTTGATGGATTTTTAGTTATTTATTTAAATGACGGTAAAAAATGCAGGAATAAAATAAAGGATTGAAAATAAAGAAATGCAAATAAAAAATGAAACTAAACTACGTCCAGAGTGCTATCATCTTGTTTTGACAAAACCGAAGATAATGAGGTTTTTTGCATGCAACCTAACCTATTGAACCTGCAAATTCGCACAATCTAGATAAGCTAGGTGCGGGTTTCTAGGGTTTTTACTGTAATTTCAGATTTAGACATTCGCATGAAGCAACCAAGAACACTTGCATTAAACTTCATCTAAAAGCCTAGAAATCTAAAAGGGAAAGGTAAAACATTAAATCTTGCATGCAAAATGACTCCTTCTTTCTTATCAATGAGATGCCAACTCTCTGTATTTTTGTATTAAAATAATATATCAGTTACAATGACAGAATGTTCCAGGTTTAACAAATCCAGATCAAGTGAAGGAAATTGCTCCAATAGCAAGCCCAGAATGGCTGGTCGCCTTTGGCTCTGCAACGCTGCTAGCAGCAATTTCCAACCCCTGTATCAATCTGCTCTTCTAATTTCATACCATCTGATACGGTTCTCTGTTTCACCCTGCGTCGCTTCGTTTCACCTCCCAGAATGCATCGCTTCGTATTCCTGCCTTTTTGTTGCTTTTGAATTATGTTCAAGGCCAAAACATTCGATATTTTCTGCTGACATGTAACGCTTCTATAACCCTGACACCTGTATTCCACGTGTTTCATGCTTCCTATGCACATTCTGTAATGACCCCATGTAAATCGTGATGTATTTATACATGCAGCTTTGTTCCTTCGCTTTCACCACGAAAACGTGACATGTCGCGATATCGCAACATTTTCTTGCCAGCAGCCTTGCCAATGCAACCTGTCATGAAATCGTGACGTTTTTCTATTTCGAGCTATGAGGGCGCAACCTGTCATGAAATCATGACGTTTTTCATTTTCGTACGCCTCGACTGCTTCCTGTCGCGAAATCGTGACGCTTTTTCATTCGAAGCTATCCTGCGGCTTTCTGTCGCGAAATCGCGACGTTTTTTCACTTCGTAACACTTTGCCAACTTTTTGTCATGATATCGCTACACTTTTCTGCTTCGTGCCCCTTTGCTGCTTTTTGTCGCGATATCGCTACACTTTTCTACTTCGTGCCCCTTTGCTGCTTTTTGTCACGAAATCGCGACGCTTTTAGTGCCTTGCCCTGTTTGACTGTTTTGATCGTGATTTTGCGACATGTCGTGATTTCATGACAATTTTCCATTCTATATTTCTCTCTCCTCTTTGGGCCACGATGGAGCAACATGTCACGATTTCGCTATGCTTTTCTGCTTCGTGGCCCATTTGACTGTTTTGACCGCGATTTTGCGACACTTTTTCATTTTCGGCCGCGACGGAGCAACATGTCACGATTTCGTGACACTTTTTCATTTTTGGCCGCGACGGAGCAACATGTCGTGATTTCGCGACATTTTTTCATTTTCGGCCGCGACGGAGCAACATGTCGCGATTTCGTGACACTTTTCCATCCTTGTGCAATTTTGCATTTTTCTTGATTTTTAGCATCTGGGTCACTGAGATCTTCTTTGAAAGCATGCAAAAAGGTGGGTCCCCAATTTTGGGGTGTGTTGTGGATCAGCCACAACAGATTGGTATATATAATCAACAAGATGCTTATTCATGTTTCCAAGGATATGAATCTACTTGAGAGACTTATTGGGAGAAGCCTTCAATTTTATAATTTTAAGTATTTGAGTTCATTTATTGGGGTCATATTCCTATCTAGTTTTAAAATAAGATACAATTTAAGATTCAAAATTATATTTATTAGGTATGATATTTGGTCAAAGGATTATTAGTCATTTGATCCCAATACACATGAGATTATCGTTAGAAGAGATTTTTTTTATGAGTACTCCCAAACTAAACCTATGATATTGCTTCCTAATCTTCTCACAAATGCCTCTCAACTCATTATATTTCAATTTATCTTATTCCTTAGCATGATTAAGTTCCCACCTTCCCTCTATTGGATTCCTTTTTTCTTGATTCTTCAAGCACCATAATTGATGCTTCTAAGCTTTCTTCTTCCTTTAAAAATTTTGTAGGAAGTGTTACTTCTCTATACCTAGATGATTTTATTGTAGATGTTTCTTAATATTTTAAAAATATACATGATCTTCCAATTTTTTCATTGGCTTCCCATGATTACTTTCCTCCTCTTGAGCAACTTCCTCCTCTGCAAAATCATCCTATTCCTAGCATTAGATTTTTATAGTAGTTTCTAAAAATAGTTGGAATCAACACATTACTCATAGATGCTAAAAAATATCACATAAAAATCAATGCATATAATACAAGGGAGTGCCCATAGAAACCAAATTATCTCACTAAATAAAAAATAGAATACACTCCAACCAATGATCTATTAGAAATTTATTAAATCATGTAATATAGTAAGAGTGGATAAATTTGGAATTGCACTTCAATAGGTGGTTTGTAGTTAGTTATCCAAACCAACCACCTCATCTTCATTGTATATATTGACATTTTTACTAATGCAACTCTATCTAGCACGCTACTGGTTCAACATGTGGTGTTATAGAACTCATAATTACTAGAGCATGTGAAAGAAAAGATCAAGTTTGTGAGGTGTTGGTTGAAGGAAAATATTTTGAATATGTAATATTATATGAGTGATCAAATATTGTATATATGTTCTACTCTAGTGAGTCCAAAAAGGAATAGAAGCATGTTTGAACAAGGAGAAGACCTTGTCATTTGGAGAAGACAAAAAATTATTCTTTCTATTTTTATTTTTATTTGCAAGTGTTATAAATATTTATTTCAACTCAAAGGAGTTATAGAGCTACCTAAGAAAAATACAGTTCATGTTGAAAGAGTTGTCATAACAAAATTGATTGTCGTTGTCCAAATAAAGGGAAAAATATTGTTTTTTGGTACAAGAAACGTGTCATTTCAAAAAAATAATGAGGTATCTAGAGCATTACACTAGAGTTTGAACATTTTGACAATATTACATCTAAATTTTGTTAGCTTTTGATGTAATTAGAAATGGCAGATAGCAATCACAATATGCAGAATAATATAAAAAAAGTAAATTTGCAAGATTACTGAAGTATGCTGAATAGAAATAACATAAATGAATACAACGTAGCTATGGAAGAAATGAACACTCCATTAATAAAGCTACTAAACTACATTGCACCCATCACTAATATATGGTGATATACATAGCACTACACTAATACCTATGACTATGCTATAAGAAACTCTATTGATCTATGCTCCCCTTCTCATATATATCTAACAATGAGGCCTTTATTATATAGGAAGACATGTTCCTTGGCCAACACTCTATCTAGCTATGCAAGGGAAAACTTGCACATATAAATCTTGCACATTGACACTTGTGTATTTATTACATTGCATGAAGTAACTAGATAACTTCCCCCTAAAGTAATGTAATGTCCTAAGTATGTACCTTGGAAGATACATTTACATAACCTAAATGATGGAATATACTCTATTTTTAACACCCCCTGTATTACATTATTTGGGTATTGAAGACTTTAGTATTCAATATGGATATTTCTCTTCATATTTATCTTGGTACTCTTCCTCTGTATTCTTTGTAACCTGTTCAAGCAAATAATTAGTGTCTTTGCAATATGTAACATTTGCTTATAGAGCTTTCACCTCATAGGTGTCTATGGGTTCTTCAAGTTCTTCAATTTCTTTTATCCTCTGAACCAAGTGTCCCCTCTGATTTCTCTTATGATATTCTAGTTGAGTATAATTCGTTGGTTCCTGAAATTGTTTCTGATGTGGGTTCCTTTAATATTGTCGAAATTGATTCCCATTGTACATCTGATTTCCTTGCTTTTGGTTTTTGGGATTGTATTTGCAATAACTGGTACTATGACCTTTCTTTTTGCATATCTAACAATACCATATTTTCCATCCTCTTGCTGAAGAATTAATATTTCCCTGTGGATTATATTTTTATGCCAATGCAATGTTAGTCATATCATATTTCACGACATTTTCTACTTTATATTCTTGAATTATATTGACTAGGTCATCAAAAGAAGTATCTTTGTTTAAAACTTGTAAAGATGTGATCAAATGTTTATAGCTATCTGGAATTGCTCTCATGGTTACTTGAGTGAGAATTTCATCCTTAAATGTTTCTCCTAATATCAATAATTTCCCTTTGATATCTATTACCTTCCTTAGGAACAATTCTATACTCTTTCCACTATTCATCTTTAATGAGTGAAGTTGAGTTTGGAGATGAAGGATGGTCGTCTTATTATTTCCTTTGAAAATTTTCTCTAGGTTTGTCCATGAATCTAAAGATGTTTTGATTGAACTAATATATGATTGAATCTCATTAGTGATAGAAAAATTAATTATCATTAAAGCCTTTGAATCATTTTCCTCAAACATTAGGATTTCAGTTTTACTTTTGGTAGGTCTCTGTGTTTTCCCTTTGATGACTTCCCAAAGTTTTTCATATACTAAGATTTATTTCACTTTATTTTTCCAAGAGAAATAATTTACACCCTTTAGTAGTTGAGATTCTACTAGGAAGAATTTATTTGATGCCATTTGAATCACCCTAATATCAATTCTTATATTTTGTGGACTTCCTGATGTCTCCCTGGTAATGAGAGTATGGATACCTATTTTTTAGGTTTTGTAGAAAGCTTATATCTTCCCAACTTGATAATATTTTAAGGATATTATTATCATCAAGTTTTTTAGAATGCCTTATGACTCCCTAGAGATATGATATAGTGCTTTTGTAAAGATATAGTTCAATTTTGGTTGATTTTGTACAAATTTTGTAAAGATCAATAATCAACTTCTTAACACCTTATTACTCCTATTGAACTAAGCACTTTTAGATTTTGTAGAGGTTTTAATTTTTTATTTCTTTTGTCCCTTTAGAGAAGTTTGTGAGACAAGAATATTATAATTTTTCAACTTTAGGAAAAATCTTTAATAACCTCTTTTTATATCCCTTGGATTGTTTCTAATTTCCAATAACCTAGTTTGGAGTTGTAGCCCTTATGACTCCTAAATTTAGAAAATTAGAACACATTAATATTTGCAAACTTCAAATGAATTAATTCCAAGTAGAATTCCTTATTTCTCCTAGGTTATACTTTGAAAATATTAGACAATTTTAATATTTAATTTCCCTAAGTTTTACTTTCAAATGAAGATTGATTTCTTTCAATAATTCAACCTTATAATATAATCTTATAACTCCCTTTTTATGGAAAGCAAATTATATGGAAATTGTACCTTTATGAAACTGGTGGTAGACTGTCCTTCTTGGGCACTGTGAGTAATGGAAGATTCTTCCACTTGTTATTTGCTTCAAAACTCACTTCAATGCTTCCTTGACCCGTTTGACCAGGAGTAATGTGCTTCATCGTTTGCTCTCAGATTATTATCCAAGTTACAATTGATCCACTGTCATGTAGTTATCCAACTACTATCATGATATGACCAAGATGCTACTGAGTCACTTCAGACTCACTTGTTGTCATTGCTACCTTTCTTTGACTATACTTGACCATCCTTTTTATGAAAGTTAAATCTTGAATATTTTGACAAGTGTTACAACTATTATGTATGATCGCTCGCTCCTTTTGTAATGTACCAACTTCCTTTTATAACACTTATTTGGCACTCTGCAATGTATGAGCATTCATGTGGGTACTTGTGTGAGGCTTGTGGAGGATAACAAGTGGTACCACCTCATTAACATTCCTTGTAACTTCTGTGTGAAGGTTTAATTAGTGTTGAGAGATAGAAAGGCACTTTAGAAATATTATGCCAAGTGGTATTCAAACACTTTGCATGAAGACCTGTGCTATAATGCTTCCAAGGAGAATACAATTTCTTTCATATATCTTCTCTTAGCTCGCTTTGTTTCTTGGAAAACAAGAAACCTTATCTTTTGTAGGTGATTTGATGTGGCACTATGGAGCTTTGAATGGTGATTCTGAAAGTGATATTGGTATTTCCTTTGGTATATGATCTTCACAAATTTGAAGACTTGAATGTAGCACCTTTTATCCTTGTATACTATGCCTTCAATGTGCTATTTTATGTGCTTCTTTGTAGTGTAGATAGTCGCTTGCTATGTTGTCCATCCCATGTTGGTAGAAGTATATTTGATGCCTTCTCTTCGTAGATGAGCTCCCTTTATGTCTACATAAATGTAGCTTGATAAAAACCTTGTGTGGGCTTTGATATTGCATGTTCGTCCATCCAAGATATTGTGAGAGTGATCCGTTTGAGTGGCTCCTTTTGTTGTGGAAGAGGAGTGCAATAGTTCATCATTCCTTGGTTAGCTTACCCTGTAGATGTTGTGCCTTTTTGAGGTACCTTCAAATTTGCTCTCTTCCTACATATAATGTATTGTAGAAGTGAAATACTATGTAACCTTACATGTATATAAAAATTTCTATATTGCACCTTTTTCTTGCACTCTTTTGTAGGTTTCTAAAATTTTGTCTTTGTAGGAAATTTATGAATGCAAATATGAGGGTTTTGAGGATGTCTCTTTGGCTAGACTCCTTACCCTTTTTTCTTGGATACTTTGATAATAAATCCAAGCCTTTAATTATCTAGATAGAAGCTTCTTTGTAGCTAAAATTTTCTGCCCTTTGTAACAAGCAATTAACCTTGTAATGCTTTGGATTTGAGATTCACCAAGTCTCAATATTTGAAGCTTCTTTTTGTTTTTGATTAGTTGTATTATTCTCTAAGTTTTGGAGGATTCTAACTTGATTTGGTGGCTTCACTTGGACACTATGTGTTGCAAATTTTGTGCACTAATAGTGTCTTTAGACACTTTTATAATTTCTGATTTTGTGCCCTTCTCAAGTACACAAAAGCTAATATTTTGAGAGCAATAGAATAGTGCAAATGAATCTAATAATATTTCACTTTTAATGCACTAAAAATTTCACCTTATCACTCCAATAAACTCTCAAGAACATGCACTTAATCAAATTTACTACAACTAATCAAGAATAATCTGAAATGAACCTTCAATAATTTTTCTAAAATTTCACTACAATCAATATTGTAGGAATTAGTCTTCTTTTTATTTTTCCAAAGTAGATGATAGATAGTTGATAGAAGTAATTCAAAAATCTAATTAACTCGTAATCAATGTGTAAATTAACCTAAAAAAGAACCTTTCTTTTTGCACTTTTGAATATTGTAATCCAATTGCAACTTTATTTCAAATTCAGGTGCTTTAACAAATCTGATAAGTAATCCAATTAATGATTCTACTTGCACCAAAAGTTGCTTACCTTTTTGAAATTTTTTGTAGTTATTTTTTAGCTTTTGTAGAGGATGTAGGTCTTGGTGTCTAGGATCACCAAGTTTCTGCTTTGAGTAGGATCTTGTAGCTCTTTGTAGAGTGTTATGAACAACTCCTTCTTCACCAAATGATGATATTGAACTTTCTTTCATGAGCCTAGGATTTGGTGGCTTGTTCTCCTCTTGTGTTCTCATCCTTATACTATAGAATTGGAGAAGTAGTTTGTATCTGAAGTGGTACCTTCTTGTTGTGAGAGGTAATCTTCAAGATTTGGTGAGCTTCTTTTATCTTCAAGTCTTCTTGTCAAATTCTAACTTCAAGTAGGATCTTCTTATGGGATTTGGCATTCGTTGGCAAATTATTTTTCATGGATTTTGCACTCCTTGCCAAATTCTTCTTCATGGAATTAGCACTCCTTGCCAAATTCTTCTTCAAGGATTTGAAACTCCTTGCCAAATTTTTGTTCTCTTGGGCTTGTTATCAGATGACGATAATTATCCCAAGTCTTTCACTATCAAGGGCTTCTCCTTGGTAGTGGATTTTTTCAACGAGTCCTTCTTTAAAAATTTCTTTAGTCAGGATCTCCTAGCCTTTTTTTGGATGCTTGATGAGACATTTCCAATGCCTTTGATCTTGCAACTTCTGATAGTATTCCTTGAGACCTTCTCTTCAACCTTCTACTCCTGGAAGTGTTGGTGGTAAGATATTTTTCTGGATCTTTGATTCTACTACTTTTGGATTCGAGTAGGACTCCCCTAGTCCTTCTTCTTCTTTCTTCCAATACTGGAAGTTCTTCACTAACATATTCTCTTGATCTCTTTGATTTTTCTCCAGGTGTTGAATTGATTCTGAAGAAGATACCCTTCCTAACTTTCTTGTAGAAAGTTTCCCAACTGACTGATACTAAAATATTTAGTCTACTTCTAAATTAGATATTCTCTTTAAATTCTTCTTCAGGATCAAGGTTTTTGTGGCATTTTTCAGTATCAATGCTTCTATGGCCTTTTTCAGTATCAAGGATTATATGGCATTTTTTAGTATCAAGGCTTCTGTGGCCTTTTTTCAATACCAAGGTTTCCTTAGACTTTTTTAGTATCAAGGATTCTATGGCCTTTATATTATCAATACTTTTGTGGCTTCTACTTCAAGGCTCCTATGGCATTTTATTAAAGGCTTTTATGACCTTTTGTATCAAGGTTTCTATGGTCTGTTCTTCAACTTGTGAATTTTTTTGATTCAGTAATGGAGATATTTAGTCTCCTAACTTTCTTCTTCCATAGTATTATTCTCTTGCTCAAGGAACTAATATCTACACTATGAAGACACACTGACCTTCAAGCAACAAATTTAGAGTCTCCTAGCTTTCTATTGTAGGAGGAGTTCCAATCCTATGAGAATTATTTTTTTGCAACAAAAGAAACTTTAGGCAATAGTTAGCAAATTCCAGATATCCTGGATGATGTTCACTAGATAATTTGTCAATCCAGTGGATTGAATGCTAAGTCCTAGTCTTCATGAGTTTTTCCTATAACTCTATGGAAAGACTTTAGTCAAATGCAATCTCAATATTTTTTGGAACTGAGATTTCTTTCAGTCCTCATTTGTGACTCTCCCTAATTCTACCACCTAGATTCTTCTGAGATATTTTGATAATGGTTGATCTAGCAGTGCATCAGTTTGACAAAATACTCAAGCTCAAATATAATGATGTTTTCCATATTGACCTATACAGACTAGATATATCGTAGCTTTGATACCACTATTATTTTTTGATGTAATGAGCAATGGGAGATAACAATCACAATATGCAGAATTATATAAAAGAAAGTAAATCTGTATGATGAACAAAGTATGTTGAATAGAAAGAATATAAATGAATACAACATAGCTATGGAGGAAATGAACACTTCATTAATGAAGCTACTGAACTACATTGCACCCATAACTAATATATGGTGAAATACACAATACCGCACTACTACCTATGACTATGCTATAAGTAGCTCTATCTATCTATGTACCCCTTATCATATCTATCTGACAATGAGACATTTCTTATATAGGAAGACAAGTTCCTTGGCCAACACTCTACCTAGTTGTGCAAGGGACAACTTGCACATATATAGATTACACATTAAAAATTTTGCATTTATTACATTGCATAAAGTAACTAGATAACTTCCACCTAAAGTGATCTAATATCCTAAGTATATACCTTGGAAGATACATTTACATAACCCAAATTATGGAATAAACTCTATTTCTAACAAAGTTACCATCTGGAAGAGTTGTATGATCATATCATCTAGAAAATATTGCCATATAGAAGATCCATATAGAAAAGAGATGTCATCAAGATACAATATAGAGCTATAGTTTGGAGCTACTACCATCTAAATTTGTCATCTGGAGATACTACCATCAAGAGTTGCTATCATTTGGAGCTACCATCTAGAGCTATTATCATCTAGATCTATCACATACAATTATTGTCTAGAATTTATTTCTGTCTATAATTTCATGGTTTGAAGTTTCCTTCTAAAGCTATCATTTAGAGTTTTCACAAAGAATGTCATCTAGAGCTAGAAATTTCATCTAGAGAAGAGATGCCACCTAGAGATGATATGTTTTCTAAAGAAAAATTATCATCAAAAGTTATTTGTGCCATCACATAACTTGTCTAGAAGAACCATTTGGAGTTGCCACAAACTATTATTGTCTAAAAGAGCCATTTGGAGTTGCCATCACAAAATATTATTATTTAAGATGAATCTAATATTCTTGTTTGAATTGAACTTTGATCCTACCATCTGTTGACCAGGTCGTCTAGCAACAAGGTTGTCTAAATATGCAAAAGAGTCATTTATTTATTATGAAGTTGTCATCTAATCAATGCATTGGTCGTCTAAAAGTTAACTTCCAATGAATTATTGTTGACTAAAGACTTGTGCCATGCATTTAAAAAAACACCTATTACCTATATTTTATTGGGAAGAAAGTATTTATTTACTATGTGTAAAGAATAGACAATTTTAAAATGGACTAAAATACCACATGCTATATGAGAAGGCTATTTGAAGCCTTTAAAAGCTATTTTTTATTTTTATTATTATTAAATGCAAGTGAAAAGATGGTGATTTGGCATATTTTTATTACCCTAGAATGTTGAATGTTTGTCATGACATATCCACTTTGATAGGAGATACTTATGTCATGATGCGTTGAATTTTTTTTTGAAGAACAGCTCTCATATCCCACATTCTTCATAAGATTGGATATTTAGACCTTTATATGATAGTTTTGCAAAGGATTGATTATGCTCACGTGAAAGGATTGGTTGTGTTCACATGGAAGTAAGGTACTTGAACATTTTGATTGGTGCAAATTCTAAGGTTTTATGTGATTATCTAAAGGAGACATAATTAATTAAATTTATCTAATTTCCTATTGTAAAACATAGGCATATTTATACTCATCAAAAAGAATTTTTTGAGCCCAATGGAATTGTTTTATTGAAGAAATATGCTAAGAAAATTTTAATACCACATGTTCAAAAAAAAATTTCAAATTGAAGGGGGTCATATGGTTGACCCAATTGTAATCCAATTTGAAGACCGAATTAGATTGCATCGTCTACTGGAGGTAATTCTTCATTCGAGAGAAGTGGAGATCCTATATTTTGTGGAAAGTAGAGTGTGTTCTTATTTGCATATGCTCTTATGAATGGTTGTGTGTGTTATTATTCACAAAGTATTATACTTATGATTTTTTAAGTGTATCTCTGATCACAAAAGCTTGTAAACAGATGAGTATATCCCTATTTGCAACTGTGTAGATGGATAGATGTATTTTTCCACTTATAATGTAAAAATTGGATAATTGGGTTTGTCCCTATTCTCAATCGAGTCCAGTGTAGTTAGTCCTATTGAGATGATTAATTTATTTAGTCCTTATATACAATGATGTATATCATAGACTAATGTATGTTCTAGTCCATGATATTTTTAAACTTTTAGAGTTGTTGATTCATGCCCTTATTTGAAGTATGATGTAATAAGGTGAAGTGTTATGAATTTTTTACATATGTAATAAAGTTAGAGTAGATAATTCTAGAGTTACACCTAAATAGGCGGTTGATAGTTATCCAAAGCAACAACCTTACTTTCATTGTATACATTCACATTTTTATTAATGCAACTATATCTAAATTATTGCTAGGCTAAAATGACAAAATGGTTAGTATGAGGGGGAATTTATACCCAATTACAAGTGACCTTTAGGTTAGATAATAAAATACTACAAAAATTACCTTTACAAGGTTTACAAGGGCCTAAAGGGCTTATAGATATGATATGATACAATACAATACAAAGTTATTCATAGCCTCAAGTGAAGCTTAATAACCACATATTTTAACATCCTTCATTAATCTAAACAACAATCATGGAGAGATCCTTACTAATCATCCCCCTCAAGGGGTATTCTCCTACACCAAGTAATTACTACATGTGCACAAAATGAACCTTAAGCATGAAATTGGTTAGGATATTCATTACCTACTCTATTGATGGTACAAAAACTAGATCAAGCATCCCAAATGCATAAATTCATTGCACATAGTGCATCCAAATCCCAATGTGCTTAGTCTACTAATAAAACACTAGATTATGAACAAGCTATATGGTGCTATGATTACCACATCAAAGAGTGACTAGGTAGGAATAAAAACTTCCCACCTACTTTAAAATCATAAGAATTCATTGAAAGTGCTTCATTATCTCATTGATAGCACAATATTCAACTTCCATAGTAAACTAAAATATAGTTAAAATTGTCTAAAGTATCAAGAATAGGGAAGATAAAAAATAAAACTGTGGTGGAGCATCGTTCATCCAAATCACCATACCAATTTACATATGAAAATCCTATCAAAATCATAGAGGATCTAACTAAATATTGAAATTTTTGAGAAGGGACCTTTTAGTGTCTCTCCATAGAAATAAAGAGTTGAACATCATGAAGAAGATTATGAACACACTTGGGTGTTGTATGAGTTATGGAAGATCAAGGCACATCCTAGGACAAAGCAATATCAAAAGCCAAAACTGAAGTATCCAAATCATACTCACCACACACCTCACCATCAATACTATGGCACAAAGAACTAGTGTGTCAAGCTCAACATTCTTGAAATCCAAATTAAAGGTGTTGGAGATGGTGCTACTTGAGGAAAGGTCAAATTTATAGGCATAGGGAATTCATTGGAATATGAAGAGGAATACCCAATAGGAATCAAGCCTACAATAATCTATGAAAAATTTGCTAGAGTAATCAAAGAAACAAGAGAATCTTTAGCCAAAATATCAAGTTGAGAATTGGATGGAACCCCTACAATAACCTCATTAAAAATCACATTTCTAGTAATAAGAATCTCAAACCTCTTATGAAATAAATATGTTATGCCTTAGAAGCATATGAATACCCTATAAACATACATTTATGATTCTTTTATGTCTCCTTTCAAAGATATTTGGGTGTGTGAGTCCATATTGAGGACTTGATGATATTAAATCAAGACACAACATACTTATCGCTAAAAAATCTCAAGGATTATCATACATTGAACTACTCTAGTAGGGAGTATTTTGATGATGTATATTGTACAAGTGAGGTCTTGATCCTAAAATTTATATTGTGTCACCTTAACATGAATTATCTAATGAGTCATATCCATAATTGCCCAAATTTTCCTCTTAGCTCTCCCATTACACTATTGAGTATAATGAACATTTATTTAAAAGACAATGCCATGAAAATTTAAAAAAATCATAAAAGCATTGATCATATATTCACCTCCCTTGTCTATCTTGATATGCTTGATATTTCTTTCTAATTGATTCTCTATTACTACTTTGAATACCTTGAATTTATCAAAAGGTTCATATTTGGTCTGAATATTATATAACCATTCATATTGAGAGAGATCATCAATGAAAATAAGAAAATAGTTATTTTAAAAAATGGAATATGTTCTCCTAAGTCCACATATATCACTATCAATGAGCTTTAAGGATTGTGTAGCACACCTCACTGTCCCTTTTTATAATAGAATCTTTGTGATGCTTCCCAAAATGCATCCCTCGCATGAACTACTAAGAGGAGAAATGTGAGGAAATCTAATAGCCATATGACAATAAATCATATACCTAAATGACCCATACCTAATATGCCTAAGTTTGTGATTCGAATATCAAATCTCATCATTTTCTTGTAGCACCATGCCTACAAAATCTATTTTGAGAGGAAGAGGTAGAAGGACCAATCTCTTTTCCAATTTTTATGTCGGATCTAACTCATCACAATACTTATAGATAGTTGTCTTTAATATATAATTAATATTTTTGATTATCCATCAATTAGACCAAGAATCTACCTTTTTGTTTGTATAGGTGATGTGATAAATAGATAAAATATTAGGACCAACATAGGAAGAACTTCATCAAAAGAAGGTCAAATACTAAACTCTCCACAACCTACAACATGAAGGGAAGAATCATCTCTAATGACAACTCATTCTCCCAAATATAGTATGTTCTAATCATGTAAAATGTATTTGTTCTTGGTCATGTGCCTTGTTGCCCTTGAATTTGAAGTCCACTCATTGGAAGAGGTAAATGTTTAATATGTTGAATGAACAACTACATGAGTTTGTGATATTTCACCATCATGACTATCCTCACCCTGTGCATATAAGAGAACAACATCAGCACCCTCTTTTTGGTTGCTTCCTCAAGCTTCTTGATGAATCTGAAAAATTATGATTTGTGTTCTTTCTTCTTAAAAAACTCATAATTTGGCCTTTTGAAGGACTTATTGGTCTTCTTCTTAATTTACTTTAGCTTCTTATTAGTTTCAATCTTAATCACTTCTTTTGTATGATCCTGGTTTATGAGAATATGACCCTTATACTACTATCTTTGAGCTTGGTGGTTAAGGAGATATTTAAACATTGCATCAATAGGAGGAGACAAAATTGGGAAGTAGCTATAAAGCATCTTAAATACCATGATAACTATTTCCTATGTATCCAAAATGTATTTGAAATCAATGTTGAGAAGCTCAAAGTTTTTCTCATTGTTCGTAGTTTCTTGTTCCTCTCTTATCCCATTTGGAATGCCTCTATAAATTTGGGTATCATCTTTCAATATCTTCAATAAATTGATATACTCGTCAATGGTCTCAAAAAATCCATAGAAAATATAGCAAGCTCTACCTCCAACTTGTTGACTTGTGTGGAGTCAATCCAATCACATACCCTTGAAATTTGTCAATCAACCCCTTGAAATTCATAGTGGTGCTAATGTGGGTGTCATAGATTTGTTAACATGAGGATATTCACATTAAAAGGCTCATCCTTATTCTCCCTAAACAATTATTTTATTTTTGTCAAAATTATTTTGTAAATGCTTCTCGTTCACATACTTGAGCAAGCCCCTACTTCAAAGGAGAGCTTCAATCTTTATTATCTAAGTAGCATAGTTTAGACCATTCAATAATTGCAAATGCTAATACATAATTTTTTTGATAAAATATAAAATATTTTGTGTAATTGTAACTATAAAGAATATGACCAAAGCAAATATATCAAAACATCATGTGATTTCAAAAAAAAAAATCTCAAAATGGTTCTATATGTAGAAGTTATGGTCCTTAGAATTTTGGCATAAAAATAACAAAACATGTCTCCAAAACCTTTAAAAATGATATATTTTTTAGTATTTATAATGGATGGGAGGCCACCACATGTTGTTGTAAGAGTGGTTGAGTGGTACCAACTAGGAATTGATTAGAAAACATACCAATGAATGGAATAATGCCATTTATTGTTGTCTAAGATAATGGAATTGCCAACTAGATGTTGACTGTGTAGGACACTAGGAAGTGTGCTAGTGAATTGGACTATGCTACTTGTCATAATTTGATTTGATTTTTAATCTATGTACCAAATTGTGCCACTTATCACTTTGATCTAAAATTCATGCTTTACCAAATTTGTTATTGATTTTGTGATTGTACAATCAATGGGTTCAATAAGATGGTAGAATGTGATTTGTCAAACCCATTTTTATATCGATAATATTCTATTCTTTATAATATATTGGACGCTACCATGTTAGCACTCATTGCATCATCATACACCATGTTAGCAAGTTCCATATCATTTTCCATGTCACCTACCACATTAATAGTTGTCATGTCATCATGGGGTACAATATGAGGTGTCACATCATCATCTAACATGTCATCACCAAGTGGTATTTCAACTTAAACTACAAAATCATTATGATGTGTCATGTCATAAAATTCCATGCCATTAGATGACACATCATTATCTATATGTAAAAAGTGGATGATGTCATTAGACATCATACCATCATGTCACACCATTTTATATTTCATACCAATACGTCAAATCTATTGACATTATTTATTAGGATGCTAATATCATCATAATTTTTCAATTTTTTTTTTTGATTGGTTAAATTTAAATTAAGTGGGTTTTTATCAAGGGAACCAAAACCTGATTACAACAAGTCACCAATTTTTTTTTTTTTAAATGCCACAGGAAAGCCCAAGGATGGACTTTAGGAAAGGCTTGAGGAAAGCCTTCAAGATAGGCTAAAGGAAAGTCATCAGGATAGGCATAAGGACCACCTTCAGGAACAATGTGAGGAAATCACACTTGGAGTGGAAAAATGGTAAAAAATTCAAAAATTGAAAAGCCCACCTAGCAGGAAAGAGAAAAGGCAAAAAAATTCAACAAAGGAACAATATTGCCTAGTTACAAATTTAAACAACCCAATAGGCAGTAAAATGCAACATCCCACGTAGGGAAAACCAAAAACTGGGAAAGAGCAACATCCCACTTAGGGGAAAACTAGAATTCGAATAAAACAAGCAAGGATGCCAAAAAACAAACGAACTGTGATGAAAATGCATCCCTCTTAGGTCTGGAAAGTGGAACAACAAACTGAGAATCTTGACAAGCCATGAAATCCTCTTGCAGAGAGGAGAAAAAACTATGAAGATGCCAGTCGTAGTAGAGGAAGTAGCAGATGCAAAAAAGCTAGCCATGGAAAAGATATGGAAAAGTTACCAAGGAACCCAAAAGGAAGGAGCCATAGGAAAAACTAGCTACAGGTGTTAAGCACAGGTTTTCCCAGACCAAGAAGATGCAGCCAAAAACCCCAGACAACCTTCAACACCACCAATGAACAGCTTCAGGGAAACATATGATAAATTCCAATAGGAACACAACAATAAGTAAAATAGAGGTCCTCATGAAAGACCATGAAAAATATTGAGAGAACACCGAGCCCACATCAATTATCCCAAAGAGTAGAATCATAGTATAAATCACATGGTCCATAAAACTAAAAATATGTTGTGCAAAACTGCTCATGAAGCCACTCTCCCATAGCCACAATAGTCTACACCTAAATAACAAGTGAAATCCAACACCAAGTAGAAACCTACAAAAAAAATTGGAAAATAACTGAGAACTCCAAGGAAAAGAATCCCTGAAGCAACCCAAAAAACCCAAGGAAGATCCCAGGGAAGAACCTAAAGACACCCAGAAACCAGACACTGGAAAAAACCCTACCAAAGGGTAATAAAAGGGATAAAAAATTAAATAAGTGACCTCCCACACCCAAGGAGATCATCTGCAACACCATCCAGCCAAGGAGGAAGGGTCAAGGAAGTGCCAGGGAAATTGGGACAGGATCAGGGACCAGGGAAGGGCTGCAAGGAAGTGGAGAAGGACTTCCCAGAGGAAGTACCTTGTTTGTGGGGTTCTAAATTTATACTTCTTAGGCCGAACACCTTAAGTGATTCTCCGCTATCCCACTTGGAAACTGTAAGGTCCAAGAAAACATAGTAAAGGGCCTACCTTATTTTTCTTGTCTAACTTACCTTTGCTTATGTGCCCAAGTGTGATGATACATATCTATGTCATTTTAATACCACAAAACCTCTTGCATGCCCTCTCCTACCACAATGGGAATATTTTATAGAATATTTGTTATTTTTTAAATTTAAAATTTTAAAAATTAGAGAGAAAAAACAAAAAAGACACCTAGAGGTCAAATGGAGAAAATTGTTGAACGAGGACCCCCTAAAATTTTACAAAGAATAAAAAAATACTAATGGTTCATTCAAATCTATCATGGTTTACCCTACACAACCTGTGTCAAACATAACCAATTACGACATCCTATCATGTCAATGCAACCAAAAAATTGTTAGACCATTTTAGCAATTTTTTTAAGAAACTCGAAGGTCTTTGCCATACACAAAAGTTTACCCATGGTTTCATTAGCATCTACAATCTATCAAAAAATGTTCATATTTTTTTATGCTTTCATAGTGACCATGTATACTATCCTCTCATCTATGCTGCTATTAGACACAAAATACAAAAATAGAAAAGAAAATAGATTGTTTTGAAAAATCTATAAAAGATAAATGGGGTATTAAAAAAACCTCAAAAAAATCAATCATGAAACTAAGGTATTCATCTGGTAAAAAATTATATTAAATTAATGGATTGAATTTTAAAATAAGAATGAAGGAAATTGTTAGTGAATATTTCCCTTGGAGTAAATTTATTTAATCCAATTAGATCCTCTCAATCCAATTCCACATTGGGGTTTATTAAAAAACACTTCTATAAGCTATCAATGACTCGGAAAACTTATTCTAACTGCTCAAAACATTGTTGCCATTAGGATACATCATACAAGTTGATTTTCCAGAGAAAAAACAATCAAGTAATACATACTCACACCCACTCTGATATGATGTTACATTTTACAATAATTTTCTTAAACAAATGGAATTAATACATTATCCAAAAATGCTAAAAAGTAACACACAAAAAGCAATGCACATTATTAGAATTAGAGAAAATGAACAATAATATTTTAATCATAGAAATGAATTATAGTTTTTTTATTATTTCCATCAATATTCCACCATTATAAACTTGCATACATCATACATATTTGTACATCAATGTGTCTCTTTATTTCAAGAGACTATTTGGTGTTTCACCTTCAACTCCATCTTTTCACCTTCCCATTCTTCTCATGGAAATATGACTATACAACCTCATATGAGGTGAAATCATCAATCATACCCTAATTATTACAACACATAAAATAACGTAATTACGGCTAATATCCCCCTTATTACATTATCTGGTATAAATATTATTACTCCCTTATGATTCTAGGGGTGGTACGCTAGAATATTGCTCTAGCTTTAGCTTTGGTTCTAGCTTTTTGGCAATGGATCTAGCTCTACTAGCTTTATTTGTAGATCCACATGCTTCTTTGGTCTATCACTAGGTCTACCTCTAGGTCATTACCTCTAGGTCTTTACCTTTGGGTCATCATTGCCTCTCAGTCACCTCTAGGTCCTTGGCTTTGGGTCACCTTTGGATCAACCCGTAGATTTGCATTTAAGTCATCATTGTTGAGTGATAATTTTATCCTATTACAAAATCATACTCACAGTCAAGATTATGTTAGAAAACCCTCTCTTGCAAAGAAATTTCAAACTTCTCCAAGGTTCTTATGTGATTTATGTGTGTTTGAATGTCTATGAAAATGTGTCAAATAAGTGCTAAAATACCTTAGAGGTGTAAGTAATTGTTAACAAGGGGCTTATGTTGGAATTACTTTGATTTTGCCATGCTCTTTATTGTTCATTTAAAATAAAATAAAATGTGATGTGATTGGCCCTCATATGACCATCCTAGAATGATGATTTAATTCATTTTATCTTGAAGTGTTTTAGGTAGATTTTATCTTCTTTTGTTAAGCATATTTTAACAAATTTTATCTTTCTTTGTTAAAATTTGCTTTGAGCATGAAATAAAGGACTAAAATCTATCTTTGAAATGTGAATCTTGAATGATAATTGGATTCATTTTATCTTGCTTTGTGAATGGATTCTATATTGCTTTGTTAAGCTTTGTTTGAGTATAAAAGAAAAATAACTAAAATCTAACTTTGCAATGTAGTAACTTTAGAATAGCACCTTAATTATTCATTTTAATGAAATTGGAAGTTATTAAGATTTCCATTTTTCACTTGAAATGAAATTAATTTGCTTGTCTTTAATAGTGCAAAGTTTGAATTTGATATTCCCTTTTAAAAGTGAATTTGTGCAGAACTTAAATTTGCAGATTTTATTTTAAAAAAGAAGTGAACTTTGTTAAGCTTATTTGGAAATGATATAACTTGTGGAGTGCAAAAACTATTTTGGAACCTTAAAATAAAATGCCTTAAAATGAGTCCAAATAATTTAATAAGTTAGCCTTGAGCAACAAAATTATTTGGATGTTTTAATTACTTCAAAACCCCCATTAATGATTTTTTTGTGTAAAACAATATAACCTTTTAGGGCTTTGAGTGTTTGATGGAATTTTAAAGAAAATAAAATGAAAGATAAAAAATGACAAAAGCTAGGATTAGAGAAAAAATAAAAATATAAAATAAATATTAAAACAAGGTGCAAAAAAATGACCAAAGAGAGCTACTGTAAACTAATTCTCCTATTCTGCAAAAAATGAAGATTATGAACAGTAAACAAAACTAGGTTAGACCTGCATCCACACAATTTAAATTTGATTAAGTGCAAGAGTATGAGGAATAAAAGCATGCATTAAAAAAATTAAATGATGCTACCATATCCATGCATAAAACACCATTAAATAACTTCAATACATGCATGAGAAAGATGTGCAATGAAAAATTTATATTCAGAACCTTCTTTTTGTTGCATACAAGGTGGAAAAATCAGTTGCAATAGCTTAAGAGCCTTCCAATCCTCCTTCATGCTTTCCTATTTCAAAAAAATTCCAACCCTCGAAACTGCGTTTGCATGGGTTTTTTAATTTTTGAAGAAACCCATGCATGGATATATATTGAAAAACTAGATTCCTCTACTCCCTCGAAGAAGTGTTGCCACATGAAATCTAAAGGAATTTGATGTCACACAAGACAAAGAAAGGTGACCTTTGGTTTACCTGTGTATATCTGGAGGTAATTATCGTAATTCAGATTTGACTGTGGCTTGAATTGTGCATCCAGCTTAAATATTATCAAGATAAAAGAATCAACTATTAAAGACAACCCACCCTTCAGTGGCCATTTATTACTATGATGTTGCATCCTGACCGCTCTCTTCTTCATCGTCCACTCTTATGTGTGGATGATACACTATAGTTGCTCATTTCCCTAGAGAACGAATTGAGAGATATCGACTAATCCCTCTTACTATGAACACGTCTTGATGTCATGGCATAATAACGTGTAAGGGCCTAGCTTTAATCCCATATTTGTGTTAGGGTAGCACAACATGTGATTTATTAACGAAGACACACACTATTCAAAGTGATTTAGCTAGCACTTGAGGCATCTTGGTATTCACCTCAAAGTTCATGAATTGAACAGTGTCTTTGATCGCATTGACCACACTCTGGCACTGCATCCACAGGTATGGCTTGGTTCCTTCCTTCTACCTCAAAAATCATGATACCACCAAGCGGGGTCGGGTTCCACCTTGAAAATTAGGCTCACCACTTTTACCACCTGCCATAACATAGAGTAGCGTAAATTAAATTCTTCAAGGCAATAAAGACAAAACTAATTTAAGCCAAAACTAAATTAATAAAAACAAAACTTAAAACTAAATTAACCTTTTCCTTTTATTATACATATATATTTATTTTATTTTATTTTTTATTTCCTTTTAAAATTTGAATCAATCAAATTTTAAATGTTTGAATTATTGCATTAAAAGGAAACAAGAAGAACACATCAAAACCAATAATTAAACTCAAACAATGATCCTAACCAAAACATAGAAATTAACATTTGAAAAGAAATTAAAAGTAAACATTTAACCAACATCCCAACCTTGGAATCTACATTGCAAACTCATGGGTAGGGACCTATCAAAATTATCACTCAAATAAAACCAAAATTCTGAAAACCTCAAAATTTAAGGTGGGTCTCCAAATTTGGAGCATGTTGTGCGACAGTCACAACAAATGGCGACTCTGCTGGAAAATGCTCTTAAGCATTTAAGATGAAGAACCCAATATGAAACCAAGAAAACCGAAGATTAGCGAAATATATGCCATCTAGAAACATCCAAAGAATATGGGGGTTAGATAGCTTCAAATGAACACATATGAACTATTTACCTCTGCTTGGTGTGTGAATTGTGATTCATTTTGTATTATTGAAACAATTCAGATTTCATATTTTATTTTGCATTTAGGCTATAGAATATCACTCATTAAACATGTGCCTCTACATTGCTCCACTTCCAACCTGGCATCTATATCCCTAGTGGAGATGACCTTGATCTCTTCTAGACCTTGCTCTACTACCATCCAAGAAGTCATAGCTCTAGTGGATATGACCTTAATCTCTTCTAGACCTTGCTCTACTACTATTTAGGCATCTATAGCCTCGGTAGAGATTATCTGAATCACCCATGCATTAGGTTAATTTGGATTTACTTATTTTCTTTTATTTTATTTAGACATTGCTCCACTACCATTCAGGCATATATAGCCCTAATGGAGATGACCTAAACCTTTTGATTGATTTACCTTTTCTTTCCTTCCTTTTTTTTGACTAAGCATTGTATTGCTTTGCAACATTTACCTGCCACCTGGGTTAGAGACCACTTAAGATTAAATATGGAGTGTATTAGATTTTCGCCTTAATTTGCAAACCAAAATGACTTTATCCTTCAATATTTTGAGGAATACCCTTTAATATGTGAGTTACATGTGGAGCTTTAGTGAAATGTTTCATTGTTCCACATTCCACCATGTTAGTCCAAAATATAAGAATTATTACTAAACAATTCCATTCTCATTTTCCTCAATTCCACCTGATTTCAAACTAGGCCATCCATCCTACATGACAAAGGACCAATTATCAACAAAGGAACCAAGAGTTAGTATCTATCACAAAACACAACCTCAATCAGAGGGACAAACCTAAAAGTGCAAAAATGAAAAGCAACAATTGAAACTAAAACCTCAACCTCATGAAATATTCCAAGAAAGCAAAAAAACTTTCAAACAAGTGATTATGTACAAAATTCCACACATAGAAACAACTAAAAGCAAAAATATGAAAACCCAAAAGCTATATAGAGTAATATACATGCATGATACAAATGATACAAGAACTTGGTTGCTTCATGGGTGAAAGTAGTGTTTGAGAAACTACCCATTAACAGGTAAATGAATATCATCCCCACTCAAGATTTTTAGTCAAAAAATGTTTTCACCTAGAATTTCAAAAATCTAGCAAGGACCAAGCCAGACATAGTCAAATTTATCATGTTCACCTTTCTTCTCATGTGCCTTATCCCAAAGCAAAACCAAATCATAAACCCTAAAATATTTAATTTTAGCCAATTTATCAAACCATATTTTAACAATGTCTTGATGTTTACTAAAGTGAAGCAAGGAATCCTCTCATTTTTCATCTAGATGCATAAGGTGAGTGAGATGAGATTCAATTTTATAATCCATTTCGAGATATTCTTTCATGAATTGTAAAGTTTTCAATTTAATATTAGCAAGAAAAATTGGATCTTGGCCATACACTAAATGATAAGGTCATGTTCCTATAGATTCCTTAATTCTTATTCTATCCACCCACAATGTAAACTTCAATTTATTAACAAGTTTTTATTGGATGATTCAGCTAAGCCATTACCTTGCAGATAATAATTAGAAGAATGTTTGATGCTCACCTTGTTATCGTATGCCCATTCTATAAAAATAAGAGAGGTAAAAGTAGGACCATTATCACAAAAAATTGAATAGGGCATTCCAAACCTTGTGATAATGTGCTCTTCAAAAAATTGAATTACAACCTCAATAGTACAATTTTTGGTGGGGATAGTTTTCATCCATCTAGTACAATAATCAAATGCAATAAGGAAGAAATTATGAGAAGTAGAATAATTAGGGTTTATGACCCCTAAAAAATCTAAGCCCCATTGAGCAAAAGATCTCATCTCAACTACAAGTTGTAATGGCATAGGTGCTTGTCTTTCTCTATTGGAAGCAATATAACAGACATGGCAATAATACACATGGGAATGGGTATATTTGAATATGTGTGGTCAATAGTAACCAGATATCAAGATCTGATGTGCCATGGCATTTGTAGAACCATGCCTCATCCCATACTTACCATGAAACTCATGTAAGATGTGAGTGGATTCTTCCTTATTCAAGCAACGAAGAAATATTCCTTTGTGATTCTTCTTGTATAATACACCAGTGTTAATCATAAAATACATATATTTTAAATGAATAGCTCTCATTTGCATGGAATTAAAATGTGAAGGACACTTACCATTCAAAAGGAAATAAAAAATATCAATATACCATTCATCTTGCGTGACATCCTCTACATTATATTGTTGACAATAAATATAAGGGTCAATCTCCACAAGTGTTTTTGTCAAGCCTTGTCCTCAAACTAGCTTCATTGGATGGATCTCAAGATCAAATTCTTGTAAGGTAGACATTCACTTTCCTTGTTTTTCACCTAGTTCATTCTACATTAACATGGTTTTTGCAGCATGGTCAGGTACAATGGAAAAAACTCTACTATGCAAAATGTAATGCGTAATATTTTATACCGTTTTAAATAAGGAATACACTTGTTAATCCAAAATGGTATATCTTAACTAAGAATATTTCAAAGGTGAACTCATAAAAGCAATAGGCTTTTCAAAATTATCTTGACTTTTTTGAGTTAGCACACTAGCAAATGAATTATCAGATGCAAAAGTAGAGATAAAGAATGGTTTCTTGTAATTAGGACTTACCAAAACAGATGCATTAGAAATGGTATCACTAACAATTTGAAAAGTAGTCCTAGTTTCACATGTCAAGCTAATATTAAAATCCTTTTTTAACATGTCATTCAATGGTTTAACAATTTTAGCAAATCCAGAAATGAATTTCCTAAAAAAAAAAAATTTCCCAAAGAATGATCTAAGCTCTTTCTTACTACCTGGGAAAGGAATATTTTGAATTACCTCTATTCTTGTGGGGTCTATATAAATACTATATTTTGATATTACGTGTCCTAACAATTTTCCCTCATTACCCCAAAGATGCATTTTTTGGATTAAGTGAAATTCCATGTTCCCTACACCTTTGAAGCACTTTTCTCAAGTCATTAATATGATCTGCTCGATTCTTTGAGAAAAAAGAGATATCATCTATATAAATGACTATGCATTTACCAATGAGGTCTCTAAAAGCATAGTCCATGGCACGCTGAAATGTAGCCCTTGCATTAATCAAACCAAAAGGTATTCTCTTGTAAGCAAATATTCCCCATTTTGTAGTAAATGTAGTCTTCATTATATCTCTTGAGTCAATAAGCATCTGATTGTATCCTGAATATCTGTCAAGAAAAGATATCATTTCAGATCCATTGACCATTTGTAAAATATTATCGATAGAAGAAAGAGGGTAATTATCTTTTTGTGATGCTTTATTAAGGTTCCTAACATCAATACATAACCGAATCTCTCAAGTTTTCTTTCTAATAGGAACTATGTTTGCAATCCATGTGGAATGTTGGATAGGAAATATAATCTTTGCATCTAATAGATTTTTAACTTCCTTCTGTAATTCTGAATAGTCAAACTATTTAAAAGGATATATCCTCCAAAGTTTGGAAAAATAAAATGGAACAAGAAAAGAAGCATAGTAAGTTGAGAGTTTCACTCCCATGTCATAATTGAATTCTTAGTTAGAGCAGGTAGTAAGGGGGCATTGTCAAGTGTCTTATAATTTAGCCCTGAGGAGACTTTACCATTGATGTCAAAGGGGGAGAATTTTAGTAAGGGGAGGCCATTTGGAATTTTATTAAGAGGAAGCAGCTTGTTAGGGGGAGCATTTTGTGATCCTGTTGCAAGTAGAGGATAGTTTCTTTGCAAGGTTGCCATCAATGACAAAGAGAGAGATTGTTAGAATTATTGAGTTTTCATTGATGTCAAAGGCTGACTTGGTTACTAGCAAATGGTGGGTGAATGGCAAATTGGTTAAATTAATTAAGAAGAGTTTACTTTATTTAAAATATTTAAATATTATAAAGTAAGGTTTAAAATTTATTATAAAGTAATAAAGTGGGCCGACCTTTTGGGTGCCACATGAAAGGCTATATAAATAAAAGGTTGACATTCATTTAAAAAGTGATATGGATCAATGTTTTAAAAGGAATATGAGCACTCGAATATAAAAAGGAGTCTAAAAAAATGTTGGTGAAGGAACGCAAAGGAGGCTAGATCTATACCAAGTGGCGTTGTGGAGAAATTTGAACATGGGAAAACATCCAGGAGATGTATGGATGAACAATGAAGGAGTTGTTTTTAGCGGCGTAGCAACGATCTGAAGGAGGCTAGATCTATACCAAGCGATGCTATGGAGAAATTTGAACGATAAGATCCTTAGGTGCTGATCTTGGAGATCCTCAAACTTACAATATAGTAACATTCATTCTTCCCTTTTCTTGAGTTTGCTTTCTTCAACTTACTAATGCACTTGAATATTAAACTTGCAATATAGTAATGAATGTTACTCACCTTGTAAATATTGATTTTTATTAGCAAGTGGTATGAAGTGAATGCTTTTGTGAGGGCTACTTTCCTTCTCTTCTTTCACTACCTTGTTCACCTTTTTTCTTCTTGTAGATGGCTAATTTGTCCTTCCTTTTTAATTGAATGCTTGGATGAATAAGTGCACTAACCTTCTTACTCTATCCTTTGATACTATGTACATTATGTGTGACATCTTGAATCACTTCAAATTTGTCCTTCCTTTTGTATGTGGCCTCCAAATCTACCTCCAAAGAAATCTACCTCCCCAAAAAAATTAATTATTAATGGTTGTACCAAGAATTATCGAGCAAAAATTTAGCAGAGCACTGAGGGGATTTGACCCTTGGACCTTTAGCATCATAGCGCCTTAATGTAGGCATGTAACCGATTGGGATAACCCAATGGTTGAAACTAAAGGGCTAAAGAAAATATTTGAAACTTTTGTTGTGCTACTTCAAAATGCGATTGCACAAAAAAAAATTAGCAAGCCATCGAGGGGATTCGAACCTTGGACCTTCAACACTACAACATCCTAACGCAGGCTTGTAACCAATTGGGCTAACCTGATGGTTAATACTAAAGTGCAAAATAATATATTTGAAATTTCCTCCACTCTAAGCAGCACTAAAATTGTTTGCTATGCCTACCATGAATCTTTGAGCAATATTCGAGCCTTGTAGCTACAAATACTTTTTGCCTACGGCTTGCATTGAAACTTACAAATTTATTTAACCATTTAAACTTACAAGGTGATTCAAATCAACTTCCAAGTACTTGCTTGTCTGAAATAGATCACTCCGTTGCTGCAATAATTTACCAGAGTCCTTGTGCTATTTCCATTAATGGTTCTTTCTCATTGATGTTTTATGGTTTCCTTGCTGACATTGAGTGCCACATCAGTCATCCACTAGAGAATATAGATTTTAACTATTCTTGAATATAGTGCCAGTCTCCTTTCTTTGAGGATCTCTAATATCAGTACCTAAGTGTCTTATCTTTTGAATTTCTCCATAGCGTCGCTTGGTATAGATCTAGCCTCCTTCGGATCGCTGCTACACTACCAAAAATAACTCCTTTATGTTTCGTGCATACGTCTCCTAGATGTTTTCCCATACTCAAATTTCTACACAGTGCCACTTGGTATAGATCTAGCCTCCTTCGCGTTCCTTCGCCAACATTGTTATGCGACTCCTTTTTATATTCGAGTGCTCTTCCTTTTAAAACATTGATCCAGCTCATTTTTTAAATGAATTTAAACCTTTTATTTATATAGCTTTTCATGTGGCACCCAAAAGGTCAGCCCACTTTATTACTTTATAATAAATTTTAAACCTTACTTTATAATATTTAATTTAAATATTTAAATATTTTAATTTAAATATTTAAATATTTTAATATTTTAATTTAAGTATTTAAATCAAGTAAACCCTTCTTAATTAATTTAACCAATCAGTCATTCGCCCACCATTTTCTAGTAACCAAGTCGACCTTTGACATTAATGACAACTCAATAATTCTAACAATTCTTGACATCAATACATAACCGTATCTCTCAAGTTTTCTTTCTAACAAGAACTATATTTGCAACCCATATGGAATTTCAAATAGGAATATAATCTTTGCATCTAATAGCTTTTTAACTTCCTTATCTATGAGAGGTTCCAACAATGGGTAATTGGATGTTGTTTCTGCCTAAGTGGTTTCAAAGGAATGGTATGCATGATAATGTTTTGATTGTAAGTCTTTAAGTCATCATAATTCCATGCAATACAATCCATGTAATCTTTGAGTGTGTGTATTATTCCTTCTTTTTCATGATGTGTGCATGCTTTCCCAATAAGTACATTATGTGAATATTTGTTATTTCCAATATTAACTACATCATATGCATCATTTGAAGGTGAGATTTTATCGCACCTTTTGCTTTGGTAGTCAATATCAAATATTTTTTCAAGTGAGACAATACCTTTTGGGATAGCATTAGTTCTTTTCATTACCTCATCTTCTTCACCTTCATCTTTCTATAACCATTGGTCCTCCTCAATCACCTGATCTTCAAAGATACCTGAGTTAGTTACAAAATCGAAGATGTTTATGTCACTTTAAAATACCTATAATTGTTTAACATTATCAGGTATAGGACAAGGAACCAATTCTATTGAAAACTTTTTGAATTTTCTTTTAACGATGGGATTTAACGTACCTGCTGCAACTACCACAGAATATGGAACACGGTTACTCTATAGAAATTAGAAAAATGTTAAAGGCTTCAAATTCATCTATTAAATCTCTAAATCTAGTTCTATAGTGGATTAGCCTTTCGTCATGACATGTGTATTGCCATTTTACTTGCCTAAAAACTATTTTTGAATCCCCTAAAACTTTTATATATTTAATGTTCTTATTTAGAGCTAGTCATAATCTAAAAATTAATGCTTCATACTCTATTGCATTGCAAGTACATGGGAATTGTAATCTAAATGCAGTGAGGGAAGACCTATTTTTAAGGCTAATGAGTTCAACCCTAGATCCACTACCCTTTTTGGATTTAGATCCATCAAATTTAAGTATCCAAACAAGATGATCATCATTAAATGGGTCACAAGATAGAATTTCAACATTAGATTCATTTGTAACTAACTTGGTATCTAATGTGTAAACACCCAAATCAGACTCATTATAAAGGGTTTTATTTATTCTATTATACTTCGTGATCAACTCTTTGAGCCTAGGATCTCTTTCGATTCAAATTTTATTGGCTACCCCTTTCTAAGGTAACCACATGTGTAAACAATCCATGGCCATATATCCATTCAATTTTCTACTCCAATCCCTAGCCAATAACATACCATATTTGTCAAGAATATCAACATGAATATCAATGTATTGTTGAATTCTAGGTTTCAATGAAATTTGAATATGGATGTTATGAAGCATGCCTAACACATTCACCTTGGATCTATCTAATTGTATCACCATTATATTTTAAGTATTGGGTTTCAAACCCAAAATATGACAAGTAACATAATACATTAAATTACTTGACGTGCCTGAATCTACTAGAAAGTTGTGTAAATTCTTTCCAGTGCTTTTTATTGTTAGAAGCGAGGAACCTGTCCTTTATCCCTTCGTAAGGAAAAATATGACTCTGTAGTTTTCCTAGCATCAATTTTTCTTGATCCACCCAAAGCCTTAATCAAAGAATATTTTTGATTCATCAGTTGTGCCACTTCAAACAAAGTGATATTTGCTTTTGTTTTCTTTAAATCATAAACAATGTCATAAGCAATTTTATCAAAACTTTGCACCTTTTGAGGTGGTTTGGGTGACTCAATCTAAGATGAAGATAGAGGGTTGTTGTTTGCCTTAGTATTTGGGGGAAGGATGGAGTTATTTGGAGGAGTAGAAGTATTTGGAGCTTTAGTTTTACTCCTCAATTGATAGTTATGGTTTCCCTTTTGAAACTGCCTAAAGGCCTAAACTTCTTCTTCTATGGGATCATCATCTTCCTCTTCTTCCTCACTTTGTGGATCAAAATTTTTACAACTAAAGCAACTCCCTTACCTTTGCTTGAACTATCTTGATGAGAAAATTCCTCATTAGGTACTAATTCCAAATCATCCATCTCTTGTTGAAATATATCTATGGTATTCTGAAGCTCTGGGTATTCATTTTTGTTGTGCTCTTTAGTGGAATGCATCCTACACTAGTTGTTCATGGTCAATTTGAAAGATTAACAATTGAATGAGGTTGACTAGAACTAGTAGATGCATTATTCTGATTAGCAACCGGACTAGGTACACCCCCATTGTTTGGTCTTGTGTTCCACTATTTTCTCTGAAAACTATAGTTTCTATTTTTCTGTGGGTTTTATGGGGCGTATTTTTGTAACTGAACCATATCACTACGTAGCTTCTAAACAAACCTACTTAGGTTTTTCACCTCTAAATCAAGCTCATGAGGTTGAAAAATAATAGTGGTAGGATTAGTTGGGTTTCCAAAACCTGGGATATTTTTATTTGGTACCATGTTTTGATTTTGAATATTTTGATCTTGCAAGGTGCCTTGAGTTTGACAATTTGGGTTTTGAAATGGATTCAAACTCTGTATGGGTGTTGGGTTCAAGCATGTAGGCTAGGCTTGAGCATTAGTTTCCATGACTTCATGAATGGCCAATTGATTATCTTATAGTAATGGAGTGTTTGGATGGACGAATGTAGTCAGATAAGCGATAATGGGAGGATAAGAAGGAATGGTAGGGTAAAACTGATTTTAGGGCAAGGTGTTCAAAATTAGATTCTGTTGTGATAATACCTAGTTTATCATTGATATTTGATTGTATGCTCTAGGTTTTCCTATAATAGGTAATTGTCCTATCTCATAGCCCTGTGGCATCAACTACTGCTCAATAGTCATGGCCTCCGTGTATGCTAAGGCAAGTGTAGTGACCAAAGGATTTATCCTAGAAAACATAGATGTCAAGGGATCTAATACCCCAAAGTATATCTAAAGAGCAACATCAACATCTACAACAAAGGGACCGGTCAATATCACATAAAGCTTTTGGAATCTGGCATTAAAAATTCTTATTGGTTCACTGGGTGCCCTCTTGCAAGTTACGAATTGATGATAAATTATGGAAGTATCTAAGGGTTACCTAAATTGGTTTACAAAAGTGGTTTCTAACTAAGCCTAGGAATTAATAGAGTCAACAGATAGACTAATTTACCATTCATACACCAGGTCATCTAGGTTCAAAGAAAACAATCTACAAGATACATCTTCATGTTTGACTTACAATCTAACTAAGGTGTCCTTATAGGCTCGAATGTGTTCCTTTGTTAGTCTTGTGCCATCGTGCTTGTATTTGGAAAAAACTTTCTCTATGTTATTTGGTAGGTCATGAGCAACTCTAGCAATGTTTAAAGGATTGTTGTGCATCCCATACCAAGCAACATTTGTAGCCATTGGATTTGGTTGTGGGGCAACTAAAGGAACAATAGGAAGAATAGATGGTTCAACTAAACCCCACTAGGTGGAATAACAATTGCTTCACTCTTGGATATTCTGTGTCTCTAAGTAGGAGATAGGATTTGGAAATTGGTATCTTCTATAGCCTTAGATATAGTAAAAATACCCTCAGGTTCCATCTTAACAATGAAAACAACAAATGTTTATTAACAATGCATCAATTAAACCATAACAACAAGATATATTCTTAATTTGTACAAGGTTAGTATCTATGCATCATCAATTAAAGCAATCACCTCTCAAAAAAACCTCGTTAGTCCAAACTAATATCTTTGAAATAGCCTTTCAAGTAACAATGAATAATTTATCATTTAAAATGAAATGACCAATTCAAGCCCTCCTTCTAGCACCAATTATGTTGAGTGATAATTTTACCCTATTGCAAAATCATACTCACAGTCAGGATTTTGTTAGAAAACCCTCTCTTGCAAAGAAATTTCAAACTTCTCCAAGGTTCTTATGTGCTTTATGTGTGTTTGAATGTCTGTGAAATTGTGTCAAATAAGTGTTGAAATACCTTAGAGGTGCAAGTAACTATTAACAAGGGGCCTGTGTTGGTATTACTTTGATTTTACCATGCTCTTTATTGTTCATGAAACTTAAAATAAAATAAAATGTGATGTGATTGGCCCTCATATGACCATCATAGAATGATGATTTAATTCCTTTTATCTTGAAGTGTTTTAGGTAGATTTTATCTTCTTTTGTTAAGCAAATTTTAACAAAAAATTTCTTTGTTAAACTTTGCTTTGAGCATAAAATAAAAGACTAAAATCTATCTTTGAAATGTGAATCTTGAATGATGATTGGATTCATTTTATCTTGCTTTGTGAATGGATTTTATCTTGCTTTGTTAAGCTCTGTTTGAGCATAAAATAAAAATAACTAAAATCTAACTTTGCAATGTAGTAGCTTTAGAATAGCACCTTAATGATTCATTTTAATGAAATTTTGAAAGTTGTTAAGATTTCCATTTTTCACTTGAAATGAAATTAATTTGCTTGTCTTTAATAGTGCAAAGTTTGAACTTGATATTTCCTTTTAAAAGTGAATTTGTGTTATGGATTTTCTTTTAAAAAAAAGTGAACTTTGTTAAGCTTATTTGAAAATGATATAACTTGTGGAGTGCAAAAACTTGTTTTGGAACCTTAAAATAAAATGCCTTAAAATGAGTCCAAATAATTTAATAAGTTAGCCTTGAGCAACAAAATTATTTGGATGTTTTAATTACTTTAAAACCCCCATTTTTTGTGTAAAACAATATAACCTTTTAGGGCTTTGAGTGCTTGATGGAATTTTAAATAAAATAAAATGAAATATAAAAATGATAAAATATAGGTTTAGAGAAAAAATGACAAAATCTAGGGTTAGAGAAAAAATAAAAATCTGAAATAAATATTAAAACAAGGTGCAAATAAATGACCAAAGAGAGCTATTGTAAACTAATTCTCCTATTATGTAGAAAATGAAGATTATGAACAATAAACAAAACTAGGTTAGACCTATGTCCACATAATCTAAATTCAATTAAGTTCAAGAGTCTGAGGAATAAAAGCATGCATTAAAAAAAATTAAATGATGCTACCATATCCATGCATAAAACACCATTAAATAACTTCAATACATGCATGAGAAAGATGTGCAATGAAAACTTTATATTCAAAACCTTCTTTTTGTTGCATACAAGGTGGAAAAATCAGTTGCAATAGCTTAAGAGCCTTCCAATCCTCCTTCACGCTTCCTTGTTTCAAAAAATTCTAGCCTTGAAAACTACGTTTGCATGGGTTTTTAAATTTTTTTAAGAAACCCTTTGTTTCACCTTTTCTTCAATGGAGAATCCTTTCATTTTACTTGACTTCGTAATGTTTCCCTCTATATATTTGTTCGTCTTCATCTCTTTGGCCTTATGTGCTTTGTAACACTCATTTCTTCTGTTTAGAACCATTGCATTTTCATTCACTTGAAACTCCTTCACTTTCATTAATGTTTTTTGATATTACAATTAAGTGATGCCCCTTTAACCATTCTAAAACACAACAAAATGTGTCCCGCCACCTAGCGTAGCATCTCAAACAATGAACGTTGCCTTTCCTCTCTTTTTGTAATGCCTTAGGTAACATTTTATTATTGCCCTCAAACATGTGTTGCTTGGAATGAATAGCATCACTAGCATATATCTACCTAATGGCAGTTTCCCCCTTTTCAACAACTAATCTATCATGTTCGAAATTGTTGTCAACATGGGTCCTTCATAGTCATGGTGATAGTACCACTCCACTTAATTCCTTTGTAATGATCCCTCCTCGGGCACGCTATCCATACTGAAGTCAACTTCTATTGCCATAATCTCAACATGCTTTCTTACAAGGGTAACCCACTAATATCCTTTCTGCCACTTGTTCTTTGGGATTACTAGAGCCATTTTTAAATCATACCACTCCCATTTAGGATCTAAGAAGTTATCCACAAAACTCTTTGGAGACGGCATTACATAATTATATACATAGCTAAAGTTGTAGAGAGGCATACAATTGTTCGACAGTATATATAAATATCTGGTTAACTAGATCTGCAAGTGTTGTCCTCAAGATAAAACGCTCTGTTTATATCATATCAGATTATCCCCAACATGTATATTATCACTAATTTGTCATCCATGGAAAAATGTACATGTTGTTGTGATCTAATTGTAAACAAACCCCGACCGTGCATGGATATATATTGAAAAAATAGGTTCCTTTGCTCCCTCGAAGAAGTGCTACCATGCAAAATATATAGGAAGTCAATGTCGTGCAAGACAAATAAAGGTGACCTCTGATTTACCAGAGTATATTTGAGGAAATTCTCATAATTTAGATTTGACTGTGGCCTAAATTGTGCATGCAGCTTAAAAATTATCAAGATAAAATCATCGATTATTAAAGTCAGTCCACCCTTCAGTGGCCATAGATTACTATGATGTTGTAGCCCAACCATCCTCTTCTTCATTGTCCACTCTCCTATGTGTGGATGATACGCCATAGTTTCTCATTTCTTTAGAGAATTAATTGAGAGATATCGACTAATCCCTCTTACTATGAACACGTCCTGACATCATGCATAATAGCATGCAAGGGACTAGATTTAATACCACATTTGTGCCAGGGTAGCACAACGTGCAATTTATTAATGAAGACATGTGCTATCCAAAGTGATTCAGCTATCCCTTGGGGCATCTTGGTATTTACCTTGAATTTCATGTATTGAACAGTGTCGTAGACCACGCTCTAGAACTACATTCACAGGTCCGTCCTGGTTCCTTCATTTAGCCTCAAAAATCATGATACCACCTGGCGGGGTCAGGGTTCCACCTTGTAAATTGGACTCACCACTTTTACCACCTACCATAACACAGATTTGTGTAAATTAAATTCTTCAAGGTAATAAAGACAAAACTAATTTAAGCCATAACTAAATTAATAAAAACAAAACTTAAAACTAAATTAACCTTTTCCTTTTATTAGATATATATATATATATATATATTTCCTTTTAAAATTTAAATCAATCAATTTTAAATGTTTGAATTATTACATTAAAAGGAAACAAGAAGAAAACATCAAAACCAACATTTAAACTCGAAAAATGATCCTAACCAAAACATTGAAACTAACATTTGAAAAGAAAATAAAAGTAAACATTTAACCAACATCCCAACCTTGGAATCTACATTGCAAACTCATGAGTAGGGACCTATCAAAATTATCACTCAAATAAAACCAAAATCCCAAAAACCTCAAAATTTAAGGTGGGTCCCCAAATTTTGGGCATGTTGTGTGATAGTCAGAAATTGTACCACTCTATTCCATTTTTATAATTTTTTCTGAACTAATACCTTTGGTATGCTTTTCAAAAAATCCAATTTCTTCATCACCATTATGATCCCTATCATGATTTCTAGAAACATTCAAATACCGAACTTAATCATCACAATGACCTTAAACACGGTTTGAACTATCTCTATCACTTTTAATTCTAACAATATGGTCTTTGTCATGGCTAATACAACCATCTTCTACACAATATTTTTCCTCATAAACAATATTCAAATCACTTATATCACAACCTATATCTTCCCTTTGAACAAGATCACATGTATCATGAAAACCATCTACCATTATGGGCCTTAAATCACTAGTATCACAACTAAAATTTATCCTTTGAAGATCATGGGTGTCACAACAAACATATTTCATCATGGGATTATCCTTTAAATTTTTAATTATTTATATTTGCTTTCTATAGTTCACCTCAAGGATGTCAAGGATGAATAGTGTCATGCATATTTCTCATTGCACCAATAGAAATTGTCACACCATTTTCAAACTGTCCTTCACCACCTTTTCTGAGTATTGACTATAAACAAGTCCTAAGTTTTGAAAATTCTCCACATTAACTATTTTTGGATGACACACACTTTTGAATTTCACCTTATTTCTTAGCTTGCTTACTATCTCCTTTATTGATTAGTTTTAACACTTCCTTTTTTTTTTTTTTTTTAAATAAAGGGGTAAAAATTTATTGATAAAAAGTTTGGATTACAAAGTACAGCTGAGCCCCCACCCAGGACTCAAATAAGCAACAAGACAGGCTAAATCACCAGACAAGGTCAACTCCCAAAGAAAACCAAAAAAAAAACAAACCACATTAAGTCTGAACATCCTTATGGATCAACTCCCATAGGTGTTGAGAATCCCCAGACGGGAGACTCTCCCAGTTATCAATACTCTGTCTTGAATAAAAACCACATCCGGAGAATGAACACGAATCAAATCACGAACAACTTTTTGTTTGGGGATGTTGTTCAACCCCCTTACATTCCATGAAAGTATAATTATTTTTGGGGGTTATAAAAATGGAAGTCCAATGTTCTCATCAAACCTGACTCTACCAAAGTCTCCCCCATTAACTTAATTTTATCCTAGTCTTTCTTCCGACCCACCTTCATACATCAGTGCCTAGGTAGGAGAGGGCACATCTAAATCTGTGCCATTTTCTAAGATAACTTCACTTCCAAGGCTAGGGCCAACCATATCACCTATACTCGGAACCAAAGCCCTTTGTTCTTTATTTAAACCCCCTATATCTGGTTCCCTTGGTTCCACCTCATGAAGAGACAACTGATTTGATCCTGTTATATCTATAACAGGTAGCGATGTTTCAGGTATCTCCACGCACTGATCAAGATTCTCTAGAATTTCAAAACGATTGAGTTGAGCATCTGGCTGGTTATCCTTAATGTCTCTTTTTGCCTTTCTTCCTTTGTTCCGAGGTTTTACCGTAACAAAGCCTTCCTTATCCTGATCCCCCTCCTTTATCAAGGCTTTTCCTTTATCCATATTTTGTACAGCTTGAGAGGGCCCAGGATTTGAAGCCATAGGTAGGACAAACTTAGGGCATTTTCTTTGTAAGTGGCCATATTCATGGCAAATCTGGCAACAAAATAGAAGAGCTTAATAGTCAAGTTTTTGAACCCATGTCATTGATCCGAACTGTATTTCAATAGAATCTGGAATAGGATTGTTTAAATCAATTTCAACACAGATACGGGAAACAGAGATTACCTTTTTATCCAGCATCTGTCCTGACGGCCCAACCGGCTTCCCAAGTAGAAGGGCAATCATATGCAAGATGTCATTTCTCAAAAATTCCAAGGGGAGCCACGAAAGTCGAACCCACATCAAAACCCATGATGGCTGCTCCTCTGATGGGTTGAAACCCACATGCCAGTGTTTAAGAAAGAGTCTCGCTTGGTTACAGAAATAGGGACCTCCTTCAAATGCTTTGTTATGATCCACAAGACAAGAAAAAACCACCATAAAATAGTTGTTTGCACTCAGCATCACCTCCACATCACCTTCAGGGTTCCAAGTCTTCCTAACCCAAGCCTCCACAAAGGGAAGAGAAATTTGGATGCCCATAAATTTACCAATAAACGCATGTTTGGTTAAATACTCCACATATTCTGCCATCGAGTCTGGTTGAACCACTAGAACCGACATAGCTTCACATCGTTCCAAACATCCATTGTTCTTTAACAAGTGATTCCTGGCATGCAATGGGAAATCCTGTTCCTTCCAATCATTTTTAAAAGAAATACCAGCCCTAGCATGCACGCTCTGTGACGGACCTGATGCCATCACTACATTCCTCTAGTTGTTCATACCTCCTCCAGAAACTGCTACCATCCCCATAGAGCCCACCAGATAGGTCTCAAAAAAATTCCAACAAAGCAGCTTTCCTCATCAAACCCTAGCAGAGCCATTATAGTATGTGGTCATTATTCTAACAAATTGTTTCAAATTTTTTGGGCATCATTATAATTTTAAATAATGATTTAATTTAAAAATCTAGTTTTAACACTTCCTTGGCCATGAGAAATTTTTGTGTTATTTCACACTCTTCTTCACAATCTGGTTTTGATTCACCCTAATCAATATACCCTTTCTTATTTTGAGGAGGTCTATGAGAATTAGGCCTTTGAGTCATGATATTGTATTTGTAAAATTTGGTGTATTATCCTTTTCATAAATATGAGAATATATTTTCCTTGATTAAGGCTACTTTTGTGTTGAAAATGAAGTGGAAGGACCCTTTGAACCCTTTTGAGGTTTCTTTGTGGAGATAAGAGCATTATTGGACAACTCATCTCTCAAATAATTTTCTACTTCATATTATTGAAGGGTGTCTACGAATTCTTCAGATGACACCCTTATGTTTGATACTTGGAGAGATATCACCATTATTCTAAATGATTCAGGGAGAGCTTTAAGTACAATTGAGACTAAGATCTTATATTTCACCTTCTCTCCCATGGTGTTCAACTTTGATTTCAAGTCTACATTTCATCAAAGGATTTTTCAATACTTTCACCATCTTGGAGCCTTAATGTATGAGGTTATTATTGTAGATGAAGGATTGTGGCTTCATTCCTTCAAATATAGTGTAAATTCTATCCCATGCATCTTTTGATGTTTCTGCTTCATTGATATGTGGTTGTATTTCATTAACCACTCTAAAAGTGATGATCATAAGTGCCCTTGCATCTCCTTCATCATACTTTTGTCTAGCTATAGTCTCCTCAAGATGCATTTCATCACCAATAAATATATCCTAGAGTTTTTCAACCACTTGTATTGTTCTTACTTTTATCTTCCATGGTGTAAATCTGAATCCTTTAGCAATTAAGAGTGTGAGAAATATTTGTTGTGTCTTCGTAACAAATTTTTCTTATGTCTCCCAAAATTATCCTCTTTTCTATATACCAATAGTCCTATATACCAAACCTTTTGATAAACTTTTCCTTCCTATATACTTGTTGGTATTTGGAAGAAGCTAGTCCTCTATATACATGGTCATACATGAGATAGACCTTAAGGTACATGAAATATATTGATACATGGTACCAAGGTAGTACTAAAAAGGATTCATCCTATCAATGACACCTACTTAAAGAGAAATCCTCATACATGGGTGTAACTTCCCTATATACTTGGATTTTCTCAATTTTAGGATTTATGTCCAATGATAGTAACAAATGGGGTAAAATAATGGAGTGAAACAAAATATCACAAAAATATTTCCTTATTCCTCCCCGATGATTTATAAGGTCAATGCTCAAATGTCATTATGGCAGCTATATTAGGCTTTAGATGCAATAACTTAACATGATAGTATTACCTATAAATGCAAGTCAAAGGTATTGTTTATACCGAATGCTACAATTTTAAAAAGCACATGTTTTTTATTTTGTGTACAAAAAATATTTTTTGATGCAAATATCTATTTAGAAAAAAATAAGGTATTAGTCATTGTCGAAAATGGACCTTTTTTAAAAAAAAAATTGCCATATTTCTTGCAAAATTATTTACTATAAACTATAGGATCCTTTAACTTTATATATATATATATATATATATATATATATATATATATATATATATTTTTTTTTTTTTTTTTTTTTTTTTGAAAACTTTCAATTTTTTTCAAATTCCTTTTTCTAAATGTCATTTTCCCCTCAAAAAATTACCCACTTAAAAAATAGAATACAACTTTTAACTCCCTAAATGCATCTTATAAAAATATTCACTATAGTCTATTGCATTTGTTTTGCTTTTAATAAACTATAGGAATAAGGTCCGAGGTGTAGACCAATTGGTTCATCCAAACCCCATAAGGGGGTGGAGGTCCAAGGTTCAAATCTCGGGCCTCGCCGGACTGAACGCTTGTCCCTTTCCTGGTGCTTTCAGTGGTGTAAAAGGTTTAAAATGATTGTGGCATGGCGGTTATAGGAGCAGACTGCATGAAGATCTGTGTGGCGGCTTCCGGGGTGGACATCGCATAATACTGTGGTGGCCATAAAATCTGGACAACCTTCTCAGATTCATGGCGGTTACCGATTCCACCATGTTAAAAAAATAAATAAATAAATAAAAATAAACTATAGGAATAACAAATTTATTTTCAACCTTGCTTCAAAAGAAGATCAACTCCTCTTTTAATATCGTTTCCATTTAAATTATATTAAAAAAATATTGCATCACCCTATTTATTTATTCTTTTGAAATAAATATTGCATAAAAATTAGGGATAGAAATATTTGAACCTACAACTTTGGGATTCACAACCTTTACATATTTTTGAAACGTAGATTGGCAAATACTTTGAGCTATAATTTTCTACTTGAGTTATTCCTCTTTACTATCTACCAAGAAAAAATATCTCATAATATCAAGTGGTACCTTTGCTTTCATATACCCAAAATTAATTCCTCCACTTCAACAAAAATTTTAGCTATCACCTTTTTTTAACTTTTAGCACAATTAATTTCATAACTTCAACATAATTTATTTAATAAATAATTGTGTAACCTTCTAAATAATGGACTGTACTGAGGTCTTACTATGCAAAATTCATAATACCAATAACAATAAATGTTGTAGAGTCGTTACATATTCAATACTTACTAATCTATAGTATTTTCTCAACAAAATAACTCTTCAGTCAATTAAGAAAAGAAATGACTCTTCTCATGAGTCCCTTGAGATACAAACTAGAAACATCTTCCTAATAAGCTAAGATACGGTTCGTAAATAGATTCTCTTTTGGAGATGCAGACCAAAATCACCTATTTGATAAACAAAACTTCATTCAGGTACTTCTTTGATGATGACATAGTTAGAAAACTTTGGTATAGTAAACAAATGTAGTGTTTAAACAAAAGCATAGGTTGATAGTTCCAAAATATCATATTTAACATCCTTTGCAAGGTCTTCTCCAATGTATTAACAACATTTAGGGCAAACACATGCTTCTAGACCAGAATTTTGCACACCATAATTGCTTCTATTGTGTATTTTGTTTGTAAGCAAATACTTACACCTTCTCTTCAACCAAGACCTATACAAGATAGTTTATAAGGGCATGTCATCATATGGTGATGTTTTTTCCTTCTCAAAAAACTCATAAACTCTCCATGATATTGCTCTAATACTAGACGTTAGAATTAGAGCAAATGAACAACAATATTTTAATTACATAAATGTATTTGCAATTTCTGTATACATTTCCACCAATATTTTGACAACATAAACTTGCATACATCATACATATTTTTACATCAATGTGTCTCTTTTTTCAATAGATTATTCTTGTTTCACCTTAACTTCTATCTTTTGACATTCTCATTCATCTCATGGAAATGTGACTATCCAACCTCATATGAGGTGAAATCATCAATCATCTTCTAATGATTACAACACGTCAAATAATAAAATAAAGGCTAACACACTTGATATAAGAGGGTGCCCATAGACACCAAATTATCTCACTAAAGGAAAATAGAATACACTCCAACTAATGACCAAATGGTTGGTATAAGGGGGTATATATACCCAATTACAAGTGACCTTTAGGTCAAGGTACAGAAACTAGCCTTTAGGTTAATAATAAAATATTACAAAAAAATAGCTTTAGAAGGTTTACAAGGGCCCAATAGGCTTATAAATACAATATTATACAATACAATACAAAGTTGGCCATGGCCTTAAGTCAAGCATAATCATCACATATTTCAACACTTAATTGGGTTAAAAGTACCTTATAGGATGTGGAGTCATTTCTTCAATAGGAATATCCATTAACCACTCACGTAATATCCATTTGTTGATTTCCATCCCCTTTGACCAATGATGTAAAATTAACTTAAACAAACCATGGTTGGATGTTTTTATGTGTGCCCCCTACTCTATAGTGTAGTAGTAATGCTATCAATAAAATAGACATGGCACATATTTTGAACTCATCCAAATTATCCAACTTGCATAGATTAAATCCATCTGATCTTCATATTGTATCAATTCTAATGCAAATAAAACATTACCACAAAATGCATTAAAGATAATATGCATTGTAATCCCAAAATATAAAAAAATAACCTCTTTTTATTCTCTCAATTAAGATAAATCATATATTTCAATTAAAAAATAAGAGATGATTGCAAGAGGTTTAAACCCTTTATTTATAAAAAAGTTTCTTACTTTTTAAGCTACCATCCTATATCTATATGCTTAAACCTATAACCTTAGTGTTATAAAAGAACATGGGATTGCAATAATACATATGCATATACAAAACTATGGAATTCAACAAAAATAACCCATAAACATAAATATTAAATCATGATATTTTGGTTTGTAACATCCCTTCCCACTTTGAAAATATTCATCCTCAATGTGATGGAAGTAATTGGTGTGCCCTTAAATATCCAAAATTATGCATTAGGATCAATCCATCTTAGATATATTTTGATCAATATTGAATCTTATTTGATGTTAATCCTTGGAATTTGGATTCATAATTATTCTTTATGTGTAATCCACATATGCCTTCCATTTTGTTAATCACTTGAACAAAGGATTTCTAAACAATGTGGACGTCAATAGGGTTCCATATTTGGAGGGTTTTTATCTTACTTCACTTCTACATTTTACATGTAACAAGCATAGAGACATTTTGTAATTTTTAACTCTAATGAATATTTTTTAATATGATAGCTATCTTGATTTTTCATCTCTTTATCCTCATGGATAATTTATTGATCTTTGTATCCTTCTTTAATTATCTAATTTGAGATAATAATACTTGACCATGGTCCCAAAATTATTATATTATCTCTTTCTCTTTATTTTTATTCTTCTTTAATTGTTGAAAAACTAACTTTAAGAAGTCCACTCCTTTTTCCTTCTTTGGACCATCTTACTAAGAATGCATATTCTATATTTTCTTAGAAAATTCTAAATCTATTCTTTCTAAATTTTTTCCATCAATCCGTTGTATCTCCCTTAATATAAACTATTATTTTAGAATGACAAAATATTTTAACCTTAGCAACCATTCTATAACATTTTCCTTTCTTAAGAATTGTTTTACATCTTTCTATGATATCTAATTTTTAAATGACTTATATGTAACTGAAATGGTTCCCACCCATATTATATCATGACCACATAGTGTTATTACAACTTTGAAATTATGACTATATTGCTTGGCAATATTCAAGTCTCGATATCCTCCTTGAAAGTTGAGGAATTTTATCAATTGAACTTAATACCATTTGTTCAAAATGTTAAGGCTCACCCATGGAATTGGAACCTTGGTCTACAATGTCAAACACACAATCCAACCAATTGCTCCAAATCCTTGGGTCTTTCCATGACATATTTTAATTAGACATCACTATTAATTTTTCCTTATATACAGTTATGAGGCTTAAAATAATAAAATATCTAAATATTTTATGAAAATATGTAAAACAAAAAGCTTATTTTGGATAATTACAAAAGTTGATCTTTAACAAAAAATGTGAATACAATAGGACTACAAATAATTGGATTGTTGGTCTATTTTGCAAGAAAGAGAAAATATCAAAGTTGAGGTTACAAATTATAGACACCTAAAACACGTCATATTGAGGAGACTACCTATATGGACACCTTTTCAGGCCATATGACCCACCTTGGGCAGCCCTAGGGCTTAACAATGGTTCTCACCACTCAAACAGGGAGGAATTTCCCTTTGCAATAGAGATCATCTCACCCCAAGATGGCCCCCAATTATGACTGTCTCACCCTAATATGGCATGAAGTCATGATCATCCCACCCCAATATGGTCGCACTAGAAGTAATTTTTCTCGCTACGGTTCAAACAGTTATGCATGCCAGCTAAGAGCAACGATACAACGGAGTCAAGTTGTACGATGGTTATCAAGAAGTAGTTATGTTTCTTGATCCCAACCGCTTCTTGGCTTCTCTTACAAGCTTTGGACTCCCATTTGGAAGTCTATTTAAAGGTGCTTAGCCTTCATTGAAAATATCCAAGTTTTATGCATCGAAGTGCTATCGAACTGAAGAATCAAAGAGCTCTCACTCTCAAAGCAACGAAGTGCTACCAAAATTCAACCATGGAGCTTCCAAGCATGCCAATGGACCATCTCAAAGGTTGAAGATCAAATTTATACTCCTTGCACCATCCAACACCCTTTCTTCAATGTAAATTCCACCCTTAAGTCATTCCTCATGAGCGCACCAAGAATGTCAACTCATCCATGGATCAAACCCAATATCACCTTGCATCGACCACAAGGAATTTACTCATAGTTTAGCGGTCATCTCACCCCGAGATGATCCGTAGGCACGACCATCTCACCCTGAGATGGCCAGTAGGAAAGACCATCCCACATAGATATGACCTCCCGATAGAGATTTGTTTTCCTTATTTTCTTGCTTTCATTAGATTTAGCAACATTTTAATTACTTCCTAGCATAGTTAGATTTCAATTTTCATGCATTTATTTATCGTATTTCAGCTTCTTTATCATTTTATTTATCATGGATATGGGCCTTATCTTGGAAGGCTCTTCATATGCTTTTGATGCTCTTTAAATTTCTTTGTGTGCAGATTACAGGTCTTTACAATGAAGCAAATGGTATAAAGATTCACACCTCATCATCCTATATTGCGGAGGTCACGAGAAACCCTCCCCAAATTATTTTGTGAGGATGCAAAGGAGATCCTGCATGATACACCTTGGATATATTTTCTTGTAAATTTGTATCAAATTGGTAGCAAATCCCTCAACGGGATCCTATTGTAACCTCTCTTGAAGGAACAAAAATCAATATTAATAAAAGGGCACCATTATTTCATATCTTGTTTGTCATTATGGTTACATAATTTGTTATCTAGTTTGTTCTTTATTTCATTGCATAGGTGTATGATCTCTTTTTAGCATACTTTAGTGGTGATCATGGTGGGACTTTGTCCATATTTCACAAATTTATTGCTAATTTTTATCTTTCTTGGTATTTTTGAATTGTAGGTACCATCATCCCTGATAGAGATGTACAATAGGTGCAACTATCTCACCCCGAGATGGCCAGCAGGCACCACCATCCCTCCCAGATATGGCCTCAAAGAAGAAGGTAAAAATAGTAGAGAAACAACATCTACAATAGACGTAGGCTACACCTATGAGTTATTCTGTCATTCCTTTCCTATTTTTAGTAGAGAAAGGTAGATTTCTCATGCTTAATTGAAGGAATTTCAGAGAAATTTTAGCCTTTAAAATAATCTATCTATGATCATCCCTGGGTCAGATGGCCTCTGTCTGTGGTCATCCCTATCCTAGATGGCCCCTATTTTTAACCGTCCTTGTGTTAGATGGCCTCTTTTGTAGACCATACCTCATAGAGATGACCTCTATTTGATTGTTATTGTGCGTTGATTTCTTGCTACCTTCTTAAATGCTACTCATGTAGGTTTCTACATCTGATAGGTTTCTGAAATTAAAATGTTCATTATTTAGAAATCTAAATTTGAAATATTATTTTTATGCATTAGTGAAAGATCATGGAATGCTTCTTGCTTTTACTTTCTTTTGCATAAAATAAAAGGAACCCCACACACCATGTACTACTTTAACATTAACGAGTTGGACTTCATCCCCAACCGTTAATCGAGACCAATGATGGTGGGCTTCATCTCCATCCATTGGCTCACACCCTAGCAACCTAGTTGGCCAAAGCGAGTGGCTTTCTAGACTTCATCACTGAAAGGTCCCCTACTCTTGGGTGCACCTAGAGTAGGAAGGATTAGTAGTGCCCTTTTACCATGGGGTAAAATAATCAGTGGAACATAGCTATCATTTTTGTCCAAGACATGAGTGTTGAAGTGAACTCCTTGTTGGGCTAGTAGCAGGACTTAGATAGCGTGACCTCCTTAGAAGGGTAAATTTGATTCCTTAGGTTACCTTGAGCCTAAATCCAATAGGAAACCACTATTTTCTATTTTGAGTTACATTCTTCGATAAGGGGGTGTGCTCAAATTACCCTTTAGTAGTTTTCTATTTTATTTACCCTTAGTTTCATAGGATTAGGGGTTTTTCAACATCAAAATGCATAAAATAGTATAGGGATTCACAAAGAAAAATTAAAAGAGATAATCACATTGTATACTTTATTTATTTCTTTACTATTTACGTAATCAAGATCATGGTAACTACATGCAATCGAGCTCACTCACGAGTCAACGATGCAAAAAATTTACAAGGAGGCATAAAACATCTCCGATTCAGTCTCGAGGACTTGGTCATTCCTAGATGGCATCCTGGTATCCATCACAATGTTAACACCACCTATAGGGAATCAGACCTTCAAGATATCCCAATCTAGGAGGTATCTTTAGATCCTTGAGATGATCAAGAAGATGATCTTCTTGGTCGAAGTCGATCTCGTACCACTACTAGACATAACCTACCCATCGAGGGGCCTAGTAGGGCAGTGTCATGGATTCACATCTTGACCCAATCCATACACCATTCTGAGTATGAGTAAGATTATATGCCAGCACCTAGCCTAGATGAGTGGGATACTCCACTTGATAGACCATGGATGAGCCAAAAATTCACTCACCTAGATAGATACGACCCTCATTATCAAGATAGGAACATAGCCTCATCTGCTCACCTTTATCTTGAAGATGAGGAAGAGGAAGGCCCAAGCCATCCTACTTTTCACCATGGAGATTGTTCCATGCAAGCACATTGTGCCTCTATGCCATCTCAGTATGAAGACTTGACCTTCAAACCTGAACACCAAGTTAATGCGACTTCCCTCGATCGAGGAAAATGGGTAGCCAACCCTATTGGACCCATAGAACAAGTGAAGTCCCTTCGTATTGATGCAAGGGCTCATAGGCCTCACATGATTGATCCACTACCTAGGCCAAATACAAACCAGCTATGGTTGGATAGGTTACAAAAGAATCAAGAATACCTAGATCATGCCAAATTAGAACAACATAGGGTGCATCAACAATGATGCATCAACATTGCACCAAGAAAGATTACAAAAAGAAGCTCATGAGGAAGTTCTCACACCTAGCACCTATAGGTAGGAAACCTACCAAAGGCATATTGCACAACACCATGACCTACCTCCTAGGCCTAATCACCCTCCTCGTGTGCCCACACAAACTCATCGGTCTCAATAATGTCAAAATCGTCAACCCGAGTATGAGGCCTATGAAGACCTAGAACCAAAATATCAGGACCAAGGGTATCCTGAGACACTCTATGAGGGCATAGATGATGATTATGTTCAAACATACCATCCTAATAGAAACCTTCTACCTCCCCCTCTATGAGCACCAATACAAGAAAATGAGATAATCTCATCTCAAGCCTACAAGGTGCTCACAGAGCGCATAAAATCATTGGAAAAACAAGGGATGGGTTATCAAAATCCCACGTTGCATCAATTGTGCAACCAACCACTCCATCCTTCAGTACCATGTCCTCCATATCCTGAGCATTTTGAAATGCCAAGATTGGATAAATTCAAAGGGGATGAGGATGCACAAGAACACGTGACTAGCTTCATGAACCTTTGTTTCCAACTTCAAGATGATGATGCCTTGTTGCTAAGGACTTTCTTAATAACACTCTCTGGCCCAGCCTTAGAGTGGTACAACCATTTACCAAGGCATAGCATCTATAGTTTTGAGCAACTCACAAATGCCTTCCTAGAACATTTTTCATTCGACGTTAAGAAGAAAGCCAATCTGACTGACTTGTCTAACCTTAGACAATTTGATGATGAGCCAGTCATAGATTATGGAAATAGGTGGAGAAAGGTGATGTCCAAATTGCCTTTCACTCTACCTATAACAGAATTAACTCGAATGTTCATAAGAATTTGTTCAAAGTAAATTTTACTTCTCCTACAATTGCAACAATATCAGACATTCGAGGAGGCTTTGGTGCAAGCCAAGGTCATAGAGGACATTAAGGTCTAAGAGGGGGACATTAAACTTCAAAATAAGGAGTGGAACAAAAACCCTAGAGGCAACAACACACAACAAAGATCAACTTTGATCAATCAAGTTGTCTTAAGTGTTCCTAGGCTTGAAAAGCAAGCAATACCCCAACAACCTAATTATCAGGCTCAACCCCCTCCTGCACAATACAACAACCAACATCAGTGAACTCAAGCACAAAATCATACACATCACACACCTCGCACTTATACGCCATTTCCTGAGTCTTTGGCATCACTCTTTAATCGATTGTGCAAGGCAAAGGCTATCACCTTGCTGGAGATTCACCCCCTAGATCCAAATCACCCAAAATCTAAGGGGTATAGGGAGGACCTATACTGCATATATCATCGATAGAATGGCCATGATATCCAGACATGTTATGCATTCAAAAATGTAGTACAAGACATGCTAGATAAAAATCAATTACAAATTGATAATCCTCTTGACCTCGATAACCAACAAATGGGCATCTTCAAAGATCCCTTGCCTACCCATGAGGTTAAGGAGGATCAAATAAGATAGGTAAATGAAGTCCATACGACCCCACCCAATCAAGGGTTCATAGGGATGATCAACATTGTGATAAGAAATCAAAGATATGATCAAGTTGCACCACCTGCAACTCTCGTTAACATTCCTTCTATGTCATAGCCCTTGCCATCTCAAAATCCTATCCAAGGTCCACCACCTCAACTGGTGGTAATAATCAAAAGTAGGCTTACTCAAAGTCTATGTACGACATCAACTAAAATGTCCATCTATGAGTTAATACAACAATCACCAAGACATAGAGAAGCTCTGATGGAGATTTTGAGATCAATTGAATTACAACCCCAAGATCCTAATGCTTTTACCAATTTTGTGGGGCATATTCAAACATGTAGGGATCCCATTATAACCTTCTAGGATCATGAGATCAAACTAGTACCTACCAACATAGTTGATCCTCCATTGCACATCATTGTATGCATAAATAGGATTCCTTATAAGTGGGTGTTGATTGACATGGGTTCCTCCATAAACATCATCACCATAGCTACACTAAACCATCTCAGTCTTCCATCATCACATATTGTGGCATCCACCTTCACTTTATGAGCATTCAATGATACTCTTTGCTCTATGATTGGCACAATAGTCCTTCCTATCCAGGTTGGACTAAAGATGATTCTAGTATTGTGCCACATTATAGAAGGTGTGATGCAATACAACATATTGCTTGGATGACCCTGGATTAGAAATATGAAGTGCATCCCATCTATACTACACTAGTGCATCAAATATGTCCATGAGGGACAAGTTCATGTAGTCCCTTCGGACTCTAAACCTTTTAAATATGTTAATCTAGTTAGTAATCTACAAGAATTAGTCTTACCATCCACACATCTGGACATTCAGCCTGATGGCCCTATTAAACATCCAAAACCCTCATCAAAACCATCACCCCCATACACCGATCCATCCACATCATCACCTCCATCTCAACCCTCATCATTGGCCTCATCTAACATCCCTTCCTCATCATTGGGTCCTCCGAGTGAGAAGGAGTTGAAGGCACCAATCGAGGAAACCCAATCGTTCATCCCCATTGTCTCCATAGTAGATATTCCAATTCCCATGGAGGAAGAAGAATTATCTACTACAATAGATGAACCACCTCACACCACACCTCCTTCACCTCCATCCTCCCCATTATCTTCACCACAAGTCACGGTCCACTTGGCTAACCCCAGTCTCGCTGAGTACTTGGTACAGAATGTCACATTCACACCACTCATCGAGTCCGTTCAAGACATGGGTAGACCTCATGTACCATATTTACCCATTGGTACCATTGTACCCTTAGGGGTCCCCTCAAATCAAATAAACTTTATTTATGGGGGCTTCGATGACTCTACGGATCAATTTCCCATGATAAGACACGATGATGAACCTTTCTCAGGAAACATTGGGTATATGTCAAACCTAGAGTTCGCCTTGCGATACTTTTACCATTGCCATTGGCATGACAATGGCTTAGGCCAATATGAGTAGGGTCTTCAAACACCCTACCAACCACAATACCAACTTTCGATAGATAAATTTGGCTTAGGGTATTCCATACGTATGCTATATGAACTCCTCATAGATTCCCTCCAATGCTTGACCATAGGCTTTGGGGAGGAAATTGATGAGAATGATTATACTAACCCAAGATATTTTCATCTATTGAGAGATCATCTCCCCATTATGATGGTTTCTATCAAACCTTCTGACTCCCTCAATGAGACATCAAAAGAGCATGAGGATGAGATAGAACTAGCATACCTCGGTCCTCACCATGGTCAACAACCTCCTGATTTTGTCAGTGAGGCATCAGATGAATACGAGGATGAGATAGAACTTGCTTACCTTGGTCCTCACCATATGTGATAGCCTCCTAACCCAGTCAGTGAGGCACCCAAAGAATATGAGGATGAAACCAAACTGGCATATTTAGGTCCTCACCACCTTTGATGAACTAACAATGAGAGAATAGAATTTGACCTCATAAACCTAGATGAGCTCTATCATAGGGCTTTTCCTCCATGATAGCCCACTTGGAGGGACCTTATACCTCCAGAAGATCCAATCATCCTAGCTCCTCCTAGGCTTGATCCATTCATCCCACTACCACCTCAGCCACCTCCAACATATCTAGGGCCACCCATCTTTGACATGTCCTTCTCCACCCATGAATGGAAACTATCCATCCATCAACATGGTTTCCATTGATTTGACCACACCACTCCATAATCCTAGTGACCCCTCAAAACCTTTGCACCTCAACCATGAGGCCATCGATTTTGATCGCATCGCATCATCGCCATCATTGGAAGAGTTCTTCCCTTGTGAAGAAATGCTACAACCATTTCATTTCTCCCAAGGGTCATCTGAAGATGTTTGTCAAGTTGAGGTCGAACCAGATATGATCGATTCTCCAAACCCAACTAATGACATCCACTTGATCCCTACACCTCATCAACTTGAGGAGGGATCTCACATGTCAATAGAGGAAACCATTGATGTTAACATTGGCACTGATCCTGAGGCTCCCAAAAATGTAAAATTGGGATAAAGTTTATCCCTTGAAGAGTGAGCCATTTACACATCTCTATTGATAGAAAAGATAGAAATTTTTGCTTGGTCATACAAAGACATGCTAGGTCTTGACCCAAAATTGGTCACGCACAACCTTACACTCGATCCAAACATAAAATCAATCAAGCAAAAGCTTTGTAAAATGCATCCAACAATCGCCTTGATGGTAAAATATGAATTACAAAAATTGTTGGATGCTGGATTCATCCAACCCATTGATTATCCTGAATGGGTTTCCAACATGGTACCCGTAGGAAAACTTGATGGGAGGATTTGCATATGTACAGACTTTTGAGATCTTAACAAAGTGACTCCAAAGGATGAATTCCCCCTTTCGAGCATTGATGCACTAGTTGACACCACCGCAGGTCATGAGATGTTGTCCCTCATGGATGGTTTTTTAGGCTATAATCAAATATGGGTCAAACCCGAAGATCAACCAAAGATAACCTTTACCACCCCTTGGGGAAATTTATGCTACAAGGTAATGCCATTTGGCCTTAAAAATGCTGGTGCAACATATCAACGGGCCATGACATATATATTTCATGACTACATGCATAAAATCCTTGAGGATTACATAGATGATTTTCTAGCCAAATCTCTATTGCATCATGAGCATGTTGATGTTCTAAGGAAGGTCTTTGATCACCTCATTGAGCATAATGTCAAACTTAATCCCAAAAAGTGTGTCTTTGGAGTCACATCTGGAAAAATTTTGGGCTTTATAGTCTCCAAGTGAGGGATCAAAGTTGATCCCACCAAGGTCAAAGCAATACTTGAAATGCTCCCTCCTACCAACCTTAAGCAGCTTCACAACTTACAAGGAAAGGTAGCATCTATCTGATGCTTCATAGTGCAACTTTTGGATAAATGTCGACCCATGAATCAATTGCTACAAAAGGGGGTCCCATTCCATTGGGATGAGGAGTGCCAAAAGGCCTTCGATGAGATAAAACAATACCTGGCATCGCCACCAGTTTTAGCTCCACCCCGACCAGGTGTGTCATTCTTGTTATACATTTCAACCACCGACTTTGCCTTAGGGACCATGTTGGCCCAAAAGAATGAGGTAAATAAGGAATAGACTATATATTACATTAGTCACACCCTGGTGAGCTATGAGCTCAAATACACATACATTGAGAAGCTTTGCCTAGCAGTGGTATTCACCACCAAGAAGCTTTGACATTACATGTTGAATCATACAACGTATATCATTTCCAAAGAGAATCCTTTGCGATACATGATGAGTTGCACATACCATAATAGTCGAACCACAAAATGGATTATGCTACTGACTAAATTTGACCTTGAATTTATAAGTCAAAAATTTGTTAAAGATCAATTTATTGCATATCAGCTAGTAGAGGCTCCTCTCCAGGATGATAAGCCTCTCACTATAGATTTTCCTGATGATGCAGTCTTTGCATTATCTGACTTTCCAGAACTTGAAGAACCTGAAAACAAAGATAACATGAATTTTTTCTTCGATGGTTCTAAATGTGAGAAATGGGGTGGTGTAGTAGTTGAATTTTTCACACCGTAAGGAGCTCATATGCCCTTGTCATTTAAACTCAACTTCCCATGCACCAATAATAACGTTGAATACGAGGCTCTCCTTTTGGGTCTCCAAATAGCTATCGCCATGAAAATAAAAAAGCTTAATATCTTTGGTGACTCCTTGCTCATAGTCAACCAATTCAAGGAAATATATCAATGTTAATGTCCAATCTTGAAATCATACAACTTATATCATTTCCAAAGAGAATCCTTTGTAGTACAATATGAGTTGCACATATTATAATAGTCTAACCACAAAATGGATTATGCTACTGACTGAATTTGACCTTGAATTTATAAGTTAAAAAATTGTTAAAGGTCAATTTATTGTAGATCAGCTAGTAGAGGCTCCTCTCCAAGATGATAAGCCTCTCACTATAGATTTACTTGATGATGCAGTCTTTGCATTATCTGACTTGCCAGAACTCGAAGAACCTGAAAACAAAGCTAACATGAATTTGTTCTTTGATGGTTCTAAATGTGAGAAAGGGGGTGGTGTAGGAGTCGTATTTTTCACATTGTAAGGAGCTCCTATGCCCTTGTCATTTAAACTCAACTTCCCATGCACCAATAATAACATTGAATATGAGGCTCTCCTTTTGGGTCTCCAAATAGCTATCGCTATGAAAATAAAAAAGCTTAATATCTTTGGTGACTCCTTGCTCATAGTCAACCAATTCAAAGAAATATATTAGTGTAAATATCCAATATTGAAATTGTACAAAGATCTTATGGATACTATTGGACAAATTGGAATGGTATAGTATCAAGGTCATCCCTCGGTTGTCTAATAATTTTGTAAATACAATGGCTTCTTTGGGGTCTTTAATCCCACACAACCCTTATGATGACATCATGATCATCCATGTCAAAATGCTTTTACAAATAATGATTTTATGTGAAGCTTCAAACAATGAAGAAGTTGTCCACATGATCCATATTGAACCGAACCAAGATCGGTGCTCTCAGGTACACGACTTCGTGAAAAAATAATCCTAGGGGTCCTTAGTCCCATAGGGTCCTTATGATAATGGCATGACCATCCATCTTAAATTTGTCTCCCAATTCATATTCATGCACAATGAATCACACTAGGAGCTAGTTGTTCACTCATTCAAAACCCAAGCATATCGAGATTAGCTCACTCAGTTAAAGGGTTTCCTAAAACTTGGTAGTATCCCTTTAGGATTATCACATACCGCAAAATGAATTTTCAAGCAAAAAGTGACCAAATATGTCTTGTTAGGAGATATCCTTTATCATCGAAGCTACAATGGTCTTCTCCTTCATTGTCTAGAGCCCTAAGAATCTACTTGGGAAATCTCACAAGCTCACGATGGTACTTGTGGTGGCCATTTCAATGGCATGGCCATCGCTAAGTGCATCCTTCGAATGGGTTATTATTGGCCCACTATGGAGAAATATTGTTGCTCTTACATTAGAAAGTGCATGAAATGCCAACATCATGCTAATATTTCACACTTACCTTCCTAGGCCCTAAAACTAATCCAATCGATATGGCATTTTTTGTAGTGGAGATTTGATTTAATTGGGAAAATATTTCCCTCATCTACGGGCCATCACACATTTATCATAACAGCCATCGAGTACTTCACCAAGTGGGTGGAAGATATCTCTCTTACCACTATGACTAGATCTTGCATTGCGGAGTTCATACTCCATAATATCATGTCATTTTGGTATTCCATCCAAGATTATCTCGGATAATGGTACTTCATTTAAAAATAAATGTGTGTGGTTTAACTTCTAAATACAATATTCAACACATTTTTTCCATGCCTTACTATCCACAAGCAAATGGACAAGCAGAGCATCCAATAAAATTGTAGTTACCATCCTTAAGAAAATCATCAAGGAAAACCACAAAGATTGGTATCTTTAACTACCTCTAGCATTATGGGCTTATCTCACTAGCATTCAGACACCCACTAGGGCAACCCCATTCTTTCTAGTATATGGCATTGAGGCCATCATGCCCTTAGAACTAGAAATCTCATCTCTCTGCATATCATTGCAAGAGGTCATCGATGATGACATCGCGCGACAAGCTCACCTTGACCAATTAACCCTTCTTGATGAACGTTGAGTTAATGATATCGAGCACCTTCACATTTATTAAGCCTTAAAAAAGCTTACAATATGAAATTCCACCTAAAGGATTTCAAGTTTGGAGACCTTGTGCTCAAAGAAAATCAACAAAACTCCAACTTACCACCGCACTTGCGAGACAAATTCGTGGTAAACTAGTTAGGCCCTTTTATCATCACATAGAAAATAAGACCAATGACTTACCATCTTACTTCTCTTGAGGGTGGGGAGGAACCTTAACCTATTAACATTATCCATCTATTAGAATTTCATGCATAACACATAATGCATAAAACAATCATAAAAAAAACAACAAAAATAATCAAAATTTTCAAAAAAAACATAAAAACGTTAAAATATAAAAAAATAATACAAAACATAAAAAATACAAAAACATTTGTATTATGTCATCATGCATTTCATTGCATTCATTTATTAGTTGCATTAGGCATATTCATCCATTACACTTGCACTAGGACAAGTTGTGTTTGCATTCTTACGAATGACACCATGTTTGTATGCTAGTCATGAGTCTTAAATCAACCTTATCCATCATCATCATTTGTAGTTTTCCTTATGAGTTTCTTCTAATTAAGGGGTCCTTGTAAGATAGGTTAGATATCATATGGATATCAACAATGATATTCATATGACCAATGACTATTTTATGCACACCTTTTAGTTTACAAAAAGCATAGGAAAAACCCCATATACCATATATCACTACCATCTACATTCCCCTTTGTGAGTAACTATATTGTTCAACACAATCAATAAGTTGCTATAGGGTGTTCACTAGGGTTTTTTGGTTATTTAGCCATCCCTAGTTTTCTTTCCAGATTTTGTAGAAAGCTATCTTGGCTTTTGGAAGGTAAGGTCTTGGTTTGATAGTACCTTGCATATGTCAAAATCCCAATACAATTTCATACATTTAACACCTGAGTTTGGACAAGGAAGGATGATGCTGCAATATAGTCTTGGCCACCTTGAGTGAAAGGTTTCCCTTGCTCATCCTATTATGCACATGGTCTAGGATGTTGAGAATTGACAAAATTACAAGCTCCTATCTTGCCAAGAAATCCCCTTTCTCTTCCAAAAAACAAGCAAGTTTCCAAAACAAAAACAAAAAAAAAAAATAGTGGTTTTAACCACTAATCAAATCCCTTGCTCCAAAAAAAGTGGTTCTCACCACTAAATAAACAAAAAAAAGGATCAAGTATCCTAAGCAATCAAAATAAAAGAAGTGGATAATGAGCTTGAATCCTTAGAATCCTTGGTTATTCAGAAGCCATGGGGTAATCTCCATTACAGCAATGGGTTGAATGAAACCCACCTAAAAATGGAGTAGACGTACGCATGGTAATATATTTGTCACATTAGTGACCTTATTTTGTATAAACCAATGTTGTCTTACGAATGAGCTAGCTTTTGGTGGTTTGTATTGCCTAGTAGTCTAGTCCAACTATGTCCAAACTTAGGATAATATGACCATAGGGTGATCCTCATTACAACAATGGGTTGCATGAAACTCGCTTGGTAATGAGGTAGTCTTATGCATCATTTAATACATCCACTTTGTACACACAGGGATATTGAATATCTGAGACTTCCTAGTAGATTTTTATATTATAGAGTCATGTATAACCGGTATACAATTTTTGATTGGTCAACTAAGGTCTTTGAGTCTCATGGAAAATCTTAAAATTTCCTCATAGCACCTAACTATCTCATCATCATTTGTAGTTTTCCTTATGAGCTTTTGCTTATTAAGGGATCCTTGTAATATAGGATAGATATCGGATGAATATCAAAAATAATATTTAGATAACCACTGATAATTTTACGCACACCTTTTAGTTTACAAAATATCATAGGGAAAACCCTCCAACATCCTACACACATCTCATCTCACACTTTCACATACAAATGTATGAATTTTGTGATAAGGTTAACATTTTGATTCATGATTTTTATACATTATGTGGTGTCTAGCATTTGTTTGTTAAACATATTTAGATTCATTTATTATGTTCTAATAAAATAAAACATACATCCATAATGTGCATTAGAATATCCACATAAAAATTAATGTATCTCATACACATTAGATTGGTCATATCCATAACATGAATTAACATTCATAATCAAATAAACAAATCTAAGTCAAGCATATAACATTAAGTGTTGCATATACACATACACATATCTAGGCATACATCTATGCATCTAAACTACAATGTCTAGGTATACATCCATCATCCATAATTGCATCCATTATTGTGTCCATACATAAAACAAAAAATATAATTTAAACACATGATGGGACATAATAAAAGATGTGTCATATATATATATATATATATATATATATATATCTAAAAGTATAAGTACATCATGATACAAAAATTGCTCATAGGATACAATAGAGTGGGTCCTCAAACCTCACACTCTCAAAAATATGAGCATATATAAGCACATCAGGTTGGCCCTACACCACTGCTCTCACCACCACCCTCAGCTCCACCCTGATGAGGCTGAGAAGATCCACTAACCTATGATCTCTAAGGATTATCTTGAAATAGTGGAATACATTGCCTAATTAATGGTTGCCTTGACTCGGTGTGGTGGATCTAATGTGATGTCCTTGATGATGACCATGTAGGGAGTATGCCTTCTCTTCGCATCACTCTACCTCATCCTCCAAGCTCATAATGTAAGTTTGATCTGACATCGAAGGGGGAAATATCAATACACATATGCCTACAATATCACCACATCACCTGTGGCCTAGATACCTACCTCTATCTACCCTTGAGCCATAGTCAAGACCACCACCTAAGCCTGAAGAGCATCTCACTTTATTGTCCTAACAATCAGATAACTCTTAAGAGCATCCTACTCTGCTATCTTGGCAACCATCTATGTTTGTATAGCATATCACTCTACTATCACCCTATCTATCACTTCCTAAGAGCTATCCACCTAGGCCTTAAGTAGGTTCCTCTCCTTATAGAATCCTATCCACTACTACCTCTCCCTAGCTAGTTGATTCTGAAGCATTATCATTGTAGTATACTACTCAGCCAACTACACCTGTAGAGACTGCACTTGGGCCCTAATCGATGCATTCCCATATTGAGGATCCTTCTCATCATTACCACCCTCATCTAGTGGCTCCTCCACTCCCTTGATGTTCTATCCCCACTTTTCCTTTTTTTGGTGATGCACTCATCACTCTTCATCCCCTACCTCATATCCTTAAGCCTCCCCTACCACACCCTCCTCTATTGCACCCCTAGTCAGCCTACCCATAGGTCCACCTACCTACCACATCTGGCATACCCACCATGCATGATACTCTATTTTCATGCCTACATCATCGACACCTGGATCAACTAGTGATTTATTTATCTCATCCTCCATAGGCACCACTCACAACCACTCCAATTAAATCTTAGCCTCTCGATGTTAGTATATGATGAGCTCACGAGGTATATCCTGACAAACCCTAAATGGTTGAGTAACACGAGAGTACCAGAAATACTCGTACTCCATCCTATGTCACCCAATCAACCATCACTTGTGCCTCACCTACATCAACTGCTTTGTTTCCTCTGTCTATGTTGGGTAGTCCCTATAGGATCACCATATAATATCCTCTACCTTCAGTCCCTCTAGAGATCCTACATAATGAGTAAACCTATCTACATGGGGATGGCTATGACCCACCTCCTGATCTTACCTCCATCGAGTTGTATATCCTATCTTCTGATCCTCCATATGAACTCATCCTAACTTAGGAGTACCCTCTGGTCTATCCACTCTAATATGCTCCCAACATCGAATTTGGAGTAAGAAGATATAGCCTAATTCATACCTACCTCGATGTTTGATCTCATATAGCTCATCATATAGATGCACGAGTGGAGTGTTCCCCCATTCTATGACCACCAGGTCCATCGTACTACCCCACCAAATATTGTACTACATCAAGGAGGTTCCATGGGAACCTCACTCCTAAAGAGTCAGGAAGTAGGATGTTCAACATGAGTGACATCAGCACTATATGTTTCCTAGTAAAATCCTCTATGACATACCATACCCCAACATGAACTTCATCACTTTCCATGCGTTATCTCACAACCTTTGCATCCTCACCAAATATCCTCTGCAACACTCTACCCTACTGAATAAGAGAGTAGAGGTGATAGGGTGTTCCTCAATAAAAATAATGAGAATCAAGTATCCATCCTCTATTGTAATTATCATCTCGTTAGTAGGGAGGTGGAAAGTGTTGGTGCAGCTATCCCAACGATCAACCAATGCAGTCAGATAGGCTTGGTCATCCATCACCACCTCTAGCCTCATCAACTACTTAAGGCCAATCACCTTAAACCATTTCCAATCAACCCTTAAGAGGTATCCTCACATCATCTCAAAGACTATTGAAACTCTATGACGAGCCCTCAAAATCTACGTACACAAGCAATCAAATCAGGCAATAAGGTTTCAAAAAATCAAAAAATATGATTAAAACAGTGGTCGTCTCAGGGCAATATAGTTTGCAGATGTGACCATCTCAACCCGAGATGGTTGCCACAATGGTCAAAAATCTAACTGTTGAATTTTAAATGTGACCGTACCACCTAAGATGGCCTCCAAACCCTCAAGTAGGGATCGTCTTTGTCTGAGACAACCCTAAAAATATGGTAAAAAATATATATTCACAAAAAAAAAACCACATCCAAAACAAGCCATCTAACAACCTACACTATTTTTTCTAATCTAAGATGTGTTCATTGCCTTAAAATTTTTATGCAGTTCATTTTCCACATTAATTAAAGAGGTTCATTTTAAATTGCCAAATAACAAAAGAGGTAACAAGGTGTCTACCTTCCTCGCTCTGACACCTCCACTTGTCAAAGCCTCAAGTTGGTCCATGGTAGGATTGAGTTAGTAATATGGAAGTTCTTTGCATCATAAATGGCTCTCCTCATTCTCACCTCTCCTTTTCTCCAACTACCTGCAATAAAAATGACATCAAAAATTTGGAAATTTTGCTTTTATATTTTTCAAATTTTGTGACTGTCTCTATGCTAGAGATTCACATTTAATGCGATCATCCTACCATGGGATGTCTCTAAAAATTGCAAAATGTAACCATATATCTGTGGGACAGCCCTAAAAATTGCAAAATGCAATTGTCTCTCTATAGGACAGCCCCCCCAAAAAAAATTAGCAGACATAAAACCACAAAAACAATATAAAATTCTAAAAAAAACTAAAAAACCATCAAATCAAAAATCTCAAGTGAACCTCGTATCTAGTGATCTACTCTTGTCACTTGGTGGTTACAATGATTGGCTATCCATGCAATCTAGTAATATGAGTACATTACCATAAGGTCACTCACAAAAAAAAAACTCCAAAAGTACCCCAATTTCTTTGGTCAAAAATATTTCAAAAGGCTTCCAATTGAATCGAAGTGCTATCATCTCAACTCCCTAAGAAATTCATGTGGATGGACTACTCCAAGGGATAGAGATGTACATTTTCTCTTTTTCTTAGACTCAAGTGATCCTCGTATACAGTGATTTACCTTTGAAAACAAATCAAATTACTATCATCTCAACTCCCTAATAAAACCATGTTGTTGGACTGCTCCAAGGGATAAAGGTGTACAATTACCAATAATAGTCAAAATCATAGTTGTAATAGGATTTTCCCCCTTTCACTTTCATTAAAGTCCTACAAAATCCAACACAAGTCATCTTGGTCACCTTGCCATCTCCTCATCAACTCGTCGCTTGAGGGGGCAATTATCTAATTACAAATTTCATAATCAAAATCAATAATCAAACACTTAGTCATGCAAGTTGTGTCTGTTCAAGAATCATTACCAAATATAATCATGCCTTTCTTGCTTTGGATATATAGCAAGAAAAAATCTCAACTAAACACACAACAGGATAGCCAAAACTGCATGTTTGGTACACCTCAAAAGGTTACCAAAAGTACTTGGTATTCTCCAAAGCCTAGGGTTGTAAGTCTCTTGAGCCTACCTAGAAGCTGAAGAGAAACCAAGACCAATTTATTTAATGAGTTGGAAGCAATGATTCAAGGATGCATGCTCTTTTCATGATTGGGACATCTAACATTGATCATATCACTTAACACCATCAACCCTCAATTTGACTTTAGGTCATCTATTTTTGCTCTATGTTGTGCTTTCACACAATGCATCCCAAAAGGGGTATTTGTAGACACCTAAAACATCTCATATTGATGAGACTACCTATATGGAGATATTTTTAGGCTATATGACCCACCTTGGGCAGCCCTAGGTCTTAAAAGTGGTTCTCACCACTCAAACAGGGATAAATTTCCCTTTGTAGCAAGATCATCTCATCCCGAGATGACCCTCGACTATGATCATCTCACCCCAAGATGGTCTGAAGTCACAACTGTCCCACAGTGAGATGATCATGCCATAAGTAAGTTTACCCACTATAGTTCAAATAGTTATGCATGCTAGCTAAGAGCAAAGATACAATGGAGTCATGTTGCATAATGGTTATCAAGAATTAGTTATATTTCTTGATCCCAACTGCTTCTTGGATTCTCTTATAAGCTTTGGACTCTAATTTGAAAGTCTATTTAAAAGGTGCTTAGCCTTCATTGAAAAAATTTAAGTTATATGCATCAAAATACTGTCGAACTAAAGAACCAAAGAGCTCTCACTCTCAAAGAAACAAAGTACTACCAAAATTCAACCATGAAGCTTCCAAGCATGCCAATGGATCATCTCAAAGGTTGAAGATCGAATTTGTACTTCTTGCATCCATCCAACTGCAGTTATATCAAATACCTATGAATTAAAATGAACAATTGAATGTAGAAAAACAAGAGACTAAATCACTTTTAATTTGGAATCACTTTTAGATTGTTGGATAACCCAAACAATAGAATAAATTATATTTTCTTGGATGCCTATTTACATCCAACTATATTCCCTATTTCTATGTGCATAGAAGGTGTGATCAAAGGTCACAACCCATGCTTGTGATTTATTAATAATTAATAAATAATTAATGGTAATTAACAATGTTATGAGTAGAATCCTAACATGCCACCCTCCTTAAAATGAGCTTTGTCCTCAAAGTTGGAATTGAGGAAATTGTTGTTGAATATGATGGAGTGTCTCCCACGTAGCATCTTCTGAAGGTAGACCTTTCCATTGAATCAATACTTCGGTGATGGTGCGATTGCGAAGGTGGCGCATGCGGTGGTCTAGGATAGCTTCTGGTTCAACCATGAGGGCCCCATTGTCGAAAAACTCTGGAAGTTGAGTTTGAGTAGTGATGTGAGTGCCTATTATGGCCTTAAGACAAGAAACATGGAATACAGGATGGATTTTGGAGGATTCTGGTAACTCAAGCTTATATGCAACTGGTCCAATACGTTGTAGAATTTTATAAGGGCCATAAAATTTGGGTGCTAACTTTTGAGACCCTTTGATTTTTAAAGAAGTTTGATGATATGGTTGAAGGTGAAGAAATACCATATCCCCTTCTTGGAAAACCCTCTCGATTCGATGTTGGTCCGCTTGTTGCTTCATGCGGTGTTGGGCGATGTGTAGATTGTCTTTTAGAGTGCGAATAATATTATCTCGAGTAACAAGTTCCATCTCTACGGTTGGCACCTTTGTACTTCCTGGAAGGTAAGAGGTTAGGGATGGGGGTGATTGGCCATATAGTGCTTCATAAGGGGTCATTTTAATGGTTGTGTGATATGTGGTATTATACCACCATTCAGCTAGTGGAAGCCATTTAACCCAGTGAAGGGGTTTTGTGGAAATAAAACATCGGAGATAAGTTTCTAAGCATTTATTAACAACTTCAGTTTGACCATCTATTTGGGGGTGGTAAGCGGAGCTCATCCGAAGTTGAGTACCTTGGAGTTTAAATAATTCTTTCCAAAAATTACTAGTGAAAGTGGGATCACGATCACTAACTATAGTAGAAGGCATGCCATGTAATTTAAAGATATTGTCAAGGAAAATTTGGGCAATAGTACTAGCGGTATAGGGGTGAGCTACTGGAAAAAAATGGGCGTATTTAGATAAACGATCTACCACAACTAGGATGGTTGTTTTTCCTATAGATTTTGGAAGGCCTTCAATGAAATCCATTGAAATATCCACCCATGTTTTTGTTGGTATGGGAAGAGGTTGAAGAAGGCCTGGTGTTGCCACTATTTCACCTTTATTTCTTTGGCATGTCTCACATTCATTGACGAATCTCTTGATATCATTTTTCATCCCTATCCAATAAAAATATTTAGTCACTCTTTTGTAGGTTTTTAGGAATCCAGAGTGTCCTACAGTAGGTGTAGCGTGTAGCTCATGTAGAAGCTTTGTACGATAAGCGGATGTGGGTGAGAGGACAAGACGTTCTTTATAACGGAGTATGTTATCTTGCCAAGAATAGTGAGGTTTGCTCATGGGGTTTTGTTGGAGATGTTGAATTATGGTATGTGTGGTAGGGTCCATATACCATTCTTCCTTGACTTGTTCGATCCATTTAGGAATAGGGCAGGAAAGAGCATGTAATTGGGAAGTTTCTTCAAACTTTCTGGAAAGTGCATCCACAACCATGTTATCTTTCCCTTTTTTATATATGATTTCATAATCATAGCCTAGTAGTTTTGTCACCCACTTTTGTTGTTCTAGTGTGGTTATCCATTGTTCCAGAAGGTATTTTAGACTATGGTGGTCGGTGCGGATAATGAAATGTTTTCCGATAAGGTATGGTCTCCAATGTTGGATAGCATGAACAATAGCTAACATTTCTTTTTCATATGTGGAACGTGCTAAATTATTTTTTGAGAATGCTTTGCTAGTGAAGGCTAAGGGTTTTTCATTTTGCATGAGCACGGCTCCCATTCCCAATCCTGAAGCATCACTTTCAATAATAAATGGTTTGGAAAAATCTGGCATGGCTAGGATAGGGGTGGTACACATGGCATTTTTTAAGGTCATGAAGGCTTCATTAGCTTTTGGAGACCATAAGAAAGCATTCTTCTTAAGTAGTTTCGTTAAGGGTGCCATGATTTTGCCATAATCCTTGAAAAATTTGTGATAATAGCCAGTTAGTCCTAAGAACCCACGCAACCCTTTTAGTGTTTTTGGAATCGGCCAATTTTCCACATCTTCAATCTTACGAGGATCTACTTTAACTCCTTCCTTGGAGACAATATGTCCGAGGTATTCAATTTCTTGCTTTCCAAAGGAGCATTTTGATCTCTTAGCGTATAATTGATTTTCCTCCAAGATCTTGAGTGCTTGCTCTATATGGTTTAAGTGCTCTTCCCATGTTTTGTTGTAAATCAAAATATCATCAAAGAAAACTAGAATAAATTTTTGAAGGAAAGGGTAAAATACCTTGTTCATAAGGCTTTGAAATGTGGAAGGAGCATTGGTGAGACCAAATGGCATCACCAAAAATTCATAATGTCCCTCGTGAGTGCGAAAATCCATTTTGGGTATATCACTTTCTTTAACTCGAATTTGGTGGTAGCCAGATCGTAAATCGAGTTTGGAAAAATATGCGGCTCCATTAAGTTCATCGAGTAATTCATCGATGACTGGAATAGGAAATTTGTCTTTGATCGTTATTTTGTTGAGGGTGCAAAAATCCACACATAGGCACCATGATCCATCCTTTTTTCTTACTAGTATGACTGGAGAAGAGTAGGGACTTCTACTAGGTCTAATGACCCCTACCCTTAGTAGGTCTTGTACCAATTTTTCTATTTCTATCTTTTGTAAATATGGATATCGATAAGGTCTAATATTAGGAGGTTGGTGTCCCAGAAGTAATTGAATGGCATGATCATGGCTTCACTGTGGAGGCAATCCTTCTGGTTCGTTAAATATTTTATCATGTCTCTCTAGGAGTTTTAGTAATTCAGGTGCCTCTGGTTGTTCTTCGTTAGTGGTTTGCAAGGAAAATAGTTGGGCAACCATACCTTTTCCTCCTTTGCGAATAATATTTTCCATTCTATGGGAACTTACGATTTGTGTAGGACCCATTTTTAACCCTTTAATTGTGTAAGTTTGGTCTTTTTGTATGAATTGCATCCATAATTCTTCAAAGTCCCATTGAATTTTGTCGAGCGTTCATAGCCATTGTACTCCCAAAATGATGTCACATCCTCCCAATGGTAGTACATACATATCTGCTTTCATGTTATAATCTCCCATAGTGAGTTTGATATTATGGCATTTGCCTTTGCATGCAATTTTTCCGCCATCGCCAATCATGACTTCGAAGTTATTACAGGGATATATAAAACAATTAGCTTGTTTGGCCAACCTGGGGTCTATAAAATTGTGAGTGCTACCAGAGTCTAAGAGCACAATAGGGTTTTGTTTCTTAAAATACCCTTTAACCTTCATAGTTTGTGGGGTCGAATATCCTGCGAGGGCGTTAAAGGATATTTCTATTTTATCCTCTTTATTTTCTTCTGGAATATCCGTTATTACTTCAACTTCGATGTCATCCTCTTCTTTGGGGGTGCAATCAATTGTGTCCAAAATATATAATTTTGGTGAAATGCATTTGTGATTGGGGGTGAATTTTTCATCACAATGGAAACAGAGACCCTTTTCTCATCTTTCTTTCATTTCCTCTTGGCTAATTCATTTAATTGGCATGACTTTATTCAGTTTTTGGTTGGTGTAGGTGTTTGGTGGTTTTCCTGTTGAAACTCTCCCTATTCGTCGTTGGTTATTGATCTTCTCTTCTATCATTTGTGCTAATGCCACTGCATGCATCATATCGATAGGGTTTTGTATTTGTACTTCCATTCGAATGTCTTCTTTTAGGCCACTGATGAAGCAACTTTGAAAGAATGATGCATCGAGCCCTGATGTAAGGTTTGCCAACTTCTCGAATTGCGCTTGGTATTCTCTTACGGTGGATGTTTGGCGAAGTTTGGTGAGGGCTCTTGTGAAATCTTCAAATTTGGTAGGGCCAAATCGCAACATTAGGTTCTTTGTGAATTCGGTCCATGTGGGAGTACCTTTTGTTTTTTCATACCATTGGTACCATTGTGTAGCAATTTGTTCTAAGTGAAATGATGCGATACGAACTTTTTGGATCTCCAAAATTTGATATAAGGTGAAATATTGGTCTACCCTATATATCCAATTTGTGGGGTCGCCTCCATCAAATTTTGGGAAATCCAGCTTTGTGGTACGAGGAAGGATTGATGTATGTGGTCCCCCTATTAACGTTTGTTGCGGTGGTGTAGTGTTTTGTTGTCCGCTGTGCATTAACATCAAGTTTTGGTGTACCAAGTCCATGGAGTGATTTGTAGCATCCAACTTGGTTGATAACTCTGTATTAGAAGTGTTGATGCTCATAGTTAGGTCTGCTATTCTTGCAATGATCTTATCCTCTAAATTATCTTTCCAAATCGCCATTCCTTGCATCACTTCTTTCATTTCTTTTGAAACCTCTTTCGAGACTTCTTTCGCAATATCCTTTGCCATGTCTTGTGACCTTCGTCCTTCTGCCATGGTAGGTTTATAATTTCTTGGTAAATTTACAGGTTATTGTGTTTTTACAAAAAATTTGGTCACAATTTACCTAAAAATTGTAAACAACTTTTTGTAAAATTTGTAAAACAATTGTCAATAGGTTTGCAAAAATATTTTTTTGTCAATAGTTATCCCAAAATATTGTTGTGCAACTTTATTTTCTGGCGGTGTGCAAAGCGACGCTTGCAACAACGACGGAGCAAGCAGCGGCTAAGCGGAGTCGAGGTGAAGGTAGGATGAAGATGAGGCAAAGGGAGGGCAGAGATGAGGTGGAGGGCTGAGCAGAGCTGAGGTAGAGGGAGGGCTGAGCGGAGCCAAGGTAGAGGGAGGGCAGAGTGAGTGGGTCTCATCTGGTAGTGTCTTTGGCCCATGTGCGTAGGTCGCTTAGCCTGCATGACCGAATTCATGAAAGGCTTACACGAATATAAGGTGGTTAAATTTTCCTTACCCACTACGTGTGGGATAAAACCTTAAACCTTTTTAAACTTTACGATGCCCCAATTTCCTGGTGAAAAAATTAAACCTTAGGTTTAATAAGGGTTTTTATTTAATTTTGCGTCAAAAAAATTACAGAATGTCATAAACGTATTTGCATGACGTCAGTGAGTTTTTTTACGTTATAAATTCAATTTGATATCATCGTCAATCATTGTTTGAGGTAATTTTTTGATTGTGTTATGTGGATTCGATCACTGGTTTTGAATTCGTTCATCAAATTTTTGTTGATGTTCTTTGCCTATGGATGTTCCTATGTCGAATGCCATGTGGCGCAATGAAGTTTTTGTTCCTATGTTGTTTGAGGGTAGCAAATGGTGAATAACGATGGAGGGTGAGGGCAGTGGAGGACAGTGAAGGATGAAGAATGGTGGAGTCAGGATATGTTAGATAAAAATGGTTAATGTTGATGCAAGGTGTTGTTGTTGTCGGTGTTCATTGTGGAGATGGAAGATCGAGGATATGTGTTGGTGTAATGGGTGGGGAAGTTTTTTTGATGAAACACCTTGTCTTTGGTATGGCTCTGATACCAGATGCAGTGATACCAAATACCTGTGAATTGAAATGAATAATTGAATGGAGAAAAACAAGAGACTTAATCACTTTTAATTTGGAATCGCTTTTAGATTGTTGGATAACCCAAACAATAGAATAAAGTATATTTTCTTGGATGCCTATTTACATCCAATATAGTCCCTATATCTATATGCACAGGAGGTGTGATCAAAGGTCACAACCCATGCTTGTGATTTATGAATAATTAATAAATAATTAATGGTAATTAACAATGTTATGAATAGAATCCTAACACCAACACCATTGCTTTGGTGTAAATTCCACTCTTAATTCATTCCTCATGAGCGCACCAAGAATTTCAACTCATCCACAGATCAAACCCGACACCACCTTGCATCAGCCACAAGGAATTCATTTGTATTTTAGCAGTTATCTCACCCTAAGATGGCTCGCAAGCATGACCGTATTATCCTGAGATGTTCAACAGGAAATACCATCCTGCATAGAGATGACCTCTTAGCAGAGATATATTTTTCCTATTTTCTTACTTTCATTAGATTTAGCAACATTTTAATTACTTCCTAGAATAGTTAGATTTCAATTTCCATGTATTTATTTATCGTATTTCAGCTTCTTTATAATTTTATTTATCATGGATATGGACCTTATCTTGGAAGGCTCTTCATATGCTTTTGATTCTCTTTAAATATCTTTGTGTGCATATTACAGGTCTTTACAATGGATTAAATGGTATAAATATTCACACCTCACCATCCTATATCGTAAAGCTCATGAGAAACCCTCCCCAAATTAGTTTGTGAGGATGCAAAGGAGATCCTATGTGATACACCTTGGATATATTTTCTTGTTGTAAATTTGTATCAAAGTGGTAGAAAATCCCTCAACAGAATCCTATTGTAACCCTCTTAAAGGAATAAAAGTCGATAATAATAAAAGGGCACCATTATTGCATATTTTATTTGGCATTATGGTTACATGATTTACTAGCTAGTTGATTCTTCATTTCATTGCATAGGTGTATGATCTCTTTTCAGCATACTTCACAAATATCTATGCTTCAACTATAGTTACTCTCATAAAATATGTTGGAAGGATGTCAAAATATTTTTGTTGAATGCAATGATGATTTGTAATTATGGTCTATGTATTCTTAGGGGTGGGGAGGACTTCAACGCAATTCTATATCCTTTGAAAAATAATGGGGGTACCCCTAGATGGTCTAAATAAATGGAGGATTTTGCTCCATTTGTCAATTCAAACAACCTTTAGGATGTTAGTCCTTCAATCTTTCAATATCAATGGGATAATATATGCATTAGGCAAAATCATATAGTATAAATATTAGATATATTTTTATGATCTAATACATGGTTGTAAACAAAGAATGCAACCTCTCCATATGTTTTATTACAAGGAATATTAGATCATAAACCCATTCTCTTGAGTTGTGATATACATAATAATGGTTATCCAAAGCCATTTTTATTTTACTCTATGTGGATCCAAGACACTAATTTTTCTAGGCGGTTAAGTTATTGTGGAATAAAGCAAGGTTTTAAAGATCATTTATATATAGATTTGTTTAAAATTTGAAATATCTAAAGGGTCAAAGAAATATTTGGAAGGCCAAATATTTTGGTAATGTATTTAAAACAAAAGAGGAAAATACATCATAGCTCAATAATTTACATGAGAGTAGAAATCAATGGAATGGACCAAGATACTTATGTGCAAGAAAAACAATGAATTTCTAATTATCATAATTTATTTAGAAAGGAAGAGACTTATTGGTCCCAAAAATCTAGGGAGAGATAGCATAAGGGGACAAAAATGCCAAGTTTTTTGTGCTATAACCAAAATAGATTTGTCTTTCTATTGAACCCAAAATATTTCAACTACAAATAGTGTTGGAATATATGGTGGTTAAGATTCTCTTAAGGTCACAACTGATTTTTTGTATTGTATTGTTATATAAGCCCTTTGGGCCCTTGTAAACCTCAAAAAAGGTATTTGTAATATTTTATTATTTTAATCCTTAATGTCAGTCACTCAACCTTAATCTAAATGTAACTTGTATTTGGGTATAAATACCCTATTATACCAACCATTTTATTATTGGTTTGGAGTATAATTTTATTATTTAATAGTGGGATTATTTGGTATTCAAACACCCTCATATACTATTTGCATCGATTTGTGTGTATTTATTTTTCAACAATATGGTACAATATGTTGAATCCATTTGTTTTTGGAAACTACTATGAAATATAACATGGTATTATAGCGGGTGTAAATATCCATTACTCGATTACCTATTGTTGGTAGTTTGGATTCTATGACTTCTCTCAAGGGCAATTGTGTTTAGAGAAACCAAGAAGATTTTACTTTTGGAAAGTTGATAATGAGAGTGGAATATTTTTTTTGATAAAAAATCTCTAGGTGGAACTAGATAGCAAGGATCTTACTAGGTTTAGTAGATTTGCTCTAGGATAAATATTCATTATCAAGTTCCCTTATTCCTCTCATTGCCACTCAATCCTCTTTGTTTCATTTGATTTCTAACCAGATGAATGCCCTAGTTTGAAGATTATATTTTTTGAGGTTTTTATAAAACCTCATTTGTCTTTTGTGAATTTGTAAAAAAAATCTATTTTCTTTTCTCTTTCGACTTCTTTTGTCTAACACTAACATAAATGAGAGGATAAACTGCTTAGCTATATAAATAAGTAAATAAGAGGTTAATATTTTTTAGATAAACCTCTAGTGTGAGAGAAGTCATACAGAGGTCTTCATACTTGACAAATAACTCCAAGCCACTTGACAAAGTTGGTAAAATAGCCCAACTTTTTTGTTGAACATACATGAGAGGATGTCTTTATTGGTTGTATCCAAAAAAAAGGTTGTGTAGTGTAAACCATGATAGATACAAATAAATCATTAGTGTTTCTAGATTCTTTGTAAAATTTTAGGGGGTTTCATAGTTCAATACTTTTGATCATTTTTCCTCTAGGTACCTTGCTTTTGTGTTTAAAAATTGTTTATTTTTCCCTCTAAAATTGCAAGTTTCAAATTTTAAATAAGGAATATGCTAGGGAATATTTCCCAACCTAGCAAGAGCAAAACGTTCTATGTGTGCATGTGTCACATTGAGATATGTCTACATCATGCAAATTCAAGAAAATATGCTTGTTGACTTTGCTTTATTTAATTATGATATGTACCACTTATATCCTAAGGGACACCTTGGATAGTTTCTAGTAGAGCCCATGTTAAGGTGTTGGAAGGAGATCTTGAGTTTGAACCCCTCGATACAATAATTCTTTTAATATTGATGACATCAGTAGGATGAAAAAAATTAATGATATGGTAGTCTGCACTAACATGACACCTAATGATGTTATCCCTTCATAAGCACATGCTAACATGGTGTAACATATGGAAATTTGTATATCTAATGTGGTAAATGACATGACATAACATGTGGTATTCCATATAGATAATGTGGTAGATGAGGTGGCATAACTTGTGATATTCCATATAAGTGACATGGTAGTTCAGGTGGTGTGGCACATGGTAGTTCATAAATATGACATGGAAATAGAGGTGGTATAACACATCGTAAATAATACAAATATTAACATGGCAAGTGAAGAGAGAGATAACATGGTAGGTTATATGGTGGCCAAATATGCCATCGACCAATCATAATCTATCAAATCATTGAACTCAAGAAACCATTCGCATAATAAAAATAAACTTAGAAAAGCATAAATTTTGGAGCAAATCAAGATGTGACTAGTGTAGCATTTCAAATTGAATATCAAATTAGAGAATGACAAGTATGTTCATTTTGGCTCATCAATACCCTTCCCAATACTCTACATAGTTAACATATAGGTATGTGATTCTTTAGTGCATTGTCCAATCAACAAACAATTGGTGCTTCCTCAACCACTTATATAGTTACACATGATAATCTCTCATTAGTTGTAGATATTTTTCTTTTCAAATGTTTTGGAGGTATTTTATGAAAAATATGGGTCAAACTTTTGGGAGCCATAACTTTTTCATACATAAGATTTTTTAGCCTTTTTTTAAATTACATCATTTTTTGAGATCTCTACAATGGTGGTGTTGTTTATGGTCACAAATGCATACATGATTTTATCTTAATAGGATAATAATGGATCACGATGTGTTCTTGTTGACTAGCCCAAACTATGCTACTTTCAAAATTAAGATTGAGGTTTTACTCTAGAATAAGGGGTTACTCAAATATGTGAATGAGAAACCTTGTGCTACTAATTTTAAATAAATAAAGTAGGTCTATGGGGATAATAAGGAAGAGGCTCATAGTGTTATATACCTTCATGTTGACAATGTCTATGACACCCATATTAGCATCACATTTGATACTATTGATGAGTACATTAGTCACTTCAATAAATTGCAAGAATATATTTGAAATGCAAGTGGGTTACCTAAGGTGACAGGAGAAGGACATGAATCTATAGAGAAGAAAAAGAACATTGAAATACTAAATATTATCTTTAAAAATGTTTTGGAGATATATGATATGGTTTGAGTGTACTTTTCCAATTCTCATACACCACTAACTAATGATGTATTTAAGTACTATTTGCATCACTAAGGTAGAAGAAAAAGGCATAAGGGTAATTTTATGATCATTCAAGCCCATCCAAAGGAAGCCATTACCAAATATCAAAATAATAAAAATCCAAAATATAATGAGAAGAAGCATAAGAAGCCCTTCAAAAATCCAACATGATTTAAAGCAGAGTTTCTAGATTCACATCAAGAATGCATAAGGTGAGGATAACTTTGATAGATAAAAATCATAGACACGTGTAGTTGTTCATTCAACATATTGGACATCCACTTATTTTGATGAGTGGATTGCATATTAATGGACAACTAGGCACATGACAAAGCATAAACATATCCTACAAATGTATAGCATATCACATTTAGGGGAGTGTTATTATTGAAGATGATTCTTCATTGTAGGTTACAATATGTGGAGAGATCAAGATTGAATCTTCTTCTTTTTATGAGATGAATCATGTTTCTAATTTTTTCCCTAATATCTTGTCTATTTATTATATTATTTATAAAAATAAAAAGGTAAAATTTTGATCTAATTGTTGGGTAATTAAGGATATAGACAATGGATTTCAAATTATCAATTTTAGATATTGTAATGAGTCAAAAAAATGTATATATTGGAAGAAAGACCCGCCTCTTCTATTTCTTCTTCTAGGAAGAAATATTTTATTGCTATGGTTGCACATGTAGATGATGAGAGTCAAACTTGGCACCATGGGCTTGGGCATATCTATTATGGATCATTGAGATACATGAATTATCTTCGGATGGTGATTGTACTTCCACACATATCCCCTCTAAGTGGTGCATGCAAGGGATGTATTTTAAGGAAGCATCATAGGGAGACATTTCCAAAAGAAACCACAAGATAGGTTTCTCACTCGTTGGAGATAATACATAGTGATATTTATGGACCAATGGTACACCATATTTTCTTGGAAACAAGTATTTTATCCTTTTTATTGGTGATCTTCTAGATGTGTGGTTGTATACTATTCACACTAAGTATGTGATATTTAAGATAATCAAGACCTTCAAGTCTCTTTTATAGAATCAATTGGATAGAAAAATTGTATTAGGATAGAAGGGGGAGGTGAATACATAAGTTATGCCTTTAATATTTTTTGGATTTTCATAGGATTGTTAATTATACTCCTAAGAAAAATGGTGTGGTTGAAAGGAATAATAGGGTGATCATGAAGATGGAAAAATATATAATTCATCCCAAGAGGACGAAGCACAAATTTTGAGGTGAAATCATTATTTTTGCAACATAATACATCATCAACAATGTTTCCAAAATGGAAATATAGAGCATGAAACCTCTTGAGAGTTTGACAAGATATAAGCCTAATATGTCTTGTTTTTGTACCTTTGGGTATTTAGTATGGGCTCACATTACCAAAAATATTAAGGAGGTAACAAATATTTACAAATATATTTTTGTGGGGTATTCAAATAACTCAAATGCATATTGTCTTATTACCCTAAGAGGTATGAGGTTTTGATTTAGAGACATGTTATTTTTTATAAGATCATTCCAAGTGCTCCTTCCAGTCCACCACCTAAGCTGTTGGCGGATTACTCTTTTTATCCTTTGTCAGATTTAGATTTAGTTGTTCCTTTGGAGATTTTTGTCAGATCTATTTCCATTAGTGTATATTCTTAATTTCCATCTTCTAGTGGAGGTCCATTACCTATTAATTTTATCCTGTTATAGGTAGAATGACCGGTAGCACCTTCTTTTCTAGATTCAAGGCATGTTGAGAAAGACACATTAGTTTAGAGTTCTTTAGCTTTGCATCATGAGTTAAGTGGTGATTTTTAGTTGGATTCTTTAATTTAGCATATGATATTACTTTTCGATAGAGTGCACATGATTCTTCCTCAATTCATCAAACACCTAAGTGGTTTAATATAATTTTGAAGGATGTTAAAACACTTTTTTTAGAGCAACATTAAAAGGATCCTTCTTAGGAATTGCTCTCAAAGGTTACTCATTCTTAGGACCCTACTATATATTCTTAGTCTAAGGGCTAGCCAAAGTATGAAGATGCTATGCTTATGGAGTATGGGGCCTTGATGAAGAACATGACAAGGGAGTTGGTTTCCAAAAGAAAATAATGTAGTTGGATGCAAATGGGTCTACAAGACCAACTATACGTTGGATGGCCAATTGGAGAAGCACAAGGCATGACTTGTTTCTAAGTCTATCTATAAGAGGAAGCTGATTATTCTAAGATATTTTCTCTAGTGGCTATGATGAACTCATCTAGATTATTCTCTTTACCATTTTCTAATATGGATGGAAGGTACACTAGATGGATGTGAAGAGTGTATTTTAACATGGGAGCTTTAGGAGGATATCTACATGTAACAACCACCTAGCTTTAAGATTGAAGATCCTACTTCTTTGGTTTATTGTCTGACTAGGTACTTGTATGGGCTTAAGTAGGTTTCTTGTGCATAGTATGATGATATTTACTCTTTTTTCCTTAGTTATGAATTTTGGTGTTGTGAGGTCAAACATGATGTTTTTAAACATTAGTATGGTGAGACTTTGGTTATTGTTTTGTATGTTGATGGCCTTCACATTACTAGTATCTCTCTTATCTTGATCCTATATATGAAGTCATGACTTTGTTCCACTTTTGAGATTAAATATTTAGGGCTTCTACATTCAGATTAATCAAACAGATTTTGGCATCACCAAATTCCATCCCAAGTATGCTTTGAATTTTCTTCAATGCTATATGATGAAGGATTGAAAATCTACACATATCCTTTTGATTTAGATCTAAAACTTAGGATTTATTATACCACTCGTTTGGTGGATGCTATGTTGTATTGGTATCGTATGGGTAGAATTTCCTTACTCACACAAGACCTAATATGGGTTATGTTGTCATTTATTGTTCCAAGTATATGTAGAAACCCCAAGAGATTCTATACCATGACCAAGAGGATTATCAAATACATCTACAAAAATTATAATATGGGTATTCACTACTTAGTTGCCCCTCTTTACTTTTGATAGGATTTTTAGATGTTTATTGGGCCAAATATTTGGATGAGTGATGATACACCATAGGCTTTGTGTTCTATTTGTCATTCATGTGTTCTAGATGCCAATCCACTATATCTTAGTCTCCTACAAAATTTGAATATTGTGTTGTCAATGAGTAGCTAAGAATATTTGGTGGATGTTCATGATTTTGGATGAGATTGGCATTCCTTGTAGTTTTCTAATAAACCTTTGATATAATAGTCAAAGCACCATTCAAGTTATCCATAATCTAATGTTTCATCAACAAAAAAAGTACATAGATATTTCGATAAACTTTGTGATATGGCTTCATGAATGTTAGAATATACTCAAATTATTTGAATTATGAAATGATAAATATTAAAATACATTGGATGTCCATTTTGGTATAACAAACTTTTAACTTATCCTATAACTACCCTTGTCTTATAGGGCATGCATAGTCCTTGTGATGGATGGTTATGCCACTCTCTTTGTAACATGGGCTATGATGTAATAATTCTTGATATACCCTTATTACATCATAGTCATAGCTTCAGATCTATCTTTAGCTCTTGGAACTCACTCAGGCTCTTGGCTTCTAACTATAGCTCTTTGGCTTCTAATTTGATAAAATATTCTAGGGTTATGTTGGATTTAAAGATAAATCCCCCTCAATATAGATTTTGTACTATAATACTTAAGAGTGTTGAGTTCCACTGATATTGCACTCCAAAAATAGGCTTATTACAAATACTCATTCAATAACTAATACTTATAAATTCAATGCAAGAAATATGTTCCTCATCCAATGTCTTCATGTGGAAAATTTTTGTCTTAAACTATCATGCATCCTATGTCAATTATTGAATTTAGTGGTCATAAATATTTATCTTGTGTTGCCATATTTTGTGTTGACCTATCTCCATTTTTTATTTTGATCTTTTTATGTAGTGATATCAATCATCTTTTGATTCTTCTTTGTCCTAGCATTGTTCATATGAAGGAGATGTTTGTGGAAGGCAATGCATTCACACTTTCTTTATGTGATATCAAAGGTTGAATCTTAAGTGCTTGATATATTGATTCCTCATTCAATTTATTGGTTTTTGCTTCAATTTATTCTATGGATGGAGAAGAATCACATTCAAAAAATACATCTTCAATCTTAGGTGCTTGAATCCACTTTGTTTAATCATTTATCTTGTTCTCTTGTAGCTTGGAGTAATTTGCTAGGCTTTTGATGTCCCTAGTTGTATTGTATTGTAGAGATATTTTTCCTGTATGACTTGGATAATTTTCTTGACCTATCATATATTTGGTTGATTTTGAGTCATATCAAACATTATTGTACTAACTTAGTTAAGCATGTGCAACAAATACATGTTATTCTTCATGATATTTTCCTTCATCTTATTTAACTTGGTTCTCTTTGGCTACATTATTTTGTTGTACTATTTTCCAAATATGATTTTGTTTATTTTATGATGAACTATCTTTCTATTGATTCATATCTTATGAAGAAGACCCAATTGTGAATGTATTATGATAATATTCCTTCATTATGTGGCTATTTTTGCCACAAAGTTCACACATCTTTTGTTTGTGATAAATATTTCTTTTTTGTTGAGATATTTGAGAAAAATTTCTTTGTTGTTGATATCCATGAGAATTATTTCTCTATTGGAAGCGTTTTTGAGGTCTTATGCATCTTTTGAATGGCTACTTTTCTTTTTTATTTGTAAGAAGTACTTGTTCTTCTTCTTATGTTGTATGTGAGGCCTCTACCTTTTGAAGTAGATTTACCAACTTTTCAAATGTTTGTGTTTGTTAATTTGATATTTAATGTTGTCATTAAAATATTATATTATGATGGAATATATCTTAAAATAATTTGAATAAGTGTCTCATTAGATACTTTTTCTTCTGATTCTTGTAATGATGCTCATAGTTCAACTATTCTCCTCATGAAAGATTCGAGTTTTTCTCCATTATTCATCTTTAGAAAATGTAGTTGGCTCTATAGAAATAGTAATTTATTTTGGTTTATTGCCTCAAAAATTTTCTATAGTGTCTCTCATGCATATTTTATTATGGTTGAATCTTGAATGTATGGTTGTACTTCAGTTGCTACTCCAAACATGATGATCAATTGTGCATTTTTGTCTACCTTGTAAAACTTGTTTGAACTTCATCTTCTACAGTAGGATGGATAATGGTTCCATATACAACTTGCCATACTTCTTCAAAATCAAGTTGTGTTCTAATTTGGTCTTCTCAAAAGCATAATTATTCCCCTTTAATAGTTGGAAATCAAGCAATAAGAACTTTGGTGGACCACCATCCATTGTAAATCTTCATAAAAGTGGATTATTTGTAACAACCCACCAAAACCAACCAAGATATATATATATATATTGCAAGTAAGGTTCACAAAGAAGTCCCAAATAATATTCTAGTATTATAAGGCATAACCACACTTGATTTCATGTCGTTGCAAATGACACTCAAGTGGACAAGAGTGGCCAACATCCCATATTTTTGGGGTTCACCTTTCTAAACCTCATCATTTAAAATGGATGCTAATAGTGGACCCTCCACCTTTCCTATATCCTCACAAGTATAGAACAACTTGACCATAGTGTAGGGATTATCCTTCAAGGACCATAACACTTAAAGGGGATGCCTTTTCCCTAACACTACAGAAGTCCATCTATGTAGGATTATTCTGGTGCAATGCCTTAGTGCTTAATGGCTAACTAAGGTCATTACCACTCATCTAGAAATTGGAATGGTCACAAAATCTTCACCATTTAAGGTGCCACCACTATTGTCTTGTGAATTATTTCCAAAAGCCTCACTACTTTGGATACTCCTAAGCCTCTTCGTTCAAGGTGTTTTATTCAAAAATATCTAGCTATTGCATCATTGTAACTCCTTCTAGATACTACCTAGTTATTGCATCACCAAAAATCCTTCTAGGTTGGGTTACCTTCTTAACTCAGGGGTTCTAATATGGTATTAAATTTAACCCAAGAAATCCAAACAACCCCAAGAATCCAACCTTTTTAAGAAAATAAACATGTCTCCAAAGAAAATGAAGTAATTTTAGTGCTCCAAAATAAAGAGCTATAATTTAGCATAATCAAATGCATCATAACACTTATGAAGACTAAAATATTCTCGAAGTAATAATAGCATTTTCATAATTACCATGAAGCATCAATTTTCATAATCCATAAATTGAATATAATTCTTCATTTTGCACATAGATAAATATTTCATGAACTTACATAAAATAATATAATATTCATTCTTAATCCAACTTTTCAAAAGCTAATACATTTCATTCTTTTAGTTTCCAAAGCTTTGCAAAAACCTAATACAATACAATATTTTTCAATAATAAGTACTTCTTCAATCACATTATTACAACTCCAATTGTGAAACCATCTTTCTTTCAAATTCTCCTTTTGAACAATTCTTCCCATGAACTTGGATAGTAGTTTAGGGATCAGGACAGCTCATGAAAATGCATATGCAACTTAACATGCATTATGCAAACACATACAATCATGCAAAATACAATCCATACAATCAATGAGAGAATCCCATACTTCTCTCAATAATGGGTCTCTATATCTACTCAAGCCTCAAAAATCCCATTATTAAATTTTCAATAAGTTCTTCTCACTTAATCAATATAAAAGCAATACAATGGAACTTCAAAAAAATCCCATAATATATTTATTTTATATAAGTGTATCTCTATATATGTCTTGCTTTCCCTTTTTAATAAAATAAAGCACAACTTCAACTTCTACCAACAATTATTTTCCCATAAGCTACAATAATATTGGTTTCCACAAACCTTTAATTTTCAACTAAATATTTCAAATTAAATCCTTTCTATTTACTTCTTTTGTTAAGTACTCCCATAGCACACTTAATTAATAAGAATTATACAAATAACCAACTACACCCTACTAATATTTCTTACATTAAAAGCAATATGTATCCTATATATAAAAGATTAAATCACCCACGTAAAGCGTACAATCAAATATTACTTAACCAAGTAAATTTGATAAATGTCTATAAGGAAAATGTTCTAATACACAAAGTATTGAACAACATCCACAAGCACAAACACCAAAATAGAAATATGCTAAGATCTTGTCTCCAACACAACAAAAATAAATAATAAGCAACTATAGCTTAAACAAGTCATTAAGAAAGAGATGTAACCTCAAAAAATACATCCCAAACCTAAACGCATAGATAATTACCCAAAAGCTTGCAACAACACCACAACATACAAAAACAACAATTCAATTCAAATCACAAGATGTCTCAAAAGGAGACCATATGTATGAACAAGATCAATACTTAGAATAAAAGTATTGGGCCATTCACTAATGTATCCGAGTAGGCTAAGTAGTCAACAAGATTCCCTAACTATGAGCACAACTAAGTCAAACTAACCCCTAAAAAATAAAAACTTAACAAAATATTGGAGCCTAGGAAGTTCCTTTAGCATTCATTTGTGCCAGAATGCTTCCAAGTCACCAATAAAATTACCAACTAAAATATGGTATGTAAAATAAGGTATAAAATAAAACTCATAGCACTACCATCCAAAGCTAAAGAGTCATACAAAACTCTCAAAATAATGAACACGAAGTATAACAACCAAGAAACCAAAGTCATAGAATAAAACCATTGAAATAGCATACAACAAGAAGATTTTGTATACTAAGATCGATTCTAACAATGTTAGATAAATACCTTTTTTTTATCCAATTACTCTGTGATCAAGCTTTCTCCTTGTGATCACCCTTATCTTGTTTTCTTTCTAGATCTCCCTTCCTTCCTTTATTCTCGTTCATCCCCCAAAACTTGGTAAAACAATGATTCAAATAGAGAATCCTAGGAGTCCAAAAGTTAGGTGGATTCCTCAAACATGCTCTTACATTACTCTAAAAGAAATTCTCAACCTTTATGTCGGAAAAATTACCATCTTGCCAACGTTTTCCCATAACATCATCTTTAATAGAGCATGATACATTAATTTACTTTATTGCTCCTTAACTATTATGAAGGCTTCCCTTTTAAAATAATAGCAAAGCTTATCTTTAGTTTGCTAATGATCTCAAAACTAACATTAACAAATTAGAACATTTATTCTTTTTAATACTCATTTTTTCTAATGCTATAACATTAGAATTAATAACAATTAAATTAATTACTTATCTAACTAATTTAATTACTATTAAATGCTAATATTAACCATTAGCATCGATATCAAATAATTCCACATACAAGGCTCTTGCTAAGCCATCCTTGCACAACAAAATTTTTCCTTGAGTAGGAGGTTTTATGATAATTGTGATGCTATCACCCTCCTACTAAGGATGGCTCTTTTGCTTAAATAGAAACCTCCTTGTCCAATGGTGCATTAAAATAAACATACACATATGTAATACACCTACATGAAGGGTATTATTTTACCTTTGAGTTGTTGATGAGAATGCCATCCATAATTTCCCATTTTTGTTGGAATATATTACATTATTTGGTACATACCAATGTACCACCTTAGATACATATCTATATTAGGAGTTTGACTTAGATTAAGGTTTGAGTAGTTACTTCATGCAATGTAATAAATGCACAAGTATTAGAATGTGCAATGATGTAAATGTGCATGTAGTCCACATGTACATGAATCATAGGATAGGTAGATGAAGATTCATGGGTAGATGAAAGGCCAAGGGATATATCTTCCCTATATATACTTTTTATAGATGCTAAGAGGAAGAGGCTAGATAAGTATAGTGATTTTAGTAGGTACAATGTAGATCATGCATAAATTTTAGAGTGTTTAAGTCCTCCATTATATTACATTGTACTATTTTCGTGAGCTTTCATTAATGGCTATTTTTTGAGTTATTGCAAAATTTTATCATATACTTTTCCTCCATATTATATTACCATTATCATATAGTTAACATTGCTTTCTCATTTTACATCTTATGGGTGCATTTCCTTAAATATAGATCATCAAAAGTTGTGGTATCAGAGCACAAGGTAGATTGATAGGAAATAAAGAGATCCATAAGAGATATTAAGAGGATATAGGGAGAGTTCATTTTTAGAATTTTTGAAATTGCATTTGTCTAGAGTCTTTCCATAGAGTTGCAAAAAAACTCATGAAGACAAGGACTCAACATTGATTCCACTAGATTGAATTATCAACTAGTGAATATTTATTATCTCTAGATTAAAAGTTTTTTCATTACAGTTTCTCTAATACTTTGTTGCAAAAGGAGAAGATTTAAATAAATTTGGGAATCTTCCTACAAGATCTAGGAAGAATATATTCTTTAGAATCAATTCATCATTTGAATTAACAAGTTGAAGATTGAATATTTTGAAGGCCTTAAGGAAAAGGTCTCATTGTAAGATTTGCATAATGAATATTGAGAAGAGCGAAAGAAGGATAAAGGATACTTATTAAATATTGAAGGAATAAGGAACTCAAGGAAAATATTCTTGAAGAATATTTTATATTGGAGATCAAAGAGGCCCAAGAAGGAGTAAACCCAAGAGAAAGGTCTCGTTGAAGAGCTTCCAGATTTGGAAGATTGACTATCAAAGGTCCTATTGAAGATTTTAGAAGCAATAAAGTTAGGAGATCCAAGAAAGAGATCTCATTGTAAAACTTCCATATTTGAAGATTGGAGAGATTAAGGAAATGTCTCATTTAATTATTGAGAAGAAGAGAAGTTGTAGAATTTAAATACTCAAGCGAAGAGGTCTCAAGGAAGGGTTGCAAGGAAAAAGGAGAAGGCTAGGAAAGCCTCATTGAAGGAGACTTGAGGAGAACTCAAGGGAAAATATTTCTAGCAAGGAGAAGTTCCTAATAGAAGGATTTGGAATAATTATCATCATCCTACAACAAGCTTAGAAGGAAGAAGGTATTTGATAAGAAGTTTGCCAAATTTTAGAAATATTTTGCGAAGACCTTAAGACATTCATATTCTTGAGAAGAAGGCCACTAAATAGGCCAAGATTGAATTCAAAATTTGATAAGGAGGTTGAAGGAGAAAAGAGCTATAATAAGACATCTAATTTGAGAGATTTGAATATTGCCATTGAAGGCTTGAAGGCTAATTTGGAGGAGTTTGTTGATTTTATAGAAAAATTTTGAAAGTTTCTAGAAGGTAAGTTTCAGCTACAATTTGGAGTTTCCTACCAAATTTGAGAGGATTTAAGGGTAGTAGATTGGAGAAGAAATTTACTGCATTATAATCTAAAAATTTTAAAGTTGAGGACAACAAGAAGGCAGAAAGTTAGGTAGCATTGGAAGCTGCAAGATAGAGGAATTTTAGAGAGCAACTTGGAGGAGAGTTGAAGCCACCAAACTATATTTTTGGGTAGCAAGTTAGAGGAGTGGTAAAGCTGCAAAATAGTCAAGTTTCAGGGCAGCAAAGGATATCAATTAGAGCTACAAAAATTACAAAACCAGGGCAGAAAACAGGTGAACCAAATCACCAAGCAAGATTGCTACAAGGAGGTCAAAATAAGGTTTGATATTTGGTGTTATTAAAGTATATTATTTAGTATTATTTAAGTTTCTTTAAAACACCATTTTAATAGTTATTCAAAGTAGAAATAAGGAGGTTGAATTTAAAGGTTTTCAAGTTAAGTAAGGAGGTAGCATTATCATCTTGAAACCTGCAAAATATATTAACACAAGTTAGTGTTAGAAAGTTGATTAAAAGGAGTAATAAGGAGGAATTGATAGTGCTTAATACAAGTTATTTCTAAGAGCTATTAAAAGTGCATTAAGTATTAATCAAGAAAGGAATATTAGTGCATAAAACAAGGTTGAGTTGGAGTGTCAAAATATACCATTGAACACAGGAAAAATTGCAACAAATTTTGGTGAAGAGAAGCCGCCAAAGGAGCATTATAACCACCAAAGAATAGAGAGGGTGTCACCATACTAAAGTCAAGGAAGAAAGCTACAAAAAGGAGACTAAAAGGTCTCAAAAATCTAGGTGCAACTAAGGTATTCTATATTAGTTTATAATAGATTTATTTCAGGTTTTAATAGCACCATATTTATCTTTTACAAAGCAGCAAAAGGAAGACAAAAATTGAAGTGTCTTAAGACACCAAAGTAGCATAAATTTACAGCCATCAAGTGGAAATTTTTATCAAGGTTAAATCAAAAGCCATGAATTAAAGGAGAAAGAGCCATATAAGGGCTCAAAATCATCTTATTCAAGGTGTCTAAAGACACCAAATTCAGTGCCACAGTCTCATGAAGGTAGTGCTCATAGTGCACAAGGAACCTGCAACAAGAAGGAGACTAAGTAAGGACAGCATAGCACCAATAGCAAGGATAGAATAAAGAAACATAAGTTAAAGTTAAAATAAGGACAACTCAAGGAGAATAACATCAAAGAGCTACCCAAGAGAAAGAGGATAGAATCTTGGATGAACATGCACCTAGAAGAAAGTATTGAAACGCCATAGGAGGAGCCACCTTCATTGGAGAGGATCCACCATACGTTGGATGTCAAGAAAGCCAGCTGAAAAAGAAGCCAAAAAACTTGCAAGAAGTTGGAAGAGCATTAAGGAGATAAGGGACATTGAAGAGCTTGGTTACATGCAAAGGAAGAAGCCTACACTTGTCACAAGAAAACAAAAGAATATTATGCCATTTGGCACAAAGGAGGAAGGTGCCAACAAGTCTTAGTAATGCCTTAGGAGGAATATTTCTCAAATAGTGCTTGCACCTGTGCCACCCACTATCTATAGGCTTTGATAATGCTCCATACAAGCATGAGAGAATAAATCATCATTACTCCAATATCCATGGGGAAATAAAATGCTCGTGCCACCTAACAAGGAGATCAATGTAAATGCCATGTGGCATGCATTCCAAAGGGAGACAAAGAGGTATTAATAGCCCTACTTGAGAATAGCATGCATATTGAGCTTCTACAGGTCACAGAGCATTAAAAGAGAAGAATATGACAGGATAATATTGAAGATATAGTTCCATAGAACATAGATCATTTAATGCGCATTGCCATACTATTAAGACAGAGAAGAATACAGTGCTCAAAATATTTAAAAGTGCAGTCAAGATAGAAGCCAATCAACACACAACACAACACATTATAAGAAAGGTATGTTTACATTGAATTAATATTTACTTTTTGTTAAGTGCAAGGATATATAAGGTGCATTATATCTAATGTTAATTTTATTTAATTATTGCATTGGAGATATAAGGAAATTACAACCTTAGTGGATTAGAAAGCCAATTAAAGCAAGGAGATTATATTATTAAGAGCTATTTCAAATTGCATTATTTGAGATTCAAATATTATCAAAGTATTTGCAAATTATTAAACTAGGAGATATAAGGATTTCTACCTTGAAAATTGAAGCATTATTTTTTGCAAATATTATCATTTTCTAAATTTCTAATTGGGGAGATATAAGAATTTCTAACTTGAAATTGAAGCATTATTTTTTGCAAATATTATCATTTTCTAAATTTCTAATTAGGGATATATAAGAAGTTTAGCACCAAACTTAGATCATTTAAATTAAGAGTTAAAGGTTAAAAGAAATTTTTCATAGCATTGCTTAAAAGTTGGAAATTATTATTTATACTTGTATCTTATACAAATTGAAGGGACAAAAGGAATCCAACTATAGAGTCTTGAAAAATAGAGAACATTATCAAATTGAAAGTGCATATATCAATAGGGATAAATAAGGTGAGAAATAGGAGTTGGAAACTATATTAAAATTGTCATCAAAACATTGGGGATTCAACTTAAAAGGATATCTACACTTTATCAAGATCATAATATACTCAAAATACTTGGGAAATATAAGGGATTCTACAAAACTTGAGAGTTAGAAAATTCTTATCAAACTTGATCACATACTCTAAACTAGGGAGTCATAAGGTAGACAAATACAAAGGTTTTGAAATACAAAACTTCCATCAAAATTGTTCTAAATACTTGGGAATTAAAAGGTATTCTACTAGATATTTGGAAAAACTAAATTCTTATCAAAACCATTGATTGAACATTAAGATTCTCAAGGTATTCTCAAAACACTAGGGAGCTATAAGGAATTCCACTTCAAATATTAATCTAGAAGAAACATGGATGAAATAATAAGGAATGCATTCAATAATGAGGAACTATTTCATGAGTTGGAATTTTACTCTCAAAACTTAATAGATACCTTTGAAGGATACAAGTATTTTTCCACTAGTAAAAAGGAAAGATTCTCATTATTCCTCAAAGAAGCAAAGGAAGGAAATTTTACAATATTAATTGTTATCTTCATGAAGTATTTTTCAGAGCTTGGTGGAATACTCAAAATATAGTTATATTCACATTATAAGAATGTTTGATGATATATCTATCATTAATTATTTTTGAACTCTTTCAAAACATGAAATAAAATAGCAATCCTAGTCAATATTATTGTGATGATATACTAACTCATCATGGAGAAGATATTCCTCTAGTAAAAATGTAAAAACAAAGAAGGAGGAGGAGGAAGAGGAAGCATGGCAGGAAGTAACAAGATGAAGATACTCATCAGGATACAAATAGAGAATACAATGAAGAAATCACAAAGACTGAACCAAAAGAATAAGGAGGACCATATGAAGTTGAATAACATCTGAAATACGAAGACCTATATTGAAGACTAAAGTATTCAATATCCAAACAATGTAATACAAAGGGGTGTTGGAATATATTACATTATTTGGTACATACCAATGTACCACCTTGGGTACATCTCTAGATTAGGAGTTTACCTTAGATGAAGGTTTGAGTAGTTAATTCATGCAATGTAATAAATGCATGTGTTAGAATGTGCAATGATGTAAATGTGCATGTAGTCCACATGTACATGAGTCATAGGATAGGTAGATGAAGAGTCATGGGTATATGAAAGGCCAATGGATATATCTTCCCTATATATATACCTTTGATAGATGCTAAGAGGGAGAGGCTATATAAGTATAGTGAGTTTAGTAGTACAATGTAGATCATGCATAAATTTTTGAGTGTTTAAGTCCTCCATTATATTACATTGTATAATTTTCATGATCTTTCATTAATGGCTATTTTTTGAGTTATTGCAAAAGTTTCTCATATACTTTTCCTACATATTATATTGTCATTATCATATAGTTAACATTGCTTGCTCATTTTACATCTTGTGGGTGCATTTCTTTAAATATAGATCATCAAAAGCTAACAATTTTCTCTCAACTCTGGTGGTTGTCCCATACCAATCCACCTGTGAGAGTACTTGGTCCTGCAACCAAAAATTCATCAAAAGTACCATATTCCTAAAAATAGTGTAATCCAAGCATAAAGTTCATCTTTCAATCACAAAACAATATTATGCATAGATATCCACACATCAATACATAAATCAAGTATAAAAAATAAGTCCATCCAAGGAGGGTCGTTACATTATTTTTGTTGAAGTAATATAGAGTACAACTAGGGGCACAAATAGGGGACACCCACCTCAAGGGCACAATGGGGGCCAACCTCCCTATGATTCTAACTTAGGTATCATGGATGAGATTCCAATGGCATACCACTAGGGTGTCCCGCTAAGAATAAAAATGGAATATTTTAATTCCACTAAATCAACCTCAAAAAATATTTTTTGACAAGTATGCCTATACTCATGATTTAATTTTTACCTCAAATTACAAGAAAATATTGTCTCGTTGGGCAAAAAATAATAAATAGAGAGAATATTCTTCTATGGAATATTCCTTATATTTTAAAATATTATGTGTTTCTTTCCTTTTCACCTACAATCAAATAAAGGAAAGACAACAATATATTTGCTTTAATAGCTTTTCCACTCTCAATGTGGTATATTTAGAAATGACTTTTTAAAATGTTGAAGGTTGGATCTTTAAAAAATATCCACATATGCTTTGCTTCATCCAATTTCCTTTGCCCATGTGTTAGTATTTGATTGGTTCTTTGAGCAATAGATTTTTGGCACAGTAATTCGACACGATGCTCTTTATACTTCTTTTGGCCTGCATTTACAGTAAGATGTCTCTTATTACATTGGAGATCCACAAATTATTTTTGGTGCACACCTTGCCTTTCAAGAATATCTACTTATTCTCCTCAAGGAAATTGACAATGCAAGCACTTTGAATTTGATGTCATCTTAATGGCTTTCTTGCATTTGCTTTATAAACATCTTTAGTTTCTCTGGTAGAGTGTGCTTTAGCAAAAACTGTGATACTTTTGATCCTTGAACAAAATGATGCAATATTTGGTAGAATATTTTACAGGATGAGTAGCTTTGTCATTATCCCAATCAATGAAAGAGGACTAAATATGGTTTTGTTGATACTTTTATAGGTGATGTAGCAACATTGTTGACATCAACGACGAGTACATTAATGCAAGGGTTATAAACACTTGAGTTTGGATATTCTTGATTCCTCCTATTTTTCTTATACATACAAGACTTCTAATCACCTGAGGTGCTACAGAGGTTTTATCCTCTAATTGAGACAAAATAATCCTTCTTCATTTGTAAGAGACGTCAAGTGCTCTTTCCTATATATATTATTTGTTTCAATATCATTTTTATGAGAAATCACCCACAAGACATGAAATATTTGGTAATGAAGAACTAAATAATTGCATTGCAAAATAAGCTATAAATATCCAAATACACCGCATCGAGAGGGATCCATCGGATAGGATCATATTAATTACAATGTCAAAAATCCTATCTGACTATCTACCTAATGACAAATATAAATATGGTAGATGGCCTATAAATAAAATGTAACATTATTTGTCAACTCGATACAAAATATGAAGTAAAACATACATTAACATATCAATCCCTATCATTCCTCCCAACTATAGAAGCATTGGACTCCAATGCATACAAAAATATGAAGGAGATTATGCTGAAGGTGGAAGCTGGTAAGAAGCTAGGAGGTCATGGTGAGTCTCCATAATAATGAGTGCCCATGTAGATTAAGGGTGACCTCCAAGTTGAATATGATGTTGGTGCAAGTATGGTAGCTACTAAAGAATGAGAGGATAAACTACCAAATGCTAAAATCCCTACAAGTGGAGGGGGAAGGATTGAATGGTGTGAAGCAAATCTGGAATTAGAGTTGGAGCAAGAGTAGGAGAATCAACAAGATTAACTATAATAATTGATGCAAGAATAGGAACAGGTGCAATAGGAATATGAGTAGGTGTACGAACATGAGCAGGTGCACGAACATGAGCAGGTGCAGGAACAAGAGCAGGTGCTTGATGAATGAGGTGCTCAAGTGGTGCAACATGTTGAATGGTCAAAATTGCTTTTGCTTGTGTGTCCTTATGTTGTGGGGTGCTAAAAATTAAGGCAATATTTCATGCCTAATGCAAATTAGTACAAGTCTGATGGGAAGTGGGTTGAATACTATAGATAAGAATAGTTTATTGCTCATGTTGAAAAGTATAGGTATTGTTATATGCATCATATTATTCTCTTTTGTCATATTGATAATTTCTACCTAAAAATATACCACAACAATCCATAGGAGTGACATCACATGTGACAGTGTTGACATACTTAGGACCAAAAGCAAAATATAAAGTGCAAGTGTGTGTGATCATAGAAGTAGTAGCATTGTCCTTCCATCCAAGTGAGTATGGATGAGGATGAGGACATGTAGGCAGGTGCAACTTATCAATAATGGACTGCACAATCAAGTTTTTCTATGAGCCATTATCAATGATACAATCCATAGAGAAATTAGGTGTCAAATGAGCACGAGTAACAAATAAATTATCACAATCTCAAACAAAATATCGATGGCTAAGTAAGGTGACATTATTGAGTTAACCTTCTAACTTAGGATAAGTACAATTTTCTCCACGTCCTAATGGTATTTTTCTAAGTTCCCTCCTCAAAAGTGTCCTCCTCAATAGGTTGTACAAGCAATTGTTTGTTTTTTGTATTTTTGTAATTGCCTACATTTAGATCTATCATGCCCTTTCCTTTTATAATGGTCACAATATTTTTGAAACTTAGCATGAGAAGAAGAATAAGAAGCATGAAATGTATTCTTAGAAGTAGAGGATTGAGTAGGAGTGGGATTAGGAGAAGAATTAAAAGGATATAAATCAAAATATCTCTTTGGTGTCTACTGATGTGAACATGACGGTGGTCTGGGACCTCCTAAAGAGTATTGGATCCTCTTTTTTATGTTGTGAACTTTTCCTCCACAAGTTGTGCCTAGTTAAAAATAGCAATCGAGTATTACAAGGAATGTATTTCAACTCTGAATAGAAGTGTGTTAGAATTCCATTTTAAACTTAGTAATAAGGGAAACTGTAAGATCAGATACGTGAAGTAAAACATGTAGGCAATTAAACTGGTGGATATAATCCTTCATGGATTGGTGTTTTCCTTTTCTAAGGTGAATCCATTGGTTAAGCAATTCATAATAATAATTGGATAGATATAAGATGGCCTTCAAGGTGGTGACCAAAGCATCCCAAGTAGCGATGGGTTTTTATTTCCTTAGCATTCGATGATGAGAACCTTAAGCATGCCAAAGAGTTTGAGTTTGTCAAAAGAAACTTTGACATTGTTCGATGTTTGATTATATGTAAACCAAGTCTCCATATCTAAGATCCAACTATTGAGGATGTTGGGATTCCTAGAACCTTCATAAATTTTAACTTTACACTTTGCATGAGAATGACTAGAGGAGGAAGAAGACTGCATTTTGAGGTCCTTAATGGTGTCAGCTAAGGAAGTGACTAAGGACGTGACTTTGGCTAGCTTATTTGTTAAAGCCATACTGGTAGCCATGTTTCTATTTTGAGCTAGAAAGAATATATTGGTTTATCAACTAAAGTGCTTTATTAATAATCACAAATAGTCAAAAATAACTTGATGTTTCACTAAAGCACTTTAAAGCCAATAAAAAATATAAGTTTAATCAATGAGCGAAAAAGGACTTGTATGAATTATAAATACAATTAAGTTAATTAGAACAATCTTTAACTTAAATAATTAAACTTATGAATGCTATTTGAAGAAATAATTAAAATTATGAAAGCTACTTGAAGTTTGACCAATATAAATTAGCTTGTGAAGGTAATAAATCAAACTTCAGCAAGTCAGGACTTAGTAAAAATAATAAGAAAGTTGGAAGGATTTCTCCCTTGGATGGTGGTCCTCAAAAGATTAAATATAATATTCTATATTCACAAAGGATCAAATTTAATATTTCATAAGATTAACCCCTTTTTATTTTCTATGGACACACTCACTAGAAAACACGAATGAGAGATGACTCTTACTTCTACCTACTCTAATACCACATGTTATAAATTACTTCAAATGATTTACATTATGAAATGATAGATATTTAAATACATTGGATGTCCATTTTTGGCATAACAAACTTCTAACTTATCTTGTAACTACCCTTATCCTATAGTGCATGTATAGTCCTTATGATGGGTGGTTATACCACTTTGTTTTTCACATGGGCTATGATGTAATAATTTCTAACAATGCATGTGGGATACTTGATCCAATTTTTATATCTTTAGTGGAGCAAGTAGTGAATGTCCTAACCAATATTGTGCTTGAGGTTCCTTTTATGTGCATACAAGAGCTACTAGGTTTAGGAGAGTCTCCTTTAAGTGGTGATGATAAGTAAGGGTCTCTCTTTGTGTCCTCCATTTAACGTAAAGGGGGATGTAAGAATATGTGGTGGTGTAGACACCAAAATCTAGCCACTTGTAGTCATTCCAGGTCTTCCCATCATTTTTACCCATTATTTACATTAATTTATATATATTTGTTATATATATATATATATATATATATATATATATATATATTTTTTTTTTTTTTTTTATTTATTTATTTATTTATTTATTTATTTATTTATTTATTTATTTATTTATTTATTTATTTATTTATTTATTTAATATTAATATTTTTATATTATATTTAATAAAATATATATATATATATATATATATATATATATATATATATATATATATATATATATATATATATATATATGTTTATATATGTGTGTGTGAATTAATATTGGTCGTCCATCTTGTTTAAATCCCAACCATTCATCCACCTTGATCTGTGTCACATACCCCGATTTAATCTCCACCCTCCGTCGTGTTTTAATCTTGACCACACAAATTGTGTCATCAAAACCCTAATGTACCCTAGGAAAGGTTATAAATAGGAGCCATTTTGATGGCTCAACCCCTAATTTTTTGAAGTCCTAAAGCATCTAAGCATTTTCACCGTCTCCCCTCGCTCACCATAGCCTCCGCATCCATCATTGCCTGCTTCACTTAACCAGATCTACTTTTATAGATTTTATTTCAATTCTCGAGCACCTTAGAGCGTCTCCTATTACTATCAATCACCTATGGACACACTCACTAGAAAACACAAAGCATTTGGTAATGAATAACTGAAGGATTGCATTGCAAATTTGGCTATAAATAGCCAAATACACTGTATCGATAGGGATCCCTCAAATAAGATCAAATGAATTACAATGTTAGAAACCCTATCCAAATATCTACCTATTGATAAATATAAATATAGATGGCCTATAAATAAAATGTAATAGTACTTGTCAACCTGATACAAAATATGAAGTAAAACATACATTAGCATATTAGTCCCTATCATATTTATAAATATGCAGTTATTTATGTTCAAACATGAAATCTTTTCCCAAGAGGAATTTTGAAGTCTTCCCAATTTTTAACGAGCTTATTTTTTTCTTCGTGCCTATGTTCGCCCCATGAGATTCAATTTAAAAATAGTAAAAAAATGTGTTAAGGACGTCGTCACCTCCACAAGTAGCTTTGACAAAGATAGATCATGTTATTTTCTCGAGACAAAACACAAGCTTTTATATGGTAGAAGCAATGTTAAGACTTATTAAAGGCTAATATATGCTTGCCAATGTTGGATCCATATGCCTTTGTGATTGAGTGTGCAATTTGTATCACAATAAAAAAAAATCTTACCTTATTTTTGGAGATTTAAAATCTGTTAATCTTCGACAAGATTTTTCTTTATCCTGAGATTGCTTACTATGGTCTTTGGTAGGGTTCTTATACCTTGAGACCTATTCTTTAATAAAGAGTTCTTTGAGTCTTCTTTGCATTGAAGCTTGAGAAGGATTAGAAGGAGAGATGACTCTTCCTTCTACATACTCTAATACCACATGTTATAAATTGCTTCAATGATTTGCATTATGAAATGATAACTATTTAAATACATTGGATGTCCATTTTTGACATAACAAACTTCTAACTTATCTTGTACCTACCCTTATCCTGTAGTGGATGTATAGTCCTTATGATTGGTTGTTATACCACTTTGTTTGTCACATGGGCTATGATGTAATAATTTCTAACAATGCATGTGGTATGCTTGATCTGATTTTTGTATCTTTAGTGGAGCAAGTAGTGAACGTCCTAACCAAGATTGTGCTTGAGGTTACTTTTATGTGCATTTAGGAGCTACTAGGTGTAGGAGAGTCTCCTTTAAGTGGGGATGATAAATAAGGGTATCTTTTTGTGTCCTCCATTTAACGTAAAGGGGGATGTAAGAATATGTGGTGGTGTAGACACCAAAATCTAGCCACTTGTTGTCCATCTAGGTCTTCCCACCATTTTTACCCATTATTTACATATATATATATATATATATATATATATATATATATATATATATATATATATATATATATATATATTTATTTATTTATTTATTTATTTATTTATTTATTTATTTATTTAATATTAATATTTTTATATTATATTTAATATATATTTAATAAATACATATATATATATATATATGTGTGTGAATTAATCCTGGTCGTCCATCTTGTTTTAATCCCAACCATTCATCCACCTTGATCTGTGTCACATACCCAGATTTAATCTCCACCCTCCATCACATTTTAATCTTGATCGCACAAATTGTGTCATCAAAACCCTAATTTTTTTTTTAATCAAAAAACCCCTTACGGAGCCGCCTTGGTCTGAGAGACCACGAACAGGGGGTTCTACACCGTCAAAGTCACTCGGGGGTCGCACCCGACCCTGCCCGCACCAACATTATCAATTGGATTTTGGATACCCAATTCAGCTTTTTGGTAGGGTGGAGATTTGAACCTGGGACCTCCCTTGGAGGATTATCCTCTCCTCTCCAACTCACCTACAACACTTGTGTGTCATCAAAACCCTATTATGCCCTAGGAAAGGTTATAAATAGGAGCCATTTTGATGGCTCAACCCCTAATGTTTTGAAGTCCTAAAGCATCCAAGCATTTTCACCATCTTCCCTCGCTCACCATAGCTTACGCATCCATTGTTGCCTGCTTTTCTTAACCAGATATGCTTCTATAGATTTTGTTCCAATTCTCGGGCACCTTCGAGCATCTCCTGTTACTACTGAGAACATCTGGGTGCCTTCCCTCCATCATCAAGCACCTTTGGATGATTTTCACAATCCCTAAGAACCACTGGGTGCTTGCTACTACTGTCGAGCACCCACAGGCATCAAAACCCCTAGTTCTGTTGACTAGCAAACCCTCGGGTGTTGCTAGGGCATCTACGCACCTGTTTCTTGCAACGACAATAATGATAAATAAGAAAGTGATAAGTTCACAAGGTAAATCTTCCATTATTGCATTGATTTTTATTTTTTCCATATTTACATGTAGTTTTATCATTTTATGGCTAGGATTTTTTTATTTATGAGGGTCTCACAAAGTGGAGCCCTCACAATTACTTCTAATCCTCATCTATAATTTTTTTTGTTCATATCTAGATATATGCAAGCATTGAGTAGTTGTTGAAGCTAGAGTGGTCCAGTCAATGGATATCTGAAGCCCACTCATCTCTATTGGGAGCAAATATGTGCTTTGAAGACACCACGAGCATTTTTGGCTAGGGTTTCATATAACCCTAGTATATTGTATTTATTGTATCAAATAAAATAGCGTAAACCCCTATTTGGGATAAATTTGATTGTATTGAGATCCACCGACATTAATAATATAAGATATGTTTCATTGTGCAATATCTTGTATCATTGTTTGTTCATTTTTTATTATATTTTGGTATTGCATTTTTGTCTTCACAAATGATGATCATGATGGGACCCCCTAAGGGTTTCTTACATTGATTTAACTAGTGATCTAACTTGTTTTATGTTTTATCTTGCAGGTTTTTGGAATATTGCACGATTTTTGTATAATCTAGAATTCTAGAACAACGCAAAATTTGTAGAAAGTGCACAAAAGCCCTACAGAGTTCATGGGACACTCAAGAAATGCCTAGGTGTATTTCACAGGTGTCACAGGTGCCCAGGTTCATTTTCCAGAGAAGAGAAAAATATGTAGGCTTCTTTGTAATCTTACCTTGAAACCCTAATCCTTGTTTTATGCATTTTTACATTTTACGTTTCTCTATTTTCTTTCATATATTGTATTTAAAAAACATAATAATATATTTGTTAGAAAAAACCATTCGAGTGTGCATTTAGGCATAAAATTAGTTGTTGCATATAGTTGCATTTACACAACACATTTCCATTTAAAAAGCATTCATGTTTTCTGGTGTGTTGCATCTTTTGTCTGCTTATAAAATATTAAAAGCATAAATTAGTGTGCATCCTAGGGTTATAAATTTCTATTTTTATTAACCTAAGTAGGAACAGGGTTTAAAATACCAAAATTACCCATGCATTTGGTGATTCAAGGTAGAGGAGTAGACGAACCCTCCTCTATTTAGAGAGCGGTATTAAGTGGTGTACTCTACTTTAGTTGGGAAAAATGATATTTTGATGTTGGATTCTGATTTAGATTGATGAAAGTAGTTATTTTTTGACACTGTATGAGCACAATAGAAAACTAAACTTTTTAAAAGGAATAACACACTGCACGTTGCACTTTTAACAGTAATGGTTGTATTTCATCACCAACCATTACTTGATATCTGGTGATGGTATGTTTCATCTCCATCCACCAATATCTACCCCTAGACACCTTAGGTTATCCCCAACAAAACTTGCTAGATTTCATCACTAGTAAGAATCTCATTGTATATTCCTAGCCATAGTATTCACCCATTATAATTTCATATTAGTACATTCAAACACACAAAATCCAAAAAAAAATAAAAAAACATTAAAAGGAGATAATTAATGAATGAGGTAAGACATAATTGTTGAAACATAGCATTGATTGTCTTCACTTGATTTCTGTGAATTTCCATTTCTACATTTCCTTTACAGCATATTTTACATTTGGTTTAGTAGTTTATGGTCTTAACAAGAAATAAAAATATATATTTAAACCAAAATAATACATCTATGGATTGTTCATCTTTATTTCCTACCACTTCTATGGTAAATTCCATCAGTGTGGTTTAGACGGATTTCACAGATATAGGCACACTATGTAGGCTACCGATGTCTTGCACAGATACACCTCCACTTCTCTTTCATAAACCAATCATCTTCACCCATAATTGACCATATCATTATCCACATAAACATGGCCCAAGTAGAGGCTTTCTACAAATTGGCTATTCATGTCTTGCAACCCATTCATAATATCTCGGATTAAGATCCTTCTTTATAGTAGGAACTTATTCCTTCCCAGCCATCCAGTTTCACCTAGATGTACACTAACCCTCTTTTTGAGGAATCAGTTGCACCTTCATCCCATTTCTCCATTCCCCAACCATCATATGCTCCTAGAACTTCATATGTATCCATCTATACCAACCCCTTGTATAAAGCACAAGTTAATGATGCTTTACAAGTGCCTATTTCATCCAATCAAGTTGCAATTACCATTTCCACTTATACCTCATCCACATCATCTATCCCATATTCATCCATGCCTTGCAATGATGATATTGAAATTAATGAAGCATGGGAATATTTGAAAAATTTTCTTAAGAAGTAGGATACAGCTCAACAGCAAGTTCAAGTGAACCCTAGGTCTCAACCAATTTCTACTCAGCCCACCTTCATCACCCAAATAAAATCATGGGTACCACAATATTTGGTGGTTTCCATTCCAACACCTCCATCCACCCATACCCATTCCATTTCCATAGCCCATACCCATTCCATTCCCATAGGCCAACCCAACCATAGTCCTCATGCATTATTCCCATTTCAACAGTCACCATATTTTCTCAATAAATCTCATCATCATCAATTCCAATCCATTCCACCTATCCATCATCATCTTGTCACTCCACAATATCTTTCCACCCCTTCATAGAATATCAAGCGATTCAAGGTTTTCATATTCTTGGAGAAGACCCTAGAATCAAGGCTATGCAACAATAGATTGATAATTTTATACAACATACTCCTAGTTACAATAACTAGAAGCCAACCTTACATTAATTAATCAATCAACCACCCTTTGGTACCATCACCACCATATTTGGAAAACTTTACAGTACCAACGTTTGACAAGTTCAAAGGGACTAAGGACCCTAAAGAGCACGTGAGCATATTTGTGCACTCGTGCTTCAAAATTCAAAATGATAATGCTCTCATGCTCCACAAATTTCCTCAGACATTGGGAGGAGATGCCATAGAGTGGTACAACCAATTATCCAATCATAGTATTTATACTCTTGAACAATTGGTTGACCAATTCTTTGAACGATTTACCCTTATTGTAAGAAATAAAATCTCATTGTCTGATATCTAGGGTTTAAGACAACATGACGATGAGTCTATCTATGATTTTGGCAACCTTTGGAGGACCATCATAACCAAAATTCCATTCACCCTACCAACGTAAGAGCTAATTAAGCTATTCACTAAGAGTTGCCTAAAACCCATTTCTTGGATGCTTCAATTACAAACATATTCCTAATTTGAGGAATCTCTTACCCAAGATAGTGTCATCGAAGAGATAAAAATCCAAGAGGGAATACTTAAGCCAAGAAATAAGGAATGGAAAAACAATGGCCAATACAAAAGTAATTATTTTGGTCAAACCAAATCAACACAGGCTAATCCAAAAAATCAAGCCAATCACGACATTCAAGTGGTCATGATCCAGCTGGTAATGGCTCAACAACAACCAATGCAACAACCACCATAAAAAATTACCTATCATGCAGTGCCCTTAGTAACCTAATCTATGCAAAGCATAGTGCCAACTATGGAGAATCACCAACATCGATAATCTGTTCGATAAAATCATCAATACACCCCTCTATTAGAATATTATGCCTCCATATTTTTAAAGTTGTATGACACCAATATACTTGCTTTACTTGATGTCAAACCAGATGATACCACCAGACGTGGTAAAAACTATAGGGAAAATTTATTTTGCCCTTATCATAGACAAAATGGTCATGACATAAATAACTACCATGTGTTTAAGGACATAGTACAAGACCTCATTGAATTTGGGGCCATCAAACTTGACAACTCCCTAGCTCAATAAAACCAAAATCTTGGTATCTTCCAAACACCACTTCCTCATCATGAGGAGGTGCAATCCACAATGGGAGGGTCTAACATCAAGACCCATCGCAATAAATTTAATTATGTTCAACAGTACCAAGGTTTTGTAGGTGCCATTCATGTGGTAACCCGAGATCAACAATGATAAAACAATTAACAAGATGCATGGTAGAAACCCATTCAACGACCCATAAACTCACAAGCAAGGGAGTCTCAACCTGTTCCATCACCACTCATTCAAATTTTCCCAAATTCTTCCCACCAATCCACATTCCCAACCATTCTAATCCATCAAGTCATATCATCAACCACCCCTAAAGGCCAATCATTTCTCTAAGTAGTCGATTAACCATGAGTTTAAAAATAGCTTCATCAAAACTGTCTATTTATGACCTAATTCAAAAATATCCCCAACATCGTGAGGCATTAATGGATATTATAAAATCCATTAAAATCCAATCTCAAGATTACAATGTCTTTAATAACTTTGTAGGGAGTATTGTTGGACTTCGAAAGTATTCTTCGTAAGTATCGAGGTTTTATTAATAGGTGTTATTCTAGAATTTGTTTGAGAGCATCTAGGAGTTAAGTTAGTGTTTGCTATGTTAGTAGTATGAGTCATCTAAGTAAGGAAGATTTACCATGAGAATAATTGTGCACCAACCATATTGTTCCATTATCAGTTCTTCTAAAGAACTATATATTGTAAACCTATGCAAGAAATTTGTAATTCAATGAGTATATTTTTCTTATTTTGGTATCAGAGCATCTAGGTTTGTTCAAGAAGATTAAAGCTTGTGTAATGGTGCACATATGTTTGAGTTCACCAGTTTTTGTGAGCACGTTGAAGAGAGACCTATGATTCCATCCACGTTATCTTGTGAAATAATTCTGAAAGAGATTCATCATATTGTTGAAGATGATGATCTACACATTGTACAACAACCTACTTGTTGTGACCTGCATTTCATAATGAACTACGCCTGGAGTGACGAACGCATATGAAAATTCCAACTATAGTGACAAACGCATATGCTATAAAACTATAGTGATGAATACGACCTAGAGTACATTTGTTTTAATCAAATTAGAACAAATTAGAATAGATGGCACATATGATAGACCAGACAGCCTCCGTATGGTGTATACTATAGAGACCATTCAATTCCACCATCATGTTTGGTGTATATTGTGCATATGGTGTTGGAGACCATGTAAATTTCAAACAACATTTTGGAGACCATTATCGACATCATGGACATTGTGGAGACAATCGCTCAGTAGTAAGTGTGCATATTGTCAGTAGTAAATGCACGAGGGGGATTCTATTCAATTTTGATGCGACTCGATTCGCTAGACACATTACAAATATTGAAAGAGAAATCAAAATAAATGTAAACATATCTACAATGATCAACTCATGAAGTGAAGCCCCTGAGAAGAGGAGAAGACTGTGTGATTACTTTTTGTCTATGTAGATATATCTACATGAAGTCATCGATAGAAGACGGTCTATGTGGAGTCACTAGGAGAAGATGATATGTTAAATAGATCTACGTAGATAGATATCCATAGCAGGCATGCAGTGATATCATCACATGTTTTGTGTATGGAAGGACGATTATTAGTGTAGTGTGAGTAGTGATACCATCATGGAAAGAAGAGCCATCAGTTTGGTGAGTCACACTGCTACCCAGAGAAGAGGATGCTGCTTGGTGAGTTGCAGATCCATTAAAGGTTGATTGTAGCAAAAGAATAGTAGGTAGAGTATAGAGAGTTATTTTTCATTTATTTTACAAGTTTTTTGTTCATTCGCATCAATGGTTACTAATAACAACCTACCCATTCCTGAATTTAATGGATTGGACTATGAGTATTGGTCTATCAATATGAAGACATTACTCATAGGCAAAGGTTTGTGGGACATTGTAGTAGATGGCTACAATGAACCAACTGATTGGAACATTTTAAATGTAACTGATAGAAATAATAAGAAGGATACCCAAAAGAAGAATTATTTTGCTCTCTATCATCTCCAAGCATCATTGGAGAAAATTATCTTTCCTAGGATTGCTTCTTGTTCAAAAACCCTAGAAGCATGGAATGCCTTGAGAGATAGCTATCAAGGGAGCAATCAAGTGAAGCAAGTGAGGCTTCAAACTTTGAAGAGATATTTTGAGAATCTCAAAATGCAAGAAGATGAAAGAGTGGGAGATTATTGTGTGAGAGTCAAATCAATTGTAAATAAAATGGAGACACTTGGAGAAGATGTAAAAACTGAAGTTATTGTGAAGAAAGTGTTGAGAACACTTCTTCATAAGTGGAATCATATTACCTTTATTATTGAAGAATCAAAATATCTTTCTAATATCACATTTGATGCACTAATTGGTTTTTTGATGTCCCATGAAGAGAGACTCCAAGGTTCTACATCATAAAGCTTTGGATGTGATGAAAAGGCATTCTCATCCAAGGAAGGTGAGACTCATGGCAATACACAAGGAAGAGGACAAATGAGAGGACAATATCCAAGAGGAAGAGCAAGAGGAAGAGGTATATCAAGAGGTGGATACCAAGGAAGAGGAAGAGGAGGTGACACATCAAACAAATCTTGCTACAATTGTGGTAAGCTTGGTCACTTTGCTAGAGATTGTAGACTCAAGGCTTCTCAAGAAGGGAGAAGTAATAATTATGGAAACTATGGAGAAGAGGAAGGAACTTCAAATTTATTCCTCACATATGGAAAATCAGATCAAAATCTTAATGAAACTTGGATTTTGGATATTGGTTGCTCAAATCATATGAGTGGCAAAGAAGAGTTATTTGCTACAATGAATTCCACATATAAGTCCAAGATCAAATTGGGATATGACAAGGCACTACAAGTTGAAGGCATGGGAGCCATGGAGGTTCCAACAAATGAAGGCACAAAGAAGGTAAACAATATCTATTACACTCATAAACTCCAACATAATTTTCTTAGTGTTGGACAAATCATGGAAAATAACTATAAACTTGTTTTTTGAAGATGGAAAATGTATAATTTTTGAGAAAAAAAATGTAATAGAGTTGTCACAAATTTACCTATGATAAATAATAGGTTATTTAATCTTAAGTTTTGGGAACAAGGAGGTGCTCAACTTGCTAGTATAGCCATAGAGAATCCAAGTGTGCTTTGGCACTTGAGATATTTTCATCTTAATTTTACAAGCTTGAAGTTGTTGACTTCTCAAGCGATGGTGTGTGGCCTACCAAGAGCTGAAGAGCACAAGGAGGTATGTGAAGGATGTGCTTTGGGAAAGCACTCAAGAACAAAGCTTCCAAGAGGTGAAGCATGGATAGAAAGCCATCCACTACAATTGGTACATTAAAATATTTGTGGTTCAATGCACACTAAAAGCTTGTGTAACAACTCTTACTTCCTTACTTTCATTGATGATTTCTCTAAATGTGTTGGATTTATTTTTTGAAAACTAAGGATGAAGATTTTGAATGTTTCAAGGATTTAAAAAATAATGTAGAGAATCAAAGTGAGTATGTTGTAAAAAGTTTAAGGACTGATAGAGGAGGGGAATTTTGCTCAAATGCATTTCTCAAATATTGTAAATATTGTGGGATCAAAATGCAATTCACTACTGCCTACACCCCATAACAAGATGGTGTGGCTGAGAGAAATAACTGCACTAGTGTAGAAATGGCTAGATCAATGCTTCAAACAAAGAAACTAAGTCATATGTATTGGGCTAATATTGTTATGACAAGTGTTTACATTTTTAATAGGAGTCCTACTTCTATTTTAGATGGGATAACTCCCTATGAGGGATGGTATGGCAAAAATCCAAATGTAAAACACTTCAAAAATTTTGGTAGTCTTGCATATGCACACAATCTTGATGAGACAAGAAATAAACTTGACCCCAAAAATAAAGCATGTATTTTCATTGGGTATTGTGAGTCTTCAAAAGCATATAGACTCTACAAACCAAAAACACACAAAGTTGTAATCTCGAGAGATGTAACTTTTGATGAAGGGGGAGAATGGGGTCATCAAAAATGTTTTTTTGATAATGGATCTCAAGATGAAAGCTCCTCTCAAGTGCAACCCTTTAACAAGAACAACAATGGAAGTCTTCCTCCAAGTCCACGAAAGAGTTCTACTTCAAGTACAATAAGTGCTACTCCAAGTCCTCCACAATGATCACCAATATCATCAAGTTCTTCTCCAATTCCAATGGAAGTAGATCCACCAACAAGAGGTAATAGAACACTTTAGTACCATCCTTCTTTCCAAATGATGAACAAGAACTTTCAAATAAGATACACTAGAAGCCAAGCTAGTGAGATGAATGAAGGTACACTTGAAAATTTGCACATGTATGGTGATGAAGGCTCCCAAGAGCCTAAGGGTGATGTTTTAAACTATGATTTAATGACTAGTGTGGAGCTAGAGTCATCTAGTTATAAAAAAACATGTAATGATGATGTATGGCAACAAGCCATGAAAGAGGAAATGACCTCTATAAAAAAGAATGACACATGCAAGCTAGTGGAGCTTCCTAAGGGAAATAAATGTATTGGATGTAAATGGATCTATAAGACCAAGTTCAATGCTGATGAGAGAATTGAAAGACACAAGGCAAGGCTAGTAGCAAAAGGGTTTACTCAAAAGTATGGGATTGACTATGAGGAAACCTTTCCTCTGATTGCTAGACAAGAAACCATTAGACTAGTACTTTCCTTGGCTACCCACAAAGGGTGGAAAATTCAACACATGGATGTTAAGAGTACCTTTCTTAATGGGTACTTGAAAGAAGAGGTATTTGTGCAACAACCTCAAGGCTTTGAAGAACAAAGTAAGGAGGAACTTGTCTACAAATTGAATAAAGCATTGTATGGACTAAAGCAATCACCAAGGGTATGGTACTCACGCATTTATGGCTACTTTCAAGACTATGGGTTCACTAGGATCAAAAATGAACCTACTCTCTACTACATAAAACAAGGTAAATATATCCTTCTTGTGTGCTTATATGTGTATGATCTAATATTCATGGGTAGTGGTGCTAAAATGAATGAGGAGTTCAAAAAATCCATGATGAAAGAGTTTGAAATGAAGGATATAGGTTTGATGCATTACTTAGTAGGAATGGAGGTACATCAAAAAGAAAATGAGATATTCATATGTCAATATAAATTTGCACAGGACATGATCAAGAAATTTGCTATGGAGAAGTGCAAGTCAGTTGCAACTCCAATAGGTCATGGGATACAATTAAGCAAAGAATATGGAGCATCAAAAGTTGACAAGACCACTTACAAGAGCATGGTTGGTAGTCTAATGTTCCTCACCGACACACAGCCAGATATTCAATATGATGTCTCTTTAGTATCAAGATATATGGTTGATCAATCTGAACTTCATCTACAAGCAACTAAAATAATTTTGAGGTATGTAAAGGGTACAATGGATTATTTGATCCACTACCACAAAAATAATGATGTAAAAAAAGTTGGCTTTAGTGATAGTGATTGGGAAGCAACATAGATGATAGAAAATCCACTTCAATAAATTGGTTTAGTCTTGGGTTAGGGCTAATTACTTGGAGTTCTAAAAAATAAACTATTGTAGCACTATCATCTACTGAGATTGAGTACATAGCAATCACAAATGCTAGTACCCAAGCCTTATGGTTAAGAAAAGTACTAGAAGAAATAGGTAAGAGACAAAATGATCCTACCATATTGTATTGTGGCAATATGAGTTTCATACAATTGGTACAAAATCCTATCCACCACAACAGATCAAAGAACTTTGACATGAAGTATCACTTCATTAGAGATATGGTGGAGAAAAATGTGGTTGAGCTAAAACATTGCAGCACTTTGGATAACATAGCATATATATTCACCAAAGGAGTTGCTAAAGCTTAGTATTTAAAGTTGAGAGACTGTTTGGTCAGCCCTCTCAACTTTAAGGGGGAGAATGTTGGACTTTGAAAGTATTTTTCCTAAGTATCTAGGTTTTATTAATAGGTGTTATTCTAGAATTTTTTTGAGAGCATCTAGGAGTTAAGTTAGTGCTTTCTATGTTAGTAGGGTGAGTCATCTAAGTAAGAAATATTTGCCACGAGAATAATTGTGCACCAACCATATTGTGCCATAATCAATTTTTTGAAAGAACTATATATTGTAAACCTGTGCAAGCAACTTGTAATTCAACGAGCATATTTTTCTCATATTCAAACATGCATGGAGCCTTCCATCACGTTTTATGACTTTGATATTAAACCAATCTCATCAGAATCGATGGACCCTCCATTGCATATAATGGCTAAAATTGATAGAAATCCATTTAAAAGAGTCTTAATTGATAATGGTTCCTCCATTAACATCATAATCACATATACCCTTCATCATCTCAATCTTCCTCCATCTCACATAACCAAATCCACCTTCACATTGAAAGTATTTAACGATGCTCTTTGCTCTATAGTTGGCACTCTTGTTTTGCCCATCGAATTAGGGGTAAAAATGTTGTATACCTTGTTCGCTACTCCTTTCTTTCTAACCTAGGGTTTTAAATAAAAAACCTTTTAAGCAAGGGCTCAAGAGAGAATGCACAAACAGAATTAACCCTAAGTGCACACTATATGTTGTTATATTTTAAATGCCTAGAAATTAATTAAATATATTTCCTTTTAAATCAGATCTAGGGTTTACAATAGAAATATAAAGCACTCAACAAACAACCTAAATATTAATCAAAACACTTAGCTTATTCGATGGTTGATCCTTGCTTTTATCCTTTGATCCAATGCTATCAATAATCCTTGTTCCTGCAAGATAACTTAAGAAACACTTGAAAATATGATTAGCATTAGGGGGCCTGCTTAGGCCACTGTACAATAATGCATAGTCAAGCCCCCTAGGTCCTTTTAGATGACCTTTGAAAATAGAAGTGGAAATTGACCTTTGGAAGATGAATAAGCATAACAAAATATAGCATAATAGAATAATGAAATAGAGTACAAAATGCCCTAATATGGTCTAAATGTAGTCTATAACATAGATCTAGGGTTTGGGGGTAGCAACTTGCCCCCAAACATGGTCTATGCAAAATCACACCCCGTAGGGAGCGACCGTGATATCGCACAGCGAAATCGTGCCCCGCAGAACCCAGGCGCGATTTCGTAGAAGCTAAGAGAAAAATCAGAAAATGCGAATTAAATAGATGCATAATCAAAAACCTAACTAATATGCAAAGTAAAGAAGAACAAAAACAACCTGGTAGTAGTGAAGAAGCAAGCAAAAGGGATGGAGACCTCCAAGTAGTAGATTCCTCCTTAGGGCTTCAACACTTGTCCACCAAGAGTAGCAACACACAATCCAATGCAGCAGAAAATAAAGCTTCAATAGATCACACTTCACACTTGTAAGTTAGCTTGCTTGCGAAGAAGAAGAAGAAGACCTCAAGAAAATAGAGTTAACATGAACTTGCTTGATAAAAACTTGATTGCTTGATTAGAAACTTGATTGGAAGAAATGAATTTCAAACCCTCCTTATATAGTGGATTTGAAACAAGAATAGGTGGGAAAAACCTAAGCACAACCGACCCTAAAAAGATCAACTTTGAAAATTAGGGTTTCCTTAAGAGAAAACCCTAAAATGCAAAGTCACGCTCCATAAATACGGGGTGCGACATCGCACCAGCTAGACCCCTATGCAGTTTTAATGCATTTTGGAGGGTCAAACAGAGTCAAAATGGGTCATATCATATACCGTTGGAAAGCTCTTTTCGAGCCCGATCCAATGGTATAGGATTTAGGAAGAATGGATAAGATTTGATAGGGGAAAAATAGGCTCAAATATGACCCTACTTTTCCAAGGAGAAAACAAGGGATCTAGGGAAAATTACTCACCTTAGTGGGTCAATTTTCCGTGTCTACATTTTACCCCCTCTTTGATGTATTTAAGGCCAAGTAAATGCATCAAAGAAATATGTAAACTCCTATGGGAAAGAAGACAACAAACACAGAAAAGGGGTGGCCAGGTTTGGGCAAAAGGGTGAGATATTACTACCATTAATGCCTCTATGGCTAGGGTGCCCCCTCGAGTTTCGAAAGGAAATGAAAATTCCTTAAGAAACTCGAAAAATGTAAAGAAAGAAAAGGCAAAACATAGAAACATAGAGAACAAAGCAAGCAAACAAACAACAAAGCAAAGATCATTGGGTACAACATGAATCTAATGCAGCTAGCATGAAATGCATGGATGAATAGAAGAAAGAGAAAGAAAGAAGGGAAGAGAAGAGAAGAAGAAGAACAAGAAGAACAAGAAGAATCCAAAGGTCAACCATAGAAATCGAGAGAAGCTGATAAAGAACCCTGAATGAAGGGTGTTATGCCCAAAGAGAATGGTCCAGATGTGGAGTGAAAACCCGCTATGGGTGTAGTACTCGCTAAGATGGACAGATGGGCAAAATATGGAGCGTAACCCGCTATGGGTGATTGCTCAAATGATCAAATGATGGAGCATAACCCGCTATGGATGATTGCTCGCTAGTGACTATTGTGGGGTGATTACCCACTAGGATGTATGTCGAGGCCTACTAAAATGGCCAAGGAGCTTATCCTGTAATGGGGTGTTGAGCCCACTGAGTCAAAAGAAGTGTAACCCGATAGGGGGAATATGCTATTGTTGATGTGAATGATGTATTAGCAAGTACTACCCGATAGGGGTGTAATAATATGTATATAGACCAAGTCATATGAGCATAACACAATGTGAGTGTGTGCATGTGCTAGAAGAAATAAGAGGAAGAAAATAAGGAGCAATGAACTATGTGTGTGTGCCCCCAACTTGAAGTTTCAACTAGTGAAAATTCAAGAGGGAGGAAATGTGCAATCAAAGGAGAGAAGAATGTATATCCTTATCTAAACAAAGAAGACAAAGGAGAAATAAGAATCATGCAAAAATACAAGGATATACCAAAAGAGGATTGCATTCCTTGACTTTGGAGAGAAATGATGATCATTGTAAAACTTTCAAAGTCAAGGAATACAAGAAGAAGAGAGAAGAGAAGAAAGAGCAAAGGAAGCAAAGAAGAGAAGAAGGGATGAAAATGCATGGGCCCTAGGTTGGGGCTTCGCTAGGCATCAAAACCCTAGTGAAAAGTGCAATGCATGTGAGCTATGACCTAACTAGGTATCATCACATGCCATTGTCATGAATCCCCAGAAGCTATATGAACAAGCAATCATGAACAAGCAACCATGCAATTATGACAAGCAAAAAATGCAAGAGGAACAAAATGTCAGGCAACCATGCAAAGTATGATAGGCAATCATGCAGTATGAGCAAGCAAATAGGTATGATGGAATGAGAATGCAAATGCATGCCTAATTAATGATTGATTTTATTTTATTTTATGTTAAACAAGCAATCAAAACGATAGTCAACACACATTTTAATTGTGCCTCCTATCTTAACAAAAAGAACAGGCATTCAAGGGACTGCTTCATCAAAGAAAAATCTAGAAGGCAAGCCATATCGATGATTATAATCACGGAGAGGCTCCTTCATAGCTCTTTCTTTGGCAGCCATAACATGATAATCTATACATTCTTGAACAAAACCATTTTTCTTAACATAAGAAGGAGAAATCCCTAACATTGCAAGATCTTTATGAGAAGCAAAATATTTATCATTAGAACACATAGAATTTATCATATTACAAAATAAGATGTTAGAGGGATAAGGGGGATCCTTATCCTCATTACTCTGCTCCAAACCTTGATGAGATATATCCAGAAGAGGTTCTTGAAGAAATTGATTGTCTTGATCCCATGATGAAACTTTGATTAGAGGTTCCTCACTCACTTTTAGATTGTTGGATTGTTCAGATTTTTGAGATGAGGAACTTGGAGAAATAGATGATGAAACTGAAGGACAAACATTGAGACCAAACTGAGCTTGTTCAACCATTGAACAATATTCGAATGGATGAAGGTCACCTGGAATGGTAATAACTTGTTCTTTAAATTTAAATTTCAAACATTGATGAAGAGTAGAAGGGACGACCTTCATTGCATGGATCCAAGGATGTCCAAGAAGTAGATTAAAATATGCAAGGCAAGGTACCACATAGAACAATGTATCTAAAATTTTAGGTCCAACTTTAAGGGGGAGAGATATAGTGCCACAAGCTTCTTGGGACTCATTGTTGAATGTTTTGATGATTGCATCGGATTTAGTTAAATCTTCCTCTTTTAATCCAAACTTTTGGATAAATTGATATGTGCATAAATTGAGGGAAGAACCATTATCAATCATAACCCTTTTGATAAGGGTTTCCCCAATAAATGCAGTAATGTAGAGAGAAGAATCCCTACGTAGGTCTGAGGAAGAAATATCATCATCCGAGAATGTGATGTGATGTGTCCCAAGAAAGCTTACAACATTGGCCATATCACTAGGGGAAATATCTGGAGGGACAGATTGTTGTTTTAGAACATTTATTAAGGCTTCTCCATGAGTAGGAGAATTTTGCAAAAGTTCTAAGAGGGAAATATTTGCTGAAAAACTCATCTCCTGTTGAGACCGTTGGATCTATCGATTCTGCACCTATTGTTCTGAAGTAGTTGTTACCATACCAACCATTTTGTTATCATAATGATGTTGTACATTTTTACAAGATACTTGATTAACTTCTTGTTGTCCTTGCTTAGGTATATTCTGGTTGGTAGTGGACTTTTGTTGACTATTTGAAGATTGAGAATTTCTTACATCAAGACGTCCTGCATCAATTAAATCTTGAACCACATGTTTCAACTTCTTACAAGAATTTGTCCAATGTCCTTCTACTCTATGATATGCACAATGTTGTCCTACCTTGTACCAACTAGTTGTAGTATCTTGTTGCCTTATAGGAGGTAACTCAATTGCATTGGCTTCTAAAAGTTGCTTTAGGACTTCTTCCATAGGTATGCCAAGTCTTGTAAAATTCCTTTGTGGAGGTTTTTGAAGTATTATCTTTTGTAGGTTGTTAACAACATTATTAATAGGCCTACTATCCATTACACCATCACCTACCACATCCTTATTCTCATACTATGACTTAATGGTTTTATCTTCTTTCACTTTGAGCTGTCCTCTTCTGATAAGAGCTTGTTCCACTTTTCTTGCTAATTCAATTGCTTGATCTAAATATGTGATAGTAGTAGTTTCTAATGCATAAGATAATTGTTCTTGTAAATTACCAATGAATATATCAAGCATATCTTTCTAAGACATAGGTTGTCTTAATCGACCAACTAAACTTCTCCAACGAGCTAAGAATTCTGAAAAACTTTCTTCTTTACTTTGCTTTAAATTATATAGGTCTCTCATTGTCACTTCCTTTTCAATATATGCACTAAATTGATGAACAAATAATTCTGTTGTTTCCTCAAAATTCCTCAAAGAATAATTAGGTAACCGATAATACCATTCTAATGCCATGCCAACAAGACTCTTAGGAAACATCTTTAGTAATAACATATCATCATAGATGAGATCATGGCAAGTTGTTCTAAATCTTCTTAGATGCTCAATCGGATCTTCTGTTCCCTTATATATAGGTAAAATCGGCATGGAAAAATGCTTAGGATAAGGCCTAGCAACAACCATAGGGTCTAGGGGTTGATTGCACATCTCTTTATAACTGTAAGTAAAACTAGAAGGCTGAATCATATCCATTTTTGAAACCAATTATTTTACCACATTTATCAAATTTTGAACTTTTGGATTACTATTGTGCAATACCCCCAGATTCCCTAAGGGAGGGGTATAGGTAGGTTGTTGAAAAGGCACTTGGCTTAAGTTGGAGGTATTGATACTATTGTGATATGTGATACCTTTTTGGAGAGGATAACTAACATTTGGTGGAATAGAGGCAAAAGTGTTGAGATTAGTAGATTGAGGAGGAAATTGAAAATAATTTTGAGTGACACTATTGGTTGGATGAACTTGTGGACTTCTTCCAACATTGGTGGTTACAATAGTGGCATAGGTTGGTTTATGGGTAGGATTACCATGATTCAAAGATTCAAATAAAGGGTTATCATGAACATGCCTAGGAGAGATGATTGGAGGAGGAAGAAGAGTCTCACCTCTTTCGAGTTGAGCTTTCTGTTCCATAGCCTTAAGTAAAGCCTCCTTATGGTGTTCCATGAAACCCAAAACATGATCAAATGATTCAAAAATGTAGTGACCCTTAGGGTCTTCAAGGGGACCAAGACTATTATCAACCTTTTCTTCTTCAAGTTTATGATTTTTTCTATCAATTAGATCATTCTCTTGGAAAATCTCATCAAACCTCAGAGGCCTTTGCTCACTCCCAAGGTTGAAAGCCATTAGGAGAAGGAGAAAAGGACTAGGGAAAAAAGGAAGGAACTAAAACCAATAAAAACAAGCACAAGATATTATGTTTTTAATGTTTTCTTATCTAACACACATAATTAATGATCTTGATTAAAGTTTTAAAATAAAATGAGGTGTTCACGTCGGGTTCACCAAAGATGTAGAGGGGGAAAACTGCCCTACCATATACAATTCCCAAAAAGGTTGGATCCACAAAGGTAGAAAGCCTTATGGGGTGAACCACGGGGGTATGTTGTACTCTACACTCGGTGCTAGGGGGAAGGGTTCACCAGGAATGGTTTAAGGACTCGCTCCAAGTCCTCAGGATTTTGGAATGGTTTGATGTATTCAGTTTCAAGAAAAACACCTAAGTTTGGCCTTTCTAGATCTATGCTATGAAAGATAAAGGACAATGCAAAAAATAGAATGCAAGAATACAAGAGCTAACCCTAGAATGATTCTTTCTTTGAATGCTCACTAACCTAGGGTTTTAAATAGAAAACCTTTTAAGCAAGGGCTCAAGAGAGAATGCACAAACAGAATTAACCCTAAGTGCACACTATATGTTGTTATCTTTTAAATGCCTAGAAATTAATTAAATATATTTCCTTTTAAATCAGATCTAGGGTTTACAATAGAAATATAAAGCACTCAACAAATAACCTAAATATTAATCAGAACACTTAGCTTATCCGATGGTTGATCCTTACTTTTATCCTTTTATCCAATGCTATCAATAATCCCTATTCCTACAAGATAACTTAAGAAACACTTGAAAATATGATTAGCGTTAGGGGGCCTACTTAGGCCATTGTACAATAATGCAGCAGTCAAGCCCCCTAGGTCCTTTTAGATGACCTTTGAAAATAGAAGTGGAAATTGACCTTTGGAAGAAGAAGAAGCATAACAGAATATAGCATAATATAATAATGAAATAGAGTACATAATGCCCTAATATGGTCTAAATGCAGTCTATAACATATATCTAGGGTTTGGGGGTAGCAGCTTACCCCCAAACATGGTCTATGCAAAATCACGCCCCATAGGGAGCGACCACGATATCGCACAGTGAAATCACGCCCCATAGAACCTAGGCACGATTTCGTAGAAGCTAAGAGAAAAATCAGAAAATGTGAATTAAATAGATGCACAATCAAAAACCTAACTAATATGCAAAGTATAGAAGAACAAAAACAACCTGGTAGTAGTGAAGAAGCAAGCAAAAAGGGATGGAGACCTCCAAGTAGTAGATTCCTCCTTAGGGCTTCAACACTTGTCCACCAAGAGTAGCAACACACAATCCAATATAGTAGAAAATAAAGCTTCAATAGATCACACTTCACACTTGTAAGTTAGCTTGCTTACGAAGAAGAAGAAGAAGACCTCAAGAAAATAGAGTTAACATGAACTTGCTTGGTAAGAACTTGATTGCTTGGATTAGAAAACTTGATTGGAAGAAATGAATTTCAAACCCTCCTTATATAGTGGATTTGAAACAAGAATAGGTGGGAAAAACCTAAGCACAATCGACCCTAAAAATATCAACTTTGAAAATTAGGGTTTCCTTAAGAGAAAACCTTAAAATGCAAAGTCACGCTCCATAAAGACGGGGTGTGACATCACACCAGCTAGACCCCTATGCGATTTTAATGCATTTTGGAGGGTCAAACAGAGTCAAAATGGGTCATATCATATACCTTTGGAAAGCTATTTTCGAGCCCGATCCAATGGTATAGGATTTAGGAAGAATGGATAAGATTTGATAGGGGAAAAATAGGCTCAAATATGACCCTACTTTTCCAAGGAGAAAACAAGGGATCTAGGGAAAATTACTCACCTTAGTGGGTCAATTTTCCGTGTCTACACCATGGCATACAATGTACTCCTTGGAAGACCTTGGATGAGGGAAATGAGATGTGTTCCTTCCATATTACATAAATTTCTGAAATACATACACGAAGGGCAAGTACATTGCATGCTAGTGGATGTTGAGTCGTTTAAGTATTGCAACTTCATCTCGAATCCTTATGAATCCATGCTTCCTTCTACCTACCTTTTCCTCACATCATCTACCACATCATCAATCACTCCATCCAATCCTTCATCAAAAGCTCCCATTCTTGAGGAGCTTACCATCACCAATTCTAACTAAGCATCCACTTATACACCTTCATTATCATCATCATTAACTGCATGTACATGTGATTAAACCCAATCTATGCCATCCACATTATCATACCCTACATTGGTTACAACAATTCCTTCATAGCCAAATCCATCTCCAACAGTGAACATTTCATAAGTTAAATTGTCGAATTGTGAGATACCCACATCTTCCCCATCATCTAAGCCATTAGCCAACCATGAGCCTCCCATGTCCACTTCATCCTTATCATCCCAAGTTGAGGTCCACCTCATAAACCCTGGTATTGGTGAATATGTGGTCCAAGATATTATAATCACATCACTCAATATCTTAACTACCAAGGATTTTGACCACCCATATGATCCACCTTTATCTATAGGAGCGGTATACAATATGGGTTTAGTGCCTAATAGTATAAATTGTTTGTATGAGGGGATAGAATCTGTGTCTAATCCTACTCTCCTAGAAGAACACAAACAACCACCACCTACCAATATCCAAAAAATGATAGGTTTTCCATCTTGCTATTTTCATAGACATAATTGGAAAATACATGGATTAGGTAAATATGAACAGGGTTGCCTCAGCTTATTGATATTCCATATCAATAAGTGCGCAATTGTTTAGGTATGTTATAACCCACTTTCCACCATATCTTATTTTGAACAAGCTTTCCAAAGGCTTAATCTGAATTTAGAAGAAGCCTTCCATCCTGATGACTCTGACAAGGAAATGTAAAAATAATTTGATCTCATGTTGATAGCTTTTGATGAATCTAATGAGGAATCAAAACCCATCATTCTCCACATCGAACAAGATGAGTTTTACCTCAGAATTTTCCCCATCCATGAGCCCATATTTCACTTTCTTCTTCCACAAGAGCGATCTGAACCTACTGGTGAACCACCACCTCCATCTCATCAGCCAAAATTGTAACATATGTATATAATGCAAAAAAAAAGAGAAAAACATAAAACAAACAAAATTATTTTCTTTTTCTGCATTTCATGTATATAAAATTTAGTTAAGTGCATTTATTTGTGTTGATTACTATTGTCCAGGTTTACCAAGGTCCTAGAATTGGTTCTTAGGCTTCATCCATCCCATTCATTCCACCTTCATCCATTTTCCCTTAAGTCAACATGAATCATGTTGACTTATTCACCCCACTCCATAATCCATATAGTACGGCTAGACCAATTCCAATTGACATAAGACTTATTGATATGGATCAGATCTCCTCACCACCATATTTTTTTAAATTTGTCCTATCTAAGGAATTTTTAAGGGCTTCAACCAACTACATTCCTCCATCCCCTCCACATTCACCTTCACCTTCACCTTTGAATCCTAAGGTTTTCTAGGCAGACGTAGATGAGGATAAGTTAAAAGAGTTTGATGACATCATAGATTAAATTCATCTGATCCCTGTACCCCATCAACTTGAGGAAGGTTCTCACATGTCAATTGAAGATACCATCAATGTGGACCTTAGTTCAAACAAAGACAATCCCCAAATTTTCAAACTTGGTAAAATTTTATCCACTAATGAACAAGAGCAATTAATTGCTCTCCTCAAGAAGAATAAGGGTATTTTTGTATGGTCTTACAAATATATACCTAGTCTTTACCCTAACTTGGATGTCCATAATCTTACCTTGCACCCTAATGCTAAGTCGGTCAAACAAAAACTTAGAAGGATGCATGCTACCATTGCCCTCTGGGTCATAGAAGATATCCAAAAACTATTAGATGTGGGTTTCATTTTTCCCATTGACTATCTTGAGTGGCTCTCAAACATGGTACCTGTTCACAAGCCTAATAGGGTAATACACGTTTACACTGATTTTTGAGATCTTAATAAAGCATATCCTAAGGATGAATTTCCTCTTCCAAACATTGATACTCTTATAAACACTTGCATTGGCCATGAAATGCTTTCCCTCATGGATGGTTTTTTAGAATACAACCAAATTTGAATAAATCCTAATGATCAACACAAAACAACCTTTATTTTTTGTTACAAGGTTATGTCCTTTGGCCTTAAAAATACAGGTGCCACTTATCAACATGCCATGACATACATTTTCCATGACTATATGTATAATATTATTGAAGATTATGTGGATGATCTCTTGGCAAAATACAAAACTCAACAAGGGCACATTGATGTATTGGAAAACGTCTTTTATTGACTTATAGAGCATAATGTAAGGTTGGACCCAAAAAAGTGTCTTTGGTGTTACCTTGAGAAAACTACTAGGGTTCATTATCTCCAAAAGAGGCATTGAGGTGGACCCAAACAAGGTCAATTCTATCATGGAGATGCCTCCCCCAACAAATTTAAAGGAATTGCGTAGTTTACAAGGAAATATACAATCAATTTGTCGTTTCATTTTGCAACTTTTTGGCAAATGCAGGTCATTCAATCACCTACTACAAAAGGGGGTGCCATTTTCTTGGACAGATGAATTCCAAAAAATCTTTGATGACATTAAGCAATATCTAGCTTCTCCACCATTTTTAGCTTCTCCTCGTCTAGGGGTCCCCTTCTATATTTATGTTTCAGAAATGAACTTTGCATTAGGGACAATGCTTGCACAAAAGAATGAAGAAAATTGAGAGCAATCTATCTATTACATTAGTCGAACATTGGTAATCTATGAAACTAGATATGCTTATGTGGAAAAATTATGCTTAGCAATGGTTTTTACCACTAAGAAACTCATATATTACATGCTTAGTCACACAACATATGTCATAGCTAGAGAAAATTATTTGTGTTATATGATGTCTCGCATTTACAATAACACCCGCACCGCTAACTAGATAATGCTTCTTACTGAATTTGACCTTGTGTTCATTAGCCAAAAATCCATTAAAGGTTAGGTCATAGTCGATCAACTTGCAAAAGCTCCACTACCTAGTGATCATCCCTTGATTATTGAGATCCTAGATGATTTGGTATTCACTGTCACCGAACAAGAAGAAGATGTCATTTCGAAGAAAGATGTCGATATCACCCTATTCTTTGATGGCTCTAAGTGTGAGAAAGTTCAAGGTGTTGGAGTCATGTTTCATACACCCTAGGGGGTACCTATCCCCTTATCATTCAAACAAGACTTCCAATGCACCAACAACACTATAGAATATGAAGCCTTAATCTTAGGCCTTCAATCAGCTATAGTTATGGGCATAAAGCATATCAGGATATTTGGTGATTCTCAACTTGTTGTCAAGCAAATTAACAGAGAATACCAATGCAAAGACCCTACCATTAGACTTTACCATGAAGTAGCAATGAAATTTCTTTCTAATTTTTATTGGTATGAAATCAATAGTTTGCCATGTTAAACTAATAGATTTGCATATATTATGGCTTCTCTTGGATCATTGATTCCAAAATACTCCTTAAGAGAGGTACAACCTCTAATTATTTCAATGATCTTTAAATCTGCAATTGTTCATGTTGAATATAAGGTTGAAAAGGATGTTTGTTTTATCCAGTCAGATCCATATGAGCCTTGGTCAAGCCAAATAGTAGCCTTTCTCAAGTTTGGAACACTCCCATCTGACATGTCTCGAACTGCTAAATGCACTTTCAAGCAAAAAGTAGCTCATTTTGTTCTCTTGGGGGATGTGTTGTATAAACATGGTTATGATGGAATCCTCCTTCTAGGGTTGTGCATAGCGGCGAATATTCACCAATAGGGTGAATATTTGCATTTTTTAAAAATTCAAATTGGTGATTTTAGAGGACCTGGACGTCGATCCTTTTGCCCAGAATTTTCGAGATTTTTTTTTAGGTGTCGAATCACCATTCATTGATAATGGTATTACATTTTTTTTTTAAACTTGCCAACACTCCCACCTAAATTGTGGATCATTTTCACCTTAAATTTCTAAAATTTTTAAATTATCCCACCCAACTCGCCAACTATAACACTATAAATAACTAACATGCCAACAATATTTTTTCACTTAAGAATTCAAACTATTAGAAGAACAGATGATCAATGGAGAAAAATGTTGTCAATGAGCAGTGGTTCGATAGAGGAGCAGTGGAAGCATTTGCACCTGACTCCCCCAGATGCAATTTTGCACCCGGCCCAGACCTCCCTTGATCGGGTGCAGTTTTACACCCATCTCGGGTCAGATGCAATTTTACACCCATATCAGGTTGGATGTAGTTTTGCATCATACCAGGTGCATTTCTACACCGGCTACCCCAAATGTGGTTTTGCGACCGATTCAGGCTGAATTCAGTTTTGCATCGGACTGGGTGCATTTTTACACTGGATCCCCTGGTGTAGACACCAAAACAACACCAATCCGATTATGTGACGACAAGCACTGATCGCACCAACACACACAGCCCCCAGGGCAGCCCTCGGAGGTTAAACAGTGGTTCTAACCACTCACACAACAGTTTTGCAAGTCAGAAACCAATTTGGCACCTTTTGGACACCTTATTTCTTATTCGTCCCACCCAGGGACGAGTGAGAATTTTACTCGTCTTTCTTAGGGACGAGTGCTGACTGGCACTCGTCTTTCTTAGGGACGAGTGCTGACTGATAGATACTCGTCTTTCCTAGGGACGAGTGCTGACTGATACTCGTGTCACCCAGGGACGATTACCGGCGCTCGCTTCGGGGTGGGACGATTGTAGAGTTTGACTTGCAAAAAAGTCAAATCTCGGCATATAACAACTCAGAACTGTCACTTAGCTTTCCCTGCATGACATAGGAGTGCGAGTGAGTTCTTTTAAAAAATTATTCCATAAAATTTTTAACAACACACATCTGCCACTTAGCTTTCCCTGCATGGCATAGGAGTGCGAGTGAGCTCTTTTAACAACACACATCGGCCACTTAGCTTTCCCTGCATGGCATAGGAGTGCGAGTGAGTTCTTTTAAGACAACTCAGATTTGCCACTTAGCTATCCCTTCATTGCATGGGAGTGCAAATGAGTTTTTCTAAAACATGCAAAGACATGCACAGAGGCAGTTAAGAAGCCCTTGATCAAGAAGAAGTCTTCTCTTCACAAACAAAAGCATTCATGCAAAGAAACACTTTTGCATGTTAATTCAAAAAGACCCCTTGGGTCTATAAAAACGGTGAGTTTTCTCACCCAAAAGAGATATACAGAGAAGGAGCATTTTGAGCGACGAAGTGCTGCTAGTTCACTTACTGGCGATTTGTGCTTTCATAATCGTGGTATTTCTTTTAGTTTCATGTTTATGCTTTTGTCAAGTCTTTCATTTCATTTAGATTCATTTCAACCATCGTTAGATTCATCTTTTATTTTTCATACACAAATGCTACTGACTTTCTTGTTTGTTTCTTTGAGTGCGGAGTTGCAGCATTAGAGGAGCGGCGAGGAGTCTACCTTACCAACGCAAGCGGCGGCAACATTTGGCCCGCCCATTCCAAACGTGGGCATGCGGAAGGAGGAAGACTAAGTCACAAATTGTAACAAAGACCAATTTAACGCTCCTAGCCCCTAAAAAGGGAGGAGACGTCTATGTAACCGAGGATAAGAAATTTGAATAAAGAGGGCTATGATTTCCTTACATCTTTTCTTTCATCTCCAATTTATCTCCTTTCCTTGTTTTTGTGCATAGGATTAAAGCGTTATATTTCGTCTTATATTGCATAATTATAGTTTTCCTTTTGTTTCCGGAATCTCGTGCTTTCAATGGCGATCACGGTGGGACTTCTGTCCTCTGTTTTTGTTTAGGTTAAATTACTGATCTAAAAATTGCTTGTTTTTTTTACAGGTACCTATTTTTCAACAATCGGATCGTTATTCGTCTCTCGCAAGTGACGATTACAGGAATTGTTACTCGTCTCACCTCGGGACGAATAAATTATTCGTTCCACCCTGTGACGATTACGGTTCTGTTATTCGCCTCACCCAGGGACGATTATAGATCTGTGCAAATTTTCAGAGCAAATCAGAAATTTCCGATTAGGCAGAGAAGAGGTAGGGGTTTTTACAGCTTTTGTCAAATTTCTGTTTTTCTGTTTTCTGGTTTTCAGTTTGAATGGCTTAGGGAAAGATTTCTTTTCGTTTGCTTGTTTCAATTTCGCAAAATTAAAACGAACCCCACACATCACGTTACATTTTAAACCAAGGCGTTGGTCGTAAGACCCCAACCCTTGAGCAAGACCAACGGTGGGTTCATCACCACCTTGGCTTAGCTTTGCATCCATTCCCCGATTGTCAACTCGTTGTTAGGCGTAAATCCTGATGAAAGCTGACCGAGTGCTGCTGGGGTGATTCCCATGCGCGCGAGGATAAGTCTTCTATGGTAGGTGCCATTAACAGGACAATCCCCCTTCCGTACCGCCTACGTACCACGTACCATCTGCTCTCACGTACTTATAGTCTCCCTCTCGTAAGGGCGGGTATATAGAGAGGTTGGTATATCGGCCTGGCTGGTATATTGAAGGGGCGACCATTTTTGGGAGTTATAAGAGCCTTCATACTTGCATTTAAACGTTTCACAAAAATTTTCAAAAACAAAACAAACAACAAAAACACACTAAACCAGATCTAGGGCACACTATTAATCTTTAAAAGAGATAAGCATTGCTTGTGAGTGTGTATGCTATTTTCTGTTTTAGACAAAAAAAAAAAAATCATAAAAAGAATTTTTGCATTTTTAGGATAGCATTACCATGGTGAATACTCGTAGCCAAGCCCAATCACGGGCAGAAGCTGTAGAACATGCACCAAGAGAGACAAATCGTCTCCGATATAGCCTTGAAGACTTAGTCATTCCGCCTCACCGACGGGATACAACAGTTAGTTCACATCATGCAGAACATGGTTCTAGAGCCCCATCATGGCGGGGCACTCCAACCCATACAGTCATAGAACAAGGTTCTAGAGGTGTCTCAAGGAGTGGCTCTCCAAATCAGGCCTTCAATAGACGAGACTTTAGAACCCCTTCTCTAAGGGAAACTCATGAGCAACAAGAATCTTTTCAAGACAATAACTTATATATACCACCTCGGTCTAAGCACGAAGCCTCCCTTTGAAGTTCATTATGGATGGCCTAGTGATGAAACATTGTGTAATGCTATGGAACAACAACGGGTCCAAAATGAAGAATTACATAATGTTGTGGTTCCTAATTTACCCCCAATTAATGTCGAAAATAGTAGACCACATCCAGAACAACAAGTCCTCCCGACAGAGCAAGGCAATTCTGCCCGCACCTTTTATGCATATCACAGACAAAGAGAGGAGGATCACTACATCCCTCCAGTCCAGTGTCCAGTACCAAAAAGATGCACGTCTGCACCTGCATTATATCCAGATCGCTTATTGAGACCAGAGTTTCAAGTTAATGCGGCCAACCTCGACAGAGGGAAGCAACATGTAGGGGTCTCAGAGTACTATGATCGAAATAGATATGTAGGAGAGACATCTCGGCCTATCAAACAAGAGACAACAGCACAAAGTAACTTGGCATTTACACAACTAGCCGCCCGCCAAGCGCAAATCATGCGGCTTAAGCAAGAACAACAGGAATTAGAACATTTGTGTCACCTTGATCAAGAGCGCATTCAGCGTCAGACTGCTGAAAGGTTTCACAACCATGCACGTGAGAGGGCCCCGATCCCTCGTGCACAACACTCTGAGATGTATGTGAGGCACAACCCTTTAGGGCGAGATAGGTCTCCACGACTTCAGCAAGCATTGCCTCCAAGACCTTTTAGACCTGAGCGGGAGGCCATTCCCCGTGACCATGATGGGTATCCTCCACGGGCGCCCATCCATATTTACAGGCCTAGGCCAAACACTCCTCACGAAGATTATGAGGATTATTACCAAGAAGAAGAGCGGGTTGAAACACCCTATCAAGGCGGAAGGAATGCTAACCATTTAGTCATTCAAAGGCCTCAAGTTTCCCGCAACCCACAACGGGAACAAGCTAAGGAGGAGGAAATTATATCCTCCGATGCCTACAAAGTGTTGTTAGAACGCTTGGAGAATATGGAACTTAAGACTGGTGGGCCTCAAAAGCCTACCTTGCGCCAACTCCGTAGTCATCCAATACATCCGTCAGCTGCGCACCTCCATACCCCGAACATTTCAAGCCGCCCCAGGTTGGCACTATTTAAAGGGGATGAGGATGCTCAAGAATGTGTGACTCAATTTTTGAGTCACTGCTTTGGTATACAAGACAATGATGCATTGCTATTGAGAACATTCATAACCACCTTTGCAGGGTCTGCCTCGGATTGGTTTACCCATCTACCAAAGCATAGCATCTACAACTTGGATCAACTAGTGGACGCGTTCCTAGAACGTTTTGCTTTCAATACAAAGAAAAAGGCGTCACTCAATGATCTAGCTAGCCTCAAACAAGATGAGGAAGAGTCCATGGTCGCATATGGGAATCGGTGGAGGACGGTGCTTTCAAAGTTGTCCTATCTCCCTCCTATGTCCGACCTAACTCAAATGTTCGCAAAGAGCTGTTTGCGATCAATCTCTCGTGCTATTGCAATCGCAAGCAATACGCCACTTTAGAAGAAGCTCGGCGCAAGCTAGACGTATCGAAGAGATCAAGATACAGGATGGCAAAATTGCCAAGCCTAAGAAAAAAGAGTGGAACAAGAGCACCAAAATAGGGAATACGCAATGTAAAACCCGCCGCGGTCAATCAAGTTGCTATTAATGCCCCTACGCCTGCCCAAGCAACACAGCCTTCAAAGGCTAATTATCAAGCGGTGCCTCATACTAATTATGAGAAAGATAACAAAAAATAGGATCAAAATCAGCAGCGTCGCCCTAAGCGACAATTTACTCCATACACTGAGTCTAGGGATTCCTTGTTTGACCGTTTGTCGACGGCAAACTTGATTAATCCGCGTATATTCCAACAATCGATCCTAATGCGCCGAAGTCTAAGGGCTACATAGAGGATCTTTTCTGTAGATTCCACCGGAGGAGAGGGCATGACCTTAATGTCTGTTGGACGTTTAAAGGTTTAGTGCAAGATCTTATTGATAATCACACATTGGTAGTGGATAACCCCATCGCACCCAACAACCAACAAATGGGTGTTTTCAAAGATCCTTTACCCACACATGATGCACAAACAAAACCTTTGCATGTCAATGAAGTGCAACAGAGTTACCCCATGGACGGGTATGTTGGAATGATAAGTATTGTGACAAGAAACAAGAGACACCCAGGAGTTGTCCCCGCGACACCCACTAGGGAAGCTTCATCCACGTCACAACATCAACCGAATCCTACACAGCTTGCCCCCACCTAGACCAGTGGTCACGATTCGATCTAGACTTACTCAAAGTCTACGGACCACATCGGCTAGGCTCTCCATTTATGAGCTTATTCAACAATCAGCACCCCATCGGGAAGCTCTTATGGAGATATTAAAGGCAATTGAGTTGCAACCCCACGAAGCGGATTCGTTCAACAATTTTGTGGGGCATGTTAAACAAGCTGTACTCGAACCAGCTTATTACCTTTAGGGAAGATGAGCTAAAAATGGTGACCGGAGATGTACCGGATCCGCCCCCGCACGTTATTGCGCGGGTCAACGGGACTCCGTACAAACGGGTGTTGATAGATACTAGTTCTTCCAGTAACCTTATTACAACCGCTGCACTGAAACATCTGAAACTACCAGCCTCTCACATTGCACCTTCCACTTATACCCTTCGAGCATTTAATGATACGATATGCTCGATAGTTGGCACAATTGTCCTGCCCATACAAGTGGGACAAAAGATCATTCCTACGTTGTGCCACATTTTAGAAGGGGAAATGGCTTACAATATCTTGCTTGGACGGCCTTGGATCCGGGATATGAAGTGTGTCCCTTCAATTGCTCATCAATGTTTGAAATATACATTTGAAGGACAAGTGCACGTGGTCCCTGCAGATTTGGAACCTTTTAAGTACTGCAATTCAGTGCAAATCATGCCGCAGTCGACCCTTCCTTCAACGCACGTGGATTTCCAGTTAAATCCATCTAAACGGGGTTCGACTAAGCAAGAATCTCCCTTGCCAACTCAATCAAGTTCCCAGGTGGGATCATCTTCTTCATCCAATCCTCCCACAACGACGCCACCTACGATGGCCACACCAACGGACAAAGGAAAGAAGCCCCTGGAAGCGGAACCACCTCTAGTCTCCAACATCTCTACAGGAGAGACGCCTAATCGAATGGAAGTTGAGACGCCTAGTGCACCCCACATGGAGTGGACTCAAGGAGAACTCCCATTCACTTCCCCTCAATCGCCAACGATTACCGTTGAGATGTCTAACATAGGCATGGGGGAGTACATAGTGCAAAATGTTGTTGCAACGCCCACACTTCGCCTATGCAAGACATGGGAAGACCTCGACTCCCCATAGGCTCCGTGGTTCCTTTAGGCTACCCACCTAATCAGACAAATTTTATTTTTGGGGGCCTGGATCATGGCATTGAACCTTCCCGAAAAGAAGAAGAAGATGAAGATCCCTTTGTGGAAGATGTCAACTATCTGGCTAACCCAAACTTCGCATTACGTTATCTTAGCCAATGCAATTGGCATGGATACGGGTTAGGCCGGTATGAACAAGGAATGCGTGTTTTGTGTCAACCAAGATACCAAATGCCTTATGACAAGTCGGAGTAGGGTTTAACCACCCTTTGCCCCTCGACATCTTGGTCGAAAACATGCAAGGCCTAGGGATAGGCAACAAGGATGGGTTGGCATCGGATCCATATGCCAATCCAAATATGACTTATACACTCGGGGGACTATTTCCCATTGCACACAAATAACCTTGTTGACCTCAACAACCCTTTCCCTACGGCTGAACAAGGAGAAACCTCACGGACTCACCCACAAGGGGAAGATGGACAAGACCACGAAGGGTCTTCTGAAAATGAGTCTGAGGACGATCATTCGCATGAATATCAAATGAATGATGATCAGGAAAGCTTCCTGAGGATGTTCCCATTGAATGATCCTATTGAGCATAGGTTGCAAGATCCTTTAGACATAGATGACAAGTTGGAACACTTACACATAGATCCAAGACCTAGGAGGCATTTCACCCTGGCGCAGTTATAGCAATTACTGCACCCCCCACTCTAGGCATACAACGAACATCTTCCGCCTAGAGACCCTATCAACTCATCAGTGCCTAGGGCAGACCCTGTTTGCAGGACTGCGTATAGGGCTGATCCCTTTGTGCCAGTGCCCACAGAGCCAGATCCAAAGCACCAAGAACATCCAGAATGTCACAGTTGTCACATTTGCGGTTATGGAGATTACAATCATTTCATCAACATGGTCTCCATTGACTTGACCGCCCCCATCCATGATCCAGCCAATCCAACACGATTATTGCATCTAGACATAGAAGCTATTGATTGGGATCGCACTGACACACCACCATCTCCATCAGAGTATTGGCCTTGCGATGGGATGTTTCATTTCACTCCAAGACAGACTCAGGATGTCTTTCATGCTGAGGAGGAACTTGATGTTCCAAATGACGATCTTAATTCAGCAAATGATATCCATCTGATCCCCATTCCACACCAGTTGGAAGACGGATCCCATATGTCAGTTGAAGCAACGACTGATGTAGACATCGGCATAGATCCAATGAATCCACGGATTCTCAAGCTGGGGGTAAGTCTTTCCCCCGAAGAGCGAGCCGATTATGTTGCCCTTCTTAAGGAAAAGAAGGAGGTTTTTGCATGGTCATACAAAGATATGCCGGGACTAGACCCACAACTAGTCACGCACAATTTAACGCTTGATCTGACAATCAAGCCGCAAAGCAAAAACTACGCAAGATGCATCCAACAAGTGGCCTTAATGGTAAAAGATGAGTTACAAAAGTTGTTGGATGCCCAGCTTTGTCATCTGTGTGGATTATCCGTCATGGTTGTCTAACATGGTTCCCGTCAAGAAACCCGACGGGAGGATTCGCATATGCACTGATTTTTGAGATCTTAACAAAGCGAGTCCTAAGGATGATTTTCCTTTGCCGAGCATCGACGCGTTGGTAGACGCTACAGCAGGCCACGAAATGCTTTCCCTTATGGATGGTTTCTCAGGATACAATCAGATTCGTATTAATCCTGAGGACCAGCTAAAAACGGCATTCACAACGCCTTGGGGGACATTTTGTTATAAGGTCATGCCTTTTGGCCTTAAAAATGCCGGAGCTACCTACCAACGTGCCATGACATACATCTTTCACGATTACATGCACAAAATTTTGGAAGATTACATGGATGATTTGTTGGCCAAATCTCTTTTGCGCCCGCATCACATCGGTGACTTGAGTAAGGTCCTTGATCGCCTCATTGAGCATAAAGTCAACTAAACCCCAAGAAGTGCGTCTTTGGCGTCACCTCTGGAAAGCTCTTGGGTTTCATAGTCTCCAAACGAGGAATTGAGGTTGATCCAAACAAAGTCAAGGCAATCCTTGAAATGCGTCCCCCAACCACCATCAAGCAGCTCAGGAGTCTACAGGGAAAGGTTGCGTCGATCAAGCGCTTCATAGCGCAGTTATCTGACAAATGCCGACCCATGAATAAATTATTGCATAAAGGGGTCACATTTCATTGGGATGACGAGTGCCGCTCAGCCTTCGACAACATTAAATAGTACTTGGCTTCGCCACCGCATTGGCACCACCTGCACCAGGAGTGCCGTTCTATTTATACATCTCAACCATCGAGGTGGCACTCGGGCGCCATGTCTGTCCCGTAAAAATGAACTTCACAGAGAACAGTGCTACATACTATCTTAGCCGCACCTCGGTCATCTATGAACTTAACTATGCATATGTTGAAAAACTCTGCTTGGCAGTGGTGTTTGCTACCAAAAAGCTACGCCACTACATGCTTAGTAATAAGACGTATGTTGTGTCTAAGGAGAATCCATTGCGATACATGATGAGTCGTACTTATCATAGTAGCCGCACGGCGAAATGGATCATGTTGTTGACGGAGTTTGACATAGAGTTCATTGGACAGAAATCTATAAAAGGTCAAGTCATCGCCGATCAACTAGCTGAGGCTCCTCTTGAAGACGATCAGCCTCTCGACTTTTGAACTACCTGATGATGGGGTCTTCCATGTTTCGTAGTCGCCAGATTCTGATGAGCCTGAGTCCCAGGCTGACATAACCCTTTTCTTCGATGGTTCTAAATGTGAGCAAGGGGGTGGTGCGGGAATTGTATTCTTCACTCCACAAGGTGCTCCAATGCCCTTGTCATTTAAATTAGACTTCCCGCTAACCAATAACAATGCATAATACGAAGCCTTGCTCATAGGTCTTCAGACAAACAATCACCATGAACATTAAACGATTGAATATCTTTGGTGATTCGTTGTTAATTGTCAACCAAGTAAAAGGGATATACCAATGTAAATGTCCACTTTTGAAGTCTTATAAAGCCCTTGTGGATAAATTCTTGGCACAACTTGAATGGTATGACATCGAGGCACTCCCTCGATCATCAAATCATTTTGCGGATACTATGGCCTCCTTGGGGTCACTTATTCCGCAAGACCCTTCTGGTGAAATGACAACCATTCAGGTTAAAACATTATCGCAATCTGCGATGGAGCGTGCAAGCTCTGATTCGACGCCAGAAATCCACATGATCCAGATTGAACCATCTCCGGATAAGTTCTCTCGAATTCGAGATTGTTTGATTAAAGCCAACTGGGGGTCCTTGTTCTCCCCGGCCCCTCTTGCTAGCAACACCACGTTGTTTTTACAAGTTCTTTCCTGCTCAGCTTTTGTTCGGGATAAACTTCAAGAGGGATTGGCCGTTCATACTATCGAGGTTTCTGATCGACAAGACTGGTATACACCCATTCGGGATTACCTCAAGCTAGGTAATCTCCCACTTGGATTGACCCAAGCCACGAAAAGATCATTCAAACAAAAAGCGGCAAAGCATGTCTTGGTAGGAGACATTTTGTATCGTCAAAATTATGAAGGAATCCTCCTTCGTTGTTTGGACCAGCAAGAGTCCGCTTGGGCGATCACCCAAGCTCACGATGGTACATGTGGTGGCCACTTCAGCGGTATGGCCATCGCAAAGCGCATTCTTCGCATGGGTTATTATTGGCCATCCTTAGAGCGAGATTGTTGCGCATATGTGAAGAAGTGCGTGAAGTGTCAGCATCATGCTAATTTGACACACGTACCTTCTCAGGCCTTACAGCCGATTCAATCGGTTTGGCCTTTTTCGTAGTGGGGCTTTGATCTAATTGGAAAGATCTCCCCTGCATCGTCTGGTCGTCACACGTTCATTTTAACGGCCACCGAGTACTTTACCAAATGGGTGGAAGCAATTCCGCTGACCACTACGACCGGAGCTCGCATTGCGGAGTTTATTTTGCATAACATCATATGTCGTTTTGGTATTCCATCCAAAATAGTCTCGGATAATGGGACACCATTCAAGAATAAAGATGTGCGTGCTTTGACCACAAAGTACAAGATTCAGCATAGCTTTTCAACACCCTATTATCCGCAAGCAAATGGGCAAGCAGAGGCGTCAAACAAAATGCTAGTCGCCATTCTTAAAAAGATAGTTGCAGATAATCATAAAGATTGGCACATTCAGATCCCGCTTGCCCTATGGGCTTATCGCACCAGCATTCGGACGCCCACTGGGGCAACTCCATTTTCGCTGGTGTATGGCTCCGAGGCAGTCATGCCTTTTGAGTTGGAAATTCCTTCCCTGCGCATTTCAATGCAAGAGTTCATCGATGATGACACTGCACGGTAGGCCCGGTTAGATCAACTGACGTTGCTTGACGAACGACGCGTTAATGCTCTCGAGCATTTGCGTATCTATCAAGAGCGACTTAAGAAAGCATACAACATGAAAGTCCACTTCGTGGAATTTCAGGTTGGTGATTTGGTCTTAAAAGAGAACCAAGAGAATTCTAATTTGCCCTCCCATCTTCGGGATAAGTTTGCAGCAAACTGGTTAGGTCCTTACATCATTGATAGTAGAATAGGACCTGGAACATACCGGCTTGCCTCTCTTGAAGGAATCAAGGAAATAGAACCCTTGAATATCATTCATTTGAGGTCATTCCACAGCCTAGAGAGCCATAGTCCAACAAAAAGCTCCAAGGATTACCACAATCGCTTGGTCAACCCAAAAGCTCCAAGGATTCCCACAATCACTTGGTCAACCTAAAAGCTCCAAGCGTTACCATAATTGCTTGGTCAACATAAATATTCAAAAATCAACAAAAACAACATAAAAATCAAAATCACAAAAACAATCGCATTTCAATTCCATGCATTCTCATAAAAAAAAAAAACATTTGCATTTCCATTCCATGCATTCTCATAACAATCAAAATACAAAAGTATAGTTTGCATTCCGCATTGCATACATACATTGCATACTCCGCTAGGTCATATAAGTCAAAAGCACCATAGGCTGTCATTATTTGGCAATTCCCTCATTTCCACCTTAGATCTATTTTCATAAACACCTACATCCAGCATATCACCCTTTTATTTTTAGCATCATCAGTGTCGCCTAATGTATATAGGGTTTTCGTCATTCAGATGTCTTTAAATTTCTAGCCAAGAACTGTACACAATTAAGCAGATTTTACATGGGAAAGTTTTACTTGGATCACACCTTGTTACGTAGCATCCCAACACATATTAACACACATAAAATAATTCCTAAGTTGTGTAGACGAAAGATGAAACCTGCACCGTAATCCTGGTTACCATAAGTGAAACGGCTATCTTGCTTATCCCCTGTGCGAATGACCCTAGAAATGCTGAGAATTGGCAAAAGGACAAGCTTCCTCCCTACCCAATTCCCCATGAATCCCAAGTTCTCAAAAGTTGCAAAACCATCAAATATTTGCAAAACGTCAAAACACTAAAATTTGACATCCTACAGTGCACACATCAAAAGACACAAATAATAGTGATTATCATCACTCTATATTCAAATCCCTTGCTCAAAAAAAAAAAAAAAAAACAAGACGAGTACTATCATTTTATCACTACCAAAGAGCAAGTATCCCAATACCCTTGAAGAAAAGAAGGGAGTCGACCTTGAATCCCTGGAATTCTCAGCATTTCGACAGGTCATGAGGCAAGCTTCAGTACCGATTTGGTTGATAGCCTATTGGTTACTGGTGGTAAACCTCTCGCATGACGATATATCTATCACATTAACTTGTGTACAGATCAATGTTTGCATGTGGATGAGCTAGCTTACGGTATCCTAGATAACATCGCAGACAAATCTGACTAAATACAATAAAGGAGTTCGTGGAGCTAATTAGGTGATCCTCAGTACAGGTTCGGTTGAAAGCCCATCTGGCACTGGCGGTATCCTGATGAATAACACATAAATGAACTCAATTGCACACACAGGGATGTGAAATAACTTGGTTAAATTCAAGTCAAATTTAGACCTTGTTCAGAAGTCTTGTGAGATAAACGAACAGTCTTGGTTAGTTAGTTAAAAATATCTGCATTTCAAAAAAGCTTAACTACATTTTCAAACAACCGATACATTTCATTCCATACATCACCATAAAACAATAGACAAAATACAAAAACAAAGTTTTCATATGTACAAGCATTCCACAAAGTTATCTTATTACTATAACAAGCCACTCCAATTTTGTACAGTCTATGGTGCATCGACATATCATCCATTCCATATGCATACATCATATAAATTAGCATCATCACATTCATATTAGCATATGCATACATCAATGTAAAAACATGTACATAAACATAAATCATGCAAAAAAAAGATACACACCAAACAGAATCATCTGTATATATATCACAACAAAATTGCCCGCAGGCTACAAAACTGGTCCTCAGACCTCCCTCCCATCATCCAAAATCCCAAAACCCCCAGCCTAGGGCGTCGGCCACCATGATCACGTAGGATCGGTGCGACGAGAGCTACCCCCCGCGGTATCTGTTCTCTGAGATCTCTCAGGGCGATCGTCGCCCCCGCATCCCGACCACTCGCACTGCCCTCCTCTCGCCGCCTGTGCCGGGATGATGCCAACTGCTCCGTCCCGCTGTCTCTCGTCCTGTGCGACGAGCCACTGGTCGGAGGCTCTGGTATTCGCCCACCTAGGCGAAGAATCTCAGCCTCCATCTCTGACCGATGCCGCCCCCACGCTTCCTCTCGTCGTCTCAAGTCTACCTCCCGTAGCCTCCACTCGGCCTCTCGCCTACGGTAGTACGCAATGGCATCATCACGCTGTGCTAGCTGCACCCGTAGGAGATCCCTCTCCCGTACAGCATCCGTATCACCACCCTGCTGGCGAGACGCAGCCCCTGCGCTCTCCCGCTCTGCCAACTGTGACCGTAGGCGATCCCTCTCCTGTGTCATCTTCGCAAGCTCTCCTGTCAGTTGCGCTACCTCAGCGCACAACCCCGCCTCTGTCTCCCCCTGCCCGATCGGCTGCATCGGCCTCTCTGGAGCATCAGCCTGCTCCGAAGCATACTGCATCTCCGACTGCTCTTCCTCCTCAACATCATCTCCTGCCTCTGCCACCTCCACCATCTCTACATCTGCAGGTGCTCCCCAACCCTCTCCCCGGTGCCTCTCGCACCCTCTCCACCTCCCGCTGCCTCCTCTCCTCCCAAGGGCCCCTCCCCTCGCCACCGCCGTAGCGTCCACCACTCCTGATATTCGGCTGTCACGCCGACATCATCAACATCCGGAATGTCCAACACAGCATCTGACTCCTCCCCTAGTGGCTCGAGGATCGGCACAGCTAGGGTCCTCTCATCACTCCGACGCCGGTAGGCTACGGGCTCCCCATGCAATCCCTAGCGTACCCCAAACTGCCGCGTCACTCGGAGGTAGTGGAAGTACTCCTACTCTGTCCCATGCCGCCCAATCACCCATCTCCCCTCCGGACCCGTCGAAGCCAATCATCCGCCTCCGGCCATGCGGGACAATCCCGATATGGCCTCCATATCACATCTCCGGGAGTCAGTCGTGCTAGTGCATCTCTGTAATGGTCCACGTCTCCCGCGAACCGCCGACTATGCCCCCGCTCCTCTGATCGGTACCATAAAGCACCATACCCAATATCCCTATCCACCATCTCCGCTCAGGTAGTCCAGGGCAACCCTCGTGGTCGCTCTATGGCTATGTGCTGCCATGCCCAGCACTGCAACAAGAAACTGCACCCCAACCCCTTCCGCCTCCGACAGCGGACCTCGTACAACTCATCATATAACTGTGCCAAAAGCGTCTGGCCCCACCTCATAATAACCGGCTCTGTCACCGGGCAATCCACTAACTGCCATACTACCTCCACTAGGTTCCATGGGAACCTCGCTCCTGACGAATCTGGCAAGAGCATGTTGGAAATGAGGCTCATGAGTACTGCATGCCTCACTCCCAACACTCCCCTCGCGTACCACCATCGTACCAATATCCCCCCAATCTGACAATCCAGCTCCGCCCTCTCCAACGAGGTCATCCCATCCCCATCCCCTCCGTGTCCAAAGTATCGCGTCAGTACCGCCGTCCTCTGGCTCCGTGGTGTCGTCCGAATGGGAACCCCGTCTATTGGAATCCGAAGAATCCGATACACGTCCTCTAGGGTGACTGTCATCTCCCCTGTAGGAAGATGGAAGGTGTTCGTACGAGCATCCCACAGGCCAATCAATGTTGTAATGTACGCCCGATCTGCCACAACTGCATCCAACCGAGCCACATGCTTGAGCCCTAGGGCATCAAGCCACTCCCAATCATCATCAGTCAACGCCTCGCGGGCATTAGAAAAAATGGTCGGCACTCGATGTCGACTCTTCACCACCTGCACATCACAAAAAAAAAAAAAAACAACAAACATCAAAAACATGCATCACATCACCATCACATGTACAAAAATGCATAAATATACCGTAATATTTTTCATTCACATGTACATCCAAAAAAAAAAAAAATCATCAATTTTTAATTTCATCATCAAAAAACCCAAAAATTTGACATGGTTTACCTATGGTTTTTCCTAAGTTTACCATTTCAAACAAAAAATTCATCATTTCATCTTTAATTTCATCAAAATCAATAAAAATTTGACATGGTTTACCTACGGTTTACCTAAGTTTACCATTTCAACAAAAAAAATTCATCAATTTTGCAAAAAAAAAAATTGACATGGTTTACCTACGGTTTACCTAAGTTTACCATTTCAACAAAAAAAATTCATCTTTTAATTTCATCAAAAAAAAAAAATTTGACATGGTTTACCTACGGTTTTATCTAAGTTTACCATTTCAACCAAAAAAATTCATCTTTAAAAAAAAAAAAAAAAAAAATTGACATGGTTTACCTACGGTTTCGACCTAAGTTTACCATTTCAATAAAAAAAAAATTCATTCATTTTCCATTTTTTAATTTCATAAACATAACACAAAAATATGGGCATGGTTTACCTATGGTTTCGACCTAAGTTTTACCATTCACATAGAAAAACATTTTTCTAACCATGGTTACCCTAAAGTGTTACTCTAAGTTTCATTTTGGGTTTATCCTATGGTTTTCCATCTAAGTTTCCATCAGGTTTGCATCCATGTTTCATTCGGTTTCATTCATTCACCTTTTAGTTTAATTAATTAGGGTTTCATGTTTCCATAAACGAAAAACCATAAAAACACATTTGCATTTTTTAAATTCACAAATTGAGGCGATAGTGCACTTACTGGTCTCGCCTCGGCTCCTCCGCTCGACGACCCGGTCTGTGCACTCATGGTGGCTAGATGATCCGGCAGCGCTTCGCGTCAGAAATCTACCTCCTCCTCCCAGAGCTCCAAATCGCAATCGATGAACAGTGCAAATGAGCCAAATCCGTCATTTTCGCATATTTATAGTTTTTGTCTGCTGGTAATCGTCCTTCACCGGGACGAGCGCTTTTCGGCGCGCTCGTCCCACCCCGGGACGAGTATCCTCCGAGGAGTGATCGTCCCACCCCAGCACGAGTAACATCAACACAATCGTCCCACCACGGGACGAATAAAAAAAAAAAAAAAACACAACAAAACCAAACATAAACATGACAAATGCCAACAAAATCAAAAATAGGTCAAAACAGTCGGGGAACTGCTCGAGCATGCTTAGCGGTAAACCATCTAAAGGCACCCTTGCACAAGTCATCTTGGGTCAAGCGACTCGTCGCTTTTCTCATGTCGGTCATTCCCTCATCGATTCGTCGCTTGAGGGGGTAGTCACACTTAGTTGCCAATCAACACCATTATACCCAGTCTTGGAAATGACACGCATTCAAAGGATCATTGCAAGAGACAATCGCGCCCCGCTTGGGGCAGCAAACAAGCAATCATCACAAACTAATCATATACTTGGCATTCGTGAATCATGAACTCAAGGTTCCCACAACAAAAGGTTGCGCCCTTTGCCTATTCATGACTGATCAATGTCTAAGTTCAAGTAATACCTCACCGAACCAGGTTAATGCTTGACTTAAGTTCCTTAGCTCGTCAGAAGCAAGGATTCAAGAATGCGTGCCCTTTCCATACTTGGGGCATCAAGAGTTGGTTAGGTTACTGAGAAACCCTAATCATTAGTGCTTTGGTTATATTTTTGCTCAGCGCTGCGCCTTGCATAACGCTTCCCAAAAAGGGGCATCTGTAGACACCAAAACAGCACCAATCCGATTATGTGACGACAAGCACTGATCGCACCAACACACACAGCCCCCAGGGCAGCCCTCGGAGGTTAAACAGTGGTTCTAACCACTCACACAGCAGTTTTGCAAGTCGAAACCAATTTGGCACCTTTTGGACACCTTATTTCTTATTCGTCCCACCCAGGGACGAGTGAGAATTTTACTCGTCTTTCTTAGGGACGAGTGCTGACCACTCGCTTTTCTTAGGGACGAGTGTCGACTGATAGATACTCGTCTTTTCTTAGGGACGAGTGCTGACTGATACTCGTGTCACCCAGGGACGATTACCGGCGCTCGCTTCGGGGTGGGACGATTGTAGAGTTTGACTTGCAAAAAGTCAAATCTCGGCATATAACAACTCAGAACTGCCACTTAGCTTTGGAGTGGGGTGAGTTCTTTTTTGTCACTTAGCTTTCCCTGCATGGCATAGGAGTGCGAGTGAGCTCTTTTAACAACACACATCTGCCACTTAGCTTTCCCTGCATGGCATAGGAGTGCGAGTGAGTTCTTTTAAGACAACTCAGATTTGCCACTTAGCTATCCCTTCATTGCATGGGAGTGCAAATGAGTTTTTCTAAAACATGCAAAGACATGCACAGAGGCAGTTAAGAAGCCCTTGATCAAGAAGAAGTCTTCTCTTCACAAACAAAAGCATTCATGCAAAGAAACACTTTTGCATGTTAATTCAAAAAGACCCCTTGGGTCTATAAAAACGGTGAGTTTTCTCACCCAAAAGGGATATACAGAGAAGGAGCATTTTGAGCGACGAAGTGCTCGCTAGTTCACTTACTCGGCGATTTGTGCTTTCATAATCGTGGTATTTCTTTTAGTTTCATGTTTATGCTTTTGTCAAGTCTTTCATTTCATTTAGATTCATTTCAACCATCGTTAGATTCATCTTTTATTTTTCATACACAGGTGCTACCGACTTTCTTGTTTGTTTCTTTGAGTGCATAGTTGCAGCATTAGAGGAGCGGCGAGGAGTCTACCTTACCAACGCAAGCGGCGGCAACATTTGGCCCGCCCATTCCAAACGTGGGCATGCGGAAGGAGGAAGACTAAGTCACAAATTGTAACAAAGACCAATTTAACGCTCCTAGCCCCTAAAAAGGGAGGAGACGTCTATGTAACCGAGGATAAGAAATTTGAATAAAGAGGGCTGTGATTTCCTTACATCTTTTCTTTCGTCTCCAATTTATCTCCTTTCCTTGTTTTTGTGCATAGGATTAAAGCGTTATATTTCGTCTTATATTGCATAATTATAGTTTTCCTTTTGTTTCCAGAATCTCGTGCTTTCAAAATTATCCCACCCAACTCGCCAACTATAACACTATAAATAACTAACATGCCAACAATATTTTTTCACTTAAGAATTCAAACTATTAGAAGAACAGATGATCAATGGATAAAAATGTTGTCAATGAGCAGTGGTTCGATAGAGGAGCAGTGGAAGCATTTGCACCTGACTCCCCCAGATGCAATTTTGCACCCGGCCCAGACCTCCCTTGATCGGGTGCAGTTTTACACCCATCTCGGGTCAGATGCAATTTTACACCCATATCAGGTTGGATGTAGTTTTGCATCATACCAGGTGCATTTCTACACCGGCTACCCCAAATGTGGTTTTGCAACCGATTCAGGCTGAATTCAGTTTTGCATCGGACTGGGTGCATTTTTACACTGGATCCCCTGGATGCAGTTTTGCACTCGGTTCAGGCCAGATGCAATTTTACACCCAATTGGGGAGGGCTGGACCAGGTGTAAAATTGCATCCGAGGGAATTTCGGGTGAATTTTTGTGCCCATATTGGGCTGAATGTAGTTTTGCATTGGACCGGGTGTATTTCTGCACCGGCTACCTCGGATGCAGTTTTGCACCCGATTTGAGTCGAATGCAGTTTTACACTGGACCGGATGTATTTTTGCACTAGCTCCCCTGGATGCAACTTTGCATCTGACCCACCCGATTGGGGAGGGTTGGGCTAGGTGTAAATCTACATGTGAGGGAATATCAGATGCATTTCTATATTCGAGGGAGCTGGGTGTAAAAATACATCCGAGGAAGGCCCAGGTGCAAAACTATATCTAGGGGGACCTTGTGCAAAAATGCATTCAAGGGAGGGTCGAGTGCATTTCCATGCCTATCCGATGCATATCAGATCATGTGTTGCACCTGGTCCAAGCCCAGATCATGTTTTTGTACCCGATCCAAGCCCAGATCGTGTTTTTGCACCCGGTCCGAGCTCAAATCGTGTTTTGCATCGTCTTGACAAAACTAAAAATATTCAACTCGCAAAATTTTTACAATTTTTTATTAAAATATAAGGTAATTTGCCATTGCCTTCGACGTGAGGTTTGGCCAATATTCACCATGGTTTCAAAATGGATTCACCAATTTTTTACAAGTACATTTCAGCTTCGACCCGTTATGCATAACCCTTTCAATATCTCGAGGTTGTTGAGGTGCAAAGAGCCATAGTTGAAGCTCATGATGGTATTTGTGGTGGTTATTTTAGTGGGATGGCCATCGCAAAGTGTATTCTATGCATGGGTTATTATTTGCCCACCATGGAACGAAACTATTGCACTTATGTCAAACATTTTAAGCAATATTGAGAGCATGCTAATTTGACTCATTTACCATCACAAGTATTACAGCCTATTCAAATCCTTTGGCCCTTTTCACAATGGGGTACCTTTGGCTCTTTTCACAATGGGATACCTTTGGCCCTTTTCACAATGGGGTGCCTTTGGCCCTTTTCACAATGGGGTCTTGATCTAATTGGAAAAATCTCACCTCCTACCTTGGGATAACTTACATTCATCATCACAACCACTGAATACTTCACAAAGTGGGTTGAGGAAATTCCTTTAACTAGTACAATAAGACCTAGAATTATGGATTTTATCCTTCACCATATCATTTGTCATTTTGGTATTCCCTCAAAAATCATCTCCGATAATGGTAAGTCTTTTAAGAACAAGGATGTTTGAGCACTTTGTGATAAATATAACATCCAACATAGTTTCTTGACTCCTTATTATCCATAAGCAAATGGACAAGCTAAGGCTACCAACAAGACCTTGATTGCTATTCTCAAGAAACTGGTTAACAAAAATCATAGAGATTGGCATACTAAAATTCCTTTGGCATTATGGGCTTATCGAACAAGCATCCACACACCTACTGGGGAAACAAAATTTTCATTGGTCTATGGAGCCAAATAAATCATACCTCTTGAGCTTGGAATCCCCTCATGAATTTCTTTGCAGGAATTCATAGATGACGACACTGCTAGACAAGCACGTCTTGACCAACTCACACTTCTTTATGAGATATGAGTCAATGCTTTAGAGCATTTACGAGTTTATCAAGACCACCTAAAGCATGCTTACAATACCAAAGTTCATCTACATTAATTCCAATTAGGAGATCTTGTACTTAAAGAGAATCAACAAAACACCAATGCATTATTGCATCTTCATGATAAATTTGTGGCTAATTGGTTAGGTCCATACATTGTTACTCAAAAAGTGGGTAAAGGTACTTATAGGCTTACCAATCTAGAGGGAGAGGAAGAGCCCAAACCACTTGATGTTATACACTTGATAGCATTCTATGCTTAATGAGATTTATATATATGTATATATACATGGCTAATACACAAAAAAAATGCACTGTATTTGCACACATTTAATTTAACAACAATTGCATTCATACACTCCATTTCACAAAATTGCATTTCATACATTCCATCCATATTTTACATTTCATAATAGGGATCATTTATTCAGTTCAAGGTATTAATTGGTCCAATAAAGTTATGTTGCCTTAATCAGGTGCACCTTCACAACATCATCCACACCATTCCACCAAGTCAAATTGTCATTTGTCTCTATATATTCATAATTCCAAGGTGTTTTTAGTCACTCAGCCACTCCTAGTTTTTTAAGCAAACTCCAAATACATGTCGAGTTCTTTTTAGGACCATTACATATTTTCACTAAGAAAATCTTGAGTTCTGGTAATTAATTCCAAAACATTCTTGAACCAAACACAATTTCACATCTTAAAAAAATATTGTGTCAAAGAGGGATAACACCATACTTAGTTTGAACCTTGAAGTGTGTATCGCTCCAAATTTTTCGCATCCTTACCCTCAGGCTATAGGATCCGCGCCCGAAAGGGGGATGCGAGAAGGATGGGACAATACCTCGGACTGAGAGGCCCTTTGAAGGTCCCGCCTCTCGGGGGAGGAGTATAAGGGTGAATTTTCGATGGATGGTGGGTTCACCAGGAAACTTTTGAGTGGCAGTTTCCATGCCTAGGTTGGGAATGGGTTTGATGTGTTCATTTTTATACTCAATCATTCAACTCCTAGGTTTGGCCAAAATGAATCTAAACTATTCTATATGCCAATAATGATTTAAATGGATACAAAAAATAGAAATGGTTGCTAAACACAGAGAATAGGCAAATTAGGATAGATCATACCTGATTTCGGATGTCTGATGAGGATTCTGAGTTTTGTAGCAGTCCAGATCGCCTCAGTTCATACGTAATCATCTGAGATCAGACAGGATCATCTGATATCTGACGAATTCATCAGAAACCTGCAATCACAGAAATAGATACAAAATACCCAAGATGCAACTACAGAAGCGAAGGGAAATGATAGAAATAACTATAAATTTGTCTGAATGACAGATCCAAACAGTAATTAAAGAGGACAAGCATCAACTTCACAATCTATTTTGATTTTATCATGCATTTATACTAGATGAGGTGAACTCCAAGATGCATAAACATAATAACCTAAGATAATGCAGAATTATAATGGAAAAATGCAGAAAAATTAAGAAGATGCAAACTCTGGACTCGGATTGCCCCCAATCTGGACTACAGTCAGGATCGCCTCCAATCGTACGAGATCATCTGCGCTCCTCGACAAAATCATCCGTAATCATCCGAGATCGTTTGCGACGATCCGAGCTATCTTCGACTGAAAAATAGTAGAGTTCCTGCAAGAAAATGCAAAATGCAGCATACAGACAGTAGTACGAGGATGCTCTAGTGAATAAGGATCTAAATCAATCAGCTAAGGGGTTCAGGGGAATCAGAATCAAGGGGAGTCAGGGTCAGGGGGATAAACTAGAAAAATCCTAGTTTATATAGGATTAGGGGGAGGCTAGGAGGTTGGGGATCATCCCAATCTAGGAGATCTCCAACAGGGAAATCTCCAACTATGCAGACGCGCTTCTGCCCAAGTTGGAGAGGTTGTTGAAACAGAAGCTAATTATGAAAATTTGGTTTTGGGACAAAATCGTCTGGACGTTCTGTCCATGACGATTTTGTCAGATCTGGGATGATCTCGTCTAATCTGCGACGATATCGTCCAACGGTCAAAACAAATCCTAAAAATGGCACAAAAAATGAGGAAACGGGTAATAGGCGGTTTTGGAGCGGTTTTGGGGTTAAAATTCAAATTTTTATCTTTTATCTTTTACTAAGGTTTTAACCGTGCCAATTTTAGGGTGCTACATTTTGCCCCCTCTTTAGCGAATTTTTTGAAGAAAATGCGTTAAAGACGAGTTTTTCCCGTTTTACGAGAAAGCAAAAATGTACTCAATTTTTTAGATGACGATTCTTGGTCGAATCGTACAACTGCTGACTATGGTGCCCCCTCCGTGTTTTTACCCAAATCGAACGTTTGAGGTAAAAACGCGGAAAAGCAAAAATTAAAATGTTGATGTTTTTAAATAAAATTAAGAAAAATAGGGTAAAACCCTAATTCATTTTTATTGTTTATGGTATGATTGAGCGAGGCTAGCCAGGAGAGATTGTATAATTATTTTGAGAGGATTGAGTATGCCAGGGTATTGATTGTGGCATACCAATCCAGTTTTGATATGATGTATATAATTTTTTGATATATATATATATGGTCTTTTTGATGATATGACTTGTGTATATGTTGTATGATGCTTTAATGTTTGAATTGTTGATTCATGTAATTATGTCGTTGGAAGTAATATTATAATGTTATGTCATGCCATAAAATTTGTAAATGAAATAATCTGATGTGCATAAATTGGTTGTTTTGGTGTGATTTGATGAAAAATAAAAGGGACTTCTAACAATAATTTCAAAGGACATTGTCGTTGTTATAGACCATTTCATGGAGTCGCCGCTCGCTAGGTCGTCAAGCTAATCCTAGTATAGAAATATTGCTAAAAGTAAAAGAGTGCTTAAGAGACTGTCTTAAGACTTTGTGTTGTGATGATGAAAATGATGATGGTGATGATTTGTTTTCAGATTTTTCACAAAATTATGCATGAAATATGTTTAAAAGATGATTTTTGCTAGGCATAAATTCCTAAGTGTGATAAATTTTTGAATAATTCCTTAGAAATTATACCATGGTTGCAAGATGGAATGTTTGACATAATGACATGAAATAGAATAAGTGTTCGTTCGTTTTGAAGCACAATTGTGTAACATAATGATGTAAGCCATATGTGTTTATTAAAATGGATGGGAAAATAAAATTAGAACAATGGTTTGCGCTAGGCATAGAATTTATAGGTATAGACTTATACCATCATCGCGAAATCCAAAGATAAAATAGATATTTTAGTTTTATTGCATGATTGATTTTTTGATTTTTGATTTTTGATTTTTGATAAACAAAAAATAATAATATGATGAACATGTTGTTTGAAATCGTTTTGCAATTTTGTGACACAATGTATATAATTGTTTTTATACAAAACAAAATTCTGAAATAAGAGGATAAAATTGTTCTGAAAAGAATTACAGAAATATTTTAAATTATCTCAAAAACAAATGTAGGTTTATAAGGGATCCTCATGTGCAAATGTGAGTTCATTACCGATCTTGATTTATCATAATGATACAAAATCTCTCAAATACAAATGTGTGTGCAATTGTATTGTTCATTCACCAATTTTGAGCAAGATAATTTGATACAAGCAATTTGCCTTAACCAAATGAATGTTCGTTAACCATGATTTATATGCATATAACCGTACCAGACTACTATGCAAGTTAGGTTATCAAGAGCTAGCTAATCCATAAGCCGACATAGGTCTGTACAAAAGAAGGTCGCTAATGTGAGAGACATATCACCACGCTAGGAATTACCCAAGGCCAAGCGGGTTGGGCACAAACCACTTGTTATGGGGCTTACCTCACAGTTTTTGAATAATTGAGAATTCCAAGGATTCAAGCTCATTCACCCTTCTTTTCTTTTCAAGGGGTAGGGAAAGGATTTTATTGCATTTTGCTTTTGCTTTTCTCTTTTGCTCTTTTTATTTTTTTGTATTTTTGCTTGATATTTGAGATAATGTTGAAACATTGTTGTGATGATACAAAATAACATTTTTCTTTTTCTCTTTTTCTTGAACTTTTCTTTTTCTTCCTATGCTAGGGATACTTGCTCGGATTAGTTGTAGAGCAAGGGATTTTTATTCTGGGTAGGGGTGAGCTTGTCCTTTTGTCAATTCTCAAAGATTCTAGACCATGTGCATGATAGGATAGCAGGGGAAACTTTTCGCTCAAGAAACCACGTCTACTATGTAGCATCATATTGAATTTGCAATGAAATCATTTTAATGTGAAAAGATATACTTGGTTCAAGTAAATAACAAGATCAGTTCTCTATGCTCAAAACTTTATTTAATGCCAATGTGGACTTTGATATAAGAGAGATTAATAATCATACTAAATAAAATCAAGATATTTATTCATGTGAGTGTGAAAGTGTGGGATTCCAAATAAATGCTCATTTATCCAAAATAATTGAAAATATAACTGCAATACTCCAAGAATTGACAGGTATGAAATAAAAGATGTTTTTGAAGATTTTGATGATTTTGATGTTTTTGTATTTTTGATTTTAATTTATGAATGGGAATTGGTGGTATATACAAGATGATCTATATACACTATACAAGGTTATTTGAGTATAGCATGTCTAAGGTTGCTTCAAAATCAAAGGAGGTTTTGAAGGATAATTTGGTTGTGTTGAAGGTAAGAACAAAAGGTGATGAATAAAAGGTAGTGATAACAAAAGCTTTGTTATAATGTAGAATAATGTAGCAAAATATTTTACTTTTATATGTGTAAAATTGATCATGTTACAAAATAAAATGTCAAAAGGATAAGAAGGTTCTTCATTCTTATCACTATCTTCCAAGTCTTGATAATATGGAGGGAGCATATGTGAAAGATATGCATGGGTGTTATTTGGTAAACAAGGATGATCATATATGGATGAAGAAAAGTGATGGATAGAAGATAATTGTGACAATAGAGAATGTATAGAACTTGATGTTTCAACCGTTAAATATTCTTCAAATGGTGTTGGGTCATTATGTATGGTAACAATTTTATTTGCAAGTTCAAACTTCAAACATTGGTGAAGAGTGGAAGGGACAACCCTCATCGTATGAATCCAAGGACTTCTAAGAAGTAGGTTGTAAGGTGAAGGGCAATATGCTACATAAAACAAAGTATCCAGGATCTTGGATCCAATATTAAGGGGAAGAATTATAGTACCTTGAGCTTCTTGAATTTCATTGTTAAAAGATTTTATAATAACATTTGATTCATTAAGATCTTCTTCCTTTAATTTGAGTTTTTGGAATAATTGATAAGTGCATAAATTAAGAGAGGAGCCATTATCTACCATGATAGTTTTAACAGGTGTTTCTTTACTAGATCCTGTAATGTAAAGATAGGAGTCTTCTTGTGGAGTAGAGGAAGGAATCTCCTCATCATAGAATGAAATATGGTTAACCTCAAGAGGGCTTACACCATTAATTATGTTCTTAGGGAAAATATGATGAGGAACAAATTGTTGGCTAGGTATCTTGAACAAAGTTTCCTTATGAGAACTTTGTAATACTTCTAAAAGGGATATCTTTGCTTGAGGATTAATCACTTGTTGTTGGCTATCAAAGTGGATTTCAGATTGAGATTTTGATTCTAAAGATGAGCTTTCTATGCTTACATTCCATTTTGGATCATTCTCTAGAGCCAAAGATAGTTTTGAAGGTTGGTCAAATGAGGAATCCATCTCTTGAATATCAGATTGAGTTGATTGAACTTGAGGTTGCTCATTTGTAGTTTCTGTTACAATATTAGTAATATCATCATGATGGGACACATTAACATGCAATATTTGATTGGTTTCCTATTGTTGATAATTGAATAGGGGTTCTTGGGAGATCCCCATGTCTTGATTGATTATTGGTATTTGTTGTGTAGGAGTTTGATAGTTTATTGGAGATTTATAATCAGTTGTAGATTGTAATTCCTTTATATTAAAAAGACCCTCATCAATCAAATCTTGAATTGCACATCTTAAATCTTTACAATTTTGTGTCATATGTCCATCTACTCTATGATATTCACAATGTAGCTCGGGTTTAAACCAATCTGTTGTGGTATCAAGTTGTCTTATGGAAGGGAGTTCAATCTTATTTGTATCAAGTAAATGCTTGAGAATTATATCCATTGGTTGATTGAGCTTTGTAAATGTACGTGATGAAGGTTTTCGAGAGGTTTTTGATAAGTGCCTTAGGAGTTCAGTCATAAAAGGACCTAATGGTTTTTTACCTCTCTTTTCTTTGTTATGGGTAGAATGATGATAGGAAGATTGTGAAGTATGATGTGAGTGCATGGTAGGATTGGAAGAATAAGTATTTTCTTGTTGAAATGGATGTGTTGTATTGAAAGAAGAATATTGAAAGGGTGGAGGAGGATTGTATGTGGATTGATAGACATAATATGGATATATGGGAGAATAGATAATATCGTTATGAAGAGGATTGGAAAAGGGATTGTCCTGTTGGGTTAAGGATGAAAAATGAGAAAAGTGTGATGGAGGTGATGTTGAATAGGGATGAGGTTGGTCATAATCAACAAATGTATTTGGCTGAATTCTTCCAACATTACTGATGGGCTCATATTGATTTGAGTAAAAACTCATGGTTTCTTTAGTACTTCTAAAAGTAATATTTAGTATCTACTATTTAGAATTGAATCTAAAACATACAAACTTGAAATGATGATTTTGTTTTTATTTTTTTTGTATACATATATATATATATATATTTTTTTTTATATTTGATATATATATATATATATTTTTTTTTTTTTTTTGTCAAAATTGCCTATGTTATTCACGTCGGGTTCACCAAAATGTATCGCTCCAAATTTTTCGCATCCTTACCCTCGAGGCTATAGGATCCGCGCCCAGAAGGGGGATGCGAGAAGGATGGGACAATACCTCGGACTGAGAGGCCCTTTGAAGGTCCCGCCTCTCGGGGGAGGAGTATAAGGGTGAATTTTTGACGGATGGTGGGTTCACCAGGAAAATTTTGAGTGGCAGTTTCCACGCCTAGGTTGGGAATGGGTTTGATGTGTTCATTTTTATACTCAATCATTCAACTCCTAGGTTTGGCCAAAATGAATCTAAACTATTCTATATGCCAATAATGATTTAAATGGATACAGAAAATAGAAATGGTTGCTAAACATAGAGAATAGGCAAATTAGGACAGATCATACCTGATTTCGGATGTCTGATGAGGATTCTGAGTTTTGTAGCAGTCCAGATCACCTCAGTTCATACGTAATCATCTGAGATCAGACAGGATCATCTGATATCTGATGAATTCGTCAAACGAATTCATCAAAAACCTGCAATCACAGAAATAGATACAAAATACCCAAGATGCAACTACAGAAGCGAAGGGAAATGATAGAAATAACTATAAATTTGTCTGAATGATAGATCCAAATAGTAATTAAAGAGGACAAGCATCAACTTCACAATCTATTTTGATTTTATCATGCATTTGTACTAGATGAGGTGAACTCCAAGATGCATAAACATAATAACCTAAGATAATGCAGAATTATAATGGAAAAATGCAAAAAAATTAAGAAGATGCAAACTCTGGACTCGGATTGCCCCCAATCTGGACTACCATCAGGATCGCCTCCAATCGTACGCGATCGTCTGCGCTCCTCGACAAAATCGTCCGTAATCGTCCGAGATCGTTTGCGACGATCCGAGCTATCTTCGACTAAAAAATAGTAGAGTTCCTACAAGAAAATGCGAAATGCAACATACAGACAATAGTACGAGGATGCTCTAGTGAATAAGGATCTGAATCAGTCAGCTAAGGGGTTCAGGGGAATCAGAATCAATGGGAGTCAGGGTCAGGGTCTGGGGGATAAACTAGAAAAATCCTAGTTTATATAGGATTAGGGGGAGGCTAGGAGGTTGGGGATCATCCCAATCTGGGAGATCTCCAACAGGGAAATCTCCAACTACGCAGACGCGCTTCTGCCCAAGTTGGAGAGGTTGTTGAAACAGAAGCTAATTATGAAAATTCGGTTTTGGGACAAAATCGTCTGGACGTTCTGTCCATGACGATTTCGTCAGATCTGGGACGATCTCGTCTAATCTACGACGATATCGTCCAACGGTCAAAACAAATCCTAAAAATGGCACAGAAAATGAGGAAACGGGTAACAAGCGGTTTTGGAGCGGTTTTGGGGTTAAAATTCAAATTTTTATCTTTTATCTTTTACTAAGGTTTTAACCGTGCCAATTTTAGGGTGCTACAAAGTGAAAAGAGTAATCCTCACCTATCCCATCATGCAACATAGTCCATAAAAACAATGGTTCTCACCACTATCATAAATTTAAAAATAAAAGAAATAGTAGATAAAAATCCCTTAAAAACTCTAAATCTTTTACACATCACATACCACTGATCATTAGGTTGTAAGGATCATACTACATTTCTAGTCAGATAGTTAAGTAGTCATCCCCAATACTTGAGAGATCAAAATTCTTGGACTATAAAGCTAGTCTCCACTAGAGCTATAGACGCTTGAATGGTAGTGGAGTATGCTCATGCGTGGTGATACATATCCTTTAAATAGACCTCTGACTGCACATACGGATAAGATAGCTTCTTCGTTTCATCCATAACAAGTCACACCCAATTTAATCAAGATGATTTAATGATCTCACTTGTACACACATTGGTTATTTATTGTCTCGAGTCATTACCATGCTCATGATTTGGTAAATGAATTCATTGCACACACATTTGGTCCTAAAGGGATTATATAGTTTTAGTGAATTTGTTTGATGCCACTACTATGTTTGAGTCTCTGCAAAATAGTCAATTTTCCATATTAACATCCATAGCTTCTTCCATATCAACATCCATATCTTCTACCATGTCAACATCCATGTCATTTCATGAGTCTTTCACCCCACATATCACTAAGTTTGTTGCCCCTTATTAAACAAAAATTTTAAAACATTGGCTAAGTAAATTCTAAACTATGAATTATCATTATAACATGTGCATTACCACTTGCATTAATCATACATATACATATGCATTCACACAAAAGAATTTACATAAAAAAATTCACACAAAATCATAACACAAAAGTAAAATCCATGTGTATATATATATATGTATAAATATTGCATGTACAATGAGTGCCCAAAAAGGCTACATACAATGGAGCACCAAGGCTCATATACAAAAAGTGCATCTAAGAACTATCTAACACCTATGAGAGGACCCCTATGAACTTGAAGGAGCCCTAGATATAGAACTATACCTAGACTTACTAGGCCTAGCGCACCCAGATATGGATGAGGAGGGTGGTTTTGGAATCCCAATATCATGCTCCATCAACCAATCCTCCAATAATCAAATATATTCATCCTAACCCAAAGGCGATGTGCATCATGTCTCTACCTACAACACCCCTCTAGAAGCTCTACCTGAAGCCCTGTGATCCTATCCTTACCTCCACCTATTATTGATCATACCTTTAGCTTTATCTGTAATTAAGCTATCTTCACCTCTCGAATCACCTCTCTACCTTACATCTAAGCTATCTCTACATATCGAGTTGCTATCATAGTGTCTCGCTCTAGCACCTTCTAATCCAACATCACCCAATCATCCTTGTTCCAACTAGGGACCCATATAGAATATCCTCTCTATCCTCCATATTCCCTCCATCTTCGTCAAACTCAAGAACCTACTCCACCATATCTCCTCCATCTCCTCCACCCTCCAAAATGTACTCTACCACCCTCCTAGTCTACCTCCTCTGACTTCTATCCCAGAGACATCTCTGGTGCTTAGGATTCTCCTCAGCTCCCTTAGCCTCATCCCCATCTCCCTCTCCACCATCTACCACGATACTCGATACCCATGATGGCTGAGTCATGAACCATGCATCATACTCCTTTGTAGTCCTCGCATCATCCACATTGAAGAGATCGATCTCCTCATCATCCTTAAGTGTGAATATCCATGCATCAATGCATGCTACTCCTATCTCATCTTGATACCTCTTATAAAGCATTGGCTCATCAAAAACACCCTGCCTCAAGCTAAACTACCACAACACCCATGAGAACTGGATCAGCTTCACCTCCTTCATGCATCTTGCAACCACCCATCTAGCATGATGAACCCATCATAGATGCTCTCCATCACCTGTCCACATGGAACCCCACCATGGCCTCTATATCACCTGAGATACCATTAGCCCAACCCATATATCCCTATACCACTACCTCATCTGAGTACGATGGCTCGACTGCACCTCCTCCACCACTTGCCACCTCATAGCATAGGGTTGCTCTCTATCCCATCCCCTCACCAGCAAGCCCACAGGTTGAGCCACACTAAAGTGCTCCCAACCCTAGCATTGTAGTAGCACACTGCAACCTAGTCCCTGTAACTTCCACCTATTCACCCCATATAGCTTTTGATAGAACTATGTTAATAAAGCAAGAGCTCATACATACATCCATGTTTTAGCAAGCATGTTACACACCAACCCGATAAGGTTCCAAGGGAACTAACATCCAGTATTGTTCGAGACCACTATGTTGGCCAACAGGAACATCACCAAAGTGGGAAGGGTGTCCAAATTCTTGTCCACATACATGGACAAGTAAGTAATCCCTCCACCTGTCACCTTCACAATCTCTCATCCATACCCAAACAGGTGAATCAACTCAGCCTTCTTATCGTGCCCAACATTGATATGCAAGTCCTCCATCGATAACTTGAGGATGTGGTATACATCCTCAATTGTCACATTCATCTCTCCAATAGGGAGCTAAAATGTCTCCCTATACATATCCCACCTCTTTGCTAAGGCTGAAAGGTACTTCTCATCAGCCCTCACCACATCTATCTGGGCTGCCCCCACCAGCTACACTACCTCCAACCAATCCCAATCCTCACCCTACAATGCCTTTCTCATCCTAGGGACAAGAGGCAAGAATCGATGTTGAGCCTCCAAAATATTTAGCTGCAACACAACACAAAAACATTAATGTTAATACATGTACATTACTCAAAAAATAAAAGAGAATCAAAGAACTTACCTTGGCATATCGCACTCTAGCTTCAGCTCTAGAACCTACACCTGTATCCACTCCCTCCATTGCTATATCTTTCATAGCTCACTTCACTCCACTCCCTTAGATGCAGCTTCCAAAAAATTTGGATGCACAAATGAGCTTGTTTTCCCCTCTGCAAGCTTTATGTAGCTGCTTCAGGTGCAAGTAAATACCCATGGGTATTGCTTGGTGCACAAAAGTTTCTATCTGCATTTGGAAATATGCCAAATTCTGGTGGGCATTTGTCCATGCAATAAACGCCCGTCGACGTTTGGAGTTAGAATCGACAAAAGACAAAATCAATGCAAAATAGTGGCTTACCCCCACCAAATCATTCCAAATTACATCCATGCATCCATTTCATCATATTATCAATTTTTGTGTAGGTACAAATAGATTTGGATGCATAATTTTACTTTACACCCAAAAGGCGTAAAATCACTTATCAAATTCTAAAACACTCCAAAACGGTCTAAATTTCCACAAAATAACCTTAATCATAATTCTCATAATCAATTCTTAATTTTCAAATCATTTCTAATTATCAATCATAATATTTGCACATTTTCCAAGTTCAACCACAGTTTTAAGTGAACCTCGTATCTAGTGGTTTATTCTATCCCCTTAGCGATTGTAGTGATTTGCATCCATGAAATTCGGTAAGATGGATACACTACCATAAGTACACTTGGCCATTTATTATCATCCAATATCTCATTTCTCAAAAACAAAATCATTTTTGGTACTTCACATTTTATGTGAAACTATGCCACAACCAATTTGCTCAACAATAGTCATTGATGGCCTAGTTCGTGGGGCTTGAAACAAGAAAAACAATCACAATTCATCTCCCATTTTCTTGCTAGTCATCACATATATAGGTACTAGCTAGGGTGATTGGTTCCAATTGTGGGAATTATCCAACAGTCACTACCAGGCCCTCCAAAGTTGACTCTTTTTATTTTCTTGCATCTTCATACTTGCATATCAATGATGCTCGAAGGCACATTCTTTAACAGCATGGAATCATCCCAAACTTGGGGCAACAACATTTTATTCTGATTTTTCCACATCATGATACATCGTACCTGATCATGGCATCTACACTTGGCAAAAACTCCTTTCTCTGTTAGGACATAAATAGAATCAATCACTTGTATTTTTCAACAAACCTCTCTCATTGTTGGGGCAAAAATGGTATCACATTTACATCATTCATATCATCCATAATTATACCATTCATATATACAATCATTTGCACTTATTTTTCAATTAGCTCATGAGATTCATCTGCAAACTTATTTTCCAATTGAGGGGGTAAGCTACGCAATCAAAATTCTTTTGTTCTCCAAGCTCATGTCCACATCTCAACAAAGTTGCTTCTGCATCAAGCCAAAATATGTGTCTCATATTTTTGCACTTCATTGTGTTTCATGTAACACAGTACAAAAAGAGGCATACGTAGACACCAAAATCTAGCCACTTGTCATCCATCTAAGTATTCCTGCCATTTTTACCCATTATTTATATATATATATATTTATTTAATGTTAATATTTTATATTATATTTATATATATTTAATAAGTACACATATATGTGTGTGTGTATAAATTAATCTTGGTCTTCCATCTTGTTTTAATCCCAGCCATTCATCCACCTTGATCCGTGTCACATATCCAGATTTTATCTCCACCATTCATCACGTTTTAATCTTGACCACACATATTGTGTCATCGAAACCCTAATGTGCCCTAAGGAAGGTTATAAATAGGAGCCATTTTTATGGCTCAACCCCTAAGTTTTTGAAGTCCTAAAGCATCCAAGCATTTTCACCATCTCCCCTCACTTGTCATAGCCTGGCATCTGTCGTAGCCTACTTTGCTTAACCATATATGCTTCTGTAGATTTTATTCTAGTTCTCGAGCATCTTTGGGCATCTACTATTACTACCAAGAACCTCTAGGTATCTTCCCTCCATTTTTGAGTGCCTCTGGGTGCTTTCCACCATCCCTAAGTGCCCTTGGGTGCTTCCTGCTATTGTTGAGTGCCTGTGGGCATCAAAAACCCTAGTTCTACTGACTAGCGAATCCTCAGGTGTCACTAGGGCATCTACGCACCTATTTCTTGCAATGATGATAATGAAAAATCATAAAGCAACAAATTCACAAGGTAACTCTTCCATTATTGTATTGATTTTTATTATTTCCATATTTGCATGCAATTTTATCATTTGATGGCTAGGATTTTTGTTGATTTCTAAGGGTCTCACACAATGGAGCCCTCACAGTTACTGCTAATCCTCTTTTGTCATTTTCTATGTGTATATCTGGATATATGTAGGCATTGAACAACTTTTTAAGATGGAGTGGTCTGATCAATGGATATCTAAAGCCTACTCACCTTTGTTGGGAGCAAATACACACTTTGAAGACACCAGTAGCATTGTTGGCTAGGGTTTCATAGAACCCTAGCATATTGTATTTATAATTTTATTATATCAAATAATAAACAATTTAAATCCCTATTTGGGGTACATTTTATTGTATTGAGATCCACCAGTATTAATAATATAAGATATGTTTCATTGTGCAATCTCTTGTATCATTGCTTGCTTATTTTATGTTATATATTTAGTGTTGCATTTTTGTCTTCATAGGTGGTTAGGATTCTCTTGAGGCCACGACTAATTTTTGTATTGTATTGTTCATATAAGCTCTTTGGGCTCTTGTAAACCTTGAAAAATGTGTTTTTGTAATATTTTATTATTTTAATCCTAAAGGTCTATCTCTCAACCTTAACCTAAAAGTAACTTTGAAGAACATGGGCTTATACTAAGAGGGGGGTGAATAGTATAAGATCAACTTTTACTTTTCTTTCCTAAATAATATTATCCAATATTATTAATGGCAATATCAATAGCAATAACCAAAGCAATGCACAAATCATCACACACATGAGAGACACAAATTTAACCTAGTTCACCCAATGTGGGTTACATCCACGGAGAAAATCTTTCTTCTAAATTTTCTCAACAAATATTTTGGGAATCAATTCCCTATTACAATGCTTATGGACCTCTGTCTAAATGAGACACCAATCCCCTATGCTCTAATTTATGGAACTCTCTCCATAGGATAATTTTATCCCCTTTGCTCTGGTTCATGGATCTCTCTCCATAGGAGAACTCTATCCCCATTTCTGTAGTTCATGGATCTCTCTCCACAAGATAACTCTATCCCCTTTGCTCTAGTTCATGGATCTCTCTCTAAAAGAGAACTCTTTTCCCTTTGCTCTGGTTCATGGATCTCTCTCCATAGGAGAACTCTATACCCTTTACTCTGTTTTGTGGATCTCTCTCCATAGGATAACTCTATCCCCTTTGCTTTGGTTCATGGATATTTCTCCATAGAAGAACTTTTTTCCCTTTGCTCTGGTTTGTGGATCTCTCTCCATAGGAGAACTCTTTCCCCTCTAATCTAGTTGGTGAACTTCTATAAGACTTTTGTCCCCACTACTCTGGTTTGTGGATCTCTCTCCACAAGAGACCTCTATACCCACTACACTGGCCATTGGACCTCTATCCACTGGATACCTATGTCCTCTCCGCTCTTGTCACCTCCAAAGTCTACTCTCAACTCTATCTCAAATCTACACCAAACCCTATCACAAGTCTAGCACAAATTGACTCTAACTATACTCATAAATTTGTCCCAAGTCTTAACACAAAGCTTGATCAAATCAGCAACTAAACCTGCTCTCAATTCTATCTCAGATCTACCCCAAGCCTTAACATAAATCTTGAACAAAACAGCAATCAAACCTGCTCTCAATTCTATCTCAGATTTGCTCCAATATTATTTCAAGTCTTCTTACAAGACTTGCTCAAATCTACCTCAAAGCCTTCTTAAAACACTTGCTCAAATTTACCTTCAAGCCTTCTCATAAGACTTGCTCAAATCTGGCTTCAATGTTGCTCACAAAACCTGCTCAAATATTTCTAAATTTTGCATACAAACAAATGCTTATATCTCTTTCAAAATTACTTTCTTCATCTAGGCAATTCAGACATATTCTACCTAGAATTCGTTTAACCTCTGGAACATATAGAGAAAGACATGCACTATCAAAATCCCAATATGTTCTTCACATTCAAAAATATTGCATTCCACTAATCCAATCTCTATCTCTTGCAAAATCCCTTTCAAATCAAATCAAAACAGTGTATAACTAGTTTCACAAAAATGGTCTATCTTTCTTGTAAATTTTCTCTCAAAGATCAATCACACTCATGCACAATTTTCCCTCACAAAATTGATCTCAAACACTTTCACAATTTCTTTCAATATCTCTCAACCAATGCTCAAAATATTTCACAATAATGCACTAACTTGTCTTCAAATCTAGCACAAGTAGTTCACAATCTCTAGCACAAATGTCTCAATCTCTTTCAACAATGGAAGCACAATCTTATTCTCAAACTCTATTCCAAATGTTTCCAAAATCATTCAACAATGAAGTACAAAAATATCTTCAAACTCTAATGCAATTGTTTCAACTCTCTCTCAACAATTTATGCACATGTAGGTCTCAAACCCTAACTCAAATATTTTCAACAATGCTTACCAAACAACCCTTTTAACTCCACCTTATGTTCCAAAAACATTCACTCAACAAAACACTTTAAACAAGGAATGATGTGCCCATACCTCTTAATTTTCTCTTATGGAGATATGTCTTCAAAAACTTGTCTCACAAACAACTGATCTTTCTAGTGCCACTTCAAGAGTTAGATAGCAAAATACTTTCTCAAAACATCCACATGAATTTCCTTCTCAAAAAGATATGTTCAATGAAATATGAAATTGATGTTCAATAACTCTTCTCTTGTTTTCAAAATATAGGGTGTTAATAATTATCAAAGACCTTCAAACTCACTTTCACCATACAAAAATTATAATAAAATATCAAACCACTATAACACCTTATTACTTTTATTCTTGCATGCAAAACATATTTTTCATTTATCCACTTTGCAAAAATAAACTATATAAAGCACTCTCAAAATTTTATTAAATTGTACCCTTATAACTCCCTAAGTGCAAATTCAAATTTTATAAACTTAACCCTTATGACTCCCTAATAGCAAAAATCATGCATCATTAATTTCAACCCTTATGGCACTCTAAACAACTCCTAACCCTTATGACTCCCTAATAGCAAGCAAAAAAATTATTAAAAATAATTCTTATGACTCCCAAAATTAAACAAAGGTTTTATAATAAAAAATTACCCTTACCAACTTGTTGTCATGGAGATTCAAATGCGCAACCTCAAGGAGCCCACATTGTAGCGCTTGCTAGAGCACCGCGTGGGCTAACTACCCACACAATAATCACAATGCACCAATTTCACCTTAACCTGTTGTGAACCGCCGATCAACAAAATAAAACAAGCAACCTGTCACCATAAAGACTCAATATCGAAACCTCCTCTATGCCATGTCTTACATGAGATCCCCCTGCCAACTGAGCTACCCGCTCGATTAAAACAAACCGCGTGCCTTCTTTTACTTCAACCTCATGCGTCGTCCACTTGCAAGAGAAACATGCATCTCTTTCCCTCCTTTCTCTCGATCGATCACCGTGCGCTATACTTTCGAATGGGATGCAAAATAAATTCGAATGCCAATTAATAATTTTTTCACTTCTCTTTGCCAAACGATTTTTAATCCACCTTTTATATGCATTTTGACTTAGGGTAAAACGACGTTGGCACTTTTCAAAACAATTTTAATTTTGGTGCCATAGGTAAATTAAAATATTATTATAATATTTAATTTTTTAAAATTAAATATTATAATTAATCTTATTAGAACCTTTGTCTTTTGCCTTGGGATCTTTTTCAACCTTGCAAATAATGAACCTTTCTCAACAAAGCCCTTGTTACTTTCAAACTTTCTTAATAATAATTAAATATTATAATTTAAATATTATAATCCTTTTCTTAAAAATTCTCTTTGCTTGCTTTCACAACCATGGAAAATTCCTTTGCATTTATATTATAACCTTGAAGATAAAATTCAAACTTTTCGTCTTTGACATCAATGACAACACTATACTCAAAATTTCCAACAAACTTGTATTTAGGTATAAATACCCCATCATACCAACCATTTTATCATTGATTGGAGTGTAATTCTATTCTTTGATAGTGATATTATTTGGTGTCCATGGATACCTCATATATTGTGTGCATTGCTTTGTGTGTATTTCTTTTTAAGGAATACTAGATAATGTGTTGATTTCATTCATTTCTAGAAACTACTATGAAATATAACACATGGAAGAAATATTAAAGAAGAAGATACCATAGAGGGAGAAATTAATTATTTCAAAGATATGCTATCAAAAATTGGGAAAGATAAGAAGGCTTAAAGCAAGTTGTTACAAAATATTCCATCAATTAGCACATAAGGAAAATTGAAAGCTTCATGAGGAAAATATTTATTGAGGAGCTATACGAGGCAGATTTCTCATTCCATTCTAATAAGACACCTAGCCTTGATGGATGTCCTACAATTTTCTTTTAAAAAAATGAGACTTATTAAAAAATGATATGTCAACTACAAAGGCTAGGAAAAAATAGGCTAAAATAATTGAGATCAACCACACCATTACTACATTAGTTCCCAAGAAAGACAACTGAAAATGGTTTTATAATTTTCATCCAAAAATCCATTGTTATTAGGTCCGAGGTGTAGACCAATTGGTTCATCCAAAATCCATAAGGGGGGCAGAGGTCCAAGGTTCAAATCTCGGGCCTCGTCGGACTGAACGTTTGTCCCTTTCCTGGTGCTTTCAGTGGCGTAAAAGGTTTAAAATGATTGTGGCATGGTGGTTATAGGGGTGGACTGTGCCAAGATCTGTGTGGCAGCTTCTGGGGCGGCAGCGCAGAATATTGTGGCAGCCATAAAAGCTGGACAGCCTGCCCAGATTCGTGGTGACTACCAATTCCACCATGTAAATTCAAAAAAAAAAAATCCATTGTTATTTGATTTATAACATATTTTCATAACTTATGGAAAATAGATTGAAAATCATGTTAGTTTGTGTTATCTCAAAGGAAGAAGATGGTTTTGTTTGTGGTAAACAATTTTTTATGGTAAAATAATTGCATAAGAGGTCATACATTCTCTTCATTCTATGAAAAAAAGAGGTATGTTTTTAAAATTAGATATGAGTAAAACATATTATAGATTTTTTTGGAGTTTTCTATATGATATTGATATAAAATTTGGTTTTTATCAAGGCTTAATGTGAATGTTGTTGGATTTTTAGCCAAATTATCATAGGACCCAAATATCCAGGATCTTGAGTAATCTCAAATATTAGAGCAACTTAATATCAATGGCCAAAATCAATGAACATAACATTCATGAAAATAACAATAATAATATATAAATAGCCAAATTTTATTCATGCAAAAACATGAAAAAAACTTACAATATAATTGCTCAAAATTTTTGTATACAAGCTTTATTTAATATCCTAATATTCGTTAGTACAATCTTTAATACAATCTTAGATCCAATCTTCTATGCAATCTTCTATACAATACATGGAGCTTTACCTCCATAATATAACCTTATAAAGGTGACTCTTGGACTCTTTGACTATTGCTCTCCTCACACATCCGAGAGATGTAACCTTTACTATTCTATGTCTAGGATAAATATCTCATACCTTTTGACTTCTCATATTGTCACTTGTACACATGAATTTTAACTCTCTCTATTTACTCTTGCACATTTTATTTGATTACACTTGCATACCTCTACTTGTACACTTGCACACTTTACTATATGACACTTGTGCACACACTTGCACACACTATTACATGACACTTGTGCACATTCTTACTCTTTACACTTGCACACATAATTACATGACACTTATGCACATCCTACACATAAACACATACATAAGGGTAAATATAAATCACACTCCTAAACTATAGACTCACACCCTAATCTATTACATATTTACAATTGTACCAAGAAGGTACCATGGGGGTACATTGGCATATACCAAATAATGTAATATTCTCCAACAAATGGATTAGATGATATTATAGCACTCCAAAAAAAAATTTGATAAATGGATCCGTTGTTAGATACTTTGAATCATCTTGTGGACTATGTCGAGATGATCCACTATCTTCTTATCTTATGGTATTCAGGTTGCAATAAATTATCCCTCTAAATCTCATATCTAATTTCTTGATGATGTTTTTTTGGGGTCATCCCTCTAATAGCCCTAGATTTACAATGGATTATTAACCATATTTTAGGTTTTAACGTTGAAATGTTTCCCTCCACATATTTGGTTACTTTGTTTGATAAAGGAAAGAAGGGTCCTTGGGACTCAATTTTGGATAGAAAAAAATATCATTTGGAAGGTTGGAAAGACAATTTCTTAACTATAAATGGAAGGCTATAGTTCATAAAAACTACATTGCAATTTATACCTATATATGATGCCACTTTCAATAAGGGGATGTTACTAATTTTTGGTTTTATGTTTGGTTGAAGTCTTATTATCTTATTTTTTATCTAAAATTCCAACTATTGACTTAGGGATGCCTAGCTTGTAAAGTTCTAAAGGTCAAGAATTATATCGATGTGATCAACAACTCTAGATCATGGATTTTGTATTAGTAACCTATTTGAAGGAGAGGAACTCTAGAAAATAGTGAATGGCATTCAAAAGATGGTTCAAGAGTCTTATTTGCCTGTTTTTATGTAGGAGGATGAGTTGGTTTAGAATAAATAAAAATTATGGATACTCGGTTAAGTTAGGATATAAGAATTAATAGCAGTAATAATTTTCTACTTCCAATGGTTTCCCTTAGAAGAATGTTTAGTTACTAGATGCCCTCTCATAAAAACCTGTGTAAACTCAATTTTTTGAGAGAGTGTGAGGTGGGAGAGAGTGCAAGCTAGAAGTAAATGTGAGGTGGGAGGGAATGCAAGCTAGAAGTAAGTGTGAGCCAAGAGATACTATGAGATGAGATTCAGTCATGGCAGAAGAGCAACAGGTTCATTCAAAGTGCATCAATACTTCAAACCCTATCAAGAATGTGTAGAATATTATTTTTAGAAAATCACCAAAGAAAAGGAATGTTGAGAGAAATAAGATATAGGATCAAGTGCGAGTCAAGAGCGAGTGCAATAAGGAGTTATTTTTAGGTAGGAGGGAGTGCAAGTCAGGAGTGAGTGCAAGCCAGGAGAGAGTACAAACCAAGAGGTAGTGAGAGACAAGAGCGAGCCCCACTAGCTAGTATGGAAGGAAAGTCATATTTGAAATCTCTAATTAGAATTCAAGATGCCCTAGCTAGAAGTATGGATACCCAAGTTGGATATAAGCAAAAGAGCAAATACATGGTAAGTTTGATCTAGGTAGCAGATGTTACACCAAAAGTGAATATCAAGGATGATATGATCGATCATGATATAATGGTTCTTAAAAGTAGAGGGTTAATATGCAAGTCCCACAGATCATGGCCAAGGTTTCTAGAGATTAAAAATTGTTGGAAATTTTGGGTTTGAGATCCTAGCTTCTTGTCTATGAGTTGTCATTGATGTCAAAAGGAAATGACATTAATGTTAAGAGGATGTGTTGGCTTCAAAGGTGGAAGATTCCAAGAGAATCCGGAGAGATTCCATTGGCAATGGTTTTTATTAAAACCAATGGAGGTTCTCTTTATTATTTATTTAATTATTATTTAAAACCCTTCAAGGTTTTAATTAATTAATTATTTAATTAATTAAGGGAGAAATTATTTTTAATTTATTTAAAAAAACTTAAGGGTTTTTAAACCCTTTAGAAAGCAAATTTTGATTAAATTCGAAATTACTTTTCTTTGCAGCCGACGTGTTCTAAAAGTCCACGTATGGACTATAAATATGAGAAGGTTCCTAAGGTTAAACCCTCTTGAAAAATTGAAGGCAATTAATTGGTTTGGCTGCGATCGAATGTTCTGTTTACACTGCAAAAGAGGAGAGCTCGTGGTTTGAAAAGCTTTCGAAAAGCTTGACCATTTATGTGGAAGGAAGTCCGTCTTGGACTTCGTAAGCCCCTTGTGGGCTAGTGGCAGCGAAGGCTGCATTTGGGCCTTGCGTAGGCGGAGGTCTGCATTTTGATCCCCGCAGAGGGAGTTGTGCACGAATTAGTCACGTTTTTATTAAAACGTGTTTTGTGCCGCGAATTTCGGATTCTTCAAGGGCAGCCATTATAAGGTGTGATTATTTTCTTGATATGATTTTTGGCATTATTTAGCATTGTTTAAAAGACATAGGAGAAATAAGGGGATATTTCTTTGGTTGTATTTTTGAGATTAGTCTTTTTCTATGCTACATTTAAAAAAGGAGATATAAGGTGTAATTTTTGGTTGTTATGTTTTTGGCTTCTTTGGTGGTTGTTTTTAAAGAAGAGGAGCTAAAAGGTGTATTAAGGAAAGTTTTTATATATGCTCATTTATCTTGGTTCTAACCCTAACTTGGTTGGAAGTTTGAGGGTTGTGTGTGGTGACAACTTTAAGGATCAATTTTCTTCTACTCCAAAAAGGTATGGGCACATTTTCCTTATGAGTATGATTGGTGTATGTTTTTCTGAAATAAGGTTGGAGTGAAAAGGTTTTCAACTAGGTTTCTTTTGGTTGGGTGTAAATCCTATTTTCTGGTTTGTTGAAGACTTCTTATGCATTGTTATCCTTGATGAGAGTTTTGGTGAATGCATAATTCTGGTTTGAGGTAGTGGAAGAATTGTGCACTAGGGTTTATGTTTGTGAGTCTTGCTACTTGCATTGAGTTGGTGGAACCCTTGGTTGGCTGTTTTGAGTTTGATGGTTGAGTTGCTTCCATAGAGGTTGTTTGATCAAGTTATTGCTTTACTTGATTCATGATATTGGGCTTACTCCATTGAGTTGATTTGAGCAAGTTATTCTTTGCATTTGGTGATATTGTGTTGGTGGATGTTTTGTTCAAATATATTTGGAGGGAAAAGGATTTCTACTTGTTTCCTTTTCTTGTGATGATTGGTTGAATGCTTCAAGGTTGATGTTGAGTTGAATGATGTTGGTTGACTAAACCTTGTTTGATGAGCATTGTTGTTGAAACCCTAATTGATGGTGAAAAGAACATGAGTATCATTGTTATGTGATTCTTTGCATAGTTGGCAATTGTTGGGGTTTCATGTTCTTGAAAGAAAACATTCTATCCTATCCATTTCAAATATTGAGTTGAGTTTTCGGATTTGAGATTGAGTTTGAGCTGAGTTGATTTGAGTTGAGTTTTGAGATTGGGATTTGAGTATAGAACATATTGAGTCTCTAACAATTCTCTTTATGCTTCTATGAGTTTGACAAATCACATTGGGTCTCTAACAATTCACTTTGTGATTTCCTACTAAGAAAGATTTTCTTGGTGAGCTTGCTGAGTTTTTGGACAGGTTCCGATGGGGACTTGTGAGAAGTTTTTGGATAGGTTTCGGTGGGGACTTGTGAGTAGTTTTTGGACAGGTTTCGGTGGGGACTTGTGAGCAGATTTGGACAGGTCCTAGCAGAGGACTTGTGAGTTGAGTTTGATAGTTCTATCAGAGAACTTGAGGATAGAGGTGCATTGGTTCTATGAGAATAACCCGAGGACAGATTGGCAAGTCTTTGAGAAGGCTTGTATGCAGAGGATTGATTTGTTCAAGAGTTGGACAGATCTGACAGACAAAGGAAGACTTGTACTATACCGACTCGACTATGCTTGGTACAGGTCGTTGAGCTACTGTGGACGTGATCATAGAAGGCGAGAGGTCTCTTAGGCTAAGCATTGAGGAGGGGAGGTCTTCGGTGGAAAGGAGTTCCACGTGTTGGCAAGAGGTAGAGGCGGTTGATCTTCTAAGGGATCATTTCCAGAGCGAGAGGGCAAGGTATCTCCTTTGAGCGAGAGGCTCATAAATTTTGATTGGGGGAAGGTATCTCCTTTGGGCCCGAGGCTCATAAACATTGTAATTGGGAAGGATTCCCAAAGAACTTTGAGATAAATTTTAGAGAAAAGTTTTGTGGACGTAGCCCGACCATTCTGGGTGAACCACATTAAAATTGGTGTCACTTTGTGGATGATATTATGCATTGCTTTGAAATTGCTTTGGGTATATTGCTTTACTATTTTGAAGTATAAAGGAAAAAGTAAAAAGAGGTCTTATACTGTTCACCCCTCCCCTCTCAGTATAAGCTTGTGTTCTTCAAAAATTGTATCAAGCGAAAGTGGGAATTGAATTCAAATTACTTAGTGACTTTTCTTCCAAAGATTTTTTTCTCATCATCTTTCTCCAATTCAAAAATTAGGAATAGAATAATGGGTGGTGGCCCATGGTTTAGGGGAAGAAATGCACTTTTTCTTAGAATATGGAATAAAAAAAATTTGTTGAGACAAAAACTATTAAGAAGCTTTTATTGTGGGTTAGGTTTTTTGGACTTTCATTTTAGCTTATAAATAAGGATGTTTTGAAGAACATTGATAATACCCTAGGGAAATTCATCAAGGAAGGACTAACTACTAAGGAGTAAAAGAATGCTATATATACCTAAAAATGTGTTGTTATGGATATTGAAAAACCTTTGCCACCATCCATTAATATTAAATCTAAATAAAGAGAATGGGATCAACAAGTGGATTATGAAATTATTGTATTTTGATGCCACAATTGTTATGATATTGGACACATGGTAAGAGTTTGTAAAGTGAAAACTATGAAGAAAGAGACAAAAAAATTGGTCATGAGATAAAATTCAAGATGAAGCAAAGAAATCATACAATAGTAGAAGCTAGATTAGATCAAGGATATTCCACTCTAAAAGAAGAGGTAAATAAAGTCTATCTACAATATCATTTGGCCAATTTAGAAGGAATTAAAGATGCAAAGGAAGATGTAGGGAGACATCCTAAAATAAAGATGATAAAAGAGGTCAATTTTATTCCAAGTAAATCATCTCCATTTTCCTCAGGTATAGAATCCTCTCTTGGTAATAAAAGAGAAAGTGGTGTAGATGTTATCGCTTGCACTTTAAGGTTTCAATATCAGCATAATAAAGAAATGAGGATGGAGGAAATCCATGACAATTTAGGGTTCTTAGGGCAGAATAATAAGGTAATTTTTATGGAAGAGCATCCTTGCACTTTAGGGTTTCCAAGGCAACATAAAGAAGAATGTGTTTTTGAGGTTATTTCTTTTGCTTCGGATCCTTTAGAGCAAGATAAAACTAAAGATGATAAGTCTTACCATGATCTATGTGAGAAGATTGAAGATATTGATGAAGATGAAAGTATTATTGGAAATGAAAAAAGGAGAGGAAGACCCAAGAAGCAAAAATAAAGAGAGAAAGAAACCTAAAGGAATATTGATATAGGAAAACAAAAGCAAATATCACAAGTGTTAACAAGAATTGGGGCTAGCGAGCTAGGAGCAAGTGTAAGCTAGGAGCGAAGTGTGAGCAAGGAAGTAGGAAGTAGAAAGCAAAGTGTGATCAAGGAACAAGTGCCACTTCTTGTTACAGATATTAGGAGAATTTAACGGATTCATTTGAAGAAATCTAGGTAACATGGAAAGAAAGTAATTCGTGAAATTCTTTACTAAAATTTTGAATGCCTAAGTTGGAAGTATAGAAGCCCTAGCTAGCAATAAGAGGAAGAGTGAATCTATGGAAAACCCTATCCAGGTAGCAATTCCTACACCATAAGTGATTATCAAGGACAATATGATTGAGCATGATATAATGGTTCTTAAAACCAGAGGATTAATATGTAAGTTTCATGGATATTGGCCAAATTTTTTGAGATTCAAAATTGGATCAAGTGGAAGTGGGGATTGAATACAAATTACTCCATGACTTCCCTTCCAAAAATATTTGTCCTCCTTATTTTCTCTAGTTTAAAAATAAAGGATAAAATAATGGATAGAGGCTCATGGTTTAGGGAAAATATACATTATATTTAAGACCTTGGAGTGAGAATTATTTTGTAGACACAAAAACTATTAAAAGGCTTCCATTATGGATTAGAATTTTTTGATTTCCTTATCAACTCATCACTGATGAGGTTTTGAATAATATTGGTAATATTCTAGGTGAATTCATCCAATATGGACCAACTATTGAGGAGAGAAGGCATGTTGTATACACTCAAATATATGTTGCCATGGATATTTCAAAACATTTACCACTGTCGATTAGGATTAAATATGAATCAAGAGAATGGAATCAACAAGTGGATTATGAAAATATTGTATTCCGATGTCATAAATGTCATGAAATTGGGCACATGGCAAGAGATAGCAAAGTGAAAATGATGGAGGAAGAAATAGAATTTTTTGGGCATGAGGGTAGCTTCAATTTGAAACAAGGAGATCATATCATAGGAGAAGCTAGGCCAAATGAAGGATTTTCCACTCCTAAGAAAGTGGCTAGAAAATCCCTCTACATAAAATCCTAAAAAAGAGTTATTAAGGAATTAATAGGTTGTTATAGTCCTAAGTTTATTTTAATATAAGAAATAAAATTAAGTGGTAATGAATGTAAGGATGCTTTTAAGAACATTTAGAATATGGATGATTTTTTAGCAATTTCTTCTATAGCAGCTTCAAGCGGTATTGCAATAATATGAGATGGAAATTTACTAGAAGAAAAAAGTAATTGGGTTGTTGGATTATTTTGCAAGAAAGAGAAATACATCAAATTTGGGGTTATAAATGTATATGCTCCAACTATAGTTATTCCTCATGAAAGATGTTGAAAGGGCCCTAGAATATTTTTGTCAAATATAATGATGATTCATTGTGATCTATGGATTCTTAGGGGTGATTTTAATACTATTATATATCCTTTGGAAAATAAAGGTGGCTTCTAGGATGGTCTAAATCAATGCAAGATTTTGCTTCATTTATCAATTCAAATGACCTTTGGAATGTTAGTCCCTCAAGCTTTCAATATACATTGGATAATAGATGCATTGGGAAAAATCATATAGTAGAAAGATTGGATAGATTCTTGTTATCCAATAAATGGTTGCAAACAAAGTATACAATCTCTTCAAATATTTTATTGCAAGTAGAATCAGATTACAAACCCATTCTTTTGAATTGTGGGTTACCTAATAATGGTCATTAAAAGCCATTTCACTTCTAGTCTATGTGGCTCCAAGACACTGATTTTTCAATATGGTTATGTTATTATGGGATGAATCAAAATTTGAAGGATCATGTATGTACAGGTTTGTTCAAAAGTTGAAATTTTTAAAGGAGCAAATGAAGATATGGAATGTGAAATTGAATCCAAGTTCAAAAATTTATGAGTTAGTAGAAATTAATGGAATGTGAAAGAAAAATAATTACTTTCTTATTGTCATAATGCATTTAAAAATGAGTCATATTGATTTCAAAAATCTAGAGAGAAATGGCTCAAGGAGATAGAAATACAAAAAACAAAAAAAATTGTTTGTCATATCAAATATATTTTAACTCCAAATGGAAGAAACAATGAGGACGAAGATGATATAAAGAAGGAAGCAATTCATTATTTCAAAAATAATTTGTCAAAATCTAGGCAAGATAAGGAGGCACAAGAAAAAAAATTGCAAAATATTCCATCAATTATCACTCGGGGACAAAATGAAAGCTTGATGAAGATATATATGGAGGAGCTCTATGAAGCAGTTTTCTCTTTCCATCCTAACAAGGCACCTAACCCTAATGGATTTCCTACAATTTTCTTTCAAAAAATTTGGGACTTATTGAAGAGTGATATTTTAGGTGTGGTTGTAGAGGCCTAGAAAAGGAAGGCCATAATAAGTGAGATTAGTCTACTTTTATTATCTTGGTTCCCAAGAAAGGTAGCACAAAATAATTTGATAATTTTCATCCAATAAGTTTTTGTAATATAATTTATAATATGATCCCCCGATGGCTAGGTGGATTGGTAAGTGCTTGTTTGGCCAGGCATTTACCAAGAAGACACCTAGGTTCAAACCTCGGGGGCAGCCTATTTGTAAAGGTAGTAGTCTGATCCAAATCCTTTGAGTGTGCGCCAAATCGACGATGATGGTACGAATCCCAAGCAAACGGTAGTCCCCTTCACACCGGTCAACAATAACAAAGCGAAATAGGTTTGGTGGAAGCAGCCCCTTTGGTTTGAACCCTGCACTTGTCAGTTACTAAAAATAGTGTGGTTGTGACCAACTCTCCTATGTCACTGAAAAAAATATATAATTTAGATCATTTCAAAAATTATGGCAAATAGATTGAAGGGCATTCTAGGTTATCTTATCTCAAAGGAACAAGGTGACTTTGTTCGTGGTAAAAAAATTCTTGATGGTATAATTTTTACACAAGAGGCCATACATTCTCTTCATTCCATGAAAAATAAGGTATGCTTTTGAAATTAGACATGAACAAAGCATATGATAGGGTTTCCTGAAATTTTCTATATCTTATTCTCAAAAATTTTGGTGTTGATTATAGTTTGTGTATGGCTTAAATGTTGTTATAGCACTACAAAAATTTATATTTTGATCACTAGTTATTTTGTTGGTTACTTCAAGTCATCTTGTGGACTTCATTAAGGTGATCCACTTTCTCCATATATATTCGTTGTTCTGGCAAAAGCATTAGGGAGAGCCTTTTCAAAGGAAAAAATCAAGAGCATTCAAATTGCAAAAAACGGTCCCTCCAAATTTCATCTCCAATTTGTTGATGATACTTTTCTTTTGGGTCATCTCTCAGTCAGTGAGGCCATGGAGCTTAAATCAATATTATCATGCTATGAGAAGGCTACTAGACAGTTGATAAATACTACAAAATCTAATAGTTTTTCATTAATATTGTCCTATATTTACAACAATTTATTGTGAATATTTTAGGGTTTTAAATTTGATAATTTCCATCAACCTACTTGGGTATTCTTTTGTTTGATGAAGGAAATAAAAAGGAGCTTTAGATCTCTTTTTTGAATAGAATGAAATCTTGTTTGGCGAGTTGGAAAAGTAAGTTCTTAATCATGGTAGGAAGGCTACAATTTATAAAGACTACATTGCAATCCATTCCTATTTATATGATGTCACTTTCAAGACTACCAATAGGTATAGCATCAAAATTTGATAAAATTCAAAGGGACTTTGTATGGAAAGGTTGAGAAAAAATCTAGGTTTCCTATTTGTAAGTGGGATAGGGTTTGCAAAGGAAAGAATTTTGGAGGATTAGCCCTACAGTATTGCAGACTTATGAATTAAGCATTAGGAGCAAAGCTTGGGTGGAGATTATTTAGAGATCAATGAAAGAACTGGACAAACATATTACTTCAAAAATAGCTCTACCCAAAGTATTGTCAACATGGAACTTTATATCAGAGAGTTTGCAATTGATAAAGAAACTTATTAGATGGTCACTCAATGAGGGGAGTTATGCAAATTTTTGGTTTGATGCTTGGTTGAAGCCTTATCCTCTTATCTTTGACTTAAAATGACAAACATTGGCTCAGGCATGCCTAGCATGTAAAGGTCCAAATGTCAAAGACTATATTATTATGAGCAACAACTCCAAATCATGGGTTTCTTTTAGTAACCTGGTTGAAGGAGAGGAAATCAAACAAATTGTAAATAAACTTCAAAAGTTGCTTCAAGAGTTTTATTTGTTGGTTTTTACACGAAACAATGAGTTGGTTTAGAATTTATCAAAGGATGGTGGATACTCGATCAAGTTGGGATATGAGGATTTGGAACAATCAAAATTTCCTTCTCACAAAGATTTTCCTTGGAAGAATATTTGGTCATTAGTTACTCTCCCTAAGGCCTCAGCATTCCTTTGGTTAGCAATTCAAAGTAAGATTGTTACAGGAGAGAGTCTACAAATAAGAGGATATTATGGACCCTTCAAATGTGCCTTGTGTGAGAAGTATTTAGAAACATCGAACCATTTACTTCTTCATTGTATGTTTGCTCGCACCATTTGGGGTTTTTTTTAATATGAAATTATATTGGGGAGCTCCATCAACATTGAAAGATTTGATAAAATATTGGATTAATTATTTTAAAGCTAAAGCATTATGTATTCTTAGAAGGATTAGACCTACCATTATTTGTTGGAATTTATGGCTTGAAAGGAATAATAGAATTTTTAAAAATAAACCTCAAAACCATGCTCAAGTTTGGAACCATATTATTGCCTCTCATGTAGAATGTCTACAAATATGGTGTTCATCATGGAAGTCTCAATTATAGAAAAAAAGGTGTTGATAACTTGGCTATAGGATTCGAACATACATTGAAGAGTTGTTTGTGACAATGGAATTAAAACAAAGGGTATGCTTCAATCTATGGTAAAATAGAATTGTCCATAAATTAGGTTTATCAAAATTAATTTTGATGGTGCTTCTAAAGGAAATCCAAAAAAATTGGTGGAGGTGGTGCTTTTAGAAATAGTGAAGATGAAATTCTTCTCACTTATTTGGAATCATATGGAACTTCAACTAACAACTATACAAGGCTAGGGCACTTACAAGGATTAAAATTGCAATAGAAAAAGCATGGAAATATATTTCAATCGATACTCACAAATTATCATCAATGCTATTAACAAAAATGGATGTGGATGGATAAAAATATAATATTATTGTTGATGTTCATCATCTATATGTTAGAGTAAATCACTATATAAAATATATTTATATAGAAAAGAAATTATAGTGTTTCAAACTTTAACAACAGAATTAACAAAATAAGACAAACACACACAGAAGAAGAGACAACGATTTTAACGTGGTTCACCCAATGTGGGTTACATCCACCAAGAATTTTCAGTCCTTCCTTTCTCAATCCAAGCAATAGAGGGTTACAACCTACAACAAACATCTGTTGTAATTTCCTCTCTATATTTCCAAGGAATCAACACAATAATTTTCATTGTCATAGTCATCTCTGTTTTCCTCACAACTATATATAAGAAAAAAATAGAAAAAACAAACTGCTTTTCTTAATACATTCCAAGATTAACATTGAGTTCCAAGCATCTAATTTTGGGATAAAAACAAAAAAAACTTTCCCTGGTCGTCCTGTTGTAAATCCGAAAACTTTCTCTAGTAGACTAATAGATCGTAAATCGGAAACTTTCCCCCGCCCGTCCTGCAGTAAATCCGAAACTTTCTCTCGTTTAGCCTCCTCATAATTAGGCTCCATTCCTAACAATCTCCCACTTGGAGACTAATTCCATTACACCATATTGCAACCAAGGATTGAAAAATTCTCATCATGGCCTCTTATTCCTTAAGGCCAACCGAAGTTGAGCAAAAGCTCAACTTTTCTCTTGACACCACTTTTGTAAGCATGTCAGCAGGATTTTGTGATGTGTGAACCTTCCCTAATTTCAAAGATCCATCTTCCACTACCGATCTAATGAAATGATACCTGAGTTTGATGTGTTTAGTTTTTGAATGGAATGCCGAATTCTTCGCAAGGTGTATAGCACTCTTGCTATCACTCCACAACCTATTATCCTCTTGCTTCTTCCCCACTTCTTCCATTAGTCTTTGCAACCAAACCATCTCTTTGCTTGCTTTCGTAGCAGCAACATATTCAGCTTCGGTGGTTGAAAGGGCAACTACGTGTTGGAGTTTAGAAATCCAACTAACCGCTTCTCCTCCTATAGTAAAGATGTAGCCGGTAGTGCTCCTTCCACCATCAAGATCACCTGCCATATCATAATCTACAAAACCTTTCAAGCATATATTAGAGCCTCCAAAATTCAAAGAATAATTTGAAGTTCCTCTCAAGTACCTGAGTATCCATTTTACCGCTTGCCAATGTCCTTTTCTCGGATTACTCATAAATCTACTCACTACTCCCACTGCGTGGGCAATGTCTGGTCTTATACAAACCATTGCATACATCAAGCGTCCAATCGCTGATGCATAGGGAACCTTAGTCATATGCTCTTGTTCCTTTTGTGTCTTGGGACACAAATCTTTGGTGAGTTTGAAATGCTTTGCCAATGGAGTAGCAACAGACTTTGCATTGTTCATGTTGAATCTCTTAAGCACTTTTTCAATGTATTTTGCTTGTGATAATTTCGAGTGTGACTCTCCTTGTCTCTTTTTATCCTCATACCAAGGATTTGTTTGGCTTCTCCCAAATTCTTCATGGCAAAGGATTTAGCCAACTTCTTCTTGAGCATGTTTATATCTTGCATATTTGTACCTGCAACTAACATGTCATCCACATACAATAGCAAAATAACATAGTTACCATTTCCAGTTTGCTTAAAATATACACAATGATCACTTTGTCATCTTTCAAACCTTTGATTAGCCATGAACTTATCAAATTTTAAATACCACTGTCTAGGAGCTTGTTTTAACCCATACAAGGTCTTTTTCAGTTTACATACCCAATCCTCTTTACCTTTCACCTGAAAGCCTTCTGGTTGGTGCATATAAATTTCCTCCTCCAAATCACCATGAAGAAATGTTGTCTTCACATCCAATTGCTCCAGAAAAAAAATTTCTATAGCTACAAGACTCAAAATAGCTCTAATAGAGGTCATTTTTACAACTGGAGAAAAAATCTCATCAAAATCAATACCTTTTTTCTGAGCGAATCCCTTGACCACTAGTCTTGCTTTGTATCTCTTATGCCCTTCATTCTCCTCTTTAATCATGTACACCCATTTATTGGTCAACGCTCTTTTACCTTTGGGTAGCTCAACCAAATCCCATGTTTGGTTGTGGAATAAAGAGTCCATTTCTTCATTCATTGCAAGCTCCCACTTATTCCTGGTATCCATCTGTAATGCTTCCTGAAAACATTCCGGCTCACCAGCATCAATATACAAAACATAATCAAAGAAACGTTGAGGAATTTCACTTATCCTGGTAGAGCGTCTAACAACACTTTCTGGAGATTGAGGTTCTTGTTGTTGCTGCTGTACATTTTGATCTTCTACCACTTTTGGAGTTACCTTTTCTATGTTTCCATCAAGGTCTATGTATTCAGCAATTTCCTCTTTTTGTTTCTTTCCCTGCAACCGATATTTATACAATTTTTTTTCATTAAATATGACATCCCTACTTCTAATGACTTTTCGGTTATCACAATCCCATAATCTGTAACCCAAGCCATCAATACCGTAACCAATAAAATAGCACTTTTGAGCCTTAGCATCTAAATTATTTATGTTCTCTTTGTCTATATGCATAAAAGCCTCACATCCAAATACCTTAAGGAAATAATAATTTACTGGTTTACCTGTCCAAAGCTCTTCTGGAATTCCTCCATCCAAGGCACTAGACGATCCTCTATTAATCAGATATATTGCAGTATCAACAGCATGAGCCCATAAAAATAATGGTAAGCCTGCATGTATTCTCATGCTCCTAGCACGCTCCATGATGGTTCTATTCATTCTTTCAACAACCCCATTTTCTTGAGGTGTTCTTGGAACTACCTTGATTCTTCTAATTTCATTTTTAGAACAAAACACATCAAATTCTCTATTTGCAATATTCTCCACCATTATCCAACTTTAGACACTTTAACCTTTTTCTAGTTTCATTTTCAACTAATGCTTTCCAATTCTTGAAGGTATTAAAAACATCACTTTTATTCTTAATGCAATATATCCATGTTTTCCTTGTTGCATCATCAATAAAAATAACATAGTAAGAGGAAGCTCCAAGAGAAGTTACCTGAGCTGGGCCCCAAACATCTGAGTGCACAAGCTCCAATTTCTCTTTCTTCCTTTCCTTGCCATCCTTGAGAAATCTAACTCTCTTTGCTTTACCATAAACACAATCCTCACAGAATTCCAAATCAATCTCTATTAACTTAGGCAATAACTTTCTTGAATGTAAAATTTCCATACATTTTCCACTCATATGGCCAAGTCTTTGGTACCACAAATATGCACTCTCACCTGTAGAAACTAAATTCATGGAGCAGTGAGAAAAATCAATAAGTAAGTAAATAAAGAGTACCCACCAATTTACCTCTAGCTACTCTCAATGAACCTTTAATAACTTTCCAAGCATTTTCTCCGAATGCAACCGTGTATCCTTCACCATCAAGCTTACTTGCCGATATAAGATTTCTCTTTAAATTTGGTATGTGTCTCACCTCTTTAAGAGCCCATTGACATCCATTTGGGGATTTAATCAAAATCTTTCCAATACCCACAATTTTACATGGTTGGTCATTTCCCAACAGAACTTGTCCATAATCTCCAAAAACATAATCTATGAAGTATTCCTTATGTGAGGTAGCATGGAATGAAGCACCACTATCAATTACCCAATAATCACTATTTCTATCAAGAGATAAGATTAAAGCATCTTGTAGAATTTGTCCAGTAATATTGGCTTCTGAAGTGTTACCATTATTATCATTACCTTCATTTCCATCACCCTTTCTTTGCCAACAGTCCTTCTTGAGATGACCCTTTTTGCCACAGTGCCAACACTGTAGCTTTCCTTTTCCATGTGATTTGGATCTGCCTTTGGATTTGCCACAATGTGAACTCTTGCCTATTTCTCTTCCTCTTCCTCTATTCTCAACAGTTAAGGCGGTGCTAGATGATTCTCCTGTGGTTTTTCTTCTCATGTCCTCATTGAGTATCACACCAACCACATCATCAAATTCTAATTTATTTGAACTTGAAGCAGAGTTACTTACCGCCATTACCAAACTGTTCCAACTTTTCGAAAGAGAGCATAAGATTAATAAGGCCCTAAGCTCATCATCAAAATCCAATCCTATCGAATGCAATTGATTAGTGACGATATTAAATTCATTTAAATGATCATGCACAGATCCTCCTTCACTCATTTTCATGTTAAATAACCTTTTCATTAAGAATACCTTATTTGATGTTGATGGTTTCTCATACATCTTGGCCAACTTATCCATGACTCCCTTGGTAGTCTTTTCATCGGATATGTTGAAGGCTACGGTGGCTCCCAAGCACAACCTCACAGTACCCAATGCCTTTCTATCAAGGAGACTCCACTCCTCATCAGACATAGATGAAGGTCTCTCTATTTCCCCCTCAAGAGGTAAGTAAAGATCCTTCCGGTACAAGTAATCCTCCATTAGCATCTTCCGAATTGAAAGTTCGGCCATTGAATTTTTGAACTCTAAACCTCCCTTCTTTCGCCATTGCTCCCACTTGATCCGAGAAATTCTCCTTCTGTCAAGTGCACCCAACAAAACAACCGCTCTGATACCACTTGTTAGAGTAAATCACTATATAAAATATATTTATATAGAAAAGCAATTATAGTGTTTCAAACTTTAACAACAGAATTAACAAAATAAGACAAACACACACAGAAGAAGAGACAACGATTTTAACGTGGTTCACCCAATGTGGGTTACATCCACCAAGAATTTTCAGTCCTTCCTTTCTCAATCCAAGCAATAGAGAGTTACAACCTACAACAAACATCTGCTGTAATTTCCTCTCTATATTTCCAAGGAATCAACACAGTAATTTTCATTGTCATAGTCATCTATGTTTTCCTCACAACTATATATAAGAAAAAAACAAAAAAAACAAACTGCTTTTCTTAATACATTCCAAGATTAACATTGAGTTCCCAGCATCTAATTTTGGGATAAAAACAAAAAATCTTTCCCTGGCTGTCCTGTTGTAAATCCGAAAACTTTTTCTGGTAGACTAACAGACTATAAATCTGGAAACTTTCCTTGCCCGTCCTGTAGTAAATCTAGAAACTTTCTCTGTTTAGCCTCCTCATAATTAGGCTCCATTCCTAACACTATAGTGCAAGCATATTTATAGAGAAGGAAATTGTGTAGCAAATAAGTTAGCAAAATGTGGTGTTGATCTTCATCCCAATGAAATTCAAATTTTAGAAGGCAATTGGCCAAGTAAGATTTTTTCTTTTAATCAAAATGACGTCAAGGAATAAATTGTGAAAACATAGCACTTTGGAAAACTTGAAGAATATATTTATGAGGAAGAAAATGAAAAATTTGTAATAAAATGTATGCTACAGCAAACGTAATATTTTGGTATTTTAATAGAAGTAGCCCTCAATAGAAGCCACACAACTTATATAAAAAAAACAAGAATTGGAGCTAAACCCACAAATAAATAAAAAACAATAATGAAAATAATATCTTGGAATAAAAGGGACATGAATAAGTACCATGAAAAAAGTATTAAGAAATTTCAGGTTATTATAGACAAGATATTTATAGATATCAAACAATATTTTAGCCATTCACAGTGTTGAATTTCATCTTAACAAAATTTTAATTTTGGAAAGCATATGATATAAAGAGTTGATTATGGAAAGTTGGCACTTTGAGGAAGATGGAGAATATCTTTGATAGAAAGGTAAATGAAGAATATCTTTGATAAAAAGACAAGTTGAATATGGTTTAATTAACTTTTTAGAAATGTAACAAGAGAAATGTAATGTTTTGTTTTTGTAATGGCAGTGGCCTGCTTTCCAAAATTAAAATTTTGTTAAGATGAAATTCAACACTTTGAGGAAGATGGAGAATATCTTTGATAGAAAGGTAAATGGAGAATATCTTTGACAGAAAGGCAAGTTGAATATGGTTTGATTAACTTTTTAGAAATATAACAAGAGAAATGTAATGTTTTGTTTTTGTAATGGGAGTGGCCCCCAATAGAAGCCATACATAGCTTATTAAAAAAAAAGTGTACCCAAGTTCGGAACCATATTATTGCCTCTCTTGCATAATGTTTCCAAACATGGTGGTCATCATGGAAGTTTCAAGTGTGAGAAATAGGTGCTAGACTCTCAGTTATAGGATTTGAATATAAATGGGTCATGTGCAACAATGGAGATAACACAAAGGATCTGCTTTGAACTATGGTCAAATTGAAATGTCCAAAAATTAGGTTTATCAAAGTTAAGTTTGACGGTGTTCCCAAAGGAAATTCGAGTAAAACTAGTGGAGGTGGTGCTTTCCAAAATAGTGAAGGCAAAATTATCCTCACTTATAACCATATGAACTTCAACTAACAACTACGCAAAGGCTACGTCACTTGTTAGTGAATCAAAAATACCATAAATAATGATGGAAATGTATTTCAAGTGAGGGGAATTCACAAATTATTATTAATGCTATCAACAAAAATGAACGTGGAGATCCGATAAAAAAATAATATTAATACTATCAAATGGCATTAACTCAACTAATTATATTCCTCAACTTTCAAGGAGAAGACCCATGTTTGAATCTTTCCAAGCGATACATGCATAATTGTCAAATGGTTGCAATACGAGTGAGACTCGTTTCAATCCCATATAACCAATATATATATATATATATATATATATATATATATATATATATATATGTGTGTGTGTGTGTGTGTGATGTTCAACCCTTGTTGGTGGTAGTATCTTGAAAAATTTAGCACATCTATACAAAAGGAAACTGGGTAGCATATAATTTAGACAATCATGTTGATCTTTATCTAGGTAAAATTCAAATTTGAGAAGACAACTAGCCAAGGGAGACTTTATATCTTAATGGAACGATATTAAGAAGTTGTTCGTAGAAACATATAGGAAGATGATGAATATATTTGATACAGGGCAAATGAAGATCTTGAAAAGTAAATTAACGTCACCCAAAATAAGATCTAATATGTTTATACATATGGGATGAAATTTCATTCTCCTTAATGTAGTGAGTGTTAGTGTTTTGAGTAACTAAAAGCTATTAATCACACATTGATCCAACTGTAAGAACTAAGTAGTTAATAAGCCCTCCAAGTTGCTAAACTCTTTACCCATAAGATTACAAGCTTAGAGGTGCAAGCCTTTGGTTTCACTTATGTGGAATTCATCACCTCTATCAACATTGAGTTGTGACGTGTGAGGGTAGTTTATTCTCTTAGTTTTTTTAAAATTAAAACTTTGGAACTTTAAATAGGTCTAAGGTTTGAACCCTAAGGAAGTACGGTTGTACACCTTACTTTGATAATCAAAGTATGATTGGATAACCATATAGTATACAAACAACATCCTCCATGAGGATCATCTACTATGACCAATAGTTTCATTAATATTACAAACTATTTTATCTTTACCTTCGTCTTTTAGAATAAATTACTTGAATATCACATATCATATTTAAAGTTGTAATTCAATATTGATTATCATTTTTTTAGTCAAGTTTTACTACTTTTAAATTGTTTTTATAAAACTCTATTAAATTCAATATACTCTTCTCTAAAAAAATTAATATTTTATAATTTATTTTTTATTTTTTATAATATATTATAGATCAATTTTTTAAGGTAAATTTTTAATTACTCTCTCCATTTCATGGATAAGCTAAAATTAAAACTTTACAACTTTTTTTCTTGCACATCTTTTAGGGATAAAAGACATTTAAACATCCCTCAATAGAATGTTTGTTTTCAACTATGATTTAGAAGTTCATTGAAACTTTTTAATTCGTCAACCACATTCCGTATAAGAAGGTTTCTCTAGGAAATTTATTGAAAAACAAAGCAATTTTTTTTTAATACACAACTCATACCATCGTGGGAACGGTGATCTTAAACGACGCGAAGTTCGAAGTATGTATACCATCTAAGTTCGAAGTATGCATACCATCATGTTAAAACGGATGATTTTCATGGCATACATAAAAACTAAAACTTAAATTATATGGAATTGCATACATCCCGAATCTTGGACCTCCAAGGTTAAAAAGAGTGATTTTCCATGACGTACATAAGAACCAAAACTCAAACTCAAATTAGCTCAAACTACATGGAATTGCATACACCCCGCAATTTAAACCTTGAATCTTCCATGTACATACACAAAAACCAAAACTTAAACTATACAGAATCACGCGCACTATCACATCTTAATTTGAACCTTGAACGTTAAACCTCTCAAAAAATCAAAACAATAATATTATACTATCCCTTCAAAACAAAAACGAACTATGTTAATTTAAAAAAAAAAAACTCTATTTTCTCTTCTTTTCCAAACAAATTCAGAGTCCACGGAACATGAAACATTTTTAATAATTACACAACTTTGCTGAGTAACAGCAAGGGCTTCCTATGAAAAGGTCAAAGTTTCTTATACTTATTGTGGTTTAAGATCCCCATCCATAATATATATATAAAAGATTAGCTTTATGGAATAGTTAAAAATGCATTACCTCATTTATTAAATAAAAACTCTTCAATGAATAGTTAAAATTGTATTATCTTATTTTTTACTTTATTTATTAAATAAAAACTCTTAAATGCATTATCTTGTATTACACAATTGTTAGGGTTTTAGTTTTTTTTAGGAGGTTTAATGTTCAAATTGCGACATATATGTAATTATGTGTGATTTAAACTTCGGTTCAAAGTGTATATCATGAAGAATCACTCATTCTAGCATGATGGTGTGCATTATATGTGTTAACAAAAAAAATTGTATTATCTTATTTACTTAAATTTTCTTGAACTTTCATCCAAATCATCAAGGTAAAGTATTTTTTCCATCTACCTTACTCTTTTATCAAGAGGCTCAAACTGCGACATATATGCAATTATGTGTGATTTAAGCTTTGGTTCAGAGTGTATATCATGAAGAATCACTCATTCTAGCATGATGATGTGCTTTATATGTGTTAACAACAAAAATTATATTATCTTATTTACTTAGATTTTCTTGAACTTTCATCCAAATCATCGAGGTAAAGTATTTTTTACATCTACTTTACTCTTATCAAGATTATCAAGGTGAAAAATACCATAAGCCCTTTTACAACAGTGGTAAGGGCTTTGGCCTTTTTTTGAGAGGTTCAAAATTCAAAACCCGCTGAGTATAAGGGGACCATGACCCCTCATAAAAACATGTGTAAACTCATTGAAAAAAAAACCCGGGCTAGGTGGATTGGTAATTGTTTGTCTATCCAAGCACTTACCAAAAAGAAACCTAGGTTCAAACCTAGAAGGCATGTTTGTTGCAATGGTAGTAGTCTGATTTGAATCGTTTAAGGGAGCATGTTTGTTGCAATGGTAGTAGTCTGATCTGAATTGTCCGAGTGCGCGATGGACAAACGACGGTACACAAACAATGATAGTAGTCTAATTTGAATTGTCCGAGTGCGCGATGGACAAACGACGGTACACAAACAATGATAGTAGTCTAATTTGAATTGTCCGATTGCGCGATAGACAGACGACGGTACGCAAACAATGGTAGTAGTCTGATCTGAGTTGTATGAGTGTGCGACGAAAAGATGACGGTATAAATCTTTACAACCAATGATCCCCTCACATCGGATCAACAATAACGACGTGGTATAGACTTGTTGAGAGCAACCCATGTCAATAACGTGGTATAGACTTGTTGGGAGCAACCCATGTAATTTAAACTTGGCAGTTACTAAAAATAATGTGAATATAATCACTCCCCTATGTATCAAGAAAACGAAATTATCAACCATCTAACATCTGCAAAACCATAAACCATATAAAAGTCAACCTTGAACTCTAATCAAAATAGAGTATTTCTCACATCTATAAAACCATGAACCATAAAAAATTTTATCCAATATTTATTTGTCCAACTAAATGGTGTACAACCTCCTATTAAAAGTTCCAGAATTTTGAAGGCACATCTACCAATTTTAATCCCAACCCTTATAGGTGTACCCCACTTACCACTGAGTCAAGATAAACTTTTAAATTCTAAATGCAAATTACTTAAAGCCACCCGCCCAACAATTACTGCTTTACTCGTAATAAGACATCCCCGTCAAAATTTCTTTAAAAATATGAAACTGTCACATAAAGGTGTGAAGGCATGCCGGGTAAAAATCCTTTAAGAAAATTTAAATCAGTTTAAACTATATATATCCACCCTCGCCGTCTAAGGCATGCCGGGTGAAAATCCTTTAAGAAAATTTAAATCAGTTTAAACAATACATATCCACCCTCGCCGTCTAAAGATTATTCGAGGTGCCTTGTGTTCACATACTAGCCCCTTAAATTCACACAAAGATTATTCTATATTTAATTTCAATTATAGTTTTATTACTCTTTACATCAACATCGTTTTATATTTTTTTTGTTCTACATTTTATTTTTGATACAGTTTTATCAATTTCCACACTGCTTAAAAAAATAAATCAAGTAAAAGACCATAAAACTTACCAACATCACACCATCTACAGGGTACCTGGAATACTTGATTGGGCGTAATTTGGAGAAAAAATGGTGATGTGAACTGAAACGCTCCAAAATAGCTTCTTTCTTGCATGGGAAATCTCTTCTCCCACCTCCAACTCTTCTCTATCCAGAAAAGCTTGCACTCCTAGGCGTTTGTATTTATCGTAGATAGTGCTGGCAAGTGAGTCTCTTACGTCAATCCCGCAATGATTGATAAAAACGTCATACTTACCATAGCCAACCAGTAGTTGAGAGGTGTTTCCAATGGAAAAGGAAGTAGAGGTCATTGTGGTCGAGGAAGAGTGAACCACCACAGTAGAGGGAGCAAAATTTCTTCAGTTTGGAACTGGTTGCGTCGAGGGGAAAGCAGAGTGAACAATTTCATTACAGGCATTTATTATGATAGAAAGGCAAGCACGCATTTTTGTGAGGAGAGGGATGTGATTGGCACAGCGAGAAAAGAGAGAATATTTCTGCGAGGAAATGGATGACTGTAGCAAAGTAAAAGAGCAATAATTTGGGGCTGAAAACACGTGCACTGTGAACGAACTTTGCGTTATGTGAATATGTTATTACAGACTTGAGCTCATCATAAAGGCGATGCTCCGTGTATGAGAAGCAGTCTGTGATGGAGGCAGGCGAAGAGATCTCCCAGCACTGTCTATGATAAACTCAAACGCATAGGAGTGCAAGCTTTTCTGAATAGAGAAGAGTTGGAGGCAGGAGAAGAGATCTCCTGTGCAATAAAAGAAGCTATTTGGAGTGCTTCGTTTCACATTGCCATTTTTTATTTTTTTTAAATTAAAAACCAACCATCAGACTTACCAACATCAAACCATCTACAATGGGGCATCTGGAATCAGAACCTGATAAAAAACCTACATAATATAAAATCTAAACAAAACAAATGATGAAACACATATTTAAATATTATATCCTCTCACATCCAAGTACAGAAAAGATTTACCATCTCCCCGAACTCGTTAAATGCTATAAAGCTTGTAGACATGAATATGTATGCTTAAACGTCAGTTGCAAATTACTCATGTAGGCTCTCTCCCACGTTGAAGGACCAAAAACTTCAACACATGCTTGGCATTCAAGTCACACGATCTTCCGCTATGGGATAAATTATTGTTTATCTTTTCTGCCAGTTGTTTAACTGCCACTCATAACTAGCTAAATTTGATGAGTCCATATGCAAACTGTGTGACCTTTGGCTTCTTTCACAAATTACTCATCCAAGCTCTCTTAATCCTTTTGTTGAATGGCAGTGCAAATTCTTATGGTGGACTGCCAATTAGGGATAGAACTTGTTATCAGTGATCTGCTTTTCATTTTGTGATTTGCAAGGTTTCATGCGGAAGCAGAACCTGCAAGAATGAGTCTCTGCTCTAGAGTTGAGTGATACTTATCTTTGCCATCTTGTCATAATTAACCTTTCTTTAAATATCCATCAATATGTATCACAGCAAGACTTGGCTGCGTCTTCGAAGCTGTTTTTTAACAACTTGTATTGCTACCCAAAAGATGCATCATAAGAGTTCAATTTTAGCAATTCCCCTGGCAGACAGATTAGCTAAGAAAAAATCATACTTCCTGTCTATATTCATCATATCAGTGTAGATTCTGTAGAAACAGATTTTCTTTTTGGCAACAGCACCAAGCCTTTGGTAATTTGTCTTGAACACATCACTCATGCCCATCAACATAAAGATCCATCCAATTACACAGGTAGGCATAAATCTTGTTATGCCTTAAAAAAAAATTAAATTTTTCCAACATTTCAATTGTTATGTCACAGTTGTGGCATCCAATACATGTTTTTGCTCGTACCACATAATTGCAATCTACAAAAATCTTGCACACTTTTCTCAGTGTGAACCAAGAAAGAGGTCTGGGTTTGGTCCAGCTACATGCATGATGCCCATATCCTCACATGGGAATATGCAGTAATTTAAAAAGAAAAGAAAGATTGGATTAACAACAATTGGTTGTTCTAAGCACATTACTAAGCCATGCCCCATTTGTGAGCAGCCATGACTGGTTAAAGTAATATATTATTTTTGTCGTGTCTATTTTAAAATAAAACACATAGTTGAGTCACTTGGTCATGCAGTAAACAATATGTTACAACCAGTTTCCAGAATTAAATTAGATCTGTTTGGGAATTGTATTAAAACTAGATAGAGAAAGGTGACTAAGATCTATGAAAGATCATGCAGTAAACGCTATATTACAACCAGTTTCCAAAATTAAGTTAGATGTGTTAAGGAATTGTATTAAAAATAGATCCAGAAAGGTGACTAAGATCTATGAAAGATCATGCAGTAAACAATATATTACTACCAGTTTCCAGAATTAAGTTACCTCTGTTAGAGAATTGTATTCAAAATAAATTGAACAAAGGTAACCTTTTAACCTATTTAGAAGAACCCTCTTTAAGCTTCATTTTCCTGGAAAACAACTTGCCACATTTCCTTAGTAAAATCAATTAAAAATAAAAAAAAAACTTGGAAATATAAGACTTTACAAAGGACAAACTTTATCCAAAGGAATTTGAATGAATGATTTTAATCAAGACAGCAAAAGGGGCAACATATTAGAGCACAGGGTTACGCAATAATATTTGTTTGAAGATAATTTACAAAAATACCCTAAGTGTTTCACAGAACTTCTCAAAATTTTGATGCTCAGCCTTCCTCTCCGTTATATCTGATTCTGTCAGATTTTTGGCGTTGACTATAAGCTTCTAAGCTTGGTACAAGCATCATTTTTCACAAAATAAAGATTCAGTACCCTTCATGGAATTTGAAAGCTATGTGATTAGCCTCTGTGTCTATTAACATATGCCATAAATCCCGTGGACACACCCTTAGGTTGTGACCGGACACGGGTAGACCGCCGTAAAGCAGCTTCTTCCATTGCAAACCTTTGTGCAATTTCCTTCGATCTCCTCTGCATTGCATTACTACAAAACACACTCACATTAAACAAGTTTCTAACAAAAGCATTTACAATGTACCTATAAAATCACCGGGCACAAACTAAATACTGAACCATAACAAACTCACCTGATCTTCACATAATGCTTTTCAAGCTGCCTTTGTAAAGCTCGCTCTCTCTCGCCTTTTGGATTCAGGAAGCCCATAAGTGCCTCAAGCTGACAAACAACCCAGGTTAAGATTACACATGTGATGAAGATGCAAAATTTTTAGACCATTCAAATTGCATGATACAGCAGTTAAGGTTACCTCTTCCTTTGCACTATAGTAGCCCCATTGACTAGAATCTTCACTTTCAACAAACATCCGACCCTCTCGATGGAAGAACCAATATCTGTTGTGATTTCTATCCTTCCCTAATGAATTCGTCCGTATAAAACGTTTTTCTATTTCTCGTTCATAGTGCTCTTGCTATTATTGAAAATCAAAAACACTAAGTAACTCAATATCATAAAATCAAAACATTTGCCACCTAAAAAACTGTATCCAAATTTGACACACAAGCAGCAAATAGGACAAATTCCATGCTTACCCTCTTCTGCACTTCCAATGCTCTCTGCTCTCGGAGTTTCTGTTCCTTTAGTAACTCAGCTTTTGCCTTTCTTTTCTCTTGCAGTTTCTTCTGTTCTTCAAACCTTGCCATTTCTTTTTCTCTTTCTTCAGCAGCTCTCGCATCCAATTTCTGCTGTAATGCAGCTCGTCTTGACGTCGTTGTAAGCGAATGATTGGCATCACTAAACAAAACAAATTATTAATAAACAAATAACCAAAAAATAGAACTAATATAACTGAAAATAATACATTAACTACAAAACGGGAGACATTCCATGAAACCAGCAATGAATGCAGTTATTGTAGAAGCAAAGAACCAAAATAATTTCCATACCCATTTTGATAATGATTTTCAGGCAAAATTCCATTTGCTTTTAAATTATTGATTACAGCATTATCAGAAGCAGAACCATTAGAATCAGATGTTGACACATGTGGATCTAAAGCGTCCATGGTCTTATCAGCACCATTTTCCTCCATGAAATTTCCATCTGTATCTTCTTTGCCTTCAGCATTTTGTTGTTTAAGTTGTAGCTGCTCTTCTTTTTTCCTTCTAGATTCCTCCATCTCCTCCTCCCGTTTTGTAGCTGCCAGCACCTGCCGTTCTTCAATATATTCATCTAGTTGGCCTCTAATAACATCAGATGGAAGAGCTCGATCAACTAACTCATGCAGAATGTCTAATTTTGCACGTGGATCTAATAGTCTGTAATCACCATTCTTGATTGTTTCCAAATGACTAAAAAGCTTTTCCACTTCTACTTCTACCAAATCACAAAGATGGTCCTGCCAATTTTGTACTGACATCTGCAGCAAGTATGACATACAGCATATCCCAAAGATTAAATACTCCCAACAATATTCCTATTCAAATTTTATATAAGTACAACATAAGGAACATCTAAATACATAATCTCATAGAATTTGAACATATAAAACTGCATGGTTTGATACTGCCTTTGAGGAACACACCTTAGGTTTTCTCTTCTTTTGCATTACTTCCTGGTAGGCACTGGAGTCTTTTACAACAATTCTTAGAAGAGCAGAGTGTACCTCTGCCAAGAGAGTTGCATCACCTTCCTTGTAATCAATGGCCTTTTCAAAATCCTCGAGGGAGAAAGGCCACAAATGAAGCGCTTTACCAAAGGAAGTGCAAAAGTCCCAGATCATTAGAAGATCACCAATACAATCCATTGGCACAAGAAAATCTGTTGCTGGTAATGGTCTTTCCCTAAAAACTGGGTCATCTGGACCAGGCTGCACCATTGTATCCTCTATAGGATATTTAATAGGTTCGACTTTTGGTTGCTCTTGAACTGCAAAGTACAGAGTGTAAACAAAAAACAGAAACTTAGCTCATGCAGAGCAAGAAAATTCAAATGAGAGTATTGGTTTGTAGAAAAGAGGAAATGCCAAATGATCAAAAAGCAAGCTATTAGCATGAAACCGAGTACCTTTCTGCTTTTCCTTCTTTGGCTTGGTACCATCCTCCATTTCTTCTGTTTCTTTCCTTTTACGTGCTTCTTCTGTTTCTTTCTTTTTACGCTTTTTGCTGCCATTCTCTTCATTTTCCATGCTCTGTATCTGTGGGTCACCCGTGTCAGTCTGTGAAACAACTGTATGTAGCAATGATTGAGAATAAACCAAAACATACGAGAGAAAAATATATCAAAATAACTTACAAGGCTTTTCTGATTTCTTTCACCCTGAGAATCATGTTGTTTCTCCTGCTTAACGATTTTGTCCTTAAGCTCCTCGGGTGGATCAGTCGAAAGTCTGTACTTTTTTACCAGTTCATCATGCACAATCCAGCAAGGTGTACTGCACCAAGTTGATTCCCTAATAAAAGACCTCACAACATCTCGTGTAACAAGAGGCTTCTTTCTGCCCAAAACCTCTGCATTCTCTACAGAAGTCTCAGTTACTTCTTTATTTTTATCAAGCCAACCAATTTCATACTTAAATGTACCATCCTCAGCATCAATCTCATGGATCACCTTCAGAATCTTGCAAGGGCTTACAGCGTTTCCCTTTCTACCTGTGACTTCTTCACCTACCAAGTATACATCCTTTATACTATTGGATATTGCGCTAACAAGCTCTTTCAACCTAAGTATATCTGCAATGCAACCAAGACAAGTACAAAATGTACAACTAAGAACAACAATTTTGATTATTCGTAATTTCAAAAAGCATACTCAACACAAAATGTTAACTATTAAATAATATGATTAGTTATTCAACATGATTTCAGAAAGCATGTTCAACACAAAATGTCAGCTATTAAACAATATGATTAATTATTGAAACAATAGGCTAGTTTGCAAGGTGGTGGCAGGGGATACCAAGTTAGGAAATCCCTTTTTCGCAGATTTTTTTATCCTTAGAACATTTGGAACCCATGCAGAATACAATCCATAGAGACGATGAGAAGCTAAAGGGTTCGTGCACCAAGGCTACATCAAGATATCCACAGATTGTTACAGCATCACAGAAAATAGTAAGGGTAGGTCTACCTAAAGGACCAATAAGAAAACTGTGTTGCCTTGAAGACATTTTTATTCTGCATATAATAATACCTGATTGGGCAATGGTGTTTTCATGTAACAGCCTACAGGCCCTTATTAAGGTTTTAAAATAGGATGTATATGCACACCCCACAGGAGTGCAGGAAGAACATATATAGTAAGCACATAAGCAAATAGCCTGTTAAGACCCGCATGTGCACTACATTCAAGCATTACATTTCATCCAAGGGTCACAACAGATGCAAATATTTCATAGATTGTTTAAAGGGAACCATAATGATTAGCTAAGGTTGCTATAATATGGTTGCCCTCTTCAATTTGATTGTACAAGATCATTAAAAGGTCTAGTCAATCCTACACCTCTAAAATCAGTTTCAAGCGATTAGTTAAATTTATAAGACAAAAAGGGGAATACATGGTATACAGGGAGGATGACATATGTTACATGCCCCCCCAAAAAATCAATTTTTTAAGTAATGTGATCTTAAAAGTCATATTCCTAGCCTTTGAACATATTTTTAAAAAAGGTGGGCAATTATCTGCAATGCTTAATGAATGTCAAACATCAAAAGAATGAAAAGAGGAATGTGGACAGCAAAAGTGCTAAAAAAGGGAATGTAAAAGGGCAAAAGATAAAAACTAAACATTACTTTTATGTAAGTCTTTCAGTCACAAATTGTTTACTGTGGACAAAGGCATGTTTGATGTTTCCAGCACAGTTATGCTATTTTGACACAAACTTTAATTGGACCAGGTACAATTATTGGCACAAATTGCTCCAACAGCACCCATTTCCAGCAAAATAGAATGCAAAAAGTCCAGGCAGCTAAATGGAGAGAGATTCAGCAGTTCCAAGGTCCTTTTCTATCCAGTATACTTTTCATTGGATACATCTTTTCTAATTTTCTATGTTTCCTTTATGCTCCACAAATCTCATTGTTTCACCTCTATCCCTTCCTTCATCACAAGTTCATATCTTGCACCTTGAAGCAGCAAGTATAGATACCATATCTGCATATTCTTCCAAAAAATTAGTTCAATCTCATGGGAGGAATTATGCTGATAACTTACAAAAAAAACTCACAAATGGGAAGGATAATAAGTAAATTTTTGCAGAATTTGTAACTTTCTATGATAACATGATGTGCATTGTACCTTTTTTGATCGAAATCTAATAGAAAAATCATTTTTATTCTCTAAATTAATTTCTTATGCTTTCTACAAGTATTTTACACGTGATGCATGAATTTATATATTTATTTTTATTGCCTAGTTTTTGTCGCATTTGAGTTGCAGTCAAAAATTTTGAGCTTGGCTGTCAAGCTTTGGCCGAGTTTGAATTTTTTAACTAGAGGGAAAACATCCCCAAAATAAGCCCTGCCATGAAAAAATGTGTTTTTCTAATGTTTCCCAAGGAAACCCAGAAGTTTTGGAAACGCATGGCCCAATAAGCTAATGTAGCAGTTGACAACAAGAAGAGATTGTTCTCCTTTTCTTTTCTTTTTTTCAGAGTTCAGGGCACTAATAGTTTCCCAAAGTACAGTCAATCCAGCACCAACATCACAAGCTACAACTGATCTTCAACTTTACCTCCTGGATGCATGTGACAAGGCAAGAAAAACAGGGGTGAATCTTGGTAATGGATTTGCAAATAATACAAAAAAAAAATTCCAAGATCTTACAAAACAATGAAGGCCATTTCTTGCATGAAAGTGTGCATGAAGTTAGTAGTTGTTGTTGGAAGATATAAATTAATGTTCGGGGTTATCGACAAAAAATGTATTATTACATTATATATTATTATATTGTTACACCTCACATGAGGTTAGAGAAGCTGAAGAGAATGTCAAACACCAAGAGTCTCTTAAGACAACCAAGAGACATTCCATTTTATCTATATATATGTACAGATTTGAAGTTGATTACATAACATCAAATAAAATCAATTTTTTTTAATTTCTTCATTTGGTATTAGTGCCAGACCAAGTGTTGGCAATTGACACTGGAACCACTGAAGGTACTGAACTGTCTACAGAGACTGATGCTTCCGGACCAGGCGGTGGCATGGGCAGTGATATCGTACCTGGAGTATTTGTATTTACAACAGACGCAGGGGCTTCTGGAGCCTTGGAAACATCTGTTTCATGATGTGTCACGGAAAACAGCACGATTTGGAAAATTATAGTCGGTGAGTTGTCTTCAAAGGCAGGGAATGGTGATTCTTTTCTTGTGGGCATTTCTCTTATTCTTACTGTACTGAGTTAAGGTCCGGCAGAAAGAGAGTCGAACCTCCCTGGACTATTTCTGCAGGGGTATGTATCGTTTTTTGTTTGTTTAAGTCTGAATACAGCCAGAATAAGGAATATTTAAAGCATTGACTGGAAATGTGTACGTTCCGCAGAGGCACTTATAGTTTTTTTATTGTTGAAGTCCATCAATAAGAGATATTTAAGGTTTTGTGTGAAAATTTACTCCTTTCAAGGAAATATTTTAAGTTTTTTGGAGCATTTCTGCACTTGAGGTGCCTTGACTGCAGATATCAGCTGCTTGACCGGATGCTTGGTGGTCGATGACGTTTTGGACAATTTCTCTGCTGAATTTTATTCCGAATTCACTGTCCAGGGTTGCAGAGATACCTCACGGGGTAGATTTGGTGTCAGTTTGTATTTTAAGATTTTGGATGTGGTTGAATCAGTTGGTTGCATCGACTTTACAGAGATTTTGTGGAAATTGCAAAAGACATCGAATTTTACCCTATTTGCTGTAGTAATATCAGTCTATTTTGTTATCTAAAAAGGAAGTTCCAGAAATTTTCTCAGAAATTGGAAAAGGAATTGAATTGCTTTGCCACAGTTGAATAGACTTGTTTATGAGAATAGTCCGGGACTTTTGCAGAAATTGCAGAATACATTGAATATTGTCCAGTTTGCTGTGGTCAAGTCCCTTTGTTTTGTTATTTTAAGTGGAAATTCCGGAATTTTTGTTAAAAAAACATCCGTAGACATTGGTGTTTCTATTTTATTGGGGTCAAGTTAGCTTGTGTTGTAAAATATACTGGAAATATTGTTGAATTTGCAGAAGCCATTGAATTTTCTCCAGTTTGCCACAGTCTAATCAGTTTGTTCTGTCATCAGGGGTGGAAATTTCAGAAACTTGGTATAAATTTCAAAAGTCATCGAGTTTTCTCTGGTCCACTGGAATAGAATTGGTCTGTTTTGTCATCTAAAGTAGAAATTCTTGAAATCTCATAGACACTTCAAAAGAGTGATTTGTTGTTGCAGTGTCGACAACAATGTCGTTACCGGTGGTGTGCCTATTTGAGTTCCTGTGCTGGCATTCAAGAGATTTTTCTAATTTGCAATTGGATAATAAGGGAGTTGCTTCTCACAGAAGATTTTTTAGCCAAGCATAATTTAATAAGGAGAAAATTAAATTTTTATATTTCAGTTATTGCAGGGATGCGGTAGCATGGGAATATAGTTTTTTTTTTTTTAAATCGTACAACTTGTTTTTTAGTAGTCGTGGCAAGAAGGCTGTTGTAGTTAATCCTTTGTTTTAATTTCCTTTGATTTCAAATATGTAATAACAGGTGTAAATTTTAGCATGAGGGCAGTGCAATTTAGTTGATTAACAAAAAAGGGGAAATGCAAGGAGGAAACAAGCCAAGAAGCAAACTGAAGCTCAAAAGTGTGTGACACTAAATAAAGATTTTTTTTTGCCAAGAAACTAGTGAAGGTGGAGGATTCTTAACACTTAGGTCCTGCTTACAGTTGGTTTTAAAAAAAAGTTGATGCTTGTGAAGATCACTTTGAAAATGGTGTTACATTCCCTATTGATGTTGTAAAGACAGTATACAAGGCATTAATCACTCTTGACATCAAGAGGAAACAAATGAAATGTTGAAGGTTAAGCCTATAGTGGTAAATCTTTGTTGTGACACAAGCAACCTTCCCAAAGGACAGATTTTGCTTGTAATACTGACGATTTGAACATCGTTGGTGATAGTGGTGTTTGTCTTGAAGATGAGCATCATGATGTCATGCTCAATCTTGTTGATATTGATTATTGTGTTGGCCATGTTGTTGAAGAACATAGTGATGATGAAGAGATTGGGTGCTTTGAAAAACACACCAAAGGTATTGGCTCTAAATTAATGAAAAGAATGGGATATAATGGCAAAGGATTGGGAAGGAATGGGCAAGGCATAAGAAAGCCCATAAAGCCAAACGTAAGGCATTGGTCAAACAGGAAGTGGTGACACCAAGTTTGTGAAAGGAGAAACTTATGCAAAGGATGAAACTCCTAGAATAATTTGTTGCAATCATTGTGGATGATCAGGACATGTGACAACTAAGTGTTGGGATTTGCATCCATGTGAGATTTGTGGTGGAAATAATCACCCTAAGAAATATTGTTGGCACAAAGATAAAATGGCCAATAAAATACATGTTGATTGTGGATGGATGGATGTGATAGAATGGGACAAAGTGAAAGAAATGTTGAGTGGATTCTACAAGAGAATGTTTTGTTCTCAAAAGAGAGCAAGGATAAGATGGAAAAAAGTGGCATTGTGATTGGTGATGGCTATTAAACCTTATGTAGGTGGTTGAGAGAGACCATAGTGATGGCTACAGTTTGTCTACATAAGACCCCTTGTAAATGAGTACCTAAACAGCTATAAGACCCAAAGAGGCAAGCAGCACCAATATTCCTTTATGGTGTTTTTTAGGGGGAATGGACAAAATTTAGCCCTTACCAATTAAAATTAATTTTGTTGGTTCTTGACAAAAAATGTTAGATAATTTATTACCTTATTTGTTATCATATTGTTACACCTCACGGGAGGTTAGAGAAGCCGAAGAGAATGTGTAACACCAAGAGACACCCCAATGTATCTATATATGTGTGTGTGTGTGCGCGCGCAGATTTGAAGTTGATTACATAACATCAAGTAAAATCAAAGTTTTTTAATTTCTTCAGTTGTGAAGTAACCATAACTTCAATGTCAAGGCATGCATCAAAAGAAGCAAAAACAGACTAATAGGTTGTAATCAAGAAGACTACAAATCTCTAATGCAGCATGACCAATTCCCATAGTGGAGCCAAGGATTGTCAAAGAAGAGGAAGAAGAATTCGATCCAATATTCAAAAATAGAAGGCAAGAGAAGATTTTGATGCAGTTTAAAGGGAGGAAACTGAGAGTGGAGTAGTTAGAAAAATATTTGCTTACGGAGAGTCAGTTAGACCTGTCAACACAGCTCTTTGGGCATTCAAGGTGCTAACATGAAAAGCTTTGATCAACTTAACTTACAGGAAAGACAATTAGTTAAGGATTTACTGGCTTCCCTACATTATTCTCGTAGGGCAACACAAGAGTATATATTACCAAACAGCTTGTCAAACCCAACATTGTTGCTTCATGCCCCAGGACACTACATTTTTGAAAGCAAACACTATTCTAGGAAAATACAGGACAGCTATTCCACTGGAGATATTTTCATTAACACCAAGGAAAGTAATTGGCCTTACAACATGGTTTAACAACCACAGACAATGCACACACTGGTTAGGTTTCAGGTCTGATAGTGATGAACATATATAATACACATGCCGGTTATGCTTATTCAAACTTTGCAAAGGCCGAGGGGTATTACTCTTTACAGGCAAGAGGACTTAATTCAACACCTTCTTACAAACCTTAGCATATGCACTCAAACCCTTATTTATAATAAAGATGATAATGCTACAAACAGTGGGAGGACAAAAGCAAGGATATGGCCATGAAATTGAGGCAGAAGATTCTCAAAGTCGTTTTCACCTTCTCTTAAAACTACAGTCAAATATGAATATGTCAAAGTTGGTGTTGAATTAGAGGACTCTAGAGATACAGCTTCTTTGAATGATAGGAAGAAGTTGGACCTTGATTGATGGCTGATTATGAATTAAGTACTCAAAACTTAAATATTTGTCATTAGCCATTTATTCTTTCAAAAATGGAAAATGCAAAGAAATTGGTGCAGCAATGGCTTCATACAATGAATGAAAAGAAACAATTTTAGATTCACTACAGCAGAAATGTGGTGAATATGTTTCCTAAAGTTTGTCTCATGTCTGGCAAAAAAAAAAAGATTACAACCAACAGCATACAAAGGATTGGGACATGGATCTTAAAAATTCGGACTTCGATATTTGTTTTGTTTTCCTCTATATTAGAGAGTCCTTTTATATATATATATATGGCTATGCTAAGGCATCTACAGCTACACATAGAGGCAGGTCGTCTTCAACTTCTACATGACCACATGATAATGATTTTGATAGCATACGAGCCCTAAGTGTATTTTTTATAGTACATTTTGTATCTGGTTATAATTCATGTGTAGCCAGTACCATGAAGACTAATTTTGAATAACATATACCATATACTAAGGTAAAAGATAAAGGTAAAAGTTTGTTTTAAGGTTATGAAAAGATGGGTTTAAGTCATTTCAGGCTATCTTTTGAAGTACAGCCAAGAGGGGCCATGTAAAGGCCAAAAAAAGCGTCATGTCCTTGTCTTAAAAGAAATGAAAATAACCACCAAAAAATCCAGTCACACCATTTTGGACTGGTGGAAGCCTATCCAACAAAGTTTAGCTGGCCTTACATGCACCACTACATGGAATAAGAGAAGGGAGGGTACATGGATGGCCCTTGCTTCCTTCAGCATTACTAAACAAGGATTCACAAAAAGATTGTCATTATAGCAAGACTCAATCCCATGCTTAGAAGCCCTTGTATGCTACAGAAAAATCAATGGTAAGTTTTTAAGCAATCTCTTAAACATCATCAATCTTTTCTTGCCTACAACCTCTGGATAATAGTAAGTGGATAGGCCTTTAGACAGGTATATAGCCTTGGAATTCCCATTAGGATCCCTAGTCTTAACCTTGGAACATCATTAAATTGCAATCGAATGTGATAGGACACTGTCACATTCAATGAGATCACTAAAGAACATGCACCAGAACCATTGCAGCTTTAAAGAAGCATTTAGGATCCTTTTGCAACCCCAAGAAAGCACTTACAATGCCTTGGCCTGCTTCATTGTTGTCCTGTGCTGCAAAGTGCCCAGTAGTAGTTCATTGCAAGGACTGTGGTAAGGTCATTAGAGTTCACTGATATAGCGTGGACCTCTTCACTGTTTCTGCTTCTTCAAAGCCAATTTCAGGTACCTACACTAGGACACTTTCTGAACAGGACAATGGGACATACTGCATGAGAAAATGCCAGTCTACAATATAAAAAGAAATGTAGAAGCTTTAAATAATGGGATCTGGAAGCATACTTGCAACATTGCTTGTCGAAATTACTACGACTTTTTACCCTTTGAAGGCGCTAGTGATATATTGAGTCATGCCAATCCATCTAAGCCCAAATTGAATTTACTTTTTAATCTTTGACCAAAAAATATGTTATTTCTAATTATTTTGGCCTCAAATTATTCAATTTAATTTTTTCTACTTGTTTGATATCTTTGAGATTTTTCTACAATTATAAATTACTTGTTCCTTGTTCCCATTTTATTTGTCATACATATAGCCCCCAATAAGAGAGTACACATGCCCACCCACCATTATGTGTGTCTCTCTTATTGAAAATGCATCCTTGTCTTGAAGACACATTCAAGGACATGTCGCTACACCATGCAACCTCTCTTTGCATGTTTAAACATCCACACAAGGCATGCCCTATGGCTAAGGAAAAATGACACATTTAAAACAAACAAAAGAATAGACAAAGCAATTTGCAAACAAAATGCCATCATATAATTTGGTGCCATGATATTTGCATAAACTGAATAATGCATCAAAATACATTGACAAATGCAATTGGGTTGTAAAGCGAATCAAAAATAAAAGAAAATTTTATATGACCCAAAGCTTTGTGACCAAATACTTAGTGTCTCTTAATAAAGGACTTGTAGAGTCTGCTAATTGATGAATGAAACTTTACTAGCCATTCACAGATTTTAATTTTTGCCTCTGTATTTCTTGGCATATTAATAATTACTCTTTTATATGTTCAACAATTTAAATCTTCTTGAGCCTTTCATGTGTTCTACTTCATTATCAATATTTACTGTTATTCCTTATAGTTCTTTTTAATGGTAATAATTAATTTATGATTTTTGTTATATTTTTTAAACATATATATTCATAAGTCTAGTATTTTGGAATAATTTTATTCTTATTTTTAAATCAGGTACTCGTACCAATAGCATACCCTCACATTATCTATGTATACATAATTATGTGTGAATATGGGTGTGTTGGTCAATGTATTCCTCCATAGTATGTATATCTTAGAGAGTGAGTAGGTGTTTGTTTTTAAATTTATTCATCCATAAATATGCATGTATTAGTGTGTGTATGTGTATGTACGTACGTAACAAATTAAAACTGAAAAGGTGACATGTGGACATTCAGGCTTATGCCGGTAAACATCCTTGTGCCTGGATACCTAAAGAAACACATTCCCTAACGAACAGAAGCAAGGAGACAGCTGGGGGATATCCTTGTCATGTCCTGCTGACCTTGAAGGAGGTGACATGTGGACATTCAGGGTTATGCCGGTAAACATCCTTGTGCCTGGATACTTAAAGAAACACATCCCCTAAGGAACAGGAGCAAGGAGACAAGCTGGGGGCTATCTTTGTCATGTCCCCGCTGACCTGTGGAAGAGGGGACATGTAGTCCTCCCTCAAGGAACGCCTTTGCGTCACCTGTCACAGGCCCCCCACTAAACCAAAAAATAAGATAAAATAAGAATTAAAGAGTGCTTGCCACCATGCTCAGCTCCTTGAAACACTGCTTCCAGAGGATGCTGCATGGATTGATAAGGATCACAAAAAGGGACACATCAGTTTGGAGTGCCATTGGATGTGTTTGAACAGCCAAGTACAATGATAATGATGACATTGATGAGGCTCAAGCATTGCTAAAGCGAATGAAATGGACTGATTGACTTAAGAAGTTTGTAATTACTTGTTTCCAAAAGCAAAAATGTCTGAATTTCTTTAAGTTTGATTCCAAAAGCAAAAATGGATTGAATGTCTTTAAGAAATTAGTAATTACTTGCAGAAAAGAGGTATCTACATTTGTTCTAATTGGTTATATGAGACTAAAATGTGCCCCACCCATATTACATCTTGACCACATGATAGTATTACAAAAGCTTGGCAATTATGCATATATTGTTTGGCAAGATTCCAACCTGGTTCTCCTCCTTGAGAGTCGACGTATTTAACCAGTTAAGTTCATACCAATTGATAAAAGCGGTAACTAAATTGATGGTAATATTATGTTCTAATGATAGCTGCAAGCTTCCTACAGTGGTAAGGGCTTTGGCCTCTCTTTGAGAGGTCCAAGGTTCAAACCCCACTCTGTATGAGGGGACCAGGGCCCCTCATAAAAATCTGTGTAAACTCATTGAAAAAAATATTATGATCTAATTCTCATTTCCAACATCATCCTTCACTACATTTTCCTTGCTTCATTGACTTTTTTCTAGTCATTTCTCTGCTCTTAATGTTGGGATTGACTTGCTTAAGCAAATAAAACCAAATTACCTCTATATACGAGATAATAATTAATTAATGATAGAACTTCCTTAGAGTAAAAAAAAACAAGTAATCAATCAGCATTACCTCAACTTTCAAGGAGGAGATCCAGGTTCATATATTGCCAAGCGATACATGCATAATTGCCAAACTGTTGTAATACCACTATGTGGTCATGATGTAATGCAGGTAGGGACCATTTCAACCCCATATAACCAATTAAAAAAAACTAGTCATCCTTTGTATTGGAATACATCAGGTTTTTTTGCACAAAACTAAAAAAAGCTTCAAGAAGATCGCTTGTTTAGCTTGGTTGATGTTGATCACAGCAATCATCAAGATTATTCACAAAAGGACTGAACCTATTCCATCTCTAATCAACTAACCATGAACTATCAATTAATCACATACCAAATCTCATTGGGATTACCCAAGTTAAAAACTAGCACAGGAAGGCCAAAAATAAAAAACAAACATAATTCTGTACTTTGTTGATTATGAAGGAATACAGAAACTTGTTCACCCATTTGTGAGAATTCTATCCCATCCCACTGCCCTTCCCATGCTCTCTCTTACACTCAAGGATACAACTTCCAAAAACAAGCACACATCTTGGAGGTGGTAACTCATTAGAGAGACATCTCTCTACTAAATGAACGTAATGAAATGTCTATAGTAGGCAAGGATATTCACATCTCCTGATGCATTAATAGTTGTCTCTTGCTACAAGAAAGATAAAAACAAAATACATAAATTACTAATTAAAGCTTAAAAGCACAAACATATCCCATCCAGACCATTTACCACTTCATTGAAACAAAAAAAAATTGCATGAAGTGAGGAATGCATGCCAAGTACATGTGTGAGATTTAAAAAATATATATATAATAAAGAAATCATGGATTATAAAATTTTGAAAAGGCAAAATGCTGTTTGAGACAGCATTTACTTGCAAGAGAAATAATAAAAAGAAATGTGTTTTAGTTAATGATTCAACCTTTATAACAAATCATAAGCTGCAAGCTTACTGTAATGGTAAGGGCTTTGGCTTCTCTTGGCAAAATGCTGTTTGAGACGGCATTTACTTGAAAGAGAAATAATAAAAAGAAATGTGTTTTAATTAATGATTTAACCTTTATAACAAATCATAAGCTGCAAGCTTACTGTAGTGCTAAGGGCTTTGGCTTCTCATTGAGAGATCTAAGGTTCAAACCCCACTCAGTATGAGGGGACCAGGACTCCTCGTAAAAACCTGTGTAAACTCATTGAGAATCAAGTGACATTAGCTTGTCCCAGGGGGACCGCGCAACTGTTCGAGCTTTGGCTCTTCTTTGGGAGGTCCAAGGTTCAAACCACGGAGTGGGCGAGTGTGTGAGGGGTGGGTGTGTGGTGGCTGTATGTTAAATTCCCTATTGATAAGCATAGCTCTCGGCTTTAGGAGGGGTCATGGTTAAGGGGAGCCTGCCCAGCCCTGTGCGTTGGTCGTAGGGGTTTCTCACACTAACCAAATCAAAAAAAAAAAGTAGCATTAGCTCAACCAGTTAGATTCCTGCATATTTCAAGGAGAATACCTAGGTTCAAATCTTGCCAAACATGGATAATATCCAAGCTTTGTTGTAATACCACTATGTACATGGATAATATCCAAGCTTTGTTGTAATACCACTATGTGGTGATGATGTAATACAGAAGGGACCGTTTCAATCCCATATAAACCATTACAAAATAAAACCTTTATAACAAATCATTAAATTATTGTATTAAGTATACCTGTAACTCAACACCTTAATTCTGTAAATAATATCCCCAGTTCCCATGCCCGTTTATTCTGTGATTAAACTACCACACATACATGTATGTGTAAATTTCAATTATATTATTCATGGCTACATTATTTTCTATTCTGGTGTGTGATTCTTCAAAAACATTGATACAGACAAAAGAATACAACGGAAAAAAAAAAATCGCATTCCAGAATTACATTAATATTATACTTTGTTCAGAATTTAAATTCCATGATTCACATAGCAGTAACCAACTTCTAGAAAGGTTTCAAGAAACTCACTGAACTGGACGATGCGCAAAACTGGTCCAATCAACTCCTTCGGAAAGTTCTGAACCTTCTCTGTTGCACAGCGTTCTGAGACGAGAGCCTCCTCGTAAGTCAAATTCATCTTCCCCGTAACTTTGCAGATCCATACTCTCTGGCGGTAGTGATTTATACGCTTCAAATATTCTCTGAATTCAAATTAAGGCATTACCACACCACAACATGTAGAGGAAACATCCTGCCAAAAATCACACATGCACGCAGAAAGGTTTCCGCACTACATTTTCAAACTCAGATCCAACTATATGCCAAACGTAAAAAGAATGATATACATATCATCCAGATTCTAAATAGTGTAAGACAAGTTCACCACAAATATATATATGACCTTGCATGCTCGAAGAACACTATGATACATATATTCACAGAAAAACAAAACTAGAGTTACATTAATTAAGACTGACTGGAGTTAACTGAACTAGACATTGAAACATATCCCTCCCTATTTCGTCACGAAACAAACAAGAAATGAATAAATTGAAAGGATACTGATAATCCTTGAAGATTTCCTTCGTAAATCGAATTTGAAACACCAAATCATTGGGCTTAATATCTGCCGGCGGCTCCGCAAGAGGAAACGGTTTCCTCTTGAAGAGAGGCATAGAGAAAAACCAATTCGCTCCCAAAATAAATTTCTTCAAAATAAAAATGTAATATGGCAGAACTCCAAAAGATCTCTGCCATGAAGACAACAAAGACGGATGCTTAAGCCCGAGAAATGTAATCAAAATTCTCTAACTATACACCATTTCTCTCGTCCAAAGATTTCGACCTACACTGATATTTAATGAACTTAAAGTGTAAATGTTCTGCAACTTCAAACATCCAAAGACTGTAACCACAAGCCCTAGACTTCGACACGCACCTTCAAATTCGAAAACTCCTCCTCCGAAATTTATCTCAAAACACCGACTTGTTATCGAATGGCATTAACGAAATTCGCAGCATGGAAAGTTGTGGCACGAAAATTCTCGATCCCGCGGCTTCAACACACTCTTCTGAAACAATTTCCACCGTCGCCACATCAAAACTCGCGTAAAAGAAGAGTTGCCGGTTGCATTCACCAACTCAAATTTTAAAACCCGCATAAACACAAACAACATTAAAAAAATAAGACCACAAGCAAGCCTAATTCAAGTCCAAACCCTCGCTTCCTTCAAAACCATCCAGACCAGCTCGAAAAAAAATAAAAATAAAGACTGTCGATCGCGCAAACTCAGTTCAGATAACATAAAAACAAAAATGACAATTCAACAGCCAAACAACACAACTCTCCAACTTAAATCCCGACCTCGGCCATAAAGAACCCCGGGAAAAAAAAATATAAAACAAAATACTCACAAAACTTCCCGCTCAACCCAAAAATAAGCTCATACCGACCTGGAAAACGTCGAACATCCGCCAATTGTCGAGAAAAATGCGCATTCAAGCCGAGCTGCCGAAGAAAACACAGACTGCAGCGATTTTCGGCGTCAAGCTCGGAAACCGAAGAAATCTTTAGCGGCAACCGTCGCTTAAAGCTTCAAATTGAAGCTCTCGAACTGCTCCGTCGATCTGCGGCCACTGCAGACTCGGCCGAACGATCTTTAACCAAACGTTTTCACAAACGCATGGGCACAATGTATGCCTGAGGGTCTGGTTTTCGGGTTTTTGTGCTCGATAGCTTTCAATGTTACGGGACAAGTAACAAGGAAAGCCCGCCCTTTGGCCGCCGCTAGATTTTCCCGGCATACGACGTCGCCGGGAAAGACCGCGTCGGAGATCATTTCCCGGCAGGGGTTTGAAATTCTTAAAATTCCTAACTGAGTTATGCCTTCCTCGGGAACTGATCTGAGTCGTCCGCTGTCAAGGGAATCGACGGCTACGATTGGATGTTGTGGGGTTGACAAGAATGGGAGAGGGAATGTGCGTTTTTGGAGGGAGGTTAGGGTTACTTGCTCCCGTGATTTTTATTTTTTAACCAGGGAGATCAAAAGCTTTTACTAGGAGCGTGTTGCATGTAGGTTTAGTAACCGAGTAAAAGGACATTGGGATTAGGGTTAGGGTTAAATTTAATTTGTGTTATAATTAATTGAAGAAATGTAGGTTTATTGGTAAAGACGTTACTTGATTATCGATGAATGTGACCGGGTTCAAAAAATATATAAATAGTGTACTTTTTTTTATATATATGATAGTGAAGTTGTTATAATATAACGTAGGTTGGTAAGGTTTCATTCAATTTCATATAATCAATGTAATATAACTATATAGTTAGGATGATAAGATTCAATTCAATCTCGTATAATCTAATCTTAAAATGTTGAGTGAAAACTCTCGGAAGATAATGTCTAATGTCATAAAATGGTAGAAAGAAATAAAATGGATTTAAGAGTGTTTTTTTTAACTAAATACGTCAATTGTTTTTTTCAATTGCTTTGCTGTGGGATTTAAATATTTTTTCCCTATGTTACATTCCAACATAACCACATAGTGATATTACAATTACAACAATATTATGGTTGATAAGAATTGAATTTGGGTTGAATCCTTATCATAACCATATAGTGGATATTATAATAATATTGTGTTGGAACATTCTTAAAGTTAAAATGTTTGTTTGGTTAGTAGGTTATAGAAGAATTTTATCTTGGGATAATCTTATGAAAAGGGGGTTTATGGCCCTTTAAAATGTGTTCTTTGTAGAATGGAGAAAAAGAGTATAGACTATCATTTCTTAGGACACTATAATCAATGGCAATGAACTCTTAATATATTCGGTAAATGCATAATGATGAATGGAAATATTGAAGAATGGTTAAAGCAATGGGAGAGCACTTTTAAAAGTAACGTTTTACAAAACATTGACATATCAAAAGATACAATACTTTGGATTCTATGGCTAGAAAGGAATAGAAAAATATTTAAAAGAAAGGAAATCAATTTAGAGGTAATTAAAAGGAAGATTTGTTTAGCCATGGAAGAGTCTAAACCAACCCTACAACTCACCCAATCCCTAATCTAGAAGTAGAGAGCTTTCATAGATGGACTCGAGTCATAAAATAAAATTATGATGATAGGAGAAACAAAAAGAAGGTAGAGAATATAAAGTGGAAACCATCAATGTGGAGTTGGTCAAATTGAATTTTGATGGAGCATCTAAAGGAAATCCATGACTAGCAAGAGGAATAATTAGAAATAATAGGGGAGATATTTTGTCTCATTACGCTTTCAATAGTGGATTTAAGACAAATAATGAAGTTGAAGCTTGGGCGACTTTGGAAGGGTTAAAAATATGCAAACAAATTAAATGGAACAAAGTATGTATGGAAGGTGATTCACTCATAGTAATAAATGCAATTTTGAGGAAAGCAAAGGCTCCATGGAACATACAAGAGATAATTGTGGAAACTCAAGATCTTGCTATAGAGTTTGAAGAAATCAGGTTACACATACATTTTGGGAAGGAAACAAATGTGTAGATAGGCTACCCAATTGAGGGGTTTTAATTGAGGATCATGAAGTTAAATTATTTTTTCCATGGTTAGAGGAAGTAGTAAGTTTAGTTAAAGTTGACAAGAAAATGCTATTTGCCTAAATCAAATAATGATTAAGATTTATTTTAATGTTTTTCCATTGGTAATATCTACTTTATTTTATAACATTAATGTGCTTTCATATAAACTATGTATTACAATTTTTGTGGTTGCACTTGTGCTTTAGGAAGGAAACTAGCAATCCAGATTTGGTAAAGTGGGCTATGATAATGCGATGTTTTGAAAATATTACTCTATTAAGATGCAATGCATATATAGTAAAGGTGAAGTTTTGGTATTGTGAAGGCTGTTGTAGGAAAATGTCAATAAGGATGTTGAATTCTGAAATATTTGTATTCACATAGAAAATTGAAAAAATTCCAAAAAATGAAAATCAAGAATTCATACATTTTATGTAAAATGATGTAGGTTTCTAGCTATAGCAACTAAATTGAGATGAGAATTGAATCTATTTGTAAACTCCCATGCTCTAAAGAAGAGAGTTGTGATTTTTCAATAGTGGGGGACCCAAGTACAACCCCTTCTTCTCCAACAAAAAAAACAATAAGATTGTGCTCAATATGATTTGAAGCTCGATTAAATCTTTAAAAACTAAGGAACTTAAATGGTTGAGTTCATGATATATGATGAATGATAAAAATCACCTATAAGATTTGAACCTTGACTTAGAATATGAATCTCTTTACTGCTTACTAATTGATTAAACCTCATGGGAAAATGTTAAGGTTCATCCATGGGATTTGAACCTTGGTCTACGATACAAAATTTTTTACCCTTTGCTTAAGTAGGATTGTTGTTTTTTAATTTGCATTTTTTTTCTTTTTTTAACTTTTTTAACAATATTTTTATATTTGTATTTTTAAAAGTGATATATAATATTTTTTTTTAACGTGACAAGTTTATAATCTAATATTATCAAATTTTCAACAAAGTTTACATAGGCTATCAAATAGCATTAACGCAACCAGTTCAATTTGAGTGGGTCTAATGGTATGACTTTGAAACCTCAAATAGAAGGTTCGAGGTTTGAATCTAATAGGGGTAGATTTATACACCATAACTGACCAGAGTTTGGTTAGATAAACATATATTAGGTAAATAACATCTTTTATGAGGGTCATCTTATATAGCCTATGGTGTCATGGATATTAAAAATTGCTTTACCTTTAGCTTTACCTTTTCAACTTTTAAGGAGAAGACCTAGAATTAAATCTTGTCAAGCAATACATGTGCAATTGCCAAGTCATTGTAATACCATTATGTGGTCAATAATATAATATGGATGGGTTTCAATCCCATGTAACCAATTGAAAAGAAAATTATATAGGTTTTAAAAGTCCTCCATTTGGAGGAGTTGGGGCAAGTCAAGAAATAGGGGGTATTCTATCCATAACCATAGGAGGTAAAGGTTGGGAATAATCCATAGCGAGGGTTTGAAGATAATATAGAGAGTGAATTGGAACCCCTAGAGAGGAAGCAGGAATGCAAATGAGAGTGGGATCAAACAACCAGTAGACCGAAATAAAAAAAATTATTCATGGAACAAAGGCATTGGTATTAAAAGCGAATAATCTCCTTTGGGGGGAGAAGACATGTTGATTCTTTGGGACAAACCCAGGTAGAAACCTACCTAGAAAGAGCTCCAAAAGAAAGATTCATGAGTAGGATGGAGAAGCTAGCTAGGGTTTTTACACAATCGAGGAAGGATTTGTTGGAATATATTACATTATTTGGTATATGCTAATGTACCACCTTTGGTACATCTTTAGATTAGGAAAGAGTGTCCTAGATTAGAGGATGAGTATTTACTTTATGCAATGTAATAAATGCACAAGTATTATTAAAGTGTGCAAAGTATTTTGGTATTGTAAATGTGCATAATAGTCCATGTGCACATGAGTCCATAGAATAGGAAGCTAAAAGAGTGAAGGCCAAAGGGTGTACCATATGAAGAGTCACATTCCATTGTATATGTATCTATGTGTGTGTGCAAGATACATGGACTATAGTTGGAGAGTGTTTGTAAGTATGGGTACTTGATATTTATTCAATGTAGATACAATTTTTGTGAGTATTTGTTAATGGCAGTTATATGAGTTATTTTTGAAGTTGTTTATGAGTTTTACATATTTATAATATTACCATTATCATATGTTTCATGTTGCAACTTTATTTTAGATCTTAAAGTTATTTTATCTTTAGTATTTAGCTTCAAAAACTAATAGTGGTATCAGAGCCACAACAAGGTTTTGACTTGCATAGGTTTTAAAGTTACAAAGGAGACTTCCACTGGTTAAGGAGAAACCAGTAAAGTTAAATAAATTACCTCTGAAAAAGAAAACCAGGTAAGTTTGAAGATTTACCTATTCCAAGAGCAAATTCGAAATAGGAGGAAATTACAGGTCTTGAAGATAGACCTTAACATACCCAGGTGTTGTAGGTGAGTTGGAGAGGAGAGGACAATCCTCCAAGGGAGGTCCCAGGTTCGAATCTCCACCCTAGCAAAAAGTTGAATTGGGTACTCAAAATCCAATTGATAATATTTGTGCGGATAGGGCCGAGTGCAACTCTTGGGTGACTTTGACGGTGTAGAACCGCCTGTTCGTGGTCTCTCAGACTAAGGCAACCTCGCAAGGGGTTTTTCGCTTAAAAAAAAATAGAACTCAACATTGAGGAGATTAAGAGACTCAAGAAGGAGGTTCTATTGAAAAGTTTGATAGATTGAAGGAGATTTCATATTGCTATTTGGCTAGTCTTTGCACAAGGTTTAAGGAGAACTCGTGAAGACTATGACTCAACATAGATTTCTTTCCACTAGTTTTGATAATAACTAGTGAAGTTTATTCATTTTAGAATTTTGAAAATTTTAATGTATTTGGTTGCTACTGTCTAGATTTTTGTTGTAGAAAATTAGTTCTTGGAAGTTGAGAAGCTTCCTACAACAGATAGAGAATAATTTCACCTTTGGTTGCCTGAAATTCTATGTGCTTTCTTCGTGCAGGGATTAGTTTTGAGTTGCAGTAAAAGAGTAGACATTGCAGATGAAGGAGGTCCAAGAAAAAGGTCTCATTGAAGATTGAGGAGACCCATGTAGGAGGTTCCCATAGAAGATTGAAGACTATAAATTGAAGCTAGAAGAGACTCAGGAAAGAGGTCACATTGAAGAACTTCCAGATTTGGAAGATTGAATATTAGAGATTGAAGATTGAAGAAGGACTACGAAAATGTCCTATTGCAAAGTTGAGAAGCAACACAATTTAGAGATCTAATAAAGAGATCTCATTGCAAAATTCCCATCGTTGGAATATTGAAGAGACCAAGGAAAGGTCTCATTGAAGTTTTTAGAAGAAGAATTGAGAAGCTACAAAATTAGAAGACCTAAAGAAAAAATGTCTCAAGAGAATTTGCAGAAGAACAAGAAGGCTAGAGAAAAGCCTCATTGCAAGAAGTGGTCATTGGAGGAGTTTTGAAGATAGTTAGAGGAAAAAGATTGCAAGCAAGGAGAAGTTATGATAAGAAGGATTTGGGACAATTGTCGTCATCCGAAAAAAAACCTAAAAAGAAAGAAGTTTTGGCAAGAAGTTTGCCAAATTTTGAGAAGTTTTTTTAAAACCTCAATACATTCAGGTTCTTTAAGAAGAAGACAATGAAGGAGATCATATTTGAAGTCAAAATTCGACAAGAAGGTTAAAGGAGAAGGGAAGATTGAAGAGGCCATAGTTTTGAGAAATTTAGGACAACCACAAAGATTTTGAAGGTTGATTTGAATAGGATAAGGTTGTTGATTTTTGAGGAAGAATTTGAAGGGACATAGGACAAAAAATTGAAGGAGGTATAGATCTACGATTTGGAGAATATTTGGGAAGATTTTGTAGTGCCCTTTAACAACAAATTAAAGGAATATTTGATAGAAAATAAGGCAGCAATTTGGAGAATTTCAAGGTAGTTTTGGACAACGAAACATAGGAGTAATTGACTGCAAAAATTGTAGAATTTTGGACAACATTTGGGCAGCACTAATAGCTGCAATTTTTAGGATTCAAGAAAACTAATTAAGAGGAGGTTTGAATCCATAAAAATCCGATTTGTGGATAACACTAGATGGAGAAGAAAGAGTTGTGTTTTTGAAGAAATTCGAGGTCAATTTGAGAGAGTTTTTTAGCAACGAGAAAGTTGGTATTTGAGCAACAATTAGAGTTGCAAAATTGATAAGTTTAGGGCAACAAAGTGAAATGAGGTAAAGCTACAAAATTTACAAGACTGGGATAGCAAAAGGGTGAACCAAATAATCAAAGAAATTAGCTACAAAAGAAGACCAAAAAGGTATGCGATATTGGTGCAATATAAGTCTATTATTTGAGTATTAAAACCATACTATATTAAGTATTTGAGAGAACCATATTAGCTTTATTAAAATATGAAGAAGGAAGTTGAAAAAGAGTCAAGATAAAAACAACAAAGGTATGAGTTAAAGATTACTTGAAAAGGAGAAATAAGAAGGAAATAACATTAGTATTGAATGTTTTTTTTTAGCTCATAAAAGTGCAAATTTATTAGAGTAAAAAGAAATAGAGCAAAAGTAAATTTCTAAGCAAATTGAAGACCAAGTAAGGGTTCAAAAGTAGAGCAGATTTTTAAGTGTCTAAAGACACTAAGAAGCCATAGTCCAAAGGAGAAGTGAAAGCATTAGTTTGGAGTAGTGAAGCGCCACCATATATCAAGGAAGATCCACCACTATTTAAGGGAGAGCCACTACCATTAAAGGAAAAGCTACCACAGTCCAAGGAAGCACAACTATTGCTCAAGGAAGAGCCACCACCATTTAAGGAAGAGACACCACTAGAAACGCTATCAAATTTGAAGATCCAATGTCATAACTTTACCCAAGGACTCCAAACGAATGTAATTAAGATGTTTTTGCAAAAGAAATTGAAAGAGTATACGTAGAGAAGATAGAAGGTTGAAAATTAGGGTAAACTCCAAGTGTTAAGGATTGGAGGAAATATTACATGCAATGGACATGTGTTAAGAAGACAAAGCATGTGAAAGGACAAGCTAGAAAAAAATTGGGATGCCAAAATTGTGCCAAAGCTGAAAGGAGACGTTAAGTCTTCATTGGAAGTGAGACACATGTAAATAGTAGCACTCACAATGTCATAATATTATCAAACAAGGCAAAGTTATGTTATAAAAGCTTGAGGAGAGTAAGGAAAGCTGATTTGGAGCGTTGGAAGAGTTTGAGTGCCATGTGGTACATGTAAACTAGAAGGTCAATAGGTTAGAAGCATTTGAAGCACCTATAGCAAGGAAGATAATGTATTTCAAGGAACCTAAGATAGAAAAGTGTAAGAGCCTTTATAGAGAAGCACTATAAATATAAGCATGTGCAAGAAGGTTCATTAAATTAAACACTGAGTGCAAGTAAGAAGGAGATTCACCACTTGGAATTGCAAGGGAAACATTCAGTTACATGCAGCAAGGGATTCAAAGGGTTAAAGACTATAAATACATTGCAAAAACAAGGATAAGGTGTGAATTAGAGCACCTTTGTAAAGGTTGAAGTCAATTGACCATTCAAAGAGGAGAAAGTATAATCTTTATAAGACAAGCCAAAGTATAGTTGTAGTATGCAAAAATCGTACACCTATACAATTATATGAAATCAAATTGAAAGCATAATCATGTAACCATCAAGATCAAAATAAGAAATAAAGAAATGGTGCCCTTCTCATTAATATTGAAATTATCCTTCACAAGGTGGTTACAATGATATCCCTCTTAGGGATTTAATACCAATTTGATACAATTTACAATAAAGAACCAATGGTAGGTGTATCTTGCAGAATCTTTGCATCCTCAAAACTAACTTGGGAAGGAGTTTCTTGTGACCTCCACAATATGAGATAAAGATTGATGAATCTTTATGTTGATAGTTCTTACCAAGATATGAAATCTACACACAAGAATACTCACAATATGTTAATAGCAATTGAAGAACATCTCATGATGAGGTCCATATCCATGGTAATAAAACTGAAAATAAATACTGAAAATGATAAACAAATGCATGAAATTTGAACTAAACTATGTTAGAAAACAAATGTAAAGCTGTTAAATTTATTGTATCTAAGAAAAACAGTAAAGATAGATGTCATCGAGAGGTTGTTCTAGGGTAGAGCGGTCTGGCCTACTGACCGTCCTAGGGTAGGGTGACGGTGCCTGCGGGTCACTTCGGGGCAAAGCGACCGTTGAACAGTGGACTAGTTCTTCATGATCAATGTCAAAAATGTCAATATTGATCTGCCAAATTGATTGTTTAAGGATCACGTACTTGAAGCACAATTATAATGCATAATTTAGCATGAAATAAGGTCGTTGATGATGAAAGATTGTTGAATTTGGTCTTCAAACTCTAAGAGATTTCATTATTTCAATTGAGAGCTCCATGATTGAAATCGAACAACACTTCGTTATGAAGAATAAGAAAGATCTCTTAGGAACAATTTGGCAGCACTTCGTTATGAAGAATAAGCAAGATCTCTTAGGAACAAAAAATAGTAGCACTTCGTTATGTATATTCGAGATTATTTTCATATAGGAATATTGGCTTGTAGTAAGCCTTGAGGATGCCCAAGGTGGGTCATATGGCCTAAAAAGGTGTCCATATAGGTAGCCTCCTCAAAATGACGTGTTTTAGGTGTCTACGGATGCCCATTTTTGGGATGCGTTGTGTGAAATCACAACGCTAAGCAAAAATAGATAACCTAAAGTTAAAATAAAGGTTGATTGATGTTCAGTGATTTGATCAACTTTAGATGTCATAATCACAAAAAGAGCATACATATTTGAATCATTGCCTCCAACACTTTGGTGGACTTAAATTTGTGTAAAACTTTGGCACTCTGAAGGCATTCGGGTAGTTTTGCTTTACTACATGATTGTAGTTCAGACTGACAAAGGTTTGGTTTGACATTTTTTCTTTTTGCCCCAACAAAGAGGGAAGTGTATGATAGTTGTTGGCAATGATTCTTGGACAAACACAATTTGCATGATTGAGTGTTTGTTTATTTATTTTCATTATGAATTCAGTAGTTATGACTACATCCTCAAGTGATGAGTCGATGAGGAAATGGATAGTGATGAAAGTGATGAGTCGCTTGACCAATATGATTTGCTTGAGTGTTGCAAGAATATAACAAATGTAGAAGAGGAAACTCTTGTTACAATTGTGATTTTGACCATTATTGGTAATTGTACATCTCTATCTCGTGGAGCAATCCAACCACATGGCTCTCTTAAGGAATTAATATGATAACAATTCAATTTAATTTTGAGGTGAATCACTGTGTTCGATGATCAGCTAAAACTAAATGGAAGAATGAAATGTACGCCTCATTCCCTTGGAGTAGTCTAGCCGTAAGGCCTTCTTAGGGATGGAAGTGAAAGAATTTCAATTCGTAGATGAATTATTTTGGGGTTCAAGTAGCCTTATGGTAATTTACTCATCCTATCGGATTGCATGTATAGCAAGTCGCTGCAACCGCTAAGTGTATAGGGTAAATTACTAGGTATGAGACTCACTTGAGACTTTTTTTTTAATCTTTTTTGTTTTTTTGAGGTTTTTGATTAATATGAACCATTAAATATTGTTAAATAGCCCAATTGATGTACATGATGCTGACAAAATGTTTGTATTTATTGTCAATATGTTTGATGATCTATAAAAACTAAATGGAAGAATGAAATGTACGCCTCGTTCCCTTAGAGAAGTATGGTCGTAAGGCCTTCTTAGGGATGGAAGTGAAAGCATTTTGAATCATAGATGAATTATTTTGGGGTTCAAGTGACCTTATGGTAATTTACTCATCTTACCGGATTGCATGGATAGCAAGTTGCTGCAACCGCCAAGTGTATAGGGTAAATTACTAGGTACGAGGCTCACTTGAGACTTTGTTTTATTGATTTTTTGTTATTTTTGAGGTTTTTGATTAATATGGACCATTAGATGTTTTTAAATAGCCCAATTGATGTCCATGATGCTGACAAAATGTTTGCAGTTATTGTCATTTTGAGGTCGTCCTAGGGTATAATGGCATGTTTGGCTAGATGGGGGTTGTCCTAGGGTGGGGCGATCACATTTGAAAACCAACGATCAAATTTTTGGCTGTTGGGGCGGCTATCCCAAGGTGAGGCGGTCGTGCTACCAATTTTTTTATATTTATTTTTATTTTTTTAGGGTTTTGTTGATTTGTGTGATTATTGGATGCCAATTTTTGATGGCCTGTTATAGGAACCCACCTTGCTTGGGGAGTTGCGAGGTCAGCTCATCGATGAGGATTAGGTATGGTTTGAGGTGATTAGCCTCAAACAGATGGTACACATTCCCATAGTTATGTCAAATTAGGCGTATCTTACGGTCCTAGCTGATCGTTGGGATAATAGGGCCAACACTTTCCTCTTTTCGATCAATGATATGATGGTCACTTTGGAGGACATCTATTAGATCTTTCGTACTCTAATAAAGGTATGCCCCATTACCTCCAATCCTCTTCTGCAACGGGTGAGAGTGCTTCAAAGGATATTTGGAGGGCAAGAAAAAGTTGCACTAGCATGGATGGACCATGGCAGTTTTCTCATCAAAGCTTAATATGATGCCCATGTGTTCACTTGGCATCATATAGTAGTGATGTACATTATCTTGAACATCCTACTACCAAATTCTTCAAGAGCAAGGTTTGCCTAGAACCTCCATGACATGGTGCAGGATTTGGTCGAGTGCAACACATTACATTTGATCATCATGGCATGGGGGAGCACCCTATTGGCTCATCTACATGATGAGCTATATGAGATTCAACATTGGAGCTGCACTAGATTGGGCTACAGTTTGCTCCTTTAGATTTGGGGATAGGAGCACATCCAAGTGGATCTACCAACGGGACTACCGATACCACGATTTGATTTGGGTGACACTGATATTGGATACGTAGCTCACTGGCAACGAGATCAAGAGATAGGTCAGAGCCATCCTAAGGCACGTAGACTGGCTCATTATGTAGGATCATTGGATATATTTTAGTCAGAGTAGGTAGTTTGGAGGTCCTATTTGGATTGTCCTCCTTGGCTATAAGTTGTGGTATACTTAGAGCGCATGAGGTGCGAATGGTGGTTGATTGGGCCCCATGACATCAAGAGGGATTACTTCTATTACTCTCACATCAAACAACAGTTTGAGATATATCACGATGTCCCAGAGGAGCCCATCATCTATCACCATCATGAAGATGAGACACATCTGGTATGGCCTCAAGTAGAGGCACCTGCAAATGAGGAGGATTCGACGATGGCTAATACCAGACTAGTAGATCCAGGGACTAGTGTAGAGTACGACACCTGGTGGATCATCTGACTATGGTAGGGAGGTGGTCCTATGGGTATGCCTGCTGAGGTGATAGCGAAAGAGGGCATGGATGAGGTTGGGTGACGAGTGCATCATAGGACAAAGGGAGAATCGGGCCAAGCTACAAAGGAGGTAGGGGAGCTATAGGATGAGGGCGAGGACGATGAGGATGACCCGATCGATGAGATGGCTCAGTTGAGGGTGCAGGTACAGACCCTACATGGGTAGCTAGTAGAGCAAGAGACTACCATTGCCATAGTACATAGTTAGCTCAATAGTGGGCAACAACAATGGAGGGGCTTTTCTAAGGAGAGAGATCTCCTTAAGGCCCAAGTGGCCACAACCCAGATAGAGATTGACATGTTGACTATAGATAGGGACACTCTATAAACACAAATGACAACCAGGATAGTAGAGAGGGATGCCAGGACAATAGAGCGAGATGCTCTACAGGCTTAGTTGGCTGCTGTAATGGCAAGTTAGGTTACACTCTCTACTTCGATGATTCAAGGGTAGGCAACATTTGGTGGAGATGTTGAGATTAGCAAATTACGAGGCTTGATAGAGGAGTACCTAGCCCAACATCAATTCGACATGACTTATATAGTTTATTTAGAGAGTCGGGTCAACTTACATGGCAACAGTTTACCTGAGAGGTATATAGCAGGGGGATCTCAGTGGAGTCAGCGTAGTGAGTCCAGGCAATCCTCAATGTGGCCCAATCACAAATCGACATCCAGACTAGTGCGATCAAGGACTAGTGGCTCAGGATAGCATCATTGAGATATGATTGAGGACAGGGATGACTCTGGGGTGCAAGCCCCACTTGATGTATCTTTGTATTGATTATTTTTGGGTGTAAGGTTTGAGGCCCTACAGTATTGTAGCCTATGAGCATTTTGTATCATTATGTACTTTGACATTTCCATATATATATATATATATATATATATATGTGATAATATCATTTATGGCTCATTATGCGTTTATGTTGTGCTTTGATTTTATGTTATGTTATGGATGTAGTGATGGATGTGATGATTATATGATGTATTGATTTATACATGCGATGTACTAATAACGTGCAATGATTAGGTGATGGATGTATGACTATATTTTGTAGTCTAAATGTATGTATGTGTATATGGGTGCAATGTTTAGTTTAAATAAAAATTATAAATTTATTTAATTAGTTTTGCATATGACAGATGTAACATGTATGTAATGCATTAAGTTTATGTGGACGTTCTAATGCAAATTGTACATGTATACTTTACTTATTTAAAACATAATAAATGAATCTAATTTGTGTTTAAAAAACTAATGGTAGAAACCATAAAATGTATAAAAATCATGAGTAAAAATGTTAACCTTATTACAAGAGTTATACATTCGTATATGCATATGTAAGATGAAATATGCGAGATGTATGGGTTTTTCCCATAAGCTTTTGAAAACTAAAAGGTGTGCATGAAATAATCAGTGGTCGTCTAAATATCATTGCTGATATTCATCCGATATCTATACTATCTTATGAGGACCCCTTAGTAAGCAAAAGATCATAAGGAAAACTGTGAACGTTGACCAGATGATTTGGTGCTATGAGGGGATTTTGAGATTTTTTCGTGAGATTCAAACACTCTAGTTGATTGATCAAAAGTTGTATACTGACTACACAAGACTCCTAAAAGATACAAGTCTACTAATAAGACCTAGATATTCAATATCCCTGTGTGTGCAAAGTGAATGTATTAAATGAGACATAAGACTACCTCATTGCCAGACGGATTTCATGCAACCTATTGTTGTAATGAGGATCACCGTATGGTCATCGTATCCTAAGTTTGAACATATTAGACTAGACTACTAGACAATACAAGCCATCAAAAGCTAGCTCAACCATAAATTAATATTGGTTTGTACAAAAGAAGTTCCCTAATGTGACAGACTTATTACCATGCGTAAGGCTACTCCATTGCCAGGCGGGTTTCATTCAACCTATTGTTGTAATGGAGACTACCCATGGCTTTTGAAAACTGAGGATTCTAGGGATTTAAGCTCGTTACCCTTTTTTTTTCTTTTGATTTCTTGGGATACTTGCTCATGCTTAGTGGTGAAAACCACTATTTTTTTTAAAGCAAGGGATTTGTTTAGTGATGAAAGTCACTATTTCTTTTTTTTCTTATTTTGGGAATTTACTCATTTTGTGGAAGAGCAAAGGTATTGTTTGGGTAGGGTGGAGCTTATACTTTTGCCAATTCTCAACATCCTAGACCATGCGCATAAGAGGATGAGAAAGGAAAACCTTTCGCTTTTGGTGATAAGGACCACTTTGTAGTGTCATCTTTCCTTGTTTAGACTTGAATTGTTAATGTGTAAAATTGTGTTGGGATTTTAACATATGTAAGGTACTATCAAAGTGAGACCTTACCTTCTAAAAGCCAAGATAGATTCCTACAAAATATGAAAAGATAACTAGGGATGACTGAATGACCGAAAACCCTAGTATACATCTTATAGCAACTCATTTAATTATGTTGAAAAACACAATTACTCATAAGGGAAATGTGAATGATAATGATATTTGGGATGTAATGGTTTCCCTGCAAGCTTTTGCCAACTAAAACGTGTGCATAAAATTGTAAGTGGTCGTCTAAATATCGTTGTTGATATTCATCTGGTATCTATCCTACCTTATGAGGACCTCTTAATAAACAAAAGCCCATGAAGAAAATTGTGAGTGTTGATGATTGATAAGTTTGATTTGAGATTTATGACTCACATACAAACATGGTGTCATTCATAAGAACATAAACACGACTTGTCCTAGTGTAAGTGCAATGGATGGGTATGCCTAATGCATCTAATCAATAATTGTAACAAAATGCATGATGATGTAATGCAAATGTTTTTGTATTTTTTTATGTTTTCTTATTTGTTTGAAATTTTTGATAATATTTTTTTTTATTGTTTTATGATTTGTTTGAAATTTTTAAATTACGTATAAAATGGCCATAGATGAAGAATTTTGAGAGGTTCGAGTTCTTCAACACCTTCTAGCAAAGTTAGGTGATAAGTTCCTCGTCCAATTTTCTCTATTACGATAAAGGGACCTAACCAATTGGCTGCAAATTTATCTCGTAGATGAGGTGACATGTTTGAGTTCTGTTGGTTCTGTTTGAGCACAAGATCCCTAACTTTAAAGTCTCTTAAATGTACTTTATTATCATAAGCTCATTTAATATGATCTTGATAAATGCACAGATGCTCAAGAGCATTAACTCAATGTTCATCAAGAAGGATCAATTTATCAAGGTGAGATTGTCATGAGGTGTCATCATTAATGAACTATTTCAATGACACGTGCAACGGTGGAATTTCTAATTTTAAGGGCATAATGGCCTTAGTGCCATACACTAGCAAAAACAAGGTTACCCTAGTGGGTGTCCGAATACTAGTTCGATAAGCCCATAAAACTAGAGGTAGTTGAAGGTACCAATCCTTGTGGTTTTCTTTGACGGTTTTCTTCAATATGGTAACTATAGTTTTATTAGAAGCCTTTGCCTACCCATTTGCTTGTGAATAATAGTGGGTGGAAAAGTTGTGTTGAATGTTATATTTGGACATTAAGGCCCGAACATCTTTGTTCTTGAACGATGTTCCATTATCCAATATTATTTTGGATGGAATACCTAAACGACATATAATGTTGTGGAATATGAACTTCGTAATATGAGTTTCAGTGGTAGTGGTTAAAGGGATTGCTTCAACCCATTTGCTAAAATACTCAGTGGTCATTAGAATGAACGTGTGATGACCTGAAGATGAAGGAGAGATCTTTCTAATTAGATCAAATACCCACTTAGATAAAGACCACACCGATTAAATCAGTTGTAAGTCTTGATATGACATGTGCGAGAAATTAGAATGATGTTGATACTTTATGCACTTCCTGATATATGCACAATAGTCCTCCATTGTGGGTCAATAATAACCCATTCAAAGGATGTGCTTAACTATAGCCATGTTATTGAAATGGCCACCACAAGTACCATCATGAGCTTACAAAATTGCCCAAGTGAATTCTTGAGGCTCAAGATAACGAAGGAGTCCATCATAGCTTCGATGATAGAAAATATCTCCTAATAAGATATACCTAGTCAGTTTTGTTTAAATGCTCATTTTGTAGCATGCGCCAATCTCAAAGGGATACTACCAAGTTTTAAATAATCTTTTAATTGGATGAGTCAATCTTGATAAGCTTGTGCTTTAATTGACAAAATAGTTTGTTCCCGTTGTGATACATCATGCACAAATGCGAATTGGGAAGCAACCTTGTGGTGAATAGTCATGCCATTATTTGAAGGACCCTATGAGATCAAGGACCCCCGGGATGATTATTTCAAAAATTCTTGTCTTGGAAAAACGATCTTGATTCGGTTCAATCTGAATCATGTGAACTGATTCAATTTTATTTGAAGCCTCACGTAACATCATTGACTACAAAAGTATTTTAACATGGATGGTTGTAATATTGTCGAAAGGGTTTCGAGGGATTAAGGATCCCAAAGAAGCCATTGTTTCCACAAAGTGATTGGACGTATGAGGGACTGCCTCAATGTCATACCATTTCAACTTGGCTAATAATTTATCCACAAGCTCTTTGTAAGCTTTCAAGATAGGATATCTACATTGATAAATGTCTTTGACCTGGTTTAAAATTAGCAAGGAGTCACCAAAGATATTAGGCTTTTTAATATTCATGCTGATAGTTATTTGGAGATCCAAGATGAGAGCCTCGTATTCAACATTATTGTTGGTGCAAGGGAAGTCAAATTTGAAAGACAAGGGCATAGGATCTCCTTACAGTGTGAAAAACATGATCCCTACAACACCCCCTTGCTCGTATTTTGAACCATCGAAGAATAATATCATGTCTGATTTATTTTTCGATTCTTTGGATTTGGGTGATTCTAACAGTGCAAACACTGCATCATCGGGTAGCTCAATCACAAGAGGCTTGTTGTCCTAAAGTGGAGCCTCTACTAACTGATTAGCTATGACTTGACCTTTGATTGATTTTTGACTGATGAATTCAATATCGAATTTTGTCAATAGCATGATCCACTTTGTGGTTCACGTATTATGATGTGTGACTCATCATATACTATAAAGGATTTTCTTTTGAGATGACATACGTTGTATGATGTAACATGTAGTGGCAAATATTTTTGGTGGTAAACATCACTGCTAAGCATAACTTCTCAACATATGTGTATTTAAGCTCATAACTGATCAAGGTGCAACTATTATAGTAGATAGCCCATTCTTTATTTTATTTGTTCTTCTAGGCCAACATGGTCCCTAGAGAAAAATCTATCGTTGAAATATACAACAAGAAAGACACACTTGGACAAGGTGGAGCTAACTGGTGGCGATGCTAGGTACTATTTTATCTTGTCAAAGGCCTTCTAACACTCCTCATACCAATTGAATGGGACCCCCTTATGTAGCAGTCAATTCATGGGTTGATATTTATTTGATAATAGACTATAAAGCATTTAATAGATGCTACCTTGCCTTGCAAGCTGCAAAGCTCTTTAAGGTTAGTGGGGAGAAGTATTTCTAAAATTACTTTGGCCTTTGCAGGATCTACTTCGATCCTTCACTTTTAGACTATGAATCCCAAAAGTTATCCTAATGTAACACCAAAAACACAATTTTTAGAATTTAGCCTGACATTATACTCTATTAAGTGATTGAATACTTTTTATAACACGTTTTCATGCTCTTCATGCAAGAGAGACTTGGCAAGTAAATCGTCTATATAATCTTCTAAGATTTGATGCATATCTAACATGCAGACGGAATACCCTAAACCAAATTTATCTATGGGTAATTGATATTGCAATAAATAGGGTGTTATGAGACCTTGCTCATAAAGACCTAAGCCATTTTCATGCCAATGGCATCGATAAAAATATCTCAGAGCAAAGTTTGGATTCAACATGTAATATATGTTTCCTACGAATGGTTCATTATTGTGGTTGATCACATGAGATTGATTTTTGGATTGGTTGAAACCCCCATATATGAAGTTTATTTGACAAGGTGGTATACCTAGGGGTATGATAGTTCCAATTGATAAGGGGAGAACACGAGGTCTTCGTATGTCCTACGCGAACTTGATAATTGGTTTAAATGTAACATTTTGTACCAAATATTCTGCAAGCCATGGGTTGTCTAAGTGAATTGTCACCTGCGGTGTAGATGATGTCGTCGATGATGTGGGGGATGTGGGGTGAGGTAAGCCATCCGTTATGGCAGGCAATTCTTCCTCTTCCATAGGAAACAAATTTTCTACCATGGAAACATTGGGGATGACTATTGGAATGTCCTCCATAGGTGCCTTCAATTTTTGTTCGATCGGAGGACCCGATGATGAAGAAGGAATATCTGGAGATGCCAACAATTTAGGTGGATGTGGTGGTAATGAAGTGGATGGATCAACTGGAACTAATTTTTGTGGTTGCTCTAGATGCTTTCAAGGGAAACTTGGTCGGATATCCAGATGCGTGAAGGGTAGAACAAACTCCCTCGAATTACTGACATGATTTACGTACTTAAATGGCTCATCATTTGAAAGAACCACATGTACTTGTCCTTCATGTACATATTTGATACATTGATGTAATATTGAAGGAACACATTTCATGTCCCAGATCCAAGGGTGATTGAGCAATATATTGTATTGCATTACTCCTAGCACATGGTACAATACTAAAATTATCTTTAGTCCCACTTGGATAGGTAGGACTATTGTGCCTACTATTGAGCATAAAGAATCATTGAAAGCTCATAGTATGAAGGTAGACGTTATGATGTGCGACATTGGAAGGCTCAAACTCTCTAGAGCAATCATTATTATATTGATTAATGAACCTGTATCAATCAGTACTCGCTTGTATGATGCAAGCTATAATATGTAATGGGGGATCCGCTACGTTCACAGGTACCTATTTTATTTCGAAATCATAAAATGTTACCATAAGATCTTTACATTTTTGCACATGCCCTATAAAATTTGTGAATGTAAGGGTCTTGGTGCTGAAGCTCGATGGATTTTAAGATTTCCATAAACACTTCCGTATGTCTAGGTGATTATTGGATAAGCTTGTATATGGAAAGCTTTATTGATATCATTTGTATGCTTTGTGTAATCCTATTCCTCATGGTTATCACTAGTTGAGATGGTGGACCTGGAAGAGGGTTTTGAGCCGACAAGGGCTGGGGCATAGAAGGAATTCAGATAGACACTACAGGTGGCACAACTTGATCATACCTTCTATTTCTTACTAAAATATTGATCATGCCTACAAATTCATGAGTGGGTGGATCCATATGTATCTCATTGACATGCCTAGTCTGATCATCCTTGACCTCGTGAGTGGGCAAGAGATCTTTTAAAATACCCATTTATTGATTATCAAGGGCAATAGGGTTATCGATTTGCAATTGGTTATTGTCTATAATATCCTGTATCAGGTTCTTAAATCCATAACACGCTTGGGTATCGTGACCTTTCTATTAGTAATAAACACAATACAAGTCCTCTTTATACCCCTTAGGTTTTGGGCATACAGGATCTATCAGGTGAATCTCAGGTAAAGCAATAGCCTTGGCCTCGCATAAACGATTGAATATGGATGCTAAAGACTCAGGTAGTGGCATATAATTGCGAGGAGGGCGGTGTGGCCGATCTTACGCTTGGTTTAGTTAGCGCTGATTATTATATTGTGTTGGAGGGGGTTGAGCCTTATAGTTAGGCTACTGGGGTGATTTCTACATTTTAGGAATATTCAAAACAATATGATTTTTTGGAGATGATTTTGGTTGAGTGTAGTTGTTTTGAGGGTTTTTGTTCCATTCCTTTTTTTCAAAGTTTTATATCACCATCCTAGGATAAATTTGGCTTGTGCCAAAGCCTCCTTAAATGTTTGGTATTTTTGCAACTGAAGAAGAAGCGATATGTGTTTCGAGCAACTATTTGTAAAAATGCAAGTTCTAAAATAGGTATAGTGAAAGGCAATTTAACCATTATCTTTCTCCATCTGTTTCTATAATCCATAACTAGCTCATCGTCAAATTGACGAAGGTTTGATAAGTGAGTTAAGTTGACCTTTTTGACATCGAATGAGAAGCGTTTTAGAAAGGCATTAGCTAGTTGCTCGAAGCTAGAGATGCTATGTATTGGTAGTTGATTACACCACTCTAAGGCTAGGCCAGAGAGTGTTATCAAGAAGGTTCTCAACAACAAGGCATCATCATTTTGTAACTGAAATCACAAGTTTATGAAACTTGTTACATGTTCCTATGCATTGTTTTCTCCTTTAAATTTATCCAGTTTTGGTATTTCAAAATATTATGGATAAGGAGGACAAGGAACTGATGGGTGAAGGGATTTATTGCATAGTTTATGCAATATCGGCTTTTGGTAGCCCATCCCTTGCTTTTCCAACAATTTTCTTTGTTCTGTAAGGACCTTATACGCATGAGATGATATAATCTTACTCTTGAATAAGTCTCCTAGGAGGTGGAGGTGGAAAATTTTTGTTAGACCGAGGTGGTAGAATGTAATCATCAGCCAAATCTTCATCGAGTGACTCAGGATATGTTTGATCCTGTTACTCAAGTTCTATCTCATTATATGTTTCATATTTTGGCTGATTTAGAACTTGATGTTGTTGCAACCGAGAATGATGAATAGATGCAAGAGAAGGATAAGTTTTTGTCTTTCTAGGAGGTAACTCATGTTGTTGTGCAGTGCATCTTAGGTTAACTTATTGTATGTATGTGCTAGGCATAGGGATTTCATCATAATCTACCCTATGCAATTTCTCCTCATGCAATATTTGTTTAAGAATCCTTTCTTCATGCAATCTATGTTCATACAACCTTTGACAATGCAATCTTTGTTGTTCTACATGTTCTTGGTCTAGGCACTCTCTATCTTTTCACAAATCATCCAATTGTATTTGGAGTAGTTGTTCTCATTGGCTAGTATTAGGCCTAGGTAACCGATCTATCTGATCATTTGTATGGGGTCTATGGGTTATTGTATTGACACGAGGGTATTTGGTTATTTTTGTACTTATAGTAGGAATAGCTACCCTTTTTCCTTGATCGAGGGAAGTCGTGTTGACTCGATGTTTGATCCTAAGAGTGTCAACATCGTGCAAGGATGGTGCAGGAGTATGATGTGTCCGTGTGGAGCACTCTCTATGCATGAGGATAGGGCGTACTAGGTCTTCATATTCCTCATCCTCATAATGGATATGAATGGAAGAGGCCACTCTATGAGTAGCATGAGGATCGTATTTATCTAGGTGGTTAAGCTTCCTACTCATCTAGGGATGATCGAGTAGAGTAGCCCACTCATCTAAGAAAAGCAAAGGCATATATTTTGATCAATGCTCAGATGGATTTATGGATCGATTGGGGACACAGATTTATGCCACCCCCTTGCTTGGCCCCTCAATGGGTAGGACCTATCTAGAAACAACATGAGATGGGTGTGGTTCGAGAAGATCATCTTCTCAATTGCATAGAGGTCCCATGGGTGTCCTCCTAGTAGGGGTATCTCGATGCTTGAATCTCCCATGATTGGAATTATCATTGCGATAGCTATTAGGCTGTCGTTCAAGAATGAGTAAGTTCGTTGGACTATAGCAAAGATGTTCTAGGCCCACTTATACATTTTTTTTAGCATCATTTTATGGCTGAGCATGGCTACATATAGCGACCATTATGTGTTGATTAGGCATATAATAAAGAAAACAAACAAAGTATACAAAATTATTATCTTATTTAAATATTTCTTTATGAATCTTAAACTGTCTAGTGTGTTTTGATTTGTTGTTGCTTTTGGTTTCTTATTCGAGTTTTTGCTTTTGTTGATAAAATTTCTCGGTTTAAGGGTTTTCACTTGTATACTCTCACACACAGACTTGGTGGTGAAATCCAAGCCGTGAAACCCACTAGAGTTTGGTGATGAAGTCCAAACTCGGTGACGGATTCCAGGTCCTACCAGTCCTCACTATGATGACCTTGGCCAAAATAAGGTACGAAATAACCACAAACAAGACAACGAGGTGGTGATGAAAGCCATCATCGTTGGTCTTGATCAACGGTTGGGTGTGAATTCCAACTCATTGATGTTTAATATGATGCATGGTGTGTGTGGATTCGTTTTAATTCTATGCAAAAAATGTAAACATAAAGCAATCAATGTCTTTTTGCTAATATAGAAAATAACGTTTAATTTTTCAAATTCCTAAGTAAAGATGTTTCAGTTTCAAAATTCTAACATTGCAAATCCTAATATGATGTCAACATTTGCACAACCAACAAGCACACAATCCACACAGTAAGCAAACAGAGTCCATCTCTATGTAAAACGGTCTATAGTAGAGGTCGTATGACACCAAATCTAGGAGCGGCTAGCAACGAAAGTCACTTGACCCAGGGGCGGTCACAAGCAGAATGTTTAAATTTTTATTTTCTATATTTTTGAATTAAGCATGAAATTTTAACTTTTTCTATGAAAAGCAAGAAAATCAGGTATAGAAAAACTCACAGGCAAAGCCTACATCTGATGAAGGTGCTACTTCTCTAATTTTTGAACTCTGATCTAAGGCCATCATGGGGTAGAGTGGCAGGGTTTGCTAGCCATCATAAGGTATTATGGCGACAACTGTTGATTGTTCCATCCCAAAGTGATGGTACCTAGAATTCAAAAAAATCAAGAAAATAGGTAATTAGCAACAAATATTATGAAATGTGGAAAGAGTCCCATACCATGATTGCCACTATGCAAAAATTATACACCTATATAATTATATAAAATCAAATTGAAAGCATAATCATGTAACCATCAAGATCAAAATAAGAAATAAAGAAATGGTGCCCTTATCATTAATATTGAAATTATCCTTCACAAGGAGGTTATAATGATATCCCTCTTAGGGATTTAATACCAATTTGATACAATTTACAATAAAGAACCAATGGTAGGTGTATCTCGCAAAATATTTGCACCCTCAAAACTGACTTAGGGAGGAGTTTCTTGTGACCTTCGCAATGTGAGATAAATATTGATGAATATTTATGTTGATAGCTCCTACCAAGATCTGAAATCTACACACAAGAACACTCACAAGATATTAATAGTAAATGAGGAACCTCTCATGATGAGGTCCATATCCATGATAAGAAACTAAAAATAAATGTTGAAAACGATAAACAAATGCATGAAAACTGAACTAAACTATGTTAGAAAATAAATGGAAAGTTGCTAAATCTATTGTAACTAAGAAAAATAGTAAAAATAGATGTCACTAAGAGGTCATTCTAGGGCAAAGTGGTTTGGCTTGCTGATCGTCCTAAGGTAGGGTGGCGACGCTTGTGGGCTGCTTCGGGGTAAAGCAGTTGTTGAACAAGGGACTAGTTCTTTGCGATCGATGTGAGAAATATTGGGATTGATCTACCAAATTGATTGTTCAAGGGTCACGCACTTGAAGCACGATTAAATTGTGGAAGTTGGTACGAAATAAGGTTGTTGATGATGAAAGAGTGTTGAATTTGGTCTTCAAACTCCAAGAGACTCCATTGTTGCAATTGAGAGCTCCATGACTAAAATCCAACAGTACTTCATTATGAAGAATAAGCAAGATCTCTTAGGAATAATTTGGCAGCACTCCGTTATGTATAATTCAGGATTATTTTCATGAAGGCAAGGCATCCTCTTTTATATTTCTAAAATAGGAATCTTGGCTTGTAGGAGAAGCCAAGAACCAAGAAACAATTAGGATCTAGGAAGACCAAACGTCAATTCTAAAACCTTCTCACACTTGATAATTAATGCTTAGTTGTCCTGTAACTAATTTTTGTTCGACTCAAGATGCTGATTTTACTACAAGTGTGACCATCCTAGGGTAGGGCATCCATGACTACTGGCCGTCAAGGGGTACAACGACCTCTAGAGGTCGTTCCTAGGTATGATGGTCTAGGCTGTAAAAGGTAAGTTGCCCCTATTTGAGTGGTAAAAACCACTGTTAAGCCTTGAGGATGCCCAAGGTGGGTCATATGATATAAAAAGGTGTCCATATAGGTAGCCTCCTCAAAATGATGTGTTTTAGGTGTCTACAATAGCAAAGTTTCCATACGTACAACATAGAAGGAAGAGTGTCTATTAGAAGATGATCAAACACTATTGACCAAGAGAATTACCACATTCAAGGCTGAAGGTAATTCATTTTAATTAAATTTATTTATATGCTCAAGATAGGAGGTATAAGGTTGCTTACAAATAGTATTTTCCAAGGTTAAAAGTGATTTATTTTGGAGGGATAATAATTAAATTTTGAAACCTTAGAAATAAGATTAATGCTATTTGAAATTTTTTTAAAGGTTTCAAATTTGGTTTGAAGGATTTGAAGGAATAAATTTAAAGTTTTACGATTTTATTATTTGAATTTACAAAACATTTTGAAATATTTGCAATTTGATTAGATTGGAGTAATAAGGTTTTCTACATAAAATTAAATTTATAAAAATTCCAAATATATTTTTATGGAATTTCTAAATTTCTAAGTTTGGAGTTATAAGGAATTCAACACCAACATAGGATTGAGAAATTTAGAATTAAAATAAATTATATTCTTTTGAGATTAGGGAGATAAAAGGTTGTCAACTTTAGGATCAATAATTGAAAATTGTTCTTAGACTATCAACCAAAACTAAGGTGAAACAAAAGTAGAGTTTTTTGAAATTGCATTCAAAATTGTCTTTAGTTTACTATTCATAACTAGGGAGTCATAAGGTAGTCAACATCAAAGTTTCTTTTTTCTCTCAAAAATTTTCTATACTCAATACTAAGGATCTAAAAGGATGTCTACTCCAAAGGATTCATTGAATAATGAAATAGAGAATGAAATTAGAAAAGGAAGAGTAAAAGTTATAAAATATGGAATTAAAAATTTGGTTGAAAAGTCTAAAGGAAAATTAGACTTAGTTTCAAGTTTCATTTATAAGGAAGCACTAGAAGAAATTTTTTAAAATATTAGAATACTATCTGCATGCAAGAATGTTTGAAGCAATTGACAATGACAAAGATAGTGTTATGATTCCTTTAAACATTGCTAGTATAATATACATGGCATTGCTTACACTTAAATATCACAAAGAGAAGAACTTGAAACAAAAGGAGTTGATTGAATCCCTTAAGAAGAAAGTAGAAATGAATGAATCATTCTTGTAAAAAGTATTTCATTCTTCATGTAATATTAATGCTTCAAGTTCATCCAATTTAGGATATTATTATGATGCTATAAGTGAATGCTCAGAAGGTCTTGCACAAAAGAAGATTTATGATCTTAAGGACAAAGGCAAAGAAAAAGTGTTTTTGTAGGAATCAAACGACAATGTGACATCACCTAAAAACTTACATATTGACATTAATTATGAAGACAAGCAAGAAGAGAAAGACCCTAATCAAGAAGGCATTCAATGCAAAGTGAGTTAAGAAATGAATATCCATATTGAAGACTAAAGTCTTCAATAACCAAATAATGTAATACAGGGGGTGTTGGAATATATTATATTATTTAGTATATGCTAATGTACCATCTTTGGTACATCTTTAGATTATAAAAGAATATTTTAGATTAGAGGATGAGTATTTACTTTATGCAATGTAATAAATGCACAAGTATTATTAAAGTGTGCAAAGTATTTTGGTATTGTAAATGTGCATAATAGTCCATGTGCACATGAGTCCATAGAATAGGAAGATGAAGAGTCTCTAGAAGAGTGAATGCCAAAGGGTGCACCATATGAAGAGTCACATTCCATTGTATGTGTATCTATGTGTGTGTGTGCAAGATACTGTTTGTAAGCATGAGTACTTGATCTTTATTCAATAGAGATACAATTTTTGTGAGCATTTGTTAATGGCAATTATATGAGTTATTCTTGAAGTTATTTATGAGTTTTACATATTTAGAATATTACCATTATCATATGTTTCATGTTGTAACTTTATTTTAGATCTTGAAGTTATTTTATATTTAGTATTTAGCTTCAAAAGATAACATGATTTGGTGACTAGTGGGGCTAAAGACCTGTAAGGTCAAAATCCCTTGCCAAGTGTGGAGCAAAATCAAACAGACAAAAACCCTATACAAGAGGGAGCAAGAGGCATAGGGAAGGATAAAGCAGAGGAACCCAAATCATTCATAAATATTTTAACCGAATCAATGGAGATTGTCCATTATTCAAAGCTGGTTAGTTTTTTTTCAATGACTTATATGGGATTGAAACAGACCCCACCCGTATTACATCATCACCATATAGTTGTATTACAACAAATTTAGGATATTATCCATGTGTAATTTGGAAATATTCGAACTTGGGTCTCCTCCTTGATATATTAAGAAATTTTAACCAGTTGAGCTAATGCCACTTGATTTCAAAATGGATTAGTTTAATGGATGGAAGGTTGATATTTTGAAAGGTGTTCTAGAGCATGTACATCATCGCCTTTCAAAGGCCCTAAGAGGAAAATATGTAAGTGTTCAGTGGCCTTGGAAAGCATTCAAAGATGGATTTATTGGCATTGAGTGTGTAGGGGAGAGGTAAGTGTATCTTCCCTTCCTATAAATTTTCTACTATTTTGTTTCACTTGTGAGAAATACTTACAAAGAATTCTTAATGAGGGCCCCAAGTTCTAGAGGTAAGCAAGTTTATACCTGAGACACTGGAAAAGTAGATTTAAGCCAAAACTTGAGTCCATACAAAGAGACCCAACTTGGATCCATTTGTTTGGTCTTCCCTTAGATTTTTGGGAAGCACAAATATTGATGACTATAGGTAATTAGGTAGGAGGTTTTTTGGCAATGGATGCCACCACTAGGACCAGATCCAAAACCTCTTTCGATAAAATTTATATCAACTAGAAGATAGATGAAACATGCAAGGAGGAAGTTATTATTGTGGCTAAAGGAGTAGAATATATTTAGCAAATTGAGTACAAGAATATACACTTTTGTTGCAAGGTCTATGAAAATGGGTCATTTAGCCAAGTTGCTCTAAAAAAAACAAACTAGGGAACCTACGGAGAAGAGAGTCTAGAAAAGAAAAATAAACTTGGATGAAGACTCAACCCTAAATGAGAATGGTGGTTGAACGGTGGATCAAGAAATATTAGGAAGGAAAGGCCCAAAATTATAGGTCCATAATTTTGCCTTAGACCAAGATAAAGAAATATAGAAGATAACGCAAAACCTTGCACAAGAGGATAGTTTCGGGCATAAGACTAGAAAGTGGAAAACTATTATCTAAAATGGAAGGGGTAGCAGAGGAGGTTTTATCTTAGGAAAATCAAACTTGTGGTGTATCAATAAGGGAAATAGCTATGTTAGACCAAGAAATTGAAGTGGTGCCAAAAACCCAGTTTTAGGGAACTCAAGGTACTAACGCAAAAAGCCTCTGTAAACCACTAAATGATAGGAAAGACCTTTTTTCAACATCGAAGGACAGTGGTGTGAGAGATAAAAGACCTTGTATTTAAATTAAAACTAAACTCACCTAAGGACTTTCCACTAATATCAAAAGTAAAACAATTCAAGAAGAAAGGAAGACCCCTAGTGAAAACATCGAAGGAGCCTTCCCCAAAGAAATAAGATGGAAGAGCAACCAATTTAAAACCTAGTAAAAACAAAAGGAAAATACTAGATGTTGGAGCAAATCAAATAGACAAAGAGCGAGGACATCGAGTCTAGAAATAAGAATCAAAGAGATTGAGAAATAAATATAAGGTAAGCAGAGAACATCGATGAAGAGCGAGGACATTGATTCTAGAAATAAGAAGAAAAGAGATTGAGAAATAAATATAAGGTAAGCAGAGAACATTGATGGAGATGGGCATATCCACCCACAATAGCCTAAAAAATGAGAATCATTAGTTCGAATGTCAAGGGCATAAATGCACTTGGAAGAAAAAAAATATTGGTTAAATCCTTGAGAGTGGATTACTAGCTACAAATTCTACTATTACAAGAAATGAAGTTAGATGAGGTGGAAAGTAGAAAATCAAGAGATATATTTTGGAAGCAAGTAGACTTTACAAATGTGAACTCTAGAGGGGTCTCGACAAGCATTATCTCTCTAGGACAAGGATATTTTAGAGACCTAGGTATTGCGATTGTGGTTGTTGTTGTGGATGCATTTGTGTCTATGTTTATGCCTATATTTGAAACTACTAGTATGGTTGTGTATATGACTGTGGCAGTTGTCATTGTACAACTATTGATAAATGTTGTTGTAGTGGCAAACTAGAAGGAACCTAGTGCAGTGCTAGGATAACTTGTAGCTACATTGGAGGTTGTGAGATTGGTAGTTGACTATATAGTGACAATGATTGTTGTGATGATAACTTACCAAGATAATATTGTAGCAACATTTTTGCTCATGCCATTTGAAGATGTTGGCCAAACTACTACAAAGGTTGTTGGAATTAATGCCCCTAAGAGAATGATTATTGAGCATGTCGATGTTGTTGCATAAAAGGAGGAAATTGCTATTGCAATTAAGGGGGTTTCTACAATAATGTTGGGTGTTGTCCATAAGCTTGAATTTGTTGTTGATGCAACTACTAAGGTAGTTGTTGTTGTATTTTGCTTTATAGTTATATAATGTCAAAAAAGTAGTAGATTGTTATACAATTGTCCATTCGTTGCTTGTTTATAGAATAGATTAAAGGGTTATATGGGACCCCTTATGGATGTTAGTTGGGGAGGACTTTAGGCATGTGCTTGTAAGGGGTATTTTTAACATAAGGTCAAAACTTGGACTTTGACAATGAAAGGAAAGTTTATATCTGATTTTGAAAAAGACCCTTTTTGCAAAAGGAAAAGGATAGCCCTTTCAAAACCCTACCTTACTATCATTACAAAAAATGTCCTCCATTTGTATCAAAAGTGGCATGAGCTTAATCAGTCAAATTCTTTGACTTTCGAGGAGCCCAAGGTTCAAATCTTGCCAAGAGATATAATTGTAAAGTTGTAGTACCACCATGTGGTCATATTGTAATATAGGTGGGGCATATTTCAATGCCATATAACCAATTTAAAAAAATGAAATCCTCCATTTTTAAGGGATCAATTATAATAAATGTAAAGTATATTTTAATTTTTATATGGCAATGGGCCATATGGGACAATGCATTTTATTTAATGTGTTTATCCAACCAAATTATGGTTAGTGGAGCATGATTTACAACCATATCCCTTATTGAAATAAAAAATTGGACCTCCTATTTGAAGTTCCAAAGTATCTATTGTTAGGATAGTTTACTTCCTACTTTATTGTAGTAATTACTATAAAGACATACTTTATATTGCCTCGATACCTCTTATAACACCTAATGTCAACCAAAAACATTAAACTAAAAGATAAAATAAATCATAAATTTGTGGTTGAAGCTTTTCTTAACAATATTATGATTTATCCCCTTGTGAAATCTCATCATCCACATAATTGATACATGCATCTAATAGTTCATTCATCCTTAGAAATAATATATAGGCCTTGATTGTAGCACTACAAATCAAGTTGAATCTCCTCAAGTCAATTGCATGATGAACTAGTCTTATTTACCCTTGATACATAGATCACCCTAGGTCTTGACTATATTTCCTCTATTACACCTCATCAATGGGGATTTAAATAAATAGATTTATGTGCTCTTTCTCAACCAGGTCATCAATTACTCCTATAATTAGTTATATTTATTCCCATTACAATGATATTTCAGACAGTTGTCTATAACTCTATTTCTTGCTCAATTTGTATGGGCCTACTTAGATATTAATTTATCCGCAACCAAGATCCTAGTTTCTATGAGGAATTCTCATATCGTTCATTGTTTAGTCCATTTTTGAGTTGATCATGTTAATCCATCCATAAGAAACTTAAACTCTAAATAAATTATGATAATTTCAAGCTTTCTTCTCTTAGTCTCCAAAACAATAATTCTAATGGCCATGGATTCTATCATGTTGTTGGAGTTTTCTCCCATGCACTCAATAAACCAAAACACAAGCTCCCAATTTCAGTCTCTATAGACCCCTCTCATCTCTATCAGATATGATTCCACATGGAGTACCTTCAATATCAATTTTCAAAATCCCCATAATAATTTTATCCATTGAATTTCTCTTTCATCAATTGTTTCTCCTTCATGATTAAAAGGTCTTTGCTTATGCATATTATGAATGGGTAGAACCAAAATAATCCCATATGACAACATCTTATATTTCTCCAAGGAGCTTACCCACTTGTTAAAGAGACATTGTTAATAGGATTCCTTTAAATTCCACATTACTCATCCCCACAATTTGCATAATATCTTCCTAGATTCCTACAAAATTCTACAGTTTCATTCTATATAGATACTCCATCACATAAAAAATGGCCTTAGTTCATGAACTAAGTATATATATCTTATCCTTTTAACTATAGGTCTAAATTACTGAGAAATTTTCTACATAATTTTTGGACCCTTCCACCATAGCTAAAAACCTTGTCATGGGTTCCAAATTGAAGAAGTAAAAGGATGTGATAAAAAGTGACTATTTGATTCCCCATTTGCTCAACAAAGCATATGTTTATTAGGTTTTTCAAATTTCCACTTCTACTAGTTTACTTGTTATTGAAATTTATCCCACACTTAACACATGAAAAGGTAATGATTTACAATCATTTTTTGTGTGCTTAGCTCTTATCAAGACCTTCAAGTTATCATCTTCCAATTTATACCCTAATATATGGTTATATACTGCTTTAATCAAGCACTTAATAGATCCTTTGATGCTCCATCCAAGACAAATTGAATACCTTTCATGTAAGAATAATCTCCCCCTTAATGAATCCTATAGAAGATCTCTTTGAATAGGCCATTTTTAGCCTGGATAAACCTCTTTTTGCTTCCATTCCTATATCACCACCTCATCTATCTAAATGCATTCTTTAAAAGTTACATCCTACACTAGTTAGTTTCTAAACAACTCTCTCTAATATATGTTAGATTTGTATTCCTTGATCAAGGTCCAAGGGTTTGTGTTGGTCATAGTAATCATACTATAAGATAGTTTGATCTCCCTCTCTAGTAACCCAAAAAAATAAAATAAAGTCCCTCTCTAATAATATCACTTCTTTTTGTTGTAAAACTTATGAGGGAGTGTGAGCCAGGAGGAAGTGCGAGTCGCAAGGAAGTAGAATTAAGAGGGAGTGCGAGCTAAGATTCAGTCATGGCAAAAAAGTGATGGGTTCATCTAGAGTGCATTAATGCTTCAAACACTTACCACAAATGCACATAATATTATTTCCAAAAAATATTGAAGTGAAGGAATATCGGGAAAAAGAAGAGACAAGGGTTGTTGAGATCTAAGAGGGAATGCAAGCCGAAAGCGAGTGTGAGGCAGGAGAGGGTGCAAGCTGGTAGGGAGTGCAAGTCAAGAAGGAATGCAAGCCAAGAGCAAGCCCCATTAGATAGCATGGAAGAAAAGTCGTATTTGAAGGCCCTAATGGAAAGTTAGGATGCCCTGGTTAGAAGTATGGAAATCCAAGTTGGAGATAAGTAGAAGAGCAAATACATGGCTAGTTCAATCCAGGTAGTAGATGTTACATCAAAAGTGAGTATCAAGGATGAGATGATTGAGCATGATATAATGGTTCTTAAAAGTAGAGGGTTAATATGTAAGTTCCATAGATCATGGCTAAGGTTTTTGGATATTTTTTTTTGCTGGATAATAAGGGGTTGTACTCAGGTCCCCCACCTTTGACAAATTACATCTCTCTTCTTTAGAGCTTAAGAGTTTACAAATAGATACACTTCTCATATCAATTGAGATGCTATAGCTAGAAACCTACATCATTTTATATAAAATGTTTAAATTATTGATTTTCATTTTTTGGATCTTTTCAAATTTCTATATGAATACAATTACTCCATAATTTAGCATCTTTCTTGACATTTTCCTATAGTAGCATTCACAATGCAAAAACTTCACCTCTATTGTCTATGCATTGCATCTTAGTAGAGTAATATTTCAAAAACTTTGGATATTTAAAATTGGATCAAGTGAAAGTGAAGAATAAATTCAAATTAGTCTATGACTTTTCTTCCTAAAGGTTTTTCCTCGTCATATTTTTTAGTTTAGAAATTAGGGAAATAATGGTTGGTGTCTCGTGGTTTAGGGGAAGAGATGTACTTTATTTGAGACCATGGAATGCATTTTTTCTATTGAGACAAAAGCTATTAAAGAGCTTCCAATATGGGTTAGGCTTTTTGGACTTCCATATTAGCTTATAAATAATGATGTTTTGAAGAATATTGGAAATACCCTAGGGGAATTCATCGAGGAAGGACTAACTACCAAGGAGAGAAATCATGTTATATATACTTGAATATGTGTTGCCATTGATATTTCAAAACCTTTGCCACAATCCATTAAGATTAAAGTTGGATCAAGAGAATGGGATCAACAAGTAGATTATGAAAATATTGCATTTCGTTGCCACAATTGCTATGAGATTGAACACATGGCAAGAGTTTGCAAAGCGAAAACTATGAAGAAAGAGACCAAAAAATCTAGCCATGAAATACACTTCAATATGCATAAGGGAAATCACATAGTAATAGAAGTTAGATCAGATCAAGGATATTCCACTCCAAAAGAAGAGGCAAATAAAACTTATCTACAATATCATTTGGCAGGTTCAAAAGGAACTAAAGTTGCAAAAGAATATGTGGAGAGAAATCCTAAAACAAATATGACAAAAGAGGTCAAGTTTAATTTTAGGTAAATCATCTTTATTTTCCTTTAGTATAAAATCCTCTCTAGGTAATAAAAGTGAAAGGGGTGAAGATATTATCCCTTGCACTCCAAGGTTTCAAGAGCAACGTAATAAAGAAATGAGGGTGGAGGAAACCCATAACAATTTAGGTCTTTAAGTGTTGAACAAGAAGATAATTGCTATAGAAGAGCATCCTTGCACTTTAGGGTTTCTAGGGCAACATAAATAATATTATGCTTTTGAGGTTATTCCTTGCACTTCAGATCCTTTAGAACAAGGTAAACCTAAATATGATAAGTCTTACTATGAGCAACCTAAGAAGATTGAAGAGATTAATGAAGATGAATGTATTATCGAGAATAAAAAAAGGAGAGGAAGACCCAAGAAGCAAAAACAAAGAGAAAAAGAAACCCATGGGGATATTGATAGGGGAAAGTAAAAGTGAATATCATAAGTGCTTACAAGAAATGGGGCTAGACCCACAAACAAAAACAAAAAATAACAATAATAGTAAAATATTGGACTATTAGGGGAATTAATTGGAACCCTAAAAAAAGGAGTTGAATTTCATCCATTCGCAGTGTTGAATTTCATCTTGACAAAATTTAAATTTTAGAAAATATATGATATAAAAGGAGTTTTTTATGGAAACTTAACAATTTGAGGAAGATGGAGAATATATTTGATATAAAGGAAAATTTTGATATGCTTTAATTAACTTGTTAGAAATATAATGAGAGCAATGTAATGTTTTATTTTTATAATGGAAGTGACCCCCAATAGAAGCCACACATAACTTATTAAAAAAATAATAATAATGTCACTTCCTTTCTTGGCATTGTTCAATAGTTAATCCTCTACATTGTAATTTGGTATAAGGAACAATAATTTGACTAATGCTATTTATATACTTATTCCTCATAATTGGGCCCCACCAAATATCCTCTTGCTTACACCACCATAAATACATATTTGTACTCGAAGGCAATGTAATGTTTTATTTTTATAATGGGAGTGACCCCCAAATAGAAGCCACACATAACTTATTAAAAAAATAATAATAATGTCACTTCCTTTCTTGGCATTGTTCAATAGTTAATCCTCTACATTGTAATTTGGTATAAGGAACAATAATTTGACTAATTCTATTTATATACTTATTCCTCATAATTGGGCCCCACCAAATATCCTCTTGCTTACACCACCACAAATACATATTTGTACTCGAAGGCAACTTATTCAGCCAAAATATCCTTAATCATACTCCTTACTAATCTTTGGGTTAATGAATTCTATCCCAACCAACAAGATATCATTTGCCTCCATTTTTCTTACCAAACCAAGAAATATTACTAATATTCCTATGAAGACTTTAAAGGACCAATTTTAAGGTTATCAAAGCACTAAAATTATACTGGGAGAGCTTGTAGAACCAATTTTATCAATATCAACCTACTAACTCATGCCAATTACCTATGGGTCCAATGGGGTATTATAGATCTCAACAAGTCCACTATCTCTCTCTAGTATTTTTTCTTCGAGATCTTTGGAAAATTTGTGATCCTAAGATAAGTGAAAGGAGACAATGTAATCTTAAGTTGGAGGATTTATGCACCTATTTTTTAGTTTCCTTTATTTATATTAAATAAATAAATATGATATTTATTATCTTTTAATAGTTATCTATATTTACCAAATGATATTAGATAAACCAATCAAATTCCTCAACTTTCAAGGAGACCTAGGTTCAAACTTTGCCAAGCATTACATCCATACTAGCCAAGCTATTGTAATACCATTATGTGATCATGATGTAATACGGGTGATTCCCATTTCAATTCCATATAACCAATGAAACAAAATATATTTTCAATGAGTTTATATAGGTTTTTATGAGGGGTCTTTGTCCCCTCATACTGAGTGGTGTTTGACCCTTAGACCTCTCAAAGAGAGGCCAAAGGCCTTACCATTGCAATAAGCTTACAACTAATAAAACAAAATAGTTATCTAAAGTTGACAATTAAGTTTTCAATCTTGCTCTAAATGTTAATGCCTTGCTATAGATCCTTTACCTACTAGCATAGTTTTATCCAAGAACTAGAGGTACGTGACAATATATGCTTTATCACTTAAAATACTTCCAAATTTTAAGATTCATTAAGAGCTTTCATATATTTTTCAAGACCTACAAATAAAGCAAATAATTGTGTTATATTTTTGTTATTATTTCATGAATGTTATATTCATTGATATTGATATTATTATGTGATTGAGCCTTCATATAATTTATGTGAATTATACTTGATCCTATATATTGGGACTTGTGATTAATTTGGCTAAAAAGCTATCAGTGGTATCGAAGCTATTACCATCATATCCTCACTTTGTGTGAGAAGAATTTGAAGGTAAAAAGTTGCAGGTTAGAATCTAGCATCGAATAACTCTGGTGTGAATATAGAAAGCATAGAAAACGTTGAAATTTGAGCAGCAAATGTTTGGCGGAAGAGTGTATGTTGCTTATTGATATTTTTTGTGGAGAAGAAGCCACAAAAAAATATAAACTAAAGTCACGAAGGCCAAGAAAGATATTTGAGTTGGTGACTCAAAATATTTGAAGATAAATTAATTATTGAAAATTGATGGCTACTATGATTTTTAGAACTAGAATATATAAGATGTCATAGAGAAGTCAACATAATAGATATTGATTGGCTGGTAAATTGCTTGAAGAAATATTTAAGAAGAGAAGAGGTCAAAAAGCCTAGTGGGCAAAATATTTAAGGATTGCAATCCTTACAAAGGTAGATTTCTTGTGATGCCTAGTGGACAATATATAAAGCAATTACAATTACACTCGGGCAGAGCCTAAGGTCATCTCCAAACATGGAAGATTATGGTGCAGTCAAATTCTAAACCTGAAACGTTAACTAACAAGTGGAAGCATAGTAGCAGAAAGGATGTCATATGAAAGTTTATGTGCTATAAGCACAGAGAAAGGAAATATTAAGGCAGTACCCACTTTAAGGTTGAAGCTCTGAGAAGGATATCAATGCAAGACCCACCTGCATGACAAAATGCCATTAGAAGGGTGTTGAAGCGTAGTGAATAAGTCACTTGAGAGCTTGAGAACCAGAGAACCTATGAGTCTAAAGGACAATGAAGACATTAAAGCATGTAGGAAAGTTTGAGACAAAAGCTATTTGAGAGCAAGAGTGAAATGCCCTAGAAGATTATACGTCGAAAGTCTTGCATGTAACGTTGGAATATCTTGACACTTGAGTGCCTGACCTCTAATGCACCTGACACATTTGACAAAAAGGCTCAAGTGCATAGCGCCAAAGGAGGTAAGTTTAATAGCATTTGAATTTTTTTTGTACAGTAATATCATTTGAAATTTCAAGGCAAAAATAAAATTTTATTCAGCACATTCACTTTGGATTAATAAGGTGGAAATAAGTATACTTATGCACATGATTTTTTGATTTTGGAGAGATAAGGGATAATTAAATATGATTATTGAATAAAGTGAATTGAAAGAAATTATTGGAGTGATAAGAAGTTTGATTATTTGAAAATTGATAATTGATGCATGAAAATTTAGTGGAGTGATTATTTTCGCAATTAGATAAATATTTGATTACGTGCAAATTGATGATTTGGGAGACACAAGGAGTAAAACAATAAATATTTATTTGAAGAATTGATTAATTTTGAAGATTGAATTCAAATTAATATTTGCAAATTGAAAATTTGAAATTATTTATAGCTTAATTTTTTTCCTACGAGTTTATACAGGTTTTTATGAGGGGTCCCGGTCCTCTCATACTTAGTGGGGTTTGAACCTTAGACCTCCCAAAGAGAGGCCAAAGCCCTTACCACTGTAGTAAGCTTACAACTTTTTTAAATATAATTTTTTCAATGAGTTTACATAGGTTTTAATGAGGGGTCCCAGTCCCCTCATACTAAGTGGGGTTTAAACCTTGAACCTCTCAAAGAGAGGTCAAAGCCCTTACCACTATGGTAAGATTGCAACTATTTATTGATTGCTAAATTTAAATTTTGGAGAAATAAGGTTTTCTACTCCAAAGGTATTTATTTGAAAAAATTGAAGAAACTGATTATTCAAAGATATTAAAACTTTGGAGATAAAAGAACTTCTACTTGAAGAAAATAATTATTAAAAATTGAAGAAAAATTGTATGTGCAATTATTTAAAAACTGTTCAAGAAATATATATGACATATGATAAAAAGGATATGAATAAAAACAAAGAATATATACTAGGAATGTGTATTGATGATTCAAAATTCTCACAAAGATATGAATTGTTTGTAAGTATAACAAGCATAGGGAATAGCATTAAAAATCTAAATTTTAAGTACTGTGAGAGCTAGATCCAAAGGACAAATTGAAGACTAAAGTCTTCAATAACCAAATAATGTAATATGAGGGGGTGTTGGAGAATATTACATTACTTGGTACATGCTAATGTACCCTAATGGCATAATTTTGTATATTGTAAATATTATATTAGTGTGTGAGTTATTAGATTAGGCGTGTGATTTATATTTTCCCTAAAGTATGTGTTTATGTATAGGATGAGTCCAAGTGTCATGTACTAAAGTGTACACGTGTTGTGTGTGAAAGTATCATATGATAAAGTGTGCAAGTGTGTAGAAATTCAAGAGTTGTTATACAAATGACAATATGTAAAGTGAAAGGACACAACGTTTGTCTTATGTGTAGAATAGAAGAGGATGCATCTCACGAATATGTGAGGAGAAAAATAGTCAAAGTATTGAAGAGTCACCTTCTAAGGTTATATTATGGAGACAAAGCTCCATGTATTGTATCCAAGAAAGATTGAAGAATTTTTTTATAGAGATCTTGTATATCTGATTCATCAATAATATAATGAGTTTGTCTTAGTCCAATTACAAAGAATTTATCCTGGGATAACCTTATAAGAGGGGTTTTCATGGCCTCTCAAAATGTGTTCTTTATAAAAAGGAGGACAAAAGTATAGACCATCTCTTGGGACACTGCTCAACAGTTTGGAAACTTTGGTAATGGATTTTTAATATGTTTGGTAAATGCATGGTGATGAATGGTAGAATTGAAGAATGGTTAAAGTAATGGCATAACACTATTAAAAGTGAGAATTTACAAACAATCTGAGATATATCAAAATATACAATACTTTGGATTGTATGGCTAGAAAGGAATAGAAGAATATCTAAAGGAAAGGAAATAAATTTAGAGGCAACGAATAGGAATATTTGTTTAGCCGTAGAGGATTCTAGATCAACCCTATCAACTCACCCAATCCCTAATCTAGAAGTAGAGAGCCTTGATAGAGGAAGTTATGTTATCAAATGGAATTATGATGTTGGATATAAGAGAAACAAAAAGAAGGAAGTAAATATAAAGTGGAAACCACTAGATGTGGAGTTGATTAAATTGGATTTTGATGGAACATCTAAAGGAAATCCAGGAGCAACAGGAGGAGAAGGCATATTTAGAAATAATAGAGAAAATATTTTGTGTCATTCTGTTTTCAATAGTGGATTTAAGATAAATAATGAAGCTAAAGCTTGGGAGACTTTGGAAAGGTTAAAAATATGCAAACAAATGGAATGGAATAGAGTATGGATGGAATGTGATTCACTCATAGTAATAAATACAATTTTGAGGAAAGCAAAGGCTCCATGGAACATACAAGAGATAATTGTGGAAATTCAAGACCTTGCTATAGAGTTTGAAAAAATTAGGTTTACACATATGTTAAGGGAAGGAAACAAATGTGCAGATAGGCTAGCCAATAGAAGGGTTTTAATTGAGGATTATGAAGTTAAATTCTCTTTTCCTTGGTTAGAGGAAGTAGTAAGTTTAGTTGAAGTTGACAAGAAAATGTTGACTACCTGAATCAAATAATGATTAAGATTTACTTTAATGTTTTCCATTGGTAATATTTGCTTTATTTTATAACATTGATGTGTTTTCATATAAACTATTTATTACAATTTTTGTGGTTGCACTTGTGCTTCAAGAAGGAAAATAGTAATCTAGATCTGGTAAAGCAAACTATGCAATGTTTTGGAAATATTACTCTACTAAGATGCAATGCATAGATAGTAGAGGTGAAGTTTTGGTATTGTGAAGGTTGTTGTAGGAAAATGTCAAGAAGGATGTTGAATTATGGAATATTTGTATTCACATAGAAAATTGAAGAATATCTAGAAAATGAAATTCAAGAATTAGACATTTTATGAAAAATGATGTAGGTATCTAGCTATATCAACTCAATTGAGTTGAGAATTGAATATATTTGTAAACTCTCAAGCTCTAAAGGAGAGAGTTGTGACTTGTCAAAGGGGGGCGACCTGAGTACAACCCCTTGTTCTCCAGCAAAAAAAAAAGGTGGAAAAAAATATTTGTATTTATGCGCATGATTTTTTGAAATAGGAGAGATAAGGGATTATTAAATCTGATTATTGAATAAAGTGAATTGAAAGAAATATTTGGAGTGATAAGATGTTTGATTATTTGAAAATTGATAACTGATGCATGAAAATTTATTGAAGGAGAATTTTATTATTTTTGCAATTAGATAAATATTTGATTAACTGCAAATTGATGACTTAGGAGACACAAGGAGTGAAAAAATGAAATTTTTTTTGAATAATTGATTAATTTTAAAGATTAGATGCAAATTATTTTTTGTAAATTAAAATTTTGAAATTATTAATTGCTTAATTTAAATTTTGGAGAAACAAGGTTTTCTACTCCAAAGGAATTAATTTGAAAATTTTGAAGATAAAAGGAATTCTACTTAAAGAAAATAATTATTGAAAACTAAAGGAAATTGCATGTGCAATTATTTGAAAATTGTTCAAGAAATGGCTATAACATATGGTAAAAATGATATGAATAAAAACAAATGATGTACACAAGGAATGTTATTGACGATTCAAAATTCCCAGGAAAATATGAATTATTTGTAAATATAACATGCATAGGGAATAAAATTAAAAATCTAAACTTTAAGCAGTGTGAGAGCTAGAGCCCAAGGACAATTGAAGACTAAAGTCTTTAATAACCAAATAATGTAATATAGGGAGGTCTTGGAGAATATTGCATTATTTGGTACATGCTAATGTACCCCAATACAATTGTACATATTGTAAATATTAGATTAGTGTATGAGTTATTATATTAGGTGTATGATTTATATTTATCTTAAAGTATGTGTCTATGTATAGGATGAGTCCAAATGTTAAGTAATAAAGTGTGTAAGTGTTTAGAGTGTATGAGTGTGCAAGTGTCATATAGTAAAGTGTGCAAGTGTGTAGAAAGCCAAAAGTCATGTATACAAGTGACAAGATGTAAAGTGAAGGGACATGAGAGGTTTGTCTTATATGTGGAATAGAAAAGGATGCATCTCCTAGATATGTGAGGAGAGCAATAGTCAAAGTATTGAAGAGTCACCTTCTAAGGTTATATTATGGAGACAAAGCTCCATGTACTGTATCCAAAAAAGATTGAAGAAAATTTTCACAGAGATCTTGTATATTTGATTCATAAATAATATAATGAGTTTGTTCATTGTTATTATTTCATGAATGTTATATTCATTGATGTTGATATTATTCTATTATTGAGCCTTCATATGATTTATGTGAATTATACTTGATATTGTATATTAGGACGTATGATTAATCTGGCTAAAAAGCCATCAACAATAAACCTATTTGGCCATAATGTCTTCTCATTCTTCATCCATATTACAACCTTTTCCACTTCATCAAGTGTAATGGATCTATATAAACACATTTATTATAGGAATAATCAATTTAGGGTTATAATTAAAATTATTTTTTGTCTTGAAAATGCTCCTCATTATCTACCCTAAAGAGACTCAAAGAGATAACATAGTCCTGGATTTATTCTATAGTCATAATAACTTCATCATTTCATCACATATTTTATAAGGTATTGACCTATCACTATGCTATCGTAACTTTATGGATATATATATATATATATATATATATATATATATATATATATATATATATATATATATATATATATATATATATATATATATATATATATATATATATATATATTTATTTATTTATTTATCTCCAATGTACAACCATTCGACTCTTAATTTTTGCCTCCACATTATTTCCTCTTGGGTTTCAATATACTCGAAATGATGGTTGAAAGATTTGTTTCCTTAATGAGGATGCTCCTATCCAACCCCTTTTCCCTCATCTTTGATTTCACATTTTCTAGCTTCTTCCACATTTTTTCTTTTTTTCTTTTATTTTATTTCAAATATGTCTATATTCTATCTTGTTTAATTCTTTGAGTTTATCCTTCATGAACTTGAAATTTTGAAATATGACAAACATTGTTGTCATGTACCTTTGTTACCTTACTTCCCACCATTCCTTCACTCTAGACTACAAGTTCTTATCCCTCGAATATGTCAACTTAAATCTTAAAGGATAATTGCATGGTTTAGGTTCCTATACCAAAGGAGATCCTTTGGCCAGTAATCAAATCATTTCCCATCAAATATTCTAATGATAGGTTGGCTCTTTGGAATATTTAGGTATCCAAAAATAAAAAGCAATCTAGTTATTACAATATGAGCATTATCGATCCTTTTGTTATTTCGTATAAAGATTCCATTACTTGGCATAATATCCATAAAATTTAACTCATAAGTGGTTTACTATAATATCAAAGTGGACGAGTCTTAACCCCCTACACCCATGTCTTTTCTTCTCTATGCTAAGAATTACATTAAAGTTTTTCTTTATTATCTAGTTAGCAACCAAATATAGAGCCCAAAACCTCTAATTTAGCTATGATATCTAAAGGACCATAGAAATTAGTGTTTGTTTCTTTCAAACTCAATTTTAATAGAAGGTCTTCCAAAGAATACATTTCATATCCAAGAAAGCTAAAAACCCACTCGACAAGCCCAAAGTTGAATTAGCTAGTATGTCATCTATAACTCCTAAATTATTTACAAAATTCATCACCTATTTTTTAACATTTAGTTTCTTGAATAAGAATAAAAATATCCTCTTATATTTTCAAAATATTTTTGTAGCATTCTAAGGTAGCCAAAAACTTAACCATCTTACATTTAATGTATCATTCATGGTTTTATATGCGTTGAAAAGTGGAAAAGCTAGATATCTTGTTAGACTTGATTATGTTAGTTGTTCGTCCATAAGCCTCACCTTCGCCTGGTTTTTCTTCCTTCCAACTTGACTCACTATCTCAACCTTATGTTTTTTTTGGTAATGCAATTGCTTAATACTAAGGATAACTTTTTGTTTTAACTAGTTATATGGGATTGAAATAGGTCCCACCTATATCACATAGTAGTATTATAATAACTTGCTATTATGCATGTATCACTTGGCAATATTAGAACCTATGTCTCCTATTTGAAACTCAAGGAATTAAATTAATTGAGATAATACCATTTGATTAAATGTTAAGGTTCACCTATGGGATTTGAACCATGGTTTAGAATGTGAAACTCTTCACTCAAAACCGATTGCTGTAAACCCCTTGGGCACTTAGGGTAACCTTTTTGCTCATATTTCTTCTACCATTAAGAATATCATGTAGTACTTGACATCTAAATATTAACCTCCATGTATTTATAATTCTAGAACTTTTTCCAACCCCTTGTACAAAAATAAAGTCTCTTAAGCTTCTATGGATTACAATTAGGATGATAAAATAAGGTATTTTTCTGAGGGTGATACCTTACCTTCTTGTATTCATAGATTTGTTATTTTTTCCCACTTTCTCATGATTAACTACTCCAATTGATATCTCTTTCCCTTAATCTACTCATGTCTCTTATGACTTTTTTATAGTTCATTTTTTATGGCTTGATGTCTTCTCAACCCCCTCCATATTGGTTGTTCATTTTTCTTGCTATTGTATCTCAATATTCATTTTATCAAGCCTCTTAAACTTGTTAAAATTTATCACTTTGTTTCTCCAATTTCTTTTGTTCATATTTTTATGCTTCCTCCCCCTTCCTTTTGACTATTTAAAATCCCTCTAAATTCCTCACCCAAAATTCTAATCTATGGAACATAAGTAAATCAACGTAATATGCCATACCTATTCTTTGTTTCCATTCGATTCATTGATTCTCCTTGCTTCCCTTTGGTTCTTTGAGGGTAGTAGGGGATCAGGATACTCATGGTTCAGGATAGACATGCCTTTAAATGCATCTATTCATCTACTATGCCAAATTGCAACTATACAATATTCCATTAAGTCTTTAACCATCTAATGCATAATGGACATCATAAAAGAAACCTTACTTTTTTTCTCACCTTCACCAAATCCCCTTGTAGAGTCATCCAAACATGCTATCACTTAGATTAAGGTCTAACTTAATTTCATTTCATTCATGTCCTAAAGCATTAAAGTCCCATACCCTTAATCTTTAGAACAATCATTCCTTCATTCCCTAAACCAAAGCCCCATAATTTCAGCTTAAAGAATAAATCCACATTTCATTCTATTTAAAAACTCCTAAGATAATCAACATTAATCCAAGGGTTCTCTTTAAATAAACCTTCCATAACTTTCCCTAAGATCAAAGGTTCCTTTTCAATCAAAACCTAACATTTACATATCCCATATAAGTCAAAGGTTCCTTTAAATAAAACCCATTATATGTCTCTTATAAATCAAAGGTCCATTTAATTAAAACCTACTATATGTTTCACATATAAATCAAAGGTCCATTTAATTAAAATCTACTATATGTTTCATATATAAATCAAAGGTCCATTTAATTAAAACCCACTATATGTTTCACATATAAATCAAAAGTCCATTTAATTAAGCCCTAATATATGTATCACATATACATCAAAGGTCCATTTAATTTTTTTTTTTATTTGTGGAAAACATCCCAAAAGGGATGCCACTTTCGGTAAGACCCAAGGAGGCAGGGGTATCCATTCCGCCAAAAACGCCCAGGACTCGGACTTGGCCTACCACCTTTGACATACTCAAGGAGCAAACAAACACACAAAACCAAATTAAAAAAAGAAAATAACAACAAAAATAATAAAATAAAATAAAAAACAAACTCCTTGAGTGTGTCAAAACCAAAAGCACAACCAAACACGCACAATAAGATAAAAGAAACCACAACACAAACCACATAGAAAAACACAAGAACCACATAACAAAACACAAACAAGACAAAAACAACAGAACACTACAAAGACATAACCCAAAAAAACATGAAAAATAAACACAACCAAAACCTAAAAAATAAAATAAATAAAATAAAAATAAAAACAACCAACAACAGACAATAAACAAAAACAAAAAACATAGAAAACACTCACACATAAAAAAATGAAATAACACAAACAAAGAGAAACCCAAGAACAAGAACGAAAAAAACACAAGAACAATAACAATAAACATAAAAAAAAAAACAAAAAAAAAAACACAAGAACAACAAAAAACAACACAAAGAACACAAAAACAAAACAAAACAAAAGAACCCACCCACCTTAAAAAACTAAACAAAAAAACAAAGAAGACAAAAGAAAAAAAATGAACAAAACAATGACCTATCTAGACCGAAGACTATTAATGCAAGAATCAACAGAGGAAACAAAATAAAGAATAGAATGAGCTAGGGAACTAAAAAAACCGAATGAACCAAAGAGAAACAAAAAAAAACAAGAAGAAACTAGGTACCTTCGTAATCGGAGCCATCCAAAGAAATGATAGAAAGAAGAGCTTCCCTAATTTGAGAAGCCCACCATATAGGAGGGTGGCCATAACAAGTAAGATCACCTTTGTCCAAAGCCCAATTAGCTAAAGCATCAACACTCTTGTTTTGATCTCTCGACCACATGATTGTAATCAACTTTCAAAAATCCCATCCGGATTAACCGAATCTTCTCAATAATTCTTTTTATTCTCCAATCCACCTTATGATTCTTAGAAGGAGTCTTCAAGAGATTAATCATAAGTTGAGAGTCGACTCAACTAACACCTTTTCCCATCCAACCTTAGTAGCCTCCCCGAAGGCCTCTAAGGATACCATACCCCTCAAGCAAGGTTATTGGAAAGAATACCCAAATTCTCAAAGAAAAGTAAAAACCAGGGAGCCATCCGAAAGTCTACCAATTCCTCCCACATCGGCTTTTCCAGGGTTCCCTCTAGAGGCTCCATCAGTATTGACTTTTCCAAAATCCTTAGGAGGAGGTTGCCAATTTCTAGTCCTATCCATCTTACTAATACTCACATTCCCTTTAAGTTGGTTGCCCTTAGAAGGTTTAATCTTCAATCTTTGCATCACTTGATCCCATCTTTGGTGGGAGTTTTGGGGGTGATTAAGGAGATGATGGACTGATTCAACTAAGTTGGCTATGGTCTTTTGCCAAATATAGTGAATATCCTTCCTATCTTGATTAAAAATTTGGTTGTTCCTTTCATTCCAAATATTCCAAAGAAGAATGGTAGAACCCATCCAAACTAATTGCCTAATAAAATGATCAACACCCTCTTGATTAGGCCAATCCCTCCAAAGCTGTTCAAAAGTGAAAAAATTGGACCACTGTAAGCCAAGTAAAGTTGCCATTCTCCTCCATAGCTCCGAGGCTAAAGTACACTCAATAAAAATATGGTTGATATTTTCTACATTCTCTTCACACATTTCACATCTAAAAGGGCCATGAAAACCACGCTTCATAAGTTGCTCACCAGTAAGCACCCTACGATGCAATAAAAGCCAATTAAAGAACCTCACCTTAGGCCAGAGCTTTTGAGCCCACAATTGAGAAAATATGTCGAAGAATGGTTGGGATTATTATGGCATAAGGTCAAATAACCTTGAGCAACCGAATACTCACCCTTAGTAGTGTCGTTCCATCCAAAACAATCTTTTTCATGGGACCAAGAGAGGGATCTCATATGAAGGATGCCTTGGATATCTTGTCTTTGCCTTTCTGGGATTTGAATAGGCCAGTCCTCAATAGGGATCCAATATCTACCAACCTTTGAATTACCAAGATGGTACCGACAAGTAATTAGCCACCTTTATCCAATTAGCTCGGTGAAGCTCCTCCATCCAAGGCCTCCAATCGGGAAACCGAGTTATCAAAGGCTTGTGACCATCCCAAGAATCTGTCCAAAAATTTGCATGTTGACCATTATGAATGATCCAAAATAATTTTTTCTTTATCAAATCCTCACCAGTCTTAAGAACTCCTAAAATGGGAGAACCTTTGGTAGGAAGTTGATAGCGAACAAGGTCTTCAGGACTTTTGTTCTCAAGGATATTTAGCACGAAGATTATTGGCCCAAAGAGCATTGGGGTTATGCAACATCCTCCAATATAATTTAGCAGCTAAAGCTTTGTTGTTATTAATTGAAGACCGGAATCCTAACCCCCCTTCACTCTTAGGAAGACATAAAGTATCCCATTTCACCAAGGCCCATTTTCTTTTCTCCTTAGTACCACTCCAAAGGAAACGATGACTCGATTTGATCCAATTCTCGAAGAACAACCTTTGGGATATTCAAAATGGAAGAAACATAAATAGGAATAGCTTGAAGGACTGATTTTACCAAGGTGATTCTACCCCTGAAGAAAGCCACTTGTTGGTCCACTTTCCAATTTTCTTCTTGACTTTGTCCAACAACCAATTCCAATCTTTATTTTTCTGCCTTTGAATATTTATGGGAATACCTAAATAAGTGATTGGAAGAGAGGTCTTCTTATATCTTAATTTATCCAAGACCATGGCTTCCTGTCTAGCAGAATAGTGAAAGAAAATAACTTTAGATTTGTCTTCATTGATCAACTCGCCCAAGTAGCCTTAGAAAAACAAGCTAATGATTTGCTTAAAATTAGAAGCTTCCTTAACCGTAGCTTTACCTAAAAGGGTAGAGTCATCCACAAATTGAAGATGAGAGATAGGTCTAGCTCCATGAGCAATGGTAACTCCCTCAAGGGTTTTGTTTTCCCTCTTTTTGGTTATAGTCCTACCCAAGCATTCAAGCAAGAATGATGAATAAATAAGGGGATAGCGGGTCACCTTGCCTCGATACCTCTGGAAGCCGGGAAAGACTCGAGAAGGCCTGCCATTGATAAGAACTAAGTAGGAAACTCGAAGAGATACATCCCATAATCCAATCCATCCAATCCTTAGAGAAACCAAATTGCCTCAAAACTTTGATAAGGAAGTGCCAATCCACTCTGTCATAAGCTTTGGATAAGTCTAACCGGATGAACATAGAAGGAGAATTTTGCATATCCATGGAATGGATGGCTTCCCGAGCAAGAACTATCTCATCTACTATTTGACGTCCTTCCACATATCCCCCTTGCTCTGGGGAAATAATCTTATGTAAAAGAGGCTTCAACCTTTCCGCCATGATTTTAGTAATAATTTTGAGAAGAACATTACATAAAGCAATAGGTCTAAAAGCTGAGATATGATCAACCTCTTGAGCTTTTGGAACAAGAGTAATATAAGTTTTATTGATAACCTTCAAAATTTCTTTGGATTTCCTGGCTTCTTCCACCACCTCTAATAAATCAACATGAAGGATATCCCGAAACTCTTGGTAGAACTCAATAGGAAAACCATCAGACCTCGGGTTTTCCCTTTTGCATTTTAAAAACTACTTGTTGAAGCTCATTGATAGTAACTAGGGTAGTCAAAATAGAATTATTAGAAGTGATAAGAGTAGGGATTGTTTGAAGAACATTTTGTTGAGAAGTCGAGTCAAGAGGAGTAGCAAGAAAAAGATTGGAAAAGTAATCAACAACAATAGAGTTCATGCCATCCCAAGTATAAACAACATCTCCAGAATCTGATTTTAAGGAAGAAATAAAGTTGTGAGATCTTCGAGCTAGAAGAGATTTGTGGAAGAAATTTGTGTTTCGATCTCCTTCTTTGAGCCATTGAATTCTAGATTTTTGCTTCCATAAGATTTCTTCTCTTTTTTCCCATTCCTCTAACCGAGTTGTGAGTTTAATTTCATCTCGCACTTCTCTTCTCTCGTGAGGCCATCTAAACGGATTTTCTTATTCAAATTTTCAAGATGAGCAATAACTTCATGTTTTTTTTTATGAACATCCCCAAACTCTTTCCAGCTCCAAGTCTTGATTTTGGATTTAATGTATTGCAGTCTTTTGGCAAAATAGAACATCTTAGTCCCATGCCTAGGTTTACCTTCCTTCCACCATTGTTGCACACGAGGTCTGAAGGAAATGTCTCTAAGCCACATTAATTGAAAATGAAAAGGAGAGAAACTCACATTGGTTTTCCACATTTCCACCATGATCGGCCAATGATCCGAACAAGCATTATTAAGAGTCTTCACTTTAGGAATGTGACCATGGATTAAGAAATTTTCAGAGAGCAAAAACCTATCCAATCTCTCCATTATACAAGCTAAGCCTTGCCTTCTCGTTAGACCAAGTCATAAGGCCATTATCTCGGTTGGATATCCACAAGATGGAGGTTTGCAATATATTCGCTCATGAGGTCAATGTTTTTGTCCAAATTTCTATTTCCCCCCTTTTTCTCATCTAGAGAGAGGATGGTATTGAAATCTCCTCCGATCAAGATCCAAGCTTTAGGAAAATGAGAGATAATATGAGTAATATCCTTCCACTGTCTTCTTTTTTCCTCCAAAGAAGTCGGGGCATAAACAATAATGCAGAGCATAATCTGGTTGGAATGTCTACTTTGAATAGCTATAGCCAACAAACCCCAACCGCCAACCATATGGTGAATAACTACCTCTTTTGGGTCCCAAAGACAAGCAATGCCACCCGAAGTCCCTTGGGAACTGAGGGAAACCACTTTTCCAGCTGGCCAAATTTTACCGGCAATTAAGTCCATATCCTCCATTGACATTTTTGTTTCTTGAAGGAAAACAAGATGTGGATGATTTATCTCAATCATTCTTCTAATTTCATTTTGTTTTGAAAGACTCCCTTTGAGTCCTCTAATATTCCAAGTGATGATCTTCATTAATACTATGGCTAAAAATGTTGGGAAGGGCATTAATCTTACCTTCCTCTACAAGCTTTTCACCTTCTTTTACCATATGATATTGATTGGTCTTGCGACCTACTTTTTGATTAGAATCCATCTTCAATTTTTTTTTCCCTGTTTCTTGACTTATTCCAATTGAATCCGAGATGGCTTCTAACCTTGAAGAATGCTCATACACAACCAAAATTTTACTAGATGGTTCAATGGAGTCTATATTGGGACTCGCATTATTTGAAGTTTTGACATTTGAAATATTGTTTTTCTTGTGTAAATTTTCTCCTTTTTTTTTCTCGTTGAAAACCTTTGATTTGTTGGTTTGTCTCTGAGTTCTTTCCTTCATATTTAAACTGTGTTTCTAAGATTTCAGTTTCCATTATTTCCTCTTCCTCACTTGGGACATCATTTGTGGAAAGGATTTCAAACATATTAGCAAATGACTTTGATTGATCCTTCATTACTGGTTTTTTCTAGAGTGTTCTTCTTCTTAGGTATTTGGAAACCCGCCGAGTTTATATCTTCTTTCTTTTGATCAAGAATTTTATTTGGGCAAGCACCGGCCAAATGACCATATTCATGGCAAATTCTACAACGAAAAGGAATGTTCTCATAGTCCACTACTTGCTCCCAAGTGTCTTCCCCAAATTGTAATGTGATCTTTTTAGGTAGGGGTTTGTCAAAATCCATTAAAACACAAATTCGAGCATAAATAATATGTTCAAAATTTTGAGTACAATCAACAATCATCATAAAAGTTCCTAAAGAGTTTCCAATTGAAGAAAAAATAGTAGGATTCCAAAATTCAATAGGGAGGCCAAAGAGTCTAACCCACACGGGAGCTATAGAAGGCATCTCTTCTTCGGCTTTAAATTTAGTATGCCAGGGCTTCATGAAAAGCCCCACCCTTCCCAAAAACCAAGGACCCCCTTGAAAAGTTTTCTCTCTATCTTCATTATTAGCAAATAAAACAAGAAAATAACCATTTGGATAAATAGAGATTTGTAACTCACCTTTAGTTTTCCAGCTTTTTGCAGCCCAGACTTTGAAAGCAGATAGACTCGGACGAAAACCCACGAACCGACAAATTAGTCCTCTTTTTTCCAAATCTTCAATGCCATCTAATGTTACCCATATCAAGCTTAACAATAGGAGTTCCATCACCGCTTTAAGACATCCCGACTCCATTTTCCCGGGATCAATCTTAGGCATTCTTAGAGGTTTATGAGAAGCCCTAGTATTGATATTAGCATTGGGCTGAGGCTGTCCACCACGAAGGGCATCCCTAAAATTCATTTTTGGGACTGAGTCTTCAAAATTCTTACCCTTGACAGGGGTTTTCACAGTAGAATTATTTTGTGGGTGCACCTTAGCACCGGATTCACTTGAGATATGAGCCATTTTTTGATCAACCGCTTGAAACTTATTTCGTGGTCTCTTTAATCCTTGCCCTAGACGCCGTGGAAAGGTATGGTTTTCACTTTTCTTTTGTGCAGCAAATTGGAAGCCGTTGTCACTCAAGTTCACAAGATGATCTCGTTGAAAGAAAAATTTCTAACCCATATTGTATCCCCTGCAACATTTCTTGCTAAAATATTGAGCATAAACCACAAAAATATTGGCCGCTAGGGCCCGAAGGCCCTAAAACCAACCTCCGGAGCCGCTTGCACTCAACCCTGATGAAACCCTCGCATAGCCGCTTGCCAAATATATCGTTCACACATAGGGATGCGCTAGGATCTGTGTTGCTCCAAATGATATGAAAATTGGTGGAGATGTTCTAGGGTTTTTCAGGCATCTACCCTCAAAATTTCAGCTCAATCCGAGTTCGGATGAGTGAGATATGGCCGAAACGAGTTCGGCAGTTTGGGCAGTCCTGCGAAAAACGTCTCTACCATTCAGCTCTGCCTTTTCCGATCTCACTTGTATAATCTATTGTATTATTAGAAAATCAAAGGTCCATTTAATTAAATCCTAATATATGTTTCACATATAAATCAAAGGTCCATTTAATTAAATCCTAATATATGTTTCACATATAAATCAAAGGTCCATTTAATTAAATCCTAATATATGTTTCACATATAAATCAAAGGTCCATTTAATTAAATCCTAATATATGTTTCACATATAAATCAAAGGTCCATTTAATTAAATCCTAATATATGTTTCACATATAAATCAAAGGTCCATTTAATTAAATCCTAATATATGTTTCACATATAAATCAAAGGTCCATTTAATTAAATCTTAATATATATCTCACATATAAATCAAAGGCCCTTCTTTTTATTTAAAACCATGATCTAAAACCTTTCGTAAACTATGGCTCTTTTACGTAGCAAATCTATAGTCAGTGTTAACACCATACAAGGCACACCAAACATCCATGGCAAACCCAACGTCCACTAAAACCAGGGACGTTCTACTGATGCTGACTGGTTTTCTCAACCTGCACTCCCTAAAACCTAGGGGTTTTCCTTTGTCGAACACTAATCTTACTTGTCGAATATTGTTCCAAGGCAAACAGAGCATTTGACATCGCTCTCTACAGCACTGGTTAAATATGGTGCCCTCTCATGGCGCTAGGGGTTTCTGACTCAAATGCAGCGTAGAGTGGCCTTACCAACAACACACCTCTCCCATTGGTATTGAAGTTTCCAATGCAGGTACAACACACAACACTTCCAAGCAAGAATGGCTTCACTAAAATATCCTAGTTCTCCTACTCATGGTGGTTCCAAATGTAGGTATAATGCACAACACTTCCAAGCAAGAATGGCTTCTCTAAAACACATAGTTCTCCCACTCAAGGTGGTTCCAAATGAAGGTACAATGCATAATACTTCCAAGGCAATAATGGCTTCACTAAAACAACCCAGTTCTCCCACTCACGGTGGTTCCAAATTTAGGTATAGTGCACAACGCTTCCAAGGAAGAATGGCTTCACTAAAAACACATTTAATTAAAACCAAAGATTAGCTTAGAATAACCCAACCTATGGTTTCACTGAGATAGACGTCCGATGAAGTCTGCTACCTCCCTTTTGGCTCCTGGTGCGCTTCCTTTCCTCTGCCTTCCCCCTTACATTTTTTCTTCCCCTCCTTTCGTTCTACCTCTTCCTTACATGCCCCCTCACCTTGGTGGTCCGTCCGCCACCCTCTCGAAGCTTGTGCCACCGCCTTTCCATCAATGCCTCTCCCCTATCCCTTGTGCATTCCTCCCATATTTTCCTTCTTTGGCAAGTTTAAGCATCGTAGGCCTTTCCTTAGGTTGCACCATGTAGGAATGTGGGATCACGACATATTATTTTAAAATAATAAAGATATTTATAATATATTATAATATAATATATTTATAATATATTATAATATATCTATTATTCTTTTATTTAAATGAAAGATCCTCTTTCAATTTATTCTTAATTAATTAAAACTTTTTTAATGAATTTTCTCTTATCATTAAAATAATCACTTTTAATTAATCTCTAATGAATCATAACCACTATTAATTAAAATATCTATTTTTAATTAATTAAAATGAAAACTCCTTAATTAATTGCAAATGAAGTTTACAAATGAGCTCTAATGAGCCAATCATTATTTTCCTAAACTCCATTAATTAATTTAAAAGCATCTAAATTCAGCATATAACTTAATTTGTTCTCTTTCACAAGGAGGATGCTTTGTTTTCATTTTTTAATATGACAATTAATCTTATGCATATATAATCATCTTGCAATGGTTCTTATATAGGAGCTAAATCATCAAACTACTCAAGTTATGATGTAGTAGAAAGCAAACACATTTATACAATTAACCAAAGAGGGAGTCTTTCCATCAATTCAATCACCCATCTTAGCTAGAGATTTTATGATAGCTACTAGGCTATCAACTAAAGCTCCAGGTGATCGACTATTGATGATTATCCCTTCCATCAATGCATGCCTATATGAAGGTATCTATCCATGTTACCTTCGAGTACCTTAATCATCATTTCCCCTGATCTTTGGTACCCTCGTCTCTGGTGGGTAACTCTGCTTGTTCCACCTAGCGGGTCCTCGCACACTTGGAAATATGTTAGCAATAATATGCCCTCATAAATCAACTAAACATCACATAGCTGGTTCAATTGTTCAAACTAAGTATCACCACATCTTCGGTTAATACATTATTTTCTTATGCCTTAAAGTCAGCTAGGGAGGGTCATGACATCCTCCCCCACTAGGATTAAACATCGTCCTCGATGTTTCCAATTTTCCTTTTGCTATTCAGTAGAAAATAAAATTATTACATCATATAGTTTCAAACAAAAAGGGAAAATATTTTTGCATAACCTCCACTTTCTCCCAAGTGGTATTCTTCTCAGAGAACTGGTCCCACTGGACCTTACATTGATCGAGAGTCTGATTTCATAGAGATTTGGATTGAAACTCAAGAATCTTCACCAGTAGTACTTCAATGGCCTCCGGATTTGCCATCTACAATTTAGAAACATCCCACACATGTTCAGGGTCAGCAACATATTTCCTAAGCAAGGATATGTGGAAGGTGTCATGGATTTTGGATAGATTATGTGGTAATGCAAGTCGGTATGCAACCGAATTGATCTTTTCTATGATCTCGAAGGGCCCCACAAAACATGGATCCAACTTCATGGATTTGATAGCACTTTTCTTTGGCTTAACCCTTAAGAACACCTTATCTCCAATATAATACTCTCTGGGAGTCCTTTTTAGATCTGCATAACTCTTCTGCCTATCCTTAACTTCCTTAAGCCTTTGCCTAATTTCCTTTAGCTGCTCTTCCATTATCCTGACCATTTCTGGCCCAATCACAACTCGATCCTCTAGGTTGTCCCATGACAATGGTGTTCTACACTTTCATCCATACAAGGCATAGAAAGGTGCCATTCCTAGCGAGGAGTGATATCCATTATTGTAGGCAAATTCTACCAAAGGTAGACAGTCTTCCCACTAAGATTTATGATCCATGCAGTACATGCGGAGCATGTCTTCTAAAACTTGGTTTACCCACTCTATTTTTCCATCAGTTTTGAGATGGTATGTTGAACTCATATTCAATTTCGTACCAACTGCACTATGAAGGGATTTCCAAAATTCAAAAGTGAATTTGGAGTCTCTATCTGAGATGATTACCTCTAGAAACCCATGCAATCAGAATACCTCTTTGATGAATCTTCTAGCTACTACCTGAGCATCATCCTTGGTATTTCCTGGTATGAAGTGGGCAACCTTAGTCAACTTGTCGACCACTACAAATATGGCATCATGTTGGTACCGAGTCTTGGGTAATCCCACAATAAAATCCATGGATATGACCTACCATTTTTGCATAGGTACCTCATGCAGATGAAGTTTTCCTATGGGATGCTAGCGTTCTGCCTTAACCTTCTGACATTCGAGGCATCGAGCAACAAAATCTATGATATCCTTCTTCATTCCTACCCAAAATAAGGCTCTTTTCATGTTTTCTCACATTTTGGTCCCTCTCGGATGAGCATAATAAGGAGATCTATGAGCTTCTTGCATTATCAAGTTCCTCAAATCACCTATCTTTGGTATAATGACCCTTCCCTTATAGCACAAAAAGTCATATTTCACACTAAACTCCTTATTTCCCTCAGGATCTCTATCCATATTGACTCGAATCCCCTGGAAATACTCATCCTGAGATTACCTCTATCTCACTTGATCCATCAGATCCATGTGAGCTCTAGTGATGGTTGCTATATATCTCCTTCTACTTAAAGCATCAACCACTTTGTTCTCCTTTCCTTTTATGTACTCAATCTCAAAATCATACTCAATGAGGAATTCTACCCATCTTCTCTACCTTGCATTAAGTATTGGTTGGGTGAATATATACCGTAGACTCTGATGGTCTATTTTCAATTCAAAGGGCCTTCCCACCAAGTAGTGGCACCAAACCTTTAGAGCATGCACCACTATAGCCAACTCCAAATCATGCGTAGCATAATTAACTTCATGCTTTTTAAGCTTCCTTGAAGTATATGCCACTACTAAATCCTCTTGTGAGAGTACCCCACCCAACCCATCTATTGATGCATCTGTGCACACTAAAAAGTCCCCTTGAGGATCGAGAACCTTTAGTACCGGTGCAGTAGTAAGCTTATGCTTTAATAGCTCAAAGGTAGCTTCACACTTCTCTGACCACTTGAATTCTTTCCCTTTCTTCTGAAGGTTCGTTATGGGTCCAACAATCTTGGAATAGTCCTTTATATAACGTCTATAATAGCCCGTTAACCCCATGAAACTTCGCACTTTAGTGACATTAGTCAGGGGTGGCCAATTCAGAATAGCCTCTATCTTTTCTAGATCCACAACAATCCCTTTTGCCGATATAACATGTCTGAGGTACCTTACCTCTGGAACATAGAATTCACTCTTAGCCATATTTCCATAAAGTTGATTCTTTCTCAACAATTCCAACATGATCCTAAGATGCTTATCATGCTCTTATTTATCTCGAGAGTATATAAGGATATCATCCAGGAATACCAAAACAAATTGGTCCAAATGTCTCTGAAACACGTTGTTCATTAGGTTCATGAAATCGGCTGGGGCATTAGTCAGCCCAAAGGGTAGAACCGTAAACTCATAATGCCCATACCTAGTCTTAAATATCATTTTGTGAGTATCTTCCTCATGAATTCTCAACTGGTGATACCCTGACCTCAGATCAATTTTGGTAAACACCTTGGCATCCTTCAGTTGATTGAATAAATCTTTGATCCTAGGTAAAGGATATCGATTCTTTATTGTAGCCTTATTTAGCATTCTGTAATCAATACATAGTCTTAGTGAACCATCCTTCTTTTTCATGAATAGAATCAGTGCACCCCATGGTGACACACTTGGTTTTATCAAACCCTTCTCCAATAACCCTTGCAATTGAACCTTTAGTTCATGCATTTTAGTAGGATTCATTCTATACGGGGATCTATGAATAGGTTCAGTTCCCATCATAAGTTCAATTGTAAAATTTAATTCCCGTACAAGAGGTAATCTAGGTAGGTCCTCTGGAAATACATCCTAAAAATCCTATAGGATTGGATGTTGTCCTAGTATTTCTCCTTTCTCTTGGTCCCCCACCTCATTGAGTTTTACCACATACACTATCCCTCCTCTCTTTAGGGCCTTTTTCACTTGCATAGCGGACAACATTTGAGGTTCAAAAGCCCCTTGATCACTATGAACTCTTAGTCTTTCTCCACCTTTCTCTGAATACTCAATCCAATGGTCTTGTAAATTGACTAAGGCTTTATGAGCCTATAGCCAATCCATCCCGAGAATCACATCAAAGGCATGTAGGGGAGCTACATATAAACAACATTTTGTAGTCCCTTCAGATAAAGTAACTTCTACCATAGGGTAACACTGGTTTACCGAGTAGGTTTACCCATAACCGTACTCTACCTTCCACCCTTGAGCCAAATACCCAGGCCTTTCCAACATAGTCCTTGCTAGACTAGATGAAATAAAATTATCATTGGCTCCACTATCTATTAAAATGTTTACTTGCTTATTGAAAACCTTACCTTTTGACAAGTAATGGGGTGGCTTGTCCCTCTAGCTTCTGCTTCTCGATTGTGGCATAGATCCGATGTTCTAGTTCCTTCCCTTTTGCACTAGCTGAGCTAGTCCCTGCTCGATATGGACACTGATTATAGTAATGAGGTCCTCGATAATTGTAGCACCCTTCCTTGGGTCCTTGCTATTTCTTAGGCTTCTCATTCCCATTCTTAACTGTTGGAGTTGAAGTATGCGACTTCTGTGGCTGAGGTTTCGTATCATTGGGCTTGTTATCCTTCTTACAAAAGTTCTTCTTGAACTTATTCTGATTCCCATAGGGTTTCTTCTCAATATTTTGGGGATTCTTGGCTTTTCGCTCTTGCTCAGCCTCCCATTTTACAAACCCATTACTATTCCTCTTCTTTAGTTCTTGTCGTGCTTGCTCGGGTAGAGCGACATACTTATAACATAAGTGTGACTCTACTTTCTTTGCTAAGTCATATGCCTTTTGTAGTGATTTGGGCTCCTGCATCTCCACATCGTGCCTTAATCTAGATTCCAATCCAAGGATGAACTTATGAACTCACATTTTCTCATTATAAATATGTACATATTTGAATAGTCTTACCAACTTCTTATAGTACACTTCTACTATGTTGGTTCCTTGTCTAAGACTAGCAAATTCTTCAAATTTTAGGGCATAGAAATGCTCTGTTAGAAATCTCTTTTTGAAGATGTTTATAAATTCTTCCCATGGAGTATCAATGGGTTCAATATTGGTTTCCTCATAGTGGGTTTCCCACCACTCCAGAGTAGCTCCTTCTAGGTTAATCATAGCCCACAGTGTTCGGGTTCCAGATGAGTAACCTTTTACCATAAAATGAACCTCTACCTCTCTCAGCCATGCTTCCACTGCATCCCCATCACCTTCTCCATAAAAATTTGAGATACTGATGTTTTTCATGTCCCTAGCTATTTCCTTTTCTTCTAAGGCTCTGGCTTGTACTTGTTCTACAGTTAGTCCACTATCTAGGCCAACCTCTGAGCCTCAAACTTGTGAATTTTGATTTGCAGCCATTTCGAGCAACTATCTTATCTGATCCTGCATAGCAGCGACCATAGCGATGAGGTCTTCTACCTCCCTATTGGGGTTGGTTGGTTCCTCATCCTGGTTTTCTTCTCCAACATCACTTTTTCGAGTTTTTCTAGGTGTAGGCCTCCCTCTTCTGGTCTTAGGTGGCATCTTAACCTGATTCCATCCAAGCAAGGGGATTAGATTATAGTTTCATCTTAAGTTGTATCTCTAATCAAGCCATAATATAGAGTTCTCTTGCTATATGCATCATCAACCTAACTAGGGCAATACCCTAGGTTGGGATGCATCATCGATACCAAAGCCCATACTAAGGCATCCTGACACTCCATGCTCCCTTGGGCTAATTCCCATTAGATTCTAGCAATTGGGGTATCCTAGATCATCCCAGCTTTAGCCTATGCCATAAGCGAGCCTTCATTGGATGCATCTAATTTCCCTTTAGCACACATAGAAGCTCTATACCCTCGTACCTAGAGCTCTGATACCAAATGTAATGACCCAAAAACACACAAACAAAAAAATACAAAAATAGAAAAAATATTTTTTTCACTAAGGAGAGAGGTACATGAACCCTTCATGAACCCCTAATCCACTAGAAAAACCTAAAGTTTCATTCTCCTAAGTTTCCCTGGAAGTTACATCTCATGAATTACCCTAGCACAAATCCATCTGTGTAGGCGTATAATGTGTTACTATGGATAAGTCCATCTGTTTCATCATCCTTGATGAGCTAGACTTATCACCCTCTATCCATCGAAGGTGTACACGCATCTCCATACCATACACAAATCCTTATGTGTAGGTATGCTATGAGTACCATGAGTTAAGCTATCCATCTCGTCTCCATGATGAGCTATCTTAACTCAGATGTAATCTCTTCCTACTTAGTCCTCTATCTCCCTAAGGGGGTCTCAATTCCCTTAGGTCCTCCTATGTTCACCCTAAGGGGGTCTCAATTCCCTTAGGTTACCTCTGAGTTCACCCTAGAACTCTACACTAGATTCCCTATCATCAAGCAATCAACGATAATACATCTATGCTACCACATCATAAAACAATCAAACAATAATAGAGAAAATGAAGCAAGATTAACTCTAAAATAGAATCTAATACATGGCATAATCAAATACAGACATATAGTAAAATTACTTTCAATAACCCAATAACGATTAACTCAACATTACTTGCATAATAAGCCTTTCCTACTCAAAGGTATCACATTAACTATATTGGGGATATCTCCCCACAATTCTAATCTATGGAACATAAGTAAATCAATGTAAGATGCCATACCTATTCTTTGTTTCCATTCGATTCCTTGCTTCTCCTTGCTTCCCTTTGGTTCTTTGAGGGTAGTAGGGGATCAGGATACTCATGGTTCAGGATAGGCATACCTTTAAATGCATCTATTCATCTACTATGCCAAATTGCAACTATACAATATTCCATTAAGTCTCTAACCATCTAATGCATAATGGACATCATAAAAGAAACCTTACTTTTATTTTCACCTCCACCAAATCCCCTTGGAGAGTCATCCAAACATGCTATCACTTAGATTAAGGTCTAACTTAATTTCATTTCATTCATGTCCTAAAGCATTAAAGTCCCATACCCTTAACCTTTAGAACAATCATTCCTTCATTCCCTAAACCAAAGCCCCATAACTTCAGCTTAAAGAATAAATCCACATTTCATTCTATTTAAAAACTCCTAAGATAATCAACATTAATCCAAGGGTTCTCTTTAAATAAACCTTCCATATCTTTCCCTAAGATCAAAGGTTCCTTTTCAATCAAAACCTAACATTTACATATCCCATATAAATCAAAGGTTCCTTTAAATAAAACCCATTATATGTCTCATATAAATCAAAGGTCCATTTAATTAAAACCTACTATATGTTTCACATATAAATCAAAGGTCCATTTAATTAAAACCTACTATATGTCTCACATATAAATCAAAGGTCCATTTAATTAAACCTACTATATGTTTCACATATAAATCAAAGGTCCATTTAATTAAAACCTTCTATATGTTTCACATATAAATCAAAGGTCCATTTAATTAAATATAAAGGTCCATTTAATTAAATCCTAATATATGTTTCACATATAAATCAAAGGTCCATTTAATTAAATCCTAATATATGTTTCACATATAAATCAAAGGTCCATTTAATTAAATCCTAATATATGTTTCACATATAAATCAAAGGTCCATTTAATTAAATCCTAATATATGTTTCACATATAAATCAAAGGTCCATTTAATTAAATCCTAATATATGTTTCACATATAAATCAAAGGTCCATTTAATTAAATCCTAATATATGTTTCACATATAAATCAAAGGTCCATTTAATTAAATCTTAATATATATCTCACATATAAATCAAAGGTCCTAATATATGTCATATATATAAATCAAAGGCCCTTCTTTTTATTTAAAACCATGATCTAAAACCTTTCGTAAACTATGGCTCTTTTATGTAGAAAATCTATAGTTAGTGTTAATGCCATACAAGGCACACCAAACATCCATGGTGAACCCAATGTCCACTAAAACTAGGGACGTTCTACTGATGCTGACTGGTTTTCTCAACCTACACTCCCTAAAACCTAGGGGTTTTCCTTTGTCGAACACTATGCTTACTTGTCGAATGTTGTTCCAAGGCAAATAGAGCATTTGATGTCGCTCTCTACAACATTGGTTAAACATGGTGCCCTCTCATGGTGCCAGGGGTTTCTAACTCAAATGCATGAAGAGTGGCCTTACCAACAACACACCTCTCCCACTGGTATTGAAGTTCCCAATGTAGGTACAATGCACAACGCTTCCAAGCAAGAATGGCTTCACTAAAATACATAGTTCTCCCACTCAAGGTGGTTCCAAATGAAGGTATAATGCATAGTGCTTCCAAGCAAGAATGGCTTCACTAAAACACATAGTTCTCCCACTCAAGGTGGTTCCAAATGAAGGTACAACACATAATGCTTCCAAGGTAAGAATGGCTTCACTAAAATAGCATAGTTCTCCCACTCAAGGTGGTTCCAAATGTAGGTATAGTGCACAACGCTTCCAAGAAAGAATGGCTTCACTAAAAACACATTTAATTAAAACCAAAGCTTAGCTTAGAATAACCCAACCTATGGTTTCACTGAGATAGACGTCCGATGAAGTCTGCTACCTCCCTTTCGGCTCCTGGTGCGCTTCCTTTCCTCCCTCGCCTTCCTTCCCTTATATTTTTCTTCCCCTCCTTTCATTTCTCCTCTTCCTTACATGCCCCCTCACCTTGGTGGTCCGTCCGCCACCCTCTCGAAGCTTGCACCACCACCTTTCCTTCAATGCCCGTCCCCTATCCCTTGTGCATTCCTCCCATATTTTCCTTCTTTGGCAAGTTTAAGCATCGTAGGCCTTTCCTTAGGTTGCACCATGTAGGAATGTGGGATCACGACATATTATTTTAAAATAATAAATATATTTATAATATATTATAATATAAGATATTTATAATATACATTTATAATATATCTATTATTCTTTTATTTAAATGAAAGATCCTCTTTCAATTTATTCTTAATTAATTAAAACTTTTTTAATGAATTTTCTCTTATCATTAAAATAATCACTTTTAATTAATCTCTAATGAATCATAACCACTATTAATTAAAATATCTATTTTTAATTAATTAAAATGAAAAATCCTTAATTAATTGCAAATGAAGTTTACAAATGAGCTCTAATGAGCCAATCATTATTTTCCTAAACTCCATTAATTAATTTAAAAGCATCTAAATTCAGCATATAACTTAATTTGTTCTCTTTCACAAGGAGGATGCTTTGTTTTCATTTTTTTAATATGACAATTAATCTTATGCATATATAATCATCTTGCAGTGGTTCTTATATAGGAGCTAAATCATCAAACTACTCAAGTTATGATGCAGTAGAAAGCAAACACATTTATACAATTAACCAAAGAGGGAGTCTTTCCATCAATTCAATCACCCATCTTAGCCAGAGATTTTATGATAGCTACTAGGCTATCAACTAAAGCTCCAGGTGATCGACTATTGATGATTATCCCTTCCATCAATGCATGCCTATATGAAGGTATCTATCCATGTTACCTTCGAGTACCTTAATCATCATTTCCCCTGATCTTTGGTACCCTCGTCTCTAGTGGGTAACTCTACCTGTTCCACCTATGAGTGTACCTGATCCTGCACACTTGGCAATATGTTAGCAATAACATGCCCTCATAAATCAACTAAACATCACATAGTTGGTTCAATTGTTCAAACTAAGTATCACCACATCTTCGGTTAATACATTGTTTTCTTGTGCCTTAAAGTCAGCTAGGGAGGGTCATGACACAAATTTTATATTTTTTATCTGGATGAATATGAGCATGTGCAGAAACATTGTAAGCTCACTTTAGGGGTGTCATGACCCAATTTGGTCTCTCTAGAATCCCTTGGATAATATTTTTCTAAATTAAAGTCGCAGATCCACCAGAGTCTATAATATTGCTTATGATCAAGAAGTATTCTATGACATGACAACCATAATTAAGGGACACAAAATAATTCCACAACAGGGCTATTGGCCCTATGCGTTAATTACCAATATCATTTTTTTGTTTGGTAAAGAGAAGTTCAACCAACTTAGTTTATGTTCCTTTCTCTATGTTTGCTCTTGCTTCCTTGGATCTCACTTGATAATTTGAGGGTTTTTCTTTTTTTTCCTTGTTTGTATTAGGAGTAGGTCTTATTATTCATTTTCTCAATATTCTTTCATAACTTTCTTTTTCATCAGATTTATCCTCTTCTAGCTCTATTATAGAAGCTTTTGACTTGTCCTACTTATTTATTGATATTTTTCTTATTAATGGTAGCGATATTAACATTTAACATTGCATTTTTTTACCAATTTTTCTCCCAAATGGTACATAGTACTTCAAGAGAGTCTTCAAAATATGATGAGACACATTTTTTAGGTTTATCAAGAATTTTCATCCCTAAATCAAAAATTTAATTAGATGATTCCTTGTTAATATGTTGAATCTATTGTATTGTATCCTCTAGGCTTTAATCTACTTTTTCTTCATAGGCTAAAGCCGCAAAAGAGTTTTTATTTCTTCCAATATACTTCCTTACTGGTCTCCACTAATAATTTGCTTTTATTTTTCTAGATCTATTTTTGGAAATTTGAAAACCATCCTCATCCATATCCATTTGTAAGTATCTCTTACAGTTTTCTACATATGATTTTGCTAGACTCTTCTTAGAGCATGATATATCAATATGCCCCACCTCATAACATCTTCTAAATATTAAATATATGTTTTCATAATCTATGGTTTGGGTCCGCATATTATCCCCATACTTAAGAATGATTTATTATGGTAAAGTTTTACTTATATCAATCATGACCAATATCTAAGCATAAATAGCCAAGAATCCATCTTTTGTAGTTTCTAAAATCTCAATAAATTCTCCTAGAGTGTTTCCTATTTTCTTGAAGGTATCCATATCCTAAAATTCAATAGGTAACCCATACATCCTAACCCATACTAGTACTAGGGATAGATTTACATTTTCAGGTGAAAAGCCTTCATACCAACAAGTAAGGAAGAGTCCTACTCTTCTCATAAACCAAGGACTCCCTTTTAGGATTCTATCTCTTTCTTCCCTAGGAAAATAAAATGGCTAGGAATAAACCTTTAGGAAGAAAGGATAGAATCACTCCTAGAGACTTCCAACTCCTATCAATACTTTTCTCAAGGTTGAAGCCCCTAAACAATATCCATTAAATTTACCAAAAAAACCCTATTACTTAGCAACAAGGATTGATTCTCTATGGTGCATTCACTAACCTCTACTACTAGATATGATTCTAAGGATTTAGCTATAAATTGGTCCATGTGAAGGAAACTAAAACTCAAAATCTACTAAAATTTATCAGAATATCCTATAGCAATTATAATATTTGATAAAAAAATTATTTGCATGCAAAATTTCTAAGATAAAGAAATAAAAAATAAACTTAGCTAAAAAAATTCAATTCCTACATTGCCTAACTCAAACCCTAGCCCTCCATTGCTCCTCCCATCATTCGAAATTTGGTTGATGGATATTTGCAGTTTTATTTTTTGTGACTTGAAAAAATCTTACTACCATTTTTCCATATAACTGACTTCATAGGGTTGGATCTCCCTCAATATTGTTTGGATTCCTTCATATGGCCAATCATTTTAAATATATTCAAATTCTATATAAATTAGTCCAAGAAACAACTGAATCGGATAATCCTTCGTGAATATATGGCTCCTAAAAGATGAGATATTTTTAAATAAAAATGCTCTAATCCTTTATAGTGGTCACAAATTAATATTACTATTATTTGATATAATATTTGGATTAAATAACAAGATTAAATTTATAATCATATACAAATTCAAACTTGTCTTGATGCCTCTCTTAAAAAGTGTTTACAAGCATTCTACTCATAACAAGTATTGAAAACAAAAAAAGATGTGGTAGCCTATTTGCTATATGATTTAAATCTACATTAAATCATGATTTATGATAATAATGGTAACATAAGGGGTTTGCATTGATTAATGATAAAATATATACATCTTTGAGAAGGATTGCGGAAGAGAATTGTGAAGGCCCTCTTTAAAAATACAATGCGATGCTACATGCCTTTATCACCTCGAGGATAGGGATAGTTTGTGAACCTAATTCTAGGGTTTTATGTATTGAGTTAAAGAAAACCTATATTTATAGTAAGATTTTCTTTAAAAATCTTCAAACACGACAACAATTGAGTCCTAATAAACTAAATGTTTTTAAATTTAATGATACAAGAAAAGATGATTACTCTTTTAAGAGTAAGGGTTCAAGAGGATAATGCAACAAGCAAGCCCCAATGTGACTACATGCAACTTGCTTTAGTGATATGCAAGAGTAAACTTGATCCCTTAATGGTTAATGCTAACTAGTTCTTTCTTTTCTCTTTATCTTTAATAAATAAACAAAAAATATTAAAACAAAAGCAGATTCAAAATAGACAACAAACAAACCTATGTTCCAATATGCTAAAAGCAAGGATTATAAATTGAAACATGGTTTTCTTTACCTCATAGGCAGAAGCATTGTTGTTCTGCAAAAGCACTACTAGTTTTGTAGAAGTGATATTGGCACTCTTACTTCCTCATGATACTTTTTTTGACTAGTAAAATAGATATAAAAGAGATGAGTTAGTAGCAAAGGGGTCTTCCTATACTATAGGAGAGCGTAAGTCTCCCTTGACTAGCATCATAACCTTGTCCAAATATGAGATAAATATTATAATATGATAAAACGTGCTTCAATGGTGAAAGCGCCACTAGGTTAGTGATATCATTGTTGGCACTTTTGCTTACTGATAGTGCTTTTGCTTTCTATGACTATGAGCTTTATTTTTGTTGTGTTAGAAATAGAGTGATAGTGCTATGAACCTATAATTTGGTAGCATTATTGCCTATTAATATAGCAAGTCATGCTTTACAAGGAGATTTATGATTTAATAAAGGATGTAATAAGGATCCCTAACTAGTAGGTGTAGGGGTCCTGATAGAGATGGTATGACAAGCTAATTGACTATGCAAGATGTAATCTAAGAAATGAAGAAAACAAGATGACAAGTAGATGCAAATATGATAAACAAAGCAAGTTTAGTGTGCAATAATAAAAATGATTACAAAGTAGCAAATATTATAATAATGATAAACACTAAGAGGGAAAAGAGTACAACCAAGAAAACTTGTAGCCTCGAGGTGCTTAGATTTATGTCCCATTCTAGTAGTGAAGTAGATGAGCTTGCTTGTTGCTTGGGGTGATTGAGAGATTCATAATTGCATGATATCCACATCTAAATTGGTAAAGTTTTATTACCTCCAAGAGATCACGCTATAGAATTTTTTTTGGTAATATGCTCAGTAATATCATTTAGAACATGCGGGTAAGGTATTCCAACATTGGAAAAAAAAAAATTGTGATGGATTAGGGGGACGTTTTTCGTAGGACTTCCCAAACTACCAAACTTTTTTTGGCCATATTTCACTCATTCATACTCATATTGAGCTAAAATTTTGAGGGTAGATGCCTAACAAACCCTAGAACATCTCCACCAATTTTCAGATCATTTGGAGCAACACATATCATAGCACATCCCTATGTGTGAACAATATTTTTGGCAAGTGACTGTGTGAGGGTTTCATCTAGGTTAAGTGCAAGCATCTCATGAGGTTGGTTTTTGGGACCTTCGGACCCTAGCGGCCAATATTTTTGTGGTTTCTACTCAAGATTTTAGCAGGTAATATTGTAAGGGATCCAAGATGGGTTAGAAATCTATCTTTTAACATATCTTCATGTTGTGAACTTGAGTGACAATGAATTCCAATTTGCTACACAAGAAAACTGAAAATCATACCTTTCCACAACATCTAGGGCATGGATTAAAGATATCACAAAACAAGTTTCAAGTAACTAATAAAAAAATGGATCTGATCTTAAGTGAATCTGGTGCTAAGGTGCACCCACAAAATAAATCTACTGTGGAAACCCTTATCAAGGGTAAGAATTTTGAATAATCGGCCCCAAAGATGAATTTTAGGGATGCCCTCCATGGTGGACAACCTCAACCTAATGCTAATATTAATCTTAGGGCTTATCGTAAACCTCTAAGAATGCCTAAGATTGATCCCAAGAAAATGGAGTCAGGATGTATTAAAGCAGTTGATGGAACTCCTATTGTTAAGCTTGATATGGGCAACATTCAGACTGACACTGAAGATCTGGAAAAAAGAGGACTAATTTGTCGTTTCGTGGGTTTTTCGTCCGAGCCTGTCTGCTTTCAAATTTTGGGTTGCAAAAAGTTGGAAAACTAAAGGTGAGTTGCAAATCTCTATTTATCCAAATGGTTATTTTCTTGTTTTATTTTTTAAAAATGAAGATAAATAGAAAAATTTTCAAGGGGGTCCCTGGTTCTTTGGAAGGGCAAGGATTTTCATGAAGCCCTGGCATACTAAATTTAAAGTTGAAGAAGAGATGCCTTCTATAGGTCCCGTGTGGGTTAGACTCTTTGGCCTCCCAATTGAATTTTGAAATCCAAATATTTTTTCTTCAATTGGAAACTCTTTAGGAACATTTATGATGACTGTTGATTGTACTAAAAAATTTGAACATATTATTTATGCTCGAATTTATGTTTTAATGGATTTTGATTAACTCCTACCTAAAAAGATCACTTTACAATTTGGGGAGGACACTTGGGAGCAAGTAGTGGACTATGATAAAATTCCTTTTTATTGTAGAATTTGCCATGAATATGGTCATTTGGCTAGTGTTTGTCCAAATAAAATTCCAGATCAAAAGAAGGAAGATATAAATTCAACAGGTTTCTAAATGCCTATGAAGAAGAACACTCAGAAAAAACTAGTTATGAAGGATAAATCAAAGTTATCTGCTAATATGTTTGAAATTATTTCCACAAATGAGGTCCCAAGTGAGGAAGAGGAAATAATGGAAACAAAAATATTAGAAACACAATTTAAATATAAAGGAAAAAACTCAAAGACAAACCAACAAATCAAAGGATTTCAATAGAAAAAAGGGAGAAAATATTCACAAGAAAACAATCTTTTAAATGTTAAAACTTCAAATAATAGAGGTCCCAATATAGACTCTTTTGAACCTTATGGTAACATTTTGATTGTGTACAAGCATTCTTCAAGGCTAGAAGCCATCTCAGATTCAGTTGGAGTAAGTCAAGAAACAGGAAAAAAAACTGAAGATGGATTCTAATCAAAAGGTAGGTCGTAAGACTAATCAATATCATATTTTAAAATAAGGTGAAAATCTTGTAGAGGAAGGTAAAATTAATACCCTTCCCAAATTTTTTAGCCCTCGTATTAATGAAGATCATGAATTAGAATATTAGAGGACTCAAAGGGAGTATTTCAAAACAAAATGAAATTAGAAGAATGATTCAGATAAATCATCCACATCTTGTTTTCCTTCAAGAAACGAATATGTCAATAGAGGATATGGGGTCTCTTGGCTATAACTATTCAAAGTAGACATTCCAACCAAATTGTGCTCTACATTACTATTTATGCTTTGACTAATTTAGAGGAAAAAAAGATAGTGGAATAATATTATTTATATTATCTCTCATTTTCCTGAAGCTTGTAGCTTGATCGAAGGAGATTTCAATACCATCCTCTCTCTAGTTGAGAAAATGGGGGGAAATAGAAATTTGGACAGGAGCACTTACCTCATGAGCAAATATATTACAAACCTCCATCTTGTAGACATCCAACCAGATAATAGCCTTATGACTTGGTCTAACAGAAGGTAAGGCTTAGCTTGTATAATGGAGAGAGGATAGGTTCTTACTCTCTAACAATTTCTTGATCCATGGTCACATTCCTAAAGTGAAGACTCTTAACAATGTTGGTTCGGATCACTGGCCTGTCATGGTGGAAATGTGGAAAACCAATGTGAGGTCATCTCCTTTTTTATTTCAGTTAATGTGGCTTAGAGACAATTCCTTTAAACCTCAAGTGCAACAATTGTGGAAGGAAGGTAAACCTAAGTATGGGACTAAGATGTTCTATTTTGCCAAAAGATTGCAATACATTAAATCCAAAATCACAACTTGGAACTGGAAGGAGTTTGGGGATGTTCATAAAAAAAACATGAAGTTATTGCTCAACTTGAAAATTTGAATAAGAAAATCCGTTTAGATGACCTCATAGAGAGTACAAGTACAAATAAAATTAAACTCATAGCTCAATTAGAGGAATGGGAAAAGAGAGAACTCTAATGGAAGCAAAATTCTAGAATTCAATGGCTCAAAGAAGGTGATTGAAACACAAATTTCTTTCATAAATCTCTTCTAGATTGAAGATCTCACAACTTTATTTCTTCCCTGAAATCTGATTATGGAGATGTTGTCTACACTTGGTACAACATGAACTCTATTATTGTTAATTAATTTTCCAATCTTTTTATTGCTACTCCTCTTGACTCGGCTTCTCAACAAATTGTTCTTTAAGCAATCCCTTCTCTTATCACTTATAAGGAGAACTCTATTTTTATTGCTCCTGTTACTATCAATGAGCTTCAACATGTAGTTTTTAAAATGCAAAAAAGGAAAACCCCAAGTCTTGATGATTTTCCCATTGAGTTCTACCAAGAGTTTTGGGATATCCTTCATGATGATTTATTAGAGGTGGTGGAAGAAGCCAGGAAAGCCAAAGAAATTTTGAAGACTATAAATAAAACTTATATTACTCTTGTTCCAAAAGATTAAGAGGCTGATCATATCTCAACTTTTAGACCTATTGCTTTATGTAATGTTCTTCTCAAAATCATTACTAAGATCATGGCAGAAAGGTTGAAGCCTCTTTTGCATAAGATTATTTCCCCTGAACAACGGGGTTATGTGGAAGGGCATCAAATAATTGATGAGATAGTTCTTGCTCAGGAAGCCTTCCATTCCATGGATATGCAAAAATCTCCTTCCATGTTCATTCGATTAGACTTATACAAAGCTTATGATAGAGTGGATTGGCACTTCCTTATCAAAGTTTTGAGGCAATTTGGTTTATCTCAGGATTGGATAGATTGGATTATGGGATGTATCTCTTCTTTTTCCTACTTAGTTCTTATCAATGGTAGGCCTTCTCAGTTGTTCTCATCTTCCATAGGTATTAGACAAGGTGACCCCCTATCCCCTTATTTATTCATCATTATTGCTGAATTCTTAGGTAGGGCTATAACAAAAAAGAGAGAAGACAAAACCCTTGAGGGAGTTACCATTTATCATGGAGCTAGACCTCTCTCTCATCTTCAATTTGTTGATGACTCTAACATTTTAGCTAAAGTTACTGTTAAGGAAGCTTCTACTATTAAGCAAATCATTAGCTATTTTTCTAAGGCTACTAAGCAATTGATTAATGAAAACAAATCTAAAGTCATTTTCTTTCACTGCTCTGCCAGACAGGAATCCATGGTCTTGTATAAATTAATATATAAGAAAACCTCCCTTCCTATCACTTATTTAGTTATTCCCATCAATATTCAAAGATAGAAAAAAAATATTGGAATTGATTGTTGGACAAAGTCAAGAAGAAAATTGGAAAGTGGACCAATAGGTGGCTTTCTTTGGAGGTAGAATCACCTTGGTAAAATTAGTCCTTCAAGATATTCCAATTATATTTCTATCGTGTTTAATATCCCAAAGGTTGTTCTTCGATAACTGGATAAAAATAGTCATCGGTTCCTCTGGAGTGGTACTAAGGAGAAAAGAAAATGGGCCTTGGTGAAATGGGACATTTTATGTCATCCTAAGAATCAAGGGGGGTTAGGATTTCGCTATGATATTAATAACAACAAATATTTAGCTGCTAAATTAGATTGGAGGATTTTGCATAACCCTAATGCTCTTTGGACCAATAATCTTCGTGCTAAATATGTTGAGAATAAAAGTCCTGAAGACCTTGTTTGCTATCAATTGCCTTCCAAAGGTTCTCCTATTTTAGCAGTTCTTAAGACTGGTGAGGATTTAATAAAGAAAAAATTATTTTGGATAATTCATAATGGTCAACAGGAAAATTTTTGAACAGATTCTTGGGATGGTCACAAGCCTTTGATAACTCAATTTCCCGATTGGAGGTCTTGGATGGAGGAGCTTCACCGATCTAACTGGATAAAGGTGGCTAATTATTGTTGATACCATACTGGTAATTCAGAGGTTGGTAGATATTGGATCCCTATTGAGGACTGGCCTATTCAAATCCTAGAAAGGCAAAGACAATATATCCAATGCATCCTTCATATGATATCTCTCTTGGTCCCATGATAAAGATTATTTTGGATGGAATAACACTACTAAGGGTGAGTATTCAGTTGCTCAAGGTTATTTGACCTTATGCCATAATAATCCCAACCAATCATTTGACATATTTTCTTAGTTGTGGGTTCAAAAGCTTTGGCCTAAGGTGAGGTTCTTTACTTGGCTTTTATTGCATCACATGGTGCTTATTGGGGAGCATCTTATGAAGCATGGTTTTCATGACCCTTTTAGATGTGAAATATGTGGAGAGAATATGGAAACTCTCAACCATATTTTTATTAAGTGTACTTTAGCCTCTGATATTTGGAGGAGAATGACCACTTTACTTGGCTTACAATGGTCCAATTTTTTTTACTTTTGAACAAATTTGGAGGGATTGGCCTAATCAAGAGGGTGTTGATCATTTTATTAGGCAGATAGTTTGGATGGGTTCTACCATTCTTCTTTGGAATATATGGAATGAAAGGAACAACCAGATTTTTAATCAAGAAAGGAAGGATATTCACTATATCTGGAAAAAACCATTGCCAACTTAGTTGAACAAGTCCATCAACTCCTTAATCACCCCCAAAACTCCCACCAAATATGGGATCAAGTGATGCAAATATTGAAGATTAACTCTTCTAAGAGAAACTAACTTAAAGGGAATGTGAGTAATTGCAAGATGGATAGAACAAGGAATTGGCAACCTCCTCCTAAGGATTTTGGAAAAGTCAATACTAATGGAGCCTCTAGAGGGAACCCTGGAAAAGCTAGTGTAGGAGGAATTGGTAGACTTTCAAATGGCTCCCTGGTTTTTACTTTTTTTGAGAATTTGGGTATTCTATCAAATAACCTTGCTGAGGGGTATGGTATCCTTAGAGGCCTTTAAGAGGCTACTAAGGTTGGATGGGAAAAGGTACTAGTTGAGTCTGACTCTCAACTCATGATTAATATTTTGAATATTCCTTCTAAGAATCATAAGGTTGATTGGAGAATAAAAAGAATTATTGAGAAGATTCAGTTAATCCAAATGGGATTTTTAAAAGTTTATTACAATCATGTGGTCAGAGATCAAAATAAGAGTGTTGATGCTTTAGCTAATTGGAATTTGGACAAATGTGATCTTACTTGCTACAACCACCCTCCTAGATGGTGGGCTTCACAAATAAGGGAAGCTCTTCTTTCTATCATTTCTTTGGATGACTCTAGTTTTGAAGGTACCTAGTTTCTTCTTGCTTTATTTTTGCTTCTCTTTAGTTTGGTCAAGGTATTTTAGTTCCCTAGCTCAAGCTAATCTTTATTTTGTTTCCTCTCTTGATTCTTGCTTTAATAGTCTTTTGGTCTTGAAAGGTCATTGTTGTGTTCTATTTTTTTCTTTTTTATTTTCTATTTATGTGTGTGTTTTTTTTTGTGTTTTTTAGTTTTTGTATTTTTTGTGTTTTTTGTGTTGTTTTTTGTTGTTCTTGTATTTTTGTTGTTTTGTGTTTTGTGTTGTTGTTCTTGTGTTCTTGATGTTCTTGTGCTTGTGTTTCCGTATGTTCATGTTAATTGGTATTTTTGTGTTTTGGTGTGTGAGTTTTTTCTTCTTTTTTTTCTCTCTATTGTCTGTTGTTGGTTGTTTTTTATTTTATTTTATTTTATTTTTTATTATTTTTTAGGTTTTGGTTGTTTTTGTTTTTCTTGTTTTTGTTGGTTGTGTCCTTGTAGTGTTCTGTTGTTTTTTGTTATGTTTGTGTTTTGTTATTTTGTTCTTGTGTTTTTTTGTGTGGTTCATGTTGTGTTTTTTTATCTTATTATGTGTGTGTTTGGTTGTGCTTTATATTTTTGACACACTCAAGGAGCATGTTTTTTAATCTTTTTGTGTGTTTGTGTTTGTGTGTTCTTGTTTTTTGTTGCTTTAGGTTTGCTCCTCGAGTTTGTCAAAGTTGGTAGGCCAGGTGCGAGCCTTGGGCAATTTTTATAAAAGAGATACCCCTAACTCCTTGGGTCTTACCCAAAAATGGCATCCCTTTTAGGATGTTTTTCACAAAAAAAAAAGGATCATGCTATAATTTTGATAGAGTTTTAATATGCATAAGATCATGATATAAATTGAGCTCCCTATTTGAATTGAAGTTGATAGGATTGTTGAAAGAAAGATTTTGAATTAGGCTCAAGATAAAATTAATGGATGGAAGATAAAAAAAATCAAATTTTAGGTTTGAATTTTTTTGTTGTGGCTACAAATTAGACTGATGGGATTAGACCCATTTTTTATGGATAGCATAGAAGGTACTATCAACCTTTTTTTTTGGTGTCTAACAGTCAGTAGCACTGGAGGCAATAGCACTAGTACTGCTAATGATCCCAACACTAATGCCAAGATGAACATTGCTAGTTGATTTGGGTAGGAAATGATGCAAATTTTAAAGTTTGGAAAAAGTGCCCTAGGGTACAAAACCATCATTGATGATATCACTCACACCATGAATCTTTCACTTTTAGAGCAATAAATACTCCTAATTTGAACTTGGAGATCACTAACTTGGTTTGGATGCTTTATTAGATAGTTGATGAAGATGTTGGTAAGCTTGGAGACTTTGATGATGTGCTTAAAACTGGGTGGCTACATTTACCCCTTTTTGATGTATTTATTAGATGATGGATGCTTAAAAAATTGACATTAATGCCCTAATTTTAGGATAGATTTGTTATTGGTTAGAATTTGTGCTTTTACGATGACTGATGCTTTTGATTGGTTGATTATTGATAATGTTAAATTTTCTATTTTGATGATATTAAATATTGTCACGCTCTAGTGTGCTCCCTAGAGCTTTAGAGGAAAAATCAAGTTAGATCAAGGAAACTCAACATGACTATGATTCACATTGGTGCCATGATGAAATATTGAGGATAAACAATATAATTGACTAGGATGGGTTGGGGGTAAAATGGTTAGGGAGTAAAAACTAAATCATTTTTACAAGGAGAATCAAGAGCTTTGGACCCCTAGTTATAGTAAAAACTTGGATGGCTCAACATGCATGATCACCATGCTAGAAAAATAAGATGAGACCACTAACGGTAAAGGAGGGCTACATGTTTAGTTAGGAACCCAAAAACTTATCCTTGTTTTGACTTTTTGCCTCAAAAAATGTGTCCAAATGGGAGGGTGATGCTTTTGCACATTGGCAAAACTTTTATGCCAATGCATGTGCAAGTTGATGATGCTTTTTCTCACTAATAACACTTTTTTTATCCGATAATGCTTTCACCATCTAGGTGGTTCTTTTGCCACATGATGGTGCTTTTGCTTCCCTTAGATATTTTTTTGATCTTGCAAGTTTTTTTTTTTGAAAATTTTGAAAAAACTTGTACTAAAACAAAGATCAATTGCAATATGGGAAGAGACTCTTCCCAGCCAAATTCAGAGAGAACACAAGCTAACAATAGTAGAAAAAGATTTGCAATGGAGCCAAATCTCCTGAACCATTAACTAGCTAGCAGGGGGTCGGCATGGATAGTTGATGTAGCTTGTCACGAAATCGCAACCTTATTCTTATCCTTAGGCCATGAACATGCAACATGTCGTGATATCGCGACACCTTTCCCCTTTGGCCGTAAAAAAGCAACATGTCGTGATATCGCGACATTTTCCTCCTTTGGTCGTGAAAATTCAATAAGTCACGATATCGCAACACTTTTCTCCTTTGGGCATGAAAGTGCAACATGTCGCGATATCGCGACACTTTTTCTCTCTCGACCGCAATGAAGCAACATGTCGTGATATTGCGACACCTTTTCTCCTTTGGCTGCAAAAATGCAACATGTCGCGATATCGCGACACCATTTCTCCTTTGGTCGCAAAAATGCAACATGTCGCGATATCGTGACACCTTTTCTCTCTTGGCCGCAAAAATGCAACATGTCACGATATCGCGACACCTTTTCTCCTTTGGCCGCAAAAATGCAACATGTCGCGATATCGCGACACCTTTTCTCCTTTGGCCGCGAAAATGCAACATGTCGTAATATCATGACACCTTTTCTCCCTTGGCCGTGAAAATGCAACATGTCGCGATATCGCGACACCTTTTCTCCCTTAGCCGCAAAAATGCAACATGTCACGATATCACGACACCTTTCCTCCCTTGGCCACGACGAAGCAACATGTCATGATATCGTGACAACTTTCCACCCTTGGCCCCGAAGAAGCAACATGTCGTGATATCACGACAACTTTCCACACTTGGCCACCACGAAGCAACATGTTGTGATATCACGACAACTTTCCACCCTTGGCCATGACAAAGCAACATGTCGCGATATCGCGACAACTCTCCACCCCTGGCTGCGACGAAGCAACATGTCACTATATCGCGACAACTTTCCACCCTTGGCCGCGACGAAGCAACATGTCGCGATATCGTGACAACTTTCCTCCCTTGGCCGTGACGAAGTGACATGTCACGATATCACGACAACTTTTCGCCCATGACTGTGACGACACAACATGTCGCGATATTTTGACAACTTTCCATCCTTAGCCGCGATAAAGCAACATGTCGCGATATCGCGATAACTTTCCACCCTTGGCCCCGACAAAGCAACATGTCGCGATATCGTGACAACTTTCCACCCTTGGTCGCGACGAAGCGACATGTCACGATATCGGGACAACTTTTCGTCCATGATCGCGATGACGCAACATGTCATGATATCGTGACAACTTTCCTCCAGTGACTCGCGACGACGCAACATGTCGCGATATCGCGACAACTTTCCTCCAGCGACCGCGACGGTGCAACATGTCGCGATATCGCGACAACTTTTCTCCCTTTGCTTTTCTTTGATCATTGGCTCAAGGACCTTTCCTGCACTCGTCTAATCACCTCATCCTCAATATCCATGTCACTGTGCAACTGAACCCCAACCTCCTTTTCTACACCCATCTTAGCCAGAAAGTCAGTCTCTTTGTTCAAATCTCTACTCACATAAACTGGGATCACATCCTCCAATTCCTTCCATAATTCTTTAATTTGGGTAACAAGAGCCCTCAACCTCCAAGCTTTTAGATCAAAGTTCCTCATGCAGTCTAGAGCTCCAACCATTATTTGCAAGTCTGATTCAAGAATAATCCTGTGGTGGCCATGTTTCACTGCCCAAACGAAGAGCACTTGATGGCAATGGCTTCGGCTTCATTGTTAGTGGATCTTCCCAGGCCTTGCAATTCCTAATAGAGCACAGTCCCAACATGGTTTCGGCACACCACTCCAATTTCGACTCTACCCGGATTGCCTTTTGCAGCTCCATCAGTATTGATTTTAATCCAACCTTCGAGGGGAGGTTTCCAACAATTTTTGTCCTATCCCTCTTGCAGTTCAAGGCGTTCTTCCAAATCTCCAATGCCAATTTGAGCTTCCTCCTCAGCATGAACAACCACAGTTTCGATAACCTTGCTCCAAATGGTTTGCCAAACCCCGTCTAGAGCAAAGAAAAGTTTCTCTAAAATTTTTGGCATTTCTTTCTAGCCATACTTGCCACCAGATAAAGCTTAAACCAAGCTCGTAGCCAAAATGAAGAGCTTTAGATTTGAATCTACCTTTCTGCCATTTTGCCCAGATATTCATCTGGTTCAGGTCACCACTTACTTGAATTTTAAAGTAAGCAAACCAATGCAGCCAAATCTGTCGGGTGAAAGGGCAACCAAACAACAAATGGTCAACAGTTTCCTCGCTCTTGTATCATAGTACACATTGAGAAGGGCCGATGATACCTTTTGATCTGAGATTATCAAAAGTGAGGATTCCATTGTGCATGCACTGCCAGGAAAAAAAGTTAACTTTTGGCCAGCCTTTAGAGTGCCAGATTTTCCTCCAGTCCTCAACCTAAAAAGTATGAGGGGGGGCTCTAGGAGAATGCTATCATATTCGTCCTTTACTGTATAGACGCCAAGACTCCCAAAGCCCCAGGCTAATTCATCCTCCACGTCTCCCACTGTAAGAAATATTTTTGTCAGAATTTTAGTCATGATGGGAGTCAAATCCGGAGGGAATGAAATGGGCCACTCATCCAACTTCTTAAACTGCTTAAACTTACACTCCCCCAGCTGATTAGTTGTGAAATAACTTTCAATACGGATCCATCCCTTGGCTTCAATGGTCGCTTTTATTGGCTATAATTCTAGAAATTCAGCAATGATGGGTGGGAACCGATCCCAAGAATCTGCTCGTAAACGAGCCTTCTCCCCTCTTCCCACTTTCCAAAATAAGCGGTCTTTAACAACCTGAGACCCTAACTTGAGAGCCTGCCAAAGTAGGGACCCAGTACCATCCAAGGGGATGCGAGCTACATCGATTGGGTTGGCCTGTCATAGGTATTTGCTAGTTAGGATTCTACTGAAAAGGGAGGTGGGTTGGGAGATCCATCTCCAGTACAACTTTCTAGCCAAAGCTTTATTATTCAGCTTAGATTTTCTCAAACCCGGACCTCCTTTAACCTTGGGTCGGGTAACTTTGTCCCAACCCACTAAGGCCCACTTTCTCTCTCCCTTTGCTCCTTCCCATAAAAACTTTCTAGCCATCCTGTCCAACTCTTTCCATATTGTAATCGGGCAGCCAAGATAGAGAATTTGTAAATTGGCATGGCTTGAATGACTGACTGTAAGAACATTAATCTGCCACCATAACTTAACCACTTGTGAGACTAGTGATTAATTCTATCTTTGATACACTCCAAATGCATTCCTCCATGTGTCTAATTTCAGCTTCTTAAAGTGCAAGGGGACCCCCAAGTAAACCACTGGGAGAGAAGTCCTTGTGAATCCTAGGATTTCTACAATTATGTTCTGAAGCCTTTGCTCTAGATTAAAAAAAACCACTTTGGATTTCTTGTCATTAATGACCCGTTCGAGTAGCCTCCGAGATAGACATTAAGAGTATCCCTAATCATTCTTGCTTCCCCGAAGCTGGCCACTCCCACCAAACCAGATGTCATCCACAAACTGCAAGTGCGTTAAAACTTCGTCACCCACCCCGATACCCAATAATCTACCTTGCTGTCTTCTCCTCAAGAAAAGTCTGCCAAGACCTTCAACCAAAATGAGAAAAAGATAAGGAGAACATGGATCCCCCTGGCGCAGTCCCCGAGTAGCTCCAAATGGTTGTGAAGGAAGGCCCTTGATTAGCACAGAGTAATTTGGGGTAGAGACACAACTCATGACCCACTCTATCCAGTCCTAAGAGAAACCAAAGGCTGCCATCATTTTAGCCAGGAAACTCCATTCAACCCTGTCATAAGCCTTTGACATGTCTAGTTTTATGAACATCCCTTTATTACCAGAAGTGTGCATTGAATGGATTGCTTCCTGGGCCACAACCACCCCATCCAAAATCTGCCATCCCTCAACAAAACCCCCTTGCTCATAGGAGACAATGTTGTGAAGAAGAGGTTTTAGGCGCTCAGCCATTACCTTTGTGATTATTTTGTACAAAACATTACATAAGGCAATAGGCCTATAATCTAAAATATGAACCCCCTCCTCCCCTTTTGGAATTAAGGTAATGAAAGTGTGGTTTATAGCTTTAAGCATTCTCTTATTTTCTCCGGACTCTTCTACAACAACCCTTACATCTTCCTCTAAGTAGTCCCAGAAATCCTGAAAAAACTCAATTGGGAAGCCGTTTGGACCTGGAGTTTTACCAGTGCTCATTCCAAAGACCACAGTTTTCAATTCATCTCTATCAATGGGTTTGAGGAGGGCTTGATTTTCATCCTAAAAAATAACAGCAGGTATGACAAAAATAACTTCATTTTGGGCCTCTACATATTGTACCACACTTTCCTCAAAAAGCTTAGAAAAATAATCCATAGCATGGGAATGCATACCTAGAAGTGTATCAAAGGAATGACCGTTCTTATCTTGAAGGGCCTCCATCTTATTCATCTGTCTTCGAGCATAAGCAGTCCAATGAAAGAATTTTGTATTTCTGTCCCCTTCTAATAACCAGGTGGTTCTTGCTCTCTGCTTCCAATTGGTCTCCTCTCGGTTGTCAATGTCCTCAACCGCTGTACACAAGGCATCATCCTCAAATTTGAGCTGGTCTGTAATTACTCCTTCTTTGAACTATTTTTGGACCTCATCCCATCTGGCCACCAATGAAGCTCTTTGGGCCTGGAGGTATGTTTTATTAGCACGCCTCCAATACTTCAACTGAGTTTTGACATATTGTAGTTGTTTGTGGATTTTGAACATTGCTCTCCCATAAGCTGGGCGGACTTCTTCCCACCACTATGGAATTTTCTCTCGAAGTTCTTCTTTTTGAAGCCAAAAATTTTCAAATCTGAAAGGTTTGTGATGCTGCCCCATCCTAGTCCCGCCTACCAACAGAATGGGACAGTGATCTGAAACTGGGCCTTCTAAAATTTGAAAATTTATATTCCATTTTACAAACGCCTCCTTTGAAACCAAAAAATGATCTAGCTTAACCTTCCTGCTATGTGGCTCCCACCTTTTATTAGTCCAAGTGTAGTTAATGCCAGGACATTTAATGTCCACTAAGTGCAAATCCTGGACTTGGGCAATCATGAAATGGTCCCCTGGATCCAAAAATGGTGTTCCCCATTCCTGGTCTCTAGAAGATAATTTAGCATTAAAGTCCCCCGCTATAATCCAGTCTAGATATTCCCTTGAGGTTCGCATGTTATGCACAACCTTCCACTGTCGCCTCTGACCATCTAGGTTTTGAGACCCATAAAATTTTGTGATTAGAACGTGTTTCGCAGTGAAATTATTCCTAAAAAGAGAAGTGAGAACACACCTCCAGGAAAGATGTTCTATTGCAGACCATTCAAGAGAGTTCCACAAAGTAACAATCCCCCCTGAGGCACCTTGGGCAGCCACATCCATATGACCAGCACCCCTCCAAATTCTGTTGACTATTTTGGACATAAGATCTAATGACATCTTAGTCTCCTGTTACGATTCTCTAAAAGTCTTCGAACAATAGATTGATGGGTTTTGCTGTTTAAACCCCTCACATTCCATGATTGTATAATCATTGGTTACCCTAGGAGCAATAAAAGTCTATTGTCCTCATCGATCCTCCCGTGATCAGTTTGTCTCCTTGGGCTGCTAGCAACTCCTTATTGGATCTTCTACCTACTCCCTGAGAATTGTTATTTTTTGATCTTTTTTCTACTTGGGTTATCCCCAAAGTTGGCCTTTCCCTGTTCTTTTTGCTATTCCCATGCTGACATCCTGAGATACTGTCTGCTCTTGGTTATGCACTACTAAAGCCTTTGAACACACTGGCTATGATACCTCACAGAGTTCAACTACCTGTTGTATGACGAGAGGAGATGAGAGAGGGAGTTGCCTTGGAATATTAGAATTTTCCTTATTACCCTCCATGCCCTGCATAGATTGTTCCTCTTCGTCAACCAGTGACTTAAAAATCTCATAGCTATTGGTAGGTCTGAGATGGGATTGCTCCTTTCCCTCTTTTTTCTTTGTCCGTCTTTTTCTTTTGGGCTGTTCAAAACCCTCTCTCTGAGCTTCCTGGCCCTGAACAGATGCTATTAGAATATTTATTAAGTGTTGCCTTATCCTCTTTAGGCAGGTTTGGCATTCCTAAAGGGGCCTCCATTTTAGCATTCATATTATTAGGGTAGAAACAGGCCAAATGTCCATGTTTGTGACAAACCCTACATCTAAAGGGTAGGGCCTCATAGTCCAGTTGTTGAATCCAGGAGAGTCCTACCAATTCAATTTCCATCTCTGCTAGCAAAGGCTGGCTGAGATCCATCTCCACACATATTCTTGCATACACCGCCATGCTCCCTTCAATTGTGTCTCTAGCAACACCCATATGTCTTCCAATAGAATTGCCAATCCTTGCCAACACCTGCTCACTCCAAAATTCCATTGGAAGAGCATATAGTCAGATCCATACTAGGACAATAGTAGGTTCAACTCGAGGATCGAATCCCACTCTCCATGGTTGAACAAATAGCCCTTCCGGGCCATGATTTTTCTTCTTTGACTTGAAAGCCCTATTTCTATCAGCCAAAGATGAAAAGCTAATAATAAAATATCCATTGCTAATAAACCACAATGAATACTCACCGTGAGGCTCCCAGTTTTGGCGGATCCAAGAGTGCAAAAAATTTAGGGAAGGACATATACCCATTGACTTGCAGATTAAATCGTGATTAGCTCTGTAAATGACTGATTCTTCAACCATACTTGGCTCGATGAAAATTTTTGGCCTAGTTTCGGCCTACAAAAAACATCCATTCACACGATGTGCTGTCGACCTATTCCCAGCAGTCGTGAAGAGCATTTTATATGCCATTTTTTGAGCTTTGTCGTTCTTTGGAGGAGAATTTTCTTTAAACAAATCTACGTATGAGCTGCTACTCCCTGGAAAAGGAGTCGAAGAAGTCCCCATTGGACCCTCCTGGGGCACCAATCTAGCCTTTAGATCCATCGTACCCCGAAGGCACTTCTGCAATCCAGCTGATGCCCTAGATTTTTCATTTTGGTTTTGTTAAAGAAGAAGATAGGAGATGGATCTCCAGGGGTGGTCCATGAGGACTGCAACTAATTAGAGTTTAGGATGGATGATCTTGCAAGTTTTGAGGTTGATGGTTTGACTAGTTATAAGAGAGATTGTAGATATTTTATGAACCTCTATTCTCATCAACAATAATCATTCACCAATATGCGAAAATATCAAACATGCATCCACAAATAAATTCCCAAAAATAATCCACACAAAGAAATAGAGATAGATAATATCCTTGAGGTAAGGCAACACCAAGAATACTCCTTAAGGGAGGAATCATTCCGTAAAATATTTTCTCAATGAGCTAAGACTCTTAAAAATAATACTTGAAATGACTTCTTTTGTATAATTAGGGGTACATATTTATTTATACAAGAATGTGATGGTTCACCTTCCATGAGTTACAAAGTGCAAAACATTATAATAAAGCACTATATTATATATTATTATAATTTTATGTGTGACCCTACCATAATATAATGCTTTATTATATCCTCAAATTTATATACTTAGGTACCTAATATTCCATCCCCCTTACAAAAATGTTTCATCCTTGAAACATAGGAAGAAACTAAATAATATGATCTTCTAAGCAATGATGTCAATTGGTACCAATTTTGAGCATCTCTCCATCCAAGTGAAATTTTGATCAGTGGTAGTTTATGAGGATGCCAAGCTGCCCTTGTTTCACTTAAATACCTATGATTTTTACTTCTATGGCTCTATGTATGTCCATTGTAGCCCTTTTGATGCTCTATGACCCATCTCCCTAGTTATTGCCTCTCATGATGGTGTGGATGGTGACTTGCTACAACCTTAGCCCGTTGTTCAACATTATTTGACTCTTATTTCTTGCTTCCCTCTTTTGGTTCATCCCTTATTTTTCCTCTTCTTGGATCTTTGCTACTGCCTCCCTCTTAAATTATGTTTCAAATTCTTTTGATTCTCCTATAATAGCTTCTTGTTTTCCCCTGATCCATACTCCTTAAGACAAGAAATATCTTGTAGGGCTATTTTTATTTATTTTTACCATAACTTCATAAAATTCTTTTATACATTAATATTAATAGTACCCAAATAATGCAACCAAGGATAACCAAGAATAATATCAACATCATCCATCTCAATAGCACACATTTGAGTCTAGGACATATTTATCCATGACTATCTTCACTTCTTAAAAAAATTTAACATTCTTATCCTCAAGCTTTGTGTCTTTGATTTTCCTTGTTTGAACCTGTAACCTCTTAGCCAAGGACATATTGATAAAATTATATTTATTGCTAGGGTTAATGGAAACAATTGTTTTTTTTAAATGCAACCATGAACTTGTAAAATTTTAATTTTTTGATTCAAACAAATCTTTCTAACCACTATTTGGTCTATGTGACAGAAAAGGTGTCATTTCCTTAGCCAACACATTATTATTATTTTTCTTCAACCCCATTTACTTAAAAATGCAACTTCAAATTCTTTCCATGTGTATGAAAAATTATGGTCATATCTAAAGGTCTCATACCACTCTAAAGCTTCCCCTTGCAAATAAAACCAAAGCTTACATTTCCATTCCAGCTCAAAAGAATATAAGATTTTTCCACTTCATCACACATTTCCTGGTGTTAGTATCATCCCTTCCAGTGAATACCAACAAATCCATGACCTCAACCCAAAAATTTTCAAGAATTAAATTTGTAGATTTTATTTAAAACAAAACAAACGACAACTAATTTGCTTACCCAAATTGGGAGATATGAATTTTTCTCTTTGCACAATTTTTTTGTGCAACCCAAAAACAACATCAAAATCCTAACTTCAAATATATGTAACTCCCTCAATACTCATCAAAAATTAACAAGTGATCAACCTTTTTTGTAGTATTTAAAAAGATCTATAGAATGATTCAATATATTCTAAAAATGACTACTAAAAAAATTAATATAATTTTTTCTTTTGAAAACAATCATGCAACCAAAAACAAAATGAATATCTCAACTTCAAACAATAATAACTTTCTCAATATTTATCAAAAATTGACAAATGAGTAGTTGTTTTTATAGCACTCAAAAATATCTACACAATGGTGCAAAAATATTTTGAAAGACTTCCAAAAAAAGATATGGCTCTTACAAAATGACATAATTTTTTAGACAAAATGCGCCCTAGCCCTGCAAAACAAACCCCACTTTGCCAGAATCATTGCTCTAACACCAATTGTTATGAACTTCTATTCTCATCAACGATAAATAATTCTTAGAAAAATGTCAAACATGCATCTACAGATAAATTCTCAAAAATAATCCACACAAAGAATTAGAGATATATAATACCCTTGAGGTAAGGCAACACCAAGAATACTCCTTAACGAAAGAATCATTCCACAAGATCTCTACTTCAAAAGCTAAGATTCTTACAAAGAATAATTTATATGACTTATTTTTTACAATTGGGGGTACATATTTCTTTATACAATAATGTGATGGTTCACCTTCCATGAGTTACAAAATGCATAACTCTATAACATATATTATTATAATTTTATGTGTGATTCACCTAATTGTAGGGAGAGACGACCTCATGTTTTGGAGACCATCGAAGGGTTGTTGAAATTCATAGATCACACATCACATTATTTGGTACCTTGCAATATTAATGTTGAAATATATTACATTATTTGGTACATGCTAATGTACCATCTTGGGTACATCATTAGATTAGGAGAGTGTCTTAGATTAAGTCTTGAGCATTTACTTTATGCAATGTAATAAATGCACAAGTATTATTAGAATGTGCAATGATGTAAATGTGCATGGTATCCACATGAGTCTAAAGGATAGGAATATGAAGAGTCATAGGAAGATGGAAGGACAAGAGTCATCTCATTATATATAGGTCTTTGATAGAGATAAGTGAAACTTGTACATACAATGTAGAAACTTGTATGAAGTATGGAACATTGAGATCTCCACATATTATAACAAGTTCAATATTTCGTGAGCTTTCATTAATGGCTATTTCATGAGTTATTTCAAAAGTTTCAGAAACAAACAAAAGATGAGCATTTGATCTAATAACACATTAAAGACACATGCTATACAAGAAAATATATTTTATTCATGATAAGATTGCATAGGTTACAAATGGGGGGAATTCCCCTTTTTCCTTTCTTTTCACAAATGTTACAATAGACCTTATACCTTCCTTTTGTGTTCCTCAGTGTATATGGGCTTGCGTACCACCACGAGGTTGTAGTTGTTTGTTGTTTCCCTCCTTGGTTCTATGATAAACTTGCAAAAAGGGGTTAGTGGGTTGGAGGGCTTGCCTCAGTAAGACCCCATAGTAAGAGAGACAAATTGACTCATAAAACATAATAAAAACTGAAATAAATGATGCAGAACCTCATAAAAATACCAAATAAAGCTTACCTCCAAGATTTGGGTTGATTTGGGACCTATAGATCCAATTTGCCACCCGAGGGGTGAATTGGTACCGGATTCGTGGGGCGAGGGGTGAATTCGACTGTAACTGTTGTTCTTCAGAAATACTTCGATGGAGCGATTCCTTTGTTGTTGTACTACTGATGTGCAGGTTCAGACTGTTGTTTATGTGCTTCTGTACATATTTTGGTAGAGTTTTTGTGCTTTGGACATAAGTGGAGAGAGAGAGAGATGAAGGTTTGGGCCCACTATTTATAAGAAAACCCAAGGTGTAGGGGGTAGTTAGGAGAACTAATCCCTAGGGTGAGATCCCATGAAGGTTAAGTTAGGGTTTGTGAGGTGGCATCCTCACATTCCCTTGAGGAAATATGGAGAGATTAGGGTTAACAAGGATTAGTCAACTCTAGGTTAGGTCTGGGGTTAGGTTAGAGTTTCCTAAGAAATATCCTAACTAACATAGTGCACACACATGTGGGAGGGAGCAATTAGGGATAATTAGGTATTAAGGACCTAATTAATATTTTTAGCCCTAAAAATGAACTTAAGTGAAGTCACTTTAAAATTAGATTTAACAATTGACTCAATCAATACTTTTTCTAATTAATAGCCCCGTGGGGGCCTCAATTAAGCATAAAGGAGTCTTGTATCACCTTAGGAGGCTATTGGATGGTCTTTCGATGCATGGAAGGTGTTTATGATGTGATTTAGGTAGTTTATTAGGGTTTTGGACCTAAAAACTAATGAAGTGGTGTGCAAAAGTCTACGCAATGCTATGATAATCTATGGTGATCTATACTAGTCTACACATGTCTACGACAGTCTGTGCATGTCTACGCATATCTACAGTAGTCTATGCATGTCTAGGAGGATCTACAATAGTCTACGTTGGTCTAAGATAGCCTAGGGGTATCTAGGATTACCTATGTAAACCTACAAGTGTCCAAAAGGATCTACAAGTACGTAGATATAGCAATGATATAACAATGTGCGACTTGTAGGTGTCTACATTTTGCCCCTTTTTGTACTATACTGTGTGGAACATAGTTTAATACAAAAATGTGAAGGGTTGTGTAGAGGAAAAGGGGTAGAAGGAGAATGGAATTCAATAAAAGGTATGTAGCCACTCGAAGCGTGACCATACAACATTGATCGGGAATCCAGGGGGAGAAGGGAAAAGAATGAGAAGAAGGAAGAAATAAAATGGAATGAAAACAATGCCGATAAATGGAAATGGATGATTGCGGATGCAATGTAACGATTTTGCTGAGTCCGTATGACATTTTTTATGTCATACTAGTTGCTTGGGAGAGGTAAATCTTGTCTGCTTTACTTTTGCAACTAGTTCAACATGGTCCAAAAGTACGAATAGAACAAATGCCTATTCAAATATTTGTTGTCGATTGATTGATGAGTACATGGCGACAAGTGTCAAACCATTTGAGCTAAAGGGACATTTGGATTATTCAAATGTGTCATTCATTATGCATCATGAATGCCAAAAATCCTTTTCCAAATGTTGTGCTAGGATTGTGTCAAACGTATCATTCATTCTGTATTCGACATACATGAATGCTAGATTGACTTCTCCGTCGAAACACATAGCTCTCGTGATATAACAAATATCTGGTTGGGATTGAGGTTATTTCATAAGATAATATTCAACAAAAAATTTTGTAGATAGATGCGATATCTGCGCTTTTGGATGTTTGGTTGGTTGGTTGCATGCAAAACTTAACTTTGGATATGAATACCCCCTCAAACGAGGAATCAGTAATGAGGCAAATAGAATGTGGTGATTTGGTGATGCAACGATTGATAGAATACCAATGCATGATGAAAATGATAAGAAAGGCAAATTAGAGGACAATTTGGGAGGTTTCCTAGGGTTTTGGAAGAAAGTTGCATGATTTCCTAGGATTTTGGAAGTAATTTGATTGATTTTGGGGGTCATAAGCTCAATTCGCAAGGCGGGGGGTGAATTGAATCCTGATTCATGGGGCGAGGGGAAAATTGGACCTAAATCATGGGGAAGGGGGTGAATTGGACCTAAATCATGGGGCAGGGGGTGAATTAGGGTCATAGGTATATTTAAGCCAAATTTTGAATTGGGAGGGCTCATTATGACGATGACGAAATTTGGAGAGCGTGTGGAAGGAGCATTCAATGACGCAGATATATTGCGGTTGGTGATTTCGAGCGAGAAGATGACGAGAGGACGATGTGGAGCCGACAACAAGCGTAGGGATCCACTGATAAGCACTTTTACTTGTCTCGTTTTACATTTTTTTTCATTTTCCAGAGAAACGTGAATTAGGGAGGAGGTTTTCGTCTCCTTTTATTTTTTTTTACAAATTTTAATTGAAATTGGAACATAGTGTAAAACTAGCCAAATAGGTATCTAAAAATATAATTTATTTTTAGGTTTGACTTGTTTTCGCGTCAGTTTGACAGGGTGACGGGTAGAGTAGTTGCACAGTTTGACCGTTCATTTTTGGAGCAATGATGTACTATTTTTGTAATGTGGTTGAATTTTATCCGTAAAAGTAGGAAATGGGTATCCATTTGTGCGATTGTTATTTTTTTCTACCTTCGTTTGGCATGTTTTTTGAATGTGTGGTTTTAAGGTGTAAATTAGAAAACTTTGACTGTTAAGTTTTCCATCGTAGATACATTATTTTTGGAAATCGATAATAATTTCATCGTAAAAGGGCGAAATGGGTATTTATTTGTGCAACTGTTATTTTTTTCTGCCTTCGTTTGGCATGTTTTCTGAATGTGTGGTTTTAAGGTGTAAATTAGAAAACTTTCACTGTTAAGTTTTCCACCGTAGATACATTATTTTTGGAAACCAATGATACTTTCACTGTAAAAGGGTGAAATGGGTATCCAAAAATGTTATTTGTTTTTGTAGATGATTGCATTTTGCGTGTGTTTGATTTACGTGCTAAGATGTAGGTAGTGTTAAATTTAAAATTGGCTATGGGGAGCCCGATTTGCACTATTTTCAACATCTGTTTGAACTTTGATCGCGAAGTGGGCAAATGGGTGTTCAAAAATGCGACTGTATTTTTGATATTGTGTGTTTTGGCATATGTACCGTTTGGATGTATTTGTGGTAAGATTGACCTTGAACTCCGTGTTGGTTTGTATACTATTTTTGAATTTTGTCTACATTTTCACCATGAAATGGGTAAATGGGTATTCAAAAATGTACTTTGTTTTTGTATGTCTGATGGAATGACGTAGTTTTGAATTTTGTGCCATAGTGGGTATGTGGGTAATCTTATATTTGACTGTTGGAAGCCAAATATGTATTATTTTTTGTATTTGTTCAAACTTTTACTATGAAATGGCAAAATGGGTATCCAAATATGCGACTATTTTGTTGATATGTGAATTATGCACTATTTTATGTCTCGAAGTACGTGTCAAATTAAATAGTTTAATTTGTATATTGTGATGATTGAGTTTTATTGGATTGCATCATTGTGTTTATGGCTAATGTATATTTTGTTGTGCTTTTTTATGGATGAACAGGTGAAGATGCTCGAGCCTCATCATCATGTATGCAAGATGAAGAGTGATTTTGATGAGCTGATGGATAACGTCGATGATTAGGAGTGGTTGGATGCCATATGGTTTAGAGGCATGTGGGAGTGTAAGAGTATCCATGCCAACAGGGCATACATATTTACCTTGTGTGAGCAATGGGATGTGGATAAGAATACTTTTCATTTTCCTACAGGGGAAATGATGATTACACTAGAGGACGTGTACTAGATTTACAAGCTACCTATTGAGGGTGTTTCGGTTAGAGCTGTTGAGCAAGGTGCAGCAAAAGCATTGAGAAAGTATTGTCATTGTTGTCAACACAGACAAATTGATGCAGTTGATGCAGTTCAGAGGTCAGTCAGATCAAGTGCGAAAGTTTCAAGCAAAACAGAGGTGACCCGGATTCGAAAATTGGCGTAAAGAGACAAGGAAGAAAACTGTCGCGATATCGCGACATGTTTTCTGTCGCGATTTCGCGACAAAAAGTAGGAGAGAGAAAATGCACGCCAAAATGTCGCGATGTCGCGACATGTCGAGTTTTCACTGAGGAGAGAGAAAATGTGTCACGATTTCGCGACAAAAAGCAGGAGAGAGAAAATGCACGCCAAAATGTCGCGATGTCGCGACATGTCGAGTTTTAGAGGAGAGAAAAATGTGTCGCGATTTGGACAAAAAGAGAGAGAGAAAATGCACGCCAAAATGTCGCGATGTCGCGACATGTCGAGTTTTCCGAGGAGAGAGAAAATGTGTCACGATTTCACGACATAAATGGAGGAAAGGAGCTTGCAATGAAGAGAGTAGCGATTTCCATGCATGTTAAAGTTTCGCATTTCAAAGCACAACTGGAAATGTATGGAAACAAAGGTGTAGCGATTTCGCTACAAATCGGAAGTTAAGAAAACTGAGATGCAACGATTTCGACACAAGTAAAAATTCACAAGAAGAAGGTGTAGCGATTTCGCTACATGTTGAAACAAAGAGAAACTAAGGTGTAGCGATGGCGCTACATGTTGAAACAAAGAGAAACTAAGGTGTAGCGATGGCGCTACATGTTGAAACAAAGGGAAACTAAGGAGTAGCGATTTCGCTACTAGTCAAAAGTGTAGAACTGAAAGATGCAGCAATGATATTACAAGTCAAAATTTCATGAAAAGAGGCAAGGTGAAAACACAAGGCACAAAGATGTAAAAATTTTGCCATTGCATGAAGCATAGTGTCACGATTTCGTGACATGTTCCATTTTCACTGGAGTTGGCAAGGAGAGTTGTACGGAAGAGCAAAGTGTCACGATTTCGCGACATGTTCCTTTTTCGCTGCTGCTGGCAAAGAAGAGTGTACGGAAGCCGAAAGTGTCACGATTTCACGACAAGCAGGATGATGACGTCAGCAAGAGTCGAAAACGTCACGATTTCGTGACAAGAAGGATGATGACGTCAGCAAAGTTGAAAAGTGTCACGATTTCACGACAGGATGAAAGAAAAGCCACTGGAAGCCGAAAATGTCACGATTTCGCGACAACCTTCAGGGTGACGTCAGCATAAGTTAAAAATGTCACGATATCGCGACAGGCGACAGGTTGGCAGGTAAAAGCCAAAAAAGCAGGCATGGTGACACGTGTCATAAAAGACATCATGCAGCCAGTTACATAAAATGTAACTGATGTCAGATCTCGAGTTATAGATTGACAAGTGTTAGTCATGCATTCGAACAGCCGTTTGCATGTATTCGAAGAATCAAATATAAATTATCGAAAGGTTTTCGAAAAGTTTTTTTTCAGCTTTCGAACGGTCGCACTCATGGAATCGAATAGACATTTTGCTTGTATTCAAAGAGCCGAATATGAAGGATCGAGATATGCTTTTCGAGAAGATATGTTTGCAGCATTCAAAATAGCCATACCACAAGAAATCGAAATGTCGTATTGCAGGGTTTCGAATAGTCATTTTCGAATAGCCACTTATTTGCAGGAGAAAAGAATTCGAACAGTTGGGTATATGATTCGACTGCGTGCCGGATTGGATGTATATAAATGAATAGCTGTAAAGAGAAATTGTTGAAGAAAGATAGAAGTTGTTGCAGTAAGAAGGGAATTGCTGTGAAAAGAGGGTCTATATAGAGAAATAAGCAGAGACATGAGATTGTGCAGAGGTTGTTAAAATTACAGACCAGTCAGGGTCGAGTTAGTAGTGAAGACATTTTTATGTCATTTTGATTTGATTAGAATTGCAGTCCAAGTTGGTGCTTGGTACTAGGGGTTGGTGCTCCATCTGTTGCTGCAGAAAATTACAGGGGTTGGTGCTCCTTCCAGTGGATGCCGGTAAAGAAGTTGTAAAATTGAAATTTTGCAAAGACTCGGATTTGGATTGAAGTCCAAACGAGTTAATTTTTGAGGAGTAGCCAAATTGGTGAACCTCGTTATATTGTGTGTTGTGGTGTGCTCTCATTTTGTTCTTCTGGTTTTATAAGTTTTCTGTGCTTCAGTCTTTGAATGTCGCTTGTTTTGAAGTTAAATAACTACACTGATTCACCCCCCTCTTAGTGTCATTGTGTGAACATCAATTGGTATCAGAGCAAGGTTCCTTGTACAAACTTAATCAGCTAAGGAGATCTTGGAAGAAACAATGGCAGGCGGTGAAGGATTTTCATCCAACAAAGCTCCCTTATTTGATGGAACAAATTACACCTTCTGGAAACTCGTAATGCAAACATATCTGAGTGCATTGGGATATGATATTTGGGATTCTGTAGATAGTGGATACACAGCACCCACTACCCCTCCAACAGATATTGTTGAGAAAAAGAAATTTGAAAACAACTCCAAAGCTAAGAATGTCATAATGTGTGGGCTTGTTGACAAGTGAACCGATAAGAGTCATGAGTTGTAAATAAGCAAAAGACATGTGGGATAAACCGAAGAGCATCCATGAAGGAGACAGTAAGATTAAGGAAGCAAAACTGCAAACTCATCGAGCACAGTTCGAAGCACTGCAAATGAATGAAGATGAAAACATAGAGACTTATATGCTGAGAGTCAACGGAATTATTAATGCAATCAGAGGACTCGGTGAAGAAATTGATGATGCAGTTGTTGTGAAAAAGGTTCTCAGAACACTTCACAAAAGATTTAATTCCAAAGTCTCTGCAATAGAAGAGGCAAAAGATCTAAACAACTTCAGCATGGATGAGTTGCATGGTTCCCTGAAAGCATATGAAATGAGAATAGGACAAACCAAGTCTACAGACAGAGAAGCAACTTTTAAAGCACACAAGAATGTAAAAGCTGAACATGAATCCGAGGATGAAGGAACACCTGGATGAAACAGAAGCCAATTTTGTTCGAAAACTCACAAAAGGAAAAGGAAAATATAGAGGGAAGCTACCTTTTAAATGCTTCAATTGTGGAGGAGTCGGTCATTTTGTAGCCAAATGTCCAATGCAGGAGAGAACCAAAAATGGTGAAGGTTCACACCAAGAAAAAGGTGACTGGAAGAAGAAACAAAATTTCAGAAAGAACAACTTCAAGAAGAAAAGCTTCATAACCAAGAATGTCAGTAGTTCTGAAGAAAGCACAGATGAGGAGTCTGAAGAAGAAGGAGGTGAAGCTCTGTTCATGGCACTTGAAGAAGAAAGAACAGAGAAAAATCAGGAAGGTGATGAAAATTCCAAGGATGAAGTTGAAGTGTATTTGGAAGGAGAATTGGTTGCTGCACTTGAAGAGTTGAGTGCAGAAAGGAAGAAGAATAAGAAATTTTCAAAGAAATTAGAGAATGCCAGAGACATAATAAACAATCTGAAAATACAGACAGAGGAATTCAAGAAAATGTCTCGAAGTTCTTGATGAACAATTAACTCGTAAAGACAGCTTGAATGCAACAAGCTAGAGGAAGACATTGTTAAGTTAAGGATGCAGTTAGAGGAGATGAATAGAAAATTGACCTGTTTTCATAAGTTTGAAGAAAGTACTGTAAAGCTGGATAAAATGTTAAATAACCAAAGGCCTTATGGCATAAAATTTGGTTTAGGCTTTGATGAAGGAGAATCTTCAAAGGATTCAAAGAACTTGAATATAGAACCCATAAAGAAAGAAGAAAAGATCAGGGTTGAACCAGAAAAACCAAATCATGCAAAAGAAAACAATAATGCCAGATTCAAGAAGAATACTGACAAAGATGGATTCACAAAAGTCACACATCCAAGGAGGAGAAGAGTCATGGCTCCTACTTCAAACTGGCAAAGACCGGCACCCAGGTTTAATCATGCATTTTCTGGTTATTGTTTTAAATGCAATGCTTATGGCCATAAGATTTCAGATTGCAGGCATAATGTATCTCAAAGGAATTTTACCAATAGAAATGTTTTTTCTCCTTTAATGAATTATGCAGTTGAATGTTATAATTGTCATAATTTTGGACATATTGCTAGAAACTGCAGAAGCACTTTTGCATCAAATAAATATCAGGGTAGAAAATCTCAGCCAAGTGGGTTGAAACAAAACCAGAAATTTCCTGAAAAACAGGCACATGCTAATGAAAGGACAAAGGCAAAACAAGTAGCAAAATCTGCTATCAAACCAGAATGGAAAGAAAAGGAATCTTTGATTGTCCAGACTGCTTTTAAAGCTCGGAACAAATCAGCACCTTGGATACTTGATAGTGGTTGTTCCAGCCACATGACAGGTGACAATCAAAAGTTTGAGAATTTACGAATTATGAAGGTGGTTCTATGAAATTTGGAAATAATGATGGAGCAAATATTGTTGGAAAGGGATCAGTCAAGATCACTGATGGCAATATAAAATCAAAAGAAGTCTTGTTTGTAATTGGCCCGAAGCATAACTTGCTAAGTGTAAGTCAAATATGTGACAGAGGTCATGATGTAATCTTCAAGAAGGAGGGCCGTGAAGTAAGAAAGACAAAAAATGGAAAGTTAATAGCCACTGGATCGAGAACTTCGGAAATCTGTATACACTTTCGAAACTGCAGAAGGAACATGCTTGATTGGACAGGAAGATGAAAACTGGCTATGGCACAAGAGGCTTGGGCATATTAGTTTTGACAATCTGGCAAAAATCAGTTCAAAAAGAGCAGTTAGAGATATACCAAACATTGGCAAACCTGTAAATAGCATCTGTGAGTCATGCCAAAAGGGAAAACAAACCAGAGCCACTTTCAAAGCAAAAGAATACTTCACTAGCAAGCCATTAGAACTAATTCACACCGATCTATGTGGACCCATGAGAACTGAAAGCATAAATGGACACAAATATTTTATGTTGTGTATAGATGACTACTCAAGAATGACATGGGTACTATTTCTGAAACTCAAGTCGAAGCCTTTGAGATGTTTAAAACCTTCAAAAATCTTGTTGAGAATCAATCAAGAAAAAGAATTAAATGCCTAAGATCAGACAAGGGAGGAGAGTTTATCTCCGAAGAATTTGCAGAATACTGTCAAAAACATGGGATAAGAAGACAATTTTCAGCAGCTAGGACACCTCAGCAGAATGGTGTTGTAGAAAGGAAGAATAGAACAGTGCAAGAAATGGCAAGGACAATGTCGGCAGAAAACAAAATAGTCGACAGATTTTGGAAAGAGGCAATTCATACTCGCAGCTTACATTCAAAACAGGTGCATGCCGAGACCACATGAAAGCAAAACACCTTATGAGTTGTGGTTTGGCGAGAAAGGCAACAACAAGACATTTCAAAGTATTTGGCAACAAGTGCTACATAAAACGGACCGAAGATAACCTCGGTAAATTTGAAGATAGAGTTGATGAAGGTATCTTTCTTGGTTACTCAACAAAAAGCAAGGCCTACACATGTTACAACAAGAGGTTGAAGAAAATTGTTGAAAGTGCTGATGTGAAAGTTGATGAAGGTAGAGAACAAGAAACTACTTATCAAGAAAACTACCCTATGTATGAAGAAGTCATTGAAGGTGATGATGAAAAAGAAACAGAGAAGAATCAGAAAATTGATCCAGATGGTGTAAAACTGAATCTAAAGAAGAAGAAAACAAGAAATTTAAAACAGGCTAACTGCGAGAAAAATCATCCAAGTGAACAGATTATTGGGGATCCCACGGATGGTATTCAGACAAGAAGAACAATGAGTGAGGAACTATTCTCTCGTTATCTAGTATTGAACCTAAAAATGTTGTCTGAAGCAAGCACTCGATGAAAGTTGGATGAAGGCAATCAATGAAGAACTAGATCAGATAGAGAAAAACAATACCCGGGAATTAGTACCTAGACCAACAAATAAAAACATAATTGGCACTAAATGGGTTTTTAGAAATAAATTGAATGAAGATGGGCAAAGTTGTCGTAAATAAGGCAAGATTGGTATGTAAAGGCTATGCTCAAAGTTGAAGGCATTGATTTTGAAGAAACTTTTGCACCTGGTAGCAGACTAGAGGCAATCATAATGTTTCTGGCATTAGCAGTTCATAAAAACTTCAAAGTATATCAAATGGATGTAAAATCAGCATTTTTGAATGGAAAACTGGAAGAAGAGGTTTACATTGAACAACCAGATGGCTTCCAACTTGGTGACAATCCAGATTTTGTTTGCAGGTTAAAGAAAGCTTTATATGGATTAAAACAGGCACCCAGAGCATGGTATGCAAGGCCGGATAATTATCTAATTAAACAAGGGTTTAAGAAAGGTTTGGTGGATAGCAACTTATATGTCAAAATAGAGAAGGGTCATCTTATTGTTCTTGTTGTTTATGTAGATGACATAATATTTGGAAGCAGCATGGATGAATACTGCAAAGACATATCAATTAAAATGAAAAAAGAATTTGAGATGTCAATGATTGGTGAACTTTCTTATTTCTTAGGACTGCAGGTCAATCAAAATGAAAAAGGCATTTTTATTTCTCAAGTTAAATATGTAAAAGAAATGCTGAAAAAGTTCACAATGGAAGACAGTAAACCGGTCAACACTCCCATGACAACAGGCTGCAAGTTGAGCAAGGATGATAAATCTCCAGATGTGGATCAAACAATGTACAGGTCTATGATTGGAAGCCTGTTGTATTTAACAGCTACTAGACCAGATATACTACAAGCAGTATGCATGGTTGCTAGATTTCAGGCAAGTCCCAAAGAAACTCATGTCACAGCTGTAAAAAGGATCTTCAGGTACCTCAAAGGTACCATGGATTATGGGTTGTGGTACCCAAAAGGCAAAGACTTCACTTTGATTGCATATTCTGATGCAGATTGGGCAAGGTGCATTGATGACCGAAAGAGTACAAGTGGAGGAGCATTTTATCTTGGAGACAGGCTGGTAGCATGGCACAGCAAGAAACAAGAATCAGTCTCTCTATCCACTGCGAGAGGCAGAATACATTGTAGCCACAACTTGCTGTACACGGATATTATGGATGAGACAAACTTTAAAAGATCTTGGTATCCACTTCAAAGAGCCAATATCAATAAAATGTGATAACACTAGTGCTATCAACATATCCAAGAATCCAGTTATGCATTCAAGAACCAAACACATTGCAATCCGATATCATTTCTTGAAGGATAAAGTTGCAGAAGGAGAGGTCAAGTTGGATTTTGTTCCAACTACAGAGCAAGTAGTTGATATATTCACAAAACCATTGCCCAAGGATGTTTTTGAGTACCTTAGGAATAAGTTGGGAGTGGTCACAATTCCCAAGAACTGACTATAATTAGGGATCACATTCTCAATGGGTGCATGCATGCCTATACTTATAGTTTTGCTTATATTTATGATTTTTGCTAACTATAACGATATTTTCCCGAGAATGGTGTACGAGAGACTCGGGGGAGTCTGCAGCAGCCCTTTGGTATTATTGGCAAAGGGGGAGAAGAAGTTGAGCAAGGTTGTTGTGTGTTGCCAACAATTCCAAAGGGGGAGATTGTTGAGCAAGGTGCAGCAAAAGCATTGAGAAAGTATTGTCATTGTTGTCAACACAGATGCATTGATGCAATTGATGCGCTTCGGAGGTCGATCGGATCAAGTGCAGAAAGTTTCAAGCAAAACAGAGGTGACCCGTATTCATAAATTGGCGTAAAGAGACAAGGAAGAAAACCGTCGCGATATCGCGACATGTTTTCTGTCGCGATTTCGCGACAAAAAGTAGGAGAGAGAAAATGCACGCCAAAATGTCGCGATGTCGCGACATGTCGAGTTTTCACTGAGGAGAGAGAAAATGTGTCGCGATTTCACGACAAAAAGTAGGAGAGAGAAAATGCACGCCAAAATGTCGCGATGTCGCGACATGTCGAGTTTTCGCTGAGGAGAGAAAATGTGTGATTTCGGACAAAAAGGGAGAGAGAAAATGCACGCCAAAATGTCGCGATGTCGCGACATGTCGAGTTTTTGCTGAGGAGAGAGAAAATGTGTCACGATTTCGTGACATAAATGGAGGAAAGGAGCTTGCAATGAAGAGAGTAGCGATTTCCATGCATGTTAAAGTTTCGCATTTCAAAGCACAACTGGAAATGTATGGAAACAAAGGTGTAGCGATTTCGCTACAAATCGGAAGTTAAGAAAACTGAGATGCAACGATTTCGACACAAGTAAAAATTCACAAGAAGAAGGTGTAGCGATTTCGCTACATGTTGAAACAAAGAGAAACTAAGGTGTAGCGATGGCGCTACATGTTGAAACAAAGAGAAACTAAGGTGTAGCGATGGCGCTACATGTTGAAACAAAGGGAAACTAAGGAGTAGCGATTTCGCTACTAGTCAAAAGTGTAGAACTGAAAGATGCAGCCAATGATATTACAAGTCAAAATTTCATGAAAAGAGGCAAGGTGAAAACACAAGGCACAAAGATGTAAAAATTTTGCCATTGCATGAAGCATAGTGTCACGATTTCGCGACATGTTCCATTTTCACTGGAGTTGGCAAGGAGAGTTGTACGAAAGAGCAAAGTGTCACGATTTCGCGACATGTTCCTTTTTCATTGCTGTTGGCAAAGAAGAGTGTACGGAAGCCGAAAGTGTCACGATTTCGCGACAAGCAGGATGATGACGTCAGCAAGAGTCGAAAACGTCGTGATTTCGCGACAAGAAGGATGATGACGTCAGCAAAGTTGAAAAGTGTCACGATTTCATGACAGGATGAAAGAAAAGCCACTGGAAGCCGAAAATGTCGTGATTTCGTGACAACCTTCAGGGTGACGTCAACATAAGTTAAAAATGTCGCGATATCGCGACAGGCGACAGGTTGGCAGGTAAAAGCCAAAAAAGCAGGCATGGTGACACGTGTCATAAAAGACATCATGCAGCCAGTTACATAAAATGTAACTGATGTCAGATCTGCAGTTACAGATTGACAAGTGTTAGTCATGCATTCGAACAGCCGTTTGCATGTATTCGAAGAATCAAATATAAATTATCGAAAGGTTTTCGAAAAGTTTTTTTTCAGCTTTCGAACGGTCGCACTCATGGAATCGAACAGACATTTTGCTTGTATTCAAAGAGCCGAATATGAAGGATCGAGATATGCTTTTCGAGAAGATATGTTTGCAGCATTCAAAACAGCCATACCACAAGAAATCGAAACGCCGTATTGCAGGGTTTCGAACAGTCATTTTCGAACAGCCACTTATTTGCAGGAGAAAAGAATTCGAACAGTTGGGTATATGATTCGACTGCGTGCCGGATTGGATGTATATAAATGAATAGCTGTAAAGAGAAATTGTTGAAGAAAGATAGAAGTTGTTGCAGTAAGAAGGGAATTGTTGTGAAAAGAGGGTCTGTATAGAGAAATAAGCAGAGACATGAGATTGTGCAGAGGTTGTTAAAATTACAGACCAGTCATGGTCGAGTTAGTAGTGAAGACATTTTTATGTCATTTTGATTTGATTAGAATTGCAGTCCAAGTTGGTGCTTGGTACTAGGGGTTGGTGCTCCTTCCAGTGGATGCTGGTAAAGAAGTTGTAAAATTGAAATTTTGCAAAGACTGGATTTGGATTGAAGTCCAAACAGTTAATTTTTGAGGAGTAGCCAAATTGGTGAACCTCGTTATATTGTGTGTTGTGGTGTGCTCTCATTTTGTTCTTCTGGTTTTATAAGTTTTCTGTGCTTCAGTCTTTGAATGCTGCTGTTTTGAAGTTAAATAACTACACTGATTCACCCCCCCTCTCAGTGTCATTGTGTGAACATCAAGAGCAACACCGGATGATTCTAAGGAGGTTGTACTGGAGCGCTTCTTTGGTGAGGGGTGGAGGGATATAGATGTTGGGAAGATGGATTATGAGTGGTTATGGCTTAATAAGAAGATATATAATCGCCAGTGTGTAGTGATGATGATGATATCTACCTATGTGTTACCTCACACTTTCGGGGTGCTGTTTACCTAGAACATGTTGGATGTGGTGAGTGACATGATAGAGTGGAGGGTTGTGTTTGCATGGACACCTACACTATTAGCCTAGGTATACAGAGAGTTGCATGATGTTGTACATGTTGGACGAAAGGGTCTGAGCTGGACTCCCCTATTGCAAGTATGGGCATGGGAGCACATATCTATTGAGAGGCCATCATTATTGCCTCACCCTACCCATGTTGAGGGTAAGGAGTATTTACCCTATGCTTTGATATGGAGGATAGATGCAGAGAAGGGCATTAAGAGGTCGCATGAGGGTGATCCTTTGGTGTGGAGGGTCAAGTTCGGAGAGATGACACCCGATGATATTAAGTGGAGGCCTTGGTTGGGTGGGGTGGCCTAGGAGAAGGACAATGAGCAGCTATGGGCCATTCATCAATGGAGGTGGCTAGTGGGGCAATATACTCAACATGCCGAGTATTTTTAGTTTGATCGAGTGAGACAACTCGAATTACAACAGGATATTCCAAGGGCTCTTGTTGTGTATTACATACAACGAGGTGATAGAGGAGAGCGTCCTATGGTTCTACCCTAGGTTGGTGAGAGTGACCCACCTATGGTTATCCTGGTTGTGGATAATGTAGGGACGATACCAGCGTTTGAGGCCTAGTGGGCGATGCAGACTTGGGAGCCTAGTAGGGGTGTGATTGATCGATAGGTACCACCTGGTGGTGGGGTGCCTTCGATAGAGAGGAGAGTAGGTGGAGGGACTCGAGCTAGTCTAGAGGAGGGAGCTGGTAGCAAGAGGGAGGTTCCTCTATGACGATCTCGATGATGATTAGATAGTGCTTCAATTCCATAGGGAGTAGGAGTAGGGAAGGATCCTGTGATCATTGAGATGGATATTATGGAGGAGGGATGGCCATGGGATAGGCAATTGGAGTAGTATAGGAGTTATGCAGGTCTACAACGAGGGATGGTGTGGATGACACCATTGATATTGGTTTGTTTGTAGACATGGAGTAGGTTTCATTTGATATTTAGGAGATGTAGGATATAGATGAGGAGGCTCAGGTGTTACGTGACAATGTTCGTCAGTTAGAGGTTGAGCTTCATGAGGAGGAGAGTCACAAGAAAGAGGTGACCGATCTCGAGGAGCGATTGATATCCATGGAGAGTGCGGGTGAGGCCATTGAGGCTAGATATGCCAAGGTGATAACCGATATGGAGTAGATGAGGGTAGATATGGAGCAGATGAGAGCAGAGATGGCTAACTAGTAGCAGGCACGAGAGGAGGTATCATGGGCCATTAAGAGGGTGACTGATCTATTAGCTATAGAGTCTGCTAAGAAGTCATTGTGTGAGGCTCCTCTAATGGTGCATAGGATTGTACTCCTAGATTATAATCGGGTGGTGTCCCAATCTAGATCGTGATCGCGAGTACGGACACCTTTGTAGTATAGCTAGCGTAGTATTACTTTGGTGGAGCAGATGGGTGCCAAGACTGATGTAGGAGGTCCACCTATCAGGGTTCAGGCTTCAGGGGCTAGGGTGGAGTCTAGTAGAGCTACAAAGGTTTGAGCAAGCTATGAGGGTATGGGGAGACTTCGAGTGGTATTTAGGGTTGCTTATGATTGTAGCCTACGGGTATTTTGGATGACAGATGATGGGCATGGTCCCAATTTGTAGCCTACGGGTATTTTTGATCTATGACATATATATACCTTTTGGTTTTGGTTGTTACATATACATGTGTTATGGTTATGGTTTTGAATGTGTTCTTTTTGTGTTTGCGTAGATAGCATAACATAATTTGTAGGTATGTATAATGGATGGATATACATGTGTGTTATGGTGTAGATCTATGATTGTATTATAGTATGAATATACTATAGAATAGTGTGCATGATTGTATTTCAAATGCGATGTGATGTAATGTGAAATGCAATTTGTAGTGAATGCATGTAATAGAAATGTGATGATGCAATGTGAGAAAGTGTATGTAGGATAAATGCATTGATGTAATGTTTGATGTGATGCATGTAGTGTAAATGCATTGATGTAATATGTAATAAATATGTGTAACATAGATGCATGGATGCATGTATGGGAGGGATGAAATGTGCAAAGGAAGCACTTGTATTGTTGCATGTACCTATGTGGATGTGATCCATTCCATGATCTCAGAAATGTAGGATGGTATAGGGGACATGTAATGGTTTTGACCAATGTAGTTTTGGCAATCAAATCTCGGACCCAAAACTATGCAAGTTTATGTGGCAACTCATAACTAATCGGACTGGTTCAAAATCTGTCATGGACCTATGTGTGTAAATGAGTGAGGTTTATTTATCCATTTTGAGGGAGGTAGGATTAACCCATTGTAGACATGGCCAAACTAGCTAGCTCATCCATAAGCGAACAATGATCTATACAAAAGCGGGTAGCTAATGTGATAGATATATCACCACTTGTAAGACTATTCCATTGGTAGGCAGGCTCTTGGAGCCTATTGCTAGCGATGGAAATCATCCCATGGTGTTATGTTGAACCTAAGGACCAAAGGCGATGAAGCATAACACTGGTGATATCTGGAGGCTTTTCCTTTTGTTTTTTGCCCCTCATCTATTGTTTACCTATTTATTGTGGTGCTCTTTTTCTTTTCTCTTTTTTTTGTTTTCTTTTTTTTGTTTTTTTTGTATGGGCATTGGCTTTTGTTTTCTGCCCCGTTGTTTTACTTTTGCTTATGCTTATCCCTTTGTTTATCCCCAGGTCGTATGTTGACCATGCAAGTGATAGGATGAGTGAGGGAAACCGTTCACTAGATGGCAACATCTACTCAAGGTGTCATCTTTCCTAGACTCAAAATTTGTTTAATGTGTAACCTATTGTGAATGGTCCATGAGAGAAGTTGAACCAGCCTAAAGAACCATAAGGAGTATGTAAAACCTATTAGCTAGGGGTGACATTTGATTGATTGACATTTGTAAAACCAGCCTAAATCTTAACACGACACCTATGTATACCCTAATCCTGAAAAGGGGGAATGGACATCTAGGTGGTGATGCTAACAAGTGCATGTATTACTCCTATTGAAGGCACATTTTTGGAGGAAGAATGTACAAACTTGAAAGAAATTAACCTAAAAAACATATGGATATATGCAATGGAGGTAATGTAAATGATGCAAGTGGGGGAATGCAATATCTACAAGAGGAAGCTCATGAAATGTAGAAGGAGAAGTGTGGAAAACTTATCTACAGATGAGTATAGTGTATCGTAATGGCAAAAAGCATGATGCTATGATAATGGTTGCCCCAGCGTGTGGGGTGTGTGTATAGTAGGTGAATAGACTGTGAGTTGTACAAATATGTAATAATCATAAAAAGAAAGAGGATGTGAGAGTAGGATGTACAGATGGAAGAAGTAAGAAGAAATAGGCTTTGGTAACTAGCAAGATAAGGGGATTACCAAAAGCCAAAGGAAGATAGAAGAACAATAGATCAATGTAGGTATGTAGCCGCTCGAAGCGTGACCATACAACTACGTGAGGAAGTAAGAAGAAGAAGAATAAAGAAGGAAGAAGATGAGAGCTACTGATGGGTAAAGTGGTGTGGGTCAGGTCAAGAATGGGATGGTGAAGTGATGGTATGGCTGGGACTTCGGTGGTTGGTGTAGTTGGATATGTTGTGAATATAGTGAGCTGGTACTATCAAAGTTTCATGTGGTGGCAAGGTTCTAGGGATGATGCGATATGGAGGACTCAACAGTTGGCTAAATGGGATGGAGCATTCAGGTGATGGAGTTTGATCACCATGCAACATGTTGTGCACCAGGTTCTTGAATGATTAGTATTCTTCAATGTCATGACCTGGTTGATGATGATAAATACAATATTGGCTCTCATGGTAATTACATGGTTTAGGACGCGAGGGGTCTATGGGCCAAATCTTAGGTAAGTCAAGAAGGCCTTGATGCATGAGGTGATAAAATATTTTTGATAATGGAGTAAATGGAATAGGCATGGGGTAAATGTAAGGTTCCACTAGAGGTGAATGGGGGGTGGATGAAGGGAGGTCCAACGGTGGTAGTGCAAGTCAAGAGTCCGATGTGGGTTGAATTCGAGGTCGGGGAATGGATCTGCATGGAGGCAAGGATGCATGGGTCATGGGGGACTCACATGGATGAATGTGGCACCAATAATGGCTCATATATAGCTCAAGAGCCTTGATACGAGAAAGGAGATGTTGTATATCATAGTGTGGAGGTGATAGTATCGAAGAAGGTGGTGATCGAGACCCCAATGTGTATGGAGTGGCTTGGTATGCATGAGAAGATGAATGAGGTCATGATGATGAGGAGGAGGAGTGGAATGACCTTGGGGATTGTGAGGCTTGCTGAAAGGGTAAGCCTCACAGTGGTGAGGGTGGTGTCTAGAGGATAGGTGGCATAGGAGATGGCTCTGGATGGTGGTGCATGTGAGATGGAGGTATGTGTGCATGGGAGGCTTGGGCAGCTTGAGTCGTGCAGGCTTGCAAGGCTTGGGTGTAAGATGACTCTCTACTAGGGAGTGGGGCTGGTAGGCATGAAGGGTGGGCTATATGAGGAGTGTATCCTCTGTTAGGAGGGCAATAAGCTCCTAGAGGGTGGTGGGGGAAATTAGTTGGTGAATAAGGGTTCCTAGTATCTTTAGGAGAATGAGAGGGAGACCCTTGTGTTTAGGGATGGGATGTTTCCTCATTTTCATCAAAAGAGGATAGGGAGACCTGGATGTCTCTAGAATGAGGTGAGTAAGATGAACCTCGGTGGTGAGGGGAAAGGCATCGAGGTGGAGTGTAATGGTCCAAATGTGAGGAATGTGAAGACCACCTAGTATGAAGGGTGATTGGTGGTTGGGCTAGGTCAGCCGACATGATCGGTATAGGCGGTGGTGGTGGAGGGTCCTGCATGATGATGTGTGTGGATGCTATCATATCTCGCTATTGACGGTGTGGTTGTAGATGATGTAAATCCTGCAAAAAGAAAAATAGATACTAGTAGCATAAAAATGATATAAAAGGGGAAAGTACATGCAAAATATTTAAAGTAAAAAGACATGCATTTATCATGATGTGCCTAGTGGGTGATGTGTTTGTGTTAGGCATTGAATGCATGAAGGTGCAAAATGTTAATAGGCTCAGGTTCATCAAGGCCTTTGAGATTAGCCAAGCGATAGGCACCTGAACCATATTTGTGTGTGATGATGAATGGGCCCAACCAGTTTGGGGTAAACTTATCTCATTGTTGGTGAGGCTGACTTGTGATCTGTTGGTTTTCTTTGAGAACCAAATCACCAATTTGGAATTTGTATTGATGTACCTTACTATTGTAGGCATGGTGAAGGTGATCTTGGTAAACTCGTGTGTGCTCGATGGCATGGATGTGATGTTCATCAAGGAGTGTAAGCTGATCTAAGTGAGCTTGGTGAGCAGTGTCATCATCAATGAATTCTTTCATGGATACCCTTAGGGAAGGTATCTCAAGCTCAAGGGGCATGATAGCTTTTTCCCCATAGACAAGTGAAAATGGGGTTGCCCTAGTGGGGTTACGGATGATTGTACGAGTCACGATGCGATTCTGCTACAATTTTGTGTAGGATGGAGCAAATTATTTTGTTTGTGGCCTCTGCCTAGCCATTACCCTATGGGTAGTATGGGGTAGAGAAACTATGTTGAATGTTGAACTTGTTGCAAAGAGCTTAGATGGTTTTATTTTTGAAGGATTTCCCATTGTCAGAGATGATTTGGGAAGGAATTCTGAAGTGACATATGATATGGTCTATTATGAATGCTACTATCTTTGCTCTTATGGTTTGGACAAGTGGGATGGCTTCGACCCACTTTGTAAAATATTTTGTGGCAGTGATGATGAACTTATGATTACTTGAGGAGGTAGGGGTAATTTGTCCAATAAGATCTAGGTCCCATTGGGAGAAAGGCCACATGGATTGAATAGGTTGGAGCGCTTGAGATGGAAGGTGTGTGAGGTTTGCATGTTGTTGGCACTTGATACAACACCTCACATACTCACAATAGTCATATTCTATTTTTGGCCAATAGTATCCCATGTGAAGGATGCATTTTATGATTGCCATACCATTGAAGTGGCCACCACAAGTACCATCATGGGTTTCTTGTACAACCCACTAAGATTCATGAGGTTCTAAGCAATGTAAGAGCATGCCATCATAGCTATGGTGATAGAGGATGTCCCCCAACAATGTGTAGTGGATTGCTCTTTGTTTAAATGCTTGGTACTGAGCATGTGGTAAGTCGCATGGTAGGAATCCTAATTTAATATAATCTTTGATCTGTGCAAACCATGGGTCATGTGGTTCGGTATCAACCACATGAATGCCACCATCATATTTAGGAGATGTGGGTGATATGGTAGATTGAGTGAGTGTATGAATGGTCATGGATGTGGTTGTTGATGTTGGATTTTATGGGATTAGTGATCCTAAGGAGGCCATTGTATCCACAAAATGGTTTGAGGATCATGGAGCAGCTTCGATGTCATACCATTCGAATCGGTAGAGGAGTTGTTGTGCAATGTGCTTGTATTGTTGGAGGACTGGGCAATTGCATTACCAGATCTCTTGCACTTGGTTTACTATTAAAAGGGAATCACCTATGATATGGAGGTATTTGATATGCATGGAATGTTCCTGTTTCAATCCGAGGATTAGGGCTTCATATTCCACATTGTTATTCGTACAAGGGAAGTCCAACTTGAATGAAAAGGGGAGTGGTTCACCTTCATGTGTGAAGAATACAATGCCTGCACCCCCAACATGCATGCATCGAGAGCCATCAAAGAATAGAGTCAAGTCAGCTATCATCTCTAGTTCAACATATTCTTCATCTTCTATTACATGGAAGATGGAGTCATCAGGGAGCTGAATGAGGAGAGGTTGATCATCGGACAAGGGAGCTTCTACAAGTTGGTCTGCTATGACCTACCCTTTGATGGACTTTTGTGAAATGAATTCGAGGTTGAATTTTGTTAGAAGCATGATCCACTTAGTTGTGCAAGAATTGTGATAGCTTTTGTTCATCATGTAATGGAGGGGATTGTCTCGGGCGATGACAAAGGTTGTATGGTTGAGCATATAATGGTATAGTTTTTGGGTGGTAAATACTACAACTAGGCATAGTTTCTCCATGTACCCGTATCTAGCTTCATAGCTAACTAGCATGCGACTTATGTAGTAGATGGCTTGCTCTTTGTTGAGTGCATTCTTTTGGGCTAGAAGTGTACCTAGCATGAAATCTGTAGCAGAAATGTACAGGATGAGCGGTAGTTGTGGGTGTGGGGGTGACATAACTGGTGGTGAAGTAAGGTAAGTTTTGATGTCATCAAAATCTTATTGGCAGTTATGATCCCATTTGAAATTTACTCCCTTTTGTAAAAGGTGGTTGAATGGTTTGCACTTGTCTGACAGTTGTGCTATGAATCGATGGATAGAAGTGATTTTGCCCTGGAGAGTGCATAATTGTTTTAGGGTAGTAGGTGGGGGCATCTCGATGATGGCTTTTAATTTACTAGGGTCAACTTCAATGCCTCATTGGGAGATAATGAATCCTAAAATTTTGCCTGAAGTAACACCAAAGACACACTTCTTTGGGTTAAGGTGGACGTTGTGTTCTAACAAGCGGTCAAAGATCCGACAGAGATCTTCAAGGTGTTCCAAGCATTTCTTGGATTTAGCAATGAGGTCATCTACATAATATTCCATGATTTTGTGCATGTAATCATGGAATATGTAGGTCATTGTGTGCTGGTAGGTTGCCCTAATATTTTTAAGGCCAAATGGCATGACCTTGTAGCAAAAGGTCCCCTAGGGGGTTGTGAATGATGTCTTGTGTTGATCGATAGGGTTGATTCTGATTTGGTTATAACCTGAGAATCCATCCATGAGGGATATCATCTCATGGCCTATGATGGAATCGATGAGTGAGTCAATGTTAGGTAGGGGGAAGTTGTCTTTGGGATAAGCTTTGTTTAAGTCATGAAAGTCTGTGCAGATGCGAACTTCATCGGATGGCTTGGGTACAGGGACCATGTTAGAGACCCATTCAGGATAGTCTATGGGTACTATGAAGTCTACATCTAAGAGCTTTTGGAGCTTGATTTTTACTAGTAATGCAATGGTTGGGTGCATGCATCATAACTTTTGCCTTACTGGTTTGGCATTTTGATCAAGTGTGAGGTTGTGAACTACTAGGGTAGGATCGAGTCCTGGCATATCTTTGTATGACCATGTGAAGACTCAGATATACTTGTAAAGGAAGTTTGTGAATAAAATGTGCTCCTTGGGTGAGAGGCTAGTGACTAATTTAACTATGTGAGGGGTTTCAGGATCATCACCTATGTCAACATCAATGGTTTCCTCAATAAGCATGTGGGAACCATCACGCAATTGTTCTAGAATTGGAATAAGATGGAGGTCATCGATGGCCTCGATAAATTTATATTCATCATCTAGGTAAATGTCCGTGTGGTGCACCTATGGTATGTGAGGTGGTGGATATGATGAAGGGGTGTTTCCAGCATGCAAGACATGTGGTGAGAGTAGGAAATCTCGGGGTGTTGGTATGGGTGAGATGTGCACGAGATCGATGAAGTTGGGGTTTGGTGTATCATCTCATGTTGGGTGGTGTGTGTATCATAGTGGAGAGAAAAGATCCACCTCGACCATATTAACTGATGCTATGGGGGATGTGGGTGGTGAAGAGTCTGGTGATGATGACTCGACAACCTACGAGCATCCTAAAAGGCTTAAAGGAGGGCACAGGATGATTGGTGGAGATCATGGTCGAGTGGCAACTCATTGAAGTTGCCGATGTATAGGTGGGAATGGAGCTAAATATGTTGATGATGGTGGTGGGGATGTCATGTTCTATCTGGGGGAATGAGCATTCAAGGATAGGGCCACAAATTGGCTCATCAATTCATCAACACAACATGAAGATGTGTTGTCGATATCGGGTGATTCTTTGAAGAAATCACATGGGATTGTAATGGTAGATTGGGGTGATGGAGTGTCTTCTAGGATGTCCATGTCAATGTACTCTTCCAAAGTGTGTATTGGAAGAGGAGAAGGACTCAAGGAAAGATCTTGAAGTTCATCCTCTAATGTATGGATGGCGGTTGGGCGATAACCTAAGCCAGATTTATCGATAGGGGATTGGACATGAGGGTTAATGGGTGTATGCAACCCTTGCTCATAATGGCCTAGTCCAAACCCATGCTAGTGGAAATGTTGAAGGTAGCATAAGGTAAAATAAGGATTAGCCAGGTGATCAATTGTACCACAAAAGCTAGATTGTGGTGGTGGAGATACCATAGGTGGGAGCGAGGAATCAACTTCGGTGTAGATAAAGTTGGTATGATTATCAGGAGATCCTAGTTGTATGATGGTTCCAATAGTCAACACTGAGGCTGAGGGGTAGCCAAAGTCTCATGTGGATTGGATGGTAGGTGGACGTACATGGGCATCACACACATTGTAATCCCTTAGACCTGAGTTTGTCATAAAAATAGATATGCACGGTGTTGCATGCTCTGGTGAATGAGGTGGTGAATCCAAATCAGATGATGATGGTGAAGTTTGAGATTCTCTAATGGTAGTAGTGGAAGGGTGTAGTAGTTGGTCATCTAAGTGAGATGCTCATTGCTCCCACTCATGGCATTCGATTATGGTAGTTGGTATAGGATGATTGGCCTATGGGAATTATGAAGGAGGAGTAGGTACTGGACTACACGAGGAAGTGAATGACCTAGGCCATGGATGAAAAGGAAGAGGAGGTGTGCTTGATGTAGGGAGGATAGGTACTTCCATAGGGGAGGATGATTGAGGTGGAGTGATAGGGTGCGATGTGGGTGGCGATGGTGGTTGTGGCACTGAAAGTGAGTTTGTAGAGGATGAAGGTTGGGATGGTCGTGGTGGCCATAAAATAGGAGGTGAGAATGGTATGGTAGTGGGGTTAGGCACTATAGATGATGGTGCTAAAGGTGTTGACACTAAAGCATGTGTCCTTGATGAGGATTGGGGTAACGAGGTGGATGTAGGAGAGGATGTCGATGCTCCGACTGACTGATGGGAAGAAATAGGGAATAGTTGCATGGATGAGAAGGAAGGTGCAGGTGGGAGATCTATGATGTTGCAGAACTTAAAGGGGTCCCCATCGGCTGGGATGCAATGGACAAGTCCATTATGGATGTACTTGAGACAATGGTGCAGCGTGGAAGGGACACATTGCATATCCCTGATCCATGGGTGACCAAGGAGGATGTTGTACTGCATCTCCCCTTGGATTATGTGGAAGAGGATGGAAATGGTATGGACACCTACTTGGATAGGGAGGACTATGGATCCTACCATAGGTCTCATAGAATCATCAAACATGCGTAAGTCAAGTGAAGGTATGGCAAAGTGGGTTGGTGGAATATGTAAATGATGTAGGGCTACCATAGATATGATACTAATGGATGAGCCCGTATCAATGAGGACCCACTTGTAGGTGATGTCATTGATAGTGGCTTGTATGTGGAGAGGGGGATCCGCTCCTTCTCCTACAAGTTTTGTTATCTCATGGTCATGGAAACTAATGGATGGTTGGAGGCATCATGGGATGTTCCCTACAAAGTTTACAAATGCATTTGTATCATGCATTTCTAAATCTATAGAACGTAAAATATCATTCAACACCTCGCGATGGGGTTGAGATTGTTGTAAGAGGTCAAAAATGGATAATCATGTGGGGGTATTATATAATTGATGGGTGAGGCTACCATGGATTATGATCACATTTTGGGGTGGAGGTGGTACAATGCTAGGAGTTTGGGAGACCTATGGTGATGTGAATTGGGTAGGTGGGGAGACAATATGTGTGGTCTGACACGATGGATATCATTGGTTTTGCATGGTAAGATTTATCATGCCGACCACACCGCATGATGGAGGGTCACATTGGACACTATTCACTTGGTGAGGTGGTCCTGGAGGATTGGTTGGAGGTCTTTGGGGATTGGTTCCTCTATGGTCAGGTAGAGGATTCTGGAAGATCCCTAGGTTTTGGTTTTGTGGGGCCAAAGGGTTCGATACTTGAATGGTACCCCTATCGATTAGATCTTGAACTTGAGCATGGAAAGAGTGACATGACTCGATGTCATGGCCATGCTGTCTATGGTATGGACAATAGGATTGCTCATTGTATCCATGAGGCTTAGGTATGTTTGGATCTAATGGTCGAATCTCGGGTAGAAGGAGATGTCCACCCTCATGTAACCTATAGAAAAGGGCTATTAAGGGTTTGGATAGTGGTGTGAGGTTACATTGTGGACCTTGTGGATGCATGCTACAAGACTGTTGAGGCCTAGGTGGGGAAGGCACGTTGGTTTGAAATACTTGTTGTTGTGGGATGTAAGGTGGTGGGCTTGGTGTGGGTGCTAGGGTAGCAGCTGCCACTTGGTTGGTTTGTGGAGGCCGAGGATAAGGTTGGTTGGGTGTGTTTCTATTAAAATGGAAGTTTGAACTATAGTTAGGCTTTGATCTTAACTTAATTTTTCTAGATTGGACTTTAATGTCTTCGATAACCTTTGCTTATGAAATGGCTTCCTCAAAGGTGCAGCTTTGGTGAAGCTGTAGAGAGGTAGAAATGTGTTTGTGGCAACTCTTGGAAAAGAGTGTCACTAGCTCCATGGTAGGGAGGCTATGGATGAGATCATGGATGATCGCTCTCCATCTAGATACAAACTCGGTGATAGGTTCATCGTCAGCCTATCGTAAGGCATAGATGTTAGAGAAGGTAGTCTTTTTCTTGATATTAATGGAGAAGTGTTCTAAAAATGTGTTTGCTAATTGCTCAAAGGTATAAAGGCTATGCCATGGTAGCATGTTATACCAATCTAAGGCTTGTCCTACAAGGGAGAGGGAGAAGGTACACAACATAAGGGGATTGCTACTATGAAGTTGGTAGCAAGCTGAGCGATAGTTACTGACATGCTCTCTAGGGTCTTCCTTACCTTTATACTTATCAAAATTTGGGATCTCAAAGTGGTAGGGGTAAGGTGGAATAGGGATGGATGGATGAACCGGCTCATTGCAGAGTTCATCGTAGGATGGTTTTTGTGGCCCATAGCTTGCGGTGCATAGGTTTAACATCTTGACTTCATCTCGTAAGAGTTGAATTTTAGGTGTTAAGGGTGGGGAGGATTGTGCTAGGGTTGGTTGAGCCTAGGAATGTAGTGGATAGTGAGGTTGTTGTTGTTCTTCCCTATATTATGGAGGGAATTGTTCCATCTGGTCTTGGTATGATGGGTATTGAGTGGCATATGATGTAGGGGCTAGTGGGATACTAGGCTATGAAATAGATGTTTGTTGGGGGTAGTAATATTGGGATTGGGATGTGTGTTGTTGTGGTAGGGGTTCCTACTGGGTAGGAGCCTATTGTAATGGTTGGGTCATAGGAGGTGATGACCATGAAGGAGGAGGTGTGAAAAATGTAGCGCCAGTAGGTGAGAGTGGGGGTATCGATGCTACTGGTGCTAGGGATGGTCGAGGTAAGGTGTCAAAATTTAGGACCTATCTCTATCCTAAAGGATGGGTGGTGGTGAAGCTAAACTATGTGGAATAGCCTGGGGAAGTGGGTGTATAGGCTATGGGTTTTGATCCATAGGTAGGGGTAAGATTAGTGGTAGGCACTTGGAAAGGAGGAGGAGGAGGTATCCTGAAGGTCACTAAGGGTGAGGGTATAGTAAAGGGTTGGGTATTGTACACTTCAAGCACCTGAGATACATGTGGGAATGCAGTAGAAAAATATGGGTAAGCTTCTAAAGTAGGAGCTTGGGAAGAGGAGGTGGTTCTTGTGTCCACTCTCGAATGAATTTGGGTTGTTGGTTGTTGTTGTTGACATTTGGTGTCTTGGGTTTGGAGAGGTTTCTGTGATAAGTCCTCAACCATTGTGAAAAATGGCTGCTAAGATGATGATGGTTGGGACTCTTGAGAAGAGTATGGGTATGATGTTTGAGGGGGTATTTGTTGTTCCTGTAGAGGAGGTTGTTGTTGCATAGTTTGGAATGTTGGCCTCTGGGTACCTGTGGTAGAAGAGGAGGGGTCAAAAATCATTCCTACTATAGGGGTGAATGATGTGACCTCTGGGCGAGTGTGGTTCAAGAGGGAGGAGTCATTCTCAAAAAGGGATTGAGATAGACTCTAGAAAAAGGGGTGTGCAAAGGTAGGGGAAGTAGGTGTGACCTCCTCATCTATGGTAAAGAATGGATGAGGTTGTCCTAGCATCGTGTAGATCACGTGGTCACAGAACATGGTCGGTGGATTAGGCGAGGATGGGGATGAAAGAAGTGGATAATCTTCTGCAAGTGAAGTAGTGAGGGCTTCACTCAAAGTGGATGTCTCATCCTGAGGCATCGTGTGTGTATATTGTACATCAGACCCTGTGAGTAAATCATATGTGTGTATGGCCTTCCCCTTCATGATCAAAGGAGTAGGAGGGGACTGACTAGAAGAAGTGGTAGGTGCTTCCTCTATAAGGTGTGCTTGCTTGCGTGCTCGACTATGGGTGACAATAGGCATGGTAGCATGTGTCATGTCATGAAGGTTTAGGACTATGTAGGAATTATAGTCTATAGTTCTAAGTGTGTTGTGTGAAGGGGTTTGGGAGTAACCCTGTATGGTGTAGACTCAACTATGTCTAATATATAAATAAAGCAATGATGTATTGTATATAGCTAAACAATAAGTGGTGTAATGTGCTGAAACTAGTCTATGATCATGCAAACAATGCTAACTGGAATCAGTTCTAAATACTGAAAAGAAAAGTGTTTTGTTCATTTATGTGTGTTTTGATGTTGGTACCTCCTAGGTAGTATCATAGGTAGTGGAGTGAATACTCTAGTAAATCAAGAATGTCATCGGTATCGAACCTCCTACAACACCCAAATATGCACATAATAGAACAATATCGCAACGTGCGAAAGGTGACCTGTATGGAAGGTGTAGTAAAATGATAACCTAAAAGGGGGGGAACCCACTATGCTGAAGTGAGTTCACTATATCCTCTCATGAGAAGAGGTGGTACTGTCTGAGACCTACTACCGACATACCCATGCTTTCGCTTCACCCTCGGGTGGGCTTAGTCAATAACGACAATTATCATGTTCACTAATTATGTAAGCCTTGTGAACAAAGGTGTCTAATCCTCTCCCACTCTGAAGGTAACTTCTGGTGATGAAATCCAGAAGCCCAGTCTCAAAAGTGGGGGGTTTTCCGATGATGAAATCCAGAAAACCACTCCTATGGGGATACTAGGTGTCTAGGGAGGTGAGTTGGTGGAGGGTAAAACACCTACCACACCAATCTCTAGTGATGGATTGGGGATGAAGTCCAATCTCACCACTTGTTTAAATACCATGTGAGTGTGTGTGGGTTTGTGTTTTGCTATCGATGTTATGTAAAATAAGAAATCTAACTAATTGCCTTTTCAAATTAAAAGCTAGCCTTATATGCATTTTTTGAAAGCAAAAGACTAGAATGAAATGCTTTTTGTGAACAAAGAATCTAATCCTAGATGCTTTTAGGAAAATAAATTGACTCTACTTTTCAAAGCATAGAAACATGCAATACGAAGGAGTGAAGAAAGGGGTTTATGTGACCCTAAATATGTGTGACAACATGTAGTAATTGGAATGAAGATTTATACAAGTATAGACAAGTAATCACAAGAAATTTATACATGCAAATTAGAAGAAAAGAAAATTAAAATTTACATGAAATTTTGAAATTTAAAGTTGCTAGAAATTTGATAGGTTTTGTAATTACAACAAAATTTAAACCAAATGGAGATGCGAAGAAGGGGAAAATTTGTTACTAGCTCTTGCACCTTAACTAGTAAACATCTTACACATACAAAAATTAGCAAATAGAGCATATAAAGAAGAATACCTGGACTCTGATGTTGTAGGTGGTCTGGTTGACCCCTCTACTACTCACCCCTACAATTTTAGGGGTTTTTGAGGCTACCAAGTTGAATTCACCACCCGAGGGGTGAATTGAGATATGGTTCCTAGGGCTTTGAAGGTCTCTATAACAGTTAGATCTAGTACCTGGAAGACACAAAAATAGAGAATAATATCAGATTCACAAAACTAGTTAACCTGACACTATCCATTGTGGGGGTCCCATCGGGTGTGCCAGAATGAAATGGAAAAAAGATGAGCATTTGATCTAATAACACATTAAAGACACATGCTATATAGGAAAATGTATTTTATTCATGATAAGATTGCATAGGTTACAAATGGGGGAATTTCCCTTTTTCCTTTCTTTTCACAAATGTTACAATAGGCCTGATGCCTTCCTTTCGTGTTCCTTAGTGTAGATGGGCTTGCGTACCACCGCGGGGTTGTAGTTGTTTGTTGTTTCCCTCCTTGGTTCTATGATAAACCTACAAAAAGGGGTTAGTGGGTTGGGGGGCTTGCCTCAGTCAGGCCCCATAGTAAGAAAGACAAATCGACTCATAAAACATAATAAAAACTAAAATAAATGATGCAGAACCTCATAAAAACACCAAATGAAGCTTACCTCCAAGATTTGGGTTGATTTGGGACCTGTAGACCCAATTCGCCACCTAGGGGTGAACTGGTGCCGGATTCACGGGGCGGGGGGGAAATTCGACTATAACTGTTGTTCTTCAGAAATCCTTCGGTGGAGGGGTTCCTTTGCTATTGTACTACTGATGTGCAGGTTTAGACTATTGTTTTTGTGCTTTTGTACGTATTTTGGTAGAGTTTATATGCTTTGGACATAAGTGGAGAGAGAGAGAGAGAATGAAGGTTTGGGCCCACTATTTATAAGAAAACCCAAGGTGTAGGGGGTAGTTAGGAGAACTAAGCCCTAGGGTGAGATCCCATGAAGGTTAAGTTAGGGTTTGTGAGGTGGCATCCTCACATTCCCTTGAGGAAATATCTCATCCTCACACATGTGTGAGGAGAGATTAGGGTTAACTAGGATTAGTCAACTCTAGGTTAGGTCTGGGGTTAGGTTAGGGTTTCCTAAGAAATATCCTAACTAACCTAGTGCACACACATGTGGGAGGGAGAAATTAGGGATTAAGGACCTAATTAACCTTTTTAGCCCTAAAAGTGAACTTAAGTGAAGTCACTTTAAAATTAGATTTAACAATTGACTCAATTAATACTTTTGCCAATTAATAGCCTCGTGGGGGCCTCAATTAAGCATAAAGGAGTCTTGTATCACCTTAGGAGGCTGGTGGATGGTTTTTCGATGCATGGAAGGTGTTTATGATGTGATTTAGGTAGTTTATTAGGGTTTTGGACCTAAAAACTAGTGAAGTGGTGTGTGGAAGTCTATGCAATGCTATGATAATCTATGGTGATCTACGCTAGTCTACGCATGTCTACGGTAGTCTACGCATGTCTACACATATCTACAATAGTCTATGCATGTCTAGGAGGACCTAAAATAGTCTACATTGGTCTACGATAGCCTAGGGGTATCTAGGATTGCCTATGTAAACCTACAAGTGTCCAAAAGGATCTACAAGTACATAGGTATAGCAATGTGCGACTTTTAGGTGTCTACAGTTTCTCATGTTATTTACTTGCTTATTATATTGCCATTATCATAGATATAATATTGCATGCTTATTTTACTACTTATGGTTGTATTTCATTTTAGTTTATAGCATCAAAAGCTAACAATGGTATCAGAGCACTAGGTTGATTGATAGGAAATAGAGAGAGCCACAAGAGAGATGGAGAGGAGATAGGAAACCCCATTTTCAGAATTTTGAAATTGCATTTGGCTAGAGTCTTTCCACAAAGTTGCAAAAAATCTTGTGAAGACTAGGACTCAACATTGATTCCACTAGATTAACAAATCAACTAGTGAAGTTCATTTTCTTTAGATTCAAAGAAATTTCTATTATCATTTTCTAATACTTTGTTGTAGAGAAGATGAGATTCAAATAAAGTTGAGAAGCTTCCTATAAGAACTAGGAAGAATATCTTCTTTGGAATCAATCCAGTACTTGAAGCAACAAGTTGAAGATTGAATATTTTAGAGGCCTTAAGGAAAAGGTCCCATTGCAAGATTTGTAAGATTTACAGATAGAAGATTGAGGAGACTCAATAAAGATATCTCCATAGAATATTAAAGAGAAGACCCAAAGGAGGTCCCATTGAAGAACTTCTAGATTTGGAATATTGAAGATAGAAAAGGACTAGAAAAGGTCCTATTGTAAATTTTATAAGCAACAATTTTTAGAGATCCAAGAAAGAGATATCATTGCAAAACTTCCATAGTTGAAGATTGGAGAAATTAAAGAAAGGTCTCATTTTTGATAAGAAGAGAATTTTCAGAATTTGAAGACCTAAGAGAAGAAGGTCTCAAGGTAAATTGGAAGGAGAAAGAAGAAGGATAGGAAAACCTCATTGAAGGAGATTTTAAGAAGGCCATTGGAGGATATTTGAGGAGAACTCAAGGGAGGATATTGCTAGCAAGGAGAAGTTCCTGATAGAAAATAATTTGGGATAATTATCACCATATAAAAACAAGGCCAAAATTAATAAGGATTTGGCAATAAGTTTACTATATTTTAGAGGAGATTATTGAAGACCTTAAGATATTTAGATTCTTTAGAAGAAGGCCAACAAAAATGCCAAGATTGAAGTCAGAATTCGACAAGAAGAGTGAAAGAGAAAGGATAAGAGGCCACCAAATTTGAGATTTTTAAGGGCAGTCACCAAGGAGTTGAAAGTTGACTTGCTGAAAAGGAATTTGCTGATTTTTATAGTAGAAATTAAAGAGATAGTTGCAAATTGGAGTTTCCTATCAAATTTCAAAGGTTAAAGGCAACACATTAGACATTAAGAGCATAGAAATTTGGGCAGATTTAGTAGCTGCAAACTTTTAGAATTCAAGAGAGCAACTTGGAGGAGAGTTGAAGCTACAAAACTACATACTTGGGTAGCAAGTTAAAGGAGTTATAAAGCTGCAAACTGGGAGAGTTAAGGAGATGATTTGAACAACAAGAAGAGCTACAAAATAGATGAGTTTAAAGTAGCAAAGTAATACAAATTTAAGTTATAAATTTATCAAAATAAGGGCAAAAATTAGGTAATTTAAATTATCAAGAAATCAAGCTATCAAATGAAGACAAAAAAGGTATGCAACATTGGTGCAAAAGGTTCATTATTTGAACATTCAGATTTATCTTATTATTAAGTTTTAAAAGCACCAAATTTAAGGGTTTAAAGTTGCAAGAGGAAGGTTTCAAGTTTAAGTCTTCAAGGAAGTGCAGAAGATTGCATTTACAAGGTTAAAACCTGCACAAAAGAAGAAGTTAGATATACTTCTTACTATCTATTGAAAGCAAAGAAGACATTATTCTAAAGCAAATATTGGATATACTATATTGCAAAGCAAGGCTATCCAAAAGGTATAGTATTTGCATAGTGAAGAAGCTTGGAATCACCATTGGAAAGTTAACCAAGCATTGAGCCAACAAGGAGACATAGTAGAGAGTTGCCAAGGAGGATAAGGCAATGTTGAATCCATCATTTACCATGGCTTGCAAAGAGGAGAGGCACCACTACCATTTCCAATAGGATAGTCCATCATATTATGAAGGCAAGGTAAAGTTTTGAAGCATAGGAAGGAAAGCATCTCTGCATTTCTATGTACAACAACAATGTTTAATCACCATAGCACCCAAAGAAAACAAATAAAATGCAAGAACAAAGCATATTCCACAATAGCAGGTCAGATAATGCAGCAAAGCAAGGATATGTGTGGCATCATACATTATTAAGTATTTAAGAAGCAAAGGGACATTGCAAAGAAGGTCTCATCATTGAAGAAGCCACGTTGGAGAAGTTGCAATGCATTTAGAGAGTGTTACATTGCAAAGGGAGTGCTACATAAAATATAGCACATAGAAAGGAGTTATAAACCATAAGCACCACCTTGAAGAATGTTACACAAGGAAGAGCACCACTTGGAGATAGGATAGCACCATATCAAATGCAAGAGAGTTTATACCACTTGTAAAGAAGACATAGTGCATTAGGAGGATAAAGAACGTTACATGAAGGAAGTTGAAGAGTCTTTGTGGCCAAGTGTCAAAGTGTTAAATAAAACTCCAAAGGAAGAGAAAAATGCTTGTCTTGCATGAGTGACAAGTTTCACACTTACCCATGCAATAAGAAGGCATTCTAGGAGTACATAGAGCAAGACAATGAAGTAAAGTCCAAGAGCAAAGTGGAGTAAGACCAAGTGCACAGTGAAGGAGAACGTAACCAACAAGTGCAATTGAAGAATATGTTGAAGAGAGTCAACATTGTTGAAGGTGCCAAAACTAGTGCATTTAATGTTATCATAAGCATTGAAGGAGGAGAAGAGTATAGTGCCTCAATACAAGCGCAACTTGCAGGAAGTCAAAGGGAGGAAGACTACAAACAACGCACATCAAAGTTTAAAAAGGTATTGCATTTATTTAAATCAAAGTGTAATTTTTATAAAGTTGAAGGAGGAATAAGGAACTTTATTACTAAGGTTGAAACTAATTAATTCTTAATTCTCAATATTAATTAGATAGTTGGACATATAAGTGCTTTGATATAGTACAACCTTAAATGCTTTATTAAAATATTTGAAAGCATTTTTTGAAGCAAATAAGGTTTAATTAAAAGCATTTGAATTACTTTATTCAATCATAAGAAATATTTGCAAATAACCATAGTTTCTAAATTTCCAATTAGGAATATATAAGGAGTTCTACATCAATTTAGATTATTGAAATTTAGAAATTATTGAATTGAAAATTGAAAGAAGCAAAACATAGAGTTGATAGAAAGTTGGAAATTACATTTTGAATTTGTCTCTTACTCTAATTTATGAGACATAAGGAATCCAACTTAAAGGTCTTGAAAATATAGAACCTTATCAAAACTTGAAGGTGCATCATAAATTATCCTAAGCTTGTATTTATTCATCAATAGGGAGAAATAAGGTGAAGTATAGAAGTTGAACATTATGGAGATAAAAGGGATTCAAAACTAGGAACAACTAAGAAATTTAAGCATATTATCAAAACCATATTGCACTCAAAATCATTTGGTAGATACAAAGTATTTTACAAAACTTGAAGAATTGAAAAGATCTTATCAAACTTGATATTTTACTAAAATACTTGGGAGTTAAAAGGAATACTACAAAAGTTGAAGAATTGAAAGATAGTATTTAATCATATACTCAAAACACTAGGGAGTCATAAGGTAGACAACTTCATTTTTTTTTTAAATATAAAAGATTATGTCAAACTAATCTCAATATCAAATTCTAAGGAGAAAAAATATGTCTACTTCAAAGAATACAATGAATAATGATATGGAAAACATCATTAGAAAGGAAAGGGCAAATATCATAAAAATTGGAATCAATAATTTACTTACAAAGTCTAAAGGAAACTTAGATCTTACTTCAAAAGTGATCTATAGTGAAGCCTTAGAAGAAAACTTTAAAACTCTGAAATATTATCTACATGCTAGAATCACTTAAGCGATTGATAATAAAAATGATGATATTCAAATTCCTTTAGACATTGGTAGCATATTATATATGGCATTACTTACATTCAAATGTTACAAAGAAGAGAATGTAGAGCAAAAGGAATTTATTGAATCACTTAAAGAGAAAACAAAAGTAGATGAATCCTTCTTAGAAAAGATATTTCAATCCTCATGCAATATTGATACTTCAAGTTCTTCTAACTCAATATCTTATCATGATGCTTTAAGTGTTTGTTCAGAATATTATGTAATAAAGAAGAATTGTGATGAGAAGGACAAAGGCAAAGAGAAAATATTTGTGAAGGAATTTGATAATAGCATGACAACTCGTGAAAGCACAAAGACCGACTCTAATAAAGAAGATAAAGAAGAAGAAAAAGAGGAACCTAACAAAGGAGGGATACAGTGCAAAGTAAATTGAAGACAAGACGAAGACCATATTGAAGACTAAAGTCTTCAATAACCAAATAATGTAATAAAAGGGGGTGTTGTAATATATTACATTATTTGGTGCATGCTAATGTACCATCTTGGGGATATCATTAGATTAGGAGAGTGTCTTAGATTAAGGCTTAAGTATTTATTTTATGTAATGTAATAAATGCACAAGTATTATTAGAATGTGCAATGATGTAAATGTGCATGGTTTCCACATGTATATGAGTCTATAGGATAGGGATGTGAAGAGTCATATGAATATGGAAGGCCAAGAGTCATCTCATTATATATAGGACTTTTATAGAGATAAGTGAAAATATATTATCAAACAAGAGTAGTATATTAGTTAGTGAGTTGATAGACTATAGTAGATACAATGTAGAACTAATATGAAGTATGGAGAATTGAGATCTCCACATATTGTAACAAGTTTAAATTTTGGGAACACGAGAACAAACATTTTTTGGCTCTGGCGATTTGGCTTTTGGCGGGAAATTTTTTGTGACGGCGTCTGGTGTTGCTCGAGGGACTCTGGCCCGAAGATCTTGCCTAGGGATTTGGGGGGTTGTTTCTGCTTTCGCCTGAAGGTTCTTCAGTGGTCCCGGGAGGGCCCGATGGGGTCTCCTCCTATTTCTCCTGCTGGGAGAAAGACCTCATATGCCGAGAAGTTGAAAGATTTTCCCTCGCCTTCCACGGACGGAGCTCAGCGGAATGCTTTTCAATCGATACTCAAGACTGTTGCCAATGGCCCAAATGCTCACCGCGTTAATGGATGCCTCCCACAATCTTCCTCCAGGCCTAAGATTGTAATAGAACCAATGCTGGTCGAAGATACAATCGTCTACCGAGCTAATCACAACTTGATCTGCAAATTCATGGGCATCCGACCCACACTGAATTTTATGCATACCTGGGTTCATCAGAACTGGGAGCCACACGGTGAGTACTCTCTTTGGCCTATAAGCAATGGGTATTTCATCATAAGTTTCTCTTCTTTAGCAGATAGAAACAGAGCATTTGAATCAGAAAAGAGAAACCATGGACCAGCAGGGTTATTTGTCCAACCCTGGAGAGTGGGTTTCGACCCCCGCATCGAACCCACGACTGTCCCGGTCTGGATCCGGCTGTACGCTATCCCGATGGAGTTTTGGGGTGAGCAGGTGTTAGAATTAATAGGTAATTCCCTAGGTAGATTTCTGGGAGTCTCCAAAGATACCATAGAGGGCAATACTGCTGTCTTTGCTAGAATATGTGTAGAGATGGACATTAGTCGACCTCTACCAGCTGAGGTGGAACTTGAGCTTGCAGGAGTACCCTGGATCAAGCAGTTAGACTATGAGGCCCTACCTTTCAGGTGCCGAGTATGCCATAAGCATGGACATTTGGCAAGATTCTTCCCAAACGTAGTGAGCACAAAAACGGAGGCTCCGAGTGGAATGCCAAACCGCCCTAGAGAGGGTAAGTCCAGTCCGATCAATGAACCCTCTAGCAATTCTCCAGGTCCTGATGCTCAGCAGGATGGCTTTGAACAGGTGAAACGAAAGAGAAACAAAAAGAAAATGGCAAGGAGCAGGACACGACTCAAGCCAAACAATCGGTATGAAATTTTTAAGTCATTAGTGGATCTGGAGGACCAATCTATGGAAGGAGTGGTTGGGAATGGTGAGAATGTCAACACTCCACCTCTTGTTTCTCCTTCCTTCACTCCCGTAGTAGAACAGTGATCGTGCTACCGAGTACCTGCAATGGAGAATCCAGGGGCTTTGGTTATACACTCCCCAACACAGCCGACTATAAAAGATGTTACCATGGGAAATGCAGATAAAAATAGAGAAAGGCCTGCTTTAGGGATTTCCTAGGTGGAAAAGAGATCAAGAAACAATAACTCTCAAGGAGCGGGAAGAAAATCCAATAAGGAACTACTAACGACCTCAAGGAGATAAGCTAATCAATGGAGGATTGGTGAGGACCATTGATTCTTACCGCTCTCAAGGTTTTCAATGATTATTCAATCTTGGAATATTAGGGGTTTAAACAAGAGAACCCATCAATCGCTGCTCAAAGACTCTTAGAAAACCGTAAAACAAATTTTTTGCTTCTTCGAGAGACCAAAATGTCTTTAGATATTATGAGTAAAACCGCTACTAAAATCAGCGGGGAGTCGGGTATATGGACGTGGTCGCCCAAGGAGCTTCAGGTGGAATTGTTACCCTTTGGAACCCTCTGGTCTGGACTGCTTTAGAACATGTAGCTTGTAGGGGTGTACTTACTTCTCTCTTCAGAAATAACTTCAATTCTGAGCTGGTCCTTATAACCAACTTTTATGGGGCCCAAGATCTTGATGGCCAGAGGCTCCAATGGGACGCTGTTCACAACATGAGAGCATACAGGGAGTGTTATGACTGGATTATTGCAGGGGATTTTAATGCAAAATTATCTGTTCGGGACCAGGAAGGTGGCTCCCCTATTTTGGATCCAGGGGATCGGCTTCTGATTGCCCAAGTTCAGGCCTTTAATCTAGTGGACGTTCAAGGCCCTAGTGTTTTTTTCACTTGGACAAACAAGAGAAAGGAGCCACATAGCAGGAAGGTCAAGTTAGATCGCTTTTTGGTCTCGGAGGAGGCTTTTGTTAAATGGAATTTTAAGTTCCAGATTTTGGAGGGCCCTATTTCGGATCATTTTCCCATTTTGCTTGAGGGAGGGACTTCGAGAGGACAGCACCATAGGCCTTTTAAATTTGAGAATTTTTGGTTACAAAAGGAGGACCTTCGACATAAAATTTCTCATTGGTGGACAGAAGGCCGTCCACCTTTTGGGACAGCAATGTTCAAATTTCATAAACAACTTCAATTTGTCAAATTTCAATTGAAACAGTGGAGGAAAGGAAACAAGTCGGATTTCCAGTCCCAAAGGGCCCCCTTGGTGGCTAGATGGGAGGAGGTTCAAAACTTTTTAGGGAAGGATCAATTATCGAGCAACTCAAATCGAAGATGACGAATCGCGTAAAGCGGTTGAGGACATTGACAACCAAGAGGAGTTATACTGGAAACAGAGGGCTAGAAATACTTGGTTATTAGAGGGGGACAGAAATACCAAAATTTTTCATCGATCAGCTTGTGCTAGGAGACAGATGAACAATATGGAAGTTCTCAAAGATGAACATGGAAATGTCTTCGATACTATTCCTGGTATGCACTCCCATCCTATCGATTACTTTTCTAAACTTTTTAAGGAAAGTATGCAAGGAAGATATTGAGGCTCGTAACGAAGTTCTTAATGTTATTCCTCCTATTATCTCTCGAAGAGGACAATCGGACCTCGCTTAGACCCATTGAAAGGGATGAACCGAGAAATGTGGTCTTTGGTATGAGTACTCGGAAAATCTCCTGGTCCAGATGGCTTTCCTATTGAATTTTTTCAGGCTTTCTGGGATACCTTGGAGGAGGATGTTCTGGCTGTTACTGAGGAATCCAGATCCAATCGAAGAATGCTCAGGGTGATCAATCACACCTTCATTACTTTAATTCCAAAAGGGGAAGCGGGGACTCATATCTCTGATTTCAGGCCTATTGCTTTATGCAATGTGATTTACAAAATCATCACTAAGATAATGGTCGAGAGGCTTAAACCCCTTCTTCATAGCATCATTTCTCCTGAACAGGGGGCTTTGTTGAGGGAAGACAAATATTGGATGGGGTGGTTTTGGCCCAGGAGGCCATCCATTCAATGCAAATTTCGGGCAACAAAGGCATGTTCATTAAACTGGATATGTCCAAGGCTTATGACCGGGTGGAGTGGTGCTTCTTGTCGAAAATGTCGGTTGCCTTTGGCTTCTCTCAGGAATGGATTGATTGGGTTATGAGTTGTGTTTCTTCTCCCTCTTTTTCTGTTCTCATTAAGGGCCTTCCCTCGCTTCCTTTCGGCGCCTCCCGTGGGCTCCGCCAGGGAGACCCTTGTTCTCCCTATCTCTTCCTTCTCTTGGCTGAAGGTTTGGGCAGACTGTTTTTGAGGAGAAGGCAACAAGGTCTGCTTTCTGGTATCAAGGTTGGGGAGGAAACTCTGACTCACTTGCAATTTGTGGATGATACGGGTCTGGTTGGTGCGGCCACTCTTCGGGAAGCTAGAGGAATCAGAGATACTTTGAATTTCTACCTAAGGGCTTCAAATCAGGTTCTAAATGTCAGGAAGTCCAAAGTGGTCTTTTTCAATCTCGACCAACGACTTCAGGAGCGCGTTATTGAGATCCTGGGCTTCACAAGGACTTCTCTTCCAATTGTTTACCTGGGCGTTCCCCTTCATTTCAAAAAGTTAAATATTGATATTTGGAAGAACCTGTTAGCAGTGCATCAAAGACAGTAATGAATCATTGGGCCCATAAATGGCTAAGCTACGGGGGTAGATTAACCTTCCTAAAATCGCTTATTCGAAGCTTTGCCGATCTATAAATTCTCAATACCGGTTGCCCCTCATACCATCTGGAAAGAGCTGGACAAAATGGCTAGAAGATTTTTATGGGAAGGCGCAAAAGGGAAGAAAAAATGGGCCTTGGTTGGGTGGGACAAAGTTACCCAGCCTAAGGATAAAGGAGGGTCGGGCTTGAGAAGTTCTATGCTTAATAACAGAGCTTTGGTTGGAAAACTGTATTGGAGGTGGATTTCTCACCATCCTCTCTCTTCACAGAATTATTTCCAAGAAATATTTGGGGCATGTTCATCCCAATGATGTGGGTCGCTTTCCCTTGGAAGGTCCTCGGTTCCTTAGTGTGGCAGACTCTCAAGATTGGGTCCCGGATTATCAAAGATCAATTATTCAGGAAAGTGGGGAAAGGAGACAAGGCTCGCTTCTGGACAGACTCTTGGGACCAGCATCCGCCCATTATTGTTATGTTCCCTGAGCTACAACCTATCATGACCACCTTAGAAGCCCAGGGTTGGATCCTTATTGATAATTATCTTCTTACCAGTCATTTGGGGGGGTATACTTTTAAAAAGTTTAAGCGATGGGAGGAGTGGCCAATTACTGTCTCTCCGGAGTTGGCGCCTATCCTGCAAAAAATTCTTGTCGTAAAGGTTCCTCACGGGGAAGGATGAGGAAGATGAATTAGCCCTGGGGCTATGGAAGCCTTGGGGTCTACTCGCTTAAGGCCGGATATGAAGAGATCCTCCCCGAGCCTCCCCCACACTCTTTTCCGGTTAAGCATTGGAGAAGGATTTGGCATTCAAAGGGTTGGCCGAAAGTGAATTTCTTCGCTTGGCAACTTATGCATAATGGTCTTCTCACCTTTGACAATCTCAGACGTAGGGGTTTCAATGGCCCCTCTCAATGTGCTTTATGCCTCCAACATGAGGAAACTGCAGACCATTTGTTTTTTGAGTATCCTTTTACTCATCAGATTTGGGAACGCTGGTTCTCTCAATTTAAACTCCAGGCTAATGGTGTTCTCAACTGTACCAATATTTGGGAAAAATGGAAATGGTGCAGGTTCAATTCCATAGCTCTCCGAACTGGCTGGCAGTTAGGATTTCTCTTCATTTGGTGGCAAGTTTGGTTGGAGAGAAACGCCCGGATCTTTAGAAACACTTTCTCCTCGATTGACGGCGTTTGGCAGGTCATCCGGAGCAAAGTCACAGAAACTGTTGCTACTTTTGTCAATGAAAAGAATCAGGCTACTCTTGGGCATCCTGAAGAGGGGGTTGAGGGTCATGAGAGGCAAGACAGATCATGCTGGAAACCTCCCCCTGAAGGCTGGATCAAGATCAATACTGATGGGGCTGCAAAAGGCAACCCGGGCAACGCAGGAATTGGTGTTGTTTTTCGGGATCACTCGAGTGCGGTTCTTTACTGGGAATTACAGGGATTGGGCAGAGCCACGAACAATGAAGCCGAAGCCTTGGCCATTAAGTCAGCGTCTATCTGGGCTGTTAAGCAGGGTTACCGGAGGATAATTCTTGAATATGATTCTCAAGTCCTGATCGGCGCTCTAGATTGCTTGCGGAATTTCTCTTTAAAAGCCCGGAGACTGCGGATGTTGATATCCCAAATCAAGGAGTTATGGAGGGAGTTAGATGATGTCATCCCTGTGTATGTGAGTAGAAATCTAAACACGGTAGTTGACTTCCTTGCGAAGATGGGTGCTGAGAAAGAGGTAGGTGTTCAGCTGCACAGTGATATGCCTATGATAGATGAAGAGATTCGGAGTGGTCTGGAACGATCCCTGCATCCATGAGCTCAAAAATGACTAAGGTTAGTTTCTGTCGTGATATCGCGACATATTGCGCCGTCGCGACCCTGTTTGGTAATCTGTCGTGATTTCGTGACATGTTGCTCTGTCGCGACATGTTGCTCTGTCGCGACCTATCCTGGATAACTGTAGCGATTTCGCTACCCTTTTGGTTGCTGCGGCTTTGGGAGGAAAATTGTAGCGATTTCGTGACATGTTGCGCCGTCGCGGTCGTTGATGAGAAGGTGTCGCGATGTCGCGACCTTTTTGGTTGGTTTTGCTGCTGGAGGAAAAGTGTCGCGATATCGCGACGCTTTGAGAAAAATTGCATGAAAGGGAAAAACCGTCGCGATATCGTGACAATTTTTGTGAAAAGCTACTCTAAGGAAAATTCATCGCGATTTCGTGCCTTTTTTGAGGAAAGGACACAAAGGGGCATACTTGTTGCGATTTTGAGATGTTTTGAGAAAAATTTAGTTAAGGGGAAAAACCGTCGCGATATCGCGACCTTTTTGAGAAAAGCCTCCCAATGGATAACCTGTCGCGATTTCGCGACATGTTTATGGAAAGGAAGCATAGGGGCAAACATGTAGCGATTTCGCTACAGTTCTGGAGAAAAACTGCTTGCAGGAAAAACGTCACGATTTTGCGACTAGTTTTGGTAATGGGCACCTCGGGGGTGAACATGTCGCGATTTCGTGACACTTTTGCGGATGGGGCGCCCATTGGTTTTCTTGTCACGATTTCGCTACACTTCCGGCCAAGTGGGGCTCCAAGGAAAAGCCGTCGCGATGTCGCGACACTTTCTCAAAGTTGCTGCTCAAAGGGGTCCTCGTCGCGATTTCGCGACAGTTTCGGGGAGCAGGTGCCTTCAGGCTTTCTCATCGTGATTTCGCGACGCTTTTGGCGTTTGGGTGATTTGGTGCTGTGCTGTCGTGATTTCGCGACTTTTTTCGTGTGTTGTGGTTCCGGCGCTTTTTGTCGCGATATCGCGACATGTCGCGGTTTCGCGACTTGTCGCGTTATCGCGACTGGTTGTTGTGGCGCGGCGGTTGTCTGGTTTGGTGTCGCGATTTTGTGACATGTCGCGTTTTCGCGACATGTCGCGTTTTCGCGCCCTTTGTACTTCTGGTCTCTTTGCGCTTGGTTGGGATGCCCTTTCTCCCTCTTGTAACTGTCTTTTGTTTTAATACAAGTTTTTTTCATTTTTTTCAAAAAAAAACAAGTTTAAATTTTGTGAGCTTTCATTAATGGCTATTTTATGAGTTATTTTAGAAGCTTCTCATGTTATTTACTTGCTTATTAGATTGCCATTATCATAGATATAGCATTGCATGTTTATTTTACTACTTGTGGTTGCATTTCCTTTAAGTTTATAGTATCAAAAGCTAACAATTAACTTGTAAATGGTTTAGATTATGGTGTGTTTACTAGTTGAGTCTATAGCATGTGTCATGTTATTAAATAAGTATGGATTTATGTGTGTGAGGTATCGTGTTAGTGAGTTATGTGAGTGAAGTGTCATGTTTAGAAGTGAGGAGTTATAAGCAATCATAAGAAACTTTGTTCTTGTGTAAATATATGAGATTTATTATTGTTTAAGAGAGAAATGCGAATATTTAGATCTCTCATAAGTATGAGGAGATCAAAAGTTGATGTAATTGTAAAGGTCAAGAGTCATGTGTTGTAGAGGGAAAAAATTTCCCTCCTACATACGATTCTTAGTTGGATCCATTGGAAGCCAAGGTGATCACAGGGGTATGTTATAACTCCACACTCAATGGGAAAAGGGGAAGGGTTCACCAAGAATGATTTTAGGATTCGCTCCAATTCCAAGGTGGAATGCATTTGAATGTGTCAATTAAGCATACACCTATGATTGGCCTTTCTAGAACTACACTATGAAAAGAAAAAGAACAATGCAAGATACAAGAAGACAAGATCTAACTCTAGAATTATTCTTTGCTTGAATGATTACTAACCTTAGGATTGCAAAACAAAGCCTTTAAGCAAGGGTCCAATAGAAATGCACAAACAAGAGTAAAAACTTTTTTTTTAAAGTAAAAAACCCCTTGTGGGGCCACCTTGGTCTGAGAGACCATGACCAGGGGGTTCTACACCGTCAAAGTCACCCAAGAGTCATGTTCGGCCTTGCCCACACCAACATTATCAATTGGATTTTGGATACCCAATTCAAATTTTTGGTAGGGTGGAGTTTGAACCTGGGACCTCCCTTGGAGGATTGCCCTCTCCTCTCCAACTCACCTATAACACCTAGGTACAAGGTTAAAACCCTAAATGCATACTATATACCTTTATTCTTTCAAATGCCTAGGAATGTAATCGAATGCTTTTCTTTACTTATGATATATATTTTAAACAAAAATGAATAGAAAACAATCATAAAATAGCCTAAAGATCTACTAGGACACTTATCTAATTCGGTGGTTGTTTCAAGCTTTGTCTTACATCCAACAATGTCCCACAACTTTAATCCTACAAAATAACTTCACCAACGTTAGGGGACTTGCTTAGGCCACTATATGATTGTAATTGGAGGTACAACAATCAAGCCCCCTAGGTATTTGTAAATGACCTTTAGAATGCAAAAGTGAAAGTTGACCTTTTTGGAAGATGAATAAACAAAATACAATGCAATAGAATAGTATGATGAACATAGTATAGATTGTGCAATTATGCTATAAATATAACATAAAATGTAGATCTAGGGTTTTAGGGGTAAAATTCTACCCCCAAGACTAACGTAGGTGAAATCATGCCCTGTATGGGGCGATCGTGATTTCACTGTTGATGAAATCACATCCTGTAATTATGGGGTGTGATTTTGCGATAGAAGGAAAATGTAGTAGAACAATGCAAATAAACTAATAGCAGATGTGAAATTAGCAATGCATAAATGCAAATGAGTGAAAACAACCTGGTGGTAGTAAAAAAACAAACAAAAGTATGAAGAAATCTAATATAGTAGACTCCTCCTTAGGGATCTAACACTTATCCACCAAGGGTAGCAACACACAATCAATGCAGCAGAAGAGATCTCCACAAAATTAAACAACTTCAACAAATCACTTGGCACTTGTAATTGAATCTTGTTAGCACTTGTCTCAAAAGATTTTTCTTATATTCTTAGTTGCTTACTTGCTCACTTTTAACTCCACTTAAGGGGAAAAAAGATTCAAACCCTCTATTTATAAGATATTTGAAACAAGATTTGGTGGGAAAACCAAGGGAAGATCAATGTTAAAGAAGGTCAAATTGAAAAATTAGGGTTTACTACGAGAAAACCCTAGCTAGGAAAAATCACATCTTGTAAGGTCCAACCACGATTTCATTGGATCTAGAAAAAAATGAAAAAGAAGTGGGGAGAGATGCCCAAACTTGCTTTGGGTAACTTGGAGGGTCTCTCTAAGGATCTAGAGAAAATGATTCACTCAAGTGGGTCAATTTTCCACATCTACATTTTTCCCCCTCTTTGATGCATTTATGACCTAATAAATGCATCAAAGAAAGATGTAGACACCTATGGACAAAGGATGAAAAACAACAACAAAAAATGAGTGGCTAGTTTAGAAGAAAGGAGTGGTGCAAAAAATTGTGTTATTAATGCCTCTCAGGATAGGGTGCCCCCTCAAGTTTTAGAAGGAATACCAAATTTTAAATGAAACTTGAAATGGTAGACAAAAGAAAGGAGATAAAATTAGAAGGAAAATAGGAGAGAGAAAAAGTAGAAAAACAAGCATAAAAGGAGCAAAAGGTGAAAACCCTAATTCATTTTCACCATGCAAAAGAGAAGAAAGAAATTATGGAGAAAAATATAAATGGTGCTTCTTACACATTGTTCAGCCATTGCGAGGGTCAAGGCCTATGCAACAGTAGAGAAACCATAGGTAGGGACTAAAATCTTCCCTCTAGATTAGAATAAGGTAGATTTTAATTTTGTTTGAAGCATTTTTCATTTTTGTTTGAATTTTCTCCAAAAATCATCGTGCACAACCCAAGTATGATTTTATGGCATGATCATGATTTCACCTTAGTTCATGGTGGTACGATTTTCAAAGCTAGATAGGCATGATTTTCATCAAAGAAAAAAAAATGAAGCAAGCCATCAAGTAGAAGAAGAGAAAATTAAATTTTGCTAATTTATGATTTATTAATGTGCACAAGAGACTGATGATTTTTTTTATTATGTTTATGGATGCAGCATGAAGTACTGGAGAGTCAAAAGCGACGACCTATATCCTTGGAGGTAAAGCTAGATAGCCTCTCATAGGTAGAGAGAGATACCTTAGAGGTAGTGGGTCTAGACCACTTGGCAGAGATGCCCTGGGTAGAGGCAAATAGAGTGCTACTAATAGCGCTAGTAGAGAAGTGGTACCCAAAATTATCGACCTTCCAGTTACCCATAGGGAAGATGACAATCATGCTAGAGAGTGTGTGGTGCATCTTGTGCATCCCAATTAGGGGGAGACCAGTTTACATGGTACAAGGGTAGTGGACCACACTAGGAATATTATTAGGAGGTTAGGCCCACCAGGTTCAAGAGAGTATGATCTCAATCGATGATATGGTAGGATGCTATGGGGCTAAAACTCTAACAATCATGCTCTGTGGGATAGTGGTAGGATTGTTGATATGCCATCCTAGTAGGATATATATACCATGGGTGATGGTGGGTGTAGTGGTAGACATGCAAGATTTGTAGGCTAGATTCACATGGGGTCCATATGTGCTAGCTTGGTTGTATAGGACATTATACAATATTGTGTACAAATTGTATATAGGATTAATGTGTATGATGTTGCTCTAGGTGTGGTGTTGAGAGCACATATTAGTATGAAGACCATATGCACTTCCAAGGCCATTGCCCAACATATAGAGGGTCTAGGTCCTAAGAGCAAGTCTAGAGGATGTATGCTAGAAACCTACCACTAGCGAGGCAGGTAATAGATGAGCTACGAAGGCCGAATATCATATGAAGACCATGGTGTCTACACCCTAGATTGGTTGAGAATGTAGAATTGGCTAGGGTGAGGAGAATCAGGTGGCTCTCTACAAATAAGGGGGAGTTGGAGCTCTTCAAATTCTATCATGTCCAACAATAGTTTGGGATCTTCCAAGAGATCCCGATCTTGAGTGACTACTGGTATAGGTGGGTGTATCGGGATCCATCGAGAGTTAAAGGGGACCTCGATGTGGTGAGGTTAGCAAGGAGGACCTATATGATCCACTCTATGTGGATCCAAGGGTGTATGATGTCTAGGTAGCTCTCAACTATTAGAGATGGTATAGGGGTGTCATGCCCCTAAGGATCTTTCCTCTAATATCAATGCAAAGGTGCTATTTCATGAGCTGATGCATGCAGTTAGCACTACAAGAGGCCACATGATGCACCACAAAGTGGTAGTGGTAGGTCTAGGAAGGCCCAAGGCATAGATAGACATGAGTTTGAGTGGAACTAGTGGTGGCTACCACCACTATAGCTAGGACCAGGGATATGGGAGCAACTAGAGTTACCCACACAATGGTTGAGATTGTATTGAGTAGAGGGATTGGAGAGGCCTCCACATAAGTAGCTGGTCCAAGTAAGACTGTAGGTCAAAGATATCCAAAGAGGGAGATAGAGGTGTTATAGGCATAGATAGCAAATCTACAAAGGGAGATGGACCTACTCCAAGAGGGTAAGGAGTGCATTGAGCACTAAGAATGTAGAGAGAGAAATGACATGGACAAAGGTATACCACCTTCGAGGAGAGGTGATTCAACTAGATGAGGAGTGATAACAAGCTCAAATAGAGGGGATAGTTGTGGTTAGTAGCAGCCAGCAGGGGAACATGATCTGCCTACTACAAGTAAAGTTGTAGAGAGCAAGAGAGAGGTTGGAGGTAACCATGCAGAGGGTGACCTTCTTCCAGATAGTGTACTACCAAGAAATTTCAATAGATAAACGAGTGACACCACTATCATCCTTGCAAACATTGAGTCGAACTTGATTCGAATCATAAATAATTTCATTATCCATGAACATACCCCCACCAAGGCCACCTCTGATGAACAAAGCAAATGAGATAGGCTCCCAAAGCTAGGAAGGAGATCAAGGTGACATACCAATTTTTAGTGTGGTATGCATCCCTAGGGATGGTTGAGTGTACCGAGTTTGTACTGTGGTACATCAACCAGGTAGACCTATGTACCTTTCTACTTCTCGAGTAATGTCATGCTATATTTTTGTGCAATGTGTGCTTATGTGTTTTCTTTTTATGGTGTTTTTCATGTTATTTTAATGTTTTCAATTTTTAATTTGTATGCATGATATGACTTAACTATGGAATGCACTTAGTCTAAAATGCAAATGTATGGATGCAATGAAGTGAAATTCAATGCATGAAAATGCACGGATGGAATAAGGGGAACAAAAAAAGAGAAGAATGAGAGGAAAGGAGGAAGAAGAAGGAATAAAACACTACTCTAATAAAAATATCATCCCATAAAAATAGAGCACGATAATGCTAGAGTGAAATCACGACCTATAAATACGAGGCACGATTTCAAAAAAGAAATAAAAAAGAAAAAAAATAAAAGGAAGAAGAAGAAGGAAAAGAAGAAGAAGCAAAAAAGAAGAAGAAAAAAAGGTCAACAAAAAAGAAAAGAGGGGTTTGAGGTATCATGCTTGGGTCAACATAGATTGTATCAGATCAGTGTGACAAACCATACATACATCAAGCAAAAATATGGAAAAATGGAGTGATACCCACTATGGGTGTAGTACTCACTAAGATGGTCAAAATGCAAAGTGAAACTCGCTATGGGTGTAGTGCTCGCAAAGATGGACAAATGGTTAAGAGATATATCCACTGAGATGTATGCTTGCAAATGTTGAAATTGATGCTATCCCTTGCTCATGACCATGAAGATATCTAGTATGGGGTGTGTTATGTGTGTGAAGATAAGTCAAAATGAGTACTCCTCCTATATGGGTGTGGTGTGTGCAAGAATGTGAATGGACAAAGCAAAACAAGATGTGAATATGTGCACATGCTAGAAGAAAAAGAGAGAAAGAAAGAAAAAGATAAATAAAGGGTGTGTTCCTTGACCTAAAGAGAAATTGATCGTAATCAATAAAAATTTCAAGGTCAAGGAACACAAAAAGCAAATACAAAGGAAAAGGGACAAAAAACAAGAGGAGCAAGGAAGAAGCAAAAACCCTAGGTTGGGGAATTTACTAGGCATTAAAGTCCTAGTGAGAGTGCAGTGTATGTGAGCTATGACCTAACTAGGTATCATAACGTACCATTGTCACGAGGTCCCCGAAAACTATATGATCAAGCAATCATGAGCAAGCAACAATGCAATTATAATAAGAAAATATACAAATGAGATGAAATGTTAGGTAAATCATGCAAAATATGATAGGCAAACATGCAGTATGAATAGAAAAACAAATACAACGGATGAAAATGTAAGGTATGCCTAATAAGTGAATTTTTATTTTATTTTTAGTTTGTCAATGCAAGTGAGCAGAATGATAGTCGATACATAGTCCAATTGTGCCTCCTATATTGATAAAAAGAATAGGTGTACAAGGGACTGATCCATCAAAGAAAAATCTTGAATAGGGATCATCTTGATGATAAAAATCACAAAGAATATCCTTCATAGCTTTTTCTCCAATAGCCTTTGCACAAAAATCTTGAATCCCTAACTAAACCATATTTCTTAACAAAATGAGGGGTGATCCCTAATTTTGCAAGATCTCTATAAGATAGTGAAGCAGGGTCTCCTTAAGAAGCAATCGATTTACCATCAGAATGCTTTAAATGTATCATATTACAAAATAAAATGTTAGAGGGATAAGGGGTCCCTCATCCTCATTACTCCACTCCAATATTTGATGATCTAAATATTCAACATAAGTTTTAAGGTGATCATCATTATTGAATGGTAAAGGTTGCTTTTTGTTTGGGATGTAGCCTACACCACACCTCCCAGACCAAACTTCAACATCCAAAGGCTCTCGAATACCTTTATATTGAGGTCCCAAACCTTTACCAACATATCCCATGCTAGATAGTATCTGTTTTGGGAGTGGGTAATCATTGGATAAGTAATAATGAGCAAAAAAATACTCCATAGGAGAAGGGTTTCTACCACTGATATTTTCTTTGAAGGGCATTCCTACGAAGTTAAAGGTACATGCGCTAATGTGTACAACTTCACCATTCTTATGAGGTAAACCCATAGTTATTGGTGAAGGTGGTAGTTTGGCAAGATCCAAAATAGGCTCTTGTATAAAATGATTGACTTGATCCTATGATGAAACTTGGATGAGAGGTTCCTCACTCACTTTTAGACTTTCAAGTTGCTCAAATATTTGATATGAGGAACTTGGAGAAGCAAATGATGAAACTAAAGGATAAATTTTGAGATTAGACTGAGCTTGCTCAACCATCGAACAATATTTTAATAGATGAGGGTTACCCAGAATGGTGACAATATGGTTCTTAAATTTAAACTTCAAAATTTGATGAAAGGTAGAAGGTACAACCTTCTTCGCATGGATCCAAGGACGTTTGAAAAGCAGATTAAAATATGTAGGGAAAGACACCACATAGAACAAGGTATCTAAGATTTGTGGTCCAACCCTAAGGGGGAGGGGCACAATGTCATAGGCCTCTTGGGAATCATTGTTGAAATCTTTGATGATAATATTAGATTTAATTAGGTCTTCCTCTTTTAACCCAAAAATTTGGAAAATTGATAAGTGCATAAGTTAAGGGAAGAATCGTTGTCAATCAAGATTCTTTTGACAAAATTTCTCCCAATAAATGTTGTGATGTAAAGGGAAGAATCCCCTCGTAAGTCTAAGGAAGGCATATTGTCATCCAAAAATGTGATGTGATGTATCCCAAGAGAACCTACAACATTAACTACAACACTAGGAAAAATGTCTACAGGGATAGATTGTTGTCTTAGAAGTTCCAACAAAGCTTCCCTATGAGTAGGAGAAGTTTGTAAGAGTTCTAAGATAGATATCTTGGTTGGAGTACTATCTAACTATTTTTGAAGGTCAAGGGAGACTTTAGGTTGAGGTTTCAACACTAAATATTAGTTTTTTACTCCCGTACTCCTTCTCTGAGAATTTTTCAAGACTAGGATGGGCTCTAAGGGTGGGTTAGACGAAGATTTAATCTCTTGCTGAGAATGTTGAGCCGGTTGACTCTACGCTTGTTGCCTTGTAGTTATTGTTATCATACCAACCACATTATTATAGGGAGGGGCACATTTTGGTATGACACTTTATTAGTTGTCTGATACCCATGCTTAGGTAGGGGATCTTGGAATATTCCCATATCTTGATTAGTTGTGGGTACTTGTTGAGTAGGAGGTTGGTTGTTTGATGGATGAGAACCTCCTATGATAATGTTACCATCATCAATAAGGTCTTGAACCACATGTTTCAATCTCTTAAAAGAATTTGTCCCCCTTCCACTCTATGATACTCATAATGTTGACCAGCCTTATACCAATTAGTTGTGGTGTCAAATTACCTTATGGGTAGCAACTCAATAATATTAGATTCCAAAACCTACTTTAGAACCACTATCATAGGCACATTAAGGCTTGTGAAATTCCTTTATAGAGGTTTTTGAGGTTGGCTAAGCACCATTTTTTGTAGGTTGTGAACAATACTATTAATAGGCCTACTATCCATAACTCCATCACCTACCACATACTTGTTCTTATACTAATTTTTAGAGGTCTTATCTTCTTTCACTTTAAGTTGTCCTCTTATGATAAGAGCTTGCTCTAGCTTTCTTGCTACATCAATTTCTTGATCAAAATATGTGATAATTGTAGTTTCCAATACATAAGACAATTGCTTTGGAAAATTTCCAATAAATATCTCAAGCATGTTTCGATGAGGTAAGGTATATCTTAAGCATCCAACTAGACTCCTCGAACGAGATAGAAATTCTAAAAAATTTCCTCTTTACCTTGTTTTAACATGTAAACATCTTTCATGGTCACATTCTTTTCAACATAAGCACCAAATTGTTGCACAAATAATTTAGTTGTATCTTCAAAATTCCTCAAAGAATGGTTGGGAAACCGATAATACCACTCTAATGTCATGCCACCAAGACTCTTAGGGAACGTCTTTAGCAACAACATGTCATCATATGTGATATCATGGAAAGCTATTCTAAACATTCTCAAATGCTCAATTGGATCTTTCATTCCCTTATATTTAGGCAAAATCAACATGGGAAAATGCTTAGGATAGGGCTTAGCTGCTAATATGGGATCTAAAGGCTAATTGTATATTTCTCTATAGTTGTAGGTGAAACTAGGGGGTTGAATCATATCCACTCTTGAAACCAAAATTTTCACCATATTAGTTAAACTTTGTACCTCATAATTGTTATTGTGCAATACCCATAGATTCCCTAAGGGAGGGGTATAGGTAGGTTGTTGAAAGGATACTTGTCCCATGTTGGAGACATTTATACTATTGCTATATGTGGTATCTTGTTGGATAACTAAAAATTTGTGGAACAGAAGAAAAAATGTTGAAATTACCTTAATGGAGAGGAAATTGAACATAATCTTGAGATGTGCTACTAGTTGGAGGAATTTGCAGAATCCTTCCAATGTTGGTGGTCACAATAGTAGCATATGTTGGTTTATGGATAGGATTACCATGATTCAAAGATTCAAACAAAGGGTTAGTATGAACACATCTAGGAGAGACTACAGGAGAAGGGGGAGTCTCACCTATTTTGAGTTGAGCTTCCCATTCCATAACCTTAAGTAAGTCTACCCTATAACATTTCATGAAACCCTAAACATTCTCAAATTATTTAAATAAGTAGCCACCATCGGGCCCTTCAAGGGGATCATAGTTTTTTTTTCAGTTTCAACATTTTATTACTCTTATGCATCAAGGTTAGGGTTATCTCTATCAATTTTATCATATTCATAGGGAATATGACCAGACTCTAGCTGCCTTCATTGACTTCTAAGGAATGGAGCCATTAGAAGAAGTGAAAGGATAGAAGAGAAAACTAACAAAAGACAATTTTTTTTTCAAGATATTTATTAATATTCTCTAATCTAAATAAATATAATTAGTGGTCTTGTTTAAGGTTTTCAATAAGAGCAAAGGAAAATGCTTCCTATTTTTGCCACTAAGATGCACGTTCACGTTGGGTTCACCAAATACGTAGAGGGGAAAACTTCCCTACCACGTACAATTCTTGGTTGGATCCGCTAGAAACCAAGGTGACCATGGAATTATGTTATAACTCTACACTCGAGAAAAGGGGAAGGGTTCACCAGGTCTAGTTTTAGGACTCACTCTAATTTTGGGGTGGAATGTGTTTGAATGTGTCAATTAAGCATGCACCTATATTTGGTCTTTCTAGAACTACACTATGAAAAGGGAAAGAACAATGCAAGATACAAAATGTAAGAAGACAAGAGCTAACCCTAGAATGATTTTTTTCTTGAATTATTACTAACCCTAGGATTGCAAAACAAAGCCTTTAAATAAAGGGTCCAAGAGAAATACACAAACAAGGTTAAAACCCTAAATGCACACTATATGCCTTTATATTTTCAAATGCCTAGGAATTTAATCAAATATGTTTCTTTGTTGGTGATCTATATTTTGAACAAAAATGAATAGAAAGCAATCAACAAACAACCTAGAGATCTACTAGGGTACTTATTTAATTCAATGGTTGTTCCAAGATTTATCTTGCGTCTAGCAATGTCCCACAAATTTAATCCTACAAAATAACTTCACAAAACCCTCAAAAAACATGATCAATGTTAGGGGACCTGCTTAGGCCACTATATGACTATACTTGAAGGTGCAATAGTCAAGCCCCTATGTCATTTTAGCTAACCTTTAGAATGCAAAAGTGAAATTTGACTTTTTTGGAAGATGAACAAACATAATACAATGTAACATAACAATATGATGAACATAGTACAAATTGTGCAATTATGCTCTAAATGTAACATGAAATGTAGATCTAGGGTTTTGGGGTGAAATTTTAGCCCCAAGCCTAACCTAGGTGAAATCATGCCCTATACGAGGCGGTCACCATTTTACTATCGATAAAATTGCACCCTATAATTACATGACACAATTTCACAATAAAAGGAAAATGCAGCAAAATAATGCAAATATACTAATAACGGATACAAAATTACCAATGCATAAACGTAAATGAGTGAAAAAAACCTGTTGGTAGTAAAAAAACAAACAAAGGATGAAGACCTCCAAGATAGTAGACTTCTCCTTAGGGCTTCAAAACTTATCCACCAATGGCAGCAACACACAACCAATGCAACATAAGAGATATCCACAAACTTAGACAACTTCAACAAATCACTTGGCACTTGCAATTAAATATTGTTAGCACTTGTCTCAAAAGCTTGTTCTTGGATTCTTAGTTGCTTGCTTGCTCACTTAGAACTTCACTTAGGGGATTAAAGAAAGCTTCAAACCCTCTATTTATAAGAGATTTGAAACAAGAATGGGTAGGAAAACCAAGGGAAGACCAACGTCAAAGAAGGTCAAATTGAAAAATTAGAGTTTCCTAGCAAAAACCCTAGCTAGGTGAAATCATGTCCCATAAGGGCCGACCATAATTTCATTGGAGCTAGAAAAAAGGGAAAAGACGGGGGGAGAGGCTCAAACTTGCTTTGGGCAAGTTGGAGGGTCTCTCTAAGGGTCTAGGGAAAATGACTCACTCAAGTGGGTCAATTTTTCATGTCTACATGTGCATATGAAGTGTCTTGTGTATGTATATATTGAAAACAAAGCCTTATAATATGTAATTGAAGAAGCAATTGCTTATAGTAGATGTATTTTCAATAATATTACATGAGTTTTATGTTCATTATTATGTGAGATTTGTAGTTGATATATTGTGAGATATTATGTATAATGTGATCCTGTGAAAATTATCTTGTGAGAATAGTAGCAATTTGCTAAAAGTGGTATCAGAACTATGGTGGAGACAAATCAAAGCTACAGTGGAGAGGAGGCTTAGCTATGATGGAGAGAAGATTGTGCTACAAAGAACATTGAGAGATTTGGTGAGAAAGCAAGTCAAGTTAGTGATGAGGAATGTCATGAGAAAAGTGGAGATTAAAAGCTCAATGAAGAATGTTGAAGCACTTGGGAGGAGAAAGGAGCATGTTAAGAAACATTGAAAGGATTGTGAGAAGAAACAAATGTGTTAAGGAATGCTAAAGTTTTTGAGAGAAACATTGAAGCACTTGAAAGGAATATTGAAGCACCTAAGAGGAACGTTGAAGCACTTGAGAGAAATATTGAAGCACCTAAGAGTAACGTTGAAGCACTTGAGAGGAATGTTGGAGCTCTGAGAGGAATGTGGAAAAAGAATTTGGATGCACAAACTATAGTAGAATATTTCGAAGGAAATATCTAGAGTATTTAGTGGAGATAATATGAAATGGTTGAGTAACACCAACAATGAAAAGCCATAAGAGGCAAAGCATTTTAACTAGAAAAGTGCAGGTGATATTCGTGTTGTAAACTGGAGCGCCTTCTAAGGTACGAGTTAAATTTGGCATCATAATATTTATTTTAGGAGTGAAAGGTTGTGAGATTTATTTATTTTTTAGATAAGCAAAGGGGTAATTAACATAACATTAGAGAAAAGGAAGTAAATTATTTCACGAGATATAAGAACATATATGATTAAAGGCGAAAAATAAAATAAATTGAAGAAAAATGAAATGAAGGGAGTTATAAGAAGAAATTAATAGTGAAGAATAAATTAAAGGAGAAATTAATGATTTAATTGAAGAAAATAAATTAATAATTGAAAGAAAAAAATGAAGGATGAAGATTAAATTTTTTTGAAATCTGAAGAAAGAAATTGAAAATTAAAATTGAAGAAAGAAGGAAAATTTGAAGTTGAAGATTGAATTGAAATTGAAGAAATACAAATTGAATCGAAAGAAAATTAATCAAGGTCCATACAATATGTGTTGATTTCTTCTACAAGGTCTCACATGTTTGAAGTTTCAAAGCAAAATTTTGAAAAAGGATATGACATAGAAAATTCAGAAGCTAATTATTGGTACATTGATTCAGGGATAAGTAGACATGATTGGAAACAAACATTGGTTTAGTTATTTTCAAGAAAACTTTGAGGAACTAGTTGTAATGATAGGTGATAAAATATATGAGGTCAAAGGTGTAGGAAATATATCAATCAACTTATTTGATGGAAAATGCATGATTAAAAATATATTATATATATTAGGTCTAGTTGCTAACCTACTATCAATATCTCAAAAGTTAGAACAAAATCTAATGGTTGAATTTAGAATTGATGGAGACAAAAAGAAATGTATCATCACCAAACAAGGAAAGCTTGTAGCAATTAAATCCTTCACAAATGGTCTATTTGCACGACACTTTATTAAACATTGTTTTATCAGCAAGAACATTATAAATAAGAGATATTTGACATAAGAGGTTAAGGCATATAAGTGCATCATCCTTAAATGAATTGAATAAATATCAAATGGTAATAGGCTTACCCAATTTCACATGGAAATCTATAATTTTTCTAGAATGCTTAGCAAGAAAACAACGTAAAGCACTGTTGAGTGGTATTTTCACCCGATTGTGAAAACACACTCTCCGATAGGATTTGGGTTCTAAATCCTCTGCTTGCAAAGAAATTAAACAAGTAATTTCTCCAAGGTTCCTGTTATGTGAGCATTTTGCATCTGTGTATAAAATATATTTAATTAAAATGCTTAGAACACCTTAGTGGTTGCAAGTAACTGAAAACAAGGGGCACTGTGGTTTATTTTACTATGAAATTTAATGACTGTTCATTGAACCCTGATAAAGTAAATGTGATTTGGTCTCTATTTGACCATGCTGTAACTTCAAAATAAAATTTAATGAAATGCCATAACATGAATGGAATTATTTTTGGGTTTTGATGTTTTTTAATTTTTTTATTTTATTTTAAAGCTTGAAAAATTAAAATTGGAGCTTCTAAAAAATAAAATGCAACAAAAAGAAAAATAAAATGCAAAAGAAAAGAAATCTAAAATTGCATTCAGTTTGATGCTATCCCGTCCTGGCAAAACCGAATATGTGAGGTTTCCATGCATGCAACCTAACCTATGGGACCTGATAAGTTAAGCACTGATTCCTAGGGTTTACTATTATTTTTTAGATTTAGACATTCGCATGAAGCAACCAAGAGAACTTGCATTAAACTTCATCTATAAGCCTAGAAATCTGAAAAAGGGAAAGATAAACATTAAAACATGCATGCAGAAGATAACTCCTTCTTTCTTGCCAACAAGATGCAAATTTTTGAACACTCTGCATTAATAATATGTCAAGTTACAATGGCAACATCTCTGGTTTTCTCAAAACCAAAAAAAATGAAGGAAAACAGCCTTAAAGCAGGCCCAGAATGACCCTCTGGCCTCTAGCATTGCAAATCTGCTCCAGCGGTTTCCCCCTATCTGTCCTGTGCTTCTGCTTTTAAAGCATGGCAATGCTTTCTGTTTCGGCCTGTGATGCTTCGTTTCATCTTCTCGATCGATTCGTTTCATATTCTTGCCTTTCGAATTGTTCTTGAATTTATGTTTAATGCTGAAACGTTTAATAATATTCTATGCATGTAACGTTTCTGTAACCCTTATACATGTATGCCACGTGTTCTGCACTTTCAGCATCTTTCATAATGGATCCCTGTAAATCACGACCAAAAATAGCATGCAGCTTTGTCCGTCTTCCTGGCCGCGAAAACGTGACATGTCGCGAAATCGTGACATGTCGCGATATCGCAACGTTTTCCTGTCAGCAGCCTTTCTTGCCATCGTGCGCAGCAAAAACGTGACATGTCACGAAATCACGACGCTTATCGTTTCGTACCATTTGCCCGTAACATGTCATGAAATCGTGACACTTTTTCACTTCGGGCACCTTCGCTGCAACCTATCGCGAAATCACAATGTTTTTTCACTTGAAGTTGTCTTGCGGCAACCTGTCGCGAAATCGTGATGCTTTTCATCTCCATATGCCTCGGCCGCAACCTGTCTCAAAATCGTGATGCCTTTTCGTTTCTTTCACTCTGGCAGCTTTCTGTCGTGAAATCACGACACTTTTCTGTTCCGTACTGCTCTTGCTGTTTTGGCCGCAAAAATGTGACATGTCGTGATTTCGCTACGCCTCTTCGCTCCATACACCTTCGCTGTAAGCTATCGCGATATCGCGACGTTTTTTCACTTTGGGCACCTTAGCTGCTACCTGTCACGATTTCATGACGTTTTTCTATCTCGGGCTCCCTTGCTGCTTCTGGCCGTGAAAACATGACATGTCGTGATTTCGCGACATATTTTGCATTCCGTACAACCTCACTGTTTGGAGCCGTGAAAACGCGACATGTCGCGATTTCGCGACATATTTTCGCTTCATGCTCCTTTGCCGTTTCTTGTCACGATTTCGTGATGCTTTTTTGCTTTGCCCTGTTTGACTGGTTTGACCCACGATTTTGTGACATGTCACGATTTTGCGACGCTTTTCTGCTTCGCCTTTCTCTCTCCTCTCTGGGCCGTGAAAATCAAACACGTCGCGATTTTGCTATGCTTTTCTCCCACCTGCTGCCGTTGACTGCGTTGACCACGATTTTGCGACATGTCATGATTTCGTGACACCTTTTCATTTTCGGTCGTGATTTCGTGACACGTCGCGATTTCGTGACATGTCACGATTTCGTGACACCCTTTCATCCTTGTGCAATTTTGCCTTTTTCTTGATTTTTAGCATCTGGGTCACTGAGATCTTCTTTGAAAGCATGCAAAAAGGGTGGGTCCCCAATTTTGGGGTGTGTTGTGGATCAGCCACAAAAAATGGCGACTCTGCTATCAAATGCTCTTGAGCATTTGGTGAGAACCCAACCTAGAAATATAAAAACTTGGAAACCAGCATTAGCACATAAGAAATATAAACAAATTTCCATAGATCAAAAATACATGAATCATCAGAATTATGAAGTATCACTCGGTGTGTGCAATGTGTTTTCATTCCCTATCGTTTGAAATTGATCAACATTCCATCGTCAGTTTTACATGAATGCATATGTGAGATTGTGAATGATTTGTGTAACCTAATGAATATGCTAGGAGATCTTGCTTTTATAAAAGGCATAGTCTTTCTTCTAGTATCATACACAAAAATTCAAGATTGCCAAACCCTCTTAGGATCCACTAATTAATTACTTTATTATATCCCTGTAGATTAAAAATACCACGCCAAACAAAAGATGAATAAATCACAATAAAGGAACAAAGCAGTTGTACAAAAATAAATGATCTTTATTTATTAATCAGCGGAGTTTAAAAACTCCTTTTTGAATACAACTGGGCCTGTAACCCTTTATTTGTGATACAATGTTACAATTTTTATGCTAGGGTTCTTCGAAACCCTAGCTGGCACAAATGGTGGCATTTCCGAAGAAGGTATCTTCAATCTCAACAGAGTGAGTGGGCTTTGTTGTATCCTGTAGCTCGGACCACTCCAGCTTAAACAGCTGCCATCAATAAACCAGATCTGCTGTTGAAAACCTGCACACATTAACACTATCAAAGGGATTAGAAATTAATAAGAGGGCTCCACTGCGTGAGCCCTCAGAAACAACCTAAAACCCTATAAAAATGGAATGCAGGAAATCAAATAACAGATTAATACATAAAATACGGTTACTTGCTTTAAATTAATTTATACCTGTTCTCTGTTAACGTAGCTAGACCAGGCGACACCTGGAAGTAATGTTGTTGTTAGAATAGGCTGCGGAAGGTGCCCTGGTGCACTCGCCGAACGCCCGCGTGCTTCTGGATCTGGATTACAGACGTTGGTCTGAGTCTGTGGCTGAAGGTAAACGCCCGTGGGCACTTGTTAAACGCCCGTGGGCACTTGGTAAACGCCCGTGGGCACTTGGTGAAGGGGTAAACGCCCGTGGGCACTTACGACAGGAATGGGAGATTCTGCAGAGTGCTGCAGAAGGAATAGCGGCAAAAGCGGCGACGAAACGGCGATAGATGCGACGAAAGGGTAGCGGAAGAAAGGAGATAACCGTAGAAGAATTAGAATCAGAGATAGAAGTAGCAAAAGACCTAGGCGAAGAAGATAGATAGCAGACATAGATAGGGTTTGAGCCATCAAAGTGACTCGATTTATAATCCACTCTTAGGGCACACTTTAGGGTTTTAACGACACTTTGAACGTGTGGCTAAGATTAAAGCGGATCCAAGGGTAGAGAATAAATCTTGGTTGTGGAATGGATTAAGATGGATGGACGGATGAGATTAAATGAAGGATGGACGACTCAGATTAAATCACTTAAACTATTATTTAAATATATATATTAAAATATTAAAAAAAAAATATATATATATAAATATTAATTTAAATAAATTTGGGGATGAAAAATGGCGGGAAAGGTGAAATTGGGCCAAATAATGGCGGGAAAGGGTGGATTTGGGCCAAATAATTGTGGGAAGGTGGATGACCGACATGTGGCTGACAGGAAGGTATAGATGACTTGCAAGTGGCTGGATTTTGGTGTCTACAGATGCCCATTTTTGAGCTGCTTTGTGTGAAGACACAATGCAGCACAAAAACTTAGGACAACTGAAAAGCTGGATCAGACGCAACTCTCTCTCAAGACTAAAGCACAACTTTGAAGACCAAAGAATAAAAGAATGTTTAAAATTTATCAGCTTACCCCCTCAATTGGCGAGCGAGAATGGTTCTCACAAGCCAATTGGAAGAAATTCGAAAGAAAATGAACCTTTTTTGCCCCAACGGTGAAAAAGGGGTTGGTGTATGAACCATCTATTTATGTCCCAACAGAAAAGGGGTTGGTGTACAAACCAGAAAAGAATATGATTGAAGACGATATGAGTGATGTGAAAGGTGAACCGTTTTCTGCCCCAACGGTTAGAAAGGGATTTTTGCCAAATTTTGAATTCCATGATCATGTAAGATGAATTCTACTATTAGGAAAGTTAAAAATTGATAATGGATGCCCCAACTCCTGTGGGTGAATCCATACTGTTGATGAAATTGCCTTGTTGGCGCCATTGATATGCAGAGATGCAATATGAAAGAGTCCAGAACTTCAGAGATGCTCCTAGTGACTGTATGGATAATTCCTCGGGTCGGAACCAATCAACCTAGGTAGCCTTAATCTCTAGTAAGACTCAAAATAATGATGATATTGAAGATTTGTCCACGTTTAAGGCCCCATGAACTAGGCCATCAATGACAACTGTTGAGAAAATTGATCTTGGTATGAGGTCACTTAAAAAGTAGGATACCCAGAATTGATTTCCAATTTTCAAATGGTGAAATAATTGATGATGATAAATGGTAAGTGTCCTTATGGTGGTTTAATCCTCTTACCGAATTGCATGGATGCAAATCGTTGCAATCGCCAAGGTGATAGAATATACCACTAGATACGAGGTTTACTTTAATTTAATTTGGCAAAAATATGCATGATGAAAGAAGAATGAATGAAATTAACAATAGATCAGAAGAATTGATGAATGTTGTTAATTTTGTGAAGGTTTTGAACATTTTTAACCCAATTTGTAAATCAATGATGAATGATGCGCTTTTTGAGCAAAATGACAAAATTTGTTTCCAAAGCTGTTGTAACCTTCACAAAATGTTTTATTATGATAAGAAGAATGGATGGATGCAATTTGATGAAATTTGGAGGAGGTAAGCTTCAATTTTGTAAGTTTTGTTCTTTTATTCCATACTGACATCAAACGCCAGTATGCATTTGGAGGTGGCAGAAACGCCTGTCGGTGTTTAAATGCATTATGAAACACCCCACTACGTCTGAATGCGCCATGAAATGCCCCACTGCGTTTCAGGGCACCAAAACCAGCTATTTAAACAGTTTCAGCGAGAATTTCGCTCATTTGTGCGTTCAAGCTTGAGAGAAGTGCGTCTGAGGGAGTGAAATGAAGTGAAAGGTTGTGTAGGAGAGTGAAGCACGCGGGAGCTATGGCGGAGATGGGAGCGGACGCGCCAGTGCAGTCAGTTGAGGTATTTGTTTATTTAAGCAAGTGCTTTTATTTGTTTTTTTTTTTTGTTTTTTTGGAAAAAATTTGTAACCAATTTTTGTTTTGTTGTTTTGCAGCTTAGGGTGTTAGAGGCACGACACCGATTCTCCCCTATCATTTCGGGAATGAGGAGGTCATTGTCCCATGAATACTGGGAGACATTGGAAGCAGTAGGGCTAGCGGAGGCAGCCCGGTTGGAGGTAGTTCGGGCGGATGAGGGGTACCTCTCGACTTTGGCCGAGAGGTGGGATCCAGATCGGGGGACGTTCCAGCTCCCGACTAGAGAGATGACGGTGACGCTTGAGGATGTATATCGCATCCTCAAGGTTCCCGTGGAGGGGGTGCGGGTGGAGGTTGGACGAGATAGGGCCACGGAGATGGCCAAGTTGTTTTGGGATGACTGGAGGGAGATCCAGACGGAGAGCGGGGGGATTCCTTACTTGGCCATGTATACGGCCAAGGAGTTGGTAGCGGTGGAGGCTCTGATGATGTTCGTATTGGCCAACATTGTGGCCCCGAACAACATCGGGTGCAGGTTTCCATGGAACCTGATGGGTGTAGTGAGCGAGATGCTCACTAATAGGGTAGTGTATGCTTGGGTGCCCGTTTTATTGGTGCATGTGTACCGGGAGTTGTATGAGGTTCGAAGACGGGGCCGGAAGGGCCTAGGCTGTAGTTTGGTTCTCCAGTGTTGGGGCTGGGAGCACTTCAGAGTGGCTCAACCAGAGGGGTTGCCATGTGCTTACTAGGACATGAGCCAGGCTTATGGTAGGAGATGGATAGTGGCGGAGGAGAGACAGCCAAGCCGCCCCGTGAGATCGGGGCAATGGTATAGGAGTTTATGGGTGGACTTGACAGATGCCCAAGTCATTTGGAGGCCCTGGCGGGAGGCACGATGGATCGGTGATGGAGAGCATCTGAGACGAGTGCGACAGGCTAGATGGGTAGTGGGTTGAGGCCACAACGAGGTAAAGTACATACAGATGTCTCGAGTGCTCCGCCAGGTCGGATTGAGACAGGATGTCCTCGGTGAGCCAGTGCGCTATCGGAGGCACAGATCAGAGGGGGATTTGCCATGTGCTGAGCCATGGAGAGAGGTAACAGAGGATGATGAGGACATGGAGATCCCTGACGTGGATGACGTTGGGGTAACAGCTGAGTATGCAGCATGGATGGCCGCAGAGACGAGGTGGGAGCCACCATTAGTGGCTATTGGAGCTGGAGAGGACGAGGGAACCGCAGAGGTTCCCAAGCGCAGGGAGGGTCCCCGCATTCGAGCTGACAGTCAAAGGCAAAAGGGGAAGATGGTGCGGCCGGCATCGAGGAGCGGAGATGACAAGGAGAATGATGGCAAGGGCCTAAGAGAGGCCGCAAGAGAGACTAGGGAGGTACCCCCTAGCGGGCACGAGGATGATCTGGCACAACTACAGCAGCAGATAGCAGAGCGCGATGCTATGCTAGCGGTCTGGGATGAGAGGATAGCTCGGCTAGAGCAACAGGTTGCAGAGCAGGATGCCCTGATAGCTTTTCAGGAGGGGAGGATGGCCCAGATGCAAGCGGACTTGGATGGAGCGACTAGAGTGCCCCAGGATGACAGGGTGACGAGACTCCAGGCAGAGCTAGCGGAGCGAGAGCGATGACACGGGATAGACATATCTAGACTTAGGTCTAGGACTCGTTACATTGAGGCTCTGGAGGACACATTATTTAGGCATCACATTGTGTTGCCTGATCCTCCATCCTCCTCTGTCTCTAGGCGTAGTGAGTCTAGGCACACCACTAGGTCTAGGGCTCCTACTAGGTCACAGGGGTCCTCTTTTGATGGTTAGCTTAGTGCTTAGATGCACTCTTTATGAGCCTTGGTGCTCTATTGTATTTTGTAGCCTTTTGGCATTCATTGTATGTTTTGATCTTTATACATATATATATATACATGGCTTTTATTTTTAGTGTTTTACTCTCTTTTGTGTGAATGCCTATGTTTTTGTGATGCATGTTTTTATATGTTTTAATGCATATGTGATGGAATGGAATGCAAACTTATAGATGATTAATGCGAGACTAAGTAAATGAAATATGCACTAAGAAGCACTCATACTTTTAGATAGTTAGATCTAGCCAACTGTTATCATAATTGTTTAATCAAGGGCACCGAACTTGGTGGCTTGTGAATGAATGACGTATGGAATGACATGAATATGGAAGAAGATATGGAGGTTGATATGGAAGAAAATATGGAGGAAGACTGTTTTACAAAGACTCAAACATGCTAGTGGTATCAAACAAACTTACTAATACTGCCTAATTCAACTAGGACCAAATGTGTGTGCATGTGAGTTCATTAACCAAATCAGAAGCATGGTAGTGACTCTAGGCAATCAAAAACTTGTGTGTGTGCAAGTGTGTTCATTAACCTCATCTTGCATAAATTAAGTAACCTTGTTATGGATAAGACCCCGAAGATAGTTTGCCCGTATGAGCATTCAGAGGTCTCTCTTTGAGGAGAGACATGTCGCCACGCAATGAGTATACTCCATTGCCAATCAAGCGTCTATAGCCCCGATGAAGGTTAACTCCATAGTCCATGTTGTTTTTGACCTTTGTAAGCCTTGGGGATGACTACCTATCCGTCTGACTGGACAAGTAGTACGATCCTTACAACTTATTTGGGATCAGTGGTTTGTGAAAAATGTTCATTTCCTTAGAGCTTTGGGGAATCAGATTCTCAACTGAAGTATGATGAGAATTTTACCCTATCCTTACTACTCTGTTTATATTTATATTTTGTGATTGCTTGTGATAGTGGTAAGAACCACTGTTTTATGGACTATGTTTGCATGATAGGACATACGAGGATTACCCTTTTCACTTCAAGGCACAACCCAAGGATGGTGTTATCTCTCTTTGACACAAGATGTTTTTAAGATGTGAAAATGTGATAGGTTCAAGACCGCTTTTGAAATCATTTCCCAATACTCAAGATTTTATTTAGTGTAATTTGTGATATGGCCCTAGAGAACTTTGACATGCATTTCAAAGTTTTCTTAAAACACTAGAAATGGCTGAGTGAATGAAAACATTTTGGCAATGTAAATATGTGCAAATGGAAAATGGATGTACGAATGACAATTCGGTTTGATGGATTTTATGAAGGTGCCCCTGATTAAGGCAACATGACTTTTGCGTGACCAAATTTTATATCCAAAAGATAAAATGGTCTCTAACATGATATGCAACTATGGCTAAAAATGAAATGTTATGGTTTTCAATGAGATGTATGCATATGAAATGCAATGTTTTTGAATGAGATGTATGCAACTAACAATGAAATGCAAATTCTTTTTATTTTATTTGTTTTTTTTTTGTTGTACAAGCCATGTATATATGTACATATAAAATTCAAACTATGTGTAAAATGCCCTCAAGTGTATAACATTAAGTGGTTCGTGTTCTTCCTCTCCCTCTAAACTGGCAAGTCTATAAGTTACATTACCCACTCTTTCAGTGACCATATATGGAACTAACCAATTAGCCGCGAATTTATCTCGAAGATGCAGCAATGCATTGGTGTTTTGTTGATTCTCTTTAAGGACAAGATCCCCTACTTGAAATTCTCTTAGATGAAATTTGGCATTGTAAGCACGTTTCAATCGGTCTTGATAAACTCGCAAATGCTCTAAAGCATTGATTCGTTTTTCATCTATGAGTGTGAGTTGATCAAGACGTGCTTGTCTAGCAGTATCATCATCGATAAATTCTTGCAAAGAAATTCACAAGGAAGGGATCTCGACGAGACGGAGCTAAGACTGGCGAAGACGCTAAGTACTTCTTGATGTCATCAAAGGCTTTCTGACACTCATCTGTCCATGAAAATTGTACCCCCTTTTGTAGTAGGTGGCAAAATGGCCTACACTTATCAGAAAGTTGTGCAATAAAGCGACGGATTGAATTAATCTTTCCTTGTAAACTACGCAACTCCTTCAAATTAGTTGGGGGACACATTTTCATAATGGATTTGACCTTGTTTGGGTCCACCTCAATACCTCGTTTAGAGATAATACCACGCCAAACAAAAGATGAATAAATCACAATAAAGGAACAAAGCAGTTGTACAAAAATAAATGATCTTTATTTATTAATCAGCGGAGTTTAAAAACTCCTTTTTGAATACAACTGGGCCTGTAACCCTTTATTTGTGATACAATGTTACAATTTTTATGCTACGGTTCTCCGAAACCCTAGCTGGCACAAATGGTGGTGTTTTCGAAGAAGGTATCTTCAATCTCAACAGAGTGAGTGGGCTTTGTTGTATCCTTTAGCTCGGACCACTCCAGATTAAACAACTGCCATCAATAAACCAGATCTGCTGTGGAAAACCTGCACACATTAAAACTATCAAAAGGGATTAGAAATTAATAAAAGGGCTCCACTGCATGAGCCCTCAGAATAAACCCTATAAAAATGGAATGCAGGAAATCAAATAACAGATTAATACATAAAATACGGTTACTTGCTTTAAATTAATTTATACCTGTTCTCTGTTAATGCAGCTAGACCAGGCGACACCTGGAAGTAATGTTGTTGTCAGAATGGGCTATGGAAGGCACCCTGGTGCACTCGCCGAACGCCCGCGTGCTTCTGGATCTGGATTACAGACACCGGTCTGAGTCTGTGGCTGAAGGTAAACGCCCATGGGCACTTGTTAAACGCCCGTGGGCACTTGGTAAAAGCCCGTGGTCACTTGGTGAAGGGGTAAACACCCATGGGCACTTATGGCAGGAATGGGGGGATTCTACAGAGTGCTGCAGAAGGAATAGCGACAAAAGTGATGACGAAAACGATGATAGATGCGGCGAAAGGGTAGCGAAAGAAAGGAGATGACCGTAGAAGAATTAGAATCAGAGATAGAAGTAACAAAAGACCTAGGCAAAGAAGATAGATAGAAGACATAGATAGGGTTTGAGCCATCAAAGTGACTCGATTTATAATCCACTCTTAGGGCACACTTTAGGGTTTTAACGACACTTTGAACGTGTGGCTAAGATTAAAGCGGATCCAAGGGTAGAGAATAAATCTTGGTTGTGGAATGGATTAAGATGGATGGACGGATGAGATTAAATGAAGGATGGACGACTCAGATTAAATCACTTAAACTATTATTTAAATATATATATTAAAATATTAAAATATATATATATATATATATATAAATATTAATTTAAATAAATTTGGGGATGAAAAATGGCGGGAAAGGTGAAATTGGGCCAAATAATGGCGGGAAATTGTGGATTTGGGCCAAATAATGGCGGGAAGGTGGATGACCGACATGTGGCTGACAGGAAGGTATAGATGACTTGCAAGTGGTTGGATTTTGGTGTCTACAATCCCAAAGTTGGTTATGAGTCCCTACTATCTTGAACCCATGTGCAAGTGAATGTGAAATTAGAACTTTGGGGAATCAGACTCCCAACCTAACCAAGATGGGAGTTTAACCCTATCCTCACTATTCTGATTTAGAGTTCATTACCTCACTTTGAGCAAAATAATTTAACCAATTATGGAAGAAATGGTCATGCTAGTCTAACCCTTTGAAAAATTAGTGGTCTTGTTTTTTAGACAAGACATGTTGCCATGCATGGGCATACTTAATCCCACAATCTAAAACTTACCTTCATTTCTTTGGACCTTATGGATGACTACCCATCCTTTGCAGAGGACAAGTAGTACGATCCTTCCAATCCAATATAAATATGAGATGGGAAAAATTTATTTTTTACTTCTTGGACCTTAGGGATGACTACCCATCCTTGTTAGGGACATGTAGTACGATCCTTCCAATCCAAACTTTAGATGTAAATGGAAAATATTAATTTTGTTGCTTAGACCTTGGGGATGACTAGCCATCCTTTGCAGAGGACAAATAGTACGATCCTTCCAATCCAAGATTTATTATGAAATGAGACATAGGAGCTTTTGGGAATCAGATTCTCAACCTAAGCGAGATGAGAATTTATGCCCTATCCTTACTACTCCATGTAGGTCAAATCAAAGTTTGGGGGAGTTGGATCCTCAACCTAAGTTCGATGAGGATTTAGCCCTATCCTTACTACTCGATTTTAGGCTTTAAGCTTTATGGAAGTGATCAAAACCACTGTTTTAAGGATCATGTTGCATAATAGGATAGACCTGAAATACTTCTTTCGCCCAACCTTTCCTTCCAAGTTAGGTTTTGATCATTTTGCTCAAGATCCTTTTTAATGTATAAGATGTGCTTGGTTCAAGATATCTCAAGATTTAGTTTCCAACCTTAGGATTTTTATTATATTTATGTTATAACACAACCCTAAGAGGATTTGACATACTTTAATGATTTGTATTTGAAATGCATTTGCAACTAAGATGGCATGTATTGCAAAGTGAGATGTAATATGAATGCATTGTCCTTTGAAATGCAGATGAAATATTGCCATATAAAACTCGACTACTTCATGCATCACAAGTTTCAAACGATATTATTAAATTTTTTGTGTTACTTGTGGAGCTTTTACAAGACAATTCCAATGTTTCATATTCTCCCGATCTAGAAGATAAGTTAGCATCTCAAGGCAACTTTTTCATCATCATTTTTTTTTTTCTTATAGACAAACAAAACATGTCAAATAAACACACAACTTTAAATCCAAATCTAAATAGCAATCCCAAAATGAAACTTGAAAACACAAACCCAAAACCAGAAACCAAAATCTATATACAAATGTACACTATAATACAAAATGATGCAAAGCTTGGATTATCACTTTCCTGGATCCTACACATGATTAGAACATTTCAACAAAAATATGACATGATATGCATGCCAAATGTTGTGGGAATCTAACACAAACAAGACCAAACCAAACAATGCAACAAATTTCCACTTGCCATGCTCACCATACCAATTTGATTTAGTTCCAATAATACTCCCATAGGTGAGCATCAAATTACTAGAATGATTAGACAATAAATGATTTTCAATTTTATCATGTCTATTCTTTAAAATATAATCTTCATAATTCCATTCATGATTTAGAATTAGGCTCTCTTTATCCAAAATGAGACTTTGTAAGCAAGAGCCTATTTCTAACAATTTTAAAGCCAAATTATTTTCCAAATTTGTAGGCCAATCAAATTTATGTAACAATTTACAAGCATCTAGGATATTTACTAAATTAGGATCATTAAAAGTTTTTATCCTAGATTCAATTAGCAATTGTTGATGAATTTGATTTAACAATTCCAGTGCATTAACTTCTTTTCCATTCATTGAAACAATGTTATTAAATGTGTGATTAAAAATTATACCTTGTTTTTCATTTACCTTTAATGACATTTCACCATAAACACTATTTAAATTCAAAATATGGTCATCCTTTTCAGTCCTCAAACATTCTTGGTCAAAGTGTATGTCAAGTAATTTGTTTTGATGATCACTTATTTGAGTTGCTTCCAATTGATCCATCTCTTTGTCATTTGGTTCTAATTCTTTGTTCACTATCCATGGTATCTCTTCATTTGAATCCTCCAAATCATCATGCAAACTTGTATCCGCACCTTCAATGAATTTATATTCAACATGATCAAATTTTGTCACCTTTTCAAATCCTGTGAATATGATATCTTCATATGATGTAGAAGGTTCAACATCCTGCATATCAAGTAAAATATGAGTTTTATCTATAGGGATGTGAGAAAAGAATGCATCATCATATCTCCCCCAACCATTGTAAAAATCATCATCCAAATCCATAGAATGAAAATCCATGATGTTTGTGACATGATCTCTTGATTCATTCATAAATTCTTTTTCTTCTTTTTCCTTGGCAATAAGATGGTTATAATCTTCCAAAATTTGATGAGATTTGAAACCCTCTTCCAAAACATCCTCAAATTGTACAGGAGTTGTAATATCTTCCTTTGAGTAGGCAATTATGTTGTCCTGTATATCAATTGGCACAAAAGTTTCATTAGTATTTTTGGAATGAGTGAAGTCTTCCCACTTCTTCCAAGCATCATAATAATCATCTTTCAAAATCAAGTGGTGACGTTCAACTATTTCTTCAACATCTTCCAATTCATCAATGTGCTTCTCATCAAATTCATCTTCACCTTCCTTGGATGGTTCAATTATTTCCAAAAGTGGGTCATTTCTTGAATTCAAATTTATAAGGCTATCATTGTCCAAATTAGTAACCCATGATTCATTATCATAATTTGGAGGGTGAAGAATTTCTTGATCCTTAATTTTACACATCTCATCAATAGTATCTTCCAAGAACAAGTGGTGAAACTCTATCATGTCTTCAAATTCATTTATTAATTTTCTTTCCATTTCACTTTCAACCACTTTATTTAATTCCATGGTGGGTTCCATCCGTTCACATATATCAAACATTGTTGAATTTAGAACCCCTTCCTCCGGATAATCGTGTATCTCTACATGATCCTCACTAGTGGATGTTGTCTTAGCAATTTGCACCTCCTCTTGGGCTACATCTAGGGTGGTCATAAAATTTGGGTATTCAAATTCATCCCCTTGATCATTTACCTTAGGTATCATTGGAGTGGAGGGTACTATGTTTGATGGTTGGTGTAGGTTGGCATCAAAAGAACAATCTCTCATGTGAATATGTTGTGCCTTTTCTTCTTCAAGACCTTGCCGTTCCAACTCTTCTAAGACCTCATGGATTTTCTCTAGAGACAAGCCACTCAGCTTTTCCTCAATGAGTGAAGCAAGTGTGGGGTGTATGGCTCCTAGGTATACTTCCATGGCTTCTTCTTCTAATGTGTTAAAATTTTCCCACATTTGGGAGTGCAATTCACGAAATCTTCCATTGAATTGACTCAAGGATTCATTAGACTCTTTACATATGGAGGTAAACTGATTTTTCAATATTTCTAAGTCAGCCTGATTACCAAAATGATTAAGATAGGTTGCTTCTAGTTGTATCCAAGAAGTCCTAACCTCCATGGGTAGTTGGCTATACCAAAAGAATGGTTTATCATCCAAAATGTATGCAAATAACTTACAAGCCACCTCCTCATAAAAAATCTGGAATTTACATAATGCATCCTTGTAAACATGCAGTTTTTGCAAGTATCCTAGTGGCACCTCTTGATTAAAACACCATAAAAAATCCAATAACATTGTAGGAATATGATAGGGTATCACATGTAAACCCTCATAATAATCCTCTATCATTGATACCATTCTCTCTCTTAGAGATGTTATTTCAGCTCTCAGGGATATCCTTTGCTCTTCAAGTGTTGCCATTAGTGAAACTGTAATTTCAGAACCAAATCTGTTGAATATTCAACTTGCAATTTAAAAAAAAAAAATCAAGTTAGCATCAACCAAGAGATGTATTCATTAAAATAAAATGAAAAGTAATTGCATGAAACCGAAATTCTGAAAAATTAAATCAAATCACCTTAATTCTGTATGAACAATCAGAAAAAAAATACAGCATACCTGAATTGCTTAAAATAGAATACAATAAGCCAATTCAGGCCGTCCTTTTTACAATTTGCTGAGTGTTAGAGAATTAAAGCATAAAAATTTAAATTTAAATAACACTAAAATAAACCCGTTCGGCCCTCCTAGCACCAATCCGTTGAGTGGTGTTAGAGGCCGAAGATGCTTGAAATATTTAGCAATTTAAAATTCTTAAACAATTATAAACCCGTAGCATCTAAAATCATGATAAAACAAACCCTTTTCCAACCCTCCTTCTAGCGCCAATCTGTTGAATGGTATTTTCACCCGATTGTGAAAACACACTCTCCGATAGGATTTGGGTTCTAAATCCTCTGCTTGCAAAGAAATTAAACAAGTAATTTCTCCAAGGTTCCTGTTATGTGAGCATTTTGCATCTGTGTATAAAATATATTTAATTAAAATTCTTAGAACACCTTAGTGGTTGCAAGTAATGGCGAAAACAAGGGTCACTGTGGTTTATTTTACTATAAAATTTAATGATTGTTCATTGAAACTCGATAAAGTAAATGTGATTTGGTCTCTATTTGACCATGCTGTAACTTCAAAATAAAATTTAATGAAATGCCATAACATGAATGGAATTATTTTTGGGTTTTGATGTTTTTTTATTTTTTTATTTTATTTTAAAGCTTGAAAAATTAAAATTGGAGCTTCTAAAAAATAAAATGCAACAAAAAGAAAAATAAAATGCAAAAGAAAAGAAATCTAAAATTGCATTCAGTTTGATGCTATCCCGTCCTGGCAAAATCGAAGATGTGAGGTTTCCATGCATGCAACCTAACCTATGGGACCTGCAAACACGCACAATCCTGATAAGTTAAGCACTGATTCCTCGGGTTTACTGTTATTTTTTAGATTTAGACATTCGCATGAAGCAACCAAGAGAACTTGCATTAAACTTCATCTATAAGCCTAGAAATCTGAAAAAGGGAAAGATAAACATTAAAACATGCATGCAAAAAATAACTCCTTCTTTCTTGCCAACAAGATGCAAATTTTTGAACACTCTGCATTAATAATATGTCAAGTTACAATGGCAGCATCTCTGGTTTTCTCAAAACCAGAAAAAAGGAAGGAAAACAGCCTTAAAGCAGGCCCAGAATGACCCTCTGGCCTCTAGCACTGCAACTCTGCTCCAGTGGTTTCCCCCTATCTGTCCTATGCTTCTACTTTTAAAGCATGGCAATGCTTTCTGTTTTGGCCTGTGATGCTTCGTTTCATCTTCCCGATCGATTCGTTTCATATTTCCACCTTTCGAATTGTTCTTGAATTTATGTTTAATGCTAAAACGTTCGATAATATTCTATGCATGTAATGTTTCTGTAACCCTTATACATGTATGCCATGTGTTTTGCACTTTCAGCATCTTTTGTAATGGCTCCCTGTAAATTGCGACCAAAAATAGCATGCAGCTTTGTCCATCTTCCTGGCCGCAAAAATGCGACATGTCGTGAAATCACGACGTTTTCCTGTTAGCAGCATTTCTTGCCATCGCGCCCAGTGAAAACGCGACATGTCACAAAATCGCGATGCTTCTCGTTTCGTACCATTTGCTCACAACCTGTCGTGAAATCGTGACGCTTTTCCACTTCGGGCACCTTCGCTGCAACCTGTCGCGAAATCGCGACATTTTTTCACTTGAAGCTGTCTTGCGGCAACCTGTCGCGAAATCGCGACGCTTTTCATCTCCGTACGCCTCGATCGCAACCTGTCGTGAAATCGCGACGCCTTTTCGTTTCTTTCACTCTGGCAGCTTTCTGTCGTGAAATCATGACACTTTTTTGTTCCGTACTGCTCTTGTTGTTTTGGACATAAAAATGCGACATGTCGCAATTTCGCTACGCCTCTTCGCTCCGTACACCTTCGCTGTAAGCTGTCGCGATATCGCGACGTTTTTTCACTTTGGGCACCTTAGCTGCTCCCTGTCATGATTTCGTGACGTTTTTCTATCTCGGGCTCCCTTGCTGCTTCTGGCCGTGAAAACACGACATGTCACGATTTCGTGACATATTTTGCATTCCGTACAACCTCGCTGTTTGGAGCCGCGAAAACGTGACATGTCGCGATTTCGTGACATATTTTCGCTTCATGCTCCTTTGCCGTTTCTTGTCGTGATTTCGCGATGCTTTTCTGCTTTGCCCTATTTGACTGGTTTGACCCACAATTTTGCGACATGTCACGATTTCGCGACGCTTTTCTGCTTCGTCTTTCTCTCTCCTCTTTGGGCCGCAAAAATCAAACACGTCGCGATTTTGCTACGCTTTTCTCCCACCTACTGCCGTTGACTACGTTGACCATGATTTTGCGACATGTCATGATTTCATGACACCTTTTCATTTTCGGCCGTGATTTCGTGACACATCGCGATTTCGTGACATGTCGCGATTTTGCGACACCCTTTCATCCTTGTGCAATTTTGCCTTTTTCTTGATTTTTAGCATCTGGGTCACTGAGATCTTCTTTGAAAGCATGCAAAAAGGGTGGGTCCCCAATTTTGGGGTGTGTTGTGGATCAGCCACAACAAGCACCATTTGAATTAAGTTTACACAAAGCTAGGGAACTGCTAGAAATAGTACATACAAACTTATATGGACCAATGGAAGTCAATCTCAGAGGACATAAATATTTTCAATTATGTGTTTATGATCTCAAAAAATGTGGGTCTACTTGAAATTTAAATTTAAATCCTCTTTATATTTAAAGAATTCAAACAACTTGTAGAAATAGAAACTACATATTCAATCAAGAATCTTCACTTATATAGAGGTGGTGAATATTTTTCTAAATAATTTGAATAATTTCTAATACAAAATGGTATAAAAAGGTATCTTGCTATAGCTTATACACCACAACAAAATGATATAGTAGAAAGAAGAAATTGTTATATTATGGAAACGATATGTTGTATGCTTAAAGAAGCAAATATTGATCATCAATATTAGAGAGGGGTTTTTAGAAGTGCAATATATATTCAAAATATATCTTCCACAATAAATCTTCATAGTTATATGCCTAAGGAACCATGGTTAGGATAAAAGCCTTCAGTAGCACATTTAAGGATTTTTTGATGTAAAGCATACATGCACATTCTAAAATAAAAGAGAACATAATTAGATACAAAAACCCTATGTGGCATATTTATTAGATATGATGATGTCTTAAAAGGTTATAGATTAATTGATCCAATCATAAAAAATCTTTGTGAGTAGAGATGTGATTTTCAATGAAGAAAACAAAACAAATATTAAATATCCAAAGGAAAATACAATTTCTATCTAAGATATTATATTAGATAAAGAAGAATATTGAGATGAAGAATTGAAAACATTTAATGAACCAATTGAGGACTCAAAAGTCATAACTAAAGAACACAAGCTTATATTGAGAGGGGGGGTGAAAAGTATAAGACCACTTTTTACTTTTCTTTACTCAAGCTATATAATCCAATATATCAATGCAATATCAACAATAGTAATCAAAGCAATGCAAAAATCACCACACACAATAGAGACACCAATTTAACGTGGTTCATCCAATGTGGGCTACTCCATGGAGAAAATATTTCACTAATATTTTCTCAATCAATATCTTGGGAATCCTTTCCCTATTACAATGTTTATGGACATTTGTTCAAAGGAGACACCAATCCCCTAATCAAGTTCATGGATCTCTATCCACAGGAGACACCAATCCCCTTAGCTAGTTCATGGATCTCTATCCATAGGAGAACTCCTTCTCCTCTGCTCTGGCTTGATCTTCTAGAAAAACTGTTGCCTCCACTACACTGGCTTATGGATCTATATCCACTGAAGACTCCTGCTCTCACTTAGAAGACCTATCCTCACTACCCTGTCTAATGGACCTCTATCCACTAGAGATAGTTGTCTTCTATACTCTATCACCTCCAAAGATTTCTCTCAGATCTATCTCAAATATACACTAAAAATAGTCCTTTTGTCTAGCACAAATCTACTCAATATTTGTCTCAAATCAGAACTAAAACACGGTCCTTCGATCTAGCACAAATCTCCTCAATATCTATCCTCAAATCTCAACTAAACACAGTCCTTCGATCTAGCAAAAATATATTCAATCTCTATCCTCAAATCTACACTAAACATAGTCCTTCAGTCTAGCACAAATATGCTCAATATCTATCTTTGGTCTAACACAAACCTATCCTCAAAGTTGCACCAAACTCTGTCCTCAAATCTGCACTAGACACAGTCCTTAGGTCTAGCACAAATCTACTTAATATCTGTCTCTGGTCTGGTACAAACTTGTCCTCAAATTTTCACCAAAATATGTTTTCAAATCTATCCTCAAGCCTTAACATAAATTTTGATCCAATCTCAAATCAACTTTGCTAGATCTATCCCAAAACTTAACTCAAGGTTTGAAAAAATCAATAAATCAACTCTACTCATAAGTCTTCTCAAAGACTTACCTCAAATATATCCACAAGTCCTCTCTAAGACTTTCTCTCATTGCTCTCATGTCTTCACCAATACTTACCTCAAATATGCTCTACAAGTCCTCACTAGAACTTGTCCAAACTGCTCAATAAGTCTTCACCAAGACTTGTCTTAAATCTGCATTGTAAGCTTCCACAAAAGCTCACACAAATCTATCCAACAAGTCTTCACCAAGACTTACCTCAACTCTATCCAATCTGATTGTAAGCTTCCACAAAAGCTCACTCAACTCAACTCACTCTATTACAGAAAAACTCTTCAATCACACAAACAAGCTTCACACAGAATCTTGTTCTAATCTCACATAAACATATAGAGAATGGTTAGAGACTCAATATGCTTCTTACTCACAATAATACTCAATCACTTTCAATCTCTCTTATTTTACCACAAAAACATATAGAGAATGGTTAGAGACTCAATATGTTTCACTCTCATACAACACTCAATTACTTCTAAACTTTATTCAAATCAATTAAGAATAAAGAAAAATTTGTTTCCTATAACTTGAACTATCACTCCAACACTTCCAATCAACTAAGCCCAATCAACTCCACTCAATGAAAGCTTAGTCAACAATGCTTATCAAACAAACCTCACATAACAATGATACTCATGATCTTTCACAAACCCTAGTTCAAGATAGTTCTCAACTTCACATAACAATGATACTCATGATATTTCACAAACCCTAGTCAAGCATATGAAAGCTTACTCAATATTTCCAACAATGCTTATCAAACAAGGTTTCTAGTATCAACTTTCATTCCAAAAAATCCACATCAATCAACATTTGATTTCTCAAAACCAAACTCAATAATGCTTATCAAACAATTCTTTTCACTCCAACTTATCATTCACAACATCCAACAATATTTCACTCACAATGAAGATATGCCCATACCTTTGTTTTGAAGAAGATTTGATTCTCCAAACTTGTCTCAATCACACTCACTCTCTTTGCCAATCTCAAGGGTTAGATAGCAAACAAATTATCCTTAATATTTTCTTTCAAAAATATTTCACCAAGTCAAACTATCAAAAATCAACTCTACCTTATTTCTCCTTTCAAATAATTTTTTATAATATAACTTTATTTCAACAAAAATATCTAACACCCTTGGCACACCTTATTACTCCTTTTATCCACTTAAAAATCAAACACTCAAATTAAAAATTTGCATACCCTTTTATCTCCCTTTATAACTTATAAACCCTTTTAACTATGCAAATTTTAATAACAAAAACCTTTAGGAAATTAAAAATTTAATTTCCACCTTTATGCATTTCACGTGCAATATCAAACCTTAGCAAATGAGCGCATACCTTATACTTGCAACAAAAATATGCTCGGCAGGTTTCGACCTCAAGATCCCCTTCTCACAAGCGCCTTCGCACAACATGCACACACCAAGTGGTCTGCATGCCCACACACAACAAACGAGGCTCACACCTCCCTCTTAAGCTTCCTCGATGGTGTGAACTAAAAATGATAACCAACTCTGACTTACCCAAAATATTATCATGCACATTTGAACCTGTGACTTGTCACCTGTGAGTGACCTAGCACATCCCTCACTGCCAATTGTGCTACCAGTGCTTCTATGTTTGAGAAGTGTGCCCCACTGAAACTTATGCCTTCGTCTTTCTCCTTAAAGCTTTTTAACACATGTGATTTCCTTCAGACCTTTAGTACACAAATTCATCTCACATTCTAAGGTGGGTTCTTACCCCCTTTTATATGCATGGCAATATATTCAAACACGTCGACGGATGAAATAATTCGATTTCAAATTTAATTCGAATTATGGCCCTTTAAATTAATTTAAATTTAAATTTTACCTTTAGGTAAAATATTTAAATTTAATTAATTTAAACTTAGGGCATTATAAACTTTCACATGGGTCTTTTGGAAAATAATAAATTTATCACTCCACAACCTTTGTTTCTCTTTATGCCAAACTATAATCGAAAAATATTATAATATTATATTTATAATATTTATTATTTTTATTAACTTGCTTCTTGCCTTGCTGGAAAAACCATTGGAGGATATTTATAACACCGAAATTTGGATATCAACCTTTTGACATAAGTGAATGGATGATATTGAAACTTGGTCATAATTCTCATGACATTAATGACAACAAACCTTGCTTTCTTCTTGACATCAATGACAACAAACCTTGCTCATATTTCTAACAATAACCTCGTCACAAAGAAAAGAATCAAAATAGTATACAAGTACACTTAAAAACTCAAAATGAGAAAGACTACTTGATCTTACCACTACAAAAACTCAAACTCGCAATATGACAAGAACATATATGGGACTAATGAGTACAGTAACAAAACCTACAATAATACAAGATGCAATAAGACAACCATAATAAAAAGCAACAATGGAATCAAAATATACAAAACTAATGAAGAACAAAATATAGGATTTTGTTTATCTACCCAAAGAAAAAACAATAGGATGTAAATAGATTTACAAGACAAAATACAAAGTGGATGATTCTACTGATATACATAAGGTATGATTAGTTGCAAAAGTTTATGCCCAAACAAAAGGATTTTACTATGAAGAAACATTTTCATCTACAACAAAATTAACTACTATTCGTACAATTTATGTAATAGCAAATCAATTTGGTTGGAAAATACATCAAATGGATGTTAAGAGTGTACTTCTTAAGGATGATCTTGAAGAGGAAGTATACATGATTCAACTAGAAGGATTTGCTACCAAGAGATAGGAACAAAATATTTTTAATTTAAAAAATTACTATGTGGTTTGAAACAAACCCCTAGAGCAACGTATATTAAAATCAATGATCATCTACTATAACACAATTTTAAAAGAAGTGCATATGATTCAAATTTTTATATAAAAGAAAGTTGGATCTCGAAATAATCATTCTTGTATTTTAAGTTGATGATCTAGTAATCATAGGAAGTTCAAAAACACTAATAGATAGTGTGAAACATGATTTGACAAAAGAATTCAAAATGACATATTTGGGGCTTCTACATTATTATCTTGGTCTAGAAATTTGTCAAAAGGAAAATAATATCATATTGACTCAAACAAAATATGCAAGAACATTACTTGAAAAGTATAAAATGATAAAATACAAACCTAAAGATACTCCAATGGAACAAGGGCTACAATTATCAAGATATGATGAATCACCACAAGTTTCTGCTACTATGTATCATTAACTAATCAAAAGCATTCTATATTTAACAAATACTAGACCAGATTTTATTTTTGTTGTAAATTATTTCTCCATATTTATGCAAGATCCTAAGGAAAACCATTGGAAAGCAACAAAAAGAACACTTCAATGTCAATGATACCACAAAATATAGTCTATAGTACAAGGAAAATGATAATTTCTATTTATAGGGATATTTAGATTTAGACTATCATGTTCAATAGATAGCAAAAATCAACATTGGGCTATGTATTTCATCTTGGATCAAGATGTATTTCATAGCATAGTAAGAAACAACATATAATAGCTCTCTCATCAATAGCTCTTTGGTTACAATACATTCTATCAGATATGGAGATCAAAAGAACTCCTACAATACTAAATTGTGATAATCAAGGAGTTCATAAATTAATTAAAAATCATGTGTTTCATGAAAGAACAAAACATATTGAATTCCAATGTCACTTTATTAGAGATCATGTTCTAGACTATCATATTCAAATAAAATATGTTTCTACTAAAGATCAACTTGAAGATGTTTTTTTTTTGAAATAATACTTCTTATACGCATCTGTCGTGGGGATTGAACCCAGGTCACATCACAGATAATTCAAGTGACGTCCTAACTTGTAGATGTTTTTACAAAAGCACTTGGACAAAACAAGTTTAAGATATTTTAAATCCATCTTTGCACAACAAGAAAAACAAAATAGTGGCAATGGATCTTCATAACCAAATAATATAATATGATGGGGTGTTATAGGTATTATATTATTTGGTATCTTGTAAAATTAATGCATGGATCTTATAAATTGTTTATGTGATGATGTGTTTAATATTTGAGTTATAGCATATGTCATTTTATTAAATAAGTGTGGAGTTATGTGTGTGAGGTGTCATGTTAGTAAGTGTGAGTTATGTGAGTGAAGTGTCATGTTTAGAAGTGAGGAGTTATGAGCAATCATGAGAGACTTTATATTTATGTAAATATGTGAGATTTATTATTATGTAAGAGAGAAATGTGAAGAGTTAGATCTCCCATGAGTATGAGGAGATGAAGAGTTTATGTAAGTGCAAAGGTCAAGATTCATGTGCATATGAAGAGTCTTATGTATGTATATATTGAAGACAAAGCCTTATAATATGTAATTGAAGAAGCATTGCATTTAGGCATTGCTTATAGTAGATGGATTTTCAATAATATTTATGTTCATTATAATGTGAGATTTGCATTTGATATATTGTGAGATCTTGTGGAAATTATCCTATGAGAATAGTGGTGATTTACTAACACTACACAATGATGCAAAGATCTTCTAAAAATGACTGCTAAAAAATTGATATGCATATTTTTCTTTTGAAAAAAATCATGTAGCTAAAAAACAACATAAATATACCAACTTCAAACAATAATAACTTTCTCAATACTTATCAAATTTCAACAAATGAGCAATCCTTTTTATAGTACTCAAAAATATCTATAGAATACAACAAAAATATTTTGAAAATGACTTAAAAAAAGATATGGTTCTTGCAAGATGAGATATTTTCTAAAAAAATGTACTGGATAATATTATATTATTTGGTAGAAATGTTAATGAACCACCATGGTACAATTGTAAATATTGTAAATATTAGAATAAGGGGCGAGTCTATAATTTAGGTGTGTGATTTATATTTCCCTTAAGTATGTGTTTATGTGTAGGATGAATACAAGTGTCATGAGTGAGAAAGTGTGCAAGTAGGAATGTGCAAGTGTCATATGATAAAGCATGCAATATCAAGAGTCATGTATACAAGTGGCAAGATGTAAAACCAAGGGACATGAGATATTTATATTATGTATGGAATAGGAAAGGATGCATCTCCCGGATATGTGAGGAGTGCAATAGTCAAGTATTGAAGAGTCACCTTTCTAAGATTATATTATGGAGATAAAGCTCCATGTAGTATCATCAAAGAAGAATCAAAGATTGTATGAAGCTTGTATGCAATTAATGGAATATTATTGTAGGTTTTATTTATGTTATTTCATAAATAATATTAGTCATATGTTTTATATTATTTTTATTGTTATTTTCATGAATGTTATGTTCATTGATATTGGTCATTGATAATTGAATGCTCAAATATTAAATATTATATTTGATCCTAAACATTGGGACCTATGATAATTTGGCTGAAAAGCCAATAGTGGTATTTAAGAATAGTTTTAGAATTGACATTCAGGCCAAACAAGAAGCTTGGTAGAACTATATAACATATTGGAATTCAAGCCAAGATAAAGCTTGGATAATTATGGTAACAAAAACCACATTCATCCTTACTTTGAGTGGGAATAATTTGAAGAGAAATGTTATAGGTTGAATGTTAGCATTAGAGAAAAGAACTCTGGTATAAATTGAAGGAATATTGTAGAAGAAGAAGATTGAGAGAATTGAAGGGTTGGTGGCCCATATTGATTGATTACTGTAAATCAAGAATTTTCCAATTGAAGATAAATATTAAAAGAGGATTGAGATTATGGAAATATTGACTCTAAAAATTTGATTTATTTAATAGATATTGAAATCAGAGAGAAGACTACTACATTAATTTGTTGGATGATTGAAGAAGCCCATTTAGTGGACGAGTTTTATCTGGTATCTGGATTGAAGTGTCTAAAGGAAATATCATCAACATTGGAAAGGGCTCATCTTTGTGAGAAAAGAGAACATCAAAGGAACTCCTATGGACATGACCCATAAAATATAATAAGTAGTGAACAATATTTCCTCCACTAGAAACAATAGAAGCACCATTGAGTTGAGCCAAAGTTTGGTAATATTAGAAATAGATGAGGATAACCCTATGATCTATTTTGATTTTCTTGAGAAGACACCCTGCTTTTTCTAACAATGAGCCATCTGAGAGCTTATGATCTAGGCCAAACCAGAAGATGCACAAGAATAAGTGCTCTATGACTACAAAAGGACTTCTATTGACTACATTTAAAGAAAGAAGAAACCTAAGTGTTAAGGAGAAAATAAAAGCACTTGGGTAAAAGTCTAAAGAATCACTTGGTGAACTCTAGTGAGAGAATCATTTGGTAACGCTTGTTGAAGAGCAAAATTTGAAAGGTCAAAAGAGGACACATGCAAGTGCCAGATATGAAAAGGATAGAGCTTGAGCGCTAAGAAAAAGGTATAAAATAAACCTTTTCCATTTATTTAAAGTAAGTGCGCATATTGAGATATAAGGATAATTTGATAATTTGATATTTGATTAATTGAAAAAGAATTTGTTTCTAGAGTCATAAGGATTTATACTCAAAAAATAATAATTGAATTTGATAAATTATTGATTTGATAATTTGAATATTGAATGCAAAATTGATTTTTTTTGCATATTAATATTTGATAACTGAAAATTCAAATTGATTGATTGACTAATTAAATTTTGGAGAGAAGGAATTATACTCCAAAAAGAAATTTAAAAATTAAAATATTTCTAGATTTTATTGAATGAAGAATTTGCAAATTGAAATTAATTGTTTAAAATTTGGGAGACATAAGGTCTTCTACTCCAAAGAAGTTAAAAGATTTGAATTTTTTTATTATTGATTATTGAATTTGTAAATTTAAAGAAAATAATTGATTAAAATTTAGATTTTTGAGAAATAAGGATATCTACTTCAAAGGATTGCATTATGGAAAAATCATTAAAATTTTATTTTTTGAAGATAGTAAAGAATTTTTGAACAAGCTAAAATTATATACATAAAATTTGATGGATCATTCTGATGGAGAGAAGAAAATGTCAAATGATTTGAAGATGAGATTGTCTTCAATTCTTAAAAATGTAAAATATGAAAAGTTTACAACTTTCATCAACTATCTTCATGAGAAAATTTTTAGAGCATGGTGGAATTCTCAAAACACCATTATATTATCCACTAAAGTATGCATAGTAATGTATATGGATTTACTCACTTTTGAGATTTATCAAGAGAAAATACAAGAGAAGAAATATGCCAGTTGTGACACATATGATTTGAATGCAACCTATGTTAACTTCAATGTGGAATCCTTAAATTCCAATATTCATAAAATGTATTATTGTGATGACTTATTAACTTTTTATCCAAAAGACACGCTAGCTTCCATACCACAATCAAATATAAAGACAAGAAATTCAAAGAAGAAGAGTAGAGAAAAGAACAAAAGAAAGTAGAACATAAGACATTAAGTAAAATTTGAAGATCAAGAAGATCAACACAAAGGACTAAAGAGAGAATATTGAAGACTAAAGTCTGTAATAACCAAATTATGTAATACAGGGGGTATTGGAAAATATTACATTATTTGGTAGAAATGTAAATGTACCTTCATGGTACAATTATTGTTAGAGAATATTACATTATTTGGTACATGCTTATGTACCACCTTGGTACAATATTAGATTAGGTGTGTGTCTTATATTAGAGTGTGAGTTTATATTTCATGTAATGTAATAATGTGTAGGAAATGCACAAGTGTCATGTAATTGAGTGTGCAAGTGTTGTGAGTGTGGATGTGCACAAGTGTCCATTATGTAAGAGTGCACATGTGTCCTTAGAATAGGAAAGTGAAGAGTTTCAAAGAAGAGTGAAGGTCAAGAGTACTTCATATGAAGAGTCACATACTATTATATATTTGTGACAAAGCATTGTAATTGGTATCGAAAATGCATTGCACATAGCATGCATTAGTAGACCTTTATTCTATAATATTTTCAGTATTTTTTTGAATATTTCCAAGTGATTATTCTATGAGTATTTTTTATTTATTTTTGAGTTCATATTATTTTTTGAGTTATCTTTATTAAGTCCATTTTACTGCAACTTTATTATATACGATTATGTGGTTATTTACATTGAGTATTGAGCTACAAAAGCTATCAGTGGTATCAGAGCCACAACAAGTTTTCTTGCACAGGTTTTTAAAGTTGCAAATAGTCTAAGGACATTTCCACTAGCCAAGGAGAGACCAGTGAAGTTGAGGATATTACCACTGGATAAGAAAAACTAGTGAAGATAAGTATTTCCATTGGCTAAGGAAAGACCAGTGAAGTTAAGGATATTACCACTATGTTGAAGAAAAACCAATGAAGACAAGTATTTCCACTGGCTAAGAGAAAGACCAGTGAAGGCAATAATTAATACCACTAGGTTGAAGGACAACCAATGAAGATTAAATATTCAATATTGAAAATTTTTAGATAGATTGAGTTTACCTATTCCAAGAACAAATTCAAAATAGAAGGTAATCTACAACATAGTTTCAGGTCTTGAAGATAGACCTTGAGATTGACAAGAGTAAGGAGACCCAAGAGAAAAGAGGTCTCATAGAAGTAAAAAAATGAGACTTGAGAAAAGTCCCATTGAAGGTAAATTAAGAGACCCAAGAAAGAGGTCCTATTGAAAATTTTGATAGAGAAAGCAAACTTGAAGGTAGAAAAAGACTTCAAGAGAATTCAAGATAGTAGAAAGTCTTGAAGATAGTCCTAGCTAAAGGACAACACATAGCACATCAAAGGAAGCATTCTGGTAGTCCACATTGGACAACAAAGTCAGAAGATTTAGAATAGCAAAAGAGGAAGGCAATATTTGGAGTGAATGCCACAAGGGAAATATTAAAAGTATTTGGATGTCACAAGGACAACATTGAAGAGAAAGGTAGCATTTGAAGGCCACAAGGGCAATATTGAAAGCAAGTGAAGCATTACAATAGCATCAAATACAAAATAATTGAAGCTAGAGAAGGCAACATATTCAGTCAAGAAAAATACTAAAATCTTGAAGAATGTTGAAGACAAAGAAAGAGATAGAAAATAGTTCCAAGAGAAAGAAAGGAGTTTCAAGAAATATCTCATTGGATTTGGGACAATCATCACCATTCGATGACAAGCCCATAGATAATAGAGAAGTAATGCTCAGAATTAAACTGAGCATAAGGGAGAATAATTAAGGCTCAAAGGAACTATAAGAAATAAAGAAGTTTGGAATCATATACAAGGTAGAGAAAGTTGCATATTAAAGGTGATTAAGTGTATTTTTAAGAAGTTAAATTATTAATGGTTGTAGGTATTCAAGAGGACAACATAGTGTGAGTTTAATCTTGGAGAGCATCCTGCACCAGTGATCCAATGCTTGAGTTTCTTGCACCTATATCTGCAAGAGGATAACAAAGTGAAACAACAAAGGAAGAAAGCATTAGCAAAGTAAATAGTAAGGAGAAGAACATAATATCCATTAGCACTACGAAGCATCTAAGAATGCTAAAGTAGAATAACAAGCAACATCAAGCAAGGTAGAGTTTAAGGAAAGCTAGGCAAAACTAAAAGTGCTAGCAAGTTGAAGGCTCAAGAACCAGAGAAGAAGATTGTAGGCTCCAAAGGAAAGAAAAGGCCTCCATAAAGAAGTCAAAAGAAAAGATAGACAAGTACAACATAAGGAAGAGAAAGAGATTTGACCATTTATAGTGAAAGCAAGGTTTCAGCCAAGGGCAAATTTATATGGTCAAGAACAAATAGCAGAGGTCAAGTTATCAAAGTTAAAGTTTATAAAGGAAGTATTACTTCCTAGCTGCATTCAAAAGTCAAATAGAGGCACCTGCAAAATTAGAAAGATGCATGATTAAGAAGCAAATATGCACTAGACTAAGGTTATTCAAGAAGCATCTAGTGTAGTCTACGAGGAGCACCATAGTAGCACCAAAAGCAAAGGAATGTCATAGAAGTACCATTATTGAATAAGGTATATTGGTGTAGTTGAAGAGTTTAAGAGCACCATTCATCAGAGCTTGATATGTGCACCTACAAATAAGAAAGCATTGTAGTCAAGGAAAGGTTTGTAAGAATATTCTATGTCAGGGCCAAGGTATTCAAATCTACATCCACATAGAGAGCAAGAACATCAGCAATAGATGATAATATTAAAAGTGATCAAGGTAGTAGTGAAGGGTGAAGAGTTCATCATATAAAGTTGAGCATCCAAAGAGTACCAAGTTAGAATCCAACAACACCATAACAAAGCAGCAAAGGAAGTGTAACAACACTCAACCCAAAGAAGACAAAAATGTTAAGTACAATGCTATAAAGGCAACCAATATTATAGAATACCATAAGCGACTAAAAAAATAAAGGTTTACCTCGTGTATTAGCTCCATTGAGCAACAAAAAAATTGAGGAAGACTCTAAGAACAAGTAGTGTTACGTAGGTGCCATCCAAGATACAAAGAAAGTGTTATCCATAGATACGTGAACCAAGGTGCGTAGAGGATGTAGTAAATACCATCCAAGGAACACAGGGACTAAGAAATACACGCAGAAGCCCAAGCAACATAGGAGATGAAAAGTTGAGTAGTAAACCCATTTTGCAGGAATTAAAGCACCAAGGAAGTCAAAAATTAGGGCAAGAGAGGAGCTAGAGTCATGGAAGATCAAAATCCAAGCTTCTAGCAAAATATATCTAGCATTCTAACATTATTCAAAAGGAGCATTGAAAGATAATGCATTAGTGGCCAGAGGGAAGTGCAAGCATTACCCTAATATGAGCACCCAAGAAAGCAAAATGCTTGAACATTACAAGCATATGAAGGAGCATCAACCATTCAAGCATGCATCACCATGTGGCACAAGGAAGATAGATGGGTAGTTTTTGTAACGTCTTATGAGAAGCTCAAGTAGGAATACGTGCAAGGAATCTCAATCCACTTCTCACATTCTCAAGTAAGGTGAAGAGATTACAATCCACTTCTCACACATTGAAGCAAAGTGAAAGGCCAATACAAATTTAGCACTGAAGCCTCGCACGATTGTAGCAGAACAACCATATTTTCAAAGTCAAGGGAAGAGCATAATTGTATCGTTCCAAATTTTTTGCATCCTTACCTTCAGGCTAAAGGATCCATGCCCGGAAGGAGGATGGGAAAAGGATGGGACAATACCTCGGACTGAGAGGCCCTTTGAAGGTCCCGCCTCTCGGGGGAGGGGTATTAAGGTGATTTTTTGACGGATGGTGGGGTTCACCAGGAAACGTTTAGTGGCAGTTTCCACGCCTAGGTTGGGAATGAGTTTAATGTGTTCAATTTTAGCTTTAAACATCCAAGTCCTAGGTTTGGCCAGATGAATCTAAGTTGTTCTATTATGAAAATGCAAGTTAAATGAAGACAGAAAATAGATTTAAACAGAAAACACAGAGAATAATTAAGTGAAGAAATCCATACCTGGTTCCGGATGTCTGATGGAGGTTCTAATTTTTGAAGCAGTCAAGATCGTCTGGAATTTGACAGGATCGTCTCCGATCTGACAGGATCATCTGAGATCTGACGAATTCGTCAAACGAATTCGTCAAAGACCTGCAATCAGAGAAATAGATACAAAATACAGAAAATGCAGCTATGCCAACAGAGGGCAATGATGTAGAATGACAGTAATAATGTTAAAATGATAATAATAAACAAAAACACGAGTGCATTACAATGATTTAATGACAATTTATGATTTTATTATGCATTAAAACTATATGGGTGAACTCCGGGATGCAAAATAATAATAAGTTTAACTAATGCAAATCAAAACAAGTAAAAAATGGAGAAAGAATGCAAACTCGGGGCACTGATTGCCCCCAATGTTGACTGTAGTCGAAATCATCTCGGATTGGTATGAAATCGTCTCGAATTGGACAGGATCATCTACGACGATCTGAGCTTGCTCCGGCTGAAGAATAACAAAGTTCCTGCAAGAAAATTCGAAAAGAGACCAAGGCAAACAATGGTCTAGGATATTCTAATGCATGTAAAACTCGAAGTGCAAAAAAATTCAGCCAGGGGGATGTCAAGGGGGGGCCTAAGGTTTAAATAGGCTTAGGAGGGAGGTTAGGAGGTTGGAGATCATCCTAATCTGGAAGATCTCCAATGGGGGAGGTCTCTAACGACGTAGACACGCTTCTGCCCAGATTAGAGACGTCGTTGAAACAGAAGCTAATTATGAAAAATCAGTTTTGGGACGAAATCGGCTGGACGTTCTGCTCCAGACGAAATCGTCCGATCTGAGGCGATATCGTCTGATCGGAGACGATATCGTCCAACGGATGAAACAAACTCTAAAAATGGCACGGAAAATGAGGAAACGGGTAGCAGGCGGTTTGGGAGCGGTTTTGGGGTTAAAATTTGAATTTGAATTATTACTAAGGTAATTTTAATTATTTGCTAAGGTTTACTGCGCCAATTTTAGGGTGCTACATTTTGCCCCCTCTTTAGCGAATTTTTCGAAGAAAATGCGTTAAAGATGAGTTCTTCTCGATTTACGAGAAAGCAAAAATTATTCCCATTTTTAGGCGACGATTCTTGGTCGAATCGTACGACAACTTACTATGGTGCCCCCTCCGTGTTTTTACCCAAATCGAACGTTTGAGGTAAAAACACGGAAAAGCAAAATTTTTAAAATGTTGTTAAGTGTTTTTGAATAAAATTAAGAAAAATAGGGAAAAACCCTAATTCATTGTTACTGTTCATTTTCATTTTCTGGTTTCTGGAGCTCTGCAAACAAAATGGTCGAGACAGCGCACAGATCGACAGAGGTCCGACGCGGGCTACGGGTAAGGGTCTAACTTAGTTTAGAATGCTTTAATTTTGATTTTTTATGCTTTTTAGATTAATTTTAAATGATTTTTGAGCATCGCGGCCATTTTTGGGCCGTCGACGTCGTCGGGACGAAATCGTCTCGATTTCGTCGAAATCGTCTCGATATCGCCGATTTCGTCCAGGGGCAAAATCGACGAAATGGGGACGATTTCATCAAATAAGGGACGATTTCGGCTTGCAAAATCGAAGACGAATTTGCTCAAATTGAACTTGTGTTACTTGCATTTTTAATCACTATTTTATTAATGATTTTTATTGTTTTGTTGTTTATGTTGCAGAGAGGATTATTAAAGAGCAGAGAATGGAAATACGATGGGTTGAGGGATGACTTGGCCGCTCTATCTCAGGCAGAGCGAGATCAGTTGGCTCAAGTCGGCTTGCAGCATGTGGCAGATATGCCACAGGTTTCTACAGATATGGGGCTATTGATAGCCCTAGCAGAGAGGTGGTATCCGGGTTCTTCCTATTTTCGGTTATCGACAAGGGAGATGACTCCCACACTGGAGGATGTATGGAGGATTTTGAGGATCCCCATACAAGGACGACTAATAACTCCCATGGCCAATCAGGGCCACGCGATGATGCGACTGTGCGGAGATCCGAGCTTCGCCCTGGAGAAGGGCGGAGTGAACATCGAGTCGCTACGCCAGATGCCTGGGGCATCTAGATTGACACAGGTTTTGGTTGGGGTTGTAGGTGGTCTGCTGCTATGCCATCAGAGTGGATGCAGAGTACCATGGCTACTGACAGATGTGGTCTACGACATGAGAGACCACGGGTATAGGTTTTCTTGGGGGAGCTTTGTACTATGCCGATTGTATAGGATCCTGCATGGGGTCGTATACAAGGGCGGTCGATGTCTGGTTATGACATCACTACTGTAGGTTTGGTGTTGGGAGCACATCATGGTGCGAAGGCCGGTAGGGCTCCCACTGATAGGGATTGATGGGGAGAGGCCCCGAGCTTTCTACTGGTGGCTCCGAAGAGGGTCACAGCGATGGATAGATCTGCCAATGTCCCGGAGACTACTTGACGACCTTGTCTCCGACTCGGATCACCTGGAGGCCTTGGAGAGATCATCCAGGGTGGGCCGAGGATGGACAGGAGCTGGCTCACGTTAGGCGAACCTATTGGCTGAGGATGGAGAGGGGAGAGGTGGAGCTCCACCGCTACGACCGAGTTTTGAGGCAGTTCGGTCTACGACAAGGGATCCCATCTCTCGGAGACTACGAGTTTTCTCGGACCATCCGGGATAACACTACGGTTAGCGGGGCTCCAGATATGCAGCGCTTCTGGAGTCAGGACGTAGATGATGCCCCCATTCAGCCAGTGGATGGGGATGACGCTGGGGTAGCCGACGGCTATGATGCCTGGTACACAGGCATCCGCCCTCCTCGGATGACGAGGGCTCAGGGTCCGATTCATGTAGTTGTGCATCGGATGGGGAGGCGGTGCCAGGCGGCCATGGAGGCGGCACAGGGTCACGGTGGGAGAGAGCAGAGGAGGCCACAGGCTCAGTAGAGGCCACGACAATGGGAGAGGAGGGAGGAGAGACCCCCTTCTCCATGGAGAGAGAGGCCACCATCGCCCGATAAGGGCAAGGGTGTCGAGGTAGGAGAGAGTAGCGAGATGGCTACTCTCCGGGCAGAGACTATTCGTCTCCAGGCTCAGGTGCAGTCCTTGCAGGATGAGGCTGCACGACACCGAGAGGAGGCCACACAGCTCAGAGATGAGGTAGCACGCCTCAGGGCATGGAGCGGAGGGGCGAGCACTCGGGACTTAGCATGGGCTATTGCCCAGATCACATTCTATCAGATGCTATACCACCATATGGTACCATAGGGGCAGAGATTACCATTGTCGGCCCATATTACGGAGCCTATCATGATGAGGTCATCGAGGACATCATCACGATCAGAGTCCAGGACTCATAGCACCACACGGACTACGATGGGGCCACCTCGTCCACCTCAGGGCGAGGGAAGAGATGAGGCTGAGAGCTCGAGGGGTTCTCGAGGCTAGCTGCTACAGATTGCACTGCACAGATTGATACATAGTGCTTATTATTATTGATAGAGGATTGAGTATGCTGAGGTACAGATTGTGGCATACCGATCTAGTTTTGAGATGATGTAGATATTGTTGATATATATATAGATGAGATATTTTTGATCATATGACTTGTCTTATGTGTTTGTATGATGCTTTAATGTTTTGGTGTGATTGATTTGATGATTCATGTGATTATGTCGTTTGGAAATATTATGGTTTGAATGTCATGCTTTTAAAATTTAAATGAAATAATCTGATGTAAACAATTGGTGGTTGTGATGTGATAATTTGATAAAAATAAAAGGGGACTTTTAACAATAATTTCAAAGGACATTGTCGCTATTATAGACCATTTCATGGAGTCGCCGCTCACTCGGTCGTCAAGCTAATCCCAGGATAGAAATATTGCTAAAAGTAAAAGAGTGCTTAAGAGACTGTCTTAAGACTTTGTTGTGATGATGCAAATGATGATGATGATGATGATTTGTTTTCAGATTTCCATGAAAATATTATGCATGAAATATTTTAAAATGATTTTGCTAGGCATAAATTTCTAAGTGTGATAAATTTTTTGGATAATTCCCTAGGAATTATGCCATCATTGCAAAATTGAAGTTTGACATAATGACATGAAATAGAATAAGTGTTTGTTTGTTTTAAAGCATAATTGTGTAACATAATGATTTAAGTCATATGTTTTTATGATTTTAAATAAATGGAAAATAAAATTGGTACAATGGTTTGCGCTAGGCATAGAATATTTAGGTATAGACTTATACCATCATCACGAAATCCAAAGAAGAAAATAATATAATAGTTTTATTGCATGGTTGATTTTTAATTTTTGAAAATAGTCAAAAAATATGAAGATGAGGACTTGCGCTAGGCATAAAATTCCAATTTTGGTTTTGGAACTATACCATCGTCACGAAAGTCAAAAGTTATATATAAATGTAACTTGATTGCATGTTTTTGAAAATGATTTTGATTTTTGATAATGCATGTAGTTGTCTTTATACTAAACAACTGTTCTTCAAAGAAGAAAATGAATTTATTCCAAACAATTTGCAAAAATATTTCAAAGAATCTTAAAGACAAAAGTTAGATTTATAAGGAATCCCATGTGCGTATGTGAGTTCATTACCAATCTTGATTTATCATAATGATACACAAAATCTCTCAAATACAAATGTGTGTGCAATTGCATTGTTCATTTACCAGTTTTGAGCAAGATAATTTGATACAAGTGATTTGAATGAACCAAATAAGTGTTCATTAACCATGATTTAGATGCATATAACCATACCAGACTACTATGTAAGTCGGGTTATCAAGAGCTAGCTAATCCATAAGCAGACATAGGTCTGTACAAAAGAAGGTCGCTAATGTGACAGACATATCACCACGCTAGGAGTTACCCAAGGCCAAGCGGGTTGGGCACAAACCACTTGTTATGGGGCTTACCTCACAGTTTTTGAATAATTGAGAATTCCAGGGATTCAAGCTCATCAACCCTTCTTTTCTTTTCAATGGGTAGGGAAAGGGATTTTTTTTTTTTGCTTTTGCTTTTCTCTTTTTTTTTTTCTTTTTCTTTCTTTTTTTGTACTTTTGTATTTTGGCTTGATATTTGAGATAACGCTGAAATAACTTTTTTCTTTTTCTCTTTTTCTTGAACTTTTCTTTTCTTCCTATGCTAGGGATACTTGCTCGGATTAGCTGTAGAGCAAGGGATTTTTATTCTGGGTAGGGGTGAGCTTGTCCTTTTGCCAATTCTCAAAGATTCTAGACCATGTGCATGATAGGATAGCAGGGGAAACTTTTCGCTCAGGAAACCACTTCTACTATGTAGCATAGCATGGACATTACAAATATAATCATTTTATTGTGAAAGGATATGCTTGGCTTAAGTAAATAACAAGATCAATTCTCTATGCTCAAACTTTATTTAATTAAATTTTGTGGACTTTGATATAAGAGAGATTAGTAATCATGCCAGATAAAATCAAGATATTTATTTTTGTGTTTGTGATAGTGAGGGATTCCAAATAAATGCTAATTTATCCAAAATAATTTGAAAATATAACTGCAATACTTGAAGAAGAAATATATACAACAAATATTTTTGAGGAGTTTGATGATCTTGACTCTCTCTTTCTTCTTTATTTTTTTGGTTTCAAAAGAGTCAATAATATTGTTGTTTTTACTTTTTATTATTTTTGTTTGTTTTTGTTTAAACAGTTATATATATATTTTTAAAATGAGACAACATGCAAAATATGTACAAATGATGAAATGACCAAATTTTATGCGTAATATCGCTTAAGATGCATAATATTCATAGGTTCTTTTAAATATTTACCATCTAAGGTAGCTAATTTGTATGCTCCCGATTCAAATTTAGCAGTGATAATATATGGTCCAAGCCAGTTGGGCTCAAATTTACCTTTAAGGTCTTTAGTTGCATTAGTATTTTTTTATTTTCTTTTAAAACAAGGTCATCGATCTCAAAGGATCGATGACGAACTTTCTTGGCATATGATCTTTTAAGCTTGTTTTGGTAGGCACGAAGATGCTCCAAAGCATTGATGCACTTTTCATCTAGGAGTTCCAGCTGACTGAGTCTGCCAGCTCGATATTCATCTCCTACTTCGGTATCTTGAAGTAGTAGAGCCAAAGAAGGAACTTCTAATTCAAAGGGAAAAATAGCTTCAACACCATAAACCAAGACAAAAGGTGAAGTTCCAGTGGGAGTTCGAACACTAGTTCGATATGCCCACAAAGTTGGATATAATTGAATGTGCCAGTCGCGGCTAGATTTATTGACCAATATTTTAAGAATTTTGATTAAGGTTTTGTTAGATGCTTCCGCTTGACCATTACCCTGAGGATAATAGGGAGTGGACCAACGATGTTGAATCTTATATTTTTGGCATAATTTCTTAACATCTTTATTTTTGAAACAAGTTCCATTGTCTGAGATGAGATTTGCAGGAATTCCAAACCTACAAATGATTTGATTAAAAATAAATTTAGAGACTTGTGTTCCAGTGCAGGAAGCTAAAGGCATAGCTTCAACCCACTTCGTGAAATACTCAGTGGCGGTTATGATGAATTTGTGTCCATCAGATGACACAGGATTAATTTTACCAATAATGTCTAAGCCCCATTTTGAAAAGGGCCAAGGAGATGAAATAGCCTGTAGCTCTTGTGCAGGCGCATGGACAAGGTCAGCATGTTTCTGGCACTTGTCGCAATGGCGCACATAATCATGTGCATCATTTTCCATGGTAGGCCAAAAGTATCCTATCCTAAGGAGCTTTTTAGCAATGACACTACCACCGAAGTGTCCTCCACAAGATCCATCGTGGGCTTCACTTAAAGCTGATTTGGATTCTTCTAGATTCAAACATCTCAATAGGATACCTTCAAAAGATCTCCTATATAAAGTATTGCCAATTATTACAAATCGACTTGCTCGTCTACGTAATAACCGACGCTGGTTTCTATTAGAATTGGCAGGGAAAGTCCCATTTTGAAGAAAATCAAATATATCCGTATACCAAGGTTCAGGAGTAGTTTCATTGATTAGAAACACATCCAAAGGTTCTAAACATGACTTATTTGAAGCGGGTTCCTGGAGTCGACGAATAATGATGGTGGCAAATTCGTCATCTAACTCCAAGGGCAGAAGCGATGCAGCTGCGGCCATAGCATCAGCTGCACGGTTGCTAGTTCGCGGAATAGCTTCCAAGGTAACTTTATCAAATAGAGATATTAATTGTAAAACATATGCTTTATATGGGCGCAATTTATCATCTCTGGTCTGATAAACTTCATTAATTTGATTTATGACAAGTTGAGAATCACCAAAAACTAGCAGGTGTTTAATTTTTAGCGCCAAGGCAGCTCGTAATCCAAGGATTAGAGCCTCGTATTCAGCAGTATTATTGGTGCAAGCAAATGTTAATTTAAAGGACAAAGGTATAATGTGTTTTTGTGGAGATATTAAAATAATACCCGCACCAGCCCCACTCATGCATCGGGCTCCATCAAAGTATAAGGACCATTGTTCAATATGGTCTGCCTCTAATTGAAGGCATTCATCAGGAAACTCAATGATGAGGGGATGGGTAGACTCTAAGGGTGCAACAACTAATTGATCTGCTATGATTTGACCCTTAATAGACTTTTGTCCTATGAACGTGAGTTCAAACTCGCTTAGAGCAAGAACCCACTTGGCTGTGCGACCCGATAAATAAGGTCGACTCATGAGATACCGCAAGGGATCATATTTAGCAATGACATACGTTTTTTGACTGAGCATATAATGTCATAGTTTTTGTGTAGAGAATACGACTGCTAGACATAATTTTTCTAATGTTGTGTAGCGGGTTTCATAACTGATGAGGGTTCTGCTAATGTAATAATTAGCACGTTCTTTCTTCTCATCATCAAGTTGAGCTAACATAGCTCCTAAGGCAGAATCTGAAGCTAAAATATACAGGAGAAAAGGACGATCAGATTTAGGCGGTGAAAGCACAGGTGGGTTAAGGAGGTATTGTTTGAGAAGTTCAAAAGCTTCCTTACATTCGTCGTCCCAATTAAAAGGGACATCTTTCTTAAGGAGCTTAAGAAAGGGACCGGTTTTGTCTGCCAGCTTATCGATGAAGCGACGGATGGCTTGAAGCTTACCTTGTAAACTTCGTAACTCAGAGATATTGGTAGGTGCGGGCATATCAGTGATAGCCGCAATCTTGAGAGGGTCAATTTTGATACCACGTAAAGAAACTAAAACCCCTAATAGTTTATCGGACTTGACTCCGAATATACATTTGGCTGGATTTAATCGAATAAGATATTCTCTTAACCGATTAAATACTTTTCTCAAATCATCTAAATGATCATCTTCATTAATAGAGCGAGCTATAATATCATCTACATAATCATGTAGGATATCATGCATCATATCATGAAAGATATAAGTCATAGCTCGTTGATATGTTGCACCCGCATTCTTTAAACCAAATGGCATCACTTTCCAACAAAAGGTACCCCAAGGGGTAATAAAGGTTGTTTTAGCCTGATCTTCAAGAGCTATCCTGATCTGGTTATAGCCAAAAAATCCATCCATTAGGGACATCATTCCACTCCCGATAGTAAAGTCAATGATTTGATCCATGTTTGGAAGAGGAAAATCATCTTTAGGGCATGCGGCGTTAATATCTCTAAAGTCTGTGCAAACCCTAACTTTGGTAGCTTCTTTCTTGGTGACTGGAACTACATTCGAGATCCATTCAAGCATAATCAATAGCTTGTATAAAAACAACATTCAAGGAGTTTTTCTAACTCCCCTTTGACTAGCAAGGCCACTTTGGGATGCATTTTTCTAAGTTTCTGTTTAACCGGTTTAGCATCCGGATGGACTACTAGATGATGCATGACTACATAAGGGTCCAGACCTGGCATGTCTTCATATGTCCAAGCAAAGACATCTTCATAATCTTTAAGAAATGCAATGTATTCATTTTGTTTTTCTTGACTTAATTCTGATCCAATATTGATTATGTGAGGATTATCCTCAGTTCCAATGTTAACTTTAATGACGTTTTCTACTTCCATGTGTAGATCTCTTTCAAAATTAGGTGGGGCGGGTGAGACGCCCAATTCTTGTAATTATTTTAAGGTTAAGTTGGATAATTCATCGTGAGGAGTCGTGGCCTCAAGTTGGGCTATAGTTGGTATAGAACCATCAAAATAAAAACCATTGTGTAACAACTCTTCAACGGAGACATCATGGAAAATATCTCCTTCCAACTCATCATCGGATTCAACAATCAATTCAGGGTAAGCTATGGATAGCATATTGCATGTAAAGGGATTATTCTTTGGACACAAAGAATCTTGTTTATCTAGATAATCTTGATAACATATGAGTTGATCATTACCTTCAAAAGGGAAGGGTTGACCCTTACTAGGAAACAGGCCCACACCACATCGGGCGGGCCATGGTTCTACCTCGATAGGTTCTTTCATACCATTTTGGAAAGGTCCCAAGCCTTTCCCTTTATATCCCATTTTAAGCATTATAGGTTTAGCTTTAATATATTCATTAGCAAAATAGCATCGAGCATATCCATCACAATGCGTCTTGATGTTTCGGGGTATTCTTCCCCAATCATATCCTTTATAAATAAAAGCACAACTCCCGACTTGGTAAGTACTTCCCATAGGTTGTGGGAGGCCCAAAGTACGAGGAGATGGCGGCAAGTTATTTAAAAGAAGTGAATCTTGCATAAAAGCATTTGTTTTTTTTGATATTAAAATTTTAGATAAATCCGGTAAAAGTTCATCAGAAAGAGCATAAGATGTAGAAGGATCATTCCCTATATCTTTAGATGTGGAAGGTATGATAGATGTAGATAATGTGGAGGTGTTAATAAATGGGTCTATAGGTTTTGAAATTATAGGGATGGAACATGAAGGATTGGTTGTGGATTTAAGATCCTGTTGAGGTTCTAGTGTGGTTTGTTCAGAAGATGGTTGAGGTAAATGTATAGGTGTAGTTGATGGGGTAGATGATGTTATGGGTGTGTGTTTCACACGTTTAGATGAAAAATAAGAATTAGGATGTGTGGATGACAGAGCGGGGCAAAATTGCACTCCAACAGGTTCTGCCAAAGCACACATATCAAAGGGTCTAGGGTCACCATGGATAGTGACCAACTGATTTTTAAATTCAAATTTAACACACTGATGTAAAGTGGAGGGAACCGCTCGCATCGCATTGATCCAAGGGCGACCCAAAAGTATATTGTACGATGTTGGGCAATGTACAATAAACACGGTTGTATCTAGGGTTCGAGGACCAACTTGCAAGGGTATAGTAATGACTCCACACGTTTCTTGTGTCTCGTCATTGAAAGCTTTGATAATCATATCCATTTTTTTCATTTCATCACTTCTAAAGCCAAATATTTGGTAGAAGTCAAAAGTGCATATGTTTAGAGATGAACCATTATCAATCAAGACTCGTTTAATAACTACATCTCCAATTAGGGCAGTAATATATAAGGGGTTATCCTTATGTAAACTATGTTGTGGGATGTCTTTATCCCGAAAGTCAATACAATCGACTTCTCGAGTGATGATAGTATTGGACATGGCTTCAGGTTGAATATTTTGAGGTACCATCATTTGGCTTAATGTGAGCATTAATTCATCCCTATGGATAGGAGAAGATCTTAACAAGTCCAAAAGGGAAATTCTGGCTGTAGTATTGGATAATTGTTCATTAATATTGTAAGGAGGCTTAGGTTGAACATTAGACATATGATTCCCTTTATTGGGATTTTTCAAAACAAATGGAGCTGATCCATCATTCTGAGTTTGATCCTGTTGAGAATTTTGAGCCTATTGTCCGGTAACAACTCCGATGGTACCTACAATGTTATATTGAAGACGTTGAACTGGTCTTGGTTGAGCGTTTATGGCTTGTTCATTAGGAAGGAACTGATTAGAAGAGGGTCGAGTAGTAACTCTTCTAGGAAATGGTTCTTCTGGAACCATAGCATCTGTAATAGGTTGAATAGGATCTGATTCATTTTCAGAACTATTCGATTGATTTGAGGTGATGTCTACTTCACTTTCAGTATCCGATTCTACATCACTAGGATCGGGAGTTTGAATATTATGTAGGGGTCGGGTCGTGACCATGGATAAAGTTGTGCCAAATATTTGAGGATCCTGAATAGATAATTGTCCGCTAATAGTCCCTACATATCGGGTAGGAGGGGGAACATTATGATGTTCGATTTGATTGGCCACTTCTTTACCATGTTTTGGTAAAGGATGTTGAAATATATCTAATGATTGATTAGCATTTTGATTCTGATTTTGGGGAATGGTCTTTTGAGCGTTATTAGGAGCATTTTGTTTAGGTTGGAAGGCTTGCACCTCCATTTCATTATTATCAATCAGATCTTGTATTTTATGTTTCAATATTTTGCAAGAGTTTGTAGCATGTCCAGGTCCTCTATGAAAATCACAATGTAAATCAGCTCTGTATCCGGGTATAGTTGGATCAGGTTCCCGGATAGCTGGTAATTGAATCAAACCTCTTGCTAGTAATTGGGGTAAAATAGTTGATAATGGTTGATTGAGTCTAGTAAATTCTCGAGGAGGTTTATCAGGAGGTTTTAATATAAATTTTTTTGTTGTCTTCGTTGTATTGATATTAGCAACGTTTCTACTATCAGTGACTCCGTCACCTACAACTTGTTTGTTTTTATACTGATTTTTGGATGTTTTCTCATCATCTTTCTTTTTGAGGTGACCTCTCCTAATGAGAGCATCTTCCACTCTTCGAGCTAAGTCTATAGCTTGATCGAAGGTGGTTAAAGTAGCAGTTGATAACTCATAGGATATTTGTTCTTGCAAATTATTGATAAAAATATCCAACATTTCCCTATAAGGTAGCACAAAGTGCAGTTTTCCTGTCAACTGCCTCCATCTAGCTAAGAAATCAGCAAAACATTCATCTTTGTCTTGTTTTAAGTTGTACAAATCTTTAATGGTGACGTGCCTCTCGATGTAGGCACTAAATTGATGGACAAAATATTCAGTTGTTTCTTCAAAATTTCTCAAAGAATGAGTGGGCAATTGATAGTACCACTCTAATGCCATTCCTCCTAAACTTTTTGGGAACATTTTTAGTAATAGCAAGTCATCATGTGATATATCATGACATGCTATCCTAAACATGCGAAGATGCTCTATGGGATCTTCGGTTCCTTTATATATAGGCAGGACGGGCATGGGAAAGTGTTTAGGGTATGGTTGTGCTACAACTATGGGATCCAAAGGTTGACTACACATCTCTCGATAATTGTACGAGGGACGGTAGGGATCTATCTCGGTCCATACGCGAAGCTAACTGTTTCACCATGGCTTCCAGATTACGGGTTTGCCCACCATATTGGTTCGGTAGGGTATTAATATGGGATTTGTGAGCATATGATGGAGGGACATGAAGATTAGAGGCTATATTGCTATTGTGTAAATTGTTGGTAGGAAGGGTGTTATGAAGAAGTTTTGAAGTTGTATTATGTTGTATCCCGATTGTTGAAAATTGGTGTTTGGCTTCATTTTAGGTTTTTGTCGATTTGAAGCATATTGATCAATAGTTTGGCGAAAATAAAGCAGTGAATGAAGGTTTCTTTTGTGTGGGAATGATTTTAGGCTCAATAACAGGTTCCTTAGGGGGTTGGGTAACCTGTTGTTTTTGCATGTTCTGAATCATAGTGACCATATCTCTATTGGATGGGCCAGCCTTATCACTTTCTTGATCAACAAAGGACAAGGGATTAGTGTGTATGTTAAACATATCTTCCATGGCTGCTTGAGTGTCACTAATTTGTCCTCTATCAATACGAACTGCCATATTAAGAGCACCAATGTTATTATTGAAAAATTTCCAGAAATGATCTAAGTTATCAAAAGCAATAGTTCCATCTGGAGCCATTCTAGGGGATGAGGATCCTTCCTCTTTAAGATTTTCTTGTTGTTCATTTTCTTCAGCCAACTCATCTTCTGGTTGTTCTAGAGTTTCTCCTTCCGAAATTGAATCCTCAAGAAGGACATTTGGGTTTTTTGTTTTGTCTCCTAACCAATCTTCTTCTTCTTCTTCAGTTTGTTTACCATTCCTAAGTCTAGGCATTGTGCTTAAATTTAGATTTCAGCAAATATATATATACTTGTATATATATATATATATGCAACAAGCTTAAGAGGTATATATTTTAATTATATACCTACTATAGTAAAAAAAAAAAAATGTTTTGGTTTTGTTATGTTTTTAGTTTTTCTTGTTTTTTTTTTGTTTTTTGTTTTTGTAACAATATTATAAAGATAACAAACAACACACTAAATGCAAGAAATAATAATAATGAAAGCAATGATCTAGTTTTCTATAAACAATTTATAAATATCATTAATGGGCTCGAGTTCTTCAGGAGTCATGAAGTGTTCTTCTTCAAATTGAAAATTTTCTTTCAAGAATTTGACAAAAAGTGCTATAGTGATATTATCTGTCTCAGATTCTGGTTGGTAGAAATAAAGTTCGTGGCAATACTCTCGATATAACATAGCTCTAGGAACTCTATTCCATATTTCCCTATCCATAAGAATGACCTCTTGATCTTCTATATGACCTAGGAATTGGTGTATAACAACTGCGTTCTCGAGGTATTCCTCGAAGGTGAACAATTCTGAAGACACAAGAGCTCTCCTATAAGCTAACCACCTATGGCAGGCTCTCTGAAGTTCATGATAAAAAATGAGTTGATGAGGATCCAGGATCCTATCTAGGGCAAACCTCTTGATTTGTCTAAGTTGGATTGATCTAGATGAAATGATACCTAGTCTCCTATCAAGTTCTTTCCACAAAAGTTGGTTTCTATCTGTTTCAAGCACACTAAGCACAAAATTAACTTCTATGGCTGCTAATTGGTTTTCAACATTTATAGTGACAACTAGTCTTTTCTTAGGAGCTACCATCTAGACATGATATGCAACTTAGTAGTTTTCTAATGATTTTAAATGCATCTATGTTTTTTTTTTTTTTTTTCAAAAGGTTTTAGTTTCACGTCGGGTTCACCAAAATGTATCGTTCCAAATTTTTTGCATCCTTACCTTCAGGCTAAAGGATCCATGCCCGGAAGGAGGATGGGAAAAGGATGGGACAATACCTCGGACTGAGAGGCCCTTTGAAGGTCCCGCCTCTCGGGGGAGGGGTATTAAGGTGATTTTTTGATGGATGGTGGGGTTCACCAGGAAACGTTTAGTGGCAGTTTCCACGCCTAGGTTGGGAATGAGTTTAATGTGTTCAATTTTAGCTTTAAACATCCAAGTCCTAGGTTTGGCCAGATGAATCTAAGTTGTTCTATTATGAAAATGCAAGTTAAATGAAGACAAAAAATAGATTTAAACAGAAAACACAGAGAATAATTAAGTGAAGAAATCCATACCTGGTTTCGGATGTCTGATGGAGGTTCTAATTTTTGAAGCAGTCAAGATCGTCTGGAATTTGACAGGATCGTCTCCGATCTGACAGGATCATCTGAGATCTGACGAATTCATCAGACGAATTCATCAGAGACCTGCAATCAGAGAAATAGATACAAAATATAGAAAATGCAGCTATGCCAACAGAGGGCAATGATGTAGAATGACAATAATAATGTTAAAATGATAATAATAAACAAAAACACGAGTGCATTACAATGATTTAATGACAATTTATGATTTTATTATGCATTAAAACTATATGGGTGAACTCCGGGATGCAAAATAATAATAAGTTTAACTAATGCAAATCAAAACAGTAAAAAATGGAGAAAGAATGCAAACTCAGGGCACTGATTGCCCCCAATGTTGACTGCAGTCGAAATCATCTCGGATTGGTATGAAATCGTCTCGAATTGGACAGGATCGTCTGCGACGATCTGAGCTTGCTCCGACTGAAGAATAACAAAGTTCCTGCAAGAAAATTCGAAAAGAGACCAAGGCAAACAATGGTCTAGGATATTCTAATGCATGTAAAACTCGAAGTGCAAAAAAATTCAGCCAGGGGGATGTCAAGGGGGGTCCTAAGGTTTAAATAGGCTTAGGAGGGAGGTTAGGAGGTTGGAGATCATCCTAATCTGGAAGATCTCCAATGGGGGAGGTCTCTAACGGCACAGACACGCTTCTGCCCGCATTAGAGACGTCGTTGAAACAGAAGCTAATTATGAAAAATTAGTTTTGGGACGAAATCGGCTGGACGTTCTGCTCCAGACGAAATCGTCCGATCTGAGGCGATATCGTCTGATCGGAGACGATATCGTCCAACGGATGAAACAAACTCTAAAAATGGCATGAAAAACGAGGAAACGGGTAGCAGGCGGTTTGGGAGCGGTTTTGGGGTTAAAATTTGAATTTGAATTATTACTAAGGTAATTTTAATTATTTGCTAAGGTTTACTGCGCCAATTTTAGGGTGCTACAATAATGTAGCGCCAAAAATTATTTGCCAAGTTACGTGCCCTAAGGAGGTAAATTAGGGTTTGTAGAGATTATTAATTTTTCCTAAGGTTAAAAGGAGAAATAAGTTCAAGTTATTATTTATTTGCTAAGGATAAATAAGTCTAGTGGAGAGATAAGTAGTTTAATAGAAAAAATAATGCTTTAACTACTTGATTGGAGTGATAAGTAGGCTTTATTATTTTTGAAGTCTTGTTTTTCAAAGGGTTCAATAATAGCTTTAGTGATTTATTGAAATTCTAAAACCATAGAATATTTGCAATAATTTAATCATGGAGAGACAAGGAATTCTACTTAAAATTTAGGAATTCATAAGTTTGCAAATATTCTAGTTTATATTCAATTAGGGAGCCATAAGGTATTCAACTACAAAGGTTCTTGACAAACTTGGACTTTATCATTTAAAAACTAGGGAAGTATAAAGCAAAGGATATAATGGAAGAAGTATTTAATAAATTTTATGATGAAGATACGAAAAAAAGCTTAGACACTACTTTCAAAACTTGTCAAATTTTTTTGATAAAAGAACAATAACAAGTGTTCAAAAATATCAAGATGATAAATCAGTGAGTCTTGATAATATTCCAGATTCAAAGTCTAGAACTCTTGAAGATATCTATGAAATAGGTAAAGCCAAATTATCTTTAATTGTACATGAGTGGTTATATTATTTTATCAAAAAAATAGAACTTAAAATTCCCAAGACAACAAATTTTTCAATATGTATTCATTACAATAGAGTTGGACATGAAGAAGCAATGAATACATCTTGAAGAAGCCAAACTATGAATGTTTTTTTTTCAAGATGTATTCATTACAATAGAGTTGGACATGAAGAAGCAAATTGTTGATGATTTGATATTGGGGCGTGGGATTTTTTCATAGGACTGCCCAAACTATCAAACTTGTTTCGGCCATATCTCACTCATCCGGACTCGGATTGAGCTAAAATTTTGAGGGTAGATGCCTGAAAAACCCTAGAACATCTCCACCAATTTTTAGATCATTTGGAGCAACACAGATCCTAGCACATCCCTATGTGTGAACGAGATTTTTGGCAAGCGGTTGTGCGAGGGTTTCATCTGGGTTGAGTGCAAGCAGCTCCAGAGGTTGGTTTTTAGGGCCTTCGGGCCCTAGCGGCCAATATTTTTGTGGTTTATGCTCAATATTTTAGTAGGATATGTTGCAGGGGATCCAAGATGGGTTAGAAATCTATCTTTCAATAGATCATGTTGTGAACTTGAGTGACAATGACTTCCAATTTGCTGCACAAAAGAAAAGTGAAAACCATACCTTTCCAGGACGTCTAGGGCAAGGATTAAAGAGATCACGAAACAAGTTTCAAGCAGTTGATCAAAAAATGGCTCAGATCTCAAGTGAATCTGGTGCTAAGGTGCACCCACAAAATAATTCTACTGTGAAAACCCCTATCAAGGGTAAGAATTTTGAAGACTCAGCCCCAAAAATGAATTTTAGGGATGCCCTCCATGGTGGACAGCCTCAACCCAATGCTAATATTAATCTTAGGGCTTCCCATAAACCTCTAAGAATGCCTAATATTGATCCCAGGAAAATGGAGTCAGGATGTCTGAAAGCAGCTGATGGAACTCCTATTGTTAAGCTTGATATGGGTAACATTCAGACTGGCATTGAAGATTTGGAAAAAAGAGGACTAATTTGTCGGTTCATGGGTTTTCGTCCGAGCCTATCTGCTTTCAAAGTCTGGGCTGCAAAAAGTTGGAAAACTAAAGGTGAGTTACAAATCTCTATTTATCCAAATGGTTATTTTCTTGTTTTATTTGCTAATAATGAAGATAGAGAGAAAAATTTTCAAGGGGGTCCCTGTTTTTTGGAAGGGCAGGGCTTTTCATGAAGCCCTGGCATACTAAATTTAAAGCCGAAGAAGAGATGCCTTCTATAGCTCCCGTGTGGGTTAGACTCTTTGGCCTCCCTATTGAATTTTGGAATCCTACTATTTTTTCTTCAATTGGAAACTCTTTAGGAACTTTTATGATGATTTCTGATTGTACTCAAAATTTTGAACATATTATTTATGCTTGGATTTGTGTTTTAATGGATTTTGACAAACCCCTACCTAAAAATATCACATTACAATTTGGGGAAGACACTTGGGAGCAAGTAGTGGACTATGAGAACATTCCTTTTCATTGTAGAATTTGCCATGAATATGGTCATTTGGCTAGTGCTTGCCCAAATAAAATTCCTGATCAAAAGAAAGAAGATATAAACTCAACAGGTTTCCAAATGCCTAAGAAGAAGAACACTCAGAAAAACCAGTTATGAAGGATCAATCAAAGTCATCTGCTAATATGTTTGAAATCCTTTCCACAAATGATGTCCCAAGTGAGGAAGAGGAAATAATGGAAACATAAATCTTAGAAACACAATTTAAAGATGAAGGGAAGAACTCAGAGACAAACCAACAAATCAAAGGTTTTCAACAGAAAAAAAAGGAGAAAATTTACACAAGAAAAACAATCTTTTAAATGTCAAAACTTCAAATAATACAGGTCCCAATATAGACTCTATTGAACCCTCTAGTAAAATTTTGGCTGTGTACAAGCATTCTTCAAGGTTAGAAGCCATCTCAGATTCAATTGGAGTAAGTCAAGAAATAGGGAAAAAAAACTGAAGATGGATTCTAATCAAAAAGCAGGTCGCAAGACCAATCAATATCATATGGTAAAAGAAGGTGAAAAGCTTGTAGAGGAAGGTAAGATTAATGCCCTTCCCAACTTTTTTAGCCCTGGTATTAATGAAGATCATCACTTGGAATATTAGAGGACTCAAAGGGAGTCTTTCAAAACAAAATGAAATTAGAAGAATGATTCGGATAAATCATCCACATCTTGTTTTCCTTCAAGAAACGAAGATGTCAATGGAGGATATGGACTCAATTGCCAGTAAAATTTGGCCAACTGGAAAAGTGGTTTCCCTCAGTTCCCAGGGGACTTCTGGTGGCATTGCTTGTCTTTGGGACCCAAAAGAGGTAGTTATTCACCATATGGTTGGCAGTTGGGGTCCGTTGGCTATAGCTATTTTCTTTTTTTTTTTTTTTTTTTTTTTTTTTGCTTTGGAGGAAAAAAGAAGACAATGGAAGGATATAACTCATATTATCTCTCATTTTCCTGAAGCTTGGATCTTGATCGGAGGAGATTTCAATACCATCCTCTCTCTAGATGAGAAAATGGGGGAAATAGAAATTTGGACAAAAGCACTGACCTCATGAGCGAATATATTGCAAACCTCCATCTTGTGGACATCCAACCAGATAATGGCCTTATGACTTGGTCTAATAGAAGGCAAGGCTTAGCTTGTATAATGGAGAGATTGGATAGGTTTTTGCTCTCTGAAAATTTCTTAATCCATGGTCACATTCCTAAAGTGAAGACTCTTAACAATGTTGGTTCGGATCATCGGCCAATCATGGTGGAAATGTGGAAAACCAATGTGAGTTTCTCTCCTTTTCATTTTCAATTAATGTGGCTCAGAGATAGTTCCTTTAGACCTCGTGTGCAACAATGGTGGAAGGAAGGTAAGCCTAGGCATGGGACTAAGATGTTCTATTTTGCCAAAATACTGCAATACATTAAATCCAAAATCAAGACTTGGAACTGGAAGGAGTTTGGGGATGTTCATAAAAAAAACATGAAGTTATTGCTCAACTTGAAAATTTGAATAAGAAAATCCATTTAGATGGCCTCACAGAGAATAGAAGTGCAGATGAAATTAAACTCACAACTCAGTTAGAGGAATGGGAAAAAAGAGAAGAACTCTTATGGAAGCAAAAATCTAGAATTCAATGGCTCAAAGAAGGAGATCGAAACACAAATTTCTTCCACAAATATCTTCTAGCTCGAAGATCTCACAACTTTATTTCTTCCCTGAAATCAGATTCTGGAGATGTTGTCTATACTTGGGATGGCATGAACTCTATTGTTGTCGATTACTTTTCCAATATTTTTGTTGCTACTCCTCTTGACTCAGACTTCTCAACAAAATGTTCTTCAAGCAATCCCTTCTCTTATCACTTCTGAGGAGAACTCTATTTTGACTCGCTCCTGTTACTATCAATGAGCTTCAACAGGTAGTTTTTAAAATGCAAAAAGGGAAAACCCCAGGTCCTGATGGTTTTCCCATTGAGTTCTACCAAGAGTTCTGGGATATCCTTCATGCTGATTTATTAGAGGTGGTGGAAGAAGCCAGGAAAGCCAAAGAAATTTTGAAGGTTATCAATAAAACTTATATTACTCTTGTTCCAAAAGCTCAAGAGGTTGATCATATCTCAGCTTTTAGACCTATTGCTTTATGTAATGTTCTTCTCAAAATCATTACTAAGATCATGGCAGAAAGGTTGAAGCCTCTTTTGCATAAGATTATTTCCCCTGAGCAAGGGGGTTATGTGGAAGGGCGTCAAATAGTAGATGAGATAGTTCTTGCTCAGGAAGCCATCCATTCCATGGATATGCAAAAATATCCTTCCATGTTCATTCGGTTAGACTTATCCAAAGCTTATGACAGAGTGGATTGGCACTTCCTTATCAAAGTTTTGAGGCAATTTGGTTTCTCTAAGGATTGGATGGATTGGATTATGGGATGTATCTCTTCAGTTTCCTACTTAGTTCTTATCAATGGCAGGCCTTCTCAGTCATTCCCAGCTTCCAGAGGTATTAGGCAAGGTGACCCGCTATCCCCTTATTTATTCATCATTCTTGTTGAATGCTTGGGTAGGACTATAACCAAAAAGAGGGAAAACAAAACCCTTGAGGGAGTTACCATTGCTCATGGAGCTAGACCTATCTCTCATCTTCAATTTGTGGATGACTCTACTCTTTTAGGTAAAGCTACAGTTAAGGAAGCTTCTAATATTAAGCAAATCATTAGCTATTTTTCTAAGGCTATCGGGCAGTTGATCAATGAAGACAAATCTAAAGTTATTTTCTTTCACTGCTCTACCAGACAGGAATCCATGGTCTTGGATAAATTAAGATATAAGAAGACCTCCCTTCCGATCACTTATTTAGGTATTCCCATCAATATTCAAAGGCAGAAAAATAAATATTGGAATTGGTTGTTGGACAAAGTCAAGAAGAAAATTGGAAAGTGGACCAACAGGTGGCTTTCTTCTGGGGGTAGAATCACCTTGGTAAAATCAGTCCTTCAAGCTATTCCTATTTATGTATCTTCCGTGTTGAATATCCCAAAGGTTGTTCTTCGAGAACTGGATCAAATCAGTCATCGATTCCTTTGGAGTGGTACTAAGGAGAAAATAAAATGGGCCTTGGTGAAATGGGACACTTTATGTCTTCCTAAGAATGAAGGGGGTTAGGATTCTGGTCTTCTATTAATAACAACAAAGCTTTAGCTGCTAAATTATATTGGAGGATGTTGCATAACCCCAATGCTCTTTGGGCCAATAATCTCTGTGCTAAATATGCTGAGAACAAAAGTCCTGAAGACCTTGTTCGCTATCAACTTCCTACCAAAGGTTCTCCCATTTTAGCAGTTCTTAAGACTGGTGAGGATTTGATAAAGAAAAATTTATTTTGGATCATTCATAATGGTCAACAGGTAAATTTTTGGATAGATTCTTGGGATGGTCACAAGCCTTTGATAACTCAGTTTCCCGATTGGAGGCCTTGGATGGAGGAGCTTCACCGAGCTAACTGGATAAAGGTGGCTAATTATCGTCGGTACCATACTGGTAATTCAAAGGTTGGTAGATATTGGATCCCTATTGAGGACTGGCCTATTCAAATCCCAGAAAGGCAAAGACAAGATATCCAAGGCATCCTTCATATGAGATCTCTCTCTTGGTCCCATGAAAAATATTGTTTTGGTTGGAACAACACTACTAAGGGTGATTATTCAGTTGCTCAAGGTTATTTGACCTTATGCCATAATAATCCCAACCAATATTCTGACATATTTTCTCAGTTGTGGGCTCAAAAGCTCTGGCCTAAGGTGAGGTTCTTTACTTGGATTTTATTGCATCGTAGGGTGCTTACTGGTGAGCAACTTATGAAGCATGGTTTTCATGGCCCTTTTAGATGTGAAATGTGTGAAGAGAATGTAGAAACTCTCAGCCATATTTTTATTGAGTGTACTTTAGCCTTCGAGCTATGGAGGAGAATGGCCACTTTACTTGGCTTACAGTGGTCCAATTTTTTTACTTTTGAACAACTTTGGAGGGATTGGCCTAAGCAAGAGGGTGTTGATCATTTTATTAGGCAGTTAGTTTGGATGGGTTCTACCATTCTTCTTTGGAATATCTGGAATGAAAGGAACAACCAAATTTTTAATCAAGATAGGAAGGATATTCACTATATTTGGCAAAAGACCATAGCCAACTTAGTTGAATCAGTCCATCAACTCCTTAATCACCCCCAAAACTCCCACCAAAGATGGGATCAAGTGATGCAAAGATTGAAGATTAAATCTTCTAAGGGCAACCAACTTAAAGGGAATGTGAGTATTTGTAAGATGGATAGAACAAGAAATTGGCAACCTCCTCCTAAGGATTTTGGAAAAGTCAATACTGATGGTGCCTCTAGAGGGAACCTTGGAAAAGCTAGTGCGGGAGGAATTGGTAGACTTTCAGATGGCTCCTTGGTTTTTACTTTTGTTGAGAATTTGGGTATTCTTTCCAATAACCTTGTTGAGGGGTATGGTATCCTCAGAGGCCTTCAAGAGGCTACTAAGGTTGGATGGGAAAAGGTGTTAGTTGAGTCTGACTCTCAACTCATGATTAATATTTTGAAGACTCCTTCTAAGAATCATAAGGTTGATTGGAGAATAAAAAGAATTATTGAGAAGATTCAATTAATCCAGATGGGATTTTTGAAAGTTGATTACAATCATGTGGTTAGAGATCAAAACAAGAGTGTTGATGCTTTAGCTAATTGGGCTTTGGACAAAGGTGATCTTACTTGTTATGGCCACCCTCCTAGATGGTGGGCTTCACAAATTAGGGAAGCTCTTCTTTCTATCATTTCTTTGGATGGCTCTAGTTCTAAAGGTACCTAGTTTCTTCTTGCTTTATTTTTGCTTCTCTTTGGTTCGCTCAGGTTATTTTAGTTCCCTAGCTCAAACTATTCTTTCTTTTGTTTCCTCTGTTGATTCTTGCCTTAAAAGTCTTCTGGTCTAGAAAGGTCATTGTTATGTTCATTTTTTTCTTTTTTTGTTTTTTGTTTAGTTTTTTAAGGTGTGTGTGTTCTTTTGTTTTGTTTTGTTTTTGTGTTCTTTGTGTTGTTTTTTGTTGTTCTTGTGTTTTTGTTGTTTTGTGTTTTTTTATGTTTTTTGTTATTGTTCTTGTGTTTTTGTCGTTCTTGTTCTTGTGTTTCTGTTTGTTTGTGTTAATTAGTGTTTTTATGTGTGAGTGTTTTCTATGTTTTTTGTTTTTGTTTATTGTCTGTTGTTGGTTGTTTTTTATTTTTAATTTTATTTTTTAATTTTTTAGGTTTTGGTTGTGTTTATTTTTCATGTTTTTTTTGTTATGTCTTTGTAGTGTTCTGTTGTTTTTGTCATGTTTGTGTTTTGTTATGTTGTTCTTGTGTTTTTTCTATGTGGTTCGTGTTGTGGTTTTTTTTTTAATCTTATTGTGTGTGTGTTTGGTTGTGCTTTTCTTTTTGACACACTCAAGGAGCATGTTTTTTATTTTATTTTATTATTTTTATTGTTATTTATTTATTTAAATTGTTTTTGTGTGTTTGTTTGCTCCTTGAGTATGTCAAAGGTGGTAGGCCAGGTTCGAGTCCTGGGCGTTTTTGGTGGAATGGATACCCCTGCCTCCTTGGGTCTTACCCGAAAGTGGCATCCCTTCTGGGATGTTTTCAACAAATTAAAAAAAAAAAAGCAAATTGTTGGCTTCTATATTCTTGCAAGTACTGTAGAAGAAAATCTCACTCATCCACTTTCTGTTATTACAAAAAGGAGTATTACAGTAAATTTGAAAATACTCTTACACTCAGATTAGATTGTCTGTTTCAAAGACTTATTTTTGAAGTATTTACTAACAATGGATGCAAACATGAAAATGTTGAAGATCAGTCCAAAAATTCATTCAAAGAGGAAGAAAAAAGGAATGGACTTGTGAAGTAATAAGGTCCCTTATTCAACAAGGATATCTAGCAAATTTTGAAGACTCAAGATCAATACAAACATCAAATATGAATACTATCAAGAAGAAGCAAGATCTAGTCAAAAATAAATTTGTTGAAGATGTCTACATGAACAATAAAGACTATATTGAAGACAAAAGTCTTCAATAACCAAATAATATAATACATGGGGTGTGTTAAAGAATATCACATTATTTAGTACATGCTTATGTATCACCTTGGTACAATATTATATTAGGTGTGTGTCTTGGATTAGAGTGTGAGTTTATATTTCATGTAATGTAATAATGTGTAGGAAATGCAAAAGTGTTATGTAATTGAGTGTGTAAGTGTTGTGAATGTGGATGTGCACAAGTGTCCATTATGTAAGAGTGCACATGTGTCTTTGGAATAGGAAAGTGAAGAGTTTCAAAGTAGAGTGAAGATCAAGAGTACTTCATATGAAAAGTCACATACTATTATATATTTGTGACAAAATTGGTATAAAAAATGCATTGCAAATAGCATGCATTAGTAGACCTTTATTCTATCAATATTTTCATTATTTTTGTGAGCATTTCCAAGTGATTATTCTATGATTTATTTATGAGTTCATATTATTTTATGATTTATATTTATTAAGTTTATTTTATTACAACTTTATTATATGTGTTTCTGTGGTTATTTACATTGAGTATAGAGCTACAAAAGCTATCAATTATAAATATTAGAATAGGGTGTGATTTTATAGTTTAGGTGTGTGATTTATATTTCCCCATAAGTATGTGTTTATGTGTTGGATGACTACAAATTTCATGAGTCAGAAAGTGTGCAAGTGTCATATAGTAAAGTGTGCAAGTGTCGTATGTTAAAATGTGCAATGTCAAGAGTCATGTATACAAGTGACAAGATGTAAAGCCAAGGGACATGAGAGATTTATATTATGTATGGAATAGGAAAGGATGCATCTCCTAGATATGTGAGGAGTGCAATAGTCAAGTATTGAAGAGTCATCTTTCTAAGGTTATGTTATGAATACAAAGCTCCATGTAGTATCATCAAAGAACCAAAGATTGTATGAAGCTTGTATACAATTTGAGCAATATTATTGTAAGTTTTCTTCATGTTATTTCATGAATGGTATTGGCCATCTATTATTTATTATTTTTATTGTTATTTTCATGAATTTTATCTTCATTAATATTGTCCATTAATAAATAATGCTCAAATATTGAATATTATATTTGATCCTAAACATTGAGGTTTGTGATAATCTAGTTGAAAAGCCAACAAAATGTGCCCTAGCTCTACAAAAAAAATCCTAATTTTCTAGAATCGCTACTCTGATACCAATTATTATGAACCTCTATTCTCATTATCATTCACCAAAATGCATAAATATCAAACATGCATCCATAGATAAATTCTCAAAAATAATCCACACAAAGAAATAGAGATAGATAATACCCTTGAGGTAAGGCAACATCAAGAATACCCCTTAAGAAAGGAATCACTCCACAAGCCAATACTCTTACAAATAATTATTGATATGACTTATTTTTTATAATTTGGGGTACATATCTCTCTATACAAGAATGTGATGGTTCACCTTACATGAGTTAGAAGGTCACCCATGTGGTAATTCACCTTCCATGAGTTACAAAGTGCATAACATTATAATATGACACTATATTATATAATATTATAATTTATGTGTGACTCACCTGACTGTAGGGAGAGATGACATCATGCTTTAGAGACCATACAAGTGTTGTTGAAGTTCATAGATTACTTTTTGCTAGCAATAGCAAGGGTATACCATGTATCCCTAATGGCTAAGGTAGATTTCAATAGGGTATTGTTGATTGCCCTAGTGAAGAATTAGTATTCAGAGACAAATACCTTCTAGCTATCTTATGGAAAATTGAATATCAAACTAGAGGACATGTGGTAGATCTTGAGAGGGTCAATCAGAGGGGCACCTATTCACATGAGCCAGGATCAAAGGAGTCTAAGGAGATTGATTGGGGATGCAACCTTCCCAATTGTAAGGTATGGTATTGATATCAATGCTTCCTATAATAGGGATCACTATATCAATAGATGACTCTACTATACACCTTGGTATCTGGAATCATCGATGATACAAGCAAGAGGATTGTCCACTAGGGATGGGGGGAGGTGGTGGTAGACATACTCAAGTAGTCAATTTTTACCTAAGGGGACGATAATTTTGGTATGACTATACCATTCACTACACCAAGTTATGTATAGAGGAGGCAAGAGCCTTTTATGTTGCATGTTGCTCTAGGTGTTGGCCTAGGAGCATATCACAATGATGGGGTCACTAGGGCTACCAAGATAGATTATATATTTAGAGGTATTGACAATGTACTATTGGGACCAACACTTTAAGGTTGGATAAGGGAGACCCCACAATATAGTTTTGGAAGTGGTATGATGCTTAATTGATTATTTACATCAAGAGAAAATAACCTAACAACCATTCAAATAACACCCATGGTGGAAGAAAAATACCTTCCAGTTGGTTTGGATTAGGCGAATCAAATGGCTAATGGGACCACAAGTAGAGGGATATCTCTTCCATTTTAACCATATGGTCTGCTAATTTTACATGTATCAAGGGATATTTATGAGGCCTATGAGGTATAGGAGGACCACACAAGAGTAAGGGTTTGGACCACAACCAAATCTAAATCCATACCCAAACGTCAACGTCAATGATCTGATGATTTTAAATCTAGATAGTGATGACCATGTGGTCAACACTAGCTACTAAGGGTGGTACTAGACCATTCACCCTTTGAAAGTGATAGTATCTAGGATATACACAAGCAATCACATGCAATTAGGGAGATGACCTTAAGGGCACAAAGGAAGCACCACCACTATTGAGGTGGTATAGGGAGTATTGTTAGAGGAGGTAGTAGCAAAAATAGCAAGAGCTACACTAGTGTCAATGATCATGATATGTAAGGTAAGACTCGTAGGTCACCTCAGTCTATCATAGAGGTAAATAGTGATGCATTGGCATAGAAAGTGATCAACCTCTAGGCCATAATAGCAATGGCTCAAGTAAATTCAACAACATAGATACCAAAGAGGGATTGATTAGTACATAAAACCTTAGTGATACAAAATATGATAATGAGTTTGACTATAAAGAGGGACATAGCTATGACAAAGGCCACAACAACAATAAAAGGTAGCAATAGTAAGTTGGTGTAGACCATTTTAGACTAGATTACTACCATGCAATAGTTACATATTGTGATATAAAAGATGCATTATTTTATTAATTAATAAAAATATATTACAAGTAATATTTTCTTCACACAAGGCCCTATTAGGGGATACAATATGAATTTCCCAAGGTGGGATATGCTCTTTTATACAATATTGCAAGAATGGTGTCCACAAGTATCTTCTATACGACCTCTAAGGATGGATGGGTTTGCTTGAGCACTCGTTGCTTCACCATCCTAGGTTGCATCCACCTCTGCAAGAACCCTGATGTTCTTGTATAAAGTTATTAACAAATTAATATAAAATGTAATCACAAACCACTTAAAGGGGGCTCCCTTGTAATTGCTTTATCGCTATAGGGGTTCCCTCCTTGCCACTTATAGGGGGCTCCCTCTTTAGAATCTATGCTTATTATTCTTCTTCTTGGATTATTTGTGTGAATGGCCAACCTAATATATATATCTACCCTAAAGCTATGTTGGTGAAGATATGTGATGGTTCACGTTATGAAGAGTTGTGATGGTTCACTTTATGGGTTAATAATATAATAATTAAATGATTAATAATACTAACTAATAATGTTAGGATGGAGGATCCTAACATGCCACCCTCCTTAAAAAGAGATTTGTCCTTAAAGCTCAAAGTGAGAAGATTTGTCCTTTATTTTCCAAGAATGATTTGTGTAAGTTCTTGGACCCTTTTAATATCATCCTTTCATAGGCAGGGATATCGAGAAGGATCAAGCGTTAGCAGGGGGTTGCCAAAAAAATTAGTAATTGTATGATGATGAGGGAAGGGCAACCCTTAGGGTTCTTCAAATGCCTTAAAATGATGCATAAAAAGAGGTGGTAAAACTTTTACATTCTCTTGTTGTTCCCTGGGAGAGGCAATGGAGGAGTGTGCAATCACCTTTCTACCTTGTTTTTGAATAGGTTTGATCCTATGGCGATAACTCACTATTGGAGAGGAAATTGAGTGTAGTTCTTGTAGAGTGCATGTTTGGCCATAATGAGTCACTTCAGGAATGTCTACCTCATCCTTATCTAATGCATCAATCACTTCTGGCATATTGACCTCATTGTCTTTATTGTTGTGAGTAGGTATGCCAGGAAATTTGGATACAACTACCTCATCTTCGCCTTTTAGGGATTGACAAGGATCAACTTCCTTCAATAAATACAACGTTAGTGTAGCACATTTATGATGGGGTCCAAATTGCTCATCACAAGTGTCGTAGAGGCCTTTCGCTCATCGTTCCTTCATCTCTTCAAATATGAGATATTTAATTGGTAAAGTTCATTTAGGATTGGGGGTGGTGTAAGTGGTTTGTGATTTTCCCATAGGTGGTTTTCCTAATCGACGTTGAACATTGAGTTTGTCTTCGACTAATTTGGCCAATCCATAGGTCTGCATCATGGTATAGGGATTGAACCTTGTCACCTCCATTCTAATTTCCTCTTTCAATACACTAATGAAGCTATTGATGAGAATTGATTCATCCAACCCTGTGTTGTGTTTGGTGATATCCTTAAACCGAGTTTGATACTCATGCACAAAAGTGATTTGACGAATATCTTTGAGCAATTCCCACATGACTGGGTCCCACATGGCTCTGATACCAAATGCAAGAACCCTGATGTTCTTGTGTAAATTTATTAACAAATTAATATAACATGTAATCATAGACCACTTAAAGGGGGCTCCCTCCTTGCCACTTATAGGGGGCTCCCTCTTTAGAATATATGCTTCTTATTCTTCTTCTTGGATGATTTGTGTGAATGGCCAACCTAATATATATATCTACCCTAAAGCTACGTTGGTGAAGAGACGTGATGGTTCACGTTATGAAGAGTTGTGATGGTTCACTTTATGGGTTAATAATATAATAATTAAATGATTAATAATACTAACTAATAATGTTTGGATGGAGGATCCTAAAAACCTCCCTGGTACCTATACACAACCTAACATAAGAAATCAATAGCATCAAATGGGCCTACCTTGGTTAAGCCCATGTTAACAAAATATACATGTAATAAAAGATTACAAATCTAGCTTAAAATGAGCAAATAGCATGATAATATCATCAGAATATTGAGAAATATACCTTGCTTATCTTGCTTGTCTATAAACTGCTAATATTTTGAGTGTTGTCTCTAATTTGAAAGCAACTTCAAGAACAAGATGCATGGGTGATGAGGGTTACATTCCTCTTCATGGTCAATGGAGGATATGTAACAAGAATGGATTGCAAAATGAGGCTACATACACAAGGGGGATGAGTAGGGATTTTGAAAAAAAATAAGTATGGAAAATCATCTCTTATTACAAATTGTGAAAAGGAGGGGTATTTATAGGAATTTGCAAGAAATAGGGGGAGGGTGCCCAAGATGTGAGGTGGCAGAATTTTCAAGTGTGAAAGGGATTTGGGAATTGATAGATATTTATTAGGAGAAATGGGCACCTTCTCACATTAGTGGCCTTGGAAAGCATGAGGGAGTTTTAAATTCAAAATTTTACGAGGTGGAATGTGAAAGGGACCTAGGGATTTAATGCACATTTATTATAAATTTTGAATTTGGGTCTTGGGGAATTTAAATTAAAATAAATTGGAAGGGAGAGTATGAAAGGGATCTAAGGATTTAATGTGCAATTATTGTGAATTTTGACATGGGGTTGAGTGATTAGGGTTGTTATTAGACGAGTTAATTTGGGATCAATAAAATTAATTAAAATTTGAGTTTTTAGGGGGATACAAAATGACATGTTTTTGGTGTCTACATTTACCCCTTTTTGTACTGCGTTGCATGTGAACACAATGTGATGCAAAAATAGATGAAACTAGTTACTGAATTGATGATGGATAGTTATGAATGGATGACAGTAGTTGGTGAATGATGAACATGGATTTTGGCTTAGGGAGGGTGACATAAGGTTACCTCAAATCAAGAACAATGTAGGATGCCCCAATTATGGAATGGAAAAATTCCCCCTTGGATATTTGCTTTTGATGGATTAATGAGATCATTTGATGTGGTAAGCTTACCAACCATTTTTTGGTGTTCTCATGATACTTAAATCTATTTTTCAAAGTGTGATGGGTGAGTAACGATACGATCACAAGCATAGGGCATACCAAATGATTGAATTGGAGTTTTGATTGAAGGAGAGAAGTTTTGCTATTTTCCCTAGAAAAAGTGGTTTAATGATAGCCTCGATCAAATATTCTTGGATATGTGATTCCATAATTAACTATTTGGGTATTGGATCGATTTGGGATAGAATTTTATGTATATTTTAGACCCCTCAAGTGATGAGTTAATGGAGGAAAAATGAAGTACATCAATGAATCACTTGACAAACAAAGAGTAGGACGGGCAAGGGACGAATGAAGATGAGATGGCAAAAGAGTGAAACTTGTCCTAAAAGAAGGAAAAAAATGATGGTTTTTTTAACTACAAATGTCCTTATGGTAATGTTCTCATACTATCGGATTGCATGAATAATAAATAACTACAATTTCCAGGTGTATTAGAGTAGATCACTACTTACGATTTTCTCTCGATGAAAGCGAGAAGAGATATGAAAATAAAGTTATCCTATGAAAGTGATGAAATTTAATCTAAACTAGGAAAGTAATAAATGACAAAGTGATTGATGGAGGAGGTGTCATACCTTGGATACCCCCAAATTGATTAGGAATTGATGATTAGTGGGTAATGATACATACACACCTAGAACTATTATGGATTGATGATTGATGAGTAAGTGGTAAGGATTCATACACACCTGATACTATTGTGATTGGGGGGAAGGTGAGATACATTGGACACTCCCAAATTGATTTATGATTGATGAATTTTACCTAATATGATATGAGGTATGGATATGGGTATTTGAGATATTGTATTTATTGATGCATGGTAGAGATATGATGATGATTGGATGGGTGATAGGATATGGTGTGATGTATGGATGGTGTTATGTATGTGTTGAGGGTGTTGAGATTGTGATGCTTGATAGATGTATGTGGTTTTATGAATTTGACATGTTAGATGATATAGATTTGAGATGTGGATGTGATCAATGATGGTATGTAGTTACTTATAGTTGCATATTTGAACATATGTTGGCTAGACATATATGTATTTCCTAATCATAATTATTTTAATTAACTAATGACATACACACATTCATAAGAACATAATGGTATAACATCAGAGAGAGTAATCACAATGGATACTGAACACAAGATAAGAATGAATACAATATGGGGTCTTAATAAACTATAACAAATGAGTGATGGGATAGGATGTAAGAATAAATATGAAAACATGTGTACAATGAATAATAAGGAGCTACAAGTAATGTGTTTCCTTAAGTTGCATAGGAATTTTGGTTTGAGAAGTGTTTTAGGAAAATCAAACACCCTAGTGATAACAATCAAGTTCATTTAATAGCTAGTTAGGCATTTAGAGAGACCTAGACCATCCAGGGGAGTCGCATCACTTGAAGACCAAATTTTGTGCAATAAGGTTCATTTATGATTTTTAGCAAGGTTTGACTAACCAATTATAGTTCAAGCCATTATAAGCTAGCTCATCCTTGAGCGATCAGAGATCTATACAAAAGAAGGTCATTAATGTGATAGACATGTTGCCATGTGGAGGACATACTCCACTGTCAATCAAGCATTTATAACCCCGATGGAGATAGTCCCATAATCCTTTGATGTAGATCCACTACCATCTAGACATCTATAGTCCCGATGGAGGCATCTAAAATGCCTAAGGATCCATGATGAATGATAAAAACGGTTTGCTCTTTTTTTTTTTTGCAGGATGCATCCTTAGGTTTGGATTATGTGCTTGATAGGATGATTAAGGGAAATCATTCACTTTATGGCTAGACAAATGTATGGCATCATATTTTTAAGACTCAAAATGTGATTAATATATGAAATATGTGTAGGGTTTAAGAGAGGGCTTGAGGTAACCAGGAGAGAGCTAGAGCATCTTGAGAGTTGAGGACATTTGACAAAGGTTGATTGGAACACTAGGTATGGTTGAATAACCAAAATGACCTCTATGTTTGAACAACCTAATACATTGGGATGATGGAACAAATTGGGGTGTGTGATGAACAAATAAAAGAGGGATAATGGGTGCACAAGACAACAGATAAAATGATGTGATGTACGATCAAACATGACATGATGGACAAAGAGGGAATAAATAAAAATTTAGGCACATAAATGGATACAATATGTACAATTTTTTGATGCCAATGGTTAATTACACTAATAGAGGTGAGAGAATTCATATTTTTAATCCAAAAAGAAGATAAAATTATCATGCTATAAGCCTTATGCAGGACTATAATGGAGGAATGAGGTGGCTGAAGGGATTCAACACAATGAAATGAATGTCATGGAGGATGTGTGAACTCATGTAGGCACAAAATTATATAGAAGAGGAGCGACCCCCCTAGTAAGGAAGGAATGGTTATGAATAAGGCAATAAGAATGAATGAGGTTAGATGACAATATGTGGAGGAATGGTTGGATGAAAATGAAATTGAATATTATAAAGAAGGATTGGATGAAAATGAAATTGAAGGATGTTGAAGAATGGTTGGATGAAAATGAAATTGGAGGATGTTGAAGAATGGTTGGATGAAAATGAAATTGAAGATGTTGAAGAATGGTTGGATTAAAATGAAAAAAATGACAAATAAAATATATAAGTAGTTGGGAGTTATGGTATGTGATAAAATTGGAGGTGTAAGGGATCACAACTTATTTCTAGACCAAAGGGGAAGGAAGAATTAGTACAAAATTCCCTAGGTTAGATGATGGATAAGGAAAAATATGGACTTCCCTAGACTGTAAGAGGGTGTGGAAGGAGGATGGACTCCCATAGCCATCATAGGGAGTTGAGGAGGGGAGAAGAATTACAATATTAGGGAGGTTGGAGGATGTGAAAAGGATGAAATACTAGTGGGGTTAGCGAGTGAGTGGATGATGATGACGATTGATAATGGATGCAAGTGAACCAAAGTGAGACTAGAGGAGAAGACATCAAATTATCTCAAATTATGATCAATGTGAGATGACCTAGTGATGGAAGGGGTGAATATCTATGAACCTTGTCATTGAAAAATTGTTCAGTGCATGTGATTCAACAAGCGAGCTAGCCATATGGTAGGTTTTCTCAAGATGTTTTTGAAGATATTTGAATGCTACAAGTTCATGTTTATTAGTTAGGTTCCAAATTAATTGTTCTTAGGCTTTTATAAGACCTAATTATAATAGGTTATTTTAATGTGTAATGTCATTTCATGTTCATTTGAATTTCATGTAATATGGATTTGGGAACCCTAACCCTAATCTCATTTTTATCAATATATAATTCCATAAAACAAAGGGAGAGATGTGATTTTTCATTCTCTCCATTGTCAAAAATCTTCTCCTCATTTTTTCTTATTTCATGTGGTTGATTTTGGGAACATAGCATTGATCCTTGCTACAAGTGGTATCAAAGCTTGGATGCTTACCCCTCCCACAACCAATATTGGAGAAGTATTGCATTCCCCTCCTCTCCTCCTCCATAAATTTATGTGTTGAGTTGAAGGAGAGCATGAGGATGTTGCATGAGGTTTCATAAAACCTCCATAGATTTTCTTTTTATTGTAGATATTAGCTTGTATCTCTATTTGCAGGTATCCAAAATATGAATCTAATCAAGTTTGACGGCCTTTGTGTAAATTGACTGTGTTTATTTTTTACACAACCATATAGTATCCAAAATTTGGATCTGACTGAATTCGATGGCCTATGTGTAAACTAACTGTGTTCATTTTTTACACAGTCATACAGTATCCAAAAATCAAATCTGACTAAGTACAATGGCCTCTACATAAACTGATCATGTTCATTTTTACATAGCCATACAATATCCAAAATTCAGATTTGATCGAGTTTTGTAGCCTTTGTGTAAATTTACTGTGTTTTTTTTTTATAGCACAATAGGCTTCTAGCCTCTCCATTATACTTTTATAAGCGGCTTATAATATTTTCCACATTACTTTTGACTAACTTATAACCCTAATTTGTAAAAGTGATTCCACTTGGACGATGAGCAAGGTCTAGTGGATCACACCTAACATACATACTACCATATTAGCATTGTAGTAGCACTCCATTTGCACTCCAAGTCTATTTTTAGTTTTCATTTACTTTCTTTCATTACAAATCAATTCACATCTTTGCATCATCCCTAAAAGGAATGCATATGATGACTCATTCTACAACCTAGCCTCATGATAGGGTGTCACTTCCTTGGTGGTGAGAAATATGCATTAAAGGCCCTATGAGTCAAAGATAGATTGGACTTAATGAGAATACTCAATGAAATGGGTTAGACATACCCATGAACCTTTGGAAATGGATCATCCTTTTTCCTGTGCTCAAAAAACTAAAAACTCTTAATCAAGATTAAAATTAAGTCGGTCTAATATTCATCATAGTTGTGGAATAGAGCATGTACTTCTCTTCAGAGAGCATATCCCTGACCACAAAAACTAGGTGAGGACTAGTAGGACTTGGGCTCCATGACGAATTGGATTTCATCATCGATCATCTGTATATGGGCATCTAGGTGAAGGCCTTAATTTGAGATAAGCTCATTATACCTCTCCAACTTTCAACACCTCACCCACTTGTAGTTACAAGAGTGAGGTTACTAGTTTTGCACATCCCACACTTTGGTATTTAGTTGTATAATATAGTGTTGGAGATATTGGCTTGCACATTCATCTGTTAGAGATATTAGCTTTTACATTCATCTATAGTATTTTAGTTTGGGCTACACACATTTTTTTAGTACTTCAGATTTAGCCACATCATCATCTTGTTGCATTAGGACTCATAGCCACTTACTTGTACAATTCATCATTTGTAAAAGAGATTCCACTTGGATGATGAGCAAGGTCTAGTGGATTACATTCATTCATTGTCATCACTTGGCTCATTATTTACTGGCACATTTTACCTCACTTAGTCATATGTTCCTTGTTCACACCTTGACACACCTCTTTTAGGTCTTTGTAGTGTCACAGGTCACAATGAATTCCAACTTCAAAAAAATGTTGGATGTACCCTCAAAGGTAAGGATAATTGGGATCAATGGTTCATAGGCCTTAGGACAACTGCAAAATTTGAGAACCTATGGTGCAACCATCTAGACGTAAATCCCACACCACCCACAGATGTTTCTACCCTAGAAAAATGGAAGATAGATGATGACCGAATTCATGTCGGCATCCTACTTGTCATAGAATATCACCTTCATAATTTGATTGATGAAGCCAAGCATGACATAGCATGGTTAGTTCTCAAAGTTTTCAAGAAAAACTTTGAAACCAAATCTGACTTAGAATTTTTCATATTGTCATCAAGATGAATCAAATAAATATTGAAAAATGACAATTTGGTTCCACCATCAACCTCCTTCGCTCTATTAAATTGGTCATTGACAAAGAATTAAAAAAATCAATGTATCACATGGGCTTTCCTCATTCAGTCATGTCTTCACATTCTAGACTACAAGAACTTGCTTGCTAGTTTATTAGCTAGTGGAACCCTAAAAAATCTCAACTTTGAAGCCTTAGCAGAAAATTTTGTTGAACTTGAAAAATCTTTGACACAAACTTCACCAGTTATAACCCTGGCAACTCAGCCTTTCAAGTGGATGAAGATGTAAATTTTTCAAATAGTCACAGTAACATAAGTTGTGGTCGAGGTAAAGGTAAAGGACAAGGACAAGGTTCTAACAATGGTCAACATGAACACTCATGACATCAAACTAGTCAAGGACAAATAAAACAACCTAGTACCTCTCAAGGAACTGGTAACTCAAATGTTATGTGCAAATGTTGTAAGAGAAAAGGGCACTATGCCACTAATTTTTGAACTACCACACATAAGATCAAGTAGTTTCAAAAGCACAATGTGCATAATATAAATAAATATGACTCTGATCTAGACATCTTCCAAAGTGCTCAATTTGTGCATACCCAGATCATTAGCACACGAGCACCTATATCACCATCTATTGACCATCCCAAAATATTCATTGAGGTACATTCAAGATATGTTGGTTATGACATTTCTCATCCCACATCGCAACCCATTGGAGTTACCCACAACATAGCCTCCACAAGTAGTTCATGGATCATGGATACTAGAGCCACCCAACATATGACTTCCAACAAGGACTTATTTGAATAATTCAACTCAAAAGTACTTGGTGTAGTTCATATGGCTGATAAATCCTCTCAACCACTTGAAGGAGCTAGAACTATTTTATTGAAACTTCTCGAATTACCTAATTTTTAGCTACTTGATGTTCTCTAAATCCCTTCTTTGAAGCAAAATATGTTATCACTATCCACACTCATTTGCTATTGATTTGATCTAAGTATCACTGCTAAAGATAAAACTCTTTGAGTCATTCATCCACCCTCCAAAATAGTGGTCATGACCAATTCCTTAGATGGCAAACTCATCAGACTTGTTGGACATACTGCTTCTGAAGTTCACATTATCAAAGCTGACATGGCACTTAATGCTACCTTGACTCCCAAGAAACTTTCTATTGATGCATTATGGCATGCTCGCATGGGTTATGTCAAACTTGATCAATTGAGACAAATGGATTCCACCGTTAGGGGACTACCACACTTCTCTTACAAACCCATAAAATGTGAAGCATGCATCATTGCCAAATCCTCTCGATAGCCTTTTCCAAAGAGTTAGTGGAATTCCACACAAAAAAAATCAACATATTTCACTTAAACATTTGTAGGTCAATACATATTCGCTCATTAAAAGGTAAAAGATATTACATCACCTTCATTGACAACTTCTCAAAGAAGCTATGAATCAATTTTTTTGAAAATTCTAAAGCTTTTGAACTCTTCAAAGCATTCAAGGCTCATGCAGAACAAGAATCAGGTTGTAGAATGAAAATATAAAAATATGCTAGCCAACACAGTGAGTCCCTCAAAACTCGGTCCATCAACTCATGAAAAATGAACTTGACATCCCTCACCATTAGCCACTTTAGAATATTTGGCTCCATTTGTTATGCTCATATTCTTCCAGAGCACAAAAACAAACTTGAAGCTCAAGCTATTAAAGGCATATTTGTTGGATACCCTATGGATCAGAAGGGATACAAGGTATTCATTCCTTCACACCAAAAAGTGATTGTGACACATGATGTTGTGTTTGCAAAAACTGAAGAACAACTAGTTACATTAGGTACTAGGGGACACAATCTCTAGCCTAGATAAAAATATGCTAACATATATGATATTTAGATTCTAGCCTTTGGGGGAAGACGTTGAAAAATTAATCAAAAATTTAGGATTTGTAAATCAGCCCACAAGTCTGGAGGAACCAAACTATGATACCAAGTAGATGTTTGTATCTTCTGCACCTTCTACTCCTTCACACAGTAATGTCAATTGTAGTAAAAGTATTGTTTTGCATCCATATTCATTAGCATCCTCTGTACCTAATAATCCATTCTAGGATCATGAAAAAAATTTTGAGGTAGGTGATACATCCACACTGCTTCCCACTCAAGGAATTTGTGAAGCTCACCAACTGTTAAAGGACATCAAACTAGATGAAAAGGGCAAAATGTGCACAAGAGATGCCCTCAGAGCAAGAGTGCATGAGTCATTACTTGTTAAACTGAAACCTACAGAACTGCATCTCGCTTTGAATAATGAACCTCACGTACCAAGAAGTTATCAAACATGCAACTTGGAGACATGCAATGAACCAAGAGTATGAATATTTGATCAAAAATGGTACTTGGGAGTTAGTCGATCTACCACTTGGAAGAAAGGTAGTTCAAAATAAATGGGTGTACAAAAACAAGTATAAATCAGATGGTACCCTTGACAAACACAAGGTAAGATTAGTGGCTAAAGGCTTCATGCAAAATCAAGGCATTGACTACACTAAGGTATTTGCACCTACCACAAAATGGCCCACAATCAAGACTCTTGTAGCCTTAGTTGCACAACAAGGTTGGAAGATTCATCAATTAGATGTAAAGACTACTTTCTTGAATGACGAATTGGAAGAAGAAATATACATGGCACAATTAGAATATTTTGAGATTTCAAGACAGGAGCGCAAGGTATGTAGACTTAGAAAGTCTTTATATGGATTGAAGCAAGCCCCTCACGCTTGAAGCCCCTCACACTTGGTTCAACAAGTTGTTAGATTGGATGAAGCAACTTGAATTTGAAGTGTGTGATTACCAAGACATTGATGCAACATTGTTCATCAAGCACAACAAAGACAAAGTCACATAACTCATAGTCTTTTTGGATGACATGCTTCTAACAGGTAATAGTGAACACATCATCAACATAGTGAAAAAGGACCTTGCAAAGACTTTTGATATATCTGATATAGGATTGATGAAATTCTATTTGGGCATAGAAGTAACTCAAGAAAATGGTAAAATATTCTTGATCCAAGAGAAATACATCAATGATATTTTGGATAAGTTTCAACTCAAATATGCATGCCCTATGACAACACCAATGGAATCAAATCTAAAACTCACCGTAGATGATGACACACCAAAGGCAAATGCAACACTCTACAAAATGCTAGTTGGTAGTCTCATATGCATTACACCTGGCATCACTTATGTAGTGGGGATTCTTGAAAGGTACATGACCAAGACAAAGAAAAGTCATTGGCAAGTGGCAACAAGATTGTTGAGGTACCTAAAGACAACCCACAAGTATGACCTGTTGTACGAAAAGAATGCAGATTTCAAACTCATCGCATACACGGACTTAGACTTTATAGGAGATAAAGACACTAGGAGATCTACATATGGGTACTTGATGTTTCTTGGCTCAACACCAATTTCATGGAGATCAAAGTGATAAAATATTATAGCAGATTATTCAACAAAAGTCGAATATATTGCTACAGCTAAGAGAAGCAAAGAAGTGGTATGGTTGAGAAAGTTGTTACACACTCTCGATATCACTCAAAAAGGTCCTACAATACTGCATGTGGATAATCAATCAACAATCCACATGGCAAAGAATCATGTGTTTCATGATAGAACCAAACACATCAGTACAAAATTCCATAGGATCTGATAACTTGTTCAAGATGGCACAATACAAATGCACTACTAACCAATAGCAAATCAAATTGCCAACATCTTCACCAAGCCACTCTAAAGGGTGAAGTTTGAACAGTTTAGACAGTAGATAGTATTGAAAGCCTTTATCTCCCCCTGATAATGGAGATGCAACAAGACCAGCAAGGCTAATGCTTATTTGTAAAACCACCTTTGTGTGGGAAAAAAATATTGGTCGGTCTCTGCTTTATCCCACTCATGAAAACCCATTATGGGTGTGAAAGGATAAGGGTTGTACTAGTTTTAGAAAATTGAAACCTATGAAACCTGAAAGGGAATAAGGGATGACCAAAGGGTATATGGAGACCTAACATATTGGAGCCACATTTTATGGACAATTGGATAATCAGCTACACAAAGATCCACTTGAGCCACTCATCTACTAAAATAAAATGACCTACCATTAAGGGGAATATGGAAGACATGTCAATGCTACAAGGTCATGTTTATTAGTTAGGTTCCAAATTAATTGTTATGAGGCTTTAATAAGACCTCATTAGAATAGGTTATTTTAATGTGTAATGTCATTTCATATTCATTTGAATTTCATGTAATATGGATTTAGGAACCCTAACCCTAATCTCATTTTTCTTAGTATATAATTTTACAACACAAATGGAGAGATGTGATTTTTCATTCTCTCAATTTTCAAAAATCTTCTCCTCATTTTTCTTGTTTCATGTGGTTGCGCTTGGGCACATAGCATTGATCCTTGATAGAGTTGCTACTTTATTGTAAGTGTTCTTAAGTTACCACCTCAAGGCAACGTAGGCATGGGTAACCGTACAAACATAGGCATGGAGCATACAAAATAGATAGTGGAGTGGAGTTTGGATTACAGAAGAGAAGTTCTACTTTAGCCCCAACATAAGAGGGCTAATGATAGTCTCAATAAAGGCTCTTGGAAAAACACAGATTCCAAGATTGGGTGTTGGGTATTGATCAAGTTCGTAATAACATTGATATAGTAATATTGTCCAACTCAAGTGGTAACATGATTGGTGATTGGTGATGGGATTATGGAAGTGCAAACATGATGGTAGCTATTAATATATAGTGGATGGGCAAAATAAGGGGGGTAATTAGGAAGAAAATATGGAAGAAGAATGAATTCGTTGGGAGTTGAGAAACAATGGTGAAATTGTTCTATTGATCAACAATGCATTACATAGTTTTATAGTTCTTGAAAGAACTAAAAATAGACATGGTGGTTGAGAGAAATCCTCTTAAACTTATTACAACAAAATAACTTAAAGATAGCTCTTATCCTAACAACATGCTAATCTTGGACTATGGTCAAACATTAATCAACCAAGCCAAAACCTCAACGTATGCTAATCAAATTAACTAGAAATATGTAAATCAAAATATTAAACTAAAACTAAATACTAGGACTTAATACTTAGGACTAAGGAGGCAATGTTGAAAATATTCCAACATTATCCCCCTTGATGCTAATGACACTCATGCAAGAGTTCTTTAAGCATCACAGAGTTGGAAGAAAAATTTTCTCTTATGTTTCCTCCAATCTTGAATCAAGAAATCAGAATTTACAAAATACTTATGATGGCACTCCTTCCACTCTTCATGTGGAATTTCCTACAAATGCTTGAGTGCCTTATTTTTTTGATTAGCTCCCCCTTCAACAAAAGTATATCCTCTTGTGATTTTTGGCAACCACTCTCTTACATCTTTATCATTATGGTATTTAAACCATGCTCTCACATTTTGATCTTCTTTTACATCTTCAACACTAAACAATACTCCACATGAGTATTTACAATTAATCATCTCACATAGATGATTATACCATACAACTCTTTCACATATTTCCACACAAAAGATAACAACAAATATGGCCATATAATGACCAACTACATATGCAACATAAAGTTGCTCCTCACACAAATATTCTCTCACAACAATGACTTTACAAGAATCCTTCTCCCAAGGAATTTTGAACACATCATTTTGATCCATGTGACCCAAGTTCTCCATCACTGTATTCTCTCCAAGAAGACTCTTCATAAAAGTTGTCTCAATGAGGCAATCACCTCTCTTTTCATTCCTGCTCACAAAAAACAAATCATTAATCATAAAAACATTACCTTTAGTATGAGTAGATTTGGTGCTTTCCATAAAGCTATTTTGTAGCAGTTCTCCTTTATTGTATGGTGCTTCAATATCAGCCATAAAATCTTCACTAAGAGTTCTCCTCCTTTTTTCAATCCATTTTGGTGTGTTGAAACACCATTCATTCAAGCAATCATACATTGTTGCCTTTTCAATACAACTCTCTTTCTACAATGTAATCACTCCAAGTGAGTGATCTTCATCCATGAGTGATGTTTCCTTTGCCATTATGACAAGAAAATCAGCAATCTCATTTCCATTTTCTATTTCTATCTCATTTTTCACATTCTTCTCCCCCTTTAGAGGAACTCTAACAATTTTATCTTCTCCTTGTAGGAGATCTTCATTTTCTTTGTCAAGAGAGCATACATCCATTCCAAGTGAATGGTCTTCAAGACAATGGTATTCCATAAACATTGCTTCTCCATCAACATGCCAAAAATTTTGGTTGATCCTATTATCTTCTTTATTCTCTCCCATGAGAATTTTAGGTGCATTATCCATAATACACTCTTCATTTATCTCCTCCATGAGATATTTTTTATCACTTTTTCTTCTATCAACAGCAAATCCTCTTCTTCCTCCTCGTCCTCTTGAGGAATACACACCTCTTCTTATCTTTTCATCACAAAATTCAGCAACATATGCTTCCTCCATGAAGCATTCTTCATATTGTTGGTTTTCTACATACAGGCCTTCCTCCGCAAGAAATAATTCTCCATTACAAAGCATGGCTTCATATGAGTCTTTACAAGACTCTTCAAAAACTCCTTCAAAAGGATCTAATTCAGAAAATACTTCAAGGAAGCAAGGCTCCTCCTTGCTTAAACAATCTTCATAATTGTCTCAAACCCATAAGCATCGTTCAACACTTGACATGCCATTGTAGCTGATCTACAATTGGCTATGAGAGGAAAAACATTATTTTTCATTCCTCTCCTCAAATCCATAAGAGCTAAGCAATTTGCATATTGCTTCTCCTTCTTCTCTTTTATCTCCTCACCTTGTATCTTGATCCAAGAGGGTTCCTCATAGCCTTCTTGAACTATATCCCATAAATCTTGAGCCTTCAAGAAGGTCTTCATCATTTTGCTCCAAATAGCATAATTATCTCCATTGAATTTGGGTACTTCCAATTCTTTATACATGGTGGCCATTATGTAATCCACCATTCATAAATCTTCCACCTAGCTCTCAACCACTCCTTTCCTGTAGACTTTTGATATACTTATCTCAGGATGCATGATATATTAATTATTTACTCGAGCTCTTCCTTGCAAATCTGCTAAGTGCTGGCCACTTGAGTTTCTCTGACAAAGTGTGTGCTTCAGATCTCTTCACACCACTCTCCACAGGTTTTGATCCATTTGAGAAAACCTACTCGATACCAAATGAGAAACAATGGTGAAATTGTTCTATTGATCAACAATGCATTACATAGTTTTATAGTTCTTGAAAGAACTAAAAATAGACATGGTGGTTGAGAGAAATCCTCTTAAACTTATTACAACAAACTAACTTAAAGATAGCTCTTATCCTAACAACATGCTAATCTTGGACTATGGTCAAACATTAATCAACCAAGCCAAAACCTCAACGTATGCTAATCAAATTAACTAGAAATATGTAAATCAAAATATTAAACTAAAACTAAAACTAAATACTAGGACTTAATACTTAGGACTAAGGAGGCAATGTTGAAAATATTCCAACAGGAGTGTTACCTAAAAAAGAGGGTTAATTCCCCATGATCAAGCATGTCTTGTACTAGATGTTTAAAATATCTATAGTCATAAATTTTGTGACCCTTTTGGTGATGATAGATGCAATAGTGTTTTTCATTGTACCATTTTGGTGTGATGTTGGTATTTCTCTATGGGTGAGGGTCAAGTAAAGAAATTACTTTTGCATCATGCAGTTTTTGAAATATGGTTGATAGGGGCTTCAATAAGGGTGTCAAGGTACAAGGTGAGCAAGAGGGATACAAAGATCGATTGAAAGGTTGAGAAGAAGAAGATGGAGGGGAGGAATGTTGAGTAGAGGAATATTTTTTGGGTGATGTGGATACCCCTTGGTGACTTGATAATAGTTCAATATGTGTGATTCAATCTAGGATGTGTTTCAAGTTAGATAGAGGTGGAATTAGAGTGGATGGGATAGGAGTGGATGGTATGATGACATGATAATGATCAAGTGGATGGGAGTAAGGATATGAGAAGGGCAAAGGGGGGATATAGGATGGGTGGCAAATTGGTGGGTAGTGAATCATGGGATCAACATGAGATAAAATATAGGATGTCGAGAGAAGAGGAGGGAAATATGGTGTTAGAAGAAGATGTGGAAGACGCAAGGAAATAAGCAAGCAAACAAATAATCAAGGTGGATATGGATATTTACATAAAAGTGTGTTTGGTATGTGAAGTTGTTTTGCAAGTTTTTGGTATGATTTGATTGGGATTTAGGATGTTTTGTGGTTTAATTTATGTTTTTGTGGTTTTTTTAATGTTTTTTATGGTTTTGTGTGTTTTGATGTATCCTAACCCTGAGATCTACAAAAGGTATGGATAGGTGATATCTAAAAAGGTATGTTCATGTCCACTTCTCTTAAAATAAGTGGTACAAAAATGATTGAAAAGGCTTTCTAGGGGAGAGTTGTCTCCAGGTATCCTAAATTAAAAAAGGAACCTCCAAAAAAGAGGTCATGTTGTCGAAAACCTGTGATAACCCAATCAACATTCACTTCACCCTTGAGTGGGATTGGTCAATAACGATAATTACACACTCACTGATTATTAAGCCCCGTGAGCAAGGATGTCTAACCTCAAACTACCCCAAGCTAGTCCCAAGGGTAACCAGTTTCCCTATGATGAATTCCATGAGACTATGCAACCTAAATCATGGTGTTTAAGGGCTCAACTGATGGTTGGGATGAATTCCAACATCATTGGTTGGTTTTCCTCATAAAATTTTGTGAAAAGATGTGCAAGTGTGTGTGATTTTGATGATTTTGTTGTTTTGTTTACTATGAAAGATGCCTACTTGTAATGCACAATGAAAATCTAATGCTAAAGATGCAAAATTAAAAAACATACCTATACTAAATGCAAATACTAATCTATAATGTGTTAGCTTTTGAAGCTAAATACTAAAGATAAAATAACCACAAGATCTAAAATAAAGTTGCAATATGAAATATAAGATAATGGTAATATTATAAATGTATAAAACTCATAAATAACTTCAACAATAACTCATAGAATTGTCATTAACAAATGCTCATGAAAATTGTATCTCCATTGAATCAAGATCTCAAGTACCCATACTTACAAACACTCTCATACTACAATATATGTATCGTGCACACAAACACATAGATACATATATAATGGAATGTGACTCTTCATATGGTGCACCCTTGGCCTTCACTCTTCTAGAGACTCTTCACCTTCCTATTCTATGGACTCATGTGCACGAGGACTATTATGCGCATTTACATTACCAAAATACTTTGCACATTTGTGCATTTATTACATTGCATAAAGTAAATACTCACACTCTAATCTATGATACTCTTCTAATCTAGATATGTACCCAAGGTGGGATATTAGTATGTACTAAATAATTTAATATGTAGACACCAAAACCTAGGCATCCACAAAACACCATTTGCATCCCACCACACAAATTTGCATAATAAAATATATATGCCTAAGTCCAAACTTAGGCATATAAAATCCTGCACATAATTATATTTTCTAGATTTTTATTAAATCTAGAAAATCCACCTAGGATATCCTATCTCCCCATGGGACATGTGTCCTAGTCACCACTACCCATCACCATGCCACATCTCACACACTCATGTCACCCTTGTCCCTTCACATAGGACATCTTCCATATTTCACTCCACTTGCACTCACTCATCAAACCACATCACCCTAGTTGCACTCACTCATTGGGCACATCACCCCAGTTGCACTCACTCATTGGGCACATCACCCTAGTTGCACTCACTCATTGGGCACATCACCCCAGTTGCACTCACTCATTGGGCACATCACCCCAATTGCACTCACTCATTGATCACATCACCTCACTTGCACTCACTCATTAGCCACTTCACCACAGTTGCACTCACTCATCAAGCCATATTGCACTCCACTTACACTCACCCACTTTCCACATCTTTCCAATTAAGTGAGGCACTCTAAGTGACTCACTCTAACTCTCCCTGCCACATGGCAACCCTAGCCTACCACCTATCCTTCCCTACAAAGCCCTAAAATTGCTTATAAAATAAACATCATCCCATCAAACAAAAGAGGTCAAAAATATACATTGTCACGCTATCGAAATCACGTCAGAATATCACACACATCTCAAGGAATATTTGAGATTTGATGCCTCGGAGTGCATTTTCAAAATATTCTATCGTTTGACCTCAACTGCCCAATCCACAGTTACGTAGATGCAACCACACAATCTGTAGTTGCCTAAACAGACTGCATGTGATTACCTAGTAGGAATTGCATACCCCATGGTTACCCATAACACATCAAAAACGTAAAGCACATATCTAATCCATAATTTTTTGCTTCATTTTGGTTTAGCAAGGCATCCAAATTTATCTTTCTATGTTTTCTACAAATGTATATTCAAGGGATTTTATTCGCATTTGCTTGATCTTCAAAATCATATCTATAGGTGCTACTGAAACCCTTGTTTTATCTATTTGTGTGCATAAAAAAAGTATTTGAAGTGGTTGTTTAAGTTGGAGTGGTCCATCGTAGGATACGCAAACCCACTCACCACTTGGTTGTACCAAAGAAGACCGAAGACACCAGCATCACTTGTATTTGGTGAAAAGGGGTATTTCTCCCTGCTTTCGCCCATTGTAATCTAAGAATAAACAATATTGTAATCATACCCTTCTGCATTCAAGAAAAGTCATTGTAAATGGAGATCAAGGCTCCATTCAAATATCAATACAAAATTCAAGTTTATTGTGCATTTGTTTGTTCTTTATTTCGTTATTCAATGTTGTCTTATTTGAATTATGCATAAAATACCTTTAGATGTATTATGTTAAGTGGCTCAAGTTTCGAAATTCCTTCTAAGTTGGCAAGTCTATACATTCCTGGATCCAACTTTTGTTTAAAAATGTATGGACCTAACAAATTAGCCATAAATTTATCTCTCAAGTGTGATAATACATTGGTATTATGTTGATTCTCTTTAAGGATGAGACCTCCCACTTGGAATTCGTGATGATGGACTTTTGCATTGTAAGCACGCTTGATGCAGTCTTGATATACTTATAGATTTTCTAAGGTATTTATTCGCATTTCATATGGGAGTGTAAGTTGGTCAAGATGTGCTTGTCTAGTCGTATCGCCATCCATGAATTCTTTTAATGCAACTCGTAAAGAAGGTATCTCAAGCTCAAGAGGTATTATTGCTTTGATGCCATAGACCAATGAAAAAGGTGTTGCCCCAGTTGGTATTCTGATGCTTGTTCGATAAGCCCATAGTGCCAAGGTCAGTTGCATATGCCAATCTCTATGATTTTCTTTGACAAATTTCTTAAGAATGGCTATCACAATATTGTTGGTTGCTTCGACTTGTCCATTTGCTTGTGGGTACCAAGGAGTCAAGAAACTATGTTGGATATTGTATTTGTTGCATAAGGCTCAAACATACTTATTTTTAAAAGACTTACCATTGTCAGAAATAATTTTGGAAGGAATACCAAATCGATAGATAATATGCTGGAGTATAAACTCTGTTATTCAAGGTCTAGTCGTAGTGGTCATTGGAATTGCTTCGACCCATTTGGTGAAATATTCGATGGCCATTATGATGAACTTATGTTTTCCTAAAGAGGTAGGTGAAATCTTGCCAATCAAATCTAGGCCCCATTGTTAAAAGGGCCAAAGGCTTCGAATGGGTTGTAATGCTTGCAATGGTAAATTAGTCAATTTGGCATGATGTTTACATTTTTGGCATTTCTTGACATATTAACAACAATCACTTTCCATGATGGGCCAATAATAACCCATGCACAAAATGTGCTTTGCAATGGCCATTCTACTAAAGTGGCCACCACAAGTACCATCATGGGCTTCATTTATGTATCTTTGTGCCTCTACGGGATTTAGACATCTAAGTAGGACTCCATCATAGCCATGTTTATACAACAGGTTCCCCAAAAGAGTGTAACGAGCTGCTTTTTTTTTTAATGTTCTTTTTGTAGTTTGCACCAATTCTATCGGTAGGGTCCCAAACTTGAGAAAGTCTCTTATTTCATCAAGACAAGAATTATATGGTGCCGCGTGGACTAAACAAACACTCTTCTCACCTTTAGATTATGCTCACTTGATTTTTGACTTGGACACTGTTGTTGTGATAAGTGGTTGGACTTCTCCATATTCATTCTTAGGAATCAAGGATCCCAAAGAAGCCATTGCATCCGTAAATCTATTAGTCTAACAAGGCAAGTTGTTAATATTGTACCAGTTGGATTTTGCTAGCAACTTAATTGCTACTTCATGATATTGTTTCAAGACTAGTTCTTTGCATTGGTAAGTCCCTTTCACTTGACAAACGACAAGCTGGGAGTCACCAAATATGTTTATTCATTTAATGCCCATAGCTATTGTTGATTGAAAACCCAAGATTAGGGTTTCATATTATGCATTGTTATTTGTACATGGAAAGTCGATTTTAAATAATAAAGTAATTGGAATTCCTTCGGGTATGTAAAATATGATCCCAAAACCTTGTTATTTTTTGCACTTAGATTTGTCAAAGAAGAGAGTGATGTCAACATTTTCCTCAGGAAGGATCAGTTCTTCTTTTTCAGTGACGAAAAAGATCAAATCATCTAGATGCTCTATAAGAAGTGGTTGATCATTTGGAAGTGGAGCTTTTGCGATCTAATCAGTTGTCACCTAACCTTTTATGATTTTTGACTAATGAACTCGAGATCAAATTTCATTAAGAGCATTATCCATTTTATAGTTCGGGTGTTGTTGTATGTGCGAGTCATCATGTAACGCAGAGGATTTTCTCTAGTTATGACAGGTAGTGTTACTTAGCATATAATGTTTGAGTTTCTTAGTGGCAAAAACCATTGCTAAGCACAACTTCTTGACATAAGCATATCTTATCTCATAGCTCACCAACATTCGACTAATGTAATAAATCGCTTGCTCTTTATGATTCTCATTCTTTTGTGCAAGCATTGTCCCTAGTACAAAGTCTGTTTTAGATATGTAAAGGTGGAAAGGGACTCTTGGACGAGACGATGTTAATACTGGCGATGAAGCCATATATCTATTTATGTCATCAAAAGCCTCTTAAAATTTGGTTGTCCAAGAAAAATTCACCTCCTTTTGTAGCAAGTGATTGCAAGGCTTGCATTTATTTGAGAGTTGTGCAATGAATCGTTGAATATATTAAATATTTCCTTGTAAACTATGCAACTTTTTTAGATTTTTTGGAGGTGGTATCTCGATGATGACCTTGACCTTATCAGGTTTCACTTCAATACCTCGCTTGGAGATAATGAATCCTAGAATTTTTCCTAATGTGATACCACATACATACTTCTTAGGATTCAACCTCACTTTATGTTCAAGCAATTGATCAAAAACTTTCTCTAGAACCTCAATATGCTCAAGATGGGTTTTGGATTTTGCAATTAGATCATCCACATAATCTTCAATGATTTTATGCATATAGTCATGGAAGATGTACGTCATGGCACGTTGATAAGTAGCTCATGCATTCTTAAGACCAAAAGGTATCACCTTGTAATAGAAAGTCCCCCAAGGTGTGGTAAATATTGTTTTGTGTCGATCCATAGGATTAATTTGAATCTAATTGTATCCTGATAAAATGTTCATTAATGAAAGCATTTAATGGCCTGCGTAAGAGTCTACAAGTTGATCAAAGTTGGGTAGCAAAAAATCATCCTTGGAGCACACTTTGTTTAAATTTTGAAATTTTGTGCATACACGTACCCCCATTTGGCTTGTGAATGGGTACCATGTTATAGAACCACTATGGATAATCAATGGGTACTATGAAACCCACATCTAATAGTTTTTGTAGCTCTTCCTTGATAATTAATGCTACGTTCGAATGAAGTTTCTTTAGTTTTTGCTTGAATGGCTTAGCGTCAGGAGATAATGTAAGGTTGTGGACCACCAAATTGGGGTCAAGGCCAGACATTTCCTTGTATGACCATGCAAATATCTCTTTCTTCCTTATTAAAACATTGATCATACGCTCTTTCTCTTCTACGGATAAATCTTTTACAAGTTTTATGATTTGTGGATTATCCGCATCTTGACTAAGGTTCACATTGATGGATTCTTCGATAAGCATATGAGAACCTTATTCCAACTGATGTGGAGTTGGGATGATATGGATATCATCCTCCACATGCTCAAATGACTCAGGTGACTCCTCCGCTACTTCAGTTTAAAAAACTAAAGCAGGTGATGGTGGAATATTTTATGGGATGTAAGCATTTGAAGATCATAGCAACTCTTTGAATAGGATAAATTTGGTAATGGATGGCGGGGATGAAATCCTATCCATGGTGATAAGGTTAGCATCGATCAAAATCGACTTCACCATATCGTTGTTAGAGTTAAAGTGCACTATGCCCATCTTGACACTTGTTAGTTTCTCTTGACAAGTGTCATGTGTTGAATATAGGCTTATGCCTATATATTGTAACCATTTGTATCAATAAAATTAATCCCATTAGTTTCAGTCCCAACATTTGGTATTAGAGCTCCAAGATTTCTCTGGCCTTGTGAGCTTGAGGGGGGATTTCCCTCATGGAAATCCTCCCTCCCCCATTTCCCCCTCATCATTTTCCTCCATTTTTTTTGAAAACTAGGGAGTATGCTCTCCATCCTTGGATGGATCAGAAACCAGAAGTTGGAAGATTAATGGGTGCCAATTTTTTTAAGACAAAGTTATTGGGGAAGTATAGGTGGACTACTGCCTTCATTTGCTAGTTTTAGCAGCGAGGAGTAATGTTGAAGTGCAGTTGAACGGCTTTCGTGTGAGCGCGACGTTGTCCAGTGGGGGGCTAATCCGCTGGAGCGGCTCCCCTAGTCCAGCAGGAACCAGTAAGGCTGTTTTAGACCCATTATGAATTATTTGGTTATAAAAAAGAGCAATTTGCCATCCTTCTGGATTATGAGTTGCCAGTATCTGAGATTTGTGGATTTGGTCCCATCTATGTCATTCCTGATTTCTAATTCCTGATGGGCAAGGAAGGGAACAGAGATGTTACACAAGCTTCCATTGCCGTTGCTTGGACTTGTGAAGACCGCTGCCACGGTTGCCCTAAATTGGGGGATCACCGATTCACGACAGTCTAATTCGGTAAAGGATGGCAGTAGATTTGCAGCAACCGCAAAAATGGCATAGAAAAAGAAACCCTTGTTTTTGGGGACGTGAAATTCTTCAAGTCCAAGGACTCTAAATGGAAGCAAATCATGAAGAAACTGAAACATTTTGTGGGAATGGTCGCTCTTCGATATGAGTATGCCCAAAAATTTGTGGGCAACGCCAAAGTGTGGGAAATTTTTATAGGGCAACAGCTACAGTTTGACCATTGAAGACGAAGACAAAGACGGCCTGATCCCCAACGACTTCGGCTCCCCAAATTCACATTACAGCATCAAGTAAGTTGTTGTTGTATGCTAAGCCATAAAGCACTGGCTGTCTGATCAGGAAAAAGTATAGATAATCCACCATGAGCTATGAACAGTGGCGCGTTACCACTTAGAGTCTTCCAACCGAAGCTCTTCTGAGCACAGGTCCAGTGCAACGAATTTATTGGACTGTTTGAATCTTGCGGTTTAAAATGAATGGAGCCCCAAGATTTCATACCATTTAAACTGCTTCTTGAAATCCGCTAGATCGAATTGATGATCGATTTCATGGATATTTTATTGGTAATTAAACTTTGTCAAATATTGTGGACGTGGCCTTACCTCCGACATGTCATCCGATGGGTATGTTTGTGGATTATACTACCATGTTGTTGTTGTTGAGTCTTGCAGGCCATCTCACTGTCCCATCATTGTCTTCAATATCTGCATCGAATAAAACTACCCCTTACCACTTCTTGGTACTATCGAGGCCTATCTCAATATTTTTGTGTTCATTCCCTGAATGCGTTGTATGCATTGCTAAACTCTCAACGCATCTGTCGCTCATTGGTTATATTTTTTGTGTCATGTGACGTCCAAGTCCTCGGCGCTACTCGTCAAAACTATGTTGAAACAACCGCAACGTTCCACTATTTGGGCCCCTTGTTTCGCACCTGGTTGTCCTGCATGTGTCTATACTTTGTGGTGTTGGGTGTACTCAACCAACGACTCAAAGTCTCGAGAGGTTGCGGTTGGGAGGCTGAAGAGCTTGCGCGCAGAGCAGAGAAAGACAGAGGTTCGTTGATGATCGTTCTCCCGAAACTCAAAGTCCTGTAGTGTGTCGAATTCAACGGTAGAAAAATGATTGGACTGAGTGAAAGTTGAGTCATGTTTGTTGATTTTTTTGCATGGAGGAGCTACTGCTTAAATAAACTGGAGTTTATGATCCGTGGCGCGCCGGTGGAAGGGTGAACCGTTGAGTGGAGGAAGAGTTGTAGTTAAGGTTGCCAGGGGTGGAGACTGAACGCTGATTTTCTACACCTAAAACCCCATGATCACTAGATATCAATCGGAGTCATAGTCTACATTTTGCTTTTATGTCCCCTCAATGTGCCACCACGTTGCACACACATGTTGCTGAGAACACACGCAGGGAACTGATTTTTTTTTATATAGTTGTGTCGCTTTCAGAAATATTTTAAAAGTGGGAGTTTACTATTCAAATTGTATAAGCTGACTTTCTGGCAACATTTTTTATAAAAACTCCCATCTTAAGCATTGAGTACTAGAGTAGCACTCGGATGGGTGACTACTTGGGAATGTCCCGGAGCTGCACATATTTTTGAGGGTCATTGTGTTTGATTTGTTGAAGCATCAATTTGTATACGCCTATAGGGGTATTTATAGTCGTTGGAAATGGTTTTTCGCGATGGACACAATGGTGGTGTCATATTGTAATTTTGAGGTTGTTTCCATTGAGTTTTTTTAGCCTCAAAGTTTTTATATCGTGGAGTGCACTCTCGGTTGTACCCGACACTCCCAAGGTAATTTTATATGTGATCCTTGTACCTAGTGATCTTTTCTATACACTTGGAAAATGTAGTGGCTGGTTACCCATGCATTTCGGTGGGATGACATGGTCACCATAAGGACACTTATACTAGGGACTATAGACAAAGACACCCTAGACTCTATCCGAGGTTGGATCTACTTCTGAAGACTACAGACGAAGACACTTCAGAAGATTCTCTTATTTTCTTCTTCTCTCCTCCTATTTGGATCTATGGCTCATTTTATTGTATTAAGTGCATTTTCGGCAGATACCGACACTCTTATATGGCTCGCATTTTTGGCAGAGACCAACACCTTCTAGATTGAGTTCACCATAAGGAAGGATTTGATATTTATGGTGAATCTAGTCAGTGACCTACAAGAGGCAACATCCTCTGGGGATGACCTATAGAGGCAACAGACCCAGAAGTGGCTAACCCTGAGGCACCCATGATGACCCTGAGGAACTTAGACGGCTGACCCAGTGGCAACAGACCCATGCATGTGGCTAACCCTGAGGCAACAGACCGATATGTATACACAGTGAATCTAGCATTATTCACAATTGGAGAGCCAAACACAAAAAGCATGAGCCTAAACCAACTCAACAATAAGAGAGGATGATAGGTTGTTTTAGAGAAGTCAACATTAAGGGATAATGTTACCTATTGTTGACTTGTTTTGTTTCTTCTTTAGTTAGGATAGTGCACTTTAAGGGGGAATGTTAGAGTTAAAGTGCACTATGCCTTCACCTTGACACTTGTCAGTTTCTCTTGACAAGTGTCATGTGTTGAATATAGGCTTATGCCTATATATTGTAACAATTTGTATCAATACAATTAATCCCATCAGTTTTAGTCCCAACAATCATATGGGTTACGGAGTAAGGTGAACAAGTCAACAAAAATTATGTTAACTTGGTGGAAATGAGGTGGATGAGATTCGAGAAGTGGACTATCTTGCTCACTCTCCCTAGGGTGCAACTGACCTATGATGAGTGAATGGTGACACTACAGGAGCAACCAAGGTGGTCATGGTGGATCTGGCTCAAGGTGCTCATGCTCATTATTTATGCAAAATATGGTGTGATTTATGGGAAACATTTTGGTGTAACACTCATCTCTCTCAATGGGCTCTGTAGGGGCCACATCTTCTTAGGGACCATCAAATATATGAATGATCTAGTCTAGGTTTGCTTCCATCTGTTAAAATTTCCCAAAATCCTCATTGAAAATATAATCGTTAGAAATATAATCTATCATGAACATCTGCAATATAATCTCTGAAAAGGCCTCATTCAGATAAGGCACAAAAATGGGATCCAAGTACTCATCATCACTATCATCACAATCATGGCTCTCCTCATCTTCTTCTTCACATTCAAGAGTGAGTCATTGGAAGGTATGCTTGAAAGAAGAGTTTGAGGTAGATGGCCTATATCCTAAGCTAGAGCGATCATGCACTTCTTGATATTTAGTCTCAATAATATGATGTGGACCCTATTCATGTCGTCCAAGGCCATATCCCTACCAGTTAACCCTACGAAAATATCATAAAGGGAAATTTGGGTTGGATAGATATTCTAAATTGGCACAAAACTCTTGTAAGGGTTCCTCATTAGGAGGAGGTGGATTAGACACAAAATCCACTCTCCCATATACAAAATAGATCCGATTTGGTTGGGATCCCATTGTGTACACTCTACCTATAGCTAAATATAGGTTTCATGGGCAACCGTAGTCTCTGACTGTCTCGGTAGATGGTATAACTATGAAACTCTCAATAATGTACTCACCAATACCTGGATTTGCGATATGAAATGCAAATTGAGCTATTTGGGATGTGGATGGCTTAGATTATGAACCTCACGTACCAAGAATAATTAACCTCATGTACCAAGAATTTATCAAACATGCAACTTGGAGACATGCAATGAACCAAGAGTATGAATCTCTGATCAAAAATGGTACTTGGGAGTTAGTCGATCTACCACTTGGAAGAAAGGTAGTTCAAAATAAATGGGTGTACAAAAATGAGTATAACTCAGATGACACCCTTGAAAAACACAAGGTAATATTAATGGCTAAAGGCTTCATGCAGAAGCAAGGTATTGGATACACTGAGGTATTTACACCTTCCACAAAATGGTCCACAATCACAACTCTTGTAGCCTTAGCTACACAAAAAGGTTGGAAATTCATCAATTAGACGTAAATATTATTTTCTTGAATGACGAATTGGAAGAAGAAATACACATGGCATAATTAGAAGGTTTTGAGATTACAAGATAGGAGTGCAAGGCATGCAGACTTATAAAGTCTTTATATGGATTGAAGCAAGCCCCTCGTGCTTAGTTTAACAAGCTATCATATTGGATGAAGCAACTTGAATTTGAAGTGTGTGATTACCAAGATATTGATGCAACATTGTTCATCAAGCACAACAAAGAAAAAGTCACATACCTCATAGTATTTGTGGATGACATGCTTCTAACAGGTAATAGTGAACACATCATCAACATAGTGAAAAGGACCTTGCAAAGACTTTTGATATATCTGATCTAAGATTGATGAAATTCAATTTGGGCATAGAAGTAACTCGAGAAAATTGTAAAATATTCTTGATCCAAGAGAAATACATCAATGATCTTTTGGAGAAGTTTCAACTCAAAGATGCATGCCCTATGACAACACCAATGGAATCAAATCTAAAACTCACCATAGACGATGACACACTAGAGGTAAATGCAACACTCTATAGAAGTCTGGTTGGTAGTCTCATCTGTGTTACTAACACAAGACCTGACATCATTTATGCAGTGGGGATTCTAGAAAGGTACATGACCAAGACAAATTAAAGTCATTGGCAAGCAACAAGAGTGTTGAGGTACCTAAAGACAACCCACAATTATGACCTATTGTATGAAAATAATGCAAATTTCAAACTCATCGTATACATAGACTTAGAATTTATAGGAGATAAAGACACTAGGATATCTATGTCTGGGTACTTGATGTTTCTTGGATCAACACCAATTTCATGGATATCAAAGTGATAAAATATTGTAGTAGATTATTTAGCAAAAATAGAATATATTTGTATAGTTGAGACAAGCAAAGAAGTGGTATGGTTGAGAAAATTGTTACACACTCTTGATATCACTCAAAAATGTCCTACAATACTGCATGTGGACAATCAATCATAAATCCACATGGCAAAGAATCTTGTGTTTCATGATAGAACCAAACACATCAATACAAAAGTCCATAGGATCCGAGAACTTGTTCAAGATGGTACAATACAAATGCACTACTATCCAATAGCAGATCAAATTGCCAACATCTTCACCAAGCCACTCCAAAGGGTGAATTTTGAACAATTCAAATAGTAGATAGGCTTGAGAGCCTTCATCTCCCCCTGATAATGGAGATGCAACAAGACCAGCAAGGTTAATGCTTATTTTTAAAACCACCTTTGTGTGGGCAAAAAATATTGGTCGATATCTGCTCTATCCCATTCGTGAAAACCCCTTATCAGTGTGAATGGATAAGGGTTGTACTAGTTTTAGAAAATAAAAACCTATGAAACCCAAAAGGGCATATGGGATGACCAAAGGGTATATGGAGACCTAACATATTGGAGCGACATTTTATGGATAATTGGCTAATCGGCTACACAAAGAGCCACTTGAGCCACAAATCTACTAAAATAAAATGGCCTACCAATAAGGGGATGATGGAAGACATGTTAATGCTACAAGGTCATGTTTATTAGTTAGGTTCCAAATTAATTGTTATAAGGCTTTAATAATACCTCATTAGAATAGGTTATTTTAATGTGTAATGTCATTTCATATTCATTTGAATTTCATGTAATATGGATTTGGGAACCCTAATCTCATTTTTCTTAGTATATAATTCCAACACAAATGGAGAGATGTGATTTTTCATTCTCTCCATTGTCAAAAATATTCTCCTCATTTTTCTTGTTTTATGTGGTTGGGCTTGGGCACATAGCATTGATCCTTGCTATAGTTGCTAATTTATTGTAAGTGTTCCTAAGTTACCACCTCAAGGCAACGTAGGTATGGGTAACCATACAAACATAGGCATGGAGCATACCAAATCGATAGTGGAGTGGAGTTTGGATTAGAGAAGAGAAGTTCTACTTTAGCCCCAACATAAGAGGGCTAATGATAGTCTCAAGAAAGGCTCTTGGACAAACACAGGTGCCAACATTGGGTTTGGGATATTGATGAAGTTCGTGATAACATTGATATAGTAATGTCATCCAACTCAAGTGGTAAGATGATTGGTGATTGGTGATGGGATGATGGATGTGTAAACATGATGGTAGTTATTTACAGATAGTGGATGGGCAAAAGAAGGGGGGTGATTAGGAAGAAAATATGGAAGAAGAATGAAGTCGTTGGGAGTGTTACCTAAATAAAAGGGTTAATTCTCCATGATCAAGCATGTATTGTACCAGATGTTTAAAATATCTATAGTCATAAATGTTGTGATCATTTTGGCAATGATAGATGCAATAGTGTTGTTCATTGTACCATTTTGGTGTTCATTGAACCATTTTGGTGTGATGTTTGTGTTTCTCTATGGGTGAGGTTCAGGTAAAGAAATCACTTTTTTGTCATGCAGTCTTTGAAAGATGGTTGATAGGGGCTTCAATAAGGGTGTCAAGGTACAAGGTGAGCAAGAGGGATACAAATATCCATGGAAAGGTTGAGAAGAAGAATATGGAGGGGAGGAAGGTTGAGTAGAGGAATATTTGGGGGTGATGTGGAGACCCCTTGGTGACTTGATAATAGCTCAAGATGTGTGAGTCAATCTAGGATGTGTTTCAAGTTAGGTAGAGGTGGAATTAGAGTGGATGAGATAGGAGTGGATGGGATGATGACATGATCATTATCAAGTGGATGGTAGTAAGGATATGAGAAGGGTAAAGGGGAGATATAGGATGGATGGAAAATTGGTAGGTAGTGAATCGTGGGATCAACATGAGATAAAATATAGGATGTCGAGAGAAGAGGATGGAGAGATGGTGTTGGAAGAAGATGTGGAAGACGCAAGGAAAAAAACAAGCAAATAAATAATAAAGGTGGATATGGATATTCACATAAATGTGTGTTTGGTATGTGAAGTTGATTTGCAAGTTTTTGGTATGGTTTGATTCGAATTTAGAATTTTTTTGTGGTTTTTTAATGTTTTTTATGGTTTTGTGTGTTTTGATGTATCCTAACCCTGAGATCTATAAAAAGGATGGATAGGTGGTATCTAATAAGGTATGTTCATGTCCACTTCTCTTAGAAGAAGTGGTACAAAAATGATTGAAAATACTTTCTAGGGGAGGGTTGGCTTTGGATATCCTAAAGTAAAAAAGGAACCTCCAAAAAAGAGGTCGTGTTGTCTAAAACCTATGGTATCCCAATTAGCATTCGCTTCAACCTTAATTGGACTTGGTCAATAATGACAGTTACACACTCACTGATTATTAAGCCCCGTGAGCAAGGATGTCTAACCTCAAATTACCCCAAGCTAGTCCCAAGGGTAACCAATTCCCTATGATTAAGTCCATGAGAATATGCAATCTAAACGATGGTGTTTAAGGGCTCAACTGATGGTTGGGATGAAGTCCAACATCATTGGTTTACGAAAATATGTGCAAAGTGTGTGTGATTTTGATGATTTTGTTGTTTCGTTTACTATGAAATATGATTACTTATAATGCACAATGAAAAGCTAATTCTAAAGATGCAAAATGCAAAAACATGCCTATACTAAATACAAATACTAATCTATAATGTGTTAGCTTTTGAGGCTAAATACTAAATGTTAGTATCACAATGACACTGAGAGGGGGGGTGAATCAGTGTATCTCTTGTTACTTAAATCTTCAACTCTTAAAGCCGAAACAATGAAAACTTAAAACCAAATAAAGCAAATATAACAAGATAACATCACACAACATAAGATGTACCGAGGTTCACCAATTTGGCTACTCCTCAAAATGACTATTTGGACTCCCATCCAAATCCAGCCTTTGCAAAGCACCAACTTTACAATCAATTTACCAACACCCACTGGAAGGAGCACCAACCCCTGATTTATCTGCACCAATAAAAGGAGCACCAACCCCACTTTATCTGCACCAACAGAAAGGAGCACCAACCCCTGATTTACTAGCACCAACTGGAAGGAGCACCAACCCCTGATGCCAAGCACCAACTTGGACTTCAATTTTGAAACTAGAAGATTGACATAAAAATGCCTTCACTTTTACAAGACCCTGACTGGTCTATTGCTTACCCAACGTCTACCACAATTCACAAAACACACACACTTATCGCACACAAAAAATTCTCCAAGCAACACTCCTTTTATAACAATATTTTCTCTTTGTAACTCCTTTTGTAACTTCCATATTCTCACATGCCACCTATCAATTGTAACTCCTTTTGTAACTTCCATATTCTCATATGCCACTTGTCAATTGTAACTTCTTTATGTAACTCCTTTATGACACAATATTCTCCTATGCCACTTGTCAATTGTAACTCCCTTTTTATATAACTCCTTTTGTTTATATTGAGAAGGCATTTCGTCAAACACGTCACATGCAAAGAATTGACACCTTACTCATTCTCATACTTTGGAGCCACGTGACAACTCAAACCAAAAACAAAAGATGATCTATTTGATGCCTTGAAGGTGTAACAACACCTGAAACTAAAACTCGGCGACTCTTCAAGGTCGAAACGGCCAACTAAAGGATTTTGCACAAGTGGCACAAATTGACATAAAAGAGACCTGTAACGTTTTTGCAAAAATCATAACTCTCACCTCGTAACTCGGTTTTCTCTAAAATTTGAAACGTAGAATCTTTGCAACACTGACTATGTCCAAACCAAAACTCATTGCCTAACTCCTTTCATGACTATTCATTTTCTCCTTCCATACCACTTCCACAAAAGCGCTCCTTCCATGACACTTTTTTTCTCCTTCCAAGGCTTTTCATTTCTATTTTGTGGCCCTTCGTTTCCTTTTCTCCACATGGGCATGCGTCCACTTCTTTCCATGTGTAACGACCATCTTAGATGATTTCAAATCATTAAAGATTCCTTATGTAACGTTTTGTCTTATTCATTGAATTTTGTCCTTATGTGACAAATTACCTTATTCAATCTTTGATTTATTCCTTATAGGTCCACGTCACTATGCAGTCTTCAATTTCACTATCCTAGTGTTCATCACTAATATCAGATGCACTGTCAACTACTCTGTTCCTTTGGCGAAAATGCAACATGTCGCGATATCGCGACACTTTTGTTTCTCTGCTTGCCTGCCCTTTTTGAGTCACGAAAATGCGACATGTCGCGATATCGCGACACTTTTGTTTCTCTGTCGCTCTCCTTTTTGAGTCACGAAAATGCGACATGTCGCGATATCGCGACACTTTTTTTCTCTTGCTCTTTCTCCTTTTTGAGTCACGAAAATACGACATGTCGCGATATCGCGACACTTTTGTTTCTCTGCTCTTCTCTTTGCTTTGAGCCACGAAAATGCAACATGTCGCGATATCGTGACACTTTTTCCTCCTTGCTCTTTCTCTTTGCTTTGGACTCGCGAAAATGCAACATGTCGCGATATCGTGACACTTTTTTCTCCTTGCATTTTCTCTTTGCTTTGGACCGCGAAAATGCAACATGTCGCGATATCGCGACACTTTTTTCTCCTTGCATTTTCTCTTTGCTTTGGACCGCGAAAATGCAACATGTCGCGATATCGTGACACTTTTTTCTCCTTGCATTTTCTCTTTGCTTTGGACCGCGAAAATGCAACATGTCGCGATATCGCGACACTTTTTCTCCTTGCATTTTCTCTTTGCTTTGGACCGCGAAAATGCAACATGTCGCGATATCGCGACACTTTTTTCTCCTTGCCTTTTCTCTTCTCTTTGGACCACGAAAATGCAACATGTCGCGATATCGCGACACTTTTTTCTCCTTGCTTTTTCTCTTCTCTTTGGACCGCAAAAATGCAACATGTCGCGATATCGCGACACTTTTTTCTCCTTGCATTTTCTCTTTGCTTTGGACCGCGAAAATGCAACATGTCACGATATCACGACACTTTTTTCTCCTTGCATTTTCTCTTTGCTTTGGACCGCGAAAATGCAACATGTCGCGATATCGCGACACTTTTTTCTCTTTGCGGTGTTTTGCTTTTTCTTTGATCTTTAGCATATGGGCCACTTCGGTCTTCTTGGAAAATATGCAAAAAGGTGGGTCCCCAATTTTGGGGTACGTTGTGGAGCAGCCACAACATGATGATTTTTTCAACTTTGCACAAACAACCTGTAACAACTTCACCCAAACATCAAAAACATCCTCATAAGCATTTAACATCACTGTACATACTCTAAATAACCTCTGAACTCCTGTCCACTGCATCAACCGATCTATCTGACTGTGTTGACAACAATGACAATATTGTCGCTGCACCTTGCTCAACAATCTCCCCCTTTGGAATTGTTGGCAACACACGTGCAATTTCCTGTAACTCTTCTCCCCCTTTGACAACAATACCAAAGGGCTACTGCAAACTCCCCCTGAGTCCATGCACAACATTCTCAGGCAAAAATTATTACACTTAGCAAAAATCACAAACATGAGCAAAAAGATAAACAAATACACAAATGCTCCCCCTGAGAATGTGGTCCCGATAGCTAGTCAATTCTTGGGAAGCGTGACCACTCCCAATTTATTGTGAAGGTACTCAAAGACTTCCTTGGGCAACGGTTTTGTGAAGATATCCGCTACTTGCTCCGTTGTTGGAACAAAATCCAACTTAACCTCACCTTCCGCAACTTTCTCCTTCAAAAAGTGATACCGGATAGCAATATGTTTTGTGCGAGAATGCATAACCGGATTCTTTGAGATGTTAATGGCACTGGTGTTATCACACTTAACTAAAATTGGCTCACTGAAGTTAATACCAAGATCTTTCAGGGTTTGTTTCATCCATAATACCTGCGTACAACATGTTGTCGTTGCAATATATTCTGCCTCTGCTATGGATAAGGAGACTGACTCTTGTTTCTTATTGTGCCACGCGACCAACCTTGTATCCAAGATAGAATGCACCTCCATCGGTACTCTTTCTGTCATCTACACATCCTGCCCAATCTGCATCTGAATACGCAATAAGGGTGAAGTCCTTACCTTTCGGATACCATAACCCATACTCCATAGTACCCTTGAGGTACTGAAGAATCCTCTTCACTGTTGTCACATGAGTCTCCTTGGGACTAGCCTAAAATCATGCTACCATGCATACTTCCTGCAAAATATCTGGTCTGGTAGCTTTCAAGTACAGTAAGCTCCCAATCATAGATTTGTACATGGTTTGATCAACATGTGGAGATTTGTCATCCTTGCTCAACTTGCAACCTGTCGTCATGGGAGTGCTAACTGACTTACAATCCTCCATTGTGAACTTTTTTAGCATCTCTTTCACATATTTAATTTGAGAAATAAATATGCCCTTCTCATTTTGATTAACTTGCAACCCGAGGAAATACGAAAGTTCACCAATCATTGACATTTCAAATTCTTTTTGCATCTTATTTGCTAAATCTTTACACGACTCATCTTTGCTGCTGCCAAATATGATATCATCTACGTATACAACAAGAACAATAAGATGGCCATTTTCTGTTTTGACATACAAATTACTATCCACCATACCTTTCTTGAACCCTTGTTGAGTAAGATAGTTGTCTAGCCTTGCATACCATGCTCGGGGTGCCTGTTTTAAGCCATATAATGCTTTCTTCAACTTGCAAACCAAGTTGGGATCATCACCAAGTTGGAAACCATCTGGTTGCTCAATATAAACCTCTTCTTCAAGTTTCCCATTCAAAAATATTGATTTCACATCCATTTGATAAACTTTGAAATTCTTGTAAACTACTAAAGCCAAAAACATTCTAATTGCCTCTAGTCTAGCCACAGGTGCAAAGGTTTCCTCAAAGTCAATACCTTCAACTTGTGCATAGCCTTTACATACCAATATTGCTTTATTCTTGACTACCTGTTCGTCTTCATTCAATTTGTTTCGAAAGACCCATTTAGTACCGATTATATTTTTATTTGCACAGTCATATATTGCTTACTAATGTGATCTTCAAAATTGCAGCGTTGATTCATCATGAGGTCACAAGGATGCTATAAAGCTTTGCTAACATTTTTGGATAGTTGGGATCCTCATGCATTTGACCATGCAATCGAGACACTCGGCATCAATGTTGTCTTCCATAGCTTGCAAAACCATGTGACCGAGGAACAGACTGACTATGAACCGGATGAACTTACTCCACAAGAAGTGACTGATAACGAAGGTGATAATGCATCTAACGGTCATAGTGACAGTGTAGTTGAGTACTTTCCTTCCTTTTTAGAGCCTGAACTTATCATCATTAGTGATGATGAAGAGGAGGTAGCTGAGAACAACTATGAACCTGAAGAACCTGCCTTCATTGTCATCAATGATGATAGTGACAATGGCTATGAACCTGCTTCATACAAATCAGAAGAAATCGGATACCCGAAGATCGGTGACCCGATGGCGATTGAACAAAATATTGCACACGTAGTTGAGAAAATGTGTAACGATCAAATGTGGATCGATCTGAATTTGTCTCCCTGAATATTTGTACTCAATTTGTATTGATGTAACTTCCTACTCATGTAGCCGCTTTGAATGCAATAATAAAATGTGAGCTTTCTGATTTTGCACGCGAATTAAATATTTTCACCAAAGCATCATAATAGATCTAACAATCTTCACATCAATGTGTAGTACAAATACACACTTACTTTTATCGAAACACATATATGCAGCTAGGGCAACATTCTTTCACTAAACCAAATTATCGAACTCGTTATAATCCATAACTTTGAACAATGGCAGTAAGAACCATCAAAAGTACAACACTGACATATAGCAATACTACCAATGGTGACAACTCTCAATTTAATCACCACCCTTCATGGTACCTCCACAAACAACTACATGAACTGAAACACACTTTGACAACTATACGACAACTCCCCCTGACTACTTGCCTTTCATCCTCAGATAACCAAACAAATACATAGGAGCATTAAAATAAAACTTTAAGATTGCTCCCCCTGAGGATGTGCTACCTGGAGTTGCTTAGTGCAATAGAGGAGTAGTCTCCTTTAGTCCAAGGAGACACGATTTCCTTTCTTCTTTCTTTCTCCAAACTTTCTTGAACTTGGGCTTGAGTTTTTCAACTACATCCCTATTTTGAACCTTTTCGTGAACTTGAACATTTCTCTTGGGTGGTTGTCTCTTGTGCATCCTTGATGGATGATTATTTTCCTTTCTTTTATGCACATGATTTATTCCCTTGTCTGTGTTGCATTCTTTGTGTCTGATGAAATCTACTGTCTTGCCTTAGATTAGATACAAAAGTGCTTGGACAAAACCTTGCTATGTGCCCATGACCATTACATTTAAAACATTGCACATGGTGTTCAATCAGAAAAGTAGATGTATTTCTACCATCATAACTCTTTGATCTATTATTCAATCCACAATAAATTGCCTTGTGACCATAATGGTTGCATCTAAAACAATAGCCATTAAAAGCATTATTATGAATAGAGTGAGAGTGATAGAACCTCTTTTGTTGTGGTTGCTTTGTTGTAGATCTCCTTTGATATTTTCTTCCTTTTGAAGATTCAGCTTCAAACTTTTCTTGCTTTGATCCTTCAACAGTGGACTTCTTCTTCTCTACATATTTGGAAGATGAAGGTTGTTCAGCTTCACATCCAAGACCAAGCTTAGCCATGGAGCTTCTTTGTTGCCTTATCATTTCATCTAGCAACTCTGTGCTCTTCTCAAATTTGAGATTTGTATTGGCCTCTTCTAGTTGTTTCCTCAATAAAACAATCTCCTCTTCTTGTTTGCAGCAAACAATCTCTTTCTCATTGATCTCGTGACCAGAGAGTTTCTTCAATCCTTTTGGACTCTTCTACTTGCAGCTTTAGATCACTAATAACTTTGTTAGATTCCTCTTCACGTTTGCTACATACATCGCCTTTATCATCCAGGTGTGACTTCAAGGCTTCTTCTATTTTCTTGGCTTTATGAATTTGTAAGAAGAGATCTTCAATATTATCCCCATATTCTTCCAACTTCTTGGACAGTATTTTGTTCTTTTTCCTTTCTATATCCAACTCTTCAAGTGCAGCGATCAACTCACCTTCTAGATCTACTTCAACCTCAAGGTTTTCATCACATACTTCAGAATTCACTCCTTCAATATTTTCTAGTTCAATTTTCTCTTCCACAGGAACTGAAACTGATCGAGATGCCTTATTGGAGGAGGATCTATTCTTCTTACCCATTGCATACTAATCCAAGATCAACCCTAGCTGATTTAGCCTGACAAGGGAAACTGGATCTGATACCAATTGTTAGTATCACAATGACACTGAGAGGGGGGGTGAATCAGTGTATCTCTTGTTACTTAAATCTTCAACTCTTAAAGCCAAAACAATGAAAACTTAAAACCAAATAAAGCAAATATAACAAGATAACATCACACAACATAAGATGTACCGAGGTTCACCGATTTGGCTACTCCTCAAAATGACTGTTTGGACTCCCATCCAAATCCAGCCTTTGCAAAGCACCAACTTTACAATCAATTTACCAACACCCACTGGAAGGAGCACCAACCCCTGATTTATCTGCACCAACAGAAAGGAGCACCAACCCTTGATTTATCTGCACCAACAGAAAGGAGCACCAACCCCTGATTTACCAGCACCAACTGGAAGGAGCACCAACCCCTGATGCCAAGCACCAACTTGGACTTCAATTTTGAAACTAGAAGATTGACATAAAAATGCCTTCACTTTTACAAGACCCTGACTGGTCTATTGCTTACCCAACGTCTACCACAATTCACAAAACACACACACTTATCGCTCACTAAAAATTCTCCAAGCAACACTCCTTTTATAACAATATTTTCTCTTTGTAACTCCTTTTGTAACTTCCATATTCTCACATGCCACCTATCAATTGTAACTCCTTCTTTCATATTCTCATATGCCACTTGTCAATTGTAACTCCTTCTTTATGTAACTCCTTTATGACACAATATTCTCCTATGCCACTTGTCAATTGTAACTCCCTTTTTATATAACTCCTTTTGTTTATATTGAGAAGGCATTTCGTCAAACACGTCACATGCAAAGAATTGACACCTTACTCGTTCTCATACTTCGGAGCCACGTGACAACTCAAACCAAAAACAAAAGATGATCTATTTGATGCCTTGAAGGTGTAACAACACTGAAACTGAAACTCTGGCGACTCTTCAAGGTCAAAATGGCCAACTAAAGGATTTTGCACAAGTGGCACAAATTGACATAAAAGAGACCTGTAACATTTTTGCAAAAATCATAACTCTCACCTCGTAACTCGGTTTTCTCTGAAATTTGAAACGTAGAATCTTTGCAACATTGACTATGTCCAAACCAAAACTCACTACCTAACTCCTTCCATGACTATTCATTTTCTCCTTCCACAAAAACTGCTACACTTTTTCCAAAAAGGCTTTTCGTTTCTATTTTGTGGCCCTTCGTTTCCTTTTCTCCACATGGGCATGCGTCCGCTTCTTTCCATGTGTAACGACCATCTTAAATGATTTCAAATCATTAAATATTCCTTATGTAATGTTTTGTCTTATTCATTGAATTTTTTCCTTATGTGACAAATTACCTTATTCAATCTTCGATTTATTCCTTATAGGTCCACGTCACTATGCAGTCTTCAGTTTCACTATCCTGGTGTTCATCACTAATATCAGATACACTATCAACTACTCTGTTCCTTTGGCAAAAATGCAACATGTCGCGATATCGCGACACTTTTGTTTCTCTGCTTGCTTGCCCTTTTTGAGTCACAAAAATGCGACATGTCGCGATATCGTGACACTTTTGTTTCTCTGCCTGCCTGCCCTTTTTGAGTCACAAAAATGTGACATGTCACGATATCGCGACACTTTTTCCTTCTTGCTCTTTCTCTTTGCTTTGGACCGCGAAAATGCGACATGTCGCGATATCACGACACTTTTTCCTCCTTGCTCTTTCTCTTTGCTTTGGACCGCAAAAATGCAACATGTCACGATATCGTGACACTTTTTTCTCCTTGCATTTTCTCTTTGCTTTGGACCGTGAAAATGCAACATGTCATGATATCGCGACACTTTTTTCTCCTTGCATTTTCTCTTTGCTTTGGACCGCGAAAATGCAACATGTCGCGATATCGCGACACTTTTTTCTCCTTGCTTTTTCTCTTCGCTTTGGCCACGAAAATGCAACATGTCGCGATATCGTGACACTTTTTTCTCCTTGCTTTTTCTCTTTGCTTTGGACGCAAAAATGCAACATGTCACGATATCATGACACTTTTTCTCCTTGCATTTTCTCTTTGCTTTGGACCGTGAAAATGCAACATGTCGCGATATCGCGACACTTTTTCTCCTTGCATTTTCTCTTTGCTTTGGACCGCGAAAATGCAACATGTCGCGATATCGCGACACTTTTTTTTCTTTGCGGTGTTTTGCTTTTTCTTTTATCTTTAGCATATGGGCCACTTTGGTCTTCTTGGAAAATATGCAAAAAGGTGGGTCCCCAATTTTGGGGTACATTGATTTTTTCAACTTTGCACAAACAACCTGTAACAACTTCACCCAAACATCAAAAACATCCTCATAAGCATTTAACATCACTGTACATACTCTGAATAACCTCTAAACTCCTGTCCACTGCATCAATCGATCTATCTGACTGTGTTGACAACAATGACAATACTGTCGCTGCACCTTGCTCAACACTAAAGATAAAATAACCACAAGATCTAAAATAAAGTTGCAATATGAAATATAATATAATGGAAGTATTCTAAATTTATAAAACTCATAAATAACTTGAACAATAACTCATAGAATTGCCATTAACAAATGCTCATTAAAATTGTATCCCCATTGAATCAAGATCTCAAGTACCCATACTTACAAACACTCTCATATGACAATACATGTATCTTGTACACACACACATAGATACATATATAATGGAATGTGACTCTTCATATGGTGCACCCTTGGCCTTCACTCTTCTAGAGACTCTTCACCTTCATATTCTATGGACTCATGTGCACATGGACTATTATGCACATTTACATTACCAAAATACTTTGCATACTTGTGTGTTTATTACATTGCATAAAGTAAATACACACACTCTAATCTATGATACTCTTCTAATATAAATATGTACCCAAGGTGGTATATTAGCATGTACTAAATAATGTAATATGTAGACACCAAAACCTAGGCATCCACAAAACACCATTTGCATCCCACCACACAAATTTACATAATAAAATATATATGCCTAAGTCCAAACTTAGGCATATGAAATCCTACACATAATTATATTTTCTAGATTTTTGTTAAATATATAGAAAATCTACCTAGGATATCTTGTCTCCCAATGGGATACGTGTCATAGTCACCACTACCCATCACCATGCCACATCTCACACACTCATGTCACCCTTATCCCTTCACATAGGACATCTTCCATATTTCACTCCACTTGCACTCACTCATCAAACCACATCACCCTAGTTGCACTGACTCATTGGGCATATCACCCCAATTGCACTCACTCATTGGGCACATCACCCCAATTGCACTCACTCATTGGGAACATCACCCCAGTTGCACTCACTCATTGAGCACATCACCTCACTTGCACTCACTCATTAGCCACTTCACCATAGTTACACTCACTCATCAAGCCACATTGCACTCCACTTACACTCACTCATAAAACCACATCACCCTAGTTGCACTGAATCATTGGGCACATCACCCCAGTTGCACTCACTTATTGGGCACATCACCCCAGTTGCACTCACTCATTGGGCATATCACCCCAATTTCACTCACTCATTAGGAACATCACCCCAGCTGCACTCACTCATTGAGCACATCATCTCACTTGCACTCACTCATTAGCCACTTCACCATAGTTGCACTCACTCATAAAGCCACATTGCACTCCACTTACACTCACCCACTTGCCACATCTCCCTAGTTAAGTGAGGCACTCTAAGTGACTCACTCTAACTCTCCCTGCCACATGGCAACCCTAGCCTACCACCTATCCTTCCCTCCAAAGCCCTAAAATTTCTTATAAAAGAAACATCATTCCATCAAACAAAAGAGGTCAAAAATATACACTATCATGCTACCAGAATCATACCAAAATCTCACACGCATCCCAAGGAAGTTTCTATCATTTGACCCCAATCACCCAGTCCACAGTTATGCAAATGCAACTGCATAGTCCATGGTTGCCTAACTGCATCGTTCGTGGTTACCCAATAGGAACCGCGTGCTCTACGATTACACAGAATGCATCAAAAATGTAAAGCACAGATCGAATCCGTGAGTTTTAGCTTCATTTTGGTTTAGCAAGGCATATAGATTTATCTTTCTATGTTTTCTGTAAATGTATATTCGAGGATTTTATTTGCATTTTCTTGATCTTCAAAATCATATCTACAAGTTCTACTAAAACCCTTGTTTTATTTATTTATGTGCAGGAAATAGGTATTTGAAGTGGCTGCTGAAGCTGGAGTGGTCCATCGTAGGATACACAAGCCCACTCACCACTTGGTTGTAGCAAAGAAGACCACACCAACATCACTTATATTTGGTGAAATGGGGCATTTCTCCCTGCTTCTGCCCATTGTAATTAGAGAGCAAATAATATTGTAATCATACCCTTCTGCATTCAAAAAAAAACATTGTACACAGATATCAAGGCTCCATTCAAATATCAATACAAAAATCAACTTTATTATGCATTTGTTTGTTCTTTATTTTGTTATTCAATGTTGTCTTATTTGCATTATGCATAAAATGCCTTTAGATATATTATATTAAGTGGCTCAAGTTTCAAGATTCCTTTTAAGTTGGCAAGTCTATACGTTCCTGGATCCAACTTCTATTTAAAAATGTATGGACCTAACAAATTAGCCATAAATTTGTCTCTCAAGTGTGATAATACATTGGTATTATGTTGATTCTCTTTAAGGATGAGATCTCCCACTTGGAATTCATGAGGATGGACTTTTGCATTGTAAGCACGCTTGATGCGGTCTTGATATACTCGTAGATGTTATAAGGTATTGATTCACCTTTCATCAAGGAGTTTAAATTGGTCAAGACATGCTTGTCTAGCCATATTGTCATCCATGAATTCTTTTAATGCAACACGTAAATAAGGGATCTCGAGCTCAAGAGGTATTATTGCTTCGATTCCATAGACCAATGAAAAAGGTGTTGCTCCAGTTGACATTCTGATACTTATTTGATAATCCCATATGCCAATGGGAGCGTATGCCAATCTCTATGATTTTCTTTGACAAGTTTCTTGAGAATGGCTATCATGGTCTTTTTGGTCGCTTCGGCTTGTCCATTTTACTATGGATAATAAGGAGTCAAGAAACTATGTTGGATATTGTATTTGTTGCATAAGGCTCGAACATCCTTGTTTTTAAAAGACTTGTCATTATCAAAAATGATTTTGGAAGGAATCCCAAAATGATAGATAATATGTTGGAGTATAAACTCTGCTAAGGTCTAGTCATAGTGGTCATTGAAATTTCTTTGACCCATTTGGAAAAGTATTCGATGGAAGTTATGATGAACTTATGTTGTCCTAAAGAGGTAGCTAAAATCTTGCCAATCAAATCTAGTCCGCATTGTGAAAGGGCCAAAGGATTCGAATGGGATGTAATGCTTGTAATGGTACATGAGTCAAGTTGGCATGATATTTTTGGCATTTTGTGACATATTGAAAATAATTACTTTCCATGGTGGGCCAATAATAACCCGTGTGCAAAATGCACTTTGCAATGGCCATTCCACTAAAGTGGCCACCACAAGTACCATCATGGGCTTTAGTTATGGCTCTTTGTGCCTCTACGGGATCTAGACATCTAAGTACGACTCTATCATAGCCACGTCTATACAACACATCCCCCAAGAGAGTGTAATGAGTTGCTTTTTGTTTGAACATTATTTTTGCAATTTACACCAATTCTAACGGGAGGGTCCCAAATTTGAGAAAGTCTCTTATTTCATCAAGGCAAGAATTGTATGGCTTTGTGTGGACCAAGAAAACACTCTTCTCACCTTCAGATTCTGGTCATTTTATTTCTAACTTGGACACTCTTGTTATGATAAGCGGTTGGACTTCTCCATGTTCATTCTTAGGAATCAAGAATCTCAAAGAAGCCATTGCACCCATAAATCTATTAGTCGAACGAGGCAAGTTATCAATTTTGTACCAGTTGAATTTTACTAGCAAATTCATTGCTAGTGCATGATATTATTTCAAGACTGGTTCTTTGCATTGGTAAGTCCCTTTAACTTGACAAACGACAAGCTAGGAGTCACCAAAGATGTTTATTCGTTTAATTCCCATAGCTATTATTGATTGAAGCCCTAATATTAGGGCTTCATATTTGCATTGTTTTTTGTGCATGGAAAGTCAAGTTTGAATGATAAAGAAATTGGAATTCCTTCAAGTGTGTAAAATACAACCCCAACACCTTGTCCTTTTTTGTACTTAGATCCATCAAAGAAGAGAGTGATGTCAACATCACCCTCAAGAGGGACCAATTGTTCTTGTTCGGTGAAGAAAAATATCGAATCATCTGGAAGCTTTATAAGAAGTGGTTGATCATTTGGAAGTGGAGCTTCTATGAGCTGATCGGCTATCACCTGACCTTTAATAATTTTTTTGCTAATGAACTCAAGATCAAATTCTATTAAGATCATTATCTATTTTACAGTCTAGGTGTTGTATGTGCGAGTTATCATGTAACACAGAGGATTTTTTATAGCTATGAAATAGGTAGTGTTACTTAGCATATAATGCTTGAGTTTCTTAGTGGTAAAAACCATTGCTAAGCATAAATTCTCAACATAAGCATATCTTATCTCATAGCTCACCAATGTTCGACTAATGTAATAAATCTCTTGCTCTTTATGATTCTCGTTCTTTTATACAAGCATTATACCTAGTGCAAAGTTTGTTGCAAAGATGTAAAGGTGGAAAGGGACTCCTGGATGAGATGGTGTTAATACTGGGGATGAAGCCAGATATCTCTTTATGTCATCAAAATCCATCAAAATCCTCTTGAAATTCGGTTGTCTAGGAAAAATTCACCCCATTTTGTAGCAATATATTGAAAGGCCTGCATTTGTCTGAGAGTTGTGTAATGAATCATCGAATAGATTGAATCTTTCCTTGTAAATTGTGCAACTTTTTCTGGTTTGTTGCAAGTAGTATCTCGATGATGGCCTTGACCTTATCAGGGTCCACTTCAATGCCTCACTTGGAGACAATGAATCCTAGAAGTTTTCCTAATGTGATGCCAAATACGTACTTCTTAGGATTCAACCTTAATTTATGTTCAAGCAATCGATCAAAAACTTTCTCTAGAACCTCAATATGCTCAAGACGGGTTTTGAATTTTGTGATTAGATCATCCACATAATGTTCAATAATTTTATGCATATAGTTATGGAAGATGTACATCATGGCACATTGATAAGTAGCTCTTGCATTCTTAAGACCAAAAGGCATCATCTTGTAACATAAAGTCCCCAAGGTATGGTAAATTTTATTTTGTGTTGGTCCTCAGGATTAATTCGAATCTTATTGTATTCTGAGAAACCATCCATTAATAAAAGCATTTCATAGCCTGCGTAAGAGTCTACAAATTGATCAATGTTGGGTAGCATAAAATCATCCTTGGGTACACTTCGTTTAAATCTTGAAATTTTGTGCATATGCGTACCCCTCATTCGTCTTGCAAATGGGTACCATGTTAGAAAGCCACTCTGGATAATCAATGGGTACTATGAAACCCACATCTAATAGTTTTTGTAGCTCTTCCTTGATAATTAATGCTACGATTGAATGAAGTTTTCATAGTTTCTACTTGAATGGCTTAGTGTCAAGAGCTAAGGTAAGGTTGTAGACCACCAAATTGGGATCAAGGCCAGGCATGTCCGTGTATGACCACGTGAATATCTCTTTCTTCCTTTTTAAAACATTGATCATATGCTCTTTCTCTTCTACAAATAAATATTTTGTAATTTTCATGATTTGTGGATTATCCGCATCTTGACTAAGGTTCACATCGATGGATTCTTCGATAAGCATATGAGAACCTTCTTCCAACTGATGTGGAGTAGATATGAGATGGATATCATCCTCCACATGATCAAATGACTCAGGTGACTCCTTCGCTACTCTGGTTTAAAAACTGAAGTAGGTAAAGGTGAAGGTTGTTGTGGGATGTAAATGTTTAAAGCTCGTAGCAACTCTTCAGACAGGATAAATTTGATAATGGATGGTGGGGATGAAATACTATCCATGGCGATAAGGTTAGCATCGATCAAAATTGGCTTCACCAAATCATATGGGTTATGGAGTGAGGCGAACAAGTCAACAAAAATAAAGTTAACTTGGTGGAAATGAGGTGGTTGTGATTCAATGAGTGAACTATCTTGCTCACTCTCCCTAGGGTACAACTGACCTATGATGTGTGAATGGTGATATTGCGAGAGCAACCAAGGTGGTGGTGGTGGATCTGACTCAGGGTGCTCGCGCTTCTTATTAATACAAAATATGATGTGATTTATGGGAAACATTTTGGTGTAACACTCATCTCTCTTGATGGGCTCTGCAGGGGCCACATCTTCTTGGGGACCATCAAAGATGTGAATGATCCAGTCTAGGTTTGCTTCCATCTGTTGAAATTCCTCAAAATCCTCATCAAAGATATAATCATTAGAAATATAATCAATCATGGTTATCTGTAATATAATATCCAAAAAATCCTCATTCATATAAGGTGCAAAATTGAGGTCCAAGTACTCATCATCACTATCATCACAATCATCGCTCTCCTCATCCTCTTCTTCACACTCAAGAGTGAGTCGTTGGAAGGTATGCTTAAAAGAAGAGTTTGAGGTAGATGGCCTATATCCTAAGCCAGAGTGATCATGCACTTCTCGATATTCAAGCTCAATAATATCATGTGGGCCCTGTTCATGTCATTCAAGGCCATATCCCTACCAGTTAACCCTACAAAAATATCGCAAAGAAAAATCTGGGTTGGTTAGATAGTCTAAATTGGCACAAAACTCTTGTAAGGGTTCCTCATTAGGAGGAGGTGGATTGGACATAGAATCCACTTCCCCATATACAAAATTGATCCTATTTGAATGGAAACTTATTGTTTACACTCCACCTATAACTAAAGGTGGGTCGTGTGGGTGATCGTAGTCTCTGATTGTCTAGATAGGTGGTGTGACTGTGACACTCTCAATAATGTACTCGCTAATACCTAGATTGAAGAGATGAACTACAACTTGAGCTATTTGGGATGTGGATGACTCAGATGATGAGGTGGATGGTTCATGTGATGATATGGATGCTTCAATGGTGGCTTGTAGCTTAGATAGTGGTGATGGTACGCTTGGTAATGGCTCCTCTCATATAGGTGACCCTATCTACGAGACGATGGGTGGTGAGGCTTGAGGTGGACTAGGCTTGATGGGATTGTTAGTGGTTGATGAAGGTGGTTGGGCCAAAAAGGTAAAAGGTGTTTGGGAAGTGGGAGGTGTGGCTAATGAAGTGGATTATTGGTTAGTTGGGTGATCAGGCATGGTTGAAAAATGGAATGAGGTGGATGATGATGGATTTGGCTTGACAGTTTGGGATGCAAAAGTTGGATCCACTATTGGCAAGGCCTCTAGGATATGTTCTTTGGATGAGGTGATGTTAGTTGGAGTGGTTGAGATGATGAGGGGTTAAATTGAGAGGTGGGTGGATGGAATCAGTGGCTCATAAGGATTTGATATCAAGTTGCAATACTTAAATAGTTCAGCGTCCACTTGAATGCAATGAATTTTATCCTCGTGTATATATTTCAGACATTGGTGTAATATTGATGGCACACACTTCATCTCCCCGATCAAGGGGCATCCAAGAAGTATGTTATATTACATTACTCCTTCCAAGAGATACCAAAACTTAGGCATCCACAAAACACCATTTGCATCCCACCACAAAAATTTGCATAATAAAATATATATGCCTAAGTCCAAACTTAGGCATATGAAATCCTACACATAATTATATTTTCTATATTTTTATTAAATCTAGAAAATCCACCTAGGATATCTTGTCTCCCCATGGGACATGTGTCCTAGTCACCACTACCCATCACCATGCCACATCTCACACACTCATGTCACCCTTGTCCCTTCACATAGGACATCTTCCACATTTCACTCCACTTGCACTCACTCATTGGGCACATCACCCTAGTTGCACTCACTCATTAGGCACATCACCCCAGTTGCACTCACTCATTGGGCACATCACCCCAGTTGCACTCACTCATTGGGCACATCACCCTAGTTGCACTCACTCATTAGCCACTTCACCACAATTGCACTTGCTCATTAAGCCACATTGCACTCCACTTACACCTACTTGCCATATCTCCCCATTTAATTAAGGAAATCTAAGTGACTCACTCTAACTCTCTCTACCACATGGCAACCCTAGCCTACCACCTATCCTTCCCTCCAAAGCCCTAAAATTGCTTATAAAAGAAACACCACCCCATCAAACAAAATAGGTCAAAAATATACATTGTCACGCTGCCAAATTCTGTTGGGGTTGGTTAACTATGGGAGCATGGTTGAGAAATCATGGGAGGGCAGTTGTGACTATGTAATCATGGGCAGGCAGTTGGACCTGAAATACAAAAATCCTTTTAGACGGCGATCTGAGGCTCTAAATGGTTGATCTCTACAACTGGTGACGATCTCCTAAAATATTTTTGGTAGAGTGTCAATGTATTTTTCCAACCTCCTTTTGTTAATGGGGTAAAGGTGCCTTTATAGGCCTCTTGGAATTTTGGAGGGAAATGGAGGTGGCAAGCTAGGGATTACCAAATGGCACTCGAGAGCTGTCAAATGGAAGGGGCAATTATAGTGAGTCACCTAGGGTGTCTCACTTAACTTGGGTGATGTGGCTAATGGGTAGGTGTAAGTGGAGTGAGGTGTGAGGGATGTCCCATGTGAAGGGACAAGGACGACATGGGTGTGGGTGATGTGGCCAATGACACATGTCTAGTGATTAGGCCGGGTATCCTAGGCAACTTTTTCAGATTTATAAAATTTGGAAAAGACTTTTAATGTGCAATATTTATATGCCTAAGTTTTGACTTAGGTATATATATTTATTGTGCTAATTTGGGATGTGCAATATGAATGGGGTTTTTCAAGTGCCTAGGATTTGGTGTCTACATATGCCCCTTTTTGTATTGTGTTGTGTAAAACATAATGCGATGAAAAAATAAGAGAATCCTATCCTTATTGGATGGTAAATGGACTCAAATCTTCTCGACACACAAGAATGAATGATTTTTGAAATTTTTGATTTGTTTACTTACCCCCTCAATTGGCAAATGGGTACATAATGAAACCCACAAGCCAATTAACCAAATATGGATGATGAAGGGAGGTGGATGTAATGTATGCAAATGTGTGATATTTAAGATCAACTTGATGCTCCAAGTTTGGGATGGTTGTTTTATAAATTTGCCTTTGGTTTCTATGATGTGCAAAATGTCATGGTAAAATAACCAACCACTTTGGGAGTTTGGGTGCCCATGTGACTATAAAAATTCCTACCAAATAATATGGCGTTAGGAACTAGGCACTTATGGAGCTCGATAATCGTAGTGATTTCGGCCATTATTACTAAATTGTGAGTGAATATTTTTTGCTTTTGTAACCCAACGAAAAGAACTTAATGATAACCTTGTGCAAATTAGTTTTAACAAAGCCACACTCAAATATTGAGGGATCCAGTTGATTTAATGCTAGATGTGATGATGTTGAATGATTTTGAATAAGTGTCCTTATGGTGAGCTTCCCATCCTATCATATTGAATGGATTAGCAGTCGCTATAACCGCCAGGTATGTGGGGTAGTTCACTAGATACAAGGGTCACTCAATGAAGATAATGTTTGATTATGATGTTTGGTGATGATGTTTGATGATTTTTGATGATGATGTTTGAATGCATTGTTTGTTTAAGAGTGATTTTTTTCTCAACCACGTGGGCACATTTGGATGTGCCCAAAAACTGTGCATCCATGGTTGGTGTTTCCAAATGCGGGTGTGTGGTTGTGTGTGCCCACCAAATGCAGACACGTAGTTGCATGCGCCCATCAAACATGGAACCTGTGGTTGGATCCACAAAATGTGGCTATAAATATGCAATTTGAGCATTTTGTATTCATTTGTGTGGTTCTATTATTCAGAGCGATTGAGAAGTGAGAGTGATGGAGATTGTTGGTGAGCCTAGCGGAGCGGGTAGTGGGACGGAGTCTAGCGGCTCAACTGGAGTGGAAGTTGGCATGCGTGTTGCGGAGGTAGGTTTTCCAGGCCCTTTCCTTTATTTAGTTTTGGTTGTTTTGTTTTTGTGGTTTTTTTTTCTGAGAACTAAGAGGAGATGGTAAAAAAAAAATTGACGATGATAAAGGGGGGGTGAAAGTTTTTTTTTTGTATGAGAAAAAAATGTATGAAATGTTTTGGTGTTTTTATTTGTTTTTGAATTATAAAAATGCATGAAAATATATTTTTTGGTCTTTTATGTTTTTGCAAAATGAAAAGAATGCATAAAATGTTTTTGTCTTTTTGTTTTTTTTAATGATAAAAATGCATGAAAATGTTTTTGTTGTTTTATGTTCTTGAAAATGAAAAGAATGCATGAAATTGTTTTGTATTTTTGTTTGTTTTTTAATAATAAAAATGCATGAAAATGTTTTTGGTGTTTTTTTTAAATTATGTGTGCATTGATATGGATTTTGTTTGTGCTTTTTATAGGTTAAGTTTATTGAGGCTCGATATTGATGGTCTTGCATCATTTCTCTGATGTATAAGGCATCGACAGAGGATGATTGGAAGTGGTTGGTGATGGTGGGGTTGGATGGTTTTCGGTGGGTGGAGACCGTGAGGGAAAATGAGGAGTACTTGTCTACTTTGATGAAGAGGTGGGACCTTGATAGGGGGTCATTTTAGATTTCGACAAGGGAGCTTACCATCACCTTGGAAGATGTTTACCACATATTTTATGTTCTTATTGAGGGCTCACCAGTCCGGGTTGGCCACGATAAGGAGCATGAGTTGAGATCCATCTATGGGGATGATTGGGATGTGGATTATAGCAAGGGTGGTATTCCCTACATTCAATTGTTTAAGGATGGGAGGTTAGGCGCACTTCCTACCTTTATCATGTATATTGTAGGTAACATGTTGTTGCCTAACAACATGGGGTCTAGGTTCCCTTGGAACCAGGTGAGGCTTGTGATGGATTTGATTGGTGAGCCTCAGATTTATGCATGGGCTCCTGCTATACTATATTTGCTCATTTTGAGGAGCAAGAGAATTTTATTGCTTTTTTTGGAATGCTTTTGGGATACTTGCTCGTTTTGAGGAAGAGATAGATTTTTATTGCTTTTGGGATACTTTCTCATTTTTTAGGAAGAGCAAAGGATTTTTTTTTAAGCTTGTCCTTTTTTCAGCTCTCTAGCTTTCTAGACCATGCACATAATTGGATGAATAGGGGAAACCTTTCACTTTATGGCAATAGAAACTTTTGACTTCGTCATTCCTAAGCTTCACAATGCTTTAAAGTGTTTTGATGTGCATGGTCCAAGAGAAAACTTGATTGACCAAGAAAAACTTATTGCATCTAAATATTGTTTGATTTTTAGTGGAGGTTTCTCAAAACACTAAGAGTGGTTGAGTGATTGAAAACACCTAGATTTTGTTTATTGACTAATGTGTTGTATGAAATTTGGTGATAATTTCACTACAAGCTTTTGAAAATTAAAATGTGTACACAAAATAGCCAATGACTACATAATCATTATTGCTAATGACTATACGGTATCTCTCCTAGTTTATGTGAACCCATTAATTGTCAAAATATCATAAGAAAAGTTGCAAAAAATTGTGGTTGATGAAGTGATGAATAATGTTTGATATAAGGTGCCCTTAATTAAGGTAACAAGATGTAGTGGACTAGCAATAATCCAAATTTACCAAATGGTTCCTAACATGATGAATGGTATGAACAAATGCCTGAAATACATCTATGAAATTTAGGTGAAATGCACGGATGGATGCATGAAATGCGATGAATATATATATATATAACCTACACTATGCATAGAACGCATTTAAGTGTATAATATTTAATGGCTCAGGTTTCAATGTTCCCTCTAAACTTGCAAGTTTATATGTTCATGGACCCAAGTTTTGCTTAACAATGTATGGACCTAACCAATTAGTCATGAATTTGTCTCTCAAGTGTAGTAATGCATTGGTGTTCTGTTGATTCTCTTTAAGAACGAGATCTCCTACTTGGAATTCATGAGTATGGACTTTTGCATTATAAGCACGCTTGATGATATCTTGATATACTCGTAGATTTTCTAAGTAATTGATTTACCTTTCATCAAGGAGTGTAAGTTGGTCAAGACATGCTTGTCTAGCTGTGTTGTCATCTATGAATTATTGTAATGCAACTCGTAAAGAAGGGATTTTGAGCTCAAGAGGCATGATTGCTTCGGCTCCATTATAACCGCCAAATTTGGACACACTTCCAAATTATTAATGTTATTAAGACATCCTAATTATCCTAATAACATGTAAATTACCCTCAAAAATATCTATATTCATGCCAAAAGAAATAAAAAATAACTTAATTGCACTCTTTCTGATAAAATCGGATGATCCCGATGAAATCGGACGTATCCGATAAAATTGGATGCGTCCGATTTTGTCCAAATCACACGTGCACCTAATTTAGGTGCCCAGTTGGATTTTGAACCTAATCTGGGCATCGCCAGATTCCCGATGAAATTGGATGATCCGATAAAATCAGATACAGTCGGTTTCATCCAAATCAAGCCAAAAACCTAATTTGGCCTAACAACCTAGTCTAATTTTACCACTCACCTGATTCCTCGAACTGAAGCAACCATTTAACCCCTCAGATTCATAGTAATCAATCTGGTTGATGATATTTGCAAGAAGATCTTAGAGAAAAGAAGGAGCTTTGGAGCATTTTTTGTAGGTTACAATGGAGAACATCGTTGTTAGATCATCATCCAAGGAGCATACAACCATGGCATCACTCTCAGTATATTTAGATCTTGTTTTTATTTGATTTATACTTAATTTTTCCATCATTTGTATGAAATTGACTACGTCCGAATTCGTCCTTGTTGCATCCGATCTGATATCCTGCCTTGCAGAACTAGCCATTGGATAAATTCTGCTATGTATGATTTCATACATTGCGTACGATTTCATGCACAACGTATGATTTCATACTTGTGTCCCTCTAGGGGTAAAATTTCAAGTATCATATTGTTGGTTTTATTTTATTTCCATTATATCATCCTTTATTTCTACAATCTTGCATTGTAATTCTCTGTTATTGCTAGATCTATTACTTTATTATCACATGTTGCATATTAAAATAATCAATTTTCCATTTTCTCTATGGTTGGCTAAAAGAACCGAGGGGATTTGACTATCACAGACCATGATATACTATGGCCTATGCAGATCCCCCTTCCCTGATTTCAAAATCTAGTGTTTTGTTGTGCAATTGCAGGTTTCAGATAAATCCGTACGCATCCGATTTCGTCTGACAAAATCGTACATCCGGTTTCATCCTGTCTGCATCCGATTTCATACTACACAGCCGATTTCATCAAAAATAAGACATCCGGGTCAGGTAAGTGCTCAAAATTCATTCTTTCATACTTAGATTTACATTCTCTTTTTTGTAGACATCTGTATTAAATCAAAAAACAGAAAAACTCCCAAAAACATAGATTTTATTACACCTTTCACAAAACACAAAAAAAAAAAAGAGAACATGTTAGCATAAACAAAACCTTTGCATCTTAGTTAAACTTTGTAATGCTTTTTAGATAGATCTGTATGCTTTGTCTTCATTTGAAGTTGAATTGCATATAGCTAGGTAGAAATTGCATTTTGGCCAAATCCTAGGTGTATGCTTTCAAAACAAAGAACACATCAAACTACTACCTCACCTAGGCGTGGAAACCACCATAGCAAGTGTTTCCTAGTGAACCCCACCCCATTCATCGATAAACACCAAAGAGAGTGCAATAGAAGCACTTCTCATCCGAGTTGTAGATCCTTCATTTTCCCTCCCCCTTTCAAGCATGGATCCATTAGCCTAGGAGAAAGGGGTGCAAAAATTTTGGGCCTACATTCTTTGGTGAACCCGACGTGAACTACATAATTAGTATTAAATTTCATTTTCTTTACAAAAACAAAATAAAAAAAAATAAAACAAAAATCTCATTAAATGGTAGAAAATAGACTTAATGAATCCTTCTTCATAGATCTTAGGAGAACACTTATTGAACAAGAGGTTAATATTTCCTATGAACGCGATGGAACAAAATGCCAAGTAGATTTGTGGAGACACTTTGGCATCATTGAAAACAAATCCCAAGAAATTAGAGAAATTAGGAGAATTGATGTTGCTAGAGTCTTATGGCCTAGCTTCTATTCTCCTTACTTTGAGATCAAAAGAGGGTGTGAGCATTGGCTTGCAAACAAATGAGCTAGTGTCCACACAAACATTTATCCTTGGGATAATTACTTGGAGGAAGCCTTAAACGTCCATAGATTCTTAGCATACTTGGAAAATAATGAAGTGACCCTAGAACAAAGAAAAATATTTCAAAAAGCACCTAGGGCAATCTTATTTTGAGAGTATTGTTACGAGTTACAAGTCCAACCTGTTAACTCAGAGACTAAGGAATTTACATTTGTTCGCTTCATTCAACTCTTAATAGATGATTTCTCTTTTGAGGAAGAACACTACATGAGCCCAGAAGATTTAGAGCCCATTAATGACATCCATAGGCTCTTTGGAGAAGATTGAAACCATTTAATGTCATTTTCAAAAATCTTGTAAATATTTGGGTTAAAGCATAGTAAATTGTTTGCTTAAAACAACAAAAACAAAAAATACTTTTTAGCATCGCTAGGAAAGATGCCTAAACATTTGAGAAGTGGTAAACAAGTGGCAATTGGCTCTGAAGATGAGCTAGATATTGACCCTAATGCAGAAGCTGAAATAGAAGAAGTTTTAGAAGAACAAGAACATCAAATAGGACAAAGTGAAGAAGATGAAACCATCAATGATGTTGACCCAAAACTAGGACCTCGAGGAGATGTTCATTTTCAGTCCATGCAACATTTATGTGATTTCTTAAATCAAAATCGAACTGCCATCACTAATGTGTTGGAAATAGAAGATCAACTTGCAAAGGGTGATTTCTCGATGGAAGCAGCTTTAGAAGCAGCCTTTCGACTTCACCCACAACCTGAAACATATATGAACACTTCATTACAACATGCCACTGACAATGATCTCTCTTTAGATAATACTAAAAATATGCCTCCTCTAGAAGATAATTCCCAAGAACAAGTACCTGAACCACCACAACAACAACCTATTGGTGCAACTACTACAACTACTTCCAATCAAAAGCAACCATCTTCTTCTAATAACCCTACTTTGCTTTCTCAATATTTTCAACATGTATTTGCTCTAAATTCTTCTTCCCAAAAAAATAAAAATACACAAGTTCCAAGTTCTCCTCGACCAAATGTTCAACAAAACACAATTCCCTATAAACTTCAATATCCTCCTCATACTTCGAACCCTATGCATAATAGTATTCCCATCACAACTCCTTATATGGCAACACAACAAACTTATTATCCACCACATGGCAACATAATAAACCAAAATAAAAATAATGAGCCACCACATCATCTTGAAGCTATAGTGAAGCAATTAGCTTCATGCTTAGATCAAATTGACCCATATCATCCTACGTATAGCTATAAAGAGATGTGCAATCAACCATTAGATCCTATGGTCGCTTCTAGGCCATACCCTAAATGGTTCCCTATGCCTATTCTTCCAATCTATAAGGGAACATAAGATCCCATAGAACATCTTCGCATGTTTAGGACAACATGTCATGACATCGCTTATGATGATATGCTATTGCTAAAAATATTCCCAAAAAGTTTAGGGGGAATGGCATTGGAGTGGTATTATCAGTTGCAAACACATTCCTTAAGAAATTTTGAAGAAACCGTAGAAATGTTTGTACATCAATTTGGTGCTTACATAGAGAGGCATGTTACAATAAAGGACTTATATAACCTTAAACAAGGAAAAGAAGAAAGTTTTGGAGAATTCCTAGCTCGATGGAGGAAACTTTTGGGAAAATTACATTTTGCTTTACCTCCAAGAGAAATGCTAGATATCTTTATTGGAAATTTGCAAGAACAATTGTCTTACGAGTTAGCCATGGCTACCGTGACCTCCTTTGACCAAGCTATAGATCTAGAAAGAAGGGTAGAGGAAGCCCTAATCAGGAGGGGACAATTTAAAAATAAATATGAAGATAAGTCATCTAAAAATCAATACAAAAATAAACATGTGGTAGGAGATGGGGTCATGGATAGTAGACCCCCTCAGAATGTTAATACCATAGATACTATAAAAAATTTTGTGTTGAAAGCACCCCAAAAACCTCCATTGCAGAATTTTACAAGATTGAATCAACCCTTGACAATGGTCTTACCACAACTAGTAGAAAGAGGTCTAATAAAATTGCTAGAGATATGACAACCTGACCCCTCTCAACCTTGGTATAGACCCGACCAACATTGTGACTACCACCAAGTTGATGGACATCCAACAAATACTTGTAGAAAATTAAAACATGTAGTGCAAGACTTAATTGATGAAGGAAAATTGGAAGTGGAAAGCCCTCCACCTAATAAAAATCTTCAAACAAATACACAACCACAACAGGCGCAAAATGTAAACCAAAATCTGGATATTTTTCAAAACCCATTGCCAAATCGTGGCAAGGAAGCTGTAAATCAGCTAGACTATAAAAATACACCTCATCCAACAAGATATGTGGGAACAATTGATAATTATTTACCATCTCAACCTCCACAAAATATTTTTGTGCCTACTCAATCCAATATGACAATTAAGCAACTCCAAGGAAGAAAACCACAATTGTCATCTTTGGATGAAATAGAAAGTGAATCAGAATCTGAAATAGATATTAGCTCACAACATGCTAATAGTTTAGAAGATGAGTCAGGGCCAATATTACCCATTACTGATTCACTAACTCCAGAAGAACCATTTACAAGAATAATGACCACTCATCCTTCATCACAACAAATTCTTCCTATCGAACAAGGTTCAACTACAAGACCACAAGTTGTCCGATCAAATAACATTGTTGGTACAATTGGAGTTGTTACTCGACAACAAGCCCAAACACAAAACTCTCAACCTCAAACTCAAACAAATGATGTTGATCAATCGCCTATTGTTCTAAAATTACCTCATAAGGAAAATAACATAATTAGACCTCAACAAAAGACTCCATTTGATATCAATGAACAACTAGCTAATACAACAACTAGGATTTCCCTTCTAGACCTTCTTAGAACTTCAACTATCCATAGAGAAGAACTAATGAACACTTTAAGCCAAATGATGGTACCTCAGGATATAGAGCCAACTGCTGTAGTCAATGTTGTAGTCTCTCATGAAATAGACTACATTGATTTCCATGATAAAGACATTCCTCCCCAAAGTATGTATAGAGATAATCCTCTTTATATAACAACTTTAATTGGGGATGTTTGTGTTAAAAGAGTGTTAATTGATAATGGTTCATCCCTAAACATATGCACTTATGACTTTTTCAAAATATTTGGATTTAGGAAAGAAGATTTAAGATAAACTGAAATGATCATTAAAGCCTTTAATGATGAAACACAAGAGGCTTGTGGTGTAATATCTATTCCACTACAAGTTGGTCCTAGGATTCTAGACACATCCATATTTGTTGTACCTTGCCCAACATCTTACAACATCCTTTTGGGACATCCTTGGATCAATGCCATGAGGGCAGTCCCCTCTACTTTGCATCAATGTGTTAAATTCAAATTTAAGAATCAGTTGGTCACTATTCATGGTGATCCTAGGCCATTTGAAATGTGTGCAATAGCAAAACCTGTTAATATTCCCTTTTGTCCTACTCTATCATCATTAGAACCTAAGTCTTCTAAGACCTCTTTACCCAAATCAGAACCATCACCTCCTCTTGAATCATCAAAACCTTCTAATGGGGATAATCCCTCTACATCATATTCTTTGATAGATGAAGTTTTACAAGATTTATCCACTGTATTGGAGCCCACAAAATAGGATGATTATAATGTACAAGATTCTCTTATTTTATCTCAATTACCACCATCTCCATGTATGGTTGGGTTACCACAGAAACAAATAAGCATCTATCATGTTGGAAGTTGTACTTTCATTGGTGTTGGATGTGCTCTAGATAAAATTAATATTAGGTGAATGAGCTTTACATATGATGAGGATGGTTTCGCTCGATGCTTCTTTTCTAATAAATATATAAAATCTAAACAAATGATGTGTGATATGGGATACAAAGGTAAAGGTTTAGGCCCTCTAGAAAATGGGATACATGAACCTTTTGAGGTAGAGGAATGGTCTGCCCGATGTGGTGTAGGCTATATCCCCACAAAAACTCAACCTTTTCCCTTTGATGAAGATGATCATCTTATCACATATGGGGAATATTTAGAAAAGCAAGAACAACTAAAGAAATGTAAGAGAGCTCATGAGTTCTCTTGCAACATGTTATCAGTAGTACACCTAAAAATAATAGCTAATTCAGATGAATGTGTAGAAGGAGATGTATTTTATGACATCTCTCATGAAGAAATTATGAGAAATAGGTTCTTCTTTGATGGGTCTATCCCATGTATAGCCCACATTCAGACAACTACACAAGAAGAATTAGCTAACTTATCTTTAGAAGAACTTCAAGAAATGGGTGTTTCACCCGCTCCTCCCAATTTTGAAAGAGATCTAAGCATCGAAATAGAGGCCATCCTAAAAATTAATATCGAAACAGAAAATAATCCTCGTATGGTTAAAATAGGGACTGATTTAAATAAAGAAGAACAAATTAAATATACAGAACTTCTCATAGAATATCCTGACATCTTCGCTTGGACATACGTAGATATGCCAGGCCTAGACCCTTCTGTGGTTATGCACCACTTAGTGGTTCATCCTGATGCTAAACCAATCAAACAAAAACTTAGGAAAATGCATCCTAAAGTAGCCTTATTGGTTAAAAATGAATTACAAAAACTCTTGGATGTAAACTTCATTCAAGCTATAGATTATTCCGATTGGATATCCAATGTTGTTCCCGTAACCAAAAAGGAGGCTACTAAAATCAAAATTTGCACTGATTTTAGGGACATCAATGCTGCATGTCCCAAAGATGACTTTCCCCTTCCCAATATGGATCAGATTATTGATTTCACAGTAGGATGTGGAATGTTATCACTTATGGATGGATTTTCAGGATATAATCAAATTCGTATAGCACTAGAAGATCAACCTAAAACTGCATTTATTACACCTTGGGGAACTTTTTGTTGGAAAGTAATGCCCTTCGATCTAAAGAATGCAAGGGCAACTTACCAATGAGCTATGACATATATATTTCATGATATGATGTATGACATCCTGCATGATTATGTGGATGACATCATAGCTCGATCTATAAAACAAGAAGATCACATCCCTGATTTACGATGAGTCTTTGATAGACTCCATGAATATAAAGTCCGATTGAATCCAGATAAATGTGTGTTTGGAGTAAAATCAGGTAAGTTATTAGGGTTTATAGTTTCTATGCATGGCATAGAAATAGACCCTACCAAGATTAAGGCTATCATTGATATGCCACCACCTAAAAATCTAATAGAACTCAAGAGTCTACAAGGTAAGCTCTAGTCTATCCATCATTTTATTGATAAACTGGTAGATAAATGTAAACCCTTTCTTAGGTTTCTTAAGAAAGATACTCCTTTCTTATGGGATAAGGAATGTCAAGAAGATTTTGAAACCCTTAAGACATATTTACTTACCCCACCAATGCTTGTTACACCTAGACCAGAGCACCCTTTCATCTTATATATTTCTGCCTTAGAACTTGCGTTAGGAGCAATGCTAGCACAACATGATGAGGATAAGAAAGAATGAGCCATTTACTACATAAGTAGAACTTTAATAAGTTATGAAACTCGTTACACCCCTTTAGAAAAGCTTTGTTTAGTTGTTGTATTCTCTACACAAAAACTGCATCACTACATGCTTAGCCAAAAGACTTATGTCATCGTAAAATTTGATCCATTGTGATATCTAATGAGTAGGCCTTATTTATCAGGACGAGCAACAAAATGGGTTCTCTCTTTGAGTGAGTTTGACCTAACCTTTATTGGGTAGAAATCCATTAAAGGGTAAGTCATAGCAGATCAACTCATCGCTGCCCCTCTTGAGTCTACTCACCCTTTGATGATAGAATTCCCTGATGAATGTCTTAATCTAGATAATGATTCCTTAGAATCATGGTCTCTATTTTTTGATGGAGCCCATTGTATGAGTGGCGCAGGTGTAGGTATCATATTGGTATCCCCACAAAAGCAACTTATCCCATTATCCTTTAAACTCCAATTTACTTGCACAAACAATACAACATAGTATGAAGCTTTAATCCTTGGATTATGAGCAACCTTAACTCTCAATATTAAAGTACTCTCAGTTTTTGGAGACTCACAACTCGTGGTGAATCAAGTTAATGATATTTATCAAACCCAAGATGAGAAACTTCATCCTTATAAAGAATACATTTTAAAACTTATTTCTTTATTTGAGAAGGTTACTATAGAAGCTATCCCATGTACCAGTAATCATTCTACGGATGCTATGGTAGCAGCTACTTCTCTTATCCCTTTGGAGTTGGATGATGATCATGCTACTATTATCATTCATCAACTCCGGGAACCTGCATCATTAGAGTCATTTCTAGAACCTTTAGAAGTATTCACAATTGAAGAAGCATTTTCAAGAACCATGGTATGGAGATATTCTAAAATTTCTCCAAGATGGATCATTCCCAGATGGCTTTGATAGAAACCAACGACGATCATTACGCAAGCGAGCTGTCCGCTTCATAATTATTAGAGGTACTTTATATAAAATATCTTTCGAAGGCATCCTCTTACGATGCCTCAATCTTAATGAATCCAAAAGAGCTCTAAATGAGGTCCATGATGGATCTTGTGGAGGTCATTTTAGTGGAGATGCCATAGCCAAAAAGCTCCTACAAATGGGATACTTTTGGCCCTCCATGGAAAAATATGCTCATGAATATGTACGTAAATGTGAAAAATATCAGAAGCATGCAAACCTTGTTCATGCTCCTACCCAAGAGCTTCAAGCTAGTTCTTCCCCCTGGCCTTTCTCAAAATGGGGCCTAGACATTATTGGGAAAATCAATCCATTTTCTTCATATGACCATAAATTTATTATTACAACAACAAAATATTTTACAAAATGGGTAGAAGCTATGCCATTGGCTTCTTGTACGAGAACCCAGGTCTCAAAATTTATTTTTAATCAAATCATCTATAGATTTGGGATCCCATCCACACTTGTTTCAGATAATGGAACATGTTTCAAAAACAAAGACATCAAAAAGCTTTGTGCAAAATATAAAATCCAACACAGATGGTCTACTCCGTATTATCCATAAGGAAATGGTCAAGTTGAAGCATCCAATAAAACTTTAATTAAAATCTTAAAAAGGTTGGTTAATAAATCAGGACGAGATTGGCATACCCAACTATATCCAACATTATGGGCTTATCGAACTAGTGTTTGAACCCCCACTGGTGCTTCACCTTTTGTCTTAGTATATGGCACTGAAGTTGTATTTCCTTTTGAGCTTGAAGTCCCTTCTTTAGGTCTTTTACTTCAAAATGCTGAAGTAGGAGATGAATATCGTGTTGGACGATTAAGCCAATTGGAATTACTAGATGAAAAGTGTATAAATGCCTTAGAGCACCTTCACTCATATCAAGATAAACTCAAAATATCATATTCTAAAAAAGTCCACACTCGATATTTTGAGATTGGTGATCTAGTTCTTAAAGAAAATAAAAAAAATACAAATGCTCAAAATGATTTAAAAGGAAAATTCCAACCAAATTGGTTAGGACCATTTATTATCACTGCTAAATTTGGATCTGGTGCATATCAATTGGCAACTTTAGATGGAAAATATCTTAAGGAACCCATGAATATAATGCACCTAAAATGATACTACGCATAACATCAAGCAATCTCACCACTGTACATAGTTGTAAATACTTTGTAATTATATTTCTTGCATCTACTTTAAATCATCATATTTAAAATCCTATATCAATTAGTTACATTTATCACATCAATCTATCAAAATAAAATTGGAACTCAATTACATATGCCATATGGTCACATCCATTTATTATTCCATTATAAATTAGACCGATGTTGTCAAAATTCATAGTTAATTTTGGTTTACTTCGAAGAAATTCAAAATTATCTTGAACCACTCATCAAAATACACATTTTTAATAAAATCTTGATTCTTGGTATTGATTATAAATCTCTCTTGAACCAAAAACACTACTATTCCACTAAATAAATTTTGAAGTTTGGAAACTGATCTTGCCACTTTTTGAACCAAAATACACTTACACATATTAAAAATAATTTTGCACAAGGGAAGATGATGCTACATAGTAGTCCTAGCTCCTTTAGTGACCTTCTTTTGTACAAACCAATGTCATATTATGGATTAGCTAGCTTTTTGGTAGCTTGAATTACCTATTAAGTTAAATGGATCATGAGTAAATGAATTTTTTGCACACACGTTGGTTCTTAAAAATTGGATTGCATCATTACCTTACTCAAAATTGGTAAATGGACTTCATTAACACACATCTTTGATCCTTGAGAGATTTTGTATCATAATTTAGGACAAGATAGAAAATGGATACACAAATCACACGCTGGTTCTTTATAAATTTGAAATCATCTTCGAAATAACCAAAATTCTCCTTGAAGGTTGATTAACAAATGCCACTATTTCATCATGGATTTATATGACCATTAGCATATGAAATTGATCCTAAAAAATAATCAATCTTGCATTTTCATACTTATCACCTAGCATAAATATGTCAATTTTATTATATTGCATGATTACTTATCATTCATCAAAAACTCGCATTTTGATCATACATAATCACTCTCTTATAACAACTACAAATTGACTTCATGATGATGGCATGAAACAACCCTAATAAAAATCTCTTTAGGAATCTTATGCCTAGCGCAAGTCCTTCATCCAAATTTATCATGCTTGATTATTATCATTGTACAAAACCTCTTTTTAATATTAAAATAAAATTAATCTTAAAGTCACACACATTACTTATCATCAACTACATTAATTTCAATCAATTACATTTCAAACTACTTTTGGATCATAACCCTTTGAGGTTAGCAATATAACAAAACCTCACACAAGATCCGCTTCACGACTAAAGTGAGCAAACAACCTCCATAAATAGTCATAAACAAGCACACATCTTAGAGGTATTATTGCTAATTGGTCAATATCGTAAGGGTATATTTCCTAACACAATTATCCTTCTTTTACAAACAATTCAATCACACTACATTACAAACATCAATTACTTTAAATTACACTTTACTCCACTACAATGATATTTTGATTAAAGCATGAGAAAATGAACATCAAAAACCATAAAAACAAGAACTAAAAGCATGATTATGTAGATCATCAAAATAAAATTACATCACACATCAACATCATCAAACATATTAGATAAACCATAGACATGTATATATATATATATATATCATGTCAAAATACATAATAGAGTACAAAAATCAGTCAACTGGTATGCCACAAGTATAAAATCAGTATGTTCAATCACTAGGGGGTACACCACAAAAATAAAACCTGGTATATCATCACCTAGAACCCCTAGAACCCTTAGAACTTTGGGCCTCATCACCTGGAGGTGGTCTAGACTCACGAAATGGAGTAGCCCTAGACGCTATCCTATACTCTGAACTCGTAGGCCTTGGAGGAGCATACTTTGGGGGTAAAGCTACCCTTTGACCCTCTGAAATTGATTGATAGTACAATCCTCGATACAAAGATGCCTATCGTGTCACTACAACCAACTCAGCCATCACTGTCCTACCCCTTGAGGATTGGCCTAAAGTCAGGCTCCTCGACTGATGGGATTGAGAATGTGTTTGGCATGAAGACCCGTGTCTCTGCATCTAGGCAACCTGAGCCTGAGCCTAGCTCACAAGACTCTGTGACTAGGTGATTTTTACCTCCAACTGCTGGATGCGAGTCACCTGAATGGCAAACTGACTTCACAAACTAATGTTCTCTGCTCGTATAGCAACTATCTCCCCTGCGTTGCTTGACTCTTCTATCTCTTTTGCAATACACTTTTTAGGTGAATGTGGTCTAGGGGATGTAGGATTATCTCACTGTGGATAGGGTACTATCTGCTATGGCGAAGGAAGATCTTGTTGTGAGCCTTCCTCTTGATGACGTTGTCTCCTCTCTCCCTTAATCCTAAGAGTCCATCGAGTAGGCCCTTGTGGTCGTAACCCTCCTCGCATCCAAACCCCATGGGATCAAAACCCTCCTCATTTTTGATGTCCCTCCCTCTATGGTGGCCTCTATCTCTATCCCTCTCCCATCGATCTAGCATATCATTGCATATGTACCTCCTAAAAGACCTCTTGCAACTAATTAGTAATACTTCTCGCTTGAGTGAGCCTTGTCGAACAAATGTTGGTATAGCAAGTGGAATATCCATCTAGAACCCTTGCATTGTCACCCTTTTCTAGGGTAACATTTGCATCATCCTCATATACCTCCAAAAATTTGGTAAGATCCAGCCGCTCGCTAGTGGTCGTCAAATCTCGTACCACTCGAGAATAAGTAAATTCTTGAATCTCCAAAATCCACAGTACCATGCCAAACTAATATAGTACCCAATCGATATGATGGAGCTCTATCTCTCCTCGTTCCATGCGAAGCCATCACACTCACCTCATGTGAGCCAACTCTGCTCGATCATCCTCCCATCCATGGTGCTCCCTCTAAGGTCTCCAACAAATCTGTGCCATGGATAGCTCATCAAGAACCTGTTTGGCCTCCTCTAGGCCACCTCTCTTTTGCAAGTGATCAACCAATGGACCCCAGTGGAATACTATAGGTCACCCATCCTCTACATCCTGAAGAGGAAACCCTCTAGGTCTCCTTACTATAATGTGTTCCCATAACCACACCTAAAGAAATGAAATCAATACCAAACTGGTGCCTCCCTTTTACACGACCCTAAAAAAGGTCTAGTACAAATGACACAAAATATAAGGGCCCTAAGTAAAACATATGTTGATATCCTGCATATTAGCCACAACCTCAACCAGTATCCACGGTAAATGTTAGCCAATTTGATGGCATAATAGGAGCCCTCCCACTATCTCGGACAAACCACTATCAAAGCAGATACCCCATCTATTGCTATGAGGCGATCTATACTGACTCCACTCCACTCGATCACAAAATATGGGTCTCCTATCAACTTCTGCATGGTCTAACCCTAGACCAAGGACTAATATACATACTACCCTCTAATGGGTACCCTCAAGATCCTCCATATGTCCTCTAGAGTAGGGGCCATCTCCCTTATTGGTAATTTAAACATCGATGAGCCTGGGTACCAATGCTCGACCAATGCAGTAAGTAGATTGTAGTCTACCTCTATATGTGGCATCTCAGCCACATGATTGAGCACCACTATGGTAAGAATATTTCTCTCACCCACACTAAGATCTCCAACCCGACCCTTGAAGCTGGTATGTCATCACTCGCGACCCTTAAGTAATCCTCCCTGCAAAAAAAAACAAAAATAAAGAATAAATTATTCACAAAAATTACACAAACAAAAATAAAAATGATAAATATTTTACAACTTTAGTCCTAATGTCTAAATTCGGACCTAAAGCATAAATTCAAATGTACGAACATGAAATCGTACGTCCGAATTTGCAAAATTAGACCTAATATGTAAAAAATCATACATACGAATTCGTTGAAAAACGTTCAAATTTGTCAAATTTGGATGCGGTTTTCAACGAATTTGGACGTCTGATTTTGTCGTGACGATCCGATTTCATTGCTACGGTTGCGCGACGATAGGTCGTGTCAAAAAATCCTAAAATCTAAAAATTCAAACAAGAGAGGATAGAATCACTTACCCAAATATTACCGTCACTACAATAACTCCTAACGCGAACTTTGTCTTCCCGATGCGCTGGTGTAGACATTTTTCTCATTTTTTCTAGAGCAAAATTCACTAAAACTAAAAGAAAAAAAATCAAGCCAAAAATCTAATTTGGCCTAAGAACCTAATTTGTTTCACCACTCACCTAATTTCTCAAACTGAAGCAACTATTTAACCCCTCATATTTACAATAATCAGTCTGGTTGATGAGATTTGCAAGAAGAGCTTAGAGAATAGAAGAGTTTTTGGAGCTTTTTTGCAGGTTATAGTGGAGAACGTCGTTGTCAGATCATCATCCAAGGAGCATACAACCATGGCATCACTCTCAATATATTTAGATCTTGTTTTTATTTTATTTGTACTTAATTTTTCTTTCATTTGTACAAAATCGACTACGTCCAATTTCATCCCTATTACATCTAATCTGATATCCTGCCTTACAGAATTAGCAGTTGGATAAATCCAGTTACGTACGATTTCATACATTGCATACGATTTTGTGCTTGTGTCCCTTTGGGGGTAAAATTTCAAGTATTAGTTTATTATTTTTATTTTATTTCAATTATATCATCCTTTACTTCTACAATCTTGTATTGTATTTCTTTATTATTGCTAGAGTTATTGCTTTATTATCACATGTTACATATTACAATAATTAATTTTCCATTTTCTCTACAGTTGGTTGAAAGAATCAAGGGGATTTGACTATTATAGACCATGATATATTGTGGCCTATGCAGATCCCCCATCCCTAATTTCAAAATCTAGTGTTTTGCTATGAAATTACAGGTTTTAGATGAATTCATACGCATCTGATTTGGTCGGACAAAATTGTACATCGAGTTTCATCCTATCTACGTTCAATTTCATACCGCATAGTCGATTTCATTAAATATCAGATATTTGGATCAGGTAAGTGCTCAAAATTCATTCTCTTATACTTATATTTACATTCTCTGCTCTCTGTAGATATCTGTATTAAATTAGAAAATAGAAAACCCCCCAAAAAACATAGATTACAACTTTCAGAAAACACAAAAAGAAATACAAAAAGAGAACATGATAGCATAAAAAAAACCTTTGCATCTTAGTTAAACTTTGTAATGTTCTTTTAGATAGATCAATATTCCTTGTATTCATTTGAAGTTGATTTACATATAGCTAGGTAGAAATTGCATTTTGGCCAAACCCTAGGTATATGCTTTAAGACAAAGAACACATCAAACTACCACCTCACCTGGGCATGGAAACCGCCATAGCAAGTGTTTCCTAGTGAACCCCACCCCATTCATCGACAAACACCAAAGAGAGTGCAACAAAAGCACTTCTCATCTGAGTTGTAGATCCTTTATTTTCCCTCCCCCTTTTAGGCGTGGATCCATTAGCCTGGGAGAAAGGGGTGCAAAAATTTTGGGCCTACATCCATAAACCAATGAAAATGGAGTTGCCCTTGTTGGAGTTTGGATGCTTTTTTGATAAGCCCATAATGCCAATGGGATTTGAGTATGCCAATATCTATGGTTTTCTTTGACGAGTTTCTTGAGAATGGCTATAAAGGTCTTATTGGTCGCCTCAACTTGTCCATTTGCTTATGGGTAATAAGGAGTTTATAAATTGTATTGGATATTGTACTTATTGCATAATGCTTGAACATCCTTGTTTTTGAAATACTTGCCATTATCATAAATGATGTTCTAGGGAATCCTAAAATAATAGATAATATGTTGGAGTATGAACTCCACAATTCGAGGTCTAGTCATAGTGGTCATTGGGATTGCTTTGACCCATTTGGTGAAGTATTATGTGGCAGTTATGATGAACTTGTGTTGTCCCGAAGAGGTAGGTGAAATTTTTCTAATCAAATCTAGGCCCCATTATGAAAAGGGCCAAATGCTTTGAATGGTATGTAATTCTTGTGATGGTACATGAGTCAAATTGGCATGATGTTGACATTTTTGATATTTTTTCACATATTGACAACAATCATTTTCCATGGTGGGCCAATAATTACCCATGTGCAAAATACGCTTTGCATTGTCCATTCCACTATAATTGTCCACCACAAGTACCATCATGAGCTTCATTTATGGCTTTTTGTGCCTCTATGGGGTCTAGACATCGGAGTAAGACTCCATCATAGCCACGTCCATACAACACATCCTCCCAAGAGAGTGTAATGAGTTACTTTTTTTTAAAACAATCTCTTTGCAGTTCGCGTCAAATTTTATGGGATGGTCCCAAACTTTAGAAAGTCTTTTATTTGATCAAGGCAAGATTCATATGGTTATGCAAGGATGAAACAAACACTCTTCTCGCATTCAGATTTGGCCTGTACAATTACAGATTTGGACAATGTTGTGATGATAAGTGGTTGGAATTCTCCATTTTTATTTTTAGGAATCAATGATCCTAAATAATCCATCACATCCATAAACCTATTAGTCAAACAAGGCAAGTTGTCGATCTTGTACAAGTCAAACTTTGCTAGCAATTCTATTGCTACTTCATGGTATTGTTTCAAGATTGGCTCTCTACATTGGTAAGTTCCTTTGACTTTGCAAACGACAAGTTGAGAATCACAAAAAATTATTATTCTCTTAATGCCCATAGCTAATGTTGACTGAAGCCCTAATATTAGGGCTTCATACTTTGTGTTGTTATTTGTGCATGGAAAATCAAGTTTGAATGATAAAGAAATTGGTATTCCTTCGGGTGTGTAAAATACGACTCTAGCACCTTGTCCTTTTTGGCACTTTGAGTCATCAAATAAGAGAGTGATATCAACATCATCCTCATGAGGGACTAGTTCTTCTTGTTTAGTGACAAAAAAGATCAAATCATAAAGAAGCTCGATAAGAAGGGGTTGATCATTTGGAAGTGGAGCTTCTACAAGTTGATCGGCTATCACTTGATCCTTGATGGATTTTTGGCTAATGAATTTGAGATCAAATTCCATTAGGAGCATTATCTATTTTACGATTTGGGTATTGTTAGATGTGTGAGTCATCATATAATGCAGAGGATTTTCTCTAGCTATGATATAGGTAGTGGTACTTAGCAGATAATGTCTTAGTTTTTTAGTGGTAAAAACCAATGTTAAGCACAAATTTTTGACATAAGCATACCTTGTTTCATAACTCACCAAATTTCGACTAATGTAATATATTGCTTGCTCTTTCTGATTTTTATTCTTTTGTGCAAGCATTGTCCCTAATGCAAAATCCATTGCAGAAATGTAAAGGTAAAAAGGGACTCTTGAACGAGGCGACATTAGTGTCGATGGTGAAGCCAGGTATTTCTTGATGTCATCAAAAGCCTCTTGAAATTATTTTATCTAGGAGAAGGTGACCCCCTTCTATAGCAAGCAATTGAATGGCCTGCATTTTTTTGAGAGTTGTACAATGAATCGACGAATGGATTGAATCTTTCCTTGCAAACTGTGCAACTCTTTAAGATTTGTTGGATGGGGCATTTCAATAATAGCCTTGACCTTATCAAGGTTTACTTCAATGCCTCACTTAGAGACAATGAATCCTAGGAGTTTACCTGATGTGACTCCGAATATGCACTTCTTAGGATTTAACCTCACCTTGTGTTCAAGCAATATATCAAATACTTTTTCTAGTACTTTGATGTGCTCAATAAGTATTTTGGATTTTGCAATAAGATCATCCAAAATAGTCTTCAATTATTTTTTGCATATAGTCATGGAAGATATACATAATGGCACATTGATAAGTAGCTCCTGCATTTTTAAGACCAAATGGCATCACCTTGTAACATAAAGTGCCCCAAGGTGTGGTGAATGTTGTTTTGTGTTGGTCCTCGGGATTGATTCAAATTTGGTTGTATCTTGATAAATCATCCATTAGAGAAAGCATTTCATGGCCTGCGTAGGAGTCTACAAGTTGATCGATGTTTAGTAATGGAAAATCATCCTTGGGGTATGCTTTGTTTATCTTGAAAATCCATGCATACATGCACCCCTCATTCATCTTGCAAACAAGTACCATATTTGAGAGCCATTTAAAATAATCAATAGGTTGTATGAAACCCACATCTAATAATTTTTGTAGCTCTTCTTTGATAATGAGTGATATGGTAGGATGAAGTTTCCTCAATTATTGCTTGAATGATTTAGCTTTGGGAGTTAAGGTGAGGTTATGGACCACCAAGCTGGGGTCAAGATCAAACATATCTTTGTACAACCACACAAAGATCTCTTTATTCCTTGTCAATATGTATAGGATGTGTTATTTCTCTTTTGCGGATAGATCTTTTGCTATTTTCACAATTTGTGGATTTTTTGCATCTTAACTTAGGTTCACATCAATGGTTCTTCAATAAGCATGTGAGAACCTTCTTCCAACTGATGTGGAGTAGGAATAAGATGAATATCATCCTCCACATATTCAAAGTACTTGGATGATGTTTCTTCTACTTTGGTTTGAAAAATAGAAGTAGACGAAGGGGAAGATTGTTGAGGAATATAAGCATTAGAAGCTCTTAACAATTCTTCAAACAAGATGAAATTAGCTATGGATGGCGGGGATGAAATCCTATCCATGTCGATAATTCTAGCGTTGATTGGAATCAGTTTTGCCAAATCATATGGATTGTAGAGTGGGGTGAGCAAGTCAACATAAATCATGTTAACTTGGTGGAAATGAAGTGGCTACAATTTGGAGAGTGAACTGTCTCGCTCACTCTCTCTAGGGAGCAACTAACCTATGGTGGGTGAATTATGATTTTGCAAATGCAACCAAGGTGGTGGTGGTGGATCTGGTATAGGTCGCTCTCACGTAATGTGCAAGTGAAATATGGATTGATTGATAGGAAACATTATATTGTAGTACTCGCCTTTCTCAATGGGATCTATAGGGACCACATATTCTTGGGGACCATCAAAAATGTGATTGATCATATCCATGTTTAGTCCCATTTCCTAAAATTATTCAAAATACTCATCGAAAATGTCATCATAGAAAATGTAATTGGTCATGGCTATATGCGGTCTCATTTCTAAAAAGGCCTCATGTAAGTAAGGCACAAAGTTAGGGTCTAAATACTCATTATCACTATCATCATTATCTTTGCTCTCCTCATCCTATTATTCGAATTCTAGGGTGATCGCATTCAAAAGACTCCAAAGGAAGCATCCCTTTGTTCAATTCAATTCAAAATACTCCAAAGCAAACACACCCCTTTGGTCAAATCATTTTAAAAGATCCAAAGGAACCAAACCCCTTTGGTCAAAATATCTTCGAGTGAACCTCGTATCTAGTGATATACTCTAGTCACCTAGCAATTGCAGCGACTAGTTATCCATGCAATTTGATAGGATGAGTAGATTACCATAAGGACACTCGTCATTACATCAATTCAAAAAGCTCCAAAGGAACCAAGCTCCTTTGGTCAAATTCACTTCAAAAGGCTCCAAAGGAACCAAAACTCCTTTGGTCACATTCAATCCAAAAGGCTCCAAAGATGCCTAATCCCTTTGGTCAATTTCAAAAGGCTCCAAAGGCACCTACACCTTTGGTCAAATTAATCCAAAAAGCTCCAAAGGTACCCCAATTCCTTTGGTCAAATTCAATCTCAACAAGGCTTTTGAAAGAATCGAAGTGCTATAATCTCAATTTACTAAGAAAGCCATACGACTGGACTAATCCATGGGATAGATATGTGCATTTTCTTCTTCCACTCATCCTTAAGTGATCCTTGTATCTAGTGATTTACTCTAGTCCCCTAGCGGTTGTAGTGATTGGTTATCCATACAATCCAGTAGGAGGAGTAGATTACCATAAGGACAATCATTATTAACACAATTCAAAAATATCCAAATGCACCTACCCCTTTGGTCAAATCAATCCAAAATGCTCCAAAGGTACCCAAATTCCTTTGGTAAAAAAAAATCAATCAGAAAACATAAAAACCACAAAAACAATATAAACCCCCCCCCAAAAAAAATACCTAAAAACCATCAAATCAAAAATCTCAAGTGAACCTCGTATCTAGTGATCTACTCTAATCACTTAGCGGTTGTATCGATTGGCTATCCATGTAATCCAATAAGATGAGTACATTACCATAAGGCCACTCACAAAAAAAAAAACAAAAAGCTCCAAAGGTACCTCAATTCCTTTGGTCAAAAACAAATTCAATAGGCTCTTGAAATAATAGAAGTGCTCTCATCTCAACTCCCTAAGAAGGTCATGTGGTTGGACTGCTCCAAGGGATAGAGGTGTATATTTCCTTCTTCCACTTAGCCTCAAGTGATCCTCATATACAATAACTTATCCTATACACCTGGCGGTTGTAGTGACTAATTATCCATGCAATATGATCAGATGGGTAGGTTACCATAAGGCCCTTGAACAGTGATTCACCTCAAGAAAGAATCAAATTGTTATCATCTCAATTTCCTAAGAAAGCCATACGATTGGACTGCTCCAAGGGATAGAGGTGTACAATTATCAATAATGGTCGAAATCACAGTTGTAACAGGATTTTCCCCTTCCATATTTGCAAAAGTCCTAACAACACCCAAAACAAGTCATCTTGGTCAAGCAACTCATCATTTTCATCACTTTCCATCTCCTCATTGACTCATCGCTTGAGGGGGTAGTCATACATCATAGAATTTATAATCAAAGTCAATACTCAAAACACTTAATATTGGAAATTGTGTTCATTCAAGAATCATTACCAAAGACTATCATACGCCCTTTTGTTGGGACATATCACAAGCAAAAATCCTCAATCAAACAAAAACTTGGTATACCTAAAGCCTAAAGCATAGACTAAAGCCTAACTACCCATAGATGGAAGGTTTACCAAAATTAAGTTCATCAATTTTTCAAAAGTAATGATTCAACAATGTGCATCTTTTCCATGATTGGGGTAACCCACGTTGACTTTTATTTGTGACCATCTTACACAACTACCCTCCAAATGCAAATAGCTTCAAAACCCTCTCAAATCAACACAAATGCATTCAAATCATCATCTCGCATCATCATCTCAAGTGAACCTTGTATCTAGTGATTTACTCTAGACACCTGGTGGTTGCAGTGATTGGTTATCCATGCAATCTGGTAGGATGGGTAAATTACCATAAGGACACTTATTCAAAATCATTTCATATCATCATGTTTGAAATTAAATCAGTTTGGTTCCTCAATTTTTGAGTGACCTATGTTCAAGCAAATTTTCCCAAGGTTGTCATTGATGCCTTCTTCATGGGGTTACAAAACATAAAAAATTCATACTTCATCATTTTGCATTAAGGAATTTGATACAATCACTAGGACAATGGGATCCTAGGGTGATTGGTTCCTTTACTTCATCATCTTGCATGTCAATCATACCAAAAGGTAAATTTATGATAACAAAAGTCCACCTCAAACTTTGGGCATCCAACTTGATCTTGATTTTGAATATTTGCATCCATCACATCCATCCCTTTTTCATCATCCACATTCGGTCAATTGGCTCGTGGGTTTCATTCTTCACCCATTTTCCAATTGAGGGGGTAAGCTACAAATCAAAATTTTCAAAAGTCATTCATTCTTTGCATTGAGAATATTTGAGTCCATTTATCCATCCAATAAAGCCAGGTGTCTCTTGTTTTTGCACCACATTATGTTTTACGCAACACGGTATAAAAAGGGGCATCTGTAGACACCAAAATCTAGGCATTTTCATTTCACCACATAATTTTGCATAATAAAATATATGCCTAGGTCTAAACTTAGGCATATCAATTCCTATACATTTCACCCACATTGCACATCATAATTTTGCATAATAATATATACCTAAGTCTAAACTTAAGCATAAAAATCCTGCACATTAATTTATTTTCTAGATTTTATTAAATATAAAAAATCCCTCTAGGATATCTTGTCTCCTCATTTGACACATGTTCTAGCCACCACTACCCCTCACCTTGCCACATCTCACACCTCACTCCACTTTCACCTACCCACATGCCACCACTCCACCTAAGTGAGACACTCTAAGTGACTCACTGCAACGACCCAAGATAGGTGGTTGCCCAGTCCCTACCACTTGGTAGCCCTGGCTTGCCACCTATACTTCCCTCCAAAATCCCCCAAATGCCTATAAAGATACCATCACTTCATGAAGCAAAGGAAGGTTGGAAGATACATCGTCATGCTATCAAAATCGTTGCAAGAAATCACCAACATTTGTAGAGTTCGTGTCATCAAGGTCTTGGATCAGATTTTCTAGGTTTTTGTCCTTCCTACACAATCACCCACTAGAATTTAAACAGTCTCAACCACCCTTCCATGGTTGCTCAATCGCCCTCTCGCAGTTACACAATCACAATTGTGGGCCCATGTTTGCGCAAAAACTACCAAACGTATTTTTGTCATATCTCACTCATATGAACTCAGATTGAGATAAAATTTTGAGGGTAGGTTACTGACATATCCTATAACATCTCCACTAATTTTCAAACTATTTAGAGTAGAAGAGATTTAAACACCCAACCATAGTTTTCTAACCTCACTCGTGCGCCTACGGTTACTTAGAAAAGTGTTTCTAGCACTTCCATACACATATCACACAGGTAAGAACACAACAAGGTATATTATTTCATTGTTTTCTATCTTCTGCATTATTTTACATATTCTACAAGCATTTACTTTTGGGGTTTGATAGCTTTCCATTTATGTTAAAAGGGGATTCACACCATGGAAACCCTTCATATGCTATTAACCCTCTTTTGGTAGGACATGTGTGCAGGAGATAGGTATTTGAGCAGCTGCTGAAGTTGGAGTGGTCCATCATAGGATACGCAAGCCCACTCACCACTTGGTTGTAGCAAAGAATACCAAAGATACCAACATAATTTGTATTTGGTAGAAAGGGGTATTTCCTCCTTTCTCTACCCATTGTAATCTGAGAGCAAGCATAGTGTAATCATACCCTTGCACATTCGAGAAAAAACATTGTAAACAGAGATCAAAGCTCCATTCAAATTCAATATAAATATAATTTTTCTTACACATTGTTTTTTCATTTATTTTATTATCTGGTGTTGTCTTATTTGCTTACATATTGAGTTTCAGCATCGATGTTGCTTGTCATGGATATCGAATGAACCTACAAATCTAGTGGAGTGACCCTTACAATGGTGTCACCATGGATGATGGGATAGGACTATGGGGGCATAGAAATCATGAAGAATGGTTGTTTTAGGCACCACACACTTGTAGCGACCCCAGGGTGCACGCACCGCTCTTACTCTACTTGCAATGTGTTAAACCCAAAATGAAATGAAAGACCATGAAAAAGCATATAACATGGAAGTAACAAAGATATATCTCTTTATTTGTATTAAAACTCGGTTACATGTCGGTCCCTCTTAGGGATACCCATTTCGATACAATAAGGTTACAAGTGGGTAAAATGTCCCCTCGCAAAGGGGTGGTGCGCTATCACAAGCTTCCCGGTTCCGCACACGAAAATGTATGAGGGCTTACAGATGCCTCCTTCTCCAGGTCTGTTTCCTAGAGGGATCCCTTTTGCTCTCGTATGTTGTAGATTCTGTCCGATGAACCTGTGGCCCTGTAAGCAATGAAACAACAACACACGCTTAGATGTCCGAGAATGCCTCCCTGGATGAGGTTGTTAGTAATGAATATATCAAATGAAAGCAAGTGCAAATTAAACTAATGCTATGAATGCGAATGAATGAAATGATGCTATGCTAATGATATGCTAAACAGAATAATGAAACTAATGTCTAAAACCCTAAGCTAGGCCTACGGGCCACTGTCCAATGACAACGACCGCTAAAGCGAATCTTGTCCTCTTTGCTCCAAGGCTATGGATCAAAGCTTGTATCCGATGTTGAAATGATGGTTGCTTTGCTCGATATGTTGAATATCCTGTATGTGGAAAACCCTCAAGTGGACTCTCCAATTTGACAAGGCTTTGTCATAGAGTTGATCCCCAAGGGGAACTCTTCAAGTCTTGAAAAGCTCTCCTCAATGCTCTAGAATAATCGTCTCTCTCGTTATTGATCAAAGTTTCATCCTTGATCAAGTGTATCTCTCCTTTGGTGCTCTCAGGCTTGCACCTTTTAAAGTGTGTGAAACCCTAGGTCTATGCCCAAGCCCTAGGATTGAATCCCTCATGCGTAGTGAAGGTTAGCATGAGAAGATTTTTGTCTTTTCTATGTTTAAAGACCAGTTAACTGAAGTCTAAATGCAAACTCAAGTCTCCTATGTGAACTGGTCATGAAAGGGAATGCAAAGTTACTCCCGCTCACCTTTATTGCATGCAGACTACCACTTCCACCCGTGATTGGGCATATCTATCGGCAAAATGCTTTTTATGGCTTAGCCACTGTCATCTGCAATGGCTAAGATCTGGCCACTGTCATCTGCAGTGGCTAAGGTCTGGTCACTCTAAGCTTGAGCGGCTAAGGTCTGGCCACTCTAGTCTTGAGCGACTAGGCTTGGATGGGCTTAAAGTGCCCCAGATGAGTGGTGAGAACCACTTTTGATGCTTGGAAAGTCCAATATTATGTCATATGATCTTATGAATGTGCCTATGTGAGTAGCTCCCCTAAACATGACATGTTTTAGGTGTCTATAGATGCCCCTTTTTGTGATGCACTGTGTGGAAAACACAACGCTGAGCAAAAACGTAGACTGATCTGTTTGTAGGGTGTATGGTGATCAGTGGTCTGATCAATGCCGGATGGCCCAATCATGCAAGATGGTGCACACCCTTCGAATCATTGCCTCAATGTTCGGAGGACTTAGCTCAGTGGCTTGGACATGTTAAATTGCACTCATTCCTCAAACTCAATCGGGTAGCTTCAGCTGCTACAATAGTTTCGACCGGTAGGAGAGCTACAATTGAAGATGTCATGTCTGCTTACGTTCCCAACAAACAAGGGAAATTATGTGATTGTTGTATGCAATGATTCGTAGGATGAACATGATTTTGTTATGATCGAGTGATCTTTTGTTGATTTTTATTATGATTATTTTGAAGATTTGAACTACCTCTTCACTCAACGAATTGGTGAAGAAATGACAATGAATGAAGCGACAAGTCGCTTGACCAATATGACTAATCTGGTTCCTTTCTAGCATTTGTTCCTTCAATGGGCGAACCCACATCCAAGTGTGATTCCAATTGTTTATGATAACCATCCATCCCTATCTCGAGGAGCGGTCCAGCCATCAATAGCCTTCTTAGGGAGTTAGGATGAGTGATTCTATTTATGCTCATATTGCATCACTTTGGCTTAGTGTTTTTGATGTCATAAGGGAATGAGGATGATCCTATCACACCCGTGGAGCAGTCCGACCATCTTGGTCTTTTTGGGTTTGAAGTGATACATCATGATTCCAAAATGAATGTTTTTGCCCCAAGTAGCCTTATGGTGACTTACTCATCTTACCGAATTACATGGAGTGCAAGTCACTGCAATCGCTAAGTTGATAGAGTAAGTGACTGGATATGAGGCTTACTCGAGAATTTGTTTTTATGTGATTTTTATGTTATTTTGGTCATTATGATGACTAGAAGTCTTCAAAATGTGCTTATTTGAATGTTTTTGTTCCTTCTCATGGAGGGGTTATGGTTGTTTTTGTCTAGGATCTCGGTCGTTGTCAGGTCCAATGGCCACCAAAGGCCTGGCCCTGGCCACTCTAGTCTTGAGCGGCCAAGCGATGCGGGTCGCTAATGTCAGCAGTGACCAAGGCAATATAAAAGTCAACCTAGGGTTTTGTCTTTTCACTTTGCCAGTTGTCAATTTGCTTTCTTGAGCTTTGAGGTGAAAGTGACTTTTGTGATTTGGAGCATTTCTATGACTTGGAAGATCATGGCTGCATGGGGCGAAGCATCTTCGGGTGGAGGAGCCAGAGCTTCTCGAGTACTCCCTCAAACCTTAACCCTGCTTGTTTATTTTTATTTTGGGTAAAATTGAACCACATTAAGTAATCGATAATTGAACCTCATTAAGCTTGTTGGCAATGAATCAAAACCCGTAGCTAGGCTTAGTTTAGGTTTTTATGTGGTGGGCTTGTCCCCATTTTGTCTTTTTGTTTTTGTTATATTTTTTTGGTATTTTTTGGCCTAGGGTCGACGCGTCTGCCTCGCCACCCATTGGCCGCTATCGATCAGAGTGGCTAGGAAGGCCTACAACTTGGCCGTTGTCACTGGTAGCGGCCGATTTGAATCCCAATGGTCAAAAAATTGACCATTGGGGCTTGGCTGCTATCAGCTTCAGTGATCGATTTTTGGCCATTGTAGGCGATAGCGGCCAAGAACACTTAGTGAAATTTTTGATTTTTTGAATTTTTGGGTTGATTTATTGATTTTTTGAAATTTTGACTTGTTTGATTAGGTGCAACTCTGTTCCTTTGCCTAGACTTAGGATAGCCCATCATTATTTGCACCATTTTCATGTTTATTGTGAGTTATGCCTTAGATGCATTGTAGTTATGATTCATTTTCTTTTCTTTTGCTTAGATTCTTACTACTCGAGCTCGGGACCCGAAGCTCATGAATACACTTCTACCCCTCTTGGATGGTGATGATTGGGCTTGGCTCAAAGCTCGTGGGCTATAGTATGTCACCAGACTACCCACCATTATGGCAGATCATGCCTACCTTATGGCTTTGGTCCATCGATGGGACCCTTGGACCAATACCTTCCACTTTCCTATCGATGAGATGACCATCATGTCGAAAGATGTGTATAGGATCTTTCGGATCCCCTTTGATGGAGTGGCCATTGTCTCTTCGACCACTAATGATCAAGTTGTTATTTTCACTTGGGTGTTTGGAGGGTACTCTATGGAGGCTCTCAAGGACACCAAATCTATGGGAGTGTCCATCTCGTAGTGGTATGAGGAGGATGTCTTCTCTGTGAGGCATGCAGTGTTGTTGATGGTCATCAACAATATCTTGATTCTAGATTGCTCAGGTTTGAGGTTCCCGTGGAACCTTTTGGTGATGGTTCAAGACTTGTTGGATAGTGAGGAGCCTATCATCTATGCATGGGGTAGGTCTTTGTTGGCTCAATGCTATGATGAGTTGTACCACATCCATCGATGAGGTCATGTCGGCATTGCTTGTAGCTTGCTTCTACAGGTTTGGGGATGGGAGCACATCAAGGTAGATCATCCCAGAGGGCTTCCTCTTGTGATCATAGTTATGGAGGAGTGGATGTAGTGCTATGCCACTAGATGGGCTCGAGAGCGTGAGCTGTGTAAGAGTCATCCTCATGCGGGGAGCTTCCCCATTATATTGCTACTTTCACTAGGCTATAGGTCGGGGATGTTATGTGGTACCCATATCATGAGTGCCTGATGTGGGATGATCTGACTAGTTTTATTGCTAAGATGTGGTTGAGTGGTGGCTCCTTGGCTACAAGGTTGGCATCTAGGAGCATTTATTCTACTCTTGGGTTCTTCATCAGTACGGGCTATAGTAGGATGTGCCTCTTGTTCCATTTTTGTATAGGTACCTCATAGTAGAGAAGGACCTACCTCTATGGTAGATTATAGAGCTCTTAGATGAGGAGGATGCCCCAGTAGTTGACCTAGGAGTCATTGGGGTGTTACAGAGGCATACACTCAGTGGTGGGGGGATCGGATGTGGCATGGTATCGGTAGCCTAGGTCATGAGGATGATGGTGGGGGTGATGGTGCAGATCCGATAGGGCATAGAGTCTGAGCCAGGATCGAGGTATGGGGCCAGCCAGTAGAGCAGGTGGTAGTGGAGGAGCCGGATGTTCCTGAGGAGGATGAGGAGGAGCTAGATCTCGAGGAGAGAGATTCTCCTCTGAGAGCATAGTTGCATGAGGTCGAGGTTGAGCTCTAGTCGACCAAGATCTAGGTGCAATAGTGAGATGCCACCATAGAGTAGCTCACGATGTAGATACAGGCTCTGTAGGCTACTATTGGGGGGTACTGCTAGGATGCAGTTTGTTGTTCCTCCTTCTACACCATAGGGGGATCTAGAGATAGGTTCAGGGGCAGAGGTTCTACACCTGTAGTTACTATTGGATGAGTATGAGGGGAAGATTTAGGAGCATGTTGGTCACATTATCACTCTCCAGATGTAGCTCAGGAGGCATGGGCTTGTTCCTAGGGAGGCACCCAATGTAGGTGGTTCACAGGTCAGTGGGCGCTCTACCTCAGGGTAGTCTTCTACCCATCCTAGCTAGAGGACCCAGACTCGGATAGAGAGACCAGCAGGTTCACACCATTCGACCCGTGACACCACCATAGGGGGAGGTGGCACTGGGGGAGGTGATGTCGGGGCTCAGCCCCTGTATTTGATTGATGGTGTTCTTTTGATTCATTTTTGAGGTCGGCTTGACCTACCTGACTATAGCCCATGGGCATTTTTGTACCTTTATGGACCTGATACACACATTTATATGATATCTTTGCTTTATGACTCATTATGTGTATCGTTTATTGCTTATGTTTTTGTTTTATTTTGTTTTATGATGCGATGGATGATGGTATTATGATGAATTGATATATGTATGTGTTAGGTGATAGATGATATTTATGATGATGTGGATTTGAAATAGATGCTAATGTGTGTATATCTGTAGATGTTCATATGATATGATGTGATGTATTATGAGTTGATCTAATGATGGATTTATGGTTATATGCAAATGGATATTGCTTATATGTTTTATGATGTGCTTTATGATGTAATGATGGATGATTGATGACTTATGTATTTATGGATGCAATGTTATTGTTAAATGCATGTTTAATTTTGCTTTAATTGTATGCATCTAGCTTATGTGATGGTATGGTATGAATGAACCTGTATGCTTTAATCACTTAAAACATAAGGAATGCATATGATATTAACAATCTTAATGGGTGATACCACATAAAGTAAAAAAATAATCATGAATTTAAATAATCACTCTTATCATAAGAATTGATTAAGTATTCATATGTGAGATGTAATGGTGTGAAATGTATGTATTTTCTTGATAAGTTTCTGTAAATTAAAATATATAAAGTAGTCAATGGTCATCTATATATTATTTCTAATATATATGCGGTATCTATCCTACTATGTTGATACCCCCTAATTTATAGAATCTTATAAAGAAAATGTTGGTATGATTGATGATATGATTTGTTGCTATATAAGAATTTTTGGGGCTTTGCTTGAGATTCAAACATTCTAGTTACCCTATCAATAGTTGCGTACTGACCATACTAGACTTTTGAAGAAGCAAGGCTTTCATCATGGACCTATGGATTCATTGTCCCTATGTGTGCAAATGAATATATTTATATAGAACTCAATATTTTCCTCCGATGTCAGGCAGGATTCTTTCAACCCATTGCTAAGATCGAGGATCCTCAATTGTTCATCTTATCCTATGTTGGACTCAGTTGGACTATACCACTAGGTGACCTTGGGTTACCTAAAGCTAGCTCATCCACATTCAAACATTGGTCTACACAAATGCATAATGCCTTTGTATTAGACATATCATCATGCTTTTGGTTCGGTTGTGTTGAGAATTCTAGGGATTCAAGTTCCATTCCCTTCTTTTCTTCATTTTGACTCGGGATACTTGCTCATGTCTAGTGATGAAAATCATTGTTTATTTTAACTGATTTTTTTTTTTTTTGAGCAAGGGATTCTTGTAGTGATGATAATCACTATTTATTTTGCTTTTGTTCTTTTGATATTTTGAACTATGACTTTGGGCGTTGATGTTCGACTTTTGAATATTTTGAACTTTGGATTTTGAGATTTGAATTTGGCTTTGTTTCGGGGTTTTGCTTATTTTTATGAAAGCAAGGGATGTATGCAGTGATGATAATCACTCATTTTTGGGTAGGGTAGAACTTGTCCTTTTTCCAATTCTCAGCACCTTTGAACCGGTTGCATAGGGGGATAAGCAAGGATGACCCTTTTCACTTAAGGTAACTTAGAACCCTATATGCAACTTTCATCTTCCCTTGTCTAGCTAGGATTTAAGTTTTTATAATTAGTGATGGGATTCTGAATATCTAAGGTTTTCATGACTATTCCTTATTCTCTACTAATCAATATGGCTTTTCACAAAAATTGATAAGACCACTAGATATGGTTGAATAACTAGAAAATCTTAGCCTGTTCTTTATAGCAACTTGATATGGTTGTGTTGAGAAACACAATTACACACATGAATGAATGGATGATGGTGGATTTTGTGAATGATTTATGATACAAACTATGGCATTACTTGTAAGGTTGTGATCATACCATATGCGAATGTAATGGAAATGACAATGTAATGCAACTATGTGGATGCAAGATGTGAGATGCAATTGTTTTTGCATTTTTGATTTTATGTTGTTTTTGTATTTTTGATTAATGTGACCAAAGGGCTTATTGTGCCTTTGGGGCTTTTGATTTTTGACCAAGTAGCATGAAATACCCTTGGAGCATTTTGATTGGAATTTGACCAAGCGGCTTGGATACCCTTGGAGCATTTTGATTGGAATTTGACCAAGCGGCTTGGATACCCTTGGAGCATTTTGATTGGAATTTGACCAAGTGGCTTGGATACCCTTGGAGCATTTTGATTGGAATTTGACCAAGTGGCTTGGATACCCTTGGAGCATTTTGATTGGTTTATTTGATTTGTTTGTATTTTTTATTCTTTACAATGTTTTTGTGTTTTTGACATATTTGAATTTTTTTGTGTTTTTTTTGTTTTATGTGTAGAACACCTTCAAGTGAATGATATTGAGAGGTTCAGGCTCTTCAACACCATCTAATGATATAAGGCGATATGCTCCAGGCCCAACTCTTTCTGAAACCATGTAAGGGCCTATCCAATTTACCATGAATTTGTCTCGTAGGTGCGATGGTAAATTAGAATTTTGTTGGTTCTCTTTGAGCACAAGATCCCCAATTTTGAAATCTCTTAAGTGGACTTTACTATTGTAAGCTCATGCAAGGTGATCTTGGTAAACGTGAAGATGCTCTAAAGCATTGACTCATCATTCATCAAGAAGCATCAACTGATCAAGGCGGCCTTGCCATGCGGTATCATCATCTATGAAGTCCTTCAATGCTATGCGTAGAGTTGGAATTTCCAACTCTAGTGGCATGATGGCCTCAGTGCCATATACAAGTGAAAATGGTGTTGCCCTAGTGGGCATCCGTACACTAGTCTTGTATGCCCATAGTGCCAGAGGCAACTGTATGTGCCAATCCTTGTGATTTTCTTGCACCGTCTTCCTCAAGATGGAGACTATTGTTTTGTTTGAGGCTTCTGCTTGCCCATTTGCTTGTGGATAATAAGGCATTGAAAAATTATGTTGAATATGGTATTTTTTCATTAAAGCATGCACATTTTTGTTCTTGAAAGATGGCCCATTATCCGATATTATCTTCGAAGGGACCCCAAAATGACTTATGATATTATGGAGTATAAACTCCACAATCCTTGGTCCAGTTGTCGATGTTAGGGGGATCGCTTCAACCCATTTAGTGAAGTACTCAGTGGCCATTATGATGAATGTGTGTCGGCTTGAGGATGGGGGTGAGATCTTCCCAATCAAGTCTAGTCCCCACTACGAGAATGGCCATGCTTCCTGGATGGGTTGCAAGGCTTGTGATGGCAAGTGCATGAGATTTGCATGATGCTGGCACTTAATGCATTTCTTGACATATTCATAGTAGTCCTTTTCCATGGTGGGCCAATAGTAACCCATTCTCAAGATGCGCTTAATGATGGCCATGCCACTGAAATGTCCTCCGCATGTACCATCATGAGCTTGTGAAATTGCCCAGGATGCTTCCTGGGGCTCAAGACAATGGAGTAGTACTCCATCATATCCTTGTCTATAGAGGATTTCTCCTAGAAAGATGTATCTTGTTGCTTTCTATTTGAATGTTCATCTTTCGGTATGCGATAGACCTTGAGGTACTATTCCAAGCTTTAGGAAGTCTCATAGCTAGGAAAGCCAATCCTGATAAGCCATGACCTCTATGGAAAAGATGACTCGCTCCTCCTGAATTCCCAAGCTGGTGAATACGGATTGAGGAATGACTCTATGGTGTATGGTTGTACCACACTCCGTAGGTCCTTGGGAGATCAAATATTCCCAAGGTGTCATTTGTAAGAAGTCTCTAGCTATGAAGGACCAATCCTGATTTAGTTCGATGTTGATCATGTTGACTGATTCTTGATTGTCTAAAGCCTCACGTTGTATTGTTGAGTGTGCAAGCACTTTCACATGAATGGTTGTAAAATTAGTAGATGGATTCTGAGGGATTAAGGATCCCAAAGAAGCCATGGTGTCCACAAATCTATTTGATGTATGAGGGATTGCCTCGATGTCATACCATTCCAGTCGGGCTAGGTAAGTATCAACAAGTTCCTTGTAAGTTTTCAGGAGTGGGCACCTACATTGGAATAGTCCTTTGACTTGGTTTACTATGAGCAAGGAGTCACCAAAGATATTCAATATTTTAATGCCCATTGCTATGGCTGCTTGGAGTCCCAATATCAATGCCTCGTATTCCATGTTGTTGTTTGTGCAAGGGAAGTCTAGTTTGAATGATAAGGGTAATGGAGCACCCTACGGTGTGATAAAGACAATCCCTACTCTGCCCCCTTGTTCACACTTCGAACCATCGAAGAACAATGACATGTCTCTTTCCTTCTTAGGTTCTTCGAGTTCTGGTAGATCTGATAGTGCAAAGACCACATCATCAGGCAACTCTATGGTGAGAGGCTTGCTATCCTGAAGAGGCACCTCTACCAATTGATCTGCTATGACTTGTCCCTTGATGGACTTTTGGCTTATGAACTCTAGATCAAATTCTATCAATAGCATGATCCACTTCATGGTACATGTATTGTGATATGTCTTGCTCATCATGTACTACAAAGGATTTTGTTTTGATATAACATAGGTCGTATGGCTCAACATGTAGTGTCACAACTTTCGAGTTGCAAAGACCACTACTAAACACAACTTTTTGACATACGCATACCCTAGCTCATAACTCACCAATGTGCGACTAATGTAATATATGGCTTGCTCTTTGTTTTGCACATTCTTTTGGGCCAACATGGTGCCCAAAGCGAAATCAGTAGCCGATATATATAATAAGAATGGTATGTCTGGCCTTGGTGGAGCCAACACTGGCGGCATCGCCAGATAAGTTTTGATCTCTGCAAAGGCTTGTTGGCACTCTCCATCCCAATGAAATGGGACATCCTTGCATAGCAACTGGTTCATGGGCTGACACTTATCTGATAATTATGCAATGAACCTTTTGATGGATGCTATTTTGCCTTGTAGGCTTCTTAATTCCCTAATGTTGGTAGGGGCGGCCATTTCCAGTATAGCTTTTACCTTTGCAGGATCGACTTCAATGCCTCTCTTAGAAACTATGAATCCCAAAAGCTTTCCAGAAGTTACATCAAAAATGCATTTCTTAGGATTCAATCTGACATTGTGCTCAATGAGGTGATTAAAGACTTTTCTAAGGACTTCAACATGCTCTTGCCACAACAGGGACTTGGCAAGTAAGTCATCCATGTAATCTTCTAAGATCTTATGCATGTAGTCATGGAATATGTATGTCATGGCCCATTGATATGTGGCACCAACATTCTTGAGACCGAATGGCATCACTTTGTAACAAAATGTTCCCCATGGAGTAATGAAAGTGGTTTTATGTTGATCCTCGGGTTTAATCTGGATCTGGTTGTATCCAGAAAAACCATCCATTAGGGAGAGCATTTCGTGACCTACGGTTGCATCCACAAGAGCATCTATGTTTGGAAATGGGAATGAATCCTTTGGAGTTGCCCTATTTAAGTCTCTGAAGTCTGTGCAGATACGGACTCTTCCATCGGGTTTCCCCATGGGCACCATGTTCGATACCCACTCAGGGTAGTCGATAGGAACTATGAAAACTGCATCCAATAGTTTTTGCAATTCGTTCTTTACCATCAAAGTGATGGTGGGATGCATTTTTCTCAACTTTTGTTTGACTGGTTTCTTCATGGGGTCCAATGAAAGGTTGTGAATGACTAAATTTGGATCTATCCCAGGCATATCCTTGTAATTCCAAGCAAATAGATTTGGCCTCTCTTTTAGGAGAGGAATTATGATGGCTTGTTCTTTTGGAGATAGACTTTCTCTGAACTTGAATTTCTTTGGTTGAGTAGGATCATCGCTAATGTCCACTTTGAAAGTCACTTCTATAGCCATATGTGACCCATCCTCCAACTGGTGAGGCATGGGTATCAAGTGAATGTCATCGATGGGATTTATAGGTCCTACTGACTCAGGATCCAAACTAGCATGGAATACATCATGGGCACAGCCTGGTGTGAAATGAAATGGTTGTAACATCTCTTCATTAGAGAAAAGATCTTTAGGCTCTATTGGTGAATCAGCATGATCCCAATCAATCATCTCTGTGTCAAGACACAAAGGTTTATTCGGGTTGGTTGGGTTATGAATTGGAGTGGTCAAATCAATGGAGATTGTATTGATGGATGGGATGAAATCTCTAGGACCACATGGGTGAAATATTATCTCCGAGGTTTCCCTTCCATGCTCATGATGAGGCTCTAGAGGAATGGGAATCTCTGGATCTGGCCCATGAGTCGGGCTGACAATAGGATCATTGGGTTCTAAGAGTTCCCTGAATGTTGGTGGAGGGGGATTGACCATGCGATGAATGACATTCAAGTCAATAGGTCTCCTTAAAAATTGCAAGCTAGGGTCTATGGCATGAAGTGTCACTTCTCTTTCCACCAAAATATTGACTTGTCATAAATGGTGAGGCCCAAGATAGGCCATCTCAGTCTCATCCTCAAAATCATCATCACTTATCCAGAAGCCATTAGCATTAGTGTGTGGCCCTAAGATGAGGGGCTCATGTCTTGGCTCTAAGTAAGCCATCTCTATTTCATCCTCATATTCTTCGTCACTTATGAAGAATCCATTTGCATTAGTATGTTGCCCCAAGTCATGGGGCCATTGCCTTACCCCTAAGTAGGCTCTCTCTATTGAGTCCTCTGACTCATAGTCACTTTCATCCGATATGTATCCACTCTCATTGTGGATGGACCAAGTAAGTCTTCGTAAGTAGCGAGGCCCATGATAGGCCAAGCCCTCTTGTGCTTCATCATCACTTGCCACATATCCATTTTCTTCTTGCTCTTCATCCCATGAGTTGTACCCTATTGGGATGGCCTCAATTGTGAGTCTTGGATGATAAGTCTCGAGTGGTGGTATGCTTACCATGGCCACTTACCTACTGCTCATAAGTCTCGAACTTAGTGGGTGATAAGGAATAAAATCGATGTCTTCTCCTAACCCCAAGCTCAATCTATCTAAGGTTGCTACTAGAGAGTCATCTCGACCTCTGATGTGATAGCCTAACCCAAATCTATCAGTGGGAAGCTGGTATTATGGCTCGAGTGGCCACCTTCACCCCTACTCATATATACCAAGACCGTAACCATGCCAATGGCAACATTCAAAGTAGCTTAAAGTGAACTCAGGATTAGAGAGGTAATGAACATTAATAGTGAACAAGTCATCATTGTCCTCTTCTTCTTTAGTAGACTTATGGGTGCAGTCTAGTCCAATATAGACAAAGTTTGATTGGTTGGGAGGGATTCCAAGTGGAACCACTATTCCCACTGGTGGTCTTAACTCTTTTGGTCATCCCATGTCTTGTGCGGACTCTATGATAGGTGTAAAGGTTATGTTCTACACAAGATACTCTCCTATCCCTGTGCTTGCCAAGTGTATAGTCGTATGTGAGGTGGATGACCCCACGGATGACACTAGCGAAGCGGGGTGGTAGTCATCATCTTCGACTTGGTCTTGGTGATCTTCTTCCATGGGATTTGGACCCTCTTCAATAGCTATGGTTAGCATTTCCTTGAGTTTGTTTTCCTCAACCATAGGTGCCTTTAGCTTCTGATCATTTTTTGGTTTAGGCATTGATGGTTGATTAGAAGCATTGGCCACTTTGTGCGTAAGATGAGGTGTTGATGCAGATGGGTCTTTTCATACCCTTTTGTCTTTATTACTCAGTTGTGTGGCTGGAGATGAAGGTTCTACATACAAGTGGGTAGAAGGAATCATAAATTCTCCTAGACAATCCACTTGATGAACATACTTGAATGGCTCCTCATCAGCCAACACCATGTAGACTTTGTTATCATGCACATACTTGACACATTGGTGTAAAATCGAAGGAACACATTTCATGTCCCTTATCCAAGGTCTCCCTAGGAGGATGTTGTATTGCATGGCCCCTTCCAAGACATGACACATCACGGGGATGGTCTTATGCCCCACCTTGATAGGTAGGACTATCATTCCCATAGTATTGCATAAAGCATCATTGAAAGCTCTTAATGTATAGGCTCCTAGAATGATATTGGACTTGGGGATCTTAAGGTGTTCTATTGTCATTGTTGTGATGATGTTGATTGATGAACCTGTATCGATCAAGACCCACTTAAAAGGTAAATCATTGATTGATGCCACAATGTGCAGTGGAGGGTCTGGTAAGGTAGTAGGTACTGTCTTAATCTCATAATCATAGAATCAAATTATAGGTTCTTGGAATTCTTGTACTTGTCCCACAAAATGGGTGAATGCATTTGGATCTTGCGGTTGGATCTCAATTGACCTTAAAATCTCCATCAAGGTCTCCCTGTGCTTTGGGGACTATTGTATGAGCTCATAAATGGATAGCTTAGCTGGAGTCATTTGTAAGTTTTTCTCAAGTCTACTCTGGATAGTTACCACAGGTCGAGTTGGTGGACTTGGAAGGTTGTTTTGCCCCTGCCTCTACCTAGGTGTAGTGGGGATATTTATGGGAGCTGTAGGAGGTTGTGGTTGACCATACCGTCTACTCCTAGTTGCTATATTGACAATTTCAACCATCCCAACACACCCATGGGTAGGCGTATCAATTTGGACCTGATTGACTTGTGCACCTTGCCCTCTAGGGACCTCATGGTTTGGTAATAGGTTTTTGTAGATGCCCATATCTCTGTTGTCAAGGGCTAGTGGGTTGTCCACTTTTAGTTCTCCCACCTCAATCATGTTTTGCACCTGATGTTTGAAACCAACACAAACTTTGATATTATGCCCCGGTATCCTATGATACGGGCAGAATTGATCTTCCCTATATCCTTTTGGCTTAGGATGGTTGGGATCTATAAGAGGTATATCAAGGAATCTGATCTTTCCTACCTTGCTCAATTGATTGAAGATTGATTGCATTGATTCTGTCAATGGTGTAAAATAATGAGGGGGTTTGCATTCTTTGTTTCGACCCTGATTGTTCTTTTGATCATAGTTGGCTGGTGGGGGTTGTGCTTGATAATTCTGGGGTTGTTGCATAGCCCCATCCTTAGGCGTAGCCAATACCACTTGATTAACTAGGGTAGGGTTTGCCTGCTTCTACTTATATTTGCCATTCTTGTCATTTTTGCTCCACTCCTTCTTGGTTTAGAGTTTTATGGTTCCCTCATCTACTTTGATGTCCTCAATGAGTTTGGCTTGTGCTAAAGCTTCCTCAAATGAGGGGTATTGTTGTAGTTGTAGCAAGAGGGAAATGTGTTTGGAACAACTCTTGGTGAACATCCGGATGATTTCTTCTATGGGAATGGAGAATGATAATTTTACCATGACTTTTCTCCATCTATTCCCGTAATCCATTACTGGCTCATCATCATAATATCTTAAATTGGCTAGGTCCGAGAGATTTACTTTCCTCTTAGCACCAAAGGAGAAACACTTCAGAAAAGTATTCACTAGTTGTTCAAAGTTGGATATGCTATGCTTGGGCAATTGGTTAAACCATTGGGTGGTTGCACCCAAAAATATCATGATGAATATCCTTAGCATAAGAGCATCATTGTCTTCGAGATGAAAACATGCATTGATGAAATTGGTGACATGCTCTTGTGCATCTTCTTCACCTTTAAACTTCTCTAGCCTAGGCATCTCAAAGTGCTTAGGATAGGGAGGGCTAGGAACTGATGGACACAATGGTTGGTTGTGTATTTTTCTCAATGTTGGTTGGCTCCCAACAACCTCTTGTTTCTCAAAGGCTTTCATATTTTTAGTAAGCTCTCAAAATGCCTTTGAAGCAAGGAGTTCTTCCTCTTGCAAACCCCCCCATGGTGATGGTGGAGGTAGCACTCTATCCATTTGATTTGCTCTATTTTCTTCCCTCCTATGAGGGGATTCAAGATATGCCTGATCCTGATTTATTAAGTCTACCATTTCCCCACCAGTTTGATTTTGCTCATGATTTGGAGGGTGATTGTGTGGGTTACTTTCTTGTCTAGTGCACCCATTCTGTTGTGAGTCAACATTGATCCCTTTGATGATCATCTCTATTAGCTTGTTGGTTGCTATGAGCTAGTTGCTCAACTTGCTCTCTTAAGCATTGCTCATGTTTGCGTAACAATCGTTCTCTTTGTTTATCATGTTCAAGAGCTTCTACAAGCTCTTGCTCCTTATGTAAGGTATTTTCTAACTATCGCATATGGTTGACTTATGCGTCATAGAAGACTCATGCTTATCTGACTTTGTTCTTGTAGTTTTGATTCATAGATTCCTCGAAGAGGTTTCTATTGTCTCTTTGCTTTGGCTAGCTAGTGTGACTTGTTCAGTATATTTTTGGGTGTCTCTATGGTCAGACTCTGTATGTTTACTATGGGGTCACCCTGAGGCACCACTAGTTTGAGAAGTGGGCTTAGAAGTCATAGTTCATGAACTTTCGGATGCAGAGTTCTCTATGGCTACAGTTTTGGGTGGTGGCCTCGGGTGCAACCGATCCAACTCATCCAACTATCTTGTTTTCCATGGCTGATCCCATGGGGTGCCATTCACTCCAATGAGGTCATAGTCTAATGGAATCCTTCCTCTTGTTTGAATGATATCTTCTGTTTGATGTCTATGACTGGATGTGTTTCTAGTTTCCTGCCCCTTAGTGGGTTGATCTGTTCTAAGTGTTGCATGTGAATGTTGAGATGTTTTGACTCTTGTGTGTCTTTGTGGTGATGAGGGTTTTGTAGCCCTCTCTACCCTCCATGAGGATGGATATGGGGAAACCTCATCATCTCTATGTGAATAATGGGGTCTAGAACCCTCTTTATGTCTATGTGAGGAGGAAGCTCTTGAAGCTTCCTCATGTCTTTGAGAAGTTTCTGTGCGTTTAGAGGAAGCCCTTGAGGTTTCCTCATGTCTCCTTGATGATGATGGCCATGAGGCCTCTTTGTGTTTATGAGATGTAGTTTCATGTTGTGGTTCCCTATTTGGGGTTTCTCGAGGAGATCCCCCAAGGGTTGAATTATCACCTCTTAGACTCATGGAACTGCATCTCACGGTCTTCCGAGTAGGTCTTTCAATGTTACTACGGCTTCGCCTAAGGGTATGAGTTGCCTCAGATTCCCCCTTCGATGATAGACCGAGGGTGTTTACTTCTTGTTTTGACCATTTTTTTTGGAAGCTTTAGCTTTTGTGTTGCACAAACAATATCAAGCAAATGTTTATCTTGCTTACAATTTTAAGTGTGCCCTAAACTGTTTGTTGTATTTTGATGTTTTGTTGTTTCTTGTTTCTTGTTCTTGCTTTGGATTTGGAATGAGGAGACTCATCCATAGTGATAATCAAGAGTACTCATGCCAAACATGATTTCCCAAAAGAGACTAGGGTACACCACTGAAATCCTAGTGGGGGGTTCACCTAGCTCTTCCACTCTGAACCAATGAATGTTCCAACAGTGGGAGACAGTTTGAACACAAGTAACTTAGTACCACTATGAAGAAGTTCTTCAATCCATTTCTAGGAGAATCTAGGGGGCAAACCGGTGGAAGGAGATGAATTCCAACGTCACTAGACTGAATTGAGGGTTGGTGATGAAATCCAACTCCCCAATGTTTAAATGATACGTGTGTGTGTGGTGTTCATTTTAAGCTTGCATGAAGTAAAGTGCATAATATAGCAGAAATGACTCTTTCCTATATGCCTAAGTGCAAAATATGTTTCAATATTTAGAAATATGCATGAACTACTATGATTTGTATGGGTGCACTTTATTTCATGCAAATATGGCCTCTTGCAAGGCCTCAAAGCAAGCAAACAACATACAATGTCTAGCACGTTGGATCCTAGGGTAAACTTTTCAAGCATAAGCCATTGTTCCTAGCAACGCCTAGTGGAAATCTAAAAGAAGATCTAAGATATGCAAAACACCTAATTATTTCTTCTTTTATTCTTTCAATTCCCAAATAGAAATGTGCTTTAAGTTCACTATTTTAGACACACAAAAGTAGATAAAAAGCTATAAAATATTATAGAAGTTGTACCAACCTCTAATCTAGCTCAGAGAACCAAGGTTCTATCCTTTGCTACTCTCTAGTGTTGGCCGTTGTCGACCAGAGCGGCTGGTTTTTGGCCATTGTTAGCAGGAGCGGCTAAGCTTGCATACAAAATTAAGTTAGTATCTAGGCAAAAAATGAAAAATCAGTGGAGGTCCCATCATGATCACCATCTGTAGTGACCCTAGGGTGCATGCACTGCTCTTACTCTACTTGCAATGTGTTAAACCCAAAATGAAATGAAAGACCATGAAAAAGCATATAACATGGAAGTAACAAAGGTATATCTCTTTATTTGTATTAAAACCTGGTTACATGTCGGTCCCTCTTAGGGATACCCATTTCGATACAATAATGTTACAAGTGGGTAAAATGTCCCCTCGTAAAGGGGTGGTGCGCTATCACAAGCTTCCCAGTTTCGCACATGGAAATGTATGAGGGCTTATAGATGCCTCCTTCTCTAGGTCTATTTCCTAGAGGGATCCCTTTTGCTCTCGTATGTTGTAGATTCTGTCCGATGAACCTGTGGCCCTGTAAGCAATGAAACAACAACACACGCTTAGATGTCCGAGAATGCCTCCCTGGATGAGGTTGTTAGTAATGAATATATCAAATGAAAGCAAGTGCAAATTAAACCGATGCTATGAATGCGAATGAATGAAATGATGCTATGCTAATGATATGCTAAATAGAATAATGAAACTAATGTCTAAAACCCTAAGCTAGGCCTACGGGCCACTATCCAATGACAACGGCCGCTAAAGCGAATCTTGTCCTCTTTGCCTCAAGGCTATGGATCGAAGCTTGTATCCGATGTTGAAATGATGGTTGCTTTGCTCGATACATTGAATATCCTGTATGTGGAAAACCCTCAAGTGGACTCTCCAATCTGACAAGGCTTTGTCGTAGAGTTGATCCCCAAGGGGAACTCTTCAAGTCTTGAAAAGCTCTCCTCAATATCTCAAAAAGTTCTTGCTCTAGAATAATTATCTCTCTCATTATTGATCAAAGTGTATCTCCCCTTTGGTGCTCTCAGGCTTGCACCTTTTAAAGTGTGTGAAACCCTAGGTCTATGCCCAAGCCCTAGGACTGAATCCCTCATGCGTAGTGAAGGTTAGCATGAGAAGATTTTTGTCTTTTCTATGTTTAAATACTAGTTAACTGAAGTCTAAATGCAAACTCAAGTCTCCTATGTGAACTGGCCATGAAAGGGAATGCAAAGTTACTCCCGCTCACCTTTATTGCATGCAGACTACCACTTCCACCCATGATTGGGCATATCTATCGGCAAAATGCTTTTTATGGCTTAGTCACTGTCGTCTACAGTGGCTAAGATCTGGTCCACTGTCGTCTACAATGGCTAAGGTCTGGCCACTCTAGGCTTGAGCGGCTAAGGTCTGGCCGCTCTAGTCTTGAGCGGCTAGGCTTGGATGGGCTTAAAGTGCCCCAGATGAGTGGTGAGAACCACTTTTGATGCTTGGAAAGTCCAAGATTATGTCATATGATCTTATGAATGTGCCTATGTGAGTATCTCCCCTAAACATGACATGTTTTAGGTGTCTACACACACTACATAAGGGGCTACACTTGTGGCCAAGTGGTAGGAGGGTTGATCGCTTATGCAGTGATAATAAGCAATACAAGGGCTCACACTAGGGAAAATCTAGAAGCGAGCAACAAGGGGTAGATCCGGGCTCACACCAGGGTAAATCTAGAAGCGAGCAACAAGGGGTAGATCCAATCGATCAACATGAAGTTCGATCATGCACAAAAAATAAGCCAGTTATGCAAACAATGTTAGTCATCAAATAGTGGTTGACCTACCATGGTGGGAGTGTGGCCAAGGAAGACATAATTTGTGGAATCAGGCCACCATAGAAAATAAAAATATAGCATATGTTGAGCCTGGTAAGAGGGCCACACAAAAGGGGGCGATGATGCATATGTAGATGATCGCTAGAAAGTGTACGTCGAAAGAAGGCCCTAGAGTGTTGTTGTGGTAGGAATGCGAACATGGGTCATGAGGGAGACAGGGCAAAAATTGTAGGGGTCCTAGGGCCGCTAGGGGTTGCTATAGGGTCGTAGTGGGGCTGCAACGAGTCATAGTGGGGTTGTAGTGGGGCCATAGTGGGTCGTTGTAGGGTCGTAGTGGGGCCATAGTGGGTCGTTGTGGGGCCACAAGGATGTAGTGGTGATGTTTTGATGGGGGTATGCTCTAGCTATGGTGCACCACTTGGTGCTTGGAGTGTGTTGGGGTAGTGCATGCATTATTCGCTTGCTAAAAAAAAAAATTAATTTTATTTTTTTATATGTTTTTGAAAATTTTGTTTTAAAAATTATTTATTTATTTATTTTGAATGCACTCAACTATAAATAATGAAGGCCAATGAATGTTACAAAGTAGGCACAATTTGTAATTATCATAAAATATAAGAAACAATAGAAAAGAAGTTTGTCTAAAATAGGAAATACTCAATTCTCCAAAGAGCAATGAAATTCCCACAACTCCACCATTGAAAGCTTTTAAGGACTACTTAAGTTGAATTCTTCTAGCATGAGCATAAAAACACATAAGCTCATCCCTCTCCAAGTGGAAGAAGTTGACAAAAATATCTCAAACAAATACAAGACTTTTTCATTTGCAGAGCAGGCAGACATAGATCATTTGCAAGATCCGCTAGGAAAATTTCTCATTCCTTTTTTAGAATAATTTGACCTAGAGAAAGAGGATACTCTTCAAACCAGTGTTAAAAAACTAAACCAAAAGATAGGTAATATGCTCACTAAAATATCAAACAAACATTTATCATTTTAAAGATCCACTAGGGGAATTTCTCATTCCTCTTTTGAACCAATCTAGCCTAGAGGAAGAGGATACTCTTCAAACCAGTGTTATAAAAACTAAACCAAAAGATAGAGAGCCAATCTAATAAGGCAATCAATTTTTATATTCTAAATTCTACTTTTGCATATAACCAAGTTGATCATGATTTCTCTAGATTTTAGTAAGATTCCAAACTTTGTAAAATAATTTCAACCTATGGACAAAATAAGGGTTATGAATCCAGTTATGGTTATTACACGAATCAAAATATTTTATAATTTTCTCAACAAAGGTATCAAGATAAGCAACATGCAAATTACACATCTATTTTGAAATGAACTATGGAAGGTCGGTTATCTAAAGGGCGTCCTCTATATGTACCTGTTACACATACATAAAACAATACAATTAGTAAGCAAATCAAAATAAGCAAAGAAACATAACAAACATAAAAAAAATTAGTAAACATGTTGGACATTTTGAGTCCCTAAGCTAAGAGTTGTCATTGATGTCAAAAGGATCTATGTAAGTAAGCACTATGTTTGTGTTTCACAAAGAGCTTCATGAGAAGCAAAGGTTTTTGATCAAAGGTTCAAGAAGGGATGCATGGCATTTGGTTCCAAAAGGAGCTTCAAGGGAAGCTTTGCAAAAGGTTTTTATTTAAAACCATGGATGGCAGATTTGAAATGGGTTTTTCTTAAAACCCAAGTTGGCTTTTTGTTTCATCGAAAAAGGTGCCCCGATGATGGAGAAATTTAATTTTAAAGGTTTTATTTAAAACCATGGATGGCATATTTGAAATGGGTTTTTCTTAAAACCCAAGTTGGCTTTTTGTTTCATCGAAAAAGGTGCCCCGATGATGGAGATATTTAATTTTAAAGATTTAGTTTAAATTTTAATTTATTTAAAATTTAAATTTTAATTTTAAAATTAAAATTAAAATTAAAATTAAAAGTTTATCCGTCGACGTCATGAAGGAAGTTTCAAAAAGGCCGATGTTTCCAAAGCAAAGGGAAGGCATATAAATATGCCATTGAATTTTTTAATTCATTCATCCTTGCTCGTTGATATTTGTGCTTGGTATTTGTGAAGAAAAAGAGCTCGTGTTTTTCGTTTAAGTGACGCAACAAACATTAAAGGGAGACAATGACCACTTCCCAAAATGCATTGGGCAGCGTGGCCTAGTGGCAGCTTGGATTGTGCAAAGGTGTTGGTGACAAGGAGGTTGTGCGTTCGATTCCCGCAAGCATCATTTTTGGCTTTGTTCTGTTGAGGCGCCCAAGGCGCATACTTTTCGCTTGGTAGAAGAGGGTGAAGGATAAGAAGCGGGTGGCGCTTCTTTTTCACCAACGAGCCCGCAGCTCGTGCGGTAGCTTGGCCGCGGCTAGGGCGTTCACGTTGGGGCAAGACGAGGGTTTGATTCCCCTCGAGGCAGGTATTAAGGTTTTTATTAATATTTTGTTTGGATTGCCTAAGGTGGAGTGATAAGGGGTAAAGGTGCTTCGTTAGTTGATTTGTTGAGTAACCTTAGGGAATAAGGTCATGGTGGTTGTTTGAGTTGTGAATTATTTTTAATTGTGATTTTTGAAATTGTTAGGAGTAATAAGGGTTTTTGATAAAGTTCTTTTTAGTGAAAGTTATTTTGAGTAAGGGTTTTCTTTTAAAAATAACTTTGGTGGATGTTAAAATAAAGTAGGAGTAATAAGGTGTTATTTGGATATTATTGTTGTGTTATTACTCAAGATCTCTAACCCTTGTTAAGAGTTGAAAAAGAAAGTGTGTTGAGTGTGACAGATTTAGTGGACAACTCATAAGGCATCAAAAAGGTATGAGTAATACTCTCCATTGATTTTATTTGGGTGGTTGATTTTTGAAATATCATTGGAGTGAAAAGGATTGATTGTGGTTTCCTTTTCGAAAGTGGTTGAGTTAATGCTTCAAGGTTTTTTGGATTGTGAGTTGTGATTAAACCTTGTTTGATAAGCATTGTTGTTTAGACCATTGGTTGAGTGAAGTACTTTGAGTTTATGCTTCAAGGTTTTCTGAATTGAGAGTTGTGATTAAAACCTTGTCTTATTAGCATTGTTGTTGAAGCCAATGGGTGATGCAAAGAACTTGAACTTGAGTTAGAAAAGAACATGAGTATCATTGTTATGTAAGATTTGTTGTTGAGCATTGTTGGAAACATTTTGAGTTAGTTGATTCATGCTTGGACTAGGGTTTGTGAGAAAGAGTTGTTTCTTGAAGTGATTGGTTGAGTAGAGTTGATTGAGCCTAGTCAAGTGGTTGCATGAAGTGGTTGTTCAAGTTCCATGAAACAAACTATTCTATATTCTGATTGAGTTGAGATTGAGCCTTGAGAATAGAACATATTGAGTCTCTAACAATTCTCTTTATGCTTCTATGAGATTGAGTTAAGATTGAGCTGAGTTGAGATTGGGATTTGAGTATAGAACATATTGAGTCTCTAACAATTCTCTTTATGCTTCTATAAGATTGAGCTGAGTTGAGATTACTTTGAATTGAGATTGGGATTTGAGTATAGAACATATTGAGTCTCTAACAATTCTCTTTATGCTTCTATGAGATTGAGTTGAGATTTTGTTGAGCTGATTTGAGGCAAGTCTTTGAGAAGGCTTGTGGACTATTTTTGTGTAAGCTTTTGTGAAAGCTTGCTATGTAGATTTGAGCAAGTCCTAGAGAGGACTTATTGAGCAGATTGGGACAAGTTCTGTGTGAGCTTGTTGAGCATATTTGAGCAGGTTCTGAGTGAGCCTATTGAGCAGATTTGAGCAGGTTTTGAGTGAGCCTATTGAGCAGATTTGAGCAGGTTTGAGTGAGCCTATTGAGCAGATTTGAGCAGGTTTTGAGTGAGCCTATTGAGCAAATTTGAGCAGGTTCTGAGTGAGCCTATTGAGCATAATTGAGGGTTCTAGTGAGCTTAGAAGATTTGAGTAGGTTTTGAGTGAGCCTATTGAGCATATTTGAGCAGGTTCTGAGTGAGCCTATTGAGAAGATTTGAGTAGGTTCTGAGTGAGCCTATTGAGCAGATTTGAGCAGGTTCTAAGTGAGCCTATTGAGAAGATTTGAGCAGGTTCTGAGTGAGCCTATTGAGAAAATTTGAGCAAGTTTTGAGTGAGCCTATTGAGCATATTTGAGGAGGTTCTGAGTGAACCTATTGATAGAGATTTGGAGGTGATAGAGTACAGAGGATAGAGTCTCAGTGGATAGAGATCCAGTAGCCAGGACAATTGAAGATAGATCTAAGTGAGGAGTCTTCAAGTGGAGAGAGATCCACCAGTCAGTGCAGCAGAGAGACAGAGTCTTCTAGAAGATCACTAGCCAGAGTAGAAGGGGAAAGAGTTCTCCTGTGGAAGAGATCCATGAACTTGAGATTAGGGGATCAACATATCCTTTGGATAGAGGTCCATAAATATTGTAATTGGGAAGGATTCCCATGAGATTATTTGAGAAATATTTAGAAGAAATATTTTCTCTATGGAGGTAGCCCACATTGGGTGAACCACGTTAAAATTGGTGTCTCTATTGTGTGTGATGATTTGTGCATTGCTTTGGTTATTGCTATTGATATTGCCATTGATTATATTGATTAATACTATTTGGGAAAGAAAAGTAAAAAGTGGTCTTATACTGTTCACCCCCCTCTCAGTATAAGCTTGTGTTCTTCAATTGGTATCGGATTTGGTTCCTTCGAAAGAAGTTTAACAACTTGAAGGAAGATCCTACAAGAACACAAATGGCAAAGAAAGGCAAGAGTAGAAGCATGAGACACAAGAAGAAAAGAACACCTATGGTCATGAAAGAAAAGGAAGATGAGTTTAATATTGTTGTGTTGGGAGGACAAATGGAAATAGATTCAAGAGATGAATCAAGTAATGGAGAAATATCCAGACTGATAAAGTTTTGTACCAGATGTGGGAACACAGGTCACCATGCAACTTATTGTCCACAAGAATGTTTTGTTTGTGGTCAACTTGGCCATGATGCAAGATATTGTAATGGGTTTAGTAGCAGTGAAGATGAAGATGATATTCTTGGAAATGAAATCCTAGATATTGGTTCAAGAAAGGATAACAGGGACAATCAAAATAGGTATGAAGAAGAAACTCTACTTTCAATAATAGAAGAAAAAGAAGATGCTTCAAAAAAAGAAAAAGGGGAAGCCACTCTTAAGGAGCTTATTGAATTGAAAAGAGAGAATTTAGAATTGAAGGCTCAAATACAAGAAGATGAGAAATGTAAGACAAAGCTTCTACAGGATATCTCTGACTTGAGAGATAAGGTTGAAAAGGCAAGAAGAGTTGAAGAAGGTATGATTAAAAAGTCAAAGGCAAAAGAGATAGAATGTGAAAGGCTTATGATTACTATTGAAGAACTAAAAATGGAGAACTCAGGATTAAGGGTTCAAGCTCAAGAAGATGAGAAAGAAAAAGCAAGGTTTCTAGAGGAACTCACTAACTTCAAAATCAAAGTTGAAGAGACAAGAAAAATTGAAGAAGGTATGGCCAAAAAATTAAAAATAAAATATCTAGAGTGTGAAAGATTAGAGCATGAGATAGTTTCACTAAGGATGGAAGTAAAAGGTTCCAAGGACAAGCTACACAAGTTTGAGGAAAATTCAAATACTTTGGATAGGATTATCAATGCACAAAGGTCATCAGTCACCATAACAGGACTTAGTTCTAAAGAAGAACAAGGGAAACAAGAAGCAGAAAAAGGAGAGTCAATCTCAAACACCATAAAAGATGAAGAGTCAAAAGAAGTAAAATAGAGAGTGATACCTCTAAGGATAAGTTGGACAATAGAAATTTCAACAAGGAAAGGAACAATGCACAAGTAAGGAACATATGGAACAAGAAATAGGTAGAAGAGACTAAGAGACCAATGGGGTCTAGGCAAGGTTTCTTCAATGGAAGATGTTTTTCATGTCACAGAGTTTGGGCACATGGCTTCACAGTGCAGGACACATGAAAGATAGGAATATGGGAAAGGATAACTTTTCCATGGGTATTGCTACTCATGTAATGAGTTTGGTCACAAGGCAATAAATTGCAGGGTTCATGACAGAAGAGGATATGACTTCACTAGGAGAAGTCCTAAGATAGTTGCACCTCCAAGGAATAATAACATTAAGTGTTATAAGTGCAATAATGATGGTCACATAGCAAAATGGTGTAGAGAAAATATTCCAGAATCAAGCATGAATAGGAACAGGAACATAGAGAAGAAAAAGAACAAGAATAAAAACATAGAAAAAAACAAGAACAGGAACAAGAACATGGATGAGAACAATAACAAGAATAGGAACAGGAACATGTATGAGAACAAGAATAGGAACATGGATGAAAACAAGAACAAGAACAAAAGTGATGACAGGAACAAGGATGATGACTTGGAAAGAAACAGTGAGAGGATTCAAAAAACTTAGAAAAGAAGAGAGAAAGATAAATACAAAGAGCAGTGCTTTCGGGGAGTATAAATACTCCCATCCTAGAATTAACCACCTCATGTGGAGGTGGGGGAGGGCCTAAGCTAAGAGGCTCATTCTTAGCCCCGAGCCCCAAAGGTGACCCTTTGCCATTGATGACAAAGGGGGAGAGATTTGTGTATATTGAGGAGAGTTTTTGATATGGGGAGAGATTTGATATTTGAGAAAGCTTTGAGCTAGGGGGAGCAGAAAAGAAGGTCAAATTTTAGTAAAAGGATATGGGTTGCCATCAATGACAAAGGGGGAGATTGTTGGACATTTTGATTCCCTAAACTAAGAGTTGTCATTGATGTCAAAAGGATCTATCTAAGTAAGCACTATGTTTGTGTTTCACAAAGAGCTTCATGAGAAGCAAAGGTTTTTGATCAAAGGTTCAAGAAGGGATGCATGGCATTTGGTTCCAAAAGGAGCTTCAAGGGAAGCTTTGCAAAAGGTTTTTATTTAAAATCATGAATGGCAGATTTTAAATGAGTTTTTCTTAAAACCCAAGTTGGCTTTTCGTTTCATCGAAAAATGTGCCCCGGTGATGGAGAAATTTAATTTTAAAGGTTTTATTTAAAACCATGAATGGCATATTTGGGATGGGTTTTTCTTAAAACCCAAGTTGGCTTTTCGTTTCATCCAAAAAGGTGCCCCGATGATGGAGATATTTAATTTTAAAGATTTAGTTTAATTTTTTTTTTTTTTGATTGGTTGAAAGGGTGTTGAAAGGTCCCTGAACCTTGTACAAACCAGCCGTGGGCCTCCGAAGAGGGAGGCAAATGGGAAGGACGACGGTAGCAGAACAAGAAAAGGCTAAACATAAAAGGGAAAGCAAAACTTAAACAGAGAAATTCACCATTTGTAGGTGTTGTGGCTACTCCACAACGTACCCCAACATTGAGGACCCACCTTTTTGCATGTTTTCCAATAAGGTCAAAGTGGCCCATATGCTAAATACCAAAGAAAAAGCAAAACACCACAAGGAGAAAAAGATGTCGCGATATCGCGACATGTTGCATTTTCGCGGTCCATAGCAAAGGGAGAAATCAAGGAGGAAAAAATGTCACGATATCACGACATGTTGCATCATCGCGACCAAAGGAGGAAAAAGTGTCGCGATATCGCGACATGTTGCATCGTCGTGGCCAAAGGAGGAAAAAGTGTCATGATATCGTGACATGTTGCATCGTCGCGCTGAAAGAGAAAAGGTGTCACGATATCGTGACATGTTGCATCGTCACGGTCAAAAGAGAAAAAGTGTCGCGATATCGCGACATGTTGCATCGTCGCGGCCAAAAGAGAAAAAGTGTCACGATATCGTGACATGTTGCATCGTCGAGGCCGAAAGAGAAAAAGTGTCGCGATATCGCGACATGTTGCAACGTCGAGGCCCCGAAGAAAAAATGTCGCGATATCGCGACATGTTGCATCGGCGCGGCCAAAGGAGAAAAGGTGTCACGATACCGCGACAAGCTGCAACGTCGAGGCTGAAAGAGAAAAAGTGTCACGATATCGCGACAAGTTGCAACGTCGAGGCCCCCAAAGAAAAAATATCGTGATATTGCGACATGTTGCATCGTCGAGGCCGGAAGAGAAAAAGTGTCACGATATCGCAACATGTTGCAACGTCGAGGCCCCTAGAGAAAAAATGTCGCGATATCGCGACATGTTGCATCGTCGAGGTCGAAAGAGAAAAAGTGTCACGATATCGCAACATGTTGCATTGTCGAGGCCGAAAGAGAAAAAGTGCCGCGATATCGCGACTTTTTTTCTCCGGGGGCTAGTTTAAATTTTAATTTATTTAAAATTTAAATTTAAATTTTAAAATTAAAATTAAAAGTTTATCCGTCGATGTCATGAAGGAAGTTTCAAAAAGGCAGACATTTACAAAGCAAAGGGAAGGCATATAAATATGCCATTGAATTTTTTAATTCATTCATCCTTGCTTGTTGATATTTGCGCTTGGTATTTACGAAGAAAAAGAGCTTGTGTTTTTCGTTTAAGTGACGTAGCGAACATTAAAGGGAGACAGCGACCACTTCCCAAAACGCATTGGGCAGCATGGTCTAGTGGCAACTTGGATTGTGCAAAGGTGTTGGTGACAAGGAGATTATGCGTTCGATTCCCGCAAGCATCATTTTTGGCTTTGTTCTGTTGAGGTGCCGAAGGCGCTTACATTTTGCTTGGTGGAAGAGGGTGAAGGATAAGAAGCGGGTGGCGCTTATTTTTCACCAATGAGCCCGCAGCTCGTGTGGCAGCTTGGCCACGTCTAGGGAGTTCGCGTTGGGACAAGACGAGGGTTCGCTTCCCCTCGAGGTAGATATTAAGGTTTTTATTAATCTTTTGTTTAGATTGCCTAAGGTGGAGTGATAAGGGGTAACGTTAGTTGATTTTTTGAGTAACCTTAGGGAATAAGGTCATGGTGGCTGTTTGAGTTGTTAATTAATTTTAATTGTGATTTTTGAAATTGTTAGGAGTAATAAGGGTTTTTGATAAAGTTCTTTTTAGTGAAAGTTATTTTGAGTAAGGATTTTCTTTTAAAAAGAACTTTGGTGGATGTTAAAATAAAGTAGGAGTAATAAAGTGTTATTTGGATATTATTGTTGTGTTATTACTCAAGATCTCTAACCCTTGTTAAGAGTTGAAAAAGAAAGTGTGTTGAATGTGACAGATTTAGTGGACAACTCATAAGCCATCAAAAAGGTATGAGTAATACTCTCCATTGATTTTATTTGGGTGGTTGATTTTTGAAATATCATTGGAGTGAAAAGGATTGATTGTGGTTTTCTTTTCGAAAGTGGTTGAGTTAATGCTTCAAGGTTTTCTGGATTGTGAGTTGTGATTAAACCTTGTTTGATAAGCATTGTTGTTTGGACCATTGGTTGAGTGAAGTACTTTGAGTTTATGTTTCAAGGTTTTTTGAATTGAGAGTTGTGATTAAAACCTTGTCTTATTAGCATTGTTGTTGAAGTCGATGGGTGATGCAAAGAACTTGAACTTGAGTTAGAAAAGAACATGAGTATCATTGTTATGTAAGATTTGTTGTTGAGCATTGTTGGAAACATTTTGAGTTAGTTGATTCATGCTTGGACTAGGGTTTGTGAGAAAGAGTTGTTTCTTGAAGTGATTGGTTGAGTAGAGTTGATTAAGCCTAGTCAAGTGGTTGCATGAAGTGGTTGTTCAAGTTCCATGAAACAAACTATTTTATATTCTGATTGAGTTGAGATTGAGCCTTGAGAATAGAACATATTGAGTCTCTAACAATTCTCTTTATGCTTCTATGATATTGAGTTAATATTGAGCTGAGTTGAGATTACTTTGAGTTGAGATTGGGATTTGAGTATAGAACATATTGAGTCTCTAACAATTCTCTTTATGCTTCTATAAGATTGAGCTGAGTTGAGATTGCTTTGAATTGAGATTGAGATTTGAGTATAGAACATATTGAGTCTTTAACAATTCTCTTTATGCTTCTATGAGATTGAGTTGAGATTTTGTTGAGGTGATTTGAGGCAAGTCTTTGAGAAGGCTTGTGGATTGTTTTTGTGTAAGCTTTTGTGAAAGCTTGCTATGCAGATTTGAGCAAGTCCTAGAGAGGACTTATTGAGCAGATTGGTACAAGTTCTATGTGAGCTTGTTGAGCAGATTTGAGTAGGTTCTGAGTGAGCCTATTGAGCAAATTTGAGTAGGTTCTGAGTGAGCCTATTGAGCAGATTTGAGCAGGTTCTGAGTGAGCCTATTGAGTAGATTTGAGCAGGTAATGAGTGAGCCTATTGAGCAAGTTCTGAGTGAGTCTATTGAGCAGGTTCTGAGTGAGCCTATTGAGCAGATTTGAGCAGGTTTTGAGTGAGTCTATTGACCAGATTTGAGCAGGTTCTGAGTGAGCCTATTGAGCATATTTGAGTGGGTTCTGAGTGAGCCTATTGAGCAGATTTGAGCAGGTTCTGAGTGAGCCTATTGAGCATATTTTAGGATGTTCTGAGTGAACCTATTGACAGAGCTTTGGAGGTGATAGAGTATAGAGGACAAAGTCTTAGTGGATAGAGATCCAACATTTAGGATAATTGAAGACAGATCTGAGTGAGGAGTCTTCAAGTGGAGAGAGATCCACCAGTCAGTGCAACAGAGAGACAAAGTCTTCTATAAGATCACTAGCCAGAGTAGAAGGGGAAATAATTCTCCTATGGAAGAGATCCACAAACTTGAGATTAGGGGATCAACATCTCCTTTGGACAGAGGTCCATAAACATTGTAATTGGGAAGGATTCCCATGAGATTATTTGAGAAATATTTTCTCTGTGGAGGTAGCCCACATTGGGTGAACCACGTTAAAATTGGTGTCTCTATTATGTGTGATGATTTGTGAATTTATTTGGTTATTGCTATTGATATTGCCATTGATTATATTGATTAATACTATTTGAGAAAGAAAAGTAAAAAGTGGTCTTATACTGTTCACCCCCCCTCTCAGTATAAGCTTTTGTTCTTCAAAACAAGTGTTATGGGTTAACAAGTCCCACCATGATCGCTAAAATGTGATATAGAAGATGTACCATTTCATTAATAAAAAAAAAGATATTACAAGTAATATCTTCTTTACACAAGGTCCTCTTGGGGCATACAATAGGGAATTCCCACAATGGGAGATCCCTTTTATACAATGTCATAAGAATGATGTCCACAAGGATTTTCTATGCCACCTCTAAGGATGGGAGGTTTGCTCAAGTGCTCATTGCCTCACCATCCTAGGCTGCATCCACCTCCCTAGTACCTACACACAACCCAACACAAGAAATCAATAACATCAAATGGGCCTACCTTGGTTAGGCCCAAGTTAACAAAATATGCATGCAATAAAATATTACAAATCTAGCTTAAAATGAGCAAATAACATGAGAATGTCATCAAAATATTGAGAAATATACCTTGCTTACCTTGCTTGTTTATCTGCTGCTAAGATTTCATCGAGTGTTGTCTCTAATTTGAAATCAACTTCAAGAACAAGACGTGTGGGTCATGAGGGTTACATTCCTCTTCATGGTCAATGGAGGATATGTAACAAGGATGGGTTGTGAAAGGAGGCTACACACACAAGGGGTTTGAGTGGGGATTTTGACATAATTTGGTACGAGAACTTATCTCTTATTACAAATGAGGAAAAGGAGGGGGTATTTATAGGAATTTGCAAGAGAGAGGGGGAGGGTGCCCAAGATGTGAGGTGGTAGAATTGCCAAGTGTGAAAAGGGATTTGGGAATTTATGGATATTTATTAGGAGAAATGGGCACCTTCCCACATTAGTGGCCTTGGAAAGCATGAGGGGATTTTAAATTAAAAAATATTGTGAGGTGGAATGTGAAAGGGACTTGGGGATTTAATGCACATTTATTGTGAATTTTGACTTGGGGTCTTGGGGAATTTTTAATTAAAATAAATTGGAAGGGAGAGTGTGAAAGAGACTTGGGGATTTAATGTGCATTTATTGTGAATTTTGACTTGGGATTAAGGAGTGATTAAGGTTATTATTAGAGGAGTTAATTTGGGAATAACAACAATAATTAAAATTTGGGTTTTTAAGGGGATACAAAATGACATGTTTTTGGTGTCTACACATGTGATGAAGCTAGATCACATTTAGGTAAAATTTATGATAAAGGTTGAGTGGTTGGCATACGACTATACTATGTATCATGTTGCAATCCTAATGGATTTTTGCCTTCCTTCATCAACTAGGTCACAAACATAGACATATACACATGGTTTATGACTTGGCATTCATAATGATTGGTGAGGGTGTTGCTACCACTAGGAGGAGGAGGAGGAGAACCATACATAAGTTCCCAAAGTTAGCTACTTTTACAAAGACCAAATTTGTAGTTATTGTTTGATTGAGAGATGGTGTACATTATATCACTTTATTTTAATGTATAAGCATTTGACGTATATAGATGTATCAATGTTTATGGATTTATGATATGTAATTGAATGGTGTGATGATTTGTTATGTTTGATTTGATGTGAGTGATTAATGATTATTAATGTTAAATGATAAATTATAATGTTTAAATGATGTGGGTGTTATTTGATAAATGATGCAAGATTGGATACGATTAAATGTGATGATTAGATATAATGAATTTGATTAGAGTTTTTAAATGATTTCAAATGTATTTTTGATAGGTTTAGATAGATGTATGATTAGGATTAGAAATTGATATGGACAAGGAGACTTTGGATTATTTCAAATGGGATTTTGATATACTTTCAGATGCTTGGTTGTTTGCTTAAGGTAAGCAAAGATATCATTGTATCAAGGATCAAGGGATGAAGCTAGTTCTACAAAGAGGACCACTAAAGGAAGCTAACTAGAATATAGGGTTTGTTAGGAGGGAAAACTTATGGAATTATTTTATTCATAAATACATATATAGGCAGAAGGCCTATATGATAAACTGACAAGTGTCAGTATAAACTGACAAGTGTCAAAACAGAGGCATAGTGCACTTTAACTCTAACATTCCCCCTTAAAGTGCACTATCCTAACTAAAGAAGAAACAAAAAGAAGTCAACATTAGGTAACATTCCCCCTTAATGTTGACTTCTGTAAAACAACCTATCATCCTCTCTTTTTTGGTTTAGGCTCGTGCTCTTTGTGCTTGGCTCTCCAACTATGAATAATGCTAGATCCACTGTGTATACATCTCGGTCTGTTGCCTCAGGGTCAGCCACTTCAACGGGTCTATTGCCACTGGGTCAACCATCTAAGTGCCTCAGGGTCATCATGGGTGCCTCAGGGTCAGCCACATCTGGGTCTGTTGCCTCTGCAGGTCATCCTCAGAGGATGTTGCCACTCGTAGGTCACTAACTAGATTCACCATGAGTATGAAATCCCTCCTCATGGTGAACTCAATCTAGAAGGTGTCGGTCTCTGTCAAAAATGCACCTAATGAAAGTAAAAACGAGCCATTTAAGAGTGTCGGTCTCTGTCGAAAATGCACTCAATACAATAAAATGAGCCATAGATCAAAATAGGAGGAGAGAAGAATAAAAGAAGAGAATCTTCTGAAGTGTCTTCGTCTGTAGTCTTCAGAAGTAGATCCAAAAAACCTCGGATAGAGTCTAGGGTGTCTTTGTCTGTAGTCCCTAGTATAAGTGTCCTTATGGTGACCATGTCATCCCACCGAAATGCATGGGTAACCAGCCGCTGCATTCGCCAAGTGTATAGAAATAGTCACTAGGTACAAGGATCACAAATAAAATTACCTTAGGAGTGTCGGGTACAACCAAGAGTGGACTCTAAGGTAGAAAACTTTGAGGCTAAAAAACTCAAATGAAACAGCCTCAAAATTACAATATGACACCACCATTGTGTCTGTCATGGAAAAACATTTCCAACGACTATAAATACCCCTATACTTGTGTTTAAATGGGGCCTTCATCTTGCTGGGAAAACAATAGCATGCCTATCTAGGCAGCAAATTGACATCGCTCAATGGCGGCATCGCTCTCAGGCGGAAAAAATAGCAAAAATACAATTTTCCCTCGTAGGGAATTACTGTGACCATCCATATTTGAATACAATAAAGTGGCTATGAGAGCCTTCCAATCCCACATTCCATGTGGAAACAATCATGAAAAACTAATGCCCCCATGCTTTGAAAAACCTTTAATCGAAGTCCCAGTCTTCTATAAAATCGTGCAAACAACACTGATCACGATGATTGCCATTAAGGCATGCATAGTTGCGATTTTTGTTTTTCCGCAGCAAAGGTGGATGGTTGATTTTCATTCACTTAGAAAAGCAAAACACTTGGCATGCACAATCTTCCCTTGATCCACAACTGCCAACACGCAGTCGCACATCCCAGATATTGCTTCGCAGATTTTGATTTTCGCCACATCCTGCCGCCATCAACACAAAACAACCGATGGTATTTCTCACGTTAGAGCTGCCAGTGTAATTTCTTTCAGGGCTGTAGAGAAAGCTCGATACCAAATGTTAGGAGGGAAAACTTATGGGATTATTTTATTCATAAAATGAGTTACATATATAGGCAGAAGGCCTATATGATAAACTGACAAGTGTCAAAACAGAGGCATAGTGCACTTTAAATCTAATAGGGTTGATGATTCCCTAACTTGCCAAATGATAATTGAAGCTTATTCATCATCTAGCTCTAATGGGACGAGGGATGCAACCGAGCCCATAGTGTTAACATGACAGTTACTAGATATAGGAGAGTGTCAATGGTGATTTTGTTGAAAGTAGCCATCATTTTATCGATGATGTATTTTTATGAATTGATCTTATCATATTTTATTTGATAAACACCATTGATTTGGTTGAATATAATGTAAGAGTCTCCAAAGACAAAAAGGATCCTAACTTGGATAGTTAATTCTACATGCAACCCTAGGATAAGGGCTTCATACTCAATGATATTGTTGGTGTAGGAAAACTTAAGCTTAAAGGACAAGGGGATTAATTGTCTTTGAGGAGTGACCAAGATTACTTCTACCTCTACTACTTTGACACGTCTAACACCATCAAAGTATAGAGTCTAGAAATCATGTTGGTCTAGTTCTATATTGAATATAAACTCATTAGGAAAATCTACCACTAGGGATTGGCTAGATTTTAAAGATACAACTATTAATTGGTTAGCAATAACCTAATGTGGTGAAGACAAAGGCAATTTGGATCAGATGAATGAGGGGGTCCAAAAGCTATACTACGTACGAAGTAGTTAAAGCCAAAAGATCATCCAAAATATAGTCGAGGAAGAATAATTATCTTCAACTGATGTTGAGCCAAAATCTACCTTCACCACAAACCCTAGCCTCACCATTGGACCAAAATAAAATAGAAGATCACTAGCCTTGTTGGTGGAATCTAAAGCAGGTCCTAATAATCCTTGGAACCCCCAAGTCATTCCAATGATTGCAAATAAGGAACCACCTTTAGCGAGGCTTTGCTTTGACCAGTGTTCATACCATTTTCTCTTCCATGGAAAACAAAGATTGCAAAGTTGGCCCCTTCCTCTAACTGAGAAGGTTCCCTAGTCATTGGTTCTATTCTAAATTGATGCCACCAATTAATTTAGAGGAGTAAATCCATATCCTTAACCAAGAGGAAGAAGGGTGTAAGGGGGCCGAGTGGAGAGGTAGTAAGACATGTCTTCCCCTTCCCTCAAGGAGGGCTTGATACCCAAAGGTTAGGGAAAAATAGAGCATCTCAAACCTTTAGCTATAATTTTATCCCTTAACCTTTAGGCTTGTTGTCCCCCTAAATGCTCCCTCATGATAGATGGTTAAAGAGGAGTCCTTAGATGTAAGACATCTTAGAGGGTGGCAACTACCATCCCTAGAGGTTGCATTGAAGGACATATTCACCAATGGGAGCCTATCAAGAGCATGGGATAATACAACACCTACTATCATCAGATCCATCAGACCAACCTTAAGTGATTAGATTTAAGGGAAGGAATTATGGTCCAATTTTAGTCCTCATTTCCCACTATTAGATGTAGTTCCCTAGGCAACAGTTGGAACATTGAGATAGTGACAAGGAGGACAACCCAAGGGGCAATGTAGAACCCAAGTCAATAATGACAAATGATCACAAACGTCTAATCATGGATATTTATAGCACCAATAGTATTTACAACTATGGATCTCTAGGACCTCTAAATAATTCATTACTGATGTTGACTAGCCCAAGAAAAATTTTGAACTCAAATTTTGAATTCTTGCATGATTTTTTAGGGAAAAAAATATCCATTTCTTATAAAATGTATTATTTTTCTCATTTTAAGCATAAAAAGATATTTATTCTTGTAAGGATACTTTCCTTAATTCTCTCTTGTATCTTGGTCTAGCTTGAGCCTTTCCTAATGGAACCTCTTTCCTCTGCATGTATGTAACTCGAAGCTTACACTAATGGAGACTGTGACTATTTATGAAATCCATATCTTGGTTCTAGTGCGAGTGTTTTTTTTTATTGCATGATTTGGAGGGACTTGTGTTCCTCATGCGCTATTGGTTGCTCTGCATGTGTTACTTCAATCCACTACAACATCAAGTATTATTAGATATTTGGAGCATTGCCACCCGCAAGTAGGCTAGTTAGGCTTCGTTGCTTTCCCACTTTTCATTCTTTGGAGACGAACCCATTAGAGTAGGTTAGCATAGGAAGGAGTGAAGAGTGTCAAATATCACATCCAACAAGGAGTTTACCTTGGTAAAAAATCTTGGAGGTCATCTGGAGGAGCCGCATCCCACTCTTCCCCGAACTTCCTAGGATTGACACCCTGCATGAGGTGTAGGGCACCGAATGCACCAGCTCAAAGAGATGAAGAGCAAATTATAATTGTGGGGGGTTATAACACCTATGGAGTAGAGGTCATTTTAGACCCCCAACACCTAACCTTTTATAGACTTTTAATTCATAAAATTAATATAAAATTAGCTAGGCATGATGACCCACTTAGCAGTTTGTCCTGAGAGGTGAGATTTGGAGATGAGGTAGTGCAAGGGATAAAACCTCACAATGTAAAAGGTCTTATGGTCAAGCATATAGTGTTTGATATTTTTAGAGGCAAATACTAGAGCTACGTAGAGCTTCTCTATAGGTGTATATTGAACTTCGTAATTGACCAAAGTCCTATTGATGTAAAAAACAACCCTTTCTCTACGTTGGTTATTGTATTGTGCCAACATATCTTCTAATGCATGGTCAATGGTCATTATATATAGAAAAAAGGATCAATGCGAGTTAGGTCATACCAAGATAGACATGGATAAGAGGTAGGATTTGAGAGCATTAAAATTTGCTTAATAGACAACATCCCATTCAAAGATCACATCCTTCTTTAGAATCTTGGTGAGGGGTTGACACTTGTCAATTAGTTTAGAGATGAGTCTTTAGATGAATTAGATTTTTCTTTACAAGCTCTTAATATGGGTTAGAGTTTGAGGGGAGACCATGTTGCTGATAGTTGATATTTTATCAAGGTCAAATTTGATGTAATTTTAGGAAACAATGAATCCTAATATTTTTCCTAACATAAACCCAAATATGCAATTATGAGGTTTTAGGCATACCTTGTATTCCTTCAAACACTCGAAGATGCATCTTAGATCCTGAACACGATCTTCCTAGTTTAAATATCAACCAAGAAGATCATTGACATAGTCCTCCATGATATCATGTATCATGTCATGAAATATGTATGGCATGGTTCATTAGTAGGCAACCCCTACATTCTTCAACCCAAAAGGCATGACTTGATAGCAGAAGGCTCCCCACAAGGTACTAAAATTTGTTTTTGCTTAATTTGTAGGGGTGATATTGATCTAATTATAGCCTAATAATCTATCCATCAAAGATAATATTCCACGTCTTGTAGTGATATCAATGATCATGTCGATGTTAGGCGAAGGAAAGTCATCCTTGGGATATACTTTATTGATGTCTCATGCACACTCTAATGTTACCTACTTTCTTAGAAATAGGAACAATGTTAGATATCCAATAATAATAGTCGATGGCTTTGATGAATCCAACATCAAGTATTTTTTGGAGATCCTCTTTGACTAGAGTGTGACACTTAGATGCATTTTATGTTTTATGAGTTTTGCACCAGGAGTGACAACTATATGGTGGATGACTATGGAAGGATCAAGGCCAAGAATGTCAACATAAGACTAAGCAAATATGTCTCTAAACTCTATCAAGAGCTTTATGTATTTCTTATGCTTGGTTGGGGTCAAGATCTTGCCTAGTTTAAGGATCTTGGGATCATCTAGAGTTCTAATATTGATGGTCATATTTTTCTCAATTAGAATTGAATATTCATTCCAATTGAAGGAGAGTTGGTAGAACTCTCAGGATCTCTCAATATATAGGGTCTAAGGTTACTTACTAATTTTGTTTTGTTGTGAGATAGTGACATGGGAAATTTGGAGAAAAAGTCCTTTAAAGTAAAAATCATTTTGTGCTGGATAATCCAAGGGACCATTTTTGGGAGGATCATTTGGGATCCTTCGACTCATAGTTATCTTCATTAGCAACAAGGTCAAGATAAATATCTGTTAGAAAATTTATCCCAATAAATTGGGTAAATTTGGAGAAGCTCGGTCTATGGGAAATGATTGTACATCATCCTTGTTCTTGTCCCAATCTAGTCCATTTAAAGAAGTTGTATCATCATGGGATGCCCCATTGAGGTGACCTACTTCTCCTTCATTATTGAAAGAAGAATAAGGTAAAGGTCCACTACAACTTGGGATATAACCTACCCCATAATGTCTTAATAAGACTTTAGTTTGTAAGGCTTATTTGATATGTTTGACAATATGGGATGAATTGGACAAGAACAACGAATACTATGGTTCAACCAGGTAAGGGTTATTGCCATGGATTTTCTTCTTGTTGGTGGTACTAGCGTAAACGAAGGAGCAACTTCTTATTTGCGTTGTTTTACCTTTATTGCTAGAGAGTAAGCCTAAGATTCAAGGAGATGGAGGGAGATTGACTAGGTCTAGTATAAATTGATTGTTATCTAATTTGATATTATTAATGATGATTGGGTCAACAAATTGATCATTAATTGCATAGTGATTTGGGATAAATAAGAAGAAGAGGGTGATTCGAGAGACAAATTGAGAAGGACAAAAATGATACTTTTAATTTTTTACCTCAATCACTTGACAATAAGTAAAGAGTTTGGGGTTTACCAAAATGTGATAAGTCTTACCCTTATATTCATATTTAATATATTGATGAATAGTTGACTAGATGACCCATATATAATGGATCCATAGCCTCCTAAGAATAATTTTGTACATTAGATCACATGACATGACATGGAAGAGGGTGTTAAGAGTATAGGGTCTTACTCTAAGGGTAACACTATAGTGTTGCTAGCCTCACATTCCTTATTGTCAAAATCGCTAATGACAAGATCATATTTCTTAAAATCTTATTTAGTTTGCTCAAAATGACTGATAAACTTTAACCTGTAGAGATTAAGACCATAACCATTTGACTAAGATTCATTTTATGAACTTTTTGTCAATATGGCCTGTAGCATATAATGGTAGATCTTCAACTACAAAGGATTGAGGATCGTCATCCTCATGGAATGATATAGTTGCATGGTCAACCCTAATGGATCCTAACATGGAAGTGAGGTAATTTGGATTGAGATCTTGAGGAAAAACCTATTCACTCAAAATTGAGTAAGATATCTTTGTGAGCCAAAGAAAACTTGAGAAGTTCAATAAGGGAGATTTTGTTTGGTATACTCTCAGGTTGTCATAGAAAATCAAGAATATCCTTAGCCTTGGTTCCTAATTAGATGATTTAAGAAGGTCCTTTAGTTGGAGAAGTTTTTTTTTGTACAAAGGACTAGAGAGGGTCTTGAAGGTTGATCGAATGGTTGATTCTTATGTTATTATCTTGTTACAACACAAATGTGAGATATATGATTAGAAGAATGAAGCACCCCTACCATCCCTTAGTTTGGAGGTGGGACATTCCTATAATGAATATTATTTGTTTTTTTTTTGTTTTGATTATGATTAAGCAATGAACTGTGGAAGATTCATAAATCTTGATTGGAAGAAGATTAAGAGTAAGATCCATCAAGAACAACTAGGCCATAGCCAATTAGGTCTTGGATCACATTCCTAAGGATTTTGCATTTGTTGGTCACAGGATCATTGATGTGGTGGAAGGAAAATTGCTCATTAGCATGAACCACAAAGCCTTCTTCCTTCTAGGTTCAATAAGCAAAAGTCATATAATATTTGCTTTTAGGACCTGCCCTATAATGGTTGAAATAGGTTCATCTAGTCATGATTACCTCCTTTTGGATTTTTTTTATTGAGGCTTCCCTAAGACAAGCTTTAAAGGTTCATAATAGCACTAACATTGTTGGCATGGCATAAGTCTATGACTTCATTTCCTACAACATGTCTATTTATATATTACCCCTTTGGGTTAGAGATAGGCCTATCTTCCTCTTTACGGGACTTAGTGTTTAGTTGACCTCTTTTTACAAGGGCAGTCTATACTCTCCTAGTCATGTTAGTTGTATCTTCAAAGGAAGGCGCATTGGCTTTATTTGGGTAGAAGGTAAATTATTCATTAAGGTTTTCTATGAAAATACCCACTAGGTCTTTAGGTTGAGGTACATATTGCAATCTCCCCACTATAGATCACCATCTTACTAAAAAGTTGGTATAATTCTTGTCTTTGGACTATTTGAGTTGGTATAGTCACTAATGGTGACCTTTTCCTCAATGTAGATAGATAATTACTTGATAACAATTTTGACAAAGTCCCTAATTGTTTTCAAGGAATGCATTGGTATTTAGTAGTTTTATTCCAAGGTAGGACCGCTAAGACTCTTAGGGAATATTTTAACAATATTTCATAACAAAAAATATCACTACACGTAGTTCTAAAACAACCTAAGGTGGTTGATGGGATTCACCTTCCATTTGTACATTTGAAACTTAGGTGTTTCAAATTTAGGTGAAAAAGGACTAATTACAAAGGGATCAAGGGGTTTATTGCACAAGTCATCATATGAGTACTTGTGACTAGATGGCAACCATTAGATGACTTCCATTTGTTGTTTCAAGTGCTCTAATTGAGTGGTTAAGGCTTGAAGACCAAAAGAAATATGATTTGATGAAACAAAAGATATGTGTTGAGAGATAGAGGGGATTTGTTGATGATTGATATAAGAAAGCAATTGGTATACTTGGACATATGATGTCAAGGCTAACATTATACAGTTTGACCCTAGGGTGCCTAAGATAAAATGATTAGAAGATGAAGGATGAGAGATTATGGGGTTGGAGTTTTGTCGAAACACCATAGTCGCACTTGTGGGATTAGAATGAGGACCATGGGTCAAATTGATATGAAGATTAGAGTTTGGGACACTTAATGGCACACAAGTGTAGCATGTGTCTACTTAATACATTTTTTTTTGGGATTCCTAATTAAAATTCAAATTGCCAAATCTATTTTGATAGATAAGCGATGAAGGTGATAGTGCGTAGGTGGACAATCTATTATTCTCCGTCTTAATTTCTTCAAGGGTAAACAAACAAACTTTAATCACAATAAGAATAATGGACTAGATTGTACTCAAGGGCAAGAGTCTATTAGTGTTGACTATAACTCTAATATACCATGCCAAATGAATGACATTATATACGGTTAGAATTCTTACGATGCATATTATACTTTATTTTTAACAAAGTTGAATCTACATTATCATTACAAGTGATGTATTGGAAAAGTAATTAAATAGATTAGAAGACCACTAAAGCAGGTCCATTGGACCAAAATAAAATAGAAGATCACTAGCCTTTTTGGTGGCATCTAAAGCAGGTCCCAATAATCCTTGGAACCTCCAAGCTATTTTGATGATTGCAAAGAAGGAACCACCTTTAGCAAGGCTTTACTTTGACCAGTGTTCATGCCCTTTTTTCTTCCATGTAAAAAAAAGGCTACAAATTTTAACCCTTCCTCTAACCAAGAAGGTTCCCTAGTCATTGGTTCCATTATAAATTGATGCCACCAATTAATTTAGAGGGGCAAAACCATATCCTTAACCGAGAGGAAGAAGGTTCCAAGGGGGGCGAGTGGAGAGGCAGTAAGGCAAGCCTTCCCCTTCCCTCAAGGAGGGCTTGATACCTGAAGGTTAGGGAAAAATAGAGCATCTCAAAAGACCTTCAACTATAAATTTCTCCCTAAACCTTTTGTCTTGTTGGCTCCCTAAATGGTCCGTCATGATAGATGGTGAAAGAGGAGTCCTGAGATGTAAGACATCTTAAAGGGTGGAAACTACCATCCCTAGAGGTTGCATTGAAGGACATATTCACCAATGGAAGCCTATCGAGGGCATGGGATAAGCCAACATCTACTATCATCAGAGCCACCAGACCAACCCTGAGTGATTAGATGTAAGGGAAGGAATGTGATCCAGTTTTGGTCCTCATTTCCCACTATCACACGTAGTTCCCCAACCAATAGTTGGAACATTAAGATTTCGACAAGGAGGACAACCCAAGGGGAAATATAGAACCCAAGGCAATAATGATGAATAATCAAAAATGTCTAATCATGGGTATTTCTAGCACCAATAGTATTTACAACTATGGATATCCAAGACCTCTAAATCATTCATTACTGATGTTGACTAGCCCAAGCAAAATTTTGAACTCAAATTTTGAATTCTTGCATGATTTTTTAGGGGAAAAAATCTCCATTTCTTATAAAAATATATTATTCTTCTCATTGTAAGCATAAAAATATATCCATTCTTCTAAGGATACTTTCCTTCGTTCTCTCTTGTGTCTTGACCTGGCTTGAGCCTTTCCTAATGGAACATCTTTTCTCTACATGTATGCAACTCAAAGCTTACACTAATGGAGACTGTGACTATTTATGAAATCTATATCTTGGTTCTAGTGTAGGTGTTTTGTTTTATTGCATGATTTAGAGGGACCTGTATTTCTCGTGTGCTATTGGTTGCTCTGCATGTGTTCACTTCAATCCATTGCAACTGGTAGAACCTTGAAGGTTCTAGCACAATTTTAATAAAGAAATAATTAAAATAACATCTAAATTAAAAGAATCGCTTTTAGATATGAATCGCCTTTTGCATTGGTTTGGGAAATCCCTCCAATGGGTCTAAATAATATATATTCTTATTCTTGGATGATTTGATATGGATGGCCAACCTAATATATATATCTACCCTAAAGCTATGTTGGTGAAGAGACATGATGATTCACGTATGAAGAGAGGTGATGGTTCACGTTATGAAGGGTTGTGATGGTTCACTTTATAAGTTAATAATATAATAATTAAATGATTAATAATACTAACTAATACTAACTAATAATGTTAGGATTGAGGATCCTAACATGCCACCCTCCTTAAAAAGGGCTTTGTCCTCAAAGCTCAAAGTGAGAAGCTTTGCCCTTTGTTTTCCAAGAAGGATTTGTGTAAGTTCTTGGACTCTTTTAATGGCATCCTTTCGTAGGCAGGGATATCGAGAAGGATGAAGCATTAGCAGGGGGTTTCCAAGAACAATAGTAGAATCTTCCTTAGTAAAATCATGATGACGATGGGAGGGCAACCCTTGGGGTTCCTCAAATACTTCATAATGATGCATCAAAAGTGATGGTAATGATTTCATATCCTTTTTTGGTTCCTTGGTAGAGCCAATAGAGAAGGAGTATGTGGTCACTCTACGTTGGTTTCGAATAGGTTTGGTCATATGGCAAGAACTCACTATTGGTGAGTAAGGTATGTGTAGGTCTTGTAGAGTGCATGTTTGGCTAGCATTGATCACTTTGGGTATGTCTACCTCATCCTTGCTTGGTACATCAATCACTTCTTACACATCGACCTCATTGTCTTCATTATAGTGAGTAGGTGTACTGGTCACTTTGAACACAACTACCTCATCTGCTTGCTCTATGGAGAGACAGGGATCAACTTCCTTCAATAAATACAATGTTAGTGTAGCACATTTATGGTGGGGTCCAAATTGTTCATCACAATTATCACAGAGTCCTTTTGCTCGTCGTTCCTTCATCTCCTCAAAGCTAAGATGTTTAATTCGTAAAGTTTGATTAGATTTGGGGGTTGTGTAAGTGCTTTGTGACCTTCCATTATGCATAGGTTTAGGAGCGATGTAAGTGGTCGACGATTTTTCCATAAGTGGTTTCCCTATTCGTTGTTGTGCATTGATTTTATCTTCAGGTAATTTTGCCAATCCATAGGTCTGCATCATGGTATAGGGATTGAACCTTGTCACCTCCATTCTTTCCTCTTCCTTTAATCCCCTAATGAAGCCATTGATGAGAATTGATTCATCCAATCTTGTGTTGTGTTTGGTTATATCCTTAAAATGAGTTTGATACTCATGCACATAAGTGATTTGATGAAGATCTTTGAGTAATTCCCACATGACTGGGTCCCACATGGCTCTGATACCAAATGGTAGAACCTTGAAGGTTCTAGCACAATTTTAATAAAGAAATAATTAAAATAACATCTAAATTAAAAGAATCACTTTTAGATATGAATCACCTTTTGCATTGGTTTGGGAAATCCCTCTAATGGGTCTAAATAATATATATTCTTATTCTTGGATGATTTTATATGGATGGCTAACCTAATATATATATCTACCCTAAAGCTATGTTGGTGAAGAGATGATGATTCACGTATGAAGAGAGGTGATGGTTCATGTTATGAAGGGTTGTGATGGTTCACTTTATAAGTTAATAATATAATAATTAAATGATTAATAATACTAACTAATACTAACTAATAATGTTAGGATTGAGGATCCTAACAGCAACATAGAGTCTTATTAGATCTTTGGGGCATCACCACCCACAAGTAGGCTAGTTAGGCTTCATTGCTTTCCCGCTTTTCATTCCTCATAGACGAACCCATTAGAGTAGGATAGCATAGGAAGGAGAGAAAAGTGTCAAATATCACATCCAACAAGGAGTTGACCTTGGTAGAAAAACCTAGAGGTCATTTGGAGGAGTCGCATCCCACTCTTCCTCAAACTTCTTAGGATTGGCACCCTGCATGAGGTGTAGGGCACCAAATGCACCAGCTCAAAGAGACAAAGAGCAAATTACAATCATGGGGGGTTGCAACACCTAGGGAGTAGGGTTCATTTTTGACCTCCAACACCTAACCTTTTATAGGCTTTTAATTCATAAAATCAAGATAAAATTAGCTAGGCATGATGACCCACTTAGCAGTTTGTCTTGAGAGGTGAGGTTTGGACATGAGGTAGCATAAGGGATCAAATATCACAATGAAAAAGGTCTTATGTTCAAGCATATAATATTTGATCTTTTGAGAGGCAAATACTAGAGCTAGGTAGAGCTTCTCTCCAAGTGTATATTAAACTTTGTAATTGACCAAAGTCCTATTATTGTAGAAAACAACCCTTGCTCTATGTTGGTTATTGTAGTGTACCAACATATCTTCTAAGACATGGTCAATGGTCACTATATATAGCAAAAAAGGTCAATGGAGGCTAGATAAGACAATGATGTGGATAAGAGGTAGGATTTGAGAGCATCAAAGGTTGCTTAATAGACAACATCCCATTCAAAGATCACATCCTTCTTTAGAATCTTGGTGAGGGGTTGACACTTGTAAATTAGTTGGGAGATGAATCTTTAGATGGATTGAATTTTGCCTTACAAGCTCTTAGATGTGTTAGAGTTTGAGGGGGGGGCCATGTTGATGATAGTTGATATTTTATCAAGATCAAATTTGATGTCATGTTAGGAAACAATGAATCCTAATATTTTTCCTAATATAACCCCAAATATGCACTTCTGAGGTTTTAGGCATACCTTGTATTCCCTCAAACACTTGAAGATGCGTCTTAGTTCCTAAACACAATCTTCCTAGTTTAAAGAACAACCAAGAATATCATTGACATAGTCCTCCATGATATCATGTATCATGCCATGAAATATGTATGGCATGGTTCATTAGTACGCAACCCCTACATGCTTCAACCCAAAGGGCATGACTTGGTAGCATAAGGCTCCCCACAAGATACTAAAAGTTATTTTTTCTTAGTTCGTAGGGGTGACATTGATCTAATTATAGCCTAATAATCTATCCATCAAAGAGAATATTCCACATCTTGTAGTGATATCAATGATCATGTCGATGTTAGGCAGAGGGAAATCATCCTTGGGACATACTTTATTGATCTATGGTGCACACTCTAATGTTACCTTCTTTCTTATCAATAGGAACAATGTTAGAGATCCAATCATAATAGTGAATGGCTTTGATGAATCCAATATCAAAGATTTTTTGGAGCTTCTCTTTGACTAGAGTGTGACACTTAGATGCATTTTATATTTTATGAGTTTTGCACTAGGAGTGACAACTAGATGGTGGATGACTATGGAAGGATCAAGGCTAGGAATGTCAACATAAGACTAAGCAAAGATGTCTCTAAACTCTATCAAGAGCTTGATGTATTCCTTATGCTCGGTTGGGATCAAGATCTTGCCTAGTTCAAGGATCTTGGGATCATCTCGAGTCATAATATTAATGTCTATATTTGTCTTAATTAGAATTCAATATTCATTTCCAATTGAAGAGTGTTGGTAGCACTCTCAGGATCTCTCAATATATAGGGTCTAATTTTGCTTACTATTGTTGTTTTCTTATGAGATAGTGACATGGGCAATTTGGAGAAAAAATCCCCTAAAGTAAAAATTATTTTATGCTAGATAATCCAAGGGACCATCTTGGGAGGATAATTTGGGATCCTTCGACTCGTAGTTGTTTTCATTAGCAACAAGGTCAAGATAAACAAGTGTTAGAAAATTTACCCCAATAAATTGGGTAAATTTGGAGAAGCTCATATGTATGAGAAATGATTGTCCATCATCCTTGTCCTTGTCCTAATCTAGTCCATTTAAAAAAATTGTATCATCATGGGATGCCCCATCGAGGTGACTTACTTCCCCTTCAATATTGAAAGAAAAATAAGGTAAAGGCCCACTACAACTTGGGATATAACCTACCACATAATGTCCTAACAAGGCTTCAATTTTTAAGGGTTATTTGATACGTTTGACAATATGGGATGAGTCTGACAAGAAGAACAAAGCATACTATGGTTCAACTAGGTAAGGGTTATTACCATGGATTTTCTTCTTGTCGGTGGTACTAGCGTAAACGAAGGAGCAACTTCTTATTTGCATTGTTTTACCCTTATTGCTAGAGAGTAAGCCTACGATTCAAGGATATGGAGGGATATTGACTAGGTCTAGTATAAATTGATTGTTATATAATTTGATATCATTAATTATGATTGGATTAGCACTTTGATCATTAAATACATAGTGGTCGAGGATAAAGAAGAAGAAGAGGGTGATTCAAGAGACAAATTGAGAGAAGGTGAAAAATGATACTTTGAAATTTTTACCTCAATCACCTGACAATAAGTAAAGAGTTTGGGGTTGACCAAAATGTGATTAGTCTTGCCCTTATATTCATATTTAAGATATTGATGAAGAGTCGACTCGATGATCCATATCTCATGGATCTATGGCCTCATAAGAAGAATGTTGTATGTTAGATCACATGACATGACATGGAAGAGAGTGTTAAGAATATAGGGTCTTACTCTGATGGTAACACTATAGTGTTGCTAACCTCACATTCCTTGTTGTAAAAATTCCTAATGACAAGATCATATTTCTTTAAATATTATTTAGTTTGCTTAAACTAACTGATGAACTTTAACCTATATGATGAGGCCTGGAAATGCCTCAATCATAACATGTTTTGTACACTAAAAATGTCTATAAACTCTTATGTTTTATCTGATATGTTAGTTAAGTTGATTCAATATGTTGTATATTAACCATTTTGCATGATCAATGTATTTGAAATATTATATCCTGATTTTACTGACTTTTTGCATAGTTTTGTGTTCTTTTTGCTATGATTTGCTACAATGGGATATGCTTAGAATAATAGCAGCATTTCACTAATCTTGTTTTGATTTGACAAAAGCATTTACTTCACCTAATCTGGCAACAGTGCAAGCAAACTGTTGTTTGTGCAGCAAAAACTGGTCTTTCCCATATAAATTCCAGCCAGTTTGTCCATAAATAGCAAGGCATGGAATTCACATGAGAAAAGGGATGAAGACCATTAGAATTTGATCTTAGGAGATAACCCACCGAGAGATGCGAGAAGAAATCACTGGAAAAGCATACATTTGTTCATTCGAAGTATCTTCGGAATGAACAGATATCTTCGGAATGAAGGAACATAGCATCTTCGAAATGAGCGGATCTTCGGAATGAAGAATGCGGCGTCTTCGAAATGAGCGGATCTTCGGAATGAAGCATGCAGTATCTTCGGAATGAGCAATCTTCGGAATGAGAATGCGGTATCTTCGGAATGAGCGATCTTCGGAATGAAAACTGCATTGTCTTCGGAATGAAGCCACTTATCTTCGGAATGAAGAACAGAATGTGTTTTTGACCTTTTGACCGATTTTTGAAGCCAGAAAAAGGGAAATAAAGGTTGGAAAAAGTAAAGAGAAATATCTTCCATCTGTCTTTGCCGTCATTGCCGACCAAAGCCATCATTAAGGGAAAGATCGGGTTTTAGTCCTCTTCTAGGATAAAACCGAGAATTTGTTGCGACATTGTAGGATTAGATCTTTTGAGATATTCTTTGTTTGTAATCAGATCATAGAATAGCTATAAATATTGCTCCCATTCGGGTTGAGCCTAGTAAGGGATAGAAAAGGAGGTAGAAAATAGAGTAAGGAAGCTAGCGAGAAAATACGAGTATAACTAGAAATTGATTATTACGATCTGTATGATTTTTGATAATTCTTGTAATCATGTCTTTTGATCAATAAAGTGCACAGTTCTATTTCAAATTACTTGTAAATGAGTGTGATTAAGATTTAGAAAAAGAGAGAGACTTACACCTTCTTACGGACAAAGAGGTGGCCACTTCCGGACCTAGGAGGAGGACTAACAAAGCGAGGTTTTATTCGATTTTCTTCGTGAGAATGAGTTGTAGAACTTGTTATTTCAATTGCTTGTAAATAGTTGACAATATTTGCAGTATTAGTTTATTTATGCTTAGATTAATCTTGTGCTTAAAGTTTTAGTTGCAATCTTACTTTCAGCAAAGTTTCCACTTTATTTTTAGATTGTTATTTCCAGAATTTACTATTTTTCAGCAATTTCCTGCATTTTATGTTTTGCTGTCAAAATCTGAACAGAAGATTGACAACCTTACATTACAGAACTTTGATAGTTTTTATTTCCACATTAGATCTAAACTTTCATTACTGCAAAAGTAATTAGATTTCCTTTACGCAATTAGGATCAGACTTTCAATTCCGCAACTGTTAATTCTGCAATATAATTAGGTCTCATTATGCAATTGTAATTAGGACTTCATTTCTATAGTTAATGATTAGTTTCCAATTCTGCAACTTAGATTAAGATTTAATTTATGCAATTTAGAGATAGGAATGTTCCAAAACCCCCCACACAACCGGTTCCACCAATAAGACTTGTTGCCCTAGATTGACCTAAGTTATAGTTGTTTCACTTCTTCTCCCGTAGATAGCCTTGTACACTGCCCTGGATTGATAGATTCATTGAGAATTAATGATGGTATAATGACTACGCATCATTTTGGCACCGTTTCTAGGGAATAGTGTTGTCGAAGAAAACAAATAGTCCAATAGCTGTAATCAGACTAAACTGTGAACATTCAGGTTAAAATCTGAATATAATAGAAGAGTAAGATAACAACTATTGACTTAATTTATGTCATTTAGGAGTAAACATGAATGAGTAAGTCTAGGGAGACCCCAAAGGATCCCTGGCTTGTCCCATTAAGGAGATCTTCATGCCTAAGGGGTGAATCACCTATGTTTGAACTACCAAAAGATTGAAAGAAAAATCACCGAGTCTCACCATCAGTAGAACATTTTGAGAAAGGAAAATCACCAATTTTATCAACAGAATATCTTAAGGAAGATAATTCATCAGACTCATCAACAGAGAAGCTTGGACCTCTTGAGAGAACAATTTGGAAAGCTTTAAATTCTCCTAGGAAACAAGAAACTATGGGAGAAGGAGGCAATGTAGATGGCCAGCATGGCTATGTTCATAATGAAGGGGATGATCAGGATATACTCCAACCGTCCAGAACATTTGAATATCCTATTCATCTGAATCCAACACAAAACTCTCCCATGAAGACCATTTCACCTTCGGTACTTCCAACCTTTCGAGGTGTTGTATCCGAAGATCCTGACCAGTTTTTGTTTGAATTCAAGGTAGTGTGTCAGACCTATGATTATATAAATGACAATCAAAAACTTAAGGTTTTTCCCTCAACTCTCAAGGATTCGACATTACGTTGGTTCATGAGCTTAGAGCCAAATTCCATAAGAACCTGGGATCAAATGGAGACTATCTTTTTAGACAAATATCAAGAATACTACCGTGTAAGGAATAGAAAAGATGAGTTATTTAGAATCAAGCAGGAAGATGATGAGACCTTGGAAGATTATCTTGATAGGTTCTCCTTTGTTCAAAGGAGATGTGGACTAGTAGAACCAGAATTATGTAAAACCATATTTTTGAGAGGATTGCAAGATGAATCCAGAGAAGTTATGGATTTGATGGGAAAAGGGGATGTAACCACTCTCAGTAATGAGGAAATTATGGATCTCTGTAGGAATTACTCTCGCACTAAGCAGAGAAGAAGAAAAAGCCGCACAAATGGTACTGATGTAAAGGACTTGATAGAGGAACTTGCAAATTTCAAAACTGATATCCTAGTGCATCTAAACACTACTTTAGGGGAAATCTCTGCAAAAGCTAAAAACACAGAACCTTTGGCAATTTATTGCCCAAGATGTAGAAGTAAACATGCTTTGCAGGAATGTCCTTTGAATAAAACATCTATCTCAGCCATTTGTAGTATCCGTTCAAAAAGGCATTCAAGCGATCAATGCCACATGCTACCACAACTCAAAACTGTGTTAGAAAACCAGACTGAGGAACTCAACTATATTGGACCAAAACAAGGGGAAATTTCTCTCAATATCAAAATCCCCCTCGTTTTCCTACAAATTGGGGGCATAATCCTGGTACTATGCCTTGGGGACAATCAGAACCACCCCAACGTCCTTGGAATTATCCTCAATGGACAAATTCCCAAGAATGGCCACAATCAAATTGGAGTAACCCAGCCTGGAATCAGAATCAAAACAACCCCTCATGGAATCAAAACAATCCAGCTTGGAATCAAAATCAGACTAATCCACATTGGGTGCAAAACCAACCATAGTGGAATCAGCAATACCAGTCCTATCCAAGGCAGCAAAGGAATCAAGGTCAAACTCAGCATTTGTTGCCTGCACCTAATCAAAATTTTCAAGAAAAACAACAGCAAACACAGCAAGTGAAACAACCTCAATTGCCAGCTCATCCAGTCACTAATCCAAACAGTGTAAGACAGACACCTCCTGTCTATGTGGCTGAAAGTCGAAGAAAATATTGAAATTAATGTTCTTGATTGTAGTGACATCCAACTCCGTTCAGGGAAAGTTGTACCTGAACCAGTTTTAATGGAAATCAAAGATAATGAAAAGCAAGAATCATCAGAAACAGAAAAATTGGATCCAACAATAGAAAAAGAGACACAAGCAGAACAATTACCAGGGATAGTTCCATATCCTGAAAGACTTAATGCAATACCAAAAATTTTTGAGTCAGAATTGGTCAAAGAACTCAAAAAGTTGACTATCTCATTGCCCTTATTGCAAGCCATTAAGGAAATACCAGAAATTAAAAGTATTATCCAAAATTTGTGCATTAAAAGAGCAAGAAGAAAGAAGAAAGCATTCCCCAAGGCTATGCGAGGTTGAAGGGAAGATAGCTGATCTCTTATCCGGAAAACTACTACCTCCAAAGTATAGTGATCCAGGAAGCCCGGTTATCCACGGTCACCATAGGTTCGAGTACCAATATCAAATGTTTTAGTGGATCTAGGAGCTGCAATAAATGTCATGACTAAAGATACAATGGAACAATTACAACTCAAACATCTCGGCCCCACATTTACAGTTTTAGAAATGGTGATAGGTCGGTTGCAAAACCTGAAGGAATCATTGAAGATGTCCCTATAGAAGTTTCTTCTTGGGAATTCCCTCAGATTTTCTGGTTTTACGACCAAGAAATTCAGCACATGGATATCCCATTATTTTGGGAAGACCTTGGCTTGCAACTGCAACAACCTTCATAGACTGCAGATCTGGAAATATGACTATTTCAAATGGTATTGAGCTGAAACAAATTTCTTTATATCCTCCTGCAAAACCATCTAGCAAATTTTTAGGTCAGTTATGGTTTTTTGACTCAGATGAGGAACCAGAAGAGGTCATTTCTACACTAGCTACCTTAGTAGTAAGAGAACACACAGAAGACCTCAGTGACACAGAAAACTTAGAAAATGAAACAATCCTGATGAATGAAGGGGAAGCAACAAATATCCAACAGTTGATAAGTAATGAGGAGAATCAAAAATCTGAAGATGAATCATCTGTGCTATCACGGGAAACTCCGTTTCACTACCACATGGATGGCACCATCATCGTTTTTCCTTCTCATTGTTCCATACAAGATATGCTTCCCTCAAGCAGCAATAAAATAGAAACTGCTTCTTTTCTCCCATCTCAGCAATGTCCTCTTAATCCCTTAAACACCAAGTATGAAGGAGTGAATTCAGTCCTTCTAAATACAAAACAAATAGAAGTCCAGCCAGGCAAATTTTTGAACATCTATAGCCAGCTTACTAGGGAAGAGGAAGAAAAATTGATAGTTGTTTTGACGAAGCATGTTCATGCTTTTGCTTGGAACTACAAAGATATGTCGGAGTTCATCACGATATATGTACCCATAGAATCTATCTTGAAGAAGTCAAGCCGGTCGGACAACCTCAAAGAAGATTGAATCCTGCCTTAAGAGATATTGTGAAAGAAGAAATTGAAAAACTCCTGGAAGTAGGATTCATTTACCCAATTTTCGATAGCCAATGGGTTTCTCCATTGGTAATAGTTCCTAAGAAAAATGGAAAAATGAGAGTATGTGTAGACTATAGAGAATTGAATAAGGTGACATACAAAGACCATTTTCCATTACCTTTCATAGATCAAGTGTTAGATACTCTTCCTTGGAAAAAGATACTTTTGTTTTCTTGATGGATTTAGTGGATATAATCAAATTCGGATTGCACTTGAAGATCAAGAAAAGACAACTTTTACATGTCCATGGGGAAAATTTGCCTATAGGGTTTTACCTTTTGGTTTGTGTAATGCCCCAACAACTTTTCAGTGAGCGAGTCCTAGCAATTTTTGCTGATCCGACCACCAAAAGTGTTGAAATTTACATGGATGATTTCACGAGTATGTGGACAAACTTTTGATTTTACATTGGAAAATCTTGACAAAGTCTTAACTCGTTGTGAAACATACCACTTATCCTTAAATCCGGATAAATGCTTCATGATGATGAAGGAAGGGATAGTTCTTGGTCATCACATCTCTCCTGAAGGGATCCAAGTTGATCCAAAGAAAGTTGAAATTATCAAGAATCTCCTTCCTCCTAAAACTCAGACTAATGTCAGAAGCTTCCTAGGACACATTGGTTTTTACCGTAGGTTTATTCCCAACTTTAGTACAATAGCCAGTCCTATGTTTGCCTTATTGACTAAAGATTCTGAATTCTCCTGGACTGCAAAGTGTCAGGAAGCATTTGAAGCTCTGAAAGAGAAATTGATAACTCCACCTTGCTCGAGAGGACCTAATTGGACATTACCATTTCACATTCGATGATGCCTCCAATACGGCAATTGGAGCAGCATTAGGACAAATTGATAATGGTGAACATTATACCATCTACAACATTAGCAAGAACTTGACGAGAGCAGAGAAAAATTATACAACAAGAGAAAGAATTCCTAGCGGTAATTTATGCCATCAACAAATTCGGGCATTATATCACGAGGTTATCAAATATTTATTCACACGAGATCATACAACCATTAAGTATTTTATGAATAAACCTATGGTAAGTGCAAGAATTATTTGTTGGTTGTTGTTCCTGCAAGAATTTGATATCACCATAATCAACAAACCAGGAAAAGCTAATGTTGTGACAGATTTCTTGTCTAGGTTGCAGAACACAGATGAAGGGGAATTCGTTGATGACACTTTTCCTGATGAAAAACTATTTGCTATATCAGTTCAATCACCTTGGTTTGCAGATATAGCCAATTATTTGGTCACAGGGAAAGTTCCTCCACATTTTACTTCAAAACAGAAAAAACAATTGATCAAACAGAGTTCTTCTTTCGAATGGATTAAGGGTATGCTTTTTAAGTGCAGTCCTGACCATGTGTTACGTAGGTGCATCCGAAAGGATGAAGTGTATGATATCCTTAGAGCTTGTCATGATGAACCCTCAGGTGGACACTATTCCGTAAAAAGCAGAGTTAGAAAAATCTTGGGGATAGGATATTATTGGCCATCTCTTCACAAGGATGTGAAAAAGTACACGAGGCATTGTGATGCATGCCAAAGAATGGGGAAACCCACTCATACAAATGAGATGCCACTGCAGCCTCAAATGGTTTTAGAACCATTTGAGAGGTGGGAGCTTGATTTTGTAGGACCTATTGATCCACCTTCTCAAGGAAAGGTGCATATTCTAGTATGCACTGATTACCCGACAAAGTGGGTAGAGGTGCGTGCTTTCAAACATGCTCGTGAAGAGAAGGTCGTTGATTTCTTGTATACTCAGATTTTTTAGAGATTTGGAGCTCCACGGTCTATCACCACAGACCAAGGACCCCAATTTGCATCCAAAGTCATAAAAGCATTTACAGAATTGTATGAAATCAAACATAGGAAATCATCACCTTACCACCCACAAGCAAATGGCCAGGTTGAAGTAACAAACGAGGGAACTAGAACGCATCTTGACAAAAATAGTAGCTTTTCATAGGAGAAATTGGCTAGATAAATTAACTGAAGCAGTTTGGGCCTACAATACTACTTGGAAGTCCACTACTGGATTCACACCTTATGAACTAGTCTTTGGTAAAAAGCCTCTCTTACCTATTGAATTTGAGCTACTAACATTGCGCACAGCACTAGAAATTGGAATTGAATTGTCGCAAGCACAGACAGACAGGATTCTGCAGCTGAATGCATTGGATGAACTTAGATTGGATGCTCTGCACCAAACTGAGGTAATTCAGGAGCGAGAGGAAAGCTGTGGCATGACAGTCACATTCAGCAGAGGAAACTTCAACAAGGAGATTGGGCTTTCTTGTTTGATTCTCAATATGAAGACTTCCTTGGAAAAGTGAGAACTAGATGGTTGGGACCTTCTTGGATTGAAGAGGTATTTAACAATGGAGCGGCTCGTTTATCCCCTATTGATGGGTCACGAAGAAAGTTGGTAGTGAATGGACATCGCCTCGGGGTATACCATACACCTCTGACTAAAGAAGAATTCTTGCAGCAACTTGATAGTTTGGATACATAGCAGGTGGAAGAGATTCCTTCTTCCACTTCAAAACAATCAACATGATCAGTGGATTTCAAGAAAAAAATAGAAAATACAAAAAAAATCAGAAAAATAGAAAACAAAAAGATGAATAAATTATGAGTATGAATTCCTTCATGGGCATGGTTTCCGGGGAAATCATGAAATTCCTTCATGGGCATAGTCAGGATCAAGAAAAAAAAAAAGAAAAGGAGAGGTAAAAATAAAAAAAGAAAAAAGAGAGAAAAATGAATAACTCGAGGTGAAAACCTTTTCTTAAGGCACTACCGAGTTGGTGTGCATGAAAACCAGTTTTCGGCATGCATAACCTTGAGAAATTTCTGAACCATCATTGTACAAATTCACCTAGTGCACTTGTTTTGAAATGTTGCAGAAAATCTCAGTAGAATATCAACAAAAGCAGTCATTCTTCAAAATCGGCATTAACTATTTTTATCAGGTATATATTTCTTACATTTCTTCATTGTAAAATGATTGGTATATAGTATGTGACAATTAACCATTAGCATAAAAGGTATTCATAAGAGTTGGCATACTTAAAAACATGTTTTGAGAATGAAAATATTGATTTTGCCTAATCTTCGGAACAAGAAATGCCAAAAATAGTGCTTGTATTATCTTCGAAATGAAATTGTCTTGAATGACGAGCAAAATGAATGTTGCACTTTGTCTTGAAAGAAACTTTGTCTTCGGAATGACAATTTGTCTTGAATGAAACTTGGTCTTGAATGACGACTTGCTGCATCATCTTCGAAATGAAGTTATGTCTTGGAATGAAGATTTATCTTGGAATGAGGTTGTCTTCGGAATGACGATTTACTTTCACATCTGATCTTGGAATGAGGATTAATCTTGGAATGAGGATTGATCTTGGAATGAAGATCTATCTTGGAATGAAAATTTTGCAAAGAAGATTTGTCTTGAATGAAGACCTGTCTTCGGAATGAGGTCATAATCTTGAAATGAGGATTTGTCTTGGAATGAAGACTTGTCTTGGAATGAGGTCATAATCTTCGGAATGAAATTTTGTTTGCGCAATAAGTTATAATCTTGGAAAGAGCATTTCCACGTGGCATCCAAGAAGATAAGGTACGACAAAATCAAGATTTTTCTTAGTTGCATGCGAGGAAGGGACACGTGTCAATCAGCACATGGTTTGTTTTTGCACTCATTGGAAATACGGAGAACATGACCAACCATATGCCACCAGTTTTTAATGTCAATTAACATGCACGTGAGAATCTACAAAACTAATGAGGTGGATCTGATGGCAAGGACATCCATGCAATTATCAACAAACAGGTGTACAGTGCAAAAGTAGAAATGTGTGCCATCTTTCTTTTCGAAGACGTGTTGCGAGGTACAGTGCACAGGATACGGTTCATTCCGAAGAAGAAGACGAGAAACAAGGCAACGAAGGTTTCAACTTAAAACTCTACAAATTTGCAACAGAAAATAGCCAGAAATCCTGCAGTAGAACAACAACCGCAGTGTACGATTTTTAAACAGAGAAAAATGGGGCGAAAGATCAGAACAGAGCCTGCAGATACCACTTACCTCCGAGAAAATCTAGCGGTTGTGCAGATTTTTGAAGACGGAGGGTTTATGCCATTTTTGGATAAATTCAATGGGTCTTCGAAGATTTAGGTGGCATGTTCGCCCATACGTTCGAAACAACCGAGCACATGTTAACGGCATGTCTATTGAGGTAAGCCCTAAAATTTTAAGTCGGATTACTGAGCTACCATTAGAAGGGATTTCAATTACTAGATCTGGCAAGAACACATTGGCAAATGTAGTTAATCGGTTTGTAGAAGAAAATGATAGAGAACCTGAATACTTAACCCATAACAACACATGCAAAGGGTTAAAAAGGGCCGACCTGCAGGAACCCTGGGATGAAGTAGCCACATAGGTAATTAAGTTTTTAACCTGTGAAGGGCAGTATGTGCTGTTGTCAGGGCATCATCTACGAATTTTGAACCATCTCAGACATGGTGGACAACAACCAGAAGTTAGGGTAAATCTTCCCCTGTATCTGTATCAAGAGTTAAAGAACATGGCAAAAAGATATCAGGAGGGTAAAGGAAGCCTTCGCCATCATGGCCTCATCAAATTAGTTTGCCAACACCATTTTAGAGGAAACCCTAGGAGTTTTGACAGGTTTTACTCTAACCTAAATGATGTCATTTTTGGGGATGAAAGTGAGGAAGAAGAAGAACCAAATACTGCTGATGTTGCTGTAGAAGAGGAAACAGCTGCTACAAAAAATATTGCAGAAGCTGCTGTAGAAAATGTTGCAGAGGATGCTGCAGAAGAAGCTGTAGAAGGTGCCCCTGAAGCTGTTACAGAACTACACCCCACATCAGCAGAGAAAACCTTGCTCCTGAACCCTCAACTTCACAGGCTAAGAGACAAAAGAGAAGAGGATCTGGAACTAGCAGTAGAGCAGAAAAACAAAAGAAAGTTCGGTTTGTTGAAGCTGCAACTGACTTATCAGAACAGAGAAGTGAAACAAGGGAAACAGAGGCATCTAAAACTGACCCCATGACCCCTATTGTCACCAGAAAATAGAGCAAAAAGAAGAAGTTTGCATCTGGAACTAGGAGGTCTACAAGAATCCATTTGAAAGAAACTACAGAACAGGTCATGGAGGAAGAAGATAGACCAAGCATCCCAGATGTCACAGGAGATACAACCAGCATCGACAACTTTCCAGAATTCCCTGAACAGATAGCTGAGGTAAAAACTGAGCAAGTTGGTTTGGAAGAGGCTACAGTTCAACAGGCTACAGATATGGTAGATATCCTTATAGACAGTCTCACAGAGCCTCCTGAACAAGAACAAACTATTGCAGAAGAAGAGGAAATATTGGTTGAGCAGCCAACTGCAACTGATTTGTCTGCATCAGCTTCTGAAGCAGAAACAGAAGTGGAAGACATCACAGAGCAGCTGAGGGCAGCAAGGAGTGTTGTCAAAACACAGACCAGATGGATCACAGAGAAAGAAAGCATCATTGAGATGCAAGAAAGAAAAATTGCAGAGCTTCGAGAGGAAGTGGCGAACTAAAAAAATTGTTGTCACAATCTGAAAAATAGCTAGCTATATCCCATGATGAAGATAATTTGGCTCAATTGCTTTGGGTTTATCAAGAGCGAGATGATTACTGATGAAGCGAGACATGGGAGTTCATCCTGAGACAGCACTCCTTCATTCGAAGAAGTGCCTGTTCATTACGAAGCAGCACCATCTTATTCTGAAGCATTGCCTTCTTGTTACGAAGATGCTTCAGAAATGGTGAGGAATATTGCAGAGGATATTGAAAATGAGCCACCAACACAGAAACAGTCCCAACAGCAAGAAAATGTTCAAGTAAGTACTCCTACTGAGATCCCTGCATTTCAACTTGCTACACTTCCAGTAGAAACAGCAGATAAGGGGGTACAAGTAGAAATACTATCTGATGACAACCCCATAGAAATAGCAAATAAGGGGGTGCAAGTAGAGTTATTGACAGATGAACAGCCAGTGGAAGTGGCAGAAAAAGGAGTTCAGATAAATCTGTTGCCTAGGATCCCCCCTGTAGTAAGACCACCTAATATTGTGTCTCTAGAGAAGTACAATGCAGACATAGCTAGTTGGATGCTTAGATATGAACAACTTGCCAATAAAACTAAAAAATTCAAATTGGAAGCAAAATAGCTAGAAGCCAAGGACACAAAAATTCAGGCATTGAAAGAAAAGGTGTCTGACTTATGCCAAATTGCTGAATTTTTAGTCCAATTTAGACGACTAGCCAGGTTTTATAGCCTTATTTTGAAGGAAAAGTACCTCAGATGGCAGGTCATGAGGATTACTTCAAATCTTCCCTATAAATTGGACACTATTGAAGATTTTCTGGAAGCATATTTTAACAGTCCTTTTGAGGAGAAAAATCTCCTGTGTGAACTGTTTTTACATAGTTTCTTCATTCCAGAGGAAGTTGACTCTCATCCTCAAATCTACATTGGAGATGTTCAGTTGAGAGCATTTATGTCTACTTTGCAAAATCAGCTTTATTGGGATCACGAGAAAAGGCAGAATAAAGTGATTGAAACAAGGGCTGAGTTGTTAGTCAGAGCAATCCAGCCAAATCACCTAAATATCACTCAGCAGCACTTCTCAATGATGAACAGGGATGATATTAAGAGAATGTACTTGAACAATTTGAGGGATGTGTGGCTGGATTTAACAATTTTTGTGATCACAATTTCTTCCCGGCATTGTCGGTATGCGAGAGACAGATGGAATGAACTTTCCATGTCTTTGAGGAAAAGAGAACCTATCTCCCCCATCAATTTAGAATGGTCCAGAAGAAGAGCGAGAAGGTGTAGTCCAGCTGATTCGGATCATGCAACATAGCTGGATAGGTCTCGGGTTCGGGCCTCCAACCATCATTACTCCAGTTCCATTCTACTTTGAGGAAGATGCCCAGGCTGATGAACAATTTGAAGATTGGCTCAGAAACATTCAAGAAAACAGGGGGTATTACATAGGCAAGAAGTTATTCTATAGGTCATGGAATCTAAACATGGACATATGTGATTCCATAGCCCAACAGAATGCATGAGGGCATGCATTAATATAAGTTGGGGGAAAATGATGAGGCCTAGAAATGCCTCAATCATAACATGTTTTGTACACTAAAAATGCCTATAAACTCTTATGTTTTATCTGATATGTTAGTTAAGTTGATTCAATATCTTGTATATTAACCATTTTGCATGATCAATGTATTTGAAATATTATATGCTGATTTTACAGCTTTTTGCATAGTTTTGTGTACTTTTTGCTATGATTTGCTACAATGGGATATGCTTAGAATAATAGCAGCATTTCACTAATCTTGTTTTGATTTGACAAAGCATTTACTTCACCTAATCTGGCAACAGTGCAAGCAAACTGTTGCTGTGCAGCAAAAATTGGTCTTTCCCATATAAATTCCAGCCAGCTGTCCATAAATAGCAAGGCATGGAATTTACATGAGGAAAGGGATGAAGACCATTAGAATTTGATCTTAGGAGATAACCCACCCGAGAGATGCGAGAAGAAATCACTGGAAAAGCATACATTTGTTCATTTCGAAGTATCTTCGGAATGAACGAGATATCTTCGAAATGAAGGAACACAACATCTTCGAAATGAGCGGATCTTCGGAGTGAAGAATGCAGCGTCTTCAGAATGAGCGGATCTTCGGAATGAAGCATGCTGTATCTTCGGAATGAGCGATCTTCGAAATGAGAATGCAGTATCTTCGAAATGAGCGATCTTCGAAATGAAAACTGCATTGTCTTCGGAATGAAGCCACTTATCTTCGGAATGAAGAACGAGAATGTGTTTTTGACCTTTTGACCGATTTTTGAAGCCAGAAAAAGGGAAATAAAGGTTGGAAAAAGTAAAGAGAAATATCTTCCATCTGTCTTTGCCGTCATTGCCGACCAAAGCCATCATTAAGGGAAAGATCGGGTTTTAGTCCTCTTCTAGGATAAAACCAGAATTTGTTGCAGCATTGTAGGATTAGATCTTTTGAGATATTCTTTGTTTGTAATCAGATCATAGAATAGCTATAAATATTGCTCCCGTTCAGGTTGAGCCTAGTGAGAGATAGAAAAGGAGGTAGAAAATAGAGTAAGGAAGCTAGCGAGAAAATACGAGTATAACTAGAAATTGGTATTACGGGATCTCGTAACAATTTTTCAACAGAATTCTTGTAATCATGTCTTTTGATCAATAAAGTGCACCAGTTCTATTTCAAATTACTTGTAAATGAGTGTGATTAAGATTTAGAAAAAGAGAGAGACTTACACCTTCTTCTGGACAAAGAGGCTGGCCACTTCCGGACCTAGGAGGAGGACTAACAAAGCGGGTTTTTATTCCGATTTTGTCTGCAGTGAGAATGAGTTGTAGAACTTGTTATTTCAATTGCTTGTAAATAGTTGACAATATTTGCAGTATTAGTTTATTTATGCTTAGATTAATCTTGTGCTTAAAGTTTTAGTTGCAATCTTACTTTCAGCAAAGTTTCCACTTTATTTTCAGACTGTTATTTCCGAAATTTACTGTTTTTTAGCAATTTCCTGCATTTTATGTTTCTTTGTCAAAATCCGAACGAGAAGATTGACAACCTTCTATTACAGAACTTTGATAGTTTTTATTTCCACATTAGATCTAAACTTTCATTACTGCAAAAGTAATTAGATTTCCTTTCTGCAATTAGGATCAGACTTTCAATTCTATAACTGTTAATTCTGCAATATAATTAGGTCTCATTCTGCAATTGTAATTAGGACTTCATTTCTGCAGTTAATGATTAGTTTCCAATTCTGCAACTTAGATTAAGATTTAATTTATGCAATTTAGAGATAGGAATGTTCCAAAACCCCCCACACAACCGGTTCCACCAATAAGACTTGTTGCCCTAGATTGACCTAAGTTATAGTTGTTTCACTTCTTCTCCCGCAGATAGCCTTGTACACTGCCCTGGATTGACAGATTCATTGAGAATTAATGATGGTATAACGACTACGCATCACTATAGAGATTAAGACCATAACCATTATTGACTAAGATAATTTGATGAACTTGTTGTTGATATGGCATATAGCGTATAATGGCAGATCTTCAACTACAGAGGATTGAGGATTGTCATCCTCATGGAATGATATAATTGCATGGTCAACCCCACTGGATCCTAACATGGAAGTGAGGTAATTTGGATTGAGTTCTTGAGGAAAGACCTATTCACTCAAAATAGAGTAAGATATCTTTGTGATCCAAAGAAAACTTGAGAAGTTCAAGAAGGGAAATTTTGTTTGGGATACTCTCAAGTTGTCATAAAATCAAGAATACCCTTAGCATTGGTTCCTAATTACATGATTAAAGAAGGTCTTTTAGTTAGAGAATTTTTTTTGTACAAAGGACTAGAGAGGGTCTTGAAGGTTTATCGAATGGTTGATTCTTGTATTGCTATCTAGTTACAACACAAATGTGAGATATATGATTAGAAGAATGAATCACCCCTACCATCCCTTAGTTTGAAGGTAGGACATTCCTATAGTGAATATTATTTGTTGTTTTTTAGTTTTGATTATGATTAAATAATAAACTTTGGAAGATTCATAGATCTTGATTGGAAGAATATTAAGAGTCATATCCATTGAGAACAACTAGGCCATAGCCAATTAGGTCTTGGATCACATTTCTAAGGCTTTTGCATTTGTTGATCACATGATCATTAATGTGGTGGAAGGCAAATTGCTCATTGGCATGAATCGCAAAGCCTTCTTCCTTTCAGGTTCAATAAGCAAAGGTTCTATAATTTTAGCTTTTAGGACCTACCCTATAATGGTTGAAAGAGGTTCATCTAGTCATGATTACCTCATATTGGGTTTTTGTTATTGAAGATTCCCTAAGACAATCTTTAAAGGTTCACAACAATACTAACATTGTTGGCATGGCATAAGTCTATGACTCCATTTCCTATAACATGTCTATTTATATACTACCCCTTTGGGTTTGAGGGAGGCCTATCTTCCTCTTTACGAGACTTAGTGTTTAGCTGACCTCTTTTGACAAGGGCAATATCTACTCTCCTAGTCATGTTAGTTGTATCTTCAAAGGAAGACGCATTGGCTTTATTTGGGTAGAAGGCTAATTATTCATTAAGGTTTCCTATGAAAATGTCCACTAGGTTTTTAGGTTGAGGGACGTATTGCAATCTCCCCACTACATATCACCATCTTGCTAAGAAGTTGGTATAATTCTTGTCTTTGGACTATTTGAGTTGGTATAGGTCACTAATGGTGACCTTTCCCTCAATGTAAATAGATAATTGCTTGATAACCATTTTGACAAAGTCAATGCCTTGGTATTTGGTAGTTTTATTCTAAGGTAGGGCCGCTAAGACTCAAGAAAGATTTTAACAATGTTTCATAAGAACAAATATCACTACAAGTAGTTATAAGCAATCTAAGGTGGTTGGTGGGATTCTCCTTCCCTTTGTACATTTGAAACTTAGGTGTTCCAAAGTTAGGTGGAAAAGGACTATTACAAAGGGATCAAGGGGTTTGTTAGAAAAGTCATCATATGAGTACTTTTGACTAGATGACAATTTGGATGACTTGCATTTGTTGTTTCAAGTTCTCTAATTGAGTGGTTAAGGCTTGAAGTTCAAAAGAAATAGGATTTGATGAAACACAAGATATATGTTGAGAGATAGAGGGGAATTGTTGATGATTGATATAAGAAAGAGCTTGGTATACTTGGACATATGATGTCAAGGCTAACATTATATAGTTTGACCCTAGGGTACTTAAGATAAAAGGATTAGAAGATGAAGGATGAGATATTGTGGGGTTGGGGTTTTGTCCAAACACCATAGTCGTGTTTGTGGGATTAGAATGAGGACCATGGGTTAAAATGATACGAAGTTTAGAGTTTGGAACACTTGATGGCATACAAGTGTAGCATGTGTCTACCTAATACACTTTTTTATTTATTCCTAATTAAAATTCACACTACCAAATCTATTTGGTTAGATAAGCTATGAAGGTGATAGTGCATAGGTGGACAATATATTGTTCTCCATCTTAATTTCTTCAAGGGTAAACAAACAAAATTTAATCACAATAAGAGTAATGAACTAGATTGTACTCAAGGGCAAGAGTCTGTTAATATTGACCATCACTCTAAGATACCATGCCAAATGAATGACATTATATATGGCTAGACTTCTTACGATGCATATTATAATTTATTTTTTAACAAAGTTGAATCTACATTATCATTACAAGTGATGTCCTAGACAAGTAATTAAATCATAAGGAATTCATATATGAGACAGTAATGTCCTCCTCCGGCCTAAGAACAATATTCGTAGGGAAGTAGTAAATAAAACAAATTTGAGCACTTCATATTTACTAGTTATTCTAGCAAAGTATAAAATCCAATATTCCATAATCAATATGCCATAAAGTTTTACTCGCATTATCCCTTTCAAGCTTTAAATAAATCCATATAGTTAAGTCTTTCATTTAAGCTTTATCCTAGGAATAAAACTTAGGTTCATCATTCACGCTTCATTAGAGTAACCAAAATTCACAATTCAAAGGAGTTAAACAATGTCCAACATTCAAACGATATCCCACATTTTATTTGCTAAAATATATTATTTGCCAATATGTTCCTTCATACTGATATTGTAACACAAGAAGAAAAACAACTTCATAGATTTGAACATAGGCACAAGCTAGGTATAACATACCATTATATCAAGGTAAAAATTATAGACCCAAATATGATTTTCAAACTATATTATCAAAGTAAAAACAACATAGTTAAATGGTAATACCAAGGGTTTTATAGAGCTAAAGTGCTCCATCATAAAGCAAGGTATTCTTTTTAAGTCGAACAATGTTTACATTTAACATGTAGAGGTTGATATTTTATGGCCTCTTCTATCTTATAGTAGGGTATCCAAAATTAATAACCAACATTAAATTATACTCATTCAGAGCTAAACAAATGAGCTTCTAACCTAAGTAACCAATGTAAGAAATATTCACAACATAATACCAAATACCCAAAACAAATTTATTAATTCATAATAAAATGCACACAAAACCCTTTTTTAATATTTCATTTTTAGAAGGCTCTATGGTTTTCCAAAGCAACCAAACTAGATTTCAATGACTCAAAAAGAGAAAAATTAACATGGTCCTAGTATTTTCCCCTCTATATTATTCTCCTTTGTGTCCACTCTTTGATCTGCTTCCATCCTTTCCTTTGCTCGGGCAATATTTTCTCAAAAAAATACTTGTTCTATGGTAGTTACTTTTCTCCTCCCTTTTCCCAAAGAGAAAAATATGTTTATCCTGCAAGTGAGGTGAACAAAATTCATCACCAAATGCAACCATCCATGCAATTTCTCTCAATCTCTCTATATTCCTCTCACCATTCTTTGTGCCCTGATGATGGTACAAAATAACTCCCTCCAAAATATTCTTTGGGTGGTGCCTAAAATATCTCAACTTTATTTTCATTGTTTTAAAAGAAAAGTTGTAACTTGCAATGTTCAAGCACGTAAAAGTTGTAAGTTTACTGTAGTGGTAAGGGCGTTGGCCTCTCTTTGAGAGGTCCAAGGTTCAAACCCCACTTAGTATGAGGGGTTCAGGACCCCTCATAAAAACCTGTGTAAATGCATTGAAAAAAAAATGTTCAAGCACGCAAGGTGAGAGAAAGGAAAAGCTTACCCATGGTTACAAAAATATTTTTCACCCAGGTGTTGTAGGTGAGTTGGAGAGGAGAGGGAAATCCTCCAAGAGAGGTCCCAGGTTCAAATCTCCACCCTACCAAAAATCTGAATTGGGTATCCAAAATCCAATTGATAATGTTGGTGTAGGCAGGGTCGGATGCGACTCCCGGTGACTTTGACGATGTAGAACCCCCTGTTCGTGGTCTCTCAGACCAAGGCGACCCCGCAAGGGGTTTTTTGCTTTAAAAAAAAAACATTTTTCCTTCCCAAATTAAAATGCAACCATGATATCTATTAAAGAAAAATCAATTTATTCAAAATACACTCAAATTGTTGGTACTTCAAGCAAAAATGCAATTATGCATTTTTTTATTTGACAAAAATCATTCAAGTGTAAACACAAGAAACCATGAATCAAATTATATTTTAAATTGGTTGCTTCTTCCATATTTGTCACCTTCGTCCAAATGATACCTTTCCTTTTTCATCATTGAATAATGACGTGTCAACAATTTGCATCTCTCTCTCTCTCTCTCTCTCTCTCTCTCTCTCTCTCTCTCTCTCTCTCTCTCTCTCTCTCTCTCTCTCTCTCTTCACACACACACACACATGTGTGTGTGCGTGCGTGTGCGCAAAATTGATAGCAATCCAAAATTAAATTAACTATTTCCAAATCATGATAATTAATTTCTAATCATGATAATTAATTTCCCCAGTTAATAATTTCATAAAATATAGTGAAGCTTGGAACATGACAAAGAAACATATTGGTTGGTCAATCAACAAGGGGGATTCTACAACTTTTGGTCCAATGCTTTGTTGAAGACTTGTCCTCTTATTTTTTATCCAAAATCACAACCGCTAGCTTGAGCATGTTTAGCTTGTATAGGTTCAAAGGTAAAAATTATATTGATTTGAGCAAATAATTATAGATCTTGATTTTCTATTAGCAACCTCATCAAGTGAGAGGACCTTAGACAAATTGCAAATAAGATTAAAAATACTCTTCAAGAGTTTTATTTGACCATTTGCATATATAAGGATGAATTGTATGAAATCTATCAAAAGGTGGTGGATACTCAATTAAGTTGAGATGTAAAGCTTTAGAGAAATACAAATTTCCTACTCCCAAAGATTTCCATTAGAAGAAGGTTCAATCACTTGAGACCCTTTTAAGGTCTAAACATTCCTTTGGTTAGCAATCCATAGCATAATTCTTACAAGTGATAATATAAATAAGAGGACATTGCAGACCTTTTAGGTGTGCCTTGTATAAGAAAAATCTATAAATATTAAATTATTTAATTCTTCATTTGCTTACACCATTCGGGGGTGTTGTATAAAAAATGAGAATATATTAGGTAGTTACATTAACATTAAAAGACTCGATGAAATGTTTAATTAATTGTTCCAAAGATAAAGCATTATGAATGTTGTGTAGGACCGATCTTGCCATTAGTTGTTGGAGTGCATGACTTAAAAGGAATAACATAAATTTTAAACATAAATCTTAGAATTTTGCCCAAGTTTAGAATCATTTATTGCTTCTCTTGTAGAATATTTTTAGACATGGTTCTCATCATAGGAAGTTTCAACTGTGGAAAAAAAAGGTGTTTGCTTCTTAGTTACAATATTTTAATACACATAAAAGGGTCATCTATGACAATAGAGTTAACATAAAGGATCTACATCGATCTATAATAAAATGAAAAGTCCAATAAGTTGTATTTTTGATGATGCTTCCAAAGAAAATCCATGGAAAACTAGCAAAAGTGGTGTTTTTCAAACAAATGAAGGTAAAATTCTCTTCTCTCATTTAAAATCATATAGAAATTCAACTAAGAATGTAAAGGCTAGGTCACTTCTAATAGGGATAAATATTGTTATTGGAAAAGGATGGAGATATATTCAATTGAAGGGTATTCATAAATAATTATTAATATTGTCAGGAAATACAAATGTAGAGATTGGATCAACAATAACATTATTTTATGTCCATTTGTTGGAGGTAGTGCCTTAGAAATATGACCATATCTCTAGAGAAGGAAGTGGAGTACCAAATAATTTAGCTAATCGCAGTGTTAATTTTTGTCTTCAAAAAATTTAGTTTTCAGAAAGCAACTTGCTAAGGAAAATCTTCTCTTAATGAAGCTAATATCAATGTGTTTATAGAGGAAACATAGCAATTTGAAGAAGATGAAGAATATTTTTGTTCGAAAGGAAAACTAGATATGTTCTAATTGACCTAATGATAAATTTAATGTTTTAATATTTTGATAGGAATGACCCCCAATATAAGTCATACATAGCTTATTAAGACAAACAACAATTACAAAATTCTAGACTCCAACAAAATGAATCAAATATCAAGGAATGCAACTATTGATATATAAGAATTGTTGTTCATAGAATAAACGAGGGATAAGAGAAGGCACCTAAGGTTTATAGTCTATTTTTAGTTTATAAGTGGATGTTCCTCTCTAGTTCATGATTAGCATTATCAACTTTTCCATCTATGTTCAATCAAGGATTGATCCATTGTTAAGTAACTCAATTTTTTTTTTTATCAAGGATTAGGTATATTTTATGAATCTAATTAATGATTAAAAAAGTTAAATATTTTTTTTTATAAGTTTTGATGTAGAACCTTTTTTCATTAATATTGTAGCTTTTGATGTAATTAAAGCTACGAAGAAGGTTGGCAATAAAGAAATCAATGAATTAGACAAGACATGTAAATGATCTACTTTATTTAAATTATATAAAATATTTGTGAGAAGTTTGGAGTTGTAGCAATATGGTATCTCTCCATGGTCGTTGCTAATATTTTCATGGAATAGTTTGGACAAGACTTTTATGCTAATCTCCTCTTGAACCTAAATGGTGGAGATTTATCGATAACACCAATGTTAATTGGCATCATGGCTACAATATTTTTCTTGAGTTATTTGAACACCTAAATAACTAACACAAGTAAATACAACTCACATGGAATATCAACATTACAACTCTCCTGCTTTTGGATAAGCTTTCTCAAGGAAACAAGAAGATCGTGTTATAAGATGGTTCCATTAAAATTTGACTCAAATGGAACATTTTTTTGCATGCAACATCACATTATCACATAAAAAATAACTTAAGACTTCGATTATTAAGTCAAGGGCAATCTCAAACATTAACTATATAGAACTAAAAATCCCCATTCAATTAAGTGTTTAAAATTAATTATTAATGTCAATAACAAGTTATTAAAGCTTTTGTGAATGTAACAAAAATAATAGATCAAGATAAAAAATAAGAACGACTATAGTCTAGGCATTCATTCTTTTTGATAGATAACAAAGAAATAAGATTAACATGATATTAAATGAGGACATTTAAGATCCATAAGGGATATCAAAGTGGTAAGTCCTTGGGTTTTCATCTAGGAGATATAAGTTCAAACCCTGGTATGAGGGGACCAAGACCCCTCATAAAAACCTATATAAACTTAAATATTTTGGTGGCTAGTGACTACTAGTGGAGTCGGTTCCATATGTTGGGGCTTTGTCTTAGGGAGCTTTGTATTAGAGGTTACTCATAATTTTCAGTTCGATTAGGATTTCAGTGCCTGCGAATTCGATGGTTTGAGTACCTATAGGCATCAAATTTGGTTTCAATTATGGAGTAGGTCACCCTTTTGATTGGAAGTGTGCCCTATATGGTTGGATTTTAAGTCTGGAGGAGGATTTTATCTTGGGTCTTATAGCTAGGGTATCTATAGGGACAATATTGGGAAAGAATAAGGACATTTTTATTTATTTGGTTCTATAGCATTTTGGTCACCCTTGGCCTATGGAAGAAGGAAGCAAATATATTGTTCCTAGGCTTGGACAAAGCGGGGAAGACCACCTTGTTGCATATGCTTAAAGATGAGAGATTAGCACAACATCAAACCATATAATATCCCACATTTGAGGAACTTAGTATTGGGAAATTAAGTTCAAGGCTTTTGACTTGGGTGGGCATCAAAGTGCTTTGAGGGTCTGGAAATACTACTATGCTAAGGTTGATGTTGTTTATCTTGTTGATGCTGCTGACAAGGAACATTTTATGAAATCCAAAAGGGATCTGGATGCATTACTTTTAGATGATTTCCTTATAAATATGCTTTTATTGATTTTAGAAAATAAAATAAACATTCCATATGCATCATTAGAAGACAAGCTCTGATATTATTTGGGCTTGTCAAATTATACTACTGGTAAGGGAAAGGTCAATTTGGTAGATTCTAATGTATGGCCTGTTGAAGTCTTCATGTGCAGTATTGTTTGGAAGATGGGGTATGGTGAAGGGATTAAGTGGTTGTCGCAGTATATCAAATAGAATAAATCACTTATTTCTTGTCATCTAATAACATTAATGCCCAAAAATGAACTTTATGAGAGGTCAAATCTCTTGGAAGCAAGCCATGTTTGCACAACATGATAAATAGATACAAGTGCATCAAGACATTTGATATATGATTGTATATTTAATTTGATGTAAAGTGGACATGCAATCTTAGTTAGGTTTGAACTTGGTAGTGTAGTTGTTTTGAGAATTAGAGTACATGAATTCCTTCATAGGTTGCTATGATGATATTATTTCTTAGAGGACTTCGTTAGATGCAGTGATTTGAGTGTAGATTTCATTAACAAGAAACCAAATAAATACTTATTGTTTTTTGTTGTTATTGCAATTATAAAAAAATGAGGACATTTACTATTAAATTCTACAAGTGGAGACTATCAAGAAGAAGCTCAAGTTCAAGGACCGGTGGGTCGTACACTTGAAAGTGTTTTTTGCTTTTGGTTGTCTTTGGGATATATCATTCATAAGGGATTTAAGCTTATGTTTTGAGACAACATACACTTGTCATCATAAGGGATAATGTTATTTATACTACTCCATGTTCATATAATTAGGTTTATATTGGTGAGAGTAACAAAGCAATATAGACTAAAATACATACAAGAGATCAACATTGCTATTGCATGCCCCTAAGGGCTAAGTGGATTGGTAATTGTTTGTCTAACCAGATACTTACCAAGAAGAGACCTAGGTTCAAACCTCGGGGGCATACCTATTGCAAAGGTAGGAGTTTGATCTGAATCCTCTGTGTACGCGCCAGACCAACAATGATGGTACAAATTCCAAGCGACCGGTGATCCTCATGTTGGATCAACAGTAACGAGGTGGTATAGATTTGTTGAGAGCATCCCCTATGGTTTGAACCCTACAAGTAGCAATTACTAAATATAGTGTGGATGTAACCGACTCCCCTATGTATAAAAAACACATCGCTATTGCATGGCAATTTTTGCACTAATGCATTGCATAAATAGATGCAACCATGGATTCATAATATAAGATATGACAATCATTTCTAAACAAAAACACAAGTCATAAAGAAATATAAAGAAGCCTTTACCACAAATAAATATTCAAACAAAATAAAGTGATGGCTTCATTTTTTTTTTTTAAACATCCTAGAGGGGATGTCACTTTCGGATAAGACCCAAGGAGGCAGGGGTATCTCTTCCGCCAAAATCGCCTAGGGCTTGCACCTGGCCTACCACCTTTGACATACTCAAGGAGCAAACCTGAAACAACAAAAAACAAGAAGTGATGGCTTACTAATTCACATATAATGAAAACTATTTTTTTTTTCTTAGAGGAAATAGATCTATTATTTGCTTATTTTGAATCGTCTTAATTCAATAGTTAGAACTTAAATTACATTCTTAATGTGTTCAACTTGAAATCAAAAATATAAAACTTATATAGACATGTGGATGCAAATGTGTACACTTGAAGTATTTAGAGTGGACCTCCATAGCATAGGTTGGAATATGCAAGGATATAAAAATATCGTGGTGCATGTCAAAAGCATCTATACATTATTAAAATTCACTCAATGCACAACTATACGATATATATATATATATATATATATATATATATATATTGATTTGGTTATTGTGAGAAATATATTTGATATATAGGAGAGTTGGTTACAACCACTATTTTTAGTAACTGTCAAGAGGAGGGTTCAAACCATAGGGGTTACTCCCAACAAGTCTATTTTATCTTGTTGTTGTTGACCTGGTGTGAGAGGGAGATCACAGGTCATTTGATCATCGATTTGACACACATTTAGAGGATTTAGATCAAACTACTACCTTTTCGAAGGTTTGAACCCGAGTCTCTTATTGATAAGTGCCTGGCTAGACAAGTACTTACCAATCCACCTAGCCCTTGGGAGCAAGTCATTTGATATATTTTTGGGTTACATAAAATAGTTAGTCACAACCACACTCTTTTTAGTCACTGAAGTGCAAGGTTCAAAGTTCAAACCAAAGGAGTTGTTCCCATCAAACCTATTCCACCTCGTTATTGTTGACCCAATGTAAAAGGGACCATCGATCGCTTGAGATTCGTACCATCATCGTTAATCGAGTGCGTACGCAAAGAATTCAGATAAAACTACTATTTTTATAAACAAACTACCCCTAAGGTTTGAACCTGGATACCTTCTTTATTAGTGCCTAGTCAAACAAGCACTTACCAATCCACCTAGCCCTCAAAAGCAAATCATTTGATATATTATTAATATACAAATGCTCAATGTAAAAATGTATCTTTGATACAAACCTAAAATATTAAATACAAGTTCAAACCACTTTGTTTTATATCATTAATCATTTTGTAATATGCATCATTATTTTATATATCAATGTATAAAAAAATATTATTATTATTATTATTTTTACATGTCGAGGAGACCGCGCAACTGATAGAAGTTTTTTTTTAATTTTTTTTTCTTTTGTATTACCACCAATTTTCCTCGGCAAAAATAGATAGATAGTATTAACGTGTAGTGTAGATAGGTATTAACGTGAGAAGAAAAAATAATTATATATATATAAGCCATGTACAAATCCTATGTAGTTAAATAACCTATAAGGTCCATGCACATCGAGCTTATATGCAATTAAGCTATTTCTATGTTTAATAAAATCATATGAAAACTTTAATAATTTTTAAATTTTAAGCATGTTAAATTATTTTATATACATTTTTGAGAATTAGGTGGATTGGTAAGTGTTTGTCTGGTCAGACATTTACTAAGAAGATATTCAGATTTAAACCTTAGGTATCCTGTATGCAAAGGTGGTAGTCTAACTTTTAAATATTTAAATATTAAGCATGTCAAATCATCCCATATACATTTTCGAGGGGTAGGTGGATTGGTAAATGCTTGTTTGACTAGACATTTACCAAGAAGATACCTAGGTTTAAACTTCGAAGGTAGCTTGTTTGCAAAGGTAGAAGTCTGATCTGAATCCTTTAGGTGGTTTGGTAAATACATGTTTGGTCAGACATTTACCAAGAAGATACATAAGTTCAAACCTCGAGGGTAGTCTATTTGCAAAGGTAGTAGTCTGATCTGAATCTTTTAAGTGTGTCAGATCGACGATGATAGTATGGATCTTGAGCGATTGATAGTCCCGTTCACACTGGTCAACAATAATAAGGTGGAATAGGTTTGGTGATAACAATCCTTGATAATAACGATATGAATCCTGAGCAACCGATGCCCTTCACAACGATCAACTAGATCGACGATGACAATACGAATCTTGAACGACTGATGATCCCGTTCACACCGATCAACAATAACAAGGTAGAATATGTTTGGTAATAACAATCCCTAACAATAACGATACGAATCCCGAGTAATGATGGTTCCCTTCACAGGTTTAATGGTAACAACCTCTATAGTTTAAACTCTGCACTTGTGGTTGTGATCAACCCTCCTCTATAACGAAAAAAAATCACCCCCACATACCTCTCTATATAATTAGACAAAGTAAGAGATTGAAGAATATAAAATATATTTAATTATTTTAAAGTTTTTTTAACAATACCAAATATAATTGAGGTCATCTTCTCTAGGCCATAACAAGGGTTTTCTTTGTAATTTAATGTATTTTAAAAAATACTAAAGTATAATCAAGGCATCCTTTAGGGGTATAATAAGAGTTTTCTTTCTTATGATTTGAACTTGAATATCTTAAATGAGAATCAAAGCTTTCTTTCTCATAATTTAAACTTAAATATCTTAAATAAAAATCAAACTACATACCAAGAGATTGTCTTAAGAAAACATATTATTTTTAAAGTTTATAAATATCATATACAAACATAAATATATTAAATTCTCTATATCCCTTAAACGAATATTTTTTAGATGTTCTATTAGTGAAAACTTATAAAATCTACCTTTTAAATGCAAACTTAACTTTTTCATGATTGAATTTTTTTTCCATGTGAATATCTATCTATTTAAAATAGACCAAGCTTCCCCACCCATAAAGCCTTATACTTTAGTGTGAATAACTTTAAAAGAACTATAATTTTTTTTTTAAAGAGTAAGATTATACACTATAATTATATCTTCCATAAATAATATTCATTATATATAACCTCTAACCTTATAAAGGTTAAAAACTATTTTATCCTTCTATGTAAGTACCCGCGGATTTCAAAAAGTTTATTTCCATATTATTCAATCTATCTAGACTTTATCAAGTTCACCGACTCTGCCCTATCCGCGTTATTATCTATATCCGTAGCGGCGCAGCACATAAGGTACTTTCTGCTCGGGGGTTTTCTTGCTGCAATATTTCGAGGTCTTGGAGTGGTAGCGTATCGGTTAACAACACTTCAGTTTTTCGCTTGGTACGGTTTTCGTTTTCACTTGAACTCTCTAAAGCTTTGTAGGCCATTAGGGTTTGTAATGTCATTGTTCATTTTTCTCTTTTGAAGTAGCAAATATTGTAAATCGCGTGTGAAGATTCTATAGTAGGCGGAATGAAAAGGTTTCCTTGTGGAAACCTGATCTTGTCGGTTTCTGTATTGGTTTCGAGAGCATTAGGGTTTGTAAACTGTAGTTTAAATTAGTCATGGTTGTTTTTGATGACAATTGAATGTTAGGGTTAGTGTCAGGGCTTAAGCTATCGTGTGCAGGAAGTTTTCTTTTGGTTTAAACTTATTAAATTAAGAAGCGGAATTTGCAGGAGGGTTTGGAGATAGGGCTTATTCTAGATGTCTCTTTGGGTTGGTCATGTTTATTATTGCATGTAGGGGTGGTTCGTGTCTTATGCAAGTTAGGGGTTTCGTGTGTATATTTTGAATATATATATATATATATATATATATTTTTTTTTTTTTTCTTTTGCTTCTGTTTGTACTTCGCTGTGTTTAGTTTTAATAACATCTGCATTGTTATTATGTTGTATATTGATTTAAATTAAAATATTGCTTGGACTTGCGCAAAGATCACAAGATCTGGGTTTATTTCTGAGGTTCGCATGTGAATGTTATTCTTGTATTACCTTGATGCTGTTCTGTGAGTTGGATCGAAGAATTACGTCTAGGGATTTTGTATTATTGTATAACATACTTTGTGTTTTGGTGCATGGTGCTTGGTATACTTATGGATGGAATTGTTTGGTATGTGTTTGATTTATGCTAAGATTAGTTTATAAGAGTGTTTTTGTTGCAAGTAATCTTAAGTTTATTTCTTAGATGTGCCTTTAATAAGTTCTTGCTTATGGTTTTTGTATGATATCAATTCATTAGAAGATTGGTTTTCTTGTGCGTGTGTGTTAAAAGTATTCTGAGGTTCATTTTGTGTGTGCCTTCATGGTTTCTTGCTGGCTCACCGTGTTTTATAAGTGATTTATTTCTTCTTTGGCTTTGGGTTGTATTTTGTAAGTTTCCTTGTTTGTTTACTTTAAGTTTGTTTACATTATCTTTCCAGGGTTGGTTTACATTTAGGTTCTTTTTTTTTCTGTAATATATCATTTTACTAACTTTTTTTTTTGTTTGCAAAGGGTTTAATCATTAATGTAATCCTGATGGTTGGTGCCACTTATACAGAGGACCTTTCCTTTCGATTATTTGCCTTGTTTATGTTTTTATTTTAAGTGGGAGGATTGTATGTGGATGCAAAGTTTTGTATGCTTTTGGATTAGGCTTTTTTGTTTCTTTTCCATCAAGAAATAAGAGGCATACATATTAGCATCTCTGTAGAGAATGAGACTTATTTCCATAGGTAGTGGGCTAAAAATTATAGGTAATGCCGTTTTTGAGAAGCTTCATGGGACGCGTTAGGGCTGCTAATATCGAATATTGCCTTTGATGGAGGGTATATTATTGCACTTTGACTTCTAGTAGGACAACTATATCACATATTAGATTTTGGTGTACTTGTCAAATCTGCATAGCTTGACCTAAAAGGTGGTTACATATTAAACATTTTTAGCTTGCAAGAAAACAAAACAGTGTACATCGATTAGAATCTTGTGGTTAATACGAGTGTAACGTATTATCTATTGTAATAGTGGTTATGAATGTTATGATATATCTATTATACAAATTTCTTGTAGGAAATGTCCATTGAAATGTCCTGCTCTTTATCTTTGTAAGCTTATGGAGTAGACATGCTTTGCTGCTATGCTGCTCGCTAGAATGGAGGACTAGTATGTTGGTACTTCTGAAAAGATAATAAAGACTGGAAACTCGAAGCTTCTCTTTTTTACTGTTAGTTTGATATGTGGTATGGTTAGTTTGATATGTGGTATGCGGTGCCAGCTATTATGTTGGATTAGTTAGCTTGCTTCTCTGTAAGAGACACACAGAGGAAGGTCATTTAATCTACGTGTGTCCCAAAGTTCTAGGGTGGTGGTTGTTGGGGGTCTACCCTATGTTGGATTAGTTAGCTTGCTTCTCTGTAAGAGACACACAGAGGAAGGTCATTTAATCTACGTGTGTCCCAAAGTTCTAGGGTGGTGGTTGTTGGGGGTCAGTTAGTAGTAGACCAAGTAGAGGATATTTAGGTGTTAGATGACCCCATCTATACCAAGTAAGTGTTTTCAAATGAAAGTTATTGCAACCTTGAAACTGGATTTGGAACTAGAATTGAAAATGGGGTTAAATTCAATTTAATAGAGTGCATCAAAAATCCTACACAGATATCAAACTCAGTGTGAGAACCTTAAAAGTTTAACATTATAACTATTTAACTGTACGCGTTAGGGCTAATATCGAATATTGCCTTTGATGGAGGGTATATGATTGCACTTTGACTTCTAGTAGGACAACTATATCACATATTAGATTTTGGTATACTTGTCAAATCTGCATAGCTTGACCTAAAAGGTGGTTTCATATCAAATTTTTTAGCTTGCAAGAAAACGAAACAGTGTACATCGATTAGAATCTTGTGGTTACACTGTAACGTATTATCTATTGTAATAGTGGTTATGAATGTTATGATATATCTATTATACAAATGTCCTGTAGGAAATGTCCATTGAAGTGTCCTGCTCTTTATCTTTGTAAGCCTAATGGAGTAGTCATGCTTTACTGATATGCTGTTCGCTAGAATGGAGGACTAGTATGTTGGTACTTCTGATAATAAAGACGGAAACTTGAAGCTTCTCGAAGCTTCTATTTTTTACGGTTAGTTTGATATGTGTATGCGGTGCCAGCTATTGGTAGGGTTTTTCTATGTGGGATTAGTTAGCTTGCTTCTCTGTAAGAGACACACAGAGGAATGTCATTTAATCTACGTGTGCCCCAAAGTTCTAGGGTGGTGGTTGTTGGGGGTCAGTTAGTAGTAGACCAAGTAGAGGATATTTAGGTGTTAGATGACCCCTTCTATACCAAGTAAGGGTTTTCAATTGAAAGTTATCGCAACCTTGAAACTGGATTTGGAACTAGAATTGAAAATGGGGTTAAATTCAATTTAATAGAGTGCATAAAAAATTATACACAGATATCAAACTCAGTGTGAGAACCTTAAAAATTTAACATTATAACTATTTAACTGTACTGGATTTAGGAACTAGAATTCCAAATGAGTTGTATTCAATTCGTTCGACAGTGCTTTTAAAATCCTACACAGAGATCAAACTCTCTGAGAATCTTAAAGGTTTTTAACATTTTGATTTTAACTGTTGAACTGTATTGGTTTTACTTAGTAGCATCTTCTTGTTTTTACGTCTAATCATAATACTAGGCTTGAATTTGGGTTGTTTTCTCATAGATATTGCTATGTAGTTTTGTTAGTTTAATGAAAAGGGCACATCCTTGTTGAATTGTACCTTTTGTGGGAGATTTTTAAGTTATTTTGTATAGGAATGTTCTTTATTATCATGAGGATTCAGTTATCTTGGGTTCTAGATGGAGTGACAAGTGCCTGTTTGTTAATAGCTTTTTTATAGGATTGGAACTTGGAAGTACATAATTGAAATATTGTATACAAGGTGAAGTGGGAAACTAACTCAATACTGAACAGGGTCTCAAATGCAGGTGAGCCCTGTTGGTTATGTTGATGTCTGCAAAATCAATTTTACGTCATGTGTTTTGCTATTGTAAGACATATTGTACATTTTTTTTTTTCACATTTTTAGTTTTTTAGTGAATATACATTTTTAGTTTTTTAGTGCACATGCCTTCAGCATAATTTGCTTTGAGAACAATACTAGTCTATGAAATAGATTGTTTGTCCTTTTAACATTAATCTTTTTGTTTAGGGATGCAATATTTTGTAAACATGCTTTTACTATTGTAAGACTTCTACTGTACATTGTTTTGGTCAGATTTTTAGTTTTTAGTGAATATACCTTTAACAACGTGGATTTCATATTTTTGCATATGCATTTAGCATAATTTGCATTGAGAACAATACTTGTCTATGAAATTGATTGTTTGTCCTTTTAACATAAGTCTTTGTAAACATGTCTTTCTTGAGGATGAATGTAATCTCATCGTGAATAATTCTTCCTCCATTGCGTATGTCGTGTTTTTGCTGCTAACATAGCTTTGATTGTTTTCTTACTTTGTGGTGCAGACAATAAATTAGACTTTTGGATACAAGGAGTGTTCAACAACTCGATAGGATGGGAAGCTTGCCGCCGCTTACTGCTGATGCAATTGCACTTACTGAGAAGAAAATGGACATGACACTGGGTAGGTCTAGATCTATTGACTTGAGAATGCTTCTTTTCAGGTTTTTGACTCTAATTGTAAAGGTAATGAAATGATGTGTTTGTATAGATGACATAATAAAAATGTCGAAGAAAACCAAGCAAAAGCCAAGGAAGCAGCGAAGTTCGGTAGGTTTAACGAAGAAACATCTAAATGGTTGTATGATTGTCTTTGTTTTATTTCATGTTGGTTTTTTGATGGGCTTCAATATTGAATTCATGTGTGTTTGTGCAGAATAAAAGTCAACAACCTTTTTCGAACAAATTTGGTGCAATGGACAATGCATCCAAGGCTCGTGTCCAACAGTCTGTGGCTGCAAGGTCTTCAGCTCTTCGACAGGTAGAAGTCAGTTCATTATATGTATAGCTTTCCAAGTGTGTGTTGAATTTTTTGATAAAGGTAGATGTATTCGTGGTTGCAGGCTAAGCTTGCAGAGATGAGGTCAAGGAATGGAAATAATCAGTTTCCAGCTGTTAAAGAAGCAGCAAGAAGGGTAGCAACTGCAAGATCTGTTGCAAGATCTGTCCAGGGGAGATCTGCTGCTAGAACTGTTCAGGGGAGATCTGTTCAAGGGAGATCCGTTGCTAGATCTGTTCAATGGAACAAAAGAAGGTATTATGTTCTTCAAGTGATACATGTCATATGCTCTTAGATCTTCTTAGCACCGTCTTACTCTTTTGATTTTTTTTTTTTTTGGTAGTTTTACAAAGCATAGTGTTTTTCTGGCACAGGTAATACATTTTTCATCTGTTTGTACCTGTAGATGGCAAGTTGCTCTGAAGCTAATTCTATTTAAAGTGGAAGTTGATTACTTTGATACTTGAATTATGCCACATCAGCCTAATCATGACAACATCCTTAATCAGAATTTTGTGAGGAACCACTACATGGATATTTATAGTGACTTCTGTCTAATGTGAAACTAAGGATTTTGAGAAATGAGATAGTTTGTAATGGTTGTGGTGACAGTATGTGGAGATTACAGTGCAAAGTTCTCATTTGCAGTGGCTTCCATTCAAGTGACTAGCAGTACTAAAGAGAGCATGATTATCTTCTCATTGCAGATAGCTTACTCCTTTTTAGAGGAAGGACACAATTTCATTGAAAAATGCTTTTTGTTTCCTCTGGAATAATGGACTTGAATGTTCAAGTTTAGGGATGTTGTGATTTGAGAAGTTTGATTTGCACCATGGAGGTTAAGATTTTGGAGTATCATAGATATTTGTTATCTGCTTCACTGTGCTTAAAATTGATGCACATGCGTTCCATTCCTTGCTGTCTGCTAGCACAGCAACCTGATTTTAGGGAATGTGAACTGTTTCCTTGGTGGTGTGCTGCAATCTGGGCGAGAGTATAAGCGAAAAATCTCCTTGTGCTAGAGAAGACAGTACCAGTATCAATGAGTCTTAATAATTGAATTTTTTTCATTTATAAAGGCTGTTGGGGTTTGGAAGGGAACTCTCAGAAAGTTGATTTGAGAATTGAATGTCTTTTGTTGAAAGATTAACAGGGAGGTTTGAAAACTGTGTAACCTCTTAAGTTCATAAGTTGGATCAAATTGTACATCAGTAAGTACAAAGCTTGAGGACGTGAAGAACCTAAAGCAAGACTTGAATTCACAGAGGATGCTTGCTCTTAAGTTCTTAAAAGTTGGCTCAAACTGTTCACCACGAAGCAGAAAGCTTGAAGCACTGCGAGACAACTAAATTCATGAAGAGGATGCTTGATTTAAGAATATTGCTTTGAGATGCAAACCATGGGAAAAGTAAACCTACTGTGGTGAAATTAATTAGACGGGCTTACATGGGTCTGTGTTAGTGACTAACGTCATTTGGGTGTGTGATTAAGCAGTGATTCTGCTTGCAGCAGGGTGTTTGTGTTGAGGTTGTTATTGATTTGACCAGTTGCAGAATCTATATCAGTCTTTTGAAACTGCGGTAATCCTAGAAGTCAGTAGGCACAAATTCAGAGAATTCAGTTCACGCATATATACTAATATATGCCATCTGATCGTCACTCCAACAGATATTTAATCAAGCTGTGACATGATTAACTTGACCATGTCAGCAGCAGTGTGTACACAAAATAGTCCGTCCAATTGTGAGTCTTGAAAGAAAGCTTGCAAAGGTCCAAAAGTAATTTGATATTCAGGAAAGGTGCATTACTTGGAGTGTTTCTGGTATTGCACTCTACACAAATGACTTCTTCCATTGTCAGAAAGCTAGAGGATGAAGCCAATGAGTTGGAATAATACCTTTCTGTGTGCCGTCTCATATTATCTTGAATGCTTAGATGTATATGTTATTATCTTCTGGCTAGCTTTTATTCTCATGTTATTGTGGGTCTAAAATGCTTCCTTGAGAAAAGGATATTGCCCAATATATCACCCCTCTGGTTTGGATGATGGCTGAGCTCTGGGATGGCTTGTTAAGCCCATCTTCATGAGTTACCAGAACTGTTCCTCGTTTGACAGTTCTGCACCATGTTTTAGCAAGGGAACACTCGTCCAAACTTACATCTTTGTTATCAGACTTTGGCTTATTTCAGGCTTGTTGGATGCTGTAGATCGAGGATCAAAATTATAGTTGAGAAGCCAGGGTTGCAACAAAACTGCAGTAATGCACTGCAGTTCCTAGAAAGTACCCTAATTGTGTCGAACTTTGGGCTTGCTAATTATTGTTTTGTTCAGTTGACAAGGGTCAAGTATTGAGAACGACTGGTGTTTCCTTTGAGGCCTTCTTTTGTCAGAGTTGCATCTAATGTGGACTGGACAAATATGTGACATAGGCAGTGAATCTTGTTTTTCAGAAATCTTCCTCCGGTGAAGAAATTTGGCTTGTAGCTGTTTAACAGTGAGGCATTCGTTTTGGTCGCAAGAATCTTTAAGGCTTCGGTTTTTCTTTCTGTAACTTAGATAGTAACTGCTTTCAGGTAAATGTTATTTGTTAATTGTCTTTTAATAGGGTGAGGTCAATATTTCTTTGGCCGAATCAAGAGGTATTCAAGATGACCATTTTGCAATGTTCATCGTAGTGTTATTGTCTTTGTTAATGCTAGCATTATTTTGCTTGGTGGGACCAAAACCTCAGTTTCTATTTATCACCTTGACCAAGTTTAAGATATTTATTAGGCTCTCTGATTGTTCAAAGAAATAATAGTCATCCATGTCTGCCCCCCATGTGATTTCCATTAAAGAATTTATTTGTTTCTGATGTCAGGAATGGATCATTCTCTGTACAAAGCAGCAGAGCATTCCCCATGGTTTCTTCTACCCAGGTATGTTTGAAGCACCCTTCCCATTGGATGATTGAGTTTTCATGGAAAATTGCTTCACGATAGGGGAAAAATGTTTGTGGTAATGTTGTTACAATTTGTGTAGATCAATGCACCTATGAAGCAAAGGCCACAAACTTTGGATTCTCTTTTTGCAAATATGAAAGAACAGCGATTGAGAGCACAAGCTCAGGCTGGTGGAAGGCAAGCTCAGGCTGGTGGAAGGCAAACGAACTTTGCCAATAATAAGAGAAATTTTGGAGGCCGACAGAGGAATTTTGATGGTTACCGAAGAAACTTTATGGGACATCAAAGTCAAAGAGCAAACCAAGTCTAAAGATCATGACAGATTGAGCTACTGTGAAGATGCATCATTGTGTATTGAAACAAGTTGGTTGCATCGGATTCTGATTGAGGGCACTTGTTTCTCATATTATTACTTGAACAAGAAAAGTTTGGACGATAAGAGGCAACACTGGGAGCTGCTGATCTTATAGTTATGAGATTAATTTTTTTAGTCTCCAATAATTTATGGAGTATCAATGAAAAGTACTTTGAAAAAAAATTGGTCTGAAGTTCATTATCAAGGGATTTTATTGTCTAAGAACAGTACCAGCAAATTTCTGTGATTCTGCTGTGCATGTCAATTTTAGCCTCCAATATTTTATGATGGAGTATAAATTAAAAATACTCTGCAAAAAAAATTGGTCTGATGTTCATTATCAAGGGGTTTTTTTTTGTCTAATAACAGTACCAGCAAATTTCTGTGATTTTGCTGTGCATGTCAATTGAGCAAATCTTGATTCCAATTGACTCGGGGTTTTATTTATAAGTTCATTTAATTTTTTTTGACAACGTATTGTACAAACAATAAAGCCAGATTATTAGATGCCGCTTCAGAAAGTGTAGAATTATTTACTTCTGATCTTTTTAAAACTCTCCTTCTATTGCATGTTTTCTTATGCCATTTCTGTTTAGTGGCTTAGCATGTTTTCGTATGCCTTTGTGTTTAGTTGCTTAATAAACATTGATTATAGCATTTAAACCATTTGCTCTTGGAGCATTTTCCAATGTTTAAAGTGCTGAAAAGTTAGTGGTGGGGAGTGTTTATTTTAGGGTTTTTAGGCCTCTGAAAATTCATCTATAGGGACATAAAACTTGGATAGCAAAATGGAGCCTTATGCTTTGAACTTAAAAGCCAGGAAGGGGAGAATGGAAATTGAGAAAAATGCCTCCATGTTATTTTATTGATATTGTCTGCTGGATTCCTATCTCTATTCTATTTGATCCCAGATCCCAGGAACTAGGAGTGTGTACGACGAAAGGAAAGGCATTGGGCGGGCATTTTCATATTTTCATATCTCGTTTAACCCTCCGAACAAAATGAATGTTCGGAGAGGTTGGTCTGAACCATAAGCCTCATGTTATTTGTTTTTACCTAATGAAGAAAGTTGTATTCTTACGAAGTGAATGCTTGGACAGCTTGGTCTGAACCATAAGCCTCGTGATTTTACTTATAAAGAAAGTTGTATTGGGTTTTGAAACCTTGAATAAAGGTCAAGGTTTGGATATTATACCTAGTCATACTCAGAATAGTTAATTATATATGAGGTTAGCATCTATTATATATAATTTTAGCATCTATTATCTAATAAGTTATTAGATAAGCAAAACATATAACATCTAAAAAGTATATAAAAGTTGCATAAATCTTATACCTAGTCATACTTAGAATAGTTAATTATATATGAGTTTAGCATCTATTATATATAATTTTCGCATCTATGATCTAATAAGTTATTAGATAAGCAAAACATATAACATCTAAAAAAATTATAGAAGTTGCATATTAATTACATTTCATGATACTTCAGTTTATGATTAAAGTTTTAATAAACAAGGGTTAATATTCTAAACAATTATTATATGCATCTGCCAGAGCAAGTTTAGTAAAAAGTGGGAGGAGGAAGTGTTTTGATATAAACACTTAAATTTGTATTAATTAATTAATATAATAAAATAAAATAAATATTATCAATGAATAATATTAAAATAAATTTTAATTATTATATGATTGAGATAATTAATGTAATAAAATAAAATAAATATTATCAATGATAATATTAAAGGAAATTTTAATCATTGGAAATTCAACTAGACTTATTAATATTTTTTAACCAAAAGAGAATAATTTTTCGTTCCTCAATTAAAAGAATTTATTGGCACATATGCTTCCTTTACTTAATATATGACAACTATATTTGGTTGGCATTTACAAGGTCATGTATTTTTTTAATTATTTTATTTTTTTATGTTTTACGAGGCATATGTTTAGTATTTTAATTTTCTCTTTTGTATGATCCACGAAGCCTTTGTTTATCTTAAAATTACAATTATTATTGTTAGGAAATCATCTTCCATCTATACTCTTACATTTTATCTCTTACATTTTATTTGTTTGCATATTTTTAACCTTTTCAAAGTGGGACAAGCTTTAGCTTTATTAATTGTTTTAACGAGACAAAATCTTTCCTCAATTATTTCTAATTATTCTTCCATCTATATTCTTTACATTTTATTTGTTTGCATATTTTTAACCTTTTCAAAGTGGGACAAGCTTTAGCTTTATTAATTGTCCTAACGAGACAAGATCTTTCCTCGATTATTTCTAATTATTCTTCTTGCTGTCTATATTCTTTGTTTTTTTTTGTTCTCTCCTCTATCCAATCTTTGTTTTATAATTATGTCTTGGGATGTTTATGTAATGATTGTTGGTGGCGGTGTGTAGTAATGTTTTTGGGACTTTGTTTTTTATAAGGTTCCTCCATCTAGCAACTTTTATGGTTTGTGGGGTGTGCTAATTCTACCTGCCCGTCCTTTTTTTATATGTTTTAATCTTAATTAATATAAGGTTTTTTCATTCAAAATAATTCCATTTGATGACTTGTCTCCATCTATCAAGGCTCTTTGCTTCTAGATTAGGGATTGGGTGAGTTGATAGGGTTGGTTTAAACTCTTCAATGGCTAAACAAATATTTCTTTTCATTACCTTTAAATTTTTTTTCTTTCCTAAAATATATTTCTATTCTTTTCTAGACATACAGTATTGTGTCTTGATATATCTCATTATTGTTTTTAAAGTTTCACCTTTTAAAAATCCTTTACTATTGCTTTAACCATTTTTCAATTTTGTCATTCATCACCATGCATTTATCAAACATATTAAAAATCCATTGCCATAGCTTCTACACTATTGAGTAGTGTCCGAAGAGATGGTCTATACTCTCCATTTTACAAAGAACACATTTTACAAAGAACACATTGTGAAGGACTATGAAAACCCCTTTTCATAAGGTAATCCGAGGATAAAATTCTTCTATGAATTACTAGCCAAATAGACACTTTGAATTTAGGAATGCTCGGGCTATCCCAAATATCTCTCCATATTTTTACGATATTCTTATTTTGTTGGTGCTTTACATTATATCCACTTCTTGTGTTATCTCCTAAGCTTTTCAACTCTCAAATTAGCTTATTCTTGGCTCTCCTTGGAATAATCATTTTTATCGTTCTACTCAACTGCCTCCTAGTATCAATGCCTTGTATACTCGTAAACAATATTCTTTCCATTTGAATCTTCTTTCCTAATCCTTGTACATAATGTTTGAAACCCTATTACAATATTTGTCTTCAAGTAATCTCATCTATGGTTTCAAAATTGGATTTAGATTGAGTCATTTTTTAACAACACCAAGTATCCATCCAAGATTTTTTTTTCTCGAGTTCCCACCACCCATTTTAGACCTTTAATCATTAATCGATTATATTTTTTGACCATTCCATAGAGTAGAATCATTTGCTAGTGAGATTGCAATAAATATTTACTTACAAGAATTCTTGCCCATTGTCTCTGACTCTCTTTCAACAATCTCCAAATTACTCCTAAGAGCTAAGTTTGCATATGTAAGAACTCTTAAATTGAGACCTCCTTTAGTTTTATCATCACACATCTTGCTTCATTTCACCAAAGGAAATTTCCTTTTATCATGTAGTCCTTAACACAAAGATGACTGTATAATATAGATTAAACTTTTTTCTACCTATTTTGACATAGTATATAAGGACATAATATGTTGGAATGGCTTGTAAGACTTATTTAATTAATTGCACTCTTGCTAATGATAACCGTCTCCCTTTCCATGCTTGTAGTTTATTATGAACTTTACTTATAACTAGATTCCATAATTCTATCCTCATTCTCCCCTCAAGTAAGGACATCCCTAGATAAGTTGATGGCAAATTTGTAGCCTCCATTTGAAGTAACCTGCATATCCTTGCTTTGATTCTAGTTGGAGAGTTTAGGAAGTAAATTTTGGATTTTGTCATATTAACTTTTTGCCTTAACACTCTTTTTTAATCTTTTAATAAGTTATTCCAAGCTCTAGCTTTGTTTATCCTTTGCCCTAGCAAAAATGGCTATATCATCTACACATCGTCGATGAGTGATGTCAATGTTATTACTAGCCTTAAGTCCACTTATTAGCCCATTTTTGTTAGCCTTCTTCAAGTTCCTACTCTATACCTCTACCATAATAATAAACAAATATGGAGATAGAGGATCTCCTTGTCTAATACCTCTTTCGGTTTTAAAATATACTGTTACTAACCTATTGCCTAACATTGAATATGAAAGTGTAGAGACACGAGCTTTAATCCATTTGACCCATATCTTTCCAAATCTAAACTTTTCTAATATTGCAAGAAGAAAATCCGATTTAATTTATCATAAGCTTTGCACATATCAAGTTTTAAGATCATTGCTTTCTCTTTTCTTGAAGCTGTTGAATGCATAACTTCATGAACTACTATGATCCCATTTAGAATCTCTCCCTTTCACAAATCCTCGCTCTTTTGAAATGATATTTTCTAACAATGGTCTTAACCGATTCACCATCACTTGGGATATAATCTTATATGCCATATTACATAGGGTTACGGGCCTAAATGAATCAAACAATTTTGCATCCTCCTTTTTTGAAATTAGGGTAAGGTATGTTGCATTTATTTTATAAGGTATGAATTGTTTTACCTCAGACAATTCCACCAATAAAGAATCCTTCACTATATCCCAATGATGTTGATAGAATGCTGCAAAGGTCCCATTTGGTCTTAGGGATTTATCCTTATCAAAAGAGAAAAGAGCTAAATAAACTCCTTCAAAGCAATAGGGTCCATCAATTTTCTATTGTCTTCATCTGTTATAATTAGAGGTGGTACTTCTTGTAGTAGTTTATCATTAAGAACTTCAAACTCCTCCAATCCTAGAGTATTTTGGTCAAAAACCCTTACCTCCTTTCTGATTTGACTTTGGTCTTCAATCCAAACCCCTTTTACTGATTTAATTCTACTAATTTTGGATACAAATCTTTTTACTATTGCCATCCTATGAAAACACTATGTATTTTTATCTCCTTTTAACCAAGTTTCTCTTGATTTTAATCTCCAAAATTCCTCTTCCTTACTCAAAATATTATGATATTCATTAAGCAACTCCCTTTCTTTCGAGTTTGGATTATTATGATCATTTTTTTGGAATTTTGAAAGTTTATCTTTTAGTTCTCAAAAATGTTTCCAAAAGTGTTCTTGTTCCATTCTTTTAATTTATATGTCATTAGTTTAATTTGTCTTGGAAGTGTATAAAACCCACCATTTCCTGAAGAATTCTACATTTGTGCTATCGTATCAACAAATTGAGGACGGTCTTTGCACATCTATTCATATTTAAAATATGATCTTTTATTGAATTCACTTACCACCATTTTAACTCTTATTGGCCAATGATTTGAGTCAATCCTTGTCAAGGTATTAATTTTAACACAAGTCCCTTCATCTAGCTAATGATCCGAGAGAATGCACTTGTCTAATTTTTTTGCTATTAGGCTTTGGTCTCTCTTGTTGTTGATCCATGTATAGTTGTCTTCTTCAAACCCAACCTCCAACATATTATTGTTTTGAAGAAAAGTTGAGAAATCTCTCATACTTTGGTTTAATTTTTTAATTCTTCCAATTTTTTCATCCAACTTGGTTGTGACATTAAAATCTCCTATGATCATGAAGAGGGTTTCTTGGTATTTACTTTTCATTAATGCTTCAATCCCATTCAATACTTCTAATATGCCCGACTGAGATGTAGGTCCAAAGACATTGATAAGGATGAAATAAATATTTTCAAAGTAGCATTTGACGAAGGAGGCTATCCAATGCCTAGTTTTTTTTATGAATGGTTACATTAGAGGTTCTAATAGGATTCCAACATGTTAGAATTCCCCTCATCACTCCTTCAGAATCCATAACATCCCATTCACATCTCACCCATACTGCTTTCATAGTTTTGAAAAAATCTTTTTTTGTCATTTTAGTTTCTTGGATATAAAGAATATCATATTTATTACTTAAATAGAGGTCCTTGATACACCTCTACTTTGAAGGGATATAAGCACCCCTTATATTCCATGAGATGGTAATCATGTCTTAGTAGGGGCTACTGGCCTCGCTTGTGAATTACCAATATCATTTTGTTGTTTGGTAAAGAGAAGTTCAACCAACTTAGTTTGTGTTCCTTTCTTTATGTTTGCTCTTGCTTCCTTGGATCCTGCTTGATAATTTTGAGGGTTTTCCTCTTTTTGCCTAGCCTGTATCAAGAGTAGGTCTTATTATTTTATTCCTCAATATTCTTTCACAACTTTCTTTTTCATTAGATTTATCCTCTCTTGGCTATACTATAGAAGCTTGACTTGTCTTGCTCATTTTTTGGTATTTCCTTATTAATGGTAGAGGTATTAACATATAACATTGCATTTTCTCTACTGGTTTTCTTCTCCTAAACGATGCATGATACTTTAAGAGAGTCTTCAAAATTTGATGTGACACATTCCTTAGGTTCATCGATAATGTTCTTACCTAAATCAAGATTATATTGAATAGACAATTCCTTATTAATATTCTGAGTGTCCACTAAGCTCTGATCTTATTTTTCTTCATAGGCTAAAGTCTCAAAAGCATTGGTATTTCTTCCAATATCCTTACTTATTGTTCTCCACTATTTATTTACTTCCATTTTTCTAGATCTAATTTTTGGAAGTTGAAAACCATCCTCATCAATTTCCATTTGTAAGTTTCTCTTGAGATTTTCTACATATGTTTTTACTGGATTCTTCTTAGGGCATGATCTCTCAATATGCCCCATTGCATGACACCACATTTATCTAAAATATATATTTTCATAATCTATGGTTTGGATCCACAACTTACCCTTATACTTAAGAATGATTGATTATGGTAAAGGTTTACTTATATAAATCATGACCAATATCCAAGCAAAAATAACCAAGAATCCATCTTTTGTAGTTTTTGAAATCTCAAACATTTCCCAAAATTCAATGGGCAACCCATACATCCTAACCCGGACTAGTACTAAGGATAGATTTACATTTTTAGTTGCAAAGCCTTCATACCAACGAGTAAGGAAGAGTCCCGCGCTTCTCATAAACCAAGGACCTCCTTTTAGAATTCTCTCTCTTTGCTCCTTGAAAAAAATGTCTAGGAAGAAACCTTTGGGAAGAAAGGATAGACTCGCTCCTAGAGAAACCTCGCTCCTAGATAAAAACTTATAATTATTTGCATGCAAAATTTCTAAGATAAAGAAGGGGAAAAGAAAACTTAGCTAGAAAATTCTATGCGCAAACAAAATGTCTTGCCTCACTAATACCCTATCCCTCCATTGCTCCTCCCATCATTTGAACCCTGGCTGACAGATATCTACAATTTCATTTTTTTCGACTTGAAAAATCATCATTGCCCTTGTTTTGGATAACTGACTTCACAGGATTTTATCTCCCTCAATATTGCTTGGATTCCTTCATATGACCACTCATTTTAAATCTCTTCAAATTTCGCATAAATTGGTCTAAGAACCATTTGAATCAGACAATCCTTCTAAAAGCTATGGCTCTTAAAAGATATTTAAAAAAAAAAATTGCTCTAACGTTGCCTTAGTTTTGAATTTATTTAGTTATTATTTTATCTAATTTTAACCCCACTTTTTTTTCCTATGTTTAATATTTGTCTTTGTCTTGGTTGTTGAGATCAAGATCATTTTGAATTTTTTAGTATTTTTTTTCTTACCTCTATCAATAATATGTTTATTGTAATGTCCCCCCTAATTTGGGACTTTTAAAATTTTTGATTCGAATCTTATTGCTGAAATAAATTTTGCAAAAACAAGAACAACTCCAATTGCCATATAAAAAATTACCCAAATTGCAACAATATGCATCAATTTTCAGATTTCATAACTAGGGCACAAATTACAATATTTCCAAAAAGGTATTTCCAGACATCCAAAATATGCATACCAAAATCTGCAACCATTCGAGCACAAGCGTGAACCCTGAATGAATCCACCTGCACAGAACTGGGTTTTCGTCCAGCTCCAAACCCGAGGGTTTTCGTCCTCAGGAAGACCTTCGGGGTTTCCGTCCCGTCGGAGAAGAAATTCAGCCACCGACACAATTCTCCAAAATAAAAAACATATCCAACCCCCGAAATGAGACCAAGTCACTGAATAAATAGGCTCCTCCTTGGCAAACTCCTTTTTGCGCGCTCAATGTGGGATAAACATATTTCTTTCTTTTTTTAATTCCCACATCCCTTTAATTATAATATAAAGTTTTAACTTTATAAAATGAATTTAATAATTCACTTAATAAAGCCAAGCTTCGCGCTTTAAAAACTCTGCCTTATGAAACTCCGAATGACCAACTGAAACCTGTTCTGGATACCCATTTCGTTGTAGAACAACATCCCCTTGTCCGCTCGGCAAGAAACCCTAAAACCCGACACTGCTAAAAATAGCAATTCCAACATCCTAGCTCCGTTTGACCCCGAACGACCACCAAAACTGAGCTCTAAGAATCCAAAAGCTGTCTCAAATATCTCCAAAGGCTCTCATCCATATGACATAGCCTACGGGAACCCGTGTATAGGCTAGTCTCTATGTGCTCCCACTAGCTGATTAGAAGGGAACATTACAGTCCGCCCTTCCCAAATATTGCTTGTCCTCAAGCAATATGATCTGTATGCCAGGATTCCCAAATAAATCTGAAGAATGTCTCATGATGAAGACACTGCCCTGAACTGTCATCCCAGAAACTGAAAACACTGTCAAGCTCTGTCACCAAACTGATATCACTGAAGATGGCAACACTAACAAACTCTGTCATCAATCCGATACAACCGGCCCCGGTAACTCTGTCGAGCTCTGCCACTCTATAAAACAATCCATCCCTCAGAGGAATTCCTGGATCCCATAGCCAAATAGGGATTTTGTCATTCCCGAAATTTGATAATTTCTGCTGTGCCACTCTGACTACAACTGAATTATTCTGCAGCTCAACGGAGAACCCATTCTGGACTGACAAACGAGGAACCCAACAAGAAACTGATTCTACAACTATAGGGAAGAGCACCTCATGCCAAGGTGATACATATAACTCCTTATACCAACCCTTCTTCCCATTCATATATGACATGGTCAAATCATCAACATGTGGACTGAAAGAAAAACTATGAGCATACCTCACTATACAGTCCATCTGAACTTCACCAACTGGTTCCATGGAAGGGTCTATACAATCACCTGTGCTACAACTCTCAACATTCTGCACACATAAGTCAGGAGATGTTTCGCCAATCATAACACAAGGAAATGAACCTGCATCAGCATCATACTCGGGCTGCTCCTTCTGAGTGGTTGTAACAGTTGACCAATTTTCTTCTTTGTGAACAAAACTTAACTCAAGGTTAAGTTTGTTAATTATCTTCTCCTTTTTGGTGAGTTCTTGGTACATCTTTTCTGCAGTTTGGATAGCCAAATCCCTATCAGATAACAATTGCAAGTAATCAGATTTTATTTTCTCCAAAGCATGCTTGATAGCTTCTACCTTAATAGTTTGCACGCTTTCAACAGAGGAGCCATCAATCAACCCTATCTGCCTATCTTTGAGCTGAGCTGTCCACAGAAGATATTCAACAAAGTTGTGTGTGCTATCCAAATGGGTTAATGTTTGGACAATCTTCTCTTCTGTAACCTGCAACTTATCCTTCCAACTTTGCATTGTATCAAGTTCTGGATTGTGATCAGCAGCACACAATAAAGTTTCTGATTTACCATCTTTGGCATAATGATCAGAATCAACATTCCTTTTGACACTACACTCTCCAACTTCGTGCACTGAAGTTAGAACTGACTCATGCTCAACCCAAGAATTATCAACTGCATGCACATCCTCACCAGCTGCTGATTTAACAATGTCAGAATCAGCATGCTCTATGATCTCACCACTATCACGAAATTCATTATGCACCTCACCAAAATTAGATCCACAAGATGAATTAACTTCATCTTCATCAATTTTGCCCTCTTGTACTTCCACACAAGTTTCTTGAAGAGGTGGCATGTTTATATTTTGAATTTCAGCAGTCTGAATGTTCAGGTCAGCACCCTGATCAAAAGGAAATTTGTCTCTATCAATCTTCTCATTTACTTCATCAGCATAACTCTCCAACTCATCAGGAAAGCCACCATCCAACCACTTGCTGGTCTGTTCTGTTTCTAACTTTAACCAGGAGACATCTTCATCGACATCGATCTCCTCATCAAATTTGGAGTCTTCACCATGAAAAAAAACACCATGCAACAATGAACTATTGCCAGGAAAAATGCAAGGCTCATCATACCTTATGTCCAAGGTCTCACAGACCTCACTGGATTGCTCTGGAAGCAATTCCACAACTGCTGTCCTGTCATTACCCTCGGTACTATAGTTGTCCTGGGACTTGTGGGTTATGGGCCCACATATATGTCCAAGTGACCACTCTTCTTGGCAAGTGAAGCAACGCTGTTCTCTTCTCAACTGATTCTTGCTTTTGAGAGGTAGTCCTGGCATCTGTAAGTCACTCGGTCTCTTTTCCTTCTCCTGTTCCTCCTGTACCAAGAGAGGTTTCAGCTTCTTCTCACACTGCTTGGAAACATTGTCAACTAATTTACGTGCAGCTGAAGAAGTAATCTGTCCTTGCCTCAAAACAGCCATCAACTTGGGCAAGATGGGCTGGGTAAAGTCATCACTTTCCTCAATGATGCGTACCATGATGGTTTGCATGTAAGAGGATATAATGTCTTCATGATCTTCACTGATAGAAGCCATAAAATGTCGAAACATCTGGAGACTAAGATCAACACAATCTAAATCAAGCAAAAAGACATATATTCTAATTTTTGCCATCACTTCCAAAATTCTAACCTTCTTACCATAGGATCGGTCCCTGATGTTATTCAAACCATGAAAACTGTCAACCATCAGCTGTAATCCCTCCTTCATGATGTCGTCATTGTAGGGTGCTTCCGGAGCTGTAATCCTTATGATCTCACTGAGACAAGAGGTGACTGCAAGTCTCACGTCCCTGTCTGCATGTCTCATAATCCAATGCTGGCCTAATGCAACTATAGGTACTTTCGCTGCCCAATTCAAAACCTCACGATCAGATTGATCTAGTTCAACTAGACATGTATCCATTTCCTTTAGACTGTCAAGAAGAACATCTTTTGACAATTTCTGGGACTCAAGTTGTTTCCCCAAAGCATAGAGCTTACAACTTACATCCATTCTTTTACTGAAATGTTCTGCAGATTGAATCTGTTTTCTGTTATTGGATGTGTGATGCTCAACCTTAGCCTTAGAGGGAACCATAGGTGCTGACTTAGGTGACATAGCAACTGTCAACTGCTTGATAGTTTGTTGCAACTCTCTCTGACCCTGCCAAAACTCACGCTGAAACCTATTCCAATTACTGAGTGGCTCCATCTTCACACTGAACTAATCAATTCTCAACTCCCAATCACTGTAAGATTCCCCTTGATGTGAGTTTCTTGATCTGAGTTTTGAGTTACCTCCGGTTCTGCTATTTTTTGTTTGGAAATCTGTATCTGGTTTCAGAATGTTTTAGATTCATATATATATATATATATATATATATATATATATATATATATATATATATATATATATATAGGTTTGCATGCAGATGACAATGTTTTCTTTCCAAATAACTTCAACCAGATTTGTTGGCCATGTTAAATTTCAACTATAATGATCATTATAAAAATGAAGTTTTCACAAATTCACCATTTGCAGTATAATTGCCGTGAGCACTCAAATTCACCATCAAGTTGATTGCAAATTAAACAATATTCAAATATTGATTGCAGAGTTTAATAAATATTATATAATTGCAGAATATATATTTTTTCTTGGCCTCTGTGCAAGCAGAGTGACGACAATGCCAGAGTGTGCTGCGCTGACTATAATGGGCAGAGATGAGCATTCACCACCGTAGTACCAAGACCACCTCTTTCCCAACCAGCAGTTAACTTCATTCACGTCCCTGACCAAATTTACATAATTCCCAAGACCTTCATGAACTGAACATTTGGTAACTGGAATTGCACTCAGATCTGACACTCCACGCTAAGTAGATTGATGTTGAAATCAAATTACCATAACTTTTGATCCTTAATTTCTGCTATTCCCAATAGCTGCGCCCAGATCTCTCCCTATGCATCGGCAACCTCCTTCACACTACGCTGCACTTAAGTTTCTGATATTAAAACTGCCCCTAGAACTGTCGATGGGTTACGACTATCCTCACCAATAAGTCGATGCTCATCACATGTACCAAAGACTACGGCCCCAAGACTGTGTCGATATCCTATTTCGAACTCAGATAATTAAAACCAAATCTAATTCATAGGAATGTTGGCGGTATTCTAAAGGCTTCGAAAAAACCATAGCAGACAAGGGAATAACTCCCGACTTCAAAATAGCAGCGCTAAGCCAAAATGATCCACGTCACTCTTTTCAGCATCCACGGTGCCAGTATAGGGTGCGATATGAATAAATTGCATTCAATATATATAACGTCTCTCTGAGCAGTGGCGTATGAGTTGGCTCATCCACGTCAACAACAATAACCCCAAGTCCCAAGGAAAGTCTCGACACCAATAAGGAAAGAGTCGGGCTAATAAAGAAATTAAACTCTGCCGCAAATAACACCCTCACCGTCTGGAATAGAAAGCGCATACACATCAATATGCTGCGTTGAATTTTCTCCTAACTACAGCGGCGCATATTGTATTTTTATTTCAAAGATCCTCGCTAGCAATTAGCAATCCAATTGACTTTATGGATGCTGCATATGAGACAAAATCGGCTTCAACTAGGAAAGCGATGAAGTTTGACCGATAGCGGTGAATGGAGACCAAAGGTTTCCCGGCAACAGAGCTAAAAGACAAACTGGATCCACGTCCTCCCTTCTTTCTAGTCACCGCTTCACACCTAACAAATTCGCTATCACATAATTCCGAAAATCTTACTTAGAGACGACTTTAGGAAAAAGCGTCGCCCCTTCCACGTCCTCCAGAAACAAGGCGATGACTTTGTCTTCAGGCGACCCTTGCACATACGTGTCTGAGAAATAATTCCAGCGACTCACAGTTTCTAATCAAACAACCCGATAGCATAGACTATTGCAGATACGGTATGAGTTGCCGCTGATTTTTCACTGTATCAAATCCCGAAGAAGAAAAATATAATATCCTCTGCCGCTGATTAAATTATTCCCCTTGTGCAATTCGGAAACCATAGGTTTTATACAAAAAGATATCATAGATCTGAAAACCATCCAAATACTGCACAACTGGAGAACCAAAATCTTCTGCAATTTTTAATCGTTGTTTCTAAAAAACCCTAACAGGCTGGCAGGAAAAAATCTGAGCTCTGATACCACTGTAATGTCCCCCCTAATTTGGTACTTTTAAAAATTTTTGATTCGAATCTTATTGCTGAAATAAATTTTGCAAAAACAAGAACAACTCCAATTGCCATATAAAAAATTTACCCAAATTGCAACAATATGCATCAATTTTCAGATTTCATAACTAGGGCACAAATTACAATATTTCCAAAAAGGTATTTCCAGACATCCAAAATATGCATACCAAAATCTGCAACCATTCGAGCACAAGCGTGAACCCTGAATGAATCCACCTGCACATAACCGGGTTTCGTCAGCTCCAAACCCGAGGGTTTTCATCCTCGGAAGACCTTCGGGGTTTCCGTCCCGTCGGAGAAGAAATTCAGCCACCGACACAATTCTCCAAAATAAAAAACATATCCAACCTCCGAAATGAGACCAAGTCACTGAATAAATAGGCTCCTCCTTGGCAAACTCCTTTTTGCGCGCTCAATGTGGGATAAACATATTTCTTCCCCTTTAATTATAAAATAAAGTTTTAACTTTATAAAATGAATTTAATAATTCACTTAATAAAGCCAAGCTTCGCGCTTTAAAAACTCTGCCTTATGAAACTCCGAATGACCAACTGAAACCTGTTCTGGATACCCATTTCGTTGTAGAACAACATCCCCCTGTCCGCTCGGCAAGAAACCCTAAAACCCGACACTGCTAAAAATAGCAATTCCAGCATCCTAGCTCCGTTTGACCCCGAACGACCACCAAAACTGAGCTCTAAGAATCCAAAAGCTGTCTCAAATATCTCCAAAGGCTCTCATCCATATGACATAGCCTACGGGAACCCGTGTATAGGCTAGTCTCTATGTGCTCCCACTAGCTGATTAGAAGGGAACATTACATTTATCCTTACAATTCCTTTTATTTTTAAAAATATTTCCTAATTTGACTTATTTTTTACAATGTCTTAGAGAATTTGAAGTTGAGGCAACCATGGTACTATTCTTTCTCATTGCAAAAAGATAAATGTAATTTTATGTTGTTGCATTAGGATGGGGAGGAGTTATTTAACTAATTATTACTTTTCCTCCACTTTCTCCTCTTTGAAAATTGATTTTGAACTTTCTTTTAATGTCTCCTTTTGATGATATATGATTTTTTTGGGTTATTTTTTGGGGAGTGACCTACTTTTGTTATCATCTGATCCCTTTATTTCAACTCTAAGCTTGTATTATTATCACAACTTTTTGCACATTTTTCAATTTTGCCGTCTTTTGCTTCTATAAAGTCTCATGACATGTGTGGCATCAAATTGTTGGAAGAAATATTGACAAAGAAGATAGTAAACATATTCTTTTAGATGTTTGGTAGGATAAGAAGGCTTAAGGTAAGCTTTTGAAAAATATTCTATAAATAATTTTAGAGGGACAAATGAAAGTTTGACAAGGAAGATCTCTATGGATGAGCTAGAGGAGGCAATTTTCTCTTTTCATCCTAATAAAATAAAATAATTCCTAATAAAATATTTGGTCTTGATGTTATTTTTTTTGCTTTTAGAAGTTTTGGAATTTGTTAAAGAGTGATATGTTGGTTGCAATAGAAAAGGTTGGAAAAACCAAGGCTACAATAAATAATATTCATGTCACTTTCATGACATTGGTTTCCAAAAAATGCAAGACAAAATATTTTAATAATTTATAAGATAATTCCAAAATAACGACAAATATATTGAAAAACATTCTAGATTGTGTTATCTTAGAGGAACAAGGTGGATTTATTCATAGTAAACAAATTATTGCTAGAGTAATCATTGCTAAGGAGGTCATATATTCTCTTCATTCCATGGAAAAGCTAATTATGCTATTAAAGTTAAATATGAACAAAACACATGATATGGTTTGTTGGAGTTTTCTTTATAATATTATTAGAAAATTTGGTTTTAATTAATTTTGGTGTGAACATATAGATGTTTTTTATTGATTGATTGGAAGGGGTTTTGAAAGGGATCCCAAACCTTTAACAAAGAGAGAAAGCCCTCAAAGAGGGCAATCACTAAAAACAGAATAGGGGTCCCACAAGCAGGACATACAAAGAGGACAAGCGCTCAAAGGAAACCGGGGCCCGTACAAGAGGCACCAAGGTGGGAAGGCCCAGACAAGCAAACATTCAAAAAAGAAGGGTTCCTACCTAAGGAAGGGAAACCCACTTAAAATAGAATTTGAAAATTTACCCCCTCGAGGGGGTCTCGAGAGTGCAACCAACAAGCCACAAGCCACCAACAGGATTTGCAAGAATTTAAACATTGATATTATCCCCTCCATGAGGGGTCTCTTGAAGCACATCTAGCCAAGAACACATCAACAAGATTTTGAACTTTGAAAATAACCCTTCTATGAGGGGTCATCGAAGCACATCCAACTAGGAATACCTCAGCAAGATTTTAAACTTTGAAATTAACCCCTCCATGAGGGGTCTCCTGAAGCACATCTAACCAAGAACATATCTAGTAAGATTTTAAACTATGACATTATCCTCTCCAAAAGGGGCCTCTCGAAGCACATCCAACTAGGAACACATCTAGCATAATTTAAACTTTGAAATTAAGCCAAGAACCCATCTAGCCTCCCCAAAGCCATCCAAGATTCCAACAGAATCTCCAAAACATCACCTCCATGGCAAACCCAAACCTTTTCCAACCCCCTCCAAAGCTCTCAAAGAATCCAAAACCCCAACAGTGCAACATGCTATCCAATCTCCCAAAGCCAACCACACAACCTTCAGACTTGAAACCAACCAACCCCCCAAAGCTGACTAGATCGACACCACCTATAGAACCTCTCCATAAAGGCCAACCATGAACCCGCTTAGCCCTCCTTGAGATACCAATCGAGACCACAAAACACCTCCAGAACCCTTTGCAAAGACCACCATGGACCCTCTTGACCCCCTCAAAGCCAATCAGGTCCACTGAAAACTACTTGTCGAGGAAAGATACCTCCAAAACCCTTCCATTGAGGCCACCATCAATCCCTTTGGCACCCCCAAGGCCAAACGAGACCACAAAAAACTACCAAGATAGGAAAGGTGCTCAAGAGACCTTTCACCATAACCAAAACCTTTCATCGCCCTCCCCCAAAGGCTAGATAGGTCCACAACAAGACAGGAACACACCCTCTTGCCACGAGGGCAAGAGAAGACGAAATGAAAAAAGAACCTCTGTCGAAGAAGCTCCAGATCTTGTGCCTAAAAGAGATCTGCTCGAAAGGAACCTCACCCAAAATAGAATGAAAAGATCTACCTAAAAATTGGACACCATTTGCCTAGATTTACCACAGAGAAAAGCTTTACCTGAAAATTGGATACCAACTGCCCAAAGTTAACACAGAGAAGATATTTGTCTAAAAATGGACACCATTTGCTCGGATCTATCATAGAGAAGATATTTGCTTAAAAAAAGGCACAATTTCCTAGATCTATCACAAAGAAGAGATTCGCCCAAAAAAAGGACACCAAATACCCCGAACTAACATAGAAAAAAATCATCCCGAAAGATGAACTCCATAGGTCTAAAACTACCACAAAGAAGAGATCCGCCCAAACAAAAGACACCCAGATCTATCATAGAGAATAGATTCGGCCATAAAAAGGACACCAAATACCCTGAACTAACACAGAAAAATCTGCCCGAAAGATGGACTCTACAAGCCCAAAACTACCACAGAGAAGAGATCCACCCAAACAAAGGATGCACGAAAGGAAATTTGAAATATGAGCTCCCGATCCCAAGACCAGAGCAGCAGGCCCCTTCAAGTTGATGATCTAATATATTTTTATCTATTTATTATTTTTGTTGAGGGCACTGGTTAGACTTTCTCAAAGGTAAAAATGGAAGGAAAAATCATATGTATTCAATTTGAAATAAATTATCCCTTAAAATCTCATTTCCAATTTTTTGATGATACTTTTAGTTTGGGTCATCCTTCAATTAGTGAGACCATGAAGTTTAAATTAGTATTATCATGCGATGAGAAGGTTGTTGGACAATCAATACAACAAACTAAGATTTTTTTTATTAATATTGTCCTAGATTTACCATGAATATTTATGGAGATTTTATGGTTTAAAGTTGAAAAAATATCATTAACTATTCCAAGTATAAGAGGAGGAGATTCTAAACTCAATTTTGGAGATAATGAAATCTTGTTTTGCAGGTTCAAAATGTAAGTTCTTGACTATGGTTAGAAGGCTACAACTCTTAAAGACTACTATGGAATCTATCATATATATATATATATGAGATTGTAGTGCCTTCTCCTTCTCCTTCTCCTATGTTAGGATTTAGATGTTATTTTCATGCAGACATTGAGACATTATTTTTATGCTTGAACTTATTTAGCATTTCCTATTAGCAAAGATTCTCTTATTATTTTGTATGTAGACTGTATCGCTCCAAATTTTTCGCATCCCTACCTTCAAGCTATAGGATCCGTGCCCGAAAGGAGGATGGGAAAAGGATGGCACGGTACCTCGGACTGAGAGGCCTTGCGAAGGTCCCGCCTCTCGAGGGAGGTGTATTATGGTGATTTTTCGACGGATGGTGGGTTCACCAGGAAACGTTTGAATGGCAGTTTCCACGCCTAGGTTGGGAATGTGTTTTATGTGTTCAGTTTTATCCTTAAACATCCAAGTCCTAGGTTTGGCCAAAATGAATCTAAGCTATTCTATATGAAGATGCAGATTAAATGAATACATAAGAACAAATTAGGACAAAAAATAGAGAAAGTAAGCAAGATTAAAAATTCATACCTAATCCGGATGTCTGATGAAGATTCTGATTCTTGAAGCAGATCAGATCGCCTCCGATTTGACAGGATCGTCTGCTATCAGACAAGATCGTCTGAGATTTGACGAATTCGTCGAGACCTGCAATCAAAGAAGTAGACACAAAATGCAGAAAATGCAACTATTCTAACAGAGGGCAATGATGTAAAATAATAATAATAACATTAAAATGATGATAATAAACAAAATATGAATGCATTATACCGATCTAATGACAATTATAACTTAATTATGCATTTAAAGCTAGATGGGTGAACTCCAAAATGCAAAATAATAAGAAATAATAAATTAACTAGAATTGCATAATAATACAAAGAAAGAGTGAAGAAATGCAAACTCGGGCACTCGATTGCCCCCAATGTGGACTACAATCGAAATCATCTACGATTCGACAGATCACCTCCGATCTGAACAGGATCATCTGCGACGATGTAAGCTTGCTCCGGCTGAAAAATACTAAGGTACCTGCAACAAAATTGGATAGAACAAATGCAAATAGTAATTTAGGATGTCTAGTGTGTGTAGAATTCGAGTTATAGGGAATTTCAGCCAGGGGGATGCTAAGGGGAGGGCCTAGGATTAAATAGGCTTAGGAGGGAGGTTAGGAGGTTGGAGATCATCCCTATTTGGGAGATCTCCAATGGGGAGGGTCTCTAACGATGCAGACACGCTTCTGCCTGGATTAGAGACGCCGTTGGAACAGAAGCTAATTGTGAAAAATCAGTTTTGGGACAAGATCGTCTGGACGTCCTAGCCTAGACGAAATCGTCCGATCTGAGGCGATATCGTCTGATCGACGACGATATCGTCAAACGGTCAAAACAAACTCTAAAAATGGCAGAGAAACGAGGAAACGGATTAAGCGACGGTTTGGGAGCGGTTTTGGAGGTTAAAATTTGAATTTGAATTATTTACTAGAGTAAGTGTAATTATTAAGGTTTTACCACGCCAATTTTAGGGTGCTACATTTTGCCCCCTCTTTAGCGAATTTTTCGAAGAAAATGCGTTAAATATGAGTTCTTCTCGATCTACGAGAAAGCAAAAATTATTCCCATTTTTAGGCGACGATTCTTGGTCGAATCGTACGACAACTTACTATGGTGCCCCTCCGTGTTTTTACCCAAATCGAACGTTTGAGGTAAAAACGTGGAAAAGCAAAATTTTAAAATGTTTTTAATTGTGTTTTGAATAAAATTAAGAAAAATAGGGTAAAACCCTAATTCATTTTTACTGTTCATTTTTCTGGTTTTTAGAGCTCTATAAGCAAAAATGGTGGAGACAACGCACAGATCGACAGAGGTCCGACGCGGGCTACGGGTAAGAGTCTAAACTTAGTTTAGAATGGTTTAAGTTGAATTTACATGCTTTTTAGATTAATTTTAAATAAATTTTGAGCATCACGGCCATTTTTGGGCCGTCGACGTCGTCGGGATGAAATCGTCCCGATTTCGACGAAATCGTCTCAAGTTCGCCGATTTCGTCTAAGGGCGAAATCGACGAAAGGGGGACGATTTCATCAAATAAGGGACGATTTCGGCTTGCAAAATCGAAGATGATTTTGCTCAAATTTGGGACGATATCGTCCAATAGTGGACGATATCATCATTTGTATAAAATTGAACTGATTTTACTTGCATTATTAATCACTTGAGTTTTTATTAATGATTTTTTATTGTGTTGTTGTTTATGTTGCAGAGAGGTTTACTAAAGAGTAGAGAATGGAAATACGATGGGTTGAGAGATGACTTGGCCGCTCTATCATAGGCAGAGCGGGATCATCTGGCTCAGGCCGGCTTACAGCATGTGGTAGAGATGCCACAAGTTTCTATAGATATGGGGCTACTGACAGCCCTGGCAGAGAGGTGGTATCCGGGTTCTTCCTATTTTTGGTTACCGATAGGGGAGATGACTCCCACATTGGAGGATGTATGGAGGATTTTGAGGATCCCCATACAAGGACGGTTGATCACTCCTACGGCCAATCAGGGCCATGCTATGATGCGGTTGTGTGGCGATCCGAGCTTCGCCCTGGAGAAGGGCGGAGTGAACATCGAGGCGCTGCGTCGATGCCTGGGGCATCCAGACTCACACAGGTTTTGGCCGGAGTGGTAGGTGGACTTCTGCCGTGCCACCGTAGCGGGTGTAGGGTACCATGGGTGCTAGCAGATGTGATCTACGACATGCGTGACCATGGTTACAGGTTCTCTTGGGGCAGTTTTGTTCTATGCCGATTGTACAAGATCCTGCATGGGGTCGTGTACAAGGGCGACCGATGTCTGGTTATGACATCGCTACTACAGGTTTGGTGCTGGGAGCACATTGCAGTGCGGAGGCCGGTAGGGCTTCCTTTGATAGGGATTGATGGGGAGAGGCCCCGAGCTTTCTACTGGTGGCTCCGGAGAGGGGCACAACGGCGGATTGATCTGTCGATGTCCCGAAGACTGCTGGATGACCTTGTCCTGGACTAGATCACCTGGAGGCCTTGGAGGGATCATCCAGGGTGGGCCGAGGATGGACAGGAGCTGGCTCACATCAGGTGAGTCTGTTGGCTGAGGATGGAGAGGGGAGAGGTGGAGCTCCACCGCTACGACCGAGTTTTGTGATAGTTCGGTCTACAGCAGGGGATCCCATCTCTCAGGGATTACGAGTTTTCTGGACTATCCGGGATAACACTACAGTTAGCGGGGCTCTAGATATGCAACGCTTCTGGAGTCAGGACGTGGATGATGCCCCCATTCAGCCAGTGGATGGGGATGACGCTGGGGTAGCCGATGGCTATGATGCCTGGTACGCAGGCATCCGCCCTCCTTGAATGACGAGGGCTCAGGGTCCGATTCATGTAGTTGTGCATCGAATGGGGAGGCGATGCCAGGCGGCTATTGAGGTGGCCTAGGGTCATGAAGGGAGAGAGCAGAGGAGACCACAGGTAGAGAGGCCAGACAAGGGAGAGGAGGGAGGAGAGACCCCCTTCTCCATAGAGAGAGAGGCCACCATCGCCCGATAAGGGCAAGGGTGTTGACACTGGGGAGAGCAGCGAGATAGCGACTCTCCGAGCGGAGACAATCCATCTCCAAGCACAGGTGCAGACCCTATAGGAGGAGGCTGCATGACATCGAGCTGAGGTAGACATACTCGGAGATGAGATTGCACGCCTCGAGGCATGGGGCGGAGGGGCGAGCACTCGGGAGCTAGCATGGGCTATTGCCCAGATCACTTTTTATCAGACACTATACTACCATATGGTGCCAGAGGAGGAGAGATTACCACTACCGGCTACCATCACGGATCCGATCAGATTGGGTCATCAAGGACTTCATCCCGATCCATGACTAGGACTCGTAGTACCACACATACTACGATGGGGCCACCTCGTCCACCTCAGGGCGGGGGAGGAGATGAGGCCGAGAGCTCGAGGGGTTCTCGAGGCTAGACTACTCGCATTGTACAGATTGAGATATAGTTTTATTATTTTTGATAGAGGATTGAGTATGCCGAGGTATAGATTGTGGCATACCGATCCAATTTTGATATGATGTATATATATTTGTGATATATATAGATGAGATATTTTTGATCATATGACTTGTCTTATGTATTTTTATGATGCTTTTAAATGTTTTGATTGATTGATTTGATGATTCATGTAATTATGTCATTTGAAATATTATAATTGAAATGTCATGCTTAAAAATTTAAATGAAATAATCTGATAGAACAAATTGGTTGTTTGTGATGTGATGATTTGATAAAAAATAAAAGGGACTTTTAACAATAATTTCAAAGGACATTGTCACTATTATAGACCATTTCATGGAGTCGCCGCTCACTCGGTCGTCAAGCTAATCCCAGTATAGAAATATTGTTAAAAGTAAAAGAGTGCTTAAGAGACTGTCTTAAGACTTTGGTGCAATGGTGCAAATGATGATGATGATGGTTTGTTTTCAGAGTTTCATAAAAATAGTATGCATGAAATAATGTTAAAATGATTTTTGCTAGGCATAAATTCCTAAGTGTGATAAATTTTTGGATAATTCCCTAGGAATTATACCATCATTGCAAAATTGAAGGTTGACATAATGACATGAAATAGTGATAATGTGCATGCTTTTTGTAAAGCATAATTGTATAACATAATGATTTAAGTCATATGGTTTTCATGATTTTTAAATAAATGGGGAATAAAAATTGTTACAATGGTTTGCGCTAGGCATAGAATATGTAGGTATAGACTTATACCATCATCGCGAAAATCCAAAAAGAGATAGTTTTATTGCATGGTTGATTTTTAATAAATAGAAAATATGAAGATGAGGACTTGCGCTAGGCATAAAATTCCAATTTTGGTTTTGGAACTATACCATCGTCACGAAAGTCGATAATATATATATAATATTTATATATATATATATTTTTTTTTTGTGTGTGTTTTGATTGTATGGTTTTGAAAGAAATTTTGATTTTTTCTATTATGCATGTAGTTGTCTTTATACTAAACAACTGTACTTTAAAGAAGAAAATGAATTTATTCCAAACAATTTGCAAAAAATATTTCAAAGTATCTTAAAGACAAAAGTTAGATTTATAAGGAATCCCATGTGCATATGTGAATTCATTTCCAATCTTGATTTATCATAATGATACACAAAATCTCTCAAATACAAATGTGTGTGCAATTGCTATGTTCATTTACCAGTTTTGAGCAAGATAATATGATACAAGTGATTTGAATGAACCAAATAAGTGTTCATTAACCATGATGTAGATGCATATAACCATACTAGACTACTATGTAAGTCGGATTATCAAGAGCTAGCTAATCCATAAGCAGACATAGGTCTCATACAAAAGAAGGTCGCTAATGTGACAGTATATATCGCCACGCTAGGAGTTACCCAAGGCCAAGCAAAGTTGGGCACAAACCAATTGTTATGGGGCTTACCTCACAGTTTTTGAATAATTGAGAATTCCAAGGATTCAAGCTCATCAACCCTTCTTTTCTTTTCAAAGGGTAGGGAAAGGGATTTTATTGCTTTTGCTTTTGCTTTCTTTTTCTTTTCTTTTGTATTTTTGCTTGATAATGCTGTAATGATATAAAATAACATTTTTCTTTTTCTCTTTTTCTTGAACTTTGCTTTTTCTTTTGTTCTATGCTAGGGATACTTGCTCGGATTAGCTGTAGAGCAAGGGATTTTTATTCTGGGTAGGGGTGAGCTTGTCCTTTTGCCAATTCTCAAAGATTCTAGACCATGTGCATGATAGGATAGCAGGGGAAACTTTTCGCTCAAGAAACCACTTCTACTATGTAGCAAAGCATGGAAATTACAAATATAATCATTTTATTGTGAAAGGATGTGCTTGGTTTAAGTAAATAACAAGATCAATTCTCTCGTGCTCAAACTTTATTTAATTGAATTTTGTGGACTTTGATATAAGAGAGATTAGTAATAATGCCGATAAAATCAAGATATTTATTTTTGTGTTTGTGAAAGTGAGGGATTCCAAATAAATGCTAATTTATCCAAAATAATTTGAAACATATAACTGCAACATTTGTAAGAAGATATATATAAATACTTTTTGAGAAGTTTTGAGAATGTTGACTCTCTCTTTCTTCTTTATGTTGTTTTGGTTTCGAAAGAGTCAAGAATATTGTTGTTTTTTTATTTTTATTATTATTTTTTTGTTTTTGAAAGAATTAACAAGTGCCATAAATAAATGCGACAAATAGTTTTGAAGATTTTGATGATTATGAATGTTTTTGGTGTTTTTGAATTTATAAATTGAAAGAAATACAAGATAGTGATTTTGAAATATTTTAAACAAATATATACAAGGATGAAATGACCAAATTTATACATAGTAACGTTTAAGATGCAAAATGTTCATGGGTTCTTTAAGTTCTTTACCATCTAAGGTAGATAATTTGTATGCTCCCGATTCAAATTTAGCAGTGATAATGTATGGTCCAAGCCAGTTGGGCTCAAATTTACCTTTAAGGTCCTTAGTTGCATTAGTATTTTTTTGATTTTCTTTTAAAACAAGGTCACCGATCTCAAAGGATCGATGACGAACTTTTTTAGCATATGATCTTTTAAGCTTGTTTTGGTAGGCACGGAGATGCTCCAAAGCATTGATGCATTTTTCATCTAGGAGTTCCAACTGATTGAGTCTCACAACTCGATATTCATCTCCTACTTCGGTATCTTGAAGTAGTAGAGCCAAAGAAGGAACTTCTAATTCAAAGGGAAAACGGCTTCAGCACCATAAACCAAAACAAAAGGTGAAGTTCCAGTGGGGGTTCGAACACTAGTTCGATAGGCCCACAAGGCTGGATATAACCGAATGTGCCAATCACGGCCGCTTTATTGACCAATATTTTGAGAATTTTGATTAAGGTTTTGTTAGATGCTTCCGCTTGACCATTACCCCCGAGGATAATAGGGAGTGGACCAACGATGTTGAATCTTATATTTTTGGCATAATTTTTTAACATCTTTATTTTTGAAACAAGTTCCATTATCGGAGATGAGATTTGCAGGAATTCCGAACCTACAAATGATTTGATTAAAAATAAATTTAGAGACTTGTGTGCTAGAGCAGGAAGCTAAAGGCATAGCTTCAACCCACTTCGTGAAATACTCAGTGGCGGTTATGATGAATTTGTGTCCATCGATGACACAGGATTGATTTTGCCAATAATATCTAAACCCCATTTTGAAAAGGGCCAAGGAGATGAAATAGCCTATAGTTCTTGTGCAGGCGCATGGACAAGGTCAGCATGTTTCTGGCACTTGTCGCAATGGCGCACATAATCATGTGCGTCATTCTCCATGGTAGGCCAAAAGTATCCTATCCTAAGGAGCTTTTTAGCAATGACACTACCACCGAAGTGTCCTCCACAAGATCCATCGTGGGCTTCACTCAAGGCTGATTTGGATTCTTCTAAATTCAAACATCTTAATAGGATACCTTCAAAAGATCTCCTATATAAAGTATTGCCAATTATTACAAATCGACTTGCTCGTCTACGTAATAACCGACGCTGGTTTCTATTAGAATTGGCAGGAAAGTCCCATTTTGGAGAAAATCAAATATATCCGTATACCAAGGTTCAGGAGTAGTTTCATTGATTAGAAACACATCCAAAGGTTCTAAGCATGACTTATTTGAAGCGGGTTCCTGGAGTCGACGAATAATGATAGTGGCATATTCGTCATCTAACTCCAAGGGCAGGAGAGATGCAACTGCGGCCATAGCATCACCGCACGGTTGCAAGTTCGAGGAATAGCTTCCAAGGTAACTTGATCAAATAGAGACATTAATTGTAAAACATAGGCTTTATATGGGCACAGTTTATCATCTCTGGTCTGATAAACTTCATTAATTTGGTTTATAACAAGTTGAGAATCACCAAAAACTAACAGATGTTTAATTTTTAGCGCTAAGGCAGCTCGTAATCCAAGGATTAGAGCTTCATATTCAGCAGTATTGTTGGTGCAAGCAAATGTTAATTTGAAGGACAGAGGAATAAGATGTTTTTGTGGGGATATTAAAATAATACCCGCACCAGCCCCACTCATGCATCGGGCTCCATCAAAGTATAAGGACCATTGTTCAATATGGTTCGCCTCTAATTGAAGGCATTCATCAGAAACTCAATGATGAGGGGATGGGTAGACTCTAAGGGTGCAGCAACTAATTGATCTCGCTATGATTTGACCCTTAACGGACTTCTGTCCTATGAATGTGAGGTCAAACTCGCTTAGAGCAAGAACCCACTTGGCCGTGCGACCCGATAAATAAGGTCGACTCATGAGATACCTCAAGGGATCATATTTAGCAATGACATAAGTTTTCTGACTAAGCATATAATGGCATAATTTTTGCGTAGCAAACACGACTCGCTAGACATAGTTTTTCTAATGTTGTGTAGCGGGTTTCATAATCGATGAAGGTTCGGCTAATATAATAATTAGCACGTTCTCTCTTTCATCATCAAGCCGAGCTAACATAGCTCCTAAGGCAGAATCTGAAGCTGAAATATACAGGAGAAATGGGCGATCATGTCTAGGCGGTGAAAGCACAGGTGGGTTAAGGAGGTATTGTTTGAGAAGTTCAAAAGCTTCTTTACATTCGTCGTCCCAATTAAAAGGGACATCCTTCTTAAGAAGTTTAAGAAAGGGACCGGTTTTGTCCGCCACCTTATCGATGAAGCGACGGATGGCTTGAAGCTTACCTTGTAAACTTCGTAACTCAGATATATTAGTAGGTGCGGGCATATCAATGATAGCCGCAATCTTGAGAGGGTCAATTTTGATACCACGTAAAGAAACTAAAACCCCTAATAGTTTACCGGACTTAACTCCGAATATGCATTTGGCTGGATTTAATCGAATAAGATATTCTCGTAATCGATTAAAAACTTTTCTCAAATCATCTAAATGATTATCTTCATTAATAGAGCGAGCTATAATATCATCTACATAATCATGTAGGATATCATGCATCATATCATGAAAAATATAAGTCATAGCTCGTTGATAGGTTGCACCTGCGTTCTTTAAGCCAAATGGCATCACTTTCCAACAAAAGGTACCCCAGGGGGTAATAAAGGTTGTTTTAGCCTGATCTTCAGGAGCTATCCTGATCTGATTATAACCGGAGAATCCATCCATTAAGGACATCATCCCACTCCCGACAGTAAAGTCAATGATTTGATCCATGTTTGGAAGAGGAAAATCATCTTTAGGGCATGCAACGTTAATATCTCTAAAATCTGTGCAAACCCTAACTTTGGTGGCTTCTTTCTTGGTGACTGGAACTACATTTGAGATCCATTCAAGGATAATCAATAGCTTGTATAAAAACAACATTCAGGAGTTTTTCTAACTCCCCTTTGACTAGCAAAGCCACTTTGGGATGCATTTTTCTAAGTTTTTGTTTAACAGGTTTAGCATCCGGATGGACCACTAGGTGATGCATGACTACATAAGGGTCTAGACCTGACATATCTTCATATGTCCAAGCGAAGACATCTTCATATTCTTTAAGGAATGCAATGTATTGCTCTTGTTTTTCTTGACTTAATTCTGATCCAATATTGATTATGTGAGGACTATCCTCGCTCCAATATTAATTTTAATGACGTTTTCTACCTCCATGTGTAGATCTCTTTCAAAATTAGGTGGGGCGGTGAAACGCCCAATTCTTGTAATTCTTGTAAGGTTAATTTGGATAATTCATCTTGAGGATTAGTGGTCTCAAGTTGGGCTATAGTTGGTATAGAACCATCAAAATAAAATCCATTGTGTAACATCTCTTCAACGGAGACATCGTGGAAGATATCTCCTTCCAACTCCTCATCGGAGTCCGCAATCATTTCAGGGTAAGCTATGGATAGCATGTTACATGTAAATGGCTGATTTTTTAGAGGCAAATCATCACGCCTATCCAAATAATCTTGATAACATATGAGTTGATCATCATCTTCAAAAGGAAAGGGTTGACCCTTACTAGGAAATAGGCCCACACCACAGCAGGTAGGCCACGGTTCTACCTCGAAAGGTTCTTTCATGCCATTTTGGAAAGGTCCCAAGCCTTTCCCTTTATATCCCATTTTAAGCATTATGGGTTTAGCTTTAATATATTCATTGGTAAAATAACATCGAGCATATCCCTCATGATGAGTTTTGATATTCCGAGGGATTCTTCCCTAATCATATCCTTTATAAATGAAGGCACAACTCCCGACTTGGTAAGTACTTCCCATAGGTTGTGGGAGGCCCAAAGTACGAGGAGATGGCGGCAAGTTATTTAAAAGAATTGAATCTTGCATGAAAGCATTTGTTTTTTCTGATATTAAGATTGTGGATAAACTGGTAAAAGTTCATCATAAAGAGCATAAGATGTAGAAGGATCATTCCCTATATCTTTAGATGTGGAAGGTATGATAGATGTTGATAATGTGGAAGTGTTAAGAGATGGGTCTATAGGTTTTGAAATTATAGGGATAGAACATGAAGGATTGGTTGTAGATTGAAGATCTTTTTGAGGTTCTAGAGTGGTTTGTTTAGAAGATTGTTGATCTATATATGAGGATGAAATTAATGGAGGGGAAATAGATGAAGCTATGGGTGTGTGTTTCACAGCTTTAGATGAAAAATAAGAATTAGGATGTGTGGATGACAGAGCAGGGCAAAATTGCACTCCAACAGGTTCCGCCAAAGCACACATATCAAAGGGTCTAGGATCACCGTGGATAGTGACCAACTGATTTTTAAATTCGAATTTAACACATTGGTGTAAAGTTGATGGGACAGCCCGCATTGCATTGATCCAAGGATGACCCAAGAGTATATTGTACGATGCGGGGCAATGTACAATAAACATGGTGGTATCTAGAGTTCGAGGACCAACTTGCAATGGGATGGTAATAACTCCACACGTTTCTTGTGTTTCGTCATTGAAAGCTTTGATAATCATGTCAGCTTTCTTCATTTCATCACTTCTAAAGCCAAATCTTTGGTAGAAGTCAAAAGTGCAAATGTTTAGAGATGAACCATTATCAATCAGGACTCGTTTAACAGCCTACATCTCCAATTAGAGCAAGAATATATAAGGGATTATCCTTATGTAAACCGTGTTGTGGGATATCTTTATCCCGAAAGTCAATACAATCAACTTCTCGAGTGATGATAGTATTGGCCATGGCTTCAGAGTTGAATATTTTGAGGTACCATCATTTGGCTTAATGTAAGCATCAACTCATCCCTATGGGTAGGAGAAGATCTTAATAAATCCAAAAGGGAAATTCTGGCCGTAGTATTGGATAATTGCTCATTAATATTGTAAGGGGGTTTAGGTTGAACATTGGAAGCATGATTCCCTTTATTGGGATTTTTCAAAACAAATGGAGCTGATCCATCATTCTGGTTTGGTTCTTGTTGAGAATTTTGAGCCTGTTGTCGGGTAACGACTCCAATGGTACCTACAATGTTATATTGAAGACGCTGAACTGGTCTCGATTGAGCATTTATGGCTTGTTCATTTGGGAGGAATTGATTAGAAGAGGGTCGAGTAGTAACTCTTCTAGGAAATGGTTCTTCTGGAACCATAGCATCCGTGATGGGTTGAATAGGATCCGATTCATTTTCAGAACTATTCGATTGGTTTGAAGTGATGTCTATTTCACTGTCAGTATCTGATTCTATATCACTAGGATCTGGAGTTTGAATATTATGTAGGGGCCTGGTCGTGACCATGGATAAAGTTGTGTCAAATATTTGAGGATCATGATTAAGTAAATGTCCACTAATAGTTCCTACATATCGGGTAGGAGGAGGAACATTATGATGTTCGATTTGATTGGCCACCTCTTTACCATGTCTTGGTAAAGGGTGTTGAAATATGTCTAATGATTGATTAGCATTTTGATTTTGATTTTGGGGAATGTTCTTTTGAGGATTATTAGGAGCATTTTGTTTAGGTTGGAAGGCTTGCACCTCCATTTCATTATTATCAATCAGATCCTCGTATTTTATGTTTCAACCTTTTACAAGCGTTGGTAGAGTGTCCAGGTCCTCTATGGAAATCACAAGTGTAAGTCACTCTGTATCCTGGTATAGTTGGATCTGGTTCCCGGATAGTTGGTAATTGGATCAAACCTCTTTCGAGTAATTGAGGTAAAATAGTTGATAATGGTTGATTCAATCTAGTAAATTCTCGAGGAGGCTTATCAAGTGGTTTCAATATAAATTTTTTTGTTGTTTTCGTTGCATTGATATTAGCAACATTTTTGTTTTTTTTTATACTGATTTCTGGATGTTTTCTCATCATCCTTCTTCCTAAGTTGGCCTCTCCTAATGAGGGCATCTTCTACTCTTCGAGCTAAATCTATAGCCCGATCGAAGGTAGTTAAAGTAGCAGTTGATAGCTCATAAGATATTTGTTCTTGTAAATTATTAATAAAAATGTCCAACATTTCCCTATAAGGTAGCACAAAGTGCAGTTTTCCTATCAATCGCCTCCATCTAGCTAAGAAATCGGCAAAACATTCATCCTTGTCTTGTTTTAAGTTGTATAAATCTTTAATGGTTACATGCCTCTCGATGTAGGCACTAAATTGATGGACAAAAGATTCAGCTGCTTCTTCAAAGTTTCTCAAAGAATGAGTGGGCAATTGATAGTACCACTCTAATGCCATTCCACCTAAACTTTTCGGGAACATTTTTAGTAATAGCAAGTCATCATGTGATATATCATGACATGCTATCCTAAACATGCGAAGATGCTCTATGGGATCTTCGGTTCCTTTATATATAGGCAGGATGGGCATGGGAAAATGCTTAGGGTACGGTTGTGCTACAACTATGGGATCCAAAGGTTGACTACATATCTCTCGATAATTGTACGAGGGACGGTAAGGATCTATCTCGGTCCATACGCGAAGCTAACTGCTTCACCATGGCTTCCAGATTACTAGTTTGCCCACCATATTGGTTCGGTAGGGCATTGATATGGGATTTGTGAGCATATGATGGAGGGACATGAAGATTAGATGCTATGTTGCTATTGTGTAAATTGTTGGTAGGAAAGGTGTTATGAAGGAATTTTGAAGTTGTATTATGTTGTATTCCAGATTGTTGAAAATTGGTGTTTGGCTTCATTTTAGGTTTTTGTTTACTTGAAGCATATTGATCAATAGTTTGGCGAAGTAAAGCAGTGAAGGAAGTTTTCTTTTGTGTGGGAATGATTTTAGGCTCAATAACAGTTCCTTAGGAGGTTGGGTAACCTGTTGTTTTGGCATGTTCTGAATCATAGTGACCATATCTCTATTGGATGGTCCAACCTTATCACTTTCTTGATCAATGAAAGACAAGGGATTAGTGCGCACATCAAACATATGTTCCATGGCTGCTTGAGTGTCACTAATTTGCCCTTTATCAATACGAACTGCCATATTAAGAGCGCCAATGTTATTATTGAAAAATTTCTAGAAATGATCTAAGTTGTCAAAAGCAATAGTTCCATCTCGAGCTACTCTAGGGGATGAGGATCCATCCTCTTTAACATTTTCTTCTTGTTCATTGTCTTCACCTAGGTCATCTTCTGGTTGATCTAGAGTTTCTCCTTCCGGAATTGGATCTTCAGGAAGGACATTTGGGTCTCTAGTTTTATCTTCTAACCAATCTTCTTCTTCTCCTTCAGTTTGTTTACCATTCCTAAGTTTAGGCATTGTGCTTAATTTAGATTTCAGCAAATATATATATATATATATATTATATATATATATATATATATATATATATATGCAATAAGTTTAAGAGGTATATATTAATTATATACCTACTACAATATTTAAAATGAAATGTTTTGGTTTTTGTTATGTTTTTTTAGTTTTTCTTGTTTTTGTAATAATATTGTAAAGATAACAAACAACACAATAAATGCAAGAACTAATACTGAAAGTAATGATCTAGTTTTCTATAAACAATTTATAAATATCATTAATGGGCTCGAGTTCTTCAGGAGTCATGAAGTGTTCTTCTTCAAATTGAAAATTTTCTTTCAAAAATTTAATGAAAAGAGCTATAGTGATATTATCTGTCTCAGATTCTGGTTGATAGAAGTAAAGCTCGTGGCAATACTCTCGATATAACACAGCTCGAGGAACTCTATTCCATATTTCCCTATCCGTAAGAACAACCTCTTGGTCTTCTACATGACCTAGGAACCGGTGTATAATGGCTGCGTTCTCGAGGTATTCCTCGAAGGTGAACAATTCTGAAGACACAAGAGCTCTCCTATAAGCTAACCATCTATGGCGTGCTCTCGAAGTTCATGATAAAAGACGAGTTGATGAGGATCCAGGATTCTATCTAGGACAAGCCTCTTGATTTGTTTAAGTTTTGTTGACCTAGATGAAATGACACTTAGTCTTCTATCAAGTTCGTCCCACAAAAGTTGATTTCTATCTGCTTCAGGCACACTAAGCATAGAATTGATTTCTATGGCTGCCAATTGGTTTTCAACATTTATAGTAACTGCTAATATTTTCTTAGGAGCTACCATCTAAACATGATATGCAACTTATTAATTTTAAATGATTTGAAATGCATCTATGTTTTGGTTGTTTTATTTTTTTTTTGTTTTCAAAAGGTTTTAAATGTATTCACGTCGGGTTCACCAAAATGTATCGCTCCAAATTTTTCACATCCCTACCTTCCGGCTATAGGATCCGTGCCCGAAAGGAGGATGTGAAAAGGATGGCATGATACCTCGGACTGAGAGGCCTTGCGAAGGTCCCGCCTCTCTGGGGAGGTGTATTATGGTGATTTTTCGACGGATGGTGGGTTCACCAGGAAACGTTTGAATGGCGCTTTCCATGCCTAGGTTGGGAATGTGTTTTATGTGTTCAGTTTTATCCTTAAACATTCAAGTCCTAGGTTTGGCCAAAATGCGTCTAAGCTATTCTATATGAAGATGCAGATTTAAATGAATACAAAGAACAAATTAGGATAGAAAATAGAGAAAGTAAGCAAGATTAAAAAGTCATACCTGATCCGGATGTCTGATGAAGATTCTGATTTTTGAAGCAGTCAAGATCGCCTCTGATTTGACAGGATCATCTGATATCAGACAAGATCATCTAAGATTTGATGAATTCATCGTGAGACCCGCAATCATAGAAATAGACACAAAATGCAGAAAATGCAACTATTCTAATAGAGGGCAATGATGTAGAATAATAAGAATAACATTAAAATGATGATAATAAACAAAATATAAGTGCACTACAATTATTTGATGACAATTAGTGACTTAATTATGCATTTAAAGCTACATGGGTGAACTCCAAAATGCAAAATAATAAGAAATAAACTCAAATTTAACTAAATGCAGAATAATACAACAGAAAAGATGAAGAAATGCAAACTCTGGGCACTGATTGCCCCCAATGTGGACTGCAGTCGAAATCGTCTCTGATTCGACAGGATCGCCTCCGATCTGAACAGGATCGTCTGCGACGATGTAAGCTTGCTCCGGCTGAAAAATACTAAGGTACCTGCAACAAAATTGGATAGAACAAGTGCAAATAGTAATTTAGGATGTCTAGTGTGTGTAGAATTCGAGTTACAGGGAATTTCAGCCAGGGGGATGCTAAGGGGAGGGCCTAGGATTAAATAGGCTTAGGAGGGAGGTTAGGAGGTTGGAGATCATCCCTATTTGGGAGATCTCCAACGGGGAGGGTCTCTAACGGCGCAGACACGCTTCTGCCCGGATTAGAGACGCCGTTGGAACAGAAGCTAATTGTGAAAAATTAGTTTTGGGACAAGATCGTCTGGACGTCCTAGCCCAGACGAAATCGTCCGATCTGAGGCGATATCGTCTGATCGACGACGATATCGTCAAACGGTCAAAACAAACTCTAAAAATGGCATGGGAAACGAGGAAACGGATTAAGCGACGGTTTGGGAGCGGTTTTGGAGGTTAAAATTTGAATTTGAATTATTTACTAGAGTAAGTGTAATTATTAAGGTTTTACTGCGCCAATTTTAGGGTGCTACATAGACCTTTAATATACTACTTTAATGTTTGGATATATTAAACTTAATAACATGGACTTGATTATTTGGTTAAATTGATGTAATATTTTGATTGTAATAATGTAAAATTTATAAAATTTTGATGAGGATAGTTAAAATTTTATTAACTTATGAATGACACATTTCTAGGAAAGAAAATTGATGGGCATTTTTATTTATCAAGGATTATTTTATAATTAGTGGTAATTATTATTTTGAAAGGAATTTGCTCCTTTTATTGTTAAGATTGTAGGTAGCAATAGGTTGCAAAAGGCCACAGTCTGGGGAATATTACCATCATGATGCTCGCTCTGTATAAACCCAGTTAGAATATTTGTTATATTAGACATGTCTTGTCAATTTGATATTGTACGATGCATGCTTAAATGGTGCCATTGAAAAAAATTGTATGTTGGGAAATGTTGGAAAATTGGTATATGTTAGGTGGATTGCATGTAGGTGATTTATTGTATAGAGGGGAAGGAGTGAACCAGAAAGGAAATGTTATGGGATCTGGATCCAAAATACCCGAGTTCTATGCCATTTTATTTTAAATTTCTTATGAGGAACTCGACCACAGCCCCCCCCTAAAAACAAAGTCATGGTACTCCCATGTGATAAGGAAGGTGGGGAGTCACATGCCATAATGTTGTTGACTCACTGAGGAGGCAACACCTTCTGTCTTGTATATTCAAAAATACAAATCCAATGTTTATGTTTAATTCCAATGTAAGAAAATAAATTTCTAATATATATTTTTGATAGAGTAATATTTTTTTTATACATATTCATCATGAAAAATAAACCCACCTTATGTTCTAAAATCATGAATGAAGGAAACTCAAGTATTCAGAACTGGAAAATTTTTATACCTGTGATTACATTAGTTGGCGAGTTGAAGTCCCGGAAGCCTTTTCAGACTATCTTGCCCAGTTCTGTGTGCAGAGTTTTTATGGGTTCAGACCAAAAAAAACTGTAGGAAAATAAACAACTTTGACTATAAATTTCATATTTCATATATTTGTTTTTTTTGTTTATGTAGGACAGCAATAATTTTTTTATTTCGTTAAAACAAAAAAAATCAGTGCACTATTTAAACATGGAGTAATCCATTCGTATAACAATCACCTTTGTTTTTAATAGTAATAATAAAAAAAAACAATTATGATTGTTTAAATTATAATATATAAATAAAAATTGTTTAAATTATATAATTATAATTGTTGTATTTGAGTTGATTTGTTAACTCATAAATTTAAATTGTATTCTTGTAATTAAAATATAAAATCAATTGTTTAGGTCTGCAATTGTTTTTAAAAATGTTTTTTTTATTGGAAAAATTTCTTCCCAATTTAAATTTTTTAAAAATTAGTTTTTAAACTATAATTACAACCAAGCCAAATTGTAAAGTTAGAAAGATTAATAAAATGTTAGTGAGGAGAAAAATATTTATTTTATCTATCTTATCTATGCAATTTCTTGAATAAGTTAGTTCAAGTTAAATTATGCTTTCTTTTGGATCATGGAATTTTGATTTATTGGTTCATTAGCTATAATTAAAATTTTATTTGTATAAATTAATTGAATTATGATGTTGTAGATTTATTTAACTACAAATGATTACTTAACTAATAGTTTTGATGGAGCAGTGACACAGAGATGCTCCGCCTTAGTGCTTTCATGGAGGTCGTGAATAAGACAAATGAGAGGTCTCCCTTGAGTGTTGAGTGCTATGCAAACTAAATTGCTTATGAGGAAGAAGACTGTAAGAATACATATACCTTACTAGGAATATAATTATTTATTAGTATTATCCTAAAATTGAATTGAGCATTTTATAAATAAGATATAGTGATAGCTAATATTGAAGCAAATGGTACAAGCTCAAGGGGCTAAGGATCTCAAATTTATGAACAAAGCTTTATTAACTATAAAATTAATGTATAATTATAGGAATTTTTTTTAAGAGTGGTCATAAAGATATTTTGAAATCTAATTAGGTAGATTAAGTTAAACCTTTACAAAGGAACAGTTATTCTTAATTATTTTTCAAATAATTTAGTTGTAAGCTTATTATATTGGTAACGGTTTTGGCCTCAGGTCCAAGGTTCAAACTTCACTTAGTATGATGGGACTAACTACAGTGGTAAGGGTTTTGGCCTCTCTTTGAAAGATCCAAGGTTCAAACCCTAAGTATGAGGGGACTATGACTCTTCAAAAAAACCAATGTAAACTCATTAAAGAAAAACATTTTTCAAATAATTTAACTCATAAGTTTATTCTTTGAATTATTTCCACATATTAAGGTCTTGCTAGTAAAAAAATTATAGAAAAATAAATTTTTATTCACTTAAATAGGGCATTACATTATGGTATCAAAGCGAGATTAAATGGGTGAACAAAAGTATAATGAATTTTTGTTTTGTATATGGCACCTTAGGATAGAGATTGTCAACTTGGTGGTCATTGATGGGCAACAACGTTTGATTAAAAGAAGTCATGCCAAGAGGGAAGGATCCAAAAGGGTGGAGCATAAGAACGAGTTGTCTCTTGCTCCTATGGTGCAAGTTTTGGCGACTATTTAGAATCTTGCTAATGTGATTATAGACTGCCTTCCAACTAAACAAGAGAATGTGAGATAGGAACCAAAGTTTGAGCAACACACTAGAGCACTTCCTTAATGGAGAGTCTAACCATGAGTAGATACCTGGAATAGAGCATGAGAACATTTTGAAAAACTTAAAGAAAGTAAACCCCCGAAATGTTTGCAAAATTGTTTGCAAATAATTGATGGAAAAGTGGACCAAGAGTGTTTTATCAAGATGCAAAAGCATTCAAGGATTAATGACTTCTCTAATTGAGAAAAAGTAAAGATCAAAATAATTCATTTATATGGACTAGTTATGGTATGTGGCGCAATGAGAAGGTTATCATGGAATATGACAATAGAGATATAAATTGGGAAAAAATTGAGGAATGCTTCTAGTTGAAGTACATTTCATAAATGATTTTTAGAAGAGGATTCAAGATTTAGCAACTATTTAGAATCTTTCTAATGTGATTATAGACTGCCTTCCAACTAAACAAGTGAATGTGAGATAGGAACCAAAGTTTGAGCAACACCACTAGAGCACTTCCTTAATAGAGAGTCTAACCATGAGTAGATACCTGGAATAGAGCATGAGAACATTTTGAAAAACTTAAAGAAAATAAACCCTCAAAATGTTTGCAAATAATTGATGGAAAAGTGGACCAAGAGTGTTTTTTCAAGATGCAAAAGTTTTCAAGGATTAATGACTTCTCTAATTGAGATAAAGTAAATATCACAATAATTCATTTATATGGACTAGTTATGGTATGTGGCGCAATGAGAAAGTTATAATGGAACATGACAAAAATATATAAATTGGGAACAAATTGAGGAATGCTTCTAGTTGAAGTACATCTCATAAATGATTTTTAGAAGAGGATTCAATAGTTCTACTAGCTATAGAAGAGGTCTACGACAATTATGGTTTGTAGAGCTTCCAAGTGACATCCTTTCTCTATGAGATAGTTTTATACCTATGAATCACTTTCTTTTAGGAATGCCACCATTGTTGGACCATATCATTCAAAGGAGTGAGCCACCTACTTGGTGTGAGGCTTATAGGTTAGCCCTACTGGTAGAAGATGGACTAGGGGGACCTTTGGAGTTGAGGGACCAAACTAGATTTTAGGGTTTGAACACACCACCTGGCCTATTTTGGAGGAGGCTTGAATTTCATAGAGGTTTGACTTTTACCACTTCCAAATGTTAACAACCTCATCTACAATCACCTTAGAGGCAATAAAATACTGCATCATATCCAACATGGAGGTATTAGGGGTTATCTAAGTATTCTTCATATAGGCAACAATACCAAGGTAAAGATGGGCCTATTAGATGGAATGTAGGTCATGGAGTACCCTTGAGACCTTGACTCCAACCAAAATTAGCTTAGGCATTCTAGTCTTGGGCTCCTCGATAGTGAGGAGTGAGACATATGTAGAGAACTCCTAGTATAGGTTCCTTCAGAGGATGTTATGAGTGTGGTAGACATTATTATACCATAGATTATTTATAAAATCCTAAAGAGGATCCCAAATCAACACACAAAGGTAGTAGTGCACCATTTTAACATACAATGTTTATAATCTCCACAAGGCATCAAACCATAATCATTGAGGTGACAATTATTGTTTCCAATCAACCTATGACCATTCTTGTAGTAGTGCACCATTGTAACATACGATGTTTATAACCTCCAATGACCGTCACACAAGGCATCAAATCATAATCATTGAGGTGACAAGTATTGTTTACAATCAACCTATGACCATTCTTATATATCCCATAGCTGCATTTTTTTTAGTGTTGGATTCATAAACAAGGATGGGCTAGTAGTGTAAAGGCCATATAACTTTGGTAGGTATTTTTGTTTTCATGTTCTTGCCAATCCATCCATGAAACAATGACTAGATGTGAGATTAGGTTTGAAGGGTGGTCAATTCTTCATTTATTTGATGATATGATTGGGATCTTATGACGTTATAAAAAAAGGGCCCACATGAATAAGTAGATTATCTACGTAATAAGACTCACATGAATCCTAAAAAGATCGCAAGAATATGAGAATATGACACATGAATCCTAATAAGACCACATGAATCTGGGAATATGACTCACCTATACCATATACGTTGGATTCGTGTTAACCATTTGACCCAATATATATAATCTACTTCTGAAGACAAGGGAGATGGATTCATGTGAGCATAAGCGAACCTAACGACAAAACCAACTTTTGGCCCCTTAAGTCTCCCGCTTTTCAAATTCACAAATTCCATCAACCTCTTCCCTCTATGCAATAGACAACCTTGAACCATTCTCCTAGCCAACTGGGTGGTTGTCATCGCTCGAAACCTTCCTTTTCCACTAAGTGACTGCTTAGGGACCTTAGCGTACGATCTGGGCTGTTTCCCTCTCGACTCTGGATCTTAGAAGACGAGCTATCTTATGATGTTATTTGAGGCATGAGTTGGCTAGAAATGCATAATGCAAATATTGATCGTCACTTCAAGGAAGTGAAAATATGATTAATGCAAGTGATAAGGTGTTCATCTACAACATAAACTCGATAAGATAATGTCCACCATGTCCCTGAAGAGAGGATGAGAAAAAAATGTGTAATGTATACCATCAAAGTTCAAGATACTCAAGAAGATGAGACAAAGACTACCATAGATTCATTCTATTTTGTAGGAATTTGTTGATGTATTTTTTGACGAGTTGTAAGAACACCTACATGTGAGTTAAGCTTCTCTATTGAGCTTCTATTGGGGTTAAAGCCAATTTCCAAGGCATCCAATTACAAAGCCACCACTTATCCATTTATTTAGCCCTTTGAATACCATGTAAGTTGTTATGCTAAAAGCACTTATTTGGTTTCTAATAAGTAACTCATTATTCAATTACTTGCTTTTATCTAACATTATCAATCATATCCATTGAACCTCTCAAACTAGTTATTCCTAATAAATTCATCCCATCATATACATTAAACCAATAAAAATGTATTCCAAGTATTGACTTAATCTAAGTAAAAAAAAAGATTTACATTTTGTGCCTCTACATTGCATTACCTATACAGTTTTGACCTTTTAATTAATATAATTTAAACCAATGAATATGTATTCTTGAGTATTCACTAAGATGGGCAAGAAAAATTATATTTTGTGCCCCTACCTATACCTCTAAGTTTCAACCTTTTAATTAATATAACTAAAATTAATGAATGTATATTCTCGTATTTACTAAGATGAACAAGAAATATTTACATTTTCTGCCTCTGCCTTTACCTCTGCCTCTAGTGGAAAATCTTGAAGCTTGTCAGCTCATCTAAAATCAAAATCAAAATAAATAATTAATTAATACAAAATTGTCTAAAATAGTGTATAATTTAAAATGACTCTATAACATGCTTTGAATCCCATAAAAATTACTTTCTAATTTCATAATTATATATATATATATATATAAAAGCCATTTATCAGACGAGGTGCATTGCATTTTTTATTTGTTTTTTTTTTAAATATATTTTAAATAACACGTTCACGTGTATAAAGCTGCTTTTGGTTAATTTCATACCTCAAACGTAACAATAATTAGTGCACCATCCATAGAATTAACAGAGAAAAAATGTCAAGAAGAGTTCAATTTTGCTTGATGGAAGTCGCCTTGTCCTCACTATGACTCTGATTGCTCTTTATATACTGGGCACTGTAGGTACACTTAGTTTTCATTGTTTTCTTCAAATTGGCTTTTTCTTTAACTCTTTGGTTGCATCGGATAGCTTGATATTTCAAGTTCAAAATTTCAAATGCCTCAAATTTGTCTGATGGTATGTTGTTGTTGACCTCTTAGGCTTCTAGGAAGAAATACACTTCCATTTTTTTCCCAAGTTGGAAGTGTTTCAAATAAGGAAATTTCTCTGCAGTTCACCAAATATATTTTCAGGTATGTTTTTATCACTATAAACCATCTGAGCTTTTTTTTTCATGTTTATAAGGTCATTTGTAGAACCCAACAGATATTTTCCCCTCGACATACACCCTCAAAAAAATTAAAACCTTAAGATTTCAAACACAAAAGGGCAACTGGTATTCCAATTTATTTTATTTTTTATTTTTTATTTTTTATATTTTATTTCTTTTAAATTTTAATACTAGGAAGTAAAAAAAAATTAAAACCCTAAGATTTTAGATTTTTTTTTTCACATTTATAAGGTCCATGAGGGCATTTGCATAACCCAAGAGATGTTTTCCCCTAGACATCCACCCTCAAAAACGAAATTAAAACCCTAAGATTTCAAACTCAAAAAGGCATCTGGTATTGAAATTTGAAATTAGTTTTCTTGTATTTCTTCTAATTTTTAGTACCAGGAGTAGAATATGATTCTTAATTTGCACTATATTTTTTTAATAAATTTATACAGGTTTTTAGTTAAATATTTTTTGAATTTATAAATTTTTTTCAATAAGTAGGTCCCAACCTTCATATTGAGTGAGGTTAAGCCAAAACCCTTACCACTATAATAAACTTACAACTTCATAAGATTCATTCAATTAAACATTTTCAAGTTTTGAAAGTAATCTCACTGCCTTTTACTTTATATGCATATTCTCATTATATTGCCTTATACACATAAGCATATTTCTTACTGCAGTTTGGATGTATTTTCAACTTCATAAGATTCAATTAAACATTTTCAAGTTTTGAAAGTAATCTTTTTTTATTTTAAAGTGAAAAACCTCTTGCGGGGTCGCTTGGTCTGAAAGACCACGACCAGGGGTTCTACACCGTCAAAGTCACCCGGGAGTCGCGCCCGGCCCTGCCGGCACCAACATTATCAATTGGATTTTGGGTACCCAATTCAACTTTTTGGTAGGGTGGATATTCAAACCTGGGACCTCCCTTAGAGGATTGCCCTCTCCTCTCCAACTCACCTACAACACGTCATCAAACTGCCGTCAAGGTCCTTTCTCGTCATATCATTAACTAAGATTGACTAAGACAAAGACAGGAATCAGTGCCTCTCGTATGATCCATAAATGAATTTAGGTAAGTGCCATGAGGAATACACAAGCTGTTGGTGACAACAATATTTGCTTGTAACAATGTTTGTAACAAAGTCTGTACCAAAGTTCAGAGCAAGAAAATTGATGACAAGCACTCGCAATAGTGACACAAAACTTTGGAGACAATAGACTACAACGATAACTAGGATTCTTGTAACAAAGTTTGTACCAAAGTTCAGAGCAAGAAAATTGATGACAAGCACTCGCAATAGTGACACATAACTTTGGAGACAATAGACTACAACGATAACTAGGATTCTCTAACTAGGTAATGTAATTTGTGTCATACTCAAAGAAAATAATTAAAAACATGTCTTAATGCTTCATAATGCAGAACAAAATAATTAAAAATGTCTTAATGCTTCATAATGCAAATTTGTATCACCTGCTTAGTCTATAATATTCATTCTGCATATCATACTATTTTTTCTTTTTGAACTGTTCACAATTTCAACTGCAAATTATAACATCTGTTAAATAGTTTACATTTCATAAATAAAAACATTTCTCAATGCTTCATGATGCAAATTTGTACCACCTGCTTAGTATATAATATTCATTCTGCATATCATACTATATTTTTTTTTGCACTGTTCAAAATTTCAACTGCAAATTATAAACATCTGTTAAATAGTTTACAATTCCAGCTGTACCATTATTATTTCCACTGCTGGCAGATGTCTACTCACATACCAAGTTCAACTCAATTTGGTATCAAAGAATTAACAGGACTCGAAAAGATCAAGATGGTTTCTGAGCATTAAGAGGTCAGACCAGATCAAATTGGCATCAAAAGCAATGTGGTTCACTATACAACACTAGGGACAAAAATCATTATTATTTCCAGTACTGGCAGATGTCTACTCACATACCAAGTTCAACTCAATTTTGTTATTCTTACAATAGCACTGAGAGGGGGGGTGAATCAGTGTAGACTTTTAAACTTAAATTCACAGCTCTTAAAATTGAAATAATGAAACCTTAAAAACAGATAAAACAAGTATCACAAGAGAACATCACACAACACAAGTTTTAACAAGGTTCACCAATGTGGATACTCCTCAAAAATGACTGCTTGGACTACCATCCAAATCCAGCCTTTGCAAAGCACCAACTTTACAATTAATTTACCAGCACCAACTGGAAGGAGCACCAACCCCTGATTTATCTGCACCAATAGAAAGGAGCACCAACCCTTGATTTACCAGCACCAACTGGAAGGAGCACCAACCCCTGATTTACCAGCACCAACTAGAAGGAGCACCAACCCCTAATGCCAAGCACCAACCTGGACTTCAAATTGAATCTATGGGTTTAACAGTAAGATACCTTCACTTTTACAAGACCCTGACTGGTCTACTTCACCTTTGCGTTCTCTGCGCACTCTGCTCGCTCTACGCAATCACTTCGCACACTCTGCTTCGTTACAGTCGAACTTCATGATCGTCTTCTCCCTTTTGCGCACTCTGCTCTCTCTGCGCAATCACTTTGCATACTCTGCTTCGTTACAGTCGAACTTCACGATCATCTTCTCCCTTTTGTGCACTCTGCTCTCTCTGCGCACTCACAAACGCACTTAGGATAATTCGACACGACTCTTCGCTCACTTTGCGCACTTCGCCATCATCTCGCCGCTTCTGCGCTTTCTGCGCTCTTACGACCACATTTCACACTTCGACACGCATTCGATGACGCATTCAACAACTTCTTCAAATCTCCAAACAACCCTCCTTTTATAACAATATTTTCATGATGAAAACTCTAATCTTAGTCGGATTGCATAACAAATGTAAACCCTAATCTTAGTCGGTTGTATAACAAATGTAAACCCTAATCTTAGTCGGTTGTCATCGGTCTTCGTCGGCTTCAACTCATGAAGATATTCGGTAATTCCACCGCTCGAAGCTTTCATTCGGTAACAGTCCCTGTAGCCGTCGCACTGACTTTTTGTTCACTCTTCATATTTTAGCTGCATGAATTCACTCTGTAACTGCTCCTCTGTAAATGCTATAGAGATGTCGGTCCACTGTCATGCTTCTCATTTCGGTCGGGTTCTCCTTCTTGACTTGCGCATTTACGACCTGTCACGAAATCGCGACATTTTTGCCTTTGTAGCTTCTTTTGTTACTGTAGCCGTGAAAATACATGTAGCGATATCGCGACACTTTCGCCTCCGTACGCTTTCTCTTAGCTTTGGCCCGCGATAATACAACATGTCGCGATATGGCGACACTTTTTCTCCTTGCGCTTTCTCTTAGCTTTGGCCTGCAAAATTACAACATGTCGCAATATCGCGACACTTATGCTCCTTGCGCTTTTTATTTGCTTCGGCCCGCGAAAATACATGTCGCGATATCGCGAAACTTTTTCAACTTACTTTCTCTCTCCTATTTTAGTCGCAAAAATGCGACATGTCGTGAAATCGCGACACTTTTCTTACTTGTTCTCTTTCTTCGAACTTGTCGCGAAATCGCGACACTTCTTCCTGCTTTCTCTTTTTCTTCCAACATGTCACGAAATCGCGACAGTTTTTCTTGTCTGCTTTATATGTCGCGATATCGCGACACTTTTCTTACTTGTCTTTTTCTTTGATCTTTTGCATATGGGCCACTTCGGTCTTCTTGGAAAAACACTGTACATACTCTGAGTAACCTTTGAACTCCCGTCTTTTGCATCTGAATGGATTTTGAGCTTCCTGCCCACTGCATCAACAGATCTAACTGACTGTGTTGACAACAATGACAATACTCCTGTTGCACCTTGCTCAACAATCTCCCCCTTTGGAATAGTTGGCAACACATGTGCAATTTCCTGTAACTCTTCTCCCCCTTTGACAATAATACCAAAGGGCTACTGCAGACTCCCCCTGAGTCCATGCACAGCATTCTCGGACAAAAATTATTACACTTAGCAAAAATCACAAACATGAGCAAAAATATAAACAAATACACAAATGCTCCCCCTGAGAATGTGATCCCGATAGCTAGTCAATTCTTAGGAAACGTGACCACTCCACAAACTGTTTGTTGGAATAAAAATCCAACTTAACCTTACTTTCTGCAACTTTCTTCTGCGTACAACACGCTGTCGCTGCAATGTATTCTGCCTCTACTGTGGATGAGGAAACTGACTCTTGTTTTTTACTGTGCCACTCGACCAATTTGTCTCCAAGATAAAATGCACCTCCACTGGTACTATTTCTGTCATCTACACATCCTGCCCAATCTACATATTTTGGATACCATAACTCATACTCCATAGTACCCTTGTGATATTATAGAAGACTCTGTCTCTCTGCTGCACTGACTGGTGGACCTCTCTCCACTTGAAGAATCCTCACTCAGATCTATCTTCAACTATGTTGGTTGTTGGATCTCTATCCATTGAGACTCTGTCCTCTGTATTCTGTCACCTCCAAATCTTTGTCAATAGGCTCACTAAGTACCTGCTTAACAAGCTCACATAGAACTTGTCCAATGTTAAATAACAAGCTCATACAAAAATCTGTCCAAATCTGCTCTAGAAATCTGTCCCAATACTGTCCTCAAAACTGTAATTTTACTGCCAACTCTGTGCAAGCATCAAACACTGTATCACACACCAACCAAATCCCTTTTTACATTTTCAACTTGGTCTATGTTTTCTACAGTCATCGCTGGTCACACCTTACTTTCAACTGTTTGAATCAGGAGATAATATTTTGTTAAACACTTCACGGCCAACTATGGTGCACCTTACTCAAACTCATACTTCTGGACCTCGGATAGGATGATTCAAAAAGCAAAGTTGCTCATCCTGATGAGCTAAACATGAATCAATGATCAAACTTCAATATTTTTCACCACAACGTCATAATGGATCTAACAATCTTCACGTCAATGTGTAGTTCGAATACACACTACTTTTATCGAAACACATATGCGGCTAGGGCAACATTCTTCCACTAACCAAATTATCTGAACTGTTATAATCCTTAACTTTGGACAGTGGCAGTAAGAACCATCACCAGTACAACAATGACATATAGCAATACTACCAAAAATGACAACTCTCAATTTAATCTCCACCCTTCACGGCACTTCCACAAACAACTACATGAATTGAAAACACACTTCGACAACTATATGACAACTTCCCTGACTACTTGCCTTTCATCCTCAGGTAATCAAACAAATACATAGGAGCATTAAAATGAAATTTCAAGATTGCTCCCCCTGAGGATGTGCTACCTGGATTTGCTTAATGCAATAGCGGAGTAGTCTCCTTCAGACCAAGGAGACACAATTTCCTTTCTTCTATCTTTCTCCAAACTTTCTTGAACTCGGGCTTGGATTTTTCAACTACATCCTTGTTTTGCACCTTTTCGTGAACTCGAACATTTCTCTTGTGTGGTTGTCTCTTGTGCATCCTTGATGAATGAACATTACTGTTCTGCCTTAGATTAGATACAAAAGTGCTTGGACAAAACCTTGCTATGTGCCCATGACCATTACATTGAAAACATTGTACATAGTGTTCACTCGAAACGCAGATGTATTTCTACCAAGGATAACTCTTTGATTTATTATTCAATCCACAGTAAATTGCCTTGTGACCATACTGGTTGCATCTGAAACAATAGCCATTGAAAGTATTATTATGAATAGAGTGAGAGTGATAGAACCTCTTTAGTTGTGGTTGCTTTGCTATAGATATCCTTTGATATTTTCTTCCTTTTGAAGATTCGGCTTTAAACTTTTGTTGCTTCGATCCTTCAAAAATACTTCTCAGTTTGTCCCATATCTCTTTTGCAGTATTACAGGTCATGATCTTTACTAGTTCACTGTCTGCTAATCCACACATGATAGCATTCTTTGCTTTTGAGTTACTCTCAAATAGTTTCTTTTCGTTAGCCTCTTTTGGAGGAGACTAACTACTGAGTCCTAGATGTCATATCCCAAAGCACAGAGATATGTCTGCATCTTGATTCTCTAGAACGCGTAATTAGATCCGTCAAACAATGGTGCTTTGTTTGATGAGAAGCCTTCACCACCTGCCACTGTGTTACTTCCAAGATCACCCTAGCTGGTTAAGTTTGTACAGGGACTTGGCTCTGATACCAATTGTTATTCTTACAATAGCACTGAGAGGGGGGGTGAATCAGTGTAGACTTTTAATCTTAAATTCACAGCTCTTAAAACTGAAATAATGAAACCTTAAAAATAGATAACACAAGTATCACAAGAGAACATCACATAACACAAGTTTTAAGGAGGTTCACCAATGTGGCTACTCCTCAAAAATGACTGCTTGGACTACCATCCAAATCCAGCCCTTGCAAAACACCAACTTTACAATTAATTTACCTGCACCAACTGGAAGGAGCACCAACCCCTGATTTATCTGCACCAACCCCTGATTTACCAGCACCAACTAGAAGGAGCACCAACCTTTGATTTACCAACACCAACTCGGAGGAGCACCAACCCCTGATTTACCAGCACCAACTGGAAGGAGCACCAACCCCTAATGCCAAGCACCAACCTGGAATTCAAATTGAATCTATGGGTTTAACAGTAAGATACCTTCGCTTTTACAAGACCCTGACTGGTCTACTTCACCTTTGCGTTCTCTGCGCAATCACTTCGTACACTCTACTTCGTTACAGTCGAAGTTCACGATCCTCTTCTCCCTTTTGCGCACTCTGCTCTCTCTGCGCAATCACTTCACATACTCTGCTTCGTTACAGTCGAACTTCACGATCGTCTTCTCCCTTTTGCAGTATGCTCTCTCTACGCACTCAGAGACGCACTTAGGATAATTCGACACGACTCTTCGCTCACTTTGCCCACTTTGCCATCATCTCGTCGCTTCTACGCTCTTACGGCCACATTTCACACTTCGACATGCATTCGATGACGCATTCAACTTCTTCAAATCTCCAAATAACCCTCATTTTATAACAATATTTTCATGATGAAAACTCTAATCTTAGTCGGCTTGCATAACAAATGTAAACCCTAATCTTAGTCGGTTGTATAACAAACGTAAACCCTAATCTTAGTCGGCTGTCATCGGTCTTCGTCGGCTTCAACTCATGAAGATATTCGGTAATTCCACCGCTCGAAGCTTTCATTCGGTAACAGTCCTTGTAGTCGCCACACTGACTTTTTGTTCACTCTTCATATTTTAGCTGCATGAATTCACTCTGTAACTGCCCTTGTAAATGCTATAGAGATGTCGGTCCACTGTCATGCTTCTCATTTCAGTCGGGTTCTCCTTCTTGACTTGCGCATTTATGACCTATCACGAAATCGCGATATTTTTGCCTTTGTAGCTTCTTTTGTTACTGTAGCCGCGAAAATACATGTAGCGATATCGCGACACTTTCGCCTCGGTACGCTTTCTCTTAGCTTTGGCCTGCGATAATACATGTCGCAATATCACGACACTTTTTCTCCTTGTGCTTTCTCTTAGCTTTGGTTCGCGAAAATACATGTCGCGATATTGCGACACTTTTGCTCCTTGCGTTTTTTCTTTGCTTCGGCCCGTGAAAATACAACATGTCGCGATATCGCGACACTTTTTCAACTTACTTTCTCTCTCCTGTTTAAGTCGCGAAAATGCGACATGTCGCGAAATCGCGACACTTTTCTTACTTGTTCTCTTTCTTCGAACTTGTCGCGAAATTGCGACACTTCTTCCTGCTTTCTCTTTTTCTTCCAACATGTTGCGAAATCACGACAGTTTTTCTTGCCTACTGTATATGTCGTGATATCGCGACACTTTTCTTACTTGTCTTTTTTTTTTATCTTTTGTATATGGGCCACTTCGGTCTTCTTGGAAAAACACTGTACATACTCTGAGTAACCTTTGAACTCCTGTCTTTTGCATCTGAATGGCTTTTGAGCTTCCTGCCCACTGCATCAACAGATCTAACTGACTGTGTTGACAACAATGACAATACTCCTGTTGCACCTTGCTCAACAATCTCCCCCTTTGGAATTGTTGGCAACACGTGTAATTTCCTGTAACTCTTCTCCCCCTTTGACAATAATACCAAAGGGCTACTGCAGACTCCCCCTGAGTCCATGCATAGCATTCTCGGACAAAAATTATTATACTTAGCAAAAATAACAAACATGAAGAAAAAGATAAACAAATACACAAATGCTCCCCCTAAGAATGTGATCCCGATAGCTAGTCAATTCTTAGGAAACATGACCACTCCACAAACTGTTTGTTGGAATAAAAATCCAACTTAACCTTACTTTCTGCAACTTTCTCCTGCGTACAACACGCTGTCGCTGCAATGTATTCTGCCTCTGCTGTGGATGAGGAAACTGACTCTTGTTTCTTACTGTGCCACTCGACCAATCTATCTCCAAGATAGAATACACCTCCACCGGTAATCTTTCTGTCATATACACATCCTGCCCAATATGCATCTTTTGGATACCATAACTCATACTCCATAGTACCCATGTGATATTATAGAAGACTCTGTCTCTCTGCTGCACTGACTGGTGGACCTCTCTCCACTTGAAGAATCCTCACTCAGATCTATCTTCAACTGTGTTGGTTGTTAGATCTCTATCCATTGAGACTCTGTCCTTTGTATTCTGTCACCTCCAAATCTCTGTCAATAGGCTCACTAAGAACCTGCTTAACAAGCTCACATAGAACTTGTCCAATGTTAAATAACAAGCTCATACAAAACCTGTCCAAATCTGCTCTAGAAATATGTCCTAACACTGTCCTCAAAACTGTAATTTTACTACCAACTCTGTGCAAGCATCAAACACTGTATCACACACCAACCAAATCCCTTTTTACATTTTCAACTTGGTCTATGTTTTCTACAGTCATCGCTGGTCACACCTTACTTTCAACTGTTCGAATCAGGAGACAATATTTTGTTAAACACTTCACGGCCAACTATGGTGCACCTTACTCAAACTCATACTTCTGGACCTCGGATAGGTATGATTCACAAAGCAAAGTTGCTCATCCTGATGAGCTAAACATGAATCAATGATCAGACTTCAATATTTTTCACCACAGCGTCATAATGGATCTAACAATATTCACGTCAATGTGTAGTTCGAATACACACTACTTTTATCGAAACACATATATGCGGCTAGGGCAACATTCTTCCACTAACCAAATTATCTGAACTATTATAATCCTTAACTTTGGACAGTGGCGATGAGAACCATCACCGAGTACAACAATGACATATAACAATACTACAAAAAATGACAACTCTCAATTTAATCTCCACCCTTCACGACACTTCCACAAACAACTACATGAACTGAAAACACACTTCGACAACTATATGACAACTTCCCTGACTACTTGCCTTTCATCCTCAGGTAATCAAACAAGTACATAGGAGCATTAAAATGAAATTTCAAGATTGCTCCCCCTGAGGATGTGCTACCTGGATTTGCTTAGTGCAATAGCGGAGTAGTCTCCTTCAGACCAAAGAGACACGATTTCCTTTCTTCTATCTTTCTCCAAACTTTATTGAACTCGGGCTTGGATTTTTCAACTACATCCCTGTTTTGCACCTTTTCGTGAACTCGAACATTTCTCGTGTGGTTGTCTCTTGTGCATCCTTGATGAATGATTATTTTCCTTTCTTTTATGTACATGATTTATTCCTTGTCTATGTTGCGTTATTTGCGTCTGACGAAATCTACTGTTCTGCCTTAGATTAGATACAAAAGTGCTTGGACAAAACCTTGCTATGTGCCCATGACCATTACATTGAAAACATTGTACATAGTGCTCACTCAGAAACGCAGATGTATTTCTACCAGCATAACTCTTTGATTTATTATTCAATCCAAAATAAATTGCCTTGTGACCATACTGGTTGCATCTGAAACAATAGCCATTAAAAGTATTATTATGAATAGAGTGAAAGTGATAGAACCTCTTTTGTTGTGGTTGCTTTGCTGTAGATCTCCTTTGATATTTTCTTCCTTTTGAAGATTCAGCTTCAAACTTTTCTTGTTTCGATCTTTCAAGAATACTTCTAAGTTTGTCCCATATCTCTTTTGCAGTATTACAGCTCATGATCTGTACTAGTTCACTGTTTGCTAATCCACACATGATAGCATTCTTTGCTTTTGAGTTACTCTCAAATAATTTCTTTTCGTTAGCCTCTTTTGGAGGAGTGATGGGTATTGTGTACCCACTAACTACTGAGTCCCATATGTCATATCCCAAAGCACAGAGATATGTCTGTATCTTGATTCTCCAGAACGCATAATTAGATCCGTCAAATAATGGTGTTTTGTTTGATGAGAAGCCTTCACCACCTGCCATTGTGTTACATCCAAGATCACCCTCACTGGTTAAGATTGTACAGGGACTTGGCTCTGATACCAATTGTTATTCTTACAATGGCATTGAGAGGGGGGGTGAATTAGTGTAGACTTTTAAACTTAAATTCACAGCTCTTAAAACTGAAATAATGAAACCTTAAAAACAGATAAAACAAGTATCACAAGAGAACATCACACAACACAAGTTTTAACGAGGTTCACCAATGTGGCTACTCCTCAAAAATGACTGCTTAGACTACCATCCAAATCCAGCCTTTGCAAAGCACCAACTTTACAATTAATTTACCAACACCAACTGGAAGGAGCACCAACCCCTGATTTATCTGCACCAACAAAAAGGAGCACCAACACTTGATTTACCAGCACCAACTAGAAGAAGCACCAACCCTTGATTTACCAGCACCAACTGGAAGGAGCACCAACCCCTGATTTACCAGCATCAACTGGAAGGAGCACCAACCCCTAATGCCAAGCACCAACCTGGACTTCAAATTGAATCTATGGGTTTAACAGTAAGATACCTTCGCTTTTACAAGACCCTGATTGGTCTACTTCACCTTTGCGTTCTCTGCGAACTCTGCTCGCTCTACGCAATCACTTCGCACACTCTGCTTCATTACAGTCAAACTTCACGATCGTCTTCTCCCTTTTGCGCACTCTGCTCTCTCTATGCAATCACTTCGCACACTCTACTTTGTTACAGTCGAACTTCACGATCGTCTTCTCCCTTTTGCACACTCTACTCTCTCTGCGCACTCACAAACACACTTAGGATATTTCGACACGTCTCTTCGCTCACTTTGCGCACTCCGCCATCATTTTGTCGCTTCTGCGCTTTCTGCGCTCTTACGGCCATATTTCACACTTCGACACGCATTCGATGACGCATTCAACAACTTCTTCAAATCTCCACACAACCCTCCTTTTATAACAATATTTTCATGATGAAAACTCTAATCTTAGTCGGCTTGCATAACAAATGTAAACCCTAATCTTAGTCGGCTGTATAACAAACGTAAACCCTAATCTTAGTCGGCTGTCATCGGTCTTCGTCGGCTTCAACTCATGAAGATATTCGGTAAATCCACCGCTCGAAGCTTTCATTCGGTAACAGTCCTTGTAGCCGCCACACTGACTTTTTGTTCACTCTTCATACTGTAACTGCCCCTATAAATGATATAGAGATGTCGGTCCACTGTCATGCTTCTCATTTCAGTCGGGTTCTCCTTCTTGACTTGCGCATTTACGGCCTTTCACCAAATCGCGATATTTCTGCCTTTGTAGCTTCTTTTGTTACTGTAGCCGCGAAAATACATGTAGCGATATCGCGACACTTTCGCCTCTGTACGCTTTCTCTTAGCTTTGGCCCGCGAAAATACATGTCGCGATATCCCGACACTTTTGCTCCTTGCGCTTTTTCTTTGCTTCGGCCCGCGAAAATACATGTCGCGATATCGCGACACTTTTGCTCCTTGCGCTTTTTCTTTGCTTCGGCCCGCGAAAATACATGTTGCGATATCGCGACACTTTTTCAACTTACTTTCTCTCTCCTGTTTAAGTCGCGAAAATGCGACATGTCACGAAATCGCGACATTTTTCTTACTTGTTCTCTTTCTTCGAACTTGTCGCGAAATCGTGACACTTCTTCCTGCTTTCTCTTTTTCTTCCAACATGTCACGAAATCGCGACAGTTTTTCTTGCCTGCTGTATATGTCGCGATATTGCGACACTTTTCTTACTTGTCTTTTTCTTTGATATTTTGCATATGGGCCACTTCGGTCTTCTTGGAAAAACACTGTACATACTTTGAGTAACCTTTGAACTCTTGTATTTTGCATCTGAATGGCTTTTGAGCATCCTACCCACTGCATCAACAGATCTAACTGACTGTGTTGACAACAATGACAATACTCCTGCTGCACCTTGCTCAACAATATCCCCCTTTGGAATTGTTGGCAAAACATGTGCAATTTCCTGTAACTCTTCTCCCCCTTTGACAATAATACCAAAGGGCTACTGCAGACTCCCCCTGAGTCCATGCACAGCATTCTTGGACAAAAATTTTTACACTTAGCAAAAATCACAAACATGAACAAAAAGATAAACAAATACACAAATGCTCCCCTTGAAAATGTGATCCCGATAGCTAGTCAATTCTTAGAAAATGTGACCACTCCACAAACTGTTTGTTGGAATAAAAATCCAACTTAACGTTACTTTCTGCAACTTTCTCCTGCGTACAACACGCTGTCGCTACAATGTATTCTGCCTCTGTTGTGGATGAGGAAACTGACTCTTGTTTCTTACTATGCCACTCGACCAATCTGTCTCCAAGATAGAATGTACCTCCACCGGTACTCTTTCTGTCATCTACACATCGTGCCCAATCTACATCTTTTGGATACCATAACTCATACTCCATAGTACCCTTGTGATATTATAGAAGACTGTCTCTCTGCTGCATCGACTGGTGGACCTCTCTCCACTTGAAGAATCCTCACTCAGATCTATCTTCAACTGTGTTGGTTGTTGAATCTCTATCCATTGAGACTTTGTCCTCTGTATTCTGTCACCTCCAAATCTTTGTCAATAGGCTCACTAAGAACCTGCTTAACAAGCTCACATAGAACTTGTCCAATGTTAAATAACAAGCTCATACAAAACCTGTCCAAATCTGCTCTAGAAATCTGTCCCAACACTGTCCTCAAAACTGTAATTTTACTACCAACTCTGTGCAAGCATCAAACACTGTATCACACACCAACCAAATCCCTTTTTACATTTTCAAGTTGGTCTATGTTTTCTACAGTCACCGCTGGTCACACCTTACTTTCAACTGCTCGAATCAGGAGACAATATTTTGTTAAACACTTCACGACCAACTATGGTGCACCTTACTCAAACTCATACTTCTGGACCTTGAATAGGTATGATTCACAAAGCAAAGTTGCTCATCTTGATGAGCTAAACATGAATCAATGATCATACTTCAATATTTTTCACCACAGCATCATAATGGATCTAACAATCTTCACGTCAATGTTTAGTTCGAATACACACTACTTTTATCGAAACACATATATGTGGCTAGGGCAACATTCTTCCACTAACCAAATTATCTGAACTGTTATAATCCTTAACTTTGGACAGTGGCAGTAAGAACCATCACCAGTACAACAATGACATATAGCAATACTACCAAAAATGACAACTCTCAATTTAATCTCCACCCTTCACGGCACTTCCACAAACAACTACATGAACTCAAAACACACTTCGACAACTATATGACTTCCCTGACTACTTGCCTTTCATCCTCAGGTAATCAAACAAATACATAGGAGCATTAAAATGAAATTTCAAGATTGCTCCCCTTGAGGATGTGCTACCTGGATTTGCTTAGTGCAATAGCGGAGTAGTCTCCTTCAGACCAAGGAGACATGATTTCCTTTCTTCTATCTTTCTCCAAACTTTCTTGAACTCGGGCTTGGATTTTTCAACTACATCCCTGTTTTGCACCTTTTCATGAAATCAAACATTTCTCTTGTGTGGTTGTCTCTTGTGCATCCTTGATGAATGATTATTTTCCTTTCTTTTATGTACATGATTTATTCCCTATCTGTGTTGCGTTCTTTGCGTTTGATGAAATCTACTGTTCTACCTTAGATTAGATACAAAAGTGTTTGCACAAAACCTTGCTATGTGCCCATGACCATTACATTGAAAACATTGTACATAGTGTTCACTCAGAAACGCGGATGTATTTATACCAACATAACTCTTTGATTTATTATTCAATCCACAATAAATTGCCTTGTGACCATACTAGTTGCATCTGAAATAATAGCCATTGAAAGTATTATTATGAATAGAGTGATGGGTATTGTGTACCCACTAACTACTGAGTCCCAGATGTCATATCCCAAAGCATAGAGATGTCATATTCCAAAGCACAGAGATATGTCTACATCCTGATTCTCTAGAATGCGTAATTAAATCCGTCAAACAATGGTGCTTTGTTTGATGAGAAGCCTTCACCACCTACCATTGTGTTACTTCTCGGACAAAAATTATTACACTTAGCAAAAATCACAAACATGAACAAAAAGATAAACAAATACACAAATGCTCCCCCTAAGAATGTGATCCCGATAGCTAGTCAATTCTTAGGAAACGTGACCACTCCACAAACTGTTTGTTGGAATAAAAATCCAACTTAACCTTACTTTCTGCAACTTTCTCCTACGTACAACACGCTATCGCTGCAATGTATTCTGCCTCTGTTGTGGATGAGAAAACTGACTCTTGTTTCTTACTGTGCCACTCGACCAATCTGTCTCCAAGATAGAATGCACCTCCACTGGTACTCTTTCTGTCATCTATACATCCTGCCCAATCTGCATCTTTTGGATACCATAACTCATACTCCATAGTACCCTTGTGATATTATAAAAGACTCTGTCTCTCTGCTGCACTGACTGGTGGACCTCTCTCGACTTGAAGAATCCTCACTCAGATCTATCTTCAACTGTGTTGGTTGTTCGATCTCTATCCATTGAGACTCTGTCCTCTGTATTCTGTCACTTCCAAATCTCTGTCAATAGGCTCACTAAGAACCTGCTTAACAAGCTCACATAGAACTTGTCCAATGTTAAATAACTAGCTCATACAAAACCTGTCCAAATTTGCTCTAGAAATCTGTCCCAACATTGTCCTCAAAACTGTAATTTTACTGCCAACTTTGTGCAAACATCAAACACTGTATCGCACACCAACCAAATCGCTTTTTACATTTTCAACTTGGTCTATGTTTTCTACAGTCACCGCTGGTCACACCTTACTTTCAACTATTCAAATCAGGAGACAATATTTTGTTAAACACTTCACGGCCAACTATGGTGCACCTTACTCAAACTCATACTTCTGGACCTCGGATAGGTATGATTCACAAAGCAAAGTTGCTCATCCTGATGAGCTAAACATGAATCAATGATCGGACTTCAATATTTTTCACCACAGCGTCATAATGGATCTAACAATCTTCACGTCAATGTGTAGTTCGAATACACATTGCTTTTATCGAAACACATATATGCGGCTAGGGCAACATTCTTCCACTAACCAAATTATCTGAACTGTTATAATCTTTAACTTTGGATAGTGGCAGTAAGAACCATCACCAGTACAGCAATGACATATAGCAATACTACCAAAAATAACAACTCTCAATTTAATCTCCACCCTTCACAGCACTTCCACAAACAACTACATGAACTGAAAACACACTTCGACAACTATATGACAACTTCCCTGACTACTTGCCTTTCATCCTCAGGTAATCAAACAAATACATAGGAGCATTAAAATGAAATTTCAAGATTGCTCTCCCTGAGGATGTGGTACCTGGATTTGCTTAGTGCAATAGCGGAGTAGTCTCCTTCAGACCAAGGAGACACGATTTCCTTTCTTCTATCTTTCTCCAAACTTTCTTGAACTTGGGCTTGGATTTTTCAACTACATCCCTGTTTTGCACCTTTTCATGAACTTGGGCTTGGATTTTTGAACTACATCCTTGTTTTGCACCTTTTCGTGAACTCGAACATTTCTCTTGTGGTTGTCTCTTGTGCATCCTTGATGAATGATTATTTTCCTTTCTTTTATGTACATGATTTATTCCCTGTCTGTGTTTGCGTTCTTTGCGTCTGATGAAATCTACTGTTCTGCCTTAGATTAGATACAAAAGTGTTTGGACAAAACCTTGCTATGTGCCCATGACCATTATATTGAAAACATTGTAAATAGGTTTCAATCAGAAACGCAGATGTATTTCTACTAGCATAACTCTTTGATTTATTATTCAATCCACAATAAATTGCCTTGTGACCATACTCGTTGCATCTGAAACAATAGCCATTGAAAGTATTATTATGAATAGAGTGAGAGTGATAGAACCTCTTTTGTTGTGGTTGCTTTGCTGTAGATCTCCGTTGATATTTTCTTCCTTTTGAAGATTCAGCTTCAAACTTTTCTTGCTTCGATCCTTCAAGAAAACTCCTCAGTTTGTCCCATATCTCTTTTGCAGTATTACAGCTCATTATCTTTACTAGTTCACTGTCTGCTAATCCACACATGATAGCATTCTTTGCTTTTGAGTTACTCTCAAATCGTTAGCCTCTTTTGGAGGAGTGATGGGTATTGTGTACCCACTAACTACTGAGTCCCAGATGTCATATCCCAAAGCACAGAGATATGTCTGCATCCTGATTCTCCAGAACGCGTAATTAGATCCGTCAAACAATGGTGCTTTGTTTAATGAGAAGCCTTCACCACCTGACATTGTGTTACTTCCAAGATCACCCTAGCTGGTTAAGATTGTACAGGGACTTGGCTCTGATACCAATTGTTATTCTTACAATAGCACTGAGAGGGGGGGTGAATTAGTGTAGACTTTTAAACTTAAATTCACAGCTCTTAAAACTGAAATAATGAAACCTTAAAAACAGATAAAACAAGTATCACAAGAGAACATCACAAAACATAAGTTTTAATGAGGTTCACCAATGTGTCTACTCCTAAAAAATGACTGCCTGGACTACCGTCCAAATCCAGCCTTTGCAAATCACCAACTTTATAATTAATTTACCAACACCAACTGGAAGGAGCACCAACCCTTGATTTATCTGCACCAACAGAAAGGAGCACCAACCCCTGTTTACCAGCACCAACTGGAAAGAGCACCAACCCCTGATTTACCAGCACCAACTGGAAGGAGCACCATCCCCTAATGCCAAGCACCAACCTGGACTTCAAATTGAATCTATGGGTTTAACAGTAAGATACCTTCGCTTTTACAAGACCTTGACTGGTCTACTTCACCTTTGTGTTCTCTACGCACTCTGCTCGCTCTACGCAATCACTTCGCACACTCTGCTTCGTTATAGTCAAACTTCACGATCGTCTTCTCCCTTTTGTGCACTCTGCTCTCTCTACGCAATCACTTCGCACACTCTACTTCGTTATAGTCGAACTTCATGATTGTCTTCTCCCTTTGTGCACTCTGCTCTCTTTGCGCACTCACAGACGCACTCAGGATAATTTGACACGACTCTTCGATCACTTTGCGCACTTCGCCATCATCTCGCCGCTTCTGCGCTTTCTTCGCTCTTACGGCCACATTTCACACTTCGACACGCATTCGATGACGCATTCAACAACTTCTTCAAATCTCCAAACAGCCCTCCTTTTATAACAATATTTTCATGATGAAAACTCTAATCTTAGTCGGCTTGCATAACAAATGTAAACCCTAATATTAGTCGACTATATAACAAATGTAAACCCTAATCTTAGTCGGCTGTCATCGGTCTTCATCGGCTTCAACTCATGAAGATATTCGGTAATTCCATCGCTCAAAGCTTTCATTCGGTAACAGTCCCTGTAGCCGTCGCACTAACTTTTTGTTCACTCTTCATATTTTAGCTGCATGAATTCACTCTGTAATTGCCCTTGTAAATGCTATAGAGATGTCGGTCCACTGTCATGCTTCTCATTTCAGTCGGGTTCTCCTTCTTGACTTGTGCATTTACGACCTCTCACAAAATCACGACATTTCTGACTTTGTAGCTTCTTTTGTTACTGTAGCCGCAAAAATACATGTAGCGATATCGCGACACTTTCGCCTCTGTACGCTTTCTCTTAGCTTTGGCCTGCTATAATACAACATGTCGCGATATCGCGACACTTTTTCTCCTTGCGCTTTCTCTTAGCTTTGGCCCGCAAAAATACATGTTGCGATATCGTGACACTTTTGCTCCTTGCGCTTTTTCTTTTCTTCGGCCCATGAAAATACATGTCGCGATATCGCAACACTTTTTCAACTTACTTTCTCTCTCCTGTTTAAGTCGCAAAATCGCGACACTTTTTTTACTTGTTCTCTTTTTTAAAACTTCTCGCGAAATCGCGACACTTCTTCCTGCTTTCTCTTTTTCTTCCAACATGTCGCAAAATCGCGACAATTTTTCTTGTCTGCTGTATATGTTGCGATATCTTGACACTTTTCTTACTTGTCTTTTTCTTTGATCTTTTGCATATGGGCCACTTCGGTCTTCTTGGAAAAACACTGTACATACTCTGAGTAACCTTTGAACTCATATCTTTTGCATCTGAATGGATTTTGAGCTTCCTGCCCACTGCATCAACAGATCTAACTGACTGTGTTGACAACAATGACAATACTCCTGCTGCACCTTGCTCAACAATCTCCCCCTTTGGAATTGTTGGCAACACGTGCAATTTCCTGTAACTCTTCTCCCCCTTTGACAATAATACCAAAGGGCTACTGCAGACTCCCCCTGAGTCCATGCACAACATTCTTGGACAAAAATTATTACACTTAGCAAAAATCACAAACATGAGTAAAAAGATAAACAAATACACAAATGCTCCCCCTGAGAATGTGATCCCGATAGCTAGTCAATTATTATGAAACATAACCACTCCACAAACTGTTTGTTGGAATAAAAATCCAACTTAAGCTTACTTTCTGCAACTTTCTCCTGCGTACAACACGCTGTCGCTGCAATGTATTCTACTCTGTTGTGGATGAGGAAACTGACTCTTGTTTCTTACTGTGTCACTCGACCAATCTGTCTCCAAGATAGAATGCACCTTCACTAGTACTCTTTCTGTCATCTACACATCCTGCCCAATCTGCATCTTTTGGATACCATAACTCATACTCCATAGTACCTTTGTGATATTATAGAAGACTCTGTCTCTCTGTTGCACTGACTGGTGGACCTCTCTCCACTTGAAGAATCCTCACTCAGATCTATCTTCAACTGTGTTGGTTGTTGGATCTCTAGATCTCTATCCATTGAGACTCTGTCCTCTGTATTCTGTCACCTCCAAATCTCTGTCAATAGGTTCACTAAGAACCTGCTTAACAAGCTCACATAGAACTTTTCCAATGTTAAATAACAAGCTCATACAAAACCTGTCCAAATCTACTCTAGAAATCTGTCCCAACACTGTCCTCAAAACTGTAATTTTACTGCCAACTCTATGCAAGCATCAAACATTGTATCACACACCAACCAAATCCCTTTTTACATTTTCAACTTGGTCTATGTTTTCTACAGTCACCGCTGGTCACACCTTACTTTCAACTGTTCGAATCAGGAGACAATATTTTGTTAAACACTTCACGGCCAACTATGGTGCACCTTACTCAAACTCATACTTCTGTAGACCTCGGATAGGTATGATTCACAAAGCAAAGTTGCTCATCCTGATGAGCTAAACATGAATCAATGATCAGACTTCAATATTTTTCACCACAGCGTCATAATGGATCTAACAATCTTCACGTCAATGTGTAGTTCGAATACACACTACTTATCGAAACACATATATGCGGCTAGGGCAACATTCTTCCACTAACCAAATTATCTGAACTATTATAATCCTTAACTTTGGACAGTGGCAGTAAGAACCATCACCAGTACAACAATGACATATAGCAATACTACCAAAAATGACAACTCTCAATTTAATCTCCACCCTTCACGACACTTCCACAAACAACTACATGAACTGAAAACACACTTTGACAACTATATGACTTCCCTGACTACTTGCCTTTCATCCTCAGGTAATCAAACAAATACATAGGAGCATTAAAATGAAATTTCAAGATTGCTCCCCCCGAGGATGTGGTACCTGGATTTGCTTAGTGCAATAGCGGAGTGTCTCCTTCAGACCAAAGAGACACGATTTCCTTTCTTCTATCTTTCTCCAAACTTTCTTGAACTCGGGCTTGGATTTTTCAACTACATCCCTGTTTTGCACCTTTTCGTGAACTCGAACATTTCTCTTGTGTGGTTGTCTCTTGTGCATCCTTGATGAATGATTATTTTCCTTTCTTTTATGTACATGATTTATTCCCTGTCTGTGTTGCGTTCTTTGTGTCTGATGAAATCTACTGTTCTGCCTTAGATTAGATACAAAAGTGCTTGGACAAAACCTTGTTATGTTCCCATGACCATTACATTGAAAACATTGTACATAGTGTTCACTTAGAAACGCAGATGTATTTCTACCAACATAACTCTTTGATTTATTATTCAATCCACAATAAATTGCCTTGTGACCATACTCGTTGCATCTGAAACAATAGCCATTGAAAGTATTATTATGAATAGAGTAAGAGTGATAGAACCTCTTTTGTTGTGGTTGCTTTGCTGTAGATCTCCTTTGATATTTTCTTCCTTTTGAAGATTCAGCTTCAAACTTTTCTTGCTTCGATCCTTCAAGAATACTCCTCAGTTTGTCCCATATCTCTTTTGCAGTATTACAGCTCATGATCTGTACTAGTTCACTGTCTGCTAATCCACATATGATAGCATTTTTTGCTTTTGAGTTACTCTCAAATAGTTTCTTTTCGTTAGCCTCTTTTGGAGGAGTGATGGGTATTGTGTACCCACTAACTACTGAGTCCCAGATGTCATATCCCAAAGCACAGAGATATGTCTACATCCTGATTCTCGAGAACGCGTAATTAGATCTGTCAAACAATGGTGCTTTGTTTGATGAGAAGCCTTCACCACCTGCCATTGTGTTACTTCCAAGATCACCCTAGTTGGTTAAGATTGTACAAGGACTTGGCTCTGATACCAATTGTTATTCTTACAATAGCACTAAGAGGGGGGGTGAATCAGTGTAGACTTTTAAACTTAAATTCACAGCTCTTAAAACTAAAATCATGAAACCTTAAAAACAGATAAAGCAAGTATCACAAGAGAACATCACACAACACAAGTTTTAATGAGGTTCACCAATGTGGCTACTCCTAAAAAATGACTGCTTGGACTACCATCCAAATCCAGCCTTTGCAAAACACCAACTTTACAATTAATTTACTAGCACCAACTGGAAAGAGCACCAACCCCTGATTTATCTGCACCAACTGGAAGGAGCACCAACCCCTGTTTACTGGCACCGACTGGAAGGAGCACCAACCCCTGTTTACCAGCACCGACTGGAAGGAGCACCAACCCCTGATTTACCAGCACCAACTGGAAGGAGCACCAACCCCTAATGCCAAGCACCAACCTGGACTTCAAATTGAATCTATGGGTTTAACAGTAAGATACCTTCGCTTTTACAAGACCCTAACTGGTCTACTTCACCTTTGCGTTCTCTGCACACTCTGCTCGCTCTGCGCAATCACTTCGCACATTGCTTCGTTATAGTCAAACTTCACGATCGTCGTCTTCTTTTTGGGCACTCTGCTCTCTCTGCGCAATCACTTCGCATACTCTGCTTCGTTACAGTCGAACTTCACGATCGTCTTCTCCCTTTTGCGCACTTTGCTCTCTCTGCGCACTCACAGACGCACTTAGGATAATTCGACACAACTCTTCGCTCACTTTGCGCACTTCGCCATCATCTCGTCGCTTCTACGCTTTCTGTGCTCTTACGACCACATTTCAAACTTCGACACGCATTCGATGACGCATTCAACTTATTCAAATCTCCAAACAGCCCTCCTTTTATAACAATATTTTCATGATGAAAACTCTAATCTTAGTCGGCTTGCATAACAAATGTAAACCCTAATCTTAGTCGATTGTATAACAAATGTAAACCCTAATCTTAGTCGGCTATCATCGGTCTTCGTCGGCTTCAACTCATGAAGATATTCGGTAATTCCACCGCTCGAAGCTTTCATTCGATAACAGTCCCTGTAGCCGCCGCACTAACTTTTTTTTCACTCTTCATATTTTAGTTGTATGAATTCACTCTGTAACTGCCCCTATATATGCTATAGAGATGTCGGTCCACTGTCATGCTTCTCATTTCAGTCGGGTTCTCCTTCTTGACTTATGCATTTACGACCTGTCACGAAATCGCGACATTTTTGCCTTTGTAGCTTCTTTTGTTACCGTAGCCACGAAAATACATGTAGCGATATCGTGACACTTTCGCCTCCGTACGCTTTCTCTTAGCTTTGGCCCGTGATAATACATGTCGCGATATCACGACACTTTTTCTCCTTGCGCTTTCTCTTAGCTTTGGCCCGTGAAAATACATGTCGCCATATCGCGACACTTCTGCTCTTTGCGCTTTTTCTTTGCTTCGGCCCGCGAAAATACATGTCACGATATCGCGACACTTTTTCAACTTACTTTCTCTCTCCTGTTTAAGTCGCGAAAATGTGACATGTCGCGAAATCGCGACACTTTTCTTACTTGTTCTCTTTCTTCGAACTTGTCGCGAAATCGCGACACTTCTTCCTGCTTTCTCTTTTTCTTCCAACATGTCGCAAAATCGCGACAGCTTTTCTTGTCTGCTGTATATGTTGCGATATCTTGACACTTTTCTTACTTGTCTTTTTCTTTGATCTTTTGCATATGGGCCACTTCGGTCTTCTTGGAAAAACACTGTACATACTCTGAGTAACCTTTGAACTCATATCTTTTGCATCTGAATGGCTTTTGAGCTTCCTGCCCACTGCATCAACAGATCTAACTGACTGTGTTGACAACAATGACAATACTCTCGCTGCACCTTGCTCAACAATCTCCCCCTTTGACATTGTTGGCAACACGTGCAATTTCCTGTAACTCTTCTCCCCCTTTGAAAATAATACCAAAGGGCTACTGCAGACTCCCCCTGAGTCCATGCACAGCATTCTTGGACAAAAATTATTACACTTAGCAAAAATCACAAACATGAGTAAAAAGATAAACAAATACACAAATGCTCCCCCTGAGAATGTGATCCCGATAGCTAGTCAATTATTATGAAACGTAACCACTCCACAAACTGTTTGTTGGAATAAAAATCCAACTTAACCTTACTTTCTGCAACTTTCTCCTGCGTACAACACGCTGTCGCTGCAATGTATTCTGCCTCTGTTGTGGATGAGGAAACTGACTCTTGTTTCTTACTGTGTCACTCGACCAATCTGTCTCCAAGATAGAATGCACCTTCACTAGTACTCTTTCTGTCATCTACACATCCTGCCCAATCTGCATCTTTTGGATACCATAACTCATACTCCATAGTATCTTTGTGATATTATAGAAGACTCTGTCTCTCTGTTGCACTGACTGGTGGACCTCTCTCCACTTGAAGAATCCTCACTCAGATCTATCTTGAACTGTGTTGGTTGTTGGATCTCTAGATCTCTATCCATTGAGACTCTGTCCTCTGTATTATGTCACCTCCAAATCTCTGTCAATAGGTTCACTAAGAACCTGCTTAACAAGCTCACATAGAACTTGTCCAATGTTAAATAACAAGCTCATACAAAACCTGTCCAAATCTACTCTAGAAATCTATCCCAACACTGTCCTCAAAACTGTAATTTTACTGCCAACTCTGTGCAAGCATCAAACACTGTATCACACACCAACCAAATCCCTTTTTACATTTTCAACTTGGTCTATGTTTTCTACAGTCACCGCTGGTCACACCTTACTTTCAACTGTTCGAATTAGGAGACAATATTTTGTTAAACACTTCACGGCCAACTATGGTGCACCTTACTCAAACTCATACTTTCGGACCTCGGATAGGTATGATTCACAAAGCAAAGTTGCTCATCCTGATGAGCTAAACATGAATCAATGATCGGACTTCAATATTTTTCACCACAGCGTCATAATGGATCTAACAATCTTCACGTCAATGTGTAGTTCGAATACACACTCGCTTTTATCGAAACACATATATGCGACTAGGGCAACATTCTTTCACTAACCAAATTATCTGAACTGTTATAATCCTTAACTTTGGACAGTGGCAATAAGAACCATCACCAGTACAACAATGACATATAGCAATACTACCAAAAATGACAACTCTCAATTTAATCTCCACCCTTTACGGCACTTCCACAAACAACTACATGAACTCAAAACACACTTCGACAACTATATGACAACTTCCCTGACTACTTGCCTTTCATCCTCAGGTAATCAAACAAATACATAGGAGCATTAAAATGAAATTTCAAGATTGCTCCCCCTGAGGATGTGCTACCTGGATTTGCTTAGTGCAATAGCGAAGTAGTCTCCTTCAGACCAAGGAGACACGATTTCTTTTCTTTTATCTTTCTCCAAACTTTCTTGAACTCGGGCTTGGATTTTTCAACTACATCCCTGTTTTGCACCTTTTTGTGAACTCGAACATTTCTCTCGTGTGGTTCTCTCTTGTGCATCTTTGATGAATGATTATTTTCTTTTCTTTTATGTACATGATTTATTCCCTGTCTGTGTTGCGTTCTTTGCGTCTAATGAAATCTATTGTTTTGCCTTAGATTAGATACAAAAGTGCTTGGACAAAACCTTGCTATGTGCCCATGACCATTACATTGAAAACATTGTACATAGTGTTCACTCAAAACGCGAGATGTATTTCTACGACGATAACTCTTTGATTTATTATTCAATCCATAATAAATTGCCTTGTGACCATACTGGTTGCATCCGAAACAATAGCCATTGAAAGTATTATTATGAATAGAGTGAGAGTGATAGAACCTCTTTTGTTGTGGTTGCTTTGCTGTAGATCTCCTTTGATATTTTCTTCCTTTTGAAGATTCAGCTTCAAACTTTTCTTGCTTCGATCCTTCAAGAATACTCCTCAGTTTGTCCCATATCTCTTTTGCAGTATTACAGCTCATGATCTTTACTAGTTCACTGTCTGCTAATCCACACATGATAGCATTCTTTGCTTTTGAGTTACTCTCAAATAGTTTCTTTTCATTAGCCTCTTTTGGAGGAGTGATGGGTATTGTGTACCCACTAACTACTGAGTCCCAGATGTCATATCCCAAAACACAGAGATATGTCTGCATCCTGATTCTTCAGAACGCGTAATTAGATCCGTCAAACAATGGTGTTTTGTTTGATGAGAAACCTTCACCACCTGCCATTGTGTTACTTCCAAGATCACCCTAGTTGGTTAAGCTTGTACAGGGACTTGGCTTTGATACCAATTGTTATTCTTACAATAACACTAAGAGGGGGGTGAATCAGTGTAGACTTTTAAACTTAAATTCACAGCTCTTAAAACTGAAATAATGAAACCTTAGAAACAGATAAAGCAAGTATCATAAGAGAACATCACACAACACAAGTTTTAATGAGGTTCACCAATGTGGCTACTCCTCAAAAATGACTGCTTGGACTACCATCCAAATCCACCCCTGATTTATCTGCACCAACAGAAAGGAGCACCAACCCCTGATTTACTAGCACCAACTGAAAGGAGCACCAACTGGAAGGAGCACCAACCCCTAATGCCAAGCACCAACCTGGACTTCAAATTGAATCTATGGGTTTAACAGTAAGATACCTTTGCTTTTACAAGACCCTAACTGGTCTACTTCACCTTTTCGTTCTCTGCGCACTCTGCTCGCTTTGCACAATCACTTCGCACTCTGCTTCGTTACAATCAAACTTCACGATCGTCTTCTCCCTTTTGCGCACTCTGCTCTCTTTGTGCAATCACTTCGCATACTCTGCTTCGTTACAGTCGAACTTCACGATCGTCTTCTCCCTTTTGCGCACTCTGCTCTCTCTACGCACTCAGACGCACTTAGGATAATTCGACACGACTCTTCGCTCACTTTGCACACTTCGCCATCATCTCGTCGCTTCTGCGCTTTCTGCGCTCTTACGGCCACATTTCACACTTCGACACGCATTCGATGACGCATTCAACAACTTCTTCAAATCTCCAAACAGCCCTCTTTTTATAACAATATTTTCATGATGAAAACTCTAATCTTAGTCGGCTTGCATAACAAATGTAAACCCTAATCTTAGTCAGTTGTATAACAAATGTAAACCCTAATCTTATTCGGCTGTCATCGGACTTCGTCAGCTTCAACTCATGAAGATATTCGATAATTCCACTGCTCGAAGCTTTCATTCGGTAACAGTCCCTGTAGCCGCCGCACTGACTTTTTGTTCACTCTTCATATTTTAGCTGCATGAATTAACTCTGTAACTGCCCCTATAAATGCTATAGAGATGTCGGTCCACTGTCATGCTTCTCATTTCAGTCGGGTTCTCCTTCTTGACTTGTGCATTTACGACCTGTCACAAAATCGTGACATTTCTGCCTTTGTAGCTTCTTTTGTTATTGTAGCCGCTAAAATACATGTAGCGATATCGCGACACTTTTGCCTCCGTACGCTTTCTCTTAGCTTTGGCCCGGGATAATACAACATGTCGCGATATCGCGACACTTTTGCTCCTTGCGCTTTTTCTTTGCTTCGGCCCGCGAAAATACATGTCGCGATATTGCGACAATTTTTCAACTTACTTTCTCTCTCCTGTTTAAGTCGCGAAATTGCGACACTTTTCTTACTTGTTCTCTTTCTTCGAACTTGTCGCGAAATCGCGACACTTCCTGTTTTCTCTTTTTCTTCCAACATGTCACAAAATCGCGACAGTTTTTCTTGTCTGTTGTATATGTCATGATATCGCGACACTTTTTTTACTTGTCTTTTTCTTTGATCTTTTGCATATGGGCCACTTCGGTCTTCTTGGAAAAACACTGTTCATACTCTGAGTAACCTTTGAACTCCTGTCTTTTGCATCTGAATGACTTTTGAGCTTCCTGCCCACTGCATCAACAGATCTAACTGACTGTGTTGACAACAATGACAATACTCTTGTTGCACCTTGCTCAACAAATTTGGTATCAAAGAATTAACAGGACTCAAAAATATCAAGATGGTTTCTGAGCATTAAGAAGTCAGACCAGATCAAATTGGCATAAAAAGCAATGTGGTTCACTATACAGCACTAGGGACAAGAATCATTGGCACCTTAGAGCTCTTGCTACTGAATTAAATCGCCAGATTATGCAAAAATATCATTAACCAATCAATTTGCAAATGAGTTTTCTAAGAATTTAAAATAACAACAGTATCTATTTTAACCAGTTAGGTAAATAGAACATCTATATTATATTGTTGCTAGGTAGAATATCCATGTTATATTGTTGCTTACGCCACTTCACCCTAGAAATCCTGTTAATGTTCATGACACGACATCAAATATTATATCCACATGTCCAGTCACCCAACCCGATGCCATATACTGTGCACCAGTATAGATATAGGGATGTGCCCTACTCTTTCCCTGCTCTTTATATATATTATATAAATAATACAAATGAGTGTACAGTTGCAGCAATCTATTTGTACACATTTACTTGCTTTTGAGCAATTTACCATAAATGCATACCATTGTTACAATTTTGCTCATATAACCCTCCTATGCATAGGAGGTCAAAATGAAATTACCCAATTTTATCTCTTCCAAGAGAGCTTTCTGTATTAGTTACCCATGAAGAGTTGCCATTGTTATTTGCATTTCTTTGGGTCATCTTAGAGTGCAAGTACATGAAAATGAAGAGTTGCCATTGTTATTTGCATTTCTTTGGGTCATCTTAGAGTGCAAGAGTGTACATGAAAATGTAGAACAAGGAAACTAGATAGGCTTCTATAGTACGAGAAAAAGTTCACCGAGTAAAGGAATTCAAAAGACAAAGCTAGCAAGTCTATTATTAAAAACATATAATCCTCTAAATTGAAAAACAGAGAAAAAAATTTCAAAATTTCTATGACCTGAGAGATAACATTCCTGGTCAGGAGACCGGTCAGGAGATCCGGAAAACAATGAAAATATTTTGTACCTGCAGCCAAGCCTATGAAGGCAGAGCAACTAGATTCCCATTCACATCTTCGCTGCTAACTCAATGGCTTTCTTAGCAACCTTTTCAAAAGTAGTATTGTATGCAAGCAAGGCACCAATATTTGTATTCTCAGTTTGCATTTTATGCACAGATGCACTGGAGAAACAGTAAGCATAAAGTCACCACCAAAACCAGAACCACCTTGAGGTGCATCTGTGCATATGCACTTTTTTGAGCATACAGAATGAAGTTGGAGAACCAACTTTATCTTGTACAAATGTTGAAAGGAGGAATCAATCTATACTTGGGGATATTCAGATAGAGGAGAAAGAAGAAGATTGCGATAATTTTTAATGCTAGATTTAGAGTGTCACATTAGAGGCCTAGGCAGTCATACCCACCTCCATAAAAATTTCATAATGGGATTGTGGGGTCTATAAACTTATATTTGATTTCAGAGCACTCAATTTCTGAAAAATGGGTATCTTAAGATAGGGAGATTTTGAAAATTATGAAGGCCTGAATTTGAAAATAGGCATCTTAAGATGTAGATAAGGAGATCCTAAAGATAACTTATATTTGATTTCAGAGCACTCAATTTCTTAAAAAGGGTATCTTAAGATGGGGAGATTTTGAAAATTTTGAAGGCCTGAATTTGAAAATAGGCATCTTAAGATGTCGATAAAGAGATCCTGAAGATTTTGAAGGTTTTGAAGTTTGGACTTATTTTGCGGATTAGAGTCAAACTAAAATGGTGTTTTTAAAAATATTTTTAAGGTTTTGAATTTTGGACTTATTTTGCGGATTAGAGTCGAACTAAAATGGTGTTTTTTTAAATTTTGGGCATAACAACACGGTGTTCTCCATGTGCTTTGATCATCATGATGTTTTGTCAAACACTTCGGTAAATGTAGAACATTAGAATAAAAAACATGATACCAAAAAAACTAGGACCCATGATTCCATTCTAAAGTTTTTTTTATGGAGTGGGTATGACTACAAAGGCCTCTGATGTGACACTCCTCTAAATCTAGCATGAAAATTTCTCGCAATCTTCTTCTTCTTCATTCTCCTTTATCTGAATATCCACAAGTATAGTTTGATTCCTCCTTTCTTTTTCTTTCTCTCTACTGAATATCTTTAAGAGGAATATCCCCAAGTATAGTTTGATTTTCTTTTTCTTTCTCCTCTATCTGAATATCCTTAAGAGGAATATCCCCAAGTATAGTTTGATTCCTCCTTTCAACATTTGTGCAAGATGAAGTTGGTTCTCCAACTTCATGCTATATGTTCAAAAAAGTGAATAAGCAAGTTTTGAGAGAGGGAGATGCTCCTCAAGGTGGTTCTGGTTTTGGTGGTGACTTTATGCTACTGTTTCTCCAGTGCATCTGTGCAAAAAGAATGCAAGTATCAGCGATAGACCTCTCCATCGTTTTGGTTTTAGAATAGAGAGCTCCGGAGATAGCAGCTATTTGAAAAAGGGCACTCGACCTCGATTGGGTCCGGGCCGATTAAAAAACCGATGCCACCTATAATTGATGGTGTTAAAGGTCATCAGGTTGGTTTCTAGGTGGGTCTGATCGAGTTTTCCCCTATCCATTCTATCACTCCTACTATATGAAGGAACCCCTGGAAAATTTTACTTCATGTCCCTTCTCGGTGTGTCTCCAATCGTCATCTGAACAAAACCTGCGATATGGCATCAGCAAACAGAACACCCTTTTTACTCCCCTCTCTATTTTAAAAAGGGGCAGGCTGGGGAAATGGCTGAATTTGCCAACGGGTCTGAGACCATAAATATTGGTGCTCTGCTTGCATAGCATACCTCTTTTGAAAAGGTTGCTAAGAAAGCCATTGAGTTAGCAGTGAAAGATGTGAATGGGAATTCCACTTTGCTTAATGGGACTCTAGTTGCTCTGCCTTCATAGGCTTGGTTGCAGGTACAAAATATTTTCATTGTTTAGGATCTCCCCACTCAGGTCACAAAAATTTTGAATTTAAAAGAGGATCAAGTTTATAGTTTTTGAATAACAAACTTGTTAACTTTGTCTCTTGAATTCCTTTACTCGATCAACTTTTTCTCGTACTATAGAAGCCTATCTAATTTCCTTGTTCTACATTTTCATGTACACTGTTGCACTCTAATATGACCAAAGAAATGCAAATAACAATGGCAACGCTAAGATGACCCAAAGAAATGCAAATAACAATGGCAACTCTTTAGGGGTAACTAATACAGAAAGCTCCCCTCGAAGAGAGATGACCCAAAGAAATGCAAATAACAATGGCGACTCTTTAGGGGGTAACTAATACAGAAAGCTCCCCTCGAAGAGAGAAAACTGGGTAATTTCATTTTGCTGTCCTATGCATAAGGAGGGTGATATGAGCAAAATTGCAACAATGGTATGCATTTATAGTAAATTGCTCGAAAGCAAGTAAATGTGTACAAATAGATTGCCGCAATTGAACACTCATTTGTATTATGTATATAGGGCACATCTATATCTATACTGGTGCACAGTATTATGGCATCAGGTTGGTTGGGTGACTGAATATGTGGATATAATATTTGATGTCGCGTCATGAACAATATCAGCAATAACAGGATTTCGAGGGTGAAGTGGTGCAAGCAACAATATAATATGGATATTCTAGTATTATGTATATAATATATATAAAGAGCAGGGCACATCTATATCTATACTGGTGCACAGTATATGGCATCAGTTTGGGTGCCTGGACATGTGGATATGATATTTGATGTCCTGTCATGAACAATAACAGGATTTCTAGGCGAAAGCAACAATATAATAATATAATATGGATATTCTATTTACGTACCTAACTGGTTAAAATAGATAGTGTTGTTATTTTAAATTCCTAGGCAAGCAATAATATAATATGGATATTTTATTTACGTACCTAATAGAAAGATAATGTTGTTATTTTAAATTCTTAGAAAACTCACTTGCAAATTGATTGGTTAATGATATTTTTGCATTATCGGATGATTTATTCAGTAGCAAGAGCTCTAAGATCCTTAGCGCTGTATAGTGACTTTTGGAACCACATTGCTTTTGATGCCAATTTGATCCGGTTTAACCTCTCTTTTTCTGACCCCTCTGTTGATCTTTTTGAGTCTTGTTAATTTAATACCAAATTGAGTTGAAGTTGGTATGTGAGGAGACATCTGTCAGCAGTGGAAATAATAAATGTTCATAATTTAGAGTTGAAATTGTGAACAGTTAAAAGAAATATGATATGCAGAACGAATATTATAGACTAGGCAGGTGGTACAAATTTGCATTATGCGGCATTAAGAAATTTTTTATTTCTTTTCCTTGGAGTATGACAAGAATTACATGACATAGTTAGGGAGACCTAGTTATCGTTGGAGACAATGTTGTAGCCTATTGTCTCCAAAGTCCTGTATCACTATTGCGAGTGCTTGTCATCTGTTTTCTTGCTCTGAACTTTGGTACAAACTTTGTTAGAAAGTTGTTTTCAAAGCAAATATTGCTGTCACCAACAGCCTGTGTATTCCTCATGGCACTTACCTAAATTCATTTATGGATCATAAGAGAGGCATACGAGAGGTACTTATTCCTGTCTTTGTCTTACTTAATCTTAGTTAATATATGACCGGAAAGGACCTTGACGGCAGTTTGATGAGAATATGCATGTAAAGTAAAACGCAGTGAGATCACTTTCAAAACTTGAAAATTAATTGAATCTATGAAGTTGAAAATAGATCCAAAGTACAATAAGAAATATGCTTATGCTCAATATAGTCTAGATATAGTCTAGATTAAAAGCTGAGCTTACTGTAGTGCTAAGGGCTTTGGCTTCTTTTTGAGAGGTCCAAAGTTCATACAACCCCACTCAGTATGAGAGAACATATGAATTCAGAAAATATTTAGCTAAAAACCTATGTAAACTCATTAAACAAAATATAGTGCAAATTAAGAAATCATATTCCACATCCTAGTCTAAAAATTAAAAGAAATACAAGAAAACAAATTTTAATACCAGTTGCCCTTTTTGTGTTTGAAATTTTTTTTTTTTAGGGTGGATGTCTAGGGGAAAATATCTCTTGGGTTCTACAAATGCCCTCATGGACCTTATAAAGGTCGAAAAAAAAAGCTCGATGGTTTATTTAGGGATAGAAACATACCTAGGGGAAAAAATGGGAAAAAATGGAAGTGCATTTGTAGAAGCCTAGGGGGTCAACAACATACCATCAGACAAATTTGAGGCATAAACAACTATCAGACAAATTTGAGCCATATAAGTTAAAGTATTCTCTAGTTACAGTTTATGAGATGTTAAAGTATTCTCTAGCAATTCTGGCATTTGTTACCATGGAATACATATATGAATAACCTTGATGTTTACATTTGGCTTCTATTGGAATGACAGCTTTGGAATTAATGAAAAACGAGACGGTGGCAATAGTAGGACCACAATCTTCAGTGCTTGCTCATGTTGTCTCACGATTGGGAAGTGAATTTCAAGTACCAATTATGTCATTCGCAGAAACTGGTCTCTCTCTCATCATATCAATACCTCTATTTCAAGTGTTGGGTGAGGCACTCAGAAATGTGAGAGCAGATATTGTTTATAAAGCAGCATTGCCACCTGGAGTCAGCAGAAGTGGCATTGACAGTGATGATGACCACGGAAAGAATGGAATATCAGTGTTGGGTGAGGCACTCAGAAATGTGAGAGCAGATATTGTTTATAAAGCAGCATTGCCACCTGGAGTCAGCAGAAGTGGCATTGGCAGTGTCTTGGTACAATTGGCTTTGATGGAATCACGAGTTCTTGTTGTGCATACACCTCCAGATGTAGGGCTGAATCTTTTTGCAGAAGCAAGTTACCTTGAAATGTTGAAAAGTGGCTATGTCTGGATGGCCACAGACTGGCTATCCTCTACTTTAGATTCTAGAGTACTTGATTCTGACAGCATGAATTCCCTCCAAGGTGTCATTGGTTTACGTAGACATATTCCAATTTCAGATCAGCAACGTGCTTTTACAGTAAGATGGAACAAATTGTGGAAAGCTGGGATTGTCGACACCTATTTAAATGTATTTGGACTGTATGCTTATGACAGCGTAGGCAATTGCTCAAGCCATTTCTACATTCTTGAGTGAAGGTGGAAATATTTCTTTTGAAAAACATCCTCAAGTATCTCCTGCAAGTGGAAACAAATCTGAGCTGGCACAACTCAAGGTCTCCAAAGGAGGTTTACAACTGCTAAAGATACTACTTGAAACTAATTTTACAGGCTTAATTGGTCCAGTGCAATTCGATGAAATCGATTCAAACAATGTCTGGGCTTTCCTGCAGCCATTTACACCAGGCATGTGGTTTACAACTGGTGCCTTTTTTCTTGTGATAGGATCTGTTGTTTGGATTCTGGACAACCAAAAAATCAAACATGCAAACATTACTTTCCAAAACATCCTCTGATGTATGATATTGTGGCCGTTACTTTCAAAAACATGCAAATTGATTAATCAACTATAAAAATTCTTTCATTTCATAATTTTCTGATACCTGGACTATCCTAAAGTTCATGTTTTGTTATGAAACAAAAAGCATTTATATTGGCACTCAACTGTGCTATTAGATCCAAAATTTCTAATTTATATGCAAATAGCATAAGACAAACATTGATTTTTTCCATTCCATTTTTACATTTTGTTACCAAGTATTGCATTTGGCATTTGACTATTTGAGCCTGTCAATAAGGATGAAAATCAACATACCCCCACTTTCACAAGGAGTTTTAGAATTTTGAAGACAATCCTCAAACATAGACTACTGAGAATAAGCACAGCAGAAGAGAATAGGGAAATTTTAAAAAATTAAAGAAAGCTGTGGAGGCATCTAAAGTTAGCTTATTTGCTGTTGACATAGTTAGCTTCTTAAGAGTGATAAATGTTTGCAGGAATAGTGAGACTTGAATGAATGAGCATAATAAAAATACCATATACATGACCATAAATCAGATTGTTCACAAAAGGAGGTATACTTAAGAAAAAGAGAAGGTTGAAATGCTGATGCAGCAGACTCACTAAAAAATATCCCTTCACCAAATGATCTGTACCTGCAAACAAAACTTACATATACTGCAGGAAAAGACCATAAAATTTGTAGCTTAGGTTAAATTTTCAGTTAAAAAACAGGCATTTGCTGGAAAAAACGGGGGAAGTTAATTCTCAAATTTTAACACAGTTTTACTACCACATTTGTCACAACAGTAAAAGTGCCATATGAGAATTCTGAAAGACCTACACAGCCTTCCAAAATTCCACTAGTAATTTTTGAAATCAAAATACTCAATGCATAGCAGTTCACAACTGAACTGGAATTGTCTCTAACTAATTTTAGTTTTTATAACTATAAATAGTGCAGATATCCTCGGACTTAGAAGAAGGATAACCAGCTATGTAGGCTTGGATTTTAAGTATGGTTGGATAACCATATATTGGGTGTACAACCTAAGTGGGCCTAACGGTTTAGACTTTGAAACTCTAATAAGAGGTATAAGTTCAAATCCTGAAGGATGGTGTTCTACACCATGCTTTGGTAACTGGAGTATGGTTGAAAAATCATATATTTGGTAAACAAAATTCTCTCATGGAGGATCATCCCATATGACCTTGTGGATGTTAAAAACTGGAAAATTAAACCAGGTGTATTTCGTCGATTTAGATTCAGATATCCAAGAATTATAAGAATCTGGATACCACTGTATTTCGTCAACTTAGACTCAGATATCCAAGAATTATAAGAATCTGGAATATCTTTCCAAATACCAAAATAGGTAGGGTACTCCTTGCCCCTTGTACATGTGAACTCTGTCGGCATCTGCTCAACCCAGGTCCTAGCTTGATCAGTTTTAGGATCCTCAATTTCCCCTTGAAATCAATGTGGGTTGAATATCTTTCCACCTACCAAAATAGGTAGGGTACTCCTTGCCCCTTGTAGATGTGAACTCCGTCGGCATCTGCTCAACCCAGGTCCTAGCTTGATCAGTTTTAGGATCTTCAATTTCCTCTTGAAAACAATGTAGGTTTGCCACATTAAACACAAGACTGATGTCTAAATCCCTTGATAAGTCAATGACATAGGCATTCTGATTAAATCTTTTAATAATTCTACTACGGCCAATCCCACGTGGTTTGGGCTTATTATGGGTCTTCTCCAAATACCTCTCCTTCTGCAGGAGAACCATGATTAAATCACCAACTTCAAAGACTTTTTCTGTATGATAAGATCAACTCTCATCTTCTATGATTCATTTGTTTCATGTAATTTCTACCTCACTTGCTACAAAATGTTATGGATGTGTCTTGTAAAATCTTCACCTTCTTGATTATTTCTCATCCCTTAAGGGTAGTCAAACAAGTTAACCGGAACCATAGGATTTTAATATACAATCTGAAAAGAGGACTTACCTATAAATCTGTTGTTGCTGGAATTATATGTGGATTCAGCCTTAGGCCCCATTGTTTTGGATTGTCACCAACAAGGCTTCTTAGCAAATTTCCCAAACTTTGGTTGACTACTTCAGTTTGGCCATCGATTTGGCGATGGTATGCTGAATCGTACTGCAATTTGCTGTCTAATCTTCTCCACAATGTCTTCCAAAAATGAATCAAAAACCTAGTACACCTATGCTGGTTATAGCATACTACTTCCTTAAAGAATAATTGAGGAAATGATGGAACCACCCGAACCACTGGGCTATCACCTTCTTTGGCCAGTCCACTTGCCATGCTGTTTTCAAAACATTCTATTGGATGAGGCATTGTTATACTATTATTAACAAAACATTGCTTGGGTGAAGAAGGGCTTTTAAATAGAGAGCGCTTTTAGAGCTCCTTCCCCCCTGTAAGAGAATGTGACACACAGCTTTACTGGTTCCAATAAGGGCTTATATAGGCTTGTGTTTTGCTGTCCTCCTTTTGCTACTTGACAGGTTCTGTAAGCTGAAACAAATTTATTTACATATCTTCTACATTGTGGCCAAAAAAAACTTTTAATCTACCAAGTTGAAACTGTCCTTCCTGAAACATCCACCCCAGCCTTCAGAGTGCGGCTCTTCAGGAATGCATAGGTGTTTACCTTTGAATCAATGAATAATCAACAAATGGTGCACTTTTTAATTTGTTAAATCCATTGAGTACTTCATAAATCTGTCTAAAGAAGGGGTCTATAGCATACTTAATTCTCATCTCTTTAAATCTCACAAGCTCATTTTTCATTGTAACTACTAAGTGGCCCCTTCTACTTAATGCCATCACAGTAATATTCCCACTTTTATGATGGACAGGAAACGTATAACTTTTCAAGAATGAGACTCATTTTGCATGCCTAGGAACAACTTATCTTCAGTTCATATTTTTCAATGCTCTTTGATAAACCATCAAAGAAATAAACTCCTTATGAAGGAGATAATGCTGCCAATGCCATAAAGCTTAGACAATGGCATACAACTGTTTGTCATAATTACTATAATTCCTTTTGGGCTCATTCAGCTTTTCACTAAAAAAGTGACTTGGCAGATCTTCTTCAATCAATACTCCACATGTGAATGGTTTGCCATAGTCTGGCGAAGAGAGAATAGGGTCCTCAGTCACCATCTTCTTCAACTGTTCAAAACTCCTTCAATCTGTGCTTTAGTCTAAGTAAAGCTTTTTCCTTTGATGCAATCAATGATCGGTGCACATATGGCACTGAAGCTTTTGATGTACTTCTTGTAGAAATTGGCAAGGCCATGGAAACTTGCAACTTCTATATTACGTTGTGGACCAATCAAGAATGGCCCTGACCTGCTTAAGATCTATGCATAGTCCTTTAGTAGAAACACATCACCAAAAAAAAACTAGCTCATGCTTACAAAATTCACACTTTCCTAAACTAAATATGTCAACTACTTGCTCCTCTAGATTTTTGCTGAATACCAAAGGATCATCAAAATATAGGAAAACAAACTTTCCTGTGTAGGACGGAATACTTGGTTCATGGTGGAATACTTGGTTCATGGTACATTGAAAGATGGCTTGATCATTAGATAATTCAAAACGCATCACAAACCACTCGTACAAACAATCATTGGTCTTGAAAGTTATTTTCTACTTGTCACCCTCTCAAATTCTGATTTGAGAGTATTCTCTTCTCAGATCAATCTTGGAAAAGATCTTAGCACCAGCCAAACAAACTAGAAAGTCCTCAGTCCTCAGCAATGCGTGTTGATACTTCATTTGTTAAAAGTTCTTGAATCTATGATTATGTTAAAAGTTCCTGAATCTACACACAGCCTTCATGTTTTTCCTCCCTTCTTAGAAGATAGTAGAACTGGACAAGCAAAGGGGGCTCATGCTTTCTCTTATGAATTCTTTCTCCAATACTTCAGGTGATTTGCCATCTCACTTTTCCATTCTCATGAGATGCTAATATATAAGCTTGTAGATTTGGAAGCTTGACACCAGAATAATATCAATCTGATGATTCATGCCACCGGTAATTCCCTAGGAGTTATATTTCAATACTCCTTCAATAATTCTTACACTTCAAAAGGAAGCTTTTGCTGATCAAATTCCTTTGTTTTCCTTGGATATAGGAAATAACATACTTCTCTTGTTTCTTTCAAGAAAGAAGAGTTTCTTTTTCCCTCAGTGTGGGAGATATATCACTCTTTATTTAGCACGTGACTTTTAACCCTTTGATTTACTTCATATGTATTCTTTTCCATGATGGAGTGCATCCCTGTCATACACCAATGCCTTCCTAACAGAAATTGACAAGCATCCATTGGTACCACGATTTAGTTCATATGTATTCTTTTACATGATGGAGTGCATCCCTGTCATACACCAATGCCTTCCTAACAGAAATTGACAAGCATCCATTGGTACCACGATTTAGTTCATATGTATTCTTTTCCATGATGGAGTGCATCCCTGTCATACACCAATGCCTTCCTAACAGAAATTGACAAGCATCCATTGGTACCACATTACACATGACTTTGTTCTCACAGGAACAAATATCAAATGACACAGGGCCTAAGCAATCCACCATCATAGGAACCAATATCAAATGACACAGGGCCTAAGCAATCCACCACCACACCAATCTTTCTTCAGCCAAGACATCCTATATGGATCTGTCTTCAGACACAAGGCCTAAGCAATCCACCATCATAGGAACCAATATCAAATGACACAGGGCCTAAGCAATCCACCACCACACCAATCTTTCTTCAGCCAAGACATCCTATATGGATCTGTCTTCAGAAAGCACTTTAAAATTAAGTTTGTCTGTTGTCCTTACTAAATTATTAGTAGAACCATCGTCATTCACAATCCTTCCTAACTAAATTATTAGTATAGTAGATAACATACTTCTCTTGTTTCTTTCAAGAGTTTCTTTTCCCCTCAGTATGGTAGATATATCACTCTTTCTTTAGTACGTGACTTCTAACCCTTTGATTTACTTCATATGTATTCTTTTCCATGATGGACATCCCTGTCATACACCAATGCCTTCCTAACAGGAATTGACAAGCATCCATTGGTACCACGTTACACATGACTTTGTCCTCATAGGAACAAATATCAAATGACACAAGGCCTAAGCAATCCACCACCACACTATAATCTTTCTTCAGCCAAAAAATCCTATATGGATCTGTCTTTGAAAAGCACTTTAAAATGAAGATTGTCTGCTGTCCTCACTGAATTATTAGTAGAACCACCGTCATTCGCAATCCTTCCTTACTAAATTATTAGTATAGAAAATAACATACTTCTCTTGTTTCTTTCAAGAGTTTCTTTTCCCCTCTTAACAATAGAGTGCGGCAGATATACCACTGTTTCTTTAGCATGTGAATTTTAACCCTTTGATTTACTTCATATGTATTCTTTTACATGATGGAGTGCATCCTTCCTAACAGGAATTGACAAGCATCCATTGGTACCACGTTACACATGACTTTGTCCTCGTAGGAACCAATATCAAATGACACAAGGCCTAAGCTATAATATTTCTTCAGCCAAGAAATCGTATATGGATCTGTCTTTGGAAAGCACTTTAAAATGAAGTTTGTCTCCTTACTAAATTATTAGTAGAACTTTCATCTTTCGCAATCCTTCCTTACTAAATTATTAGTAGAACCATCACTCCTGCATCTATTTTGGAAGATACTTTTTCTTCATCTTCGTCATCTTTGCTTGGACTATCCTTGCTTCCCATTTATCATGGTTCCTTGCAAGAGTAAGGTCTCTATTGATTTATCATGGTTCCTTGCAGGAGTAAGGTATCTCTTGATTTTGCTTCAATTTCTTATATTGGAGTCTCCTCTTGGGCCACCATAGCCTTGATTTTTGTTTGTTGTTTTGAAGTTCTGTGGACAATCTTGGACCTTACGAAAGTCACTACAAATAGAACATTTCAATAGTTGCCAATATCTAGGACTGGCTTGACCATTATCTCTACAAGTACCCATAAAGTATTTCGCAATCCTTCCTTACTAAATTATTAGTAGAACGATCGTCATTCGCAATTTTGCACACTTTCCCTTGGCTCTTGCATCTATTTTGGAAGATACTTTTTATTCATCTTCGCAATAGTTGCCAATATCTAGGAGTGGCTTGACCATTATCTCTACAAGTACCCATAAAGTATTTCGCAATCCTTCCTTACTAAATTATTAGTAGAACCATCGTCATTCGCAATTTTGCACACTTTCCCTTGGCTCCTGCATCTATTTTGGAAGATACTTTTTATTCATCTTCGTCTTCATCTTTGTTTGGACTATTCTTGCTTCCCATTTATTATGGTCTCTCTTGATTCCGCTTCAATTTCTTATATTATAGTCTCCTAGTAGGCCACCATAGCCTTGGTTGTTGTTTTGAAGTTCTGTGGACAATCTTGGACCTTACAAAGGTCACTACAAATAGTACATTTCAATAGTTGCCAATATCTAAGAGTGGCTTGACCATTATCTCTACAAGTAACCATAAAGTACAAGGTTTTGTGTTGGATTCGATTCTGCCTCTACCATTGAAAGCTCCTCTATTTTTGAAAATGAGCCTCTTTTATCTCGTCATCTTCAGGTTCTATACCTGGGCCATTGTTACAATAGCTCCCTTTTCCTCTAGATTGGATCAGTACACTCCTTTTGTTGCCTGCTTTGAGCTTACTATGATAAACTTTCTTTTCAGCCCAGGCATTTTGATATGCCTCATCCGCAGAGTAGACTTTACAATCGCTAATACATCTTTAAGTTAATATCTCAATCTACCATTACTAATTCATCTTGGAGTTGCTATCTCAATCCATTAATATACCTTGCATGTTGCTCTAATCTGTAATTTCATGGAATGTTTAGTCTGTTCTTGAACTAACAATTCTCTTTGCCTTCTGGAACTATTTAAGCAAGTGTTGCTCATATTTTGATGGTAAAAATTTGGCCTTCAGATGCTTCAACATCTTTGACCATCTTCAAATCCTTGTCCTGGCTTCCCCTAGCATTTTGAAATTATATCCTGCCATAGTGCTGCATGGGATTTCAACTTGGTCACTGCAAACTGCAAACTTCACCCTTCTTTGGCCATCTTCCTTTGTTCTTTCCATTTCGAAGTATAGTTCCAATTCTTGTACCCAATCTCTATATTTAAATCTCTTGAATTAAGAGATCATAGCCTTCCGTTGTGACCCTTGATTATACACAGCCTCTATCAATCCCTTTGTGGGATCAATATTCCCATTTTCGCTTTAGCTTGCTCTCTTGCTCTGATTCCGATTCATCTAACTGAAATCTGTGTCTAATGCCTTCAGTTTTTGAATTATTTCTTCGTCAATATTTCTTCTGCCTCTTGTATTTCTCCTACTCCTACCTCTCATGCCCCACACCTTCAGTCTTTGAATTATTTCTTCGTCAATATTTCTTCTGCCTCTTGTATTTCTCCTACTCCTACCTCTCATGCCCCACTGGGAATTGAACCTCTCATAGCCATTCTTAGGATCTACCACCTGATGCAGCAGACTCAGAAACAATATCCCTCCACCCAACACTTTGTAAGAAAAATTACTGCATTTGCATAGAAATTTTATATATACTGCAGGAGAAAAACATACAATTTCTAGCTCAGGTTTTTCAGTTAAAAAAAAAGAGCTTGCTAGAAAACATGGAGGAAGTTAATTCTGAAATTTTACTAGAGAGATTTTAACTACCAGAGTTCTCACAACAGAAGAAATGCAAAATATTAGATTTCTAAAAGAACCAGTCCAGAACTTCAAGAGATGAAGTCTCCTATCCTGTTCCTACCTACACAGCCCTCCAAGATCTCCCCAGTTTCCCAGTCGAACTGCACTGGTTCCCATTAAAATAGACAGCACATTGCCTTTAACTAATTTTATTTTTTATATATTGCAGATGTTGTCGGACTTATTGGAAGGATTACCAGCTATGTAGGCTTGGGTTTGTTGTCCAAAATTAGTAGTTGCTTATCCCCATCAAATGCCTTTTTATTCCGTCACAGGTAGGCATGGATCTTATCCCTAGCATTAACAATTGGTTTTGTCACAGCACTACCATCTTCACGGTCTATGCCATAAAAACTCCTTTCCTGATTTAAAATTAATAAATATGAATCTGAAAATTAATGTGGTCGTGGACAGAATCCAAAGAATAATTGTCCATATGGATGCTCTGAAAGCTTGAGCTTGTATGTTTAATAAACAACATTGCGTGCTTTCTGGTCATCTGTGAAAATTAACATTATGCCATTTTTGTCTCCCTTGAATTAGTAAGGATTTCTTACTGGATAACCACTCAATTTAACAAGTTTCTTTTAAGTATAGATTAAATTTAGGTGATTCTTCTAGATGTTTCCCCTGATGCCTTTCTATGTTTCCTGGAGTCGAAATTCTAAACTTATGACCCTTTGCATAGTGTTCATGGCAATATTCTACTTGGATCACCAAAGAGGAGTCTTTACTCAACCAATAACACCTGCTGTAGGAATTTTCCTAATTAGATCGCCTATTAATGAAAATTGTCGGAAAGAAAGCATTCCAAGATAGTCTATTGGAGAAGCTCCCTTGTCACTTGTATATTATATTTCTTGCAAAATTGGTATTGAAATGATCTCTTTTAAGCAAGAGATTCATTTAGCTAAGCCAAGCATCATTATTGGTATGCTAACCAAAACAAAAGGCATTTCTATGTTAATGCTCATACCTGTACACTATATCTTCATTCTGGGACAGCCATCAGAAATGGAATGACTTACCACCTTGAATTGTGTTTTGTGTAGGTTCAGCTTCTCAACGTTGTTTTAACATTTGTCTTAAATGTCTTTACTGCTGAAAGTATAAGTGATGTTCTGTCTTTCTTTCCTGTTCCCAAAAATTTGAATTGCTTAAAGCTGTTTAAAAATATAAGACTTATTGACCGTTGATTATAAATGATTTAGAATCAGTGTAGGTACATCACTTAAATGTTGATAAGATATTATATCTTGATATATGAAATGATATTTTTGCCTAATGGAGGTGAAACTGATGCATAAATCTAGGGTTTAACACAGGACAGAACAATACGAGTGCACTTGGACAAGCAGTGCTTTTCATATGGCTATTGATATTTTTGCCTAGTGGAGGTGAATCTGATGCATAAATCTGGGGTTTAACACAGGACAGAACAATACGAGTGCACTTGGACAAGCAGTGCTTCTCATATGGCTATTTGTGGTGTTGATCATCAATTCAAGTTACACAGCAAGCCTGAGCTCAATCTTGACTGTGAGACAGTTATCCTCAACAGTTGCAGGAATTGACAGTTTCATTGCAAGCCGCCAGTCCTATAGGATATAGTATAGGATCCTTTGCAAAAAAACTATGTAATTGAGAAGTTTTGAGATAGTCTTTTTGAGATTGGTGCCCCTTGATTCTCCAGAAAAATATGCTACAGCATTATCCCTTGGACCAAACAAAGGAGGTGTGGCTGCAATTGTAGATGAGTTTCCCTATGCCTGAGTGTTTCTATCAACGCAGTGTGGATACGCTATTGTTGGGAAGCAGCATCTCTCCTTATCACGTATACCCTTCTTTTTTAATGTTTCTCTCACTGCTTGTTAATTGTTAATTGTTAATTCTGTCATTTATGATTCAGTTTTATTATCCTAAGACGCTCCATTTTTATTTGTTTTTGTTAATAGGCATTCTCTAAGGAGTCTGAGATGGCAATTAACATGTCCACAGCAATTCTGACTCTGTCAGAGAGTGGAGAACTTCAGAGAATCCATGATAAATGGTTCAGTCAAAGTGGTTGCAATTCAGAGAAAAGTTAAGTGGAATCAGATCATCTAAGCCTGAAAAGCTTCTGGGGTCTTTTCTTGATTAGTGGAATTGCATGTTCAAATGTCCTGTTTGCTTTTTTCTGTCGTATGATTTGCCAATTTATATGCCATTCTAGGAATGACAACAATCAAGAGGGTTCTGCCTCTAGATCATGTTCTCTGACTTCTAGGAGTATAGAAGTTCTGTGATCATTTGCTAGTTTTATTGATGAGGAGAGTGAAATGAAAAGAAAGAGTTTCAAAAGGAAAAGGACTGAAAAACCAGACAATGGAGGACCTGGGTTGAGTCCAGGTCGGAGTTCTACACAATCAATGTCTCATACTCACATGGTCTATGAGGAAGCACTGACCTTCATATTTTATTTCCTAGTTGAACCTTGAAATTGCATGTCAGCTTCTCTTTCATAAAATTGCCATTCCAAGATGTTGTCAAGTTATGACTTTATCATTGTATTAGATCAACTTGGGTGTTTTTTTTCCTCCAGATTGATTGCAATCATACAAAATTAAATTGTTTGAAGGGGCAACAATTGTTAAAACATGTTACGAGAAATGTAACTTCATTTTCATTTTGTTCTTGCAAGATACTGACAATGTTCTGCTCGTGCACTTCCTTCTTGCTTATTTAATTGTTGATCCTGATTGGCTTGACACCTCCTTAACATCCTAGGAGCTAGTAGTTCTTCTTGACCACTTTATTTTTTCCTACAAAAATGGACCTTTGTTGGATAGAAGAAAATGTGCCTTCAAACTATTTGGTGCTGCCCCTTGTTGTTACAAGCAACTTATAATAAGATGTAGGATATTTCCTCCCTAGTTGTGAGCTTTCTTTCAATGTCTCCATCTTCCAATCTGTATGTGTACAGATGGTGATGAAGAAAATTTGGAGAATGTTTAGGTGGAGTAACCATTCTTGTCCAAGTGTAGTAGGAGGAAGCGTAAGACCTGAGGACAAATCTTGTTCAAATATTTATTTGGATGAAAGCATAATAACTTTGTTCATCAGATTATGGTCTAGCAATGAGTTGGAGTACCATGTTTCATACTAAAGTTTGAAGCTTGGTAATTGTACTTGGTACCGGATATGCAAATTTGTGAGTACCATTGATGTTCAAAAGAGGTTTGGATATTAAAAAGGGCTTAACTTATTTATTTGAAATATTCATTTACATAAAAAGGAGGTTTAAGGGATGAGTTGGTGGTGGTTTGTGAAGACGGCACTCTACCAGCTTTGCTAAGCCAGTAGCTTCCATCATGTTCTCAAGATTGAAAATTTTGACTTCGGCCCTAATCTCCTCTTTTAGGCCACTAATGAAACAACTTCGAAAGAAAGATTCATCTAGGCCCTCTATCCTGTTTGCTAATTTCTCAAATTAGGTCTGATATTCTCAAATTGAAACGAAACAGCTTCGAAAGAAAGATTCATCTAGGCCCTCTATCCTGTTTGCTAATTTCTCAAATTAGGTCTGATATTCTCAAATTGAAACGAAACAGCTTCAAAAGAAAGATTCATCTAGGCCATATATCCTGTTTGCTAATTTCTCAAATTAGGTCTGATATTCTCAAATTGAAACGAACCAGCTTCAAAAGAGAGATTCATCTAGGCCATCTATCCTATTTGCTAATTTCTCAAATTAGGTCTGATATCCTCAAATTGAAACGGTTTGTCTGAGCTTTGTTAGATTTCCTGTGAAGTCTTCAAATGAACTGAGGCCAAAGTGTATGAGTAGATTCTCGCAAAACTCAGTTCCAAGTTGGAGTATGAGATGCTTTCTCAAACCATTGATACCACTAAATGACCCCATGCTCTAAACTAAACAATGGCCGCCCGCTGCTAGATAGGAGTGATTCAAATTAAGATATTGTTTGGCTCTGTAAATCAAACAAGTAGGGTCATCCCTGACGAATTTAAGAAAATCTAGCTTTGGTTCCTGTGGAAGAGGGCAAGATGCATATATTGTGGGCTGAAAAAATTTGGGGAATGGTATTTGCTGGTTCCCCTACAAGCCCTATAAAGGGCTATAAAGATAACTGTAACACGATACCCTTTAAAGCATCATGTTTAATGTTGAGCCAAGATATCTTTTGCACAATTTCATCAATTAGAGATCCAATTTGTTAAAGAGTAGTGTTCTGAGTGAAGTGGTTGAAGAATAGTGATATGAGTGGAGTGGAGGGTTTAGAATTTTGCATCCATTTTCTCAAGTAAAAAGTCCTGACTGCCATGTGAATCATTTGGAGTGCATGTAAGTGTTGTCGACAACCAACCGTATAGAACTTGAACCTTGGCGGCAAACTGTGCCCCAAACTGTGGCTTCTTAGGGGCTTAAAATAAATCTTACAGGATACAAAGGTTGTCTAAGCAAGTACCACTCTCTGCTTACCAACAGTATTCCGACCAAGGAATAATGCCAAGGACCCAACCACATGTTTACCTCAAAACGACAGCTCCTTCTATACTCTCTAAAAAAATAAAAAATTAGAATCACCAAACACTTATTAACCTAATGCAGATAGATGGCCAAGTACATCTTCGATTGTCAAGTACGTCTTGGATTGTCGGGTTTTAACCCTAAACAATGAATTATAGTTTAGAGCATTAGTTTGTATTTTTTGAGAAACTGTATTTGTTTTCCTCTAATTTTTGCTTTTGCAGGATTCTAATAATTTCGGTGCTTAATTACAAACCAGAATTACAATTCTCACAAACAGAAAAAGATAAAAATAACCATCTAATCAGAAAAAGATAAAAAATAAACATCTAAACAGAAAAAGATAAAAATAATCTGTATTGATAAAAATAACACAAAGCAAAGGCAACACAATATATTGAAATAGACAAAAGAAAGGAGCGCTTCAGAGTCTCCCTTAACCAAAATGTGACTACCACAAAGAACCTCTATCTCCTTCCTTGAAGGAACCTCTCCTTTCATAGGGATTTATCTTTAATTTGCTCGCATATTTTTTCCTTTTCAACGGCTATAAATAGCTTTCGAATGCCTGAATGCAACGGGGATGAGGAATCGTTCCCAACTTCAAAATATCATCGATTAAAAGTTCTACATTACTTCAACTTTAAATTTAAATTTGCATATCCAATGCTCGAGTATAAAAATGATTTTCGAATTTTCTATTTTAAACTCTAGGGGGCTTATTATTATGGATGTTTTAAATGTATCAGTGTTTGGTTTACCCAAACTCTTATCTAGGCCATAATGTCTGATTTTTGATTAATTCTTTATTGTCTTAATATTTGAAGAGAAAAATGGATTAGTAAAAATATCAAATTATTTTCTATTTGGTTCATTCTCTACTGTTTTAGTATTTGAAAAAATTAATATAAATATCAAATCATTTTTCTAACTCCTATATTTTCATACGTTAATCTACTCTAGTTTATTTAATATTTAACTGAAATTGAACTATATGCAGATTGAATTTTGTACGTCCTAACGTAAACAACTATGATAAAGATGCTTATATTTAAGCTTTTACTATTAGATTGTTTTCAATAAGTTTGAACATCGACAAATGTTTAGTTAACGGTCAGAGGTGTGTTTCCAATTCGGGACCTCGTATTTCTTTTATTTAATAAGCAACCAAACTCGTAGGCTCAAACAATTATTACAATCTGAACATGAGCTATGTCAAGGAAAACACAACGACCACACAAAATAATTCGATCGAAAGAAAACCTGCGGTAAGGCGTACAGTAAAGGTCTTGTGTCATTTAGCGTAGCTTACGCCTGTATAGTATAAAATACTACCAGCATATACCTGCTCCGCAAGCAGTCTCACGTTCGAGTCGTATATAACGCCGTGATGGCCGAGACGTTATTACTATAAATGGACCGTGAAATGGAAATGTATGACAGGCCACCGCCTCATCAAAATTAATCTAGTTTTCACATATTTTGCTATTTTTGCTTTTAAAAATACAAACAGACATGATATTGGTTCAAAAGCTTAGGGTTTACCTGCTTTTGAGCTTTGAAAGAAGATCATCATTTACAGCAAACACATTTACATTCTCCTCCATATTTTGTACATTTTAAAATTTTTCTCCTCCTGTCCAGGGAGGAAGGAATGGCGAAAAGAACACCTTCTATTTTGATCAGGCTAAAGGACTGTCCACTTATAAAAGCATAAAATTATAAATTTTAACAACTTACTAACACAGAGCAAAGGGAAGCGAACCGTACATGGACTGTGCAACACTGCCTCATCAAAATTAATCTAGTTTTCACAAATTTTGTTATTTTTCCTTTTAAAAATACAAATAGACATGATAATGGTTCTAAAGCTTAGGGTTTACCTGTTTTTAAATTTTGAATGGAGATCATCGTTTAGAGCAAACACATTTACATTCTACTCCATATTTTGTACATTTTAAAACTTTTCACCTACTGTCCAAGGACAAAGGAATGGCAAAAAGAACACCTACTATTTTGATCAGGCTAAAGAACTATCCACTTATAAAAGCATTAAATTATAAGTTTTTACAACGTACTAACACAGACCAAAGGGAAGCGAACCGTACATAGATTGTACAATTGATGCAGGAGCATCCGGCGGCAGCAAATCTATCTTGCATCCTCAGAAATTTTCTAAGTTTTCTAAACACTTTGAATATTGATTTATTTCTCTCTTTTCTCAAGGCAGAAAAGCAAGTGGGAGGTCTAAGTTTTGGAAAGCATGTTGTTGAGAGGGGAGTCGCGATTTAAGGCTGCGGCCAGAAGAAGGCGGGTTTTGTCGCGATACCGCGACGTCGCGATATCGCGACTTGCGAAGGTAAGTCAGTGGCAAAGGCGAGTGGTGTCGCGATATCGTGACGTCGCGATATCGCGACGATTTTTAAAATCAGAAGCAAGGTGGCAGTTGGGTCGCGATATCGCGACATGTCACGATATCGCGGCATGTCACGATATCGCGGCCAGTTAGAGGCCGACACGTGGCTTGGGTTTCGAGACATCAGAATGTTGAAGAATGCAGTCAAGATCAAAGAGGTTGGACCGACGGCCGGGCAAGGTCAATTTAGACACGTGGACTGCCACGTGTATCCTGGGGGTGTGAAGGGCACGTGTAACAGGTATGTTACGACAAGGAGGAGACAAGGAGACATGGCAAGTTTTGCAAGCGGAAACATACGTGTACCAAAATGGAGATAAAGACCACGTATAGTGAATTAAAATTTACAGCCGCGTGCATTAAAGGAAGAGAACCACCTCATGAAGGTCTTTTCGGAAAACAACTATTACAGGGCATGGCCGGTATGGAGGAGACGGCAGTGCAGAAGACAGTCGGACCGAAGTGATGGGTGCAGAGGAGGAAGACCATTAATGCAAGCTCAAGGGTAGGTCGGGCAGAGATTGCCATTAATGACAGAATTTTGAAAACCCGGGAAGGAGGGAAGTTTGAACTGGAAATCTTGTTTGGTGGGAGCATTGATTACCGGGAGGACCGGGATCTCGTTAAAGACCCGAATTTTTGTATTAGTGAAGACGGCGGACCGGAGAACAGGGGAGAGAAAGAAAATACCAGAGCATCTCTGGTCTTGTAAGCCTGCGGGCATTTTGCTTTTGGTGAAATGTAATTTTTTTTGAAGCTTTTAATGAAAATTTGGAATTTGTAAGCTGTTGGCTGTTCCGGTCTCAGTCAACAATGGAAATATATGGCAGGCCACTGCCTCATCAAAATTAATCTAGTTTTCACATATTTTGCTCTTTTACCTTAAAAAAAACAAACACGATAATGGTTCTAAAGCTTAGGGTTTAACCTGTTTTTGAATTTTGAATGGGGATCATCATTTACAGAAAACACATTCACATTCTGCTCCATGTACAACTCCATGTTTGTACATTTTAAAACTTTTCTCCTCCTGTCTGGGGAAGAAGGAATGGCAATTTAAGAAGCCGAAATTAGCTGCAAAAAAAAAAAAACCTACCATTTTGATCAGGCTAAAAAACTGTGCACTTATAAAAGCATTAAATTTTAAATTTTAACAACTTATTAAAACAGACCAAACGAAAACGAACCGTACTCATACCGATTCTATTAATTGACTTTTCTATACAGAACAGATATACCATAGTTATAGGTCGAATTACTTACTCAATACTGTTATGGAAAAGGAAAACGAAAAACCACACCAATACTCCAGGAAAATCTTGGCCTTCTACTCCTTTATATAGCTTTAATGCTGGTTTCTTCAGCAAAGCACAATTTTAAAAACCAACCAAATAAACACAGAAAAAACTATATAAAGGAGTAGAAGGCCAGGATTCATGGAATACTCAATTGTATTGTGGGAAAGAAAAACCACACCAACACTTTCACACAGGGAAATACCTGGCCTTCTACTCCTTTATATAGCTTTAATGCTGGTTCCACAGCAAAGCACAATTTTGAATTGAAAACCAACAAAATAAACACAAGTTATATGAAGGAATGCAAGGCCAGGATTCACGCAACACTCAATCGTCTGGACCCAGGATGAACTGACACCTGTGGGCTTCATCATCCAAGCAGACGGCATTTCTTCCTTAACATGTGTATTCATGTCAAATATTTGGTTGCCTCTCCTTTCTTCTTTAACATGTGTATTCATGTCAAATATTTGGTTGCCGAAACATCTTAAAAAAAGTAGTAGAGTGTTTGTTAGTTTGAGGTATGTGGTTCCAATCTTAAATTTGTTTAAGTCGTATCATTCGAGTAAGTTTTTAAATTTAGCCGTTACAAATTCGAGGTAGGTTATCTGACTTTTATGATTATCATAGTATTTTGCGTTATCCGTTCAGGATATTGTCACACAGTTCTCCGCACAGTCGCTCTTATAACCACCGTACCACAATCATTTTAAACTTTTTACGTCGTTGAAACCACCAGGAAAGAGACAAGTTTATTCGACTTTTATGACCGTTAGAGTATTCTGCGCCACACAATTCTTAGCACAGTCCGCCCCTATAACCACCATACCACAATCATTTTAAACCTTTTACGCTATCGAAAGCACTAGGAAAGAGACAAGTCTATCAGGCTTTTATGGCCATCCCCACATGCCATCACACAATTCTTTGTACAACCGCCCCTATAACCACCATACCACAATCATTTAAAACCTACCGCCACACAATTCTTTGCATAGTCCGTCCCTATAACCACCATGTCAAAATCATTTTAAACCTTTTATGTCGTTGAAAGCACTAAGAAAGAGACAAACGTTCAGTCAGGAGAGGCTCAAGATGTGAACCATGGGCTTCCTCTCCCTTACGGGGTATGGGGTTTGGTTGAACCAATTGGTCTATACCTCGGACCTTTAGACAAGTGGAATAACTTTTCAGTGAAAACATTGTAAATTTTAGTGAATATCAAAAAAAAAAAAAAATATATATATATATATATATATATATATATATATATATATATATATTTTTTTTTTTTTAAATTGACTTAGGTTCAAACCTTGGGAAAAGCCAACCCTTTGCAAAGGTAGTAGTCTGCTTCAAATCCTTTGAGTGCGCAAGGCCAACTGGACAGTGTGGTTCCCATCTCACGCCGGATCAACAAGAACAAGACATATAGGTTTGTTGGGAGCAGTCCCTATGGTTTGAACCCTGGCCAATTACTAAAAATAGTGGTTGTAACCAACTCTCCTATGTAATAATAATAAAAAAATTAATTAAACTTTTTAAGGTTCAACTAACGAGGAAATATATATATATATATATATATATATATATATATATATATTTATTTATTTATTTATTTATTTATTTATTTATTTGATTAGTATGAGAAACCCTTACAACCGACGCACAGGGATGAGCAGTCTCCTTCCATTTATATGACCCCGCACAGTGAACAGTTTCTTTTCATTTATATGATCACAGGACTGAGCAACCTCCTCCCAACCATGACCCCTTGTAAAGCCGAGAGTTATGCTTATCAATAGGGAATTTAACACACAATCACCACACACCCACCCTCTCATACACTCGTCCACGCCACGGTCTGAACCTTAGACCTCCCAAAGAAGAGCCAAAACCCGAAACGTTGCGTTGTCCTCTTGGGAAAAAAAAATATATTATTTAAATATGTATGTAAATTATTTTAATTTTTTTTTTTGTAAGTAGATAATTTATATACAAAACGGGTTTTTTAAAAGGATCCCAAAACCTTATAACATGAGAGATCGTAGCCTTTACCATTAGAAGGAGCCCCTTGGGCTAATACATTAGGTACCATATGAAAACTTACCAAAAACATAGTGATGCCCATGAGGGCTACATCAAAACCCTCCCAACGGAGGTCAAAACAACTGAAAAAAACATAAAAAAAACACATAAGCATCCATTATATAGATCGCTGCCACCAGACGACAAAAAGGATCATGTCCCAAGAACCTCCCTTACACGTCCGGATCCTCCTAATCCTCCTAGGCCTCACGCCCCTTAAAGCGCTTGAGGATCCTCACCATTGCATTGGTAGAGGAGAGGATGTTGGCCGCCATGTCTAACAAGAACTGGGGGAAAACCCCTCTACCTCACTTTAAGTGTCAGAGTTGATTTGTTGCGGCGGAGTCCCTTTCTCCTTCTTCACCTTCTTGAGCCGCAAAGACGATCGGGATGGGGTCGGGACGTCACTCTGCCCTCTCTTGGCTGGCTTGCTACGGGAAATTCTTTGGAGGAACGCAGGATTAGCCACCTCAGGGGGGCTGCTTCGGACAGGGCTGGAAGTCCCATCCTCTTGAACAAACACAGGACTACTCGGGGCTTGGGTAGCAATAGGATGGACCGCCTGGGGCAAAGGACGATTTGCAGCGACATGGCGAAAGATGACACTCATTAACCCCTGGTGGATGGGAGGGTAGGACGACTTCTTGCTCTTTTCGATAGTGAGGCCAAGGGAGTAGACAAGATAGTCGAGAATATAGACATGCTTGGCATCTCTCAGATGGTTCACAAAACTGATGTGGAAACTGCGTATAGGCTTGTTGGGATCATCGCAAGTAACATACTATAGGATAGGGATGATGGCAAGGTTCCAAGGTTCAAGGAGGGCAGAGCGAAGGAGGGCCAACTTATCCCACCCAAGGTTTCGTCCTTTGTCTGGGAATTGCTCCAATTCCTCTTCCCAATTGTGACAATCGCACCGAATGTTACGACCTACCACCGGCAACCCAATGACCTCACTCATAAGCTCAATGGAGATTTTAAACTTTAGCCCTCTCACCACAACCTCGCCCCAATTCCAGGAGTCCACAAAAGCACGGGTGATATCGTCTTCGGGCCCTTGGAATTTTTGGAGGAAAGGGAGCAAACCCTTGGCCTTCATAAACATCATGGCTTCGTCACACAGGGAAAGCTCAGCCGGCTCGACGTAAGGAGAAGCCATGGACTTAGGAAACACATGCCAGGAGCTAGGACAGGGAAGCCAGACAACTCTGCACCACACTCCAGGGGACACCTTACACCAAAAAAGACAAAGGCTCGCCCAAAACACCACTAGATTAAATATATTTTCTTTGGAGATGAGCCTCACATGCATGCAGGGAGGGCCATCATTACCAAAGATAGCGTTAGATCCAAGGTGGTGGCAAGGATTGATGTTGAGGTGGACACTCAATCTCCGAAGGTGCCACGCGTTGTCGGAGGTAGTGGCACCTTTGGCAGTTGTGTCTAGAGAGGTGGCCCGGGAGAGGGCCAATGGTGATCTTTGCTTGGGCACGTCGGGCCCGTCCAAATCTCTGCAGGGGAGATGAAAACGCACCCACCCGTCTTCGAACTCTGCCAATCACGAGGGACAGGACCGGGGATCTACTGGATCACCTTTCGAGGGCCTTTGGGAAAGGATCATTCTCGTTATGCTTACCACGAACCATCATGACGAATGTGCCAATTGGACCCGACGGAGCAGGTGTCGTGGCTCTCTCCGAGCCAATCCACCTAGGCCCGATCATTTCATCACGCTTATGTGGAGACATTAATAATGTCCTGGCTGGCGATCTTCTCAATGTACACTGGGAAACCCTGACGCCACACCACAAGACATGTGGACTTTAAACCTTTATTTGCTAAGTGGTTAGCTAGACCATTGCCCTCCTTGTAGGTATGCTTTTGATTTGGACCTGGTTCCTCCGAAGTAGGATTCTCCTGGCCTCAGTGATGATATTATAAACCTTCCACGTCGAATCCTTGGAAGTCGTCATGTAGTTGATGATGTTCAAAGAGTCCCCTTCAACAACCAAGGGACGAGGATCCTCCGTCATGAGCTCGAGTCCTCTCAGCAGTCCTCTAGCCTCCGCGACATGATTGGTTTGATGCCCCAAGTTTTCACAGAAAGCCATAACAAGCTTTCCATTGTGATCTCGAACTGATCCCCCGCAACGGCCTCCCTTGGGTTGCCATGAGACGCCCCATCAAAATTTAGCTTCAACCACCCGTGAGGAGGCCTGACCCACCTGACGTTATTCCTGGAGACCCGCGGATCCTCCCGCTCCTTACTCTCCTCCGATAGCTTCAAGGATTTGAACAATCCTTCTTCGAACACATGTTTGGGCCAAGGGCTGGGGATAAGCTTGGCATTCTCAATGGCAAAGGCGATGGCCCTATGAGCGACTGAGGGAGGATCCCTAGGGGGTGACCGAAGACCCGACCATTGCATTCCAACCATACTTGCCACAGAAAGTGGTGAAAGCAAGCATTCCACAGGAAACAGAGCTTAGGGTTTTTAAAAATATTTGTTAGGAGTAACTTTGAGATGAACAAGATGAGATATTTTACAAATGAAAATGGGTTACAATATATAGGCATAAGCCTATATGAAACACATGACACTTGTCAAGAGAATCTGACAAGTGTCAAGGTGAAGGCATAGTGCACTTTAATTCTAACATTCCCCCTTAAAGTGCACTATTCTAACTAAAGAAAAAAACCAAGTCAACATTAGGTAACATTCCCCCTTAATGTTGACTTCTCTAAAAAATTCTATCATCCTCCTTTATTGTTGATTTGGTCTAGGCTCGTGCTCTTTGCGCTTGGCTCTCCAACTGTGCTAACTAAAGAAAAAAACCAAGTCAACATTAGGTAACATTCCCCCTTAATGTTGACTTCTCTAAAAAAATTCTATCATCCTCCTTTATTGCTAATTTGGTCTAGGCTCGTGCTCTTTGCGCTTGGCTCTCCAACTGTGAATAATGCTAGATCAACTGTGTATACATCTCGATCTGTTGCCACAGGGTTAGCCACTTGCTCGGGTCTGTTGCCACTGGGCTAGCTGTCTAAGTGCCTCAGGGTCATCATGGGTGCCTCAGGGTCAGCCACTTCTGGGTCTGTTGCCTCTGCAGGTCATCCTCAGAGGATGTTGCCTTGAGTATCAAATCCCTCCTCATGGTGAACTCAATCTAGAAGGTGTCGGTTTCTACCGAAAATGCACCTTAATACAAAAGAAATACGAGCCATGAAATACAATAAAATTGAGCCTTAGAATCCAAGTGTGGAGGAGAAGAAAGAAGAGAAGAGAATATTTTGAAGTGTCTTCGTCTATAGTCTTCAGAAGTAGATCCGAAAAAAACCTCGGATAGATTCTAGGGTGTCTATGTCTGTAGTCCCTAGAATAAGTGTCCTTATGGTAGTCACATCATCTTACCGGTATGCATGGGTAACCAGCCGCTGCATCCGCCAAGTAGAAAGAGGATAATACTAGATACTAGGTTCACTTACAAGTGCCTTGGGAGTGTCGCGTACAACCGAGAGTGCACCCCAAGGTAGAAAAAATTGAGGCTTAAAAACTCAATTGAAACAGCCTCAAAATTACAATATGACACCACCATTGTGTCCATCGCGGAAAACTGTTTTCAATGACTATAAATACCCCTATACTTGTATGTGAATGGGACCTTCAACATGTGAAAAACAATACCATGCCTATCTAGGCAGTAAATAGACAACATCGCTCAATGGCGACATCGCTCTCAAGCGGAAAAGATAGTATTAAAATTTCCCTCGTAGGGGAATTACATGGGCCATCTAGGCCTTTCACTTCCACTTCAATGTGGAAAAACATAAAAAATGACCAAGGTGGCCATATTATCGACCAATAGAAATATCCATAAAGTTTCCCTTACAATTTGAAAAAAAATGGCCCTCCACTTTGAAAATTTCAATTCCCCATACATATAAATTTAAGTGGTCCTCCCCACTTTAATAAAATATGCCCCCTTGTAAATATACGAAGGGGCCATCGATCAACTGTGGGTGATGGTGGAGTCAAACAAATGGCTCACGACATGTGTCGATGCACTATCTCATAGCGCAGATCTTCCTCCGTCGTCACCGGCCATGGTGCCCCACTCTGACCGGTTATCGGTATTCCGGCCAACCATGGCACGCATCGGCAAACCCCCGTCGTTGTTGTCCGTCGGCCCGTAAATCCTGCCATCGTCGTTAGAAACATCGTCGACGATATCACCGACGTCTGGAAGCACGTCAGCGTAAGCCACGACCCTAGTTGGTTCTCCGTCTCGTCCCCCACATTGCTCCCGCACGCCACGCATAGCGACTTCACATATACTTAAATTTCAGATCCTAACTCTTCTGCATGCTGCGGAGATCCGAGACATTGGAGGTGAATGTCGCAACAGAAGCTTAGTCCCGAATCCTCTCGATATCTGATCACTGCAACCTAAAGCTCCAACATTTCGTGGAGCTTTCAGCTAAAAGACAGCGCGCTCCGCCTCATCCGAAGATGCAATGGGAAGCGGCGTCGCTTCCTCTTTCTCGTCGTCGTCGGCATTGGTTGCCTGCCGTTGCCTAAGTCTAACACACCACACAATTCACATTTTCCTCTTCTGTAGGTGCTGCACGTCTAACAAAATACTTTATTTTCGCTGACGGGCGCTGAGAGCTTGGCGACGCTACATTTCTGTCGGCACGATAGGCGAAATACTGCAACGACTGTATTTAGCCAGTATCACAAAAAAATCTCCTCCACGTAGCGCTCTAACAGTGAACAGGTACATTACAACCAATTGCAGATGATTGAAGCTTAGATCTGCACGAACATTCCCTTTCGCATCCCAAAATAAGCTCTTGCATTCATCGGACATGGTCATGCCCGTAGTCGCCATTCTAAAGGCCATAGCCATGGCTGCTCTTCTGCTAAAAACACACCCAAATACGAACAAACTCTTCCAATCCAAATATTTCAACACCCACTCCTCTGTTCACAACAAACCCATGTTAAAATCTCTGCATTGAATGCAGCATATTATTCGACGGACTGGACTGGATCTCTGCGCCGCTCACTTTGAGGAGATTCGAAAGCATGACGTAAGAGCAGTAGAAGGCAAGAAGAAAAGGCAACGCAATGTGACTTGGCAGAAGTACATAAAAAAGAAACTAGGGCTGCAAGGTTTGACTTGATTTCTGAGAATAACACTTCAGACGAAAACAAAAAAGTTGATACGAATGCATCAGGGGCTGTGGCATCAGTATGATGGCTTGGAATGATGTCACCCCACCAAAATAAAATAATCGTTTTGCACAGATTTTAAAGTTCTTCCATTCTACAGATCTAAAAAACTAAAAAAAAAAAATTCTAAAAAGATTTTCCACACTTTAAAATTCTTACCATCTGGTTTCTGATCCATCAAATGATGGAGAGCATAGTCCCTCGGTAAAAAATTAAAAAAAATAGGGAAAAAAATCAGGGGGGGAGGGAGGATTTCCATGAGGGAAATCCCCCCTCAAGGGGTTTCACAGGGCAGGGAAAGCCTGCTCTGATACCAAATGTTAGGAGTAACTTTGAGATGAACAAGATGAGATATTTTACAAATGAAAATGGGTTACAATATATACGCATAAGCCTATATGAAAACACATGACAATTGTCAAGAGTATCTGACAAGTGTCAAGGTGAAGGCATAGTGCACTTTAATTCTAACAAGATTGACCCATTGGAAGAAGGCCTCCTTGATGGTCTTGGGGGAAACCCATTGGATTTGGAAGGTGGTGAGGATGGCGCTAAGGACCGACCCAATGTATTCGTAATGCAGGAAGAGGTGGTCAGAGGACTCACAGGCAGACTCGCACAAGTAGCATTTATTGGCCAAAGCAAACCCCCTGTTGTGAAGTTTGTCAATAGTGAGGGCTTTGTTCTGAAAAGCAATCCAAGAAAATAAATTTACCTTTGGGATCACTCCTTTCCCCCATACCATGTTGTAAGGAAAGTCCGAATTTAGCCCTTTGCACTGAAAACCATAGGCAGATTTGATAGAGAAACCCCCGTCATCGGTCCCCCTCCATATCAATCTGTTCGGTCCTCTGCTAGTGGGGATGATGATGTCCTTGAGGATGGAGGACAGGAAGTCAGCCTTCGTCTCTAGCCCTTCTGTGTTGATGACTTTCCACTGTAGAGAGCCATTTCTCCATTCAATGAAATTGGCCACCTTCTACCCAACATTGTTATCCAAGAAACTTTTAAGTTGAACCAGCCCGGTCTGTTCTGACAGAGGATCCTCTAGGGCCCACCTGTCCTTCCAAAAGTCTATACTTTGACCATCCCCAAGGATCCACCCAATCCCGTTTTGGATCAACTACTAGATTGGCCAATGGCTTTCCAAAAATCCGACCCCACGGTGAGAATTACACCCTCAAGAAGGGGAGTGTTGTTGAGGTATTTCCTCCTGACAATCCTAACCCATTCAACCGGTTCTTTGACTAGGATCCTCCAAGTGTGTTTGGCAATGAGCGCTAGGTTCATCATGGTCATTCTTCTGAGCCCTAATCCACCTTGTTTTTTGCTTCTGCACACTTTGTCCTAGGCTACCAGAGGAATCCTGGACTTATCTTCATTGCCTGACCAAAGGAAATTTTGTTGAGCCTGCTCGATCTTGAGAAGAACTGAGGCAGGCAATCTAAAAATAGACATGAAGAAGGTCGGAATCCCTTGGAGGCATGCCATGGTAAGGCTTGCCTTGGCAACTTGGGACAGGAGCTTGCCTTTCCACGACGCCAACTTTTTGTGGATCCTCTCAATCACCATATTCCACATCCCTTCCTTCTCACGCCCACAAAATAAAGGGAGGCCAAGATAGGTGGTGGGAAGGTAGTCAATGGAGCAGCCCAGGATCCTTGCAATCTGAACTTAATGCCTAGTCGGGGTGTTGATGAAAAAGATCTTGCTTTTGATGTAATTTACTTTTTGGTCGGCAACCTTCTCATAGAGTCCAAGGATTCGTTTGATGGATTTAGGTTGAGCTACTGACGCAATGGTGGACAGAAGTGTGTCATCCACAAACTGCTGATGGGTGATCGCATCAATATCTGAGGCAGGGAGGATACCTGTCACCTTCTTTCGATGTTGGCCATCCTTGAGAGCTCTTCCCAACGCTTCTGCAAGGATAATGAAAAGGATGGGGGACAGAGGATCCCCTTGGCGTAAACCTCTTGAGCTCTGAAAGAACCCGGTGGGAGAGCCATTGACTAGGACCGAGAACCAGGGAGAGGAAATGCAGCCCTGGATGAGATCGACCCATAGGGGGTGGAAGTCGAACTTGAGAAGGATCTTCTGAAGGAAACATCTGTCAACCCTACTGAAGGCTTTGTTCATAGCCAGCTTAAGAAACAGGGCAACCTTCTTAGACATTGAGGTCGAATGCAAGGTTTCATGGATCGAGATGACCCCATCCAGGATGTTCCTCCATTTTACCGAGCTACCTTGGGATTGATTAATGATGAGAAGTATGGCCTTTGGCCTATTGGCCATAACCTTGGTCAAAACTTTGTAGATGACATTGCATAGGCTGATGGGCCTATAATCAGAGATGGATTTGCAAGTAGAGACTTTTGGGATGAGGGCCAAGAAAGTGGAATTGAAGCTGCGAAGGACAACTTTGGTTTCCTAAATTTCTCTAATAGCCTTACATACATCATTCCCCACCACATCCCACATAGTTTGGAAAAACCTCGGAGAGAAACCATCTAGTCCAGGGGCTTTATCGAGTTGCATTGAAAATAATACCTCTTTAACTTCATCGTGGGTGAAGGGATCCACCAGTATGGAGTTCAAGTCCTGAGGAACGATGCAGGGGATATTAGCAAGAAGAGTATCCTGAGCTTGATTGTCACCCTCTGAGGCACTTCCCAAGAGGTTTTGGAAGAAAGACACTACTTCGGTCCTGATCTCCACAATGTCAGTGGAAGATGATTCGTTGCTGCACATGATCTCCCTGATCTTGTTGGATGCCTTGTGCCGCATGGTGGAGGCATGAAAGAACCTTGTATTGGCATCGCCTTCCTTGACCCATAGGTCTCTTGACTTTTGCCTCCAGAAGGTTTCCTCTCTAGCCAAGATATTATGGAATTCTGCTAGGATGTTCCTTTCCTCCTCCCTAGTGGGGCTGCTGTGACCCCTTGCTTTGATTCTCCTTTCTATCTCCTGAAGTTTCTCAGTAATAGCCTTCTTATTGGCAAAAAGGTTTCCAAAGACCTCCCTATTCCATATTTTCAGGTTTTCTTTGACCATCTTCAGTTTCTGAGCCAATGAGAAGTGGCAACCCCTCTGAAATTTTTTATGCCACCAAGAGGACACTTGATTTTTGAAATCCTTGTGATGGGTCCACATGGCTTCGAAATGGAAAGGAGTTTTGAAGGAGGGAGGCCTACCAGATTCAAGGAGGATGGGATTGTAGTTTGATCCGATCCGAGGTAAGGCCAGTAGAGTGGCATCGCCAAACCATGGGATAACTTCTTGAGAAATTAGTAACCTATCCAACTTCACCTGGATGAGTCCGCTATCAATCCTCCTATTGCTCCAAATAAAAGAGGATCCTTTGAGCTGAACATCCATGAGCTCATTGGTATTGACAAACCCTCTGAAATCCTCCATGCTTCTACTGTAAGAGTCGTTGCCTCCTTTCTTTTCAGATGGATGTAAACGACTATTGAAATTCCCTGCTAAGATCCAAGGAAAAGTGTTAAAAGTGGTCCTCATTTGAGTTATTGTTTCCCACATTGTAACCCGATCAATGGGTGAGTTTGGGGTGTAAATATTTGACAGAATCCAAGACTGCTTACTGGTCTTGGAATGAAACAAAATGTTTAGAATTTTGTTCGAGGATGACAGAAGCCTTCCTTCGACCAGGGTAGGGTCCCAAAGACACATAAGCCCCCCCGACGTGCCTTGAGTAGGAATGATAAGGCAATCTCCATTGGCCCAAATGGCCTTGGCAGCCTTTTGAGAATATAATTCGTCGATTTTGGTTTCTTACATAATGAAGATGGAAGGATTGATCCTTTTCCTTAGGTCAGCCACCAACCTCTGCTTGGATGCCTCATTTAGGCCCCTCACATTCCATGAGAGGACCTTCATATCAAGGGTTTAGGGTTTTTCCTGCCTCCCTTCACCAGTTGGAAGGGGGGTTTGGTTCCTTGCTTATCGTTGTCAGATTCGTCGGAGAAGAGCGTCGACTGGGTCCCATTTGCGATATCCTTCATTGTTTCCTTGTTTCTTTTCTCATTGTCAGAGGGTCTCCCTCTTTTCCTTTCACTGCCATAGTCTATTGCATGTTTGCTGCTCCTGGTGTTCCTAGGGTTGATCCTTCCCGAGAGAGATTGGCCTTCTTTTTCAAATGAAGGATAAGGGGGTGCCTCTCCCCTATTCGAGCAATTTGGGGATTTTCTATTGCTCGCCAGCTACTCATCCATATAAGAATTTGGAAAAACAATTTTGGGAGGGGGCTGTACTTGGGCCGCTGGATCCTCTATGTTAGGACTGGTGAGAACCGAAGATTTTGGAAGCGCCTCCTGCTCCTTTTGTCCTGGCAGGGATCCTTCTCTTTGCTCACTGGTTTGCTTGCCTTGTTCTACAGTGGCACTCTGGCCAGTCTCTTGAGGTGCTCGATGAGCAGGATTACGCATGATGTGTTTCGAGCCTACTGGCTATTCCTTGTTGAGAGGGGGGATACCCTAGTTCCTCTGCATGCCCTTGGTTGGACCTGCCACCTTTTGGTTCTGGGTCCTCAAACCAGGGCACTGATTCGATAGATGAACTTGGGTGCAACAGTGAGTACAAAAGGCATGCTTGTTTTCATACTCGATGGGCTGCCTCCTGACCATGTGGGATCCTCTGTACAAGTTGATGAAGGAGGGTAGCTATGTTTCCAAGTTAGTGGATACACAGAAGCGGGCATGGACCATCATGGATTAGAATTTGGTAGAAGGATCGATGGCAATGAGCTCACCTATGGAGCGGGCTATCCCTCGAATGACATCCTCATGCTAGAACTGGAAAGGGAGGTTTGGCAACCTAACCCACAAAGGAGCTATGTTTATGTTTTGAGTTTCGGGGTTAAAATCATCCCCCCACTTTTGGAGAAAGAGGCTCCTGCGTCCGAGGAACCAGGGTCCCCCAGCTAAGATGTTGCAACAGTCCTCCTAAGTATGGAGTCTGATGGCGAAGAAACCTCGAGAGAGACCAACGATTTCCATGTTTCTGCTGGTTTTCCACTTGGAAAACGCCCAATTTCGGATGGTCTCCATGTTTGGTCTCCCTCCTACAAACTTGCCAATCAGAGTGAATCGCTCAAGCTCCATGTAGCTATCCATTAGGTCTTCAAGGATAACCAGGTCTGTTCCACAAGGAAGCAGTTCCTGGGAGGGTTGCTTTGTTGAGGATCCTGGCCTCAAGACCTGAGCGTAGGACCCTTTTTGGTTTAGGTTTAGCCCTCCCTTTTGTCCCTCCTTATCAAGAGGGTCTTTTCCACGCCTGTCTGACCCATTCGCATGGGTCCCTGATGCATCAACCACTGCCCCATCAACTGTGCCATGACTGGTCCCTCCTGGACTCTCGCCTTACCGTCTTGCCTCCTTTCTACCGTATCCTCCCGGTCTCTCTCCATCCGTCGCTCGATCGCAACCTTTCCCGCTCTCCATCCTTCTTATTTTAATTTTTTTTAAATAAAATATTTGCACAACAAATATTTGGATGGTTTCTATAGGGTTATTTTGTTATCAAAAGATGTTCAAAAATATTGGTTTAAAGGAGTATTGTACTAGTGTATATAAAATATATTATTAATAAAATATATAAACTATTTTTAGACAAGATATATTAAATATAATTATAAGGGTTAAACTTAAATTTTAGTAGATATTAAAAGAAGTTTACGAGGGTTGGAGCAAAAATAGTAGAGGAATTATTGGTAGCGGATCAAATGGCAGGGGATTTGAATGATAAGCAAATATTGTCCTTCCAAGAGGCTTTCATGGACTCCGGCCCGTCTTCTTCAGGGCATGCATTTGGAGAAAAATTGTCAAGCCCAATTGGAGTTGTTTCAATTGGGGTTTTCAGAGCTACAAAAATGAATGGTTGTCTTGAAAGAGCTTTGGATAGGCCTATCTTGGTGATTCAACCAGATTCAATTGCAGAGGATGTTAAATACCTGGCTAATCATACCCTAATTTGCAAATTTTTAGGAATTCGGGTCCCTCTCATTTCGTTGGAATCTTTGGCTCGAAAAGTATGGAACCCGGTTGGAGATATGAAGATCATGTTGAGGGCAAATAAATTTTTTCATGGTTGTTTTCTCTTGCATGGAGGATCGACATAAAGTTTTTGAAGGAGGACCTTACTTTTATAACCAGGTTGGCTTGTTCATTAAGCCCTAACATGTGGGTTTTAACCCTGCGGAGGAAATTCCATCACGGGTGCCGATCTGGGTTCGGCTCCCTTGGTTACCTCTAGAGTTCTGGCGGAACGATATTCTTCACATGATTGCGATGTTGCTAGGGAAGCCAGTGGATCCTTCTCAACAAACGATAGATAAAAAGGTAGTTTCTTGTGCCTATGTTTGTGTTGAGATAGATTTAAATAAGCCTTTGCCATATTCTATGGAAATTTGTGTTGGATATTCTTCTTAAATTCAACAGTTGGACTATGAAACCCTTCCATTCTGATACCGTTGGTGTCATGCATATGGACACCTTAAGAGAAAATACCTCAAATTACCTGGGAATTTATCATCTAAGCCTCAACCTCCTAAGCAAGATTGGGGATAGATAAAGGAAAAGCTCCTAAGTAGGTTAATGGGTCTTTTGAGGGGAAATCTTCAATGCAGGATAGTGGGAATGATAAGTAGGGTTTCATTCATGTTAAGTCTCGTAATAAATGTAGGGGTTTGAAGAGATCCTTTAATGAGAGGCCAGTGGATGGATTACATAATAGATTTGATGCTTTGGATTACTTGGACCAGTATGATGGGGTTAATTTGCAAAGGGATCTATTTGTTGCTCAAATGGACACTGATCAATATCTGGGCAAGAATTAAAAGGTTCTTCTCTGCTTCTATATCTCTTGAGTAATTTAGTTTCTTGCATGACTGACAGATTCATGAAGTAATTGGTGTTGCTCATAAAAATATTCATACCATAAAATCAAAGAAACTATCAACAATGGTAATGAAGTTGGATATATCCAAGGCTTTTCATAAAGTAAATTAGCTATTTTTAAGAATGATACTTACTCATATTGTATTTTGTGTGTAGATGGTGAACTAGATTACGGGATATCTTTGTTCTGTTTCTTTTGCACTTTTGGTTAATGGGTCAGTCTCTTAGTTCTTCAAAGCTTCTCGGGGGATTAGACAAGGTTACCCCTTGTCATAATTGTTATTTATTTTGGTAGCTGAGGGATTAAGTAAGTGTATTATAGAAGCCAAGAGGGAAGGAATAGTAAAGGGAATTAGAATAGGTAGAACAATGGAAGTCACCCATCTACTTTTTGTAGATGATGTTCTCAATTTCATAGATGGAACAATAAGAGCTATAGAGAAGTTAAAATAATCTTTAGATATTTTTTGTATGGAAACAGGTATGCCAATTAATGCACAGAAGTAAAGCATATTTTTTAACTATGTATATCAAAATCAAACCATAGTAATAGGTCAATTTTTCCCCTTTAACAAATTTTATCTTCAAGAGGGGTTTAAATATCTGGGGTTCTTTTTTAATCCTAATGACTACACTAAACAAGACCGGAATTGGTTGATAAAGAAGGTGGAAGGAAGAATTAATATATGGTGCAATAAATTTCTCTCTTTGGGGGTAAGATTGACTTTGGTCAAGTCTGTGTTGGATGTAATACTAGTATATTGGTTATCTTTGGCTCATATACCAAAAGGAGTTTTGGAGAAAATTGGGCGGTTAAGCTATAGGTTCTTATGGATAGGGAAAATGGAAAGGGAAGGTATTCCCTTGGTTAAATGGAAATCCTTAGCCAAGCCCAAGGAAAATGAAGGATGGGGACTTAAAAACATCTTCCTATTTAGCAAGGCTCTAGCAACAAAGTGTGTTTGGAATATAATATCAAAGGAAGGCTTATGGAATAAGATCATACATGAAAAGTATTTAGAGCCACTCACAGTTGAATGGATGAGGGTCCTAATAAAGCAAACCCATAATGTTTCAATATTTTGAAAGACAATGATTTAGGACTTTTATATTGTAGGTGATTGGCTTACCTATAAAATAGGGGATGGTTCAAGGATAAGACTAGGATTAGAACCTTGGATTGGTTGTGGTGATATGCATAGACTACCAAATAATGTAATTCAAATCCTAAGAACTCAGGGGATTAGAAATCTTACCTAAGTAGTTGACCCAAAATATTCTACAAACTAGAGTCGAGGATGGAAGTAAGCAACAATGTTAGGGCTTTAGGGCTAGGAGGCACACCAATGGGAAGAATATGTGAGGAGACTTAAATATGGACATATCAAGTTGTGAGAGGAAACTGATCAATTGGTTTGGATAAATAATGGAGCTATAGGGGAGTACACTCCAAAGTTGGGGTATAAGACTCTATTGGAAGATAGCAATGACAATCCATCATGGTTGTGGAAGATACTCTAGAAGCAAAAAGCCCCATTAAAAACAAGACTATTCTTATGGCTTGCCATGAAAAATAAGGTTCGAACATGAGAGGTATTACAAAATAAGAATTGGAATGGTCTAAGAAGGTGTCATTTATGTAAGTCAAACAATGAAACAATTGATAATTTATTGGTTGTTTGCTCCTTTACTAGAGAGGTTTAGAGGGATATTATAGCACAGTTAAAGCTTCCTATAGGATGGCAAGAATCCTTAGAAGAATGCTTAAAATATTGGTTTGAAAATAGGTCTTTCAAATATTTTATAGCTCTCTCGTTCTTTGTGTCTTGGGGAGTATGGTTATCTAAGAATGCAATATTTTTTTAGAATCAAGAGAAGTATACTTGGTATATCTCCTCCCAAATCATTGGAAGTTTCAATAACTGTAATGTTTCGACAACAACAAAGGTAAACAAAAAAATCATCCCTCCAAAGATTGATAAATCAGGGGCCTGAGGCTTTTTTGATGGTGCTAGTCAAGGAGTCCTTGGAGTTTGTGGAGCAGGAGGATTACTATATATTTCTGACTCTCATTACTTTAAATTCAAGGTTGGATTGGGAGAAGGTTCTAATAATTATGCTTAAATTATGGCCCTCAAATTGCTAGTTCAGTTGGCAAAATCAAAAGGAATACAAAAGATTTAAATTTATGGAGATTCATATATGGTAATAAATTGGATGCTTGGTGTTTTTAGGATGGAAAACATGATTCTACAATCCATCTTCTCTCAAATAAAAGAAGTTGTGGATTGAAGTGAAGCTTTTACTTTTTGGTATATTTATAGAGAACTAAATAGGGAAGCAGATGAACTCTCAAAGGAAGCACTATAGATTGATCCATGTACGTGCTTAATATAGGAATTCAATGAGGGCAATGCACTGCAGTTGGTTCAAATCTCTATCTTTGGGGATTAATACACTATGATTAAAGCAAGTATATATAAAACAATTATTAAAAAAAAACTCTGAAGTTAGTGATTTAAAAGATATCGTTTGATAAACTGGGAAGGTCTCTAAGGATAGAACTTAGCATGATAGAGATAGCTTGTAATGATGTATAAATGACCTGATTTTTAGATCATTATTGAAACTTTGAAAAATGCCCAAGAGGCATTTAAAAAATGTAATTTCATATTTACTTAATATAAAATTACGACTTTTTTTGAGGAATTTTTTTTTTTTTTAAATTTATGATAAATGGATAATGATAAAAATATACATAAATATCATGAAAATAGCGTTAATATTAAGAAAGAACATTTCAAATACCAATATTATTTTACTAACTTTAATAAAAAACATAATGGAAAAGTATACTTTTAAAAATTATCCAATAAATTTGTAAATAAACTAGTCAAAGATCTATCTTAAAATAAATTATTTATTCAAATCTCGGGCCTCGCCGGACTGAACGCTTGTCCCTTTCCTGATGCTTTCAGCGGTGTAAAAGGTTTAAAATGATTGTGGCATGGTGGTTATAGGGGCGGACTGCGCGAAGATCTGTGTGGCGGCTTCTGGGGCGGACAACGCAGACTACTGTGGCGGCCATAAAAGCTGGACAACTTGCCCGGATTCGTGGTGGCTACCGATTCCACCATGTTAAAAAAATAAAAATAAATAAATAAATAAATTATTTATTGTTTAGAGCTACCTATTTTATCTATGTCAAAATATAAATTATGAAGACTAATTCTTAACATAATTTAGTAGTTTTAAATATAATTAAACACCTTGAAAAGTTTTTTTTTTTTTTATAATTTGTATTGTATTTGCATTAGAGGTTTTGAAAGGAACCCAAAACCTTATTACAGTAGAGGCTATACAACCATACACAAAAATAAAATTTCCACAAAGGTACTAACGACCATAACAAAAACCTCTTAGACCCGGAAGGAAAACCACTTGAAACAGAAATTAGAATAAATAGTTCCTAACCAGACAAAAGTACCAAACCAAAAAACCGTTGTTTCAATTTCGAAAGCCCCGCCAGAACATTGTTTGTAAACCCAGATCCACCAACGAGAAACCAAAGCATTCCTATGCACCAAAGGCCCAAAAGGAGGGTCCCATGCCTGTCATTTTTTATTGTCATCTATCTTCCTTGCAACATATCGAGACAGGATCTTGGAATCCTCCTCCAGAGACTTGATATCTGCATCTATGGTCGTGACCACAAGATCCAATAGCTTTTGGGATCACGGGTCCTCTTTGTCACTCTCAGATTCAAAGATGACGTGAGTAGAGAAATATGAGTGCTCCACCTTTGGATTTTTGAGTCTGGCCGAGGATCTGGCCATCAAATGAGTTTTCAACGCAATCGCGTGCTTCCTCTGATCACTTCACCTCGCACTCCTGAGGGGGGAAGTCTTGGAATGATTCCCGACTGGACCAGGGATGACAGGGGATTCATCAAGGTTGGGGCCATGACTGAGAGAAGGGGGAATCTCGTTGGGAGGACTGATAGACACAGGCTTGAAATTATGGATAGGGGGCAATTAGCTAGGGCATGCTTGAAGATGATAGGCAAGAGGTCTTGGTGAAGTGGCTTCCCATTTGACTTCTGATATTTCTTGAGGGTCAGAGTGAAGGAGTACAAGAGATAATCGGGGACACAAACTACCTTGACATCTCGGAGGTGGTTGATGAAGGCGAGGTGGAATCTCCTAAGGGGCTTCTCCAGGTCATCGCAGGTTACATACTGCATAATGGAAATAATTGTAATATTCTAGGTAGTCAGGAGGGAAGAAAAATGAAGGGTAGATTTATCCCAACCCAAGCTTTTACCTTTGTTAGGGAATTGAATCGTCTCTTCCTCCTAGTTGTGCTTGTCGTGATGGATGAAGTGACATGTGAAAGCACGAGGATACGGAAACAAAAAAGGAAAAACTCCAAGCACGATGCAAAAATGAAACTAAACTTAACGCTAAATCCTACGAATTAAAAATGCATAAAATGGAGAAAGCATAAATGAATTGAAACCCAAATGAAATAAACAACCCTTTTCTTTTATTGATGTATTTCACAATTCGGTTACAATTCGCCTCCTCCCTTTTCAGGGGCGAGGAGCGTTAAATTCGTCTCTTGGTTACATCCATGGATAGCCATCCTTCTTCCGCGTGCCCACATGTAAGATGGGCGGACCAAAACGTCGCCACCGCTTGTGTATACGAGTGTCGATTCCTTGCTGCTCCTCCGATGTTCCGATCCTGCGTTCAAAGAAACAAAAAGATAGTCAATAGCACCTGCAAAGAAGATCAAACATGCAATCTCAAAACCCAAAACTAACTGAATGCAGAAAAATATATATAAAGATGATAATCAAAACAACTCCAAATCGACTAAAATTTTCACAGAGGCATGGGAACATCACCGGGAAGGCATTGCAAAAAGAATAGTCTACAAATTCGTCATGGATTCGTATTCGTTCGGGGCGGGACGAATATACCTGCAACAAAATGCCGAATAGAACCGTCCCAAATGTCACCTCCAGACGGCTCCAAATTTCTTGCAAAAGTGGGGGTTAGCTAATTGGGGGCATTTTGGGATGACCCAGATGGTCGGATTTCCCCAATTCGGCCTCTAACACCCGAATTTCGATGGCACCCTCTGCAAGTTAGTGGAGGCGAAAACATGATAAAACAAAATAGCAATTGATCAAAATGATATGAAATTAAAATTGTAAACTATCTAAGCAGCATAAAGATCGAATACAAAATGAAAATGATAGAAAGAAAATCTGCCACAGATTCCCAATCGTTCCTAAAAGGGACGATTAGACCTGCAGCAGTGCGGGGGCGCTCGGGCCGAGCCGCCCACCGTTTGGGGCCTGATTTCGGCACCAATCCACTTGGGATGGGTCCAAAATCTCTTACAAGGTGTTGTCGGCAAATTGGGTGGTATACTGTGGTCAAGTGTCGGGTTTTGGGCTCAAGATTCGTCCTTCCAATAGTCACCCAATGACCTCCTCTCTAAAAGAGATCAAGGATGTGAAAGGCACAAATCGCACAAGGATGTATGGGGAAGTAAAACGGTAGCACTTCGTTGCTCAAAAATGCTCCTACCTCTATATTTTGGGGTGAGAAAGCTCACCAATTTATAGACCTGGAGGTCTCTTGGGATGAACATGCAGAGGCGCCACTTGGCAGCCATGCCCTTCCAGGGGAGGGAAGATTCCTCCCTGATTAGGGGCTTCATGACTGCCCCTGTAACAACCTCTAACGCTCGAAAACGCTCACCCATGCTCCCATGAAATGAAGGAGGCGTTAAGTGGCGGATCCGAGCTGCCATTTGTCATGAATTGAATTTTTTCTCGTCAAACCCGCTATTCGCTCCACCCCGGAGCGAATACTGCTATTCATCCCTGGGCGGGGCGAATACCAAACCGTATTCGTTCCTGGGTGAAACGAGTATGGAGCAAAGTACCTGAGGGTGCCGAATTGACTTTTGACCTTCAAAAATTGCTGAAAGAGTGGTTAGGACCACTGTTTAACCTCTGGGGGCTGCCCTGGGGGTTGTGTGTGTCAATGCGATCAGTGTTTGCAGTCACATAATCGGATTGGTGCTGTTTTGGTGTCTACAGATGCCCCTTTTTGGGATGCACTGTGCATGGCGCAGCATCGAGCAAAAATAGATAACCAAAGCACTAATGATTAGGGTTTCTCAGTAACCTAACCAACTTTTGATGCCCCAAGTATGGAAAGGGCATGCATTCTTGAATCCTTGCTTCTGACGAGCGAAGGAACTCAATTCAAGTGTTAACCTTTTTCGGTGAGGTGTTACTTGAGCTTGGACATTGATCGAGTCATGAATAGGCAAAGGGCGCAACCTTTTGTCCATGGGAACCTTGAGTTCATGATTCACGAATGCCAAGTGTTTGATCAGCTTGTGATTATTGCTTGTTTGCTGCCCCAAGCAGGGGCGTAATTGTCTTTGTCAATGATTCTTTGAATGCATGCTGTTTCCATGATTGGGTGTGTATTTTGTTGATTGGTGACTAAGTGTGACTACCCCCTCAAGCGACGAATCGATGAGGGAATGACCTGCATGAGAAAAGCGACGAGTCGCTTGACCCAAGATGACTTAGGTAAGGGTGCCTTCAGATGTTTGATCTTTGAATGTGTGTGCAGTTTTCCCGACATTTAGACCTATTTTTGGTGGGTGTTAACCCTTTTGGTGACGTCGTGTTAGGGATGAAATTCTCGGCAATCCGTTCTCCCGTGGAGCGGTCCGGCTATGGTAGCCTTCTTAGGGAGTAGGAGAGCGAGGATTTGCAATCCCGACGTCTGTTTTGCATGCCCGAAATATCAAGTGCAAAAGCACTCTTATTGGGCAAGTTTATTGCTTGTTTTTGGTCATTTTTGTGTTTTTTTCTTGCTTTTGCTTTCTTTTGCTCGAATTCGTTCCTGGGTGGGCGAATACCTATGTTGGTAATCGTCCTAGGGTGGAACGAGTGAAATCGTCTAGGGAGGAGATTAGGGCTAAAAAGTTCTATTTATAGGCCGAAATCAAAGTTTGGGGTCATTATCATTTGCTTTTTCTGGTGAGTTTGGAGCTCTGAGGAGGAGGTTGATTCTGCGAAGCGAAGCGCTGCTGAATTTTTTCGCCACCATGAGTTCACATACCGGATCCAGCGGCGGAGCCGAAGCGAGACCAGTAAGTGATCCTCCTCGTTTATTGTTTGTGTGTTGGCTTTGTTTTTGTCTTTTGTCTTATTTATTTGATTTGATAGTTAAAACCTAGTTGACAAATTAAATTGTGATTTTGTTTTTATGTTGTTTGTAGTGTTATTTTTAATGTTTTTGTGTGTTATTTTGTTGTTTGCGAGGTTGTGAAGAGTCGGTATCGGGTGCCTACTATTTTTACTGAAGCGCGGGAGGCGCTACTTGTGGCTGATTGGGAGTGGCTTGATGCCCTTGGGCTCAAGCAGGTGACTCGGTTGGAGCCGGTAGTTGGGGATCGGGCCTACCTGACGGCCCTGATCAACTTGTGGGATCCTCGGACTAACACCTTCCATCTCCCAATAGGGGAGATGACAGTTACGTTAGAGGATGTCTATCAGATTCTACGGATCCCGATAGACGGCTTGCCGATCAGGACGACGCCACGAGACCAGCGGACAACAGTGTTGACACGCTACTTCGGGCATGGGGCGGAGGTGGGTGTGGATAGCCCAGTGGAGAGGGCGGAGCTCGACTGCCATATTGGTGGCATTCTGGTTAGATGGTGGCTTGAGAGGGGGGTGTTGGGAGTGAGGCACGCATTGCTTATGGGCCTCATTTCCAACATGCTGCTGCCTGACTCTTCGGGTGCGAGGTTCCCATGGAACCTGTTGGAGGTGGTGTTTCGGTTGGTGGAGTGCCCGACGGAGGCACCAATGATCATGAGGTGGGGGCAGACATTGCTGGCACAGCTCTATGATGAGCTGTATGAGGTCCGCTGTCGAAGGTGAAAGGGTATTGGGTGCAGCTTCTTGTTGCAGTGCTGGGCATGGCAGCACATAGCGGTGGAGAGGCCAGCGGGGTTACCATGGATGACCCGGGCGGAGATGGTGGATCAGGATGTAGGGTATGTGGCTCTGTGGTGGTGGTCTGAGGAGCAGGGATAGAGTCGATGATGGGCAGGTGTCGTAGGGCACTATGCGGATGCCTTCGCTCGGTTGACTCTAGGGGAGGTGTTCTGGCGCCCCTATCGGGACTGTCCAGCCTGGCCTGAGGTTGGAGAGTGGCTCCGATGGGTACGGAGGGGGCGATGGCTGATTGGGCACCATGGGACTGAGCAGGAGTTCTTCCCATATGGTCGGGTCACACGATAGTTTGGGGTGCACCAGGGGTTGCCTGGTGAGCCCGTGATCTATCGACATCGAGGGGTCGAGAAGACTTTAGCCTGGCCAGTTATTGCGCCACTAGGTGAGGATTCGGATGCGGTGATTGACGTCCCGGATGTGGATGACGTCGGGACTACTGCGGAGTATGATCAGTGGTGGACTCTACGATGATGGCGAGGAGAGGGACCATTGGGAGGCGCGGAGGTAGCGACAGTAGGGGATGAGGGTGCGGAGGCACCAGGTGAGGTTGGGGAGCTCCGCTAGAGGATGCGAACATGGTGGAGGTGGATGACTTGGGCATGGATTTTGGGGCTTCGGATCAGCCGGAGATGCAGGACGTCTCGGAGTAGGCTGCTGTTCTAGAGGCGCCTATGCATCAAGATGTGGCGGAGGACATGGAGGCAGGGGTGCGCGTTGAGAATGCATGATTGGTGGAGCTGCTATGGAGGCAGATGAGGAGCTGGGGGAGGCTTTGCAGGAGAGGGATCTCTTGCGGACTCAGCTAGCAGAGCGGGAGAATGCATTAGCTGCATACCATCGACAGGATGGGGATACCGATGCTTGCATAGGAGAGGGATCTCCTACGGGTGCAGCTAGTGCAGTGCGACGATGTAGTCACGATGTACCATCGACGGGAGGCAGAGTGGTGTTGACATCGGATGGATATGGAGGGAGAGATTATCCGCCTCGATGGGCGGTTACCGAGCCCTCGGGAGGTGGCTCTTCACGTCGAATGAGGGGCAGTGATACTGAGCAGTCAACATCATCTCGTCGTAGGCGACTGGATGAGGGAGGGGGTAGTAGGCATGATGCGGGGGCTAGCAGCAACCACCCTGAGGGGTCCCATAGGACCCACACCATGGGGGGTAGTTCCCGTCGCACCGATCCTACGTGATCATGGTGGCCGACGCCTTAGGCTTGGGGGTTTTTGAGTTTTTGGCTTTTTGCGGGGTCAGAGGACCAGTTATTGTAGCCTACGGGCATTTTTGATGATATATATATAGATGACTTTATTTTATTTATGCACATGTCATGATTTGATGTTATGCACGATGATGGATGAATATGGATGTATGCATGTTGATTTATATTGATGGATGCATATGTGTTGATGAATGCAAATGTTTCTAATTTATATGATATGCAAATGGAATGGATGAATTGAATTTGTGATGTTTGGTAGTCGCACCATAGACTGTTTAGAACTTTGTGGCTTTTTGTCCTAGGCGATTATTGGGTGACATGACTGTCTTTATGCATATGGGTTATTTTTTGGATTTTTTTATGGCAATGTGAGGATGAAAGATAGCAAGTTGGTTTAGAATGTATGTAGGGTTTTTCAAAACTCAGATGTTCTAACTATCTAGCCAATACTGTATTTTTATCTTACAAGACTTTTGAACAAGGTATGAATCAGACTTGTCTTTGACCAAGTTATTTCACATCCCTGTGTGTGCAATTGAGTTCATTTATGTGGTGTTTGTCAGGATACCGCCAGTGCCAGATAGGCTGTCAACCAAACTTGTACTGAGGATCACCTGATTAGCTCCACTAACTCCTTTGTTGTATTTAGTCGGATTAATCTGCGGTGCTATCGTAGGATACCATAAGCTAGCTCATCCACATGCAAACATTGATCTGCACACAAGTTAATGTGATAGATATATCGTCATGCGGGAGGTTTACCACCAGTGACCGATAGGCTATCAACCAAACCGGTACTGAGGTTTGCCTCATGACCCGTCTGAATGCTGAGAGTTCCAAGGATTCAAGTTCGACTCCCTTCTTTTCTTCAATTGTATTGGGATACTTGCTCTTTTGTAGTGATAAAAATCACTGTTTATTTTGTTTGTTTGTTTCTTTTGAGCAAGGGATTTGGAATAGTGAGTGATGAGAATCACTATTGTTTGTGCTTTTTGAGGTAGGCACTTTGAGATGTCAAATTTTGGAGTTTTGACTTTTGCAAATTTTTGATGTTTTGCAACTTTTTGAGAACTTGGGATTCTTGGGGAATTGGGTAGGGAGGATGCTTGTCCTTTTGCCAACTCTCAGCATTCTTGGGGTCATTCGCATAGGGGGATGAGCAAGATAACCGTTTCGCTTATGGTGACCTGGATTGCTTTGCAGGTTTCATCTTTCATTCACACAACTTGGGAATTCTGTTATATGTTTTAACTTGTGTTGGGATGCTACGTAACAAGGTGTGATCCAAGTAGAATTCTACCTTCGTAAAATCTGTCTGACTTGGTACAGTATGTGGCTAGAAAGCTACTGACGACTGAATGACGAAAAACTCTCGATACATTAGAAAACAACTGACTATGATGTGGGAGAATAACGTGAATGGCGGTTATGGGCGATGAGTTATTGATAAAGTGGAAAAATGTAGAAAATGATGGTTTTGCCAAGTAATGACAGTCTATGGTGCTTTGACCTTTATGACCACAAATATGCAATGTATGGATGCGATGCTTAATGCGGCTATATATTTTTGTGTTTTTGATGGCTTGATTTTTGTGAATATGCAGATGAGATGCAAAAGAACTCTGTATTGTTATGATGATTTTTGAGTATGCATGGAAATGAGATGCAAATTTTGTTATTTTTGATGATTTTATTGTTTTTGAATTTTCTTGTTTTTGACCAAGCGATTAAGGGAATCCTTGGAGCTTTTTGGGTTGACCAAGCGATTATGGAAATCCTTGGAGCTTTTGGGTTGACCAAGCGATTGTGGGAATCCTTGGAGCTTTTTGGGTTGACCAAGCGATTATGGGAATCCTTGGAGCTTTTTGGGTTGACCAAGCGATTATGGGAATCCTTGGAGCTTTTTGGGGTGGGCTATAGCTCTTTTAAATATGGAAGGGCCTCAAATGACTGATGTTCAAGGGTTCTAGTTCCTTGATTCCGTCAAGAGAGGCTAGCCGGTATGTTCTAGGTCCTATTTTACTTTCAATGACATAAGGACCTAACCAGTTTGCCGTGAACTTGTCCCTTAAATGGGGCGGCAAGTTAGAGTTCTGCTGGTTCTCTTTCAAGACCAAGTCACCAACCTGAAAGTCCCTCAGGTGAACTTTCATGTTGTATGCTTTCTTAAGTCGCTCTTGATAGATACGTAAATGCTCAAGAGCATTAACGCGTCGTTCATCAAGCAACGTAAGCTGGTCTAACCGGGCCTGCCGCGTAGTGTCATCATCGATGAACTCGTGCATTGATATGCGTAGGGAAGGAATTTCCAACTCGAGAGGCATGACTGCCTCGGAGCCATACACCAACGAAAATGGAGTTGCCCCAGTGGGTGTCCGAATGCTAGTGCGATAAGCCCACAGGGCAAGTGGGATCTGAATGTGCCAATCCTTATGATTGTCTACGACTATCTTTTTGAGGATGGCGACTAGCATCTTGTTTGATGCCTCTGCTTGCCCATTTGCCTGCGGATAATAGGGTGTCAAAAAATTATGCTGAATTTTGTACTTTGTAGTCAAAGCACGCACATCTTTGTTCTTAAATGACGTCCCATTATCCGAGATTATCTTGGATGGAATACCAAAATGACATATGATGTTATGTAAAATGAACTCCACAATGCGGGGTCCAGTCGTAGAGGTTAGCGAAACCGCTTCCACCCACTTGGTGAAGTACTCTGTGGCCGTTATGATAAACGTGTGATGGCCGGACGATGCAGGGGAGATCTTTCCGATTAGATCTAGGCCCCACTATGAAAATGGCCAAGCCGATTGGATCGGCTGCAAGGCTCGAGAAGGTACGTGTGTCAAATTGGCATGATGTTGACACTTCACGCACTTCCTCACATACGCGCAACAATCTCACTCTAAATATGGCCAATAATAGCCCATGCGAAGGATGCGCTTTGCGATGGCCATACCGTTGAAGTGGCCACCGCATGTACCATCGTGCGCTTGGGTGATTGCCCAAGCGGACTCCTGTTGGTCCAAGCAATGGAGGAGAATCCCTTCGTAGCTCTGATGGTACAAAATGTCTCCTAACAAGACATGCTTTGCCACTTTCTGTTTGAATGATCATTTTGCGACATGCGTCAATCCAAGCGGGAGGTTACCTAACTTGAGGTAGTCCTTGATGGGTGTATACCAATCCTGCTGATCAGAAACCTCGATAGTCTGAACGGCCAATCCCTCTTGAAGTTTATCCCTAGCAAAAGTTGAGCGGGAAAGAACTTGCAAGAATAGCATTGTGTTGCTATTAATGGGAGTAGGGGAGAACAAGGACCCCCAGTTGGCATGATTCAAATGATCATGGATTCGAGAGAACTTGTCCGTGGATGGCTCAATCTGGATCAAGTGGATTCCTGGCGTTAAATCAGAGCTTGCTCGCTCCATCGCTGATTGCGATAGTGTTTTGACTTGAATGGTTGTCATATCACCAGAAATGTCTTGCGGGATTAGGGACCCCAAAGAGGCCATAGTGTCCGCAAAATGATTCGATGATCGAGGGAGTGCCTCGATGTCGTACCATTCAAGCTTCGCCAAGAATTTGTCCACAAGGGCTTTGTAGGCCTACAGAACTGGGCATTTGCATTGGAATACCCCTTTGACTTGGTTGACGATTAACAACGAATCACTAAATATGTTCAATCGTTTAATGTTCATGGTGATTGTAGTCAAAAACCCAAGGAAAAAGGCTCCTCCCTCCATTGTTGTTGGTGCATGGGAAATTTAATTTAAATGACAGGGGCATTGGAGCACCCTGCGGTGTGAAGAATACGATTCCCGTGCCACCACCTTGCTCACATTTAGAACCATCAAAAAATAGGGTTATGTCGGCCCGAGACTCAGGCTCATCAGAATCTGGTGATTCCGAGACATGGAAGACCCCATCATCGGGTAGTTCTATAGTCAGAGGCTGATCGTCTTCGAGAGGAGCCTCTGCTAGTTGATCGGCTATGACCTGACCTTTTATGGATTTTTGTCCGATAAACTCTATGTCAAATTCCGTCAACAACATGATCCATTTCGTCGTGCGGCTACTATGATAAGTACGACTCATCATGTACCGCAATGGATTCTCCTTAGACACAACATACGTCTTGTTGCTCAAGCATGTAATGGCATAGCTTTTTGGTAGCAAACACCACTGCCAAGCAGAGTTTTTCAACGTATGCATAGTTAAGTTCATAGCTGACCAGGGTGCGGCTAAGATAGTAAGTAGCCTGTTCTCTGTGAAGTTCATTCTTCTGGGCTAACATGGCTCCCAGTGCCACCTCAGTAGCTGAGATGTATAAGTAGAATGACACTCCTGGTCTAGGTGGTGCCAATACTGGCGGCGAAGCCAAGTATTGTTTAATGTCATCGAAGGCTGACTGGCACTCGTCATCCCAGTGAAATGCTACCCCCTTGTGCAACAATTTGTTCATGGGTCGGCACTTGTCAGATAGCTGCGCTATGAAGCGCTTGATCGACGTGACCTTTCCCTGCAGGCTTCTGAGCTGCTTAATGGTAGTTGGGGGAAGCATTTCAAGGATTGCCTTGACTTTGTTTGGGTCCACCTCGATGCCTCGTTTTGAGACTATGAAGCCCAAGAGTTTTCCAGATGTGATGCCAAAAATGCACTTCTTGGGATTCAACTCGACTTTATGCTCCATGAGGCGATCGAGGATCTTGCTTAAGTCACCGAGATGATCCGGGCGCAAAAGAGATTTGGCCAACAAATCATCCATGTAATCTTCCAAAGTCTTGTGCATGTAATCATGGAAGATGTATGTCATGGCACGTTGGTAGGTGGCGCCAACATTTTTAAGGCCAAAGGGCATGACCTTATAACAAAATGTTCCCCAAGGCGTTGTGAACGCCATTTTTAGTTGGTCCTCGGGATTGATACAAATCTGATTGTATCCCGAGAAACCATCCATGAGGGAAAGCATTTCGTGACCCGTTGTAGCGTCTACCAAGGCGTCGATGCTCGGCAAGGGAAAATCATCCTTAGGACTCGCTTTGTTTAGATCTCAAAAATCAGTGCATATGCGAATCCTCCCATCGGGCTTCTTGACGGGCACCATGTTGGACAGCCATGGTGGATAATCCATGCAGATGACAAACTGTGCATCCAACAACTTTTGCAATTCATCTTTGACCATTAAGGCCACTGTTGGGTGCATCTTGCATAGTTTTTGCTTAACTGGCTTGACTATCGGATCAAGCGTTAGATTATGCATGACTAGCTACGGGTCTAGTCCCGACATGTCTTTGTATGACCATGCAAAAACCTCCTTCTTCTCTTTGAGAAGGGCAATGTAGTCGGCTTGCTCTTCGGGGGATAGACTTACCCCCATCTTGATGATCTATGGATTCATTGGGTCCGAGCCGATGTCTACGTCAGTCGTCTCCTCGACCGACATGTGGGATCCATCCTCCAACTAGTGTGGAGTTGGGATCAAGTGGATATCATTTGCTGAGTTAAGATCATCGTTAGGAACCTCGGGTTCCTCTTCAGCATGGAAGATATCCTGAGTTGGCCTAGGGGTAAAATGAAGCATTTCATCGAAAGGCCAGTACTCGGATGGGGATGGAGGGGAATTGACGCGATCCCAGTCTATGGCATCTATGTCTAGAGACAATGACTGTGTTGGATCGGTCGGATTGTGGATGGGGGTGGTTAAGTCAATGGAGATCATGTTGATGAAATGATTTTGGTCTCCATTACCGTGGGTGTGGTTACTCGGACATTCTGGATGCTCTCTATGCTCTGGATCTGGTTCTAGAGGGACTGGCATGAATGGATCGGCCCTATGTGCGGATAGGAAGACAGGGTCTGCCCTCGACACTGATGTCACTATAGGGTCTCTGGGTGGAAGGTATGCTTCGTATGCCTAGAGTGGCGGATCCAACACTTGGTCCCACCGCGCTGGGTCTACGTACCACTCATGCCCTGGCACTATGTTTAATTGTTCGAATATGTCGTTAATCTCCAAGGGGTATGGTCGTTGCATTTGCCGCATGTGATTAAGATATGCCATCTCAGTTTCATCTTCATAATCACTATCGGAGATCCAAAGGCCTTCGTTGGCTCCGACAACTGCTTACGACATTAAAGGCTCGCCTTGCTCAAGCAAATTGATCTGGCCCCATTGGGGTTGTTCCGCTCTCTACGGTGGGGCCTGATTTCCTTGGAGTGGCACTTGCTCGATTGGAGCATCCAAAGGGAACATCGTCAAGAAGCTTTCTTGATAATCATCCATGGGGATCACCTGTGAGTGATCGCTATTTGATTCGAAGGGGTCATATGACGTTGGTTCATACTCTGACTCATCCTCTGAGGACCCTTCTTGACATTGTCTAGACCCTCCCTAAAAATGAGCTCTCGAGCTTTCTCCTCTCTCGAGCGGAGGGAAGGGATTGCGAGGGCCAACAAGGTTGATTGCCGTTAATGGGAGATAATCCCTCAATGTATATGTGGTGTTAGGGTTGGCATATGGATCTGATGCCAATCCCCCCTTGTTGCCTATCCCTAGGCCTTGCATGTTCTCCACCAAGATGTCTAAGGGCAGGGGGTGATTGAACCCTACTCTTGACTTGTCATATGGCATTTGGTATCTTGGTTGGCAAAGAACACGTATCCCTTGCTCATATCTGCCTAACCCATATCCGTGCCAATTGCATTGGCCAAGGTATCTCAGAGCAAAGTCTGGGTTAGACAAATAATTGACATTTTCAGCAAAAGGCTCTTCATCTTCGTCCTCTTGCGTGCATGGTGCAACGCCATGATCAAGGCCCCCATACACAAAGTTTGTCTGGTTCGACGGGTAGCCTAGGGGAACAATAGTGCCAATGGGAAGGCGAGGTCTCCCCATGTCCTGCATGGACTCTAGTGCGGGTGTTGCTACAATATTCCGCACCAGATACTCCCCCAGGCCCGTATTGGCCATTTCAACGGTGATCATTGGCGGTTGAGGGGGAGGGAATGGAAGCTCTCCCTGAGTCCACTCCATGTCGGGTGAACTAGGAGCCTCGACTTCCATTCGGCTAGGCATCTCCTCAATAGAGATAGTTGATACTGATGGCAGTGTCTCTTCCAAAGGTTTTGCCTCTTCCAGGGGTTTCTTCCCTTTGTCCTTCTGTTTGGCCCCCATAGATGGTGTCGTTGGTGGAGGACCAGACGATGAAGATGAACCCGATCGGGGTTTTGAAGAACTTGCTAACGGGGATGCCTGCCGAATCGGACCCTGTTTAGATGGATTTAACTGGAAATCCAAATGCGTTGATGGCAGGGTCGATTGCGGCATCAGCTGCACCGCATTACAATACTTGAAGGGTTCTAAGTCCGTCGGGACTACATGCACCTCCCCTTCAAATGTATACTTTAAGCATTGGTGAGCTATCGAAGGGACACACTTCATGTCCCTGATCCATGGCCGGCCCAACAAGATGTTGTAGGCCATCTCACCCTCCAATATGTGGCACAATGTAGGTATGGTCTTTTGTCCCACTTGGATTGGTAGGACTATTGTGCCAACTGTCGAGCATATTGCATCATTGAATGCTCGCAGAGTGTAGGTGGAAGCTGTGATGTGAGATGCGGGCAACTTCAGATGTTTTAGGGCCGTAGTTGTGATGATATTACTGGACGAGCCAGTGTCTATCAACACCCTCTTGTATGGGATCCCGTTGACCCGTGCGATAACGTGCAAGGGTGGATCCGCCATGTCATCAGTCACTGATCTCAATTCGTCTTCTCGAAATGTGATGACCGGCTCAGTGCATCGTTTGACATGGCCCACAAAGTTGTTGAAAGAATTTGTCTCGTGGGGCTGCAACTCGATGGCTTTCAATATCTCCATTAGAGCTTCTCGATGGGGCGTAGATTGTTGTATAAGCTCGTATATGGAGAGCCTAGCCGATGTGGTCCTCAAACTCTGAGTGAGTTTGGTCCGAAGTGTGGCCACTGGTCTAGGCGGAGGAGGTTGTGCAAGGTGCTGTTGTGGTTGTGATGTTGTTGGCACCTCTCCTGCAGCTGCCGCAGGAGCATTCGTGCTCGGATACCTCCTGTTTCGAGTCACTATACTGATCATCCCTACATATCCCTGCATGGGGCAGTTCTGTGTGACCTCATTAACTTGTAGGGTCTTTTCCTACGGAGCATGAGCAGGCAAGGGGTCTTTGAAGACCTCCATTTGTTGATTGCTTGGTGCGACGGGATTATCCACCGCTAGTGTCTTGTTATCAATCAAGTCTTGCACCAAGCCCTTAAATTTCCAACAGGCATTTAGGTCATGTCCCTGCCGCCTATGGAACCTGTAGTACAAGTCCTCTCTATACCCCTTAGGCTTGGGTGCATTGGGATCTATGGTCTAGATCTCTGGCAGGTTGATCAGGTTTGCCGCTAACAAGCGGTCAAACAAGGAGTCCCTGGACTCTATGTAGGGTGTGTATTGTCGCCTAGGGTGACGCTGCTGATTCTGTTCTTGCCTCTGATTTTCTCTATCATAGTTGTTGGGAGGCACTGCCTGATAGTTAGCCTTTTGAGGCTGTGTTGCTTGTGCAGGCTTAGGGACATTGATTGCAACTTGGTTGACCGCCGCGGGTTTTTGTTGCGTGGTCCCGGTTTTAGTGTTCTTAGTCCACTCTTTTTTCTTAGGTTTGGCTATCTCGCCATCCTGTATTTTGATCTCTTCAATAATCCTGGCTTGTGCCAGAGCTTCTTCTAAGGTGGCATATTGCTGCAGCTGCAATAGCATAGAGATCGATCTCAAACAACTCTTTGAGAACATTTGAGTGAGGTCGGACATAGGAGGGAGGTAGGGCAGCTTTGAAAGCAAAGTCCTCCACCGATTCCCATAGGCCGCCATGGTCTCTTCCTCATACTCGCTCGAGGCTGGCTAAGTCACTTAGTGATGCCTTCTTCTTGGTGTTGAAGGCGAAGCGTTCGAGGAACGCATCCACTAACTGATCTAAGTTTTTGATGCTATGCTTTGGTAATTGGGTAAACCAATCCGAGGCAGGGCCTGCGAATGTGGTTATAAATGTTCTTAATAACAAAGCATCATTGTCCTGAATGCCAAAGCATTGGCTCAGGAATCTCGTCACATGCTCTTGAGCATCTTCCTCACCTCTAAAGGTTGCCAACTGAGGCAGCTTAAAGTGTTCAGGGTAAGGAGGTGCTGGCACTGACGGATGCACAGGATGACTACGGAGCTGGCGTAAAGTGGGCTTTTGGGGCCCAAAAGTTTTGGTTTCCACAGACTCCAGATGCTCTAGCAGCGCTTTATATGCATCTGAGGATTTAATTTCTTCCTCTTTGGTTTGCTCCCGTTGTGGGTTGTGGGAGACTTGAGGCCTATGAAGGGGTGGCCGGATAGCAACCCCCCCGCCTTGGTAGGGCATTTTGGCCCACTCATCTTCTTGCTCGTACTCCTCGTAAGCTTCCTGAGGAGTCTCTGGGCGAGACCTATGACCCTGGGTGGGTCCCCACGGAGGGTACCCATCATTGTTCTGGGGAGTGGCCTCCCGTTCAGGTCTAGGAGGTCTCGGAGGCAGCACTTGGTAAGGTCACGGAGACCTATCTCGCACCAAGGGGTTGCGCCTCTCATATGGTTCCGCCCTTTGGGTGCGCGGGGTTGGAACCCTTTCAGGCACCGGGTTATGGAGCAGCTCGTCTGTTTGGCACCTAATGCACTCTTTGCTAAGGCGATATAAATGCTCTAGCTGTTGTTGGTCTTGCTCAAGCCGCGTGATCTACGCTTGGCGGGCGGCATGTCTGGTGACTGCCAGGTCGATTTGTTCCGCCATATTGAGCCTAGGAGGCCTAGATGCCTCTCCTATGCATTTACCTCGATCATGATGATCCGAGATCTCAATAGGTCACTTCCCTCTGTCGAGGTTGGCGGCATTTACCCGAGGCTCTGGCCTCAGTGGGTGATCATGGTATATAGCTGGTGCGGAGGTGCATGGCCCCCACACTGTATATTGCTCTTGAGGAATGTAATCATCTTCCTCATGCTCCCTTTCATATGTGTGAAAGGGGCGGGCAGAGTTAGCTCACCCAGTTTGAAGAGCCTTGCGCTCTGGATTTTGTCTATTGGTTCTAATAGTGAGAAGGGGTAAAGGGGGGATGACATAATCATGTGCCCCCTCTTTATGGTCCCTATACGGCTCTAGCACTTCATCACGCGATGGCCACTCATAACGAGCATCCAAAGGAGCCCTTCTGCCTAAGTCAAATGGTACGTGTACGGACTCTTCCTGAAAGGGTTCATGTTGACTGGGTGTGCCCCTCAAAGGGGTGTCTCTATAGTCTTGTTCTGAAATGTCCCTATGTGGACTGTCTCGTGGGTCAAGCTGCCAAGGTGGAATGACCAAGTCCTTGTGGCTGTAGCGGAGGCGACTTGTGCCTCCTTGTACACTCTCCGCAGCCTCCGCCCATGATTGGGCTTGGCTACGGGTGCACACCATGGTGGTATCTCTCTACAAGCTATGTAGATTTTTATCTCTTTTATGATTTTTTTTATGCTACACTAAACAGAAAATATCATACACACACACAAGCAGTGATTATCTCGTTTAAATATTGAAAGTGTGTCCTAGACCTGGTTTAGTGTGTTTTTTATTTTTGTTTTGTTTTTTTTTTGTTTTGTTTTTTGTTTTGGTTTTAAAGAACGTTTAAATGCAAAATGATGGCTCTTATGACTCCCAAAAATGGTCGCCCCTTCGATATACCATTGCCAGGCCGATATACCAACCTCTCTATATACCCGCCCTTACGTGAGGGAAACTATAGGTACGTGAGAGCAGATGGTACGTGGAACGTAGGCGGTATGAAAGGGGAATCACCTTGTTTATGACACCTACCATAGAAGACTTATCCTCATGTGCTGGGAATCACCCCAGCTACACTCGGTCAGCTTTCATCAGGATTTACGTCTAGCAACAGTAGCGATCGGGGTAATGGATGCAAGATTCAAGCCAAGGTGGTGATGAAATCCACCGTTGGTCTTGATCAAGGGCTGGGGTTTTACGACCAGCTCCTTGGTTTTTAATTTGCCACGTGGTGTGTGGGGTTCTTTTTATTTTGCAAAAGGAAACAAGCAAGCAGCAAAAAGAAAACTTTCCCTAAGCAAGCAAGTAATCCAGAAACAGAAAAATTGATAGCAAAAAATGACAGGGAAAGTTCAGAATCCTTACCTCTTCTCTGCCCAAATCTTCTGGTTCTGAGTCTCTGTCCTGAAAATGCGCAGAGAGCTATTCGTCCCTGGGTCGGATGAATAACATAACTGTATTCGTCACAGGGTGGGGCGCATTCCCATTCGTCCCTGGATGAGACGAATTACAGCTCTGTGTTCGCCACAGACTGGAACGAACAACAGTCCCGCGTTCCAAAAAAAAATATACCTGCAAGCAAAGCAAGTTTTGATCAGATTTCTGATCTAAAAAAGTAGAGGACAGGGTCCCACCGTGATCGCCACTGAAAGCACGAGGATACGAAAACAAAAAAGGAAAAACTCCAAGTACGATGCAAAAATGGAACTAAACTTAACGCTAAATCCTACGAATTAAAAATGCATAAAATGGAGAAAGCATAAACGAATTGAAACCCAAATGAAATAAATCAACCCTTTCTTTTATTGATGTATTTCACAATTCGGTTACAATTCGCCTCCTCCCTTTTCAGGGGCGAGGAGCGTTAAATTCATCTCTTGGTTACATCCATGGATAGCCATCCTTCTTCCGCGTGCCCACATGTAAGATGGGTGGACCAAAATGTCACCGCCACTTGTGTATACGAGTGTCGATTCCTTGCTGCTCCTCCGATGTTCCGATCCTACGTTCAAAGAAACAAAAAGATAGTCAATAGCACCTGCAAAGAAGATCAAACATGCAATCTCAAAACCCAAAACTAATGCATGCGAAGAAATAAATAAAACGATGATCAAAACAACTCCAAATCGACTAAAATTTTCATAGAGGCATGGGAACATCACCGGGAAGGCATTGCAAAAAGAACAGTCTACAAATTCATCGTGGATTCGTATTCGTTCCGGGCGGGACGAATATACCTGCAACAAAATGCCGAATAGAACCGTCCCAAATGTCACCTCCAGATGGCTCCAAATTTCTTGCAAAAGTGGGGGTTAGCTAATTGGGGGCATTTTGGGATGACCCAGATGGTCGGATTTCCCCAATTCGGCCTCTAACACCCGAATTTCGATGGCGCCCTCTGCAAGTTAGTGGAGGCGAAAACATGATAAAACATAATAGCACTTGATCAAAACGATATGGAATTGAAATTGCAAACTATCTAAGCAGCATAAAGATCGAATACAAAATGAAAATGATAGAAAGAAAATCTGCCACAGATTCCCAATCGTTCCTAAAAGGGACGATTAGACCTGTAGCAGTGCGGGGGCGCCCGGGCAGGCCGCCCACCGTTTGGGGCCTGATTTCGGCACCAATCCACTTGGGATGGGTCCAAAATCTCTTACAAGGTGTTGTCGACAAATTGGGTGGTATACTGTGGTCAAGTGTCGGGTTTTGGGCTCAAGATTCATCCTTCCAATAGTCACCCAATGACCTCCTCTCTAAAAGAGATCAAGGATGTGAAAGGCACAAATCGCACAAGGATGTATGGGGAAGTAAAACGGCAGCACTTCGTTGCTCAAAAATGCTCTTACTCTCTATATTTTGGGGTGAGAAAGCTCACCAATTTATAGACCTGGAGGTCTCTTGGGATGAACATGCAGAGGCGCCACTTGGCAGCCATGCCCTTCCAGGGGAGGGAAGATTCCTCCCTGATTAGGGGCTTCATGACTGCCCCTGTAACAGCCTCTAACGCTCGAAAATGCTCACCCATGCTCCCATGAAATGAAGGAGGCGTTAAGTGGCGGATCCGAGCTGCCATTTGTCATGAATTGACTTTTTGCTCGTCAAACCCGCTATTCGCTCCACCCCGGAGCGAATACTTATATTCGTCCCTGGGCGGGGCGAATACCAAACCGTATTCGTTCCTGGGTGAAACGAGTATGGAGCAAAGTACCTGAGGGTGCCGAATTGACTTCTGACCTTCCAAAACTACTATGAGAGTGGTTAGGACCACTGTTTAACCTCTGGGGGCTGCCCTTGGGGCTGTGTGTGTCAATGCGATCAGTGTTTGCAGTCACATAATCGGATTGGTGTTGTTTTGGTGTCTACAACATGTTAGTGGGAGGTCAATGATTTCTACTAATATTTCAATCATCACTTTGAAGTGAACTCCCTAAATGGTGATCTCACCCTGGTTCCAAAAGGCAATGAAGTCCTTCGTGATATGGTCCTCAGCCCCATAGAACTTTTTTAGGAAAGGAGTGAATCCTTTGGCATCCATGAAAATCTAGGTAGTGGGATTTAAGTTTAGCTGAGCTGGTTCAACAAAAACCATGCTCTTAGCAAAGGGGCAGGGGTGGAGGCAGAGAAATGAGAGGTGGAGGGAGCCGAGGCAAAGGTTCTGCAGAGTTGAGGTAGGGGAGACAATTGAGGGGGCATGAGCTGAGGGTTTAGAGCCTTTGTAGTTTAAAAAGGGTGGACCAAGTGGAGAGGGCCAAAAATGATGAAATCAGATTGAGCGATAATACGTTGGAACAAGGTGCGGTTTGGACCTTGGGATTAATTGGAAAGGAGCAGTATATCATACCAATGTGTGGAAAGATCGGCACCAAAATGCCTAATATTTGTATGATTGGAACACGAGCAAAAATACTGGAAAGAGACCAAAAAAACACTACAGGGGGGAGAAAGGGGTATTGTGAAGGGTAAACAACAACTTGGGATGGAAGAAAAAGGTGAATATTCTCTATATGATTAACGTGGCATAGATGGATATGCTTTCCTAGCTTCTTGCAATTGGCCACGTAGCAAAAATCAATGTGATGTCGAGATCTGATGACTTGGAACATGGTGGATTTGTTGGCACGCATTCTACTGGCCTTGAGGTCTGGATTCCACCATAATTCAAACATGTGGAGTATTAATATTTTCCCACATCTTGCCACCCGAGCTCAAACCTGATGAAAGTATGAATTCACTCGTGATAATTGCCCGCATTCAAGGAGGAAAATCTAAGAATTCTAGCATTGGTAGGGACAACCCCTGTGATGAACTTGGTTTTAAAATTCTGTTCATTGGGACTTACCATTTTGAATATTAGCCTTTTCACGGATTACTGCATTGGTGATGTCCCGGGGGAAGTTATATCTCCATACTTTGAGGCTATTGAAGGAAGCTACCATGTTGGCCATGATATCAACAACATGATTGGCTTCCCTATAGTTATGGTGGATGGTCTTCTGCAGATGATTTTGAAGAATATTCCTAGATTCTTGGATGGTGTTGAAGACTTTCTAGGATGGAATCTTGTCATTCTTCATATAGCTGATTATATTCAAGGAATCACCCTCTATGATTGCCTTCCTGGGATCCTCTTGGAGCAGGACAAGCCCCCTCCATAGAGCCTTGGCTTCCACAAAGTTATTGGTTTGAGGCCCAAGGTACTCAACAAACACGAGGATCAGATTGCCATTGTGATCTCTGATGACCCCTCCTGCCCTAGCATTGCCAGGATTTCCTTTGGAAACCCCATCAAAATTTAGCTTGATCCATTCCTTCGAAGGAGGTATCCACCTAATATTGGCTCTAGAGTTAGGTCATGGCTGACCTTGAGGATCCTCCTCAGGTATGCCAAGAGATTTGAAAAGGGTGCATTCAAGAGCCTGAGAATGGGCCATGGAGTAGGGGATGAGCTAGATGTTTTTAATAGCATAGACAATGGATTTAGAAGCCACAGACAAGGGGTCCCTAGAGGAGGATGAAAAGGCCCTGTTGTTGCACTCTAGCTAGATTTACCAAATGAAGTGATGGAGGTAGAAGGACCAGAGGGAGCGAAGCTTGGGATTGCTAAAAGGATTTGGCCACTAGGAGAAAAGGTCAATGATTGAATTAGGTTGGACCCACTGGATGTGGAAGGAATTGAGCAGGTGGTCAAGGGTAGTGAAGAAAAAAGCATAGTTGGTGAAAATGTGATTCATGGATTCCCAACCAAAAAGGCACAGGTAGCAACGGTTGGGGATCATGAACCCTCTTTTGGCTAAATTTTTGATCGTGAGGATCTTATTTTGGATAGCAATCCAAGAAAAGAAGCTTATTTTAGGGATGAGTTTCTTCTTCTAGATAAGGTTGAAAGGAATAGTTAAAACCTGGGCCTTCTCTTGAAGGGTGTATACTGACTTTATAGAGGACCCTTCATCAGTTCCTTCCCAGATGGGCCTATATTCAGCTTCTCTTATTGAAAGGGTGATTGTGTTGAGGAAACTGGATAGGGAAACAAATTTATTAGGGAAGTTGACCACATCAATGGTTCTCCATTTAGGGTCTCTGTTGTGATTGTTGATGAAGTGACCTTGCTCCCCAGGATGGTATCAGTGGAAGGTTTTAGGACCACTAGTGCTCTATTTTCACTCAGAGGTTCCTCTTGAAGCCACCTATCATGCCAAAATTTGATGGTGTTCCCGTTGCCCAAAATCCATCTACTACCTTTTTGGATGAGACTTCTGGTCTAGGTGATGGACTTCCAAAAAGTTGATCCATTTTGAGGCCCCTGATCATTCAAGAACTGGTGAATCTACATATATTTCTTCTTGACTATCTCGACCCAATCTACACTGTTGTTGGTGTAAATCTTCCATGCATGCTTGGCTAGGAGAGCAAGATTCATTTGGGTAACTTTTCTGAGCCCAATGTCCCATTGGTTTCTGTTGCGGTAGACCAAGTCCCAAGGCACTAGGGGAATTCTCTTCTTGTCTTGACTCCCAAACCAAAGGAATATCTTTTGGATTTGTTCAATCTTAGAACTCACAAAGGCTGGGATCCTGAAGACAGATAGGAAGTAAATAGGGATGCTCTAAAGACAGGTCAAAGTAAGGGTGGCTTTGGATGCCTAAGAGAGAATGTGACATTTCTAAGAGGTCAAATATTTTTTAATTCTTTCAATGACACTATTCCACATGGGAGAAGTGGGGTTGTCTGAGAACAAGGTAAGCCCGAGGTAAAATGTGGGGAGAGCCTCTAGGGAGCACCCAAGGGTTCGTGCTTAAATACCAAGCGTTTTGGTATTTAATTGACCCTGAAGTTTGTGCAGCAATCAGAGATCAGATGGGTTTCCTCTATTCTCTAAGCAGCCTGACTATCCGCTTTCTTTTAAAAATATTTCCAAAGATTTCTTTATTCCAAGTCCTGAGATTTTCTTTAATGAATCTAAGTTTTTGGTATAATTACCCAGAAGGGGACCCCTTGAAGGGCTGCTGCCACCACTGAGAGACTTGGTTCCTAAAATCTGGGTGGTGGAACCACATCGCCTCAAAGTGGAAAGGGATCTTGAAAGAAGGGACTTTGATGACTTCAAACAGAAGGGGGTTGTGATCAGAGACAATTTTAGGGAGGTATTTGAAGACGAAATCCCTAAAAATAGGAATAGCCTCTCTTAAAAGAAGGACCCTATCCAATTTGACCTAGATGAGATTATTTCTAGCCCTTCTGTTACTCCAGGTGAACTTTGCTCCCTTTAGTTGGACATCCATGAGTTTGTTTACATCTATGAGCTTCCCAAATTCCTCCATGCTTTTGGAAAGTGAGATGTTGCCTCCTTTCTTATAAGACAAAAACAAGAGGTTGTTGAAATCTCTTGTGAGGTGAAATATTTTCTCATTTGACTTATGGAGTTCCACAATAAGGCTCTTTCGAGAGGGTTATTAGGAGCATAGACATTGGTAAGGATCCATGTGTTGTTGTTGGTTTTGTAGTGAAAAATTATGTTTATGATCCTGTTTGAGGAGGAGATCAGTCTTCCTTCAACTTTAGTCGGATCCCACATGCATATCAGCCCTTCGAACGTTCCTTGGGTGGGAGTGAAGATGAATTCACTTTTATTCCATATTGCTTTGGCAACTTTGGGGGAAGAGATCTCATCTACTTTTGTTTCTTGCATGATGAAAATTGTAGGGCTATAATATTTTCTTAGATTTGCAGCCAGACGTTTCTTGGGGGCACCATTAAGCCCTCTCACATTCCAAGTGAGAATATTCATTTAAAACTTTTTGAGGGATTTTTTACCTCCCTTCGACTGCTTAGGGGGAGGTTTAGATTTTTTGGGTTCGTATCTTATCAGGTTGAGAGAGTCAGAAAGCATGGTGGATTCAAAGTTTTTTGCTATGTCCTCTTTAATATCTTTCCTTCTTTGCTCAGCAGCAGACAACCTTCCTCTCTTTTTATCACTTCCATAGACGATGAGGGATTTTTTACTTCGAGTTTACTTGGGACTGAAGTTCTTCGAGATGGACTGGGATGGGACATGACTTTCTTCATATTCATCTTTAGAATGAATGGATGATGGTCCAAAAGATTCCAGAGGGGGGTGGGATGGTCCAAATTTTGATGGGGACTCGAAGGATACAATCTCGGTTGGATCAGCTTGGAGAGGGTTATACTGGATAGGAGGGGGATCAGCTGTTGGGGGGTCCATTTTACCCTCAAAGAAAACAAGGTTAGATTCGAGTGAGAAACATACCTAATCTGTCTCTAAAGCTAGAGGAGAATAAAAAAAAATCCTTTTGTCATCTAAGGAACCGTCCCTCCTTTGATAGCTTGAGACCTAGTTTTCCTGTGAAGATGAGCTGTTATTTTTTGGAAAATTTTGGGTATTATTGAGATGATGATTCCTTGATGGTTGGGGATGGAACCAATTCTAGGATCTGGAAGCAGCCCTTAGAAATGTGTCAACATCCTTGGTTTCCTTTGGAGGTTTACCTTTGAGAAGAGGGCATTGGTTTTTGAGGTGGCGGAGTGTGCTTTGGTTGCAAAATCAATAGCCACTAGGTCACCAGTAATTTTAGTAATAGCTCTCAGGATGTCCTTGTACCATAGGTGGAAAGGCAGATCTGGGATGTGAACCTAGATGGGTGCAAAGTTAATACTTTGGGTGTTGGTATTGAAATCCGTAGCCTACCTCCTGAGGAACAAGCTCCTCCTGCCCAAGAACCAGGGCCCCCCTATTAGGATTCAGATTGCATCATCATGGTTGCATAGTGTTTGTAAAGGGCTCCAATATCCATGCTTCTTGAGGTTTTCCATTTTGAGAAGGTCCAACGCCTTATGTTCTCCATATTTGGTCGTCCCCCAACAAACTTGTCGATTAGGGAATATGATTCCATTGAAACGTAGCTGGAGAAAACCTCTTCTAGGATGACAATATCCGTTTCGATAGGAGTTAGGTGGATATCTGAGGTTTTTGGAATGATCGGCCCATTGGAGATGACCTGGGCGTACTAAGGCCCACTAGGTCTCCCAATATCTAGGTCCTTATTGGGAATGGGGCCCTCGACAGGCCTTTTATCGAGAGGTTCCTTATCTCGAGGGCCCTCAGGGGGATTCCTAGGAAAACTCGCTTCACCACCAGAAGTATCTTCCTTACCTGGTCTAGGTCTTCCGTCCGCCACTCTAGAAGGTCAAATCCCGCCATCACCATCACTGCCCTCTGCCTCTGCCATCCCTTGAAAAGTAATTTAACTATACTAACAAATTTATTTTTAAAAATTTAATATCTATATTATATTTTAATTATAAAATAAAATAACTAATTATCATTAATTATTATAAAATCATAATTAAATAGTATGAGCTTAATCGCTTAAATTCCTAAGCTTTCATGGTAGGAGATCTAAGTTTGAATGTTGTCAAATGATACATGCATAATTATAAAGTTGTTGTAATATGACTATGTGGTCATGATGTATGTGATATACATATAGGTAAACTCCATTTCAATCTATTATAACCACTTAAAATATTATTACATAATTATAAATTTTATCTTAAATACTCTTATCCTAATTAATCTTTAATTAATTATTAATTAATATTTTATCTAATATAAACTTTGAGTTAATTATTATATTTATATTAAATGTTTTTTTTTTTTGAATTTACATGGTGGAATCGGTAGCCGCCACGAATCCGGGCAGGTTGTCCAACTTTTTATGGCCGCCACAGTATTTTGTGTTGTCCGCCCGAAAGCCGCCACACAGATCTTTGCGTAGTCCGCCCCTATAACCACCATGCCACAATCATTTTAAACCTTTTACGCCGCTGAAAGCACCAAGAAAGGGACAAGCGTTCAGTTCGACGAGGCCCAAGATTTATTTATATTAAATGTCAGTAATTATTTTTATTGTAAAATCTTATTTATGATGTCTGTTTAGCACTCCACACACATTCTTATTGAGAGGGCTAGATCATAATTTTGAAAGTATCCAATACAAATATTTTAAAGTGTTTTTCTTTAATTTTATTAAAAAGGTCAATGAGATTTAGTTAGGGTAACATCAACCCTTAAAAATAGATCATCTAAATTTTAAACAATCTACTATATACAAATTTGTTGCAGTCAAACATTTTTCTTAATGTTCTTTATCGTTATGTACAACTTAATCTATTTTTAGCCTCCACGAATAGTTTGTGTTGTTTATTTATATATATTTCATAATAGTAAGTTACCTCTAATTTGCAGGAAGGATTATATTATATTTAAGACCATAGAGAATATTATGTGGAGATGAAAACTCTGGAAAGGTGTTTGATATGGGTTAAGTTTTTTGGATTTTTATATTAGTTCATCAATAAGGTGATTTAAAGGATACTAGTAAGAAAAGTTCATATAGAAGGCACCAACTTCTAGCAAGATAAATCAAGTTTTATACATGCAAATATTTGTTACTATAGATGTTCCAAAATCTTTTTAAAAGTCCATTATGCCAACTCTAATTCAAGCAATAGGTTTAACAAGTTGATTAGAAAACATTGTATTTTGATGTGATAAATACCAAAAAGACCAAACACACATGACAAGAGATTGCAAAGTTAAAAAAATTAAGAAAGAGGAAAAAATGGGCATTAAACAAACTCAATGTTGAAGCAATACAAATGTATGGATGCTATGTCAAACCGTGAACAATAAGATAAAATAGAAGAGATTGATGAGGATGAAAGCATTGGTGGGAATGAAAGATAAGACAAGAAGATCTTCAAAGTAAGAATAAACAAAAAATGAATCATAAAGGGAAATTGACTTGGGAATTTACAAATAAATTTCATAAATGTTTACAAGAAGTGGTGATCTAAGCAACATAGAGGTTGCTTAGAGTTTCTTAATGAATGATGCCAAATCTACTTTAGAGCATCAACCTTGACACCCATATGGTATTTTCACCAAACAAGTTGGTGAAAAATTCTACTTTACCACTAAGATTATGTTATCACCAAACCACTTTGGCATCATAATTGCCTTAGCACCAAATATTTGATGCCCATATTATTAGCATCCATCCATAAACAATAAAAGTTATTTGCTCCTACACTAATACAATAAATGATTAAGAATAATAACACACATCACCATTATACAATCATTACCATGATCAACGTAGATATTTTAGACCAATTCAACTAGTTACATCAAGAATTTGCACATGGATTTCCAGGGGACAACAAGCAGATTCTTGGGTGTTTCCTCATACCACCAAAACATGTTGGAAGTTGAATCATTTCACCTTCCAAGTTGTTTGTAATATTTTATATCATATGCATGTAGTTTAGGACTTCTTCTTACTGTAATTGTAACTCTACAAAATAGACAACAATGCTCCTTACAACACCAATTATAATTACCATCTATAATGATATCTCATGCTTAATACAAGAGTTTATGTTCTTGGGTTTAGTTTTTTGTTTGGAATGTTCTCTTGTATGATTCTATTTAAACACATTTTATTTAAATAGTATGTCTAGAGCTTCTATAACATCACTTTGACTATAACTTACATACACCTATGACTAGTTTTGTGAATTATTTTTTGCACCAAAGTCCTTGGGCCTCTTGCACGAATTAAATTTGATATCAAAGCAATCATATTATTCACAAAAGAGAGGTAAATACGAAGCACTCCTCACTTGCTCCTTGACTCCTCATGCACCATCATCCTTGTCTAGTGCAAGATCTTCTTGTTTGCTCCATCACTAGATGTCTATCCACATATGTTTTTGGTGTAAGAAGCAAGACACGACACTAGGTTTTGCATTCGAGTATCCTAAAGTAGGTTACCCCTACAAAGGAACTCAAGCAATAGAAAAGTCAATATCTCAATCCTAGACTAGAACTCAAGATGCCAAGAATATGAATTGAGACACTTTAAAGGAATAAATAACCATTATGTTTGGGCAATTTTGAGATCTCATGTTTTAATTGGGAGCCCTTAATACAACTACTAACCCTATGCCATTCTAGAGTCAAGGACCTCTAAATGTGTAGACCAACATTGACATTCTACTTCTCAATATAAATCAATGATGATGAGTTAGACACTTGCACTCAACAATTAGATAAGTACTCCATCACGAATTAGTTCTTTGACATGGAGAAGATTGCCTTCGCAAATTTGAAGATAATGAAATTGTTTCTTTGATGGTGGGAAGCCACTAGCAATATGATAGAAGAGTTTGGCAATCCTATGTTTTCCTATAAAATTTTTGTAAAGCTATTCCATAAGCAATTCTACCTCTTATGCCATTATAAATATGAGTATATGTGCTATTAGTAGTTGCAACAACATAAAGACTATACTATCCAACAATATACAAATGAGTTATACAATCTTCTAAATTGCCTTTACATAAAAGAAGAAGAGAGACTCCAAGTACTAAAGAATATCAATGACCCATAATACTATCTTCAATGCAAGATGGAGTTCATTCCTATCAATTCTTTGGCATAAGTATGTTGCCTGTATTAAAATTGCAGGAGAAAAACCAAGTAGAAAGGTCAAGTAACCCATCCGACACTAGACCTCGACACCAAATGCTTACTCACATAAAGTTCTTGCGCTCAAAGGACCTCTTATAACTAAGAGACCTCTCACAACAACCAAACCCAAGTCACTTAATTTCATAGAATAGAAGATTTAAAGGATGTAGGGGAATCAAAAAATTGGGTTGAAGGGGGAGTGTGATAGGAAAGACTGTGTAAGTGGTGGATGCCCTAAGGCAGAAAATTAAAACTATTGAACGAGTTCCTTGACACAAGGGTTTTTACTATGAGTAATAAGGTTTTTCAACTTAGGGTTAGGCAAATATTGCCCCATTTTTTCCACCATGCACCACCCATGAGATAGTTATATACGAAAACTATTTATTATATAATATTTGTAATGATATTTATTTATATAACATAAAATAATCATTTTTGCACACATAAAAATATATTGACTAAAAAAATTACATTCTTTGTCATTTTATTTTTAATCTAAATACTATGTTTTAAAATCTTTTTGTTTTAATTCATAATATTATTTTACTGCTTTATTGATCAAAAAAATATAAGATAAGAGCAATATAAATAATAAATTGGAAAATAATTATTTACTAAGTCTTTTATACTATGTACAATTCTATAGGTTTTTAAACTATACCTATCATTTTTAGCCACCCTTAGTTAATATTAACAACATAGATTTATTTTTTATATTTTTATTTAAATATATAGTTTAAATGGTTCATTTCCATTTTTTGAGTAATTGAATTAAAATAAGACAAAAGTTTAATGCATGCAAAGAAAATAAAGGAATGAGATAACCTCTTTGGGTAAATATGAAGTAAATGAGACCCCACTCGTTGAGGGAATTGAAACCTCTATAATTCTTAGCTTACTAGGTAAAGATGAAGTCAACGGGACCCCAACCCATTAGGGAATCGAACTGAGGTAACCCATCAATGAGCACTTAGTTGCTACCAACTTACCTATCCCTTTTTGGGTTATTAGTGCATTTTATTATTTTATGCATTATCCTAGCACTTAGGATAAACTTGTTTAGCTAGGTGTTGACTTATTTGTCTCTCATAAATGCCACATGTCATGATCTCACTCATGGTGTTGAGTGCTTCATCTCTCACACATATATCATGATCTCTAATATTGTGTTGACTTTTTTGTCACCCAATAACTATCATGATCTCTCACATTATGTTGATTTATTCTTCTCTCACGTGTCATAATCTCATTCATTGTGTTGACTTTTTTGCCACTCATTAATGCCATGTGTCATAATCTCATTCATTGTGTTGACTTTTTTGCTACTCATTAAGCCATGTGTCATAATCTCATTCATTGTGTTGACTTTTTCGCCACTCATTAATGTCATGTGTCACATTGTTTGAAAGATTCCTTATTGGATTTATTTTCTATAAATACCATTTCATGCTTAAATTGAGCATGGAAGAATGTATGTAGTTTTAAGTTGTAATTATGCATGTTTGTGTTTGCCTCCATAATTAGAATATGTTTATGGTTTTGTTTATATAATTTGTTTCCTCCACTTAAATCTTGAATTGTATCATAGCTATCTCACATGGGCTAATAAAAAGTACAATTCTATATGTTTTTAAACCAATTCTATTATTTTTAATTGCTCTTAATTAATTTAATATTAATAATATAAATTTACTTTTGATATTTTTATTTAAATTAAAATTAAAATAGTTTGTGTTGCTTAATTGAATTAAAATAGGACAAAGGTTTATCGAATGTAAATAAAAAAAGATATATATATATATATATATATATATATAATTTTTTTTTTTGTTATACAAGAACCTTTGTAATACCTAGTTTCTTGGGTAAAGACGAAGTTATCTTCGGAGAAACGAAAACCTTTATAACTTTTAGTCTATTGGATAAATATGAAGTTAACAAGATCCCAATCCTCCAAATAATTTTAACCTCTGTAATTCTTAGCCTCCTCGGTAAAGATGAAGTCAATAGGACCCCTAACCCTCCAAGAAATCGAATTGAAGTAGTCCATCGGTAAGCACTCCACCGCTACCAACCAATCTATTTCTTTTTGAGTTGAAAATTTTAGGGTAAAACATGAGTTTTTAAAAGGAGCCCTAGTCCCCTCTTACTATGGTTTGAACTTGGATCTTCTACATAAAAATCCCCTCATGAAACATAATTTATATATAAGATTTTATAAGAATTTGTGTTGTTTGATGAAAATATAAAAATAGTAAAAAGTATGAATTATAGTGTTATAATAGTTGTTTTAGAGATTTTTTTTAAATAAGTAAAAAGTAGGTTATATAAATGAACTAAATTAAAAATATAATATACATGTTTGTATGCCTATGGTCTACGACAATGATGCCAGTTGCATTATCGATGATGAGACCCAGGTTCAACCCCACAACATATGTGTATAAGAAGTATTGATAAAAAATACTAATAATATAAATGAATTAAATTAAATAGAGAAACAACATTTATTATATTAAAAATAAAATGTAAAAAAAAAATAGGTATAAATACATTTGTTATCTTGATGGTCAATAATAATTTAATGTAAAAGATATTAAAGTTCATCAAATGTATCTCCAAAATATATTTAAGGTTTTATAACAAAGATCTTTTGTTAATTTAAAGGTCAATTTATGAGAAGACTTAATAAAATCAGTTGCAGAAGTAGTAAGTAAATCCATAAATTTTAAAAGACTTGGTTAAATATATTGATGAGAGGATGAGTTATCTTTGAAAAATAAATTGATAAATTTAACTTAAATATATATGAATTAGATTTCAAGTGTGGCTTACAAGACAAAAAGAAGAGAGTAAATTTTATAACTTTTTTGTTTAATTAGGGTGCAATCAATTAAGTTGTCATGGTTTGGTAATTGTATCTATGTCTAGACTTTGAATTGCTTTTATAGAACTTATGTATTGCTTTAAATTCTTTCTTTAGTTATCTTACATTGAATTCACTTGTAAGGTTTAATAATTATATTAAAGTTTAATCTTTGGATTATTTTTAAAAATTTATTATTTCTAAAATTTGTTATATTTAGTTTTATAGGAATCATGCCTTAAAATTTTGACCAATAATTAATATGTGCTTTTGTTTAGTTAATAAAATATATATTTTTAAAATTAATAGAACATAATGCGACATATTAATGACACAATAACAAAGGCACTTTGTTGATTTGCACACTAATTTACAAAAGGGTTTGATAAAAGCAATTGTAAAATTAATAGGTAAATCCCTAACAAATGAAAAATACATTATCAGATTCATTTATGATATGTTGGATTACCTTTATGAAAATTATAATTGCAAACCCAACTTAAACACATATGATTAAGATTTAATTTAAAAACTTAAGACAACCAGGTCTTGGTAGAGTGGTGAGTAGAGGGTTGTTGCATAGGTCCAAGGCTCCTTACACTGAAGAGTGTCCATTGTAGTCTTTCCTTCTCCACCAAAAATAAAAATTTTCAAATGTAGCTTACAATGAAAAATAAATTTCATAACTTACAAAGATAAGTAGAGTTAGTAATTGTATCTATATACAAAGTTGAATTGTTATGGTTTGGTAATTGTATCTATGTCCAAACTTTAGATTGACTATAGAATATTTTTACTACTAATTAAACTTATTTGTTTAATTGTGTTACAATGAATTAAATTGTCATGATTTTGTAGTTATATATATATATATATATATATATATATATATATATATATATATGCTTAACCTTGGATTGTTTTTGTAGAATCCTTATAATATTGTTTAGAGAAGGTTTATTATATTTCATGGGTCTTATTTGTCAAAGTTTTGATCAATTATTTTTATGTGCTTTTGTTCTAATAAAATATCTTATTAAAAATGATAAAACATAAATTTTAATATATTTTTTTGGTAGGTTAAAATTATATTAAAAGTGGGTTTTGAAAGGACCCCAAAACCTTTTTACAACAGGTCAACCGACCAAACCAAAGGTCAAGAACAATCAATTTGAAGAATCTCGCCCAATGAAAAATAGACAGTTTGGAAAAACCCACCCAACGGGAATAGATAATTTTGAAAAATCTCGCCTAGCGGGAAACCACCAATTTTGAAAAATCCTGCCTAGCGGGAAACCACCAATTTTGAAAAATCCCACCTAGCGGGAAACCACCAATTTTGAAAAATCTCGCCTAACGGGAAAACATGCAGGATGATGAATTTGAAAATCTCGCCCAACGGGAAGCAGTCGAAAACCACCAAATTGGAAATCTCGCCCAATGGGAAAACTAGTAGATTTGGAAAATCTTGCCCAGCGGGAAATCCAGTAGAAAAAATAAATTGAGAAACCCCGTCCAACAGGAAAACCAACATGTATGGAGAGTCCTGCCCAGCAGGAAAAACAACAGAAAACCAGGTTTGAAAAATCCCGCCCAACAGGAAAACTAGTAGAAGAACGAATTTGGGAAACTGTAGCACTGGAATCCCGCCAACAGGAGTACGAGGAAGCCAGAAGGAGCCAGGGAAAACAAACGCAGGCACAAAGAAAGGATCTCGAAAGCCACAAAGGACCAGGAACCCACCATCCTTGCTCACGAACAATTCTAGGGAAGTGGAACTAGGACTGGGAACAACTCAGGAACAAGAAAAGGCCCTCTGAAGGCCAAGAACAAACTCTGTGAGTCCACCAAGAAGTAATACCAGAAAGCAGAAGCCCCCGAATAGGAAACTGAAACGAAAACCTATGAAGCCCAGGCAGAAAGCAGCATCAGACACAAATATGGGATCCATGAAAACCTAAACTGAGAAATCCAAGGGTCTGCATGCATTGATCACAGGTCCTCCCCCCAAGATTGAGACATGTAGTAGAAAACCCAAAGCATCCTAGCAGAAAGGACCAGGAATCCCCATCCCTGCACACGAACAACTTCAAGGAACTAGGACTGGGGTTGGGAACAACTCAAGCACAGGAAGAGGCCCCCCCAAGGCCATGCAAATGCTCAAAGTGTCCACCAAGCAACATATCTAGCAAGAAGAAGCCTTCGAATAGGAAATCGAACATGGTCCCACCCAAAGGGATGAGACCACCAGCAACCAACGACATCCTAGAAAGGAAATTGACCTCACCAAACCAACCTCGATGAAGCGAGAACCTCATGGGATGCACCAAGAAGCAAACGAGAACCCAAACTAAAACTACCACAAACAGAGAAAGCCCTGGGAACCAGATCCCAGTAACAACCTATGAAAAAAACCCAAGGAAAATCCTAAGGGATATCAGGAACAGGATCCCAGGAACAAGCATGAAACCCTAGAGGATCCCTGGGAAGCACCAGGCCCAGGAATCAAACGAGGAAACCCAAAAAACTACTGGGAAATGAGCAGAAAGTGGGCAAGGATCTCCCCCCAAGGAGATCATCTACTACAAACCATTCCCAAAGTGGGATGACCCGGGATGAATCAGGGATTGGGCAAGAACCAAGGAAGGGGGAGCAGGGAGAGGAAGCAGGTCCCTACCCTAAATTTTAATATTTTAACATATAATATATTTTTTTTTAATAAGCTATGTGTGCCTTCTATTGGGGTCACTCTCACTACAAAAACAAAACATTACATTCCTCTTGTTACAATTCTATCAAGTTAATTAAATCATATACAATTTGTCTTTCTATCAAAAAAATTCATTTGCCTTTGTATCAAAGATGTTCTCCATCTTCCTCAAACTACTAAGTTTTCGCATTCAACTCCTTTATATAATTTTTATTAAAAGATAAAATCTCACTTAGTCCACGAGGGCTAGGTGGATTGGTAAGACATTGAGCACTTACGAGGAGGAGACCTAGGTTCAAAACTTCGCGGGCATGCCTACTCTAGGGCAAAGGTAGTAGTCTGACTAGAATCCGCTGAGTGTGCACCAACTTGATGATGGTGGTACCAACCCCGAGCCACTGGGGGTCTCCCTCACTCCGGGTCATGTTTATCGAGGCGAGGTAGGGGTTATAGTGGTAGCTCCATGATTTGACGCTACGATAGGAGGCAATGTAATTTGACCAAAAAAGGAAAGGCAGATGCCAATTCCCCTATGTATAAAAAAAAATCTCACTTATATAGATGCATTTCGAAATTAAAAATTTGTCAAGATAAATTTCAGCACTACCAAAGGCTAAAATATTTACGGCCCAATTTCCATATCTATAAATATCTTACCTTTAATAACTTGACAATTTCTTAAAACCTTTTTTAGGGTTTTTATTCATTCCCTTAATATTCCAAAATATTATTTTCATTGTTATTTTTTGTTTTCATTTGTGGGTTTAGTCCCACTTCTTGTTAACACTTGTGATATTTGCTTTTGTTTTCCCACTTCAATATCCCCCCGGGTTACTTTTTTTTCTTTATTTTTGCTTCTTGGGTCTTTTTTTTTATTCCCACCAATAATTTTATCTTCATCAATCTCTTCAATCTTCACTGCTTATAGTACTTATCTTCTTTAGATTTGTCTTACTTTGAAGGATTTAAAGTGCAAAGAATAACCTCAAGAGCACATTTTTTTTTATGTTGCCCTAGAAACCCTAAAGTGCAAGGACACTCTTTCATAGTAATTACCTTCTTATTTTGCCCTAAAAATCCTAAATTATTATAAATTTCCTCCATCCTCATTTCTTTATTATGTTGCTTTTAAAACCCCAAAGTGCAAGGGATAACCTTTACACCTCTTTAACTTGTATTACTAAGAGAGGGTTCTATACTTCTCGAGGAAAATGAAGATGATTTGCATGGAATAACCTTGACCTCTTTTGTTGCTTTTATTTAATATTTTTCTCTGCATCTTCCTTTGCACCTTAATTCCTTCTGAACTTGAACTTACACATTGTACTTTCTCATCTCTTATATCCTTCTTTGTTTCTTCTAAATGGTTGATCCAAGTGAGCTATGGTGGCCTCTACCAAATGATGTTGTAGATAGGATTTCTTTGCCCCTTCTTTAGGAGTGGAATATCCTTGATTTGATATAGCTTACATTACTGTATGATTTCTTTTTTTTATCTTGAAATTTATCTCATGATCAATTTTTTTTAATCTTTTTCTTCGTAGTTTTCACTTTGCAAACTCTTGCCATGTGTTGAGTCTCATAAAAATTGTGGCATCAAATTGCGATATTTTCATAATCTACTTGTTGATTCCATTCTCTTGAATAAGATTTAATGTTAATAGATTGTAGCAAAGGTTTTGAAATATCTAGAGCAACACATGTTCGATAATATATAGCATGCTTTCACTCCTTAATAATTAGTCACTCTTAGATGAATTCCCTTAGGGTATTTCCAATATTCTTCAAAACATCCTTATTGATAAGTTGATATGGAAGTCCAAAAATCCCGACCCACGTAGAAGCTTCTTAATAATTTTTGTTTCAATAGAAAAATTTCATTCCATGGTCTTAAATAAAGGGCATCTCTACCCTAAACCATGGGCCACCACCCATTATTTTATCCTTGATTTCTAAACTAGAAAAGATGATGAGGACAAAAATTAGGAAGAAAAGTGAGTAATTTGAATTCAATCTCCACTTTCACTTGATCTAATTTTGAATCTCCAAAAACCTTGGCCAGGATTTGTGGAACTTAAATACTAACCCTCTACTTTTAAAACCATTATATCATTTTCAATCATCTCATACTTAATAGTCACTTCTGGTGTAACATCTACTACCTTGATCGAACTTGCCATGTATTCACTCTTTTGTTTATCTCCAACTTGTGCCTCCATACTTCCAACTAGGGCATCTTGATTTCTAGTTAGGGTATCCTGACTTCCCATTAGAGCTTTAAATATGGCTTTCCTTCCATACTAGCTGGTGTGGTTCCCTATTGGCTCGCACTCCCTCTTGGCTCTCATTACTTTAGCTCACACTTCCTCTTGGCTCGCACTTGCTCCGAGTTCGCACTCCCTCTTGTCTCTTCTTTTTCTCAGTGTTCGTTCACTTCCATGATTTTTTTTAAATAATGTTCAATTTATTCGTGATAAGGATTTAAAGAATTGATGCACTCCAGATGAACCCACTACTCTTCTGCCATGATTAAGGATTTGTGGCTTTCATAATTGTTCCCTTTTATTTGCTCTATGCCTCTACCATCATCTAGCTTGTATTAAGTCTAGTGCTCCTTTGCACCGCTCTTTAAGAAAGACCAATAAAACTTTGACCTGCCTCCCTACCATTACTCTAACCTTTTCCAAATGACTTATTTTAACCTCTTGTTCTCTAACACACCTAAACAACGTGAATGCCACTCTACTTCCTCTAGTGCATCGATTAAGAAAGATCAATAAAACCTTGACCTACCTCCCTACTGTTGTCGTAAGTGAATGCCACTCTACTTCCTCTAGCGCATCGATTAAGAAAGATAAATAAAACCTTGAACTGCCTCCCTACTGTTGTCGTAATCCATGGGTCCAACCCATGATGAGGATGTGACTTCCTTATCCATTTAGCGGATAAGAGGAAAGTGTTCGAGAAGACCACGTGGATAGATCATCTTTTTGATGTTGTCGCTTTTGTTTAGTGTTTCTGCTTTTACCACCGTTGGTGAAGATTAAAATGCTGGGCAGAGAGGTCTATAATCAAGTGTAATATGTATGCATTGTATACAAGAGAGATGATAAGAAATGAGCTCTATTTTGACAAAGAGTTGTAATCTGTAATCGCTGATTTGTCTTCTCAAGAAAGGATTTGATATTTTATGGATGTAGGCACAATTGTCGAACCACGGTATCTGTTGTGTCATCTGGTTTGTGAATTCTCTTATCTTATTGTTGTTGTTGTTGGTGTTTTTTGTGTCTGGTTAATCTTTTCATTGTGGAGTATTTCATCCTTTATTTGCTTTCCAAAGACCTAACAACTAGTATCAGAGCCAGCCTAGTTCACTTGTGTGTGGATCAAAGATGGAGGCAAACACCTCCACTCGGATGGTTAGCTTAGATGGCAACAACTGGGTCATATGGAAAGCCAAGATGGAAGATCTCTATTCGAGGCCTCAACCTGTCGATTGAAGTAGATCGGAAGCCAGACGCCATATCCATTGAGGATTGGATGAAGATGGATCGAAAAGCAACTGCTTGCATCCGTCAATGGTTGGATGATATTGTGTTCCACCATGTGGCAACAGAAACCAGTGCAAACCCTTTATGGAAGAAATTGCATGACCTGTATGAGATAAAGACAACAAAAAACAAAGTGTTTCTGATCAGAAAGATGGTAAACTTGAAGTTTAAATAAAATGGGTCGGTTGTAGAGCACTTAAATGATATGCGAAGCATTGTAAATCAGCTAGCAGCTATGAAGATGGTACTGGATTATGAGCTACAAGCACTGTTGTTGCTAAGATCACTACCTGATAGGTGGGAGACTCTTGTTGTATCCCTGAGCAACTCGGCACCCAATGGAGTTGTTACCATGAGTCAAGTTACAAGCAATTTGTTGAATGAAGAAGTGAGGAGAAAATCCTCAAATTCCTCCCACTCACAGGATTTGGTTGTTGAAGAACGGGAAATACAAAAGAATCGAGAAGATAACAATCGAGGCAAATCAAAAGGGAGATCCAAATAAAGAAAAGGAATAACCTGCTACTACTGCAAGAATCTCGAGCACATGAAGAGGGAGTGCAGGAAGCTTAAAAGAAATCAAAAGAAAGGGAAAATTAGTGATGAAAATAAAGAATATCAATAAACCACTGCATTTGTATCCAGTGATGTCCTAATATTCTCGATGTGTGGTGAAGACTATATTAGTGCAGCGTGTGAAGATTCAAACTGGGTGGTTGACTCATGAGCGTCCTTCCATGCCACTTCACATAGCGATTTATTTATCACTTACAAGTCAGGAGACTTTGGTTCAGTAAGAATGGAAAATAATGGAGCGTCTAAAATTGTTGGAATGGGTGATGTTTGCATCACAACCAATGTTGGTTATAAGCTGGTCCTCAAGGATGTGAGGCATGTTCCAGATCTTAGGTTGAATCTCATCTCAACTGGAAAGCTTGATGATGAAGGGTATGAGACACAGTTTGGCAATGGATTGTGGAAGTTGAAAAAGGGCTCTCTGGTTGTGGCAAGAGGAAAGAAGTGTTGCTCTCTCTATAGGATCGAAGCCCAGTTATCCAAAGACGAGGTGAACACTATTTCTGATGAATCTCTATCTGATATGTGGCATCGACGACTTGGTCACATGAGTGAAAAAGGTTTGGAGACTTTGGTGAAGAGGAATTCTCTTCCAAATCTCAAAGGTACGTCATTGGCTCCGTGTGATCATTGTTTAGTAGGAAAACATCATAGAGTTTCTTTTTCATATGCTAAGGCCAAACAAAAAATTGAGATTCTTGATCTAGTTTATTATGATGTATGTGGTCCTATGAGCGTGAAAACTCTTGGTGGTGCTTTGTACTTTGTTACTTTTATTGATGATGCATCCAGGAAAGTTTGGAGCTTTACCATGCAGAGTAAAGATCAAGTTTTCAAATTTTTTTAAAGATTTCATGTTATGGTTGAAAGGCAGACCTCCAAGTCCTTGAAATTACTTCGTACAGATAATGGTGGATAGTACACCTCAAAGATATTTGAGTAATATTGTGCAGAGCATGAGATAAGACATGAGAAGACCGTCCCTTACACGCCACAACACAATGGTGTTGCAGAAAGGATGAACCACATAATAGTTGAAAAAATTAGAAGCATGATTTCTTCAGCTAAGTTATCAAAGGATTTTTGGGGTGAAGCCATGAGTACAAATTGTTATTTGATAAATTTATCTCCTTCAGCTCCATTGGAAGGTGATGTGCCAACAAGAGTGTGGACCGGTAAGGAGGTATCTTATTCACATTTTAAAGTATTTGGATGCAAGGCTTTCATACATGTACCTAAGAAGCAGCGAAGCAAGCTAGATGACAAAGCAATCCAATGTATATTTTTGGGTTATGGAGGTGATGAGTGAACAAGGTCTTTGAAATGAAGGACCTAGGGGCTGCAAACCAAATTTTGGGCATGACAATCAAGCATGATAGAAGGAACAAGAAGATATGGCTATCACAAGAAAAGTACGTTGAGAAGGTACTTGAATGATTTAATATGAAAAATGCTAAACCTGTGAGTACGCCATTAGCTAGTCACTTCAAGTTGAGTGTCAAGTCATCTCCAACCAGTAACGAAGAAAAGAAAGAAATGGAAAAGATCCCCTATGCATCAGCTGTAGAGAGCTTAATGTATGCTACAGTGTGCACAAGGCCCGACATAGCACATGCTACTAGTGTAGTTAGCAGATATCTTGTAAATCCAGGCAAGCAACATTGGGAAGCTGTAAAATGGATCCTAAGATATCGAAGAGGCACCTCTAAAGTTTACCTATGTTTTGGAAACTCACCACCTGTGGTGGAAGGCTATACAGATGCAGATATGGCAGGAGATCTTGATAGCAAAAAGTCTACTTCTAGTTACTTGTTTACTTTTGCAGGGGGAGTCATCTCTTGGTAATCAACACTGCAAAAATATGTTGCACTTTCAACTACAAAGGCCTAGTACATTGCGGCCACAAAATCCTATAAGGAGATGCTATGGTTGAAACGTTTTCTTATGGAGTTGGGTTTGCAACAAAAGGAGTACGTGATTAAGTGTGACAGTAAAAGCGTCATTGATCTGAGCAAGAATCCTACATTCCACTACAGAACCAAGCACATTGATGTGCGGTATCATTGGATTAGAGATGTCCTTGAAAATGGTTTGGTGAAGATTAACAAAATTCATACTGATCGGAATCCGTCATACATGATGACAAAGACAGTGCCAAAAGAAAAGCATAAATAACAACAACAATAAGACCTAACACCTACCATTGCCCTAACCTTGTTCAGATAACTTATTTTAACCTCTTGTTCTCCAACACACCTAAACAACGTGAATGTCGCTCTACTTCCTCTAGTGCGTTGATTAAGAAAGATCAATAAAACCTTGACCTACCTCCTTACCATTGCCCTAACCTCGTCGAAATGACTTATTTTAACCTCTTGCTCTCCAACACACCAGATGACTTATTTTAACCTCTTCCTCTCCAACACACACCTAAACAACGTGAATGACACCTCTACTTCCTCTAGTGCATTGATGCTCTCCTCTAATGTGCTCGTGTGTTTCCATTAACTTATGCTTTCCTCATCTAGATGTCTCGCTTTTAACCTCGTGCTCTCAAACACACAACGAAACAACTTGAATGCCACCTCCAACTACTCTGACACCTTGTTCTCTATGTTTGCCTGTTGTTGCTTAAACTTTTCTTTTCTTGAATAATCATTTATAATCATATATTAATATAATTTTCTAAATTTTTAAAAAATATATTTTTTTAAATTAAAAAATTTCATATTTATTTCAATAAAATAAAATAAATATAATATATATTTTTTATTTGGTTAGTGTGAGAAACCTCTATAGGGTTGGGCAGTTCTCCCAACCATAATTTTATTTATTTTATTTTGTTAGTGTAAGAAACTCCTACGATCAGCACAAGGTTGGGCAGGCTCCTCCAACCATGACCCCTCTTAAAGTCGAGAGCTATGCTTATCAATAGAGAATTTAACACACATCCATCCCCTTACACACTCGGTCATCCCGAAAAAAGAGTTAAAGCCCAAACCGTTACATGTCCTCTTATTTTATATGTAACTTTAGCAATAAAATTAAGACTAATTTAAAAAGAAAATAATAAATTGAAAGAAAGATTATCAATCAAAATATAAAGATCAACTTTATGTTTTTGGTTTTTCCAAGTTCAAGGTTCAAACCATGGTATGTGTGTGATTGAATTAAATTCTTTATTGATAAGTTCAACTTTTTCCCTTATAAGAGGTCATGGTGGGATGAGGATGCCCAAAATTTAGTGTGGGTCGTAGGGATTCCTCACATTAACCAAATCTAATTAAGTCTTGAATGATAAGCTCAACTCCACCCTATTAAAAAAATCGTGATAAAAATATCCAACCCTAGATCATACAATTTTTTCACTAACGAAATAAAAAAATTACCCAAAGGATCTTCAACTAAATTACATTAATCACAACAGTAAGATTTCATGTTTGTCAATTAAACAAACTACGTGGAAGCCATATTTTATGGAAACAAAAATATTGCTCAATATTGTGGCTGCCGCACGGAATTTCGACATGTTTAGGCCATTTGAACGCCGATGCTCCATAACACATTCGACTCCGCAGGTAATACCGTATGCCTTGCCGCTTATTCGTACTCCCACCACTACTTACAAAACCGTATGTCGCTGGCGGAAGATGCCAAAGCATCTATGGAAACGGCGCCATGTGACTCGTTCCATGAATTCTCAGCGGTTGGTCACATGAATGCAACTCCCTACGCCACCTTCCCCACGCGGTATGAAAAATAAAAAATTATTGGCACTAAATAAAATGCTAGTCCTATAAAAATGGCAACGTGCATTCTTTTCTTACAAGCTATCGACTCAGACAACATTAATTATCGAAAACCCAGAGCGAATACGAGTGGACATTAGTGTCGTAGAATAAGAGCCAAGGTAGAGGTTTGATTTTCTGTTTAGTGTTAATTTAAGGTTAGTAGTTTTAATTTTAAAATTTTTTCAATTTTTTTTTAAATAAATATTTAATAGATAATTATAGGAGTTTTCCAAATTTAAATTGCACAACATTGTTTTATAAAAAGATTAATATTATTTTTTATTTTACATAGTCATGGTGAAATGTTTGTAGTTTAGCAAATTTTTAGAGTGGGCATTTCGTTTCATTTATGGAAAATTCGGAATAAAGTTGTTTTCCATCAGCAAGAACCTTCTTTGCATTTTTCTCTTGCTATAGATATATGGTTTTTTATGATTGTTGGTTACAGATTCATATCCAAGTGGAGAAGGTAAATGTGGAGTTGCAGTTTTTATGCACTTTGATGGACCACTGGCAAAACGCACCATGCATGGTGAGTCGCGTGCCTCCTGATGTTCCTCCCACCAAGAGGCATCCTCGGTCTATTGGTGCTGGGTCCCGAGACAGCGGCCATTCACGTTTAGGTGACAATGCTCAACACTGGCCGTAGCCTCCTCCTACTGCTAAACACAACTCTGCAGGTGGTGCTTCTTCTTCATGTCCCAATTTTGGGTGGGATGTTTGTCTCCCAACTTCTGTTCATACCAATGCATGGGATTTGGCTGCTCGTTCTGTGTCTTTGACTTCGACAGTGAGTTGGGGAGATGGTTTTTCTTCTCCTCCCCCACAGGTTGCCGCGCCTCATGGGCAAACGGAGATTCAAGAGGGCAATGGTGATGTTGATGATGGTTGAGGCCATTCTGAGCCGGATAATAATGCTTAAATGCTTGCAGCCCTACTTTCTTTTGATGTCTACGATGTAATAACTTAAAGTTGTTTTGTTGTTGTCTTCCTAACTGTGTGGTCAGCAGCTAGTGTGGTTTTGTACTCAGGGACTCGGGGTGTGCTCAATTCCATCCACCTTTTTGTATGATTAAGCCTTTTTAATATAAAACTTCTTCATTACAATTTTTTTTTTTAACTTAATCGATGGTATAATTGAAGCTATCTCTTCTATGGTAGTGGCACAAAGCTAAGAATGAATCGTTAATCTACATTATTCTAAATATATAGTAATTTAAATTTGATTTTTTTGTTTTTTTATTAGAACAAATTTGAATTTTTCAAAAGCAAGCATAAAACTTAAACCATAGACTTCGTCTATTGGTGAATCGCTTCACTGTATTTTGAGTAGGTTTGGGTTGGCACTAGTTTTTACTCCACTGACTTGTAGAGTTATTGTTCCTTTGACTCTCTCATGTGATTTTGTTTTATTGAGTAATTGTATTTAAGTTTTTGTGAAATATTTATTCTTTTAGTTGAGGCCGGTTTGTTTGTCAGTTGTCACTGACAGATCCGGCCGTGGATTTATTTCAACGTCACATCCCGAATTTACAGATTCGGCCGTGGATTTATTTCAACGTCACATCCCGCATTGTTTTGCCATATCATGCCATCCAAACCTTTTACGTAATAAAAATTTAATATAGTTCAATAGAATAGTGGAACTTAAATATTATCTCCTAGATAGATGGAGTTCGTGAGTTTAGGTGGATTGGTAAGTTGGGGCGTTTATTGAGAGGACTCCTAGGTTCCAATCTCACTGGCATGCCTATGCATAGCTAGTAGCCCGATCCTATTTCTATGCGTGTTGCACCTGATTGGATTTGTTTCCTACTTGTCCAGTGGTCCTCTTCATGCCACGTGTTGAATCGGACTGACGAAGACGGTGCGAACCCTGTGTTTTCGGAGGTCCCCATCTCATGCCATATTACCATTAACGAGACGATGGGTGTGTTGGATGCCTTCGCTGATAGTTTAAACTCTGCCAGCTGTGCTGACAGTTACTAAAAATTGTGATTGTAACCAATTCACTTCGGGTTACCATTAACGAGATGGTGGGTGTGTTGGAAGCCTTCGTTGATAATTTGCACAGGAGGTCCCCATCTCACGTCGGGTTATCATTAACAATACGGTGGGTGTGTTGGAAGCCTTCGTTGATAGTTTGATCTCACGTCGGGTTATCATTAACGATACGGTGGGTGTGTTAGAAGCCTTCGTTGATAGTTTGAACCCTGTCAGCTGCGCTGTCAGTTACTAAAAATTGTGATTGTAACTAATTCACGTCGGGTTACCATTAACGAGACGGTAGATGTGTTGGAAGCCTTCGCTGATAGTTTGAACCTTGCTAGCTGCGCTGATAGTTACTAAAAATTGTGATTGTAACCAATTCATCTATGTGACAAAAAAAAAAAAAATAGAGATAAGAGAGAGATGGAGATGGAGTTAATAATATTTTTTATGGGTGGTTTGGTAAGTTTTGGATTTTATTAAAAAAAATTTAGATTCAAATTTTAAAGGTAAATTTTGTGGGGAAAGGTAGTAGTCTAATGTCTCGTTGAGTGCACATCAACTCGATGTCGATATCAATCCCAAGCCATCAGTGGTCCCCTTATGTTGAGTCATTAACAACGAGGTGGCATAAGGGTTATACGGGCAACTTTAGGATTTGAACAATGGTTGAAAGTAAAAAATGATTGGGATGTAACCAATTTCCATATATATAGTTTTCTCTTTATATAATAAGCACTATATTTGTAAACAAATCCCAAGCCATCAGTGGTCCCCTTATACTGGGTCATTAGCAACGAGGTGGCGTTGGGGTTATAGGGGGCAGCTTCATATTTGAACAATGGTTGAAAGTAAAAAAATGATTGGAATGTAACCAAAATACATATATATATATATATATATATATATATTTTTTCTCTTTCTATAATAAGCACTATATTTGTAAACATTTAGCACGAAAGGCAAGGTTCGAAAGCATGACTTTGATATTTATTTTTAAAAAAATTATTATTCTTTTAAAAACATAAATTCTAACAAATAATGGCAAGGTTAATTCTCCATATAACACATAATGTTTTAGCTTTGAAATAATTAATCCAATATTTATTTACTTTTTTTTAATGTTGATGGAGTCACCTTATATATTTTCATATTTTTTAAAAGGTAACCCAAATGTTGTAAGTAAAGGGACATGAAGAAATAAATGGCGATGTTTCTAAATCCTTCTCACACAAGGCACATTTAAAAGGTCCATGGTATCCTCTTCTTTGTAGACTCTTTCCTTTAAGAATATTGTTTTGACCGACTAACTAAAGGAATGTTGAGGTCTTAGGGAGAACCTCTAATGACAAAACATTCTTGCAAGGAAAATATTTGGGAGTAAATATTTTGATTACTCTAAATCTTCATATCCCAACCTAATTAAGTATCCAACATATTTTGATAGATTCCAAATCAACTCTCCTTTTTGTGTAAAAATCGGTAAATAAAATTCTTTAAACATCTTTTGAAGTTTATCTACAATTTGTTTGAGTTCCTCTCCTTCAACCATGTTACTAATAGAAATCCATGATCTAGAGATGTTGTTTATATTAATATAGTTTTTGACATTTGAAATTTTACAAGCTAGGCATGCCCAAGTAAATGGTTATCATTTTGAGTCAAATATAAGAGGATAAGGCTTCAACCAAGCATTAGATCAAAAATTTGCATAATTCCCCTCATTGACTAACCATATAATATGTTTCTTTATCAATTGTAAACTATTTGATATGAAGTTCCATGTTGACGATTCTTTGGGTAAGGTTTTTTTCCTAAATAATTTTATTGCATAAACATAACCTATATATTTTTGCTCAATTCTTCCCTTAATCTCTAAATAATCTCCACCCAAGCTTCGCCCCTAAGACCAAGCTCATAAGTCTACAATTTTGCAAGCATGTTCCTCCAATATGTTTTTCTTTGCAAACCTTATCCCACTTACAAAGAGGAAACCTAGATTTTTTCTTGCATATTTTCTAAAGAAAGTCTCTTTGAATTTTATCAAATTTCTAATGCTATACATACTCACAATCTTGAAAGTGACATCATATAAATAGGGATGGATTGCAATGTAGTATTTATGAGTTGTAGCCTTCATGTCATGGTTAAGAACTTATCTTTCCAACCTACCAAACAATCTTTCATTATATTCAAACAAGAGATCCAAAGCTCCTATTTATTTCCTTTATGACATAAAGAAATACCCAATAGGTTGATGAAAATTTTTCAATTTTATACCCTAATATATCCACAATAATTCATTGTAAATCTAGGGCAATGTTAATGAAAATATTCTAGACTTTATAATATTACCAATTGTTTAGTAGCCTTCACATAGCATGATAATATTGATTTAAACTCGATGGCCTCGTTGAATAAGGGATGGCCCAAAAGAAAGGTATCATCAATCAATTGGAGATGAAATTCAAGGCACCATTTTTTGCAACCTAAATACCTTTCATTTTTCCTTTGAGAAAGCTCTCCCTAATGCCTCCACAAGAATAATTAATAAATAAGGAGATAGTGGACCACCTTCGCAGAGTCCATACAATGGCTTGAAGTAACAAGTAGGAGAACCTTTGATCAAAATAGAATATTTTATTGTGCTCTAAAAACACTTAACCCAATCACACCAACTGTGATAAAAACCACACTTTTTGAGAATATCATATAGAAAACTCCAAAAAATCCTAGTTTTGTTCATATCTAATTTCATAAGCATACCTAATTTTTCATGGAATGAAGAGAATGTATGGCCTCCTGTGCAATGGTTATACCATCAAGCATTTGTTTTAAAACAATCAAAACCATCTTGTTCCTCTAAAATAATACAATCTAGAATATTTTTCAACATGTTTGCCATACTTTTTAAATGGTCTTATAATTCTTATTATAGAGGCTTATTAGATGAAAATTATCAATATATTTTATCATAAAGTGAACCAATGTAATTAAAGTAACGTTGATATCACTTATTATAGCCTTCACTTTCCCGGCCTCTTCAACCACAACTTACATATCACTCTTTAATAAATACCAAAATTTTTGAATTAAAATTACAAGAAATCCATCAGGTCTACTTACCTTGCTAAGATGGAAAGAGAAAACTGCGTCATGTAGCTCCTCCATAAATATCTTCTTCATCAAGATTTTATTATTTCTTTCCATCTAAAATAATTCATTAATAACTATTATGCTTTGTGAAGTTTCAAGGAATAACAAGACAATTTTTAGGACGGTGAAATGCATTTTAAAGATGATAAGTTGTATCTCTAAGACAATGCTTAAATCCCAAAACTAGTTTTCATGGAACATGGTTAACTTTAAGGAGTCATTCCAAAATATTTTACAATATTTTCTCCATATATAAAGTTTATAGCCTAAAACATCCATATTCACCAAAATCAACTTTAAATTAAAAAAAAAAAAAAAATGAAGCAAACAAGACACAAACTTTGTGTTATATTCACTTAAGACGCATCTAGTCAGACCTTCAAAGGTAAAGAGGAAATGAAGTAAATAAGACATGGATTTTAAGCCATTTTCACTCAAGATACGTCTAGCTAGGCCTTAATAGTCATACCATTAAGATCTTCTTTTAAATAACCAATTACACAGAGGTGTCATCCTTAAATACTACATTATAGAGTGAAATAGGCCTATAATCATCAATTATCTCACTACATGGGCCCTTAGGAATTAAAGTGATAAAAGTATGATTCAAGGCTTTTAAAATTTGCTTATTCTGTTTGATTTCCTCGAGTGCCTCCACCACTACTTGGCCCACAATTTTCCAAAAATTTTAATAAAATTCAATGGGGAATTCATCTGGTCCTGGGGTCTTTCCTGTTTGCATTTTTTGTATGATTTGAGATGTTTCTTCTAGAGAAATTTCCTCCATTAATAATTTATTATGTTCTGGTTTGACTAATTGTGGAATTACCTCTAGTTTATTCTCCTGTCATATTGCATTCAAAATTTCATTGCTACTAAAAAGAGTATGGAAGTATTGATTTGCTATAGTTTTCATTTCACTTCCATTGGTTTTGACCCGACCCATCATATCTATAAGACCTGTAATTATATTTTGTTTTCTTCTAGTTGTTGTTGTCTTATGAAAGAAAGTTGTGTTTTGATCCCCCTCCTTGAACCATGTAACTCTAGCTATTTACCTCCAATAGATCTCTTCTTGTTCCTCTAAAGCTTCCTCTCTCCTAATAATTTCTGTCTCACATTACAACAGATCTTTCGTAATAGTTCCTTGTCTTACCTTGTGAGCAATCTTCTCAAACTAATCATTGATTTCATTCTTTTGGATTCTAGTGAGTTCCTTCTTGTGTTTTTTCCACTCTTTTAGTTGGGTCCTAGCATATTTCAATTGTTTATGAAGTTTCAATTGGACTATTCCAAATCTTGGTTTCCCTAATTCCCTCCACTCCTTTATGTGGTCCCCCAACTCTTCATATTTCAGCCACCATAGCTCAAATTTAAAAGTACATGCAACTTTATGATAATCTTCTTCTATGGTAAGGCTTACTGGAAAATGATTTGAGGAAAGCTTTATCCTAACCACTTGTGCTACAAAGGCGGATAAAACCTTTATATTAAGGAAAACCGTTACCCAGGCTAGCTGGGGGGTTTTTTGTCCAGGCTTAAACCCTGGACCTCCTTCCGAGAATTGAGGGAACTTGCCAATAAGGTACCTAGTGAGGATTTTTTTTTTTTGATGAGTGTTTGCCTCCATAATTAGAATATGTTTACGGCTTTGTTTTTATAATTTGTTTCCTTCACTTAAATCTTGAGTCTCGTAGGCAAATCTCACATTGTATCATGGGCTAATAAAAAGTACAATTCTATATGTTTTTAAACCAAATCTATTATTTTGAATTGCTCTTAGTTAATTTAATATTAATTTAAATGGTTTGTGTTCCCTGATTAATTAAATTAAAATAGGACAAAGGTTTATCAAATGTAACTAAAAAAAGAAATGATCAAAGAAGAAGAAAGAATATATATATATATATATATATATATATATATATATATATATTAGTTATACAAAAACCTTTGTAATACCTAGTTTTTTGGGTGAAGATGAAGTTATAACAAAACCTCTGTAACTTTTAGTCTGTTGGGTAAAGATGAAGTTAACAAGATCCTAATCCTCCAAACGAAACCTTTATAAAAAATAGGTATAAATATATTTGTTATCTTGATGGTCAATAATAATTTAATGTAAAAGATACTAAAGCTCATCAAATATATCTCCAAAATATATTTAAGGTTTTATAACAAAGATCTTTTGTTAATTTGAAGGTCAATTTATGAGAAGACTTAATAAAATCAGTTGCAGAAGTAGTAAATCCATAAAATTTAAAAGACTTGATTAAATATATCGCTGAGACGATGGGCTATCTTTAAAAAATAAAATTAATAAATTCAACTTAAATATTTATGAATTAGATTTCAAGTGTGGCTTACAAAAGAAAAAAAATAAATTTTATAACTTTTTTGTTTAGTTAGGTTACAATCAATTAAGTTGTCATAATTGTATCTATGTCCAAACTTTGAATTGCTTTTATAGAAATTATGTATTACTTTAACTTCTTTCTTTAGTTGTGTTACATTGAATTCAATTGTCAAGGTTTAATAATTATATTAAAGTTTAATCTTTGGATTATTTTTAAAATTTTATTATTTCAAAAAAAAATTATTTATAGTTTTATGGGAATCATGCCTTAAAATTTTGACCAATAATTAATATGTGCTTTTGTTTAGTTAATAAAATATATATTTTTAAATTAATAAAAGATAATGCAACATATTACTGACAAAGGCTCTTTGTTGATTTGCACACTAATTTACAAAAGGGTTTGATAAAAGCAATTGTAAAATTAATAGGTAAATCCCTAATGAATGAAAAATACATTATCAGAGTTGTGGTGATTGGTGAGGGAAGAAAGTAGAGAGGGGAGGGCTCTGGTCCCTCCCCTGCTCCCCCTCCCATGGCTCCTAGTTCCTGCCCAGTCCCTGGCTCAACCCAGGTCATCCCTCCCGGGGAGTGGTTGTTTGCCGATGATCTCCTGGGGGGAGATCCTTCTCCACTATCTGCGCCCCTCCCAACCGGCTAGGGTTTCCTTGGTTGTTTTTTCGGACTGGTGCTTCCCAGGGATCCCCGTTTGGTTGGGGATCCCTTCCCTTTTTCCCTCAGGCTTCCCCCTGGGGTTTTTTGCAGGTTATTCGCGTGGATCTGGTCCCCTGCATTTCTTGGTGCGATGGAGGTGACGGTTTAGGGTTTGGACAGCTTCCCCATTTTTTCTTGTGAATCCTCGACAGACTCTGTGCTTGGACGGGATTCTTGGTCCCTGTTGCTGGGATCCTCTTCTGTTTTCTCGGGGCGGGTTCCTTGTGGTGCAACTCTCTGGTCACTTCCTGATGGGTTGGATCCTCTCTGTGCCGGGTCGTCGGCTTCCTGCAGGATGGCTCTCGCTGAACGAAATGTTTTCCCGTGGGCGGCTGGTTTCTCCACAGGGCGGGATCCGCCAAATCCGCCGATTTTCCCGCGAGGCGGGATCCTTTCTTTTCTTCTGGTTTCCCGGATGGTGGGATTTCCCTGTTGCTTCCCGCTAGGCGGGACTGTTTGTGGTGGTTTTGACTGCTTCCCATGAGGCGGGATTTTATTGTAATAGTTTTTATTTGCTTCCTGCTGGGCGGGATCTTCTCGATGGTGGTTTTTAGCTACTCCCCGCTGGGCGGGATCTCCAAAACTACTTTCTTTCTTATTTGTTTGTTTCCCGCTGAGAGGGATTGTTTCTTGCTTACTGTTACTCGCTAGGCGGGATTTCTGTTTTGGTGTTCAGTTTCAAGGGATTGATGCCCTAGGCCCATTGCTTATGTAATCAGGTTTTGGGATCCTTGTTAAAACCCGTCGTAAATACAAACACTACTTACCAAAAAAAAAAAAATACATTATCAGATTCATATCGATTCATTTATGATATGTTGGATTACCTTTATGAAAATAATAATTGCAAACCCAACTTAAACACATACAATTAAGATTTAGTTTAAAAACTTAAGACAACCGGGTATTGGTAGAGTGATGAGTAGAGGGTTGTTGCATGGGTCCAAGGCTCCTTACACTGAAGAGTGCCCCTTGTGGTCTTTCCTTGCCCACCAAAAATAAAACTTTTCAAATGGAGCTTACAAGGAAAAATAAATTTCATAACTTACAAAGATAAGTAGAGTTAGTAATTGTATCTATATACAAAGTTGAATTGTTATGGTTTGGTAATTGTATCTATGTCCAAAATTTAGATTGATTATAGAATATTTTTACTACTAATTGAACTTATATGTTTAATTGTGTTACAATGAATTAAATTGACATGATTTTGTAGTTATATATATGCTTTTTTTTTTTTTGTTAAGTAACAGTATATACATAGCGGGTTTTTTAAGAGGATCCCAAAACCTTATAACAGAAAAAAGGAAAGCACCTTTAAGGCCGCAAGGTTGAGACCGGAAAGCAAGTCTCAGACCAAATTACAACAAATTTAAACATAACAGTCGATCCCCACAAGAAAAACAAAAAACTTCCCAACAACAAAATCCCGAAACCGGGCGAAGAGAGCAGGAAATGTCGACCACCTTAGATCTTCTTGGGGTCCTCATGACCGCCAGAGGATCCACCCGAGTGCTCCTTGAGTTTGCGGAGGCCCCACTTGGCCTAAGGATGTTGCATGACGTGGCCAATCGTGAGGATCTGATGCGGGTCATTGACATTTTTTGAGGTCTGACGCTGCCACGTCAGAGATGTCTTGTGGAAACCCGTGATCCTAGATGGTGAGACTGCCGGAGGAGGATCCTCTGTTGGCCAAGAGGTCGGCCAGGGCATTCCCTTCCCGGTAGATGTGTTGGCATCTATGGTTCCTGCTTCGAAGGATTCGCCGTGATTCCTGGATGGTGTTGAAAACTCGCCATGCAGGAATCTCATCCTTAGTCAGATAGTTGATGATGTTCATGGAGTCGCCTTCTACGATGACTGCCCGGGGATCCTCTTTGATGAGAACTAGGCCCCTCCATAGGGCCCTAGCTTCTGCAACATGGTTGGTTTGGTGGCCCAAGTCTTCAGAAAAAGCAAGTAGGACCTTTCCTCGGTGATCCCTGACCGCACCGCCAGCACTAGCCGCTCCAGGGTTCCCTTTGGATGCCCCATCAAAATTTAGCTTGATCCAACCATGGGGGGGAGGAATCCACCGAGCAAGGGTTCGGGGGTGAGGTAAAGGGTTCTCCATGGGGGAATCGATCGAGATATTGAGAGACTTGAGGATGAGGTCTTCCCGGGAGGACGGACGAGGACTGGGACAGTGAATAAGATTAGCATTTTTAGAGGCGAAGGTGAGGGCTCTGGAGGCGACAGAGGGAGGATCCCAGATAGAAGACCCAAAGACCCTTCTATTACGCTCTAGCCACACTTGCCAGACCAGGTGGTGAAGGCATATGTCCCAGAGGAACCGGAGTTTGTGGTTAGCAAAGGGTTGGGGCCATTGGAGGAAAACTTCGCACAAAGACTTGGGAGGAGCCCATTGGATTCGAAAGGTGGAAAAAATGAAACCAAGTGCAGCCGAGGTGAAGTCATAGTGGAGGAACAGGTGATCAGTGGATTCCCAATTTGCTTGACATAGAAAGCATCTGTTGGGAAGGGGGATGCCCCTTTTGATGAGATTCTCAGTAGTGAGAGCTTTGTTTTGGAAGGCTAGCCAAGAAAAGAAGGCAATTTTAGGGATGAGGTGTTTCTTCCAGACAATATGGGAGGGCAACACAGGGTGGGTTTTGAGAAGGGAGAAAGCAGACTTAACAGAGTAGGAGCCCTTGTCCGACCCAGCCCAGGTGGGTTTATCATCCCTTTGCTCAAAGGGGATAGTGACTGCTTGAAGCATAAGGTTAAGGCCAAAAATCTCAGGGTTGTTGCCATCGAGGGTCCTCCACCGGGGTTGGCCCTCCTCCCAGACGATGAAATTAGACACCTTCCGTTCCCTGCTGGTATCGAAGACTGTTTGAAGCCCCACAAGATCGCCCCTGTCACTCAGGGGTTCGTCCGTTAGCCATCTGTCATTCCAAAAATTGATGTTGCGGCCATCCCCAAGAATCCATCGGAGACCTTTTTGAATTAGCGTTTTGGAGTGAAACACAACTTTCCAAAAGGCAGAGCCATTGGGGTGGTTGCTTGATTCGAGGAAGGAGCAATTGCCCATATATTTTTTAGACACCATTTGGATCCATTCAGCTGGGTCTTTAGAGATAATCCTCCAAGCATGTTTGCCCAACAGGGCAGCATTCATGTCGGACAACTTCCTATAGCCAAGGCCCCCTTGCTGCTTGCTTCTGCAGACTGTGTCCCACGCCACGAGGGGAATCCTGGATTTGTCTTCGGATCCCGACCAGAGGAATATTTTTTGGATATGTTCAATTTGCTTGCACACTGACTTGGGGAGAGTGAAAACTGACATGAAGTAAATGGGAATGCTTTGAAGGGTGGAGATTGAAAGGCTGGCTTTCGTCGCTTGGGACAGAAGTTTGCCTTTCCATGCTGCTAGCTTTCGCTAGAATCTTTCTAAAACATTGTTCCACATGCTCTCTTTCGCCCTTCCCCAGAATAAGGGGAGTCCCAGGTAGGAGGATGGGAGGGATCCTTCAGAGCAGCCCAGGATCCACCCAATTCGGCCCTTGCACTCGGGGGTGTGCAAAAAGAAAAGCTTGCTTTTGGAGAAATTTACCTGCTGCCCTATCGCTTTCTCGTAGAGGGAGAGAATGAACTTGATGGTTTTAGCTTGGATGACGGACGCCTGAGTTGAGAGGATGGTGTCATCAACGAATTGTCTGGTGAGTGATAGGAGTGGAGTTAGAAACCACTTGAATACCTAAAATTTTCCCCGCCACTCTGGCCGCAGACAGGGATCTGCCAAGGGATTCTGCCAAAATGATGAACAGAAGAGGGGATAGAGGATCCCCTTGGCGGAGGCCTCTAACGCTGGGGAAGAAACCAGCGGGGGACCCATTGACCAGCACCGAGAACCAAGCAGAGGAGAAGCAATTGTGAATTAGCTGAACCCACTTGGGGTGGAAACCAAATTTTAGAAGGATCTCCTTGAGAAAGTCCCAATCAACCCGGTCGAAAGCTTTGGTCATGTCGAGCTTGAGGAGGAAGCTTGATTTTTTGTTGTGGAAAGCGGAATGAAGGGTTTCATGAACCGTAATGACTCCGTCCAGAATGTTTCTACCTTTGACCGAGCTCCCTTGGCAAGGGTCAATGATGGAGGGGAGGATGGGTTTCAATCTAGACGCCATTGATTTGGTGAGAATTTTATACAAAACATTGCACAGGCTTATGGGCCAAAAATCAGCCATGGATCGGTAGTCAGGGGATTTGGGGATCAAAGCAATGAAAGTAGAGTTGACAGTTCTGGGAATGGGTCGGGATTGCATATCCCGGATGGCAGCACAGACATCCGATCCAACAATTTCCCAGAAGGCTTGGTAGAAATGAGGAGGGAACCCGTCCGGCCCGGGGGCTTTATCCGCCTGCATGGAGAACACCGCGTCCTTGATTTCCTCATCAGAGAAGGGTTTTAGAAGGGAGGAATTGGCCTCTTCGAAAACAAGGCTAGGAATGTTACCCAAGAGGGCAGACTTGGCTCGGGCAGAGCTTTTCGAGGGGGATCCGAGGAGGTTTTGGAAAAAGGAGACAACCTCATCTCTGATTCCAAAAATATCTTTAGTGGTTGATCCGTCACTGCGGTTTATCTTGCTAATCTTACTGGATCCCCTGTGCCTCATGGTCGAAGCATGGAAAAATCTGGTGTTAGAATCACCTTCTTTGATCCATAGATCCCTGGATTTCTGTCTCCAGAAAGTTTCCTCCCTGGCTAATGTGTTGTGGAATTCAGCAAGGTTTCCTTTCCTCTTCTCTCGACCGTAGCCCCGAGTCTCCCGCTTTGATCCTGCTCTCAATAGCTTGAAGCTGATCTAACAACGCTTTCTTGCGAACAAAAATGTTACCAAAAACTTCTTTGTTCCAAATTCGCAATTTATCTTTGATGAACTTGAGCTTCTGAGTCACCCAAAACACAGGTGACCCTCTGAATTGTTGATTCCACCACTGCGCCATCTCACCGCGGATGTCCTTGTGATTGAGCCACATGGATTCGAACCGAAAGGGGGTTCGAAAGGAAGGGATTTTACCCACCTCAAGAAGAATGGGATTGTGATCCGATCCAGTTTTGGTAAGAGCTGAGAGGGACGCATCACCAAAAAAAGGAATGGCTTCCTGGGACATTAGGAATCTATCCAGCTTTGACTCGGATCGATCCGCCTCCGGCTTCTTCTATTGCTCCATGTATAGAGAGTCCCCTTGAGTGGGATATCAATGAGTTCATTGGAATCAACGAAGTCCCTGAGATCTTCAGTGGTGCGGTGGGTGGCAACCAATCCACCTTTTTTCTCTGTAGGGAACAGAGGGCTGTTGAAGTCCCCTCCAACAATCCATGGTATGGTGCTGAAAGAATCCCTCATCAGAGTGAGGGTTTTCCAAAAATCAGCTCTCTCAAGGGGAGAGTTTGGGGCGTACAGGTTGGACATGATCCAAGAACGATTGCTAGAAATGCAGTGAAACAGAATATTGAGAACTCTGCTGGAAGAAGAGAGAAGTCTACCTTCCACTTGAGACGGATCCCACAGGCACATCAGGCCTCCGCAGGAACCTTGAGCAGGGCTGTACAAAGCTTCGCCGTGATGCCAGATGACTCTGGCGGCTTTCTTGGAGGAGCTCTCATCACATTTGGTTTCTTGCATGATGAAAATAGAGGGTTTGGATTCCTTTCGAATATTAGCAGCAAGTCTGACCTTAGCTGCACTATTGAGACCTCTCACGTTCCAGGAGAGCATCTTCATCTGGTAGATTTGAGAGGTTTTTTGCCTCCCTTCGCCTGTTGGAAGGGGGGTTTGGAGCTTTTGGAAACTTCCTTCAGAGGATCGTCATTGTCAGTGAATAAGGTCCGTTGGGAGCCATTTGCTATGTCGTCCTCGGTTGCCCTGATACGTTGGTCATTGGCAGAAGGTCACCCTCTCCTTTTCTCGCTTTCGATGTCCATAGCCTGAGCCTTGCTCCTAGTATTCTTTGGGCTGAAGTTCCCGGATGGACACTGGCGGGTTTGGAAGTTCTCGATCTCCTGGAGGATGGGTTTTAGGGCTTCTTCACTAGCAGCCCCAACTTCGGAAGGAGTAAGGGAAGGTTCCATTGAGGCAGTGATAGGGATCGTTTCAAGGGGATGGGGATCTACAGACGGGATTCCTTCTTGACTCACTTCTTCAAAACCTTGGGTTTCTGGGGAAGCTTTAGGGGGATCCTCTATAGGGGCATAAGTTTCACATTTTTGCCTTGGCTCATTAGTTTTCCCGCCTTTTCTTCCCGAGACATGCGAGGTGTGTTTCAAGGCCCTAGATTGGGGACATTGGTGATTCAGGTGGCCTTGAGTGTTGTAGATGGAGCAAAAGGATGGTTTGTTCTCATATTCGAGAGGTTGTTTTTTAATGAGGGTCGAATCTTTGAAGAGATTGACATAGGAGGGAAGTTCAGATTCTAGATTGGCATTCACACAAATACGTGCATGGACCATACGAGAGCGTACCTTGGTGGAGGAATCGACAACGATGAGGTCGCCAATGGTGCGAGAAATCCCTCTCAGAATTTCCTCATGCCAGCATTGGAAGGGCAAGTTTGGGAGACGAACCCAAATTGGTGCAACATTGATGTTCTGCATTTTCGGGTCGAAGTCCTCGCCCCATCTGCGGATGAAGAGGCTTCGTCTTCCTAGGAACCAGGGTCCGCCAGAAAGGATGTTGCAGGAATCTTCTGCATTATTCAGTTTGATCGCAAAAAACCCTCGGGATAGGGCCACTAATTGCATGTTGCCACTCGTTCGCCATTTTTCGCAAGCCCATTTTTGGATCGTCTCCATGTCAGGTCTGCCCTCGATGAACTTGCCAATGAGGGTGAACTTTTCTTGATCAACGTAGCTGTTCAACAAACTGCCTGGGATCACCAGGTCGAAACCTGAAGGGATCAAGGGTTGGGAAAGGGTCGGGGAAGGTGACCCTTTCGAGACCGCATGGGCGTACGAGCCCTGGATCGGAGGGAAAGACCCTCTATCAGGGGGTTTTTCATGACGGGAAGGAATCTCTCCTTCCTCAGGGGGTTCAGACTCTGGATCGCCTGAACCAGAAACCAGGGGACCAGATCCCCGAGGCGGGCTGCTAGACCTTCCGCTTGCCGTCGCTTTCCCGCTATCCGTCATCCTCCCGCTCATTTTTCTCCACCAGTTATATATATGCTTAACCTTGGATTATTTTTTTTTTAAAGAATATTTATAGTATTGTTTATAAAAGGTTTATTATATTTCATGAGTCTCATTTGTCAAAGTTTTGATCAATTGTTTTTATGTGCTTTTGTTCTAATAAAATATCTTATTAAAAATGATAAAACATATATTTTAATATTTTAACATGTAATATTTAATTTATTTTTAATAAGCTATGTGTGCCTTCTATTAGGGTCACTCTCACTACAAAAACAAAACATTGCATTCCTCTTGTTACAATTCTATCAAGTTAATTAAATCGTATACAATTTGTCTTTCTATTAAAGAAATATATTTTTTGAATAAAAATAAAAGTCCTTTACAGCCAAAAAAAGAGTGTGGGTGGAGAAAAAATCACATCCCGGATGACACTAACTTATTCTAATAGCGGATAAAGAAAAACAAACTGCACAAAACGGGTACCACGACCATCAACACCAAACTAGAAACAATCTACAACCAGAAAGGCCTTAAGGAAGGGAGCCTTTGGTAGACAGAGCCTTATCCATTGAAGTGGGTGGTTCCCCCCACCCATCAAAGCGCTCCTCACCCCAGCCTGAAGCATGAGTAATGGGAGAAGAAGGACGAGACCAGCCAGAAAGATGCCCATGGCTACCCGAGGCCTCCCATCCATCATTAGGCACAGGCGCATATTGTTGTGTGAACACAGAAACAAAATGCTAAGAGATATACGGATCCGACTACTGCAATATTCCCCCATAATCATGGGATCTGCTCCGAGGAGGCTTATGTCATGCACGATCTAGGTGCCGATGCGAACGAGATCGAGCTGGGTGAGAAGGCGAATGATCAAGGGCCTCCCTACTGATGGCACATGGGGCATCACCTCAATATTTCAACAAATCTTGCAAATGGTCCAGCTCCATAGCCACCTTTTTAGTCTGGTCATACATCTGAAATCACACATCATGAAAAAATTTGAGCTTTTCAGCAAACGAAAAATTCTGAGACAGATCAACCTGCTTGAAAATAATTTTGTTTCTAGATTTTCCAAATGTGAAATAGAAGGCTGACTCTGAAGATTTTCCAAACCTCCCGTAGCGGGAGAGAAAACTAAATGGGATCACCCAGAAGGACATGATGCCATAAAAGTTACAGGGGCATAAATGGAGCAAAGAAAGAACCCACCCAACTCCAAGCGAGACTGGCACGTCTACAGGCCCAAAAAATATGCATACAAGACTCTGGTTGTTGACAAAATGAGCATCGAAGCTCAGGCACCCCCATATAAGAAAGTCTACTGCCAAGGGGTAAACCCTAACACAGTAAGCTCCGAGCGAAAAAAGCTTTCTTTGGATCCATATAAGATGCCCAAGCTGAGTGAAATATGGTTTTCCACTTAGAGGATGTTGAGATAAGGTCCCATTTGAGTTTGAGCTTGGGCACCGTGGGGGCAGTTGGCATAAGCCACTCATAAACTTTCCTGGCTTTGTAGTTGAGTAAGGAAGTGCTCTTATACTAGGCCCAATATTTCCACCAGGGTTTTTGGGATCTGACACCTAATTTATGCCATAAGGAGAAGGGTGTATGGTCAAGAACAACATCATACGTAGCCTTGTCAGTGATGGTCAAATGAAACATTCTTTTAAAATCATTCCAAGGAATTCAATCTCTATTTTCTCTGGAGTAGAAATATGTAATGGCGGCAATGCCCCGCTTAAATTTTTTTTAGGCATGGAGTCAGGGAACTTGAGCCAACAACTTACCTTGAAGCTTGAAGATAGGGGACCACCAAACATTGAGAAGATTGATGGAGAGGCCTTTATGTGAATGAACCCCCTTCCAAACAATCCAAGGGTTTAATTGTTTCCAAGCCTTCCATATGCTTTTGATGACAAAGGAGCCAGGGATTTTAATGAAAACTAGGGTCAACATCAGAGAGGGCAAATCCATTCCTGCCCAGGCTCGATGGTTGAGGGGAAGCCTAATCGAGGTGCAATGTTTGAGAAGGATTTTCCATGCTTTAGGTCCTTTGAGAGCCACACAATCCATTTAGCACATAAGGCTAACCCTTGACACTTACAGTCAAGAAAACCTATACCCCCTGCTTGTCGTGGGAAACAGAAATATCCCAAGCCACTTTATGAAAGCCCTTTTGCTCAGACCCACTAGACCACAAAAAATCCCGCAATAATTTTTCAAGTCGTTTATAACAAGCCAGGGAAGGTACCCAGCAAGACGAATAATAAACATGCATGGAAGCCAACACTTTCAAGCAAATTTGGAATTTGTTAGCAAGAAACAACTTCGTAGCATTTCGATATTTCAGTTTGCTTTCCACTTTGTTGATGACATAAGACCATAATTGGGACAGAGAGCCTTGAAAGGTAAAAGGAATGCCCAGGAATTTGAAGATTTCTCTAGGCTAAATCCAACTCCACTGCACATGTTGAAGCCATTAGGGAAGAGGTTGCAGGGATTGTCTGTAACAGGAGGTTTTCCTCCATTGAATATTAGACCCGGAGGCTTTGCAAAAAATATCAAGACAAGACAGAGCTTCAAAAAGGGATTGCTCATCCTCGTTCAAATTGAGGAGGAATTATCAGCAAAGTGGTTGTTAATGAGTTGACCAGCATTCCCAGGAAGGGAAATATCTCGAAATAGCCCAAGAGAGGTATGGTTGACCAAAAGATAACCAAAGGCTTCTACTGCTAAAATAAATAGCAAGGGGGCCAAAGGACATCCTTGCCTTACTAACCTATGCAAACCAATAACGTCAGTTTCAAACTTATTGAGAGAAAGCACAACTGACACATCTTGAAAAAAATATTTTAACAAAAGAAATAAACTGAGGACCAAAGCCAAGAGCGTCTAGCATGGAAATAATTAAAACCCACTCAATTCGATCATAAGCCTTTTCAAAGTCAAGCTTGAGGAAGAGGGCCTATTGACTGGACCTGCGAGCCCACTCCATCCCTTCCCAAATGATGAGAACGTTGTCCAAAATATAATGATTCTAAATAAATCCAGTTTGCTCAGCCCTCACAATAGAGGGAAGCAAGGGCCTAATCCATAAAGCAAGTGCTTTGGCAATGATCTTGTAGCTTACATTAAGCAAAGTTATTGGCCTCCAATTTGTGATGATTTCTGGATCCCCTAACTTTGGGATAAACTTGATATTGCCCTTATTGATATTTTTCAATTGCCTTTCTATCAAAGATGTTGTCCATCTTCCTCAAACTACTAAGTTTCCACATTCAACTGCTTTATATAATTTTTATTAAAAGATAAAATCTCACTCATATAGATGCCTTTCAAAATTAAAAATTTGTCAAGATAAAATTCAACACTACCAAAGGCTTACGACCCAATTTCCATATCTATGAATATCTTGCATTTAATAACTTGACAATTTCTTAAAACCTTTTTTAGGGTTCTTATTCATTCCCTTAATATTCCAAAATATTGTTTTCATTATTATTTTTGTTTTTATTTGTGGGTTTAGCCCCACTTCTTGTTAACACTTGTGATATTTGCTTTTGTTTTCCCACTTTAATATCCCTTCGGGTTACTTTTTTTTCTTTATTTTTGCTTCTTGGGTCTTCTTGTTTTTTTATTCCCACCAATAATTTTATCTTCATCAATCTTTTCAATCTTCACTGCTTATAGTACTTATCTTCTTTAGATTTGTCTTACTTTGAAGGATTTGAAGTGCAAAGAATAACCTCAAAAGCACATTCTTCTTTATGTTGCCCTAGAAACCCTAAAGTGCAAGGACATTTTTTCATAGCAATTACCTTCTTATTCTGCCCTAAAAGCCCTAAATTATTATAAATTTCCTCCATCCTCATTTCTTCATTTTGTTGCTTTTGAAACCCCAAAGTGCAAGGTATAACCTTTACACCACTTTAACTTGTATTACTAAGAGAGGGTTCTATACTACTCGAGGAAAATGAAGATGATTTGCATGGAATAAACTTGACCTCTTTTGTTGCTTTTGTTTAAGATTTTCCTCTACATCTTCCTTTGCACCTTTAATTCCTTCTGAACTTGAACTTACACATTTCTCATCCCTTATATCCTTCTTTGTTTCTTCTAATGGTTGATCCAAGTGAGCTATGGTGGCCTCTACCAAATGATGTTGTAGATAGGATTTCTTTGCCTCTTCTTTTGGAGTGGAATATCCTTGATTTGATATAGCTTCTATTAATGTATGATTTACTTGTTTTGTCTTGAAATTTATCTCATGACCAATTTTTTTTAATTTTCTTCTTCATAGTTTTCACTTTGCAAACTCTTGCCATGTGTTGAGTCTCATAAAAATTGTGGCATCAAATTGCGATATTTTCATAATCTACTTGTTGATTCCATTCTCTTGAATAAGATTTAATGTTAATAGATTGTAGCAAAGGTTTTGAAATATCTAGAGCAACACATGTTCGATAATATATAACATGCTTTCACTCCTTAATAATTAGTCACTCTTAGATGAATTCCCTTAGGGTATTTCCAATATTCTTCAAAACATCCTTATTGATAAGTTGATATGGAAGTCCAAAAATCCTGATCCACGTAGAAGCTCCTTAACAATTTTTGTTTCAATAGAAAAATTTCATTCCATGGTCTTAAATAAAGGGCATCTCTGCCCTAAACCATGGGCCACCACCCATTATTTTATCCTTGATTTCTAAACTAGAAAAGATGATGAGGAAAAAAAATTAGGAAGAAAAGAGAGTAATTTGAATTCAATCTCCACTTTCACTTGATCCAATTTTGAATCTCCAAAAACCTTGGTCAAGATTTGTGGAACTTAAATACTAACCCTCTACTTTTAAGAACCATTATATCATTTTCAATCATCTCATCCTTAATAGTCACTTCTAGTGTAACATCTGCTACCTTGACCGAACTTGCCATGTATTCACTCTTTTGTTTATCTCCAACTTGAGCCTCCATACTTCCAACTAGGGCATCTTGATTTCTAGCTAGGGTATCCTGACTTCCCATTAGAGCTTTCAAATATGGATTTCCTTCCATACTAGCTGGTGTGGTTCCCTCTTGGCTCTCATTACTCCAGCTCACACTTCCTCTTGGCTCGCACTTGCTCCCAGTTCGCACTCCCTCCTAGCTCTTCTTTTTCTTAGTGTTCCTTCACTTCCATGATTTTTTTTTGAAATAATGTTCAATGTTTTCATGATAAGAATTTGAAGAATTGATGTACTCCAGATGAACCCACTTCTCTTCTGCCATGATTAAGAATTTGTGACTTTGATAATTGTTCCTTCTTATCTACTCTATGCCTCTACCATCATTTGGCTTATGTTAAGTCTAGTGCTCCTTTGCACCGCTCTTAAGAAAAACCAATAAAACTTTGACCTGCCTCCCTACCATTGCCCTAACCTTGTCCAAATGATTTATTTTAACCTCTTGCTCTCCAACAAACCTAAACAACGCGAATGCCACCTCTACTTCCTCTAGTACATCGATTAAGAAAGACCAATAAAGCCTTGAACTGCTTCCCTACCATTGCCCTAACCTTGCCCAGGTGACTTTTTTTAATCTCTTGCTCTCCAACACACACCTAAACAACGTGAATGACACCTCTACTTCCTCTAGTGCGTCGATGCTCTCCTCCTTTAATATGCTCGTGTGTTGCCATTTACCTATGCTTTCCTCATCTAGATATCTCACTTTTAACCTCTTGCTCTCCAACACACAACGAAATAACTTGAATGCCACCTCCAACTACTCTGACGCCTTGTTCTCTCATTTTCTAACCTGTTCGCCTGTTGTTGCTTAAACTTTTCTTTTCTCGAATATTCATTTATAATCATATATTAATTAAATTTTTCTAAATTTTTAAAATATATATTTTTTAAATTAATTTTTTTTATATTTATTCCAATAAAATTTCGAATAATAATTTATAATCATATATTAATATAATTTTTAAAATTTTTAAAATATATATTTTATATAAAAAAAAATTATATTTATTCCAATAAAATAAAATAAATATAATTTTTTTTTATTTAGTTAGTGTGAAAAACTCCTACGATCAGGGCTGGACAGGCTACCCTAACCATAACCATTCTTAAAGCTGGGAGCTATGCTTACCAATAGGAATTTAACACATAGCCACCACACAGTCGCCTGCACCGCGGTTTGAACCTTAAACCTCCCGAAGAGCCAAAGCCCGAAACATTGCATTGTCCCCTTGGAACATAAATATGAAAGTTATTCTTATTTTATATATAACTTTAATAATAAGATTAAGACTAATTTAAAAAGGAAATAATAAATTGAAAAAAAGATTATCAATCAAAATATAAAGATCAACTTTAGGTTTTTGGTTTTTCTTTGAGAAGTTCAAGGTTCAAACCATGGTATATGTGTGATTGTGTTAAATTCTTTATTTATAAGCTTAACTTTTTCCCTTATAATGGGATAGGGATGCCCAAAATTGAGTGTGGGTGGTAGATACTCCTCACATTAACCAAATCTAATTAAATCTTGAATCTTGAATGATAAGCAACTCTACCTCTTATAAAAAATAAGATAAAAATATCCAACCTCACATATAGATCATACAATTTTTTACACTAACCAAATAAAATTAAAAAAAACTTATCAAAGGACCTTCAACTAAATTACATTAGTCACAATATTAAGATTTCATGTTTGTCCATTAAACAAACTACGTGGAAACAAAATTTAAGCGTCATATTGCTCAATATTGTCGCTTGCGCACAGAATTTCAACATGTTTAGACCATTTGAACGCCGATGCTCCATAACACATTCGACTGCGCAGGTAATACCGTATGCCTTGCCGCTTATACGTATTCCCACCACTACTTACAAAACCGTATGTCGCTGGCGGAAGATGCCAAAGCATCTATGGAAACGGTGCCATGTGACCCGTTCCATTAATTCTCAGCGGTTGGTCACATGAATGTACCTCCTACGCCATCTTCCCCACACGCAGTATGGAAAATTAAAAATTATTGCCAACAGGTAGGGATGCCAACAGGCAGTTTCCCTAATGACTAAGATAATGATTGTAATTTATAACCATTCTATTAAAAAATTAAAAATTATTGGCAACGTGCATTCTTTTCTTACAAGCTATCGACTCAGACAACATTAATTATCGAAAACCCAGAGCGAATACGAGTAGACATTAGTGTCCTAGAATAAGAGCCAAGGTAGAGGTTTGATTTTCTGTTTAGTGTTAATTTAAGGTTAGTCGTTTTAATTTTAATTTTTTTTCAATTTTTTTATTGAAATAAATATTTAATAGATAATTATAGTATTTTTTCAAATTTAAATTACATAAAATTGTTTTATTAAAAAAATAAATATATTTTTATTTTATATATTTATGTTTAAATGTGAAATGAAAATTTTAATTTAATTATAATATAATCGATGATATAATTAAAGCTATCTTTTCTATGATAGTATAAAGGTAAGAATGAATAGTTAATCTACATTATTCTAAATATATAGTAATTTAAATTTGATTTTTTTTTATTAGAACAAATTTGAATTTTTCAAAAGCAAGCATAAAACTTAAACCATAGACTTCGTGTATTGGTGAATCACTTCACTTTATTTTGAGTAGGTTTGGGTTGGCACTAGTTTTTACTCCACTGACTTGTAGAGTTATTGTTCCTTTGACTCTCTCATGTGATTTTGTTTTAATGAGTAATTGTATTTAAGTTTTTGTGAAATATTTATTCTTTTGGTTGAGGCCGGTCGGTTTATTTTCCAGTTGTCACTGACAAATCCCGCCGTGGATTTATTTCAACGTCACATCCCGAATTTACATATCCGGCCGTGGATTTATTTCAACGCCACATCCCGAATTTTTTGGCCATATCATGCCATCCAAACCTTTTACGTAATAAAAATTTTATATAGTTCAATAGAATAATGAAACTTACATATTATCTCGAGATAGATGTAGATGGAGTTAATAATATTTTTTTTTAATGGTGGATTGGTAAGTTTTGGATTTTATTAAGAAGAGATTTAGATTCAAATTTTAAAGGTAAATTTTGTGGGAGAAAGGTAGTAGTCTAATGTCTCCGTTGAGTGCACATCAACCCGATGCCCAATATCAATTCCAAGCCATCAGTGGTCCCCTTATGTTGAGTCATTAACAACGAGGTGACATAGGGCTTATACGGGCAGCTCTCCAGGTTTTGAACATTGGTTGAAAGTAAAAAATGATTGGGATGTAACCAATTTCCATATATATAGTTTTCTCTTTATATAATAAGCATTATATTTGTAAACAAATCCCAAGTCGTCAATGGTCCCCTTATACTGGGTCATTAACAACGAGGTGGCGTTGGGTTATAGGGGGCAGCTTCAGATCTGAACAATAATGATTGGGATGTAACACCTCTCTCTCTCTCTATATATATATTTCTTTTTATATAATAAGCACTATATTTGTAAACATTTAGCACGAAACACAAGGTTCCAAAGCATGATTTTGAGATTTATTTTTAAAAATTATATATTTTTTAAATCATAAATTTTAATAAGTAATTGTAAGTCTAATCTTCCACAAAATACATAATATTTTAGTTTTAAAATAATTAATCTAACATTTTATTAATTTTTTATGTTGATGGAGTTACCTTGTATATTTTTATATTTTAAAAAAGTAATTCAAATGGTATAAGTAAAGAGACATGAAGAAGTAAATGGTGATGTTTTTAAATCCTTCTCTTACAAGTCACATTTACAAGGCCTATGATAGCCTCTTCTTTGTAGACTAACTCCTATAAGAATCTTGTTTTGAATGGTTAACCAAAAGTATGTTGAGGTCTTAGGGAGAGTCTTTAATAACTAAACATTTTTGCAAGGAAAAACTTTGGGAATAAATATTTTGATTGCTCTAAATCCTCATATCCTAACTTGACTAAATATTCTACATATTTTGATAGATTTCAAACCAACTCGTCCTTTTTGTGTAAAAATCGCTAAATAAAACTCTTAAAGCAAATTTTGAAGTTCATCTAGAATTTGTTTTAGTTCCTCTCCTTCAACTAGGTTATTAATAGAAATCCATGATTTAGAGTTGTTGCTCATATTAATATAGTCTTTGACCTTTGGAATTTTACAAGTTAGACATGCCCAAGTTAATGGTTGTCATTTTGAGTCAAAGATAAGAGGATAACGCTTCAACCAAGCCTCAGACCAAAAAATTGCATAATTCCTCTCATTGACTAACCATACAATATGTCTTTTTATCAATTGTAAACTATTTGATATGAAGTTCCATGTTGACGATTCTTTGGGTAAGGTTTTTTTCCTAAATAATTTTATTGCATAAACAGAACCTATATATTTTTGCTTAATTCTTCCCTTAATCTCTAAATAATCTCCACCCAAGCTTTGCCCCTAAGACCAAACTCATAAGTCTACAATTTTGCAAGCATGTTCCTCCAATATGTTTTTCTTTGCAAACCTTATCCCACTTACAAAGAGGAAACCTAGATTTTTTCTTGCATCTTTTCTAAAGAAAGTCTCTTTGAATTTTATCAAATTTCTAATGCTATACATACTCACAATCTTGAAAGTGACATCATATAAATAGGGATGGATTGCAATGTAGTATTTATGAGTTGTAGCCTTCATGCCATGGTTAAGAACTTATCTTTCCAACCTACCAAACAAGCTTTCATTCTACCCAAACAAGAGACCCAAAGCTCTTATTTATTTCCTTTATGACATAAAGAAATACCCAATAGGTTGATGAATTTTTTTTAATTTTATACCCTAAAATATCCATAATAATTCATTGTAAATCTAGGGCAATGTTAATGAAAATATTCTAGACTTTGTAGTATTAACCAATTGTTTAGTAGCCTTCACATAGCATGATAATATTGATTTAAACTTGATGGCCTCATTGACTAAGGGATGGCCCAAAAGAAAGGTATCATCAATAAATTGGAGATGAGATTCAAGGCACCATTTTTTGCAACCTAAATACCTTTCATTTTTCCTTTAAGAAAGCTCTCCCTAATGCCTCCACAAGAATAATTAATAAATAAGGAGATAGTGGACCACCTTCACAGAGTCCATACAATGGCTTGAAGTAACTAGTAGGAGAACCTTTGATCAAAATAGAATATTTTATTGTGCTCTAAAAACACTTAACCCAATCATAAGCATAGAAAACTCCAAAAAATCCTAGTTTTGTTCATGTCTAATTTCATAAGCATACCTAATTTTTCATGGAATGAAGAGAACGTATGGCCTCCTGTGCAATGGTTATACCATCAAGCATTTGTTTAACACAATCAAAACCATCTTGTTCCTCTAAAATAATACAATCTAGAATATTTTTCAACATGTTTGCCATACTTTTTAAATGGTCTTATAATTCATATTATAGAGGCTTATTAGATGAAAATTATCAATATATTTTATCATAAAGGTAACCAATGTAATTAAAGTAACATTGATCTCACTTATTCTAGCCTTTATTTTCCAGGCCTCTTCAACCACGACTTACATATCACTCTTTAATAAATACCAAAAAATTTGAAATAAAATTACAAGAAATCCATCAAGTCTACTTACCTTGCTAGGATGGAAAGAGAAAACTGTGTCATGTAGCTCCTCCATAGATATCTTCTTCATCAAGATTTTATTATTTTTTTCCATATAAATAAATTCATTAATAACTATTATGCTTTGTGAAGTTTCAAGGAATAACAAGACAATTTTTAGGATGGTGAAATGTATTTTAAATATGATAAGTTGTATCTCTAAGACAATGTTTAAATCCCAAAACTAGTTTTCATGGAACATGGTTAACTTTAAGGAGTCATTCGAAAACATTTTACAAGATTTTCTCCATATATAAAGCTTATAGCCTAAAAAATCCATATTCACTAAAATCAACTTTAAGTTAAAAAAAAGAGAGAAAATGAAGCAAACAAGACACGAACTTTGTGTTATATTCACTTAAGACGCATTTAGTCAGACCTTCAAATGCAAAGAGGAAATAAAGAAAATAAGACATGGATTTTAAGCCATTTTCACTCAAGATACGTCTAGCTAGGCCTTAATAGTCATACCATTAAGATATTCTTTTAAATAACCAATTACATAGAGGTGTCATCCTTAAATACTACATTATAGAGTGAAATAGGCCTATAATAATCAATTATCTCACTACATGGGCCCTTAGGAATTAAAGTGATAAAAGTATGATTCAAGGATTTTAACATTTGCTTACTCTGTCTGATTTCCTCGAGTGCCTCCACCACTACTTGGCCCACAATTTTCCAAAATTTTTAATAAAATTCAATGGGAAATCCATCTGGTCCTGGGGTCTTTCCTGTTTGCATTTTTTGTATGATTTGCAACGTTTCTTCTAGAGAAATTTTCTCCATTAATAATTTATTATGTTCTGGTTTGACTAATTGTGGAATTACCTCTAGTATATTCTCCTGTCATATTGCATTCAAATTTTCATTGCTACTAAAAAGAGTATGGAAGTATTGATTTGCTATAGTTTTCATTTCACTTCCATTGGTTTTTACCTGACCCATCATATCTATAAGACCTGTAATTATATTTTTTTTTCTTCTAGTTGTTGTTATCTTATGAAAGAAAGTTGTGTTTTGATCCCCCTCCTTGAACCATGTAACTCTAGTTATTTATCTCCAATAGATCTCTTCTTGTCCCTCTAAAGCTTCCTCTCTCCTAATAATTTCTGCCTCACATTGCAACAGATCTTTCATAATAGTTCCTTGTCTTATCTCCTGAGAAATTTTCTCAAACTAATCCTTGATTTTATTCTTTTGGATTCTAGTGAGTTCCTTCTTGTGTTTACTCCACTCTTTTAGTTGGATCCTAACATATTTTAATTGTTTGTGAAGTTTCAATTGGGTTGTTCCAAATATTGGTTTCCCTAATTTCCACCACTCCTTTATGTGGTCCCCCAACTCCTCATATTTTAGCCACCATAGCTCAAATTTAAAAGTTCCTGCAACTTTATGATTATCTTCTTCTATGGTAAGGCTTACTGGAAAATGATCTGAGGAAAGCCTATCCATGACCTTTGATTGATGCTTGGTATGCAGGTATAGTTCCTCTTCCATGAAGAAACGATCCAAGCAAGATTTGAATATCTCCCCTTCCTTTCTTCTATTTTTCTAGGTCATAACGCTATCCATAGTTGGGATATCAATTAGATTCATTTGACATGTTATTGATAAAAAAACCTATCCTTCTTCTCCAACATGGATCTACCTCCTTGTTGTTTCTCTATTCAATGCTTTGAATTTAAGTCTCCTACCACAATCCATTGGTCCTTAGGGTATTTGTCTCTGAAATTCAAGATGGCTGCCCATTGATCTCTCTGTGCTCTGAATGTCTGTGCTCCATTAAAATTAACTATAGTCCAATTTTCCCACTTTCCCTATTTTGTAACAACCGGACCATCAACACCCCTCTCGTAGAGGCCCCCTATCGCTAGGAACAGTTGGTGATTCCACATAGTGGCCAATACACCAGATTTTCCTTGTGTCAATTGAGTAAGGATCTCTCCTTTTTGCCATATCCTCCTATTTATTTTTTGTAAGTCTTCTCCTTGCTTTTTGGTTTCCTGTAGTAAAACTATATATGGACTCATATCTATGATAATGTTTTTGACTACCTTTTTTTAGGGGTGACTGCCTAAACCTCTCACATTCCAAGTAATTAATATCATTGAGAATTAGGAGAGAAAAAATCAGCCATCGATTTTACCTTTCTATTCTGGCTCAAATCTCTTCCTTGTTACTCCATATTTTCCTTGTTTGACTTCCTCCCTACAGATTGGTTTGGTTCTTTTTTCTTCTCCATTTGATGAATCCCTAAAGTAGGGCTATCTTTATTCTTATTTATTTTTTTCATATCTATTTCATGATTTAAAACTATCCCTTGCTCTATTTCCCCTCCTCTGGTCTTCCTCGTGGGTTGAATCTCCTCTTCCATAAGAGAGGTTGTGTTTGGTTCTGCTCCTTGCTTATTATGTGACACTAGATTGTAGTATTGTTCCTGATCTATCAATGTGACTTGCTGGGTATCCTCCTCTAATCCTTCCATTTGAAAATCCCCTTATGTTTCCAAAATTCCCAATTGTTCAAATATCTCATATTTATTGTTTGTTCTTCCTTATTTTTCTCCTTGTCTCTAGTTATTGTGCTAATTTCTTTTGTTTGGCCTTCTTATTACTTTTTGGAAGCCCTCAGATTTTTTTGGGTCTTTCCCTTCTTTCTGATTTACCTTCTGCTCAGGAGATTGGCCTACCATGTTAATATTTGCTCTTGTCCTTTCTTGTTCAAATTGATGATCCTTAACTGTTGGGCACATTCTAGCCAGATGTCAATGAGTGTGGTACACCCAAAATGTGAATGAAATAGCCTCATAATACAGCTGTTGGTTCTAGACAAAATCTCCTATTTTTAGGTCTATCTATGTTGGTAGAGGTTTACTGAGGTCCATTTCTACACAAAACCTAGCAAACATTGTCGATCCTCCTAAAACTATTTCTCTTGATCTACCTTGATAATGATCTAGTAAGTTGCCTATTGCCTCGAGTACCTCCTTTTTCCAAAATTCAAGGGGAAGGGAAAATAATCTTACCCATATTGGTACTGCAATCGGTTCCACCCTCGGGTCAAATCCCATCTTCTATGGTTGCAGGAATAGTCCCGCTGGCTCGTGATGATACGACCCTCCCTCAAATACTTTTTGTCGGTCTACCACTAATGTAAAATCTACAAAAATACCCATTTTGGAGAGTTAGAATTTTGTGTTCTCCTTATAAATGCTATTGTTTCTTTATCTATATATGAAGGAAGTGCACATATGGTCTGAAACCCACGAATTTGCCTATTAGGTTGTGTTTTGTCTTATAAACTATATCCTCAACTATCTAGTCCTCAGTTATTTCTAATATTGGTATTTCCTTTGCTTGTGGTAAACATCCATTCACCCTTCCAAATAGAGAATCCTCATTTTTTTGCTTTTCCATGGTGTTTATGATTGTCCTTACCTGTTTTTGATAGTCATTGAAGCTATCTTGGGTACCACATAGCTTCTCTCGGTATGAGATTCCTTGTTTTGGAGGATTTGGTACCAAAGTACCTATGTCCCTCATTCTTGGTCATGATCCATACTATTGAAAGATCCTCCAACAAGATTGATCCTCTCTTATGGTGTTTTTTGCATCTAAAAGTAGAGTTTTGAAAGGGTTACCCTTTCATTTTTACATCAATTTAGTCAAATTAAGCTATTTGGTGACGCAGAGATTTGAACCTTGGTGTGACCTATATCAACTATTTGTTCCAACCATTGAACCAAGGACTTGTTGGCTCTTAAATACTCTTATACTAATTTATCTTTAATTAATTACTAATTAATATTTTCTTTAATATAAAATTTGAGTTAAAGAGGCTCCAACAATAGTTACTTCTTGTGAAAGATGTTGGAAGGACCTTAACATATTTTTATCAAATACAGTGATGATTAATTGTGATTTATGGATTCTTGAGATGATTTTAATATTGTTCTATCTCCTTTGTAAACGAAGGGTCGCATTCTAGGATGGTCTAAATCAATACAAGATTTTGCTTCATTTGTTAATTCAAATGACCTTTGGGATGTTAGTCCGTCAAGCTTTCAATATACATGGTATAATAGATGCATTGGAAAAAAATCATATAACAAAAAGACTAGATATATTCTTGTTATTCAATAAATGGTTGCAAACAAAGTATGCAATCTCTTCAAATATTTCATTGCGATCAGGATCATATCACAAACCCATTCTTTTAACTTATGAGTTACCTAATAATAGTCATCCAAATCCATTTTGCTTCTAGTCTATGTGGCTCCAAGACCTTGATTTTTTCCAAATGGTTATGTTATGGTGAGATGAATCAAAATTTGAAGGATCATGTATGTACATGTTTGTTCAAAATTTGAAATATTTAAAGGAGAAAATGAAGATATGGAATTCCAAATCTTTTGGTAACATTTTTAAAGAAAAGAAAAAATTGAATCCAAGCTCAAAAATTTACAAGAGATAGTAGAAATTTATGGAATGGATTAGGATAGCTACAAGCTTATTGCAGTGGTGAGGGCTCTGGCATCTCTTTAAGAGGTTCAAGGTTTAAACCCCACTTAATACAAGGGGACCGGGACCCCTCATTAAAACCTGTGTAAACTCATTGAAAAAATACAATGGATCAAGATTCTTATGTTAAAGAAAAACAATTACTTTCTAATTATCATAACATTGAAAAAGGAGGAGTCATATTCGTTCCAAAAATCTAGAGAGAAATGGCTCAAGAAAGGAGAGAGAAATACAAAAAAATCATACTACAACAAAAATAATTTTTTTTGCTCATCATATCAAAATTATTATAACTCGAGATGGAAGAAATATTGACGATGAAGAAGATATAAGGAAGGAAATAAATAATTATTTCAAAAATATTTTGTTAGGTTCTAAGCAAGATAAGGAGGCACAAGAAAAACTTCTGCAAAATATTCCATCAATTATCACTCGGGGATAAAATGAAAGCTTGATGAAGAAGATATCTATGGAGGAGCTCCATGAAGCAATTTTCTCTTTCTATCCTAACAAGGCACTTGGCCCCGATGGATTTCCTACAATTTTATTTCAAAAATTCTAGGATTTATTGAAGAGTGATATGTTAGTTGCGGTTGAAGAGGCCCAAAAAATGAAGGCTATAATAAGTGAGATCAATGCTAATTTTATTACCTTGGTTCCCAAGAAAGGCGACACAAAATATTTTGATAATTTTCATCCAATAAGCCTTTGTAATATGATTTATAAGATCATTTCAAAAATTATGGCAAACAGGTTGAAAGGCATTCTAGGGTGCCTTATCTCAGAGGATCAAGGTGGCTTTGTTCATGGTAAACAAATTCTTGATGGTATAATTAATTGCACAAGAGGCCATACTTTTCTTTTGGGTCATCCCTTAGTATGAAGTTTAAATCAATGTTATCATGCTATGATAAGGCTATTGGACAATTGGTAAATACTACAAAATCTAGAATTTTTTCATTAATATTGCCCTAGATTTACAAAAAATTATTACAAATATTTTAGGGTTTAAAATTGAAAAAATTTCATCAATCTACTTGGATATTCCTTTGTCTAATAAAGGAAATAAAAAAGAGCTTTGGATCTCTTTTTTGGATATAATGAAATCTTGCTTGGTAGGTTGGAAAGGCAAGTTCTTAACCATGGCAGGAAGGCTACAACTCATAAAGATTACATGATATCACTTTCAAGACTGCCAACAAGTATTGCATCAAAAAATTATATAATTCAAAGAGACTTTCTATGAAAAGGTTTTGAGGAAAAAATTATGTTTCCTCTTTGTAAGTGGGATAGGGTTTGCAAAGGAAAAAATATCAAAGAAGCAGACTTGCAAAATTGTAAACATATGAATTTGGCATTAGGAGCAAAGCTTAGGTGGAGATTATTTAGAGATTAAGAAACGAATTGAGCAAAAATATTACTTCAAAAATATATAGGTTCTCTTGATGCAATGAAATTATTTAATAAAATAACTCTATCCAAAGGATCGTCAACATGTAACTTCATATCAAAGAGTTTGAAATTGATAAAGAAATATATTAGATGGCCAGTCAATGAGGGGAGTTATGCAAATTTTTGTTCTGATGCTTGGTTGAAGCCTTATTTTCTTATCTCTGACTCAAAATAGAAACCATTGGCTCAAGGGTGCCTAACATGTAAAGGTCCCAAGGTCAAATATTATATTATTATGAGCAAAAAATCTAGATCATGGATTTATTTTAAAAACTCGGTTGAAGGAGAGGAACTCAAACAAATTGCAGGTGAACTTAAAAAGATGCTTCGAGAGTTTTATTTATAGATTTTTACACAAAAGAATGAGTTGGTTTGGAATTTATCAAAGGATGGTGAATACTTGGTCAATTTGAGATGTGAGAATTTAGAACAATCAAAATTTTTTCTCCCAAATATTTTCTTTGGAAGAGCGTTTGGTCATTAGAGGCTCTCCCTAAGGCCATAACATTTCTTTGGTTAGCAGTTCAAAATAAGACTCTTATAGAAGAGAGTCTACAAAGAAGAGGATATTATAGACCCTTCAAATGTGGCTTGTGTGAGAAGGATTTAGAAAAATTAGACCATTTACTTCTTCATTGTTTGTTTGCTCACACCATTTGGGGTTATTTTTTTAAAATATGAAGTTATATTAGGTAGCTCCATCAACATCGAAAGAGTTGATAAAATGTTGGATAAATTATTTCAAATCTAAAATATTATGTATTCTTTGGAGGATTGACCCTACCATTAATAGTTAGAATTTATGGTTTGAAAGAAATAACATAATTTGTAAAAATAAATCTCAAAATCATGCCCAAGTTTGGAACCGTATTATTGCCTCTCTTGTAGAATGTCTACAAATATGATGCTCATCATGGAAAATCTCAATTTAAAAAAAAAAGGTGCTAATAACTTGGCTACAAGATTTGCACATACATGGAAGTGTCATCTATGATAACAAAATTAAAACAAAGGATCTACTTTGATTTATGGTAAAATGGAAATGTCCAAAAATTGGGTTTATCAAAATTAATTTTGATGGTGCTTCTAAAGGAAATCTAGGAAAAGTTGGTGGAGGTGGTATTTTTAAAAATAGTGAAGGAAAAATTCTCCTCACTTATTCAAAATCATATGGAACTTCAACTAACAACTATGCAGAGGCTAGGGCACTTCTTACAGAGATTAAAATTGCAGTTAAAAAATAATGGAAATATATTTCAATTGAGGGGGACTCACAAATTATCATCAATGTTATTAATAGAAATAGATGTAGAAACTGGATAAAAATAATATTATGGTTGATGTTCATCATTTATTACTAGAGGTAATCTCGTGGCAGTGTGAGCATATTTATAGAGAAGGAAATTGAGTAGTAGATAAATTAGAGAATTATGGTGTTGATCTTCATCACGATGAGATTCAAATTTTAGAAGGTAATTGGCCAAGTGAGATTTTATGTTTAATCAAAATGATTTCAAGGAGTTGATTGTGAAAACACAACACTTCAAGGAAGTTGAAGAATATATTTAAGAGAAAAAATAAATGAAAAATTGTGATAAAAAGGTAAATTGTATTTGGTATGTTGATGGGAATGGCTCCCAATAGAAGCCACATATAATTTATTAAAAAAAACATAAATATAAGAAACGACTATCTGAACATAAATATATATTATGCAAAAAAATATTAAATAAATTTAATATTGAAAATAGCATACTAGTGTTCTTTTGTCTATGCTTTTGTTGTTGGTATTTTCTTGTTGCTTTTACATCTCTATAGCTTCTAACTTCTTTGCATTCTTGTTTTCTACTGTTGAGAAAAGATATTTCCAAAAAAAATCCTAAAACAAGTTTAAACTATTCTCAACTTGCACAAAAAAACCCTAAAAACCATAATGAAAACAAAAATAAATAAAAAATCAAAACATAAAACTAAAATTAAAAAAAAAATAAAAAATAAAAAATCTGAAACCATGATCAACAAATCTGGAGGCTGAAGGAGCATGGAAGGCTGGAGGTCGAAGGAGCATGGAACACTGGAGGTTGAAGGAGCATGGAAGGTTGGAGGCTAAAGGAGCGTGGAAGGCTGAATGATGAGTTGATCTTTGGAGTTTCAAGGTTGAAGGAGCGTGGAAGGTTGGGTTGGTTGAAGGAGCGTGGAAGGCTAGGATGGCTTAAGGAGCTACAATGAAAGGTTGGGATGTGGGGTGGAAGGTTGGGATGGCTGATGGAGCGTAGAAGGTCAATAAGGCTGAAGGAACATGGAAGGTCGATAAGGTTGAAGGAGTGTGGAAGGTTGGGCTGGTTGAAGGAGTTGCAACGGAAGGCTAGGATGTTGAGTGGAAGGTTGGGAAGGCTAAAATTCTAAAGGAGCATGGAAATATGCTTAGGTTGAAGGAGCGTGGAAAGCTGCTTAGGCTAAAGTAACGTGGAAGGCTTGTTTGAGATCATATCAGCTAAGAGAACCACAACAGTAAGTTGAGTTGCTAAGTGTAGTGCGAAAACTTGTTAGGTTATTGGGTGGAAGGCTGAAGGAGCATGGAAAGCTAGCCTTTGTTGGGTGGAAGGCTTGTTTGAGATCATATCAGCTAAGGGAATGACAACAACAAGTTGAGTTGCTGTTTGTGGTGCAACAACTGGTTAGGTTGTTGGGTGGAAGGCTAGGTCAACTAAAACCACCTATTTTTGTCTTTGGTGTGTCTGTGGGTTTGGAACCCACAGGTATTGGGGTGGTTTTTCCCCCTCTTTACAACAAAAAATGTGCAAAGGATTAGGGTTTTTTTTAAAATGTCTCATCTTTTAGGAGCTATATCTTTGCAAAAAGTTATTCAATTTAGCTAATTCTTTGACCAACTTGTGCGGAATTTGAATAGCTTCAAAATGAGTGGTCATATGCAAGAATCCAAACAATATTGAGGGAGATTCGACCCTGTGAAGTCAACCATTCGAAACAAGGGCATTGATGATTTTTCAAGTCTTGAAAGCGATGTCATATAAAGAGGGATGGATTGCAATGTAGTCTTAATGAGTTGTAGCCTTCCTGCCATGGTTAAGAACTTACCTTTCCAAGCTTCTAAGCAAGCTTTCATTCTATCCAAAAAAAATATCCAAAACTCCTTTTTATTTCCTTTATCCAATAAGGGAATGTCCAAGTAGGTTAATGGAAATTTTTTAATTTTAAACCTTAAAGGATTCAAAATAATGTGTTGTAAATCTAGGGCAATTTTAATGAAAAACCTTAGATTTTGTAGTATTTACCAATTGTCCAGTAACCTTCTTATAGCATGATAATATTGATTTAAACTCCATGGCCTTGCTAATTGAGGGATGGCCCAAAAGAAAAGTATCATCAACAAATTGGAGATGAGATTTGAAGGGATCATTTTTGAAACTTGAACACCCTTGTTTTTTCCTTCTATTTTTACCTTTGAAAAAGCTCTCCCTAATCCTTCCTATAGAATAATGAATAGATAAGGAAAAAGTTGATCACCTTGATAAAGTCCACAAGATGACTTGAAGTGACCAGCAAGAGAATCATTGATCATAATAGAAATTTTTGTAGTGCTATAACAACATTTAATCCACTCACGCAAACTATAATCAAAGCCAAATTTTCTAAGAATACCATGTAGAAAATTCCAGGAAACCTTATCATATGCTTCGTTCATATCTAATTTCAAAAGCATGCCTAGTTTTTTCATGGAATGAAGATAATGTATGGTCTCTTGTGCAATAATTATACCATCAAGAATTTGTTTATCATTAACAAAGCTACTTTGTTCCTTTGAGATAAGACACCCTAGAATGCCCTTCAACCTGTTTGCCATAATTTTGAAATTATATTATAAATCAAATTATAAAGGCTTATTGGATGAAATTATAAAAATATTTTGTCACCTTTATTGAGAAAAAAGGTAATAAAAGTACCATTGATCTCACTTATTAGAGCCTTCCTTTTTCAGGCCTCTTCAATCGCAACTAACATATCACTATTCAATAAATCCCAAAAATGTTGAAAGAAAATTGTAGGAAATCCATGGGGGCCAGGTGCCTTGTTAGGATAGAAAGAGAAAAATGCTTCATGGATCTCCTCCATAGATATATTCTTCATCAAGATTTCATTTTTTTCTTGAGTGATAATTGATGGAATATTTTGCAAAATTTTTTCTTGTGCCTCCTTATCTTGCCTAGAATCTAACAAAATATTTTTGAAATAATTAATTGCTTCTTTCCTTATATATTCTTCTTCCTCAATACTTCTTCCATATGGAGTTAAAATATTTTTGATATGACAAACAAAAAAAAAATATTATAGCATGAAAAAATTTGTATTTCTATCTCCTTCCTTGAGCCATTTCTCTCTAGATTTTTGGAACCAATATGAATTCTCATTTTTCAATGCATTATGATAATAAAAAAGTAATTGTTTTTATTTCACATAAGAATCTTGATCCATTCCATTAGTTTCTACTATCTCTTGTAAAGTTTTAAGCTTGGATTCATTTTCTTTCTTTTCTTTATAAATGTTACCAAAATATTTGGCACTCCAAATCTTCATATTCATCTGCTCCTTTAAATATTTCAACTTTTGAACAAGCCTGTACATACATGATCCTTCAAATTTTGATTCATCCCACCATAACATAACCATCTAGAAAAAATCATGGTCTTGGAGCCACATAGACTCGAAGCGAAATGGCTATGGATGACCATTACTAGGTACAAGTCAAACCAATGGGTTTGTGATCTGATCCTACTTGTAATAAAATATCTAAAGAAATTGTATACTTTGTTTGTAACCATTTATTGGATAACAAGAATTTATCCAATATTTTTGCTATATAATTTTACCCAATGTGTCTATTATCCCATGTATATTGAAAGCTTGAGGGACTAACATCCCAAAGGTCATTTGAATTGACAAATGAAGCAAAATCTTGCATTGATTTAAACCATCCTAGAATACCACCATTTTTTTCCAAAGGAGATAGAACAATATTAAAATCATCCCTAATAATCCATAGATCACAATTAACTATAGTTGGAGCATATACATTTATAAACCCAACTTTGATGTTTTCCTCTTTCATGCAAAATAATCCAACAACCCAATTACTTTTTGCTTCTAATAATTTCTCATCCCATTTGCATTTGTCCCATATTATTACAATACCACCTTAAGCTCTTGTAGAAGAAACTTCTAAACAATCACCCATCTTCCAAATCTTCTTAAAAGCATCCTTACATTCCTCATTGCTTAATTTTGTTTCTTGTATTAAAATAAACTCAGGACTATAACAAACTATTGATTCCTTAATAACTATTTTTTTAGGGGTTTTATTCACACCTCTAATATCATTTTCATCATCAACACATTTTATTTTTATTAGTGGGATTAGCCCCACTTTTTTTTAACACGTATGATATTTTATTTGGTTTCCTGTATCAATATCCTTTTGAGTTTCCTTTTCTCTTTGTTCCTGCTTTGATGGCCTTCCTCTTCTTCTTGCATTCCTACCAACACTCTCATATTCATCAATATCTTCTATTTTTCATTTTTTTTATATTATTCATAATTAGACTTATCTTCTAAAGATTTATTTTTCCCTAAAGAGTCGAAAGTGCAATGAATAGGCTCATTAACATTTTCTTCTTTATGTTACCTTGAAAACTCTAAACTGCATAGATGATCCTCCATAGTCATTACTTTCTTATATTGTCTTGGAAACCCTAAATTTCTTTGGATATCCTTCATAAGATTTTTTTTATTGTACTGCTCTTGAAACCATAATGTACAAGGAATACACTTCGTACTACATTCATTTTTATTGTAAGGAGAAGATATTTTGCTACTTGAGGAGAATGAAGATGAATTACCTAGATTAAGCTTGACCTCCTTCACTTTAAAAGTTGCCTCCCCATCTTCCTTTTCTTTAATATTTGCCTTCTCCTCTTCATTCACAACTTTAGATTCTTTTATATTTGAACTTGGCATTGTACTTTCTCATCCCTCACATTTATTTTTTCTTCTAATGGTTGATTCGAGTGAACAATAATGACCTTTGTCATCTGATGATGTAGTGGGGTTTTTCTAGCCACTTTATTAGGAGTGGAAAATCCTTGATTTGATCTCACTTCTCATGTGATATGATCTCCTTGTTTCAAATTGAAGCTACCCTCATGCCCAAAAATTTTCATCTCTTCCTCCATCATTTTCACTTTGCAGTCTCTTTCCATGTGCCTAGTTTCATGACATTTATGTTTTGGAATGCAATATTTTCATAATCCACTTGTTGATCTGATTCTCTTGATTAAGATTTAGTTGTAATTTATTCAATTATACTTTAGGATTTTAGAAATACTAATATATTTAATATTTATATAGTATTTAATTTTTGGTATTTTAGGATTTTTATCATTCATATATATATATATATATATGCACACCAGATCGATGATATAGTACAAGTCTTAAGCGACAGGTGGTCCCCTTCACGTCTAGTCAACAATAACGAGGTGTAATAGGTTTGGTGGGAGTAGCCCCTGTGGTTTGAACCCTACGCTTGTCCAGTCACTAAAAATAGTGTGGTTGTGACCAACTCTCCTATGTAACCAAATATATATATATATATTTGGTTACATAGGAGAGTTGGTCACAACCACACTATTTTTAGTAACTGACAAGCGTAGGGTTCAAACCACAGGGGCTACTCCCACCAAACCTATTCCACCTCGTTATTGTTGACTAGTCGTGAAGGGGACCACTGGTCGCTTAAGACTTGTACTGTATCATCAATCTGGTGTGCACTCAGAGGATTCAGATCAGACTACTACCTTTGCAAACGAGTTGCCCCCAAGGTTTGAACCTAGGTATCTTCTTGGTAAGTACCTGACCAAACAAGCACCTACCAATCCACCTAGCCCTCGAGGCTTGAAATTTTTAGATTACAAAGAAACCTCGAGAGCCACTCTTAGATGGTTGACAATATTGTCCCATTTGGGTATACCACTATCTAGAGGGAAGCCATCGAAGATTTTTTGTGTCCCCATTTGCACCGCAAAGGTTCAAACCGTGGACCTCCCATTCGACATGCCAGGCTTACCTTATCCACTTGCGCTACAAAGGGAGACTTTTATCATCATTTTATTGCTTGATCTTTCATTTTCAAAAAATAATGACTCAAGGGCTAGACTAAAGAAAGCATTAAATTCTTCACCCTTCCTCTATTTTGTACACTCTTATATTTGGGTTTGTAAACTCAACCAACTTTATAATTGATTTCAAATTTGGGAATGTGTATTTTACCTTTGTCTTTATTTTAAAGAACTTATTTATCAAAAGAATTATTAAATAACCTAGTTTTATGGTAAATTTTTGTATTTCAATGGTAAGTTAAATTTTTATTCTTGATAGTTTAAGATTAAAACATCATATTAGGTAAATTAGAATCTTAAGGTAAAAACATATAAAAAAACATTTAAACATATATTTTATGAATATAACTTTTCTTTAGGAAAAACTTAATATTATTTATTTTTTAAATTTCTTTAAGAAATTACATTATGGTCTCAAGATAAAAATGTTAGCTTCTTATTCTTTTAAAAAGTAAAATCTATTATGTTTAATATTTCCATAAAGAGTTTATGTATTGTATGCTTCTTAATGCCTCTCTTTCATGGTTTGTAAAGTTTTTAATTTAGATGAAAATGCCTACAAAATCTTAATGTTGTTCACAAACTAAAATTTAAGTTTTTTTTTAAATGGTAAAAATTTATTGAATAAATAAGCTTTACAAGAAACAAATAATACCATAAAAATAACCCTTACAAGGGCTAGAAGAAAGAAACCCCTAATACCACCGAGAACACAACCATAAGACATCCAACAAACAATGGCCTCAACCAGACATATCCACATCAAGCAAATTAGCAAGATGTCGAGAACAATCCAATGGGAACTGATCCCATTCCCTAACATTCCAGTATTTTTGAAACTTAGAAGCCCATTTTGCCAAGCAATCAGCCACACCATTCCATTCCTTGGGAATATGAACAAAGGAAATAAACTCCAAATGTCGATAGATTTTAAAGATCTGTGGAGCTACTAATTCCAGTTGCCAATGAACATTAAAAAGATCGAGTCTTCAATAAATTAATAATAATATGAGAGTCTGAATCACAAATTATCTTTCACCATCCCAAAGCATAACCTTTTTTCAAAGCAAAACAAATAGCAAGGGCCTCCATATAATTATTAGTCTGCTTTTCCTTATAACATGCAAAAATGAAAAGAGTTGCACCACTGCTATCTCTTCCAACACCACCAATACCTGAATGTCCAAGATTCCCTCTAGAAGAGCCATCAATCTTAATCTTAAACACCCCTCGAGGTGGAGGATGCCATATCTCTACACTTTTTGATTAAGGCCTCTCATCTTAACTGATACAGAAGGACAAGGGTCATTCTCCACTACACTCAGATCCTACATCATCAGAATCTCAAACTGCTCCAAAGGAAGATTGATCTGACATTTAGAAGAAACAGTTTCTTGGATCATACAAATAATCCTCTACCAAGTCTGATAAACAGTTAACTTCCTACCTTGAAAAATTCTTCGATTTCTTTCAAGCCAAATCTGCCATATAATACATGAGGACCCAATGCTCCATGCAACTTGAAGAAAGAAAGCCTTAGCAGGAGGTCTTTCTAAACTCCTCCAGAACTCAACAAGAGAAGAGGTATGAGAACAAGATTGTTTCCACGCCCTGTAACCATGTAACCACCATACTCTCATTAAATCATGCAGAGAAGGCTCCCAAAGACACATTAACTGGAATTTAAAGCAGGGTTTCCTATAAACTCCCTGGCAAATGGTGTTTAGATTTATAGGCTAATGATCAAAACCTCTCCAATCCAAAATTTTTGAGCTAATTTTCCAATTATTACTGATCTAATAAGGAGAAACCAGAAAACAATCCAATCTCTCAAAAATAGCCTCAGTACCACATCTCCTGTTACTCCAAGTAAACATACCATTACCAAGTTTAATATCCACAAGGTTTAAGAAAAGGATATTATCATTAAGGGCCAAAGATGCATGTCCAAGAGAACCCAAACCACCTCTTTTCTCCTCCAAACTAGTGATAGCATTAAAGTCTCCAACAATAATTTAAGGATAGTGAGGAGCCGTTAACTGCACCACCCCAATATGATTCCAAAGACAAAATTTCCCAGCAAGATCAAAGGGAGCATAAACATTAGTTAATAAGACCACTTCACCAGATTCCTTACAAGAAGCAACTATAGAAAGAGAAATTTTATCAGCAATCCACCATATAGGAGAGAGCTTATGAGGATTCCAAAAGCTAACAATACCACCAGCACTACTCTGGACACCAATAAAATGACATTGCCCACAAGCCCATAATTTGGAAGCAATACTAAACAAACAATCAATTGATAATTGTGACTCCTGCAAAAAAACAATATCAGGTTTATGCAACTTAATAAAATCACGAATAACTATCGAGGGGTGCTATTCAATCCCCTCACATTCCAAGATAAAACAATCATTTATGAGGAATGGAAAAGTGACAGTCAAGGGGCCTAACCAACCCTGACTCAACCAAGGACTTCCCCTCAAGTTTTATTTTCTCCACATCTTTCTCCCTGCCCACCTTAGAAGACTTTTCAGGTACCCCTTTTTAAAATTCTTTTGATGCAATCCCAGCATAGAGATCACCTTAGAACCTTTTCCATGATCGGAACCCACCAAATCAGCCAACAACAGATCATCTGTCACCACACCATCCTCCTGAAAAATCATATTTTCCTCAGAAGGAATAGAAATCTGGTTCCACCCAATAGTCGTGTCATACAATTCCCCAAAATTGGATATTTTGACTATGATTTTATACACATAGTTACACAAAGAAATGGACCTGAAATCATCAAAGGAAGAAGGATTATCCTTTTTTGGAATAAAAATAATGAAGGTAGAGTTGAAGAGTGCATTTACCCTTCCTTTTAGCCTAGACTCCTCTACAACATTGAGTAGGTCAGACTCTAAAAGGCCGTAGAGTCTGATAAAGAATTCCACAGTCCACTTGTCAGGTCTTGGACTCTTATATTTCTGGAAGGAGGATAAAAAAACCTTGAGCTTCTCCTTTGATACTTCCTTAATCAACTCACCATTGGATTCCTCATCTATAAATCTGGGAAAAAGAGAAGCTATTTTAACTATATTAACTTGACTATGTTCCTTGTATAGTTGACCAAAATGCCTTACATCCATGTTAGCTATTCCTTTAAAGGAGAATATTTTACTTCCATCTTGTCCCTGTAGCTCCCAAATAATATTTTGTTGTTTTTTATGATTTGCAAAGCTATGAAAAAATTTAGTGTTCTCATCCCCACTTGCAATCCATAGTACTCTACTTTTAAGCCTCCATAGTGCTTCTCTCTCTACCAACAATATTCTTTTCTCTTGTTCTAAATTTTTATACTTAAGCCTTATTTCCTCATCCATTTCTTTTTCAAAGTCATCTGCTAGAAACACTGCAAGTTGCTCCTCAATCTTCCTCAATTTTTTTCATCCATCAATTTTTTAATGGGCCCACTAAACCACTACTGTCTTAATCCTTTTGATATTCGCTAAAAATTGTATACTAGTAGATTCTCTTAGATTAGGATCAAACTTCATCCATTTCGATTTGACTAGATTTACAAAGTTATCCTCTTTTAGCCACTCATAATTAAATTTAAAAGAAAAATGTGTTGTTTTCTCCTCTTTTGTTATAAGAAGCATGATAGGGGAGTGATCAAATTCTTCTCCAACTTCAATTTTTAATTGTCATTTACTAAACTCTCTACTACTAAGAATTTTTCTAGTCTCTTAGAAATTCTATCAACTCTTATCCTCATGTTTCTCCAAGTTAGGATAAATTTTATAGGAACTAGGTCTACCAGTCCCTTGGATTCAAACTTTTGGATGAAGTAATTAGCCAGTGGATCAATTCTAGAAAAAAAACTCCACACTTCACTCTTTGAGAGATTTAAGTTAAAATCACCTCCTAAAATTAAATTATTAGCTTTTAAAAACATTTGATCCATAAGCTTATCCCAATACAACATCCTATGTTTATTGGGACCATAAATGTTCATCACTGTCACTATTTCCTCGAGCTCCACTAAAATGAATTTAGTCCCTACTCCCGAGTCAAGTATTACAAATTTGGTTAGCCTAAACTAATTTAGCTTCCACCCTATGGCCACTCCTCCTAAGGCTCCTACAACATCAAGGACCATAAAATCCCATCCTTTAAACAAATTACTAAGATTTATCATCACTTTCATAGCTAACCCTTTTGTCTCTTGAATTAGCAAAATCTTTGGATTATGAATTCCTACCAACCTACATAAAGTAACTTTTTTACAGAGATGTCCATCCCTCAAATATCAAAGGAATGTACTTTCATTGATAAACTATGTCTGGGATCATCCTTGCTCTAAGGATCCTCTTTAAGGATGGTTGCTTGCCTTGTTAAACTTCATAGAGGCTTTTATTCTTAGCCAATGGAGTAAAAAATCTTATTCACCTCCTATTAGTAAGACGTCTATCCCCCACATATTTATTGGGGCCTCCTCCAAATCCTTCTTCCCTTAGACCTATTCTACCTTTTAGGGGTCGTAGGGGATATCTATGGATTTTGAGGGATACAAAACCTTCCTGACCACAAGAAAATTTAAGAGGGAAATCAATTTTAGAGTGATTTACTTGTGAAGCATTACTGAAAAACTTACCAAAGTCTAAAACAAGGTCTAGATCTACTTCCTTCAAGGAAGAGGAATTCAAGGGTCCTCCTTGCCTCTCAATTCCACCCTTACCTTCTTTTAGTGGAGACTTTATTTTATAGATTGGTAAATCTAGCCATTGGTCAACTTAAGGACTCAAAAGAGAATTACCTATAATCCCATATGAGAAATGAGATTTGACAATAGATTTGAAAAAAGAACCAATGTCTACATGCATGAGGATTGATACCTCTTGTCATTGTCTACATGCATGAGGACTGATACCTCTCATAATTGTCTACATGCATGAGAGTTGATATCTCTTGTCTTCCTCCAAGAAAGAACCAATGTAATTGCCTATGTCTTGGAAAATATCTCTAGGCAAAAATTCTAATGGTAACCCTGGTAACTTTACCTATACAGGGTAAGAAGGTATTCGAGTGGTCCTAGGATCAAAACAAGGGTCTCATAGTTCGAGTATTAACAAAGTTGATCTCCAAAACCATTTATCTGACATAATATTTGCCACATCTTACTTAGTCATGAACTGAAATGATAACCACCCTCTTACTATAAGTAAAAAACCTATGCACATACCCTAGAACTTCCATCCATTCCTTGGCCATCTAGTCTACCAAGGATTTTTCATAAATTGCACACCCATAAAACCACCCAATAAGTGTTTTCTCTAAGAGTTCAATGACTTGTTGGAAATATTGAGTTGTCATTGATGTCAAAGGTGCATGATAGTCAAGGCAAAAATATTCTCCATGGTTTTGATGAATAGCAAGCAATGGAAAAAATTCAAAAGTAAGGTCTATCTCCAAAGTATTTTTCTAAGAGAAGGATTAATAATATTTAAATGTCAAATTTAAATATTATGAAGAAGGACAAGGTTTAAAAGGTTTTATTATAATTGCTTGAAAAATATTTAAAGACCATAAGAGGAGGCAAAGGTTTAAAGACAAAGATTTATTTCCAAGGGCCAAAGGTTTAAAGACTATAATATTTAAATGTTTTAGATTTAAAATATTATAATCAAAAGAAGGCTTAAAAAGAAAGAGCGCAAAAATTTATTAGAAGCTATATGATAGTCAAAAATCAAAAAGTAAAATATGAGCGCCGATGTCATTGTGAAAGGAGGAAATATGCATATAAATAATGCACTAAACATTGGTTTGGATAAGGTTGAAGAGCGTGCATTCGAAGATCATTTGTTGCGGTGAGTGCGAACGATAGCAAATAAGGAGGAGAAGCGTAGCCCCTTGATGTCATCCATCGAGGTAGCCCAAGCGGTGGTTTGACTTGTGCCAAGTCACTGCGAGGAAGAAGGTGTGAGGTTTGAAACTCACTAGTGCCAGTTTTGACGTGTTTTATTGCCTTGGAGAGTGCGATGAAGGAGACAAATCAGTAGTGCTATATCTTTTGTTTCAACTGGATGGCTAGCCTAGTTGGTCACTGAGCTAGCACTAAGGCACTGGGGTAGGAAGGTCACAGGGTCGAATTCGAGCAGGTTTTGTTTTGCTTGGCAGAGTGGAAAAATACTTTTGGACAAAGGAGTGCTTCAAATATTTTGTGTTGCATTATGGTTACTACCCACTGGGGTAGCCCAACTGGTTACCAAGCCTTGGCTTGGGCGCTGCGTTGGCAGAGGTCACGGTTTCGATTCTCCTTGCGCTTGCAGGGCTTGTTGGTTGAGGTATGGGCACCAAAATTTTGATTTAAATTTTTTATGAAATGATATAGTTCGCTAGCCTTGTGTTGATTAAAATAAGGATAAAAATTTGTGAGAGAAGGAGATAGTCGTTGGTTAGTTGTTGATTAAACAAAGGGAAATTTTTGTTTTTATTTTATCTAAGAAAATGATTTATAAGGTGTATTAAGGACTAGTTGAAAGTGTAATTTTTGGCATGTGAAAATTAGATACAAGGTGGTTTTGGTATTGTTTGAAAAGTGTGATTATTGCATGTTAGAAAAGGGGATATAAGGTGTATTGTGGATTATTTGAAAGTTGTAATATTGCATATTTTAAAAGGAGATATAAGGTATTATTTTTAAAGCTTTATTGTGCACATTTTTGGTAAGGTTGATGTGGATGATTTGAAAAGGATATTTGCTAACTAGTTCTTGAAGTGGCACTAGAAAAGAAAATTATTTTGTTAAGACAGGTTTTGAAGGTACATCATCATAAAGGTAGTTTTAGAGGTATGGTGATCTAACTCCTCTAGGTGGTTTTTGGTTGAAGAAAATATATTGAGTTGTCATATGTTTGGAGGCATAAGGATTGATTTATTGTGCAATTGCTTGAATGAAATTGGGAATATATGTGCAAGGGTTTGAGATCAAGGATGTGCATTGGTTATGTTTGAAATTGGAAACAAATTGATGAAACTTATAGATCAGTTTTGAGAGCAAACTTGTGCATTGGTTTTAAGTGATATTGGAAATGAAAGTGCAAGAGTTATAGATCAGTTTTGTGAAAGCAAATTTGTGCATCTTCATGATTGAATTTGTGAGTAGATGAAAAGAACAGACTTGTGCATTATTCATGATTTATTTTGTGAGTAGATGAGAAGGACTTGTGCATTGTGATTGGTTTTGAAGTAAGGTGTAACTCAACAATAACCAGGTCAATTATCAAGTGTTAGACTAGAGCTACCTTTAGAATGCAATAAATGTGAGACATGTGAAAGTGATAGAATTAATGTATGTGAAGAACATATTGAGCATTTGTTAGTGCATATCATTCTCTATATGTTCAAGAGGTTAAACGAATTATGGGTAGAATATGTCTAAACTGCTTTAGTTGAAGAAAGCACATTGAAGATTAGATAAATCACTTGATGATATCATTATGCAAGATTTGGGAATAGATGAACATTGTTTGTATATAATATATGAGCAGGTTTGAGTAGGATCTAAGAGTAGATTTGAGAAGGTTTTGATGAGTAGATTTGAGCAAGCCTTGTGTATAGGCTTGGAGCATATTTGAGCAGAGTTGAGAGAAGATTTTGGTGAGCAAGCCTTATGTGTAGGCTTGGAGCAGATTTGAGCAGGTTTTGGTAAGAATATTTGAGCAAGCCTTGTGTGTAGGCTTGGAGCAAATTGAGAAGGTCTAGTGAGCAAATTTGAGCAAGCCTTGTGTGTAGGCTTGGAGCAGATTTGAGCAGAGTTGAGAGCAAGTTTTGGAGTATATTTGATCAAGGGTTATGTGCAGGCTTGGAGAATATTTGAGTAGGTTTGGTAAGCAGATTTGAGCAAGCCTTGTGTGTAGGCTTGGAGAAGATTGAGTAGGTTTGGTGAGAAAATTTGAGCAAGCCTTGTGTGTAGGCTTGAAGTAGATTTGAGCAGAGTTGAGAGTAAGCTTGAAGTATATTTGAGCAGAGTTGTGAGAAATCCTTGTGAGTAGGTTTGGAGTAGATTTAAGCAAGCCTTGTGAGTAGTCTTGGAGCATATTTGAGTAGGCTTTGGAGTGAACCAAAGAAAATGGGATTGGTGTCTCCTATGGATAGAGGTCCATGAACCATAGCAAAGGAGATTGGTGTCTCCTGTGGATAGAGGTCCACAAACCAGAGTAAAGGGGATTGGTGTCTCCTATGGAGTGGTGTCCACAAAACTAGAAGTAGAGGGGATTGGTGTCTCCTATGGAGTGGTATCCATAAAAATAGAAGTAGATGGGATTGGTGTCTCCTATGGAGTGGTGTCCACAAAACCAAAAGCAGAGGGGATTGGTGTCTCTTGTGGAGTGGTGTCCACAAAACCAGAAGTAGAGGGGATTGGTGTCTCCTGTGGAGTGGTGTCCACAAAACTAGAAGTAGAGGGGATTGGTGTCTCCTATGGAGTGGTGTCCACAAAACCAGAAGTAGAGGGGATTGGTGTCTCTTGTGGAGTGGTGTCCACGAACTTGAGCATAGGGGATTGGTATCTCCTTTGGGTTGGTGCCCATAAACATTGTAATAGGGAATTGGTTTCCCAAGAGATTTTTTGAGAAAATTTATAAGAAATATTTTCTCCATGGATGTAGCCCACATTGGGTGAACCACGTCAAATATGTGTCTCTTATGTGTGTGATGATCTGTGCATTGTTTCATTATTGCAATTGATAATATTGGATGATACTGCTTTGGAAAGAAAAGTAAAAGTTTGATCTTATACTGTTCACTCCCCTCTCAGTATAAGCTTGTGTTCTTCAATTGGTATCAGAGCATGTTCCTTCATGAAAGCCTAACATCTTGAAGGAAGATCTTACAAGAACACACATGGCTCATAAGGAAGGGTTTTCATAAAATAAGGCTTCATTGTTTGATGGGACTAACTATGCTTTATGGAGTATGAGGATGAAGACTTATTTGATGGCACATGGATATGATACATGGCAATATGTTTAAAATGGATTCACACCCTCTACAACTCCTCCTACAAATGCAAGTGGTAAGAAACCATATGAAGATAATGCCAAGGCAATGAATACAATTTTGAGTGGGTTATGTGAATCAGAGTTTGTGAAAGTCATGCAATGTAATTCAACAAAATAAATGTGGGATAAGTTACAAAGAACATATGAAGGAGATGACAAAGTTAAAATGGCAAAACTTCAAACACACAGAAGGAAGTTTGAAGACTTGAAGATGAAATATGATGAAGATATTGCTATGTATCTACTTTGTGTTGATGAGGTTGTCAACACTATTCGTGGACTTGGAGAAAATATTGAGGAATCTACTATTGTTTAGAAAATATTAAGGTCACTCCCTATGAGGTATGATGCAAAGGTTTTAGCAATAGAAGAGATGAAGGATCTCAAAAATTTAAGCATGGATGAGCTACATGGAATTCTCACAACCTATGAGATGAGGACAGAAAAAGAACAAACATAAAAAAGAGAGGCAACATTCAAAGCTTCAAAGAAGGAAAAGAATAAAGAACAAGAATCAAGTGATGAATCAAGTAGTGAAGAAGAGGCTAAATTTGTGAGAAGAAATAAAAAGGGTCCAAGAAAATATAAAAGTATGCAGACTGTGAAATATTTTAGTTGTGGTAACATTGGTCACTATGCAACTAATTATCCACAAAATGGAGGTAGTAGCAGTGAAGAAGAAAAGGATTACAAGAAAAATAAGGAAATAAAGTTTTATTATGAAAAGAAAAATAGGCATGGTCAAGGCAAGCATGAGAAGAAGATATTTCAAAGGCACAAGAAGAGTTTTTATGTTGAAGAAGCAAGCAGTGCTTCAAGTGACAGTGATGAGAACTTCTCCGATAGTGAAAAGGAAGAAATCCTATTTTTGGCCATAGAAGAGAATGAAGATGCTCCTGTTTTCAAAGACCAAGAAGAAGAGAAAGAAGATGCTCTTGTGATTAAAGATCTAGAAAAAGAGAAAGATTCAAAAAATGAAGAAGAAACCATGGTTAACATAGAGGAGGAACTTATTGCTGCTCTTGGAGAATTGAAAAGGGTTAGAAATAAGAATTCAGAATTGAAGGCTCAAGTTCAAGAGGATGAGGAAACAAAGACAAATCTCCTACAAGATCTCATAGACTTAAAAGTGAAGGTTGAAGAGGTAAAGAAAGTTGAAGAAGGTATGGTTGAACAGTTAAAGGCAAAAGAACTAGAATGTGAAAGACTAGAACATGAAGCTAACATTCTAAGGAAGGGACTTGAGAAATTCAATAATAAGATATATCAATTTAGGAAAAGCTCAAAATATTTGGACGATATTATCAAAACACAGAGATCTCCATTTATGAAGACTGGACTTGGTTATGAGGAAGGTCAAGAAGAGGAGTCAAGCTCAAAAGAAATAGAAGCATCAAAGAAGGTATTTGAAGAAGAGCCTAAGACCTATACTAATAAGTTGAGAAGTGGTAGTATCAAAGAGGAAGCAAACAAAGAATCATTAAGGAACAGGGACCATCACAAGAAAAGCAAAGAAAGAACCATGAGATCAAGGCAAGATGAATATTTCTTCCAAGGTTATTGTTTCTCATGTAATCATTTTGGTCATAAAGCTATACATTGCAGGGTTCATGATAAAAATGATTATGGCTTCAACAAGAGAAATTTCAAGTCACTTGCACTTTCCAAGGACTACAACATCATGTGTTTCAATTGCAATAATTTTTGTCATAAAGCTATACATTGTAGGGTTTATGGTAAGAATTATTATAGCTTCACCAAGAATTCATTTGCACCTTTCAAGGACTACAACATCAGGTGTTACAATTGCAATAATTTTGGGCATAGAGCAAAGTGGTGTAGAACATAATTTTTGGAGCTTCCAAAGAAAAGCAAGAAGAGGGATAGTCAAAATGTTCAAATAGGTATGACTTCAAAAGTTTGGAAAAGAAGATTGAAAAAGAAGAAGAGCATTGTAAGTTGGGAGTAGCTTTACTCCCATCCCATAATTAATCACCTCAAGGAAAGGAGGTGGTGAGGGGGCTATGCTAAAAGTATCTTATTCTTAGCCCCAAGGAGCCCTTTGCCATTGATGTCAAAGGGGGAGAGAATTCAGTGAGGGAGTATCTTCTCAAGGGGAACAATATTGGAATTCAATTGCAATAAAAAAGAATTTTTTTGAAGGGTTGCCATCAATGACAAAGGGGGAGATTGTTGGAAATATTGAGTTGTCATTGATGTCAAAGGTGCATTATAGTCAAGGCAAAAATATTCCCCATGGTTTTGATGAATAGCAAGCAATGGAAAAAATTCAAAAGCAAGGTATATCTCCAAAGTATTTTTCTAAGAGAAGGATTAATAATATTTATATGTCAAATTTAAATATTATGAAGAAGGACAAGGTTTAAAAGGTTTTATTATAATTTCTTGAAAAATATTTAAAGACCACAAGAGGAGAAAAAGGTTTAAAGACAAATATTTATTTCCAAGGGCCAAAGGTTTAAAGACTATAATATTTATATCTTTTAGATTTAAAATATTATAATCAAAATAAGGCTTAAAAATAAAGAGAAAATTGAAATTTATGAGGGTATTTTAAATTTCAAAAAAAAAAAGTAAAATATGAGTGTCGACATCATTGTGAAAGGAGGCAACATGCATATAAATAATGCACTAAACATTGGTTTGGCTAAGGTTGAAGAGCATGCATTCAAAGATCATTCATTGCGGTGAGTGCAAACGATAGCAAATAAGGAGGAGAAGCGTAGCCCCTTGACGTCATCCGTCGGGGTAGCCCAAGCGGTGGTTTGACTTGTGCCAAGTCGTTGCGAGGAAGGTGTGAGGTTCAAAACTCACTGGTGCTAGTTTTGACATGTTTTATTGCCTTGGAGAGCACAACGAAGGAGATAAATAAGTAGTGCTGCATCTTTTGTTTCAATCGGATGGCTAGCCCAGTTGGTCGTTGAGCTAGCGCTAAGGCGCTGGGGGAAGGAAGGTCGTAGGGTCAATTTTGGGCAGAATCTATTTTGCTTGGCAGAGTGAAAAAATGCTTTTGGACAAAGGAGTGCTTCAAATATTTCATGTTGCATTATGGTTACTACCCACTGGGGTAGCTCGGATGGTTACCAAGCCTTGGCTTGGGCATTGGTTGGCAGAGGTCACGGTTTTGATTCTCCTTGTGCTCGCGGGGCTTGTTGGTTGAGGTATGGGTGCCAAAATTTTGATTTAAATTTTTTATGAAATGATATAGTTCGTTGGCCTTGTGTTGATTAAAATAAGGACAAAAATTTGTAAGAGAAGGAGATAGTCGATGGTTAGTTGTTGATTAAACAAAGAGAAATTTTTGTTTTTATTTTATCTAAGAAAATGAGTTATAAGGTGTATTAAGGACTAGTTGAAAGTGTAATTTTTGGCATGTAAAAATTAGATACAAGGTGGTTTTGGTATTGTTTGAAAAGTGTGATTATTGCATGTTATAAAAGGGGATATAAGGTGTATTGTGGATTATTTGAAAGTTGTAATATTGCATATTTTAAAAGGAGATATAAGGTATTATTTTAAAGCTTTATTGTGCACATTTTTGGGAAGGTTAATGTGGATGATTTGAAAAGGAGATTTGCTAACCAGTTCTTGAAGTGGCACTAGAAAAGAAAATTATTTTGTTAAGACAAGTTTTGAAGGCACATCATCATCAAGGCAGTTTTAGAGGTATGGTGATCTAACTCCTTCTCTAGGTGGTTTTTGGTTGAAGAAAATATATTGAGTTGTCATATGTTTGGAGGCATAAGGATTGATTGATTGTGCAATTGCTTGAATGAAATTGGGAATATATGTGCAAGGGTTTGAGATCAAGGATGTGCATTGGTTATGTTTGAAATTGGAAATAAATTGATGAAACTTATAGATCAGTTTTGAGAGCAAACTTATGCATTGGTTTTGAGTGATATTGGAAATGAAGGTGCAATAATTATAGATCAGTTTTGTGAAAGCAAATTTGTGCATCTTCATGATTGACTTTGTGAGTAGATAAAAAGAACACACTTGTGCATTATCCATGATTGATTTTGTGAGTAGATGAGAAGGACTTGTGCATTGTGATTGGTTTTGAAGTAAGGTGCAACTCAGCAATAACCAAGTCAGTTGTCAAGTGCTAGACTAGATCTATATTTTGAATGCAATGAATGTGAGACATGTGAAAGCGATAGACTTAAGGTATGTGAAGAACATATTGAGCATTTGTTAGAGCATATCATTCTCTATATGTTCAAGAGGTTAAAGGAATTATGGGTAGAATATTTCTAAATTGCTTTAGTTGAAGAAAGCACATTGAATATTAGATAAAGCACTTGATGACATCCTTATGCAATATTTGGGAATAGATGAACATTCTTTGTATACAAGATATGAGCAGGTTTGAGCAGAATATGAGAGCAGATTTGAGCAGGTTTTGATAAGCAGATTTGAGCAAGCCTTGTGTATAGGCTTGGAGTAGATTTGAGTAGAGTTGAGAGCAGGTTTGGTAAGAAGGCCTTGTGTGTAGGCTTGGAGCAGATTTGAGCAGGTTTGGTAAGAATATTTGAGCAAGCCTTGTGTGTAGGCTTGGAGAGTATTTATCAAGTCTGGGGAGAATATTTGAGCAAGCTTTATGTGTAGGCTTGAAGCATATTTGAGCAGAGTTGAGAGCAAGTTTTGGAGAAGATTTGAGCAAGCCTTGTGTGCAGGCTTGGAGCAGATTTGAGGCATATTTGAGCAAGCCTTGTGTGTAGGCTTGGAGTAGATTGAGCAGGTTTGGTGAGCAGATTTGAGCAAGCCTTATGTGTAGGTTTGAAGTAGATTTGAGCAGAGTTAAGAGTTTTGGAGCAGATTTGAGCAAGCCTTGTGTGTAGGATTGAAGCAAATTTGAGCAGATTTGAGAGTAAGCTTGAAGCAGATTTGAGTAGAGTTGTGAGCAAGCCTTGTGAGTAGGTTTGGAGAAGATTTAAGCAAGCCTTGTGAGTAGGCTTGGAGCATATTTGAGTAGGCTTTGGTCCATGAACCAAAGCAAAGGGTATTGGTGTCTCTTGTGGATAGAGGTCCATAAACCAGAGCAAAGGGGATTGGTGTCTCCTATGGATAGATGTCCACAAAACCAGAGTAAATGGGATTGGTGTCTCCTATGGAGTGGTGTCCACAAAACTAAAACTAGAGGGTATTTGTGTCTCTTGTGGAGTGGTGTCCACAAAACCAAAGGAGAGGATTGGTGTCTCCTATGGAGTGGTGTCCACAAAACCAGAAGCAAAGGGGATTGGTGTCTCCTATGGAGTGGTGTCCACAAAACCAGAAGCAAAGGGGATTGGTGTCTCCTGTGGAGTGGTGTCCACAAACGAGAGAGGGATTGGGCTGGGGTGGTGCGGGATTGGTTTTTGTGGAGTGGTGTCCACAAAACTAGAGCATAGGGGATTGGTGTCTCCTATGGAGTGGTGTCCACGAACTTGAGCATAGGGGATTGGTGTCTCCTTTAGGTTGGTGCCCATAAACATTGTAATAGGGAATTGGTTCCCAAGAGATTTGTTGAGAAAATTTATAAGAAATATTTTCTCCATGGATGTAGCCCACATTGGGTGAACCACGTTAAATATGTGTCTCTTATGTGTGTGATGATCTGTGCATTGTTTCATTATTTCAATTGATAATATTGGATGATACTGCTTTGGAAAGAAAATTAAAAGTTTTATCTTATACTGTTCACCCCCCTCTCAGTATAAGCTTGTGTTCATCATGACTTCCCCAATTTCACATCTTCTCCTAGGACTAATTTTACTCTATTACTCTTCCTTCGAATGCACTTGGTTGCCTTTTTACATGTTTCTAAGGGATTCCTATTTTGGTTTCCTCCTTCCAAATTCTTATATTTTCTTGTAGCCCTGATCGAAAAGTTGTGACCTATTTTGAACTTGCTCTAAAGAGGACATATCCCAATCATCACTCTTGTCCTAGAGTTGAGTGTCTTCTTGTAAAATCATCATTGAATCAGGTCCATTATTGAACTCTTCTAAAGATGATTTCTTTCTTTCAAACTTTCTCCCATAATCAAATATGAAGACATCCTCTTAAGTATCCATCGAATAGTCCACTGCTTCTTCTTCATGACATTGTTCTAGAAAACCCCTAAATATTCCTTCATTTTCAAACTCTTGCACTCTCCTTATAGCCTCAATATCGAGGGACTCTCCATTAGCATTTACATTAGCAAAACTAGCCTCGATAGAGAATATCCCATTGTCTTTATCACTCTCTACTTCATTCACCATGGTGGCAGTATTGTAAAAAAAAATCTAAAAATATGTCCTCTTAGTCCACATATTTACAACCTTAGGGTTAAGATACATGTCGTTTGATGATGAATCCATCCTTAGTGGCCATAGCCCTAGTCTGTTCTTCTCATGTTTCCCCTTCTCAACCATTACTCTATTTTGCAGTGAACTTGTTAACAAACCCCCTGTAAAAACCTCCTTCAAACCCTCTATTTAGCTACTACATCTTATTGGTGATACAACCTAGAACCAAGGATTGTGTGATGGATCTAACAGTTGCAATGGTAGTTGTGGTAGTGATCCATATTTCTCCTTGTCCTCTTTGTATCCCTTTAACCCCTTCATTGTTGAAGTTGAGATATTAGACACCTCTAACATCCATCTGCATCTTAGTGCAACATATCATACTTTTTTTTTAGCAAAAGTGTAGCAGTTTTAAGATATTTAAAAATGTTGGATTCTCCTTCAAACTATTGAAGACCCTCTTCTAGTACAGATCGTTCTATTGTCCATTCAAGAGCAAGCCCCGGGTTATGCTTTAAGGCCTATGAAATCCATGTGAAATCCCACTATTGTTTTCTATCTATATTTCCACTAAATCCTTACTTGCATAGACTATCATCTACCCAAACAACAAGTATTGTGAAGTTTTAACAAATTGAAAATTTGTTCTTTTATGGCTACCCAAACCTTCGTATTTGAAAAAAATCCTAAACACATCTCCAAAAATAACTTTTGCTTTTATCTAGAAAAGTCAATAGTAGAGAAAAATATTTGTCAAGACATGTACTAGGGTTTGAAATCCACCACTTACTTCAGAGAATTGCTATGTTTTTTCTCCCTTTTTTCAAGTGAGGGTTTGATCTTCGTCGCTTGCTCAAAAATTCGTTACTTGCTCCAAAAATTTCGCCGTTTGCTTCAAAAAATTGCTTGCTCTAGAAAATCCAACGTCATTGTTTGCTCCAAAAAAAACTATCGCTTACTCCAAAAAGTTCGTCGTCTGCTTCAAAAAATTACTTGCTCCAAAAAATCCGTCACCGTTGCTTGCTCCTGAAAATCCAACATCATTGCTTGCTCCTAAAAATCCATCACCATCGCTTGCTCCTAAAAATCCAACATCATCGCTTGCTCCAAAAAATTTGTCACCGTTGCTTGCTCCTGAAAATACAACATCATCGCTTGCTCCAATCTACTTCAGATTTTTGCTTGCTTCTTTATACTATCAATTCCAAAAGTTATGATTACCTAATAACATATCTTGATCATTTTAACTTTTCTATCCATAAATTTTGTCCTCTTTGTCACTTTCCTAAGGCTAGTAAAGTAATATTGATATTTGAAATGTTCTATCTTAATGTTAATGTTATTTTTATAATATTTATTTGTATTTTTTAAATTCTTTATTTATCATAATTGCATAAGTTATGATTACCTAACAACATATCTTCATCATTTTAACTTTTTTATTCATAAAGTTTTTCCTCTTAGTTACTTGCCTAAGGCTAAAACCATTTTCTAATTGGTTAATTGTATAGCTTTTAAGGTCTAGCTAGATGTGTCATGTGTGAAAATAATTCAATATAGATGTATTAAGTTTTATGCCTTGTGGTTTTTGGATTGGTATACTTATGGTCATATCTAGGAGACAATTTTGTAAAATATTTTGGGATGGTTTTTTAGAGTAACTCTATTCCATGAAAACTTGTTTTGAGATTTGGAAGCTGTCTTTCAGATGCACAATATCATCTTCTAAGTATATCCCAACATCTTAAAATTTGTTTCCTTGTGGAACTTCATGATATATAAAGAGCTATTAATGAAATTTATCAATATTTAAGAAAATAATAATATTTTAAAGAGAAAGAGTGTTTTGTTACCTATATATCATTTGAAAACAAGTGAAGCCTTTAGTAAGAACTAAGCTAGTAGTTTAGGATTTTATCTGGACATAAATATTTATTTTACGCCGCATTGTTATCCTTTAGGAAAACTATCTTTCTCTTTATGTTAGTGAAGAAATTTGTTTATATCATTTATGTTTTGTAAGATAAAAGATAAGAAAAAAATTATTTATCACTAATCATTTTTATTTATTTAAAAAAAATAACAATAACTAATAATTGTTTTTAAAAGTTATGATTTTTTTTTAGTAACAAAAAAAAGAAGAAGTTATGATTACCTAATAACATATCTTGATCATTTTAAATTTTATATCCATAAAGTTTGACCTCTTTGTCACTTGCCTAAGGCTTGTAAAATTATACCTTTTTCACTATGTTTTTTTATTGAAGTTAGTAAAGTAATATTGATACTTGAAATGTTCTATCTTAATATTGATGTTTTTTTTATAGATAGAAAGGGTTTTGAAAGGAACCCTAAACCTTTTACAAAGTCAACAATAAGGGATCCACTACGGGGCCACATTCAAAAACCAAAAGCAAGACAAACTTCCTAGCAGAAAACCCACAACTCCAAATATCATCTTTGGGAAACACTGAAAGAGATGAAACTAAGATAAAAAAAACTAGGGAAGAAAAGTCCTAAAAGGACTGCAAATCAAGAATGCTAGAGAACTTACGTTACTCAGACGTATCAGTATAGTTCTGATCACTGGTAGTGGCAAAGACGTCATCGACTGCTTTGGCACTCCCCTTGTTCATCTTGATATCATTGACCACCCAGGTGTTGTAGGTGAGTTGGAGAGGAGAGGGCAATCCTCCAAGGGAGGTCCTAGGTTCAAATCTCCACCCTACCAAAAAGCTGAACTGGGTATCCAAAATCCAATTGATAATGCTGGTGCGGGCAGGGTCAGGTGCGACTCCCGGATGACTTTGACGGTGTAGAACCCCCTATTCGTGGTCTCTCAGACCAAAGCAACTCCACAAAAAAATTTTCGCTTATAAAAAAGATATCATTGACTATCTTTAATATTTTTATAATATTAGTTTGTATTTTTATTATTTGTTCATCTTAATATCATTTACCATTTTTAATATTATTGTTATTTTTATAATATTTATTTGTATTTTTATTATTCTTTATTTATCATAATTCCTGAGTCACTGTTACCTAACAATATATCTTCATCATTTTAACTTTTCTATCCATCGAGTTTGGCCTCTTAGTTACTTACCTAAGGCTAAAACCATTGTCTAACTAGTTATTTGTATAACTTTTAAGGTCTAGTTAGATGTGTCATGTGTAAAAACAATTCAATATGAATGTATTAAGTTATATGCCTTACGATTTTTGGATTGGTAAACTTATTGTCATATGAAAAATATTTGTGGGATGGTTCTTTAGAGTAACTTTATTCCATGTAAACTCGTCTTGGGATTTAGAAGTCATTTGTTTTTTATATAAGGGAATCGTTAACATCCTTTCATCTTTAAAAACTAGGCATAGGGTCATATATTTTCGTTGAGGTTTTTACCTTCGAACACAGATCAAATTATTGACGCTGCCTTTATAACGCATGTCTCTTCTCGGTAAACACAACCCATAGTGATGGAGACCTTGATGGCTCAAGGTTGGTACCCTCTCCTCGGTAAACGTGACCCAAAGTAATAGAGACCTTGATGGCTTAAGGTTGGTACCGTCGTCGTCAAGCTAGCGCACACTCAACGAACTCAAGTCAGACTACTACCTTTGTATGCATATTATCATCTTGAATGTATATCCCACCATCCTAACACACACTCAACGAACTCAAGTCACACTACTACCTTTGTATGCATATTATCATTTTGAATGTATATCCCATCATCCTAAAAATTGGTTCAATGTGGAACTTCATGGAACTTAAAGAGTTATTAATAAAATTTATCTTTATCTAAGAAAATAATAATATTTTAAAGCGAGAATATTTGATTACTTACATCTTATTTTAAAAAACAAGTGAGGCTTTTAGTAAGAACTAAGCTAATAGTTTAGGATTTTATCTAGACATAGATATTTATTTTACATTACATTGTTATCCTTTACGAAAACGAAGAAAAGTTTTTTATATCGTTTATCTTTCTTAAAATAAAATATAATTTTTTTTTTTTACCATAAATAATTTTTATTCAATTTAAAAAATAACAAATAAAATTATTTTTAATAACTTAAAAATAATAAATCAGTATTAATTGAAGCAATGAAAGTCTCTTGTTAATTTTATTCGAATAAAACTTAATTAGTCTTGAAATAAACTAGTGGATAATTACTCCTAGCTTTCTATGCGGTTATATTTTTATTTTTATTTTTTTAAATCGGTTAAAACCTTTGAATGACAAATCCATTTTGTGGATTTCATCCATTTCTTCTTTGAAGTCTTTTTTTTCAAAAATATTTATACTAAAAAAAATTAATATGTAGAATAGTTGATCACATGGATATAATTTTTTATTTTTTGATCTTTACAATATAAAGAGAATTGAGTCAATGCTTCCTATTTTGAATAAAATTAAAAGGATAATATTTCAACCAAGCATTAGAACAAATATTTGTATAATACCTCTTTTGACTAGTCATTTAATGTTTTTTTTTGTTCATTATGAACTCTTTGATATAAAGTTTCATGTTATCAAATCTTTAGGTGAGGTCCATCTTCTTAACAATTGATTAAATCCATAGAACCTATACATTTTTTAACTACATTTTTGCACTCTTTTATCAAATTTACATCGTCTCAAAAGTTTTTCTTATAATGAAAGGATCTTAAATATATAATATTAAGAGCGTACTCTTTCTATATTTTTTCTTTATAAACCCTATCTCATTTGCAAAGAGGAAACCTAAATTTCTTTTCAAATCCCATTAGAAAAAATATATTTATATTTTATCGAATCCAGATGCCATGCCTATTGGTAACATTGAAAGTGACAATATATATAAAAGGATAGGTAGCAATGTAGTTTTTATGAGTTCTAGTCTTCTAGCCATGGTTAAGAACTTACCTTTCCCATAGCTACAAAAAAGGTGCATAGGGTCTTATTGTCTAAGCTAGACAAGGTTTAAATAAAGACTCAAATATCCTTCTTCTTTTACTAAAGAAGGGAAAATCTAGATATGTTAACAATAATTTTCTAATATCTAAATAAAATGTTATGAATAAAGGTCAATGTTGATAAAAATATTTTAGAATTTGTTAAGTTAACTAAATGTCTAATAGACATCTCTTTGCATGATAGTATTGATTTATATTCTAGGGCCTTATCAGTCAAGGGATGACCTAAAAGAAAAGTGTCATCAATAAATTGGAGGAGATATTCATAGGGACATCTATAGCAACTTGAATATATTTAGTTTTGCTTTCCTATTTTACCTTTGAGATAGATATTCCTAATGCCTAGATGATAATAACAAAGAGATGAAAATATAAAGGGTCGCCCTAGAAGAGTCCACAAGATGATTCAAAATATTCAATAGGGGATCCATTGATCAAAATAAAACATTTTGGATTAATGTAACAACATCTAATCAATTTACTCCATCCTAGAACAATTTTTTTAAAAAATATCTTATAGAAAACTCCAATGTACTCCATCATATTCTTTGTTGATTCTAAATGTTCAAGCATAAAAATCTAGTTTATTCATAAAGTAAAGAGAATGAATGTCCTCTTATGCAATGACTATACAATCAAGAATTTTTAACAATAAAAAAATACCGCTTCTTCAAAATAACACAAGCTATAGAATGTTTTTCAATATATTTGTTATAAATTTCTAATTATCTTATAAATCATGTTATAACATACATATCTCACTATGCGAGTTAGAAGCAAGTCTCACATTTTGTTGTTTTAGATATATGGGAAGAGAAAGGAGAGAGTGCAAATAGGAATCAAGTGAAATTAAGGAATAAGCCTCATCTTTTCTTTCCCTAGATATTTGGAAAATAAAAAAATAAAGGATTCTTATCAGAAATGGCTAGATAGCATGACCTAGCTAGAAGTATGGATGTTCAAGTTGAAGACAAAAGGAAGAGTGAATATATGGTAAGCTCGATCCAGGTAGAAAATGAACATTAGCCATGGTTTTCAAAGATTCAAAATTAAATCAAGTTAAAGTGGGAATTGAGTTCCAATTACTCAATGACTTTTCTTCCTAAAGATTTTTTCTGTATCTTTTTTCAATTTAATCATGGATACAATAATAGGTGGTGGTCCATGGCTTGGGGAAAAAGATACCCTATATTTAAGACCATAGAATGAGAATTTTTCTATCGAGATAGAAACTATTAAAAATCTTGCAGTGTGGGATAGGATTTTTAGACTTCCTTATCAACTTATCAATAAGAATATTTTGAAAAATATTGGTAATACCCAAGGGGAGGTCATCCATGAGGGCCCAACTACTAAGAGGGAAAGCATGTTGTATATAACCAGATATGTGTCACTATGGATATTTTAAAACATTTAACATAATCCATTAAGATTAAATCCAAATCATGAGCATGGGATCAACAAGTGGATTATGAAAATGTTGCATTCTAATGCTATAAATGTTATGATCCTAGACACATGACAATATATTACAAAGTAAAAACGATGGAGAAAGACATAAAAATTTAGTCATGAGACAAACTTCAATATGAAGCAAAGAGATCATATTGTAGTAGAATTTAGATTAGATCAAGAATGTTCCACTCTCAAAAAAGAGATAAATAAATCCTATCTAGAAGATCAAATGACAAAAGCTATCATAGTTCACTCAAATCAACCATTAGAAGAAAGAAATAAGGATGCACATCATAAGGAAGCACAATTTGCAAGTTCAAATTTAGAGGGAATTAAAGGTGCAAAGGAAGATATCAAGAAAAATTTTAAAACAAAGAAGATGGGAGAGGTGATGCAGATGTGTGAAGGAAATTCACTTAAGGATAGCCCTTGTAACCAACAATTGTTTTATATGTTGATGGTGAATTCTTGAGATATCTATAACTTAGCACTCCTTTGTGGTGACACTCCATGACTGCAGGTTTTGCATGATAATTTTCTATGGTTACACTTACCACATTAGCACTTCATAAACACTATGCACTAGATGACACTTTCCACGTCAACACTTCCTCAGAAGTATGCCCTAGATGACACTTATCATGTTGGCACTTCCCTGATGGTATGCGCTAGACAACAACTTCCAAGTTGGAAAGACGACAATTACTAGATGGTTTTCTTCATGACAACACTCCCTAGGATGTATCCTAAGATGGCACAAGCTACATCACACTTCCAAGATAGCAATGACATAGTCATTACTTTACTTAGATATTTTCCCTTAGACGACTCTTAGCTTGAAAATAAGATTTAGATGACAATTTCCCTTCTTCTAAAATGGCTTTGTCATTGCTTCCCCTTGAATAGAGTCTTCACACAAACTATTGTAAAATTTACCCACTTGTAAACTTCCACACATATTAATACATGAAATCTACCACATACAACTCAAATAACACAAAGTAATTATTATTTAAACAAGCACACAACAAATTTTGAGGTTAATAGGAATGGTATTGCCTATATATTAAACAATTATACATCTAATATATTTGCATCCACCATCCTTCTCACGAATGTCTCTACACTCTTTTATTTCACTCTCTGGTCATTCCCTCTTCCTCTTCTCTTATATCTCTATGCACACCATTGTTTTCTCTTCCTATTATCATTTCTTTGTATACACGAGATTGGTAGTTTATTAAAATAGTTCATCCATAACTGCCTTCATGTTGGATGCTCTGACATCATACTCATAAGGTAAGAGGAAATGTTTCATGAGTGAAGCTCATGAATATTTTTGAAATATGTAACTGAAATACCATGCTCAACAATCTCTGAGATATTCATCCATGTTGCAGCGTCAATTTCCTAGTTCTTCCACTTGACCAAATATTCATAGTATGTATTTTCTCTTATTCTTTTGGTCATTCTAGAGTCTATCACTACCTTTATTTCATCTCATTCATTTTTTGGCAACTGCACTATCCAGTATTCTGTCAAAAAATCAATAGTGATATCTTTAGTACTACTTGGGGATTGGTCATAATAGGGATACAAATTTACCACATTAAAAATTGGTGAGATGTCTACTCCTTTTGGAAGTTCAATTTCATATGCATTAGCTACAAACTTCTTCAAGACCTTACAAGGTTTAATCGTCTTCCAATTTAGTTTGTTCTAAGTGCCTTTCAAGAATCATTCTTTATGCAAATATTTCAAAATCAAATGTCCAATATGAAATGATTATTTCCTTCACTTGAGATCAACCGGTCACTTGTATAGCATAGTATTCTTATCCAAATTAGCCTTCACCTCTTGATGCAAATCATGTATATAGTAAAAAAAGTCCTATGCTACTACACTTGGTCTCCATAAATTGGTTGTACTTTGCAATTCATCCACTCCTCTTGGATAAATTCCATACACAATTTGGAATGGAATCCTGTTTGTACTTTTCTTTATTGAATTTTTATATGAAAATTATGCCTATGCCAATATGGTATCCCATAATTTTGGTTTCTTGCCAACTAGACACCATAGAAAATTCTAAGTCTTCTATTCACAACTTCAGTTTGTCGATCCATTTGCAAGTGATAATCTAAGTTGAAACTCAATTTGGTACCCAACTTCTTCTATAAGGTATGACAAAAGTGTTCTACAAACTTTGCATCTCTATCTGATACAATGTTTATCCACAAACCATGTAGTCTTACAACTTTTTAAAGAACAAATCAGTAATATGATTAGCATCATTTATTTTCTTGCAAGGTATAAAATGTGCCATTTTTTAAAATCTATCAAAAACAACAAAAATTAAATCATTATCCTTTTTTATTTGATACAATCTAAGAAAAATCCCATATTTATGTCCTTCCATGGTCTTTCTAGTATTGGTAGTTGCTGATACAATCCAATGTTCTAAATATTTTTGTTTACATGCTAACATAATTGAAAACTTAGCATAAATATTCACACATCTATGCTAATTCTTATCCAATAATAATTTTTACAAAATTGTTTCAAAGTTTTATCTATTCCAAAATGTCCATCCAACCCTCCACTATGTTTTTCTCTTATTAGGTTCTCCCTCATTGAGTTATGTGTTATAAACAATTACTATTCCTTGAACAATAATACCTCTTGGATGAAGTAATCCAACCATGGTGTTCTATCTTCAGTAGTAGGGTCATTACAAGTTGGCCATGCTTCCTTGAAGTTCAAATCATCAACATAAAGTTAATTTATAGCATCAAAAAATGTACCACCTCAATCTTCATTGTGTTCATCAACAAGTTCCTTCTACTCAAAGCATCAGCTACTTGATTTGAACTTCCACTTCTATGCTTTAACAAAAATGAATAACTTTAAATATAATGTACCCATTTTATGTGTCTTTAGTTTAATTTACCTTGACTATTAATGAACTACAAATCATGATGATTTGTGAACAATATAAATTATTTTAACGATAGGTAATGTCTCCACTTCCTTAGTGCTTGCATAATGGCATAAAAATTGTAATCATATAATAAATATTTCTTCTTTTCATTCACTTTCTCACTAAAGTAAGCAATGGGTCTACCTTCTTGACTCAAAAATCCTCCAATAGCTGTTTTGTTAGCATCAAAATCTACTTGGAAAACCTTGTTAAAGTTTGGCAATGCCATAACCGGTTTTTCAATGAACTTTTCTTTTAGGATTTGGAAGCTTCTTTCCACTGCACTCATCAATTTGAACTTATACCTACCTCCCTTTATTCTTTTTATGATTGGAGCATAAGTTCCACTAAAATTTATAATAATTTTTTTTAAAAACTCACTAAACTATGGAAGCTTTTGGCTTCAAATATACTCCTTGGTGATGACCACTCCACAATAACCTTCACCTTTGTTGGATCCATCCGTAAACCATCCTTGGATATGATAAAACCCAAGTATACCAATTCCTTCTTCATAAAACTATATTTCTTCAAATTGATCAATAATTGTTCCTCCTTCAACCTTTGTAAAACTAACCTTAGATGCATTATGTGTTCTTCCTTCATCTTGCTAAATACAAAAATATCATCCAAGTAAACCACCACAAACTTACCAAGAAAAGGCTTCGAGACTTCATTTATAAATATCATAAAAGTGCTTGGTGCATTTATCAACCCAAATGATATGACCAACCATTTATACAAGCCTTATTTGGTTCTAAACACAGTCTTCCACTCATCTCCTTATTTGATTCTAATTTGATGATAACCACTCTTCAAATCAATCTTCATAAATTACTCTACTCTACTCAAACAATCCATCCATACGAGATAATAGAAACCTATATTTTATTGTAATATTGTTGATTGCTTGGGAAACTACACACATACACCATTCTCCTCCTTTCTTGGGTTCTAGAATAGTTGGTACTGCACATGGACTCAAACTCTCCTTGATCATTCCCTTGTCTAATAGCTCTTGGAATTACCATTTCATCGCTTCATTCTCCATAGGTGTCATCCTATAGGCTTCCTTTTTTTGAAAACTTGATCCTGGTATGAATTCTATGCTATGATTAATGCTCCTCATAGGTGGTAACCCATCAAGTAATTCTTTTGAAATAATCTCAACATATTCTTCCAACATATTCTTCATTTTGAGTGGAATTTCAGCCATCTTATTCATTGTCCCATATTTCATGCGTTTATAAAGGAAAGAAAAATATGTTTTTTTCTTATTTAGCTCCTTCAAGAATTGTTTTCCCCGGATTTGGTAAACTTTTGAACTGATGTGCTTCTCTTTTGCTTTGTCCTTCAATGGACATAATGCATAACTTTTTTCATCCTTGATAATTGAATAAGTGTTCATTCTACCATAATGTACTACTTTTATATCAAATTACCATTTTATCCCCAACAAAATATGGCATGTGTTTATTGGTATGATGTCACACAAAACTACATCCTTATAAGAGCCAATATAGAAATTTACCATACATTGTTTGATTACCAAAATTTGGTTTCCATTTTGTAACCATGACACTTTGTAAGGATTTGGATGCTCCATCCTCTTCAAACCATGTTTCTCTACCATTTTTGTTGACATAATTTTGTGTACTTCCACTATCCACAATCACCTTACAACACTTGCCTTTTGATTTGCAATTTTTTCTAAACTAGTTTCTTCTTTGCTCAGGTTCACCTCCTTTGTTGGTTTCAACAATACCCTTTTCTTAGCAATCCAATAATATTTTCCACATGATCAAAATATGCACGCAAATACATTCAATGTCATAAATATTATTGATGAATATTCAATATCTCACTGCTTCTTAGATTACATTGTTTTATCTTCAATATATACATATTGGATATGAGACTCTTCACATTCATAAGACTCTTGACCTTCACTTAAAAAATCTTTCATCTTCTCACACTCATAGGAGATCTAACTCTTCATATTTCTCAATACATAATAATAAATCTCACATATTTACATAAAGACAAAGACTCTCATGATTGCACATAACTCATAACCCACACTTACTAACATGACACCTCACTTATTACTAACATGACACCTCACTTATATAACTCCACACTTACTAATTTTTTTTTTAAGCGAAAAACCTCTTGCGGGGCCGCCTTGGTCTGAGAGACCATGAACAGGGGGTTCTACATCATCAAAGTCACCCGGGAGTCGCACTCGACCCTGCCCGCACTAACATTATCAATTGGATTTTGGATACCCAATTCAACTTTTTGGTAGGGTGGATATTTGAACCTGGGACCTCCCTTGGAGGATTTCCCTCTCCTCTCCAACTCACCTACAACACCTGGGTTCCACACTTACTAAATTGACACCTACTATATATTCAAATATTAAACACACTCTAGAATAAATTATTTACCTCATCCTTGCATTAATATTGCAAGGTACCAAATAATGTAATACTTCCAACACCCCCTCATATAATATTATTTGGTATGAAGATTATTCTTTAGCTCTATTGGTTTTATGCAACCTCCACTAGGTTTGCCTTTGGGTCAATGCATTTGGATTTCTTCCTTTGGATCATCAATACTTCAAGGTTACCTCTAGGTCTCTACCTGTAGGTTGCCATTGGGTCATTTTGCCTTTTGGGTTATCATACCTCTAGGTCAGTCATTGGAATGATCATAATGTAATCATGTTTGAAAAATAATTATTATAGGTCCTATCACTATAGGTCATATTCCAAGTTGTACTTGGGTCATAATAGTTTATTTCGCACTTTTCATGGAAAGACTCACATTAATATTTAAACTCAACAAGATTTGATTTTTATTATTCTTGATTTCCTCCTATAGAAACCATACAACATTTCTTTCATCTTATACCATTCATAGATACTTATCCATATACAATTTATGTTTATCTTGTTATTTTTAATTTCTTTATATTGACAATATTTTGAGAATGATTATGTTCTACATAGTTTTTACAATAATGGAGATCCCAACATTTCTCTATCTTATGTCCATATCTACCACAATTGTTACAATTATTCCCTGTTATACATTCATTGTTATCTATCACAAAAAAAAATTGATGTAAAAAAGCATTATATTAAAGAATTAACAAAATGCATTTTTACAAACAAAAAAAAGAGGCGGATAAACACGCCATGTGGGTAACGCCATAAGCCAAAAAAAACCATCTCTATCAAAATAGAATGGGAATCCAAGAGAACAATCTACAGTTTACAAAATTGATGGACAACTGAATAAATTGATAAGGTTCAACCACCCTGCGAGTCCCTCCCCTATCTAGAAGTATCGGGAACATAAACTCGGCCATAAACTCTTAAGTTGCATCAAGTCAAGTAGTTAGGGAAAAGAGGAATAGTTAAAGAGCCACAAACATCTCCGTAAGCACCTTGAACTAGTATAGGAGTGCAGTATGAGAGCAAACGACACTACTGTGTGGATCTGGATTTGCTACGAGGAGTATCCTAAATTACTGAGCACGGTGTGTTCCACCACTATTTAATAAGCTCTTGAATATGAGTGAGCTCCATGACCACCTTATTGACCTGAAATGTAATATGAAAATACACAAAAGAAATAATATTAGACTTCTCAAAAGTAGAGATGTGTAAAGAGGAAGTACACTTACCAAAGATACAATCATTTCTAGCTCTCCATAAACTGAACATGGTCGCCATACGAAAAAAGTACCACACTTCAAAAAAATTAGCCAGTAATGGTGGGGGATCTCCAAAAATGAAATGCTTCCACTCAAAAATAGAAAAGGAATATGGTCTAAAAAAAGAAAAAAACCACTCCCAAAGGGAATGAGCATGAGCACGAACTTAAAAAATATGGACAAAGTATTCATATTGAAGATAGAAAGGACAAGAAATTTTGGGGATGCCAAAATTTTGTAGATGCTCCCCAAAAAGAAGCCCTTGGTGCAAAAGGCTCCAAGCAAAAAAAAAAATTTTGGCCTCCAAGAAAGGAGCCCAAGCGGTCTGGAACCTGCGCAACCAAACAGGTCAAGGGGAGGAGACCTTCCATCGTTGATTGAGATTATCAATCATGGGGAGGTAAATATAGAGCCATCCATACCCCAATTGGGCCTTATAATTCCGTAAGGGAGTGTTCAGATACCACTTCCAGTCCTTCCACCAAGGTCGTTGAGAAAGCACAAAAATCTTGTGTAACATGGAGTCAGGAAGAGCAACCTTGACAGCCTCGAAGGTATCCTTGTTAGAGTGATTAAGCCCAAATTTAGTTTTAAAATCATCCCAAGGGAGGCAATCCCTGGTAGGATGAGAAAATAATTAAGAACACAAGCTTATACTAAGAGGGGGGATGAACAGTATAAGACCACTTTTTATTTTTCTTTCCCAATCAATATTATGCAATATATAGATAGCAATATCAACAAAAGTAATCAAAGCAATGCACAAATCACCACACACAATAAAGACACCAAATTTATGTGGTTTACCCAATGTGGGCTACTCCACGGAGAAAATATTTCACTAAAATTTTCTCAATCTGAAGAACACAAGTTTATACTAAGAGGGGGTGAATAGTATAAGACCACTTTTTACTTTTCTTTCCCAATCAATATTATGCAATGTATAGATAGCAATATCAATAGCAATAATCAAAGCAATGTATAAATAACCACACACAATAGAAACACCAAAATTTATGTGGTTCACCCAATGTGGGCTACTTCACAAAGAAAATATTTCACTAAAATTTTCTCAATCAATATCTTGGGAATCCTTTCCCTATTATAATATTTATGGATCTCTATCCAAAGGAGACACCAATCCCCTAATCAAATTTTGTGGATATCTATCCACAAGAGACACCAATATCCTAACTCTACTCTGGCTGGTGATCCTCTAGAAGACCTTCTGCCTCCACTGCCCTTAGCAAATGGAACTCTATCCACAAAAGACACTTGTCTTCCCTACTTTGGCTAGAGATCTTTGTCCTCAACTCTGTCACCTCCAAATCTCTATCTCAAATATGTACTAAACACAATCCTTTGATATAGCACAAATATATCATCAATCTCTATCTTTGGTCTGGCAAAACCTTGTCCTCAAATATGCACCAAAATCTATCCTCGAATTTGTACTAAACATTCGGTCTAGCACAAATATATCCTCAATCTCTGTCTTTGGTCTGGCACAAACCTATCCTTAAATATGTACCAAAATATATCCTCAAATATATACTAAACACAATCCTTTGATCTAGCACAAATCTTTCCTCAAAATCTGTCTTCAAGCCTTAACTCAAAGCTTGACTCAATCTTAAATCAAATCTATTGGATCTACCCCAAACCTTAACTCAAGGTTTGAAAAAATCAATCAATCAAATCTACTCTCAAGTCTTCTCAAAGGCTTATCTCAAATATGCCTTGTAAGCTTCCACAAAAGCTCACACTAATCTATCCTCAAGTCCTCTCTAGAACTTGTCCAATTTGCTCAATAAGTTTTCACAAGAAGTTATCCAAATCTTCTCTCAATCGGTATTGTAAGCTTCCACAAAAGCTTACCCAAATATGTCCACAACTCTTCTCAAAGACTTACCTCAAATCTGCTCAACAAGTCCACACTAGAACTTGTCCAATCTCATAGAAACATAAAGAGAATTTTTAGAGACTCAATATGCTCTATACTCATCACAATGATCAATTACTTTCAATCACTCTTTTAGAAACATACAGAGAATTGTTAGAGACTCAATATGCTTCACATTCACCTCAATGCTCAATCACTTTCAATCACTCTTTCAGAAACATATAGAGAATTGTTAGAGACTCAATATGCTTTCACAATCACCTCAATGCTCAATCACTCTTTCAGAAACATACAGAGAATTTTTAGAGACTCAATATGCTTCATAATAACCTCAATGTTCAATCACTTCCTCAAATCAATACAGAATATAGAATAGTTTGTTTTATAGAACTTGAACAATCACTTCACACATCCACTTGACTAGGCTCAACCAACTCTACTCAACCAATCACTCAATGAAACAATCCTTGCTTACAAACCCTAGTCCAAGCATATGAACCTTCACTCAAAATACTTCCAATAATGCTTATCAACCAATCTCACATAACAATGATACACATGTTATTTTTAAACCCTAGTTCAAGTTCTTCACTCAACCAATGGATTCAACAACAATGCTTATAAAACAATCTGACATAACAATGATACTCATGTTCTTTTCAAACCCTAGTTCAATTTCTTCATTCAACCAATGGTTTCAACAACAATGCTTATAAAACAATCTCACATAACAATGATACTCATGTTCTTTTCAAACCCTAGTTCAAGTTCTTCACTCAACCAATGGTTTCAACAACAATGCTTATAAAACAATCTCACATAACAATGGTACTCATGTTCTTTTAAAACCCTTTTTCAATTTCTTCACTCAACCAATGGCTTCAACAACAATGCTTATAAAACAAGGTTTTAACAACTCTTTATTCCAGAAAACCTTGAAGCATTAACTCAACACACTCAATAAGGAGACCTACTTAAGTCCTTTTCACTCCAAACTTGTTTTCCAGAAAACCAAGCTTTCAACTCAACTATGGAAGAATGTGCCCATACCTTTTTCTTGATGATGAAGGAACCTCAAAAATCTACCACAACGACAAACACTTCTTTGCCAAGCTCAAAGAAGTTATAAGGTGATAAACTCTCTCAAGGATACAATGTAAATATCAAAACTTACATACACCTTATTACTCCATCTTAAAGAAATCATCCATCAACAATAATTGACCAAACACACCTTACTCTTCTCAATATTGTAATAATTGATTAAGTCACTTTACCAAATATATGCAATAAATCAAATTTTAATTCCCTAAGGTAAAAACAATATTACCCTAGTAAATTTCCATTTACCACTTAGGTAAATATCATAACCAATTTACCCCTTATCTCTCCCTAGCCTTAGCAAAGAAAAGAATAATTTTTATTTCTATTAACAACCCTTATCTCTCCACAACCTTAGCAACTTAATAAAAAATTAAATATAAAATATAAAAACCTTTTATATCTCTCGCTCCGCGTTTCATGGGATTCAATCTTGCACTCTCTCCCTTGCTAGCGCCTTGACCATAGCTTGCTAGCCATGTGATCCAGGTGCTCACATGCCCGCTAAAAGCATAGAAGGCGCTTTAATATTTCACCGAATACTTTAGAGCCCTTGGCTCCCTTCTCCTCTTGCCATGTAGCGTGTTTGATGCACTTCCTCTCTCACTAAATGCACAAGCCTTTAGTTCACTGCTCCTTAGCACTTTCTCCATGAATCTTAGCATGATTTTTGGTGTCAAAATAATTGGAGGAAATTCAAATGCTTGGTTTTGAACTTAGGTAAAGGTTTAAATACATTTTGCCTTCCAAATCTTGCATGTCAGTGGTGTATTAAAATTGGATGTCGATGCCTTTATAATATGCATAATTAATTTATAAATCATTTAAATTCTATTTAGAATTTAAATTTTATAAATTAACTTTATAACCTTTGGATTTATAAAAATTAAAGCCTCCTTTGCGATTAAATAAAAACCTTTTGTTGCTCATAATGATTTAATAAAAAATCATTTTGCCACCATGGTTTTAATAAAAACCCTTTATTTTTACCTCACATAATATAAAAATAATATTATGACATCTTTTCAATCAACCTCTCGCATTATTCCTTTTGACCTTTTGACATCAACTATAGCTTATTCCTTGACATCAATGACAACTTTGAATCAAAATATCCAACACAATCAATATCTTGGTAATCCTTTCCCTATTACAATGTTTATGGATCTCTATCCAAAGGAGACATCAATACCCTAATCAAGTTCGTGTATCTCTATCCAAAGGAGAACTCCTTTATCCTAAGCTCTGACTGGTGATCTTCTAGAAGAAATGCTGCCCCCATTGCTCTAGCTAATGGATCTCTATCCACTGAAGACACATGTCCTCAATGCCTTGGCTAATGGATCTCTATCCACTAGAGACTATCGTCCTCTATACTCTATCACTTTCAAAGCTTTGTCTCAAATATGTACTAAACACAGTCCTTTGGTCTAGCACAAATCTGCTCAATCTCTGTCTCTGGTCTAGCATAAACTTGTCCTCAAATCTGCACCAAAATTTATCCTTAAATCTGCACTAAACACAGTCCTTCAATCTAGCACAAATCTGTCCTCAATATATGTCCTCTAATCTACACTAAACACAGTCCTTCGGTCTAGCACAAATCTATTCTCAATATCTGTCCTCAAGCCTTAACACAAAGCTTGACTCAATATCAAATCCACTCGATTGGATATGCCCTAAACCTTAACTCAAGGTTTGAACAAATCAATCAATCAACTTTGTTCACAAGCCTTCTCAAGGACTTGTCTCAAATCTGCTCAACAAGTCCTTACTAGAACTTATCAAATTTTGCTCTCAATTTGTAATGTAAGCTTCCACAAAATCTCACACAAATCTTTCCATAAGTCTTCTCAAAGACTTGCCTCAAATCTGTTCAACAAGTCCACACTAGAACTTGTCCAATATCATAGAAACATAAGGAGAATTTTTAGAGACTCAATATGCTCTACATTCATCACAATGCTCAATCACTTTCAATCACTCTCTTAGAAACATATAGAGAATTGTTAGAGACTCAATATGCTTCACATTCACCTCAATACTCAATCACTCTCTTAGAAACATATAGAGAATTGTTAGAGACTCAATATGCTTCACATTCACCTCAATACTCAATCACTTTCAATCACTCTCTTATCACATAAATATATAGAGAATTTTTAGAGACTCAATATGTTTCACACTTATCAATACTCAACCTATTTCTCAAATCAATTCAGAATATAGAATAATTTGTTTCACATAACTTGAAAAATCACTTCACACATTCACTTGACTAGGCTCAACCAACTCTACTCAACCAATCACTCAATGACATGATCCTTGCTCACAAACCCTAGTCTAAGCATATGAATACTCACTCAAATATTTCCAACAATGCTTTATCAATCAATCTCACATAAAAATGATACCCATGTTCTTTCCAAACCCTAGTTCAAGTTCTTCACTCAACAACTCACTTCAACAACACTGCTTATAAGACAATCTTCACATTATAATGATAGTCATGTTCTCTGCAAACCCTAGTTCAAGTTCTTCACTCAACAACTCACTTCAACAACAATGCTTGTAAAACAAATTTTTATCAACAACTCTTAATTCCATAAAACCTTGAAGCATTAATTCAAAACACTCTCAACAATGCAAATCAAACAATCCTTTTCACTCCAACTTTCCATTCACAATTTTCAACAATCACTCACTAGGAAGAATATGCCCATACCTTTTGTTGGATATAGAAGTGCCTTTAGAAAACCTGTCTTAATCACAATTTCTTCTTTCCAATTTCTATGGTTAAACACATATCACTTCAACACTTTCCAAAAATACTCCTTGGACATAAAACAATCACAACTCAATTTATGCCTTATTGCTCCCTTTTAAAATTAGCACTCATCATAACACACATAAAGATAATTTCCTTGATACACCTTATAAACTCCAACTTAAAATAATATCCAACACCATAAAAATATCAACCAAACACCTTAAAATCTTTTCAAAACATTTGTGCAAGCAAAATTAAAAATTTAATTTTGCAAAAACCCTTATAACTCCTTTAGCAACCTTAGAACCAATTTAAATATGAAAAAATTAATTTTTAAATGCCCAAACTATATTCCTGAAATTTTTGACAATCAATTTACAAGCATACCTCTTTCTTCCCCAAAAGGGGAGTTGACAAGATTCGATCCGCCGTCTCCTCTATCCTCCTCGATGCTTGGGAGCCCACCGTGTGGGCTACGAATATCCACGTTAAGGAAGGTATAACCTGAAGAACATGTGCTTATACTAAGATGGGGGTGAACATTATAAAATAAAACTTTTCCCCAAATACTAGCATCAACCTTAATAAAGCAGTAAACATCACACACATGAGACATCATTTTTAACGTGGTTCACCCAATGTGGGCTACCTCCACAGAAAATATTTCTTCTAAATATTTCTCAAATAATCTCTTGGGAATCCTTCCCAATTACAATGTTTATGGACCTTTGTCCAAAGGAGATGTTGATCCCCTAAATCTCAAGTTCATGGATCTCTTCCACAAGAGAACTCTTTTCCCTTCTGCTCTGGCTAGTGATATTCTAGAAGACTCTGTATCTTTGCTGCACTGACTTGTGGATCTCTCTCTACTTGAAGGCTCCTCACTCATATATGTCTTCAATTGTCCTGGCTGCTGGATCTCTATCCATTAAGACTCTATCCTCTATACTCTGTCACATCCAAAGCTCTATCAATAGGTTCACTCAGAACCTCTTCAAATATGCTCAATAGGCTCACTCAAAACCTGCTCGAATATGCTCAATAGGCTCACTCAGAACCTGTCCAAATCTGCTCAACAAAATCTCAACAAAATATCATAGAAGCATAAAGAGAATTGTTAGAGACTCAATATGTTCTATACTCAAATCCCAATCTCAACTCAAATCAGAGTATAGAATAGTTTGTTTTATGGAACTTGAACAACCACTTCACACGATCTCTTGACTAGGCTCAAACAACTATACTCAACCAATCACCACAAGGAACAACTCTTTCTCACAAACCCTAGTCCAAGCATGAATCAACCAACTCAAAATGTCTTCAACAATACTCAACAACAACTCTTACATAACAATGATACTCATGTTATTTTTAGCTCAAGTTCAAGTTCTTTGCACAACAACTCACTCCAACAACAATGCTTATAAAACAAGGTTTTAATCACAACTTTCAAACCAGAAAATCTTGAAGCATTAAACCAACTATTTTTAAATAGGAAAACACAATCAATCCTTTTCATTCCAATCATATTTTAGAAATCAACCACCCAAATAAAATCACTGGAGAATGTTACTCATACATTTTTAATGCCTTATGAGTTGTCCACTAAATCTGCCACACTAAACACCTTTCCTTTTTCCAATATCAACAAGGGTTAGAGATCTTGAGTAATAACACAACAATAAAATAATGTCCAAATAACACCTTATTACTCCTACTTTATTTTAACATCCACCAAAGTTCTTTTTAAAGAAAACCCTTACTCAAAAATAACTTTCACTAAAAGAAATTTATCAATAACCCTTATTACTCCTAATAATTTCAAAAATCACAATTAAAAATTTAACTCCACAACTCAAACAACCACTATAACTTTATTCCTAAGGTTATACAATACATCAACTATCAAATCACCTTTACCCCTTATCACTCCACCTTAGGCAATAACAAAATAAATAAAAACCTCAATACCTGTCTCGAGGGGAATCGAACCCCCGTAATATACAATGCGAATGCCATAGCCACGGCCAAGCTGTCGCACGAGCTACAGGCTTGTCGTGAAGAAATAAGCGCCACTCGCTTCTTGTTCTTCTCTCCTTTCGCCAAGCGAAAAAGAAATGTGCCTTGAGTGCCTCAACAAAGCCAAAACGACACTTGCGGGAATCGAACACTTAACCTTCCTTCCACCAACACCTTTGCACAAACCAAGCTGCCACTAGGCCACAATGCCCAACACACTTTGGAAAATGGATGCGGTTAGCTTTCAATATTCGCTACTTCACAAAATGAAAATAACACGAGCTCTTCCTTCACAAAAACAAATCGTTAATCTTAATCAAGCAAGGATGGTCTTCTTCAAAAAAATTAATGGCATATATATATGCCTTCCCTTATCTTGGAAATGTCGACGCTTTTGAACCTTCCTTTATGACGTCGACGAATATTCTTTTAATTTAATTTTAAAATTAAAATTTAAACTAAATCTTTAAAATTAAATATCTCCATCACCGGGGCACCTTTTTTGATGAAACGAAAAGCCAACTTGGGTTTTAAGAAAAACCCATTTCAAATATGTCATCCATGGTTTTAAATAAAACCTTTTATTTTGCCTACCTTGGTTTTCACAAAAATCCTTCCTTGCATTTTCACAAAACATAGTGCATGCCATCATAGATCCTTTTGACATCAAATAATATTTTGACATCAATGACAACATTTTAGCTTAGGGACTCAAAATGTCCAACAGAACCCCTTCCTCTTATACCTCCAATTTTCGTCTATATCTCACGAAACTTGCACACCCTTTCCTTGCTTTGGACGCAGCGCAATTCGTAAGGCTCACAATTCTAAAGCTCGCAATAATAATCGAAGGCATGGTAAGGTTTGGTAGGGTGGGAGTTCCCCCCTTATATACACGTTTTTAATTTCTCCTCACGTCGGCGGTGCTTTATTCGAAATCAAATTTCGAATATTAAATTTGATAACCCACCTTAGGGTTATTTAACCTTAAATTAATTAATAATTAATAATTAAATTAATTAATAATTAATTTAAATAACTTTATAAGTTAAGTAAATTAACTAATAAATTAATTTAAAATTCATTTTAAACTTCCTTTGCATAAAATTATAAAATAATATTATATTATTATTAATTTGGGCTTTTTCTTGCACTTTGGACCTCATCTGACTTCCTTGAACCGGATCTTGAAACTGAAACCAAAACGGATGCTGCCAATTGAAACTGCCACTGACTGGTGCTGAAAGTTCGACATCAATGAAAACTCACTCTTGACATCAATGACAACTTATCACTCAAAATGTCCAACAATCTCCCCCTTTGTCATTGATAGCAACCCAATTTTTTTTTCCAAATCTTGACCTTTTTCCTATTCTTCTCCCCCTGACTCAATGCTTCCTCCTTAAACCAAATATCTCCTCCCTTTGACATCAATGGCAAAGGGTCACCTTTGGGGCTCGGGGCTAAGAATGAATCTCTTAGCTTAGTCCCTCCCGCACCTCCTCTTGAGGTGGTTAATTCTAGGGTGGGAGTATTTCTACTCCCAACAAGCACTAGTCTTTATCTTTATCCTCTTTCCTTCTCATATGATCCTTATGATTTCTTTGATTGTTCCTATTCCTGTTCATGTTCATGTCCACATTCCTAATATTTTTTATATCCATATCCACATTCATGTTCATGTTCCTGTTCTTATCCATATTCTTGTTCATGCCCATATTCTTGTTCCTGTTCTTGTTCATGCTTGATTCTAGAATGTCTGCTCTACACCATTTTGTTGCATGTCCATCATTATTGCACTTATAACACTTAATGTTATTATTCCTTGGAGGTGTAAATGTCTTAGGATTTCTCCTAGTGAAGCCATATCCTTTTCTATCATGAACCCTGCAATCCATTGCCTTGTGACCAAACTAGTTACATGAGTAGCAATACCCATGGAAAAACTGTCTGTTTCTAAAATTCCCATTTTTCTGTCTTTCATGTGTCTTGCACTCTGAAGCCATGTGTCCAAACTTGTGACATGAGAAACACCTTCCATTGAAATTTCCTTGTCTTGACCTCATTGGTCTCGTAGTCTCTCTTAACCTATTCTGATTGTTGTTCCATTTGTTTCTTCTTTGTGCATTGTTCCTTTCCTTGTTGAACTTTATGTTATCCAACTCATCCTCAAATGTCTCACTTTCTCTTACATTGTCTTCTTCTGAAGTTTCTTCTTCTAAAGTTTCTTCTTCAGAACTTAGGTTGACTCTTCTTCTTGTTTCTTTTGAGCCTGTTCAAAACCAAGACCTGTTTTGTTTGTTGACCTTCTTTGTACTTTGATCATCTTATCCATAACCTTTGAGCTCTTTCCAAACTTGTGTAGCTTATCCTCAATTTTTTCTAAATCTTCCCTTAGTAGAGCTACTTCTTGTTCTAACCTTTCACATTCTAAGACCTTTACTTCTAACTTATCCTTGAACTTCTTTGTCTTAGCCATTGACTTGTTTAGATCCTCTATAAGCTTTCTTCTCTCTTCATCGCATTCTTGAAACTGAAACTCAAGTTTAGAGTTTTGCTTTCTTACCTTCTTTATTGTGTCAAGAGCATAAATAAGTTACTGCCTTAAGATCAAATCCTTCTTTATCTGATTCTTCCTCTATTTGTTTGCCTTTGTCTACATCTTCATTTTCTTTTGACTTGTCTACTATAGGATCACCTTCTTCTTCTTCTAGTGCCATTAGAAGATTTTCTTCGGGTCCTTCAAGTGCATCCTCATATTCATCATCACTAAAACTATAACCATTCCTTGTACAACTATCTTCAAGATGTCCAAAGTTACCACATCTAAAACACTTGAGAATTATTGGTGACCTTTTCTTGACTTCTTCTTTTTCTTCAATCATAAATAGGACTTCATCTCTATCATTATCTGAAAAACTAGCATCACTATCACTTGAGTACTTACTTGCCTTGTCCGCATAGTAGCTCCTCTTTTGTCTTTGAAAGAACTTCTTCCTTTATCTGCTTTGTCCATCCTTGCCTTTCTTTTGGTACTTGTATTTTTTTAATTTCCTATTCCTGTGATCCTATTTTTCTTCATCATTGTTATTTTTAGCTTCTTGAAAATCAGTTGCATAGTGACCATACTTTCCACAATTGAAACATCTAACAAATTTTACATCTTTGAATTTTCTTGAATCCTTGTTCCTTCTGCCATAATTTGCTTCTTCATCATTGGATGACTCATTGCTTGATTCTGACTTCTTACCCTTTGTCTTCTTAATTGCTTTGAAGGTTGCTTCCTTCTAGGGATTAGGTTATTTTGTTTTTAACTCAAAAGTTGTAAGAATACCAAGCAACATATCTCTTGTCAAAGAATCACCATCCTTTGCTTCTTCTATAGCTGAAATATTTTCACTAAACCTTGTTGGAAGGGACCTTAAGATCTTATCACAAACATCCGATTCATCCACATTAAGTCCAAGTCCTTGCATAGCATTAACAACCTCATCTACCCGAAGTAGATAAGAACTAATGTCTTCCTCATTCTTCATTCTTAATTCTTCAAATTGTCCTTTGAGATTTCATATCTTTGCCTTTTTGACACTTTTATCTCCTTCATATATGCTTTGCAACTTATCCCAAATTCCTTTTGCATCTTTACAATGCATAAATTTTATTGATTATGTTCTATGCAAACCTCTCAGAAGTGCATTCATTACTTTTGAATTGTAATGTTGTAGAAGCTTACCTTCCTTATCTGTAGGTGGATCAGCTGGTGGTATGTATCCATTTTCAACTACTTCCCAAATTTCATTGCCAAGTGCCATCAAGTGAACCTTTATTCTCATACTCCAATATATGTAGTCACTTCCATCAAATATTGGTGTTGAATTATCTGAGGACACATTCTTGGAATCCATTATGTTCTTGAAATATTTTCCTTCAAGTTGTTAAACTCTTCGAAGGAACCCGCTCTGATACCAATTGAAGAACACAAGCTTATACTGAGAGGGGGAGTGAACAATATAAGACCACTTTTTACTTTTCTTTCCCAATAAATATTATGCAATGTATAGATAGAAATATCAACAATAGTAATAAAAGCAATGCATAAATCACCACACACAATAGAGACACCAAATTTACGTGGTTCACCCAATGTGGGCTACTCCACGGAGAAAATATTTCACTAAAATTTTCTCAATCAATATCTTGGGAATCCTTTCCCTATTACAATGTTTATGGATCTCTATCCAAAGGAGACACCAATCCCCTAATTAAGTTTGTGGATCTCTATCCATAGGATAACTCCTTTCTCCTAAGCTCTAATTGGTGATATTCTAGAAGAACTGTTGCCCCCACTACTCTGGCTAATGGATCTCTATCCATTGAAGACACTTGTCCTCACTTCCCTGGCTAATGGATCTCTATCCACTAGAGACTATCATCCTCTATACTCTATCACCTTCAAAGCTCTATCTCAAATCTATACTAAACATAGTCCTTCGGTCTAGCACAAATCTGCTCAATCTCTGTCTCTGGTCTAGCATAAACCTATCCTCAAATCTGCACCAAAATCTATCCTCAAATCTGCACTAAACACAATCCTTTGATCTAGCACAAATCTATCCTCAATCTCTATCCTTTGATCTACACTAAACATAGTCCTTCGGTCTAGCACAAATATATCCTCAATATCTATCCTCAAGCCTTAACACAAAGCTTGAATCAATCTCAAATCAACTTTTTGGATCTACCCCAAACCTTAACTCAAGGTTTGAACAAATCAATCAATCAACTGTTCACAAGTCTTCTCAAAGACTTGTCTCAAATTTTCTCAACAAGTCCTCACTAGAACTTGTCCAAATCTGCTCAATAAGTCCTCACTAGAACTTATCCAATTCTACTCTCAATCTGTATTGTAAGCTTCCACAAAAGCTCACACAAATCTATCCACAAGTCTTCTCAAAGACTTACCTCAAATATGCTCAACAAGTCCACACTAGAACTTGTCCAAATCTCATAGAAACATAAAGATAATTGTTAGAGACTCAATATGCTTCACATTCATCACAATGCTTAATCACTTTCAATCACTCTCTTAGAAACATATAGAGAATTGTTAGAGACTCAATATGCTTCACATTCACCTCAATACTCAATCACTTTCAATCACTCTCTTAGAAACATATAGAGAATTGTTAGAGACTCAATATGCTTCACATTCACCTCAATACTCAATCACTTTCAATCACTCTCTTATCACGAAACATATAGAGAATTGTTAGAGACTCAATATGTTTCACACTTATCAATACTCAACCTCTTTCTCAAATCAATTTAGAATATAGAATAATTTGTTTCACAGAACTTGAACAATCACTTCACACATTCACTTGACTAGGCTCAACCAACTCTACTCAACCAATCACTCAATGACATGATCCTTGCTCACAAACCCTAGTCCAAGCATATGAATACTCACTCAAAATATTTCCAACAATGCTTTATCAATCAATCTCACATAACAATGATACTCATGTTCTTTCCAAACCCTAGTTCAAGTTCTTCACTCAACAACTCACTTCAACAACAATGCTTATAAGACAATCTTCACATAACAATGATACTCATGTTCTTTGCAAACCCTAGTTCAAGTTCTTCACTCAACAACTCACTTCAACAACAATGCTTATAAAACAAGGTTTTATCAACAACTCTTAATTCCATAAAACCTTGAAGCATTAATTCAAAACACTCTCAACAATGCAAACCAAACAATCCTTTTCACTCCAACTTTCCATTCACAATTTTCAACAATCACTCACTAGGAAGAATATGCCCATACCTTTTGTTGGATGTAGAAGTGCCTTTAGAAAACCTATCTTAATCACAATTTCTTCTTTCCAATTCCAATGGTTAAACACAACAATATCACTTCAACACTTTCCAAAAATATTCCTTGGACATAAAACAATCACAACTCAATTTATGCCTTATTGCTCCCTTTTAAAATTAACACTCATCATAACATACATAAAGATAATTTCCTTGATACACCTTATAAACTCCAACTTAAAATAATATCCAACACCATAAAAATATCAACCAAACACCTTACAACCTTTTCAAAACATTTGAGCAAACAACATTAAAAATTTAATTTTGCAAAAACCCTTATAACTCCTTTAGCAACCTTAGAACCAATTTAAATATGCAAAAATTAATTTTTAAATGCCCAAACTATATTCCCAAAATTTTCGACGACCAATTTACAAGCATACCTCTTTCTTCCCCAAAAGGGGATTCGACGAGATTTGATCCGCCGTCTCCTCTATCCTAAGCGCCTTAGCGCTTGGGAGCCCACCATGTGGGCTACGAATGCCCATGTGAAGGAAGGTAGAACCCCTTCCTCTTATGCCTCCACTTTTCGTTTATATCTCACAAAATTTGCACACCCTTTCCTTGCTTTGGACGCAGTGCAATTCGTAAGGTTCACAATTCTAAAGCTCGCAATAATAATCGAAGGCATGGTAAGGTTTGGTAGGGTGGGAGTTCCTCCCTTATATACACGTTTTTAATTTCTCCTCATGTCGGCGGTGCTTTATTCAAAATCGAATTTTGAATATTAAATTTGATAACCCACCTTAGGGTTATTTAACCTTAGCTTAAATTAATTTATAATTAATAATTAATTTAAATAACTTTATAAGTTAAGTAAATTAACTAATAAATTAATTTTAAACTTCCTTTGCATAATATTATAAAATAATATTATAATATTATTTATTTGGGCTTTTTCTTGCACTTTGGACCTCATCTGACTTCCTTGAACTAGATCTTGAAACTGAAACCAAAACGGATGCTGCCAACTGAAACTGCCACTGAATGTTGCTGAAAGTTTGACATCAATGACAAATCACTCTTGACATCAATGAAAACTTATCACTCAAAATGTCCAACAAAGAAATTAGTGATGCATCGCACACCTTTGCAAAAGAATCTCAGCGCATGAACCCAGGGAACCTACGCAAGCGAAGAACCCTGGTAGGTGATAACATGTGACCACCAAACATTCATTTGGTTTATGGAGAGACCATGCCAAAAGCTCTGTTAATTCCACTAAGCCAAGTTTTAACACTCTCCCAAGATTTCCAAATGCTCCTAATGACTAAATATCTTGACACTTTGATAGACACAGGGGCAACAAGGAGGGAAGGGAACCCCATGCCCTTCCAACTCTTACGTCCAAAAGAGGAACCTTCACTAATACAGTGTCGAATGATAATCTTCCAGACCTCATTACCTATGAGGGCTCTTATGACCCACTTAACAAAAAGGGCCCAACCTTGATGTTGGGTATTAATAATGCCAAGTCCACTATGGCTTCTGGTAAGACAACAATACTTCCAGGCAACATGATGGAATCCTGAAGCATTATTGGAGGAGGACCATAAGAAGTCTCGCAGAAGCTTATAAAGCTTCTTATAACAATTTTTGGATGGGACCAAATAGGAAGAATAATAAATATGGGTGGCCGCAAGGACTTTAGTGCAAATTTGAAATTTACTAGCAAGGGAGAGTTTCTTTGTGGACTAGTAGGTAAGTTTTTGTTCCACCCTATTAACAACATACTTCCATAACTCTGGAAACGACCCGTTAAAGGCAAAAGGAATGCCTAAAAAATGAAAAAAATTCCCCCTCTTGGATGATCTTCCATTGATATGTATTAAGCCAGTGGGGCATTGGGTCGAGAGACTACCTATAACATTGGGTCTTTATCCATTGAATGGAGGATCCAGAAGCCAGCTAAAAAATGTTCAGGCAAGCAAGAACTTGTTGAATGAAACCTTATTCCTTAATAAGAGTGAGGAAAAAGTCATCAGCAAAATGACCATTGATCAACTGAATCTCACCTTCGAGGATAAATTCCTCGAATAGAACCCTGAGCAATGTGATGAGCTAATAAATAACTAAAACCTTCAGTAGAAAGGACATAAAGGGAATATGATGAAGGGTAACCTTGTCTAATGGATTGAAAGAGATCAATGGCTAAGGACTTGTGTCTGTTAATAGACAAAATAACCGAAGCCTTAGCAAACAACATTTCCACATAACTAATGAAGCAGGGCCCAAAACCAAGAGCTTTAAGCATGGCTAGAATGAAGTACCAATCAATCCTATCATATGCTTTCTCAAAGTCAATTTTGATGAACACATATTGTTGGTTAGAATTGCGAGCCCACTCCATACCTTCCTAGATAGCAATAATATTGTCAAGGATGTATCTACCCTGAATGAAGCCAGTTTTCTCTAGGGGTATGATAATAGGAAGGAGATGGCAAATGCGTAAAGTTAGGGATTTGACAATGATATTATAAGAGACATTAAGGAGAGTAATAGGTCTCCAATTGGTGATGATTTCAGTATCACTAGTCTTTGGGTTAAATTTAATAATCCCTTGATTAATATTAGGGCCCAATGAACCCTTAGAGAAGGCCTCCTAATAGATTTTGAGAAGATCAGGCTCTATAGTGTCCCAAATGGATTTGTAGAATCCACAAGGGAAACCATTGAGAACAGGGGATTTATCATTGGCCATATGAGAAAGAACTTCCTCTAGATCCTTCAAATATAGGGCCTTATCACAGGCAACTCTTTGAGACTCAGAAAGTCGTTCTAGAACCACAAAAAGGCAAGATTTAAGGGCCTCATCATGTTGCGAGGAGCGGTCCTGAGCCGCAAACACAGATTGGTAATGCTCTTCAAAAGTAGAGAGAATACTAGGAATATTAGAAACATGCTCTCCATTAATTTTAAGGGCTTTAATACCCAAAAATTAATTACGAGGATGCAAGCGCTGAAAGAACTCCTTGGTAACCCTATCTTCAAATTTGAGCCAGTGCAACCTCACCTTGATTTGACCTCCTTTGGCATCATAGTGCTCTGCTAGAAGAATCTGGTGTTTAACCATAGTGAGGTGTCTCTAAAGCTCCTCATTGAAAGGATTGGACTAAAGTTGAGAAGAGGTCACTTCCAACTCTCGCTTAAGAGCAGCATTGGAGCGACAACAAAACTTAGCAATATTACACCCAAGCAAGCATAGAAAGTGGGTAGTGCACTGGATAGTAGTATTCCACCAATAAATCCATCCCGAGGTCCCTTTTGGTATGGGGATAATATTTCAAATTCTGATAACATAGGCCTTCAACATGGGGTGGTGCAAAATGGAGGTATTAAGGTAAATTTGCGAATGCGCAAGAGGATGGGGAGTACAAGAAACCAATATGGAAAAGGAAATGGGGGAATGGTCAGACAAGCAGAGCTAAGGATGGACAAAAATAAAGGGAGAAGAATATGAGGGTCACTCGAAGAAGAAAATATCAAAATCTAAGAGTATGGCTCTATCCAATCTTTTCACAACACCATTCTCACCTTGTTGATTGTTAGACCATATGAACCAAGCACTAGCTGGAAATGAAGAGGGTAAAAAGCAACTATTGGGGATAAAAGAGCCCCAAATTTTCTTTCATAAAAAACTATGCTTCTCTTTCCCTTGTAGCCCACCTCATGGGAAGAAGACCCACTTTATCATGTAGGAATTCGATCATATTGAAGTCCCCACAGAGCAACCAAATAGTAGGGGGAAGAGAGTGTTGCCCACCACCACAATACACAATGATAATTAGCATCGTTAGGAGCATATATGTTGAGCACACGTAGAATATGGCCATAAATCTCCATCACAACCCAAACAACAAGATTAGAAGGGTCACAACCCCAAGACATCATTTTAGAATGATAAGATTCTGAAAGATAAATTACTGCCCCTTCTTTACCCATGTCATGAATAGTATGAAAGGTGTGGCCTCAAGACCAGAGAAAGGAGCAAGTACTTGACAACATAAAATTAGTGACTTTGACTTCCTAAAGGTAAAGGATATCAATATTACCATTTTTTAATTTGAAGTCATATAGACCCTGACGCACTATGTACTTACGCACAGGATCTATCAAACCCTTGATATTTTAATATAAGCACTTCAATCAAGGAGCATATTTTCTTCGAGGACCTCAGAGTCCTCAAAATTTGCTAAGGATTCAAAGGTATTTGTGAGAAACCTATTATGGTTTTCATGAAATATGTTTGTCGTCGCTTCTCCAAAGGGATGCCTGAGGTATCCCTAACTGGAATGTGAGAGTGATGAGGGTTTCATGAGGGAACTTCACTAGGTAGATTAGGTGGAGAAATTTGGCATTCGCTTGAGGGAGCAAGCACTGGCATAGTTGATGGCTTAGCTGACTGGGAAGCTTGAATAATTAGGGATTTTTTTTTGTTATTACCAGAAGAGGTACCTATAGGAAGAGAAATAGAAGGTCCTTCTATTGAGGTTGCATTAGAAACCCCATACTGAGAGCTTGATTGAGACTCATTTTTACCAAATCCCATAGAATTTTGTGGTCGATTTCCTTTGTTGTTCTTCCTAGTGACAAAATTCCATTCCTCCCCTCCATTAGTGGGAGGGGCAGATTTATTTGTGTTTGAAGGTGTCTCTACTAAAGCTTGATTTTTTAATCAACCCTCCATAAGAGGGCAATCTTTTATCTTATGGGCATCAGATTGACATCGATGACATGTATTGGGGAGATTGATATAAATTACCCATTGTTGAAAATAGGTGTCCCCAACTTGAATATTAATAGAATCCTTAAGATCCTTTTATAGACCAATTTCAACACAAATGTGTTTGTATGGCCGCACAATATAGAATATATATGGCTTCATGCACACAAACTTGCATTTGGGTGCAACAAGTTGTGGCAAGAATGGCCAAAGGGGCAAAGGGAGACCTAGGAATTCCATCCAAATTGGGACACATAAGGAAACATCAGTAGAAACTATAAAATTACAATGTTGGGGTTGAATAATTAAAAGGGTTTTTCTAAAGTATCCTGCTATGGTGTGATTTTCAAGCCAGATGTAAGCATTATCAACATCTTGCATGGGCAAGGTTATGTCCAACACTGAGGAACTACCTTTAGGATAAACTTCCTGGGTTGTTTTACTAGTGCCATGGCTCTCAATAGTTGCAACTTCACTAACCAATGAAATAACGGCCTGAGAGATAGCCATTGAAAGGGATAAAGCACCTCACATAAGGCAGAGTAGTAACTAAGAATGGCACAATGTGTGCAGATCTCAGTGGGGCACAAACAGTATGGCGACCGATGGAAGAACAAACAGGCGGTAACAACATGTGAGCGAAACCCTAGCAGAGCCTCCAAAAGAAAAAACTCTTCTTAAAATATAAATAAAACATTTGTCACAAGTTTCCCTGTCATAAAATTGGTTTTACCATCCCCTGAATTACTATTATCTATTTGTCCTTCATTGTTCCCTGTCACAAAATTGATATAATAATTCCCTACCATAGTATCACTATATCATCCTGTATATCCAAGGTCTTCACAACTTGACCTTATTTTTAGTATTATGGGCTCTTTCATGCCTTGCCCATGTTTTCCCAAACCTGTATCTTTGTATCCCATTTTATTTAATAATTTTGAACCAATCCCTTTAGTATACCTTTCAAAATAACCAAATTCATCATCACACTGATCCCTATCAATATCAACACAACTTAGAGCATCATTATTCTTGTCATCATCTGAACCCATGTCACTATCACTATCAATTTTGAAAATATATTTTATAAGCACTTTTTGTAAAATGATGAACTATATTCAAATATCCTATGCTACTCTTTATATATTTAGCGTCCCAACATGCATTTACTATCATAGGTTTTAAGTCACTATTTGTCATCTTGAGCTTCTTATTTAATTCCTCAAGTTGCTTTTGATGTTGTATTTCTAGGATCTCTAGTGCCATACACATTTTTCTTATATTATCTATAGATATTATCACACCTTCTTTGAAGTATCCTTCATTAGCTTTCTTTAGGATTGATTGCAAACATTATCTTAGTTTTATGAATTCTTCATTGTTTGATGGCATACATTTTCAATTTTTCTTGATATAAGAGTCTTTTGTGTATCTTCACATTTTGATTTTGTTTCACTTTGTGCAATAAACCCTTGTTGATTATTCTTTTGTTGATATTGATATTGTGAATTATTTCTTTGATTTCCTTGAGGTCTTTGGTCTTGATTCCTTCTATTCAATGCATTATACTTATAAAATTTTGTACTATGTCCTTCTCTTTCACAAATATGACAATACCACCTTCTCTTTTGAGGTTGATTTTGTGATGAAGTGGAAGTGGAAGGACTTTTTGTTGATATAAGGGCATTGTTAGATGACTCATCTCTTAATTTATTTTCAATTTCATATTGTTGAAGAATATTTACTAATTCCTCAAATGACACATTTCTATTTGACACTTGAAGAGATGTGACCAATATTTTGAATGTTTCAGGAAGTGCTTAAACTACAACTAAAACCGAAATCCTATCCTTAATATTTTTTCCCATGATGTGTAATTTTAATTTTAATTTTAATTTTGCTATCGTTCTAAGAAATTGTTTTATGTTTTCACCATCTTGAAATTTTAATAAATATAATTGTGATTGTAGGTAAAAAATTGTAGCCTCATTTCTTCCTTCGAATATTGTGCATAATTTATCCCAATTCATTTGTGAAGTTTCTACTTCACTCATGTGTGCTTGAATATCATTTAATATACCAACAGTTATTAGCATAAGAGCCTTTGCATCTTTATCTTTATATTTTCCTCTTTCAATTTTATCTATTAGAATGGATTTATCTTCATTTACTTCTTTCCAAAGTTTTTCAACAATAAGTACTGACTTCATCTTATTTTTTCATGGAGTAAAATTAGGTCCTTTCAGTAGTTGAGATTTTGAAAGAAAAATATTTTTCTTTGCCATAGTTTGCTAATAATTTGATGCTTCCTTCAACTCTACCTTTAATTAATTTCTTTCGTTTTTGACAATCTTATTACTCCTAAAATATTTATAAAAAATAACTATAGGATTTCTCCAAATAGTTTTCTTGTCTTCCCCAAGAAAAATAAATCTTTTAATTTGACCACATGGAAAAAGTTAAGAAAATGCACCTTATAAATTTCTAAAATGCACTTGTAAAATTGAAAAAAAAATTAATATTTTCTCAACTTTTTATTTTTATTTTTATTAAAAAGCAACATTTTTTTAATGAAAAACTACCCATTTAAAAAATGCACTTATAACAGGTCTGAGGTGTAGACCAATTGGTTCGACCAAACCTCGTAATGGGGGTGGAGGTCCAAGGTTCAAATCTCGAGGCCTTGTTGGACTGAACACTTGTCCCTTTCCTGGTGTTTTCAACGACGTAAAAGGTTTAAAATGATTTTGGCGACTTTCAGGGCGGACAACACATAATACTGTGGCGGCCATAAAAGCCGAACAGCCTGCCCGGATTCATGGTGGCTACAGATTCCACCATGTAAATTAAAAAAAAAATGCATTTATAACCTTTTAAATACTCCTCTCTTATAGCCTTTTTAAATACTCATTTTTTTTGGAGGGGGAAATTTTATTCAGAATCTAAAATAATACATTCCACAAGAATTTCCAAGTGATACAAGCCAACACATGATACATAATACAATAAATCCACCAAGGAAATCCATGGATCATTTAGACAACAACTTCAACAAGACACAAGAACCCATGACAATCGGGTTTTCCCTTGAAATTATCTTTCCTAGTCCTCATGAATTAACTGATTAAGGAGTCTGGATTTCTCCTAATCAAGATCATTCCAGCTATTAACTTTCCAATAAGGGAATCCTTTAGAAGCCCACTTCACCAAACAATCAGCCACTCTATTTCATTCTCTTAGGATATGAACAAAATAAATTTCAACAAAATTCCCATCCAATATCAAAATCTATTTCACTATTCTAGCCATAAACCAGGAAGCATCCTAAAAATGCTTGTTGTTCAGAAGAGACACCACTATCATGGAATTATATTTACAAATAACCCTTCTCCATCCTAAAGAAAAAGCTATTTCCAACACATGAAGAATTGCCAATGCTTCCATATGATTATTTGAATGAATTCCATTGTACATAGAGAAAAAGAGGTGGGCCACACCCTCACTATCACGGCCAATTCCTTCTATACCAGCATTACTTGGGTTACCCCTAGAAGAACCATTCATGTTTATTTTTATAACACCCCTAGGGGGGACTCCACTTCCTAGATCTATTGACCTTCAACGAACCAATCCCCCTAGCAAAGCCTCTGTTTGCAACTGGTAATGATAAAGAAATCTCCAATATATTGATAATCTATCAGTCAGAGGAAGTAAGAGGAGAACTTAGAACACACTTGGCCTCAATAGTCTCCTTAACCATCCTTTTGACTCTGAGCCATACATGTAAGGCTCCAAGTTGACATCCCTAAAAAATTCTTCAGTTGTGTTCCAACCAAATCTGCAAAAAGATGAAGGAAGGACCAAAATCCTAGGCAGTTTGAAGACATGAAGCAGAGGTAGGGGGCCTACCCAAGCTTTCCCAAAACTCAAAAATAGAAGTACCATGGATGATGGGTCTTTTCCAGTTCTGCCACCACAAGTTCCAGACCTTCAGGGAATATGATCATTGGAAGAAAATATGGGGAATGGTTTCCTCATTCTTTCCACAAAGAAAACATAGTGAAGGACCCTGAAAACCACTTTTCTGAATATTATCCCAAGTTGAACATTTCTTCTGACACATAAGCCAAAGAAAAAAATTACATTTGGGCCAACCAAACTTATTCCAAATATTCTTCCACCAAGGGACACAATCTCCTCTCTTCTCTACATAATAAGGGTTTGATAACCCAAAGCAACAATGTATTTCCCTTTCGAATTATGGCCCCAAGCAAGAATATCAGAGTCTTCAACAGAACAACATGGTCTCTCAGCCAAAATAGAAGCCAGAGTGTCATGATCCTCAGTACAACCACCCTCTGGCCAACCTTGTGAATCCCACCAGCAGTGAGTAAAAGAACTGCCAAGAGGACTTTGTCGCTTAAAGTCAGCTACCTTAGACTAGCCCACATTAAAAAAAATATCTGAAGAATATGAAGGTGGGGGAAAGAAGAAAGGATAGGAGGATGATTATCCCAATAATATTCCCAAAATAAGGTATTGTTTCCCTTATTAAAAATCCAAAGGAGACCCTGCTTAATAAGCATGGCACATTTTTTTAGAGTGTCCCAAACAATGGAACCTTTCCCCCTCAACTCCAATCTTGAAATCTCATCATCCGGAGCACCACCAAAATATTTGAGGCTAAAAATTTTAGCCCAAATTTGATCAAGATTACTGCACCACCTCCAATAAATTTTAGCAGCCAAAGCGATACTATTCAAATCGGATTACCTCAAACCAAGACCCCTCATCTCTTTAGGGCAACACACAATATCCCAACTGACTAGGATCCATTTATTACAGTCCAGGTTTCCTGTCCATAAAAATTTCTAGAAAGAGAATCAAATTCTTTGAGAAATCACTTAGGAGCAGCCAAGATAGAAAACTTGTAAATAGGCAAAGCATGAAGGACAGACTTCAAAAGCATTAATCTACCAACAAAGGATAGCCACCGAAAAGTCCAATGATTAACCCTTGATCAAAATCTATCCAAAATACTTTTCTAGTAAGCCCTTCCAATATTTTTAGAAGAAATAGGAATCCCCAAATACTCCACTAGAAAATAACCCACCTAAAAACGTAGAATATTAGCAATCCTACATTGAATCCAGACATCCGTATTGAAGAAGAAGATATTTGATTTCTCTTCATTAATAATTTGACCAAATTTAGATAAGTAAATATCAAAATCCTTCATAAAATTCATTGCTTCCTCAATTTTTACCCTCCCCATAGGAGTAGTAGCATCGACAAACTGAAGATGAGACTGGGATAAAGAACTCTCCGCCCAATACCATCCCTGGATAGCACCACAATTCTGAAAACTCTTGAGAAGTCTACCCAAACCTTCAGCCATAAGGATGAAAATATAGGGGGACAAGTGATCTCCTTGATGAATCCTCCTATAGGCCAAGAAGAAAGTGGACAGTAAACCACTGATTAAAACTACAAAGGAGGCCGAAGTCACACAACTCGTGATCCATTCAATCCAATTATACGAGAACCCAAAATCTTAAAGGATGTTCTGCAAAAAAGGCCAGCTAACCATATCATAAGACTTGGACATATTAAGATTAATGAATATAGCCTTTTTCTTAGAGATATCCATAGAGTGAATAGCTTCAAAAACAACCACCACACCATCTAAAATATGATGACCCTTAACAAACCCACCTTGCTCAGGAGAAATAAGAAAACCAAGAACTTTCTTCAGTCGATCTGCAATAATCTTGGTAATAATTTTGTAAGTAACATTGCATAGGAAAATAGGACGGAAAGACCCCAACAAGCTAGCATTTTCATATTTGGAAATAATAGCAAGAAAGATTGAATTAATATCTTTAATCATTTGCTTATTAACTTGGGATTCTTGAACAACTTTTAGCAGATCAAAAGATAACACTTTCTAAAATTCTTGGAAAAATTCTATAGGGAAACCATCAGGTCCAGGTGTTTTAACTTTTTTCATTTTAAAAGCCATCGCTTTAAGTTCCTCCATCAAGATGGGGTCCATTAGCATCTTATTCATATCATTAGAGACTATCCTAGGAATACAATCCAAAATAAGCCTCATATTAGTAGCATCATGAGGACCCTGCTAAGAGAAAAGAGAGGATAAAAACCTGACTGCTTCATTAGATATATCCTCAAAGGATTAGAGAGTTTCCCACCAATAAGAAGTAAGTGAGACTATAACATTACCATTCATGCAGTATTTAACCGAATTGTAAAAAAAGGAGGTGTTTCCATCCCCTTCCAACAACTAGTCAATTCGAGATTTCTGCTTCCAAAAAATCTCCTCATAAAGCTCCCATTCAGCAAGCTGACTAGAAAGGGAAGCTTCCATTTCCAACAAATCCTTTGTCAATCCTTCATATTTAATTTGAAAATTGATCTCCTCCAAGCTAATCTGTAGTTGCTTTTTCTTCTAAAAAATATTACCAAAAGAAAATATGTTCCATTGTCTGAGTTTGAATTTGACAAACTGGAGGCTTTTAAAAAAAGTAAACATAGCAGTGCCAAATTTGGGTTTCCCTTCGACCCACCACCTCTCCACATATTCATACAAATCCTTATCCCTGAGCCATATAAGTTAAAATTTGAAAGACAAATTTCTTAGCAATGAGAATCTTGAGGACTGAAAGAGAATGGGCCAGTGATCAGAGCCCCTCCAACCGATAATATCTGAGAATGAAGTCTAGCTATCATCAAACCAACTATCTGAAGTAAAGAATCAATAAGAGGATATTATAGAATTAAAATCCCCGACCACAATCCAAGGATAATTGGGAGCAAGAGATCGAATGAATCTAAGATGATTCCATAAGAGGATTTTACCTGATAAATCATTGGGGGCATACATATTAGATAGAAGAATAGAATATCCAGATGAAAATTAGGTAGAAAGCACAGAGAGAAAGTTCCTGCTACCCACCCACCAAGAGGGAGTTAAGCTTCATGGATCCCACAAACATGCAACACCACTCGTCGAACCCTGGGCTCCAATAGCAAGATAGTGACAACCATTCCATATCTTAGAAGCAATTCTAACCATATCTTCACAAGATAATTTTGTTTCCTGGATGAAAACAATATCAGGTCTATGATCTCTGATCAAATTTTGAGTATCTTTTTGTCTAGGGCTACTACCCAAACCCCTAACATTCTATGATATCACTTTCATTTTTGGGGAAGAGAGAAGTGAGAATCTAATGTCTTAACAACACCAGAATCAACTAAGGATTTCCCTATCAATTTCACTTTTTCTTGATCCTTATTTCTTCCTGCTTTTACCACCTTCTCCACCCCACCTTTTTTTAGAATTTTTGGATGAATACTTAACACAGAAGAAACTTTCTTTTTCCTTTCCTCTCTGGCAATCCTGTCCTGGGAGGGTTCAAACCTAGTCTCATCCTCATTTTCCCCAATAAAGTTTTCATCCAAAGGGGAATGATCAAGAACTTTATCAAGACAACCTGACACCTCTTTGGACTTATCTTAATTTCTTACAAGAGGGTTATTAGGCACCACCCCTTCCTTATCAAAATTTTGCATTTCAAAAGAAGGATTTAGGAAAGAACAAGTACCTAGCTCTTAAATACAAGCATGCATATCACCTTCATTCCAGACTTACTCCTCAACATGCAGCTCCTCAAAATTCTTAAGCACATCAAATCTATTACCAGAACCTCCCTTCCCAACACCTTTATTCTGATGAACAAAAGGCCTATATCTTGAACGAGACTTAATAAGAATAAATCCATCAGAACCGGGCATCTCATTAACCATAGGAGCTTTTTATTTTGCCTTTGTAGATGCATATTGAAAGTTAGATGAAGAGGATGAAGGCTGAGAATTCACTTTCTTACAATTTCTCTAAAGATACCCATATTCATGGCATATGCGACATCGAAATGGGAGAGCTTCATAATCTAACTGTTGGAACCAAGACATGTTTCCTAGTTTAATCTCCAATGATTCAAGAAACGTATTATTCAGATCTACTTCAACATAGAGCCATGCAAAAGAAGAAAATTTCCTATCCAAATTTTGGTGAGACGGACCAACCGGTTTCCCAATAATATTTGCAATAGAATGAAGAATATTCGGCCTCTAATATTCCATAGGGAGTTGTGGCAAACGGACCCACACAGGAATCCTAGAAGACCTCTCTTCCATCAAATCAAATCCTAAATTCTAGGGTTTGATAAATAATCCATACTGATTGTGAAATTAAAGACCCCCCTTGAACACTTTACTATGATCTGTCATACGAGAGAAAACCACAATAAAATACCCATTATCTGCAAGAGTAATCTCTAGATCACCTTCAGGGCTCCAATTTCTCCTAACCCAGATTTCTAAAAAAGGCATAGAAATTTTGAGACCCATGAATTTGCATATGAGCGCATGCTCAAAAAAATATAAAGCATCATCCATAACAGAATCAGGATTGATAACCAAGACAAGACGATCTTTGATTTTCTCCAAACATCCATTATTCTTCGGCTTCAAAGTTGAAGAAGAATTAGAAACATGATCAAGGATTGCATGCAGTAAAAAATTCATGGAATTTGCATGATCAGAAGAAGAGGCATCCTTATTCAAAATAACATCCTTAAAAGATAAATATCGGGGGTCACCAGGACCCCCCGAAGCTACCATATCTAAAGCCAAACTACAACACACCTTTCACCAACCAACACGCTGGTTTTCACAAAAATTTTCAGCACCGACTTGAAACCCTAGATGTTGCTCCTCCTCCAATACTCCTTTTAACTCCTTATGGTTAACCTTAAAAAAAACTCTTCCTTCGTGCATATATTAAATCCCTATAATGTGCATTATAGAAAATATGAAAAATTAATTATGCGTCTGACGAGATTTGAACTCAAAACCTTACCTTTAACAAAATTCTAATGCCTCTTTTGAATGCCAATCCACCCACCATGCATTATGTGACTTAATAGTTAAAATAACATAAATTTAAAGTGATATTAAGGTAACTTAAAATGCAAAAATAATATGTCATACTTGATTTGATGCTTGATTCTTCAATGTCAACCAATCAGGTTCTTTGACCAATTAGGGGTTCTATTTGGTTAACCATTACTGCATTTACTAAATAGGAAATGTCACATCCATGAATAATTTTCAAGATACCTTCCACATAACAAGTTGCAACAAACGTTATATCCATGAATAATCATCTATGTATTTGGATAATTTTTTCTCAAAAATTTGTCTGAACAAATTTTAAAACTCCATTTTCTAATAGGGTCATCAATGATATTGTAAGGCATTTTTTACAACACAAAACATGGCATTCTTACAATATGGACCAAGATTTAAGGAAAAACTAGATAGAGAAAAAGAATGTGGGCTCACACAGGTTTCAAAGAATATCTAGAGACATATTCAAACTTGTAGAAGGCTTAAAAAATATTGAGCTGCTCTTAGGCCATGCACACTTGTTCAAGTCTTCATGGTAACTACGTAAAGCACAGACACAAAAAAAAAGAATGCATCAAGCAAATTTGGGGTGGGGTACCATGATGACGACGATGATGCTTTTGGATTCCTACCTTTCTTGGTTTTACATCAGTATGAGAGATTTAGAAAATAAAATTATAGATTTGGAAATGGAGCTAGCTTTGATTACTTTCATAAATACTCAACTGGAATAAAAATTGTTGGTTGTGATTGGCATTAACACAAGGTTTAGAGGTCACTTAAATAGAAACAAAATAAGGAACACCTAGATGCTAATAGGTCAAGCCTTGAGGAAATTTACAGGAAGTTAACAGTGGTTATACCTACTAGAGTATAGATGGGGTTTCTCCAAGTCATTGTCAGTTTGTAAAACATTTTCTCCTCTCAAGTCTGTTATGCTTTGAGCATTAAAAATTCTCTTTATGGTATTCAATGATCTTTTACAACAAAAAAAAATTCTCTATATATCAATCCAACACAAAACAAGTTTTTAAGGGTATATTTCGTATGGTGATGATTGTCCCACTCTAGAACTCCTCTCTTGGTTACTCCTCACATAAACACATTGTCGCTCTAATACCATCGTTATCAATCCAATAATATTTTCCACATGATAAAAAAATACTCACAAATATATTCAATATCACAAATATTATTAATGAATATTTAATATCTCATTACTTCTTGGATTACATTGTTTTATCTTTAATATATACATATTGAATATGAGACTCTTCACATTCACAAGACTCTTGACCTTTCACTTACACAAATATTTCATCTCCTCATACTCATGGGAGATCTAATTCTTCATATTTCTTAATACATTAAAATAAATCTCACATATTTACATAAAGACAAAGACTCTCATGATTGCACATAACTCATAATCCACACTTACTAACATGACACCTCACTTATATAACTCCACACTTACTAACTTGACATCTACTATATACTCAAATATTAAACACACTCTAGAATAAACTATTTACATGGTCCTTGTGTTAATATTGCAAGTTACCAAACAATGTAATACTTCCAACACCTTTTTATTATAAGAAATTCTCCTTATTTTGGTTCCTCCATGTGCTTTGGTGAGGCTACACTTTCCTCATCTGCTTGTGTAATATGACTATGAGCTTCCTTTTCATGCATATTGGTTTATTGTATTGTTGGAAATTGAAATGCTCGATGACAAACTTCTCCACATCTATAACAATGTTTTGGGAATCCTCAACCCTTCTTCTACCATAACAACATTTTATCATGAGAATTTTGCACCTCCTTTGGTGTTTTGGCTAAATTTATTGTGAGAAGTACTAGCTTCTCCTTCATTTTTTTGTTGTCCTCTTCTATTGTTTGTTTGTCCTCATCCTCGTAAGAACATTCCTCTTCCTTTTTTATTATTTTGTTGCCTTTGTGACAAATTCTCTTTTGTCTTTAAGGCATATTGGTAGGATTCTTATACTATTATTATTTTCATCATACTAAATTCATTTTTTATGGACAATCATAGTCCATTGATATACTTTGAAATATTTTCTTCATCATCTTCTACATGTCCGGCTTGAATGGTGAGCCTATAAAATTCCTTGGTATAATCCTTTACACTCATTTCCTTTTGTCTTAAATTCTTAAATTTCTTAAAAAGACCCATTTGGATATTGGTGTAAAATTTACCTTGTCTATGGAATGTGCCCTAGACATTAGCCAATGTTTTGGATAAATTATATTTTTCTCATTCAACCTCTGAAGGTCGTATCCTTGGTTTACTTGTAAACTAAAACAGGTGTTTAAGTTGAGGTAAATAAATAAAAATGTTAGAATAAATTAAGGGTTTAAAGAGATGAGTAAATGGTGGATGGGATATAGCATAACAATATTAGATATTACCATGTAGTAAGCTTGCACAATCAACCTAGGTGATACTTAACAGACCAGCCATTATCAGATGCAAAGCAAATTTATTTAATTCCAATTACATACTTTAATAATTCCAAAGACTCCAATGAATAGCAATTCAACAATAATACAAATAAAAAAATTCACTTTATGAGGATAGACTAATCATAAAAGTGTAACATAAATAACTTTAAACAAAGATATATTCATAAAAACCTATAATGACACCAGCAATGGAGACCAAAAAATATCACTTTTTATTAATTAACAACAAGATTACATAGCAAGTATCCAGGCAAATGCTATAGAGCTGACCTTCAATTAGAGATGTCATTGCTTATTTATAGGCTATATTTTGAATCTTACATGGAATATTTACAATGGTAGTTATAGGTTTGTTATGAAAATATCCTAGCAAAGAAAACTCATGTTGTTGAGGTGGCAGTTTTAGATTTTGCCCTCCATTTGAATTTAAATTTATTTGTAATATACTTCATCGATTTGTAACTATCTTCTACAAGTGGTTGAATTGTTGGAATCATTCTATCAGAGATGTCATTTTCATGCCTTGATGACAATAGATTGATCAGCTGGGAAGCACTAAGGAATTTATGGTTTTGGAAGTGACCTTTCAAGGGGCTCATACCAAAGTTAAGATTTTACTTTGCTTGAAGCATCCTTCAAAACAAACTAAAACTTAGGAGATGCTTTGGAGACATCGTTGCTATATATGTATCAACTTTGTGCATCTAGACTTTATGTATTTGAGCCTTGTGCATTGGTCTCTTTTGCATGATCCCAAATTTTGATTTGAAGGTGCTAACATCATTTCTATCAATGTTCCAGTTTTATGCATCCCAACCTTGTTCACTTCAACTTTGTACATTTTGGCTTTGTGCATTTTGGTCTTGTGCATTGGTCTCTTTTGCATGATCTCAAAATTTGATTCGGAGGTGCTAACATCATTTCTATCAATATTTTGACTTTGTGCATCCCGAATTTTTTCACTTTAACTTTGTGCATTGGTCTCTTTTGCATGATTCCAAACTTTGATCTGGAGGTGCTAATGTCACTGCTATCAATATTTTGGGTTTGTGCATCCTAGCCTTGTTCACTATAGCTTTGTGCATTTTGGACTTGTGCATTGGTCCCTTTTGCATGATCTTGAACTCTGATTTGTAAGTGCTAACATAATTGCTAAAAAACATTTGGCTTTGTGCATTTCAACCTATTTCTTGTGAAAGTCCATATCTAAGCTTTTTTAGACTCAACTAATCTAAGCTTGGGGTTGTTTTACGACTCTAAAATAATTTTTTAGGGAATTGAAGGTAGGATTTGGTGAAGCAAATTAGTGTGGGTAATGTTTTTGACCTACATGCTCAATGCTTCCTAGGAATTTTTGCTTGCAAAAAAAGACAAACCTAGATAGCCTTATTCTTAGGTTATAAATTTGTGAAGAAGAGAAGGAGCTAGAAGATAAGCCGACAAAAATTGGAAGGAGAAAAATCCTATTGCATACGGTAATTACTATAAGAAGTAAGAAAGGTGAGGATAATGAAAATGATGTGATTAGAGTTGATGGAGAGATATACAAATGGACAAGATACGAAGAAGTGGAACAAAGGGGAATATAGAAATGAAAGAAGAATGGATAGATAATGAGAACATCTAATTATTGGTGTCTCGTACAAAAATGATACCTCCATGAGCATATTCTGCCATAGCTGAAAGCTATTTCAGGTCTAGGCAAGCTACCTTAGGTAAATATTATAGGCACTTGTAGGCCAAAGTCTTTCATCATTGTGCATCCTTATTTTCTTCACAAAATTGCACAACAATTCCTCCTCTTTGTCATCAGTATTGGTGCAATATCCTAGGCCTTTAAGAATGTACATGATTACATTGGTGAGCATCATGCTTTGGATCATTTGGTCTTCCACAATCTTATATATAATTTGAGATGATAGCTATACGAACTAAGTTTTGCAATGATTGCATGATGTCTTCTTTGAATTGGCTTCTTTTTCAAAAAATCTAGAACCTATGTAGAAATTTTATTCATATGCCCTATTTAATATTTCTCTACCAACTAAGCTCCTCTGGCTTAGTCACTTTGTGTTTCTATTTCATCACTAAGAGCACAAACTATTATGTGACACATTTTATGCATTATTTTTTTATCTAACACGTGCCATGTCATGACATCTAAGTACTTTTATGTCATTTTTCAGCTCTTCATGTCTTGTCCATTGGGCTATGGAGACATGGAAAGGGTGATGAAATGAATAGTGGATGAAAAATATGGGAGGGGTAATTAATAGGATAAAGCAAGATGCATGAGAGAATGGCACGGTAGTTAGAGGGTAGGTATTACAATAGAGGAGCATGGAAGAGGTGATACCTAAGGATGTCAAACCTTTATTTCTTAAACTTCATGCTTCATCCCTGACTGATCATTACAACCCCTTTCATTCTATGGCCTCAGAGGAAGCTCGACCTAGTCAAATTTGATGAGTATTCATAGTTACACATTTTTTAATATATTTTTTGGAGTTTGTAACTATGAACAACCCTCATATTTGGTCAAAAAAAATTGCGACCATTTCTTTGAATTGTTTTTTGTTCTTGTCTTCCATTTGTCCTGATAGATTCTACAACATTATGCTACTATGGTCGTACGGCCTACCTTTCACATCTTGTTTTGAATGCCACTTGACTATATTATTGCTTAATCTCCTTATTTTTTAAAGTTGTATTCAACCTTTATTTGCTTAATGACTTATCTACACAAAAATATGGTGTGTTTAACCATGCATCGTAGAAGAGAATTCCTTACTTTATCCTAGGAATCTGTAATGACCTGATCATATAATACCAAATTTAAGTGTCTCCTCTTGATAGATTATTTGGAACTCATAGCTTCCATTGACCGGTTCTGGATATTTATCAGGATCTAAAAAATATTTTTCCCAAGGATATTCTGGCTTTATACATTGATGGTTATTACAGATGATTGTTTTGAATGATGTAAATCATTAGACTTCGTTTTTATGAGCATTGGACTACGAATTGTCACACCAAAAGGTTGTATCATAATCGAGATATTCTTCATAAAAAAAATTGTCTTTATTGGTACCCCCTTAAATTGAAGTAATTTTGGTTCTATTTGACAATGGACTAGGCCCATTTTCCTACAAAATTCTTGGGGTATAACTGTAATCTCAGCTTCTATATCCATCATGCAATTATGTAGTATGTGCCCTTATAGGCAAAGAGATAAATAAAATAGGATGGGTGGATAACTTTACATACCTAATGACAATTGCTTTATCATTGGGTTTTGGGGGCTATCATCTTTTATAGATCCTTTTAGGGCCAATCTAACTAACTCTACCCTTTTAGACATCAAGAAATCTCTTCTAAGATCCTTTTTTCTCTCATGTGGCCAATTTTTTACTTTAATCGATAATTCTAGCCTTGTAACTAGTTTTGGTTTTAGGGATGACATTTTGAATAAGCTCTACTGTTGTTCAACTACATTTGATATTTGTGCCTAAGTTATAGTTAAGACATAATATTCTATAAACTTCAATCCTCTATAGATTTAGTTGTTGTGTCTTAGGATCTGGTGTTTGAACATATGACCATAAATTTTCTCTTTCACTTTGGGTGTTCAAATTCAAAGCATGCCAAAAAAAAAAATCCATCTCTTCTTGATTACAGATAGGAGTTGCTTTCTCCAAGAATGATTGTCCCAAATTCGTTGTAAAATCTATCATGTCTTATACTACTAGAATTTTCTTTGGATATAAATGATGCTAATGACTTTTGCTTATATAATCTCTATTGGGCTATGAAGAGTTGCACATAGTCAAGACTTTGAATTCTTCTTGTCTTCTAGTATCATAAAGTCACAGTATTTGGTCTTTTGTAGTACACCTATTCTAGGATTTTATCTATCTATGAGTTTTGCCCTTCCATATTATTGAGTTCTTTAGTCAATTTTTGAACATGATTATAATACCTCATAATATGGCAAAAAAGTGGGGGTGTATTTTGTTATGGATGTGTAAGATGAACATGATTATAATACCTCATAATATCGCAAAAAAGACTTGCTTGGAATTTAAACTTTTGAGTAATTTTTAGTGGTTGGACATACGGTAGTTTTAGGAGGGATTTTTTATTTTGTGATAAGCATATTTTTGTTATTATAGCCTTTTGAAAGATATATGAGAATATTTTTTCTTTGGACTGCCTAATCAAGAGGTTCAAGTCAAATCTGAAGGTATGAATGTAATAAAGATATGCTTGAGCATGGGAGGGCTGAATTTCTTGATGGATATTTTTCCAGTTCCTTTTGGACCGGGTATTAAAGTTGATAATTTTGAAGAACACAAGCTTATACTGAGAGGGGGGGTGAACTGTATAAGATAAACTTTTACTTTTATTTACAAAACAATATTATCCAATGTTACCAATTGTAATATCAATAGCAGTAATCAAAGCAATGCATAAATCATCACACACATGAGAGACACAATTTTAACGTGGTTCATCTAATGTGGGTTACATCCACGGAGAAAATATTTCTTCTAAATTTTCTCAACAAATCTCTTGGGAACAAAATGCCTATTAGAATATTTATGGACCTCTGTCCAAAGGAAATCTCAATCTCTAATGCTTTGATTTGTGGATCTCTCTCCATAGGAGAACTCTATCCCCCTTACTCTAGTTTTTGGATCTCTCTCCACAGGAGAACTCTATCCCCTTTGCTTAGGTTTTTGGGTCTCTCTCTATAGGATAACTCTATCCCCTCTGCTCTAGTTTGTGGATCTCTTTGTATAAGAGAACTCTATCCCCTCTACTCTGGTTTGTGGATCTCTCTCCACAGGATAACTCTATCCCCTCTTGCTCTAGTTTGTGGATCTCTCTCCATAGGATAACTCTATCCCCTATGCTCTGGTATGCTCCAAAGCTTACTCTCAACTTTGTCTTAAATCTACACCAAACCTCATCACAAGGCTAGCATAAATTTGTTCCAACTCTGCTCACAAATATTTATCTCAAATTTACACCAAACCATGTTATAATGCTAGCACAAATCCACTCCAATTCTGCTCACAAATTTTTATCTCTAATCTACACCAAATCTCATTACAAGGCTAGCACAAATCTGCTATGACTCTGCTCACAAATATTTATCTCAAATATGCACCAAACCTCATTACAATGCTAGCACAAATCTGCTCCAACTCTTCTCACAAATATCTATCTCAAATCTGCTCAATTTTTTTCCAAGTCTTATCACAAGACTTGCTTAAAGTAGAAACCAAACCTACTCATACAATCTTTCTAAAACTACCTCAAGCCTTCTCACAAGGTTTGCTCAAAACAACAACCAATATTACTCTTAATTTTGCTCACAAATATTTGTCTCAAATCTGCATCAAACCTCGTTACAAGGCTCGCACAAATCTGCTCCAACTCTGCTCATAAATATCTGTCTCAAATCTACACCAAACATCATTACAAGGCTTAGCACAAAACAACTCCAAATATGCTCACAAATCTATCCAAATATGCACACGTCACATGCACAAATCTGCTTCAATTCTTTCCTCAAATATGTTCAACTCTATCCCAAGTCTTCTCACAAGACTTGCTCAAATCTACCTCAATGTTGCTTCAAGTCTTCTCACAAGACTTGCTCAAATATGCCTTCAAACCTTCTCAAAAGACTTGCTCAAACCTGCCTGCAAGCCTTCTCAAAAAACTTGCTAAAATATGCCTTCAAGCCTTCTCAAAATACTTGCTCAAATATTTCCAAATCTTGAATACAAACAAAGCTTATATTTCTTTCAGAAATGCTTTCTTCAAACAAACATATTCTACTCAGAATTTGTTTAACCTCTGGAACATATAGAGAATGATATGTACTATCAAATACCCAATATGGTCTTTACATTCACAAATCTTGCTTTCATCTAATCCAATCTCTACCTCTTGCAAAATCCATTTCAAATCAAATCAAACTGGTATTTAACTTTGCTTTACTAATCTGATTTCTAACACTTGCACATTCACTTTCAATATCACTCAAACCAATTTCCAATATCTTCACAAATACACTCAAACAATGAAGCACAATTTGTTCACTAAACCCTAACACAAGTGTTTTCGATTCCTTTCAACTAGGATGCACAATTTATTTCACAAACCCTAGATCAAGTGTATCTAGTCTCATTCAACAATGGAGTTCAATCAATGAATCACAAAACCTATCTCAAATATTTCCAACAATGCACATGAAATTTAATCCTTATATCTCCTCCTTATAACATCAAAAGATATACCCAACTAAAAATATCAAATAGTGAGTAATGTCCTCATACCTCTTAATTTGCTTTGATGAAGAAATGTCCTTAAGAACCTATCTCACAAACAACCAATCTTTCTTGTTATAGGAACAACCTATGTCCTCATACCTCTTTTCAATTCTCTGAGAGCAACAAGTTCTTCTAGATCAACTATGCCTTCCTCTTCATTTTTTGAATCTTTCTCTACTTCTTCAATTATAGGAACATCTTATGCTTGGTCTTTAATAGGAGTATTTTCTTCCTCTTCTCTAGCCAAAAATATAATCTTTTCTTCTTCACTATTTGAGAGTATTTCATCACTATCACTTGAAGCATTGCTTGCTTTGTTAACATAGAAACTCTTCTTGTGCCTTTTAAAGAACTTCTTCTCATGCTTGCCTTGACTATACCTGTTTTTCTTTTCTTGCCTAAATTTTCCTTCTTCCTTTTTCTTATAATCATGTTTCTCTTCATTGCTATTGCTTTTGTCTTATGTACAATTAGATGCATAGTGACCAAAATCACCACAATTAAAACATTTCACAGTCTTCATATTGTGCTTTCTTGAATCCTTCTTATTCCTTCTCACATAGTTAGCTTCTTTATTACTGCTTGACTCATCACTTGATTCTGGTTTCTTATCTTTTGTCATATTTGAAGCTTTGAAAGCTACCTCTTTCTTGGAATTGTGATCCTTTACTATTATCATCTCATAAGCTATGAGAATTCCATGTAACTCATCCATAGTCAACTTATCAATATCTCTCATCTCTTCTATAGCTGAAAACTTTGCATCATACCTTATAGGGAGTGATCTTAATATTTTTTTAGCAACACTGGAGTCTTCAATTTTGAATCCAAGTCCACCCATAGTATTAACAACCTCATCCACACAAAGTAAGTATTTAGAAATATATTCCTCACCGTCCATATTCAAATCTTCAAACTTTTTCTTGTGATTTTGTATTTTTGTCAACTTGACCTTGTTATATCCTTCATATGTTTGCTTCAATTTGTCCCATATCTCTTTTGCTAATTTACAATGCATAACTTTCACAAATTTTGATTCACGTAATCCACTTAAAATTCCATTCATAAATTTGGTATTATTCACATGTAATTGCTTACCATGTTTATCTATGGTAGGAGTAGTTGTAGGTGTAAACCCATCCTTAATAGATTACCATATCTCATATCCTTGTGCCATAAAGTAAGTCTTCATTCTTATACTCTAGAAGGCATAATTGTTCCCATCGAACAATGGAGCCTTGTTTAATGAATATCCATTATGAGATGCCATCTGTATTCCTATAATATCTTCCTTCAAGTTGTTAGACTTTTCTAAGAAACCCGCTCTGATACCAATTGAAGAACACAAGCTTATAATGAGAGGGGGGGCTTTTACTTTTCTTTCCAAAATAATATTATCCAATGTTATCAATTGCAATATCAATAGCAGTAATCAAATCAATGCACAAATCATCGCACACATTAGAGAGATAATTTTAACATGGTTCACTCAATGTGGGTTACATCCATGAAGAAAATATTTCTTCTAAATTTTCTCAACAAATCTCTTGGGAACCAAATCCCTATTACAATGTTTATGGACATCTGTCCAAAGGATATCTCAATCCCCAATGCTCTGACTTGTGGATATATCTCCATAGGAGAACTCTATCCCCTTTGTCTGGTTTGTGGATCTCTCTCCATAAGATAACTCTATCCCTTTTGCTCTAGTTTATAGATCTCTCTCTACAAAAATCTATCCCCTTTGCTATGGTTTTTGGATCTCTCTCCATAGGAGAACTCTATCCCCTCTAATATGGTTTGTGGATCTCTCTCCATAGGAGAACTCTATCCCCTCTACTCTGGTTTGTGGATCTCTCTCCATAGGAGAACTTTATCCCATCTGATCTAGTCTACTCCAAAACATGCTCTCAACTCTGTCTCAAATCTACACCAAACCTCATCACAAGGCTAGAACAAATCTATTTTGAATCTGCTCATAAATATCTATCTCAAATCTGCACCAAACCTCATTACAAGGCTAGCACAAATCTGCTCCAACTCTGCTCACAAATATTTATCTCAAATCTGCACCAAATCTCATTATAAGGCTAGCACAAATCTGCTTCGACTTTTCTCACAAATCTCTATATCAAATCTGCACCAAACCTCATTAAAAGGCTAGCACAAATCTTCTCCAACTTTGCTCACAAATCTCTATCTCAAATCTGCTCAAATTTATCCCAAGTCTTCTCTCAAGACTTGTTTAAAACAACAACTAAACCTACTCATATAACTTGTCTAAAACTACCTCAAACCTTCTCACAAGGTTTGCTCAAAACAACAACAAATCCTGCTCATAAATATTTGTATTAAATCTACACCAAACCTCATTACAAGACTAGAACAAATCTGCTCCAACTCTACTCATAAATCTCTGTCTCAAATATGCACCAAACATCATTACAAGGCTAGCACAAAGCTGCTCCAACCGTTCTCACAAATTTGTCCAAATCTGCACACGTCACATGCATAAATCTACTTCAATTCTTTCCTCAAATTTGTTCAACTCTATCCCAAGTCTTCTCACAAGACTTGCTCAAATCTGTCTCAATGCTACTTCAAGTCTTCTCACAAGACTTGTTCAAATATGCCTTCAAGCCTTCTTAAAAGACTTGCTCAAATCTATCTTCAAGCCTTCTCAAAAGACTTGCTCAAATCTTCCTTAAAGCCTTCTCAAAAAATTTGCTCAAATCTGCCTTCAAGCCTTCTCAAAAGACTTGCTCAAATATTTCCAAATCTTGCATACAAACAAAGCTTATATCTCTTTCATAAATGCTTTCTTCAAACAGACATATTCTACTCAAAATTTGTTTAACCTCTGGAACATATAGAGAATGATATGTACTATCAAATACCCAATATGTTCTTTACATTCACAAATCTTGCTTTCATCTAATCCAATATCTACCTCTTGTAAAATCCAACTTTGCTCACAAATCTCTATCTCAAATCTGCTCAACTTTATCCCAAGTCTTCTCACAAGACTTGTTTAAAACAACAACCAAACCTGCTCATATAACTTGTCTAAAACTACCTCAAGCCTTCTCACAAGGTTTGCTCAAAACAACAACAAATCCTGCTCATAAATCTTTGTATTAAATTTACACCAAACCTCATTACAAGACTAGAACAAATCTGCTCCAACTCTACTCATAAATCTCTATCTCAAATATGCACCAAACATCATTACAAGGCTAGCACAAAGCTGCTCCAACTGTGCTCACAAATTTGTCTAAATCTGCACACGTCACATGCATAAATCTACTTCAATTCTTTCCTCAAATTTGTTCAACTCTATCTCAAGTCTTCTCACAAGACTTGCTCAAATCTGCCTCAATGCTACTTCAAGTCTTCTCACAAGACTTGTTCAAATCTGCCTTCAAGCCTTCTTAAAATACTTGCTCAAATCTATCTTCAAGCCTTCTCAAAAGACTTGCTCAAATCTTCCTTCAAGCCTTCTCAAAAGACTTGCTCAAATCTTCCTTCAAGCCTTCTCAAAAGACTTGCTCAAATCTGCCTTCAAGCCTTCTCAAAATACTTGCTGAAATATTTCCAAATCTTGCATACAAACAAAGCTTATATTTCTTTCATAAATGCTTTCTTCAAACAGACATATTCTACTCAAAATTTGTTTAACCTGTGGAACATATAGAGAATGATATGTACTATCAAATACCCAATATGTTCTTTACATTCACAAATCTTGCTTTCATCTAATCCAATATCTACCTCTTGTAAAATCCAACTTTGCTCACAAATCTCTGTCTCAAATCTGCTCAACTTTATCCCAAGTCTTCTCACAAGAATTGTTTAAAACAACAACCAAACCTGCTCATATAATTTGTCTAAAACTACCTCAAGCCTTCTCACAAGGTTTACTCAAAACAACAACAAATCCTGCTCATAAATATTTGTATTAAATCTACACCAAATCTCATTACAAGACTAGAACAAATCTTCTCCAAATCTACTCATAAATCTTTGTCTCAAATATGCACCAAATATCGTTACAAGGCTAGCACAAAGCTGCTCCAAATGTGCTCATAAATTTGTCTAAATCTACACACGTCACATGCATAAATCTACTTCAATTCTTCCCTCAAATCTGTTCAACTCTGTCCCAAGTCTTCTCACAAGACTTGCTCAAATCTGCCTTAATGCTACTTCAAGTCTTCTCACAAGACTTGCTCAAATCTGCCTTCAAGCCTTCTTAAAAGACTTGCTCAAATCTATCTCCAAGCCTTCTCAAAAGACTTGCTCAAATCTACTTTAAATCCTTCTCAAAAGACTTGCTCAAATCTGCCTTCAAGCTTTCTCAAAATACTTGCTCAAATCTGCCTTCAAGCCTTCTCAAAATACTTGCTCAAATATTTCCAAATCTTGCATACAAACAAAGCTTATATTTCTTTCATAAATGCTTTCTTCAAACAGACATATTCTACTCAGAATTTGTTTAACCTCTAGAACATATAGAGAATGATATGTACTATCAAATACCCAATATGTTCTTTACATTCACAAATCTTGCTTTCATCTAATCCAATATCTACCTCTTGTAAAATCCATTTCAAATCAAATCAAAATGGAATATAACTTTGCTTTACTAATATTATTTCTAACACTTGCACATTCACTTTCAATATCACTCAAACCAATGCCCAGTGGAGCTTCACAAATCCACTCAAACAATAAAGCACAATTTATTCACAAAATCCTAACACAAGTGTTCCAATTTCTTTCAACTAGGATGCACAATTTGTTTCACAAACCCTAGCTCAAGTGTATCCAGTCGCATTCAACAATGGAGTTCAATCAATGAATCACAAAACCTATCTCAAATAATTCCAACAATGCACATGAACTTTAATCCTTATATCTCCTCCTTATAACATCAAAAGATATACCCAACTAAACATCTCAAATAGTGAGTAATGGCCTCATACCTCTTAATTTGCTTTGATGAAGAAATGTCCTTAAGAACCTGTCTCACAAACAATCAATATTTCTTGTACCACTTTGTTGTGGTTAAAACCAACATGATCATTCCATTAACTCAAAAGGCATATATAAGCCCTAAAACACAACAAATTCCCCTACGAAGGAGCAATGAATTCCCAAATTGAGAAAGTTGGCTCTCATCCGAAAGGAGTTATTTAAGGATTGACTAATATCAATCTAGCTAGCCTAATCTATAAGGCGACTAGCTAAAACTAATGAGCACCAAGTCTCATCTAACAAATAAATAATTTATTAAAAATACGACTAAGCCCTAACTAAGACTTAGCCTACCTAAGGTTTTAGTCCACCTAGGATCATAAACCTTAGTCTGTTCACTTGATGTCCTCATCATACCTCCCCACATAGGAAGCATTGGACTCCAATGCTTGTACAACAATAGTGGGTTTAGGATGAAAAACTCGAGTCAGATGGAGCAGAAGCTGGAAAGTAGGTGCCGGTTGGGCAGGATTGCTAAAGATGTCTAGAAGGCCAAGTGATGTCGGTGTTGGAAGGCATTGCCTGGTCATGACTGGAGGTCCAACTCGAGTGAAATTTTGTGGATGAGGTAGAGGACGGATCTCTTATGGCAGCGAATGCAAGGTCTGCTTCAAATCAGGAACCTGATGCACGGTAGAAGCAACTAGGGCAACCGAAGGAGGAACTGTAAGAGGAGGAGTGGCCTCCTTATGTGCAATTGTAGCTAGTGTGTCCTTTGGATTACGGAAGACCAATACCATATGGCATGGACCTGTATAATTATATGTAGGTTTCGTGGAAGAAACAAGAAATTTCTTGTTCTCATGATGCAATGTATAGATATTTTTATAAGCATAATATTTATCCCGTTTGTCAAATTGATAGGGCTTTCCAAGAATAAGGTCACAATAATCAATTGGAGTGACATCACAAATGACTTTATCCACATAATGGGGTCCAAATGCAAAGGACACAGTGCAAGTTTTTGTAATCAAGGAGGAGGTGCCCGCATCCTTCCATGCAAGTGGGTATGGGTGAGGATGGGGTTGTATAGGAAGCTTCAACTGATTGATGATGACTCTGGAAATCAAGTTTTTTTGGGAGCCATTGTCGATTATGCAATCTACAAAGTAATTATGATTTAAGTGGGCAGATGTGACAAACAAATTGTCACGACATCTTTCAAACATGTTGCATGTCAACAAGGTATGATTTTTGAGCCCTCGAAGCTCAGGATAGGGTCGTTGTTCTCCGTAGCCTTAATAGGACCATCTTGTGGTTCCTCTTGTTGAGCTTCTACAATAAGATTCTTCTTCTTCCTAAAACACTTAGATTCTATATGGCCTCTCTTATTACAATAATCACAAAATTTCTTAGGATTAAAATAAGGAGTAGAAGAAGTGTTATAAGAAGGGGAAGAAGAAGAATATGAGGAAGAAGAGGGAGAAGTCTTCTTCTGTTGTTGTGGAGATTGCTTTTGTTTGGAAGCTTTAGTGGGGTCAGAGAGTGAAATCCACCTGATTGAGCAACAAGCTTATCCTCCACAAGTTGTGCTTGATTGTACATGACATTGAAATCTGTGGTAGGAGTATATTTCAACTCCCTAAAAAGTGGTTCCTGCAATCCACTCTTGAATTTGGTGATCAGCTTGGCAGTAGAGTCATGAATACCATTCAAAATCCTCAATTTGTTGAATAGGCTAATGTAGTTTTGGTTATTCATGTTTTAGCCCTACCTCAATCAAAGCCATCAAAATTCAAGATCTTCTGCATAATTTGAATGATAAAAGGTGTCTGTCAATGCCTTTACCAAATCATCCCAATTGTCAGTGGGATTTTGATTACTTCAGCGGTCTATGATCAATACTTTGGCTATACCATAAAGTTTTAAGATAGCAAATGAAACTTGTTCATATTTTGGTATTTTGCTATAGGTAAACCACATGTCCATGTCAAGGATCCAACTGTTTAGAACCTTGGGATCACGAGAGCCATCATAAATTTTGACCTCACATTTTTCTTTCACGTGAAGGTCATGGGCTTGATTAGGACCACTTGATGAAGCAACATTGTTGAATTTGTCGAAAAAATTACTAATGATTGTAGTGATTGCAGCCATTTGTTCCACCAAATCATGAGCCATTTGTCCTCGGGTGTATGCCAAGAGGGCTACAAAAAGGAAGTTTACAAAAAGAGAATGAAGGGGTTACAAAAAGTAGTGCTTTTTGCCTAAATAATCGTAAAAACAATGTTGCAATTTTTCAATGGATGAAGGACAAACATAAATGTAGCACAAATTTCCCTTTTACAATAATTTGAAGTCCCTTTTACAATTACCCCTTTTTGGAAAAATGTGGTACCCCTTTTTGGAAAAATGTGGTGTTAAATCAACGACAGGGTCAAATTGTGTGGTGTTCGATCAACAACAGGGTCGAAATAAGGCAATTCGTACCCGCTTTGAAGAAGAAGTCAATTGCTCAATGACTTGCACAAGGGATAATGTAGCCGGTGCATGTGTTAATAGTCAGCGTGTGCTAGCTATATATGTATAAGGGCGATCGACCCCTTATTTAGGCTATTAAGCCTTTCCCACTAGCAATGTGGGAGAAATTCCTCCCTTGTTCACGTCGTTTGTGCAACATAAAAAAAACTTGTCGTCACGTGGCATTCAAAACACCACATAAACCTACATAGAGGAGATACAATACCCCGAACTATGCAACTTATCAGATTATATCAGATCTGGTCGACGAAAGTGAAGCTATGGCATAGATTTGCATGCTAATCAGTTTCTACAATGCGTCGTAGTAGACAACAAAGTCGATGCAAAAATTAGCAGTTCCAGTCCTTGAAGTAGATACAAACGGAGGTGTTTGAAACCAAATTTGTTTGACCACCCATCAGATAGTTGTTGCAGACACAGGAGATCTGACCAAGAATGTCCCTACAGTTGCGTGCAAGAGCAGAGCGACCAGTTACAATGTACATCTTGGTGGCAAAATTTGGGCTGCAAAAACCTTGACATCAACTGATCTCCTATCAATGGTGCAGGAGCATGCATTAGGGGAAACTAAAGTTCCTGGTAGGCACATCAATCGATAGGTGTATAGCCAATGCAGTTCTTGGCAGGCACGTCGGGTGTCACACAACGTTTGTGCCAATCTAACGTGAGCATAAAAACCAAAATGGAGAAGAATTTACTATCCCCCAATGTGCTGCAAAAGTTGGAAGCTAATCATGGATGGAATTTTGCAGTGCGTGCACCAAAGGAGATAGAAGCACAGAGCATGTGTAGTTAGGCGATGCGTGGGTATTTATGCGGTTCGTGGTGTCAACTACAGAGGTGAGTTCTTGACGTTGGGAACTAAGCATGGACGTTGAATTTGTGGCCTATGCACATTCTAATATTCGGGTGAATGTCATCGTATAGCTTCAATTTCATGGTAAGTGCATGTGGAAAACAATGGGAGATGTTCCCACAAAGAAAAGCTAGATCAATTTGCATCAGCAACAATTTTGCAATTTTTGTCGTTAGCAACAATTTTCTAGCGATAAATTGTGCAACAACAATTTCGCAACAAAAATTTTGCAGCAACAATTTTGTAACAAAAAAATTAAGAAAAGTTTTAAACAAAAATAGGATAGTGTGAGATCAAAAATAATCCAAAATCTCCACTATAACCCGCTTTGATACCACTGTTGTGATTAAAACCAACATGATCATTCCATTAACTCAAAAGGTATATATAAGCCCTAAAACATAACAAATTCCTTTGCAAAGGAGCAACGAATTCCCAAATTGAGGAAGTCGACTCTCATACGAAAGGAGTTATTTAAGGATTGACTAATATCAATCCAGCTAGCCTAATCTAGAAGGTGACTAGCTAAAACTAATGAGCACCAAGTCTCATCTAACAAATAAACAATTTATTAAAAATACGACTAAGCCCTAACTAAGACTTAGCCTATCTAAGGTTTTAGTCCACCTAGGATCATAAACCTTAGTCTATTCACTTGATGCCCTCATCACACTTCAAGGGTTAGATAGCAAAGTACTTTCTTAAAAATTCCACATGAACTTTCTTTTCAAAAGGATGTGCACAATGAAATATGAAAATGATTCTCTAAGTCCCTTCTTTTGTTCTTAGAAATAAAGCATTAACACTTAACAAAAACTTTCATATTTTCCTTTCACCATGCAAGAATTATAATAAGATGTCAAGCAACTTATCACACCTTATTACTCCTAATATTGTAAAATAATATTCAACACAACAAAGCCATTAATTACACACATGAATTTTTCATATACACCTTATACCTCCTACTTGAAATAAAATATTTCAATGCACTTCAAATTTCCAATATGACCATTATAACATCACTTTATTTTATGCACCACACATAGCACTAGCAATCTGAATTATAAACTCCACGCTATCCTCCTTTTAATCCAAAAATTAAAACTTCACGCTGTCCCTTTTTAATCCAAAAATTAAAAACAAAATAATGACCTTATGACTCCCTAAGCAAGCGCATACCTTAGACTTTGGTAAATATTTATTTCGTAAAAATTTATCCCCACTTGCTGTCGTCATCGCGATTCGAACCTATGCCGCTTGCTGACCTGCACCCTAGATTTGGTTAGGCCACCACATGGGCTAGACACCCACACAGAACCTAAAGCGCACACACTCTGTCTTATGCACAATTTTCAATGTGAAAAGCTTTTACAAATAAAACTTTATCACTCTACCTTCACCGTGTCTCGAACTAGAGACCTCCCCTTTGCCACTCCTTAGCGTCGAGGATTCTGCCATCTGGTCTATCAGCCCAAATAGTACCAACTTTCATTGCCCCTTCTATTTATCCACATGCTCTACCTCGAAGCACGATCCCTTGTCTTCTTCTCCTACTCTATCATGAACGAACAAATCACGAAGGCGCACGATTCAAATTTCATTTCAACCTTAGCATTGCGATTTGACATACCTTAAATATGTAAATGTTTACTTTGGACCTTGACGTCGGTGCATGGGAAATGTTCGATTTTCAACCTTAAACTTTGGCGCTCACCATTTAATTTTTAATTATTATAATATTTTAAATCTAGATAGATTTAAATATTATAATTTATTTTTCTTCTTTGGGATTTTTCCTTAAAATAAAGTTTTTACCACCATGAAACATTTTCTTTTTTTCTTTTCAAGTACCACCATGGTAAATCAATTAACCTTTACCACCATGAAACATTTTCTTTTTCCTTTGCAAGTACCACCATGGTAAATCAATTAAACCTTTTATTTTTCCTTTGCAAATACCACCATGGAGGATGCCTTATCTTTTTCTTGCTTCCACATTGCCTCATGTACCCTTTGAATATTATTCTCACCTATCTTTCCTTTGACATCAATGAAAATCAATGTCATCAACTTTTGACATCAATCCTTTGACATCAATGACAACACAATATACTCAAAAATTTTAACAAATTCTTTCATGGGGATCTCTTTTAATGGAGGAGAAATGAGTGAGTAGCATAAATGAATCTCTAGGGTCATTGAATTATGTGATGAGAGATTTGGCTATTTTGGACCAAGTCCTAATGCTCCTATCTTCTAAAGAATGATACCATAACAATACTTTACCTCTAAAACATTGGATGAGTAATCTAGTCATTACATCTTTGAAGATAATATTGTATATAGTAGCTAAAGCAACTACGTCTTAATAGTGCTCATCAACCATTTTTTTGCTACCATTGTAAGTGAGAAGGGTTTTTAGAGCAACCTTTGGAATTTCATGGAGGATGGGGATATTGAGGGGACCAATGCTATCCTAATTTGGACAAGATTGTTTGGTCATAAGAACTTTCTTATCAAAATAATGTCCAACGTGCTTCTTTAGGTAATTCTAGATTCAATCATCAGTGGAATCGCTAGGTGAACATACATTCTCCGCTTGTGAGATCAAGACTATTTACCACATCTTGATCTCTCCACGTAGGTAAGATGAAAAGATATAATCCATCCCATTGAGCATGCCAAAAATAACTATTGGTATAAAATATACCTAGTGTATGGAATGCACTCTGGACCTTAGCCAATGTTTTGGATGAATGATATTTCTCTCATTCAACCTTCGTAGAAGGTCGACTCCATGGTATTCTTGTAAACTAAAACATGGGTTTAAGCTAAGGGTAAATAAATGGAAAGTTTAGAAGAAAGTAAGGGTTTAAAGATATGAGTAAATGGTGGATGGGATATAGTGTAACAACATTGGGCATTACCATATAACAAACTCACACAATCAATATAAGAAAAACTTAACAGACCAACCATTGTCATATGCAAAATAATTATATTTAATTTCAATTACATACTTTAATCATTCCAAAGACTTCAATGAATAGAAATCCAACAATGATCCAAATAGTAGAATTCACTTTAACAAAATAGACTAATCATAAAAGTGTAACAAAAATGACTTAAAGCAAATATATATTCATAAAAACTTGTAATGACACTAGCAATGGAGGCCAAACAACTATCACTTTTCAATTGGCAAAAATATTACATAGCAAGTATCCAGGTAAAAGCTATAGAGCGAACCCTTCAATTAGAGGTGTCATGGCTTATTTATAGGTTATATTTTGAATCTTATAGTGAAAGGTTTACTATGGTAGTTATAGGTTTGTTATGAAAATATATTTGCAGAGAAAACTCATGTTGTTGAGGTGGAAGTTTCAAATTTTACTCTGCATTTGAATTTGAATTTATTTGTAGTCTATTCCATTGATCTACAACTATCTCTTGCAAGTGGTTGAACTATTGTAACCATTTTGTCAAAGATGTCATTTTCATGCCTTGATTGACTAGCTGGAAAGCACTGGTAGTTATGGTTTTGAAAGTGACCTTTTAGGGGGGCTCATACTAAAGTCAACCTTTTGCTTTGCTCTAAGAATTATTTAGAACAAATCCAAATTTAAAAGATGATTTAGAGACATTGTTATTGGATATGTATAGAATTTGTGCATCTTGGATTTGTGTATTCTAGCCTTGTGCATTGCCTCTTTTGCATGATCTCGAGCTTTGATTTAGAGGTGTTGATGTCACTACTATCAATGTTATAGTTTTGTGCATCTTGACCTTGTTTACTTTGAATTTGTACATTCTGGACTTTTGCATTGGCCTCTTTTGCATGATCTCATACTTGGATTCCTTGGTGCTGTTATCATAGCTATTAATGTTCCAACTTTTTGCATCTCGATCTTGTTCACTCTGGCTTTGTGCATTCTAGCTTTATGCATTATCCTCTTGTGCATGAACATGGGCTTTGATTCAGAGGTGCTGACATCACTGCTATAAATATTTTGGCTTTGTTAATCCCAAACTTGTTCACTCTAGCTTTGTGCATTTTGGATTTGTACATTTTGACCTTGTGCATTGGCCCCTTTTGCATGATCTTGCACTTTGATTCATAAGTGTTGATGTCACCACTAAAAAACATCTGGCTTTGTGCATTCTAGCCAATTTCTTGTAGAAGTCTAAATCTAAGCTTTTTCATACTTGAGTTATCCAAGCTTCGAGTTGTTCGGTGGCTCTAAATGGATTGTTTAGATAATTGAAGGTAGGATTTGGTGAAGCAAATTAATGTGGGTAATTTTTTGACCTACAATAATCTAATGGGAGGAATTTGACCTTCAATTTGATAAACATTTTCCCCTATATATCTTTTCTTTTCATTTTATTTGTATTTCTATTTGAACATGATCCTACCATAAGGATGCATGCCCCTTCAATTTTGTACAAGCAAACTTCACCTTCTTGGGGTCTTCTATCGATTCAAAATCAAAATAGTTCTTTATGTAATCCAATCTATGAGTTCCTCGAGAGTCAAAATTCCATTACATTATAAGGTTTGTATCTTTGGCTTCTTTCCTATGTTATAAATTGCTTGGATTAATCATTCCTCTATTTCTTTCTCTCACTCTTCATCGTTAGCTTCTTCTTCTTCATTAGTCACTCATGTCTTCTATTTGAATACCCCTCCTTTGAGAAATATTAATTGCATCAATTTGAGTGGTAATTTCTCTTAGCATTTTAGCTATGTTTGTGGGTTAGGTTCCCTGTGGTCTTCCTCTTCAAAACAATTCACAAACCCTAGTACAAAAACTTGCTCTAATACCAAATGATGTAGATAGGCGAAGGGAATCCATCGAAGGATGACCCTCACAAGTAGCATATATTTTTTATACATTGACCATGAGTTTCTAAGATCTCTATAAGTTAGCACTCCTTCGTGGTGATCCTTATTCAGGACTAAAGTCTTTGCATGACAATTTTCTATGATGGAAATCTTACGATGACACTTGCCACATTGGTACTTCCTAGATGATATGCACTAGATGACACTTGTCATGTCAAAAATTCCTAGATGGTATGCATTAGATGATACTTGATATGTTGGCAATTCCCATATGGTATGCACTAGATGACACTTCCCACGTTGGCACTTCCTAGACGACACACACTAAACGACAACTTCCAATTTGGCAAGATGTAAATTACTAGATGATTTTATTCATGAAAATATTCCCCATGACGTATCCCAAGATGGTGCAAGACATGTCACACTTCCAATATGACAATGATGCAATCATTAATTTGCTTACACATTTTCCCTTAGAATATTCTTGACTTGAGAACAATATTTAGAAGATAATTGTTCTTCTTCTGAAATGGCTCTCTCATTGCTTCCCCTTGAACATAGTCTTCATAGGGACTGCTACAAAATTTTTGCTCACCTATAAATCTTCACACACACTAATAAATATGATCTACCATATACAACTCAAATAACACAAAGCAATTATCATTTAAACAAGCACATAAAACAAAATTTGAGGTGAATAACAATGATATTGCCTATATATTAAATAACTATACATCCATTAATTTTGCATCTACCTTCCTTCTCATGGATGTCTCTACACTCTTTTATTTCACTTACACGTAGTTCCCTCTTCCTCTTCTCTTATCTCTCTATACACACCACCATTTAATCTTGTTGTTCTCATTACTTTATATACACAAGATTGGTAGTTTATTAAAACACTTTATCCATAATTGTCTTCATGATGGATGTTCTCGCATCATAAGAGAGTACAATTTGTGAGTTTAAATTTATAAGGAATTAAAGGTGGAAAGGAATCAGGGTTATGCATAGCGGCAAAACTTCGCCATTGGGGCGAAAAAAATCATTTTCGAAAATTCAAATTTGCAAAATTTTTGGGACCCGAATGTCGGCCATTTAGCCAAAATTTTCGAGAAAAAATAAATTTTATATGTCGGTTAGCCGTCCTTTGATGAGAGTATCACAAATATTTTAAAAATTTTGCAAGTAATACCGCCTAAATAAAGTACTTTTTTGCCCTAAAATTTTAAAATTTCTCAATTATTTCACCAAACTCGCCAAGTATACCTCTATATATAATTAACACCCCAGGGATACAAATTTATTTTTAGACCTTGTTCTACACCCAACGAATATATCGACCCAGTTCTGTAACCGTCCGACACCAGATTTTGCCCAACACCACAATTCTGCAACCGTCCGAAACCCTGTTCCACAACCAGTCAAAACCCTATTAAGTATTCGGTCGAAACCCTATTCTACAACTGACAGTATCGGATGGAACCACACTGTAGCCGGACCTATGCTGCAATCAATCGAAACCATTTCTACAGTAGATCATGTGCATTTTTATCGGATGCAATTTTGCACCTAGATTGCATCCGGATGCAGTTTTACACCAGGGTTGTATCCGGATGCAGTTTTGCACCCAAGTTGCATCCAGATGCAGTTTTGCACCCGGGTTGCATCTGGATCCAATTTTGCACCTAGGTTGCATCCAGATGCAGTTTTGCACCCGAGTTGCATCCGGATACAGTTAAATTTTCAAAAAAATTCTCCTCGTCACATTCCTATTGTTGATCGTTGCCCACCAATAATATTTAATGGCCTTGGAATCCTGCCAAAAATATTTAATGGTAATTAATTCCTTTCTTATAAATTTGGCTCCATTACCTAACAGTTTTGCATTTGAGCCTTCCTTAGATGTATTTTTGCACCCGACTCCCCCAAATACAAATATGCACCTGGCCTTCCCTCGGATGCAATTTTGCACCCGACCCTCCCTCAGATGCATATCTGATGGTAGTTTGGTGTTGTTTAATATTTTTTTCCAATATAAACAAAAATTTGCCATTTTTTTCTAATTTTTGGTGAAAAAATAAGGTATTTCGCCATGTCTTCCTACATGAAGTTGCCCAGGATTCGCCAGGGTTTCAAAACAGATTTGCCATTTTTTTACAAGTATGTTTTGGGTCCGACCCCTTATGCATAACCCTAAAAGGAAGATATCAAGGAAAAATTAAAAAAAAAAAAGGTGGAAGAGGTCAAGTTTATTCCAAGTAAATCATATTTATTTTCTCAAGTAGTATAAAACCTCTCCTTAAAATAGAAATGAAAGTAGTGTAGAGGTTATCCCTTTCATTTTAGGTTTTCTAAGTAGGGTTTCCAAATATTTTGATTTTGGGGGCAACATTAAGAAGAAAATGTGTTTGAGGTTTTTTCTTGCACTTTAGATCATTTAAAGCAAGACAAACCTATAGATTATAAGTCTCATTATGAATAGTACAAAAAGATAAAAGAGATTGATTAATATGAAAGTTTTGACCATAATTAAAAAGGGAGAGGAGGATCTAGTAAGCAAAAACAAAGAGAAAATGAGACTCAAAGGGATATTGATATGGGAAAAGAAAAGCAACTATTATAGGTGTTGACAAGAAGTGGGGTTAAGCCTACAGATAAAAAATAAAGTTATGATAAACATGATATCTTATAATATAGGGGTATGGATACAATTCCTAAAATAAGGTATTAAGGAATTGGTAAGTTGTTATAGCCAACATATTTATAGAGAAGGAAATGGGGTAGGAATATTTTTAGCCATTTGAGGTTTTGATCTTCATCTTGAAAAATTCAAATTTTAGAGAGGCAAATGTTTGAGTGAGATTTTCTCTTAATGAAAATGATATCACGGAGTTGATTGTAGATTCATAACATTTTGAGGAAGATAATGAGTATTTTTGATAAAAATGTAAATGAAAAATATCTTGCAAGTTGAATATGCTTTAATTAGCTTGATAGCAATGCAATGAGATCAATGTAATATTTTGTTATTTTGATAGGAGTGGCCCCTAATAAAAGTCTCACATAGCTTATTTGAGAAAAGAAAAAAACATATATGTCTCACCTCCCTTGAGAACCAATGCAAAAAGGGTAACATTGATCTCATTTATTAAGGCCTTATTTTTCCTAACCTTTTCAACCACAAGCAACAAATCACTCTTCAACATATTCCTTTTTTTTCTTTTATAAAAAATGACAATATATCCATTCAAGTTGGATGTCATATTAGGGTGGAAAAATAAAATTGCATCCTATAGATCCTCCATTGATATCTTCCTCATCATGCTTTCATTTTGTCTTTGTGTAATAATTGATGGATTATTTAGTAAAAATTAATGTCACCTTATCCTGCCCAAATTTATATATTATAACTTTAATAAAACTGGTTGCTTCTTGATCTCTTCTTCTTCCTTTATCTTATAATGGAGTTGAAATATATTGATTGACAAAAGGATAAATATATGATGGCAGTAGCATGAAAAATATGGCATTTTTATTACCCTTCTCAATTTATTTCTTTCTAAAATTTTGTGCTAAATATAACTCTTTCTTTTATAATACATTATGACAGATAAAATGTGATTATTCTTCTTTCATATGAGTATTGAATCATTCTATTAATTTCCATCTCTTGTAAATCTTTGAGCTTGGATTTCATTTTCTCCTTTCTTTCTACTATTTAGCAAAGGATTGAAGATATTGTAAAATTTAATTTATCCCTTTAGACATTTCATATTTTAAATACACTTTTGCATACATGGTCCTTCAAACTTTGTTTCATTCCACCACAACATAACTTTTTGGTAAAAATCAAGGCCTTGGAAGTATGTAGACTAAAAATTAAATGGATTTTTATGACCATTATTGAGTAGATCATATATCAAGAAAATGGGTTTATGAATATATCCTACTTGCAACAAAATGTTTGAATATTTTGTATACTTTGTTTATAACCAACTATTAGATAATAAAAATTATTTGGTCTTTCTACCATATGAGTTGGCCAAATGCAATTATTATCCCATGCATATTTAAAATGTGAAGGGACAACATCCTAAAGGTCATTTAAATTGACAAAGGAAGCAAAACCTTTTATTTATCTAGACTAACCATTAATACCATTCTCATTTTCTAAAGGAGATAAACTATGTTGAATTCCCCTAAGAATCTTGGGATTGTGATTATGCATCATCACTAAATTTAATATGAATAAATCAAATTTGCTTTTATCATTTATATTAAAGAGTGACTATATTTGGAGCACATAAATTTATGACTCTAATATTCTTATCTTTTTCTAGAAAAATTATTAGCAACTCAATTACTTTTGGATTCTAGCAAATTGTTTATGCCATCTTTGATTATCCCAAGCCATTACAATACGTCATAAAGCTATGATATAGTAGAAACTTCTAAACAATACCCTATCTTCAAATCTTTTCTGAACGTATCTATGCATTCCTCACTACCTATTTTTATTCTGAGGATTATAATAAATTATTAATTCCTTGGTTGTTTTTTTTGGGGTCATATTCATATCTTGATTATTTCAAGGCACTATCTTTTTTTGATATTGATAAAAAAGGGTGTTGGAAAATTTTGACCCTTTACAAAGAGCTCAAAAAATGTACATGAAAAAAATAAGAGAATATCAAACAAATGCAAGATAGCCCTATCTTAGTAAAACAAACAAACTTGGGCTAAACCTGCTTATGGAGAAGCTGAAAAAATATCCATCCCGCTATCCTCCTATTTGACAAGGCTTATGCAGTGCTCAATGCTTCACATGACTAATAAAGAAATTGTTGGTAGCAATGTAATTTAGTGTGCTTAAATCCTTCATCGCATGTTCCCGATAAGTATTTTGCTTTGCTCTACCTTTTTTATCTTCTAGCTTCATTATCAATTCTTATAATCTCTTTTAATTCCATGGGGGTGTATGACTAGACCTTGAAATTCTCAGATCTAACCGTCATATTCACCATTTTATCGGTAGCTTTGTTTCCCTCTCTATAAATATGTTTAATTCAACTTTCTTCTAGGTTTCCCAAAATAGTCCTTGCATATGTAATTATTTGGAAAATGCTAGAATTATTTAGCTCCCCTTTTTTAATGGAAGTTATAATATTCTTAGAATCCCCCTCGAGAATAATTCTCCTAAAACCCAAATTCACCGTAAATCAGAGGCCTGTAAGCATCATCCTTGCTTCAACTTGATGATTTGTGGTAATTTATAAATCCTTAATATATGCAACCACTACCTGACCTTTGTCATTCCTGATGAGAGCCCCACCACCAGCATGACCCGAGTTGCCTTTCACAGCCCCATCGAAGTTGATTTTTACCCAATATTTGTGAGGACGTTCCCATCTTGTATCTAGTTTCACCTTATTAATTTTTTTCATATTTAGATATCCTTTTCTCTAGAGAGGATCATTGCAAGGTTTTCCTGGTAGATAATGTTTTTAATACAATCCTCTAAGAGGGTTGTTCTTCTCCTAGCATAAACCCTAATTATTCCTTTGGTTTTATTTTTGGACACTCGTTTGTTTCTTTCCAACCAAATCCCCCAAAAAATATGTGGAATGCATTTTTACCAAAAAAATATTGCTTTCTAAGTGCCATTGTTCCCAAATATTGATTAGAGAATCTGGAATTACCCAAGCAACTTTAACTTCTCTCAATAACATATTTAGAATATCTCAAAAAAAATTATAAGTTCCAAATAGGTAGTCCACAGACTCATCCTCTTTGTTACACAACACACAAACAGTTGGAACCACAATCTCTCTTTTGTACATATTGTCTTTTGTGAGGATCTTATTAAGAATGGCAGTTAAAAAAAACATAGCAATCTTAGGGATGACGTTTAGCTTCCAAATTCTTTTAAGCTCGGGTTTCTCTAAGGTTACTTTGCCCAAGACTCTATACCTATTCTTCATCAATTACTGGCCTTGCTGGTTTCTTCCCCAAATTATTTGATCCTCCTTTGAGCCTCTGCCTAAATAATAACTCCTTAAAAGGTTTTGCAGATCTTTACCCTCTAGGCCTTGCATATCTTCTTACATGATTTTCCACTCTTGAAAATCACCCACCCTATAAATGTAACCATTAATTTTCTTACCATAGGTTCTAATTAAATATTTTTTGATATATTTGAATCTTCTGTAGTTCACTAAAGGCTCCTCTTGAATCCAAAGATATTTCCAAAAGTCTATTTTGTCCCTGCTACCTACTTTCCAAGGTACTATCTTCATTATTATTTGTATTTTTTTTTTAATGTGGTTAGCCCCACTTCTTATTAACATTAGTGAAATGTATTTCTAGATTTCCAATTCAATATCCCTTTAGGTATCCTTTTCTAAAATTATTACTTTGAGGGTCTTTGTCTCTTTTTTCCATTCTCAATGGTGCTTTCATACTTGTCAATATCTTCTTTTTTATCATATTGTTCATGATTTGACTTATCATCTATATATTTATATTGCCCTAGAAAACCTGAAGTTTAAGGAATAATATCGAAGATACTTTCTTTTTTTATGTTACCATGAAAATATTAAAATTTTAGGGATAAAATTTACTATACTTTCTTATGTTTCCATAAAAAAATTTAAATACAATGCATATCCTCCATATTATGTTCTTTATTATCCTACCCTAGAAGCCTTAAAGTGCAAGGTACAACTTCCACACCACTTTCGTTTTTATTCCAAGTAGATGATTCTCTACTAGTAAAGGAAAATGGAAATGATTAACTTGGATCAAAATTAACCTCTTCCACCTTCTTCACTTTGAAAAATAACTATATCTTCCTCAACATCTCTAATTCCTTATTAATGTGAACTTGCACCTTGTAATCCCTCATGTTGCATCTTTCTTAGTTTATTATAATGTTTGTTTCGAATGAACTATGATGACCTTCACCATCTAATTGTAATCCCTCATGTTGCATCTTTCTTAGTTTATTATAATGTTTGTTTCGAATGAACTATGATGACCTTCACCGTCTAATGAGGCAAAGAGATTTCTTTTGTACTTTTCTTATAATGAAAAATCCTTAATCTAAGCCATATTTTGTTACAATATGATTCCTTTGTTTCAAGGGTTTATTTAGTGACAAAATATTTTATCTCTTTCTTAGCCGTTTTAACTTTGCAATCACTTGCCACATGTTTGGTCTCATGACATTTATGACATCAAAATGTAATATTTTCTAATCCATATGTTTAACCCATTGTTTGAGTTAGATTTATTCTTAATAAACTTTTACAAAGATTTTGAAATATCCATAATAACATGTATCCACATGTACATAGCTTGCTTTCACTCACTAGAAATCAATGCCTTCTATATGAACTCCTCTAAAGCAGTATCAAGATCCTTTAAAACACCTTATACCAAAAGCTAATATAAAAGTCCAAAATGCCTAACCCATAACCTTTCAAAAGTTTCCATCTCTACATAATAATCTCTTTCCATGGTATTAAATATAATCAACTCTCCCGTAAACCATGTTCTACTACCCACTATTTTATCTTTGGATTTTAGACTAGATAAGATAAAGAGAAAAACTTCAGTTGACTCAATCCTCGCATTTTAATCCGTATCTGCATTTTAAAAACATATAGTTAGTATCCATTAAATTTACATATTAATTATAAATTCATTATTCCTTTTGTTTTCAAAAAAAATGTTTTTCTTCCTTTCCTAAAACATTCTTACTTTCAACTAGACTTTGTTACTTCCATACCACCAAATTTTTTCTTATGAAAATCCCTCATTCTTTGAAGATTTGAGAATAGAAAAAAAAGGTAAATTTCTCATCAAAATCAATAACAGAAGAAACATACTTCAAAAGGTGATAAGAAAATGTCGAGTTTTTATATTTTGTTAAACAATTTTTTCTTAAATGTTATTAAAATTTAAAACTTTAAATAAGAAATTCAAAATTTAAATTAACCAGTGGTCCTTGATCCTGCTTAAGCTCATAAGTGTTAGCCAAAGGTCCCTGGACGTTGAGAAATTCCTTGTTAATTTTGTAATCTTACACTCGTGACTTCACAACTAGTAACCAAGCTGAGTTGGAAGTTTTTGTGTGGATTGAGTTCCCGGGTTTACCTGTCCCTTTTTGGGATTTTTTGCAAATGCTCGCCTCTTCCCTCGACAAGTTTGTATATCTTGAGCCTGAACGATTTTTCTCAACTCGTCCTAATAAACGAGCTTGTGTCAAAGTCGACCTCACCAAAGACCTATCGAATTTCATAGATATCCAGATTGGTGATACCTCCATTAGGCAACCTGTCACCTATATCAATTTACCAAATACTTGTTATCATTGCCAGTCTGTTGCTCACAATATTCGAGATTGCCCACTAATGGAGTGAAAGTTCAAATAGACCCAACCCCCTTTGACTGCCCCGATAGCTCAGTCTAACGGGGCCCAAGAATGCCAAGGCAACTGGTAAACAGTTACTACTCGAAAAAATTATGCTTCTAAGCACTCTGAGCAGGCCAATCCCTATGTGCAACCTACTTAGACCAGGCCCATTGATACCCAAGTTATGCAAGCCCCCACTAGCTCTGTGCAATCTTCTAAAGCCATCACGCTGGCTGTCATTAATATGCAGCCCACCACACAAGCTGTAGGGGTCCCAAATGCTACTTCGATCGCCCTTGTAGTTACTCAATCGCCACCTTTTTCAGCTTCTCTTTGGTCCTCGATTGTTGCGGAGGTTCGTCCCACTACCATGCCAACTTTTTCATCGGTGGTACCCACATACTCCACGACTGTGGAGGAACAAGCTTTTAAAGTTTGTCGTTCTCAAAGCCCCTCAAGGGACAACTTGGGCCTGAGCTTTGACAAGCGTCACCAAATGTCCTCGGGCGAGGGTAATTTCAGTGGAGGCGCTAATTCCTTCAGTTTGCTTCGAGGCCTAGGCCTAGGTGATTTCGAGGATGTCATGGATATTATGAATCCTGACAAGTCCTCATGCAAATTGTGTTGATGAAAAATTAACCACAACCCAATGCTTGAAGCATAATGTTTGTTCAGTTGACTATCAAAGGCAGTAGAGGCCACAGTTTACGCACAACATGTATTCTACCAAACATTTGCCTAGTAAAGGAGTTGTTTAAGAGGTAGGCCGCAACTTACGAGCAACATGTATTCTACCAAGTATTTCAAGCTGAGTCAGCCAAGGTCCTCCTCAACGGACTCTGGTTGGCGGTAATGCAGAAGAAGGATGGATTACCCCAATCTCTTCGAATGGCGATTGACAATGTCAGCGAAGAAGATAACTTTCGTCCCGCTCTTTGATCTTTATTTAAGATTATGTCTTGGAATGTATGTGTAATATTTGCTCGCGACAACATATAGTAATGTTTTTAAAACTCTGTTTCTATTAGGAAGGTGTGATTTCCTCCACCTAGCCGTTTTTATGATTTATGAGAAGTGCTAATTCTAACCACCTTTTTGTATAATTAATCTTAATTAATATAAAGTTATTTCATTCAAAAAATAATTTAAAAAATAAATAAAATTATAATTGCACAACACCATAAATTATTTTGGTTCAATACACTTAATTAAAATAAAATCATTTCATTTTACTTCCTTGATATTCACAACTTTTTTAACTCTTTGATATTCATTTTTAAAGTTTGTTTATGGTTTTTAATGATTTTGCTTTTGGTAATCTTTTTAACTCTTTGATATTTATTTTTAAAGTTGGTTTATGGTTTTTAATGATTTTGCACCTTATTCATGTGTTTTTATCTAACTAAATCCCAATTTTTAAATAAAATTGAAGAAAAACACTTTAAGATTTGTCTTGGATGCTTTCAATGATAGTTTTTAGTTAAAAATATTTATTTTAATTTTTATAAATAATAATTTTTATAATAATTTTTTTTTCTTATGTGTTACTATATAATTGTAAATGTTTAATTAATTAAATTTATTCATATTTTAAAATAATTAATTTTTTTTATAATTTATTTAAATTAAATATTACATAAAAATAAAAATAAAATAATTTATTTGTTTTTTATCTTTATATTTTAAAATTATATTTAAAAAGTAATTAATTAAGTCAAGTGCTCATGTTTAGTGAGAACATAATATGAAGAATAGGTTTTGAGCCCAAGCACTATCAACTAGTTTATGTGTGTCCATGTGAAGGTGTTAAAGTCCAAGTAAAATAGGCATTATACAATATTAAATAATAAAAATTAAACATGAATAAAATAATTATCCTTTAAGTTTATATTAAATAAGATAATAATCAATAACTAATTGAAAGTAAATTAATATAATAATATTTAAGATAAAATTTATGAGTATATAATATTAATGATAATTAATTATTTCATTTTTTTTCTTAAAATTCAATATAGATATCAAGTTTCAAAAATAAATTTGTTAGTATGATTAAATTAAATTATTTTTCAATGTTTCAAATTAACTTTAAGATTATTAAGTTAAGCTAAAAAAAACTTCTCTCTAAGTGTTTTAGATTAAAAAATTTCACTGTAATTATAAATTTTACATATAATTCAGTTTTAAATTATTTTTTTATTGAAGTTAGTAAGGTTATAGTGGTATTTGGAATGATTTGACTTGATATTAATGTTTTTTCAATTGTTCATACAAGATTAAAACAAATCCCACTGGTATTACATCATAACCACATAGTGACATTATAACAAAGCTTGGATATTATCCATGTATTGCTCGACAAGATTCGAACCTCGGTATCCTCCTTAAATGTTGAGGAATCTAACTAATTGACTTAATACCTTTTGATAACATGATATTATGTTATTTTAAAATTATTTATCAATATTTTTATTTTTTTTTATCATCATTCCAAAGGTTATGATCACTTAAGCTTTTCTATCTATAAACTTTGGCCTCCTTGTGATATGCTTAAGGATGGCACCTCTATGTAATTGGTTATACAAAATAATATCTTAATGGTATGACTATTAAGGCCTAGTTAGATGTGTCTTGAGTGAAAGTGGCTCAAAGTCCATATCTTATTTTCTTCATTTCCTCTTTGCTTTTGAGGGTCTAACTAGATGCGTCTTAAGTGAAAATAATTCAAAGTTCATATCTTGTTTACTTTATTTCCTCTTTGCTTTTAAAATTTAAAGTTGATTTTGGTGAATATGGATGTTTTAGGCTATAAGATTTATATCGAGAGAAAATATTGTAAAATGTTTTGGAATGACTCCTTAAAGTTAACCATGTTCCATGAAAACTAGCTTTGGGATTTAAGGATTGTCTCACAGATGAACTTATTATCTTAAAAATACATTCCACTATTCTAAAATTTGTCTTATTATTTCTTGAAACTTCACAAAACATAAGAGTTATTAATGAGTTTATTTAAATGAAAGAAATAATAAAATTTTGGTGAAGAAGATATTTATGGAGGAGTTACATGAAGTAGTTTTCTCTTTCCATCCTAACAAGGCACCTAGACCTGATGGATTTCTTGTAATTTTGTTTTAAATTTTTTGGGATTTATTAAAGAGTGATATGTTAGTTGCTGTTGAAGAGGCTTGGAAAATGAAAACTATAATAAATGAGATCAATGTTACTTTTATTACATTGGTTCCCAAGAAAGGGGAGACAAAATATTTTGATAATTTTCATCTAATAAGCTTCTGTAATATGAATTATAAGACCATTTAAAAAATTATGGTAAACATGTTGAAAAACATTCTAGATTGTATTATTTTAGAGGAACAAGATGATTTTGATTGTGGTAAACAAATGTTTGATGGTATAATTATTGCACAAGAGACCATACATTCTCTTCATTCCATGAAAAAACTAGGTATGCTTATGAAATTAGATATGAACAAAACATATGATAGGATTTGTTGGAGTTTCTATATGATATTCTCAAAAAGTGTCGTTTTAATCACAATTGGTGTGAATGGGTTAAGTGTTTTTATAGCACAATGAAATATTCTATTTTGATAAAAGGTTCTCCTACTGGTTATTTCAAGTCATTGTATGAACTTTGCCAAGGTGATCCACTATCTCCTTATCTATTCATTATTCTTGTGGAGGCATTAGGGAGAGCTTTCTCAAAGGCAAAATGAAAGGTATTTAGGTTAAAAAAAATGATTCCTTGAATCTCATTTCCAATTTGTTGATGATACCTTTCTTTTGGGCCATCCCTTAGTCAACGAGGCTATCGAGTTTAAATCAATATTATCATGCTATGTGAAGGCTACTAGACAGTTGGTTAACACTACAAAGTCTAGGATTTTTCATTAACACTACCTTAGATTTACAATGAATTATTATGGATATTTTAGGGTTTAAAATTGAAAAATTTCCATCAACCTACTAGGTATTTCTTTGTGTCATAAAGGAAATAAATAGGAGCTTTAGATCTCTTGTTTGGATAGAATGAAATCTTATTTGGTAGGTTGGAAATATAAGTTCTTAACCATGGCAGGAAGGCTAAAACTCATAAATACTACATTGCAATCCATCCCTATTTATATGATGTCACTTTTAAAATTATCAGTATTATAGTATTAGAAATTGATAAAATTCAAAGAGACTTTCTTTATAAAAGATGTAAGAATTAATTTAGGTTTCCTCTTTGTAAGTGTGGTAGGGTTTGCAAAGAAAAACATATTGGAAGAACATGCTTGCAAAATTGTAGACTTATGAGTTTGGCCTTAGGGGCAAAGCTTGGGTGAAGATTATTTAGAGATTAATGAAAGAATTGAGCAAAAATATATAGGTTCTCTTTATGCAATACAATAATTTAGAAAAAGAACCTTACTCAACGGATCGTCAACATGGAACTTCATATCAAATAGTTTACAATTGATAAAGAGACATATTATATGGTTAGTCAATGAGGAGAATTATGCAACTTTTTGGTTTGAGGCTTGGTTGAAGCCTTATCCTCTCATTCTTTGACTCAAAATGACAACCATTGACTTGGGTATGCCTAAATTATAAAATTCCAAAGGCCAAAGACTATATTAATACGAGCAACATCTCTAGATCATGGATTTCTATTAGTAACATGGTTGAAGGAGAGGAACTCAAACAAATTGTAGATAAACTTCAAAAGATGCCTTAAGAATTTTATTTACCGACTTTTACACAAAAAGGATGAGTTGGTTTGGAATCTATCAAAATATGCTGAATATTTAATCAGGTTGGAATATGAGAATTTAGAGCAATCAAAATTTTTACTCCCAAAGCTTTTCCTTGCAAAAATGTTTAGTCATTAGAGGCTCTCTCTAAGGCCTTGACATAATTTTGGTTAGCCGTTCAAAACAAGATTTTTAAAGGAGAGAGTCTACAAAGAAGAGGCTACCATGGACCTTTTAGATGTGACTTGTAAAAGAAGGATTTAGAAACATCACCATTTACTTCTTCATGTCCCTTTACTTATAACATTTAGGTTATTTTTTTGGGTTTCTTTTTTTTAAATATAAAAATATATAAGGTAACTCTATCAACATAAAAAAAATTAATATAATATTAGATTAATTATTTTAAAACTAAAATATTATATATTTCGTGGAAGATTATTACTTATTGAAATTTATGATTTAAAAAAAATATAATTTTTAAAAATAAATTTCAAAATCATAATCATATTTAAAACCCTATTATTATTATTTTTAAAAATATTTATAAGAATATAAAACGAAAACTATAAAAAATATTGATGAGTGGTAATATTTTCCACACAACTGCATCTCTATCTGTCTCCATCTATCTCCATCTAGAGATAATATTTAAGTTTCAACTATTCTATTTAACTATATTAAATTATTATTACGTAAAAGGTTTGGATCTCATGATATGGCAAAAAATTCGGGATGTGACGTCGAAATAAATCCACGGCCGGATCTGTCAGCTGACAACTGAAAAACAAACCGGTCTCAACTAAGAGAATAAATATTTCATAAAAAATTTAAATACAATTCCTCTAAAATTCAAGAGAGTCAAAGGAACAATAACTCTAAAAATCAGTGGACTAAAACTAGTGCCAACTCAAAGCCACTCAATATACAGTAAAGTGATTCACCATTACACGTGTCACTAATAAAATAAACTCTTGGATTTTTATATAAAATATTTAAATTTGAGGTTTGGAAAATAAAAATACTAAAATTCAAGGTATGGAAAATAAAATCCATAATATTTTTTTATATAAAGTAAATACTTTTTATACATATACATATCCGTAGTGAAGATTGAATCCATAATATTTTTGAAAAGGTGTCTTTCAATTTTTTTTTTCGATCACAGAGAAGAGTTGGTCACAATCACACTAACCAATCACACTATTTTTAATACTTGACAAGTGCAGGGTTCAAACCATACGGACTGCTGCCACCAAACCAATTTCATAATACTTTTGAAAAGGTGTCTTTATTTTTTTTTCGGGTCACAGAGAAGAGTTGGTCACAATCACACTATTTTTAGTACTTGACAAGTGCAGGTAAACCAATTCCACTTCGTTATTGTTGATCTACCATGAAGGAGACTACCAGTCGTACTATAGTTATAGTAGATTTACCGCACAGGATCGTAGATCTGACGGGCACTCAAAGGATTAAGAGACTACTACCTTTAAAAAACTGCTTCAAGGCTTGAACCTTGATATCTTTTTGGTAAATGGCTGGCCAAACAGACATTTTTATAAAATATAAAACCATAATACTTTTGAAAAAAATGACTTTCAATTGTGCTATTATACTTCACTAAATTTCATTTCTGACCACGTGGAATAGAAGATAGCATTAAACTCACCTATATTCACTAGTATTCTCTATAAATTTTACGGCACCGATGTCGACTCGTATTCGCTCTGGGTTTTCGGTAATTAATGTTGTCCGAGAGTACACGTCGCCATTTTTATAGGACTAGCATTTTATTTTGTGCCAATAATTTTTCATACCGCGTACGGGGGAAGATGGCGTAGGGAGGTACATTCATGTGACCAACCGCTGAGAATTAATGGAACGGGTCACATGGCGCCGTTTCCATGGATGTTTTGGCATCTTCCGCCAGCGACATACGGTTTTGTAAGTCGTGGTCGGCAGTACTACGTATAAGCGGCAAGGCATACCGTATTACCTGTGGAGTTGAATGTGTTAGGACAAGGAGAGGATGGAGCATCGGCGTACAAATGGCCTAAAGACGTTGAAATTCCGTGCGGAAGCTACGAATTTGACACAGGATCTGCTGCGGAGGAAGCCGTGACGGCAACGAATGTCTTTTTCGGCGATGAAATCGGCCAGGTAAGCGATATTTTAGTCCATTCGTAGGAAGATTTAGATGTGTCTTTCGAAGCTGTGAAATGCTGCTGAGTTTGAACTGTTTGAGTAGGATCTGTGGTCAAGTAGGCGCTGAAATGTGTTTAAAATAAAATCTGCGGTCTTTTCTTGTAAAAATAGAGGAGAGTTTGAACAATCTGAGAAAGAGGAGACAGTTTGAAAGCAGGATCTTTAGTAAAGTAATCGCTCGGATGAATTTCGTGTAAATTTACGGGGGGTTTTGGTGTAAATTTAGACGGAGGGAGAAAAAGAAAAAAGGGAAGTCCTTTGGACTGTTGTCATTTAATTTGGATAATGGAGTAGGTAAATTGTTTTGTTCGGGAGAGAGAAGTAGAACTTGCACATGAGCCTCATTTTTTTTTTTTGTTTTTAACTAGTAATCTGGTTGCAGAGGAAGGGACGGAATAAGCTGAACAAAAGTGCAGTGCAGCTACGTTCAACGCGGTTAGATGTCATCCCACGCTCAGGGGGAACTGTGTTGATGTCAGAATTGGATAGTTTAGATATATGCTGAAATTTGACCGAATTTATTTTGGATGCGTGACCAGACCGGTGGCGCAAGGTATTGCCAGGTTATTTTTGTCGAAGCGGGCTGTTTCGTACACTCTTTACGCAGAATCAGTTTGCTGAAGGCACTGACAGTTTCTGGTACGTTATGTTTTTAATCTTAGCAGCTCTGAGATGGTCAAGAAAAGTCCCTTGCTTTTGCCTTTAAAGATTGGCAGTGTATTTAAGAGAATGCATTAATGATTTACCCCACTTTCGGTCGATATAAACATTATTTTACGGTCTTCATTATTTGCCGAACCCTCGGACCACAGGATTTAAATAGATAAAATAATTTTGATCCGCTTTCCGTTGATTTAAACATTATTTGAAGTCTTCGTTATTTTCTAACCCTCAGACCTCAGACTTCGAAGAAATTAAATTTTTCGCTTTTAATTCAGTTTAAGAAAGGAGCCGGATCGCAGTGAGAAAATTGCCGGCCCCAGTGTTTGACATTAAGTATATCCGAGGTGGCATTTCGTACAATAGTGATATTTAACATCGTTTGGAATGTTCTAGTGAGTGAGTTTTTTTCAAAGGTTTCAGAGGTGTAGACTCTTCGGACTCTTTTGGTACTCATTTTGAAGTTAAATTGGAGGTCTTTGTTGGTTGCAGAGAAATTCGGCACAGGCTTAAATTGAACCTGCCTTGAGTGGAGATTAACCATGGGGAATCAACTCATATGCATGCCGAGCAAGAATGGAAAGTACGTTAAATCAGGCAATAAAGTTAAGGGTAAATCAAAGAGGAGAATGGGGTTAGAAGAGGAGCTCTTGCATCAACAGGCCTTAGCCATGGCTCTGCATCAGCAGCAGATGGCGCAGATAAGATCAATCTCACAGCGTTATCAGGCGCCCAATTCCAAGCAAGGCCTTCCCAGAAGTTCGAGTGCTCGCCCTCGAAACCAATCGGATCTTATAGTGCCTGCTGACCAACTACTGAACAAAGATCAGGTTTGATATATCTGTCATTATTTCCTTGTGTTAGGTTAAGTACAGAGAGCTGCACAACACTTTGGCTTGGGTTTCTGCTTATTACAATTTGACTTCGTAGGAAGCCTTCTCCTTATCTTCATCTTGGTGCTGTTATCATTATACAAGGCTTAGTTGGTGGTAAAATTCTAATAAATCTGCATTCTGGCTCACTGTATGGAATAAAATACTGAAACTTCATGGATTATGCTATATTAAATGATATCAGCATATAGTTCTTCTGAAATATGTGAAATTTTACTCTTTTCGTGGATGTTTTCCATATATGGCAGCTGCTTGACTTTTAATGCTAGCAACGCTTTTCCCAAAGAATCAGAGTTCATCTCTGTGCGCCAACAATCCGGAGTGAATGGGATAATCCTTTGCACCCCTTTAAATTACTTGTCAACTGTTGTGTAAAACCTGTGATCATTTACTAGTAATGGTTTCTTTTATGTTCTTGAAATTTGCATAATTAGTTTCTCATATCTGTTAATGGTTCTGCTTGCATCATACACAAAAATTTTATTGCTAATGCAACGTATTTCCTAGTTTGACTATAAATTCTCGTTGAAAACAAGCAGCGTCTTTGTGGAGTTATTACCATCGTTTTTTGCCAAATGTGAAATCAAGTTATTCCACATTCGGGGTTACATGACTTTGCTTTACGGATATCAAAAAAAAAAAAAAAATAACATGTTTGAATATGCAAATACCTGTATACTTGTTATATGGCTTATATCCAAACCATGCTTGTCAATGTTTATGTTTATTTTGAAGTCTTTGGAGTGTATTGATAATGGTTTTAGAAATTTCTTTTTCATTTGTGAATATATATATATATCGAGATCGAGAGAGAGAGAGAGAGAGAGACTTTTGTGTTTAATTTCAAGTTTTGTAGAGTATTTTCTGAAGTCCTCTCCCTGTGTTTTTATTCCTAAGTCCGATTGATGTAATTTTGTTGCGTATGATCAATGACTGTGACATAATATTTATATGAGTCTCAAGGTTATGGCATAATATATATGCCACAGATAGAAGGTATGCCTAGATTCCTAAAGGCTTGTCAATATTAAAATCATTCTTTACATAGTATATGCCTGGTATTACAAAATATGTCAGTCATTCTTAAAGGTAGGACAATATTAACATAATTCTTTACATAATATGTACCTGGTATTGCAAAATATATCAATAACTTCCAAATACAGGATTTTAGTAAGAGTAATGTTTCTGTTGTTTTGAAGCAAAACTTTTAATTTTGCTGAGGTTTTAGTATTCAAGTATTGTAATCAAATACTGGGTCTTCTCGGAGTGGTAAGTGGGGGTGCTTGCCTTGAAGAGGTGTCAAGGATTTGAGTCCCTTCAGCACTTGATAGTGCCCCTAGTGGTCTCAGGCCCCATGTGCGTGCACAACATTCTCCCTCCCCCCCCTCCCCCCTACCCCAAAAATGGTCCAACTGTATAATTCTACCAAGTCTTGATTTTTGAGTTTATTGGTATTGGGGTGGTGTTCATGATGAGTATTTCATTTGTTTCATAAACAATCAAGTATTCTTTCCAACCTTTCGTCACATTTGATTTTCCCCCTTACTCCTTTTCTCTTTCTGTGCATCACCCATGTAGGTTGTGCATTGTCTTAGTCTTTGAGTTCTGTATCTTGTAACTAACTTTTTACAAAGGCATTTTAGACTTAAATTACTTGAATAAGGGTTTATTTGAGCAAATGTACTTACCTTGTGATCATCCTTCAAAAGCAATTTTGGAACCAATGTTTGTGCAATTTGCAGTTTACATTACAGACTCGATTGATCATTTGTTTGCTCAAGCCAAAGTGACAATTATTCTGGCAGTAAACTATTGAGGTTGCTATTGCTGTTAACTAAGCGAATCAACTTGTAAATCTAAGTTTCAAACTTAGGACCCTCTATCATTATGTTAAAAATAGATTCCTGGTTGTACATGAGTTGGGGTACTCCTATGTTATCCTCTGAAACAGAGAACCTGTATGATCTTTATAAATTGATTGCGAATCTCCCTCGTACCTCGCTGAATTTCATCTTTGTATGGTCTTTCACTTCATCAGCGTCTTCTTGCAACAATAAATTATGAAGTGCTATAGACTGTTTTTTGTGGAACCTTCTATGCAGAATCCTTCTATTGTTAGCCACAAAACATCCAATTAGCTTGCATAATAAATGTGAACATGCAAATATCTAGCTTTTACTAGTTTCTTTTGTTGCTATTTAATAATTGATAAGTTTGTATGCAACCATCTACACTTGGATTCAGGGTTTTATCACGTTATTGTATATAAGCTCTAAGGTGGTTCCTCAAGTACATTAAGAGCAATATACTATCATCAATACAAGGAACTGATACTGTCTTGTCTTTTCTGGATCAGGGCAGCCTCTCATAGGATAGATTTCATTTTTTGAAGTATCCATTTTTGTATCTTTAAGGAAGATACTCTCAATCTTTAGTGTGTACTGATATTCCCTTGGAACCTCTTTTGATCAACATAAAATCTGGACAACCATTATGAGCAGTGGGCCATTGCATGTAATTCCTTTGGCAAACAACCAACGCCATCATTGTTATGACATTTGAAATTGATAGCATGCGCATTACATTACTGGCCTACACGTGTAGCTTCATTTGTATGAATGCTCAAATTTTTTATTTCTTTGAGAAAGACATATTAACATTGACTTTATAGAATCCAACTTCCTTGTTCATGATCCTATCAGGGTAAGGTTGTTTAAATAATGTCTTCTGATAGAATTGAACAGCTAATGTACAATCTTGATGAGATTAATATATTTGAAGCCATTGTACAAGGGAATACCCTGTGATAATTTTCCATTTCACAAGAGTAAGTACCCGTCATAGGGAATAGCTACTGGAGATGCCATTCTTGTCTTCTTTGCATTCTCTTTGTATGCTTGCCAAACTGGCCATATGATCTATAAAATGAATGCCCACCAATCTTCAACTGATTTAGGGAAGACTATCTTTCTTTTAGGTCAAGGTTGCCTGGCTATTCTATCCTGGATGGAGAGGAAGAGAATCAAATCAGGTCAAATTCGTTATTGGAACTGTAAACTAATATTCGTGGTATGATGCCATTTGTAATGAGGAACTTCCATGTATTTTCTGAGGAGGGGGTTTTAAGAATCCATAGATCACATAGACCAATTCTTTGCTTGTGGATTTTTAAATTGTTCAGACTCTCTTCTGATGTAGCCAAGTAATAGATGGACCATATAATTCTCTTTCCTTCCTCAGAGACTTGATGAGCTGCTTGTTTGCTGCCCTGGATGGGACATAATAGGAATAATAATGGATATCTGATATCCTCTTGCTTAGAAGGGGCTTAATGATCCAGTGCCTTATTTTCTTTTCCAGTTATGAGTGAAATCACCACCATAATTGGAATAAGTTGGAGTCCAAGGTGATGCCTACTTATTGGAGTCCAAGGGTAGGTTTAAGATAATATTCTTCAACCTAATGGACACTTGTCTCTTCCTCCGCCCATGCTTTGTATTTTTCTCAAGCCAGTTTTGAAACCAGAGGATTTGTTAGAAGTTCTCGTGATTGCATTGCTTCATTAACACTTTTTATTCTGCCATTTGTTGAAAGGAGTCATCTATATTGTAGCCATTAACTGGGTGTTTATCATCATCAAAAGGAAAATAAATGATTAATTCTGACTAGAGTTGTTGCTAGTGCTTTTGGCCAAAACATTGAAGAATATGAACAAGACCAATGTATGGAATATGGGGCCAGTAGACATCCTTGTTTTAATCATTCAAACAAGTTAGACTCTTTTGTTCAAATAAGTTGCAGTTGATGCATTTTCAACGAGTGGCTTTTTTAATGTGATAAAATATTCTACAGAATCAAAAACTTATGCCATGGCTAGAAAGAAAGTTTGTTAGGTCCTATCATGTTATATGACAAACTGTCTCTTGAGATGCCATTTTGGCCTGCTTCATCCCTTCCCATGCAACTGTTATATTTTAACTACCATTTATGCGACTGTCTTATTTTGGTTTAATAATGGTAAGTATTATATGTTTTACCTAGACTGCCAGAGTTTTGGGTAGGGTGTTGTTAGAAACTGAGAAAAGTAATGGGCTCTTAATATACATATTTTAAATTGGTTTTGTGGGATTGAAACAGGCTGCACCTGTATCACATCATGATTGCATTATTACGGTATTTGAACCAATCACATAGTGGTATCAATACAATAACTCTTTGGAACTTATGCATATATCACCTGATTTGAACCTTGGTATTTGCTTTGAAAATACACATTTTTAACCACTTGAGCTCATGCCATTTGATAATGGACCCTTAATATTGTTATCAATGGATTGTTGAATTCACAAAAATGATATTGCTGTTGTTAATTGCTTCACCCAATGACTGGATGCTGATTTCTTCTTTTTATTCATTTAAATTTCGTGCCAGACCTTATAAAATAAAAACTCATATAAAAATCCATCTAACGTTGGTCCTTGTCATTTACTCTTATATGGAGAGACTTAGACACATCATCTAGAGAGATGAGGTGGTCAAAGAAAGAGAGTTATGAAGAGTTTTATGCATTGGAAAGCTCTATTTGAATATTATTGAATACTAGCCAGAAGTAAAAGATTTATTATTGTAATTGTTTTAAACCATGCCTCTTATGCTAGATGGGTCAGTAAGACTACTTAAAGGAATTCAATAGCTGGCATTCTAGCAGCTTCAAAGAGAGCCTTTCCCTGCATAGTCAGAGATAACATGTCATATTGGGGACCAACATGTAGACTCGAGAGAATCAATATTTGTAATAAAGACATCTAGACTCTAGAGAATATTTCCAGCAATAATATAAAACAGACAGGTCACTTTGAAAATCTTCTATCTCTTCCATATATATGCTATGCTTGAAGGGTCTACATGAAAGGCTGTTAGATACCAAACCAAGAATTTATGGATTGAATGCTGCCCACACTTCCCAAACAGTTTAGCATCATTTTCCCTTTGATATTTTGTGCCCTGTAATCCACATATTTAATTCAAATGTATGGCAATGTGGAGGGTTAGGCCAAAGATGATCAAACAAATTTTACTTTACTAGCCCATGTCCCATCTTTTTCTATATTGCATTTTATGTAGTCTAGTCTGAGAAATCATATGTAGCATGGTGGTGGTATTCCACCCTTGGAGGAACAAATCGGATTGACAGATTCAATATTCAAGTTTGTAATGATGAGGCTGTACGGCCTGCATCATATCCTTGCCTCTGACTGCCTTGTTCACTGCTTCAAACGGCCTAGTCTGTGAATAGGACGGCCTGCCCTTTTCCAGACAGCTAACCCTCACTAGACGGCCTTCTTGGGTCTTGACGGCGTAGGCTCTCCATTGTAAGGCCTGTCACCTTCATTGTCCAGCCTGACAACTCACTGTATCTTAGGAACCTTCAATTAAAAGCAAGCACATTCACAACAGTAATTGCAGAAATTAATAGAAAATGCGAGAAAGGAAATAACAAAGTGCTTGAGAAATATGGAAAAGAAATGTAACAACTTTATTAATCAAGAGAATCTGATATCGCAGGACTTTTCAAGGGGGCAACCTCCTTGGAAGCAGAGCTCCATTGCAATTTGAGAAGAAATATGGAAAATAAATGCAACAACTTTATTAATCAAGAGAATCTGATATCACAGGCCTCTTCGAGGGAGCAACCTCCTTGGAAGCAAAACTCTGTTACAATTTGAGAAAAAGACTGATACATTCCATTACTACCCTTGCCTTTTTATAGATATGCTTGTATACCCATGCAAGGGGGACCCGAGCTTGTAACTCCTACAATAGAAGAAGTAACTGTTACATCATCATTAACTCTTGCTTACATGAAAGTAACGGTAACATCATAATGGGCCGTATGTACTAGGAGTCCAAGATACACATACACCCACATTGGACAAGTACATAATGATGTTAGGATTGGGTCCTAACATGCCTTTCCCCTTCAAGAAGCTTTCTCCTCAAAGCTTGATATGAGGGAATTGCTGTTGGAGTTGATGGAGTGATTCCCATGTGGCATCTTTTGGTCATAGGCCTTGCCATTATACTAACACATCAGTGACAGTTTGGTTGCAAAGGGTACATGCCCATTGTTCTAGAATATTCGCAGGCTCTAATATAATTGATCCTTCTTCATCCAACTCTGGAAGTGTTGATTGGACCTGTACACGGTTGACAAGAACCTTCTTTAAAGAGGAAACATGAAAAACTGGATGGATCTTGGAAGAGGACGACAAGTTGAGCTTGTAGGTCATGGGGCCAATCCCCTGTAGCACCTAATAGGGTCCGTAAAATTTAGTTGCGAGGTTTTGATGACTATGAAGTTGCAATTATGATTGCTTGTATGGCTGCAACTATAGGAAGACCATGTCCTTCACATTAAAACTGTGCTCTAAGCAGTGTTGATCAGTCTGTTGTTGTATTTGGTTTTGGGCCATCTCCAAATTATCCTTAGGATGTTGGAGTAGTGCACACTTGCTCAGAGTAGAGCCTACTACTTGAACCTTGGAACTGCTTGGAATATATGTTGAAGGTGATGGAGGAGGGTGTCCATAATCCGCTTCATATGGAGTCATCTTAGTAGCAGTGTGATAATAAGTATTATACCACTATTTTTGCCAATGGAAACCATTTGACCCATTGATTAGGATGCTTAAATGTGCAGCAGCAGAGGTATGTTTCCAAGCACTTTTTAACGATTTTTGTTTGTCCATTTGTCTTGGGATCGTATGCTAAACTCATGTTGAGGTTGGTGCCCTACGGTTTAAAAAATTCTTGCCAAAAATGATTGGTGAAGGTGGGATCATAGTTAGAAACAATAGATTTGGGCATATGCAAACAGAAAATGGAGTCCAGGAATATTTGGTCAATTGTCGAGGCCTTGTAGGCATGGGCTAGGGAACAAAAATGAGCATACTTCGAGAGACAATCCACCACCACAAGAATGACTGTTTTACCTCCGTACTTGGGAATCCCTTCAATAAAATCCATGGAAATATCTGTCCAAAGATCCCAAACAAGTCACTGGAGTAGGAAGAGGTTGGAGTGTGCCTGGAGTGCATACAGTTTCCCCTTTCATACGCTGGCATGTATCACATTCGACCACAAAAGTTTGAATATCCCTTTTCATCCTTGACAAAAAGAAAGTGCATTGAGCCCTCTCATAAGTTTTTAGGAACCTGGAGTGGCCTGCCGATGGGGAGGCATGTACTTCTTGTAAAATAGCTTTGCAAAGTGACAAATTTGTAGGAATAACAAGGCGACCTCAATATCTCAAATGTTACCCATCCCATGTATATCTTGGATGAGAGCTAGGATCATTTTGAAGTTGCTAGATTAGAGCTTGTAGGGTAGAGTCTTGGGTTACCTCTTCTTGGAGTTGGTGGGTCCATTTAGGGAGTGGAGTTGAAATGACACACAACATACTCTGGTCCTCATATTGATGGGAGAGAGCATCAACAACTATATTCTTCTTGCCCTTTTAATAAATTATTTCATAATCGTACCCTAGAAGTATGGTGACCCATCTTTGTTGTTCAGGTGTGGAGACCCTCTGTTCTAGAACATATTTAAGACTATGATGATCTATTTTGATTGACAAATGTCGTCCAATAAGGTAGGGTCGCTAGCAATTGATATGATGTAAGATTGCCATGATCTCCTTCTCATAAGTTGATTTTCCCAAATTTTTTCCTAATAGTGCCTTGCTAGTGAAGGCCAACGATCGTCCCTCCTGCATAAGCACGACACCAATTCCATTGCTCGAAGCATCACTTTCAATCACAAAAGGTTTGGAGAAATCAGGCGTGCCAGCACAAGCATAGGTAACATAGCTTGTTTGAGGTGTATGAAGGCTTGTTTTGCTGGTTTTGACCAGATAAATGAGTTCTTTATCAACATTGTTGTCAAAGGAGATGTGATCTTCCCATGATCTCAGACAAATTTCCGATAATAACTGGTGAGATCTAGAAAACCCCGAAGAGCTTTGAGAGTGTGTGGTTTTGGCCATTCTTGGATGGCAGTCATTTTCTTTGGGTCCACCTTAACCCCTTCTCTTGAAACTAAGTGGCCTAGGTACTCCACTTCCTACATTACAAAGGAGCATTTAGATCTTTTTGCATTCAATTAATTATTGGCCAGGAGTTGCAAGGTCTGATCCAAGTGTTGTAGATGTTCCTTCCATGTGTGATTGTAAGTTAAGATATCATCAAAGAAGACCAAAATGAATTTGTGGAGAAATGGGCGAAAGATAGCATTCATAAGACTTTGGAAGGTGGAAAGTGCGTTAGTAAGAATAAAAGGCATGACAATGGATTCATAATGACCTTCATGAGTCCGAAATGCTGTTTTTGGAAGTCTTCTCTTATTCGAATTTGATGATATCCTGAGCGCAAATCCCATTTGGAAAAAAATTGAACCCCACGGAGCTCATCCAACAACTCATCAATGATTGAAATTGGAAACTTGTTTTTTATGGTAATTTTATTGAGCTCATGAAAATCTACACATAACTGCCAAGACCCATCCTTCTTGAAGACCAAGAACACTGGAGAGGAATAAGGACTGACACTTGATTGAATGACCCCAACTGCCAGTAACTTTTGCACCATTTTTTCGATCTCAGTCTTTTGGACATAAGGGTACTTGTAGGGGTGAATATTGGGTAGTAAGCTGCCCGGTACAAGTTGGATGACGTGATCATGAGTGTGTCGGCAAAGAAAGATTCATGTTTATCCTAGATGAGTTGCAGTTCATTTGGTTGAGTTGTATCTTTGGAGGTCAAAGCCTACATTGCAAATAGCTGTGCTTCTACTCCATGCGATGATTTCTTCGAAAGTTTTCTATATGATGTGAACTGAGAAGTTGGGTAGAACCTGTAGGCATACCATGGAGAGTATATTGCATTCCTTGTTGTGTGAATTGCATCCAAAATTCAAAAAAATCCCAAACTATCAGGCCTAGAGTGCGAAGCCATTGTGTTCCCAACACAACATCACATCCTCCCAAAGGAAGGGCAAACATTTGGCCTTGAGGTTGTATTTGCCCATCCTCATCTTATCATTTCTACATTTTCCCTCTCTCGGAAGGGTTCCCCCATTGGCTATCATAACTTCAAAGGAAGTGCATGAATTTATGTAACAATCTGCTCATTTGGCCACCCGAGGATCAATAAAATTGTGTGGACCAAAATCTATGAGTATTATGATTCATTGACCCTTGAAATACCCTACCATCTTCATGGTTTGGGGGGTGGATATCCTTGCTAAAGCATGTATTGAGATTTTTGGTTGTTGTTCCTTTGTCACTTTGGGTTCTTCTGGTTGTTCCTCTTCTCTATGATCCTCCTCTTCTTCATGGGACTCCATAGTGGAGGATTTGCCCATATCAAGCAAATACAATTTCTGTTGCATGCACTTGTGGCTTGGGGAATATTTCTCATCATAGTTATAGCACAATCCTTGTGTCCTTTGTGCCTCCATTTCTTCTTTGGTCAAATGTTTGATTGTTGGTGATTTGCTGTTGGTTGAGATGGAAGTGGGAGTTGAGCTCGTTGAGGTTTGGAAGTACAACTTTGAGCAACGAATTTATCTTTTGCCAATCTAGCCAAACATATGGCTTGCATCATGGTTGTTGGTTTTAACATCCTCACCTTCGCTGGAATATCTTATTTTAACCCACTGATGAAACATTTTTGGATAAATTCATCACTAAAACCCCTTGTGTGGTTTGCCAAAATTTCAAACCTTGTTTGATAGTCTCGGACCATTGTGGTTTGTTTCAACTTGGTAAGGGATCTTCTGAAATCTTCATACTCATTAGGTCCAAAGTGAGTGAGTAAATAGGTCTCAAATTCATCCCAAGAGAGATCTAAATGCATTTTTCTCAATATCTGGTACCATTGAAGGGATTTCCATTCAAAAGGATCATATTGTGAGCCTTAGACTTTGGGGAACATCATGAAGGGCAGAAATTGTTTGGCCCGATATAACCAATCGGTGGGGTCCTCTCCATCAAATGTTGGGAAGTCTAGCTAGAGCATTTTATAAAGGTTATTCTTTGGAAAGGTATTGCGTGCTCCACCCTTTGAATTGCCTACCTTACCTTTAGACCCTTTGTTGCCTAGCTGGTCATATTTGCGATCCAAGCCCGATAGATAACCCTAAACTTCATGTAGTTTGCTATTAAATGCCTTTCCCAAATTTTGCTGTTGTTGTAATACATAATCTATCTGGTCAACTAGTTGTTTCATTTGGTTACCTAATTCCTCTATCTGTGCACCTCTACTAGCTCCAACGTTTTTTTTGGTACCCTAGGGTTCCCAAAAAAGCTTATGCGTGTTATAAAGATAAACGATCAACTCGAACAGGCGATCAAAATGGGCTATACAACAAAATGACAAATTTTGGCCCCCCAAAAAGCTTATGGGTGCTATATATCAAAATGATTAGCTTGAAGAGATGATCGAAATGGGCTATACCACAAAATGACAAATTTTGGCCCCCCAAAAAAGTTTATCGGTGCTATATATCAAAATAATTAGCTCAAAGAGATGATCACAATGGGATATACCACGAAATGGCTATTTTTTCAATCCCTAGAATATTTTTTGGACGACTGTGACCACAAGTGTTTTGACAACTAAATAGGGTCTTTTCGGCACTATCAATGTTCATATGGCCAGACAGGGTGTTTTATGCACTATCAAACTAGCAACTAATGCCTGCCTGCTCTGATGACTGTCAAATGACTTGTGATTATATTCCACTGTTTTCGTATATTTTGACGACTGTTAATTGATTGGTTTGATTATATTCCTGAATATTTCTATATATCCTCTGTACTGTCTCACCAAATGGTTTGAGCACCATCAATTTGTGGTGGTTCTAATCTCCTCTACAACATGCTCAATTGTGATCTTTGGGTTTGGCTAGAAAAGGATAAAAAACAGATTCAATAGGGACAATCTAGGCCAAGGTGTGTCTGGTTCCATGGGCTCTCTTATATACTCTCTCGGTTGTGATTAGTGGCTGGCCCAATATCATTTTTTTTTTTCAACCGGGGGAATTGGTAATAACTTTCACAATTATCCACTAGGTCGATTCTACTACATTCAAATACTAAAACTCCTAGCTGCGCTGAGTAAACTTTTTTATGTAATCGGTGGCGCTGGCATGACATGCCCTCCGGTACTACGGGGCCTTGAGATTTGAACTAGGTTACACATGCAAAATCGAGTCGCTTTATCACCCGACCAAACCCCCGGACCCCACTAGCCCAATATCTCAGAGCTCTAACTATGGAGGGTTCCACCATACCCATAGCCGCACTATTTGTTTTCGAGTGTACCGTGAGAGTAACTTCCTAGGGCTAATTTCTTACCGATGCACCACAAAACCCAAACGGTCGATATCTTCCTAGGGCGAAAGGTTTTTCCTATTCGTAGGGGGGTCCTCCCTATATACCCAAATATGGGAGCTCACAGTCGTATACTGTTTCTTCTGCAGCAAAACACGACCTTGGAAAGTGCTTTGATACCAATTGTTAGGAACCTTCAATTAAAATCAAGCACATTCACAATAGTAATTGCAGAAATTAACAGAAAATGTGAGAAAGGAAATAACAAAGTGCTTGAGAAATATGGAAATGAAATGCAACAACTTTATTAATCAAGAGAATCTATTATCGCAGGCCTCTTCGAGGGGGCAACCTCCTTGGAAGCAAAGCTCCATTACAATTTGAGAAAAAGACTTTGATACATTCCATTTCTACCCTTGCCTTTTTATAGATGCTTGTTTAAGCATGCAAGGGGGACCTGAGCTAGCAACTCCTACAATAGAAAAAGTAATTGTTACATCATCATTAACTCTTGCTTACAAGAAGGTAACAGTTACATCATAATAGGCCATATATACGAGGCGCCCAAGATACACATACTTCCACATTGGACAATTACATAATGATGTTAGGATTGGGTCCTAACACTGTACGGCCTGGCAACTTCACTGTACGACGTGGCAACTCATGGTATGGCCTAGCAACTCACTGTACAGCCTGGCAAATTCACTATACGGCCTATCACCTTCACTGTAAGACTTGTCACCTTCACTGTACAACTTGTCACCTTCACTATACTGCCTGGTAATTGGCTTGGACGGCTTGACACTGGGTGGAACAACCCAATGTGATAGATTTAGAAAGAATATAACTAACAGATTGAATCTCTACTCTACTACACAAAGAATAGACAATGGCAATGACAGATGATAAATGAATGAGTAGATCTTGCATTAACAATAACTTGTACGGTGAAATACGTACAACATTATCTTACATAGTTTGCAATCCTGTGCAGAGTATCTCCTTCAGGCATACACAATACAATGTCTGTGCAAATGTATCTAGTCTCTTATACGTGTGTTGATGTGTTTACAATACCCAATACCCTTGTCTGGATGTATCGAACTTGTACCTGTTCAAATGAATGAGGGGGTCTATTTAACCTTGGGGATGGTAGTTAACAAACAACTACCACCCTGGACACCTCACCTCTAACTAGGTGATAACTACCCTTGCATGACTACATTCGCACATAACTCAACTTAACTCATTATTACATGCATTATTACAATGTGCGGTTTTATTCAAATTACAAAACAAAAACTATTATATCAAAATTACATTGTGTGCTTACTTTAACTTCTAGTGCACTTATTTCTATTTTTGACTTGTCTGTTTTCTTTGCTGAGGTGGCACGTTAGAACTAGCGCCTACATCTGTTAGGTGTGAAGTCCGTATGGCCACTAGACGTGGCCTAGACGTCTGGCAGCGCAGACGTCTGACAGCCTAGACGTCTGACAGCCTAGACGTCTGCCAGACCAGACGTCCGGATCGCGGACGTCCGGGCCGACGTCTAGGGTCGTCGACGTCCGGTCCGGCGACGTCTAGGCTGTCAGACGTCTAGGCTGCCAGACGTCTAGGCCGGACGTTTGGGCTGCCAAACGTCTGGGCTGCCAAACGTCTGGGCTGCCAGACGTCTAGGCCAGACGTCTGGGTTGGCAGACGTCTAGGCCAGACGTCATGCCAAGAAGACGCCAAAGCAGTGGACGTCTAGGTAGACGTCAGTACGCGGAAGACGAACAGTCTTGGAATGCGGAAGACCAACAGTCTTGGGAGCGGAAACGAACAGTCTTTTGGAGGCTTGCGTTGGAAGATGAAACGAACAGTTTTGGAGTCTTCCTCTGCTCTATAAAAGGGATGAGATCCCTTGCATTTAGGTTGAGTTGTTGAAAACGTCCAAGGACGTGAATGTAATCTTTGCTGAAATTAATAAGAAGAGAAGTTGCCATTGCCCCGTGGTTTTTCCTGCACATTGCAGGTTTCCACGTAAAATCTCTGTGTCACTTGTGTTACTGTTTCCGTGTTCTATATTTTTGTTATTGTGCTTCCTCTTGCAGGTGTGGAATCTTGGAGTTTTTCCTAACATCTGGTATCAGAGCTAAGGTTTTGTGCGAGTGGGAGCTGCAACAATGACAAAAGGTGTAACCAAGTTCGAGATTGAGAAATTTGATGGCAGGAACTTCGCTCTATGGAAGATGAAGGTGGAGGATTTGCTGGTTCAGAATGACCAAGCGCAAGCCTTGAAAGGGGTCGCGAGTAAACCGAGCAGCATGAAAGATGAGGAGTGGGTAACGCTTGACAGGAAGGCGGTTTCTACAATCCGTCTCTGCCTAGCGGACTCCGTCTTGTTCAATGTAGTTGAAGAAAAGACCGCGGAAGCCCTTTGGCAAAAGCTTGAAAAGTTGTATGAAACAAAATCAGCAACTAACAAGGTTTTTCTGAAAAAGCAACTTTATAGCTTGAGGATGAAGGAAAGTTCATCCGTGGTAGATCATTTGAATGAGTTTAATACTCTGATCAGTAAACTGGTTTCAGTTAATGTGAAGATGGACGATGAAGATAGAGCTATCACCCTACTTTGTTCCCTCCCGGACACTTGGGATCATATGGTGATGACCATCAGTAATTCATCATCAGGAACTCTCAATTTTGATGATGTGGTAGCCGCTTTGTTGGCAGAAGAGTTGAGGCGAAAAACGTCTCTGGAACCCTCAACCAATGAAGCCCTATCTGTGAGAGGTCGATCGTTCGAGGGGAGTAAACAAGGTAGAAAGCAGTCCAGATCTAAGTCTAAAGGACATAAGCAAAAAGGGAAGTGCTGGCATTGTGGGAAGCCAGGACACTCCAAGAAGGACTGTTGGCAATTAAAGAATGGTGAAAAGCAAAATCAGCCATCAGCTGAAGCCAATGCAGCAGATTCAGGAGAGACGACAACATGTGAAGCCTTATGTATCAATAACAACAGATCAGTTTTATATACCTGGGTTTTGGACTCAGGTGCATCCTTCCACATGTCTCCCCACAGAGACTGGTTTGACAAATATCAGCCATACTGTGGTGGAAAGGTCTATTTGGGTGATGATCATCCTTTAGAAATTGTGGGAAGAGGGGATATAAGGATCAGGTTGGACGATGGTAGAGAAAGGATGCTATGTGATGTGCGACATGTGCCCGATTTGAGGAAGAATTTGCTATCAATCAAAATGATGGATAAGCTAGGGTATTCTGTCACTTTCAGCAACAACTACTGCAAGATTACCAGAGGAGCTCTTGTAGTAGCAAAGGGAGAATCTTACGGGACCTTATACCGTTTATGCGGTGATACGGTGACAAACCATGCAGCAACAACAACTTCTGTTCAGGATGCAGTAATGCTATGGCATCAACGCCTAGGCCATATGAGTGAAAAAGGCCTGAAAATTCTGCATGACAGAGGTATGCTTTCTGGGATTAAGTCTTGCAATTTAGACTTATGTGAGCATTGTATTTTTGGTAAACAGAAGAGGGTTCGGTTTACTGCAAGTCCTGGTAAGAGTTCTGATTTTCTGCAACTTATACATTCGGATATATTTGGACCAGTCCCCACTCAGTCCTTGAATGGCGCCATCTATTTTCTGACTTTTATAGATGATTATTCTAGGAGAGTGTGGGTGTATTTTCTGAAGAAGAAGTCGGAAGCTTTGCAGAAATTTAAAGAGTACAAAGCACGGGTAGAGAAGAGTTTGGGCAAGTCAATTTTGTGTCTCAGGTCAGATAATGGGGGTGAATATTGCTCCAAGGAATTTGATAAATTTTGTATGCAGGAAGGTATTAAGCACCAGAAGACTGTACCATACACTCCACAACAAAATGGTGTGGTTGAGCGGATGAATCGCACAATCATGGAACGTGCAAGAAGCATGCTTAGCGCAGCCATGTTGGAGAAAAAGTTATGGGCGGAGGCTGTTAATACAACTGTTTATCTTATTAACAGGTCACCTACAACTGCATTGGATGGACAGATTCCGGAGGAGGTTTGGTGTTGTAAGCCAGTTGATTACTCTCATTTGCGCACTTTTGGTTGTGACGCGTTTGCCCATGTACCCAAAGAAAAAAGGTCCAAGCTTGACCCGAAGTCAAGCAAATGTGTTTTTCTCGGCTATGGAGATATAGTGAAGGGGTATAGACTGTGGGACCCTACTGCCCACAAGGTAATTATTAGCCGGGATGTAATTGTTGATGAAAAATCCATGCAAAGGAAGGAGGTACAGCAAAATCCTAATGTTGTACCTGTTGAAGTAGAATTGAGTGAAGATGACTATGAAGATGAACATGCTGAAGTTTTTGATCAGCATGCACAACAAGTAGAACAGGAAGTAGAGCAGCCACAACGGTCACAAGACCAAGAGCCAGAACCGACAGATCATTGGGTTAGAAGATCTACACGTCCACAAAAGTGTCCGGAAAGGTATTCTCATGTGTATCAGTCCTCTTTTGCTTTGTTAACTGATGATGGTGAACCTAGTTCATTTCAGGAAGCTAGAGAGTCTGAGAATGCAGCAAAGTGGAGGAAATCCATGGAGGAGGAAATCGAGGCACTTCGAAAGAATAAAACTTGGGAACTTGTGGATCTCCCACCTGGAAGAAAGACTGTTGGAAACAAGTGGGTGTACAAAGTGAAGAAGAACAACAACGGGCTGTTGGAACGCTATAAAGCTCGCTTGGTGGCAAAGGGCTATGTGCAGAAGTCAGGTGTTGACTTTAATGAAATTTTCTCTCCAGTTGTGAAGATGACTACTATCAGAGTTCTACTTGCACTTGTAGCTGCACAAGATTTGGAACTGGAGCAGCTTGATGTAAAGACTGCTTTCTTGCATGGTGATCTCGAGGAAGAGATATATATGGATCAGCTTGAGGGCTATGAAGAAAGAGGCAAAGAGCATTTGGTTTGCAGACTGAAGAAATCATCTGTACGGGTTGAAACAGGCGCCAAGGATGTGGTACAGGAAATTTGACACCTTCATGAAGAGCCAAGGTTTCAGCAGGAGTGAAGCTGACCATTGTGCATACTACAAGAGGTTTGACGATGGCAGTTTTATTATTTTGCTGTTGTATGTTGATGATATGTTGGTTGCAGGCCCCAACATGAAGAAAATCATTGATCTTAAGGCTGAGTTGGCTAGGACATTTGAAATGAAGGATTTAGGAGCAGCAAACCAAATTTTAGGGATGAAGATACACAGGGACAGAAAAGGAAGAAAGATCTGGTTAAGTCAAAAGTCATATGTGGAAAAGATTCTGCAGCGCTTCAATATGCGAGAATGCTAAACCGGTTAGTACCCCACTTCTTCCACACTTAAAGTTGTCTTCCAACCGGTGTCCTAGAACGGAAGCAGAGAAGACAAGCATGTCTCGTGTACCGTATTCATCAGCGGTAGGAAGCCTCATGTATGCCATGGTGAGCACCAGACCGGATATTGCCCAAGCAGTGGGAGTAGTCAGCCGGTACATGGCAAATCCTGGTAAGGAGCATTGGAATGCGGTGAAGTGGATATTCGGATATTTAAGAGCCACTTCAGATGTTGCCATTTACTTTGGATCGGCAGATTTGCAAGTTACAGGTTTTGTGGATTCCGATTATGGTGGAGATAGAGATGGGAGAAAATCCACTACAGGATATACCTTCACCCTTGTTGGAGGAGCGGTGAGTTGGGCTTCTAAGTTGTAGTCTGTTGTGGCCTTATCAACCACTGAAGCAAAATACATTGCAGCAACTCATGCCAACAAAGAGGCAATTTGGCTAGAGCGATTGTTGGGTGACTTCAAGGTAATGCGAGGAGAAAATTACGTTGCATTGTGATAGCCAGAGTGCTATTCAATTAGTGAAGAATCCAACATTCCATGATCGCACGAAACACATTGATGTCAAGTACCACTTTATCAGAAATGTGGTGGAAGAAGGTAGGATCCTGTTGCAGAAAATCGACACTGAAGTGAATCCTGCAGATATGCTTACAAAGTCGGTCAAGGTAGAGAAGTTTGAATGGTGCAGAACTTCTCTGGGCTTGCTGAAAAAGTAACAAGGGCAGCATTGGGCAATTGGCACTGGATGAAAATCTTTTGGCAGAAGAGTTCCTGAATACTGACTTCAAGTGGGAGAATGTTAGGTGTGAAGTCCGTATGGCCACTAGACGTCTGACCTGGCAGACGTCTAGGCCAGACGTCTGGACTGGCAGAGACGTCTAGGCCAGACGTGCGGGTGGCAGACGTCTGGGCCGGACATACGGGCTGCCAAACGTCCGGGTCGGCGGACGTCTAGGCGCAGACGTCTGGGCTGCGGACGTCTAGGCGGCGACGTCTTGGCAGGACGTCTAGGCCAGACGTCATGCCAAGAAGACGCCAAAGCAGTGGACGTCTAGGTAGACGTCAGTACGCGGAAGACGAACAGTCTTGGAATGCGGAAGACCAACAGTCTTGGGAGCGGAAACGAACAGTCTTTTGGAGGCTTGCGTTGGAAGATGAAACGAACAGTTTTGGAGTCTTCCTCTGCTCTATAAAAGGGATGAGATCCCTTGCATTTAGGTTGAGTTGTTGAAAACGTCCAAGGACGTGAATGTAATCTTTGCTGAAATTAATAAGAAGAGAAGTTGCCATTGCCCCGTGGTTTTTCCTGCACATTGCAGGTTTCCACGTAAAATCTCTGTGTCACTTGTGTTACTGTTTCCGTGTTCTATATTTTTGTTATTGTGCTTCCTCTTGCAGGTGTGGAATCTTGGAGTTTTTCTTAACGTCTTGCCCTCCCTTCTAAATTGGTCAATGTCCTCGTCGATGGCTATTGCTGCTTTCGGGGACTTTGGCTCTTTTGAGGTTGAGGTGACGGAATAGGTACTCCAAGCTCCTGGATCTGCAGCTTTAAGGCTTCGGTTTCTCCCTTCAACCGCTTTGCATAGGCCTGGTAACAAGCCCATTGGAAGCCATAATGATGTGACTTCTGCTCGAATTCAGCCAACCTAGCCTTCAACTCCACCTCCCTTCTTGTTGCTTCAGCTTCCTTCCTCACAACTACTGCCAGCTACTTATCACTCTTAGCAATCTATTGATCTTGATGATCAATCTCCTGCATCTTCTCTTCTAGAGTTTGATCCCTCACCACACACTTGGACTTCAACTGACCAATCAACTGATCCTGCTGTTCCTACACTTGCCTCATAGCCTCCATCTCTTGCCTCATAACTAAGATATTACATATATCGTTCCAAGTCTCGATAATTCCTAGGAACACCACGATATACAGTGCTTTGCATAGTTATGAAGTTGGTTACGGAGGAGGAGGAGGTGGCGGAACTGCATGAGGTGGAGGCGGCGGCGGAGGAGGCGCCCTTGGCCTTCGGAGAATAAAGTCGACGCCACCTACGACAAGGCCAGCTAATTTAGCACGCTATTGCACTTGTTGAAGTTGTCTTTCCACCCTTTGCACTTGGTTATCCAACTCTTCCTCCTTCAGTTTCAGGTTACCAATCGTTTGTTGGAACGTCTCTAATCCTGATGCTAACCACTAAATGATATGTGCCAAAAAGTTCATTCTAGCATATGACTTGACCAACTTAGGTGCAAGCTTCACATACTTGACACTTGGAAGTTTAGGATAGGGTGCCATATTTCCTTCATCAACATATACATGTGGTGGATGTCGATAGAGTACTTGAGTTCCTTCTGGTAGATTCTTGATTCCCAACATTGAATTGACACTGCTACTGCCAACTCCTAGCTCCCATGGTTGCATTTGGTAGATGTTTGCAAACTTTTTCATATGCTCATCATCACGAGCCTAATGCACCAGTTTGCTACTTTGCTCAACTCATTCTCCATTCTCAATTTCCATAGTCGCAAGTCTCCAACACATCCAACTCGAAACTGATTGTGAACTCTATCAAACAATCCACTCAACTTCTCAAAGAATGTGTCACCTTGTTCATTGATATTTTCTTTAAGAACTGGTGGCTTCCTCAAATTTGGCACTTCGATGATGAAATGCTTACATGTCTTCTACGCCAGTTCCATATATGTGTCATCTTTGGTGGTAGTCTCCTCCGCATCTTGTCCACCGTGACTTGTCAGGTTGAAATTTTGTTTGGCTGCTTTCCCTTCCTGAATCTTTTCTTCTGCATCAGTATGTTTCTCTGCTATTTCCACCATCTCCTTCCTTAGTTTCTTCCTCAGACGGTTGGCTACTCTATCCCTTATGCCATCAACTGTATTTTGATGCAGTTTGCTTCCCCTTCTCTCTCTCTTCTAACACAATTGAAATTGGTGCTATAGCTTGTGTTGTTGTAGATGTGAACTCCATCGATGGTACCTCATCTAATGGAGGCGATCCAAATCAATCCAAAACTTTTGCATATTGTCTTAGTAGTGTTGTGTGGTAACTTTTAGGTATATCAACATTGTCCAGGGTGTGTTTGATTCCATGGGCTCTCTAATATACTCTCTCGGTTGTGATTAGTGGTTGACCCAATGTCGTAGAGCTCTAACTACATAGAGTTCCACCATAATTGTAGCTGCACCATTCGTTTTCTAAGTGTATTATGAGAGTAACTTACTAATATGTTGTTTACCGGTCACCACAAAACTCAAACGACCGATATCTTCCTAGGGTTGAAGGTTTCTCCTAATCCTAGTGGGGTCTCCCAATATGCCTGAGGGTATGTGGGAGCTCGCCGCCGTATATGAGTGGTGTCTAAGGTTTGGGTATTGGAGTCTAGTCACCCCTCACTTCACTAGTTGTTTTATGGGCAGTCTTATCTAGAAACGATAGCTCCTCCATGATATTTTAAAACCCTCGACACAAGGTTTCGAACTTATTCCACTAAAAACAAAAAAAAAATTGTGTTATTTTCTTGCATGTATTTAAGTAGAAAGAGCAAAAGAAAGGAAAAATATACCTAACAGGAATTGGAATGCAAGACAATAATTGTTGTGACTGCAATAGAACACGGCCTAGAAAGTGCTCTTATACCAGTTGTTAAGAATCTCCTCATTAAAATAAGCACATCGACACAAATATGACAATAATTAATAGAAAAATAGGAATTGAAATAACAATATTGCAATACAGAATGAAAATGCAACAACTTTACTACTCAAGAACAAAATTTGCTATACAGAATCGTAGGACCTCTTCAAGGGGGCAACCTTCTTGAAAGTATTAGAAAATGACTTCATCCCCTTTCCGCCCTAGTCTTTTTATAAGCTCTCATCAACCCTAACCCTAATGCTCAAGGGTATCCATCCACATGCAAGTGGGGGCTTGAGCTAGTAAAGAAACAATTACATCTTTATTAACTCCTTACAATAAGTAATGGTTACATCATATGGGCCCATATGCATTAGGTGCCCAAAGTGTCACATACACGTTACTAGACAATTTCATAATAATATTAGGATAGTGTCCTAATAGTGCTCGTGTGACTACTAGCATGTGTTTTTGCTTTTGCTGGTCTTTTGATGGTTCCTCAATGTCAAAATTGACATTCTGTGAGTTGCTTGAACTTGCTTTCTTCGGGCAATTTACCTCCTTATGATTGTTCGGTCCACACCATCAACACATCATTCCATTGATGTTTTTGCCATTTCCTCCTACTAGGCCATTTTGGCAATTGTGTGTGGTGTTCCCACTTGACATCTTTGATATTGAATGATTGGCCTTCTATCTGAATCATACTACAATCGACCTTGCCCTCCTGCGGATCGTTTTTCTTGTTGTGGTTGCCTTCTTCCTTGGCGATTGTTCCTATATCCACCATCTGTTGCTTCTTGTCCAATATTTGAAGTGCTCGGATTCCTTAGCCTTCTTTTGCACCCTCAACGCTCGATGTTTGGTGCTTTTGGGATTGAACGAACAATCGATAATAGCATGCCTCGCAACTTCACATATATTATAGAATGCATTCTTCAGACAATTGACGTTGGTGTGTCTTTCTTATTTGCAATTAGAACACCATAGGTCCTTTTCCTTCTTCTCCACCTTCTTATCATTGATCATGCGTTCTAGGTCCTTTCTCATGGTCTATATTTTTTTGCTCAAGTCATCTATATCGCTATCTGAATCGTCATCTAGGTAATGGCTTGCGCTTCCTTCCACTACTACGGCTATCTTCATTTCGCTTTCCAAATTCAACGCTCTATCAAAAGCCTCTTGATAGGTAGTTGGTGGAACTACCTTCATTTTCTTCTTATACTGCGACAACAATCCATCTAGGAACCATCGTTTCTACAACCCATCCGCTAGCTTCGCTTCCATTTTGTCGATAAGTTCCTTCAAACAACAATTATATGACTTGATATTCTCGTCCTTCCTTTGCTTCATTGAATATATTTCACCAATGATCTCCGTGTCATCATGAAGCAATCTGAATTCCTTACTAAATTCAATCTTCAACTCTTCCCATGTTGTGAAGGGTTGTCCTCTTTTCAAATGCCAATCCATTGCAATTCCACGCAATGTGGCTAGAAACAATTGTAACCACGATTCTTCATCATCTACTCCATTCTCTCTCCATATCGTTTCACAAGTTCCGATATGACGTTCTTCCTTCCCATCACTTAGAAACTTTGGGCGCTTCTGCTTGCCTGTAATTGCAACAATATTGGCCATTGGTGGCTGCTCGTCCTCACTTGATGATCCTACTCTTGCAAACAATCTTTGGTTTCTACGTTGTACACCTACACTTTGCAACCTCCTTTGCGAATACATGAGCATTGGTTCTGGTCTCCTGAGCACACTCTCCTGCGGATGCCCTTGTGCTTGACTCCCATCCTTCGCACCTTTAGGCACTCTCCCCAACACTTGTGCTTGTGTCATCAATTGTTCCGCCTCTTCTCGTGCATGCTTCACGTTTGCGCCTTCTTCACAACTTGCGTGAATGTTCTCCTCGGCCCGAACCACGTTTGCTTGATACGCCTCTAGTTACGCTTCTTCTTCCGTTAAAAACAACATTTGCCACCTCTCACTTTCCTTGTTTGAACCATCCTCCAATTGAGGATTCCAAACTTGTTCAACTTTTGGTATTTCAACCTTTGTTAGTATTCTTTATGTTTGCAGTCTTTCATTAGCATCTTGCAAGCCTTAGTTTTGCTCAACACTCCCACCTTCTTCTTGTGCTTGTTGTTGTGCTTCATGTGGTGTTGGTTCAAACTTCAAAACGACAACGGTGCCAAATGTAGCATAGTGGTGGTATTCCACCCTTTGGAGGAACAGCTCGTTTTGACAGATTCAATATTCAAGTTTGTAAAGATGAGGTTGTACGGCCTGCAACATATCCTTGCCTCTGATTACCTTGTTCATTGCTTCAAACAGCCCAGTCTGTGAATAGGACTACTTGCCCTTTTCCAGAATCTAACACTCACCAGATGGCCTGTCTTGAGTCTTGACAGCCTAGGCTCTCCACCATACAGCCTCACTTTCAGTAAACTGCCTAGCAACTTCACTGTACCGCCTGGCAACTCATTGTACGGTGAGTCGCATTCACTATACGGCCTGTCACCTTCACTATACGGCCTGTCACCTCCACTGTACGACCTAGCAATTGCCTTGGATGGCTTGACACTAGGCTGAATGACCTTGTGTGACAGACTTGGAAAGAATACAACTAACAGATTGAATCTACTCTACTGCAGCAATCATTAGTAACAATACATACAAAGAACACACAATGGCAATAATAGATGATGAATGAATATGAGTAGATCTTGCATTAACAATAGCCTGTATGGTGAAATACATATGACATTATCTTATATATACAGTATGCAATCCTATGTAGAGTATCTACTTCGAGCATACACAATACAATGCCTATGCAATTGTATCTATTCTCTTGTGCATGTGTTGATGTGTCTACAGTACCCAATACCCTCGTCTGCATGTATTGATGTTGTACCCGCTCAAATGAATGAGGGGGTTTATTTAACCTTGGGGATGGTAGTTAACAAATAACTACCACCCCAGACACCTCACCTCTAACTGGGTGATAACTACCCTTGCATGACTACGTTTGCACATAACTCAACTCATTATTAGATGCATTATTACAACATGCGACTTTATTCAAATTACAAAACAAAAACTATTACATCAAAATTACATTGTGTGCGTACTTTGACTTCCAGCGCACTTATTTCTATTTCTGACTTGTCTGTTTTCTCTGTTGAGGTGGCACATGAGAACTAGCGCATACATCATATAACAGAACTATACTAAAATGGGTATATTAACAACAGCTTAGTTATGATAGCAGGATACCATTCTAATGACAAGAAGCTTTTTAATCTTTGACCCTGTGATCCCTCCACAGAAAGCATTATTTTCAACTTTCCATGGACATAATCCGTTCATTTTTAATATTTCATTGGACAGAGTCACAATGCAGTCCATTTGTCTTTGAGATGAATGGAAAATCCATATTAGCCTCATAGCTATATTGCACCCAGAGCAGAGACCCTCATACACTCAAATGCACTTTATCTGACTATATATGCCTTGCAAATAATCAACAATTTCCATTTCATTTCTTGCTTGTGAGTTAATTTTCCATTCTCTGTTTTAATGGCTGCTATTGTCTCTGCAACATGCTTATCTTTAGGTCTTTGAAAATTGTATTTTGGACCTGTCTTGTGTGTTGATCCAATGTCACCACTTTATCTTTTGCTTCTCCTACTGCCCTTTCTTAGAAAAGCATAATGGCAATTTTGGACCTGTCTTGTGTGTTGATCCAATGTCACCACTTTATCTTTTGCTTCTCCTACTGCCCTTTCTTAGAAAAGCATAATGGCAATTTTGGACATGAAGGGTAGTTAGATACTTAAACATAAATGCAGGATAGCCTCCTTCTAATTGGGTAGTAATCATAAAACAAACCCCTAAGCCCACTACATTGTGCCAGTGTTAGTGCTTATATGTTGAGAAATGTAGCTCGGACAGGAACTTCTTGCACAGGCTTCAATATGAACGTGCTAGAAGTGGTTCGAGACATTTCTAGTTCTATTTTGAAATTCACTTAAGTGATTTTCTATTTTGGAATTCACTTAAGTGATTCTAGTTTGTAATTCACTTAAGTGATTCTATTTTGAAATTCACTTAAGTGATTTTCTATTTTTAAGTTCACTCAAGTGATTCTATTTTGTAATTCACTTAAGTGATTCTATTTTGAAATTTGCTTAATTGATTTTCTATTTTTAACCTTACATCTCAAGATGATATGAGATCTACTCTTAGGGTTAGAGAGATTGGGGTTAACTTTTTTCAAGGATCAAAAGAGAAGGTGAAGAGTTTTTTACACACAGAAAGAAGAGAAGGAGAACAGATTGCTGAAGGAAAAACTGTAAGCTTAGGAGGAGAAGAACAGAGAAATTGCTGGCCAGAAAGGCAGCAAGAGAGCAGGATGTCCTTCTGTAGCTGTAGCCTCCTTTATTTTGTAATATTTCAGGTTCAGAAATATATATTTAACTTCTGCTGTTCTCGCTGTTTATTTCTCCAGCCATCTGTGTGACTGTTGCATGTTTAGATATATTAATTTCAGATCTAATTATTTTAAAATAACATAGGACAACAGTTATCTAGGGTTGGGAAAATTTACAGTGTTAGTGCTTATAACACTAAAGATCAAGTCCACATTGTTGTGAGTCCAGTATTGCCTTTCCTCTCAGCAGTAAGTTCCCTTCCCACTCCAGTGTCTGCCAAATTTTCAACATTTTGCTCTCTTGATAATCATTTTAAAATTGTTTTTTGGTCTGGCCTACAGCATTTGATGGCATTCGAAGTTCTCTAAACTTCTTTGCAATGAAGCTTCTTGCAAGGAACAATTTGGTGAAATATTATTTCCATCACGCTTACTCTTATTCTGATTCTGATTCCCATTATCAAGGTCATTGCCCCACAAATTCTTCCATTTCGTCGCTTTCAAATAATTTGTTTATTTCCAGGACAGGTCATTTCAATGCTCATGATACATGCAAGAAAATGAGAAAAGTCATCTACCAGTTTTACTTACTGTCCTATTTTGAATTATTGGTTTGCTTGGATGAGAGCCATTATATTTTCTGTTCTTTTAAATGTTTTGTTGGTTTATTTTTGTTTCCGTATCAGTTTCTATTTGGTGACATGAGAAATCTATATTTTACAGGATGGCAATTCTTTAGATAATTTAGAAACTAAACACTTTGTTCTAGTTCATGGTGGTGGATTCGGAGCATGGTGTTGGTACAAGTCTATTGCCTTACTTGAGGAAGCTGGCTTTACAGCAACGGCGTTGGATCTCACAGGATCTGGGATTGATCAAACTCAGACAAATAGCATCACATCGTTAGCTCAATATGTGAAGCCTCTTCTTGATTATTTAGGCAATCTTCCTGAAGGTGATAAAGTAAGTAAAATAATGGGGTCTGATCATCCCCAAAAGTGTGTAGAATTATTTCCTTTCCTTTCATGTTCTTTTGGATTTGTAATGATTACATGGACCATTAGTTTCTTTAACTTTTCATATTTTCCTCTGTAGATTGTGTCATGTTTTTTGCATATTGTATAGGTAATTTTAGTTGGCCACAGTTTTGGAGGTGCTTGTATATCTTATGCAATGGAGTGCTTTCCTAAAAAGATAGCAAAAGCAGTCTTTGTAGCTGCAGCAATGGTGAAAGATGGACAGAGGGCATTTGATGCCTTTGCACAAGAGGTTTTAGTTTTTATTTATTTATCTGGAGCATCTGCTTTAGAACAACTTAGTTTGGTTTTTCCTGTTTTTATCTCTGAATTATAATTCCTACAACCAACTGTTTGCCTCTTCTCAAAAATACAGTAATAACATGACTATATTTTTATTTCTGCAGCTGGCAACTTCTGCTGATCTCATACAGAATGCACGAGTTTTTATTTATGGGAATGGTAATGACAAGCCTCCAACAGGTCTTGAATTTGACAGAAACCAACTTAAGGAATTGTTTTTCAACCAAAGCCCTACCAAGGTATTGTGCTAATACAGAAATATGCAAGCGTATCAATTTGTGTTGGCGAATTTTATTTAGTATGTGTTTTTCTCTTTTCTGCTGTTTGAGTTACCTGCATTTAAACTTCGTTTGGATGAAACATTACGGGCAAGATGAATTGAAGTCTATTATGGGTGAATTAAATAAAAAATGAGAGTACCCAGGTGTTGTAGGTGAGTTGGAGAGTAGAGGGCAATCCTCAAGGGAGGTCCCAGGTTCAAATCTCCACCCTACCAAAAAGCTGAATTGGGTACCCAAAATCCAATTGATAATGTTGGTGCGGGCAGGGCTGGGTGTGACCCCGGGTGACTTTGACGGTGTAGAACCCTCTGTTCGTGGTCTCTTAGACCAAGGCGGCCCCGCAAGGGGTTTTTCGCTATAAAAAAAAATAAAAAAATAAAAAATGGAGTTATATTAGGTATATCCTGTATAGGTGGTCTCTTGTTTTTTACCCTATAATCAATCTAATGACACGAACAATGAATGTTTGAAGGGAGGATGATGCTTCAGATAGAGTTTTATATGGGGGCTTTGCTTTGTTTCGTATAGAAAATTATCGTCTTTAAATAGTTAGCTTCCAGTGCTTTCTTCACATAAACATCATTCTCTTTAATAGATTGATCACCACTGGCCTTGAGTTTTGAGGGTCTCGTCAAGAACTTTCCTTATTATATGGGGCCATGGGCTATGGAATGCTTGCTAAGGTTGCTCTGTAAAGGATGTTTGGATGTTCCTCTGAGTTCATTTTTATTCTTGTAAAATGTTTTTGAGAATGCATTTGACATATTCATAAAATTTAATTCTGTTAGAACCGTATAAATTTTGTGGAGATTACAGATCTAATCCTTTCAGGAATTTTGGATTCATATAGGATTTGAGTAGGTTACATTCCTTTCCCATATACAATTAAGGAAGCATAGAAAGCACAAATTCCATCTCAGTTGTTGCTTTTCTATAATCTGCAATCAACTCTATACTAAGAAATCTAAGAGAAATTAGAGAAAATACATTTAAGGAAAACAATTAAGTTTAGCTGTAAGAAGTCTTATCATGGCATATTCCTGTGTATGAATCTCATCTACATTAATATCTGTCCGGAAGAAGAATATGCTTTCCAAATGCATTGTAATATATATATATATATATATATATATCTTTCATGTGCCCTTCTAAGTCTGGAAGTTGGTTGTGCAAAAAATAGATTCTAGTTTCTAATCATAAGCACTTTCATATAGATTCTATCACTATGTAGAGATTTCCAAACTCTCTTTTGGTTGTTGCTACTAACCAGCTGGGAACAGATGATTGCCAAGTTGTTGGTGAGCCAAGATACCAGCATCTTGAATAGCGCTTTGATCTTAACTGCATGGAATGAGTTGGGGTAGAGTAGATTTGGTTAGGTGGCTCCTCTTTCTAAGATTGGAGGTTTGAAGGCCAAATGTGTAAGTGCTGTCTCCCTATCCTTTGATCTCCTTTTAAGCTTTAAACAATGTTGAAAAAATCTAATACGAAGAAACATCCAGGATACTTTGTTGTGGGAAATGGGGATGCTTATAATATGGCTACATAGCACCTACTATGGAACTCTCAAACTGCAGTGTGTAACGTAATTTTGTATTGCACACAAAAGCTATATATGTATATATATTGAAAGAACAAACAAGTACTAGAAATTTCAAATTATGTATAGTTATCGATACTGTTACTCGATTCGATGAATTTTATCTAATATGAGCAAAATTTGGTGATTTCTTTTACCCCCCTCACACAAAATTTCAACGAACATAATTGGACAAACAATTCAATGGAATATCTATCTATCTATATAAAACCTGCCGCTTGTCCCATTTCTGTCTTACATTCCCACATCTACTTGACTCCATTCCATGTCTAGAAAAACTAAAGGTTCTCAACAGGGCAAAATGATCTTGGGGCAACTCATTTATAGAGGTATTGGCAAGTCAATCTCATTTTTGTATGAAATGTGGAGTCCTTTATACATATCTATATTTATTTTTAGACATTTGTACTAGTAATAATAATAATAATAATAATAATAATTTTTTGGGGACATCATGGCGAATTACACATATATTATATTATATTTAAAAAATATGATTTTAGTCCTTGTTGAACTCGAACACAAACCTGAACCTGGTAACTTAGATTATTGGGGGAAATTACCTAAAAGATTTTGAAAATCAACATTTCAGTTCTTTCATCACGATCTACCATCAGTATGAAGAATGCTGTTTGGATTTCAAATTCAAGAGATAACTTGATAGTAGATAAAAAGGTTAGGCAGGCAAATTTGAAGGTTCCAATGATTAATTACAATGGTTAGTTTAAACAATCAATTGCATCAATTTAACTTCTTTAAAAGAGCAAAAAATACAACCATTGATCCCAAACCCCAAAACAACTCATTACATGTGATGGCTGATTGGGCTCTTTGTGAACCTTGTTTATGATAGGCATCCGAGGCTGACTGACTCAATCTTAAGCCATTGCCTATATAGGAATTGTTAGGATGCTTCTAAATTTCCAATGCTTCTCTGAGTGGAAATTTCATGAAGTGGTCCTCCCTCACAAAGAATTTTGCCTTTATGATGCAGAGTTAGTTATTTTTGGGTCTGGGATCAATGGTTGTTTATGCTGGTCTCAAAATGCAATTAATTTTGAGGGTTTCATTAGTTATTGCAACTTATATTTTAATTGATTGTGATTAATGGAACCTTGGAATTTGGTTATCTGACCTTGCTACTGTGTATCGAGGTATTTTATAAAAAGGTCGAATATGTTATCCAAATGATATTATTCATCCTGATGATGAATTAAAATCTTATATGCAGCTTTTTCTAGAAATATTTTTTGCAACATATATGTACTGTGGAAGTTTGAGGTTTTAGTGACCTTATTTTCATGCTGATGCAACTCTAGAAATGAGTTATAAAACAACAGAAAGAATTTCTTATCTGCTTATTTGAAATTGATGTATTACTCTTAATATTATTGATATACGGAATTCATGTTTATATGAGCATTACTTATTAGATAAATCCTTGTGCAAACATCATAAACACTTTCCCTGCTAACTCATAATGCTTTACTTGTGAACTCATATTTGGAAAAGCTTCCATTTGCAGCTGCATTTGAGATGAAGCACAAAGAATCCAATTATCAAACTTATTTTTTTTCTGAATTGTGATTGAGGTTAACATGTAGTAATTTGTGATCAGTATTGATGCAATCCGCTGGATTTGCTTCATGCTCACTGCAAATTGGAGGAATCTTATTGTTAAGATTGCATAATTATATTCAATTTGTATGCATTGACAGAAGTTACTCTTCCTAAACATATTTTCTATATATTTGTGGTCTTGGTGCATGCATGAGATTGTGCTGTCTATTTTGTTATGATAAATTTGATGTCAGTGCTCATCAATTGGTCACCCACACTTATACAATCACAGATCATTATACTTTCCTTCTTATGGACTTAAAATATTCACTTAGGGGAGAATGAGAAAATATTTTAAATTTAATCATGAAAGCCTTTCCAATCACTCTGGAATCTTTTATCATTGTAGCAAAACTTCGAGGAATGTGCTTCATCTGCAACTGAAAATTTTGACTTACCCCATCACATTGCCCAACTCTAACTTGTGCTGGGATCTCTTGTGTTGTGATTTTTCATTTTTTTGCAAGGTATGCTTATAATCAATAACTTCCACATTGCCCAACTCTGACTAGTTCTAGCGCTGGGATATCTTACCTTCTGATTTTTGATTTTATGCAAGGTATGGTTGTAATCAACAGCTCCCCATGACTGTACTGGAACCACTGGAATGCAAGAAGTCTCTTATATTGTGTGTTAACAACTTGTTTGCTACCTCTCAGATGACTGATGCCTTGGTTTAATATTGGTTTCACTTTAGCCCCCTTGGCCCATATCGAGACTATATTGCCTTTCTTGCACTCCAAAAAAAACTCTATTGGAGAGCCTTAGTTTTATTGGTTTCCATTTATCCCAATATTGGTGCATATTGTGATTGTGTTCAAAAGATGCTTAAATGATGTAATTAACAAAGAAGCTTCATAGATCGGCTTACAGTACTGAAATATTTGAAATAAAATTGAGTTTCCATACAATCTGTCCAATTTGACCATCGAAATATATAAACCATCTTTTCTTCATGTTTTTTTTGTAATTTTAATCAATAAAAGAAGCAGGATATGATTGACAATTATTCCAGGTACGTCTTAGCAGGATATAGAGAGGCTATAATACTAATGTGCGATGATCCCTACTTTGTTATACAACATTGAAATCACCACCCAACATCCAGTCAACTGGATGCAGATTATTAGCGCATGGGGTTGAAGTCTGACTGATGAAAATGTTTGGCTCTCAAAGAGCCCACTAGGATTCAATTCCCATGGGTTCTGTGATAATATGGTTTACATCCAGTCAACTAGAGGCAGATTATTAGCCGTTGGGGTTGAAGTCTGACTGGTGAGAATGTTTGGCTCTCAAAGAGCCCAGTAGGGTTCAACTCCCATGGGTTCTGTGATAATATGGTTTGTTGTAATACCACAATAATGTGGTTTGTTGAATAGTGCAGTGAGACAGTCATCAAGTAATAGGGGGGGCGTGTTTCAATCCTATATCAAAATTGCTTGTATGAAGCTTATTAGCTAATAATCCCAGAATCATATTCTTTCTGGAGAGTCCACCGAAAGCATTGGTTATCAGGATTCTATGCTGATTGGTTATCAGGATTCTATGCATCCAGCATACTGGTAGCCAACCAATATGCAACGCCACACATTGCCCTACTTTTACTCTGGTAATGATTGGTGCACTGGTAATTTCAACTACTTACAAAATCTGCAAACAACATTGGTTCAATTTTGAAATGGTTGACATTTTACTCTTCCTTGTTTGACAACAACATTAAGCATAAACTAACTAAATACAATACCACAATGTCCTTTGTATCCATGTCATTAGCATCCCTTGTCTGCCTGACAACCAAGGGTGCTTTGGTTTAAGCATTTTACCGCCCTTATGCACCATTGCTGAAATGCACCTCTCTTTTTGCCTGTTTGCTGGAGGAAGCATGGTTTAACAGGGCCTTTATCATTTGCAATGTTTCTTTCCTTTCTTGATGCTAATTATGTCTTGTGTTTGCCCAACTATGGTGAATATGAAATCACAACCATGGTTTAACATGGCCTTTATCATTCACAATGTTTCTTTCCGGCCCTTGATGCTAAATATGTCTTCTGTTTGCCAAACTCTGGTGAATATGAAATCACAACTGATCACTTAGGTATTCCAGCACATAAATTTATACATATTTCTGATCTGTAATTGCAAAGTTAGAAACCCAATTAATAGCCTACAATCTGCTAGTGGAGTTATGAACAAGAGGCAATCCCGCTGTGATGGCCTTTTGTGCTGTCTGCCTCTATTGTTCTTTATTGGAAGCAGCAGTTTGGTAGGTTCCTGTGCTTGAATTGAAATTCATATCGTTATTGTGTCTAGATAATTTGCTCTCTGTTCTGTGTTTATGTATGATGAAAATAACAAAAGAAAAGGGTAAACTTGGGCTTGAAGTTTGGATTATTCAGTGCAAGATTTTGTTCTCTGTTTCAATCTTGTCCTTCACCATCAATCATTTGTTTACTGAAATTTACTGGAACTCCTTGAATATCATATTCATAAACAAATCATCAATATAGGTGGTTATGCATACATAAGTTGCTACCTGTTTTCTTGTTTTGTGTGTACTTACATTGGTGTGCTTATTTTTTCAACTCCACAATTCAGGATGTTGCTCTAGCTACTGTGTCCATGAGGCAAATTCCATTTGCACCAGTGTTGGAGAGGATATCTCTCACAGAAGAGAATTATGGAAGTGTAAGGCGTTTCTTCATTCAAACACCTGAGGATCATGCGATGACCCCAGATGCTCAACAGTGCTTGATTGATGCAAATCCTCCTGAACGGGTTTTAAAGGTCAAAGGCAGTGACCATTGCCCCTTCTTTGCAAAGCCACAATCTTTGCACAAAGTACTACTGGAAATTGCACGGCTGGAGAAAATCTGAACAGTGTTCATTGGACTTGGGTACTTCAATTTATGCGTTTAACTTCGATTCTCCATCAAAGTGACAATCCTGATGTTGTCACTTTTGGCTCTTACAAAGGGGGCAGATATGGTTATGATGTGGCCAGAATTTGGAATTGCTTTTCAAAAATTGTTGCTTTGTCTTCCACGCTATTATTTTAATCAACCTTGTAGAGCATCACAACAAATTTGTAGGTCTGTAAAATAATATTAGGTTTTGTGCCTAAATTTATCATATTTTATGTATTAGTAAAAATAAAAGTCTATTTAAAAGGGAAGCCAAATATTTTCCCTTCTACGTTTGTAACATTACTTCCTAAGTTGGTGGTTTGTGGTTGGTGGGATAGTACCATGTTATTTCCATCAATAGATTATTATGGACCTTAATGGTCTTGATTTAAAAAGCTTATTTTTCATATTGAGAAAAATTCTGACTAGAATGATAATGTCATGCAGAAGTAACTGCCTGAGATATTCTTCCAAGCCTCTCTTCAAGTATACATTTAGTTTGGGTCTAATCTTTTAGTTTGGCTCTGCACTGTTGCTATTCTTGATGAAAATGAAAAATGATAGTATGGTGTTTGTGCAGCAAAACCTTCCTTGATTCTCACCTGACTAGATTTGCATATGAACATGTTCTATGTTCATTAAGATGTTACCGACTTGAAGTGAATACTTTTCACTAGAAGTAATTGTTTATATTTAAGTCAATAATTTTCAATAGAAGTAATTGTCTTATCGACTTTAGAATTTTCTCCTTTGTGTATGTACATATTCTATATTTATGAAGATGCTGCTGATTTTAAGTCCATAAATTTTCACTGTTAAGTAATTCTCTTGTCAAATTTAGAATAAACTTGCCACCTACCTTCTGTTTAGCATGCAGAAGTTTCTACCTAACTGAGCTGTTAAGATTAAAAACACACCGCTATGAACTCTTAATCACCATATATATATATATATATATATTATAAATGCTTTCTTACAAAGTCTTGTATTCATAAAATGACCAAGGATTCAAAAACTTGCTGTAGTCATGTTCCATGTTTGTGTTTCTACTGAATTTATTAGTCACACTTCAGAATTCATCTAACATCTTATAGGGATTGGAGTTGGACGGCTTGGAATAGAGGTTGCATCAGAGTGAAGATAATCATCTCTATTTATTTCTGTGAATTTTACAACCACCACCCAAAAAAAAATCATATGAAACTACTTCTTTGAGCCTTCCCTTTATTCAGTACTTCCTATAGAAGTGAAAGTATTGCACAATCAAGTGTTTTTTTCCCTAAGACCTGCAGTTAGTCTCCTGTGCAATGGGTCTCATGGTATTGGTCCCACAAACACTGCAGCTGCTAGCCCTTTTAGGAACTCCCTGCTACAGGCCTTTAAGAGTTCTGAACTAAGGTCCCACCTAAGCTAACTTTCCAACCATACCATGATGGTGAGGGCTGGACATGCAAGTATCTGGAAAAAGAACTTATTGCAGGCTGGCTCATAGTATTTTGAGGCTTAACATGTCCAATATACCAAGATCTTGTGTGATTTTGCTTAGGTTATTTGAAACTGGAATCCTACTTTAAGCGAATTTCACATGCAAAATATTTTAACATAGCCTAAATTTTGATGAGAAAATCGCTTGGTAGCACAACTACAATATCTGTATCCTATTTGACATTGCTTTTAGTATAATTGAAGGAAAGACCACCAAGTTGTGATGACTGGGTTTGTTATCAAAACCATTTTTTTCTAAGAGAGCAGTGAAGCAAAAAGAATGTGAAGAAAACAACACTAACTCGTGGTTCAAAAAAAGTTGAGAACATACCGAATAGAGCTCATACTAATAAAATCTCACTGCCAAAGATCTTTAAAACTTAAAAATTTCAGTGTTTCAAATTCAAGATTCAGTTTTAAAAGTGTAAATGGATCTTGCAATCTATATTATTGGCTACTTTTGAATGTATAATTATAGGCAACAAACAAAGAGATCAATCAAAATCCGTACTTGCACAATTAGGACCATAGCTTTCATCTTTGGTCTTTATATGTTTCATACAGACATTTTGTATTTGTATGTGAGGAGACGACGTTGCAAGGATATTTTCGTTGTCCTGTCTTATTTGTTTATGGTAATAGAAATGTCTTAATGACCAAGAGCATGATTAGGTAAAGCTCTAGTATATTTGGCCTGCCCATCTTGGCCTGCCCGTCTTCGTGTTGGGTTGGAAAGAGCTTTGTTTGATTCAGAAGTATACATTTTAGTAGATCTGGTGAGATTTATGGTCTGCTGTGTTAATGGGTTATAGAATTTTGGTGGATTTAATTGGGTTGGAAAGAGCTTTGCTTGATTCAAAAGTATAATTTCTGCCTTAGGGTCAAAACCTTTTAGTGGATTTGGTGAGTTTTATGGCCTTTATTAATGGGTTAAAAATTTTTGGTGGATCTGATGCCTTTATGGATTGTCCCCATGAAAGAGGAGCTCAAATGCTTGATTACATCTTTTATGTTTGCGATTGTTGCAATACCTTTGTGTTTCTTGGTTGCTCCGTTTGGTTGAAAAGGCTTAATATGTAATTTATTTTTCTGTAATGTCTTTTTGCACCAGTCATATCTTCTCTCCATACATTTCATCCTTCTCCTATCATTGTCTTTAACTCTCGAAATTATAAGCTTTACCAAACCTAATCTTTGTGACCTTGCTATTAAAGGGCTTAGAAAATCATCATTTGAGTTGATGATAAAACTATGGTATAGGATAATTTTCTGTTAATCTTTTCTCGCAACAAATAATTATATAATGAACGATTTTTTTTTCAATGAGTTTACACAGATTTTTATGAGGGGTATTGGTCCCCTCATACTGAGTGGGGTTTGAACCTTGGACCTCTCAAAGAGAGGCCAAAGCCTTTACCACTGCAGTAAGTTTTTTTTTCAATGAGTTTACACAGATTTTTATGAGGGGTCCTGGTCCCTTCATATTGAGTGGGGTTTGAACCTTAGACCTCTCAAAGAGAGGCCAAAGCCTTTACCACTGCAGTAAGCTTGCAGTTAAATAATAAATGATTTTTACCTTGGAAGCAAATAACTATTTTTTTTTTATTTTTTTTCATGATGCTATGTATGTATTTAAGGACTCGAGACCACAAAGAGCATTGAATCTTTGACCTCTTCATAACAAATGCCTCTCACTCACCACTTTATAAATCTTTAACCTCTTCACAACAAATGCACCTTACTCACCACTCCACCAAGACGTTCATCTCACTCACCACTCCACCAAGACGTCTGCATTATGGACTTTGATATCTTTTAATAAAAAAATAATAAAAAAAAAATACAAATTATGGCAAGCTCCCTCCCACTCCACCAAGACGTCTACATTATTGACTTTGATATCTTTTAATAAAAAAATAATAAAAAAAAAATACAAATTATGGCAAGCTCCCTCCCTATTCGAACGTAAAAGAGAACAAAAAAAAATTAATGAAAACTTTCTGTAAGGCATATCCTTGTCAAAAACTCTTATAGCATTTTCATAATTATATTACTTTGAATATCTATTTTCACAATCTCCAAGTATTGTAACTCTATGCATTCTCATTAAATCCGATCTTCCGTATTGACATAATATATGCTATATTTTAATTCTTGACATCGGTTAAAAGACCATGTATAGGTTAAGAAAGTAGTAAGCCCTAACTCTATGCATTTTCACTAAATCCGACCTTCCGTATTGACATAATATATGCTATATTTTTTATTCTTGATATTAGTCAAAAGACCATGTATAGGTTAAGAAAGTAGTAAGCCCTTATCCAGATATATAATTTTCATTATAATTTGAATAAATTTGATGATGAAAGCTTAGTCATTGGTCTTTTAATAATTTTAATAGTACAATTTGAATGAGTTTGTTGGTAAAAGCTTATGCATCTCAGATAAAAGGTTCAAGGTTTGAATCTAAAATTTGAATAAGTTTGATGGTGAAAGCTTAGGTATCTCAGATAAAAGGTTTAAGGTTTGAATCGAAAAGGAAAGGTATATACGTCTCACAAACAAATTTGCATAATACAAATGTTTCTAGATGAATATCACAACTCAAAGTATGGAAATAAAGAAAATGAGTATGATATGGGTAATAGTTGTGAACCTTAAAATTACTTATCTTTAACAAAATTTATGATTGCCTTACATACAAGCTTTATAAATTAAAAACTTTATTTAAATTAAAAAAAAATACTAGAAAACCTTATTAATTGGATATGCCATTTATAATATATAAGCCATATGAATTTGGGAGGTAAACATGAAAGGTTAATAGTCATCCCAAAGTTTTTATTTTTATTTTTTAATTAACACATGAAGTTGTTAAAGTGAAGGTTTTTCCAATATTTATAACAATTTACTTGAGTGTTGTACAATCACTAGAAACTCATCATAGAAATGCTCTTTTTATAATATATTAGAATAGAATAGAAGGTTTTTTGTATTCACGAGCTTAAAAGTGGTCCAAGGGATAGTGAATTTATAAAGAACTATAGTTAATAATCACAATTTCTTGCTTAATTATTATTTTTTTTCTACAATGCTAATATTTTACTATTGATTTTGTTGATGCATTTTCGTACTTTTTCTACTTTCTTCTCTTCAAACAAACCATTCATTGATTACACTCCTAAAGTATCAATATAGGTAGTTAGATATCGTTGCATGCCTCGCATTCCAAAATAAAATGCTTATCTGTCTCAACTACCCTTGATGTGTAAAAGGTAAATATCCTCTCCTCCCATTCCTCTTTTGGTCTCTTCCATATGCTTATTTCACATCTAAGTTGGTGTGAGCTTGTCCTTAATTTGGCCGTGAGCATCTTTGCTCTCCAATTGATTTTTGCTCTTATATAGGCCTTTTGATGGTGACTGTAAGAGGATTAATTCAACAAGATAATATTTTTTCTTTCTTCTTAACTTCTTTTCCCACATAGTTGTTCTAAATTTTCCTTAGCAACTATGTTCATTTATTGGTTATTGTTTGAGCACTCGTTCAGGTTAATATTCCATTTGTTCATCCACTTGTTTTGTTTCATCCATGTATCTTTTCCTTATTATCTTCTTCTATTACAACCTTAGACCATCTAATTGCATCCATATTTTTAATTCTTATCAAATATCGTAAAAGATGAAGTAGAGAAATTGCCTCTTACACCCTATTTTTGCTACAAGAATATCCTCTAGAATTGAATCTTTTATTTTGAATTTGTTTGTAACTAGACACTTTTGAATTCTCTCTATTTGTCTCCATTTTAAGTTTGATGCATTGCTAGCCCATACTTCACTTCCATATAGCACCATTGTTTCCACTAATATCCCAAATAAAACTTGTAGAGCTTTCCACTCTAATAAATTAGTCTCTCTACTTCTATTTTGCAATACAAAAAGTGTTCTTTAGCCTTCCAAAATTCTCTTCCTTCTACATGTTTCCCAATTGAAATTATTGTTGAGGTCTATCCCAAGATATTTGTACCCTGTTACTTGTTCTAAGAGACCCCTTCCAAAGTGAAAATTTAACGAATTATTTTTCTGTTTGTTGGAGAAGATCAAAATCTTGGTTTTGTTGGCATTTAATTGCATGAATACTTCCTTGCAAAAGTGTTCTAGGGCCTTTAAGTGCTCTCTTAACCCCTATGTGACCTTGCAATCAAAATTAGATTGTCTACATACAAAAGAAGCCTCACTACATATTCTTCCAAATGAACACCATTCTCTCCTCTCATACTTGGCAATTATTCTAATTTATCAATATATAAACCAAATAAAAAGAGATAGTGGGCATCCTTGTTTAACCCTATGTCACTTCTAAAGCATTCTGGAAGGCTTGCTTGATTTTTTATTTTAGCTCAGACCTCCTCATAAAGTCTATGAACTTTTGCTCTATATTATTCTAATAAATTTAGGTCCTTCATTCTACTGCATAGTTTACTTCTTGACGACGTGTAAAAGGTTTTCTTGAAGTTCATAAAACAACAATAGGATTCTTTATTTTTTAATATGTTTTTTTCTATGATATGTCTCAAAGGGATGCCATGGTCTATTGTTAAGTGTTTCAATATAAAATATGCTTGTCCTTTTGCCCTCTCTTTCTATTGTTCACTTGCTAATTCTACTCTCAACCATGCTTCCAAATAGCTTTGCAAACAAGGGATTGGTCATAATGGTTTAGTAATTTGAAGGTTTGTTTATGTCTCCACTTCTGTAGAGAGGTATTGTTAGACTTGTTTAATCCTTAGAAAACCATGTTGGATGATGTTGAATATATTTTTGATATGTGAGGCTAAGTCCTCTACTCTTCATTTATGTATTCTACCTACAATCAATCCATATCACAAGCCTTGCCTATTCCCAACTTTCTAATACCTTACTTAACCTTCCGTAACGTAAATAAATTTGATATGCATTGATTGTGGGAGGAGCCTCATCTTCTTGTTCATGTTTATATAATTGCTTTACATATTCTAGCTGTTGAATTCCTTTAATGTTATTTTTTATTTGTTTCTATTTCTATTGAAGTTCCTTTCAAAATAACTTTGGATTGTCCTAGTCTAAATAGATTAGTTATTCTTGTCTTGCACTCACATACTTCTCTCTTTTTATCTATTTATACAGTTTTTTATTTTTCTTCTCTTTGCCCAATTATTTCAAAGCTCATCTTGTTGCTTTTCATTTTTGATCATACCATGCATTTGTCAGGAAACTACCTTTTTCTTCTTCCTAACTTTAGACCTTTTGCACCCTTTTAGTACCTCTTGAATTATAGTTCTTAACTCACGGCTCTTGATTCCTTGCTCTCTTGTTTTCTTTTTCTCCTTTGCGTTGTCTGTTTTATCACTTGCTTGAAGATTATACAATTCTCTTGGGTCATAAGAACATTTTATTTTATTGAAGATTGTTGACTAGGTTGCAGTTTTTCTATTTGCTAATTGCTTTCTTTCCATTACAATTTTAATTTATATACATTAGCTTGTAATTTAATTTTATTTATGGTAGGGATTCTTTAGTCTCTACTTTCATTATCTTCTCTATCATGCTTTTTAAGCAAATTACATAGTAAATAACACTTGTCCTACTATAAGTTTTGCATGTGTATTTTCTAGATTTCTTCCACATATTCATACTAATGTAGATAATCAATCCATATATGCCACACAAGATCAATAGGTTTTTACCATAATGATTAATAACACCTTTATCCTCTAACCACTTTGTCCATTGTTGATTTTTTTTTTGCTAGCCATAATGGATTGTTAACTACATCCTCCTTGCTATTTAGCATGTTGGTTTGCTTGCTTGTTGTCCTTGCATTGGAATCCTCTTTTTGAAGTATCTCTCGAATTGAGAGCAAAATAAGATATTGGATTTTATTCACTTTTTTTTCTTTAATAGTTTTTTTTTTGTAAGGTTTCATAAGTGCATTCTTTGGTTCAACTCATTTTATAAAGTGATACTTTTATTTTTGAGTTTTGATGATTAAGATGTCTAGATGTTATAAAAAAATAATATGTATAAGTAGTAATAAGAATATATTATATTTATTTTTTATTTAAAATAATGGGTTATAAAACTTATTTATAAATAATAAATTTTATTTTATTTTAGAACTCTACTATTAAATTTGTCAATGAAGTTATGTGTAAGTGATTGGAAGCAAAGAGTTTGACACCATAAAACTAAGGTTCCAATCGTATTTATGAATCATTACATTTGTCTATCGGATTTGGAGAAATATTAGGAAGCAAATAGTTTCACATTAGAAACCAAGGTTCCAAGTCCATGGGTGAATCTTAACAGTTAACCAAAGGGGTTTGGGACATGATTTCAAAACGAAGAGCTTTACATTATAGACCAAGATTTCAATCCCATGTGTGAACCTTAACAATCAAGCACATATAGTTGAAGTTCGATTGGTGAGAATTTGTGGTTTATAAAGAGCCCACTAGATTTCAATTCCCACAGGTGCTATGATAATATGATTTGTTAAAATATCACTATATAGTTCATATCAAGGCAAAGTAATCATGATGTAATACAAATGAGACCCATTTCAATCCCATACAACCTATGTTTAATCAAATGACATGATATCAAGAGGATAAAAATTTGGGTTGCTACAATGGAGATCCAAGTTAAAATTTTTTGAGACGATATATGCATAATTGTCAAATAAATACCCTTACATAGTTCTTTTGAGGTAAGTGCATTAGTTTCATTCCCATGTAGCCAATTAAAAAATATTATTTGATTTAAAAATATATTTTGATAAAATTGATTTAGATAAGTATTTCTAATTATTAAAATGAATAAAGGTTTATTTATTAGAAATTCTGTTCAATTTTAATTCAACATTTTAATAATTAATAATTATGTTATTACTTGGAGTATGATAAAAGTACTTGCCAAGGATCCAAAGTTGATCCAAGGTTGGTTGAAGCAAAGGAGAGTTTTTAGAAACAAACTTTTGTTTCTCAAGAGGCCTATACTAGGCTCTAGTCATAGTAAATGCACATGGGGCCTTGAGTGAGTCTTAAGAACTCTCTTTTAAGCAAGTATTTATAGGTTCATACTAGGAAATAAAAAGTAAGTTAGCACAATATAAAGTGTCTTGGCGTCTCTACCTCTAAAATAGAAAAATCCTTCCATAAAAATTAAGGTTATTAAGGCCAACAAGTGTTTGTCATTGGTTTTTAATCCCAAATCAAAAAGAATATTATGTACTACCAAATCCACATTGTTATTTTCAATTTTATGGGCATTAGAAACACTCTCAAACTACTAGAAGAATGGTTTGGAAGGGATTAGATAGTGGAAGAAGATATGGATTTGAGCTTAGCTATGGATAACTATTTTTGGCGGTCTTTAAACTGTGTTAAGAATTGTGAAGATGGGCCTTAATTTTAAAATCAAGCATGGGTTTTTATGAAGTTGTGGCATTTGGAATTTGTGCCTACATAGGAGTTACTCTTTATAATCTATATATGGATTTGTTCTTTGTGTTTCCCTTAGTACTATGGAAAGACAAAGCACTACAAGCTTTAGGGGATTTGTTAGGGAAATATTTGGGCACCTCACAACTAACCAAAAGAGGAATTTGTTAGGATAATTTAATTATTACATTATTTAGGTTAGTTATATTCTAGAATATTATGGTTAGTAAAGAATATCTATTTGTTAATTTTAATTTACGTAAATCTTCTATTAATAGTTTTAGTTAGGTATTTGATAACTATCTGAGATAGTTTATTTTATGCTAAACTTAGCCTATGCAGTTGTATAAAATTTGATTCATATTGAATAAAGTCAATAATATTTTTTCTAGTCCAATAGAATGAGTAATGGCATATGCCAAAATTTGTGCAAATATGGGACGTAAGTAAACCCCTCTTGGAGGATTTGGAGATACCAGTGGACAAGCATGTTTCTAATAAATCCCTTGATTATGAACAATTCCTTTTCAATGTAGAGAATGACATTAATATGTTTATATCTTTAGATATCGTTCCTTATTGAAGCAACATCAAATGCCTTAAAGCCATCATAGGAGGAAGGGAAAGAGAGAAACTAAAACCAACAAACTAACATAGGGAATATTCTAACTATACGAAAGTGGACTATTTTTACTACTATTTGAAGGAAGGGAAGGAGTCGACAAAATTGAAATCATAAAAGAGAAAAGAATGTGTCAATATAGAAATAGTTTTAGAATTTTGAGGAGAATTCTAGGAAAAATACTAGAAGAAATGGAGGAGTGAGAACATATAAATATTGTAGAGGACCAATGATGGAATTTAAAGTAAAACAAGTGATAGGTAAACCAAGAGGATTTGAAGTAGAAGTTGAAGGAAAGAGGAAAAAATAAAGGTTTATTGACACACAAGAACAAACGGATAGAAAAGTCTATCAAATAGGTAAGCAACTTATTTTAGCCAAAAATCATGTGTATAATATCGTGAAATCATAACTATACGAGAAAATAATTACTTATGAAAAGGTTAATAGGGTTCTTGAAATCCAACATGATGAAAGCAGAGAAGAAGTTATGTTTGAGGACACCTTAGTTCTAGATCTATTCAAACCCCTTTTAATCTATTAGAGCTCTAATAAAGATAAAGAAACACAAAAAAGAGAACATGTAATTTGGTACTAGGAACTAGGCAAGATTAGATCAAGAAACAAAGGAAAGTTGATATTAGTAAAGTAGGTCATAGGCCTGATCAATAGAAAATGATGTTAACAGAAGAACACCTTCTAGAATTGAGGCTTGTTAGGTCCCTAGATATTGTCTTTTCTTCCCAACCTAAACTATGAATTTACCTTGGAATTTTAAAGAGCTAGGCTTTAAGCCTAGTCAAAATATTCTTAGGCGAGAGATTCAAGAATATATAACCACGTTGTTTCTACTCCTATATATGAAGATGTTATGTTAGAGGAAAAAGTAGTGAAACTCATTAATCAAGTTTGAGAAGCATCTAGATGTAGTAGTAATCTTCTCAAATGGTATGCTAAGAGGGATCCTATGCTTATGAGAACCTAAATAATTTTCACCAAAAAATTTTATGGGGTGTTGTGGATGCCTCTTATTGGATAGGATTCTTCTTAAAAGTAACATTTGTATCCTTGTGGCAAGTTTATATTCCCCTTAAAAAATAAGAAATAAAGCCTTGGAAAGTCGTAGCACATAAAAATAATATGCCCTAACTTGCCCTAATTATAACTAGTCATATCTAGCAAAATATTGATCAGTTTCATGTTATAATTATTCCCTTATCAATGGCCTCTTTACTATAATAATGAGAGAATAGATTGCATATATTATCTAAAGGCTGGAGCGGTTCTTAGTAAATGCATTTTGGTCTTCTAGTATAACAAGGCTATTCTTCTCAATCTTGCATGTGATAGGGCTAAATCATTGGTCCATATATCTATATTTGCAAGGAGAAAAAAATCTTGAAAGAGTTTGTTTAAATTTTTGTTATCCTCCTTGATTGTCCTAGTCGCCAGATGTGGTGTGGACCAGAGAGACAGGGCAGATCATGCCTCATACGGAGTGACACAACAAGGCCGGTCCTGAGAGCGCAGGGTCCGACTCATTTAGGGGCCTCCAAGATTTTGACAAAGGTCAACTTCTTTATAATATGAGATATTAGGCACACACTTTCCTAATCTAGTAGCTTGGGAGGAAAAGGTTAAGAGAAAGAAAATAAAAACAACGAAACTAAAAACCTAAGTTAAAAAGGTGGTGATGCACCAAATATCAAATAATATCTCCCTGCACAACAACTCTAGACATGATGCATCGATGTGAACACTTCCTCTCCTTGATATATATATAAACGTAAAAATATCAAGATGTAAACACACACACATAAAAGATATGGTTTAGGGCATGATATCCATAGATGGACTCAAGGTAGATGCATAGAACTCTAATACACACACATGTGAGTGCAAAAAGTATTACAAAGGATTATACCAGAAGCAGGGATTCGGTTGCTCGCAAGACCGCCCAAAAATACACGTTTTGCTATACAAAAAAATGAAGGGATAAATTTATAAACTTATAGATTCTTTACAATGCTAAGCTAACCACTATATATAAATTACAATAGGGAGAGCTTCCTTCCAAAATTTGTAGGTTGATCTGATAATCTCAGCTACCTCTTCTAGGGATTCTAAAACTTGAATATGAGTGTCTTATTTTACTTTAATTGTCAGACATTGGAATGTGGCTACCATGATTTCCTTTAATATCTTATTTGGATTGCTCAGTTGACATGGCGTTGGTAGGTGGTCATTACTTCATCAACAATGACACATATTAACTTATTTCACCTACTTTTCATAGAGGTTTCTGCATCATCATTTCTCATTTATGTCTCAATTTGACTTATTCCCATAGTTGGTGGTATGTTGTGTCTTCTTGAATCTTAAGGCACTCCTATATGCTTATTGGAACTTTATATTGCCAACTCTCATTGAGGCTTGTAAAAATTCTACTATCAAGAATAATCTATGGAACAATATTGAAACTTTACCATGTTTTATTAACACTCTGCTTTTTGGGACTTTCCTTCTTTCCACTTCCAAAAAACTCACAATTATCAAACTTTTCCTTTACTTGGACCAACTATCTTCAACTTCTTGCTCCTAAAATTTATTTTATGTATGCTTGGGACTTTGGTCTCCTTTTTTTGTTTGGGACTTTTGTAAAATAATGACCCTCTCTGATCAAAACTTTTGTGCCTTTTGTGAGTTTGTCATAGTTTTTTTTTGTGAAGCGCAATCTAGTAGTAAGAAGTCACTATAATTTGGTGGCTCATAGGTGCCTTCTAGATTGCTTGAAGGAGAATCCAATATTGTTGCCTTCATCCTTGCATGGGAGTCAAAATTTTATAAATCCTGCAAAAGAAAAACACAAAAAGGAAAAGAGATAAAAACAAGACAAGATTACAAGGTGGACAATTTGTCCAACACTTGTTTTATTTTCAACTATTCTTCTTTGGATGGGCATTGAATCTATTGGAATTATTCATAAGCTACAAGTACTTCAAATTTATCATCTCGAGATAAATTATTTGTTCAGTGTATCACTTCATTTACCTACATTTTTAATTCTTCCAATGGCCTTATAACCTAAGCCATTTCCTATACACTAGGGGAATCCATTTGAAAATCAAAGGGCCCTTCCTCATTTGGCTTGATCAACTCTGAATATTTCTACTCAGAGTAAAGTTGGTAAGATTGCTTCCAAGGTGAAGGAAGCTTTGCTTGAATTAAATAGTACACCTTCCCTTTGAGTCTTTCAATGGTGGTATAGAAGGTGTTAATTTGGCTCATGCATTGTCTTGCTGCTTGTTCCTTTCGAAGAAGGTTGACCAATCTTTGTGCCATAGCTTCCCTATCTTGGATTCTTGTAACCACTATTTTAGAGTCCAACATTGTGGTAAATTTAGCTTGATAGATTTTAGCTTCCTCCAATCTTGTGCTAATTTTGTTGAGGTTTTCCTTGACTTTATTGCTTACCTAGATACTCAAGAGTGCAACTGAATCTATAAATTTAAACAACTGAAATAATGTCAATGCAACATTACCAATTTCATCCCAATAAGCATTCTTTGTTTGCTTGATGAAATTTTTAATCTTGAGCCACTGCTCTTTTTCACTTTTCTGCTTTAATTTCTCCATTTTTTTAGTGGATTATCATTTTCTTAGTTAAACTAAGCTTGTTGACTGACAAGCTTATTTGAAATATCTTGAAGCCATTTTTCCTTTTCCTTTAGGATAGCCTTTGTTTTTTGGTCCTTCAAGTATTTGATTAGCATACTTATCTGATTCTAAAGGACCTTGACCAGGGTTATGCATAAGAGGTAGGACCCAAAAGGTACTTGTAAAAAAATGGTGAATCTGTTGCAAAAACCCAATGAATCCTGGCCAACTGCATGTATGATGGCATGGCGAATGACCTTAATTTTTCAAAAAAATTGGCAAAAAATGGTGAATTTCAAAGTTTGACCGGACCAGGTGAAAAAGGAGTTTGGCGACACCGACCACTTTACAAATCTTGATCCGATCTCGGATCGAATGCATAATATGGTCCAATCATGGACCAGATGCATAATAAGATCCGATCTCGGACCGAAAGCATAATATGATCCGATCACGGACCGGATGCATAATATGATCCGATCACAGACCGAATGCATAATATGATCCGATCTCAGATCGGATGCATAATATGATCTGGTCTCGAACCAAAAGCATAACATGATTCGACCATCGATCGAATGCATAATATGATTCAGTTATCCATCGGGTGCATATTATGACCCGATCTCGAACTAGGTGCATAATATGATCTAGTCACCGAATGGATGCAGAATAGAATCCGATCCTACACCGGATGCATAATGTGATTTGGTTCTAGACGGTGGGCCTCATGCAGAAATAAGGTCCGGTTTAGCTGCCATGTGTCACACGTTCATTCAACAACACCGCATATCCAATATAATGCTACCACGTGTCAACCCTATTTCTTCAATCTATAAAAGGGCATCGACTGTCATTTTTTCCATTTCGTTTCTATGACTACAACAACTAGAGCTAACCTTTCCAATCAACCTTTCGATTCTCAATCCTTTTTCTTTGACTTCCAACTTCTTGCGATGGCCACCCCTTCCACCCTTGCACCAAAATTCAAGAATTTTTCTTGCTCTTTGATTTCAGATTTGATCACAACCCTAGGGATGGACTTTAGGTGGCTCAATAATGCAGGTTTGACAACCCTTGTTTCAATGCCACAATTTAGAATAGATAAAGTCCTCCTACAACATATAATATCCGGTTATGACCATGACAGGGCTATAGTGAGAATTAAAGTATGAAATAGAAATATGCTTTTCACCATCACCCTTGTAGATATTAATAGATTGATAGGTCTTCCTTTCATTGATTTTCCTCAAGTGTCGATGAGGTTGCAACTTGTCTCCAGATGACAAAGCACACCTCAAAAGCAAGTACGGTCTCTCATCAGAAGATTTGGTAGGTATAAATCTTGTTAATTATATTTTATTAATGTTCAATGTTTCAAATTATTAAATTGACATATAATTTTGTTTATGTAGCTTCTGCCGCCAAGTCAAAAAGAGGTTTATCAATCAATGATGTTAACCATCAAACTCTGAAGGCCATTATCGAGTTCTTCCAGGCTAGACTAATTTTGATGGGAAGACCAAAAATTCTATTTTGGGCACTTGCTTATATTGTTCAATGTGAGCACAATCAAAAGTTTGATTGGTGCATGTATATTTTGGATCGAATCAGGTCCGAGTTGCACACCATGCAAATGGCAACCAACAAGACACAACCCATTGTGGGCACTATTAATTTTCTTTTAGCACTATATTATGAGTGTTTTCATAATTTGCAGATTACTCCTGTACCAATTGTAGTGCATGCAACACTACAGGCTATTGCTATGTCAATAGATGAATTGAAGGTAATAACTGCATCTTTGACCTTGACATACTATTTTATATTTTATCACATTCCATTTTTTTAATTTTTCTTTTCATCTATATGTAGGATAAGGCATAAAATACAAGGAGTAAACATATTGCTGCCAATAGGGGTCACAAGCCAAAACAAACTGGTGATTCTGAAGACACGGGCTCTGAAGCAACACCTTTGTAGAGGTCGAACAAACGTTCCAAGAAAGTCACTACTCTTGGGGGTTCTCGTACACCTAGGTATGCATAAAATGTGTAGGTTGAATCTAGTGTGGCCAACCCCTCCCCCATTGCAACACAAATTCAACATATTTCATCATCTTCAGGTAAATCTATGTGTAGTTAATTTAAATTAAGATCTTTTTTATTTTCAGAAGAATTGTAACAAAATATTTTTGACTATTTTTAGTTGATTCTCAAAATCAATGACAAGTACAAACATCACAAGTTAGAGGCCATATGCTACCACCACCTCCATTACAACCACCAGTTGCATCACACTCACCGGTTGCACCATAGCCACCACTTCCACCACAACAACGATAGGCACCCGTACAACCTATGCCAATGCGAGGGCAAGTCCGTGTTGGAAAATGATTATTTTCATAGAGATCACATGGCACTGCACAAAGTTTTGGGCATGGGTTTTCACACTCATAGAGATCACACATGCCAGCACCAAGTTCTGGGTATGGATGGTCATAATTTACATTTACAACAAATTCACAGGCACCAAAAGTTTCTATAGAGGGATTGGATAATATTCCACTTGATGAGGATTATCTTTTGTAGGGCAATATTGTAGGCTTCAAGGCAACAAATGTGCTTAGAGGTGAAGTAGAACAAGGAGAAGCCCCTGACCCTGTAGCTAAGTAGACATCATTACCATCAGCTCAAGGAGCCAACCCTCATCCTTAGGGTCCTCAAACTGAGGATGATATTGTAGATTTTAATAAAAATATTTTAATAACTGAAAATACAGAAGCTACTATTAAGCAGGTTGTGCTAAGAGATTTGCAGGAAATGAAGGAATGGGAATATCGGGAAAAGGTCCTTATAAGGGAAATTAATACCCGATATAAAAATTATGTAAAAAGAGATTCTCTTTATTCTTTGGTTCAATTTGAACCAGAAAAGCTTGATGGCCTGCTAAAATAGGCCACATCAGGATCAGTTGTTGAGGTTGCAAGGGATATGGTTGAGGTAAGAAAACTTTTTATGTTTCAATTTTCTATTGCAGTGAAATTTTTATATTTCTTGATAGTATGTAATAATTTCAATATAACCCTTTTGAATTATGTTTTCGATTTGTTTTTGCAGTCAAATTTTGAACACTTAAAAACACAGGTTAAGAGCATGGACGTCAATATTAATAGGGCGAAGACATTTTTGAATAATGCAATGGAAATGAAAAAGAAAATGCAAGCAAAAATATCAGAAAATAATCGTTTAAAAAAATACATCAAGGAGAGGCTCAAAGAAGATCCAAAAATGGTGCTTGAGAAAACAAAGGAAATGCTTCCAACAATACTTGAAGATCCAAACAAAGAAGAATCAGCATTGGTGTCAAGTATTGTGAAAGTACGTGAAAACCTGGTGAGAGTTGGAGCACTGCTAGAAGAGAGTGTCACAGATGCCGACAAAGGAAAAGAAACGACAACTCCAACCGATAGTGAAGCAACAAAGCACCAATCAAATGTTTGAAAATGTAATATGCTATCAAGTTGACTATAGTCAACAATTTTGTACAATGTAATATGTTTCTATTCGAACTAATGATAATGACATTTTCTCATTTTGTGTTTTCCATCATTCATAGTTTGCTTGCATTTATAAATTTGTGTTGCAATTTTAGTTTATTTCTGGCTAATATTGTTCACTATGTTCATCTCAAACAACAAAAGCATTATAGATAACATTATAGATCAACATTAATATACCAATAATAAAATTTAAAACATGAAACATAAAGATTTGTCAATGAAGAGAGTTGAGAGACCAAGACATAAGCATACAATTTTAAAAACCACAAAAAGATATAAGACATGTAATTTTTAAAACAATAATGTGATATAAAACAACAATTTTGTGAAATCTTATAAATCTGGAACAATATTGTGAAATCTTCTATGAAATTTGTGTAATCAATACAATATTGTGTTTATCAATGTCAATGAAATCATGGAATAATTATCATTATGGTAGCTAAAACATATCAGCTTGTCCAGAATCATTATGAAGCATAGCAAAAATTTGTGTCTCCACCATCTGATCACTGAAAGCATCATCATCGTAGTTATCGATCGTATTCGACGTTCCTCTTCTGTCTTCCAGGGAACTCTAGTGTGCCAAAGCTCTATCATACGAAAATTTATCCAACTGATATGAAGACACATAAATTCTTAAACAATTTTCTAAATTTTTGTCGAGTCTATTGCGGAGTTTAGATTTAACAAAAGAAAGTGCACTAAAAACTCTTTCATCTTCGATTGACCCCAAAATCATTGTTTCACATAATTCATATAAACAAAAGTATTCACTTATTGTATCTTGTAAGATTGTGCTTGGATACAATTTTTGCCACAAACGTGTAGTGGAACCAATCTCATGGACACCTGTCATAAGTGATGTTTGCAAAACCATTGTTCTTCCAAAATGCGATGATTGTTCTTTCAAAAGATCACTGTTGAGTATACCTTTTATTTCAACACCATTGACTTCCACACTCTTACTAAAATGGTTAATGAGGTTACCCATATATTTAATAAACAACTCATTTGCAGAATTGTATTCAGTACAAGGTCCCCAAAACATGGGGTTAACCACACCCATGGCCTCGAGCAACTCATCTCTCTGAAACCGATCTCTTATCTCACCTATCAAAGATTTTGCTATTTTTGACAAATTACACTTTGTTTTTTGTATAATAACATGAAATCTATTGTGTGTTACAGGAACTTCTTCAAAATATTCCACAACTATACTTGATTGCCTTTCAAAACAATAAACAGGTACCATATTTCCATGAACATTAATACAAAGATGATCATTGATGTCAAACTTCAAAAAGCTTTTTGGATTGTTCACGTTTATCAATGTATTCCAACTATCAAACAAAGGTTCTGTAAAATCTGCTTTAGATACATATAATGTATCAATAAGCACGCATATTTGTTTTCTCATCCTCATAAAATCAATGATATAGATGGACCTCTCTTGTGCAAGATTAATTAATCTGTTCATTTCTTGTAACATTGGAAGAATACCACATAAGGTCAAAAGTGTTTCCAAGTCAGTCAAACGGAACAACATATCTTTTGCCTTATCAACTATCCTGTGATTTGCATGCATAAACCCCGTCAATGATTGATATTCTACAAAAACTCTCTGAGCAAGTTGATACAGTGAAATCCATCTTGTATCAACATCTTTTAACAATTTTTTTCCTTCTATAACTCCTAGTGCAAATTGTTGAAACTCTGCAAACCTTTTTGGACTTAATGAGAAATAAGAATGAATTTCATGAATAAGGTTTTCCACATTAGCAACATTTGAAAATGTGCTCACGATTTTATATGCAAGATTCACTCTATGAGCCATACAATGAATGGGAATCATATATGGGGCAACTGTGGTTTGGAGTCGAACACAAAGACCAGACCTGTGACCTTGCATAATAGCAACTCCATCAGCTCCAACGCAAATTAACTTTGTTGCTATGTCTATATCATTCATTCCCGCAATATTCTTTAAACTATTGACAACAACATTATAAATATTTTTTGCATTTGAACTTTCCAACATCTTATGTATTCCCAACAAAATAGGCCTTCTAATATGATTTTGAAATGTGTACACATGCATGCAAATCCAAGATGTGTTGTCCACAATTGTTACCTCATCAATAGAAAGTGAAATGAATCTGGCAAGTTTTACTTGTTCCCTTAGGTCTTCTTTCTCAACCAAAGCTAGACATTTTACCATTTCCCAACCACTTTGGTCTGACCAATGAGAACTAGGAAGGTTTTGCACATTAAATAGGTGTAATAGCTGCTTATAATCAATAAAATCGGACATTGGTCTACCTTTCTTGAGAATATTATAAACAATGACAAACTGCATACTTTTTGAAGCTAAAATAGTCTTCTGAATTTTATGAAATTGAGCTGCAATTGTTCCACCTTTCTCAACAAGAGATTGTTGTTGCTTTAAGTGATTGTCATATTCTATAGCATATCTTAAATGCATACATTCTGATGCATCCTTCCACTTAACTTCTTTACTAACTTCACCATTACTTTTTATAACTTTTACATAAGCTTTTCCAACATGTTTTTCAATTGTATCAATCTTGTTTTGCAGCCTATGATCCTTACCAAGTCTCCAACTGCAAATTTTGCATCTACATTCTTTTTCATCGATTTGGTTATCCTCAGTCAGGACAGGCTCAAGCCAAGGAAATATTTCTGCCCATTCATTCTTAAATCCCCTTCCAAGTATCCAGTTAGACGCTTTTCTTTTTTTGGACTTTTTGCTTGAAGATTCATATGAAGCTTGTAATGATTTTGATTTATCACTTTCATTTTCAATTGTGATGTCATTTTGAGGGTTGTTTTCAAGTGTTTGTTGGATGTCATTGTCAAGGGGATTTTCATTAGAAGGCATCTCTTGTTGGGGAATATCTTCAAGTGGAGGCATATCAGGATCGATAGGGTATTCTGCATAGTAGCATACCATAATATTTTTTATCATTCTTGGATAAAAAATATACAAAAAAATATTCATATCGTCAATCAAGCACATACTGGGAAGTCAAAAATCATTTGTACCTTGAATTTGCATGGATGTCGTTGGCTCGTTGCATTTCGAAGTTTGGCTAAAATATTTGAGGATACTCTTTTCAGTAGAAGATTTGGCCCCCTTCTTTCCATCACTGGGTGACATTTTACTTGTAAGAAAAAATGTTTTTCAATTTAGTAGAGTAATAAAATGTTGAAGATGGTGTACTTTCTATAGGGTGTACATATTGTAACTAGAATAAACAAATGTTTGGGTGGTAGATTATACATACTTGTTTCCTACCATTCTTTATTGTGATTTTATCAGTTTATGCCACTGGTTCATTTTCTGGTGAAAGCACTTTAACTGACAAGAGCACAAAGGTAATTAACATTCAAATTGAAATCAATTTAAGAAAAATATTCTTTATGCAAAAAATAATTGGTGATACGTATGTCAAAAAATATCATATTATAGCACAAAATGGTCTAGAAATAGAGAATCAAAATGTGTTCGGAGAAACAGAGCATCAATATGTCTTTAGAGAACCAAAGCATTTACACATGTATAATCTTAGCAAGGAAAAAAATATTTGAATAGAAACTAAGAATCAAAGAGTTTTAAAACATTCAGAATAGGGCAAAATAGAGAAAACATGGGAACAGAGCAATGACCATCCGGATGCAGAAGAGGGCTCGAATATTGGTGTGGTGCAGAACAAGATTGAAAAATCATTAAATATACATGTCAAAAAAATAAGATTATGGTACAAAATGGACTAGAAATAGAGAATCACAATGTCTTCGGTTCACCTATTCATAAAGAATCAAAGAGTTTTAACAAAAAGAGAGAAAATAGGGGATAACATGCAGAACATGGCAAAATAGAGAAAAATATGGCAAGCAGAGCAGTGATAGAGTACCTGGTGTAGAAAGAGGTCCGGTGCGGAATAGAATCTGGTTAAAAAATGTTTTGATTGCAAAAATGGTTTCGATCGATTGTAGAACAAGTTTCGATTGTAGAAATGGTTTTGATTGTAGAAATGGTTTCGGTTGCAGAAGTGGTTTCGATCGATTGCAGAACATGACCCACTTGCAAAATGGTTCTGTTTGATTGCAAATTTGGTTTCAGTTGCAAAAGTGGTTCTGTTCGACTACAGAAACGGGTCTAGACGATTTCAAAATAGGGTCCGACTACAAAAGTGGTTTCGTTCGGTTGTAGAAGAGGTTCCTAGCTGTAGAAATGGTTTCGAATGGTTGCAGAGCAGGATCTGGATGTAGATGTGGTTTCGATCGGTTGTAGAATAGGATCCGACTGCTAGAAGTGGTTCCGACCGATTGTAGAAGAGGTTTCATCCGGTTGTAGAACTGGTGATGGTCGATCGTAGAATAGGTTTCGGTCTTGTGCAGAACTGTGTCGGTATATTCATCGGGTGTAGATTCGTAGAACAAGGTCCAAAAATAAAAATGTATCCCTAGGGTGTTAATTATATATAGAGGTATACTTGGCGAGTTGGGCGGGATAATTTAGAAATTTTAAAATTTTAGGGTGAAAAGGGTACTCTATTTAGGCGGGATTGCTTGCGAATTTTTAAAAATAACCATGATACTCTTATCAAAGCACGGTGAACCGACACCTAAAATTTATTTGTCCCAAATATTTTTGGCTAAATGGCCGACGTCCGGGTCCCCCAAATTTTGCAAATTTGAATTTTTGAAAATGCTACTTTTTGCCCAAATGGTGAATTTTCGCCGCTATGCATAACCCTGGCCTTGAATTCTACTTGTGAGTCATTTAGGACTTTCTTATTTTATTCTAGATCCTTTTCTTTTCTTGCTAGAATTTGGCTAGTTGACTCATATTCATGTTTAACTATTTTACCAACCTCTTTGGTGAGCTTCATTATGTCTTGAGGTCGCTTATCCTTTAAATCTAGTCCAACTATTGATATTTGCCAATCTTGTTTCATCATTTCCTTTTTTTGGATTTGACACAAAACGATCTCTTTTTGAGAATAATAATGCTCTTTGTTGTGGAGCAAAGTGGTAATTTATTTGAGTGGTATCCAATTGTTCAAATAACTGGGTTTGCATTTTCTATTATATTGAGCCATTTGTTGTTAAATCCTTTGAAATATTTTCCATGGGGTTAACATGACAAGTCTTCTTGCATCTCCTCTTGCTACCTTGGAGGTGATGGAAAAGCTAATAATGGTTTGAATAAAGGAAGCACTACATTAGGAGGTATTGAAGAACCTTGGATCGTGTCCAGTAGGGTTACTTTAGATGAGTGAAACACTCTTATTGCCTTGCGACTAGGGCACTTATTGAGTGAGCCAGGGGTGATGCAATCTGAGTGGGAGGAAGACCTTGGGCCTCATATGGCATGATAACTTTCCTTGAATTTTGGGCCTTTTCATTAGTCACATAAGGGGAGTATTGGATTGAAATTGAGGTTTTGCTATCACACCGCTTTTCTATGGTCATATCCCTTTTCATCCTCTTTGGCTTAGTAGGACTGAGCATAGATTTTGCTTTTTACTTTTTTTTTCTTGGATCTCCCATATCAATGATTTCCATCGAGAGATATGTTGCGTCAGTGGGGATGATGTTCTTGTCTTATGTGGAGAAATAATATTTGAGTGCTATTTTTGTCTCTTCAATTCTTTTTTGTGTTTCCATAACTGCTATTGTTTAATGGAGTGTCTAAATGTTGACTTTCTCCTCACTGTATTGCTCAAACCCTAAGCTTTCTACATTTGGATGTTTCTCATTATATAATTCATTGAATGTCAAATCTTCTTCCCTTTTTCTAATTAGTTGTTTCATTTTCCACCATGCTTCTATCTTAGGCATCTTCCATTGCCTCCCCCTAAGCTCCACATTATCTTTACTTACTTTAGTGTGTGGGTTGACCTTTCCTATTTTCTTATAAAATGAATCATATGATTTTAGCATTGGTGAAGGTTTGGTAAGCATACCAAGAGGGTGAGTTGCTATTTTATTTACATGATTCCTGAGATTCTCAATATCATGCCTTTGTTCTTGAGTAAATTTTGGGTACTTAATGTCCATTAAATATGCAAAATTTTTTTCTCAAGATCATAATACCATCGGTCCTTGATTTGCTCGAGCCCAAGTCTTTCAACTTATTCTCTACAATTGAAGCCCATCTCTATGTAAAGTCACTCCTATGTTGAGTGCCTACCACTTCCATACTTGAAATCTATCATATCAAGCTTCCTAAAGCCTCGAGGGCAAAGTATTAGTTAGGGACATATTTAGGAAGTAGGTAAAAGGGAAAACTAAAATTATGCATCTTGAGAATTGTCCCTTATTCAACAAAGCACCAATCCCTAGGGATTATCTCTTCCACAAAGGGTTTATAGTCTTGTGAGATATTTTAATATGAGAATATCTTAATAATGCAATGGTTGTAGTAGATAAATGCTTGACAAATACATAATATGAGGAACCCTCAATTAAGTCCTTCAACCAAGCATAAACTGGCACATTGTTCTCTTTACCATCTATCCATTTTGGATTTAAATTCATAAACATATATGGATTTTGAAATAGAATCAAATATACTAGGAATGATGAGTACCTAAATTTTTGGGTTGCTACAAAATGTCTCAGCCCTCCCTTATTCATTCTTGCCTTATTTTGTACAAAATACCCAACTGGATTGTATTGACATCCTTGTTGTGTTCTATTCTCAAAATGAAAACCATAATGCTCAGAGTGTCTCTTAAGCTATCTTTAAACATGTTGATGGGTAGGAGACCCTATGGAACTGGGTCATCTTGGCTTATGCTTTTACTCTCCAAAATCAAATAGTCCATTTTCTCTTGGTCTAGGAGTGCCTTGAAGGTCTCCTTCTCTTCTTGCTCCTTGACATCCCTCTAACACGAGCAACATTTCTCTGATAATAGGACCAACAATATTTACCTTAAAATATTTTCTTAGGGACCTAATTTCTTGGCTAGTAGGTTTATAGAATTCTATGCACACTACCACCAACTCATAATAGAAATGAACTTGGATACCATGTATTATGGCAAGTAACTAGTCCATATTATTACCCCAAATATTGTAGGCCTACTAATATTGAAACGCTCCAAAGCACCCACCCTCAAATTTTATGGTTCTCTTTGAGATCTTTGGGTTTGAACAATCCACAACTAGGTCACTTACTATCTTAATGTTAGAAGAAAAGATAGGTATGGGTACCTCCAAAATATATGATGCATGGTCAACTTCTAACTTGGGAATCTTGTATTTAGAGGTCATTGTATGACTAGAATATCTCTTCTCCATTTTGACAATCATTGCAAAAATTTGAATTTCTACTCTTCTTTTGTATTCACCTTCTTTTGTAGACTCCCGCAGAGGGTTAAAAATGCTTTATTTTTTGGAAAGCACCAAATTAAATGGTTATAAGCTTTTCTTCCTTGATCAGTACACTTTCCATATTTTACCACATGCAATGCATTTATTATCTCTTAATAGTTCTATGGAGAATGTTTGCACCTTAACCTTACAAAAAATGCCTTCATAATGCTCACACTTTTCAAGACCAATTTACTCTTTCAATCTTTATATTAGTCTTTTATCATGGCTAGAGTGGGAGTCGACCTTGGAATTTAATGTGGTTTTTGTGCATGGTCATTAATTATTATTTTCCAAGAAACTCCTGGCTGAAAGACTTTACCATTTTCTTTCAAACTAACTGCTTATTAAGCCTCCTGGTTGGATTCATTTTACTGCTAGCATCCTTGTAACCATGCATTTGAATTTTGGCCATTGATTATTCATAATTAATTAACCTTGGTTTTTGTGCCATGCATTCTTTTAAGCTTTTCTTTCATCCTAAGAAGTCCTTGCATTTAACATTATTATATATATATATATATATTATTGTTTTTTTTAGGACTCAAAGTAGAGTCAAGGCATGGCTTCCACATCATGTTTAGCCAACACTTAACTTTGTAATATTATGAGAGCCAGGGTCTCATATATAGTATCCCATTAGTCATTTTGCTTGTATAGGATGAGGGAACACTTGGCTATTAAAGACTTTAACTTGGTCAACTTATATATCTTTACCCATGTCCAACAGATCTTGTTATTTCCCATATTATATTCCCATAATACTTTTATCGATTTAGAGGTAAGGATTTTTCTATCAAAGAGTTATTCTTTTTCTTACTCATTAGTATATATAGTAAAGAAAAGAAGGGAAAGGCCTTATATTGGTCTTGTTTTGATGTCTCTCTTCCTTTGCTTTAGGTTTCATTTCCTCACCATCCCTAATTAGCTAGGATTGGTATAGGATTGTGGTATCTTGTATGGGGAGCTCTTTTCCTACTATCTTTTGAAAGGATTGCCTTGACAAGTTTTCCTTTTGATGAGCAATGAGTTGTGGGTAATATTGGGTTGAGAAGAGATAGGTTATGTATCTTATTTTTTGGATGCTTTGATCTATAAAGGAAGGGGGATATGCTTCTTATTTTTGAGTTAGATCATTTATGGTTTTAACCTCTTCCTCCTTTGTATTTATTTTTAATCCCTCCATAAGCATAGTAGACAATTAATCCTAGTCTAAATTTGAATATGGAGGAAGAGATTTATCCTTTTGGTTTGCTTCTGATAAAAGTATCAAGGCCACATCTTTCTCCATGATGAAATGAATTTTATATATGAATACCAACTTGTTTAGGTGCTCTAGTGGGGTTGTCAAACCTTCATAAGTATATTTTGGTATTATTTCAAGCACTGACTTTGGGAGCTTTTCCCATATAGTTGATGGTCTTGGGGGGAAAATGAACTTGTATTAACCCAATTTATGGGAAATCTAACTAGAAGGGTGACCATATTTTGGCCTTTCTATAGGGTAGAGATAGCAACAAAAAAATCGTTAATGAGTTTTTGTTTACGTACATCTGTGTCCTTGGTTAGAAATGAAGTCAACGAGTCAACACAAATTGTGCTATGGGAACAAATAGACTGAGGTCTTCATCGAGACCTTAATTTGATGTCATTTATAGTGGTTTCTTCTAGATGTTCATCCTTGAATAGAGTCGCTAGGTGATATTGAAATCCTTCAAGTGGAATAGGAAAAGATCCTCATCGATTCTAAGTCTAACTTTTTGCAATTGTGAGACCAATAATTTGTCATTAGGGTCCCACCAAGCATACCATTAAGCTGTTGTCCTCTCTAATTATCTTCACCATCGGATGTGATGTGGACCAGGTGGATAGGGTAGATTATACCTCGTGCAGAGTGACACATCAGGGCCAGTACTAAGAGCATAGGGTTTGGCTAGTTTAAAGTCACACATCACATGGAGCAATATAATAGGACCAATATTGAGAGCATAGGGTTTGGATCATTCGAAGACCTCTAGAATTTTGACAAAGGTTGACTTCTTTACAAGATGAGATATCAAGTGCACACTTTCCTAATCCAACAACTTAAGGGGAAAGGGTAAGAGAGAAAATAAAAACAGTGGCACTAAAATCCTAAGCGAAAAAGGTGGTGATGAACCAAAGATCAAATAAGATATCCTTGTACAACAAATCGGGATGTAATGCACCAACATGAACACTTTCTCTCAACATATATAAGTATAGAAATACCAAGATGCAAACATACACATATATAAAAGATATGGGTCAAGGTATGAGATCCACATATGGAATCAAAGTAGATGCATATGCCTCTATTGTGTGTGTGTGTGTATATATATATATATATATATATATATATATATATGAGTGCACAAAGTATTACACAGGATTATGCCAAAAGTAGGGGTTTGGTTGTCCATAAGATTACCCAAAAATACGTGTACTACTATACAAAGATAAATTAAGGGAAAGATTTATGAACTTGTCGATCCTTGACAATGCTAAGCTAGCTACTATATATAGATTACAATAGGGAGAGTTTCCCTCCAAATTTTGCAAGTTATTTTGACAATTTTAGCTACCTCTTCTAGGGATTTTAAAATTGTTAGAGAATAATACATTATTTTGTACATGCTAATGTACCCCCATGGTATCTATGGTACAATGTAAATATTAGAATAGGGGTTGAGTAAATAGTCAAGGAGTGTGATTTATATTTCCCCTTTTTGTAAGTATCTATGTGCAATATATGCACAATTATCATATATGTAAGTATGTAATGAGAGAAAGTGAACAAGTGTCATGTAATTAAGTGTGCAAATATGTAATTTGAGAAAGTGCACAAGTGTTATATATTAGGTGTGCATGTAAAAGTGTGCAAGTGTCATAGAGATTAAGGGTGAAAGTAAATAGAGAGTCAAGAGTCCTATATACAAGTGGTAATATTAGATGCCAAAATATATGAGAGGATTTGTCTTATGCATGGAATATGAAAAAATGTATCTCTCATATATGTGAAGAGAACAATATTCAAGAACTTGAAGAGTCATTTTTGTATGGATATATTATGGAGACAAAGATCCATATATTGTAATAGAAGAAGATCACATTCAAGCATTAATAATATTGAAGCTTGTATGCATATTTTGAGCAATTATACTATAAGTTTCTTCATGTTATTGCATGAATAAGTTTGGCCATTTTATATTCATATTTGATATTTTCTTGAATGTTATTATTATTTATATTGGCCAACTTATATATTGATTGGTCTTATATTTGAGTCTACTCAAGATACAAAATATTAGGACCTAAGATAATATGGCTTAAAAGACGACGAAAACTTGAATAGGAGTGTCTTCTATCATTTTAATTATCAGACATAGGAATGCAACTGCCATGCTTGCATTTAATATCTTATTGGATTGCTTAGCTGCAATGATGTTGGTAGGTGATCCTTACTTCCTCAACAATGGCACATATTAACTCGTATCACCTACTTTCCATGGAGGTTTATGCATCATTATTTCTTATTTATGTCTCAATATGATTTATCCCTATAGTTGGTGGTATGCCATGTATTATTTAATTTTTATGCACTTCTATCTTCTTATTGAAAATTTATGTTGCTAGCTATTGTTGGGGCTTGTAAAAATTCCACTATCAGGGAATAATATATGGAATAAAATTCAAACTTTACCATGTTTTCTTAGCACTCTGCTTTTTGGGACTTTCCTTCTTTCTACTTCATCGATATCTTAAAAGAATATTGATTATTAGACTATCCCTTTACTTGGAGAAACTATCTTCAACTTCTTGATTCTAAAATTTATTTCAAGGATGCTTGGGACTTTGGCCTCCCTTTTCTATTTGGGACTTTGGAAAAATAGTGACCTCCTATGATTAGAACCTTTGTGCCTCTTGTGAGTTTGCCTTAGTCTTTTTTTCGTGAAGCAAAATCCAGTGGTGAGAAGTCACTACATTTCACTTCATGTAGACGAAGGAAGAGTCCTTCTAAGATATTATCAAGGTTTGGTGGAGAGAGAGAACCCCAAAATATGAAAAATTAATTTCTATAACCTTTAAAAATTAAAGTATATTAAATACAAATTGAAAGAATATAATAAATCAATGTTTTATGGTATAAAATAAAAGAAGGGAGTGCTATGTTTCTTGGAGGATATCCAAAATTACAATAGGGAGAATTGTTTAGATAAGACACTAGTGAAGAAATTATGGATTTGAATTATTTGGACCAAATAGAGCTTTAGAAAGAGATAATGTAGAGGTAGAAATATTTAGTTAAATGGTCAAGGATGGAGAGTTTTTTAGTATTTTTATCATTTTATTAATTCCCAAATGAAGTCAAACATATAAATATATATTTAAAAGGATAATGGGTCTTGGGCTCACTTAACAAGTGATACTTAATATCTATCTCTTTGACACCAATATTTTTTCAAGTTTAAGGAAAATGAGAATGGAATTGAGAGGGGACACATTATTTACTACATCTCCTATATCATAACCCCAAAAGATAATGCTAACTTGAAGAAGGCCATATCCATGGAGGAATTGAAATATATGGTGAAGGAAATAAAGAAGAATATAGCCCTAGGTTTTTGACGGATTTTCCCATTGCATTTTTTAAGCCTATTGTCATATTATGGAATAAGATTTTAGAAGAGTTCTTAAATATTTAGAAGAGTTCTTAAATATTTTAGAACCTCTAGGTAGATGCTTAAGGCATTGAATAATACATTTTTGGAATTGACCCCTTAGAATATACTAGTTATACAATTTTGGATGTGTGTCCCATAACATTATTTAACACTATTTATAAGATATTTTCAAAAATTATCTATGACACGGTAAAGAATACATTATCTACTATTATCTAATAGGAGTAGGAAGGCTTCATCTAGAGTACCAAATTTTGGATGGAGTTATGATTATTCATGAGACCATTCATTCTAGGTAGGAGGTAAAAATCTATGGCAATTAAATGGACATATTTAGGTCCTATAATAGGGATGGTTAGAAATTTGATGTAGGTCTTAAGAGCCTTTCGATTTGATAAGTAGTGAATCATTGTAACACCTTAAAATTGACACACTTTTATGCACCCATTTTCATGAAAATACAAAAAATACAAAAATTATGAAAAAAATGACATTTCACATTTATTACCTTGAAAATCGTGCTTCTAGGATGTGATTGTACTAGGATCAGCAGGATCGTAGTACGATCAACGATATCGTATCTCAATTTTAGAGTCTATGATCTCTGCAATCGACGTACGATATCAGCGATCGTAATATGATCTTGACCCTAAAAATGAAAAATTTAAAATGGAAGAAGACAAAAGTTATTGAACCATTTTTTGCCTTCGCCTATGCAAAAGTGCAAGAAATTTGGGATCAAATCCGTTCGGCCCTACCCAACATAGAAACAATATTTTACCAACCTAACTTACTTCTATTTTGGACATCCCTTATTGCTTATTTAAATCAAACCTCTCCCTCTGCAATCCTCCTGGTCCCATCACACTATAGGAAATCTCATGTAATTTTGCATTTAGCCCTGGTTATTTTAACTATCTGTTTGTAGGATCGGAGTACGATTATTGTAGATTTGAGAGTGACCATCGTAGATCGGAGGATACAGTACCAGGATCATAATACGAACTTCCTAGTTCGGATACGATCTTACCTGGAACCAGACGATATCACCTGCAACTTGCTTGGGGGTAACCTCGAGCTCTGGTTTGCATTTTGTTGATGTTCCTTTGTTTAATTGACATTCTATTCATCATTTTATCATAGGTCAAAGTAGTTTAACTCATCTGCATTATTGGAGTTCACCTTAAACTCATCTAGATTGCACATTTAGGTAGTTAAAAGCACTCATTTAGTTAAGCTTTGTCTCTGTCATCATCTAGCAGTAATCAGTAGATCAAAAATCACATTTGCAAAGCATAATTTATATCATAAGATCTTTATTTTATTATCTATCCATGCATTCTCTATTTTTTGTCAAAATCATATATGTTTGCCTGTGATCGGAGTACGATCTTGATGATCATATTACGATCTTGACAAAATCGTATACGATATTGCCCTACACTATACGAAATTGGATTGCATTCAAAAATTAGAATCTTCAACAGACTTCCGTATATAGGTAAGGTTTAAAATTTCTTCCTAGCATTGCATTTGTCCTTCTGAACTCTATTTTCTGTCTGCATTCAAATTAAAATTGCATATAGGATAGAATAGTTGCATTTTGGCCAAACTTAGGTGTGTGTGATTTGATTAAAAAGAACTCATCTAAACAAATCTCGAAACCTAGGCTCGAAACTGCCACAAATGTTTCTTGGTGAACCCAAAAACCAATTCGTCAAAAAATCACCATCTATAGAAGGCACGGTTAAGTACCTCTCTTTCAAGGTGTAGACCACCCATTCTCCCATTCCCCTCTAAGGCGCAAATCCATCAGCCTTGAGGAAAGGAGTGCGAGAATTTTTGGCCTACATTATTTGGTGAACCCGATGTGAAACATAGGCATTTCTTCTAATTTCAAAAACAAAACAAACAAAATCAAACAAAAACATTAGTTAAAACACATAATTTTGCAAATCATAGATGGTAGATTACAATAGAAGAAGAGCCATTCTAATTAATGTTAGTACATCATTTTCAATCCAGGAAATCTCTTCATTAGTTGGTAGTCCAAACTTAACATCTCAAGAACATTAAAACGAACTTGATAGAATATTAGATATCATAGAAGCTAGAAAATCTGAACTTAAAAAAATCATAAGGTTTGACCTATCCAAAATCTTGGATCCCTATAGCACACCCTTCTATTTCGATCTTCAGAGAGCATGCGATAGGTGGTTAGTCGACAAAAGAGCCATAATTTCTATAGACCTTTATCCTTTTGAAGAGTATCTTGAGAATGCCATAGTAGTACATAATTTCTTATCATAAGTGGAAAATCAAGAGATTGTTTTAGACGATAGAAGAAGATTTAGTAGTGTTCCTAGAGCTGTGCTTTATAGGGAATATTGCCATGAGTTGTATTTTTACAAGTCAAATTTAGAAATTGATTGTATTACTATAGCCCACTTTATAAAATTCTTAAAAGGTAACTTTAAGTTTGAAGAAGAACACTACATGACCCCAGATCAATTGGAACCTATTAATGATATATATAGACTTTTTCAAGAAAATTAAGACATAATATTGCATAGGTGTGTTTGCTTTGTTGTTGCAACGTAAAAACCAAGAAAATCACAAAAAAATATAAAAATCAATCATAGTATTTTATTTATTTAGTTAGGTATATATATAACATATATACCCCAAAAATTTAGCACACACACACACACACACACACACACACACATATATATATATATATCTGCAAGAACAAATTATTCTAAAACAAGATGCCAAAACTAAGAAGTGGTAAACAAGTAGACAACGATAATATGGGAGAACAAGAACAAGATGATTTTGAAGATAGAACACTTGTTGGAGAGGGTATACCATCAGAATATGAAGAGAATGATAATGGGGAAACTGAAAGAGAAGATCCTAATGAACCAAGATTAGATGAAAGAGGAAATGTCAAATTCGAGTCTATTGCAAATTTTACTCAATTCATAAAAAATCACATAAGTGAATTTAGTCAAGCAATACATATGGATAATTCAGGAGAAGGTTCTATGGAAGCCGCTTTAGCATCCAATTTTCAAGTACATACAAACCCATTATCTTACATGCCTCCAAAAGATCAATATGATGATCAAGCAGGAACATCTAATCAAAATATGATATCTTTAAATCAAAATGTTCAAAAACCAATAGCACAATCATCCAAAATTGTTGCTAATAACCCAAAAGTAAATCCTAAACAACAAAAACAACCATTTACATCCATGTTCACTCAAGCTCTCAATCAAAAAATGTCAAATCAACAAAAGGGTAAGCAAGTGCAAAATACCAATTATCAACAAACTTCACAAAATATAGCTCCTGCAAACACTTTACATAATAGTATTTCGGTTGGGAATCCTCACACAATAATACCAACTTATTATCAAAGACATAACAGTATGATACAAACAAATCAATTTGGTGGACAACAACAATAGGGGCTTGAGGCTATAGTCAAACAATTAGCTTCTCGCCTAGACCAAATAGATCCCTACCATCCCTTGTACAATTATCGAGAGATGTGTAGTCAACCTTTGGATCTAATAGTCGTAGCACAACCTTATCCTAAGCATTTCCCCATGCCTATTCTCCCGATATATAAAGGAACTAAAGATCCTATAGAGCATCTTCGTATGTTTAGAATAGCATGTCATGATATCTCCCATGATGAGTTGTTATTGCTAAAGATATTCCCCAAAATTTTGGGAGGTATGGCCTTAGAGTGGTATTATCAACTACCCAATAACTCTTTAAGGAATTTTGAGGAAACAACAGAGACATTTGTCCATAAATTTAGTGCCTACATAGAAAGGCATGTGACCATCAAGGATTTATACAACTTAAAACAAGGAAAAGATGAAAGTTTTGCTGAATTCTTGGCTAAATGGAGACAACTCCTAGGAAAATTACACTTTGCATTACCCCATCATGAAATGCTAGACATATTCATAGGCAATTTACAAGAACAATTATCCTATGAACTTTCTACTGCTATAGTAACCACCTTCGATCAAGCCATTGATTTAGCTAGAAGGGTAGAAGATGCCCTTATCAGAAGAGGTCAATTTAAGAAGAAGGATGAAGATAAAAATTCTAAGAACCAATACAAGAACAAATAGGTAGTAGGTGATGGAGTTACTGACAATAGAAACAACTCGAATGTTAATCTTATAGAAGTTGTGAAAAATTTTGTGTTAAAAGTTCCTGATAAACCACCAAGGGAATTTACAAGATTAAACCAACCTTTGCATATGGTTTTACCTCAACTATTAGAACAAGGTTTGATATGGTTACCTGAAATAAGGCAACCTGATACAACTGTAGCTAGATTTAGAGCTGATTTACATTGTAATTTCCATAGAACTGATGGTCATTCAACCAACTCATGTAAACGGTTAAAACATTTGATACAAGATCTAATTGATAAAGGTGAAATGGAAGTAGAAAAATTTGCACCAAAAGACGCTCAAAATAATACACAAAAGTCTCAAAATCAAAATGCAAATCAAAGTTTGGATATTTTTTAACATCCTTTACCGAAGCATGGTAAAGAAGTTGTAAATCAAGTAGAACACCATAATGTTCCTCATCCAACTCGATACGTGGGAACTATTAGTAGTTTTATACCACATCAAAACTTGCCAAAACCAAATGCAACTACTGAGTCCTTAGTTACTATTAGACCTTTGAGAGCTTATCAAAATACACCTTTAGAAAGTGACACGAAAAGTGAAACAGGAAGTGAATTGGAAATTGCCTCAAATAGTTATGAGTATGAATCAGATCAAGTCACACCTGTTACAAATATGTTTGTGTCGGAAGAACCATTTCCAAGAAGAATAACTACTAGACCATCATCTCAACAATGGATTTCAAATGAGCAAGCAGAAAATACTAGACCTCATTTTGGTAATCCATGACACAGTAATATTGTGGGTACCATCGGAGTCGTTACAAGACAACAAGCACAAAACCAAAATTCTCAAGATCAAGGTGAGAAAACAACACCATTTGTATTGAAAAATCCTACTAAGGGAAATAATGTAGCAAATCCACAACAAAGATCTCCATATGATATAAATGAGCAATTAGCTACTATCACATTGAGAATATCTCTTTTGGATCTCTTAAGAACTTCTTCCATGCATAGAGAAGAATTAATGAAAACTCTAAGCAAAATGATGGTACCTAAAGATATTGAACCTAATGCTATAGTAAATGTTGTAACTTTGGATGAAATGAACTTCATAGAATTTTATGATAAAGAAATCCCTCCTCAAAGTATGTATGGGGATAATCCTTTATACATCACAACATTGATTGGAGATGTAGGAGTTAAGAGAGTCCTAATTGATAATGGATCATCATTAAATATATGCACGTATGATTTCTTTCAAAGGTTTGGATTCAAAAAGGAAGATATGAAAAATACTGAAATTATCATTAAAGCATTTAATGATGAAACTCAAGAAACATGCGGAGTTATGAAAATCCCATTGCAAGTTGGTCCAAGGATTTTAGATACGACTGTGTTTGTTGTACCTTGTTTTGCATCGTATAACATTCTTTTAGGTCGACCTTGGATCAATGCAATGAGAGCAGTACCCTCCACACTACATCAATGTATTAAATTTGAGTTTAAAAACCAATTAGTCACCATTCATGGTGATCCTAGACCATTTGATATGTGTGTTGTGGCAGAACCTGTAGGGGTTCCATTTTGTCCTGCTATGTCTATTGTCCAACCTAGTCCATCTTCATCACCAAAACCTTCTAAAGCTAAATCACCTTTTAAAACCACATCATCAAAAATGCAATCTAAATCATCAACATCATTATCATCATCACCTTCTGAACCTATAGTTAATCCATTTCCTAAATCTATAATAGCAGATCCACCTTTTGAATCTACAGTGTTTAAATTTACAGCATCTAAAGAACCAACCAAGGAAGATAATCCATCTACTTCATATGCTACTTTGGATGAGGTATTACCAGACTTATCCTCAGTATTGGCAACAACAAAAGAAGTTAATTTTGCTACCCAAGATTCCTTGGTATTATCTAAATTACCACCATCTCCTCAAACACTTGGCTTACCAAAATATAGAAGTATTTGCCATATTGGGAGTTGTGCCTTTGTATATGCAGGATACGATTGGGGTAAATTCTCAACCATAAAAATTACAATCGATCAAGATGGATTTGCTAAATGTTATTTTTCTGATGGATATATAAAATCAAAACCAATGATGTGTAATATGGGTTATAGAGGTAAAGGTTTAGGACCTTGTGAAAATGGTATAAAAGAACCTTTGGAAGTCGAAGAGTGGCCAACCCGATGTGGTCTTGGTTATATATCTACAAAGAGAGAACCATTCCCATATGAAGATGATGATCACCTGATAACATATCAAGAATATATAGAATGAAAAGAACATTTTAAAATGATACATAATTGTAATATGTTAACTATGGTCTATCCAAAAATGATTGCTTCTTTGGATGAATGTTTAGAGGGTGACATTTGCCATGATATATCTCTTGATGAAATTTTGAGGAATGAATTCTTTTTTGATGGATCCATGCCATGTATAGCTCATATTGAAGCGAGTACTCCCCAAGAGGAGTTAGCTAAATACACATTAGAAGAGTTGCAAGAAATGGGAGTGTCACTCGCACCTCCCAACTTTGAAAGAGATCTAAATATTGTTGTAGAAAATTTTATAAAAGTTAACATTGGGACAGAAGAAAATCCTCGCATAGTCAAAATTGGATCTGAACTAAGTGAAGAGAAACAAAAATTATATATTGAGTTCCTCACAAAATACTCTGATGTCTTTGCTTGGACATATGCAGACATGCCTGGCTTAGATCCTTTTGTAGTTATGCACCATTTAGTAGTGCGCCCTGATGCTAAACTTGTAAAAAAAAAGCTTAGAAAAATGCATCCTAAAATAGCACTACTAGTTAAAAATGAATTAGAAAAGCTTTTGAACATAAATTTTATACAAGCTATTGACTATGTTGAGTGGATATCAAATGTTGTTCCCGTAACTAAGAAAGAAGCTACTAAGATTAGGGTTTGTACAAATTTTAGAGATATTAATGTTGCATGCCCTAAAGATGATTTTCCTCTCCCTAATATGGATCAAATCATAGATTTCACAGTTGGGAGTGGGATGTTGTCCCTTATGGATGGTTTTTAAGGATATAATCAAATTAGAATCGTTCTCGAAGACCAAGCTAAAACAACCTTTATTACCCCTTGGGGAACCTTTTGTTGGAAAGTGATGCCTTTTGGTTTAAAGAATGCTGGAGCAACCTATCAAAGAGCTATGACTTACATTTTTCATGATATGATGTACGATATATTGCATGATTATGTAGATGATATCATAGCTCGTTCAACCAAAGAGGATGATCATCTCATTGATTTAAGAAAAGTGTTCGATAGGTTAAGAGAATACCTGATACGTTTAAACCCAGATAAATGTATATTCGGAGTAAAATTGAGGAAATTATTAGGAGTTATTGTTTCTATGTGAGGCATAGAAATAGATCCTTTAAATATTAAGGCTATCCGTGATATGCCACCTCCTAAAAACATATCAAAATTAAGAAGTTTGCAAGGAAAGTTACAATCTATTCATCGTTTCATCGACAAACTGGCAGACAAAACATAACCTTTTCTTAAATTACTTAAGAAGAATATTTCTTTCCAATGGGATAAGGAATGTCAAGAATATTTTGATAGCATTAAACAATATCTTCTTAACCCTCCAGTACTTGTTCCACCTAGACCATATTGTCCTTTCATTTTATATGTTTCTACCTCAGAACTGGCACTCGGAGCTATGTTGGCTCAAATGGATGACGAAAAGAAAGAACAAGCCACATATTATATAAGTAGAACTTTAATAAGTTACGAAACAAGATATACTCCATTAGAAAAACTTTGTTTAGCAGTTGTGTTTTCTATGCAAAAATTACGACATTATATGCTTAGCCAAAAGACATGTCATTGCTAAATCTGATCCATTAAGGTACTTGATGAGTAGACCTTACTTATAAGGATGCACAACTAAGTGGGTTCTTGCTCTTAGTGAGTTTAAACTCGCATTTATCGGCTAAAAATCCATAAAAGGCCAAGTTATAGCTGATCAGTTAGTTGTTGCTCCTATAGAATCTACTCATCCCATGAATATTGAATTTCCTGATGAGTGCCTTAATTTAGAAGAAGATCATTCTAAAACTTGGACATTGTTTTTTGATGGAGCTAGATGTATGAGTGGTGCAGGTGCAAAAATTATATTAATATCTCCCCAAAAGCACCTAATACCGTTATATTTTAAACTACAATTTGCTTGTACTAATAACACTACAGAATATGAGGCTCTAATCCTTGGATTACGAGCTACTTTAACTTTAAAGATTAAAGTTTTATTAGTTTTTGGGGATTCTCAGCTTGTGATAAATCAAATTAATGAAGTTTACCAAACACGGGATGAGAAACTTCATCCTTATAAATAATATGTGCTTAAGATTATTTCATTGTTTGAAAAGGTAACTTTAGAAGCCATTCCTAGAACTAGCAACCGTGTTGTCAATGCTATGGTTGCGATGGCCTCTTTGTTACCTTTGGAATTGGATGATGAACATGCTACTATAATTATTCAAAAACTCCAAGAACCTGCTTCCTCTAAATCTTGCTTAGAGCCATTGGATGTATTTTTTATTAATGAAATTACCCCAGAACCATGGTATACAAATATCTTTAACTTTCAGCAAAATGGAACTTCCCTTGAAGTATTAGATAGAAACCAACGTATATTAATGCGTAAGTGAGATGTTCGCTTTGTAATTGTTGGTAATACTTTATATAAAATATCTTTTGAAGGTATTCTATTAAGATGTCTAAACCTAGAAGAATCTAAGAAAACCTTAAGTGAAGCCCATGATGGATCCTGTGGAGGACATTTTAGTGGAAATGCCATTACTAAAAAGCTCCTTAGAATGGGCTATTTTTGGCCCTCTATGGAAAAATATGCTAATGATTATGTGCATCATTGTGACAAGTGTCAAAGACATGCTAACCTTGTCCATGCTCCTACTCAGGAACTTCAAACCATAGCCTCTCCTTGGCCCTTCTCTAAATGGGGTTTAGATATCATTGGTAAAATCAATCCTATCTCATCAGATGGTCATAAATTTATAATAACTACAATAGAATATTTTACAAAGTGGGTTGAAGCTATGCCTTTAGCTTCTTGCATAGGTCTTCAAGTCTCCAAATTCATCTTCAATCAAATCATTTGTAGATTTAGAATTCCATCTAATCTCATTTTAGACAATGGTACATGTTTCAAAAACAAAAATGTTAAAAAATTATGTCAAAAATATAAAATTCAACATAGATGGTCTACTCCTTACTATCCACAAGGAAATGGCCAAGCTGAAGCATCTAATAAAACACTCATCAAAATCCTAAAAATATTGGTTAATAAAACAGGTCATGATTGGCATATACAATTATATCTTGCCTTGTGGGCTTATCGAACTAGTGTTCGTACTCCTACAGGCGCTTCACCTTTTGTCTTGGTTTATGGTGCTGAAGCAATTTTTCCATTTGAATTAGAAGTTCCCTCTTTAGCTCTTTTACTTCAAGATGCTGAAGTGGGAGATGAATATCGTGCTGGCAGATTAAGTCAGTTGGAACTTCTAGATGAAAAGTGCATCCATGCTTTAGAGCATCTTTGTGCCTACCAAGACAAACTTAAAAGATCATATGCAAAGAAATTTCATAATAGATCATTTGAAGTTGGAGATTTAGTCTTAAAAGAAAATAAAAAAAATACTAATGCAAGAAAAGACCTTAAAGGAAAATTCCAACCCAACTGGCTTGGACCATTTATCATCACTACCAAATTTGGATCAGGTGCATATAGATTGGCTACCTTGGATGGAAAATATCTCAAGGAACCCATGAATATTATGCATCTGAAAAGATATTATGCATAAAAGTCTAAAAAGTCTCATCATTGTACATACTTGTAAATATTTTTCTCATGCACTTCAACATATCAAAAACAACCAAAAAAATTACAAAATCCAAAAATACACAAAAATATTAGTTGATTATTATTTCTGCATTTATTATCTATTAAGATTGCAAGTTATATTTTAATTTACTTCAGATAAATTCAAAAGTTATCTTGAGCCATGCACTAAAATTCATATTTAATAAATTTTGATTTTGTTGCTTTGATTATAAATATCTCTTGTATCAAAGAACACTATCACCTCATTAAATAATTTTGCATATTGCGAATGATCTTGCTACTTATTGAACCAAGAACACACTTTTTCACATTAAAATGATTTGTTGCAAATTTGATAGAGTGATACTACTTTGTAAATCTTAATACCTTAAGTGAAAAAGTTTTTCTTGCTATCCTATTATGTGCATGGTCTAGAATACTGAGAAATTGGAAAAAGGACAAGCTCCTCCCTACTCGAATAAAAATACCTTGCCCCACGTCTAATCTAGGCAAGTATCCTGAAAAAGAAAGAAAAAGAGAGAAAAAGAAAGAAAAAGAGAAAAGAAAGAAAAAGAAAAAAAAAACAAAGCAAAAAAAAAAATCAAAGAAAAATATTTTCAAAAGCAATAAAATCCCCTTGTTCAAAAAATGAACAAGAAATCCCTACCTTATAAATGTGAAGAAAATAAGGGAGTATTGAACTTGAATCCCTGGAATTTCTCAGTTATTCGAAAATCATGAGGTAAGCCCCATAACAGGTGATTTGTGCCCAACTTGCTTGACATTGGGTAATTCCTTTCACATGGTGATATGTCTGTCACATTAGTAATTTCTCTTTTGTACAAACCAATGTCTGCATTTGGATCAACTAGCTTTTGGTAATTTGATTTACATGATAGTTCAATACTATTGCATGCACAAAATCATGGTTAAAAAAACATTTCACAAGCACACACATTGGTTCATTCAAGTTTGCCTTATCATTTCCTTATTCAAAATTGGTAAATTAATTTCACAAAGCACACACATTTGTTACTTGAGATATTTTGCATCAACATGACAAATCAAAATAAATAAATAAATTCACTTTTCACACACCGGTTCTAGATAAATTTGAATCTGTCTTAGAAATAAGTTAAAATATCCCTTTGGAATTTTGCTAGATAATCAATAAAAATATTCCATTAATTCATTATTTCATCATCATATTTTATTTTAACTATATCTGTTATAAGAGCAAAATTTATATCATCTTGCATTTCATTTTGACTTTCGCGATGATGGTATTATTCCTAAGTAATTAGAAATTCCTTGCCTAGAGAAAACCATCTTTCTAATTTTTCATGTCAAAAAATAGTTCAAATATTCTATCCAACATTAATTTTGCATTTTAAACAAAATTTATATCATCTTGCATTTCATTTTGATGATGGTATTATTCTTAAAGAAATTAAGAATTATTTGCTTAGCACAAGTCATCCTTCTAATTTTTCATACCTCGAAATTATTTCATATATTTCTTTACAAAAATTATAAGATATTTTGCACATGTGATATAATGATCTATCGATTACTAATTTTGCATTTTAAAAGAATCGACAAAAATTTATATACCATCTTGCATTTTCATTTTGATTTTTGCGATGATGACATTATTCTTAAGCAATTAGGAATTCCTTGTTTAGCACAAATCATATTTCAAATTTTTCATGCCCAATCAAATAAATTTCACAAAAACTTATCACATATTTTGTTCCAAAACAACATCAAACATATTTCTTTTATCACCAAAGCCTTAAGATTATTCTTAAGCAAAAAATCATTTTAGCAATTTCAAAATATTCCTCACAAATAGGATTAGCTTCGTGACTTAGCGAGCATTGAACTCCATCAACAGTCACATAACAACATAACATCCTTCGAGGTATATTGCTAAAATCTATCCAAATTTATCACCATTCCAACAAATACATTTTCAAAAACACATCAAATAATTTTATATATTTAATCAAAAGCATGATTAAAGACATCATTATCATTCAAAAATTAAAATGTAAAATTAAACAAAACACCATCAAAAACACATAAGAGACAAAATATCTATATATAAACTCAAAAATCCATATACAAAAGATAGACTGATATGCCACAATCTCTAAAATCGGCATACTCAGTCAGAAATATCATACAAATATACAAGAGACAAAGATCATCCCCTAGAAGCCCTAGAGTTGTGTGCCTCATCATCTCCGCTAGGGGGTGGAGGTGATGGTGGCATATCTCGCGTAGCCGTAGCAATCCTAGAGGAAGACACCCTAGAAGTAGAGCGGGACAACATATCTTGGATAGACTCCGTAATGTCAGTAGGGAGAGGCTCTCTCCGATCCACAGGAATTAATACAAAGTAGAGTGTTTGATAGAAGTTCATCTGTGCTACTGATTGTAGCAGCTCATATCCTAATCGGCTCCATTCGAACCGCCCCGTCTGAGCAGGTACCACAACCCTTTGACCCGCCTAAGATCGAGCCTCTGCCAACTCTCTCTCTAGAGTCTAAATTTGACTCTGTATCCCTGCATCCACGACCCTAGTCTGTGCTAGCTCACCCTCCAGAGACTCTATGGTAGTCTTCTAGGTGGCATTCTCTCCTTGTAGCCGAGCCACCTCACCCTGTAGAACCATCTTATTGCTCTCTCCCTCCTCCAATATCCCCTTGCCCTTCCTAGGCGAGGGTGATCTCTCCTCATGGTGGGTCGACGCTCCTCCCTCCTCTTGGGGTGAAGCCCTCCTATCCTATCTACCCTAAAGAGTTGGTCACCTTCGAGATAAGTGACCACCTCAAGTACGAAGATCCGGTCTCCTCTAAATATGCATGAGTCACCAAATGCTCCTACTGACTCACTGATCGATGTTGTCTAAAAACTCGATCAGTCACTCGTAGAAATGCACTCCTCCATGGAGTAAACCAAACAAGATGGATGCAAGTATACCACTATCCATACATCTTCGTAACTCCCGCATCATCCTCAAACACTATCTCAACTGGAGCATCATCAAGCTTTGGATCCAAAAATTCTGCCAAGTTGGGAGCCCCATTGAGAGTGGTAGGGTCTTGAGTAGACCTAGTAAAAATGACATTCATGTATTGAGGAATGTCCTGTTGTAACCCGAACTATCATTACACCCAGTAAAAATGGTGCAACTACACCTCACCATTGTGCATCCATAACCAGATAGTCTGCCTGATGTGGGCTAACTCAAAAGTATCCTCATCCCATCCTGGAAGCCCTCTCCATGACCTCCATGTAATATCCTCAGCCAATAACTCATCTAGAAATCATCGCATGATACCAATGTTGTCCCGTCTCCTCCATCCTCCCTATAGAGGCCAATAAAATATCCTGGGTCTATTAGGAGCTACCCTAGATTGGTCGTCTATGGCCCTAATTATAGGAATGCTTGTGGGATGGTGAATAGCAAGGTGCTCCCAACACCACACTTGTAAGAAGGAGGTCAATATCAGGCCTTTCCCTTCCTTGTAGACCACTTAGTGCAAAAATATGTAGAATCTACAAAGAAGGAAAGAACCCCAGGAAAAATGGACCCTCTGATCTCTCATGTCGTAAATGACCTTTGCTAAGGTCCATGGTAGCTGCATCCCACTAGGATGGCACAAAATCAACCCGTCAACAACACCACTCAACATAAAGGTCAATCTAGAGACTCCCTCTATCGTGCCGAGTCTCTCCACTCGAACTCCTCCCTTCCTCAATAGGAATCTCGGATCCCCAGTAAATATGTGCATCGCCTAGCCTTGGTTGCCAGATGTAGCAACCCGGATCCATCGAAGTGGTAATCTCAAAATGTGCCAAACATCCTCTAGCGTAGGGTCCATCTCCCATGTCGGTAGCCAAAAACAGGAGGACTCTGGATACCACCACTCTGCCACCGTTGTCAACAACCTCATATCAACACCAATGTGTGGTATTTCTGCCACATGTGTTAGACCTACCGCCTCTAGGGTAGCTCGCTTATCATATAACAAGGCATCTAGATCCGCCTATAAAGAAGAGTACCTCCACTCTCGGTTCTTCAATTATTCTAACTATCAAACAAAAAAAAATAGAAAATTTTGTCAGAAATCATATTAAAAAAGACAAAATCGAACAAATAGTGCAAAAACGTATAAAAATTGCAAAATAATATTTATGTTTGTCATATGATATTGTCGAAAGCGTACAATAAAATCATACCATTTTCAGTAATATCATACCATTTCATTGCAATCATACCATTTTTGTCAAAATCGTACCATTTTCATCAATATCGTATGATACGATATTGTGACTTTGGTATGATCTTGCGATATCAGTACGATCTCGCAATTATGGTTGCGTAATGGCAGTCGTGCCCTAAAATCATCAAATTTAATTAAAAATTCAACAAAAAAACAAGAAAAATCTATCCTAAAATCAGTTAGAATACATACCCGGAGTGCTCCATCTCCTGCTCGGACCAAATCTGCATGATGTGGAACTCCCGCCATAATTCTCTCCAGAGCTCTGAAAATGCACAAAGGTAAAAAACAAAATGAGTTAATTTTTATGTTCTTTTTCTTATTTACTCCTTATACTCCAATTTTTCGAGGATTTATCCAAATATCAATTTGGATACAAAAACTCAAAGGGGGTACCGTAAACATTGAAATTCAAAACAACTTACACTAAAACTCAAAATTGTCAACAAAAATCGTAATAAAATTTTGTTTTCTCGTAAAAAGTATCATACTTTTCTTTTACGTGATTTCTTTCGAAACTGCGCTAAAGAGAGGAAAAAATGTAACACCTTAAATTTGACACACTTTTATGCACCCATTTTCATGAAAATACAAAAACACAAAAATTGTAAAAAAATGACATTTCGCATTTATTACCTTGAAAATCATGCTTCTAGGACGCGATCGTACTATGATCAATAGGATCGTAGTACGATCAACGATATCGTATCTCGATTTCGGAGTCTACGATCTCTGCGATCGATGTACGATATCACCGATCGTAATACGATCTTGACCCTAAAAAATGGAAAATTTAAAATGGAAGAAGACAAGTTGTTGAACCGTTTTATGCCTCTGCTTGTGCAATTGTGCAAGAAATTCGGGATCAGATCTGTTTGATCCTACCTAGCATAGAAAAAATATTTTACCAACCTAACTTCCTTCTATTTTGGACATCCCTTCCTACTTATTTAAATCAAACCTCTCCCTCTGCAATCCTCCTGGTCCCATCGCACTATAGGAAATCTCATGTAATTTTGCATTTAGCCCTGGTTATTTTAACTATCTGTTTGCAGGATCGAAGTACGATTGTTGCATATCGAAGAGTGATAATCGCATATTGGAGGATACAATACTAGGATCATAATACAAACTTCCTAGTTTGGATACGATCTTGCCTTGAACCAGACGATATCACTTGCAACTCGCTTGGGGGAAACCTCGAGCTCTGGTTTGCATTTTGTTGATGTTCCTTTGTTTAATTGACATTCTATTCATCATTTTATCATAGGTCAAAGTAGTTTAACTCATATAATTTATTGGAGTTCACCTTAAACTCATCTAGATTGCACATTTAGGTAGTTAAAAGCACTCATTTAGTTAAGCTTTGTCTCTATCATCGTCTAGCAGTAATCAGTAGATCAGAAATCACATTTGCAAAGCATAATTTATATCATAAGATCTCTATTTTATTATCCATCCATGCATTCTCTATTTTCTATCAAAATCATATCTATTTTCCTATGATCGAAGTACGATATTGACGATCGTATTACAATCTTGACAAAATCATATACGATATTACCCCACACTATACGAAATTGGATTGCATTCAAAAATCAGAATCTTCAACAAACTTTCGGATACAAGTAAGGTTTAAAATTTCTTACTAGCATTGCATTTGTCCTTCTGAACTCTGTTTTCTGTCTACATTCGAATTAAAATTGCATATAGGATAGAATAGTTGCATTTTGGCCAAACTTAGGTGTGTGTGATTTGATTAAAAAGAACTCATCTAAAAAAATCCCAAAACCTAGGCTCGGAAATTGCCACAAATGTTTCCTAGTGAACCCAAAAACCAATTCGTCAAAAAATCACCATCTACAGAATATGCGGTTAAGTGCCTCTCTTTCGAGGTGTAGACCACCCATTCTCCCATTCCCCTCTAAGGCGTGGATCCATCTGCCTTGAGGAAAGGAGTGCAAGAATTTTTGGCCTACAATCATTTGTATGATGCATTGCATCACCTCTCCTTTATTGATCTTGATAAATGGATCACCATTTTAGATATTTCATGTAAAGTGCAACTTGAGGGAGGAAGACCTTATATCTTGTTATATTTTCATTATTGTGATAGAGGGACTAGGAAGATATTTATTTTATCTTAGAGTTTGGGATCACTTAAGGATTTAAGGTTGCTTATGGTATGGATAATTTCACACTCTTTCAATTAATTGATAACATGACATTTTATAGGACACAATAGTACAAACTATAAAATTTAGAATTCCTTGTACATCTATATCTATGCTTCTAGTCAAACTTCAAATGGATGTAAGTAACAAGTATATTTATTTCACACTAATAAAGACATTTAGAGAATAGTTGAAAATTTGGTATTTCAAATAGCACCCCCTCCCTTTACATACCTAAGTATTCCAATTTCTATTAGGCATATTAAAAAGGCTAATTAAATGGATATCTTCGAGGTAAAATAGTATATAATCAAGTATTGCACTTGTAGATACTTGTTACTTACTAGTAGGATAGTCTTGATCAATGAAGTACTACAATATCTTCCTATGTATAGGTTTTTTATTCGTGCTATTCCCAAATCTATTCTTAAAGAGATATAGATAAAATAATGAGAAACTTCTTATGGTAGATAAATAAGAGGGAGTAGCATCTAGTCAACTAGGATCAAATTTTCCAACCAAAGAATAAGGGAGGATCGGGTATGTAAAAATATCTTCTTAAGAATATTACCTTGTCCACAAAAATGTATTGGCATTGGTGTATACATGGAAACTCTCTTTGTTATAATATTTTCTTCCTTTATCAGTACACTTTCCACTTTTTCCCACATGCAATGCATTTATTATCTCTTAATATTTCTATGGAGAATGTTTGCACCTTAACCTTACAAACAATGCCTTCATAAATGTTCACACTTTTCAAGACCAATTTACTTTTGCGATATTTATATTAGTCTTTTATCATGGCTAGAGTGGGAGTCGACCTTGGCATTAAATGTGGTTTTTGTGCATGATCATTAATTATTTTTTCCAAGAAACTCTCGGTCGAAAGACTTTACCATTTGCTTACAAACTAATTGCATATTAAACCTCCTGGTTGGATTCCTTTTACTGCTAGCATCCTTGTAACCATGCATTTGGATTTTGGCCATTGATTATTCATAATTAATTAACCTTGGTTTTTGTGCCATGAATGCTTTTAAGTTTTTATTTCATCCTAAGAAGTCCTTGCATTTAACATATATATATATATATATATTTTTGGACTCAAAGTAGAGTCAAGGCTGGATTTCACATCATGTTTAGCCAAAACTTAACTTTGTAATATTATGAGAGCCAAGGTCTCATATATTAGTATCCCATTAGTCATTTTGCTTGTATAGGATGAGGGAACACTTGGCTATTAAATACTTTAACTTGGTCAACTTATATCTCTTTACCCATGTTCAACATAATATTGTTATTTCCCATAAAACTTGTCGATTTAGAGGTAAGGATTTTTCTATCAAAGAGTTATTCTTTTTCTTACTCATTAGTATATATAGTAAATACAGAAAGGGAAAGGCCTTATATTGGTCTTTTTTTGATGTCTTTATTCCTTTTATTTAGGTTTCATTTCCTCACCATCCATAATTAGCTAGGATTGGTCTAGGATTGTGGAATCTTGTATGGGGAGCTCTTTTCCTACTATATTTTGAAAAGATTGCCTTGACAAGTTTTCCTTACGAAGAGCAATGATTTGTTGGGTAATATTGGGTTGAGAAGAGATAGGCTAAGTATCTTATTTTTTGGATGCTTTAATCTACAAAGGAAGGGGGAGATGCTTCTTCTTTTTGAGTTAGATCACTTAGGGTTTTAACCTCTTCCTCCTCTGTCTTTATTTTGAATCCCTCCACAAGCATAGTAGCCAATTAATCATAGTCTAAATTTGAATATGGAGGAAGAGATTTATCCTTGTGGTATGCTTCTGCTAATAATCTCAAGGCCACATATTTCTCCATGATGAAATGAATTTTATATATGAATACCAACTTGTTTAGGTGCTCTAGTGGGGTTGTCAAACCTTCATCGGTATATTTTGGTATTATTTCAAGCACTGACTTTGGGAGCTTTTCCAATGTAGTTGGTGGTCTTGGGGGGAAAATGAAATTGTATTAACCCAATTCATGGGTAATATAACTAGAAGGGTGACCATATTTTGGCATTTCTATAGGGTAGAGATAGCAACAAAAAAATTGATAATGAGTTTTTGTTTACGTACATCTGGATCCTTGGTTAAAAATGAAGTCAATGAGTCAACACAAATTGTGCTATGGGAACAAATAGACTGAGGTCTTCATCGAGACCTTAATTTTATGTCCTTTATAGTGGTTTATTCTAGATGTTCATCCTTGAACAAAGTTGCTAGGTGAGATTGAAATCCTTCAAGTGGAATAGGAAAAGATCCTCATTGAGTCTAAGCCTAACTTGTTGTAATTATGAGACCAATAATTTGTAATTAAGGTCCCACCAAGCATACCATTAAACTGTTATCCTCTTTAATTATCTTGACCATCAGATGTGGTGTAGACCAGGTGGATATGGCATATTGTACCTCGTACAAAGTGACACATCAGGGACAGTACTAAGAGCATGGGGTTTGGCTAGTTCAAAGTCACACATCACATGGAGCAACATAATAGGGCCAATCTTGAGAGCATAGGGTTTGGCTCATTCGAAGACCTCTAGAATTTTGAAAAAGGTTGACTCCTTTATAAGATGAGATATCAAATGCACACTTTCCTAATCCAACAACTTAAGGGGAAAGGGTAAGAGAGAAAATAAAAACAATGGCACTAAAATTATAAGCTAAAAATGTGGTGATGCAGCAAAGATCAAATAAGATATCCTTGTACAACAACTCTGGATGCAATGCACCAACATGAACACTTTCTCTCAACATATATAAGTATAGAAATACCAAGATGCAAACATACACATATATAAAAGAGATGGGTTAGGGTATGAGATCCACATATGGACTCAAAGTAGATGCATATGCCTCTATAGTGTGTGTCTATATATATATATATATATATGAGTGCAAAACATATTACAAAGGATTATGCCAATAGTAGGGGTTCGGTTGTCCATAAGACTGCCCAAAAATATGTGTAATACTATACAAAGATAAATGAAAGGAAAGCTTTATGAACTTGTCGATCCTTGACAATGCTAAGCTAGCTACTATATATAGATTACAATAGGGAGAGTTTCCCTCTAAATTTTGCAAGTTATTCTGACAATTTTAGCTACCTCTTCTAGGGATTTTAAATTTTTTATAGAATAATACATTATTTGGTACATGCTAATGTACCCCCATGGTATCTATGGTACAATGTAAATATTAGAATAGGGTTTGAGTCTATAGTTTAGGAGTGTGATTTATATTTCCCCTTTATGTAAGTGTCTATGTGAAAGATATGCACAATGGTCATATATGTAAGTATGTAATGAGAGAAAGTGAACAAGTGTCATGTAATTAAGTGTGCAAATATGTAATTTGAGAGAGTGCACATGTGCTATATATTAGGTGTGCATGTAAAAGTGTGCAAGTGTCATAGAGATTAAGGGTGCAAGTAAATAGAGAGTCAAGAGTCCTATATACAAGTGGTAATATTAGATGCCAAAAGATATGAAAGGATTTTTTTTATGCATGGAATATCAAAAGATGTATCTCTCAAATATGTGAGGAGAACAATATTAAAGAACTTGAAGAGTAATCTTTTTATGGTTATATTATGGAGGCAAAGCTCCATATATTGTAATAGAAGAAGATCACATTCAAGCATTAATAATATTGAAGCTTGTATGCATATTTTGAGCAATTCTACTATAAGTTTCTTCATGTTATTGCATGAATAATTTTGGCCATTTTATATTCATATTTGATATTTTCTTGAATGTTATTATTATTTATATTGGCCAACTTATATATTGATTGCTCTTATATTTGAGTCTACTCAAGATCCAAAATATTAGGACCTAAGATAATCTGGCTTAAAAGGCAACAAAAACTTGAATAGGAGTGTCTTCTATCATTTTAATTATCAGACATAGGAATGCAATTGCCATGCTTGAATTTAATATCTTATTGGATTGCTTAGCTGCGATGATGTTGGTAGGTGATCCTTACTTCCTCAATAATGGCACATATTAACTCGTATTACCTAATTTCCATGGAGGTTTATACATCATTATTTCTTATTTATGTCTCAATCTGATTTATCCCTAGAGTTGGTGGTATGCCATGTCTTCTTTAATTTTGATGCACTTCTATCTTCTTATTGAAAATTTATGCTGCCAGCTCTTGTTGGGTTGTAAAAATTCCACTATTAGGGCATAATCTATGGAATAAAATTTAAACTTTATCATGTTTTCTTAGCACTATGATTTTTGGGACTTTCCTTCTTCCTACTTCATTGATATCTTAAAAAATCTCGATTATCAAACTATCCCTTTACTTGGAGCAACTATCTTCAACTTCTTGCTTCTAGAATTTATTTCATGGATGCTTGGTACTTTGGCCTCCCTTTTCTGTTTGAGACTTTGGAAAAATAGTGACCTCCTCTGATTAGAACCTTTGTGCCTCTTGTGAGTTTGCCTTAGTATTTTTTTATGAAGCAAAATCTAGTAGTGATAAGTCACTACATTTCACTTCATATAGATGAAGGAAGAGTCCTTCTAAGATATTATCAAGGTTTGGTGGAGAGAGAGAACCCCAAAATATGAAAAAGTAATTTCTATAACATTTAAAAATTAAAGTATATTAAATACAAATTGAAAGAATAAAATAAATCAATGTTTTTATGGTATAAAATAAAATAAGGGAGTGCTAATTTGATTGGAGGATATTCAAAAATTACAATAGGGAGAATTGTTTAGATAAGACACTAGTGAAGAAATTATGGATTTGAATTGTTTGGACCAAATAGAGCTTTAGAAAGAGATAATGTAGAGGTAGAAATATCTAGTTAAATGGTCAAGGATGGAGAGTTTTTTAGTATTTTTGTCATTTTATTAATTCCCAAATTAAGTCAAACATATAAATATATACAAAAGGATGATGGGTCTTGGGATCACTTCACAAGTGATACTTAATATCTAGCTCTTTGACACCAATATTTTTTCAAGTTTAAGGAAAAGGAGAATGGAATTGAGAGGGGACACATTATTTACTACATCTCCTATATCATAACCCCAAAAGATAATGCTAACTTGAAGAAGGCCATATCCATGGAGGAATTGAAATATATGGTGAAGGAAATAAAGAATATTATAGCCTAGGTCTTTGACAGATTTTCCCGTTGCATTTTTTAAGCCTATTGTAATATTATGGAATGAGATATTATAAGAGTTTTTAAATATTTTATAACCTCGAGGTAGATGCTTAAGGCATTGAATAATACCTTTTTTGAATTGATCCCTTAGAAGATACTAGTTATACAATTTTGGATGTGTGTCCCATAACATTATTTAACACTATCTATAAGATATTTTCAAAAATTATCTATGACACGGTAAAGAATACATTATATACTATTATCTAATAGGAGTAGGAAGGCTTCACCTAGGGTACCATGGAGTTATTATTATTCATGAGACCATTCATTCTAGGTAGGAGATAAAAATCTATGGCAATTAAATAGACCTATTTAAGTCCTACAATAGGGATGGTTAGAAATTTGATGTAGGTGTTAAGATATTTTGGTTTGATAAGAAATGAATCATTGGTATGATGGATTGCATCACCTCTCCTTTATTGATCTTGATAAATGGATCACCATTTTAGATATTTCATGTAAATCATAACTTGAGGAAGGGAGACCATATATCTTGTTATCTGTCATTATTATGATAGAGGGACTAGGAAGATATTTATTTTATCTTAGAGTTTGGGATAACGTAAGGATTTAAGGTTGCTTATGGTATGGAGAATTTCACACTCTTTCAATTAATTGATAACGTGACATTTTATGGAAGGCCACCATAGTAGAAGCGATAAACTTTAGAATTCCTTGTACATTTATATCTATGCTTCTAGTCAAACTTCAAATGGATGTAAGTAACAAGTATATTTATTTCACACTAATAAATACATTTAGAGAATAGTTGAAAAAATTAGTATTTCAAATAGCACCTCCTCCCTTTACATACCTAAGTATTCCAATTTCTCTTAGGCATCATAAAAATGCTAATTAAATGGATATCTTCGAGGTAGCATGGTATATAATCAAGTATTGCACTTGTAGATACTTGTTACTTACTAGTAGGATATTCTTGATCAATGACGTACTACAATATCTTCCTATGTATAGGTTTTTTATTTGTGCTATCCCCAAATTTATTCTTAAAGAGATAAATAAAATAATTAGAAACTTCTTATGGTAGATAAATAATAGGAAGTAGCATCTAGTCAACTAGGATCAAATTTTCCAACCAAAGAATAAGGGAGGATCGGGTATGTAAAAATATCTTCTTAAGAATATTACCTTGTCCACCAAAATGTATTGGCATTGGTGTATACATGAAAACTCTCTTTATTATAAAATTATCTTTCTTGATCAATACACTTTCCACTTTTTCCCACATGCCATGCATTTATTATATCTTAATAGTTCTATGGAGAATGTTTGCACCTTAACCTTACAAACAATGCCTTCATAAATGCTCACACTTTTCAAGACCAATTTACTCTTGCGATCTTTATATTAGTATTTTATCATGGCTAGAGTGGGAGTCAACCCTGACATTTAATGTGGTTTTTGTGCATGGTCATTAATTATTTTTTCCAAGAAACTCCTTGTCGAAAGACTTTACCATTTGATTTCAAACTAACTGCTTATTAGACCTCCTGGTTGGATTCCTTTTACTGCTAGCATCCTTGTAACCATGCATTTGAATTTTGGCCATTGATTATTCATAATTAATTAACCTTGGCTTGTGTGCCATGCATGCTTTTAAGCTTTTCTTTCATCCTAAGAAGTACTTACGTTTAACATTATTATATATATTATTGTTTTTTTAGGACTCAAAGTAGATTCAAGGCATGGCTTCCACATCATGTTTAGCCAACACTTAACTTTGTAATATTATGAGAGCCAGGGTCTCATATATTAGTATCCCATTAGTCATTTTGCTTTTATAGGATGAGGGAACACTTGGCTATTAAATACTTTAAATTAGTCAACTTATATATTTTTACCCATGTCCAACATAATCTTGTTATTTCCCATATTATATTCCCATAATACTTTTGTCGATTTAGAGGTTAGGATTTTTCTATCAAAGAGTTATTCTTTTTCTTACTCATTAGTATATATAGTAAAGATAGGAAGGGAAAGGCCTTAGATTGGTCTTGTTTTGGTGTCTCTCTTACTTTGATTTAGGTTTCATTTCCTCACCATCCCTAATTATCTAGGATTGGTCTAGGATTATGGAATCTTGTATGGGGAGCTCTTTTCCTACTATATTTTGAAAGGATTACCTTGACAATTTTTCTTTGTGATGAGCAATGAGTTGTTGGGTAATATTGGGTTTATAAGAGATAGGCTAGGTATCTTATTTTTTGGATTCTTTTATCCTCAAAGGAAAGGGGAGATGCTTCTTATTTTTGAGTTAGATTACTTATGGTTTTAACCTCTTCCTCCTCTGTATTTATTTTGAATTCATCCACAAGCATAGTAGCCAATTAATCATAGTCTAAATTTGAATATGGAGGAAGATATTTATCCTTGTGGTATGCTTCTGCTAATAATATCAAGGCCACATATTTATCCATGATGAAATGAATTTTATATATGAATACCACCTTGTTTAGGTGCTCTAGTGGGGTTGTCAAACCTTCATAAGTATATTTTGGTATTATTTCAAGCACTGACTTTGGGAGCTTTTCCCATATAGTTGGTGGTCTTGGGGGTAAAAATGAACTTATATTAACCCAATTCATGGGCAATATAACTAGAGGGGTGGCCATATTTTGGAATTTCTATAGGGTAGAGATAACAACAAAAAAATTGATAACGAGTTTTTGTTTACGTACATATGGGTCCTTGGTTAGAATTAAAGTCAATGAGTCAATACAAATTGTTCTATGGGAGCTGATAGACTGAGGTCTTCATCGAGATCTTAATTTGATGTCCTTTATAGTGGTTTCTTCTAGGTGTTCATCCTTGAAGAAAATCGCTAGGTGATATTGAAATCCTTCAAGTGGAATAGGACAAGATCCTCATCGAGTCTAAGCCTAACTTGTTGCAATTGTAAGACCAATAATTTGTCATTAGGGTCCCACCAAGCATACCATTAAGTTGTCCTCTCTAATTATCTTGAGCATCGAATGTGGTGTGGACCAGGTGGATAAGGCAGATTGTACCTCGTGTAGAGTGACACATCAGGGCCAGTACTAAGAGCATGGGGTTTGGCTAGTTCAAAGTCACACCTTACATGGAGAAACATAATAGGGCCAATCTTGAGAGAATAAGGTTTGGCTCATTCGAAGACCTCTAGAATTTTGACAAAGGTTGACTCCTTTATAAGATGAGATATCAAGTGCACACTTTCCTAATCCATCAGCTTAAGGGGAAAGGGTAAGAGAGAAAATAAAAATAATGACACTAAAATCCTAAGCTAAAAATGTGGTGATGCACCAAATATGAAATAAGATCTCCTTGTACAACAACTCTGGATGTAATGCACCAACATGCACACTTTATCTCAACATATATAAGTATAGAAATACCAAGATGCAAACACACACATATATAAAAGAGATGGTTCAGGGTATGAGATCCATATGGACTCAAAGTAGATGCATATGCCTCTATTGTGTGTGTGTGTGTGTGTATATATATATATATATGAGTGCAAAAAGTATAAAAAAGGATTATGCCAAAAGTAGGGGTTGGGTTGTCCATAAGACTACCCAAAAATACATGTACTACTATTCAAAGATAAATGAAGGGAAAGCTTTATGAACTTGTCGATCCTTGAAAATGCTAAGCTAGATACTATATATAGATTACAATAGGTAGAGTTTACCTCTAAATTTTGCAAGTTATTCTGACAATTTTAGCTACTTCTTCTAGGGATTTTAATTTTTTTAGAGAATAATACATTATTTTGTACATGCTAATGTACCCTCATGGTATCTATGGTACAATGTAAATATTAGAATAGGGGTTGAGTAAATAGTTTAGGAGTGTGATTTATATTTCCCCTTTATGTAAGTGTCTATGTGTAAGATGTGCACAATTGTCATATATGTAAGTATGTAATGAGAGAAAGTGAACAAGTGTCATGTAATTAAGTGTGCAAATATGTAATTTGAGAGAGTGCACACGTGTTATATATTAGGTGTGCATGTAAAAGTGTGCAAGTGTCATAGAGATTAAGGGTGCAAGTAAATAGAGAGTCAAGAGTCCTATATACAAGTGGTAATATTAGATGCCATAATATATGAGAGGATTTGTCTTATGCATGGAATATGAAAAGATGTATCTCTCAAATATATGAGGAGAAAAATATTCAAGTACTTGAAGAGTCATCTTTGTATGGCTATATTATGGAGACAAAGCTCCATGTATTGTAATAGAAGAAGATCACATTCAAGCATTAATAATATTGAAGCTTGTATGCATATTTTGAGCAATTCTATTATAAGTTTCTTCATGTTATTGCATGAATAATTTTGGCCATTTTATATTCATATTTGATATTTTCTTGAATATTATTATTATTTATATTGGCCAACTTATATATTGATTGCTCTTATATTTGAGTCTATTCAAGATCCAAAATATTAGGACCTAAGATAATCTGGCTTAAAAGGCAACAAAAACTTGAATAGGAGTGTCTTCTATAATTTTAATTATCAGACATAGGAATGCAATTGCCATGCTTGAATTTAATATCTTATTGGATTGCTTAGCTACGATGATGTTGGTAGGTGATCCTTACTTCCTCAACAATGACACATATTAACTCGTATCACCTACTTTCCATGGAGGTTTATGCATCATTATTTCTTATTTATTTCTCAATTTGATTTATCCCTAGAGTTGGTGGTATGCCATGTCTTATTTAATTTTGATTCACTTCTATATTCTTATTAAAAATTTATGCTGCCAGCTCTTTTTGGGGCTTGTAAAAATTCCACTATCAGTGAATAATCTATGGAATAAAATTCAAAATTTACCATGTTATCTTAGCTCTATGCTTTCTGGGACTTTCCTTCTTTCTACTTGATTGATATCTTAAAGAAATATCAATTATTAGACTATCCCTTTACTTGGAGCAACTATCTTCAACTTCTTGCTTCTAAAATTTATTTCATGGATGCTGGGGACTTTGGCCTCCCTTTTCTGTTTGGGACTTTGGAAAAATAGCGACCTCCTTTGATTATAATATTTGTGCCTCTTGTGAGTTTACCTTAGTATTTTTTTATGAAGCAAAATCAGTAGTGAGAAGTCACTACATTTCACTTCATGTATATGAAGAGTCCTTCTAAGATATTATCAAGGTTTGGTGGAGAGAGAGAACCCCAAAATATGAAAAAGTAAATTTTTATAAGCTTTAAAAATTAAAGTATATTAAATACAAATTGAAAGAATATAATAAATCAATGCTTTATGGTATAAAATAAAAGAAGGGAGTGCTAAGTTGCTTGGAGGATATTCAAAATTACAATAGGGAGAATTGTTTAGATAAGACACTAGTGAAGAAATTATGGATTTGAATTGTTTGGACCAAATAGAGCTTTAGAAAGAGATAATGTAGATGTAGAAATATCTAGTTAAATGGTCAAGTATGGAGAGTTTTTTAGTATTTTTATCATTTTATTAATTCCCAAATGAAGTCAAACATATAAATATATATTCAAAAGGACGATGGATCTTGGGCTCATTTCACAAGTGATACTTAATATCTAGCTCTTTGACACCAATATTTTTTTCAATTTTAAGAAAAAAGAGAATGGAATTGAGAGGGGACACATTCTTTACTACATCTCCTATATCATAATCCCAAAAGATAATGCTAACTTGAAGAAGGCCATACCCATGTAGGAATTGAAATATATGGTGAAGGAAATAAAGAAGAATATAGCCCTAGGCCTTTGATGGATTTTACCATTGCATTTTTTAAGCCTAGTGTAATATTATGGAATGAGATATTATAAGAGTTTTTAAATATTTTATAACCTCTAGGTAGATGCTTAAGGCATTGAATAATACCTTTTTTGAATTGATCCCTTAGAAGATACTAGTTATACAATTTTTGATGTGTGTCCCATAACATTATTTAACACTATCTATAAGATATTTTCAAAAATTATCTATGACACGGTAAAGAATACATTATATACTATTATCTAATAGGAGTAGGAAGGCTTCACCTAGGGTACCAAATTTTGGATGGAGCTATGATTATTCATGAGACCATTCATTCTAGGTAGGAGGTAAAAATCTATGGCAATTAAATAGATCTATTTAAGTCCTACAATAGGGATGGTTAGAAATTTGATGTAGGTCTTAAGAGCCTTTTAATTTGATAAGCAATGAATCATTGGTATGATGGATTGCATCACCTCTCCTTTATTGATCTTGATAAATGAATCACCATTTTAGATATTTCATGTAAAGCGCAACTTGAGAGAGGAAGACGTTATATCTTATCTTTTCATTATTATGATAGAGGGACTAGGAAGATATTTATTTTATCTTAGAGTTTGGGATAACTTAAGGATTTAAGGTTGCTTATGGTATGGAGAATTTCACTCTTTCAATTAATTGATAACGTGACATTTTATGGAAGGCCACCATAGTAGAAGCTATAAAATTTAGAATTTCTTGTACATCTATATCTATGCTTCTAGTCAAACTTCAAATAGATGTAAGTAGCAAGTATATTTCTTTCACACTAATAAATACATTTAGAGAATAGTTAAAAAAATTGGTATTTCAAATAGCACCCCCTCCATTTACATACCTAGGTATTCCAATTTCTCTTAGGCATCTTAAAAAGGCTAATTAAATGGATATCTTCGAGGCAACATAGTAAATAATCAAGTATTACACTTGTAGATACTTGTTACTTACTAGTAGGATAGTCTTGATCAATGAAGTACTACAACATCTTCCTATGTATAGGTTTTTTATTCGTGCTATCCACAAATCTATTTATAAGAGGAAGTAGCATCTAGTCAACTAGGATCAAATTTTCCAACCAAAGAATAAGGGAGGATCGAGCATGTAAAAATATATTCTTAAGAATATTACCTTGTCCACCAAAATGTATTGTCATTGGTGTATACATGGAAACTCTCTTTGAGGTAGCATTCTAAAGATGAAATACCTAAACCTTGAAAGTCATTCTTTTCTTCCTATATATTAAGGAATCCCAATTATGGAAATGTATGAAGCCAAAAAGTAACCTCAGGTAGGAATTTTTTTGGATACTTAGGTATAGATATTAGGCTTTGTTTTGGTAATGGAACATGAATCAACATTACCCATTGTCGATCAATATTTTAGAGTTAATCAGTTTTAGAAAAAAAGTATTGAGGGATATCGATGAGAAATTCTTATTATCAAACGCTATTCCCCGAATATGTTGTTGAGATATGGCAATATAAACTTATGCAATTATGGTTGAGATAATAGTTTTTGCAATATATTACTAAAACTAACCAAATTTGGAAACACAAAGGATCTCATAGGATCATCATGTTGATTATTTTTAATCGCGCTTTAAAGGATCAAGTAGCTATTTGGTTAACACTGGATATAAAGCACGTAGGTGAGGAATTATTATATGAGAGTAAAAAAGTATGAGGGTAGATTAGGCACTTGAAGTGTTGGCCAAGATACAATGCCTTCAATTGAATGACTACATTAGAAAATTTCCTTTCTCATATTAATTTGAGAAAGCATAGTATGAAGGACATAGTAGTATAAACTATGTTGATCAAATGAGGATGACATTGGTGCTTTTTGGTACCCTTTTCATATAATTTTGTATAATTAGTAGGATATGATAAATATTTCTTGGAGCTTGCATCCAATTATTAAATATTTCTTTTAGAATCATATATTACTGTTGCCCTATATTGAAAGGGATTATATTTTTTGTAATATGTTTGTTCTAGTTTTAATATGGTGAAATATTTCTTGATAGAAATTATCAAATCTTCCTTGGAATAAGTACATTGGTGAGCCAAGTGTAAGATAAATTTATAGGAAACTTGAAGTATACCAATCATGCATGTCTACAAAATTTGCAAGCTAAGTTATGATGGGAATTTTGGTCCTAAGAAGATGGGTGTATACATGGATTTACCTTTGTATAGCATTGAATTCCAAATTTTTGTTAGACTAATATAATAAAGATTTCACCATGCCTAAGTATTTGTATCTATGAGAATATATGAGAGATATAAAAGCATTAATGTAATATTTTAACATGGTTAATTGGATTCATACTCATAATGAAAGATATCAACAAAAGGTTTCTTAACAAAACTGGCATTGAATTAGAAATAAACTAAGCTTGAAACTAGAGAAGAAATTAACTTTTCTTTATATGAATTCTAAGCTTGTTGTAGGGTTTATTACATGATAATATGCAAGGAGGCATACTAGGGTTTGGGTTTGACATGCCAATGTGGATGCTATGCTAATTTATAGTACTATATTGCTTTCAATTTATTTGTTATTTCTTTTTTTGTTATCTTGGGTGGGATATATTAAAGTTTAGCTACATACCAATGGTAAATAAACATGAGTCTTTATAGGATATGACAATGTTTAGTGTGGATTATATGCAAGTTTGTGGTACTATACTATGCTAGTACACCAAAATATTCAATTAATTGATTACAAAAAAACTATACAAATTGCATACTTTTGTGAAAATCAAAATTTTAAAAATATATATTAAATGATTGAAATTAAATGATCCATATATGAATGATTTATGTGTTATAAGTGTGGCTTAGTTGCAAAAAATAATCTTATTTCAATAGAAGCTTTAAATTAAATTTTTAAAAATGGATCTCTACATATGTCGAATTCTTCCATTTATGTGAAACATTATGCAAATGCTTTTGATTTGTATTTCTTAATATCAAAATCAAGAATCTTATAGTTCTCCATTAACGTAATTAGTTTTCTTATTTTTATTGAAAATAATGATCAATTTGTTAGATGAAAATATAATATATTACATTATAATCAAGCCTATATATATTATATTATAATATATATAAATATAAATTAACAACAATATTGGAATACTAAATAGTGCATATGTAGAAGCTTACCTAACATTTATCCACTAGCCAATAAACTATCTATTAAATTATTAGTAATGCACAAGTTTTTGATTGACAAAGAAAATTATAACTTATTACATATTATATTGAAGCTTAATTTTTAGTTGCTTGCATGCAAGCAACAACCTCAACCTCTTTTTATTCTCCAAAAATAAATATCACTGTTAGCTAAGTACTAATCACTACCTAATACAAACTATATTATCCATATTATATTTTATCCATGGAAATGGAGTTTGGGGTTAGTGAATAAATCTAATCAACCATGGTTCTATAATGTTATGAGCATCCTTCTCTTTTAGAAATTCATTTTACCTCTTGTATGCTTCTATATTCCATTGCTAAATGATATCATCTCTAATATGATTCAATTTGTAAATAGTATATCTAATTTTACTCAATCATTGAATTTTAATCAAGTCTAACGTTTGGGATATTATAGCTAATTTGGCATATACTTGTTGTAGATGGTAGGTACAAAGAGCTTAGTATCCTTCCATTTTTATTATAATGTCAACTACATTTCCAATTATGAATTTATTATCAGCTACCAAACTAGTTGACAATTTTAATATACCCATGATAATTTATGGGCTTCACCATTTGTTACTACCCAAATCTTATTATAGAACCCAAATTCAAGGATTAAGGAATGATATTGTTGTTATAAGTCAATGATTATAGTTTAAGGAGCATATACGACCTACACTATATCATCGTTTACAAAGCATTATAGATAAAATTATATTTGGTACACTACCCCTTTTTCAAATACATTATTTGGTCACTTAGAATAAGAATAACTTCAATTGTTGTTGTAGAGATAAATCGCTACAAATCTAATAGATTGCACCCTAGAAGAAGATGAGGAGCCTAAAATTGAAACTAGGGGAGCACAATCCATGCCAACCTAAAAATATTCCATGTCAAATTTCACCAAATAGATATCTCCAAAGGGTAGAGACATGAGTGGAAACTCTCCTTCTATGTGGGTAAGCTGACCACCTAATAAGAAGATGGCCCATAATGAGCAGTTTGTAGCCTTTTCGATGATATTTGAGATAAACCTCACTCCTAACAAAAGATGAGCCTTTTCGATGATTTTTGAAAAGACTCCATTATAGGAGGATCAACACAAACACCATCCATGGTAGAATCAACAGAGCTCATCATAATCTACATTAGTTTGGGTGAGTGGCCTTTGGCAACTCATGCATCACCTCACCACCAGACACGTAAGGATATCCTTGATGATGGGATATGATAAGCAAAAACTAAAAAGTGGGAGAAGAAGAGGGATCTTTGTGATCACTCTATAAGAATGAAAGTGTAAAGAAATACTTCCCCACATTCAAAATAAAGGTTGCTAGGGTGAAAGATTCTCTATATTAATAAAATAATTAGTTGAGTCACCAACAAAGTAAGCGGACATGAAAGCATCCTAAGACAAAGGTTGGCACAAACAACAAGAAAAAGGAGCATAAAACAAAACAAAGGAAGAAATGAGGAAGTTGTAAAAGCAATAAGGAGTTTTGATGAAATCTTATGAAGAAAAAATGTTTGATAAAAAATCTCAATAGAATGACTTGCCAAAAAATTTAAAGTATCAAAGGAAGGAACCAAGCAAAACTCCTGATTAAGAAGAGCATGATCATGTGGACAAAGGATGCTAAATTTTTTTTGAAATAACAAACAAATTTGCAGGTGGATGAGGGTACCAAGACCAAGGAGGAGGTAGGTGAGTGCATGATTCCCTAGGAAATAGAAAGACAGTATGCTATTACTAAGAAAATATGACTATCTACCAACAATACTTTGGATCTACAAATTAAATGAAGTTAAACCATCAAAGGAGAAGGAAAGGGACCCATAACCATGACAACTACAAACTGATAGGAATGATAACTGAGGGCTACTTCTCTAAACATTTAAAATTATTAGGATATGGATAGACAAAAAGTCAAATCATCCTACAAATTTTGGAGGGAAATTCTCCTCTTGTAATATATAAATAGTAGTAGTGTTAGCTTTGTAAAGGATTGATGAGTTTGTAATTTTATGTATTTATAGGATTTTTTTCATTTCTCTCTGTAAAAATAATCATGGTTCTTGAGCGGCTTATGGGGAATTTCAAACCCTTGCTTATGGTATAATATTTGTAAAAGTTTACCTGCATTATATATGCATGGGATCCTGTATCTATTTTTTGGCCTTTGCCTGCAAACCTGTTGTTGTGTCTGTGTATGTATTTGTGATCTTTTGCCGAAATATCATATTTGCTAAGTGTATGTGTATGTGAGGGGTCTGTGTCTATTTTTGGACTAAGTCACTTATTAGCTTGGCTCTCTTGTGGGACCCGCTTGCTCATATATGCATATAACTAATAGATTTGGATTGCACTTCACTGTGTCAAGGAGGAAAAATGTTCACCATTAGCACATAGCATTTAGGCTTGTTGATACAATATCTTAGGGATCTCTTGGTGCATCACCCTATTTTTCTTTTATTCATTGAGTTTATTTATTTTCTCGCACCCCTTTCCATTTGTAGAGAAACTAGCACCTTGAAGATCACATATTAACAAGGAGCTAGCCTTGTAAAAAATCTCAAAGGTCCCCGATTGAGTCGAACCCCATGCTCTCAATTGTAGCCCGCTATGTTGCTTTGATGCAAAGCATGATTGTATCAGGTGGGGATAATAAGAGACCAATAATTTAATGGAACACTCGATGGGACACTAATGACACATCATTGGTACCAAAATCACAACAAGGAGAAGGGTTGAGATTTGATGAGGGTATTAGTCTATTTCTCACTTACTAATGCATCTCTTTTCTCATGTGCTGATTTTCATCTATAATGAACACTAAAAGAAGTTGCTACTAAAGGTACTAGATCGAGGTTTGGGTGAAGACCTCTATCTATCTGCTTTCCAGAAGTAAGAAGCCGCATTCACCTCATGACTCCATCCCGAAGAAAGAGCCCAAAGTAGGTTTATGCATAAGGGATCAACCCCAAAATTTATTTATAAAAATAAGGTGAATTAGTTTTGAAATTGAGGCGAACCGTGTCTAAAATCATGTTGGAGACATGGTGAATTACCGTTTTTTCCACAAAAAATTTAAAAAATAGGGTAAATCAATTATAAAATTTTGCTACTATCATTTTTCATATATTCTTGTGATAAGATAATAATATTTACCAGATCCATAATTTTAGGTTGCTAAGATCTAGCATCATTTAAGAGTCTCTACACATTATCCTTACTAGATCTCTACTTGTTTTTTCTTAGGTATCGCACTTCAACAACTTCAAAGCTCATTTTGGAGGTCTTCTAAGGGTTTTTTGAGGATTTTACCAAGCACCAAACCATTCTTTGAATTGTTTTGAAGTGTAGATATCATCAAGCTAGGTGTTTTCATTTTTTTTAAAATAGAGCTTTAGATCAAAAGTTATGTATTCTAGAAGGTTCCCTACTATTGAACATATGCTATTGTGCATCTAATATCAATCATCTACTATAGGGTGTCTGCTATCGAGCATTTTCTATTGAGCGTTTGCTATCGAGTATTTGCTATTGGGTGTCTGCTATCAAGCATTTGCTACTAAGCATCTACTATCGAGTGTATGCTATTGAGCGTCTACTATTGAGCATCTTCTATCGAGCATCTGTTATCGGGTATCTACTATCGAGCATCTGCTCTTGGTCATCTAATCCCAGGAATCTATTCTTCGATGTCTTCTCCCTGGTGTATACTCCCAAGAATCTACTACTAGTCATCTACTCTTGGGTATATCCTCCTTGGCATCTACTACTAGTCCATATTTTATTTTGCTTCTATTCTCTACTATCATTTATTTTTTGGCTTCTTTGGTTTCGGTAGATGAGAACCAATGTTTAACATGTATGATTGTTGCTATCACATTAGGTATATATATTGGGGGTATAATAGGTGATTTTATCGTTGTTAATAAAATTATTTATAATTTTAAGGTGAAAAGATCCAAAATTTAGGCAAGAATGTTGGTGATTTAAATTTAAACCATAAAATTATTGTAAATTTAGGATGACATGCATAACTCAAAAATCCTAATATTCGTTAATTAATGATAATTTACCTTTATGCATAACCCTAGCCCAAAGCTAACTAGACAAATCATGTATCCAAGATCTTACATATGATAAACATGATAAGGGTTGCTATCACTATCTATAATCATTTCATGAAGGAGGAGAGCCATAGTCCATAATATGGCTACTCCACCCCCACTTCCATCCCCTAGAACATTCCCTACTTGGAATGATAGAGGTTCAATGGCACCACCAAAACCAAATGAAACATGGGAAGAGATACCCTGGTTAGCCTTAAAATCTCTCACCTATTTCATGGGTGAATATCTCACCACCTCCATCGAGCACCTTAACCATGTGAAAATCCTATGTATGATCCACAATATATTAGAGCAAAATATATCTTTAAGGTTGTTGGTGATATATTTTAGAGGAAAAATCTAAGAATGGTACATCACACTACAACCTGATTCAATCACCAGTTGGGACAAACTTGGCAACATCTTCATTGAGAGATCTAGAGAAAAGGTGGATGGGTGCCTCTCTTACAACAATAGGCAACAATAAAAAGGGTTCCCATGGAGGTAGTAGAATATTTCAACCTCAAATTTTATAAATCCTAACATAGAAAACTAGAGGAAATGTGTCCCTCACTAGGTGTAGCACTTATATACTATTTTAAAGCCTTAGACTCTGATATTTCAATGATGATTAAAGCTAGAGGAGGAAAATCCCTATCGAAAGCATATGATTTAGCCATCCATGTTGAGCATGACCTAATTTAGATTGGAAGACTAACCCCTAGGCTTCCCATACCTCTAAACCCCAATGTGTGATCCCCAATACCTATTGCTCAACCAACAACCTCCTAGTCACCCTATCATTTGCCCTTAATTATTGCATCCTCACAAATACCACCTCCATTAAACCCTAGGGACCTTGAGCAAGACTCATCCCACAAGCTTCTTGTATTTATAGCTAACCAAATGTTAGCCATGATAAGGGAGCAAAATTCCCTAATATATCCCTATCAAAATAACTATAGACCTTCCTTCCCACAAGGAAACTAGGGATACATGAACCCACCCATAGGAAATCCTAGACCCTAGTTCCAAAATACTCAAGGAAATGGTCAATCCCAAATATTCCTGATGGTAACCCACTACAAACAATAATGCCCAATCATTCTAGGGAATTGGATCCTGTATAAAATAATTATATGGAGGAACCCCCCACGTGGTACTACCTGCCTCTTCAAAACACCCTCGATCAATTCAACCTAGGAGAAACATCACAACTATTGGCCACTCTAGCACAAGAAATGATACCCTAGTTCATAATCCAAAACTGAGAGCCAGATGCTAGAATACAATTTCTAGATCACCACCATAGAACCTAGTCATGTTTCCTAGGATCAAATCTTAGAGACATGGGATGAGGAAGAGATATATGTAGTATCCAACCAAATGGGAAATATAATGGGAAAATACCTCAAGCCTAGTCAGATTATCTAATAAGGTCCAAAAAGTGGGTAATGGAGGAAAATGATACAAGTAACCCACCAACCCTTGGAAGTTAGCACAATTCAACCTAGTTAGAATAACAACCTTTGATCATAATTCCTCAATAGTCAATGACTTCTATGTCCATTGCTATCCATCAACCAAATGAATTGAGAGTCCCAAGTAGTCAAAAATGGCTCAAAACCACCAACAACTTAAGCTTAAGTATTCATCAACCATAATACCCCGACAATCCCAAGGCAATAGTCAGTTCCACTAGAATCAAATAAAAAAATCTAGCCAATCCCAGATAACTCGTGCTTCATTCATAAAAACATGGTATCTGTAGAATATTTTAGCATAGTGGATCACTTGAAGAAATACACTGTACTAGTCCTATTCGAGGAAATGTTAAATATCCCAAGAAATAGCGTATGCACTAGAAGTGAGTTATCAGACAACAAACAAAAGACTAGTGCAGTTGGATGGTAACCCATTTCAAATATTAGGGGTTATAGAAAAACTTCCACTTCCCCTTATGCGTGTTCAGATAAAGTAGTCTTGCAAGACCTATCGATAATCAATCTTCTTCTTTTGATATTTTTCTATAGAGAGATTTCACTACCAAATTAGGAGGATATATATATCTAGACTAGTCATTAATGGTGTTAAGGACAATATACAAGATCGATATCAAAATTCTAAATGAACCCTTACATCCTCATAATATAGATACATTGACACCATTCAAATGGAGCAATAATAATATACTGATAGCTAAAGAAGAATGGCCAAACCCCTATGAAATAAATGAAGAATCAATTCTAGCTAGACATGAGGCAACAAGAACTTAGGATTCTGATACCTCAAAGGAATACAGACAAACAAGCATGAAGTAGGATCAACTCAAAATGAGACCCAAATCTTGGATCATGTATATAAAAAGAGAGACATATATAATATTTTTTGCTTTATTTTATTTCATTTTGTAGGATAATTTTTAGAAAAGGAGAAAGCCATCAATAAGTCCGTTATCAAGACCAATGTTGAATTTAATCAAAATAAGTGAAGTGACAGGCTTGCATCAACTAAAATGATTATGTATAAGAAAAAAATCAAGCCAAATTTCTCACCATGTCACTTTAGACATGAAGAAAGACGCTTGTACTATGAAAATATAGGAGAAGAGAGAAGGTATCGAGCCAAGTAAGGTGAAATAAAGGAGAACAAACCTCAACAACCTCAAATGAAGGTTATAAAATAAGATCAACGTCCTAAAAAAAGCTATTCCTCTATGACTCTGTACCCAATGGATAAAGGTATTTTAGCTCATGAGTTTGTTTCCTTTTGCAAGCAGAAGGACCCCTAAGATCTGCCAAAACTATAGTGATAAATCACTACAACTTTGATAGATTTTTCCCTAGAAGAAGATAAGGCGCCTAAACTTGAAACTAGGGGAGCACAATCCATGCTAACATAAAAGGATTCCATGTCAAATTTCACCAAACATATATCTCCAGAGTGTAGAGATAGGAATGGAAATTCTTCTTCTTCTATGTGAGCAAGTTGATCACCTGATAAGAAGATGGTCCACAATGAGCAGTCTATAGTCTTTTCAATGATATGTGAGAAAAACCTCACTCCTAAAAAAGTTGATGAGCCTTTTCAATGGTATCTAAAAAGACTCCATTATAGGAGGAGGATCAACACAAACACCATCCATAACAGAATCAACAGAGCTCATAATTGTTTGCATCAGTTTGGGCAAGTAACCTCTGGTAACTCATGCGTTGCCTCACCACCAGAAACACAAGGATATCCTTGATGATGGGAGATGACAAGGAGAAACCAACAAGTGGGAGAATAAGAGGGATCTTTGTGATCACTCTATAAGAATAGAATTTTAAAGATATATACTTCCCCATAAGGCTTCTAGGGTGAAAGATTCTCTACAACAATAAAAGAATTAGCTGAGTCACTAGCAAAGTAAGTAGACATGGAATAATCCTAAGACAAAGGTTTGCATGAACAAAGAGAAAAAGGGGAGCATAAAACTGAATTAAGGAAGAAACATGAAAACTATGAAAGCAATCAAGAGTTTTGATGAAATCCAACAAAGAAAGAAGGTATGATAAAAAGGCTCAATAGAGTGACTTGTCAAAACTTTTAAAGTCTCAAAGAAAGGAACAAAAAAAAAGTCCTAATAGTGCGAACAAAGGATGCTAAATTATTTTTGAGACAACAAATAACTTCGAAGGCAAATGAAGGCACCAAGACCAAGGAGGAGGTAGGTGAGTGCACGATTCCCTAGGAAGTAAATATACAATATACCATTACTAAGAAAAGTTGGCTATCTACCAACAATACTTTAGCTCTACAAATTAAATGAAGGTAGGTAAACCATTAAAGACAAAGGAAGGGGACCTATAGCCACGATGACTACAGACTGACAGGAACAATAACCAAGGGCTACCCCATTAAATATTCAAAATTCCTAAGAGGTGGGTAGACAAAAATTCAAATCATCCTGCAAATTATGGAGGAAATTTTTTGTCTTGTAATCTATAAATGGCAGTAGTGTTAGCTTTGTAAATGATCGACAAGTTTAAAATTTTGTGTATTTGTAGGCTTTCCTTTCATTTCTCTCTATTAAAATAGTTTTGGTTCCTAAGCAGCTTGTGGAAAATTTGAACCCTCGCTTCTGGCACAATCTTTATAAAAGTTTACTTGTATTATGTATATATATACATAGGAGCCTATGTCTATTTTTTGGTATTTTCCTGCAGACTTGTTGCTGTGTATGTGTATGTGTTTGTGATCTTTTTTTGAATATCATATTTGTTGCGTGTATGTGTGTGTGAGGGGCTTGTGTCTATTTTTGGATTGAGTCACTTACTAGCTTGGCTCTCCTACGGGACCTGCCTACTCATATATGCATATAATTGGTATATTTTGATTGCACTTCACTATGTCAAAGAGAGGAAGTGTTCATCATTGGCACATAATGTTCAACTCTATTTTTACAAGAAGATCTTAGTGGATCTCTTGGCACATTGCCCCATTTTTTCTTTTATTTGTTGAGTTTATTTATTTTCTCACACCCCTTTTCTTTTGTAGAGCAACTAGCACCTTGAAGATCACATCTTAACAAGAAGCCAACCTTGTAAAAATTCTTGGAGGTCCTCGATTGAGACAAATCTTGTGCTCTCGCTTGTGGCCTACTATGTCGCTCCAACACGAGGCATAATTATCGTAGGTAGGGACAATTGAAGACGAAATCAATTGTAACTTTAAAAAAAATCAATATTAACTAAATGAAAGCCTTTTGTATTGACAGTGTTACTATTAATCACTTGTTATCCATATCTCTCCATGTCATCCTTCATATTAATTTTTTCCTAAGATATATTTTAAAATTTTTTATCCACTTTCTAGATTTAGTATTGATAATCACATAGAAAATATTCTCTTCCTCCTCTTGTCTCACTTTCATTGCTTCCATATGAGTCTCTTTAACATCCATTTGGATGTTGTTCGTTCATGAAATGATCATTATACTTTTACCTCTAATCTAGTTTCAGATTTCATAGGGATGCATTTTACGTATTGAATATCATTACATCCTTATCCATGATACCTTATGTTAATCTAAGATGGATCTCCCTTGATTTTGTGTCCTAAGACCCTCTCCTGAGAATACAACTATTTTCTTGAACCATCTTCTCTAATAATAGAATGTTGTGGATGCCTTGGAGGTCTAGGTCCATGGTCATAAAAGCATGTCACTCCATCTAGAATGAAAACAAAAGCAACAAATAACATATGCAAAACTATGTCTATAGTTGAAAGAACATATACAAACATGATAATTGAAATTAATAATACTAGCATTGATTATGATAAAATAAATTAGAGTGCATAATGAACTCTTTTAGATAATAAAATTCTCCAAATGGAAAGTCAGAAGTTCATTTTTCCTCCTTTTGGAAAGAAGAAAATATCCTAACCAAGGTGAAGGATGATATATCAAGATTACACTAGTAGCAACACTAAGTATTTCAATCGATAGAGTTATATTAAACTATCCTATAAGAACAATGCAAATAAAGAATACATTGTCTAAAATGTAGTGACACAAAATGGAAAGATTCCATATTGGGATAAAATCCTAATCCCTATCATAGATAATTTTGACAGCTATAAAGATGTCATGACCTACAAAAATAAAGGATAACATAACAATAACAAAAATAAAGGATGGTGCAACCATATTCTTTCCCATACAAATTTTAAAAGGGGACCATTGCAATTCAATAAATTCTTTACTAAGATTTAAGCACACATATCTTTACATAATAATAATCTATGGGTCAATATTAGTTTACGTTGTACCTGAGGATTGTTCTCTAGATATTCATTCTTATTTTCCCTCTTTTCATTTCATGCCCCATAGAATAACACATGCATATCAAATTGAGAGTTTCTATTCATTTTATTTGAATAGGATTGCATTGATTATTGACATGTAGATGATATTGAAATATTAGTTGATCAAGCAAATGACTTATTGTTAACTTGATTTTCTCTATACAAGATAAATAATAGTGCACCCATAAGGTTTACCTTGTGTGATCCTTTAAATTTATTACTACAACATTAATTGTCATGTTCCTTCACACTTTAGACTTGATTGCATTATCTTCATAAGAGAATCGATATCCAATTCACTTTTGAAAGCATTCAAGAACTTACAAACATGATACCACAATTATTCATCCTTTGCATGTTCTTCTTTTTGTCTAGCATTATTCTTGATAAGAACTTAAGTTAATGCATCTTCCTTAAGTAAGTTTACAAATTCATCCCAAAAGATGACTTCTTGACTGCATTCTCATATAAGATCTTAATTCTTGATATTTAGATGATATTGAAATATTAGTTGATCAAGGAACATGACTCATTGCTAACATCATTTTCTCCATACAAGACAAATAATTGTGCACCCGTAAGGTTTACCTAATGTGATCCTTTAAAGTTATTACTACATCATTAATTGTCATATTCCTTCACACTATTAGAATTGATTGGACTATCTTCATAAGAGAATCAATATCCAATTCACTTTTTAAAGCATTCAAGAACTTACAAACATAATACCACCATTACTCATCCTTTGCATATTCTTCTTTTTGTCTTGACTCATTCTTGATAAGAACTTAAGTTAATGCATCTTCCTTATGTAATTTTATAAATTCATCATAAAAGATAACTTCTTGTCCACATTCTCATCTAAGATCTTAATTCATTTACATTTTAAACTAGCTAACCAATCTATAATTTTATTTACATATCTATATTTATGCTTTAGATTGATTTCTTTGGAGTTCTTGATAATCAACAATATATCATGAGAAATACTTTGTAAGCATTAATAAGTACAAACACCCTTATTAATAACATTGATGAATACCATAAAGTCCCATAAATCACTAATTTGTTGATGCAATTCTCTTTTCCATTTAGACTCCTTCATGAAAGGATCTCATTTTTACAAAGTTGTTTAACTTAAAGCCTATTTTTAAAGTCACTGTTATTATAACTTATGCTTGATCATATCTTAAAATACAATCTGATATTGAAACATAAAGTTTATGTTGTAACACCCCATCAAAGTAGAGTTTAATCTATCCTTCAAGTGGTATCTCCCATCTAGGAGTATTTTTAATGTTCCTTTTTACAATGGCAAAATCTATCTAAATTCTATGCAACCCTTCCCAATTTCTCTAGATCCTTTCATAAAAAGGTATTAGGTCACTATTTACATTTAAATTCAATTAAATCAATAAGTTCTAGTGATCCTTTTATCTAGCAATTAAATATGTTCTTCCACAAATAATTCTTGGTCGTAGAATAGTCTTTTATTTCTTTCAAGATAGATTTCACACATGATCATTCCAAGGCATATATTCCATAATGTCTTGAGAGGTTGTATCAATAAATTATACAATATGAGAAAATTTTTGACCACTATTGGCATGACCTAAGACATTTTAAATTTATTTGCTATTCTAAGCCTTCAAGGAAAAATATACTCCACAAATCTATGTTCTAAAGTTTCTTATTCATTATTACACAACCTACATCTAGAAGGACCTTAGCAATTATTTTTTCTCAACTAATTCCAAATAAACATTTTCCTCTAGGACGTAATCCATAGGGGATTTGGATTTTGGTCATTCCTTGCTTCATCAAATGTTAGTCCAAACAATATCCTTTGTATCTTAGGATTTTTAAACTTTTGATATTCTTGATTGATATAATTTTGTTAGTTAAACAATAAATATTATTAAAAATATTTTTCAATAAAAATCCAAATAAGAATCTAAAGATAATAAATATCAATAAATTTAATTCATACTTGAAAGGTATCATTCACATTCCTTGGAAGGCTACAACGACTTGAAATGCGGGTCGGGTTTAGATTGGTGGAGTGGTATTTACCTTTTCCCTTCCTCTAATTGCCGAAACAACAAAACTAAATATCAATAGAAGATTGATCAATTTTTTTAAAAAAGTAGTTAATGATTTGTAACACTACTACAATTTTAGTATCTTAGTTTGCTTTGGTATTGCTAAGGTTTTGTAATGATGGTTGAAAGATCCTTTATGTAAACAAGTTTTGGGGACCCTATAAAAAACCCACCCTTATAATATTATTTACCTGATAAAAAAAATCATCCACATTCCCTATTTCTAAAGGTTACATAAAACAAAATTGTAAAGTAATCTTTAAAAAGATGAGTTGAGATAATAAACGGTTCACTTTCTAAACTCTAATAAGAATAATGTATTTATAAATAAGTGATTATATATATATATTTTGTAATACCACTATATGGTCATGATATAATATTGATATAACAGGTCCCATCAATATTACATCGTGATCATATAATGGTATTACAACAACTCGATATTATGTGTCTCACTTGATATATATATATTTTGAAATAGGTCCCATTAATATTACATTCTGATCATATAGTGGTATTAGAACAATTTGACAATTATATCTTACTTCAATATTTAAATTAAAGTTTATTAGATTTTTTTTTAAAAATGAATATAATTAATTAATCTGATACCATTTGATAGCATAATAATGATATTCATATTTTAATTATTTTTCTATTGAATTTTAAACATATCGTACAACTATATGAAATATATATTCTAAAAATATAGCACAATGGAGGCATGTTTTTGTCACTATTCAAATATGGTTCAACTTACATGATCTACTCTTGATTGGATATTTGATCACACATATAAAATAACTGAGACTATTATCCTAGATTGGCAAAGGACATGCCTTTTGAGTGCAATTAGTTCTTCTGCAAGGTCTTTGAGATTGTCAATTTGTTCAATCACAGAAGTGATGTGGGAAAGAGATTAATATTTTAATGAGTGGTAAAATGATGGCCTAGGTGGTGTAAAAGTGTGGTTCTACTTTCAGGTGTAATAATCGCAATAAAAAAAACATAAGGGAATATTTGATATTGTCTTGGTTTGATTCTGTTTCTTATATGCTAAAATATTATATTGAACAAAACTCATCCCTTCACAAGTAATAAGAGAACATGTATTGAATAGTGTAAAATATATTCTATGTCAATATTTTAGACATGTGATATGAGGGAGGCTTTATGAAAGTGAAAAGTGTGAAAATAAACCTACTAGCAATCACTTGCTTCTTCTAAAGTTTGATCATTTAGTTTTTTTTGGAATAAACTATTGACTAAACAATATTATTTTAAAATTATTTAGGAATCCGCTCATGCAGAGGAGTTGGAGAGCAAGTGGGTAGTTAAAACTCCCCAGTTATCGAGAGGTCCAGGTTCAAATCTCTCCCCTCACATGTTGCGGTTATGTTGTATATAAAAAGTTCCTTATAAAAAAAAAGAAAATTATTGAGACTTGAACGAGAACTTAAATACAATATCTAGGTCTATATTTAGAGTTTTGGTTTTTTTATTTTAAGTAAAAATTTAAATTTAGAATATTAATATAGGTCCGAGGTGTTTTGGTTTTTTTATTTTAAGTAAAAATTTAAATTTAGAATATTAATATAGGTCCGAGGTGTAGACCAATTGGTTCATCCAAACCTTATAAGGGGGTGGAGGTCCAAGGTTCAAATCTCGGGCCTCGCCGGATTGAACGCTTGTCCCTTTCTTGGTGCTTTGAGCGGCATAAAAGGTTTAAAATGATTGTGACATGACGATTATAGGAACAGATTGCACGAAAATCTGTGAGACGGCTTCTGAGACGGACAACACAGAATACTGTGGCGGTGTGTGTGTATATATATATATATATATCAGTTGTATATATATATATATATATATATATATATATATATATATATATATATAAACAAGCTGATATTAAATAATGTTAAAAATATATATGTACATGAATTTTTAAATGTGTTGTATTTAAAATCATAAATTTGTTTGAGCTTGTTAATGTGTTAGTTATATAAATAGAAAATCAAACAGCAGATCTAATATTGTCACTTCAAATAAAGATTGATGCGATTGTTTTTTAAAATATAAGTATTCAAAAGGGTCCAATAGCCAACATTAAAGTAAGTTCTTTTTCAAAAGAATAATGAGAACTTTCTTTTTAAATTTGATTTTATTTATATGTTATAACTTTAATGCATTTTAAATATGCAATAAAGTATTTTAAAATAGATTATTAATTTTATATGGAATTTATTTTTTTATGTTAAATATTTAATTTTTTAAAATATTTTTTCATTATTAATTATTTATGAAATTTATTTTCTTGTATTATATATTTAAAAAATTTAATTTTTTTAAATTTTTTTTTTTGAACTAAGTTTATTAGTTTAAGTTATATATTTAAAAAAAATAAGCTATGTGTAGATTTTATCGGGGCACTTTCATTACAAAAAGAAACATTACATTGCTCTTATTACATTTTTAACAAGTTAATTAAACCATATTCAGTTTGTTTTTTTATGAAAAATATTTCCCATCTTCTTCAAACTGTTAAGTTTCCACAATCAACTCCTTTATATCATATACCTTTTAAAATTTAAAATTTGTCAAGATGAAATTCAATGCCACGAATGACTAAAATATTTGCTAGTCAGTTTCCATATCTATAAACATCTTGTCTATAACAACTTGACAATTTCTTAGTACCTTTATTAGAGGTTCTAATTTATGCCCCTAATATTCCAAGATATTATTTTCATTGTCATTTTTGTTTTTATTTGTGGGTTTAGCCCCACTTCTTATCAACACTTGTGATATTTGCTTTTGCTTTCCCATATCAATATCCCTCTAAGTTTCTTTTTTCTCTTTGTTTTTACTTCGTGGGTATTCCTCTTCTATTTTTCATTCCCAACAATATTTTTATCTTCATCAATCTCTTCAATCTTCTCACACTGCTCATAGTAAGACTTATCATCTTTAGGTTTGTCTTGCTATAAAGGATTTGAAGGGCAAGGAAAACCTCAAAAGCACATTCTTCTTTATGTTGCCCTAGAAACCCTAAAATGCAAGGATGCTCTTTCATAGTAAATACCTTCTTATTCTACCCTAAACACCCTAAATTGTTAGGAATTTCCTCCATCCTCATTATTTTATTATGTTGCTCTTAAAACCTTAAAGTGCAAGGGATAACATGTATACCACTTTTACTTTTATTACCAGGAGAGGATTCTATACTATTTGATGAAAATGAAGATGAATTACATGGAATAAACTTGACCATTTATGTAATCTTTGTTTTAGAATTTTTCTCCACATCTTCTTTTGCACCTTTAATTCCTTCTAAACTTTCCAAATGATGTTATAGATAGGCTTTCTTTACCTCTTCTTTTGGAGTGGAATATCCTTGATATGATCTAGCTTCTATTACTATATGATTTCCTTGATTTATCATGAAGTTTATCTCATAACCAAATTTTCTTCTCTTTCTTCATAGTTTTCACTTTCCAAACTCTTAGCATGTGTCCAATCTCATAACAGTTATGGCATCAGAATACGATATTTTCATAATTCACTTGTTGATCCCATTCTCTTGATTTAGATTTAATCTTAATGGATTGTGGCAAAGGTTTTGAAATACCCATAGCAACACATATTTGGGTATATATAGCATGATTTCACTCCTTGGTAGTTAGTCCTTCCTTGATGAATTTTCCTAGGGTATTTCCAATATTCTTCAAAACATCCTTATTGATAAGTTGATATGGAATTCCAAAAAGCCTAACCCACACCGAAAGCTTCTTAATAGTTTTTATCTCAATAATTTTTTTCATTCCATGGTCTCAAATAAAGTGCATCTCTCCCCTTAAAACATGGGTCACCATGCATTATTTTATCCATAATTTTTGAAACCATGGGCCACCATCCATTATTTTATCTATAATTTTTGAACTAGAAAAAATGATGAGGAAAAAGCCTTTAAGAAAAAAAATAGAGACATTTGAATTCAATCCTCACTTTCACTTGATCTAATTGTTAATCTCTAGAAACCCTGGCCATGATCTATGTAACTCACATATTAACCATCTACTTTTAAGAACCATTATATCATGCTCAATCATCTCATCCTTGATACTCCTACTGTAACATTTGCTACCTGGATCAAAATTACCATGTATTTTCTCTTTTGCTTTTCTCCAACTTGGGCCTCCATACTTCCAGCTAGGGAATCTTGATTTCTAGCTAGGGCATCTTGAATTCCCATTAGGTCTTTCAAATATGACTTTCATTCCATGCTAGCTAGTGGGGCTTGCTTTTGGTTCACAATCCCTCTTGGATCGTAATCCCTCCCAACTCACACTCACTTCTAGATTGCATCCCTCTTGCCTTACACTCGCTCCTAACTTGCAGTCCTTCTTGACTCACACTTGCTCATATATCTTCTTTCTCATGGCATTCCTTTGCTTCAATTATTTTCTAAAAATAATGTTCTATGCATTCATGAACCCACTACTCTTTCACCACGACTTAATCCTAGATCGCACTCCCTCTTGGGTCACAATTGCTTTTGACTTTTAAAATTAGCTTAGGCTATAGATACAAGAGATAATTATAATATTTTATAGCAATATATTAGTCTTTGAATCTTAAAAATAAAAACCAATTAGATATTGAATAAAAGTTTAGCTTCAAAAATAATCTTAACAATAACTAGAGTATATGCTTTCAAATGTGAACAACCATCCTCTATGTCACGTTTCATATACTTTAACATAATTTTTAAATATCTTTGTCAACACTCTTATTTTTACAATGAACAAACAAATTTAACAAAGCTTTGCATAGATCATAGGAAAATTACAACATGTACAAAAATATTTATCAATGTTGATATTGTGATGTGTTGTAAATATGTTTTACAAATATAAGAGTTAAGATAATTTTTAGGTGGGAACTAACACAATACTCATGGTTTGGAGTGGTACCCCTTAAAGGGATGCACCCATTCAATCTTGTAAGATATAAACAAGTGACCGAGTTCAATGTTTAACTCAACGTGATCAATTTATTACGCCTATGAGGTAAGTTAACAATACCTATTGATATCAATTGGTGTAAACTCAACTACAAAAGACCAACAAAATGGACTCCAATCACATAACACAAATGCAATATAATTGAAGAAGCCTGCAAATCGATATTCTTCTCATTCCTGAATTCACACCTCTTATCCAAAATATTACAATCCATCATATAGCAACCAAAAACCAAAGAAACCCTAAAACATCTTTTTTCTAAAAACTACTAAAAATAGATTTTTTTTCTAAAAAATGCTAAAAATAGAAATGAGTCGGATTGCACCCAAATTTGGTGCACACATCCCTCTTACAATAATGAACCTTAATTTAAAATATTAGGCCTCAACTTAAGGTATAACAAAATATAATAAAATTCTAACATCTAAAAAAACCCAAAAAACTCGGGAACCTATTCTAAAAGCTAATTTTGGGACACTAGACGTCAGAGTTAGGTCCCAAAAACATGATTTTTGGAGGGTGAGGTGAATTAGAGATTAGCCTCATGCAGAACATGCACACGGAACCACCTGTTAAATTTCAAGGTAAACGGGCGTACGGTTCACAAGTTATGGCTCTAACAAGGTGCATCATTCTCCTCTAGTGAAAAAGAACTCAGCTCCTGCGAGTTCAGTTGAATTGAAATCTTGTAGCTTTTGGTTATCAATTTCCTTTAGCTCTGACTCTGAAACCCAAGTGTTATATGACTGTGATAATCCTTCCCACTAAACCAGGAATCTATTGTAGCTCCCATGTCTGGTGGTGATCACCTTCTTATCGAGCACCTATGCAACTCTATCTTTTTTCTTCTTAGGCATCTGTCGAACCCAAGTTACTATCTCCTGTAATTCACCATCCTCAGAAGTACCAGAATATTGAAATAAATCAGAAACATTAAAAATGGGTGAAATATAAAATTCATTAGGCAGGCATTATCATTGATCTTCTTCAAAATCCTGAATGGCCCAATTTTCTTAAGTTTTAGTTTGTTATACGTCCCCTTAGGAAATATTTCTTTCCTAAGATGAACCATGACCATATCACCCTCTTCAAACACTTTCACCCTTCTTTGTGCATCAACAAACTCTTTGTAGTGAGCATTACTACTCTGCAATTTTTCCCTCATAGATTCTTGCACTTTCTGGATATGCTCAGCAAATGCTTATGCATCATCACTAACTTGTTCCCCAATTGGTAACTCAACCAAATCTAATACACCTCTAGGATTTTGACCATAAATAATTTGAAAAGGAGATTTACTTGTCGACCTATTCACTGAACTGTTGTATGCAAATTTAGCTTATGACAAGGCTAAATCCTATTGTTTTGATTTTTCTCCAACTATGCACTGTAAGAGGTTTCCCAAGCTTCTGTTCACTACCTTGGTTTTCCCATCAATCTATGGGTGGTAAGCACTACTGAGCTGCAACCTGGTGTTCAAATTTTTCCACAACGTCTTCCAAAAGTGACTTAAGAACTTAGTATCCCGATCAGAAGTAATAGTCTTCGGAACACCATGTAACCACACAATCTCATCAAAGAATAAGATTGCAGTCCTAGTTTCATCATTAGTTTTTTGGTAAGCAATGAAATGCACCATTTTTTAAAATTTGTCTACCACAATAAAAACTAAATCTTTACCCCTCTATGTCTTGGGCAACCCCAACATGAAATCCATACTTAGATTGGTCCATGGTCCTGTAGGAACTAGAAATGGCATATACAACCCTATATTTTGTGCATGGCCCTTAGCCATATGACATACTCTGCATCTAGATACAAACCTGATTATGTATCTCTTTATTTTCAACCAATAGTACTTCTCCTCTATAAGAGTGGTAGTTTTGGCTACTCCAAAATGACCAACCAAACCCCCACTATGTAATTCTCTCAAGATGTTTTCTCATAGAGCCATTGGGAATGCATAATCGATTACCCTTAAACAAGTAATCATTTTGTAAAAAATACTCTTCTAAAATAGTATGGGACTCACCCTCCACCGCACTTTTACACTGTTGCACAATATTCCCAAAATCTGCATCAGATTCATACAGATATTTAATCCCCTCAAATCCTACCACTTCATTCTCCATAGTGGTCAACAACATGACTCTCCTACTCAATGCATCAAAAACCTTATTTTGTTTACCCGACTTGTGCTTCAAGACAAATGTATAATGTTGCAAAAATGAAACCCATTTGGCATGCCTACTATTTAATTTTTTTTAAGAGTTGACATACCTCAATGCTTCATGATCAGTAAACAACACAAAATCCTTTGAGAGTAAGTAGTGCCTCCAATGTTGCAATGCTTGCACAATTGCATAAAATTCCACATCATATGTAGAATAATTCTTTCTTGCATCATTTAGCTTCTCATTGAAAAATGCTACAGGTCGACCCTCTTGACTTAAGACACCACCAATTCCAACAAATAAGGCATCACAATCAACCTCAAACACCTTACTAAAATCTGGTAACACTAGAACAGGGTCTTCCGACACCTTCTTCTTCAAGAGTTCAAAACTCTTTGTTGCTGCCATAGTCCATACAAACTCTTTCCCCTTCATACACTCAGTTATAGGGTCAACTATACTACTGAAGTTCCTGATGAAATTTCTATAAAAGGTAGCTAGGCCATGAAATCTCCTTACTTCTATTATAGTTAATGGAAGAAGCCATTCCAGAATTGCCTTCACTTTCTCGTCATCCATCCTCATGCCATATCTTGAGATTACAAATCCTAAAAACACTAAACTATCCTGAAGAAATCTACATTTCTTTAGATTGACATACAATTTCTCCTTCATGAGCATGTCTAACACTAATTTCAAGTGTAACAAATGCTCCTCTTCACTTTTACTATAAATCAAAATATCATCAAAATACACAACCACAAACTTACCATTATATTCTCGTAGTACTTTGTTCATCAACCGCATAAATGTATTGGGTGTATTAGACAACCCAAATGACATCACCATCCACTTGTACAACCCATATTTTGTCTTAAAAGTTGTCTTCCATTCATCCCCTTCTCTAATTATGATCTGGTAGTAGCCACTTCACAGATCAATTTTACTGAAGTATTTAGCTCCAACCAATCCATCCATCATGTCACCCACTCTCGACATAAGATACCGATATTTTATTGTGATCTTGTTTATGGCTCTACTATCCACACACATCCGTCAATAACCATATTTATTTGGGGTTAGCAATGCTGGGGTTGCACATGGACTTATACTCTCCCTAACTAATCCTTTCTTTATCAACTCTGTCACTTGCCTACTGAACTCTGCATTATGTGTTGGGTTCAACCGATAAGCTACTTGATTTGGGAGCACTGATCCTGGAATCAAATCCATGTGATGTTGGATATCCATCTTTGGTGGTAGCTCATCCGATAACTCCTCTGGTGTGACATATTTATATTCACTTAGCAACTTAGCTAATGTTGTAGGCATAACCACTTCCTCTATTTCTAGCTTCCTAGATGTTAAGGCATAACATAAGCTAAAGTCCTTGATATCTACAAGGAACTCCTTCATCATCAACAAGCTCTCACTCAGCCCATCATCCTTTAGAGGTACAAGAACTAGCTTTACACCATCCTTCTAGAATGTGTAAGTATTCTTTCTCCCATTATGGTTAGTATCCCTGTCATACTGCCAAGGTCTTCCCAACAGAATGTGACATGCATCCATAGGGATCACATCACACCACACTTCATCCTTGTAAGTGCTCCCAATTGAAAATTTAATTTAACACCTCTGCTCTACTGTTACCTCATTCCACTTCTTAACCCATGAGATGCGATATGGATAAGGATGCTTTTCGCATTCCAGGTTCATTTTATCAACCATGACATTTGACACCATATTATCACAGCTACCACTATCAATGACAATGTTACATACCTTCCCTCCTGATGTACACCTTGTTTGAAATATGTTAGTTTGTAGCCTAGAATCATCATGATGCAGGAGCATCCAAGGACAGTAGAGCAATCCTACACCAACCAACAGGAAAAGAAGCTATGACAGAAGGAGGGTCGCGAAATTGCGACCAAATCAGGAAGCAGGGCTACGACGGACGAAGGGTCACGAAATCACGACATGTCACGATTTCGCGACATATAACCAAGGCAGAGGCTACGGCGGACGGAGGGTCACAAAATCGTGACATGTCACAAAATCACGGCATACGACCAAGGCAGAGGCTACGGTAGACGGAGGGTCACGAAATCGTAACATACAACCAAGGCAGAGGCGACGACGGACGGAGGGTCACGAAATCATGACATGTCGTGATTTCATGACATGTCGTGAAATCGTGACCAAAATAGAAACAAAGGCTACGACAGTACGGAGGGTCACAAAATCGTGACCGCAACGAAAGTAGAGGTACGACAGTGTGAAGGGTCGCGAAATCGTGACATGTCACGATTTTGTGACATGTCGCAAAATCATGACCAAAACAGAAGTAGGGGCTACGACAGTACAAAGGGTCACAAAATCATGACCGTAGCTCAAGAACGAAGGCGAGGTAGAAATACGTCGCAATATCGCGACATGTCGCGATATCGTGACCAAAGCAGAAGAAAGGGGGAAGCGATGGAAATACGTCGCGATATCGCGACCAAAGTAGAAGAAAGGGGGAAGCGATGGAAATACATCGCGATATCATGACAGGTAGTATTTTTGCGACAAAAGATGAGCCGAAGACGAAGAGGCGAAAAGTGACACGTGTCGAATACTTGGACAACGAAGCAACACGGGGAGGCGAACGAAAGGTTCTGGAAGAGGAAACGAAGGGCTGCCAGCTGGAAATGGAACGCCACCTAAGAACCTTTAAAAATGGAAACAAAGGCATGCACAAGGGATGGAAGATTAATTGCTAAATCGAGAAGATAATCACGTGGTATTTCCAGCTTGGAGAAGTGCGAAAAAGATGCCATTCTTTTGCGACTTATGGATAAACAGCCGTGACTGTAATTTTTGGCTGTGATTGTAATTTGTAATCATACTGTAATTTTTGGCTGTGATTGTAATATTGGCTGCATGGAATAAAATAAAATTGTTTTCTTTTCTCTCGTGATACTGGATCTCGATCAAGTGGTATCAGAGCGAGTGATTCTGAGTGTGCAAACAGAACGTCGAACGTGAGGCAGTTTGCACCAGGATCTATGGAAGGATTCTGAGAAGAGAGAACGGGAGTGCCTGAGTAGTGTAACAAAGAAATCGTGAGCAGGATGCCTCCAAAAAGAAATCATGGTCATGGGAGAAATGTGGCACAGGATGAAGATTTTAGAGCATTGCAAAGACAAGTGCAAGCCCTATAGGAAGAATTGCGAAAAAGGACCGAACCTAAGGGAGAAGAACAAAGTGACGATGAAGCCTGGGAAACTGAGGGTCCATCAGATGATGAAGATGCATTGGATCCTTCTGAAGCTAGACTATTGAAAGCTCTATCTCAGGCCGGGAAGAGACCAAAGTTTGATGTCTCTACATATTCTGGGCACCTCAACCCAGAAGAGTTGATTGACTGGATCAACGATATGGAGGAATACTTTGAGTATGAGGAGGTGGCAGATCCAGACCGGATAAAATTTGCAAAAACAAAATTAAAAGGCCATGCTAGTTTATGGTGGAAAGGAATACAACTTGAAAGAAATAAAAATGGAAAGGAGAAAATAACCAGATGGGACCGAATGGTGGAGAAGTCGAAGAGACAATTTATTCCTGCGGATTACGAGTTGGACCTGTTGAGGAGAATGCAGAGTCTGAGGCAAGCAGGCAAGTCTGTCCAAGAATACATAGAAGAATTCTACAAGATCTCCATCAGAACTGGCCATTTAGGGGCTAATAAGGAGAAAGTAGCTAGATACATCAACGGGTTGAGAATGAACATTCAGGAAGAGCTCAGCTTGATCATAATAGCCACCATAGAAGATGCATACCAGTTGGCCTTGAAGGTAGAAGAGAAACTAAACAAAAGATTCGAAGGCAACCAGAGAGGAAGGGATCGTGGTGGAAGAATTGATGGAAGAACCGATGGAGGAAATTATCGAGACCAGAAGAAGACTGGGGAAACAAGCAAACCCCAGGAATAAAAAAACGAGAATACCTACCGCCCGCATGATCAAAAAAATGACTACCAAAGAGGAAGAGGTAGACCTGGACGTGGGTATGGAAGAGGGGTATTCCATGGAACCTATTTCCAGTGTGGAGAAGAAGGACACCGGTCATACGAATGTCCTCAACACCAAGAAAGGACGGACAAGAGACCTAAGGGTCATGCCAGAGCTACTATGGCAGATGAAGGTGCAGAGTCAGAACACTCTGAAGAGGCAAAAGGAGGAGAAGTGTTGATGATGAAAAGAACACTGTTGAATGAGGAAAAAGAACCAGAACAGAGGAAGAGCCTGTTCCACACAAGGTGCAAATGTGCAGGGAAGGTCTACAATGTTATCATTGATAATGGTAGCACAGACAACTTAGTTTCAGAAGAGATGGTTACTAAGTTGAATTTTGGGAAGAGGAAGCACCCGCATCCATATCGAATTGCATGGTTGTAGAAAGACCACAGAGCACTTGTCAATGAATAGTGCTTGGTCAAATTTCACATTGGGAATTATCAAGATGAGGTCCTATGTGATGTATTGCCAATGGATGCTTGCCATTTGTTGTTGGGAAGACCATGGCAATTTGACAGACGTGCAGTGCACGATGGGCATGCAAATACGTACTCTCTAACGAAGGATGGAGTACGTCACAAATTGAAGCCACTCGAAGGAAGTGGATGAGAAAGTGTGTAGTAGTGCCGAATCTGCCTGGTGGAAGGAAGACAGCTTTTGGAAGGTCCGAAGAGGGATTCAATGTGTTATGCATTAATCCCTACTGTTAAGAAAGAACAAGTACACAAATGTTCCAGTAGAGGCCGAACACCTGTTAGAAGAATTTCCAGACATCATATCAGACAATGTGCCTGAGGGTTTACCACCGATGAGAAAGATCAGTCACCATATTGATTTGGTACCCGAATCTAGTTTACCCAACAAGGCAGCCCATAGAATGACTCCTGTGGAAAGTGAGGAGCTGAGAAGACAAGTCCATGAGTTGTTGAAAAAGGGACTGATTCGAGAAAGCTTGAGTCCATGTGCGGTACCTGCAGTACTAGCACCAAAGAAGGATGGGGAGTGGAGGATGTGCACAGACTCCCGAGCTATAAACAAGATCACCATCAAATACATATTTCCATTACCAAGGATGGATGATATTATGGACTGTTTGAGTGGAGCCAAGTACTTCACCAAGATTGACCTAAAGAGTGGCTACCATCAGATTCGGATCAGAGAAGGAGATGAGTGGAAAATTGCTTTCAAAACTAGAGAAGGTTTATATGAGTGGTTGGTCATGCCATTTGGGCTAACCAATGCACCAAGCACTTTCATGCGGTTGATGAATGAAGTGTTGAAGGAGTTCTTAGGCAAGTTTGTTATTGTCTATTTGGATGACATTTTGATATTCAGCAGAACCCTAGAAGAGCACCTGATGCACATCAGGAGGGTTTTTGAGAAGCTAAGGGAAGAACAGTTGTTGATCAACTTGAAGAAGTGCAATTTTGTGAAGAAGGAGTTGGTATACCTGGGATTTGTCATCTTAGTTGAAGGTCTAAATATGGACCCAGAAAAGGTGAGGGCTATCATTGAATGGCCTACTCCAAGAAGCACTTTTGAAGTGAGATCATTTCATGGTTTAGCCAGTTTTTACAGGAAATTCATCAAAAATTTCAGCAGTATTTGTGCACCCCTTACAGAGACAATGAGAGGGGATAGGAAAGACTTTAAGTGGACCTTGGGAGTTGACAAAAGCTTTGATATGTTGAAGAAGAAGGTCACTGAGCAACCTGTTTTAGCACTTCTAGACTTTAATAAGGTATTTCAGGTAGACTGTGATGCCAGTGGTAGTGCCATTGGAGCTGTGCTGAGTCAAGAAGGTAAGCCTATTGCTTACTTCAATGAGAAACTCAATGATGCCAGGAAAAAGTATTCAGTGTATGATCAAGAATTCTATGCCATAGTTCAGTCCTTGAAGAAGTGGAGACATTATTTGCTGCCAAAAGAGTTTGTGTTATATACTGATCATCAGGCCTTACAGTATATAAACAGCCAGGGAAAACTAAACCAGAGGCACTTGAAGTGGGTTGAGTTTCTCCAAAGCTATACCTTTGTGTTAAAGCACAGAAGTGGAAAATCAAACAGAGTTGCAGATGCCTTAAGTAGAAGGCAGAATTTGCTGATTGAAATGACAATGGAAGTGGTAGGATTCGAAGAACTGAAGGGCCTGTACCTAAAAGATCCTGATTTTGCAGAAGCCTGGAAGGCTTGCTCAGCACCTGTTACTGTGGACAAGACAAAATGGTTGGATTTTCTAATCCAAGATGGAATGTTGTTCAAAGGAAGTAGATTATGCATTCCAAGGAGTTCCATGCGGGAAAACTTAGTCAAAGAGAAACACAGCGGAGGACTGGCTGGACATTTTGGCCGGGATAAGACCATTGCCCTGGTGAGTGAGAACTATTATTGGCCGCAACTGCAGCAGGATGTGAACAAGTTTGTGCAAAGTTGCAGAATATGCCAGATGGCAAAAGGAGTGAGGCAGAACATGAGATTATATCAGTCGTTACCTGTACCTGAGAGGCCATGGGAGGACATCAGCATGGATTTCATTCTTGGGTTGCCAAGAACACAGAGGGGAAATGACTCCGTATTTGTGGTGGTTGATGGATTCTCCAAGATGGCACATTTTATTCCTTGCCAAAAACAAGTGACGCGGTTCACATTGCAGGGTTATTCTTCAAGGAAGTGGTACGACTTCATGGTCTACCAAAAAGCATAGTTTTTGACAGAGATACAAAGTTTGTTGGATATTTTTGGAGAACATTGTGGAAGAAGTTGAAGACAGATCTGAAGTTCAGTTCTGCATACCACCCACAGATTGATGGATAGACAGAGGTGGTAAATAGAAGTCTGGGTAATTTATTAAGATGCTTGATAGCAGATAAACCCAAGGGATGGGATTTGGTTTTGTCGCAGGCAAAATTTGCATACAACAATTCTGTCAACAAGAGTACAAACAAATCTCCATTCCAAGTCATATATGGAAACAACCCAAGAAATGTTTCTGAGCTGAGGAAATTAGATAAAGGAGAAAAGTGCAGTGCCGAGGTTGAGGAATTTGCGAAACAGATGAAAAGCCTGCATGAAGAAGTAAAGAGACAAATTACAAAAATGAATACTCAAGACAAGACAAGAGCAGACCAAAAGAGGCGGTTCAAAGAGTTCGAAGTGGGAGATGAGGTCATGGTCCATCTCAAAAAAGAAAGGTTTCCAGCTAAAACTTATAACAAATTGAAGATGAAGAAATTTGGGCCATGCAGAATATTGGAAAAATGGGAGTCAGGCAATGCATATAAAGTGGAATTGCCAAGTGGGCTTGACATTTCACCTATTTTTAACATATTAGATTTAGTAAAATACCATGAAGGGGATAGTAGTGAGGCACCCTATGCAGAGTTGTGGAGTATTCCAAAGATCTACTCCAACCATAGATGAGATAGAGGAAATACTGGACACAAGAGAAGGCGAAGTACCGAAACAGATAGTATTTTGAATATTTGGTCAAGTGGAAGGGCAGACCGGTAGAAGATGCAACTTGGTTGTCTAAAATGGAGGTTGACCGCCTGGGTCTCCCTCCAACAGTTTAGAAGTGAGGATCACTTCTCAATCTACCCCGGGTGTCTGATGCAGGAGCATCCGAGGGCAGCAGAGCAATCTTGCACCAACCAACAGGGAAAGAAGCTACGATAGAAGGAGGGTCGCGAAATCGTGACATGTCACGAAATCACGACATGTCACGATTTCGCGAAATGTTGCGAAATCGTGACCAAATCAGGAAGCAGGGCTACGACGAATGGAGGGTCGCAAAATCATAGCATATAACCAAGGCAGAGGCTACGACGGACGGAGGGTCATGAAATCGTGGCATACAACCAAGGCAGAGGCTACGGCGGATGGAGGGTCACGAAATTGTGACATGTCATGATTTCGCGACATGTCACGAAATCGCGGCATACAACCAAGGCAGAGGCTACGGCGGACGAAGGGTCACGAAATCGCGACATGTCGTGAAATCGTGACCAAAATAGAAACAAAGGCTACGACAGTACGGAGGGTCATGAAATCGTGACCGCAATGGAAGCAGAGGCTACGACAGTGCGAAGGGTCACAAAATCATGACAAAAATAGAAGCAGGGGCTACGGTAGTATGGAGGGTCGTAAAATCATGACATGTCGTGAAATCGTGACCGTAGCTCAAGAACGAAGGCGCGGTAGAAAGACGTCGCGATATCGCGACATGTCGTGATATCGTGACCAAAGCAGAAGAAAGGGGGAAGCGATGGAAATACGTCGCGATATCGTGACATGTCGTGATATCGCGACCAAAGCAGAAGAAAGGGGGAAGCGATGGAAATACGTCGCGATATCACGACAGGTAGTATTTTCGCGATGAAAGATGAGCCAAAGACGAAGAGGCGGAAAGTGACACGTGTCGAATACCTGGACAACGAAGCGACATGGGGAGGCGAACGAAAGGTTCTGGAAGAGGAAACGAAGGGCCGCCAGCTGGAAATGGAACGCCACCTAAGAACCTTTAAAAAGGGAAACAAAGGCATGCACAAGGGATGGAAGATTAATTGCTAAATCGAGAAGATAATCACGTGGTATTTCCAGCTTGGAGAAGTGCAAAAAAGATGCCATTCTTTTGTGACTTATGGATAAACAGCCGTGACTATAATTTTTGGCTGTGATTGTAATATTGGGCTGCATGGAATTAAACAGCCGTGACTGTAATTTTTGGCTGTGATTGTAATATTGGGCTACATGGAATAAAATAAAATTGTTTTCTTTTTCTCTGTGATACTGGATCTTGATCACATCACCATCTATGGTCTGCCCATTCACTTTGATCTACACCTTCTCTTTATTAGGAACAATCAGTGTCCTCTTTATCATAAGTGCTTCCCCTATGTCAGCAACAACTTCATCCTCATCTTGCTCTTCCATCTCAACCAGATTGACCCTTTCTTGTCCTCCTTGACCCCTTTCTTGGACATCACTTTGGGGACACTCAAATGCTCTATTCCCCTCCTCACCACATCCATAATAGGTATAAGACATTATTGGATCATTTCCATTTCGTCCACCATCGTAACCTCTACCTCGTTGGTTTCCTCTTCCTCTTAGATTCTTCCCATATTCTTCTTATTTAGCAGGTATTGAGGATTCTCTCTTGAGAAAATTATATCCACTTCGACCCCAACTTGAAGAGGATGCGAATCCCTTCTTGCATCTTCTATTAATACTTTTCAATTTATTCTCTACCTTGAGGGCCATTTGATATGCATCCTCCACTGTAAGAGTGCGATGCATGCTCATCTCATTTTAGACAACAAAAATTAGGCCGTTTACATACCTGGCAACCCTCTGGTCCTCCGTCTCATTGTGCTCCACTCGAATGGATAGCTTGTAGAATTCATTAGTATAGTCAATGCTTTGATCCTTCTGTCAAAGATTCTGAAATCTACAAAATAGGGTTTGGGAGTAGTCTACAGGTATAAATTTTTCCTCTAACTTCTTCTTCATCTTTATCCAATCCTTGATCTTTTCCTTTTCATTCCTTTATTATGTAGTCTGTAAATGATCCCACCAAATAAATGCATATCCCTTCAACTTTGTGCATGCGAGCTTAACCTTCTTCTCTTCAGCAAGGTTACTCCATTCAAAATATTTTTCCAGGCTACTGATCCAATCGATCAACTCCTCTGGTTTCAACCCACCAGCATACTCGGGAACCACGATCTTGATCCCACATCGATTCCCCTTAAGCCCCTCTAGAGCTCGTATCAATCGATTTTCAAAACCATGCCCTTCTTCCTCTAGACCCTCTGGGTCTTCTTGTGCATGGACCTCAGATCCATGTTCCTCAGGTACATTTTCATAATCAGATCCTTGATTTGCACGTGCCCTGGGATGTCTCTCTCCCATGCGATCAATCACACCAGTCAACTGTGCTATTTCTGCATTTAGATCCTTGATCTTTCTATTCATCTAGGAATATCTTCTAGGTGGCATCTTCCCTTCACTAGTGATATCACACCCGCTCTGATACCAAATGGTGTAAAATCAGCTACAAGAGACCAACAAAATAGACTCCAATCACATAACACAAATGCAAGATAATGGAAGAAGCCTGAAAATCGATATTATTCTCATTCCTGAATTCATACCCCTTCTCCAAAAGATTACAATCCATCATATAGCAATCAAAAACCAAAGAAACCCTAAAGAAACCCTAAAACATCTTTTTTCTAAAAATTGCTAAAAATAGATTTTTTTTCTAAAAACTGCTAAAAATAGAAATGAGTCGGATTGTGCCCAAATTTGGTGCACACATCCCTCTTACAATAACGAACCTTACTTTAAAATATTAGGCCTCAAATTAAGGTATAACAAAATATAATAAAATTCTAACATCTAAAAAAACCTAAAAAACCCGGGAACCTATTCTAAAAGCTAATTTTGGGACACTAGATGTTGGAGTTAGGTCCCGAAAACATTATTTTTGGAGGGTGAGGTGAACGGGCGTACGGTTAACAAGTTATGGCTCCGACAAGGTGCGTCATCAATGGTGAAAAATAATTTTTATAAACATAAAAAATTTGTAACAAGAGGGACTCTCTATTATGCAACACTTTTGTTAACATAGAATTATTGTTTTTGAATAAGGTATATAAAATTTTAGAATTTTTTTTAATAATATTTCAAACTACACATTGATATTTGTAAATGTAATTAGAGAATCTGATTTTTTTAACCTCTTATCATGAAGCATTTCTTGAAATAAATAAATAAAAATGACTAACTTTATCCATATGAAGGTTACAATTATCTAGAGTTTGAAAAGTTCCTCATTGTTAGTGGATTGTATCCCATAGAGATTGACTAATAGTAAATAGTTTGAAAGTTATAGTCTCCACATGGACCAAGGTTCAAAATTATAAACTTCACAATCCTTCAAATGCTATTTTTCCTTTCAAGGAAGGGTAAGATCAAACTTATCCTTCATAAAATAATTCAAGTTTTAATTTTTACCCTTTAACTTTGAAGTGGAGATAACTTTTCAACTTTTCAATTAAAGGACAACTTAAAATTTTACCCATAAAGTGTTTGTGTGTATATATATATATATATATATATATATATATATATATATATATATATATATATATATATATATATATATATATATATAATACATTATAATAGAATTATTAAATTATTATTAAATGAAAAACTTAAGTGGTAAAGACAAGCAGTTTTAAGATAGAAATGTACATTAAAATATTGCTAGTCAATATATCCATAATTATAAAATCACAATATGACTATATGTTATTGAAATATTATGGTAACATGATCATGACATAATATAGATGTAGTTTCCAATCAAATGATATTAGCTCAATTGGTTAGATTTCTTAACATTTAAGGAGGAGATCTAGGTTCAAATATTGCCAAGCGATACATGGATAATATCTAAGATTTGTTGTAATACCATTGTGTGGCAATGATGTAATATGGGTGAGGCCCGTTTCTATCCCATATAACCAATTGAAAAAATATAGGTATAGCTTTTTAAATCCTATATAACTAGTTAAAAGGACCAAAAATTAAATATTATAAAATATAAAAATTAAAAGAATCAAATTTGGATATAGATATAATTTGAGAGAATGTATTATAACTCATATTAAGAGAAGTAAAGTTGACCAATAAAACTATAAATAAGAAACATAGTATTAATAAATTTTATAAGAGTCAGTTGGATGCAAGTGTTATGGGTGTGAGCATCAATCAAAGTGCATGCAATGAGTGAGTGCCACTTTTTCTTATTCCAAACCTTAGGAGACACTCAAAAACTGATGCATTTATGTGAAGAAAATCTAAACAACATGGTAGGAAAATCAGTTTTGAAAGTCCTTATTGAAAGTGAGGATGACCTTCTTAGTGATAAGAGAAAAAGTAAATCTATGAAAAACCTTATCTAGATAGCAGATACTACACCATAAGTGATAATCAAGGATGAGATGATCAAGAATGATATAATGGTTCTCAAAATCATAGAGTTAATATGTAAGTTCCATGAATATTGGTCATGTTTTTTGAAGATTTAAAATTGGATCAAGTGGACATGGGTATTGAATTCACATTACTCCATGAATTTTCTTCCTAAAGGAGTTTTATTCATCATCTTCTCCAATTCAGAAATTAGAGATAAAATAATGTATGGTGGCCCTTGGTTTAGGGGTAAATATGGATTATATTTAAGAACATGGAGTGCAATTTTTATTGTGGATATAGAGACTATCAAGAGGTTTCTAGTGTGGATATTTTGAAGACTATTAACAATACTTTAGGGGATTTCATCCATAAGGGACCATCTACTAAGGAGAGAAGGCATGTTGTATACACTTGAATATGTGTTGCCATGGATATTTTAAAACCGTTACTGCATTCTATTAAGATTAAATTAAAATTAAGAGAATGAGATCAATATGTGAATTATCAAAATATTACATTTCGATGTCGCAAATGTTATAAGACTGAACACATGAAAAAATATTACAAAGTGAAAATGATGAAGAAAAAGATGATTTTGGGCATGAGACCAAATTCAATATGAAGCAAGGAGATCATATCATAATAGAAGTGTAAGTCAACAATTTTCTACTCCTAATAAAATGGTAAAAAAAAATCCTTTGCATCATCAAATGCCAAAGAACATTATGGTTTACTTGAATCAACCACTAGAAGAAAAAATGACGCAAGGGATAAAAATCACAATGCATAAGTTTAAATTTAGGAGCTAAAGGTACAAAGGAAGATGAGAAGAAATTTTTTAAAATGAATGAGATGAAGGGATTCAAGGTTTATTTAGGTAAATCATCTTTGTTTTCCTCATGTAGCATAAAATACTATCCTTACGATAAAAATAAAAGTAGTACATAGTGTATCCATTACACTTTAGGGTTTCAGGAGAAACATAAAAAATAAATGCATATGGAGGATATCCATGGAATTTAGGGTTTTCAGGGAATCATAAGAGAAAAATTACTATGGAGGCAACATAAAGAAGATAATGTTTATGAGGTTATTTCTAACATTCCAAATTCTTTATGGCAACATAAATATATAGAATATAAATCTCATTATGAACACTATGAAAACATAGAAGAGATTGATGAAGATGAAAATGTTGGTGGGAACAAAAAAGGAGAGGAAGGTCATTAAAAAATGAACAACAAGAAAAATATTCTCAAAGGGATATTGATTTGGGAAGACAAATAGATATCACAAGTGTTAACAAGAAATGGGGTTAATCCCACTAATAAAAACAAAAAATTGATGATAAAAATACTATCATGGACTATTAGGACTGTGAATATGACCCCTCAATCAAAGTTATTAAGGAATTAGTATTTAGTTATAGTTATGTGTTTATTTTAATATAAGAAAAATATAATAGTGAGGAATGTAAGTATGCTTTTAAAAAGATTTGGAAGATGGAATATTGTTTGGAGTTTCTTCTATAAGAGCTTTTGATTGTATTGGAACAATATGGGAGAAAAAAAAGGGATGGATAATTGTTAAAAGAAAAAAGTAATTGGATTGCTAGACTATTTTGTGGGAAAGAAAAAATTAAAGTTGCATTTATAAATGTATATGCTTTGACTATAGTTACTCCTCATGAAATATGTCAAAAGGACCTTAGCATATTTTTGTTAAACATAATGATGATTCATAATTATGATCTATCAATTCTTGAGGATGATTAAAAATTATGTAACCTTTGGAAAAGAAGGGTGATACTTTTGGATGGTCTAAATCAATGCAAGGGTTTATTCATTTATCAATTCAAATAGCCTTTGGGATGTTATTCCTTCAATTTTTAGATACACATTGGATAATATATTCATTGGAAAAAATCATATAGCGGAAATATTGGATAGATTTTTGTTATCCAACAAATAATTTCAAACAAAGTACACAATCTCTTCAAATATTTTATTGCAAGCTAGATCGTATCACAAACCCATTGTGATTTACTCTATAATGGTCATCCAAATTTATTTTACTTATAGTATATGTGGATTCAAGACCTTGATTTCTCCTAAATGGTTATATTACGGTGGGATGCAGTAAATTTTAAAGGATCATCTATGTATAGGTTTTTCCAAAAGATGAAATATCTAAAGGAGAAAAGGAAGATTTAGAATGCTAAATATTTTGGTAACATTTTTAAAGAAAAAATAAAATAAATCCAAAATCAAACATTTACAAGAGATATTATAAATTAATAAAATAAACATAATTCTTATGTGTGAAGAAAAATAATTATTTTCTAGTTATCATAATGTATTATAAAAGATGTCTTATTGGTTCCAAAAATCTAAGGATAAATAGCTCAAGGAAGGAGAGAGAAATACCAAATTTTCTTTTTGTTGCATCAAAAATGTTCTAACTCCAAATGGAAGAAATATTGAGAAAGAATAAGATATCAAGGAGGTAATTATATAGTTGCAAGCTTACTACAAAGGTAAGGGCATTGACCTCTCTTTGAGAGGTCTAAGGTTCAAAATCTACTTAGTATGAGGGGATCTGAACCCCTCATAAAACCTGTGTAAAATCCTTGAAAAAATGAGGCAATTCATTCTTTTAAAAATATTTTGTCAAGTAAGATAAGGAGGCACAATGTAAGCTTTTACAAAATATTCCATCAATTATCACATAAAGACAAAATGAAAGTTTGATGAAGAAGATATCTATGTAGGAGTTACATGAAATATTTTTCTCTTTCCATTCTAACAAGGCACTTGGCCCGATGGCTTTCTACAAATTTTTCTCATAATTTTTAGGATTTATTGAAGAGTGATATGGTGGTTGCAGTTGAAGAGGCTCAAAAAAGGAAGGCTACAATAACTAAGATCAATTCCACTTTTATTACATTGGTTCCTAAGAAAGGTAAGATAAAATTTTGATAACTTTCATCCAATAAGACTTTGTAGCATGATTTATAATATCATTTTAAAATTATGGTATATAGGTTGAAAAACATTCTAGGTTGTTTTATCTTAGATGAACAAGATGAATTTGTTCATGGAAAAAAATGCTTGATGGTGCAATCATTATATAAGAGGCTATGCATTCTCTTTATTCCATGAAAAAACTAGGTATGTTTGTAAAATTAGATATGAATAAAACATATGATAAGGTTTTTTGAAGTTTTATACTTGATATTCTCAAAAAGTTTGTTTTTGATCAAGGTTGGTGTGAATAAATTAAATGTTGTTATAGTACTTTAAAATATTATATTTTGATCAATGGTTCTTCTACTGGTTATTTTAAGTCATCTCATGGACTCTTCCAAGGTGATCCATTGTCTCCTTATCTATTTATTATTCTTACAGAGGTATTAGGGAGAGCATTATCAAAGTTAAAAATAAAAGAAAAATCAAAGGTATTTAGGTTGCAAGAAATGGTCCCTTTGGATCTCATATTAAATTTGTTGATGATAATTTTATTTTGGATCATCCCTTAGTTGGTGATGCCATGGAGTTCAAATCATTATTATCATGCTATAAGAAGACTACTAGATAGTTGTTTTTTTGGTTGGATAAAAATTTAAGTTTACACAAGTTTTTATGAGGTGTCTGAGTCCCCTCTTATCGAGGTTTGAAATTGGATCTCCTGAATGAAAAACCAAGGACTTAAAACTATATTATACCTCATGGGTCATGGATAGTTGGTTAATACTATAAAATCCATGATATTTTTTATTAACATTGCCCTAGATTTACAATATATTATTGTGGATATTTTAGGGTTTAAAATTGGAAAAGTTCCATCAACATATTTGGGTATTCCTTTGTCTCACAAAGGAAGAAGAAAGAGCTTTGACACTCAATTATGGATATAATGAAATCTTGTTTGGTAGGTTGGCAAGGTAAGTTTTTAACCATGGTTGGAAGGCTACAACTCATAAAGACTACATTGCAATCCATGTTAGAGTAGGTGTTTAGACTCTAGCTCATGCTCACTTAGGTACTTTGTTATTATATTAGTTTAGTTTATTTTCCCCACCCACATTATGTGTGGATATTTATTTTTATCTTATTTAGATACTATGGGGATATTTGGCATTCCTAGGGAGTTACACTCATTGATTACATTTGGAGGGTTGAGATATTTTCTCCACAGATCATATCACACCTCCTTGTTTGTATGGTGGATATTTATCATTATCTCTTTGTTGATCCTACAATTGTGGTGGATTTTACTTGCTTATTTAAGAAAATATTATCCATTGTATTCACAATCAATTATGATATATTGCTATTTTTGTGCTAGCTTCCATTATATTGTTTATGTTTTTTAGTCCCTCTATTTTGGCTCATTTTGTGTTGCTTCAACCCCTTTATCCTTGTGGTTTGGTTCAATTTTTTTCATTTTTCATTGTTCCTTTCATGGTATCAGAGCTTTTAGGACTATTGGAAACATCCATTGTTGAGGTTCATGCAATTGGATCATGTTGAAGGTTTTGCAGTTGGAGATTGGAGGTTTCTAAGCCCTAGAAGGTGAAAATTAATTTTTTTTCTCTTCTATTATTTTGCAAAGATCTTCTATATATTTTTTAGCCCTTCATTGCATCTTGGTTGACCCCTTTGACCATGGGGATTGATTAGAAAGGTTTTTTTTTAGGAAGTTTTTTGGAGTTTTTTTGTGGGCTATTTTAATAGTTGTAGAACCATTGATGACCATGTTCACTTGATCATCGTCAATATAGAACCATTGTCGATCACTTCTGATAGCTAGTGGCCACTATTGTATACATTTTTTTTTATATGTAGGTTTTTCTTGCACACAAGTTGCAAAAATATTTGGTGTTCTGCAATATCTAAAGTTGCTTATTGCAGATGTAGTTTTCTAAGATGTGCAACCTATCTTCTTCACTCCTAAGTTCTTTCCAAATTTTAAATTGAAATCTACATTTAAGTTACTGACAAGGTTTTCTAAAAATATATTTAAAAAAAATGTATTTTACTGGCAGTTTTATGTATTTGAAAACAACTTTATAAAATATTTGTTTTGTGAAGTTGTTATTCAATTTTTTTCTTTTCAGATCTACAAAATTTCAGTGATTGTAAAAATCAAATGTGATCATATACTCTTTGTAACATTTGAATTACAAAGGTATTTAATCTTTTGGGGACTATTATTTCTGGAAGCATTGAATAAAAATATTTTGGGTGGGGTGTCTTGGTGTCAATTTGAACACCATATTTGTGGATCTTGCATTTTATTTCTTATGATTAAAAAATAGGTTTAGAGGATTTTGAGCCACTTAACTTACAAAATTATCACATATGGAAGCCACACATGATGGAACTTATTCAATCTAAAGGGTCATCATGATTAATGCAAAAAGAGCTACCTAAAGTTACAAAAAAGTATCATAAGTTTATTTGTGATTGTAAAATGGATGAATATAAGGGATTATTTGAGATGCATGTGAGTGAAAATCTATTATTTCATATTAATTATTGTGACACTCCTTTTCAAAATTGGGAGAAGCTTGAGAAGCTATTTGGGCAAGTGGACACTTTTAGTGTTTTACATCTTGATGCTGAACTTCGTGCTCTCAATCCATATGATTTTCCATCTATGGGTTATTTTCTCACTAAGTTTCAATCCTTGCTCACACTTTTAAAAGGTAGTGGAAATACTAAAATGGATGAAGAATGTATTTTCATGATCTTGTCAAAACTTAGGGGTCCATTCCGTATGTTTTCATTTGCACTTTTTGCCAATATGGATTCCATGGATCCTAATCACAAAATACCTACTTTTGATATATTTTATACCAATATTTTGAGGGAAGAATCCAAAGTATTTAACTTTGAGCATTACACCCCCTCACATAAGGCATTTGTTGCATCCTCCGCTTCCAATTCCAAAGGTAAGGGAAAGTCCAAGTCTAAGTCCCAACCTAATCCTTCCCCTTCTTAATTTCATCAAAATGTCAAAGAGTCACATAAAAAAAAGTCATCCTCCAAAGAGTCCAATCATAAACCTAAGCAATCCAAAAGAAAAAATAGGTCAAATGTTACTTGTTCATATTGTGGATTCAATGGTCATTCCGATGACAAGTGTTGGAAAAAGTTACAAGACTTAGAGGAAGCCTTTAGGAATAAAAAATTATCCTTCACTCCTTCAAAAGATAAGGGTAAGGCTTTGAATACTTTTGCAAAATCATCTAAGGCTATTTTTGAGGATTGGATTTTAGATTCTGGAGTGACTCATCATATGACTTCATCCATGGAGTCATTTTCCACCTTGTGTTCTACTTCTACATATTGCATTGAGGTTGGAGATTCTTCTTCCATTTTAGTTAAGGTAAAATGTGACATACATGTTGAAGGTGGATGCATTAAGAATGTTCTTTATGTTCCAAATATTTCCACTAATTTGCTCTTCGTGTACAAAATTTCTCATTCTATATGGGGGTAAAAAGGTGTTGTTTACACCTCAAGGAGCTAAAATTAGAGATTTGATTGACCCACAGTCTATTATTGCACAAGGATTCGATGACTGTAGATCACATCTTTATCACTTTGAGGGTTTTAATTATTCACTTGGAGGTACTTGTTTGATGGCTCATGCAAATTCAAAAAGTAATATTTGGCATGAGATATTTGGCCATCTCAATTACAAATATTTAAAGGATTTAAGCACTCATGATACGGTCATTGGATTACCTAAGGTATCCTATATTGGTAGAGTTTGTCCAGGTTGTGTACTTGGCAAACAACATCAAGATACTTTCCCCAAAGGTAATTCCAAGAGATCTTCTTTCTATATTGAGTTGGTGCACAATGACTTGATTATTTTTCCCACTCCTTTTTTGGGAGCTAAGTATGCACTCACCTTTATTGATGATTTCTCAAGTTCAAGAGTGAAATTTTTGCCACATTCAAAGTATTTAAAGCTTTTGTTGAGAATAAATCTTCAAGTTGCATCAAGAAGCTTTGCACAGATAATAGGGGGAGTATTTCAATAAGGATTTTTCAGATTTTATGGCCCTTCATGGGATTATACATCAACACTTTGTTTCGCATACACCACAATGGAATGGTGTAGCTGAGAGGAAAAATAGAACACTTAAGGAAATAAAAAATTGTATGATGCACTCACAAGATTTACCTCCCAATTTTGGGCTGAGGAAGTCAATTGTATGAATTATATTTAAAATCACACACATCATCGAGCTCTTGAGTAGATGACTCTAGAGGAGGCTTGTATAGGAACCAAGCCTAATGTTTCTCATTTTTGAATTTTTGGAAGTCAAGCATGGGCTCATGTTTCGAAGAAGAAAAGGACAAATTTGGATAGAAAGAGCAAGCCACTCATTTTTGTTGGCTATTGTGAGGATATGAGGGCTTATAGATTATTGGATCTAGATACACATGAATTTTATTTTCAAACTCATGTCCAGTTTGATGAGAATTATTATCTAAATAAGCCCATTCTTTCTACTCCTCCATCCTCATATACTTTTCACTTTGAAGATGGTTGTTTTGATGATGATCACAGTGAGGATCAGGATATTTTTGAGATAGTTATAGAGGTTCCTGCACATGCTATCCCCATGCTTATATGGGATCTAACTATAGTTCAGTAGGTAACACATTTTATTGAAGGTCTCCCACCTTCAAGGCACACTTATACTTCTAATACAGGTCTTCTTTGTTAGGCAATTTTTATTGATACACAAAGGTTTTGTGAGGTCCATGGCATTCGAGAGTGGGATGATACCATGGATGATGAGTATTCTTCCTTAATGAAGAATCATACTTAGGATTTGGTTCCTCTCCCAGAAATAAGAAAAATAGTGAGATGCAAATGAGTGTATCACACCAAATATGTAGCAGATGGGTCCATTCATAGGTACAAGGCTTGACTTATGGTGAAGGTTTTTTCATAGGTTTATTAATATGAGACGTTTACCTCTATCACCAAGTTGTATTATGTTTGTCTTGTACTCTCTATTTCTCTATCATAGGGTTGGTTAGTTTATGAGATGGATGTGAAGAGTGCCTTCTTGCATGGATATTTGCAAGAAGAGATTTGTATGGAGTAGCCTTCAATATTTGTTCAAGATTCTTCATTGGTGTGTAGATTATGGAGATCACTTTATGGTCTCAAATAGGCCTCCAAGTATTGGTATGAGAAGATGGATTTTTTTCTTCTATCTTTCAAATTTTTGAGATGCCATTTTGATCCTACAATTTATGCTTCGAGGGATAAAGAGGATATAATTATCAGTCTTATATGTTGATAATGTATTGATCATAGACAATTCTAATTCATGCATCTAGGTTGTGCAACACTCTCTTTTCAAGAGTTTTGGGATGATAGATATTGGAATTTTGTATTTTTTCCTTGGGTTTTAGATTTCATAGTCAAATTCAAGGATCTCTATTTGTCAGCAAAAGTACACATTAGATTTTCTTTAGCGATTTAGAATGGCTGACAACAAACCATCTCCTACTTATTTTTAGTCAAGTGTTGCTTTGAGTACCACATGTTCTACTCCTAGAGTTGAGGCCACATGTTGCACTGTATACCTCCTTGATCATATTATTTCTCCTTTTTCTTATCTTCATTAGTGATGCTGGTATTTATGCTTTCATATGATATCATGTTGTTATTAGATTCTCACAAAAACATTTCCTCTTTGACTTAGTCCTTCATATCATAAGTCTTCTTCAGTATAGAAGCTTTTGAGTGTTTACTTATAGTATCGTGGTAAGACCCTAAATTAGATGAACTTGAAGAATGAAATACCTTTTCCAAAAATGATTCATCCATATTTGATTTTTTCTTAAGGGATTCAATTAACTCCTTTTGTTTCAAGTTCTTCTCTTTGTAATGTTTAAGTGTAAGTAATGTCATGTATATTATACTAGCAACATTCAAAGGAATCATAACACTATATTTGTCATTGTCAATTACTTCAAAACTTCTCACATGCAGATAATATTTTAATGTTTCAAAATTTTCTTCCAATACTTCCTTGTAAATGAAACTTGAGACTAAATCTAATTTTCCTTCAGACTTTTTCATCAAACTCGATCCCAAGTTTTATGAAATTTCTCTTTTCTTCTCTGACAATGTTCTCTATATCATTGTTTAATGTATTCTTTGAAGTAGACATCCTTATTCCTCCTTAGTTTTATGATAGACTAAGAACACTTTTCAAATTTTCAACCTTCCAAACAATTATGTTGTAAGCCTTATATATCTCCCTAAATGACGATTTTAATATAATCTTCAACTTCTATTCTTTAAGGCAAATTCCTTACTTCTCCCTAGCTATGAATGAACAATCAATAATTTTGACAAAAGTTTCAATTCTTCAAATCTCTAGGTTGAATTCCTTTTATCTCTCAATTTTCAATAATATGGTTTCTAAATTTCAAAAACCTATGTTGGTGTTGAATTCCTTATAACTCCAAAATTAGAAATTTAGAAAACAAAGATATTTGTAATTTCAATATTCCTATTTCGATGTAGAAATCCTTATTCCTCTAAGTTAAATTATTTGAAAATTTAAATGCTTGAATTTCAAATAAAGCAATTTAAAAAACTTTGAAATTAAATTGTCTTCACTTCAAAAGTCTTAAAAATCATTCAATAAATCTTCTAAGGTTATAATTTGTCAATTCATTACTTTATTCCTCTATTTATTTAATTAATCTCAAACATAATAGATTAGTTAATATTAACCTTAGTATTGATATTTCTCATACCTCCTTAACCTTTGTAAAAAGAAAATTAATTTAAATGTCTTATGTACCTCCTTGAATATGGCACACTACATTTTTTATTGCTCCTCGTGAGACTTTTCAACTCTGCAACCTACACTATATTTTAAGCATTTTTCTCCAAAAATGAACTTCCAAATATTTTATCTGTCTCCAATATATTTTAATTCTCCTCCTTGTGTATGACACTCATTAGATACAATAATCAAGACTTTTAACTTCCTCTATGTGCTTACTAGCTTCTCTAACCATTAATGTGCAATGCTCCACTAGCTTGCACCACTCTCTACTCTCGTGAATATGTTTGTATGACTTATACCTCATAATACAAAGATATATTTCACTTTCCTAGCATTGGTTGGAGCTACCTTCTGCACTGTGACACTTGGAAAATATATTCTATCCTCCCAAGTGATAATTAGGTCAAATGGTTGGCACTTCTCTACGTAACAATTTTTCATCTTCTTGGTAACACACCTCTTCTTCTGTACACTTGGTAACACACTGCTTCTCCTCTACACTTGTTAGCAACTTCAATTATTTACCTCCATCGCTTCTACTCTTTAGTTCCTAAAAAATCAACGTATTCTTGTTATAAATAGAGTATATTCTATAATTTGGGTTATGCAAATGTATCTTCCATGGTACTTGTTAGCTTTTGATACAATATCCAAAGGAGATAACAATCACGAGATGCAGAATAATATGAAAGAAAGTAAATCTGCAAGATGACTGAGATATGCAATAAACATAAATGATATATAAATGAATACAATGTAGCTATGGAGGAAATGAACACTCCATCAATAAAGCTACTTGGACTACATTGCATCCATCACCAATGGATGGTGATCCACACAAAACTGAACTACCTACTAAGATCCCTAAGCTATTGTGTCACCGACACTCCCCTTGCTTCTATACTAACAATGAGGCCTTCCTTATATAGGTAAAATAGGATACTTGGCCAACACTCTATCTAGTTGTACAAGTGACACCTTGCACATTTACAACTTGCACATTGACACTTGTGCATTTATTACATTGCATGAAGTAACTAGATAACTTCCCCCTAAAGTAATCTAATGTCCTAAGTATGTACCTTTGAAGATACATTTACATAACCCAAATGATGGAATATAAACTATTTCTAACACCCCCTGTATTACATTATTTGGGTATTGAAGACTTTTAGTCTTCAATATGGATCTTCATCTTCTTCTTGAGCTTTGTACTCTCCTTCTGCGTATTTTGTATTCAGGTTCAGCAGGTAATTTGTGTCTTCATATGATGTAGAGTAAGTTGTAGTTGAAGCTGAGAATTCTTCTTTCATCAGATGATCTTTGGCTTGTTCTGATTCATCTTCCTTATCTTCTATCCAACCACCTTTATAGTTTTCTTTGCAAGTGTCTTCATCTGGTTCTGATTGTTGATGTATGAGTAGAGCATGATGAAGTTGTCCTCTCATATTTTTGTTTTTGATCTTCCTGAGCTTACCTTTTAGGTGTACTGGTCCTTCATTTTCTTCAACCTGTTCTTCTATAAATATGTTAGCAACATTTTGAATCACAACATCTTGTGAGATTCCCATTGAGTCTAGGATGTATGTATTTTCATGGATTGAACCTGTTGCTTTTATTCCATCTTGATTCATAATAAGACATGTATTGATCCCATTCATATATCCAAAGTTAATCATATAGTTGTTTTCTACTAGCTTGCTTACTGAGATGAGATTGAATGTTAATCCAGGAACATACAATACATTTTGTAGTAGAAGATTTGGAAATGATTTGTTGGGAGTTACACATCCATATCCATGAATAGGATAAGTTTGGTTGTCTGCAATTCTTAGTTTGTAACCTTTAGAGACTTCAAGATAATCAAACCAATGTATATTTCCTGTCATATGATGATTGGCTCCTGAGTCAATATACCACATGTGCTCATGCTTTTTGAACTGGTTCCTGTTGGAGCAAGTTTTATATTCATTATATGACATTCCTTTACTCATTTTTAGGAGGTTGAATTTGAAGAGATAATATGTAAACCCTGATTTGAAGTATATAAGCTTGATTTGATGAAACCTTTAGATTTGTAGGCTTCCTTATGTCTCCCTAGTAATGAGAGTATGAACACCTAATTTTAGGTTTTGAAGAAAGCTTATATCTTCCCAACTTGACTACCTTTGATCAAGTTTTGTAAAATGCCATATAACTCCCTAATGTTTTTGGAGTATGATATAGTGCTTTTTGTAAAGATAAAGTTCAATTTTATGATTGATTTTGTACAGTCAAAAATCAATTTATCTAACACCTTATTTCTCCTAATTGAACTAAGCACTTTTTCAATTTTCAAGAGGTTTTAATGTTGGAATCCTTTTGTCCTTTTTTGAGAAATTTAAAGACAAGTAAAAATATAATTTCCAACTTTAACAATAAATATTTAATAACCTCTTTTTATGACCCTTAGGTTTCAATTTCTAATTTCCAAAGACCTAGTTTGATGTTGTAACCCTTATCACTCCCAAATTTGGAAAATTAGAAAATTAATAATATTTGCAAAATATCAAAGAAATTAATCCAAGTTGAATTCCTTATTTCTCCTAGGTTGAGATGCAAATATTATTTTAATTTGGTAAGTTATCCCCTATAGCTTTGCTTTCACTAAACTAAATTTTATACCTTAGTTTATAACCCTTATATCTCCAAAGTTGAAAGCAATAATAAAATGGGATTTCACCCTTACCTTTTTTATGCTAGACTCCCCACTCTTCGACTCTCCCTTTGACTGAATATAACAGTGATGATATGGTTCCCTTGGGCGCTGGAATCAATGGAGGTAGACGTCTTTAATGCTGGAACGTATACACTGTTGAATATGGAAGATTTGACCTTCAAAAACTTGGAGTCTTAAATGCTCCTTCTTCCTTCCTTCCATGCTGTGCTTGACTGGCTTTGACTGTGTTTTCGCTCACTCTCTACCTTCTGTAATATTCAAACTTTGGGCACTTTTATTGGAGGAGAAAACTCAAGCTTGGTGACACGTGTCACATCCGTTACGTATGGGCGCCCTTCTTCATAACTCCTTGTTGTTGGTCACTTTGTAACGCTTGCTCCTTCATGTGGGACTTGTGAATAACAAGTGTCACCACTTATGCTCATCCATTGAGATTCATAGCTTCTAGTAGCACTTGAGAGTTGAAGCTTCTAGTAACGTGTTGAGAGTTGAATCTTCTAGTAACGCTTGAGAGTTGGAACAAAGTTCGAATGCTTGGGCGTTTGAGAGGCAACATTCTTGTAACGCTTGCTCTTGGAAGATTGATGCCAAGTGGCATTCACACTCTCTGCATGTAGACCTTTATCGTAACACCTTCCAAGGAGATTATTATAACTCCTTAGGTCTTTTAGTCTACCATTCCTTTGCTTTGCTATGTTTCTTGAGTAGCAAGCAACCTTGTTTTCTATAGGTGGATTGATGAGGCACTATGGAGCTTGAGTAGCAAATTTGATGCTTCATTTGGTGGATGATCTTCACCAAGAAAGTAGCTCCTTTTCCTTTATCTTCAATGCTTCCAATGTATTGAAACTTGTGCATCTTTGTAGAGTAGATGTTGTTCATTTCTCCTTGGTAGAGATAGATGCCTTTTAGATGTTGTCCATATTGTTGTTCATCTTACGTTGGTAGGAGTAGATACCTTCTTTTGTAGTGTAGATGTTGTTCATCCCACTTTGCTATTCATCTCACATTGTTGTCTGTCTCACATTGTTGTCCATCTCACATTGTTGTTTATCAATGAATGTGCACTCCTTTTTTATGTAGCTTTGATGATGGCCTCTTGTGGGCTTTGTTTTGCAGGTTCATCCATCCAAGATGCGCTCTTCGAGTGGTTGCTATTGCTTGGGAAGAAGAGTGCTTACATTGGCTGCTTTTCCTATTGATATTGTGCCTTTTGGAGACACGTCCAAATCTGCTCTTGGACTGTAAAAAACCAGATTAAAATGGTGCAATAAAATGTACTATAGATTGTACATTAGCCTCCTTCTTTTGCACTCTTATTTTAGATATAAATTTCTGGTTTCATGGCAGATTTCTCTTCCTACAATACAAGGGTTTTGAGGTTGTCTTTTATGAGTAGACACCTTCCCTTTTTGCTTGGACACTTTTATATTAAATCCAAGCTTTAGACAACAGTAGATAGAAGCTTTTAGTTTATGCAATTTTCTGCATTTTCTTTTCTTGCATTCACTCTTGTAATGCTTTGGATCTGAGACTCACCAAGTCTCAATATTGAAGCTTCTATTTCTATTTTAGGTTCTTCTCCAAGTTTTTGGAGGATTCTAACCTTTTTGGGTGGCTTCTTTTGGCCACTACAAGTTGCAGATTTTAGTGCTTCAATAGTGTCTTTAGACACTTGATACAAATCAGATTTTGTGCCCTTCAAGAACACAAAAGCTAATTTTCTTTTGAGAGTAGTATACTAGTGCATAATAAATCTAATAGACCTTTTTTTAATGCACTAAGAATTTCACCTTATCACTCCAATTTAACTCTCAAGATAATGCACTTTAATTAATCTACTGCAACTATTCAAGAATAACCTAAAATGAATCTTTAGAAGTTATTCTGCAAATTCACTACAACTAATATTGTAGGACTTAGTCTTCTTTTCTATTTCCTAAGTAGATGATAGGTAGTTGATAGATATAATTCTAAAATCTAATCAACTCCTAAATTAATGTGCAAATGAACCTTAAAATGAACCTCTTTCTATTTGCACTTTTGAAGACTGTAATCTACTTTTCTTTATGCAACTTTAATCCAGATAAGGTGCTCTAATGAATCTTAATTAATGACTTAGTTAGCACCAGTAGTTGCATACCTTTTTGTAATATTCTGTAGCTCCTTCTTCCGCTTCTATAGAGGATGTAGATCTTGGTGTCTAAGATCACCAAGTTGTTGCTTCGAGTAGGGTTTTGTAGCTCTTTGTAGACTATTTTTGAACAACCCCTTCTTCACCAAATGATGGTCTCAAACTTTCTTTTACGAGCCTAGGATTTGGTGGCTTGTTCTCCTCTTGTAATATTCTCCTTTTGCTATATATTTGGATAAGTCTCTATCTCTGAAGTGGTGCCTTCTTGCTGTGAGAGGTAATCTTCAAATCTCCTAGATTTGATGAGCTTCTTCTATCTTCAAGTCTTCTTGTCAAATTCTGACTTCAAGAAGGATCTTCCTCTCAATATTTTGAATATCTTGAGGTCTTTCACTGGATTCTTCTTCTACAATTTGGCACTCCTTGCCAAATTCTCCTTCTCTTGGGCTTGTTGTCGGATGGCGATAATTGTCCCAAGTTCTTCACTATCAGGGGCTTCTCCTTGGTAGTGGATTTCTCCAGTGAGATCTCCTTTGATGATTTCTTTAGTAAGGCTTTCCTAGCCTTTTTTTGGATGCTCGATGAGACCTTCCCAAGGTCTTTGATCTTGCAGCTTCTGATGGTCTTCACTTGAGACCTCTTCAACCTTCTACTCCTGGAAGTGTTGGTGATGTGATCTGCTCCTGGATATTTGATTCTACTACTTCTAGATTCGAGCAAGACTCTCCTAGTCCTTCTTCCAAGTCTGGAAGTCCTTCAATGAGATCTTCTCCTGATATCCTTTGCTTCAGGTGCTGAATTGATTTTGAAGAAGATACCCTTCCTAACTATTTTGTAGGAAGTTTCCCAACTCATTGAATCTTCTTTCCCTACAACAAATATGTTAATACTAAAATCTTAATCTACTTCTGAATCAGATATTCCTTTCGAATTCCTTTTTAAGATCAAGGCTTCTGTGGCCTATTTCAGTATCAAGGCTTATGTGGCCTTTTTTAGTATCAAGGCTTCTATGGCCTTTTCAATATCAAGGCTTCTGTGGCCTTTTCAATATCAAGACTTCTGTGGCTTCTGCTTCAAGGCTTCTATGGCCTTTTTGTATCAGCTTCTATGGCTTGTTCTTCAAGGCTACTATGGCCTTTTTGTATCAGGATTCTATGGCCTATTCTTCAAGGCTACTATGGCATTTTTGTATCAGGCTTCTATGGCCTATTCTTCAAGGCTACTATGGCCTTTTCTTAATCTGCAATGGAGATCTTCAGTCTCCTAGCTTCACCACACCTTTTCTTCAGAAGTCTTCTTCCGTAGTGTTCTTCTCCTACACAAGGAACTAATCTCTGCACTATGAGGGCACGTCGACCTTCGGGCAATGAAGTTGGAGTCTCCTAGATTTCTATCATAGGAGGAGTACCAATCCTCTGAGAATTAATTATCTACAACAAAAGAAACTTTAGGAAATAGTTAGAAAATTCTAGATATCCTGGATCTTCACTAGATGCTCTATCAATCTAGTGGATTGAGTGTTGAGTCTTGGTCTTCATGAGTTTTCCTATAACTCTATGGAAAGACTCTAGTCAAATGCAATCTCAATATTTTCTAGGACTGAGATATCCTTCAGTCCTCACTTGTGACTCTCCTTGATTCTATCACCTAGATTCTTCTAAGAACTTTTGATAGTGACTGGTCCAATGGCGCGTCAGGTTGACAAAACACTCAGGCTCAATAATGATGGTGATTTTCCTGTAGACCTACATAGACTAGATCTACCGTAGCTCTGATACCACTATTAGCTTTTGATACAATATCCAAAGGAGATAACAATCACGAGATGCAGAATAATATGAAAGAAAGTAAATCTGCAAGATGACTGAGATATGCAATAAACATAAATGATATATAAATGAATACAATGTAGCTATGGAGGAAATGAACACTCCATCAATAAAGCTACTGGACTACATTGCATCCATCACCAATGGATGGTGATCCACATAGAACTAAACTACCTACTAAGATCCCTAAGCTACTGTGTCATAGAAACTCCCCTTGCTTTTCTATACTAACAATGAGGCCTTCCTTATATAGGTAAAATAGGATACTTGGCCAACACTCTATCTAGTTGTACAAGTGACACCTTGCACATTTACAACTTGCACATTGACACTTGTGCATTTATTACATTGCATGAAGTAACTAGATAACTTCCCCCTAAAGTAATCTAATGTCCTAAGTATGTACCTTTGAAGATACATTTACATAACCCAAATGATGGAATATAAACTATTTCTAATAGGTACATACTTAGGACATTAGATTACTTTAGGGGAAGTTATCTAGTTACTTCATGCAATGTAATAAATGCACAAGTGTCAATGTGCAAGTTGTATATGTGCAAGTTGTCCCTTGCACAACTAGGTAGAGTGTTGGCCAAGGAACCTATCTTCCTATATAAGAAAGGCCTCATTGTTAGATAGATATGAGAAGGGGGACATAGATAGATAGAGTTGCTTATAGCATAGTCGTAGGTAGTAGTACAGTGTTGTGTAGATCACCATATATTGGTGATGGGTGTAATGTAGTTCAGTAGCTTCATTAATGGAGTGTTCATTTCCTCCATAGCTACATTGTATTCATTTATGTTATTTCTATTTATAGCATACTTCAGTCATCTTACAGATTTACTTTATTTTATATTATTCTGCATCTTGTGATTGCTATCTCCCATTGCTCTTTACATCAAAATCTAATAGTGGTATTAGAGCCACGGTAGATCTAGTCTATGTAGATCAATAGGGAAACCACCATTATCATTTAGCCTAAGTTTTTTGACAACCTGATGCGCTGCTAGACCAACCACTATCAAAAAATCTTAGAAGAGTCTAGGTGGTAGAATTAGGGAGAGTCACAAAGTTAGGACTGAAAGAAATCTCAGCTCTAGAAATACTGAGATTACACTTGACTAGAGTCTTTCCATAGAGTTGCAAGAAAAAATCGTGAAGACTAGGACTCAACATTCAATCCACTAGATTGATAAATCATCTAGTGAAGATCATTCATGATATCTGGAATTTGCTAACTATTGCCTAAAGTTTCTTTTGTTGCAAAAAATTAATTCTCAGAGGATTGGGACTCCTCCTACAATAGAAATCTAGGAGACTCCAACTTCGTTGCCCGAAGGTCGATGTGCCTTCATAGTGCAGAGATTAGTTCCTTGTGCAAGAGAAGAATACTGTGGAAGAAGACTTTTAGTGAAGAGTCATGGTGAAGTTAGGAGACTAAAGATCTCCATTGCTAGATTGAAGAACTTCATAATTGAAGAATAGGCCATAGAAGCCTTGATACAAAAGGCCATAGAATCCTTGAATAAAAGGCCATAGAAGCCTTGAAGAAGAAGCCACAGAAGTCTTGATACTGAAAAGGCCATAGAAGCCTTGATACTGAAAAGGCCATAGAAGCCTTTTAATGCCATAGAAGCCTTGATACTAAAAAGGCCATAGAAGCCTTGATATTGAAAAGGCCACAGAAGCCTTGATACTGAAAAGGCCACAGAAGCCTTGATATTGAAAAGGGCCATAGAAGCCTTGATCCTGAAGAAGAATTCAGAAGAGAATATCTGATTCAGAAGTAGATTAAATATTTTAGTACTAATACTTTGTTGTAAGGAAAGAAGATTTAGTGAGTTGGGAAACTTCCTACAAGAAAGTTAGGAAGAGTATCTTCTTCAGAATCAATTCAACACCTGAAGCAAAATTAAAGAGATCAGGAGAAGATCTCATTGAAGAACTTCTAGTCTTGGAAGAAGAAGAAGAAGAAGGACTAGGTGAGTCCTACTTGAATCCAGAAGTAGTAGAATCAAATATCTAGAAGAAGATCTCACCACCAACACTTCCAGGAGTAGAAGGTTGAAGAGAAGGTCTCAAGGAAGACCATCAGAAGTTGCAAGATCAAAGACCTTGGGAAGGTCTCATCGAGCATCTAAAAAAGGCTAGGAGAGCCTTACTAAAGAAATTCTCAAAGGAGAACTCATTGGAGAAATCCACTACCAAGGAGAAGCCCCTGATAGTGAAGGACTTGGGACAATTGTCGCCATCCAACAACAAGCCCAAGAGAAGAAGAATTTGGCAAGGAGTGCCAAATCCATGAAGAAGAATTTGGCAAGGAGTGCCAAATCCTAGAAGAAGATCCTGCTTGAAGTCAGAATTCGACAAGAAGACTTGAAGATAGAAGAAGCTCACCAAATCTTGGAGATTTGAAGATTACCTCTCATAGCAAGAAGGCACCACTTCAGAGACAAAGACTTCTCCAAATCTACAGAAAGGAGGAGAACACAAGAGGAGAACAAGCCACCAAATCCTAGGCTCATGAAAGAAAGTTTGAGACCATCATTTGGTGAAGAAGGAGCTGTTCAGGATAGTCTACAAAGAGCTGCAAGATCCTACTCGAAGCAGCAACTTGGTGATCCTAGACACCAAGATCTACATCCTCTACAGAAGCGGTAAAAGAGCTACAAAAACTTTCAAAAGGTAAGCAAATTTTGGTGCAAGTAGATTCATTAATTGGATTACTTATCAGATTTGTTAGAGCACCTGAATTTGGATTAAAGTTGCAAGAAGAAAATTGGATTACAGTCTTCAAAAGTGCAAAAAGAGAAAAGTTCTTTTTAAGGTTCATTTGCACATTAATTAGGAGTTGATTAGATTTTAGAATTACTTCTATCAACTACCTATCATCTACTTTGGAAAAAGAAAAAGAATACTAAGTCCTACAATATTAATTGTAGTGAAATTACAGAATAAATCTTGAAGATTCATTTCAGATTATTCTTGATTAGTTGTAGTAAATTTGATTAAGTGCATTAATTTGAGAGTTGATTGGAGTGATAAGGTGAAATTGTTAGTGCATTAAAAGAAAGTCTATTAGATTTATTTGCACTATTCTATTGCTCTCAAAAGGATTATTATTTGTGTTCTTGAGAAGGGCACAAAATCAAAAATTGTCAAAGTGTCTAAAGACACTATTAGTGCACAAAAATATGCAACACATAGTGGCCAAGTGAAGCCACCAAAATAGGTTAGAATCCTCCAAAACTTGGAGAAGAAGACGACTAACCAAAAATAAAAATAGAAGCTTCAAATATTGAGACTTGGTGAGTCTCAAATCCAAAGCATTACAGGGTTAATTGCAAGGAGAAAAGTGCAGAAAATTGCATCATATAAGGAGCTTCTATCTACTTCTATCTAAGCTTGGATTTGTCATCATAATATCCAAGCAAAAAGGGGAAGGTGTCTAAGAAAAAATACAACCTCAAAACCCCTACACTACATTCAAAATTCTGCCATATAAATCAGAATATTAGACCTACAAAAAGGAGTGCAAGAAAAGGTGCAAAAGGCATCTTATTTACAAATATTGTTACATTGAGTTGCACTTCTCTAACTCATTCTATGCAGGAAAAAGGGTATATTGGAAAGTGCCTCAAAGGCACACTATAAGTAGGTTGAATCAGCCAAATGTGGTCGAATACTATCATTCTCCCAAGCATAGCAAAGAGCCACTCATTTTGGCTCATCTTCTATGTATCTTGGATGATCGAACCTACAAAAGACAAGGCACAAAGCCAGGGGGAAATCAAGCAGTGTATAAAGCAAAGGAAATCAAAGCAAGCATACATCCAATCAAGGAGCATTCCTATCAAAGCAAGCATACGTCCAATCAAGGAGCATTCCTACCATAAGTGGAGCATCATAGAGTCTTCATCAAAGCACTACCACATCTCCACCAAAGCTCCTCCATATCTCCTCCATATCTCCACCATAAGCTTTGCTTGGTTGGAAACATCTCAGCACCAATGAAGTACAACAAAGAACAAGGTGGAAGAACAGGTTGAAAGGCTTGCAAGAAGGCATTGATAAGACAAGGGCATGCAAAGGAAAGAGGATGCCACTTGTCATTCTCCAAAAGAACCCTAGAAAACACCCACGAAGGAGATGTTACGACATCATCTTGGTGGTAGAGGAGTTACGTACAACAAGGAGCATTACAGTCAGGTAAGCGTTGAAGCAGAAACATCTTTCTAGATAGTGCATGAAGAGGGAGTGAAGAGTAATATCTCAAGAAAATGTGACACTTGTCACAAGCATTGAGACAAGATTGGGGCCTCCACCAAACATCTGAAGCTCTCTTGGAGCATTTGAAAAAATGGTTGTGACACTTGTCACACCTTTGACCACCTATTAAAGATGACTTGGATGTAGCAATGGTAGCAAGCAATTCGACAGCAACAACAACAAGTGAGTCTGAAGTGACTTGGTAGTAATGTGGTAGCATCTTGGTAGTATCATGGTAGTAGCTCAATAGTAACATGATAGTAGCTTGATAACAACTTGAAGAGCAATCCGAGAGCAATTTGGAGTATCCAAAAGTAGGCGAAGAACATTACTCCTGGTCAAACGGGTCAAGGAAGCATTAAAGTGAGTGTTGAAGCAAATAGCAAGTGGAAGAATCTTCCATTACTCACAGCACCCAAGAAGGATAGTCTACCACCGATTTCATAAAGGTACAATTTCCCATCTAATTTGCTTTCCTTAAAAAAGGAGTTATAAGGTTATATTATAAGGTTGAATTATTGAAAGGAATCAATCTTCATTTGAAAGCAAAACTTAGGGAAATTAAATATCAAAGTTGACTAATATTTGCAAAACATAACCTAGGAGAAATAAGGGATACTACTTGGAATTAATCCATTTAAAGTTTACAAATATTAATGTGTTCTAATTTTCCAAATTTGGGAGTCATAAGGGCTACAACACCAAACTAGGTTATTGGAAATTAGAAACAATTAAATAAAATCCAAGGGATATAAAAAGAGGTTATTAAGCTTTTTACTAAGGTTGGAAAATTATAATATTCTTGTCTCAAAAACTTCTCAAAAGGGACAAAATAAATCCAACATTAAAACCTCTTCAAAAATTGAAAAGTGCTTAGTTCAATAGGAGTAATAAGGTGTTAAGAAGTTGATTTTTGATCTTTACAAAAATTGTACAAAATCAACCAAAATTGAACTATATTTTTACAAAAGCACTATATTATATTCCAAAAATCTCTAGGGAGACATAAGGAAGTCCACAAAATCTAAGAATTGATATTAGGGAAATTCTAATGGCATCAAATAAATTCTTCCTAGTAGAATCTCAACTACTCAAGGGTCCAAATTATTTCTCTTGGAAAAATAAAGTGAAAGCAATCTTAGTATATGAAAAACTTTGGGATGTCATCAAAGGGAAAACATAGAGACCTACCACAGGTGAAACTGAAATCCTAAAGTTTGAAGAAAATGATTCAAAGGCTTTAATGATAATAACTTTTGCTATCACTGATGAGATTCAACCATATATCAGTTCAGCTAAAACATCTTCAGATGCATGGACAAGCCTAGAGAAAATATTTGAAGGAAAGAATAAGGTGACTATCCTTCATCTCCAAACTCAACTTCACTCATTAAAGATGAATAGTGGAGAAAGCATAGAACTATTCCTAAGGAAGGTAGCAGATATTAAAGGGAAATTATTGACCTTAGGAGAATCATTTAAGGATGAACTTCTCACTCAAGTAACCATGAGAGCACTTCCAGACAGCTATAAACATTTGGTCACATCTTTACAGGTTTTAAGCAAAGATACTTCTTTTGATGACCTAGTCAATATACTTCAAGAATATGAAGTAGAAAATACTGTGAAAGATGAGATGACTAACACTGCATTGGCATCAAAAGATAATCCATAGGGAAATATTGCTTCTTCAACAAGAGGACGAAAAACATGGTATTGTCAGATATGCAAAAAGAAAGGTCATAGTACCAGCTATTGTAGATACAATCCCAAAAATCGAAAGCAAGGAAATCAGATGAATAATGGGAATCAATTTCAAACTCGACAATATCAAAGGAACCCTCATCAACAACAATTTCAGTGACCAACCAATTATCCTCAACTGGAATATCAAAAGAGAAATCAGAAGGGACACCTGGTTCAGAGGATAGAAGAAATTGAAGAACTGGAAGAACCCATAGATACCTATGAGGTGAAAGCTCTATCAAAAAATGCTACATATTACAGAGACACTAATTATTTTCTTGAACAGGTTACAAAGAATACAGAGGAAGAGTACAAAGATCAAGATGAAGAAGAAGATCCATATTGAAGACTAAAGTCTTCAATACCCAAATAATGTAATACAGGGGGTGTTAGAAATAGAGTCTATTCCATCATTTGGGTTATGTAAATGTATCTTCCAAGGTACATACTTAGGACATTAGATTACTTTAGGGGAAGTTATCTAGTTACTTCATGCAATGTAATAAATGCACAAGTGTCAATGTGCAAGTTGTATATGTGCAAGTTGTCCCTTGCACAACTAGGTAGAGTGTTGGCCAAGGAACCTATCTTCCTATATAAGAAAGGCCTCATTGTTAGATAGATATGAGAAGGGGGACATAGATAGATAGAGATACTTATAGCATAGTCATAGGTAGTAGTATAGTGTTGTGTAGATCACCATATATTGGTGATGGGTGCAATGTAGTTCAGTAGCTTCATTAATGGAGTGTTCATTTCCTCCATAGCTACATTGTATTCATTTATGTTATTTCTATTTACAGCATACTTCAGTCATCTTGCAGATTTACTTTCTTTTATATTATTCTGCATCTTGTGATTGCTATCTCCCATTGCTCTTTACATCAAAAGCTAACACTTCTTTCTAATGTATCTTCAATAAAGTAACAACAAATAACTATTTGAATTCCTTCTAATGGTATTTGGCATTCTTTCAATGATTCACTCCAAATGACCCACAATTTTAATGCTTAAAACTTCATAGTAATAGTGCTTTCTCTCAACTTTGGTGGCTCCATAGTTTCTGGCACTCAAGCTCTACTCAACGATGTCTTGAATTCTCTCAAATAATGTTGCCTCCTATGGTGCTTAAACCCTCTTTCCAATGACATTATATATTCCTCTTTTATGTTGCCTCCTCCATCTAACATGGTGGCTCTTCTTCACTATGGTGGATCCTCCTTCAAGATGGCGGTTCTACCACTCCTTTGGTATGATGTCTTTGGAAACTCTACCTCGTTCTTATGCACTATTTGATATCTTTCTTTTATTCAATAAGACTTAAAAATTATGCACTTCCTTGGATTATAATAACGTATATATACTAATTTTCCTTCTTATTACTCCCTTTCAAGAAATTTTTAAATTTACTTTAATTGTTGTGTTTTCCATATTATAGGATGATAATAATTAAGAACACAAGCTTATACTGAGAGGGATGGTGAAAAGTATAAGATAAAACTTTTCTCTTTTCTTTCCAAAAAAATAACTTCAAATAATATCAATACGATAATGAAACAATGCACAAATCATCACACACATAAGAAAAAAATATTTTATGTGGAAATTCCCTCTTGGGAAAAAACCGCGACAAAATATTGCTTATATATTTATTTAATAAATTTTGTGGGCACCAACCCATAGGAGACACCAATTCCCTATACAAGTTCATGGACACAAATCCACATGAGACACTAATCCCCTATACAATTTTGTGGACACCAATTCATAGGATACACCAATCCATAGGAGACACCAATACCCTCTCAATTTCATGGAAATCAATCCATAGGAGACACCAATCCTATCTCAAGTTTGTGGATACCAATCCACAAGAGACACCAATCCCCTCTCAATTTCGTGGATACCAATCCATAGGAGACACCAATCCCCTCTCAAGTTCATGGACACCAATCCACATGAGACACCAATCTCCTCTCAAGTTCATGGACACCAATCCAAAAGAGACACCAATCTCCTCTCAAGTTCATGGACACCAATACACAAGAGACACCAATCCCCTCTCAAGTTCAGTCAAAAATCTGCTCAGGTCTATCCTCAAATATTGCTCACAAACCTGCTCACAAACACTACTCAAATCTACTCCAAAACCTGCTCAAATATGTTCCAAAATTTGCTCACAAAAATTGCTCAAATCTGATCCAAAATAGGTTCACAAAACCTGCTTAAATCTGCTCCAAAATCTACTCATAGTCTATGCTCAAATCTGCTCACAAACATTGCTCATATACTCCCAAATATAGTCATACAAATATGATCTATAATTTTATTTTTGCTTCTTAAAATAACAACAATACACATATTCTACCCATACATCTTCAAGAACATATGGAGAATGATATGTACTAATGTATTAAGCTTCAAACGACCAATATATTCTTCACATTTATTACGTTTTAAAGGTAGCTCAAGTCTAGCATTGGATAACTTACTTGTGTGTTGACTTGGAGATGCTAATACCTTGATCTTCTTCCACTATCATGTGCACCTTTCCTTCTTCTTGAAATGGCTGAATTTTTATTCCTTGTCAATTGAATGCTTGGGTGAATATATGTACTTTAAACCTTGACTTGTTCCAAATTCGTGTCCTCAAAATCTACCTCAGTGATGATGATCTTCCTCTTGCATGTGCTTTTCAAATTTGGACAATAATTATCTATTTTACTTATTGATTTAAATATCAAATCAACCACTTTTAAACCCTTATAAATTCTTTCAAAACATACACAATAAACCTTAAAAATAACTCCTTATATCTCCCTTTTAAAACTTACAATATAAAGCTTTATTTTAACAACATTTCCTGTATATCTCTTTTTATGATTTGCAAAGAATAGAACCTTATACTAACAACTTCTCCCTTTGCAAAAATGAAATCACAACATTACACCTTATATCTCCCCTTTTATAATTTTCAAAAATCAAATCATAGCATTACACCTTATATTTCTCCTTTTATAATTTGCAAAAATCAAATCACAAGACTATGCCTTATATCTCCCCTTTTATCAAATAAAACAAAATTTATAAATACCTTGCACAACCGTGGATGGGATTTGATCCCTTGAACTCTAGAAGTGCATCACCCTAACTTGGGCTAGTGACTAGTTGTGCTAACGCAACACATGAAACCAAAAGGTACAAAATAATATTTAATTCCTTCGATGCTCTGTTTTCAATTCTTTAGCAAAACGGTGTCGAAGATATTTGACACCTTAACCTCCTGCACAACAACGCTCCATGCAAGCTAGGAAACCAACTGGGCTACCCTAGTGGATGGAACCAAAGGTGCAAAATAATATTTAAATCCTTCGTAGCTCTATCTTCAACACTTCAACAGAACAACATCGAAGAGATTCAACCCCTTAACCTCTTGCAACACAGCGCCCTAGCATGAGCTAGGCTGTCGACTAGTCTAACCACTTGATTGAGATAGAATTGGCATGAACAAATGTTTAAATTTTTCTTTTCGTTGTGACGTTGCCAAAACCTGTGCTACTCTCCTCCCTCCTTCTCGCTGCTGCTCTACACTCTATCAATATTCTTTGAATTGCATTGATTTATCCAAGTGAACTTAGGAGCTCATATATATATGCTTCTTCATGCACATTCAACGAAATTGGCCCAACATTTTTGAATATTTGAATTTTCAAACTTTTGCATGGTCGGCCCATAATATTTAAATTTAATTCCTTTTGCATGGTGCTCTTAAGGAGGTTGCCCAACATTTAAATATTTAAATCCTTTGATTTAAATATAGACCTCCCAATAAAACAAACTTTAAACACCTTATTTTTGGAGAGAGGGTGCTTAAAGTTAGATTGCTACAATTTATTCCTAGTTGGCTAATACAGGATTGAGATTTAGAAGCTAGATAACATATCATTTATAAGTAAAATTTATCAAAGGAAAAGCTTGGACTCCTTATGACTGTAGCACTTTAGACATGTTACTATTCTTGAAATTTAGACCATTGCTAACATCAACCATAGTCATCTAACCTAATATTTTACAAACAACCTTCCAATAATTCATCTTTGACTAATGATTTTTAAAGAGAAAAGAAAAAATGTATCCCTCACCACAATACATGCTCCTTGCATGGGATTAAAAATGTTTAGCTGTTGGGCTACAAATTGGGTGACTATTTATTTGCTCTGGTGGGATGACCTACTTAGGTTCTAGACTTGGGTAGTTTTTATACTTGACATAATATTCCAATATAGTTAAATTAATGATAGAGGGATATGTCCAATAAAAAAAAAATATTTTTTAATAAGTTATATATGTATTCTATCAGGGGCCATTCTCAATAATATATCACAATATTACATTATTGTTAAGTCAATTAAATGATATTCAACTTTCCCTTTTATCAAAGATATTATTCATTTCCTTTTCTATCAAATATGTTCTTGTTCTTCCTTAAACTACTATGTTATTGTAATAACTTTCTTAACATCATTTTCACTAAGAGATAAAATCTCACTTAGCTAGGTGCCTTCTAGATTTTGGATATCACCAAGATGGAGATCAACACTATGATTAGCTAAACTATCTACTATCCATTTTCATTCTCTACAAATATGCTCACAATTTCAAGAGATTCCTTCCAACAATAGTTGATGCACATCAACAACAATGTTATTTTTCTAGTCCTCATATTCATTTTTGTTAATAGAATTAACAATAATCTATGTATCCACATTAAGTTAAATAAGTTCCATATTTTTCAATTATAAATTTGATCCCTATAATAAAGTACCTTAGCCTCTACATGATTGTTAATTGAAGTTCTATATGATTCTGAGTAAGGAGAAATTTGCCTTCACTATTTTAAGAAACATTACATCCACCAATTATCCTCTATTTCCTTGGAATCGCCATCAAAATCAATTTTGATAAACCCAAATTTTTATCTATAACACCTCTTGAAATTTTGAAATATTGTAGCTAAGTGGATAACACCTCTATTTCTACACTTGAGAGTTCTCATGATGAGTATCATATCTATAAGCATTTTGCAAGAGGTAATAATATAATTCTAGACATGGGTATGATTTTATTTTAAAAATTCTATTATTCCTTTCAAGCCATAAATTCCAACAAATGATGGTAGGACTATGACTAGTCCTCTATAAAATACATAATGGTTTAGCCTTAAAATAAATAATTCAACATTTTATCGACTCTTTTAATGTTGATGGAACTACCTAGCAAATTCTCATATTTTTGAAAAAGCAACTCCAATTAGTGTAAGCAAGGGATAATCAAGAACTAAATAACTTGGCATTTATATATCTTTCTCACATAAGGTATACCTAAAAGGTCCATGATATCCTCTTCTTTGTAAAGTCTCTCATGTGAGAATCTTGCTTTAGTCTACTAACCAAAGAAATATTAAGGCCGTATGAAGATCCTTTAGTAACCAAACATTATTCTAAAAAAAATTATTGGGATTGATCTAAATATTCATATCCCAACTTGACTAAGTATCTACCCTATTTTGGTATATTCCAAACCAACTCATCCTTTCATGTAAAAATATGTAAATAAAAATCTTGAAGCATATTTTGAAGATCATATTATATTTGTCAAGTTTTTCTCCTTCACCTTGATTACTACTAGAAATCCTTAATCTAGAGTTGTTGCTCATATTAATATAATATTTGACCTTTGGACCTTTACAAGCTAAATGTGCCCAAGACAATGGTTTCAATTTTAAATCAGGAACAAAAATCCATATTTTTCTCATGACTTTGGTTATATTTGTTAACTTTTATAAGGAAACTTAAAAATATGGTTTTATAATAATTGTTAATCTATAAATAAACATGGTTTAGTACATTATTTTTATATATAGAAATCGGATTACTTCTATACATATTCTAGTGTAAAAATCATTAAGCATATTCAAATATTTTAAATGAAATTAATTTAGTAGGAGATTTTAAACTTAAAATAAAAAATAAATAAAAAATCCATGTTATTCTCATATGACCTTCATTATGTTTGATATAATTTATAAAGAAATTAATTTTTTTTATTTAAAATATAATTGTTAGTTTATAAACATTAGGTGGTTTAGTTGATTGTATTTATACACATAAATTATTCTAGTTCTACATATATTTTAGTGTAAAAATCTATTAAACATAGAAAAATGAATCACGAAGAATCAAGACAAACAAAAAAATAAAGTAGTTACATAATTCACATTAACTATGCTAGTAATGCCACCATATGTTTCAACACATATATTAAAAAAATGAAAGTGAAAATGTCTTAAGGTAAAAAACACATTTATTTAGTCTTGATGCTTCAATCGCCTAGGATAAAAGTTGAACCCTAAACCAAAGTCAAGATTAGATGTCTTAGAATTTGCTTCTAAGCCAACATTTGGAGAAGGTAAATTCCTTATCTAAATAATATTGTGCAAAGACAAAAGACGTAAATGGGGATAGGTTTGATAAAGGATATAGGGATAGAGATATTGAATTAATGTGATTGAGGCTCAGCTACAACATTGCTTTTGGTTGAATGAGCATTGACTATCCAATACAAGAAAATCCTAATGGACTATTCAATCAAAGATATGCAAAATACTTAAGCACAAATAATGCAACATTCAACATCCTAAGCACTTTAATCAAAGAAATCTAAAAAATTCAAGTTTGATAGATATCACTCCAATCACTAAAGCATACCAAAAAACTTTAAGCTTGACAAAAACACTTTGATTAAAGCATAAACACAAGTTTTGAAAGCATATATTATCATAAAATAAGCATTTCTTCATACTTCAATTGAGGTAAGTCAAATAGCTCTTGATTTCACTAGAATAGCATAAAAATTCAACCTGTGATAGACAAACACTAAAACATTAAAGCAGTGAGGGGTATTTCCCTATTTATATATTTTGTTGTACTAAAAATAAAGCTAAACACTATGTACAATCATAATAAAAAATGGTTATGCATAATGAGGGATGAGCTAGCACTAATCGACATCTTCAACATATCTTCTATTATGTGGTTATGCTTTGCATCATCCTCCATTATGCTTAGAAATAGTGGCTATTGCTTTTAGGATCCGATAATCAACAACTTTAGCTTGACAATTTTTATTTGAGAGTATACCTTTTTCTTTAAATAATATTGCTTTATAAGCATGTTGGATATTGTTGATGTTGATGCCATCCTTCTTAACAAGAAACTCTAGTATGGGATACTTCTCCTTTGTCTTGCCTTCTAAATTATTTTTCAAGCTGAGTGTAGGCCTTTTCACCATGCCAAAATCTTTTGGAGGCTAAGCTAACATCATTGTAAAAATTTACAACCTACCTTTGCTTTTTGTACTTCATCTCAAAGACTAAGTGACTATCGACCATCAGTAGGAAAAGGCTTTGAAATTCTTCCTATCTAGTATTGAACACTCTTTGCCTTACAAGCTCTTCACATAGCTAAATATATTGAAGTGCTTTGCTTAATTCAATGCAGAAAATATCTAGCTTACCTTCTTTGTAGGTTCAACACCAAGATAGTCTAGACAAGAGCTTTTGGCTTGAAAGAATATGTAAACCTTAAGTAACTTTAAGCCTAAAACTATTTACTTAAGCTTTCAAAAAAAAAGGTTGAAATAATTATAGACGTGGATAGGTTCTTCAAGCTTGAATGCTATGTTGGCAATTTTGGGTACCTTGGGTACATTGCCTTTGCTCTTGAAGGAATTTGATTTAATATCAGATTATTCAGAGCATGGATAGTGGGTTTCCAAGAAGATCATAGTAGCCCATTTGCAAAAGATAAAAGAAAAAAGACAAGTTAGAAAAAGTATGCAGCAGGCTAGAAAAACTGTCGCGATTTCGCAACATGTTAGAGGAGAGAGAAAGTGCTAGAAAAACTGTCACGATTTCGTGACATTTTAGAGGAGAGAGAAAGTGCTGGCAAAACTATCATGATTTCGTGACATGTTGGAAGAGAGAGAAGAAGCAGGCAAAATTGTTGTAATTTCGCGACATGTTGGCAGAGAAAGAAAGCAAGGTGGAAAGTGTCACGATTTCGTGACATGTCGCATTTTCGCGACTCGAAAAGTGCAGGAAGGCAAAGAAGGGAAAGTGTTGTGATTTCGCGACATAATGCAAGGAAGGTTGTACGGACGAAAAAGTGTCACGATTTTGTGACATGATGCAGAAGGGAGATTCTGCAGTGTGAACTGTCGCGATTTCGCGACAAGTTCAAAGAGAGATAAAGTATCTCAAAAAGTGTCATGATTTTGCAACATGCTGCAGAGTTCAAAGTTAGAACAGTCACGATTTCGTGACATGTTGCAAAAGACGAAGTGAGGACTGTCACGATTTTGTGACATGCTAAAAAGATCGAAGTGAGAACTATCGTGATTTTGCGACATGCAGCAAAGGGAAGAGTCGAGAAGTGTCACGATTTCATGACAGGTTGCAAAGAAATATTTTAGAAGCTGAAAGCGTCATGATTTTGCGACAGGCAAAAAAGATAGCATATGGATGCAGAAAGTGTCACGATTTCGTGACAGGGAGAAAAGATAGCAGACGACGATAGAAGTGTCACGATTTTGCGACAGAAACTAAAAGCATGTCTTCCATAGGTGAAGTGTCACGATTTCACGATAAAAGCAGAGAGGAAGGCTATGAAGACAAAAGCATCATGATTTCATGACATGTTCCAGTTTTGCGGGTGTAAGGCAGAAAGAAGCTCAAGGCAGCGAAAGTGTCGTAATTTTGCGACAAAAGCAGAGAGGAAGGCCATGAAGACAGAAGGTTCATGATTTCGTGACAAAATTGAAGATGACGTCAGCAAAGGCAAAAGTGTCATGATTTTGTGACAAAAGCAGAGAAGAAGGCCATGAAGACAGAAGGGTCATGATTTCACGATAGAAGAGAATATGATGTCAGCAGAAGCATAAAGTGTCACGATATCGCGACAAAAGCCAAAAGAAAGTGTACGGCTGCAAAGGTGTCACGATATCGCGACATGTTGTAGTTTTGTGAGAAAAGCTACAGAACTACAGAGGTAGTTGAAGCCGACAGAGTTAAATTTGAGCCGACGTAGTTTAGGGTTTTGCAGTCGATGAAGTTAAGGGTAGCAGCCGACTAAGATCAAGGTTTTGATCTTGAAAGTATTAGTATAAAAGTAGGGCTGCTTGGAGAGAAAAAAATATTGATCGATGTGTGCGTTCGAAGAGTGGCGTTCGTAGACTGTGTGAAGAGAAGAAGTTTGATCATCGAGAGTAGAGTGCATTCTGTCGAATATTCCAAGTGAGAGAGATCGCAAGGGAGCAGAGTGCACGAAGACTATGCGACTGTAATTGTGCAAAGGTGCAAAGGTCGAAGATTGATCAAGTGCAGCTGTGATTGCGCAAAAAGAGCAAAGGACTATGTTTTTGTGTAGACCAGAAAAAGAGGACAAAGACATTTGTGCCAGAATGAAGGACTGTGTTTGGTGCAGATCAGAGAAAGAGATCGAGGACTTTTGTGCTAGACCGAAGGACTGTGTTTAGTGCAATTTTGAGGACCAACTTTTGAGGTGATAGAGTTGAGGACAGAGGTCTCCGACCGAGCATGGAAGACAGGTGTCTTCTGTGGATAGAGTTCCATTTGCTAAGGGCAACGGAGGCAGAGGTCTTCTAGAGGATCACCAGTTAGAGCAGAGCTAGGTGAAGGTATATCCTTTGGGTTGGTGCCCATAAACATTGTAATCGGGAAAGGTATTCATAGATTTTGAGTTGATAAAATTTAGTGGGAGATTTTATCCGTGGAGTATCCCGCATTGGGTGAACCACGTAAATTGTTGTGTCTCTATTATGGATGGTGTTTTGTGCATTGCTTTGATTACTGCTATTAATACTACTTTCTATACACTACATAATATTGAATTGAAAGTTGATTTGAAGAAAAAAGTAAAAAGCGGTCTTATATTGTTCACCCCCCCTCTCAGTATAAGCTTGTGTTCTTCAATTGGTATCAGAGCAGGTGCCTTTGGAAAGTTTAACAACTTGAAGGAAAAGCTAGCAAAGAACACAATGGATTATTCAAGTGGCAATGCAACACCTATTCTTGATGGATCAGATTTTGGTCTTTGGAGTGCAAGGATGAAGGTTCATTTAATGGCTCTTGGGAATGAGGTTTGGGAAGTGATTGAAGACGGGTACACTATTCTTGAAAATGGTCCTTATACTAAAAAAGACATGCTCCTACATCACAACAATTCAAAAGCAATGAATGCAATCCTGAAGGGTTTACAGAAGGCAGATCTTACCAAGGTGATTCACTGCAAGAAAACTAGTGAAATGTGGAAACAGATGCAGGTGGTTCACACAGGTGATGTAAATGTCCGAAAGGCCAAGTTGAGACACTTCAAAGGTATGTTTGAACAAATCAAGATGAATGATGATGAAAATATTAGTGACTACATGCTTTGTATGGATGAGGTTGTTAACTCCATAAAAGACTTAGGTCTTGAGCTTGCTGAAAATGATTTTTGTGATAAGATTTTAAGATCTCTTCCTAATAGATTTAGTGAAAATATTTCTGCTATTGAGAAAGCTAAAGATTTGGATAAGTTGAAAAAGGATGAGCTCCATAGTATATTTGCAGCATTTGAGTTGAGAACTCAAGTGAAGGTTGATGTCAAGAAAGAGGCGACTTTCAAGGCTACCAAGAAATCCAAGGGTAAACGACTTCAAGAGAGTGATGAGTCTTCTAGTGATGAAGAGGCATATTACAACAAGAAAGGCAAGTTCTCTAGAAAGCACAAAAGCATGAAAAATATAAGATGTTTCAATTGTGGAAAGTTTGGTCATTATGCTCTTGATTGTACTATTTCCAAGAATGAAAGTGATGAAGAGAAACAGGTTTCTAAGAGCAAGGATTCTAAAAAGTACAAGCATCACAGGAAGAACAAAGATGAGCACAACAATCACGAAAAGAGGTATTCTCACAAGCACAAGAAGAGTTTCTACCTAGACAAAGCAAGTAAGTGTTCTAGTAGTGATAGTGAAAGTTCTTCAAGTGATAGTGAAAATGAGATGTTGTTCATATTAAAAAAAGAGGAAGAACCAAAACATAGATTCATTATCATGAAATGTTTTAGATGTGGAAATTTTGGTCACCTTGAGGATGATTGCACAAATAATGAATTGGTTACTAGTATGTATGAGGATGCTTCAAAAAACTATAAGGAAGATGCATGTATGGTTTTTGAAAAGGGTAGCACCTCTAGTGATAAGAAATCTGTAAAATACTCTGATGATTTAGAAATCAAACAAATAAAGGATCTTGAAAGTGAACTTACTAATGCTCTTAGTGCTTTGAAAAAGGAAAGAAAGAAGAATGCCAGACTCAAGGATAAGTTAGATGAATGTTGTATGGAGAGATATGATCTTACAGAAAGTCTTTAAGAAAGGAAGAGAGTTTTGATGAAGAAAGTACTTCAGATCATGAGTCCGTGAGTGATAGATGCACAGAAATAGAAAATGAAATTCAGATTGAGAAGAAGTTTTTGGGACCCAAGAGGTCGAATAAAAGAAAATTTCACGGTAGATGTTTTGCGTGTCATAGGTTTGGTCACATGGCTGTACATTGCATGGCTCAAGTGAAGAAAGTAAATGACAAATTCAGAAGTGCTAGTTTCTTTCAAGGGTATTGCTACTCTTGTCAACAGTTCGGGCACAAGGCAGTTTATTGCAAGGCAAATAACAGGAACATGTTTGTTCAGAACTGGTGATTCAAAAAGCAGGTATGCCTAAAACAAATAACTTTGTTACTTGTTATAAGTGCAAAAATGTAGGCCACACAGCTAGACAGTGTAGAGCTAAACTTCCAAGGTACAAGAATAGGAACAGTGGTATAAACAGGTCCAAGGATCAAGGCATGGATAATAACAGTGACAGGAACAAGAACAAGAATATTGACAAAGAATTCAAAAGAATGCCTGGCAAGGAAATTGTAGACGATGATGATTATCAGTGCCTAATGGGAGTTTTACTCCCACCCATGTTTTAATCACCTCATCAGGAGGTGGGGGAGGGACTAAGCTAAGAGGCCCATTCTTAGTCCTGAGCCCCAAAGGTGACCCTTTGCCATTGATGACAAAGGGGGAGAGATATGAGTAAGGGGAGAGCATCAAGTGAAGAGAAGAGCTTCAAGTCAGGGGAAGCAAACAAAACTTCAAAGGCATATTCTCAGTTTTTAGCACAGCTGGTTTCAGTTTTGGCTATTGAGATGTGTTTTCAGTAAAGTTTTGCCATCAATGACAAAGGGGGAGATTGTTGGCAATTTTGTGTACCTTGGGTACATTGCCTTTGCTCAAGTGTAGAAGTTGTCACTGATGTCAAGAAGCTCTTGAAGGAATTTGATTTAATATCAGATTATTCAGAGCATGGACAGTGGGTTTCCAAGAAGATCATAGTAGCCCATTTGCAAAAGATCAAAGAAAAAAGACAAGTTAGAAAAAGTATGCAGCAGGCTAGAAAAACTATCACGATTTCGCGACATGTTAGAGGAGAGAGAAAGTGCTAGAAAAATTGTCACGATTTTGTGACATTTTAGAGGAGAGAGAAAGTTATAGCAAAATTTTCATGATTTTGCGACATGTTGGAAGAGAGAGAAGAAGCAGGCAAAACTGTCACGATTTCGTGACATGTTGGCAGAGAAAGAAAGCAAGGTGGAAAGTGTCACGATTTCATGACATGTCGTATTTTCGTGACTCAGAAAGTGCAGGAAGGCAAATAAGGGAAAGTGTCACGATTTCGTGACATAATGCAAGGAAGGTTGTACGGACAAAAAAGTGTCACGATTTCACGACATGATGCAGAAGGGAGAGTCCGTAGTGTGAACTGTCATGATTTTGCAACAAGTTCGAAGAGAGAAAAAGTATCTCAAAAAGTGTCACGATTTTATGACATGCTGCAGAGTTCGAAGTGAGAACAGTCGCAATTTCATGACATGCTGCAAAGACGAAGTGAGGACTATCACGATTTTGAGACATGCTGAAAAGCTCGAAGTGAGAACTGTCACGATTTTGTGACATGCAGCAAAGGGAAGAGTCTAAAATGAGAAGCATCACGATTTCACGATAGGTTGCAAAGAAAGCTTTCGAAAGCTGAAAGCGTCATGATTTTGTGACAGGCAGAAAAGATAGCATACAGATGCAGAAAGTGTCGCGATTTCACGACAGGGAGAAAAGATAGCAGACGACAATAGAAGTGTCATGATTTCATGACAAAAACTGAAAGCATGTCTTCCATAGGTGAAGTGTCATGATTTTGTGACAAAAGCAGAGAGGAAGGCTATGAAGACAAAAGCGTCATGATTTCATGACATGTTCCAGTTTTGCAGGTGTAAGGCAGAAAGAAGCTCAAGGCAGTAGAAGTGTCACGATTTCATGACAAAAGTAGATAGGAAGGCCATGAAGAAAGAAGGGTCGTGATTTCATGACAGAATTGAAGATGACGTCAGTAGAGGCAAAAGTGTCGTGATTTCGTGACAAAAGCAGAGAAGAAGGCCATGAAGACAAAAGGGTCGTGATTTCACGACAAAAGAGAAGATGACGTCAGCAGAAGTAGAAAGTGTCACGATATCATGACAAAAGCCAAAAGAAAGTGTACGGCTACAAAGGTGTCGTGATATCGTGACATGTTGTAGTTTCGTGAGAAAAGCTATAAAACCACAGAGGCGGTTGAAGCCAACAAAATTAAATTTGAGCTGACGTAGTTTAGGGTTTTGCAATCGACGAAGTTAAGGGTAGCAACCGACTAAGATCAAGGTTTTGATCTTGAAAGTATTAGTATAAAAGCAGGGCTACTTGGAGAGAAAAAATATCGATCGATGTGTGCGTTCGAAGAGCGGCGTTCACAGACTATGCAAAGAGAAGAAGTTCAATCGTCGAGAGCAGAGTGCATTCTATCGAATCTTCCAAGTGAGAGATATCGCAAGGGAGCAGAGTGCACGAAGACTATACGACTATAATTGCGTAGAGGTGCAAAGGTCGAAGATTGATCAAGTGCAGCTGTGATTGCGCAAAAAGAGAGAAGGACTGTGTTTTTGTGTAGACCAAAAAAATAGGACAAAGACATTTGTGCCAGAACGAAGGATTGTGTTTGGTGTAGATCAGAGAAAGAGATCGAGGACATTTGTGCTAGACCGAAGGACTGTATTTAGTGCATTTTCGAGGACCAGCTTTTGAGGTGATAGAGTTGAGGACAGAGGTCTCCCGACCAGAGTAGGGAAGACAGGTGTCTTCTGTGGATAGAGTTCCATTTGCTAAGGGTAGCAGAGGCAGAGGTATTCTAGAGGATCACCAGTTAGAGCAGAGCTAGGGGAAGGTATCTCCTTTGGGTTGGTGCCCATAAACATTGTAATCGGGAAAGGTATTCCTAGATTTTGAGTTGATAAAATTTAGTGAGAGATTTTATCCATGGAGTAGCCTGCATTGGGTGAACCACGTAAATTGCTGTGTCTCTATTATGGATGGTGTTTTGTGCATTGCTTTGATTACTACTATTAATACTGCTTTCTATACACTGCATAATATTGAATTGAAAGTTGATTTGAAGAAAAAAATAAAAAGCGATCTTATACTGTTCACCCCCCCTCTCAGTATAAGCTTGTGTTCTTCATGCTAGCTAGAATTCCAATTACTGCCTTATTGAGCATCTCTTGGTCTGTGGTATACCTTTTTATTGTTGGACTACTTCTTGCTTCTTTTTTACGCTCCAAAGTTATTATGCCTGAGCTATTCTTTTTTTCTCTTTGTTTATCTTTGGCCAATTCACTCTCTTTTTTCTCCCTTGCCATGATATTCGAGGGTGTCCTTCATATGGACCAGCAATCCTAGACAATCTATAGAGGTTTCACAACTTGAAATCTCCAAGATGTTTGTGTTTTCATATATTGATAAGGAATAATCTCCTCTTGATGAAAATAGGAGCTTATCTTACTGATCCCTTGACTAGACATCTTGGGTCTCATTTATTCCTCCATTTTTCTTGACTTTTCTTTTCCAAGGGCCCTTGTCGAACAATCATTGCAGGCCCCATTATATGTGGAGTGACATTTTATTTTTGAACCCACCCATATAGATTATGGGTGAGTCCACAATAATTATATGGGATGAAACACTACCAAAGGTAGACCCATTTTAGCTATCACTAGAAAGGCTATGGGACTTTCACCAATGGTGAGGCCTAGTTGAATTGCCACTCAAAGGTTATGAGTCATTTTCTATCCAATTTGGTTAGTCATAATAGCCTCATGGTCTAGGAAGTTTAGAATTTGCTAGCAATTTTTGATGAATGCCTTTCCTTGTTAACATATTTGATATTTTCATAGCACCATCTACTTTATAGATTTATGGGGTTTCAACTCCTCTCATCTTGCCTTACTACAAAATTATCTCTTGGTGGTAATATTGCTCAAAAATTCATACTTCTATGGGATTTTCTAGGTGTAGTGAAATTTTATTATAGTTTGGTGACTCATAGGGGAATTCTACTTGCAATAGACAAGGAACCTAGAAACAAGAGCCTTATATATTGTGCATAGAATTTATAAAGATAAATCCTAGTAATTTTGAAGCTTAAGAGGTTTAGAGAAGGACTTATTTTGTGAAGAGAAACTTGTTGAGATATATTACATTATTTGGTATATTCTAATGTACCCCATGGTACCTTCATGGTATATTTTTAAATAGCAGATTAGAGTCGAGTCTATATTTTAGGGTGTGAGTTATATTTCCCCTTTTATGTAAGTGTAAATGTGTAGGAAATGCATGTGTCATGTAAGAGAGAATGTGCACAAGTGTATTGTATTTAAGAGTGTGAATATGTAATGTGAGGATGTGCACAAGTCTCCTATATTAGGACTCCAAGAGTCATGTGTGCAAGCGTCTAGAGTCAAGTGTTCAAGTATGTAAGTGGTAATATGAGAAGCTAAGAGTCATAAGAAAGAAATAGTCAAGTATCTAAAGAGTCATATTACTATTGCTATTTAATGGAGACAATGCTCCATAGGAAATTATGAAGCAAATGAAGCTTGTATACATCTTGAGCAATTAATATTGTAAGTTGTTCTTCATGCATAGTTGATGAATGATTTATGCTATTTACATTCATATTTCAGTATATAAATGAATGTTATTTGATTTATTATAAGCCTTGATATATATATTAATTTGTTCATATTATTCTACTCATATTATTATTATCTTGACCTTTATTATTGTGGCTATTTTATATTTGGGACCTATGTGATATTGTGAGATAACTTGTGATATTTTATGGTAGTAAGGCTTAAAAATTCAATAGTGGTATCAAAGCTACCACCAGACTCTATCTAGTTTGATAGAATTTATTGAATCCATAATTATTAATTAGCTTTATCCATTTTGATAAGGTTAATTTAGAGTCTATCCACTTTAAATGCAATGAATACTTGGACTCTATTTTAAAGGTCATATTGAGTAGAAAAAAGCTAGGGTCTTTCCACTTGGTTGAAGGGAAACTAATGAAGAATATGACTCAACTATATTGATATTTGAAACCAACTCAGAAGAAAGTTGGATAGTGATATTTGAAACCAACTTAGAATAAAGTTGGATAGTGATATTTGAAACCAACTCAGAAGAAAGTTGGATAGTGATATTTGAAATCAAGTCATAATAAAGTTGGATATTCAGGGACATTCAAAGTCACATTTTAAGAACACAAGCTTATACTGAGAGGGGGGTGAACAGTATAAGACCACTTTTTACTTTTCTTTCCCAAACAATATTATGCAATGTATAGATAGCAATTTCAATAGCAGTAATCAAAGCAATGCACAAATCACCACACAAAATAGAGACACCACAATTTACGTGGTTCACCCAATGTGGGCTACTCCACGGAGAAAATATTTCACTAAAATTTCCTCAATCAATCTCTTGGGAATCCTTTCCCTATTACAATGTTTATGGACCTCTATCCAAAGGAGACACCAATCCCCTAAATCAAGTTCATGGATCTCTATCCATAGGAGAACTCCTTCTCCTCTGCTCTGGCTGGTGATCCTCTAGAAGACTACTGCCTCCACTACACTGGCTTGTGGATCTCTCTCCACTGAAGACTCTTGTCCCCACTCAGAAGACCTATCCTCACTACCCTGGCTAATGGATCTCTATCCACTGGAGACTACTATCCTCTCTGCTCTATCACCTCCAAAGCTCTATCTCAAATCTGCACTAAACATAGTCCTTCGGTCTAGCACAAATCTGCTCTATCTCTGTCTCTGGTCTGGCACAAACCTATCCTCAAATTTGCACCAAACTTGCTCAACAAGTCACTAAACATAGTACTTTAGCTCAAATCTGCTCAACAAGTCCACACAAAACTTATCCAAATATGCTCTACAAGTCCTCTCTAGAACTTGCTCAAATCTGCTCAACAAGTCCACATAGAACTTGCTCAAATCTGCTCAACAAGTCCTCACTAGAACTTGTTCAAATATGCTCTACAAGTCCTCTCTAGAACTTGCTCAAATTTGCTCAATAAGTCCACACATAACTTATCCAAATCTGCTCAATATCTGTATTGTAAGCTTCCACAAAAGCTCACACCAAATTTGTCCACAAGTCTTCTCAAAGACTTACCTCAAATCAGCTCAACAAGTCCACATAAAACTTGTCCAATCTCATAGAAACATAAAGAGAATTGTTAGAGACTCAATATGCTCTATACTAATCACAATGCTCAATTTATTTCAATCACTCTCTTAGAAACATAAGGAGAATTGTTAGAGACTCAATATGCTTCAAATTCAACTCAATGCTCAATCACTTTCTCAACTCAATTCAGAATATAGAATAGTTTGTTTTATGGAACTTGAACAATCACTTCACATACCCACTTGACTAGGTTCAACCAACTTTACTCAACCAAACACTCAATGAAACAACCCTTGCTCACAAACCCTAGTCCAAGCATATGATCACTCAACTCAAAATATTTCCAATAATGCTCAACATCAAATCTCACATAACAATGATACTCATGTTCTTTTCAAACTCTAGTTCAAGTTCTTTGCTCAACAACTCACTTCAACAACAATGCTTATAAAACAATCTTCACATAGCAATGATACTCAATCCTTAGTTCAAGTTCTTCACACAACCAATGACTTCAACAACAATGCTTATAAAACAAAGGTTTTAACAACAACTCTTTATTCCAAAAAACCTTGAAGCATTAACTCAACTCATTCAATAGGAAACCCTAATCAAGTCCTTTTCACTCCAAACTTATTTTCCAGAAAACCAACCAATCAATTTAACTATGGAAGAATGTGCTCATACCTTTTTCTTGATGATGAAGGAATCTCATAAATCTGCCACAACCATAAACACTCTTTTGCCAAGCTCAAAGAAATTATTAGATAATAATCTTCCTCAAAATACAATGTAAATATCAAGACAAATATACACCTTATCACTCCACCTTTAAGAAATCATTCATCAACATTTACAAAAATTAATATACCACTTACACCTTATGATCTCCCCAACTAAAATAATATTCAATGCACTCTTCTTTAAAAATAACTCAATGCTTAGAAGTTCCCTCTATCCTCTTGAAACTTAAAACAATTTGATGTGACACAACCACTTTATTAAAATAAACTAACACCTTATTCCTCCAACTTATCAAAAATTAATTTCCAACTAACAATCCTTTAAGCAACCCTTTTAACTCCAAACTTTAGGCAACTCACAAAATATTAAACAAAAAATTATTACCTTGCCTTGGATGGGATTCGAACTCACAGCGCAGCCTCAACCAGCGCCCTAGCCACGGCTCCAACCACCGCATGAGCTAGGCGCTCGCTTGGGGACTAACGAGCACCGCGTGCTCCAAAAGTCTCCCCACTTGCCTAGCACAACAAAAATGTGCACCTTCCTTTGGCGCTTTCAATTACCAATGCAACCACCAAAATGCTGCCATCGAGTTTCGAACGCAGGTCTCCTAGCACCCAACACTTTAACCGCCGTCCTCTTGCCACTAGGCCACGCTGCCCAGTTGGCGCTTGGTCTTGTTCATTGCTCCTCTTTAAACCCTATTCGCTGGCGCTAAACACAAAAATCACTTTCTCTTTTTCACACGAGTATCAACACAATTGCACGCTTTATTTTTTCGAGCAAAAGGATAAATTAAAATACCTCTTAGGCATTGGTATATATATCGATTTCCCTCCTTCATGCATGACGTCGACGCTCGAATTTCCTTCAACGAATTTAGACGTCGGTGCTCGAATTTCCTTTGGAGCTTATTAATTTATAAAATATTTAAATTCATTTGAATTTAAATTTTATAAATTAATTCTTTAAAACCCTTTGGTTTTATTAAGACCATCTTCCATTGTACACCTTGGTATAAATAATATTTATTAATAAAATTTAAATTCACTTTGAATTTAAATATTTTATTAAATAAATATTAAACCTTCCTTTAGCTTTGCAATAGTCTTCCTTGGGTTTTTATGAAAAACCTTTTAACTTATGCTTCCACATAATATTAAAAATATTATGGAGCCCTTTTGCCTTTAACCTCTGCTTTATTCCTCTTGACCTTTGACATCATCAGTGGCTTATTTTTGGAGATCAATAACAACTCTTGACAACTTTGTTTCTTGACAATTTCCTTGACATTAATGATGACTTCATTTCTTGACATCAATGACAACTTGACTTAATGACTCAAAATGTCCAACAATCTCCCCCTTTGTCATTGATGGCAACCCAAATTCTTTTTACTAAAAACTTGGCTTTTTCTTTGTTCTGCTCTCCCTGGGATATTGCTCCCCCTGGCTCAATGCTCTCTCAAATACCAAATCTCTCCCCCTTACTCAAATCTCTCCCCCTTTGACATCAATGGCAAAGGGTCACCTTTGGGGCTCGGGGCTAAGAATGAGCCTCTTAGCTTAGCCCCTCCCCCACCTTCTCTTGAGGTGGTTAATTCTAGGGTGGGAGTATTTCTACTCCTAGAAAGCATTGTTCTTTACCTTTATCCTCTTTCCTTCTTATCTGATCCTTCTGATTCCTCTGACTGTTTCTTTCCATGTCCATGTTCCTATCCATGTCTATATTCCTATCCCTATTCCTATTCATATCCAAGTTCCTGTTCCTATTCCTATTCATATCCATGTTCCTATTCTTGTTCTTATTCATATCCATGTTCTTGTTCCTATTCTTGTTCATATTCATGTTCCTGTTCATATCCATGTTCCTATTCTTGTTCTGTTCGTTCATGCTTGATTCTGGAATGTCTGCTCTACACCACTTTGTTGTGTGACCATCATTATTGCACTTGTAACACTTAATGTTATTATTCCTTGGAGGTGCAAATATCTTAGGATTTCTCCTAGTGAAGCCATACCTTCTTCTATCATGAACCCTACAATTCATTGCCTTGTGACCAAACTGATTACATGAGTAGCAATACCCATGGAAAAGTTATTTGTTCCCATATTCCTATCTTTCCTGTGTCCTGCACTGTGAAGCCATGTGCCCAAACCTGTGACATGAAAAGCATCTTCCATTGAAGCCTCCTTGCCTTGACCTCATTGGTCTCCTAGTCTCTCTTGACCTATTCTGATTGTTGTTCCATCTATATCTTCTTTGTGCATTGTTCCTGTTCTTGTTGAACTCTCTATTGTCCAACTCATCCTCAGATGTCTCACTTTATTTTACACTTTCTTCTTCTGAAGTATCTTCATCTGAAGTTTCTTCTCCTCCAAAACTTGAGGTTGACTCTCCTTCCCATTCCTTTTGATCTTGTCCAAATCCAAGACCTGTTTTGCTTGATGTAGGCTTTTGTATCTTGATGAACTTATCTAAGTTCTTTGAGCTATTTTTGAACCCTTTTAGCTTGACTTTGGAGTCTTCTAAATCTTCTCTTAGTAGTGCCACTTCTTGTGTTAACTTTTCACATTCTAAGATCTTTGCTTCTAACTTATCCTTGAACCTTTTTGCCTTAGCCTTTGATTTTTCTAAATCCTCTATAAGCAATCTTCTCTCTTCATCACATTCTTGAAACTGAATTTCAAGTTTAGAGTGTTGCTTTCTTACCTTCTTTACCATGTCAAGGGCATAAATAAGTTCTCCTTTGAGATCATATCCATCCTTTTCTGAATATTCCTCTATTTGTTTACCTTTGTCCACATCTTTATTTTTTATTGGCTTGTCTTCTATAGGATCACCTACTTCTTCTTCTAATGCCATTAGAAGGTTTTCATCTGGTCCTTCAAATGCATCCTCATATTCATCATCACTAAAACTATAGCCATCCCTTGTACAATCATCTTCAAGATGTCCAAAGTTACCACATCTAAAACACTTGAGAATTACTGGAGTCCTTTTCTTAACTTGTTCTTTTTCTTCAATCATAAATAGGACTTCATCTCTATCATTATCTAAAAAACTAGCATCACTGTCACTTGAGTACTTACTTGCATTATCCGCATAGTAGCTCCTCTTTTGCCTTTGGAAGAACTTCTTTCCTTGTCTATTTTGTCCATCCTTGCTTTTCTTTTGGTGCCTATGTCTTTCTGATTCCCTGTTCTTGTGATCCTGTTTCTCTTCATCATTGTTATTCTTAGCTTCTTGACAGTCAGTTGCATAATGACCATACTTTCCACAATTGAAATATTTAATAGATCTTGTATCTCTAGATCTTCTTGAATCCTTATTCCTTCTACCATAATTTGCTTCTTCATCACTGGATGACTCATTGCTTGATTCTGACTTCTTACCCTTAGTCTTCTTGATTGCTTTGAATGTTGCTTCCTTCTGGGGAATAGGATCTTTTGTTCTTATCTCATGTGTTGTAAGAATACCAAGCAACATATCTCTTGTCAAAGTATCACCATCCATTGACACTTCTATAGCAGAAACCTTTTCACTGAATCTTTTTGGAAGAGTTCTCAAAACTTTATCACAAACATCCGATTCATCAATCTTCATTCCAAGTCCTTGCATAGCATTAACAACCTCATCAATTCAAAGTAGATAAGTACTAATGTTTTCCTCATCCTTCATTCTTAACTCTTCAAATTGTCCTTTGAGATTTCACATCTTTGCTTTCTTGACACATTTATCTCCTTCATATATATTTTGCAATTTATCCCACATGTCTTTAGCAGTTTGACAATGCATAACTTTCATAGACTCTGTTCTATGCAAACCTCTCAAAAGTGCATTCATTGCTTTTGAATTGTAATGTTGTAGGAGCTTACCTTCCTTATCTGTAGGAGGATTAATTAAGGGATCATATCCAAATTCAACTGCTTCCCAAATTTCATTGCCAAGTGCCATCAGGTAGATCTTCATTCTCATACTCCAATACATATAGTCACTTCCATCAAATACTGGTGCTGAATTATCTGAGGACACATTCTTAGAATCCATTGTGTTCTTGTTAGATTTTCCTTCAAGTTGTTAAACTCTTCTGAAGGAACCCACTCTGATACCAATTGAAGAACACAAGCTTATACTGAGAGGGGGGTGAACAGTATAAGACCACTTTTTACTTTTCTTTCCCAAATCAATATTATGCAATGTATAGATAGCAATTTCAATAGTAGTAATCAAATCAATGCATAAATCACCACACAAAATAGAGACACCATAATTTACGTGGTTCACCCAATGTGGGCTACTCCATGGAGAAAATATTTCACTAAAATTTCCTCAATCAATCTCTTGGGAATCCTTTCCCTATTACAATGTTTATGGACCTCTGTCCAAAGGAGACACCAATCCCCTAAATCAAGTTTATGGATCTCTATCCATAGGAGAACTCCTTCTCCTCTGCTCTGGCTGGTGATCCTCTAGAAGACTACTACCTCCACTACACTAGCTTGTGGATCTCTCTCCACTGAAGACTCTTGTCCCCACTCAGAAGACCTATCCTCACTACCCTGGCTAATGGATCTCTATCCACTGGAGACTACTATCCTCTCTGCTCTATCACCTCCAAATATCTATCTCAAATCTACACTAAACATAGTCCTTCGATCTAGCACAAATCTGCTCTATCTCTATCTCTGGTCTGGCACAAACCTATCCTCAAATATACACCAAAATCTACTCTCAAATATGTACTAAACATAGTCCTTTGGTCTAGCACAAATCTGCTCAACAAGTCCACATAGAACTTGCTCAAATATTCTCAACAAGTCCACACAAAACTTGCTCAAATCTGCTCTACAAGTCCTCTCTAGAACTTGCTCAAATATGCTCAACAAGTCCACACAAAACTTGCTCAAATCTGCTCTACAAGTCCTCACAGAACTTGTCCAAATATGCTCTACAAGTCCTCTCTAGAACTTGCTCAAATCTTCTCAATAAGTCCACATATAACTTATCCAAATCTACTCAATATCTGTATTGTAAGCTTCCACAAAATCTCACACCAAATCTGTCCACAAGTCTTCTCAAAGACTTACCTCAAATCAGCTCAACAAGTCCACACAGAACTTGTCCAATCTCATAGAAACATAAAGAGAATTGTTAGAGACTCAATATGCTCTATACTAATCACAATGCTCAATTTATTTCAATCACTCTCTTAGAAACATAAGGAGAATTGTTAGAGACTCAATATACTTCAAATTCAACTCAATGCTCAATCACTTTCTCAACTCAATTCAGAATATAGAATAGTTTGTTTTATGGAACTTGAACAATCACTTCACATACCCACTTGACTAGGTTCAACCAACTTTACTCAACCAAACACTCAATGAAACAACCCTTGCTCACAAACCCTAGTCCAAGCATATGATCACTCAACTCAAAATGTTTCCAACAATGCTCAACATCAAATCTCACATAACAATGATACTCATGTTCTTTTCAAACTCTAGTTCAAGTTCTTTGCTCAACAACTCACTTCAACAACAATGCTTATAAAACAATCTTCACATAGCAATGATACTCAATCCTTAGTTCAAGTTCTTCACACAACCAATGACTTCAACAACAATGCTTATAAAACAAGGTTTTAACAACAACTCTTTATTCCAGAAAACCTTGAAGCATTAACTCAACTCATTCAATAGGAAACCCTAATCAAGTCCTTTTCACTCCAAACTTATTTTCCAGAAAACCAACCAATCAATTTAACTATGGAAGAATGTGCTCATACCTTTTTCTTGATGATGAAGGAATCTCATAAATCTGCCACAACCATAAACACTCTTTTGCCAAGCTCAAAGAAATTATTAGATAATAATCTTCCTCAAAATACAATGTAAATATCAAGACAAATATACACCTTATCACTCCACCTTTAAGAAATCATTCATCAACATTTACAAAAATTAATATACCACTTACACCTTATGATCTCCCCAACTAAAATAATATTCAATGCACTCTTCTTTAAAAATAACTCAATGCTTAGAAGTTCCCTCTATCCTCTTGAAACTTAAAATAATTTGATGTGACACAACCACTTTATTAAAATAAACTAACACCTTATTCCTCCAACTTATCAAAAATTAATTTCCAACTAACAATCCTTTAAGCAACCCTTTTAACTCCAAACTTTAGGCAACTCACAAAATATTAAACAAAAATTTATTACCTTGCCTTGGATGGGATTCGAACTCACAACACAGCCTCAACCAGCACCCTAGCCACGGCTCCAACCATCGTGTGAGCTAGGCGCTCGCTTGGGGACTAACGAGCACCGCGTGCTCCAAAAGTCTCCCCACTTGCCTAGCACAACAAAAATGTGCGCCTTCCTTTGGCGCTTTCAATTACCAATGCAACCACCAAAATGCTGCCGCCAAGTTTCGAACGTAGGTCTCCTAGCACCCAACACTTTAACCATCATCCTCTTGCCACTAGGCCACGCTGCCCAGTTGGCGCTTGGTCTTGTTCACTGCTCCTCTTTAAACCCTATTCGCTGGTGCTAAACACAAAAATCACTTTCTCTTTTTTGCACGAGTATCAACACAATTGCACGCTTTATTTTTTGAGCAAAAGGATAAATTAAAATACCTCTTAGGCATTGGTATATATATCGATTTCCCTCCTTCATGCATGACGTCGGCGCTCGAATTTCCTTCAACGAATTTAGACGTCGACGCTCGAATTTCCTTTGGAGCTTATTAATTTATAAAATATTTAAATTCATTTGAATTTAAATTTTATAAATTAATTCTTTAAAACCCTTTGGTTTTATTAAGACCATCTTCCATTGTACACCTTGGTATAAATAATATTTATTAATAAAATTTAAATTCACTTTGAATTTAAATATTTTATTAAATAAATATTAAACCTTCCTTTAGCTTTGCAATAGTCTTCCTTGGGTTTTTATGAAAAACCTTTTAACTTATGCTTCCACATAATATTAAAAATATTATGGAGCCCTTTTGCCTTTAACCTCTGCTTTATTCCTCTTGACCTTTGACATCATCGGTGGCTTATTTTTGGAGATCAATAACAACTCTTGACAACTTTGTTTCTTGACAATTTCCTTGACATTAATGATGACTTCATTTCTTGACATCAATGACAACTTGACTTAATGACTCAAAATTTCCAACAACATTGATAATATTTTAGATTATCTAGTAAGGAGGATAATCATATTGAGTTCTTAGATGCGACCTAAGACATTGAAGATTTAGGCTAGTAGAGATAAAGCTAAAATTTTTTGATAAGCTTCCTACAAAGATAGAGAAGAATTTTAGCTTTGTAGAGCAGCAAAAAAGAATTTATAAAGTTACAAGGATTGAGAAGCATTCGAATCTTCCTAAGATCAGAGAATAAAATTAAGCATATAGAGAAATTAAGAGAATTAGGTCAAAAAGCTATTTTACCTTGACAAAGTAAAATCATGTCATAGAGTTATCTAAGCTTGACAAAGTAGAATTAGGTCATAGAGTTATTTGACCTTGACAAAGAAGAATCAAGTCATACAGTTATTTGACCTTGACAAAGTAGAATCAGGTTAGAGAGTTATTTGAGCTTGATAAAGAATAATATGGTTAAAGTGACATTGACATATTTAAAGAAGAATCAGGTCAAAGTGACCTTGACATATTTGAAGAAGAATCAGGTCAAATTGACCTTGACATATTTGAGTAAGAAAACAAAAATTTATAGAGCAAAAAAGAGAAAGTATCTTCCTAGGATACATTGAAGAATTAGGCTGACTATATATATATATATATATATATATATATATATATATATATATATATATATATATATATATATATCATTTTAGTCTTGGTCATGAATCATTTTTTGAAGCAAATTATTCAAGGTAGACACATACTATATTATAGAATAAAAAGGATCTTGAGAGGCCATTATACAATAGAGCCTACAAGAGGTCAATATTGAAGATAAAAGAGTCTAAAAAAGCTTAGATAAAGTAAGAGGCTTAAGAAGTCTATCAAGAAAATATTTAAGAAATGTTAAAGTTGTATATGATTAGTAGAAACTAGAGTCACATTCTGTAAAGGAAAATGACTATAGTGAAGATAATCAGTCCATCAAAGCAACATTCTATAAAGTATATGGGATAAGACCCATAGTAAAGTATTAGAAGCAAAGTGTAAATATAATAAAGGAAAAGAGTTAAGAGTTGTTGTTTGTCACAACAAATTAGAACAACAACATTTTATATATATATTTGCATTGCTTAAAATCCCCATCCTTAATATGAAGAGGTTCTTATCATACATGAACATGTAGGAATATGTGTCATCCAAGAGCATATTGTAAGCGACCAGTGCTTGCATTATTCACAACAAAAATAATCAAACACATTAGTAATGGATATGAGCACATCATAACGCTATAGTAAGGAGCCACAAAGGAGAAGATCAACTAGAAAGTGAAGGAGATCAATATAAGATCATCTAGAAGGTTAGTCATAATGAAATAGAGTGTAAAAGAGATCCATGACACAATAGAGAAGAAGAAAAATACTAGCTAAGGTGCAGAGAGCCAATGACAACAGATACTGGTAGAGATCCAAGGAAAGGCGACAAAGGAGAATGAATGTGAAGTGACATTGCATTTTGGAAGTGGAACCAAGGAAAGGTGATGAAGGAGAATGAATGTGAAGTGACATTGAATTTTGGTAGAGGAACTAGTGAATGATGATGAGGGATAGTTAAGGTGAAATGATAGTGGAGTCAGTGAAGGTGTCAAGCAAGTGAAAGGTTAAACACCTACAATAAATAATTATTGAGGTTTTTAGAAGGTAAACATAAGAAGAGAGTGCATTATTACCTAACACAAATAACAACGTAACAAATTCTAGAATCGGGTGAAATGAAATGTTTCATTTCTAATGTTTCACATGAAGAATTCCATGCAAAGGAAATATGTTATTGGCATTGATATTTTAAACTCGAGGTGTAATGTTGAATGCAACAGTAGAACATAAACCAAAAATGGCAGTGAATATTGAATGCAATATTGAAATCTTAGTCAAGATTGGTAGTGAATGTTGAACACGATAGTGAAACATCCAACAAGCTAATTCAAGACAAGGTTGATTTAGAGTGCAAGCTATATAAGGCTAAGGTTAGATTTATAATTAATTTAAAGCAATTGGAGTTATAAGGTAAGATTAAGGTTTAATATAAATTTTAAAGGTTTTATATAAGTGTGGAGTGATAAGGTTTTCTAAATTATTAGTTTATTTGATTATTTAAATAATTTTAATATTTGAAGAGTTTTTGAATTATTAAGATAGAAGTTTCTATTTTTCTTGATTCTCTTAAGAAAAATTAAAAACATTAGAAGTTTTTTTGAAATTTGCAATTTTTTTTATAAGGTTGGAAGGGGTTTTTGAAAGGGCCCGAACCCTTTTACATTTTCACACCACACACATATGCCTCATTTTAATGCAAAATGGGACAATACATAGGTTTACCTATTCAAGGATACAACCCATAATAAACTACATGAACTATCCCATATATCCTTAACTATATAAGACGATCTATTACAAACTTTGATACAAATATAACACCAACATCACTAAATAAACTGAGACCAATATTGTAGAAAAATATTTATGTAAGAAACTAAAGACCATTAATGAAACCAAATAGACTAAGCACCATATTTACCAACCCAAACTGACACAAGACATTTATTTTGAGTGTTATCCTTTCAACATGCGAACAGTCACAACCACCATCCATTAGATAACACATTAGTTCCATATACAAACAAAGCACCATCCTCTAACTTGTAACACCACCTATCAAATCCATTATATCATCCCAACAATTACAAACTTTTGATATATTCTCTTTCCATCACTACCATTTACTAATTTCATAATATATAAATATATTTATCAAAATACATTCCTAAATAATTCTTCACTATACTTAAAAACTTGAAACTTAGTTCAAACATCTACAATTTGAAATTAATTGTAGGTGATATCCATTAGTTCTTGAGTTAAATTGTCCTCCATCATAATATATCATTCATTTTTAACACCAAAATTAGCTGACCAATTAAATCATCTATTTCCAAGTGTGAATTTTGATTCCCTTTTATTACATTGATAATATTTATATAATCCCTTTCAATAACAAGATTTCTAACTCCCATACTGTCAAGAAGTATGATTCCCAAAAACAAAGCCCTAGTTTTTAGAAAATGATTGGATTGAAATTCAAGATTTTCTACAAATAATCTCATCAACTACCCATTTTCATTGCAAATAATACCACCAACTACTACTCTTCCTAGACTCCCTTTAGAAGCCCCATCAAAATTAAGTTTTAACCATTCTTAAGGAGGAGGTTTCCATTTTTTTCAAATGTAGTAATTGTGGAAGAATTAAGCCTTTGATTAGAACATTATTGTAGCACCCAAGCATTAGATTTCACTCTATTATCATCCAATACCCATGAATGTTTAAATTCTATAGCCAATACATTTTCCTTTATGAAATTGAAAATCCTGATAACTATAGATAAAATATCGTTCTTCTTATTCTTTAAGATCCTATGATTATGTTCCTTCCAAATGCCCCATATGAAATATGGTAAGCAAACGTTCTAAAGTGTTATTAGTTTATTGCTCCTAAAATGTGAATCCCAACTCAAGCACATATCCACCATATAGTTTGAATTGATCCAAGCCACACCAATTTTATCAAGAAAGGAAGTAAAAACTTCCTACGAAAAGGGACATTCAAAGAATAGATGCCATACCTCCTCCCAAGAATTTTCACATAGAGGACACCTATTTGGAATTGATATACCTCTCTTCATTAAATTATCAAGAGTGAGGATCTTATTTTCTACAACAAACAAAAATAAAAAAGCCACTTTAGGGGTTAAATATTTCAGCCAAATTTTATTTGCAAGTAGCCATTCATTTCCTTCATCTTCTAGTAGAAATTATCTAGTCTTGACTAAATACTTCCCATCCTTCCTATAATTCCATGTTGGAGCATCGAATTGTCTTTTATGATTCATGAAGTAAAATTGTAACATTCTATTTAATTTCTTGAGCATTTGCTTTTTCCTATCATCCATCCCTTCCAAATGGATCTATTTCTACATCCTCATTCCATTAGAGTCTTCAATGATGAAGTTATGCACCCATTGATCATACTTATGATATATATATTGTTCTAAGTACTTGAAATTAATATCATCTCTAAGGGGTATATCCTTAATCCATATATCATTTCAAAGACTAAATTACCTTCCATTTCGAATTTTCCACCTTAAACCTTTTTGTAGGAGAGATCTTATTTTTTGAATATTATTCCAAAAAAATGATCCTTTCATTGCATTAGCCTCCTCCAAAAATCTATTTTCATTCCCTATATACATTGCTTTCAAAATTTTAATCCAAGTCATCTTCTCATGTATGACTAGTTTCCACCCTTGTTTCCTCATGAGAGCTTTGTTCATCAGTTGTAGCTTTATAAAGACAAGTCCTACAACTTCTTCCTAACACATACCTTGTACCAAGCCATAAGAGCAATTCTATTCTTTTATTCCATTCCAATCCATATAAAATTTTATTGAATCTATTCAATTCTCTTCCAAATTTTCCTAGGCATTTTGAACAAGGACATGAAATAGATGGGTATATTTGGACAATAGTTTTTACCAATTGAGCTTTAACTGCCTGGCTGGGAAGGGTCCCTTTCCAACCTACTAATTTTTTAGCAAAAATTTCCACCACTAGATTCCACCATTCATATTTCATTTTGCCATTGAAAAGAGGCATTGCCAAATATTTTGCTAAAATACTTCCAATTTCACACCCACAAATTCTAGCAATCCTATTTTGTCTTACCAAAGGTGTATTAAGAAAGAAAATCTTACTATTAAAAAAATTCACCTTTTGTCTAGTAGTCTTCTCAAAAGTTTCCAAAATATTATTTATTAGCTTTGCTTGAGGAATTGAATTCTTTGTTATGACAATTGAATCATCTGCAAATTGTTGATGAGTTACTAAATTAAAGATTGAATCTGGTCTAATTCCATCTAATCTACCTTCATTGTTAGCAGCTGAAATACTCCTACCCAAATATTTAGACATGATTATAAATAAATAAGGAGAAATATGATCTCCTTGCCTTAATCCCATTGAAATTTTAAAACATTCAACAACAAATCCATTGATGATAACTAAAAAAATTGCTTTCATAATACATTCCTTGATTAGGTCAATTCATTATGCATGGAAGCCAAATTTTTCCAAAATTTTTACAAGAAAGCTCCATGAAACTCGATCATACACTTTGTTAATATCTAGTTTCAACAACATTCTTATTTTATTATATTTATCAATTAAATGAATAACCTCATGTATAGTTATGATTCCATCCAAAATTTGCCTATATTTTAGAAATCCCCCTTGCTATGAATCAATAATAAGAGGTAAAATATACTTCAACCTATTTGCAATCACCTTAGTAATAATATTATATAAAGTATTACAAAGACCGATTGGTCTAAAGTCTTTAAAATCCTTAGCCCCAACAATTTTAGGAATCAAAACTAAGAAAGTAGAATTAACATCCCTTGGTATAAGATTGGATTTCTAAACCTCCATAACTACACTAATGACATCAGATCCCAAAATTTTCCAAAATATTTGATAGAAGGTAGATTGAAACCCATCAAGACCTAGGGCCTTTTCCCCACCCATTCCAAAAACTACCTCTTTAATTTACTCCTCCTTGAAAGGACTGATCAAGTAGCTATTATGCTCCTTAGTAACAAGACTTGTAATATTCTAAAGGAGTGAAATTTTTGCAAATTTATAATTTTGGGAGTTAAAAGGTTTTCAACATCAAAGGATTAGAAAAAAATAATTTTCAAATTTCATAATTGAGTTATTTGGGAGTTATAAGGCCTAATACTTCAAAGGATTTAATGAGTTCCATTATGTCAAACAATAAAATTTTCTTTTCTGAATCGCAATTTCTAGAAGGACCAAATTTTGCATCATGGAAGAACAAAATGAAAACGATCCTAGTTGTAGAAAAACTCTGGGATATAGTTACTGGAACAAAGATAAAACCTAGCAAGGATGCAAGTGAAATACAAATATTTGAATAAGGTGATGCAAAAGCATTTATATTGATAACATTTGGAATAACTGATGAAATTCAACAATACTTAAGTGGAGAAGAAACTTCTATAGAAACATGGAATACTTTATGTAGAATATTTGAAGGGAAAAACAAAGCTACTAATTTGGAATACTAATTGTATTCCTTAAAATTCAATAGTGGAGAAAGTATAAAATTTTTCTTTGTAAAGTAACATATATAAAAGTAAAAGTATTAACTATGGGAGAATTAGTAGAAGATAAAATTCTTGTTTAAGTAACCTTAAGAGCACTTCTAGAAAGCTACAAACATCTAGTCACATATTTACAAGTCTTAAGTAAAGAAACTATATTTGATGACTTAGTTTATATTATACAAGAATACGGAGTAGAAAATTTAGTCAAATATGAAATGACTAATAATGCCTTGGTACACAAGGTAATATTGCTTCAACTTCAAGATACGAATCTAAATGAAATTTGAAATATTGTCAAATATGTAAGAAAAAGGGCCATAACACAAATTTTTGTAGATATAATAAAAAAAAATTAGTATAAAGGAAATTAGATGAATATGAATCAAGGTGGTTGAATAAAAAAACCAGTACAACAAAGGCAATATCAATCTCAATATCAATACAATTCTCGAAAACAATAATTTTAGCCTCAATATCAACAACATCAATATAATCCTCAATATTTATATGACCATCAACAACAACCTCAACTATAGTATAGATAAGGATATCAAAAAGGAAATTTAGATCAAGAAATTCATAAAATTCAAGAATTAGGAGAAAAATCTAAAGAAAATGAATTTAAAGCTCTTTCAACAAAACCTATGATCAATGAAGATGTACATTTTTTGAAGAATTTTGAAGATACTAATGTTGTAGTTGCTATATAACATTAGGATACAGGAAGAGCAATTTCAAGAAGACAACATGACAAGATCTAGATCAAGATAAAAAAGAATAAGAGAGTGATGGGTCACTTGAAGATTAAAGACAAAGATAAAGATCAAGATTGAAGACTAAAAGTCTTCAATAACCAAATAATGTAATACAGGGGGATGTTGAGATACATTACATATTTTGTACATGCTAATGTACCATCATGGTACCTTTATGGTACATTTATAAATACTATATTAGAGTTGAGTCTATATTTTAGGATGTGAGTTATATTTCCCCTTTTATGTAAGTGTAAATGTGCAAGAAATGCACGTGTCATGTAAGAGAGAATGTGCACAAGTATATTGTATGTAAGAGTACAAATATGGAATATGAGGATGTGCAAAAGTATCCTAGATAAGGATTCCAAGAGTCATGTGTGCAAGTGTCTAGAGTCAAGTGTTCATCAAGCATGCAAGTAGCAAGATGAGAAGCCAAGAGTCATAGGAGAGCAATAGTCAAGTATCTAAAGATTCAAATTACTATTGCTATATTATGTAGATAATGATCTATAGGAAAGTTTGAAGGACATGAGAGAAGAATCAAGTATTGATTATTCAAAGTTGTAACAAAAAGAGGAGCAATAAAGCTTGTATACATTTTGAGAAATTAATATTGTAAGTTGTTATTCATGCATAGTTCATGAATGATTCATCCTATTTACATTTATATCTTAGTATATAAATAAATGTTATTTGATTTATTATAATACTTGATATACTTATTAATTTGCTTATATTATTCTACTCATATTATTATTATATTGACCTTTATTATTGTGGCTATTTTATATTTAGGACATGTGTGATACTTGAGATAACTTGTGATATTTTGTGGTAGTAAGGCTTAAATATCCAACACAACTTTTCTTAAGAGTTCATGGAATACTGAGAGAGAAAATCTCATTTTATAGGCCTCACCCATTAGAGAAGTAATTGCACCTACTCATCTAATAAATCCTCCTTTTCATAAATTCTCTTATAGCAAGCCCATATGAGAGGTATCCTCTCATGTAACTGATTTATCAAACATGCTTGTTGGATCCTCAAAGTCCAACTTGAGTTTGCTCCAAATTTTTGAATTTTTGGTGTCATATGGTCTTTTCAAATTTGCAATACCCACTTGAGTCATTTCCAATTATTGTAATTTTTTGGTCCTTTTGAAGTCCTATTTCACCCTCCAAGAGCAATGAAAGTTTTTATGTCACCAAGTTCAAGCCTTTGTTTTGGTTTTCCTAAGGTATTTTTGTCAGTAAATGTTTGGCCTAATTAAGGTTGATGCAGGAGCCTATCTTCCATAGGGCATAACTTTTGATTCGACCATTGGATTGGCTTGAAATTTTATAGGGAGATGGATAATGAGGAGGAAAATGATGTGGCTAGGCCACAAAGAGACCTATATTGTAATTTTTAGGACTTATTGATATTTTTTTGAGCCTTAATTCCATCTAGTGCCCTAAAATGGATTTTAGTGGTTTTTTAGAAAAGTCCAAAAAATAATTACTTATAGACATGGGTAGGTGTTGATATTTTATATAAGTCTTAATATGGGTGATATGGTGATGGTATTTATTTTTTAGGGCCATCCGAGATTTTTTGGTGACTTATTAAAAATAGAGTTATTTTTGGCTGAAAATGATAAATTTTCCAAAAATAGTAGTTTCTTATCTTTAGGGCTTTAAGATGCAGGGTTTTGTTTTAGGGTTTATCACATTGTAAAAATAGGGGGAAAATCCTAAACCCTAAACATAAAAACCCTAAAACCTAAACCTAAAAACACTAAACCCTAAACTCTAAACTCAAAACCCTAAACCCTAAAAAAATAAAAAAATAAAAAAAATAAAAACCTAAAGGTGATGGAGATAGTGGCTATTATGTATCATTTCCAATTATGGGCCATCATCGAGGTAGTTACATTTTTTGTGGTCCATCATCGAGGCAGTTACAGTTTTTAGTCAATTATGGACCAAGTGATCAAGCTATTTAAGAGAGTTGTTGCAACAAGAAACATCATCAAGTTTTTGCACAGTAATTTTGCAAGAGGTATACCAGAGTGCCCATCCTTGTTGGTTGTATTTTCCTTTGTGTGTCTTGTCTAGTTACCCCTTTTTCTTCCCTATTATTGTGTAGGTTTTTGTTGAGGAGGTGTCCAGTTTACTGAGATTAGTTCCAGTGGCTGGGATCAAAATCCAGGAGGCTCTTTGTTACATCATTTGAACAAAGAGTTGCAATTCTCTATTGCATTATTTGAATGGAGAAATCATTTGTATTTTCTTAGTGAGATCTTATTACACTAATCAGACTCCCATTGTAATGATTTATTGGATAATACAATCCTACTTCCTCCTTTCAATAGTTCTATGTGCAGTTTTATTTGTTGTCATATTTACATGTTACATCATTTGAATGTGTAAATGGTGTCTTATTTCACTGTCATGCTTAATAATCTTTGTTGCATTATTTGAATGAATGTGGTTGGCTCAGTTTTATTTTCTTCCTCCTTATATCTTCACCATATTTTAATTTTGGCTACAATTACCCAATGGATAAGGCACCGATCTACTTTTTGAAGCACTAGTTGGGAGTTACTTCGAAGCTTGGTCAACTTTTATGTTGTAGTTTTATTTTATTTTTTACAATCTGGATGAGCATGAGCATATAAGAAATATTTTAGGCTCACCTCTAGGGTTTTCTTACCTTACTTGGTTTGTATAGAGTCTTAGGATAATATTTTCTCGAGTTAAAGAGGTGGATCCATCAGAATCCATAGTGCTGATTGGATTAGGGAAGTCTTGCAATGTGAAAAATCTATTAAGGGTGTAGGAATTTCTCCCAACAAAAATTTTCTTAAGATTTCATGGAATACTAAGAGGGAATATATTCTTTTATAGACCTCACCCATTAGAGAACTAATTGCATCTACTCATCTAATCTGTCATCCTTTTCATCAATTCTCTTCTAGCAAGCCCATATGAAAGGAATACTCTCATGTAACTGATTTAGCAAACATGCCATAATCTACCATTTCACCTTGTATTTAGCCATGGTAGTTGTCTCTTCATTAATCCCCTCTTGAATAGTTGTTGATAATATAGAGGAGGATTTTATTTAGCTATTTTGCTAACTTTTATCCTCCTCATTTTGTGTAAACTTCATGATTCATGTGATCCTTCAAACATGCATGTGAACTATCTGATATTGAATTACATGCTTTCCCAAAAGTTTGGTTTGTGTGAGAAACTTGATCTATTTTTTGCTTTAGTAGCGTTATCCTTCATAACCAATAACCATTCAATATCCTAGCTTTTATTTAAAAATAGTTGTATTTTAAATTTTGCTTACATACAATATGATACAAGGCAATGCACACTTATTTTTGCCATATTTTTTAAAATTTTACCCATTCAATAGAATCAACAATGTCCAAAATAGAGAGATTCAAACTTTAGATGCTTCCACCTGTTTACTTTTTGGAATGGTTGATTTGTAGCGTGTGAAAGTTTATCTTTTTTATTCTAGTATGTAGCAAGCTCCTATGTCAATATAAATCATTACATTGAAATTAGTTAGGAAAAACTTCTCTAGATATTCTGGTTTCTCTTCAATCATACTTACCTCTTCTTCCTCTATCTTTTCTATGTGGTATGGGCTCAAATTCTCCACAAAAATTTTGATCTTTCTTCCTTTAGGAGGAATCACCGTATATGTGTAACCAAAATCTAAGTATCCTCCAAGCTTAGCTATAATTTATCTTGATAAACATAGCCCAAAAAGAGGAGGAAGATCAACCACTATCATATCTTAGATGATAGTGACCTTAAATATCTTATGCAACACCATAGGAATGTCTTTCACTACTCCAACCATTTGGACAAGGGTTTCATATAGTTATAGTATGCTAGAACTAGTCTAGGTGTATTTCATCCCCATTTCATCACAAACAACCTTAGGCATGACCATTGTGGCAACTCTAGAATATGTTATGTAACTGTGCACAAACCATCCTTCTATGCATAAAGACATATAAAAGGGGAAAGGATTGTTCTTACCCATTCTAGGGTTTGCTGATCTTGAGCAAGGTTTATATCCAAGAAGGTGAATCTGATTGATGATGTGTTATTCAATGTTGCTCTTAATATATCAATCTATTTAGGTATCAAAAAAGCATCATACATGCTAGTTCTTGAAGGATTCTTCTTCAAATTTCCTACAATATTATATTTGAAGGCTTCCAACAACTTTTCTTCCTTTCAGATTTGCCCCTCAAACTTCTTTTGAAATTGCTACATTGCTTCTTTCCTTTGTTTCCTTGTGACTAAAGGGAAACAAAATTTCTTCAAGGCTTATTCTTTAGTTTCTTCTTATCAAATTTGGGCACTTTCTGCCCTGGTTACTCCTTAGGTTGCTCCTTGTGCAATTGAGTTGTAGCCTTTGGGTTATCAAATTTTCTAGAATTTTCCACAGAGGTCTCTTTTTAGATCTAGTCAACATATGACATATTTCAGAGCTTGTAGGTTCTTCAACTAAGAGATTTTGATTTAAATCCATAAGCATGTTGACTAGCCCTTTAGATTCTCTTTTTACTTTTTGAGTTGCAACCATTTAGCATTGGTGTTGATAAAATATGCAGGTGTCAGCATTATAGGCATCATTACAAGCAAAGCACCAAAAATCCTCTTGGATCGTATATCTCTCTCCCTCTTAAATTTTGTTAATAGTAATTTACTTTTTGTATGCATTGTTAGTTGAAAACCCTTGGTCTTTGGTGATATAGGGATATATTATTTATGGGTGCCCTTTACTTCTCTTTTCATCATTTTGCCACTCCATAATAGTGATATTATTTATTAGATTCTTAATAATTGCTTTTACTTCCTAAACTTCTATTAATTCTTTTGATTTAGGGGTAGGCTGAGACTTCATTATGATAGCTAGAGTGATATATTGAGGATGTTGCCTGGGTGTAGGTAGAGAAACTAGTGAAGGGGTTGATAGAGTTGAAAGCAACACTTGTTGATTCTATTGAGGGATTTCCAAAAAGTATGCCATCACAACCTTTGGGGTATCTTACCAACTAAAATGAGAGTATTCTCTACTATAACAACCTAGAATATTTAAGGAAATATCATCTTGTTGGACTATCATATCTACAACATTAACTTTAGAATAAAAGCCTCAAGGTAGTAGATGTATGCTTATGCTCGGAAAGGTCTCACCAACTAAAGAATTCTCCTCATATCTTGTTGAACCAGATTTTGAAATCCCTGATGTTTTCCTAATGATGCGTTTGTATAGAAGTAAATTACATGAGAATTGAAAAGGAATATTCTAGATCATTGAACTGCAAGATACAAGGCTTAACCATTTCAACCCATGTGTTGATGCTACCTTCTACTGAAGAGAGGTACTTGGACAACACTTTTACATTGAAATATAGGGCTAATAACCTCACCATTACATCTTCATGGATGATATCATGCATAGTAGATAAGACAACCATATCTTGGCAATGTTCATAGGTCATATTTTCACTACAATCATAAGAGGGTAAGGATTTTAGTGCAAATTGTAGAATGTCAGAGGATCTTGGATATTGAGGACTCTTACACTATCCATCCAGGGTAGATTATTTTAGCAATGGTCCTAGGGGGGATTTAGCAAGTGATTATAAATATATGGCCTATATGAGAGTAGAAATTTGGATAGATAAGGTTCAAATGGGTGAAAGTGATCTTCATTTTTTTTAATGCCCTAAAAGTTTTCAACTTAGCAAACTATAGGGCTTCTTTAAGATTCTTGGCCCTTAATCTTATGATCATAAAATTTTGGGTTTATACCTTCTAGTAGAGTCACTAATTGCTCTTGATTATTTGAATGCAAAGTCACCACATGAATACATTTTTATTTGCTTAATATATCAAGATATTCACCATAATATTTATCATATAGTAGTTTTGGGAACAAATATTGAGTGATTCATATCATTAGGCATGTCAAAAATCTTGAGGCTAGCATGGTGTATAGATAAATTATTGTAGTAAAGCTTGATCTATATCATTGATGATTATTTGTGGGAAACAATAGACTAGTTTGGTCTCATCGGGAGTGCCAAAAAATCTTGTAGCTAGCATGGTGGATGTATGAATTATTATATTCAACCTTGCTCTATCCCATTTATGATTCTTTATGGGGTAAACTGTACTGGTTTGGTTCCACCGATTGTGTCAAAACTCTTGATGCTTTGATCTAGCTAGAATAAAAGTTATACCCTATATCAAATTCAAGATTGGATAGCTTAGAGTTTACTTCTAATCCAATCTCTAAAGTTCAATTCCTTATCTAAATCCTACTATACAAAGATAAAAGATAAAAATAGGGATATGGTTGAGAGAAAATGCAGGGTTGAGAAAGGATATAGGGATAGAGATATTAAATTAATACAATAGAGGCTCAACTAAAAACATTGCTTTTGCATGAATGAACATTGACTATCATATACAAGCAAAGCAAAACAAACTATTAAATAAAATATATGCAGAATAATCAAGCAAAAATATTATAACATTCAATATCCTAAGTACTCTAATCAAAGAATCCAAACAACTTCAAGCCTAATAGATAACACTCCAATCATTTGTTAGCGTACTTAATCCATAGTTTGTCTATATTTCATATTTAGGATTATTTTGCTGTTACACTGTTACAACGTAACAGTTCTGTTTCAGCTGGTGTCTATTCTCGGCAATTGTAAATCTATTTAAACATCTCTGAATAATATTTTCCTGTTCGTTGTTTTAACATGGCATCAGAGCCAGCTACGCAATGCAGTGATCCAGTGGCGTGAGAAGCCGAGGCTGGAGGATGAATTTTTTTCTCTACTATGCCTGGGAGGCAATTTTTTTTTTTTTCACGCCGCGCGCAATCGCGTGACGTTCCGTGCAGGTGTTAAAAAAAAAAAAAAAAAATCGTTGCGCGATTTGCAGCGGTTTATACCTGCGACGAAAGAAAAAAAAAAGAAAAAAAAAAATTCCACAGCGGAAGGGATGTCCACGCAGGAGGGACGCACTCCCTTGGACGTCCGCGCGCAGACCTGTGCGCATCGCGACGCACTCCCTTGGACGTCCGCGCGCAGACCTGTGCTCGTCGTGACCCACGCACAGACGAACGGGAGGGTCCACGCGTAGACTTGTGCACGACGAACAGCCGCACGTAGACCTGTGCGCAACGAACAGTCTGCAAGGGAGGGATTCCCCCCCCGCACGCAAGTCAGGACAGGAGGGAACCACATCCCCCATGCGGACCCCTAGACGCGCGTGCAAGTCGCGAGAGGAGGGAACTCCATCCCCCGCGCGGACCCCTAGACGCGCGCGCAGGTCGCGATAGGAGGGAAGTCCCCCCCCCTCGCCCAGCCAAATTAAAAAGGAAAAAAAAAAAAAAAAAGCCCCCACCCCCCCCGTTGAACGCGTTGGAAACAGTGCGGGTGAACGTGCAGCTGGAAACGCGGGTGTCGCTGGAACGGGAAGTTAAAATTTGTAGAGGAGGAGCAACAGCTCAAATACGAGGGGCTTCACTGATCCTTTTAGATCAGCCCGCTGGCTCACGTGGTCGTGAGCCGTGCGGTAAGGCTCAGGGAGCCTGCAGGTCGGGGGTTCAAATCCCGCCGACTCCCCCTAAGGTATAATTTTTTTTTCAAAGTTTTTTTCTAATTATTATTTTTTAATTAAAATTTTTTAATTTTAATTTATTTTCTATAGTTTTAAAACTTTAATAAATTAAAATTTAATTTTTTAATTTATTTTTTCATAAGTTTTAAAAACTATATAAATTAAAATTATTTATTTTAACTTTAAATATATAATAATTATTTTTTTTGAAAAAATTGAAAAAAGCTTGCATTAAAACAAATTACAGTTACAAGAGGGAGAAAGGGCATCCCAACCAAGAGCAAAGAGACCAGAAGAACAAAGGGCGCGAAAACGCGACATGTCGCGAAAACGCGACATGTCACGAAATCGCGACACCTAACCTAACAACCGCCGCGCCACAACAACCAGTCGCGATAACGCGACATGTCGCGAAATCGCGACATGTCGCGACATCGCGACAAAAAGCGCCGAAGCCACAACACTCAAAAAATGTCACGAAATCGCGACAGCACAGCACCAAATCACCCAAACGCCAAAAACGTCGCGAAATCACGACGAGAAAGCCTGAAGGCACCTGCTCCCCAAAATTGTCGCGAAATCGCGACGAGTTCTCCTTTAATCAGCAACTTTGAGAAAGTGTCGCGATATCGCGACGGCTTTTCCTTGAAGCCCCAGTTGGCCGGAAGTGTAGCGAAATCGCGACAAGAATTCCAATGGGCGCCCCATCCGCAAAAGTGTCACGAAATCGCGACATGTTCTCCCCCATGGTGCCCTTTTCTTAAACTAGTCGCGAAATCGCGACGTTTTTCCTTCATGCAGTTTATTCTCCAGAACTGTCGCGAAATCGCTACAGGTTTGCCCCTTTGCTTCCTTTCCTTAAAAATGTCACGAAATCGCGACAGGTTATCCTTTGGGAAGCTTTTCACAAAAAAGGTCGCGATATCGCGACGGTTTTTCCACTTAACGTAATTTTGCTCAAAACGTCGCGAAATCGCTACAGGTATGCCCCTTTGCGTCCTTTCCTCAAAAAAGGCACGAAATCGCGACAAATTTTCCTTAGAGTAGCTTTTCACAAAAATTGTCGCGATATCGCGACGGTTTTTCCCCTTCACGCAATTTTTCTCAAAGCGTCGCGATATCGCGACACTTTTCCTCCAACAGCAGAAACCAACCAAAAAGGTCGCGACATCGCGACACCTTCTCATCAAAGACCGCGACGACGCAACAAGTCACGAAATCGCTACAATTTTCCTCCCAAGGCCGCGGCAACAAAAAGGGTAGCGAAATCGCTACAGTTATCCAGGATAGGTCGCGACAGAGCAACATGTCGCGAAATCGCGACAGATTTCCAAACAAGGTCGCGACGGCGCAATATGTCGCGATATCGCGACAGAAACTAACCTTAGTCATTTTTGAGCTCATGGATGCAGGGATCGTTCCAGACCACTCCGAATCTCTTCATCTATCATAGGCATATCACTGTGCAACCGAACACCTACCTCTTTCTCAGGACCCATCTTCGCAAGGAAGTCAGCTACCGTGTTCAGATTTCTACTCACATACACAGGGATAACATCATCTAACTCCCTCCATAACTCCTTGATTTGGGATATCAACATCCGTAGTCTCCAGGCTTTTAATGAGAAATTCCGCAAGCAATCTAGAGCGCCGATCAGGACTTGAGAATCCGATTCAAGAATTATCCTCCGATAACCCTGCTTAACAGCCCAGATAGACGCTGACTTAATGGCAAAGGCTTCGGCTTCATTGTTCGTGGCTCTGCCCAATCCCTACAATTCCCAGTAAAGAACCGCACTCGAGTGATCCCGACAAACAACACCAATTCCCTGCGTTGCCCGGGTTGCCTTTTGCAGCCCCATCAGTATTGATCTTGATCCAGCCTACAGGGGGAGGTTTCCAGCATGCTCTGCCTTGCCTCTCATGTCCCTCAACCCCCTCTTCAGGATGCCCAAGAGTAGCCTGATTCTCTTCATCAACAAAAATAGCAACAGTTTCTGTGACTTTGCTCCATATGACCTGCCAAACGCCGTCAATCGAGGAGAAAGTGTTTCTAAAGATCCGGGCGTTTCTCTCCAACCAAACTTGCCACCAAATGAAGAGAAAGCCTAACTGCCAACCGGCTCGGAGAGCTATGGAATTGAACCTCGCCCCTTTTCCATTTTTCCCAAATATTGGTACGGTTGAAAACACCATTAGCCCCGGAGTTTAAATTGAGAGAACCAACGTTCCCAAATCTGATGAGTAAAAGGGCACTCAAAAAACAAATGATCTGCAGTTTCCTCATGTTGGAGGCATAAAGCACATTGAGAGGGGCCATTGAAACCCCTACGTCTGAGATTGTCAAAGGTGAGAAGACCATTATGCATAAGTTGCCAAGCGAAGAAATTCACTTTCGGCCAACCCTTTGAATGCCAAATCCTTCTCCAATGCCGAACCGGAAAAGAGTGTGGGGGAGGCTCATGGAGGATCTCTTCATATCCAACTCTTAACTGAGTAGACCCCAAGGCTTCCATAGCCCCAGGCTAATTCATCTTCCTCATCCTTCCCCGTGAGGAACCTTTCTGACAAGATTTTTTGCAGGATGGGCGCCAACTCCGGAGAGACAGAAATTGGCCACTCCTCCCACCGCTTAAACTTTTTAAATTTATACCCCCCCAATTGACTGGTAAGAAGATAATTATCAATATGGATCCAGCCCTGGGCTTCTAAGGCGGTCATGATTGGTTGTAGCTCAGGGAACATGACAATAATGGGCGGATGTTGGTCCCAAGAGTCAGTCCAGAAACGAGCCTTGTCTCCTCTCCCCACTTTCCAGAATAATTGATCTTTGATAATCTGGGACCCAAGCTTGAGAGTCTGCCACACTAAGGATCCAGAACCTTCCAAGGGAAAGCGACCCACCTCATTGGGATGAACATGCCCCAAATATTTACCGGAAAGAATTCTGTTGAAGAGGGAGGATGGCTGAGAAATCCACCTCCAATACAGTTTTCCAGCCAAAGCTCTGTTATTAAGCATAGAACTTCTCAAGCCCAGCCCTCCTTTGTCCTTAGGTCGGGTAACTTTGTCCCACCCAACCAAGGCCCATTTTTTCTTCCCTTTTGCGCCTTCCCATAAAAATCTTCTAGCCATTTTGTCCAGCTCTTTCCAGATGGTATGAGGGGCAGCCAATATTGAGAATTTATAGATCGGCAAAGCCTGTATAACCGACTTCAGGAAGGTTAATCTACCCCCGTAGCTTAGCCATTTATGGGCCCAATGATTCATTCTGTCTTTGATGCCTGCTAACATATTCTTCCAAATGTCAATTTTTAACTTTTTGAAATGAAGGGGAACGCCTGTGTAAACAATTGGAAGAGAAGTCCTTGTGAAGCCCAGGATCTCAATAACACGCTCCCCGTAGCCGTTGGTCAAGATTGAAAAAGACCACTTTGGACTTCCTGACATTTAGAACCCGATTTGAAGCCCTTAGGTAGAAATTCAAAGTATCTCCGATTCCTCTAGCTTCCCGAAGAGTGGCCGCACCAACCAGGCCAAGCATCGTCCACAAATTGCAAGTGAGTCGAGTTTCCTCCCCAACCTTGATACCAGAAAGCAGACCTTGTTGCCTTCTCCTCAAAAATAGTCTGCCCAAACCTTCAGCCAAGAGAAGGAAGAGATAGGGAGAACAAGGGTCTCCCTGGCGGAGACCACGTGTGGCGCCGAAAGGATGCGAGGGAAGGCCCTTGATGAGAACAGAAAAAGAGGGAGAAGAAACACAACTCATAACCCAATCAATCCATTCCTGAGAAAAGCCAAAGGCAGCCATCATTTTCGACAAGAAGCACCACTCCACCCGGTCATAAGCCTTGGACATATCCAGCTTTAATGAACATTCCTTTGTTGCCCGAAGTTTGCATTGAATGGATGGCCTCCCGGGCCAAAACCACCCCATCCAAGATTTGTCTTCCCTCAACAAAGCCCCCTGCTCAGTGAGAAATGATGCTGTGAAGAAGGGGTTTAAGCCTCTCAGCCATTATCTTAGTGATGATTTTGTAGATCACATTGCATAAAGCAATAGGCCTGAAATCAAAGATATGAGTCCCCGCTTCCCCTTTTGGAATTAAAGCAATGAAGGTGTGATTGATCGCCTCGAGCATTCTTCGATTGGATCTCGGATTCCTCAAGAATGACCTGTAACATCCTCCTCCAAGGTGTCCCGTAAAGCCTCGAAAAATTCAATAGGAAAGCCATCTCGGACCAGGAGATTTTCCAAGATCTCATACCAAAGACCACATTTCTCAGCTCATCCCTTTCAATGGGTCTAAGCAGGGCCTGATTGTCCTCTTCAGAGATAATAGGAGGAATAACATTAAGAACTTCGTTCTGAGCCTCAACATCTTGCTGCATACTTTCCTTAAAAAGTTTAGAAAAGTAATCGATAGCATGGGAATGCATGCCAGGAAGAGTATCGAAGACATTTCCATGTTCATCTTTGAGAACTTCCATATTGTTCATCTGTCTCCTAGCACAAGCTGACCGATGAAAAAATTTGGTATTTCTGTCCCCCTCTAATAACCAAGTATTTCTAGCCCTCTGTTTCCAAAGATATCTCCTCTTGGTTGTCAATGTCCTCAACCGCTTTACGCAGTTCATCATCTTCAAATTTGAGTTGCTCAAGAATTGATCCTTCCCTAAAAAGTTTCTGAACCTCCTCCCATCTAGCCACCAAGGGGGCCCTTTGGGACTGGAAATCCGACTTGTTTCCTTTCCTCCACCGTTTCAATTGAATTTTGACAAATTGAAGTCGTTTATGAAATTTGAACATTGCTGTCCCAAAAGGTGGACGGCCTTCTGTCCACCATTGAGTAATTTTCTGTCGAAGGTCCTCCTTTTGTAACCAAAAATTCTCAAATTTAAAAGGCCTATGGTGCTGCCCTCTCGAAGTCCCTCCCTCAAGCAAAATGGGAAAATGATCCGAAATAGGGCCCTCCAAAATCTGGAACTTAAAAGTCCATTTAACAAAAGCCTCCTCCGAGACCAAAAAGCGATCTAACTTGACCTTCCAGCTATGTGGCTCCTTTCTCTTGTTTGTCCAAGTGAAAAAAACACTAGGGCCTTGAACGTCCACTAAATTAAAGGCCCGAACTTGGGCAATCGTAAGCCGGTCCCCCGGATCCAAAACAGGGGTGCCACCTTCCCCGGTCCCGAACGTATAATTTTGCATTAAAATCCCCCCGCAATAATCCAGTCATAACACTCCCTGTATGCTCTCATGTTGTGAACAACGTCCCATTGGAGCCTCTGGCCATCAAGATCTTGGGCCCCATAAAAGTTGGTGATTAGGACCTACTCATAATTGAAGTTATTTCTGAAGAGAGAAGTAAGAACACCCCTGCAAGCTATATGTTCTAAAGCAGTCCTGCACTGTAGGGTTCCAAAGGGTAACAATTCCACCCGAAGCTCCTTGGGCAGGCCACGTCCATATACCCAGCTCCCCGCCAGATTTTAGTAGCAGTTTTACTCATAATATCTAAAGACATTTTGGTCTCCTGAAGAAGCAAAAAGTCTGTTTTACGGTTTTCTAAGAGTCTTTGAACAGCAGATTGATGGGTTCTACTGTTTAAACCCCTAACATTCCAAGATTGAATAATCATTGAAAACCTTGAGAGAAGTAAGAATCAATGGTCCTCACCAATCCTCCATTGATTAGCTTATCTCCTTGCGCTGTTAGTAGTTCCTTATTGGATTTTCTTCCCGCTCCTTGAGAGTTATTGTTTCTAGATCTCTTTTCCACCCGGGTAATCCCTAAAGCAGTGCCTTTCTCTATTTTTATCTCGCATTTCCCATGGTGACATCTTTGATAGCCGACCGTTGCTGGGGAGTGTATAACCAATGCCCCTGGATTCTCTGACTGCAGGTTCTCAGCTGGCACAGTCACCTGTTCTACTACAGGAGTGAAGGAAGGAGAAACAAGAGGTGGAGTGTTGACATTCTCACCATTCCCAACCACTCCCTCCATAGATTGGTCCTCCCGATCCACTAATGACTTAAAAATTTCATACCGATTGTTTGGCTTGAGCTGCACTTGCTCCTTGCCATTTTTCTTTTTGTTTCTCTTTCGTTTCACCTGTTCAAAGCCATCCTGCTGAGCATCAGGACCTGGAGAATTGCTAGAGGGTTCATTGACCGGACTGGACTTACCCTCTCTAGGGCGGTTTGACATTCCGCTCGGAGCCTCCGTTTTTGTGCTCACTACGTTTGGGCAGAACCTTGCCAAATGTCCATGCTTATGGCATACTCGGCACCTGAAAGGTAGGGCCTCATAGTCTAGCCGCTGGATCCAGGGTACTCCCTGCAAGCTCAAGTTCCACCTCAGCTGGTAGAGGCTGACTAATGTCCATCTCTACACATATTCTAGCAAAGACAACAGTATTACCCTCTATGGTATCTTTGGAGACTCCCAAAAATCTGCCTAGGGAATTACCTATTAGTTCCAACACCTGCTCACCCCAAAACTCCATCGGGAGAGCGTACAACCGGATCCAGACCGGGACAGCCGTGGGTTCGATGCGGGGTCGAAACCCACTCTCCAGGGTTGGACAAATAACCCCGCCGGTCCGTGGTTTCTCTTTCTCGATTCAAATGCTCTGCTTTCTATCTTGCTAAAGAAGAGAAACTTATGATGAAATACCCATTGCTTATAGGCCATAAAGAGTACTCACCGTGTGGCTCCCAGTTCTGGCGAACCCAGGTATGCAAAAATTCAGTGTGGGCCGGATGCCCATGAATTTGCAGATCAAGTCGTGATTAGCTCGGTAGACGATTGTATCTTCGACCAACATTGGTTCTATTACAATCTTAGGCCTGGAAGTGGATTGCGGGAGGCATCCATTAACGCGGTGAGCATTTGGGCCATTGGCAACATTCTTGAGTATCGTTTGAAAAGCATTCCGCTGAGCTCCATCCATGGAAGGCGAGGGATTATCTTTCAACTTCTCAGCATATGAAGTCTTTCTCCCAGCAGGAGAAACTGGAGGAGACCCCATCGGGCCCTCCCAGGACCACTAATGAACCTTCAGACGAAATCAAAATCAACCCCCCAATGCCCCAGGCAAGATCTTCGGGCCAAAATCCCTCGAGCAACACCAGACGCCGTCACAGAAATTTTCCCGCCAAATCGCCGTAGTAACGCATGTTAGAATCAATTTATTTTTTTCATAAGTTTTAAAACTATATAAATTAAAATTATTTATTTTAACTTTAAATATATAATAATTATTAAAATGCTTTGTTAAAGAGATTTTTTTTAAGGGGGGATATTTTTTTCAAAAAATCAAAGGGGGAATGTGAGTAATTTTTTGAAAAAGCAATTTGGCGAATTGTAAAAGGTGCATTTTCGGCTGTGACCGACACCTTGTGGGTTATTCTTGTGGGCATTTTTTATGTTGTATGTTGCATATTTCATTTTTTGCACTATAACATTAAAAACTTAAAATCAAATCACTCCCTAAGTCCCCGGAATAATTAAAACCCATCCGTGCAATTTATTGCACTGCAGCGTTCGGTATTTGTGATACCTCTGGCCAGCACTTACAGGTAAAGTTGTCGTGATTTGGCTACTGTATCCGCCGCCTAATATAGCTGCTACAACGACGTCTGAGCTTGTTCTCTATAAATCGTCGGGGAGAGATAAGTTAGCCATTTTTTGCATTTTTTTACTCCATCCACTACCCTTTATCGCACTTGTGTTTAGGCGTAAATCCTGACGAAGTATTCTTCATAGTGTTTAGGGGAAGTTACACCCCACGCATGAGAAGAATCTTCTATGGTAGGTGCCATCAACAAGGCGATTCCCTTTCAGTACCGCTTATGTTCCACGTATCGTATGATCTCTAAAACTCACCTATAGTCTCCCTCACGTAAGGGCGGGTGATTTTTGTTGATCTTTCTAAATACCTATAGTTTCCCTCACGTAAGGGCGGGTATTTTGTATGGTATAATGGCCTAGCAAAAGGTATATCGAAAGGGGGACCAATTGGTGATATAAGGAACCTTCACTATGGCCGTTGTTGCAAAGTTGATGACTGATCCGCATCAGTTATTGAAAGGTCCAAATTATACACCATGGAAACATAAGATGAAGGCAATTCTCCAAATGGAAGATTTGTGGGATATTGTTACTGGAGTAACAACTAGGCCTTCACCAACAGCAGGATCCACAGGTCCTTTCGCAGATCAGATAGCTTTTGACAAGAAAGACAGTCGAGCAAAGGTGCTCATTTTGTTTGCTATTTCAGATGAAGTGCAACCTCATATAGCTGACAAAGCAAGTGGTAAAGAGGCATGGGATGCCCTTAGAACCATCTATGAGGGAAAGAATGATTCCACCATTCTTCATCTTCAACAACAACTTCATAACCTGAGTTTGAGACAGGGTGAAACAGTTGAACTCTTTCTGTGCAGAGTGTCTGAATTGAAAGAGAAATTGAATTCTTTGGGAGATATTGTGGATGAAAAGCTTCTCATTTCACTTGTGATGAGAGCTTTGCCTTCTTCATTTGATATGTTGATCACCTCCATCCAGGTGTCTCAACGACAAATTACCTACATCGAGTTGGTCAATCTGCTTCAACAACAGGAGGCACGCCAACTTCACAAGGATGATTCTTCCAATACAGCCCTATACACCAACAGGCAGGGTTCTAGGAAGAAAGGTAATGGGCAAAAAGGAGGCAACTTTCAGAAAGGAGGAAATTCTCAACAGGATACGAAAGGAAAAGGCAAACAACCTCAACAGAAGAAGAGGTGGTGCAAGATCTGTGAGAAAGACAACCATGACACCAACAGGTGTTGGCATAAGAACAAGCAAAAAGGCCAAAACAAACCACAAAATAAAAACAAGCAACCCCAGGTGAATGTTGTTGTTGAAGAATCTGACTCAGATTCTGAATGGGCACACAAGGTGCTCATGACTACCACAGATTCCACACAGAGGGATCCTATTTGGTATGTCGATTCTGGAGCTAGCAAACATATGACTGGCGACAGATCGTGGTTTGAATCATTTGTGGCCAAAGAGGGCAAACCTGTCACCATTGCTGATGATAAAACCTACAGGGTTCAGGGAGAGGGTACAGTTTCAGTCACTCTTCCTGATGGCAAGTGTCAGATTGACAAAGTCCTCTATGTTTCGGGATTGGCTAACAATTTGTTGTCAGTGACACAAATCCTGGATAGAAATATGGTTGTCAACTTTCGTGTTGAGAATGGCAAGAAGTGTTGTACTATTACCAGGAAGGGTAAGCAGATTGCAACGACTTCATATAAGCACGGCTTATTTGCACTAGATGCTATCTCTACTCCACATGTTGCCATGATTGTCTCTACCAAGGAGGCAACTTCCCTATGGCACAAGAGATATGGGCATCTAAGTTCTGGCTACTTACTTGAGCTCGGCAAGTATGAGATGGTAAAGGGTCTTCCTTCCCTTTCTGCCACATTGCCAGTGTGCTCTGACTGCTTGGCAGGAAAGCAGCATAGAGTACCATTTGAGAAGAGCTCAACAAGAGCACGAAAACCTCTGGAGTTAATTCACACCGATCTGTGCGGTCCTTTCACACCCAACAGTTGTGGAGGGAAGAGGTACTTTCAGTTATTCGTAGATGACTACTCACGAAAGATGTGGGTTTTCTTTCTCCAACTAAAATCTGAAGCTTTCGCATTCTTCCAGCAGTTCAAGAAATCCGTTGAGAAGGAGTCAGGAGCTTCTATTAAAACCCTCCGCTCAGATCGAGGGGGAGAGTTTACCTCTAATGAATTTTTTGCATTCTTAGATAAGCATGGAATCAAGAGACAGTTAACAACTGCCTATACTCCTCAGCAAAATGGAGTTGCTGAGAGAAGGAACCGTTCTATCATGGAAATGGTTCGTTGTATGCTCACAGGAGCTACTCTTGGGCAACAATATTGGGCAGAAGCTGTCACCACTGCAGTATATCTGTTGAATAGGGCACCCACAAAGGCCCTAAAAGGAATGACTCCACAGGAAGCATGGAGTGGTCGAAAACCCTCCATATCTCATCTACGTATTTTTGGATGTCACGCTTTCATGCACATACCGAAAGAGAAAAGGAAGAAGCTAGATGAGAAAACACTGAGATGTATTTTTCTTGGTTATGATGAGCACTCTAAAGGATATCGTTTGATAGATCCTTTGACCAAGAAAATTCATATCAGCAGAGATGTTGTCTTTGATGAAGCTTTCACATCACAGAGCACATCTAAAGTACACCTAGATCTTGTGGAATCTAAGGAAGAGAAGATTCCTTCGTCAACACAGACTGGAGGTCCTTCTACATCTTCTTCAACACCACCGAAGAAGAATCCAAAATGGTGTACAAATACAACCAGAGACGCAAATTTATCCACTCCTCCCAATTTGAACTTGGATAGACCTCGTACACGCAGTATGGCTCAAAAGGAAAAAGAAGCCAAAGAAACTGGTGAGGTTGATGATCTTTGTCAATCTTTTGAGGAACTTTCTGTAACTCCAAGTACAGAAGTAGAGGATATGGATATTGATGATGACAGGGCGTTCATGTCTACCATAGATGATCTTGAACCTGCATCAGTGCAAGATGCTCTTAGTGAGCCTCAGTGGAAGGCCGCTATGGATACAGAGTATGAGTCTTTGATGAAAAATAAAACTTGGAAGCTTGTTGATCTGCCGCATGGAAAGAAACCCATTGGCTGCAAATGGGTATATAAAGTCAAGTACAAGGGAGATGGAACAATTGATAAGCATAAGGCCCGTCTTGTTGCAAAGGGCTATGCTCAAAAGGAAGGCATTGACTACGAGGAAACTTTTGCACCTATTGCTCGGATGACCACAATTCGGGTTATGTGTGCTATGGCAGCACAATATGGGTGGAAAGTTCACCAGATGGATGTCAAAAGTGCCTTTCTAAATGGTGATCTCCAAGAAGAAGTCTACATGACTCAGCCGGAAGGATTTGAAGTGGAAGGCCAAGAGCAGAAGGTTTGCAAATTGGTCAAATCCTTATATGGTCTGAAACAAGCTCCTAGAGCTTGGTATATAAAAATGGACAATCACCTTATGCGGCATGGATTTAAGAGATGTCCGTCAGATGCAAACCTCTATTTCAAGAAACAGGGTTCTGAGATAGTGTTGCTTGTACTCTATGTGGATGATCTGCTCATTACAGGGAGTTCAGAATCTATGATCTCTATTGTCAAAAGAAACTTGTGCAAATATTTTGATATGACAGATCTCGGACTTCTCCATTATTGTCTTGGTCTGGAATTCAGCCAGAAGGAGCACTCCATCAAAGTGTCTCAGAAAAAATATGCCAAGACATTGCTGGAAAAATATCGCATGACTGATTGCAAGCCAATGGCAACTCCGATGGAGAATGGACTTCAATTATCGCGATATGATGATTCACCTCAGGTAGATGGTACTCTCTATCGACAGTTGATTGGGAGTCTCATATATCTGACCAATACTAGGCCGGATCTCGTATTTGTTGTCAACTATCTTTCGAGGTTCATGCGAGGAGCCTAAGACCACTCATTGGAAAGCGACAAAACGTGTTCTTCACTATGTCCGTGGTACTATGGAATATGGCCTAGAATACAAGAGGAACAACAAATTCTTCTTGCAAGGATACACGGACTCCGACTATGCCGGATCATTTGATGATCGCAAGTCAACTTCTGGATACATTTTTCATCTGGGATCCGGTCCTGTCTCTTGGCACAACAAGAAGCAACAGGTGGTTGCTATTTCATCAACAGAGGCAGAGTATCGCGCCGCACGTGAAGCTGTGTGCGAAGTGATATGGTTACGTCGCATTCTGACAAGTATGGGCCATCCATCAAAATCTCCAATACACTTGTTTTGCGACAATCAGGGTGTTCTGAACCTCGTCAAGAATCCAGTCCATCATGAAAGAACAAAGCACATTGACACACAATGTCATTTCATTCGAGATGAAGTTCCAAAGCACCGAATTCAGCTTCAACACATTCCCACCGATGCTCAAGTTGCAGACATTTTCACTAAGGCACTTGGACGTGTCAAATTTGAATTGTTTCGCAGCTCTCTTTGTATTGCAAAATGATGTAAGGGGATGTTAGTATAGCTATTAGTTATTACATTACCCAAATAATGTAATAAAGGGGGATGTTAGCATACTTAATCCATAGTTTGTCTATATTTCATATTTAGGATTATTTTGTTGTTACACTGTTACAACGTAACAGTTCTGTTTCAGCCGGTGTCTATTCCCGGCAATTGTAAATCTATTTAAACATCTCTAAATAATATTTTCCTGTTCGTTGTTTTAACATCGTTTAAGCGTACCAAACAACTTCAAACCTAAAAAAAATACTTTTATTAAATGATAAATAGAAATGTTAAAGACACATATTATCACAAAAATTAGCAATTATTTATACTTCAATTGATGTAATTCAAACAACTCTTGATTGCATTAGAATAGCATATACATTCGGCCTATAATATATAAACATTGAAACATTAAATACTTTATAATGAGGGGTATTCCCCTGTTTATAGATTTTGATATGTGAAAAATAAAGCTAAACACTATATAAAATCATAAGCAAAAAGGCTCTACATGATAAGGGATGAGCTAGTACCACTTAACATCTTAAACACATCTTTTATCAGGTTGTTATGCTTTACATGATCATCCATTATACTTATATGGAGTGGCTATTGCTTTTAGGCTCTAATAATCAATGGCTTTGACTTAGTCATTTTTTTCTAGGAGCATGTATGTTTCTTTAATAAATGTTGATTTGTAAGTATATTGGACATTGTTGATGCTAATGTCATCCTTCTTGATAATAAACTCTAGTTTGGGATGTTGCTACTTTGTATTATCTTTTGGATTACCTTTAATGCTTAATGTAGGCCTTTTCACCATGCAAGAACATTTTAGAGGATAAGCTTACAAAATTGTAAATTATTTTTGGCCTACCCTTATTTTTCTAGACTTCAGCTCAAAGGCTAAGTGACTATCAACCATGTCAAGATTTTTAAATTGCTTTGCTAACATCAACAAGAAAATTCTTTGACATACTATCTAGTCTTGAACACTCTCCACCTTATAAAATCTTCACCTTGCCAAATATTTTTAAGTGCCTTGCTTATGTCAGCATAGAAAAACTCCAACTTGTTTCCATTGCAAGTTTTACACCAAGCTAGTCTAGACAAGTGCTTCTGGCTTGAAATAATATACAAATGTTAAGCAACTTTAAGCCCATAAGTGTTTGCTTAAGATTCCATAACAAAATACTTGAAAGAATTATGGGTTTGAGTAGGTCCTTCAAGCTTGAAAGTTAGTTGGAGTTCCAATTTTCACCTTATTGAGCATCTCCCTATCTATGAATTTCCTTTTTACTGCTAGTCCACCCCTTGCTTCTTTTTTATTATCTAGAAATATCTTTAGACAGGGATTATTAGACTTCTTATTATGGTTGAGTTATTCTTTGTGTCTTTGTTTGATTTTTGCCAATTCACTCTCTTTTTGCTCCCTTTCCACAATCTTCTAGGTCGTCCTTTGTATGGACCAACAAACCTAGAAAATCTATGGAGGTTTCACAACTTGAAATATTTGGGATGCTTGTATTTTCATAGATTTCTAAGGACTAATATCCTCCTAATGAAAATATGATTTTATCTTACTGATACCTTGATTGAATATATTGGGTCCCCTTTCTTCCTTCATTGTTCTTAAGTTTTATTTTCTAAGGACCCTTGTTGAATAGTCATTATGGGTCCAATCATATGTGGAGTGAAGTTCAATTTTCAAACCCATCCATTTGGATGATGGATAAATTCACAACTGTTGTATGAAAGTAAATTCTACCAAAGGTAGATCCGTTTTAGCTATCATTGGAAAGACTTTGAGACTCTTACCAATGGAAAGTTCTGGCTTAGCTACCATTGGAAAGGCTATGAGCCATTGCTTGTCTGATTCAGTTTTTTAGTGCAACCTCATGGTACAAGAAGTTTAGAATTTCTAGAATCTTTCAGTGAAGGCCTTCCCTTAACATATTTTATATTTTTATAGAACTAGTTACTTGATAGATCAAAAGGGCTTCAAGACCTATCATATTATTTTTCTATAAAATCAACTCTAGGTGGAAATATTGCTAAAAAAATTCATCCTTCTAGTGGAATTTTCTCAGTGGTGCAATTTCACTACAAGTATCTTTTCATAAAGTCAAAATTTGGCCTTTATATAGATAAAACAAATTTCAAACATCTTTCCATTTTTGAAGATGGCATGTTTTGAATTTGAAGTTAAACTCATGCACTTTATTCTTAGTTTATCAAGTGGATTTGTTCTTACAAAAAGTTTTGACAAACTATGGTTAATGTAATTATTATGTTCATAGTATATATAATTAATTACTTCATGTAAATAGGATGCATTGAGATGATTGCATTAATATGTGTATCTTGAATTCATGTGTTTAGAATGCATCCTTTATGTTTTAAGTAGCATGGTCCGTGTGATGTCATGTAGATAGATTAACACATTAGCAAGTTCAATTTTCAATGTGTTGGTATTTTGTGTCTAATATCCTCATTGAAGGGTTACTTATTTTAGGTAAATAATATAAGCAAAGGGTAATTATGGGTGGGAATTACTTATTTTACCAATAAATTACTCCAGTGATTCTATCTCTCCTCTCAACTCATAGGTAAAATCCAATGATATTCATTGGCAATTGGATGACTCACATATGCCTTATGAGGCTTGCATATGATGACCATAAACATTGGTTGGAATCATCAAGGAGTGGTCAAATAAAGGTTAATGTTAGTAGACAAAAATCCAATTAGACTAGAAACTTATCTTTCTCATTATTTTTTTCTATCATGACTATAGTTTTCTTTGTACTACACTATTAATATTGGAAAAAGTTTATTCTTGGCTAAGTCCATGAAAATAAACCAATAATGGACTATAGATTACAAGATAACTACCAATATCATCCATGTAAGGTTAGTGATTTTTTTATAAAACTTGAATTTTAGATACTATCCAAACTAATATGTCATCTTGCTAAGTTTATGTACTAATGTTATTATAATATCATGGTAGTGTTGTTCCTTTCATTGTAACTATTAATATACAAACAAGTAATTGGTCATGTTTTAATTATCTTGAGAATATTATTAGTCTAAGACTATAGCATTATTATAATGTGTAATTTTACATAGATTAGTTATGTAATATGTAACAATTTCAATATAATTAAAGTTGTATTTATTTATAAATTAGATGATAAAAATAAAATTTCTTTTATCTTATTTTGACCAAGTGCTAGTGACTTCTCTTCACCTATAATATACATGCACTTGCAATCCTAATATTTTCTCTTGTTTATTTAATATCATTCGTTTAAGTTTAATATATAAATTTATCAATTGTAAAATTTTATGTTTTGTCATGTTATTATTCAACATAGTAAATTCTTGATCCATGGTTGTTTATGAAGTAATACATTTAGAAATGTGTGGCTAGTTATATTTGTATTATTATCATGAATTTCATTTACTACATCACTGATTGAATTTCACTTTTATACATCATGGTTGGATGAATAGTATCATTGATATAATAATCCTTGTATTTATTTAAGGACTAGTATAATGACAATATATTTAAAATGGTTTCATGTCTGAGTAGAAGATGGAGTTTTTTTCTTTATTTATATTCATTAGTTGAACTAGCCATTTAGTTTATGTATTGTATTCAATTTTACTTGATAAACATAATTATGCTTATCTTGTGTGATATACTTGCCACTATAGGAAGTTTATATGCTTGTAAGGTTGAGAGGAGGTCATATCCTCTAGGTAGGGAGAATGCATCCATTCTAAACCAATTAGGATTAAGTTAAAATATTCTTAAACTATGTATTAACACATTTGTAATTTCTTGTTAATACTCAAAAATAGAATGAAACAAGTTGTATAGCTCAACAATCTATTAATACTTCCCTATAAGGTAACAGGAGGTGGTTGGGTTCAACCAAAGAAGAATATCCAAACTCCACTAGAGTGATTCTTCAAGAGGTATGAATAAGTACTCTTTTAAATAATCAATCCAATTTGAAAAGAATTAAAATTAGCCAACTTCATTTTGGTGAGAAGTAAAATCAGTAGTCCATATGGTTTTAATAATGAATATCCTTTGGTTGTATATGGTATAGTGCAAAGGCTAGAGTGATAGCCTAACTTGATAGCATCTAGGTATTGAATAAAATTGATGGTTGAATTAATAGTTGGTGTCCATTATTACTATTACTTATATTAACCTTCTTGGTAACTTCTTTAATGTGAGTGTGATGATCGGATTTGGCCAGGTGGAAAGCCAATATTTAATAGCTTCAATATAGCCATGTTGCCTATATTTATTATTATTAGCTTGGTCCCTAGGATAAGGTAGTAGGACCTTCAACATTAGGGTTAGGTTAATGTGATATAGTCTACAAATAGAAAAAATTATGTTATAGTTGGAATAATATTTCATATTCAAATCTTAGTCACCTCTATTGCACATATGATGATTTACCTTCTCTAAGTGGCTATGAGACTTTGCCACCTCTAAGTGACTAGATTTTTTATTGTTTTGGAATCTAGAATATATTGCTTCATTATTGATTTTCTAGCATTGAATATGAACCAATGTTTATAGTGGATGTTTACTTTTGCACATTATTGAATTGTTATTATTATTATTGTATATTTTGAAGTTGTTTTATTACAAGTGTTATTACAGTATCAACCTTGGATCCCTATAGCTATGCAAAAATATAACAGAAGGTGTACAAATAATTCCAAAAGCTCTAGTAATCATATTTGCTTTGTGTTACCCAGTAATTTTTTATCAATTTTTTGGCTCAATCTCTCAATGTATTTTTCTTATATAATATTGTGAGTTAGCTGTTTCCTTTTTAAAAATTTGATTTAAAAAAAATTAGATATGTCAATACCCTTGAAAGAAACCAATTTCATTGTGATCATCTCATCAAAGTGGTCAAAATAAGGGGTACCTCTAGAAATACCTTTTCAAGAACTGGGTGTGTCAAGACCCTTGTAGGAGACCCATCTCATTGCAATTGTCTCTTCAAGTCAACCAAAGTAAGGGGTATTTCTCACAACACTTTTTTTTAGAATTTATTCAAAGGATTATTTTGGGTTTCACATTCACTCCTAGTGTATGAACAAACCTACTACTTCTACTAGTTGGTTGTAGATCAATGACTATTTATAGCATATTTGCCATCTAGAGGATGTGAGCATAAATAGAAAGCAGTGTCAACCCAAATATCTTGGTAAGAATCACAACACCCCACAAAATATAAATAGCTTTGACTAGCATGTCCTTTATTCTTTAGTTTCACCTCCTCCCAATATGCCTCCTCTTGTCACTACTTCCATTACACCTTCAATTGGGAATACTCTTCCCAATACAATTGATTCTAGTTTATAATAATTTATTGAGAAATAAGAAAAATTGGTTAAGCACATCGCTAACTCTCAATACAAAATAAATAAGACATTCGAGGTCATCCAAAACTACTTGTATTTTTCCTATTAAGCATTCCATTTACTAAGAGTTTCACAAAGTCATTGTACTTCAACCACAATGCATGTAATAGGCACCAAATCTAAAGGGATATCATTATTAGGACATAAGAATCTACTAGTAGTTGTTTTTTGGTCATAAACCTCCAGTTTCTTATAGGAGTCAGATATCCTACTATGCTACCAGAGGCACTCTTCCATGTATGGATGGTTTTAACTTAGGATTTTCTACTAATCTTGATCCCTTTATAGGAGGTGCTTATAATTTTCTTATTTGTATTCATCATTTTTATGTTTCATGCATTGACATATTAAAAATTAAAGGTATCAATCTATTTGGCTGGCTAACCAAGATGGATAACATCATTTGTTTACAACATGTGCCTAAAGAAGGTCATGTTATATTATATGTTACTAAGTTGGGTACCCTTTCTCATTAAATATTGTTATGATTTTTTTTCCAAAATGAAACCTCTTTTATATAGCTTTATTTAAAAGTGTTTCTCCTCCATAATTTTGGCTAGGGATCTTCTACATCATATATGGTCCATTTGATACAAACCAAGAAAACAAGATCAATTGAGAATTATTGCATTGGTTTCACAAGTATGTTCATCTGCACCTATCAATTAGATATAATAATGGTGATATTATACTTTCACAATCATCTTAAGAATGAATATTTATAGTAATTTAACATACTCAATCCATACACAAGAAGGATGTAGAATGTGTAGCTCATGCAATAGAAAATAAGTTCTAGTTATTTCATCCCTGACCTTAATGCGACTTCAACCCTAGATAGACTTATTTCAATAACCATGATGAGTTCCCTTAAGGATTCTTCTATTTCTAATGTCATTCATGCCATCCCTAAGATCATACCAATGAAGCATGTTGTAACTTCCAAGTGGAAGGTCGGGAAGCAATAGTGTTAGAATATGAATATTCATCATAATAGGAGATACTAGCCAAATTAGTTAATTATGAATATGAGGATGATACTATGACTCTTTGTATTTTTTATTATGAGACTTTAGGCTCATCATACCATAAATATCTAATAATTCATCAAATGTTAGCATGTCAATTTGTTGATTGATTCATGTAGTACATATAACTTTATTGGTAGCAAAACAATGAAGTATTTGGGATTGAAAATCATTACATTAAAAATTGGTGTACAACTGAGTGTATAGGTCAAATGACTAAGGTTAACATATAAATGGATGACTATAATTGGCCTATCCATCTATTTACCATGAATATAGGATGTGCAAATGTCATCTTGGGAGCATAACGTTATCCTAGCTTGGTAATGTTACTATTAATCTACAATAATTATATGTCAAATTGATAGATAATAGAAAGTTCATTTGTATCCAAGGAATACAACCTCCTCCATAAAATGTGATTAGTTACCATGATATTAAAAATATATTAAAGAAATGTGTTCATGGATTCTTTGCCCAGGTTAATTGCATAGAAGTTCAGTCTTCAAATTTTTTACTTCTAGATTTTTTTTCAAACTTGCATACTATTATGGATTATTATGTGGATGTCTTTGGTGAAACCATGGGACTTTCCCCTAAGTTCACACATGATCATTCCATCCACCTAGTTCTAGGAAATTAGCCTTCTAATACCCGTCCTTACCACTATCCCTAGCCCCATAAGTCTAAGATTGAGAGTTTGGTCTAGGAAATATTGGAGCAAGGAATTATCAATATAAGCATCAATCCTTATTCCTATTTTATGGTTATTATGTAATGGAAGGATAGCTATTGGTGCATGTGTTCTAATTTATGACCTCTCAATAGGATCATCATCAAAGATAAGTTTCTTATTCTTGTTATATATGATTTATTGGATGAATTGCATGGTGCTAAGTACTTTACAAAACTTAAATTTTGCTATGTATTCCATCAAATTTGCGTTAGAGAAAAGGATATCCCCATGACTACTTTTCACACACATGAGGGTCACTACGACCTCTTAGTCATACCCTTTAGTCTCATTAATGCTCCTACTTTCCAAATCCTAATTAATTATATATTTTGTTCTTTTCTCTACAAGTTAGTGCTTGTATTTTTTTATATTGTCTTAATTTACACTAATTCATAGGAATCTCATTTAGTTCATGTAAACCAAGTTCTCCACCTCTTACAGAAGGAAAAATCTTTATCAAAAGTTCCAAGTGTTCTAGGTTCCATGAGGTGAATATTTGGGATGCATATTATCTTAGAAAGGAGTCAATGTGGATCCTAACAAGATCAAATTTAAACAAGATTGACCCTTACCCAAATCCTTTAATTATATCTATGGATTTTTAGGTCTCATGGGATACTACAAGAAATTTTTCCATAATCATGGAAAAATTATTGATTTTGCCACTGCTCTCACTAAGAAGGATGACTTTATTTGGTCTACAGCAACTTCCAAAACCTTCCATGACCTAGAGGAGGTTGTGTACCAACTCTATTTTGGTCACTCCTAATTTTAGAAAATCCTTTTTCATTGAATGTGATGCTTCAAGCATAGGTATTAGAGTTTTTTTGGTGCAATATGGACATCCCTTGGCCTTTGAAAGAAATAAAATCTATAATATTAATCTAGGTGGATCCACTAATGAGAAGGAAATATGAGCTATTATATATGTCATAGAGAAATGGTGACTTTATTTTTTGGGGTGACACTTCAACATCAAAGTTGGCTATAGTAGCATTAAGTATTTTCTAGAAAAACTCCTCTCTTACCTAGAACAAAATTTTTTGCTAACAAAACCCTTGGAGTATGATTTTGTCATTGAGAAAAATAAGGAAAAGGAGAGTATGGTGGTCAGTGATCTTTCTCTCAAACATTAGGATGTTATTATTGTTAGTTTCATCTCTTGTCATTTTCCAAAATAGCTTTCCTAGCTTTGAAAGGACTAGATTTCTAACCTCGAGACTGCTAGTATCATTCATGAAGTGGAGTCTATCTCTTTGTCACCTACATTTTCATGTGTTGATGGGGTTTTTTACAAGAAGGATTGCATTTATCTTCCTTCATTCTCAGTTTTTAAGATTATAGTCCTCTAAGACTTTGATACATCTTCTTTGGTTAGACATTATGGATTCTTAAAGGTGTAGCAAGATATGTAGTAGTAATTTTATTTAAAAGGATTAAAAGCATATGCCAAGACCTTTGTATCTAAATTTAAGGTATACCAATGGAGCAAGGAAGAAATTAAAATCTCTTATTTTATTGTAAATCTTACCTATTCCTTATCATCAATAGGAATACAATTCCATGGACTTCATTAAGGACCTTCCCAAATCTGAGGATAGAATAATGATATTTGTGGAAGTATATTATCTTTCAAAGTATGCTCATTTTTATACGTTGTAGCATCTCTTCTCATCCAACAAGGTTGCTAAGATATTTATTGGTTGTATTTTTAAATTTCATGGCATGTCCAAGTCCATTGTTAGCAATTGTGACCATGTCTTCACTAGCAATTTTTGGAATGAATCACTCCATATTAATGGTACTCACTTGAATATATCCTCTTCTTATCACCCTTATTTAGATTTCCAGATGGAGATTGTCAATAAATATTTGGGTACTTACCTTTATTTTTATCCAAAATAAGTAGTATCATTGGGTCCATTAGATCTCTTTAGCTAAATGGTGGTATAATACTTCTTACCATTATTCCATCAGGTTGTCTCCATTTGAGGCATAGTATGGTTAGAAACCACCATCAATGGAAGGCTATATTTTAGGATCCTCCAAGGTAGTTTAGGTGCATGATTTTTTACAATGGTGTCAACTTATGCTATGACTCCTTAAAGATAATTTGACTAAGGCCCAAAACTGCATAAAGCAGTAGCAAGACTTGTATCGCTCTAATTTATAACTTTTCCTAAGGGATATAATATCTTTGCACCTCCATACCTATTGGTAATTATCCTTTAAGGACAAGTCCAATCAAAAGTTGTCTTCTTAATTCTATGACCCGCGGTTCATTGCATGATGGATTTTTATCCAGATTAAATCATAGGTTCCAATATCAACGATCTTAAACAAAATTCAATATTTGAGTGTTCAATATAAATGGCTAATATTAATGAATATAACATTCATAAAATAACAATAATATAGATTAACTAGCCAATATCAATGAATATATCATTCATGAAATAACAATGATATGCATAAATAAACTTACAATATTATTGCTCAAAATTATATACAAGCTTCAATATTATCTTATAATATTTCTATTACAATACATGGAGCTTTATCTCCATAATATAACCTTGGAAGGTAACTCTTCAATACTCAAATATTGCTCTCTTCACATATTCAGGAGATGCATTATTTCATATTCCACACATAAGGCAAACCTCTCACGTTCCTTCACTTTACATCTTGCCCCATTTATACTTGATACCTACACATGACTCTTGAATTTCTACACACTTTATTATATGACACTTGCACACTCTCACACTCTATACACTTGCACACATTATTACATGACACTTGGACTCATCCTACACATAGACACATACTTTAAGTAAAATATAAATCACACACCCTAATTTAATAACTCACTCTAATCTAATATTTACAAATGCACAATAGTACCATTTGAGTACATTCACTTCTAGAAAATAATGTAATATTCTTTAACATTGCATTGGTGAGGTGGCATATAAGTTGGATCTTCCACTATCTTCTTCACATCCATCCTACCTTTCATGTTTTTTGTGTTAAGTAGGTTATTATCCAAAACATGTAGTCCTATATGAAGATTCCAATACTCAATAAAGATGGTCAAATAAGTTTCCAATTGAAAGTAGTATTGCAATCTAGAGTTCATATTCTACATCTCACCAAACTTAGGAGTTCCTTATCAAGTGGTAGGATCTTCTAGAAGAAGATGCAATGTGGGAATCTTAGAGAATTACTCAATCATTTCTAGATTTGAGGAAAAATATTTATAAGGGAGAATCCATGTAATGGCTCCAATATAGCTATGCCAACTATCTTTATTATTATTAGCTCAGATCCTTGGATAAGGTAATCCATGCTTGAGCATTAGGGTTAGGGTTAATTTGATTTATAAATTTATCCTATATATGAAGAGTTATGTTGTAGTTGGAATAATATTTCATATCTTAATATTAATCACCTCTATTGTGCATATAATACTTCACGCTCTCCAAGTGGCTTTGAGACTTTACCCTCTCTAAGTGGCTAGGATTTGTATTGATTTGGAATCTAGAATCTGTTACTTTATTGATTTTTTGGCATTGAATCTAAATTATTATTTCTAATGTATGTTTATTTTTGCATATTATTGAACCATTACTGCTATTATTGCATTTTGAAAAAAAATCATTAAAAAATAATGAGAATGAATTCATGTGTAATTAATATATTTAAATATAAAAGTGTTATACTTTTAGCTTGATAAAGGAGTTATAGCATGTGGTATCAAAGCCAAAAATTGAATCACTAAGTTAATCAATGTTATTTCATGCTTAATTGTGTTGTAACTAGAAAAATAGTTAACACTATAGAAGTGGAAAATTCTAGGGATAGAGACCCTAGTAAAGGATTTAAGGATAAGCTAAATCATACCATGATATTGTTAAGTAAAACAAGGGATTAAGTGGTGTCCCTTGATCACAAAGGGTAGGAAAAGAAAACTAGATAGTAGGATAATGGTGAGGATAGATATCATCAATCTAAAGACTCAAAGCGGTGATCATCATACAAAATTAATAACTTAGAATCCACTCAAGATAAGCATGACAATAATGATAGGAAAAAATCTAATCAAGCTTTGTCTAAAAAAGAAACTATCTAAGGATATCAAAAATATTCCACCACTAAAATATGATGGAAAGGCCATCAATAATGGAGCTAAGGCATGCTCCATTAATATGAAATATTTTAAACTTTAAAAAATATATAGAGGAGACCAAAGTCATATGGGATACATGCTAGCTTACTAGAAAATCAACATGCTAATGGGAAAACCTAAAATATAAAAGAGACATAGTGGTAAGGAATATCACTTCAGATCAATATTTTAGTATATTCCTATAGTGGTGGTTTCCATAGTTGTACTTTGACAAGAATAAGTCTATGAATCAATACTAGGAGATATTTACTAGAACCCTAAAGTACATGTCTAAACATCAAATAGAGGAGAATTTTTAGATTAATAAATGTATCATGGGTCTAAAGCTACACATAAGTGTTGAAATGAATGTCCATGATCTAGCAACTATGGAAGAAGTATTTGAGAAAGGCATCAAGCAAGAGAAAAAGTTATAAGTGATAATTACCTATTGCAAATAGTACAATAAGAAGGGAAAACAATTTAGTGGCCAATACTTAATTTCAAGGAAATTTTTTTGAAATAAAATATTGCAAATAGAAGCAAAAGAAATTTTGGAAAGAGATATTTAAACTTTAGTAGAAAAAACCTCCAAATGAGAATGGAATTAATCAACTCAATAAGGGAGTAAAGAATGAATGTTTTGTCTATGGAGGGTACCATTATGCCAATTAATATTCTAAGGAAATAAAACCACCATAAATTAACCTTAATATCCTAACTAGACCTAACAATACATTCATGTAATGATGGATAACCATCAAGTGGAGTATCAAGACACTCATATTTAGACCTAAAGTAAGGTCTACATATGACCTATAAGTATTTTTATAGATAATAGAGCTAGTAAATATTTTGTGAATCCACATATGTAAATTTAAATAATTATAGATTCATGAAGCATACATGGATAGTTTAGTATGAGAAATGTATTGAGAAGAGAGTAGAGCAATATTTGAGCATGGATGAGTTAGTGATTTCCAACTTCACCATAGAAGAATATATGTATATGGCCTCTCCATTATCATATGATGTGATCATTGAAATCATCTAGTCATGGTAGCATAGGGCCAAGTTGACCCCTGTGCTAAGGAGACTAAGTTTCTTGATAAAAATTATAGTACCACCATCCAAGGAATATAAAAACCTATTAGTTTGAGATATATTTTATCTATTTAACTAATAAAGCTTAGTAAAATGGATGCATACTTTATGTATTGCATATCAATTATATTGAAGATGAAAAAGAACCATTTTGAAGAATATCACTTTCTAAAGAAGTCTTGGGATGTTTTTCCTTAAGAACTTCTAAGTTTAACTCCAAGAAGGGAGTTTGAATTTTTGATAGATTTATTTCTAGGAACTAAGCCAAAATCGAAGGCTCCCTACCAATTGACCATCATTGAGTTCTTTACACTTAAAATGCAACTAAATGATTATTATAAAAATTAATATATTGACCATGTGTATCAATTTGGAGTATAAAGGTTTTTGTGAGGAAAAAGAATAGTATCCTTAAGTTGTGTATCAAGTACTAGATGTTGAACAAGATAACAATTAAGAATTGATACCCTCTTCTAAGGATTGATGGCCTACTTGACCAAAGAAGAAACTACCTTCTCATAGATTGACCTTCATTCAAGATATCATTATTAAATATCAAAGAAAAGGATATACTAAAAATAACTTTTAGGACTTGATATGGGCATTATAAGTTCATTGCGATTCCTTTTGGACTTGTGAAATATCTAACTCATTTCATGAATGTGATGAATAGTGTGTTTTAAGGATCACTTGGGTAAATGTGTTATTTTTTAAATGATATTTTTATTTACTTCCACAATGACAAAGATCACTTATAGCATCTAAAAATGGTAATGTAGAGATTGAGAGAGAAATAATTTAATGGAAAGTTCTCTAAATGTGCATTTTCCAAAAAATAGTGCATGACATATCATTTTTATAAAAAAACATTTGTTTATTTGACAAAATTAAAATCCATTATGAAGTGGCTAATTCCCTACATATGCATGAAGTCCATATCCACATGGATTTAGTTAAGTGCTATAGAATTTTTATTGAAGGATTATCTAAGATAGACCATCCAATAACCTTAAAAGGAAGAGAAAAAGTATGCTTGGTCTGAGAAGTGTGAGGTGTCATTTCAGTTGTTAAAACAAAAATAAAAAATACCAATTCTTAAGGTACCCAATACTAATGGGTAAATCAATGTGATTACTAATATCTCAAGATAAGTATTAGGGGGTTCCTTGATGCAAGAGTGCCCAATGATGGATTATGAGTCTAGAAAGTTGAAATTACATGAGAAAAGCTATACACCACATGATATAGAACTAACATTGGTTATTCATTCTTTGTAGATGTGAAGGAAACCTCTAATGTAAAAATACTTTGAGTTTAAGATTGATTAACTAGGGACTTAGGTATATATTTACTCATCCAAACTTGAATGCCCAACGACAATGGTTGTAATTACCATTGGGAATATGACTTTGACATCAACAACATCAATGAAAAAGAAAATTGTGTAGCTTATGTACTTAGTCATAGGTGGTATATTACTACCGTGAATGCTCCTTGGTCAACCTTTAGAGAGGATATTTATACAATTGAATTAGGATGAGCATTATCTAAGAGTGAAAACTACCTTAGAGGAAGATGCTTGAAATATACACAATGAGAGTTATTAGCTAGAAAAATATGGACTTTTAAGATTCAAGGCTTGAATATATGTTTCAAATATTGATGCTTTAAGGACCAAAATCTTAGAGAGAGCATATTGTGTTATGTAGTGTAGGAACCTAGGGATGACAAAGCTTGTGGTAAAACTAAGGCCACTGTATTTCTAGCCAGGACTCAGGTTGGATGTAGCATAATATGTGGTAAAATACCTCAAGTATCATCAATATAATTTTGAATGTGTGCATTTTATTAGACTATTATTTTTGCATGACATTCCAAAATGGAAATGGTAATTGACAAGCATTGATTTTACATAGGGATTTATAACATCCAAGAACAAGCATTATATCATCCTTATGGTCATTAATAGACTAACTAGGGTAGCACATTTTATTCCTAATAATATTAATATAATACTCCAATTTGATCACAAAGGTTCATGCAAGAGATATTTAGTTTATATGAGGTGCCTAAAAGGATCATATCTAATAGAGACACAAGAATCACCTCACGATTCTCATAAAATTTAACTACTACTTTGGGAACTATACTTAACATAGGCTCATCATAGAGATTGATGGTTAGATTGAGAGGATAAATCAAGTCCTAAAATACTTGCTGAGGATGCACTATATAGATCAAAAATATATGTGAGAGGAATACCTACCCCTCATGGAGTTTTTATATATTTATGCTTATAATTCTAGCCTAGGAATGACCCTATTTGAAGCACTCTATAAAATAAAGTATAGAATCACATCAGTTGAGACATGATTTAGGATCAAGTGCCCATTAGTATAGACATGCTAAAGGAAATGAAGGAGAACATGAGGTTAATAAGGCAATGGCTAAATAAATCCATTGATAAGTAGAAGAGTTGTGTCAATTATAACAAAATTTTAGGGCAATTTTCATGGGAAACAAAGTGTTTCTCATGATAATACCTAAAAAATGCTCTATTGAATTTGACAAGTCAGACAAGTTAGCTCTCAAATATGTTGGTCCCTTTAGGTTGTAGAATTGGTCAACCTAGTTGCTTTCTAACTTACTCTAACCCACCCTTTCCTGAATCCATGTGTTATGTCTCTCATTGTTGAAGTTGTATCACATTAATGCATCTCACATACTTGATAGACAATAATTGTAGGTGCAAGGCCAAGGAGTGGTTTAATTCAAGCTAATAAGAATCTCAAATATGTGTGAATTTCATTTGAGTAATAGGGAGATATATAAATTTAAGGTCTACTGGAACCAACACATTAAGGACAATATTGTATGGAAATATATTAAAGAAATTCAGAGGTTGTTTCCACACTCATTTGAGTGAAAACTTATTGTTTTCTTTAATTTTAATTAAAAATAATTGGGAAAAAACTCAAAGACTATACTTTTGTAGAGTTGAGATACTATTGTTTAACAACATAAACACTTGAATCTAAATTTGTGTGTTGATAGTTGTGTCTTAGACTAATATGTTAATAATTGTGTCATAATTGGAAATATTATGGTGGGTTAAGTTCTTGTTTGATCATTGTATTAATCTATAATAATGATGGTTAACATTTATAAAATAATAATAATTTTTGACTATAAGTTTTATTAATTTGAGATTGTTGTAAATTAAAAAATGACTTCTTGATAAATTCTATTGTGTATGACTTGTAATATTATATTATAAATAATATGACTATTTATAGAGGGGAAGGATGTCACAACACAAACATTTGATAAAACTTAAGTAGCAATTTACATTATATCTATGTTTTTTAACTATAAAAATTATATTAACTTCTAGATGATATGGAATTTACATTCAATGTTATAAGTATTGAGTTAACAATTGTACTTTTTTTACAAGAAAAAATTGTAATTTTATTTCAAGAATGAAAGAAAATTACACTTCTCAAGTGCCTTAGCACAAACAAAAACCCAGATAAAAATAGATTACTAGGAGTCAAGATATAATTACAGTCGGGCAGATCAGAGAGGAAATAAACCCATCTTCGAAATAGCATGGGGATAATAAGGATAAATATCCTTATATATCAATACTTAATCATCCAAATAACCTCCATGTCCAAAACCTGGATAGATATCAGTGAAAAAGAAACCAGCAAAAAGAAAGGAAACAGTTAAAAACTACCATAAAGCTCTAATCAAATGAACAGGCCCACAGTACAAACCAGAGCTAGCATAGGAACTAGGGGTATGATATGTGGGTGAAAGAAGAAACTCCATCCTTGTTCTCTTCCATTTGCAAGAAACCTTCTGGAACCTGTTGACCTTCTTTTGATAACTTATCTGCTTCTTGATTTAATTCCCTATAAACATGAGTAAAAGAGATATTTTCAAAAAGAGAAATCACCTCCAGTAGTTCATCTCCCACTGGTCTAAGCAGATTATTTTTTAATTGAGTGGATCTATTCATCCAGTTGATGACTAGAGTAGAATCTCCAAAAATTTGTAATTTTTTCACATTTCTCTCCACAACACACTTCATTAGCAATCTCAATGCCTGGAACTCAACAAAATTGTTGGAACCTATCCCAAGACCTACTTTAAATTTGATATAGTGGGTATCTGAGAAGTATAGAATACCTCCTACACTACTAAAATATGATTGTCTCTGACTAGCCCCATCAAAAAAACCCCATGGCTGAGACTTTTCAATGAACAAATTACCTACTTGTCGAGGTTTCTTATGTTTGTTAGGCCCTTTGTTGATTGAGACCAAAGTCCTCACCTAAAAAATGACCTGAAATGGGGGTATTAACTTTCCTTCAAAAATAGTTGCATTTCGTGCCAACCATATACCCCAACATATAAGACATGGTAAAGAAAGAAATTGTTTCAACTCTTTTTCAAAAACCACTGTCTTAAGCATACCTCCATTGTTTCTCCTTCCCAAATATTTTGTACTCCAGTTATCTGTTCAACTTCTAACCAAACCTGTTGAGAAAAAGGGCATTTGATTAACAAATGTGTGATGTTTTCCTCCTCTGACTGACACAACATACAAATACTTGGACCTTGTCTGCTTCTCCTCTGTAAAACTTCCCAAGTCAAAGCCTTATTTCTCAAAGCTAACCACATGAAAATAATTATTTTTTTGGGGTAGATAATTTCCAAATTTGCTTCCACCACCAAGTAGGCCCTTGAGGATGAGGGTCAAAACTTGCTTTGTACCCAAGTTTTAGCTTAATTTCCCCCTATTTTTTGGATGCCCCAAGCAATAGTATCTGGTTTCTCCCCCTCTTGATACTATTCTTAAATTATTGTAAGCTCCCCCACAAAAAACCCCCCCCCAAAAAAAACCAAGAACCAACCCCAACCCTTGGGTCCAAAGACTAGAAGAATCTGATTCCCCCCCGATGAAGAAAGAAAAACCTTTGTCTTGTAAAGAACTTATCATAGCTTCCAACAACAAAATGTTTTCTCCACAACCCAAAATAGAATCAACCCCTATTCTGACTTGTTCACCATTGCCCACTTTCCAAGCCAAATATTTTCCAATCATAGGAAAGGCCTGTACTAGTGCCTTCCATTGAATGGAAATATTTTTAATGCTTTTATGTGGACTTCTGATCCAATCTATAAAGGTCCCTGGACAAATATACTTCTGTTCAATAATCTTCTTCCATAATCCTTCTTTGGTCAAAATCCTCCATAAACTTTTTGCTGCTAGAGAAGAACCAAAAATATGGATATTTTTAAGACCCCAACCACCTTCCTCCTTTGGCCTAGCAATACTCTGCCACTTAACTAAAGGAATGCCTTCATGTTCCTTGCGTCCAGTCCAAAGAAATCTGAAGCAAAGTTTTCTTATTTTCTCTAGAACTCCTTTAGGAATGAAGGCCAAGGAGTGCCAAAACATAGGAATTGCCTCAAGAACCGACTTTACAAGTGTTAATATCCCACCAATAGACAACCATCTATTACACCAATGGTTAATCCTAAATTCAATCTTCTCTAAAAGCCATCCCCAATCTCTCTTCTTGTAAGTATTTGGCTTCAATACAAAACCTAGATACTTAAAGCCTTCCTAGAAATCTAAGAGATTAAAAGGAAAAATTTTGATTAGACCCTATTCAATCTCTTGCTCTAGACCATTAAAGCAAATAGAGGATTTTTGAAAATTTATCTCCATGCCGATAGCAATACTGTAAGTGTCCAAGATTTCCTTCAACTTTCTAGCTTCCCTTAAACTACCATTTGTGAACAACAAAACATCATCAAAAAATAATAAATGAGATAAATAAAGGACCCCCACTTTAATCCCAATCAAGGATCCTACCCTCTTTGCATCCAAAATAACTCTACTCAATCCTTCAACAACCAACAAAAAAATTAAAGGAGATAAAGGACATCCCTATCTTAATCCTCTCGAGGGTCTAAAGAATTTGGAAGTTGATCCATTGATAAGAACAACAAAATATATAGAATAAATACATCCCATAATCCACTTTACTATTGGATAGCTAAAGCCCACATGTAAGAGCATCAATCTGAGATACAACCAACTAGTTCTATCATAAGCTTTAGATAGATCTAGTTTAAGGACCATTGCAGGAAGATTTTTAGTTTTAATAGAGTGAAGGCCCTCTTGTGCAGCTCCTATGGCTTCAAAAATCTGTCTACCTACTAAAAACCCAAACTGCTCTTGAGAAATAACTTCAGAGAAAATCTTCTTCAATCTAACAACCAAAATATTTGCAATGATTTTATAGATACAGTTACACAATGAAATGGGTCTAAATTCATCAAAGGTTTTAGGCTTCTCCTTTTTTGGAATCAAAGCTAAAAAAGTGGAGTTAAAAGCCCCCAAAACCTGACCACTCAACCTAACTTCCTCCATTACTCTGAGAAGATCCTCCTCAACTAGATCATAGAAAACTAGAAAAAACTCCACAGGCCATCCATCAGGCCCTGGACTTTTATCCTTTTTGAAAGAAGTCAGGACAACTTTCAGTTCTTCCTTTGTGACCTCCTTCATAAGTAACTTATTGTCCTCCTCTATCACAAAACTAGGGAAGAAAGTAGTTAACTTTAAAATTTCCCCAATATTGACTCTATCAGGTTCTTTATAGATTGTTTGAAAATGTTTTACTCCCAAATCTGCTAGCTCAGCAAAACTCCTAATGAGAGCCCCTTCTTCATTCTGCATCTCCCAGATAGTGTTAACCTTCTTCCTGTGATTAGCAAAATTATGAAAAAACTTAGTATTTTCATCCCCTTTTTTTAACCATACAACTCTACTTTTCATTCTCCATTCAACTTCCCTCCACTCCAAGAATTTGTTCTTCTTAATTTCTAGTTCAAACAGTCTTGTTTTCTCCTCCTCTTTAAACAAACCAACCTCATTCTTTTTATGAATTTCTAAAATTTCCTTCTCCACCAACTTGAGATCTCTATCCATACTCTCCTTTTTAACTGCAATCCAAGATGACACAACTCCTTTTAATTTTTTTAAAGCAACAACAAATTGAAAACTCATTGATGACCTAGAACTTTGGTCATAACCAATCCATTCTTTTTTAATCAGTTGTTGAAAATCTTCTTCCTCCAACCAAATTGGATTGAGCTTAAAAGGACTGGTAGGTTTTGCCTCTTGAATTTCTAATTGAAGAAGTATGGGAGAATGATCTGAGCCACCTCCAGTCTCAACCCATGACCATTTTCTATCTATTTCATTATATAATGACTCTGAGATCAAAAATCTATCCAACCTCTTTGAGATCCCAACTTCCCCAACTCTATTATTTCTCCACGTAGGCATTAATTTTATTGGTTCCAAATCAATTAAACCAACTTCTTCAATCTTATGCTTGAAGTAATCTGCAAGTCTATCAAGTCTTGCAGATTCTCCCCATACCTCACTTCTATTCATAGTAAAATTTAAGTCCCCACCAATGATAACTCTTTCATCCCTAACACACCTTTGGGAGAAAAAATCTTCCCAGAAGACCTATCTATTTTCATAGGGACCATAACAATTAATAACTGATAACCTCAAACCCAAGTCTTTAAAAAAGAATTTTGTCCACAAGCCTGAAACCATAAAGGAAGAATTAATTAAGGATATTGAGTTCTTCCAGCCAGTCAAAACACCCCTTGAATTTTTGGTAGCATCTAGAGCCAAGAACTCCCAGTCCCTAAGCAATTTACTTAACCCTTCAATGACTTTTGTACTTGCCCCCATGGTTTCTTGTAGAAGGATAACATCTGGATTATGAATTTCCACCAGCCTGGCTAAGGCAAGTCTTTTAGAGGGACTGCCAAGACCTCGAATATTAAGGGATAACAAGATCATTTAAACATCTTAGAGGGGTTTTATCCCACTCTAAGGACCCCTTTGATAGATTTTTGTTTACCCTACTGAATTTCCCTCAAAGCCTTCTCCTGTGCATGAAATAAAAATGATTTCCTACCTGCTGAAGTAGTGGAAGATTCCTTTATATGGTCCAGACCTAACCCCAACCTTCCAACAACTGCACAAGTTTTCAGCTCAGATTCCCTTTTCCTAGAATGCAACAAATATCTGCAAGAGGAACCTATCTCCAAACCATCCCCTGAAATAGATACCTCCCTAGAAGATTCACCTGATAGGTCACAAAGACTTCCCCCAATAGTAGAAATATTTGGATCACAATCCCTATTCAATATGTTTGAGGTTACCGGTCCATTGTCCAAAATCTTAGAAAATTCCTTGTCCCTAGGACTTCTCTTCGAAGATTCATAAGGCAGTGTACAAAGTTCTTTATTACCTAAGTCCATATTATTCTCATGTATTGGACAATAATTGTCATAAGGCTTAGATGTCTGATCAACAAACTTAACAATATTGGGTTCCAATCCTTTCATAGTTTTCTTTATGACTCTGTCTCCTTCTCTAACAACTTGTGAACAGTGAAATGAAGATAAAGCTAGGCCCAAAATTTCTTCCTCCTTCTCTAGAGTTTTGGTTCTAGGTTCAACAACATTCTTTTTGTTTGTTTGTGCCAAATCAGGGAGCACTATTGAGCTCTAAAAAATAGGTATCTCTTGATTGTTGTTAGCTGACTTGAAATCCCCACTAGTCATTTGTTTTCTCCTCCATACTTTCTGTGTGAAATCTTGAGAACATTCCTTAGCAATATGTCCATAAACATGACAATGAACACATCTAAAGGGAATCTTCAAATAATCCAAGATTTGATTATGAATTGTATTCCCCACAACTATCTCCATACAATCCGGTAAGCCTTCACTGATATCCATCTCAACCAAAACCCGAGCTACAGACCAAAAAACACTAGATTTGAAAGAAATATCTATATCCAAGGTTTTACCTAATGAATCTCCAATCTCTTTCAAAGCTCTTTCTGACCATAACTCCATTGGTAGACCTGGAAGTTTTACCCAGATTGGGATTCTCCTAGAAACTTCAGTCCTAGGATCAAAGCAAGTCATCCAAGCCTTCAAAGCCAAAAAAGAAGACCCCCAATACCAATGACCTCCCAAAATTTTCTGTGCATCTTCCTCAGATCAAAAAAGGAAACCTATCCATCCTCTGGCAAGTAAGTGAAAAATTGGCCCATATCCTAAAATTGGGACCCATACCTTCTACAACCACTCATTTAGTGTATTATCAACTATTTGACATCCATGAAACTTTCCAATGAGGGCCTTCCCTAAAAACTCCAAAACTTGTTCCATCCTCAAGTCTTCCCCAAGTACCATTATGATCTTTGACCTTCTCTTTTTAACCACTTTCTATGCCTTACACACTTTAGTAACCGGAGTTTTAGACTGTGCTGATTGAAAGTTTAGACCGACTCCACTTAGGGCCTCCAAATCAAGACTTTTACCAATAAAACCTGAACCAAACAAAGGAAACTCTGTCTGACAAAGTGAGTTTGGGTTGTTTGGAGCCTGCTCAAGTTTTTCTTCCCCGTAATGAAATGCTTGCTCATTCATTAGACCCATCACTTGAGTAGAGTGTTTTGAGACAACTGAGAATGAGCAATCAATAGGACAACTGACCTGGTCTGAACCTTTTGACATAGACTCCCCTCTATCCACTAAATTCTGATCACCTACAATATTATTCTGATCACTCAAAAAACCCAAGGACCCCCACTTCTCAACTTCTAAGTCTTGTTAAAAAATGGGACCCTTGGCCCTTGGAGTTGAAAAAATGCGTTGCCCCTCAAAGGGGTCCTCTGAGAAGTCCAAACATTCCTCTTCATTCTCCATCAAAAAACAAGAAACCAATTTTCCAAATTATACTTTTGCATGCTTTGAATCTAGAAAGTAAGTTGTCCAACCTTCATTTTCTTCACATGAACAAATCTGAGCACACTTCTATTTTAAAAAAATGATGATGCTTCTTGTGTCATTTTTTTAAATATATTAGTCAAGAACTGGATCCACCTTCATTTTATTCACATGAATAGATCTGAGCACATTCTAGTTTTAGGAAAAATAAAATACTACCACTTCTTGTGTTTTTTACTTTTCTCTATGCTTCACTTGTAAACCCTAGCTTTATTGTGTGCACTCCATAGTTCTAGCCAAACAAAATTCTTCAAACTATTGTTCACATGCATAGAAATATTCCTCCCTAGCAAAATAAATCCTTTCACCCCTTTGAATTAATTCCTCTGTGCTTCACTTTGCAAACCCTAGCTTCATTGCATGCACTTCATGATTGCAGCCGATAAACTTCTTCCAAAGAAAATTTAAATGTAAGAAATATGAATGCTTACCTCCTTCATAGTCTGAGCTTTCATCAAAATTATAGATGGGTCTTCAACTGTTACCGGGTAGTGATGATGATGGATCAACCACAACTTGGTGCGGTAGTGGTGACAACCTCCAACAAACCCTCTCCTCCTTGAAAATCCTCTTACGTTGCTGCTCAGTTTTTCCACAAAATCCTCTTACGTCGCTGCTCAATTTTTTCCACAAAACCACTGGATGTCGCTGCTCAGATGTTTTCCATAGAAATCCTCTAACGCTGCTGCTCAAATTTTTCCACAGAAATCCTCTTACGTTGTTGCTCAGTTTTTCCACAAAACCCTCGGATGTCGTTGCTCAGATGTTTTTCACAGAAACCCTCTAACACTGTTGCTCAAATTTTTCCACGAAAATCCTCTTACGTCGTTGCTCAGTTTTTCCACAAAACCCTCGGATGTCGTTGCTCAGATGTTTTCCACATAAACCCTCTAACACTGCTGCTCAAAATTTTCCACGAAAATCCTCTTACGCCGCTCTGTTTGGCGTATTCAAGCCCACCAAACAATCTGAAAGCCTTACGCTATCACATCGACATCCTCGCCTCCACCTGCAGTAGCTCGCACCTCCATTCACCTACATAATTCATAATGAGAATAAATTATACTATATTTTTATTTGGAGTGTTTGATACGAGTAGCCCTTGATCAAGAAAAGGAATGAGAGTATCATTATAGAGAGGTCATAAGATATTGAACAATGGTATGGAAAAAAGTGAAACTTGTATACACACCACTAATAGAATACACTTTCATGATAGGCATAATAGGTCTCAAGTGAAAATTATATTTGTAGTTAATAATAAGTTTTCTCATTGGTAGTTTGGATTTGACCTATCTTCGAGACCCGTGAGTGATACCATAATGGTAAGTCCTTGGTTTTTCATCCAAGATATCCATGTTCAAACCTCGGTATGAGGGGATCGGGACCCCTCATAAAAACTTGTGTAAACTCAAATTTATAAATAAAAAATATATATTTTACAATAGTTTGGTAACTATGCATATACCTCTAAGAGAGGAAGTGCAAGTTAGGAGGAAGTACAAACCATGAGGGAGTGTGAGCCAAGATGAAGTGTGAGATAAGAGGGAGTGTAAATTGAGATTCAATCATGGTAAAAGAGTAGCAGGTTCATCCAAAGTGCATCAATGCTTCAAATTCTTACCATGAATGCATGGAAAATTATTTCTAAAAAAGTGCTAAAGCAAAGGAATGCTAATAAAAAGAAGAGATAGGGGCTATTGCAAGCCACGAGCAAGTGTGAGGCATGAGATAATGTGACCTAGAAGTGAGTGCAAGCTAAGATGGAATATGATCTAAGAGGGAGTGCAAGCCAAGAGCAAACCCCATTAGCTAGTATGAAAGGAAATTCATATTTGAAATCCCTAATGGGAAGTTAAGCTGCCCTAGTTAGAAGTATGGAGGCTCAAGTTGGATATAAGCAAAAGAGTGAATACATGGTACGTTTGATACAGGTATTAGATGTTACACCAGAAGTGAATATCAAGGATGATATGAGTGAGCATGATATAATGGTTCTTAAAAATTAAAATGTTAATATATAAGTTCCATAGATCATGGCTAGGGTTTTTGAAGATTCAAAATTGGATCAAGTGGAAGTGGAGATTAAATTCAAATTACTCTATGACTTTTCTTCCTAAATATTTTTTCCTTATCATATTTTCTAGTTCAGAAATTAGGGATAAAATATTGGTTGGTGGCCCATGGTTTAGAGGAAGATAAGCACATTATTTGAGACCATGGAATGAATTTTTTTCATTGAAACATAAACTATTAAGAAGCTTCTAGTTTGGGTTAGGATTTTTGGACTTCCATATTATTTTATAAATAAGGATGTTTTGAATAATATTGGAAATACCTTAGGGGAATTCATCAAGGAAGGACTAACTACTAAGGAGTGAAATCATGCTATATATACTCGAATATGTGTTGCTATGCATATTTCAAAACCTTTACCACAATACATTAAGATTGAATTTGAATCAAGAGAATGGGAACAAAAAGTAGAATATGAAAATATCGTATTTCATTGACACAATTGTTATGAGATTGGATACATGGCAATATTTTGCAAAGTAAAAACTATGAAGAAAGAGATAAAAAATTCTAACCATGAGATAAACTTCAAGATAAAGCAAGGAAATCACATAGTAATTGAATCTAGATTAGATTAAGGATATCCCACTTTCAAAGAAGAGGAAAAGAAATCCTATCTATAATATCATTTGGCAAGTTTAGAAGGAATTAAATATGCAAGAGAAGATGTGAAGATAAATCCTAAAACAAAAATAATAAAAGAGGTCAAGTTTATTCCGGGTAAATCATCTTCATTTTCCTCAAGTAGTATAGAATCCTATTCAGGTAATAAAAGTGAAAGGGGTGAAGATGTTATCCCTTGCACTTTAAGGTTTCAAGAGCATCATAATAAAAAAATGAGGAGAGAGGAAACCCATAACAATTTAGGTTTTGTAGGGAAAAATAAGAAGATAATTGCTACATAAGAGCATCTTGACACTTTAGAGTTTCTAGGGAAACATAAAGAAGACTATGCTTTTGAGGTTATTACTTGTACTTCATATCCTTCAAAAAAAGACAAACCTAAATATGATAAGTCTTACTATGACCAGTGTGAGAAGATTGAAGAGATTGAGAAAGATGAAAGTATTGTTGGGAATGAAAAAAAAAGAGGAAGACCTAAGAAGCAAAAATAAAACTAAAAAGAAACCCAAAGGGATATTGATATGGGAAAACAAAAGTAAATATTGTAAGTGCTAATAATAAGTGGGGCTAAAACCGCAAATAAAAAAATAGCAATGAAAATAATATCTTGGAATATTAAGGGAATGAATAAGAACCCTCAAAAAAGGTATTAAGAAATTGCAACTGATATTCACGGTGCTGAATTTCATCTTGATAGAATTTAAATTTTGGAATACATCTGATATAAAAGGAGTTGATTGTGGAAACTTAGCAGTTAGTAGTTTGAGGAAGATGGAGAATATATTTGATAGAAAGTCAAATGAAGAATATCTATGAAAGAAATGCAAAGTCAGATATGCTTTAATTAACTTGTTAGAAATGTAACGATAGCAATGTAATGTTTTTTTGTAATGGGAGTGACCCCCAATAGAAGCCATACATAGCTTATTAAAAAAAAATCTGCATTGGTATAAAAAGGAGATTGTTTGTCTTGCATGAATATTTTAGGATTTTATTAGTCATAGAATAAGTTTTTCTTTTTAATTAAATAAGACCAATAAAATAATGTGTGCTATATTCCAATTATCTAAAAAGAGAGGACAAAGGGGTCTTCTTCTTCTTAAGGTCTTAGACCACTCTTGTTAAAGGTAACCAAGGGGGAGTGGGCCAATGAATAGTCTATATATAGATAGATAGATATAATATTTTGGGCATATGTTTTTGGTAGGAAAACAAGTTGCATATGGGCACACTCTATATTGAGATCTCTCCACAAAGATTTGCTTTATGAAGTAGTTGCTTATTTGGGGAGAACATCAAATTTAGACCAAAGAAAATTCTTTAAATAAGTCTTTCCCTAACCATAATGGGAACAACAAGCAAGATCATTATATAAATACGATTTTGTGAGAGGAAAGACATTTATACCCATCATTTTCAAAGAGAAAATGAATAAAAACTAGTAGAGCTATCCTATGGATTTTTTCCATCCTTAAATTTGTGGAGATTCACTTTACAAGATATCCAATTTTTTGTTCTATTCCAACCATTGAGAGAGTGATAATTTTAATATGCTTTATTTTTTTTTTGGTTTACTTTATTCTCTAATAAAATTAGGATGAATGTGGGTATGAATCTTATTTTTAAATTTAGGTGATATATTTGAATGTAAAAAAAAAGGAAAGAAAAACGATTGTGCTTGATTTTCCTTTGAACTTTAATAAGAATTATGTTTTGTTATTAAATATATATAAAACCCACTTTGAATATAGTAATATTTTTTGGATTTTTTTTATTGATAATGGGTTTTGAAAGGATCCCAAAACCTTATTACAAGTCAGACAAGGGAGATCCCATACGGAACCAGAAACCCCAAAACACTACAAGCCAAAAAGGAGGACCTATTACGGTAACCTTACAACAGAAAAGCCACAAAGAGAAAGGGGACAACACCCACAAAACTGTCACTAGAAGTGGGTAAACAACCAACACAAACCAAAAAGGAACAACCTTAAGCCACGAGGACCATCCGCAGAAAAACCCAGCTCTTTTGGAATTGGGAGATAATCTTAGTCATCATCATCATCCTTGGAGGCCTCCTCCCTGTGGTTGACCATCTTCTTATTCTTTATTTGGTTGATGAGTATACCTTCTCTCACCAACATCGACATGGCCAGGGAGATGATATCGTCCAAATTGGTCATTGGGTTGATGTCATCAATGGGATGAATAGGGAGCACACCAAGGGATGGAGAAGTGGTTGTATTTTGCTTTTTGCAAGTCGACGAGGAAAAATCTAACGGAGTGGTATTCATAGAAGGAGAAACCAAAATGTTTTTACCTTTCTCGACTGAAGATTTCATGTGAGTAGAGTACCTTCTAGGAGTAGAGACGCCAGTGAAAGAGCCCAGTAGCAATTTCTACCTTATCGACTTGCTAGAAGAGCCAACCTCAACGTCAATGGGGCTTGTTGATAGCGGTATTCAAATTGATATTTTCCATGTCTATAACAACACTTTCCTCGTTAAATATTAAATAAATTTATTTTCTTCTTTCTCATTCTAAAATTTAGCCAAAAAGTGACTAAATATAGGTATACCTTAGTCTAGTTATCTTTTCCATGAAGTTAACCTAGGAGTTACAACTTAGCTCATGGGATGGAAAATTATTGTGTGTTGTTGAGAGAAAACAAATAATTGTGATATTAAATCTATGATTTGAACCTCTACTTGTTTGCAAGTTATATTTACTTTTAAATTTATATGAGGTCCGCTTGTGGGCTTAGTAACTAAATACTTAGAGTGCATATATACCTCATCTATTGTGACATTGATGGTTCTTGTATTGAAAATATTGACCTTGCTATCAAACTTGAGTTATTATTATTAACTATCAATATTATTATTATTATTATTATTATTATTATTATTATTATTATTATTATTATTATTATTATTATTATTATTATTATTATTATTATTATTATTATTATTATTATTATTATTATATCTTTAGAAAAACAAGAAGAATTCTTGATTGTAAAAAAAAATAATTATCCTTTTTTTGTTTTTGAAAATTTTGAAGAATTTGACCACCAAAAAATATAGTCTTGTTTTTGTATTTGAACAAATTGGAAGAATTATTGACTATGAAAAATAACTATCCTATTTTTGTCTTTGAACCAAATACAAGAACTATTTACTATTAAAAATATGTTATCATGTTTTTGTAATTAAACAAATTGGAAGAATTTTTTGATGTTAAAAAAATAATTGTCCTAATTTTGTATTTGAACAAATTAGAAGAATTTCAGACTATCAAAAAAATAATTGTCCTTTTTTATCTTTGAAAAAAATGGAAGAATTATTAATTGTCAAAAAATAATCATCCTATTTTTGTATTAGAACAAATTGGAAGAATTCATGACTATAAAAAAATGTCTTAATATCTTTGAACAAACCGAAAAAAAAAAATGATTTTCAAAAAATATTATCATGTTTTTGTATTTGAACAAAGTAGAATGATTATTGACTATCAATATCCATCTCTCTCTTTCTATCTCTTTCTTTGTATCTATGTATGTATCTATCTAGCTACACACACATACATACATACATACATACATCTATATATATATATATATATATAAAGTCTTGTTTTGTCTTTGAACAAAGTGGAAGAATTCATGATTGTCAATACACATCTCTCTTTCTCTCTATCTATTTTTTTGTGTATATGACTATATATGTGTGCGTAGTCCCATTTTATAATTGGATAAAGTGAAATCATTCCTTATAGTTACTATAATTAATTCTTCTATTTTTGTATATGGATAAGTTAAAAACATGCATTGATTGTCCTATTTAGCACTCTAAAAATTTATAAGCCTGCATTGAAATTCTTATTCTATATTTGGTCAAGCTAAAACAAACCCTTACAAAGGTCTTGCTTATACAACAAATTTTCTTTAACAAATTGATATGTTGCCTTGATAGGCAACAATTCTACATCACTTGTCTAATTGGTTGCTTCCAAAACAAACAATTATTTTGAACAACTTACATAATCTGCACTCAACACCAAAACTAGTTAGAGTGTTACCTTAATAAACAATTACTAAGTGTGAAATGATATTTTTTATTAGCAAGTCAAGTGGGAAGGACACTTTCTTAAATGAGATATAGTAATATTTTATGAGGACTCAACATGTGCGAATTGCTATCCTAAATTTATTACCTTTCCAAGATAATTGGGCACTTTCTCCTTAATCATTATAGATGGTTTAAATCCTATACTAGTACATTGCTATGATGGGGGTATATTTTGCCATTTTACCATAGTGAATTGATCATTATTTTATGCTTGTTATTTTACCTATATGGGAGGCTATCTTGTGAAGTCTCTATGAAATAAAATATTATTTCTAGCCTAGTGAGATGGAAGGGAAGAGGTATATAGATACTGGAGGACATGGATTTATAGATAATACTTGCAAAATAGGTCATTTATGGGTGAACATAAGGGTGGTATGCTTGAGTACGAGTGTTGATATATGTCTAAATAGTATATAATGAAATATCCCCTAAGGAACATATCAGGTAGATTTATTTTGATAGAAATTTTAGCCAAACTATGATTGAATTAAATATTATTTTCATAATATACATGAGTTAATTACTTAATGTAAATAAGATACATCAAGATAATTACATGAAAATATGTGTCTAGACTTCATGTTTCTAGAATGCATCCTCTATGTGTTAAGTTGTATGGTATGTGTGATATCATGTAGATAGATTAATACATCCATGAATACATTTTATAACATTCTAGTTCTCTAGGTGAATGGTTAGCGCTCTCAAACAAAGAATTTAACCGAAGGGAAATTCTAGGTGATAATTCTTTCATTAGGTGGTAATTCACTCAGATGATGCTCTCCCTCCTCTCACCTGACATGTAAAAACTAGTAAGATTATTAGCAGTTGGATGGCTAGCATAAAGTTCACTAATAATGTACTTATAAAGCACAAGATAACTATTGCCTTATGCATGTAAAGCTAATAAATTTTGTACAATACTTAAATTGCGGGATAGTGTCCAAACTAATATGTTATCTTTCTAAAAAGTTGTAATATTACTGTAGTCTAATAATGTACTTATAAAGCACAAGATAACTATTGCCTTATGCATGTAAAGCTAATAAATTTTGTACAATACTTAAATTGCGGGATAGTGTCCAAACTAATATGTTATCTTTCTAAAAAGTTGTAATATTACTGTAGTGGTAAGGGCTTTGGCTTCTCTTTGAGAGGCCCAAGGTTCAAACCCCACTCAGTATAAGGAGACCAAGACCCCTCATAAAAACCTATGTAAATCAAGTAGCTTATATATATATATATATATATATATATATATATATATATATATATATATATATATATATATATATATATATATATATATATATATATGTATGTATGTATGTATGTATGTATGTATGTCATCTTGCTAAGTTGATGTAGCAATGTTGTCCTCATATTAGAGTAGCAATATATCCTATGGTTGTATTGTTAATATACAAATAAGTGAAGTTCCATGTTTGATTATATTGAAACTATTATGAATTTAATGATACAGTGTTGTTCCAATGTATGATCTTGTACATACTAATTATGGAATACACAATATTTTTAATCTAATGAAAGATGTATCTATGTATGACTTAGATGATATAAATAACAGTTATTATCATATTTTGATAAAATATTGGTGACAACTCTCTCTCTCTCTCACTCAGATAGATAAGTATCGATATAGATATATGCACTTGTAACCCTTATATGTTCTCATATTAATCTAATATCATTTATTTAGGTTTGATCTCTAAATTTTTTCAGCTATAAAGTTTTATATGTTGTCATGTTATCAATCAACATAATGAATGCTTAAATTTATTTTTGTTCATGAACTATAAAATCTAAAAATGTATGGTTGGTTATATGTGTATTGACATGATTGGATTACACTTTTATTACATCATTGATTGAATTACACTTTTATACATAATGGTTGGATGAATAGTATCATTGATTTAACACAATCCGTGTATTATTATAAAGGCTAGTGCAATAACAATATATTTTAAGAAACTTGATTTCTAAGTAGTGGATGGAGATATTTTTCTTGTTTCATATTGATTCATTGAACTAGTCATTTTGTTTGATGTATGGGATGTAATTTTCCTTAACAATCATGATTGTTACTATTTTATGTGAGATCCTCTCACATTCAGGAAGTCCTTATGCTTGTGAGATCGATAGGATTCCATATCCTCTACGTAAGAAGAATCCATCCATTCTAAACCAATTAGAATTGAGTTAAACTATTTTTGAACTATGTATTAGCACATTTGTACCTTCTTGTAGATACTTCAAAAATAGCTCAGTAATCTAACATTTCCATATAAGATAATAAGATGTGGTTGGATTCAACTAGAGGAGAAAACCTAAGATCCATTAGAGTGAGTATTCTAGAGTTACATATAAGTACTTCCTTAATTAATCAACCCTAGTTGATAAGAAATAAAAAAGGTCAACTTTTCTTCAGGAAGGAGCAAAATCATTGGTCCATGTGAAACTCATAGTGAAGAGTTCTTGATTGGATAGGAGACAATTTAGAGGCTAAATTGATAGCCTAGCATGCTAACATATGGTTCTTGAAGATGGTTGATGGTTGAATTACCATATGGTGTCCATTATTGCCATTGCTTGTATTAACATCCCTAGTAAAATAAAATTATTTTGAGTGTGATGATTTTTCTTGGCTAGGTGGCAAGTTAGTGATGAGAATGAATTGATGTGTAATTTTTTTTTATAATGGTAAAAAAGAGTTTTTTATATAGGGTCCCAAAACTTGTTTACATAGAGTGAGATATTATAATACCAATTTACAAAATATGACCAAAGAACAATAAAATTGTTGTGTTCCTATTCCAACGATCAATGACCAATGATCAAACACAATCTGTGGCTTGGATAGTCTAGTGATTTTCCTTTTCAACTCCATTTTTTTCGCTACCCTTCCCATTTTCACCTTTTGAAACTCATGCAACTTTAATGAAAACTACTTCAATTGACACCTCTGAATCCTTGGATAAATTTTCTCCCTACCAATTGTACTCCACACATTATGACTCCAAGAATTAATGTGTAATTAATATTATTTAAAGAAAAGTATTTTTTTTATCCCAACGAAGGGGTTATGACACCTATAGTATAAATTTCCTTTTCTTGCCCCTTTTTTGAGATTTCCCTATAAAAATGAAAAATTAAAAAGGTTATTAAGTTTTTGAAAAATAGATAAGATAACTAGGGTATTTATATCATCAAGCTAGGGTTTTAAAAAAAGATATATTTTATGGAATAAACAAAAATACTAATGAGACCTCTTTTCAAGAATTATCTTTAATTTATTTCTTGAAATTGTTTCTACCTCACTTTTTTAGTTAGTGATTTGTAATATTCTTTTCAATAACTAATTATGCTAAAACAAAAAAAACAAAAAATAAATAAAAAATCTAATTAGAAACCACTAAAATAAAATTGTAAGGGAATTATTTTCATATTTATATTTACTACCTTTGATCTATTAAATGTAAATTATGCTTTTGTTTGAGCAAAAGAAATGTTTTGAAAAAGATTTTTTTTATTGGTAAAAATTTCATTAAAAGTGGGTTTTGAAAGGGGTCCCAAAACCTTTTTACATCAGGTCAACAGACCAAACATAAGGCCAAAGGATAGGCCAATTGAAAAACACATTAAAAATCCTGCCCAAAGTAGGAACTTTAAAAAATCTCACCCAAGCAGGAAATTAAACCAGGAAATTTAAAAAATCTTGCCCAAAGCAGGAAATTTAAAAATCCCGCCCAAAGTAGGAAATTTGAAAAATCCCACCCAGGCAAGAAAAATACAAGTTGAAAATCTCGCCCAAGGGGAAAACCAAAAACCAAAATCCTACCAAGGAGAAACTGGAAGACAAAGCCACCTAGAATTAAAATTCGCCCCGAGAAGGTAGATGGACCAAAGAAACCCACCAATCGAACAAGTATGGGCCATCCTATCCAATCAGGTCTGAGACTAACACGAGCACATAGAAAAATTTGAATCCTACCTAGGAAAATCAAGAACCACTATAGGAGAGTGAGAACAATTAAAATCTAAAGAACGAAGCCATGATCCTACCTAAGGACAGCCCGAGAAGGCAGTCCAAGAAGTAGCATCCCACATAGATCTTGGAAAATGGATCAGTAAATCTGAGGATCTCCATAGGTCACGATATCCTCTTGCACACGAGGTTGAACTACAAGGAATCTAGAAGAAACCAAAGGATGTGATAGAAATTAACCCAAAAACCATGGGAAAAGGGGTGGGAAGGTCCCAAGGAACCTAATTTGAAGAAAACATGGGGTGATCAACATTGTAGATAAAAAGTGTAGGTCCTCCTCTAAGATCGAAAGATGCAGTAGATGATCCCAAGTACCAAACAAATAAGGACCATGAAAACCCTCCAACCCCCCACACGAATGACTTCAGAAAACCAAATAAGTACAACCAACGTGATTAGACTAGAGATGCCATGTTGACACTCCTTTGCTTAATTATAAGGATCGTTTGGGGTATAAATGGTCATCTCCTCATATTCCTTTGGTTCCTAATCTCAATCAGCGTTGGGACTTATTTTCTACAAGGACTAGATGGAATTATAGATTTCAAAATGTTTGGGCTACTTATGTTGAGCCCAAGCAATCTTTTTTTGTGTGGAGCTTGTTGTGTCAAGGTCTTTCCTTGGAGGAATGTTTGAAGCACCTTGGAATTTCTGATCCTAAATTTCCTTTTTGTGGTGTTCTTGAGTCTTGTATTCACCTCTTTTAGAATTGTAGAAGATCTAGGCAATCTTGAGAATGGGTTTTTTTTTTTTTTTCCATTTACAGCTGCAAGATTTTCTTGGCCCCAAGCTCTTCTTGGGGACTCTTTTACTTTGTATCTCCCTATTTTTGAAGTGTGGTAGGTTTTCAGGATTAGCCTACTCTTTCATATTTGGAAGATCCGTAACATAATTGTTTTTAAATAGTGCACACCTTCTATCACATTTACTCATCCTATCAAATTAAAATATTTTAATGACATGTGGCTACAGATATGTACTCAAGCCAGCAAATTTTTTATGGATTTGGATCATCTGCATGTTCTTCTGGTGCACTAGGCCAATGCTCCATGTACAATCAATAAAATCCCAACAGAGCACTCTTCTAAAGAATATTTTCAATCCCACTCTCACCACCAGCCTCCATCATATGAAATAAATACTCTCGTAGAAAGGCACTGGTCCCAATCCTCACTAGTCAGGAAGCATCCTAATGTTGACATTGCTTGTTCATCCCATCAGGATTGGGGGTGGGATGATGTTAAACTAGTTTCTTCTGGGCTAGTTTTTGGTTGGATTGATGTGGGTACTGAAGGCCTTAATCATGATGTAGAGGTATGGATTCCCATCCCATAATCACTAGAAGTTTATGCAGGACAACACGCCAAGGAATATTACTCCATATGATATGCTTTCTATGATGTAATGATCATCAATGATCATGATTGGTAAAATTATGTTTTGTTTATGGATTTGTTTACTAAACCTTACCAATGAGGGTTAGTTTGATTTCCCATGGGATGTTCTAACCCACCCACTTTTTTTATTGTAAAGGTTGTTATATTAAATTAATGTAAATTTACTTTTTTCATAAAAAAAATATCCAAGGAAACTCCTAGCTCAACCTTAAATTTTTGCATACAAAAATGGAAATACCATTTTCCATTTATATTATCCCCATATAAGAAACCCTAAATATAATTCATCAAGCATAAATTCTTTATATCCCATTAACCACATAAGTATAAACTAGTTCTTATTTTACATTTTCAATTTATATTGTTGATACTTTAAAATATTGATATTCATAATTTGATACATAAAGGGTAAAATATATGCATAGGTTACTATTGAAATATGGAATTATTCTAACTTCTATTTAATTATGTGCCCTAATTCTAATTTCAAAAAAGTTGGAAGGAAGGGCCAATGGATCCTCCCAACCTCCAAATTGAGGCTAGATCCCCACTCTCCCCATAGAAATATTACTACACTAACCTACATTAATTGCATGAAAGTAAAGTGCAAAAAACAAACATGGATAAAGGATTAAGGATATGATTGATTCAAATTGAGTTTAAAATGAAGTGCGGGATTGCAAGAGATCAATCAACACATGATAATTCAAATAACATAAATATTCTCTCATTCTTTAAGTTTGAAATTCATAAGCAAATGTTAAGATGGGCAAAATACAATGTCTTAATCATCGCACACTTAGCAAACCAGGAGGACAATGCCACTGATGGAATGCACATGGGCATTCTAATTTCTCAATAATATCATGATTTTAAAGCATAATAAGGATTTCATAGTATATATCTAAATTCTCATGGTCAAAAGATAGATACAATGAAGTCCCTAGACTCCTATTTAAGTTGGAGATTAATCTTGAGTTACTAGGGGTGAGACAATAATTCCTAGTAAAAGTAAATATTTGGAGGTATCTTTAGTAAAATGACATACCACTAAATGTGCATGCTTATAATTATGCCTCTAACAGGCTTAGAAGCCTTTTTAAAGCACTTAGTGCACCACTACATAGCAAAATATTAGTCTCAAATTCGAGATGTACTTTTATTTTTACTCATTTGTTTGTTGTTGAGTAATTCACTCTAGTTAGTGAGGGAATCACTCTCTTTTTCTAGTGAATTGCTAGTTGTCCCTAAGTAGGTTTCTCCTTAGACCCAATTGGTCTAGTTTGCAAGTGAATCACTCCTAAACCAATTAGACCACTTTACAATCAAATTGCTTCTAAACTAATTAGTCCACATTGCGAGAGAATTGATCTTGAACCAATTGTCACCTAAGTTGGACTTTAAAAACATTTTAGAGGCTTGTGGATGGTTTTAGTTGCTTAAATTCACTATTTTGTGTCCTTCCAAGATTACATTCCCTAAGGTACTTTCAAGGCACTACAGTTACTTTATTCTAGTTTTAAAGCAAACCTTGTGATATATAATGTTTGCACCTTATTGACTCTCTCTTGCCACATTTAAATCTCTCGCTTCAAAAATTTTCTTCATTCTCTTATTCTCTATGTATGTTTCTCCTCCTCATTTCTCTTTATAGGATTTCTCTTCCTCGAATTCTCTTTATCCTCTTCTATCTATGATCATATCTCCTCTCCTTTGTTTCTTTTTGCCATTTTTTTTCCATTCTTTCTCTCACTTTATTTCTCTCCATCCTTATTCTCTTCAACACCACTATTCTAAATGTGATTTTAATTAGTTAATTTACTATTGTTATTGTTAATAAATTAGATTCTTAATTAATTTATTATATATTTTTTAAACTTCTTGCTAATGCTTTAAGATTCATATCACCTCAATAATTCGCAAGGTGTATAAACTTGACCACATGAGGTCTTGTGAGACTTATATTATATCTCTCTTTTTGTTGTGTTGATCCCTATATTAACAACATGATGCTTCATAGATCTCTTAGCTTACTAGTATTCCAATATCAAACTTTAATTTCAAATCCTTCATACTAAGTTATAAAGAGAATTTGATTTTACATCATATTAAATATAAGAACAATACATATTCATAATAAAAAATAAGTCAAAATATTTATTCTTTAACCATAAAAATAAGCTTATTGAAACAAAAATTAGAGCAAGAAACTATGTAAGGGTTTCATCTGTGTTGAGTGCAAGCGGCTCCAAAGGTTGTTTTTTGAGGCCTTCGGACCCTAGAGGCAAATATTTTTTTGGTTTTTGCTCAAGATTTTAATGGGATATGTTGTAGGAGATCCAATATGGGTTAGAAATATGTCTTTCAGCAAATATTAATGCTATGAAATTGATTGACAATGGCTTCCAATTTATTGCACAGAACAAAAGTAAAAGTCATACCTTTCCTCAGCATCAAAGGCATGGATTAAAAATATATTGAAACAAGTTTCAAGAAACTGATAAAAAATGGTTTAAATATCAAATGAATTCATTGCTAAGGAGCACCCCCAAAACAAATCCACTATGGAAACCCATCTCAAAGGCAAGGATATCAAATACTTGGTCCCAAATATGAATTTTAGGGATGTCCTCCATGGTGGACAACCTCAACCTAATGCTAACATTAATCTTAGGGATTCTTGTAAACCTCTAAGAATACCTAAGATTGATCCTAGGAAAATTGAGTCGGGATGTCTTAGAGCAGCTGATGGAACTCTAATTTTTAAGCTAGATATGGGCGAAATTCAGACTAGCATAGAAGATCTAGAAAAAGAGGACTAATTTATCTTTTCTTGGGTTTTTTTCTGAGCCTATTTGCTTTCAAAGTTTTGGCTATAAAAAATTGGTAAACAAAAGGTGAGTTACAAATATTTGTTTATCAAATGGTTATTTTCTTATTTTATTTGCTAATAATGAAGATATAGAGAAAATATTTCAAGGGGTCCTTGGTTCTTTGGAAGGGCGGGGTTTTTTATGAAGCTTTGGCATACTGAATTTAAAGCCAAAGAAGATATGCCTTCTACAGGTCCTATGTGGGTTAGAATTTTTGGCCTCCTAGTTGAATTCTAGAATTCAGCTATTTTATCTTCAATTGGAAACTCTTTGGGAATTTTTATGATGATTGTTAATTGTACTAAAAAAATTGAACATATTATTTATGCTTGGATTTGTGTTTTAATGGATTTTGACAAACCCCTACCTAAAAAGATCTTATTACAATTTGGAGATGACACTTGGGAGTAAGTGGTGGATGATGAGAACATTCCTTTTCATTGGAGAATTTTCCATGAATATGGTTATTTGGCTAGTGTCTGCCCAAAAAAAATCTAAATAAAAAAAAGAGGATACAAACTTAGTAGGTTTCCAAATGCCTAAGAAGAAGAACACTGAAAAAAATACCTCTTATGAAAGATCAATCAAAGTTATCAACTAATATGTTTTAAATTCTTTCCACAAGGTGAGGAAGAGGAAATAATGGAGGCAGAAATCTTAGAAATATAATTTAAAGATGCAAGGAAGGACTCAGAGATAAACCAACAAATCAAAGGTTTTCAACAGGAAAAAAGGGAGGAAATATACACAAGAAAAATAATCTTTTAAATGTTGAGACTTCAAATAATATAGGTCCCAAGATAGACTTTGTTGAACATTCAAGTAACACTTTGGCTTTCACACATTCTTCAAGGCTAGAAGCCATCCCAGATTCAATTGGGGTAAGTCAAGAAATAGGAAAAATAAAACTAAATATGGAGTTCAACCAAAAGGTAAGTCGCAAGACTAATCAGCATCATATGGTAAAAGAAGGTGAAAAGCTTATAGAGGAATGTAATATTAATACCCTTACCAATTTATTTAGCCCTAGTATTAATAAAGATCATCACTTGGAATATTAGAGGACTCAAAGGGAGTCTTTCAAAATAAAATAAAATTAGAAGAATGATTCAAACAAACCATCCACATATTTTTTTTCTTCAGGAAACAAATATGTCAATAAAGAAAATGGATTCAATTGCTAGTAAAATCTAGCTAGTTGGAAAAGTTACTTCCCTCAGTTCCCAGGGGACTTCTAGTGGCATTGCTTACCTTTGGGACCCAAAATAGGTAGTTATTCACCATATGGTTGGTAGTTGGGATCATTTGGTTATAGCTATTCAAAGTAGATATTCTCACCAAATTATGCTTTGCTGACTACTTTGGAGGAAAAGAGAATATGGTAGAGGGATATAACTTATATTATCTCTCATTTTCATGAAGTTTGGATCTTGATCGAAGGAGATTTCAATATCATCCTCTCTCTAGATGAGAAAATGGGGGGAAATAGAAATTTGGACAAGAGCACTGACCTCATGAGTGAATATATTGTAAACCTTCATCCTATGGACATCTAGACAGATAATGGCCTTATGACTTAGTCTAATAGAAGGCAAGGCTTAACTTGTATCATGGAGAGATTGGATAGGTTCTTGTTCTCTAACAATTTCTTAATCCATGGTCACATTCCTAAGGTGAAGACTCTTAACAATGTTGGTTCGGATCATTGGCCAGTCATGGTGGAAATTTGGAAAACCAATATGAGTTTCTTAGTTAATGTGGCTTTGAGACAGTTCCTTCAAACCTAGAGTGCAGCAATGGCGGAAGAAAGGTAAACCAAGGTATGGGACTAAGATGTTTTATTTTACCAAAAGGTTGCAATACATTAAATCCAAAATCAAGATTTGGATGTTAGGACCCCACATCATAACATTTATTAATTATATTATTAATAATATAATTAATTATTAATTTAATTATATATTTCATTATTATTGAAAAAGCATGATTAAAAAGTCTATATATGATATGAGGGAAAGCCATATCAAAGCATCATGGAGAAGAATATGTTATATTAAGTTCTAAGGAGGGAGCCCCCTCGAAGTGGCAAGGAGGGAGCCCCCTATAAGTGGCAAGGAGGAAGTGAGCCCCCTATAAGTGGCAAGGAGGGAGCCCCTTTAAGTGGCAAAGGGGGAGCCTCCTCTAGTGGCAAACTTTTAATAATAAAAAATGATTCAGTAATTTATATTTATTTTAATAAAATATTATAAAAACCTTCTAGAGTTGTAACATTTGGTATCAAAGCTATTCATCCTGGAAGACTGCACCATCCATTAGCGTTCTGTCTCAGTGAAACATATTGGACTTGGCCATTCTCAAGAATAACTTATAAATATTTTTTTATTCGGGAAAATTCAGTCGTTCAACGTTTACACCCAGGGATATTAAACCTAAACAATAATTTAATTTTTCATTGTGCAAAATGAAGATAGTGGCATTCTAGAATGCAAGGAATATGTTTTTTGAAAAGTTATTCTTCTATGTAAACCTGTTAAATACACCCTCTGATATACAAAACCATCTTTAAAGACACAGGGCCCTAGTACACAGCTAACTGCTCCAAAACTCTAAGTTCAATGACAGACAACAAACATCATAGCTTATTTGGAGGAACCTTAATCCTTTGAATGTGTGTAGACTTTGATTTTGTCCAATTGTATCCCAAGGCTAGAATTCTCAATGAATCTCTCATTGAATTCAAGTTCTCCTCTTTGATTTTGCACACAGATTTAGACCCATCCCCAACAAGCCAAACTCTTTCAATTTTCTTGATGTTATGATATTGTACAGCTTCTTAGAAGGACTACACATCCATAATTCTGGTAGATTCTGATATTCTTAACCCTTTTGCTCGGATGATATCATGGACAATTAACTGGTTTTTGTAGAGGCCTTGACCAGCGCTGCATCCTCAAGGAAGCTAACTTCTTCTACTCCTACTATATACTCACGGGTTAAATTGGAGAGGCAGAATGACACGGTGAAATATGGTGTAGATAAATTTTCCACCCTACTCATGTCTATCATACTAATGCATGGAGCTTCAAACATGAATAGTGACCAAGGGAAATTTATCAAAAGGTTTAATGGGATTGCAAGTATTTTTGAAGTGCTGACTAGTTTGAACATGATTGTTAATATTTTCGCTGTCAGGCACAAATCTTCAAATCCAGTTGGACCACTGGTTGTGACAAATCTTAAAATACTTTGAATCTCTATACGCCCTCTTCCTCTACTATTTCTTACCTTTGAAAAGGATGAAACTATTAATATTCTGCATATATCTATATGCAGTTTTGTTAGTTGAAGTTTTAAAAGTGGTCAATGAGAATGAAAAATTCCTTTCACCAAGGAAGATAAAACTATTAATAATTTTTGTGCTTATACCATCATTATGTTGTCAGTAAGGAATATAAAATTTGGTAGCATTTATGTGTATATGTGTATGTGTGATGCATGTCTGAAATATGTATACCAGACAGATCTCTCATGAAGCAACATTGAATGTAGAAATCAGTCAAGTTAGCGAGCTATAGGTTCAAGTAAATCAGATTATCAGATATCAGCAAGTGCTAAAGGCAGATCTCAAATTTGCTACAGCAATCTTGAGAGCCATGCCAAGGACCATTGCAAGGTTGCAGCTCCTCTCTGACAGGTCATGGCGTTCGATATGACAATGCAGGAATGGGTTGAGGCAGGAAACACCGGCACAGTGAGGAACAAGGTGGTGGTCATTCCAACAGAACTATCTATGTACTAATGGTGGAATTATAATTGATTTTGCCAACTAAAGCCAATTTCAAGGGGAAAATACATTAAGGAGTAATATTAACTAATAATATTTGATTCAATTTTCATGGTATCCTCATCTCATATTAAAAAAAATGATTTGAACCTTATATCTCGAAGAATAACCTTATATTAATTATTATTTTAATTATATATTTCATTATTATTGAAAAGTCATGATTAAAAAGTCTATATATGATATGAGTGGAAGTCATATCAAAGAATCATGTAGAAGAATATGTTATATTAAGTTCTGAGGGAGCCCCTCGAAATGGCAAGGAGGGAGCCCCTTAAAAGTGGCAAGGAGGGAACACCCTTTAAGTGGCAGGAGGGAGCCCCTTTTAAGTGGCAAGGAGGGAGCTGCCTATAGTGACAAGTGATTCAATAATAAAAAGTGATTCATTAATTTATATTTATTTTAATAAAATATTATAAGAACCTTCTAGTGTTCTAACATTGGAACTAGGAGTTTGGAGATGTCCAGCAAAAATAATATGAAGTGATTGCTCAGCTTGAAAAATTGAATAAAAAAATTCGTTTAGATGGCCTCACAAAGAGTAGAAGTACATATGAAATTAGACTCACAACTCAATTAGAGGAATGGGAAAAAAAAGAACTCTTATGGAAGCAAAAATCTAGGATCCAATGGCTCAAATAAGGAGATCAAAACACAAATTTATTCTACAAATATCTTCTAACTCAAATATCTCACAACTATATTTCTTTCCTAAAATCTGATTTTGGATACATTGTCTACACTTGGTATGGCATGAAATTTATTGTTTTTAATTACTTTTCCAATCTATACATTGTTGCACCTCTTGACTCAGATTCTCAATAGAATGTTCTTCAAGCGATCCCTACTCTTATCACTTCTAAGGAGAAATCTATTTTGACTGCTCCAGTTACTATCAATGAGCTTCAACAAGTGGTTTTTAAAATGTAAAAAGGAAAAACCCCAGGTCTTGATAGTTTTACCATTGAGTTCTACCAAGAGTTTTGGGATATCCTTCATACTGATTTATTAGAGGTGGTGGAAGAAGATAAGAAAGCCAAAGAAATTTTGAAGGTTATCAATAAAACTTATCTATCTATTTTTCCAAAATCTCAAGAGGCAGATCATATCTCAGCTTTTAGACCTATAGCTTTATGTAATTTTCTTCTCAAAATCATAGCCTCATTCCCTTGGATCTGTCCTAAGCATTTTTTTCTTGAGCATTTTCCTTTTTGGCGGGGTCACCAACCCAGCCCGTTTTTATATTTTGCATGTATCTCCTTATATAAATGCCATTTTTCCACAAAATTTTTTAGAGGTCTGTAGATGCATTCATTTTAGTTGTGACCAAAATTTCAGCTCATTTGGGTGAGTATTCTTCAAGATATCTTGATTTTACCAAAACATGCAATTTTTTAGTAATCTGCGTATATCTTCATCAAAACTTCTAATGTTTTGAATAATGTTTTACAGAATGTATAAAATCATATTATAGACCATTCTATAAAATTTCAAAGCATTTGGAGTTGTATTCTGATAGTTACAGTGATTTTACTATTTCTAGTAAACTCGTTATTTCAGGAGAAATATTGGGAGTTGCTCAATTTACTAGGCTTGTAAAATTATTTTTCTGATATGTGTGTAAAATTTCAGATTTTTTTAATCTGTAGTTAGACAGTTACAATTATTTTATGACTGCACTCTCAATATTGCATTGTGAAAAAGGTTTTTGCACTTGAACCGATATACGAACTACTGTTATAAAGTCCCATATTCCTTCATTTGATGTTTATCCACTTAGTTTGAAACTTTGTGATAAGCTTACTTGGTGTTAATTATTGGTGGAGCCTACACATTGTTGTTCTTGAGGATTCCTTTGTCTTTGACTTCCCTTGCTTTGTTGTGGTGCATCCTATTGTGCTAATCTTCCTCATTGAGGCACTTAGTTTGAAGGAAGGGATTATTTGGGGAATTCCTTTGGAGAATTTTCAGAGTTTAGAGGATTCATTTGTGCATGGGTGTTATTTTATGGCATTTTTCATCATCTTGTGACATCACACTAGACCTCTCATATTATAATGGCATTTGATTTTGGGAGGGCCTCTTCTACTTTTGAGGACATCTTGGAAACTTCTTTTTTTACACTTAGCATAGAGGCAAATGCTGAAAATTTTGAAGCATGGTTTAAGGTACTTTGTTCATTATGTCAAAGTGAAGGTTTGGATACTTTGTTCATAACTCCAAAACCCAAACCAATGGTGAAGGATAAGGAGTATAGGACATGGTTCATGAACAATTTAAGGATCTCTAGCATGCTTTATTATTTAGTTTGTTGAGAGCTTCAAAATTTTATTGGAGTTCACAAGAACACACCTCGCCTTGCTTATCATATATTAAAAAAAAAAATCCCAAGGCACCTTCTCTTACAATTGCTTGCATGGAGGACATCATTTGTGATATTGCACCTTTGTTTTTAGAGTCACTATCTCATGATGTTTTGTATGATGAGGTTGATGCTATAGTACCTGCTTAAGATATTTTATAGGATACATCTCCACACTTGTCTTATGTGGATGATCATGTTGATGTTGCAACATATACAACAGAGATTTCATGCCATGTTACATACTTACATACAGATGACTTCTTGGATGGTGTTGCCTCTCTCTTCATTGAGAGTCACACATGTGATTTTCTTGACATGTATGAGGACCTCACTCATTTATTTGATGATGATGTATACATTGTATCTCCTCCATGTACTTCCTTTGTGGACTCTTTTTTGGTGTGCCCTCCCTCTTTGAGTGAGCCACCTTTTCCACCATTTTCTTCTCCTATTTCTTTCACATTGGATGATGTACTCCTATAGGAGTTGGATACAAATATTTTGTCTTTAGTTGGACTCTCACTTAGAGATCTTGAAGACCATGTTGATTCTTTTGAGGCTTCTAAGCCTCTACTTATTTATCTTACTGCTTCCATGGGCTCATAATCACTTATGCAGCAGGAAATTGGTGATTCTTCCTTGATGGATGCTCTTAAAATATCTCTTCCACTTTTGCACACTCATGGTTTTGTGCATATTGATCTTTTGGATGTTTATTGGGACTATATTCTACCCTATTTTGGTGTTGGTTTGGGATTCTACATTCTTGGAGATTCATTTCATAATTCATTGATGACATCTTATTCACTTCAGCTCAATTTGAAGGATTCTACGTCATCATTCTACATTTTATTCCCATATTCTCACACTCACTTGGAGTGGGAAGACATTCGATGGATGCTTCATGGGTACTTTATTCCTCGTGGGAGACACATTGTTCATAGCAAAGGCATCCACTTCTTCATAGGACTTCTTCATGGAGCTCGTCGTATTAGGGGGGCGTTGGGAGCACTCCTTGGCTCTATTTCTACTTTTTATTCTCTCTTTCTAGTTGGATGGTTTTTTTCCACATGGTTTTCCACCTTCTGGTTTAGGAGCTTTTGGATACACATTGTACATGAGTACCTAATCAGGCCTTGTTGCTAGGACTCATATTGTGGATATGCCACTTTACTTTTTGGCACCTAGCTTCACTTGAGGGGGGTGTTAGAGTAGGTTGTTTACCTTAGATCATGTTCACCTAGGTAATCTATTTTCCTTTTATGTAGTTATTCCATGTGTTTTCCCCACCCACATATGTGTGGATATTTTATTTATCTTATTTAGATATTATGAAATATTACATATTTATTTCTTAGATATTATGGGGATATTTTTAGGTTTGACTATTCCTAGGAGTTATGGGGATATCTTTAGGTATATTTTGAGGGTTGATATTATTTCTTCCCATAGTGGTTACAGATATATAGACCATATCACTTATTCCTTTTGTACGGTGGATATTTATCCTTAGCTTGATCCTACGACTATGGTTGATCATCCTTGCCTATATAAGCAAGGCACCTTCATTGTACTCATTAAGGTAGAGGAAGTTCATTATTCATGTATAATAAATGATATTGTTGCTCATTGTTTTGCATATCGATTTGTAAGATTATGCTATCAATTTGCTTTCAAATTCTTGTTTTGGTTGAATGTGGTGTTCTATTAACACTTGAGATCCTTGCATCTTGGAATGATCTGATTATCATTTCTTTCATCATTGTTATGTGAGATTTGTGTTGAGAATTGTTGGAAACATTTTGAGTTGCGAGATACATGCTTGAACTAGGGTTTGTGAGAAAGAGTTGTTTCTTGAAGTGATTGGTTGAGTAGAGTTGATTTAGCCTAGTCAAGTAGTTGCATGTAGTGGTTGTTCAATTTCTATAAAACAAACTATTCTATATTCTGATTTGAGTTGAGATTGAGCTTTGAGAATAGAACATATTTAGTCTCTAATAATTCTCTTTATGCTTCTATGAGATTGAATTGAGAAAGTGATTCAGGTATTGAGTCTCTAACAATTCTCTTTATGCTTCTATGAGATTGAGTTGAGAAAGTGATTGAGCATTGAGTATAGAATATATTGAGTCTCTAACAATTCTCTTTATGCTTCTATGAGATTGAGTTGAGAAAGTGAATGAGTATTGAGTACAGAACACATTGTGTCTCTAACAATTCTCTATATGCTTCTATGATATTGAGTTGAGAAAGTGATTGAGCATTGAGTATAGAACATATTGAGTCTCTAAAAATTCTCTTTATGATTCTATGAGATTGGACAAGTTCTATGTGGACTTGTTAAGCTGATTTGAGGTAAGTCTTTGAGAAGGCTTGTGGACTATTTTTGTGTGAGCTTTTATGGAATCTTGCAATGCAGATTTGAGCAAGTCCTAGAGAGGACTTATTGAGCAAATTTGAGTAGGTTCTATGTGGACTTGTTGAGCAGATTTGAGCAGGTTCTGAGTGGACCTATTGAGAATATTTTAGCAGGTTATAAGTGGACCTATTGAGCATATTTGAGCAAGTTCTAAGTGGACATGTTGAGCAGATTTGAGCAAGTTTTGAGTGGACCTATTGAGCAGATTTGATCAAGTTCTGAGTGGATCTCTTGAGTATATTTGAGAAGGTTTTGAGTGGACCTATTGAGCATATTTGAGAAGGTTCTGAGTGAACCTATTGAGTAGAGATTTGGAAGTGACAGAGCAGAGATGACAGAGTCTCCAATGGATAGATATCCATCAGCCAAGATATTAAGGATACCTCTTCTAAGTGAGGACAAGAGTCTTCAATTGGAGAGAGATCCATAGTCAATGCAGTGGAGGCAATATCTTCTAGAGGATCACGAGCCAAAGTAGAGGAGGATTTCTCATGTGGATAGAGATCCACAAACTAGATTTAGGGGATCAACATCTCCTTTAGACAAAGGTCCATAAACATTGTAATTGGGAAGGATTCCCAAAAGATTATTTGAAAAATATTTAGAAGAAATATTTTCTCTATGGAGGTAGCCCACATTGGGTGAACCACGTTAAATCTGTATCTCTATTGTATATGGTGTTTTATGCATTGCTTTAATTACTGCTATTGATATTGCTATTTATACACTACATAATATTGATTTGAAAAGAAAAGTAAAAAGTGGTATTATACTGTTCACCCCCCTCTCAGTATAAGCTTATGTTCTTAAATTGGTATCAAAGCGGGTTCCTTCAAAAGAGTTTTACAACTTGAAGGAAAAGCGGTATAAGAACACAATGGATAAAAAGGATCAAAAGTATGGGTCCATCAATAATGCAGTACCAGTATTTGATGGAAGTGACTTCTTGTATTGGTGTGTGCTGATGATATTTCACCTAATGGCACTTGGAAATGAAGTTTGGGATGCAGTGGAACTTGGATATGATTCAGCAATCAATCCTCCTATAGATAAGGAAGGTAAGCTTCTAATGCATACAAATTCAAGAGCTATGAATCCAGTTATAAAAGGATTGCGAATATTAGAATCTATGAAGGTTATGGATTGTAAAACAACAAAAGATATGTGGGAACTATTGCATACCATATATGAAGGAGATAAAAGTGTCAAGAAAGCTAAAATCAAAAATCTCAAAGGAGAATTTGAGAACCTAATAATGCAGGATGATGAAAACATTCATGACTATCTCAACAAGGTTGATGAACTTATACATGAGATGAAAGGTCTTGGAATGAAGATTGAGGATTTATTTATCTTGACTAATGCAAGAAATATTATTGCTCATTGAGGATTTATAAAAATTGAAGGCTAAGACAAGCAAGTTCAAAGATAAGTTAGAAGCAAATATATTGGAATATGAGAAGCTAGAACAAGAAGTGGCTCTAGTAAAGGAATATGTAGAAGACTCCAAGAATAAGTTATACAAGTATGTAAACAATGCAAAGAGTGTGGATAAAATAGTCAAGATACAAAGAAGAGCAACAAAAAAGATAGGTCTTGGTTCTAAATAGGTTCAAAAGAAAAGGGAAGAAGAGTCTACTTCCAATATTGAAGAAGAAGAAACTTTAGAAGAAGGTACATCAGAAGAAGACAATGTAAGTGGGAGTGAGACATCAGAGGATGAGTTGGACAACAAAGAGTTCAACAAAGATAGAAACAATGTACAAAAAAGTTACAGATGGAACAACAATCAGAACAGGAGACCAATGAGGTCAAGACAAGGAAGCTTTAATGGAATATGTTTTTCATGTCATAGGTTTGGGCACATGGCTTCACAATGCAGGACACATGAAATACAAGAATATGAAAAAGGACAACTTTTCCAAGGGTATTGTTATTCATGTAATGAGTTTGGTCACAAGGTAATGAGTTGCAATATTCATGACAGAAGAGGATATGGCTTCACTAGGAGAAATCCTAAGACAGTTGCACCTCCAAGGAATAATAACATTAAGTGTTATAAGTGCAATAATGATGGTCACACAGCAAGATGGTGTAGAGCAAATATTCCAGAAACAGGCATGAACATGAACAGGAATATGAACAAAAACAGGAACATGAACAGGAACAGGAATATGAACAGGAAAAGGAACATGAACAGGAACATGAGCATGGATGAGAATAGGAACAAGAACATGAATAGGAACATGGATGAGAATAGGAGAAAGAACAGGAATAGGAATAGGAACATGAATGAGAACAAGAACAGGAATAGGAACATGAATGATGATAGGAACAAGGATGATGACTTGGAAAGAAATAGTCAGAGGATTCAAAAAACTCAGAAAAGAAGAGAAAAAGATAAAAGTAAAGAACAGTGCTTTCGGGGAGTATAAATACTCCCACCCCAGAATTAACCACCTCATGTGGAGGTGGGGGAGGGGCTAAGCTAATAGGCTCATTCTTAGCCCTATGCCCCAAAGGTGACCCTTTGCCATTGATTTCAACGGGGAAGAGATTTGTGTATATTGGGGAAAGATTTGATATTTGAGAGAGCATTGATCCAGGGGGAGCAATGTTCCAGGGGGAGTAGAAGAAAAAGAAAGGTCAATTTTTGGTAAAAGTATATGGGTTGCCATCAATGACAAAGGGGGATATTGTTGGACATTTTGAGTCCCTAAGTCAAAGTTATCATTGATGTCACCATTGATGCCACCAGATGGAGTCATCATTAATACCAAATATTTTAGCAGGAAATAAAGGCAACAAAGATGGCCATTTGATATTCAGCAAGAAGGCAGAAGTTCAAGTGAAATAATGCAAAAGACAGAAGTTAAAAAGGAGTTATAATATTTATTTTATAAACTATTTAAATTCGGGATGAATTAAAATTTTATAAATAAATATTAAAAGGTACTTTATCAAAGGTGAAATATTATAATGGTTAGAAGTGCCATGGTGAAAACCCAAAATAAAATATTTGTAATTTTCATTACAATATTTTATATTGCAAAGGTGGGTTTATAAAGTCTAAAAATATTTTAATAAACCCAAAGGTTGGGTTTAAAGGTTTAATACCAAAGAATATTTTAATAAATCCAAAGGTTGGATTTAAAGTTTTAAACAAGGCAAAGTTTATTTTCGTCGACGTCATAGAAGCCAAAGGGAAGCACCGACATTTTTGATTTAGTGGAAATGCATATAAATACCATGCCCAAAGTTGATTTTCGAATTATCCTTGCTCGAATTGGAAAGAGAAAGCATACAAATTAAATGTAGATCTCATGAGATAGAATTGCAAAATTCGTGTTTGACTTGATGGTGAAAGGAAACAAAAGCAAGCACGTTGATTAGTTGGAAGCCAACAAGGCACCTTGGCCTAGTGGCAAGTGGGCTGCAAGCTTACATTTTGGTGTGCATGGTGGATAGTGTTCGAATCTCGCGGAAGCTTTTGGTGGACATGTTGAAGGCACCAATTTTTAGGTGCATATGTTTTGTAATGCAAGGAAGGGGTGTTGAAGCACATTGTGCTTCTTCCTTCCCAACGAGCTTGTAGCTCGTGCGGTGGTTTGTGTCGTGAGCAAAGACATTTGTGTGGGCTGCATTGAGAGTTCAAAACTCTCCAAAGGCAAAGGTACATTTTTATGTTTTATTTTATTAATGCCCAAGTTGGAGGTATAAGGTATTTGGTGGTTGAAATATTTGCATTGTGATAAAGGTTCGTAGTTGAGAAATACCATTAGGAGTTATAAGGAGAATTTTGTTTTTATTTTCAAGTCTTAAATTTTGCTATTGTGAAATATTGAAAGGTTAAGACTTTGTGGGTTGTATGTTATTTTGAATAAAGTGTTTTGTGATTATTGTGAGGATATTGCTTATTGTTTAAGTTGGAGTGATAAGGTGTAATTGTGATATTATTTTTGTGATATAAAAATTGTCCTCTAACCCTTATTGAGTTTGTCAAAGAAGTAATTGTGAGTGTAGCAGATTTGTAATGGCAACTACTCTTCAAGAAAAGGTATGGGCAAAATTCTTCTTTGTTGAGTTAGGTGATTGGCTTGATTGAAAATTAAGTTTGGAGTGAAAAGGATTTGATTAGGGTTTCCTTTTCGAAAGTGGTTGAGTTAATGCTTCAAAGTTTTCTAGATTGAGAGTTGTGATTAAACCTTGTTTGATAAACATTATTGTTTAGACCATTGGTTGAGTGAAGTACTTTGAGTTTATGCTTCAAGGCTTTCTGAATTGAGATTTGTGATTAAAACCTTGTTTTATTAGCATTGTTGTTGAAGCCAATGGGTTATGCAAAGAACTTGAACTTGAGTTAGAAAAGAACATGAGTATCATTGTTATGTGAGATTTGTGTTGAGCATTGTTGGAAATATTTTGAGTTGGGAGATACATGCTTGGACTAGGGTTTGTGAGAAAGGGTTGTTTCTTGAAGTGATTGGTTGAGTAGAGTTGATTGAGCCTAGTCAAGTGGATGCATGTTGTGGTTGTTTAAGTTCCATAAAACAAATTATTCTATATTCTGATTTGAGATAAGATTGAGCTTTGAGAATAGAACATATTGAGTCTCTAACAATTCTCTTTATGCTTCTATGAGATTGAGTTGAGAAAGTGATTGAGTATTGAGTATAGAACATATTGAGTCTCTAACAATTATCTTTATGCTTCTATGATATTGAGTTGAGAAAGTGATTGAGCATTAAGTATAGAACATATTGAGTCTCTAACAATTCTCTTTATGCTTCTATGAGATTGAGTTGAGAAAGTGATTGAGTATTGAGTATAGAACATATTGAGTCTCTAACAATTTTCTTTATGTTTCTATGAGATTGAGTTGAGAAAGTGATTGAGCATTGAGTATAGAACATATTGAGTCTCTAACAATTCTCTTTATGATTCTATGAGATTAGAAAAGTTTTGTGTGGACTTGTTAAGCTGATTTGAGGTAAGTCTTTGATAAGGCTTGTGGACTATTTTTGTGTGAGCTTTTGTGTAAGCTTGCAATGCATATTTGAGCAAGTTTTAGAGAGGACTTATTGAGCAGATTTGGGCAGGTTCTGTGTGGACCTATTGAGCAGATTTGATCAGGTTCTGAGTGGACCTGTTGAGAAGATTTGAGCAGGTTCTAAGTGGACCTATTGAGAAGATTTGAGTAGGTTCTGAGTGGACCTATTGAGCAGATTTGAGCAGGTTCTGAGTGGACATGTTGAGAACATTTGAGAAGGTTTTGAGTGGACCTATTGAGTAGATTTGAGCAGGTTTTGAGTGGACCTGTTGAGCATATTTGAGAAGGTTTTGAGTAGACCTATTGAGCAGATTTGAGAAGGTTCTGAGTGAACCTATTGAGCAGATATTTGGAGGTGACAAAGCAGAGAGGAAAAAGTCTCCAGTGGATAGAGATCCATCAGCCAGGACATTGAGGATAGGTCTTCTAAGTGAGGACAAGAGTCTTCAAGTGGAGAGATATCCATAGTCAGTGCAGTGGAGGCAATGTCTTCTAGAGGATCACCAGCCAGAGCAGAGGAGAAGGAGTTCTACTGTGGATAGAGATACACAAACTATATTTAGGGGATCAACATCTCCTTTGGACAGAGGTCCATAAACATTGTAATTGGGAAGGATTCCCAAAATATTATTTGAGAAATATTTAGAAGAAATATTTTCTCCGTGGAGGTAGCCCACATTGGGTGAACCACGTTAAATATGTGTCTCTATTGTGTATGGTTTTTTGTGCATTACTTTGATTACTGCTATTGATATTGTTATCTATACACTACATAATATTGATTTGAAAAGAAAAGTAAAAAGTGGCCTTATACTGTTCACCCCCCCTCTCGGTATAAGCTTGTGTTCTTCACCTTTCATAGCTAGATATAACTATTTAATAGGTTTATAGGGGACTAAACTTGGTGGCACTAGGTTTAAATTTGTGGTATGGATGCTAAAGATCAGCAAATAATTCAATTTCAATCCATAGACAATTAGTTTAGTTGTTGATTGCTTGGACTAATTTTTATCCAAAAGACTTGACAAGCCACTAAAAACCTAGATGATAGGGTTGTTATTCATTGGATGTTTACATATAGAAGTAAAGAAAGAGGATAAGGATGCTTTAAGAAATGTAGAAGAAAATTAGAGAAGATTGGATCTCATATTGAGGACCTTGTTATTGCGCTTGCACAACATGCCCCAATTTGCACGAACTATGGATACACTTCTAAAATTTATGGTAAATTTTCTCTTGTTTTTCTTGGGTATGTTTATTTTCAGTTGAAAGTTTTAAATTCGAATATTTTTTGTCTGCTTTGAACTTGTGATGTTATTTCCATGTGTGTGTCTGTGGTTTTTATTAAGTGGAAAATAAACTTTCCCATAAAGTCAGGCTCAAAACAATCTTTCCAACGAGTACTTGTATGCTTGTGTTCCATAGCATTAGTGCATTAAACCTATTTAAATATTGTAGGCTTGATTTTCCTCTCTATAACATAAATGACTTTTCATAAAATTGAGAGGTTGTTTGAAAACCCTTGGAAGTTCTTGTTAGACATGTAAAGAAATCATTTATGAAAATATAAAATCATTAAACGGTCAATTAAAAATCATTTCTTGCATTAGGAAATATTTTTCGGCTAATTAAAATTCATTTCAAGTATTAAAAAAAAAAAATTGAGCTTTTAAAAAAGTCAAAGTTTTAAAAGGATTTTAAAACGGGTTTTAATTCAATGGCCCGCATTTAATAGCTTTTAGATCAATAGCCTATGTTTAATCTCCACAAGCCAAAATTTTAATGGGTTTTTAAAGGTTTTAAATCAATGGCCCACATTTAAAAGCTTTCAGATCAATAGCTTTTGTTTAATCTCAAAAAGCCAAAGTTTTAAAAGGATTTTAAAAGGTGCTTTTAATCAATGGCTCATATTTAAGAGCTTTTAGATCAATGGTCTGTGCTTAATCTCGAAAAGCCAAAGTTATAAAAATATTTTAAAACGGGTTTTAAATTAATGACCCATATTTAAGAGCTTTTAGATCAACGACCTGTGTTTAATATAAAAAAGCCAAGGTTTTAAAAGAATTTTAAAAGAGGTTTTAAATCAATGGCCTGCATTTAAGAGCTTTTAGATCAACGGTCTTTGTTGAACCTCGAAAATCCAAAGTTTTAAAGGGGGTTTTAAATCAATGGCCCGCATTTAAGAGCTTTCAGATCAACGGCCTGTGTTTATCTTTAAAAGTCAAATTTTTAAAAAAATTTAAATCAATGGCCCACATTTAAGAGCTTCAATATCAACGGTCTATGTTTTATCTTGAAATACCAATTTTTTATAAGGATTTTAAAACAGGTTTTAAATCAATGGCCCAAATTTAAAAGCTTTCAAATCAACGGCATGTGTTTAATCTCAAAAAGCCCAAGTTTTAAAAAGATTTCAAATGGGATTTTAAATCAATGGTCTCATTTAAGAGCTTTCAGATCAACGACCTGTGTTTATCTCAAAAATTCAAAGTTTTAAAAGGGGTTTTAAATTAATGGCCTGCATTTAAGAGCTTTTATATCAACTATCTATGTTTAATCTCCAAAAGCCAAAGTTTTAAAAAGATTTTAAAATATTTTAAATCAATGGCCCACATTTAAGAGCTTTCATATTAACAACCTATGTTTAATCTCAAAAAGCCAAAGTTTTAAAAGGATTTTAAAAGGGGTTTTAAATCAATGGCCTGCATTTAAGAGCTTTCATATCAACTATCTATGTTTAATCTCCAAAAGCCAAAGTTTTAAAAAGATTTTAAAATATTTTAAATCAATGGCCCACATTTAAGAGCTTTCAGATTAACAACCTATGTTTAATCTTGAAAATTCAAAGTTTTAAAAGGATTTTAAAAGGGGTTTTAAATCAATGGCCTGCATTTAAGAGCTTTCATATCAACAACCTATGTTTATCTCAAAAATTCAACATTTTTTTTTTTTAAATAATTTGAAAAAACTTGTATTAAAACAAATATCATTTACAAGTTGGGATGAGACTTTTCCCAGCCTTAGCCAAAGAGAACACATGTTTACAACAGTAAAAGAAGATTTGCATTGGAGCCAAATATCTTAAACCATATTTCTACAATGACTGTTCACCTGTTTACAACTATAAAAGAAGATCTACATTGAAGCACAAATATCCTAAACAGTATTTCTGGAATGGTTATCCAAATTAGCTAAGCACTGGATTTGCTCACCAACTCGCCTAATCATCTCATCCTCAATAGCCATATCACTATGCCACTGAACCCCTACCTCCTTCTCGCGTACCCATCTTAGCCAGGAAGTCTGCCACTTTATTTAGATCTCTATTCACATAAACTGGAATCACATCATCTAATTCCCTCCATAATTCCTTAATTTGAGTGACAAGAATCCTCAACCTCCATGTTTTCAAAGCAAAGTTCCTCATGCAATCTAGAGCTCCAACCATTATTTGAGAATCCGATTCTAGAATTATCCTCCTGTGACCTTGTTTTACTACCCAAATAGAAGCAGATTTTATAGCTAAGGCTTCTGCTTCATTGTTTGTGGCTCTTCCCAAGCCTTGCAGTTCCCAATAGAGCACTGTTCCAACATGATTCTGGCAAACCACTCCAATTCCAGCTTTACCCGGATTGCCTTTTGTAGCTCCATCAGTATTAATTTTAATCCAACCTTTTGGGGATGGTTTCCAACTAGCTCTGTCTTATCCCTCTTGCACCTTAACTTCCTTCTCCATTGCCCCAATAACAACCTGAGTTTCCTCTTTAGCATATACTGCCATAATTTCTGTGACTTTGTTCCAAATGACCTGCCAAACTCCATCTAAAGAAGAAAAAGTTTCTCTAAAAATTTTGGCATTTCTCTCCAACCACACTTGCCACCAAATGAGGTTTAATCCAAGCTCCCAACCAATACAAATAGCTTTAGATTTAAATCTACCTCTCTTCCATATTTCCCAAATATTAATCCGATTCAAATCACCATTAACTTGAATTTTATAATATTAAAATCATCTCTCCCAAATTTGGCACGTGAATGGGCACTCAAACATCAAGTGATCAGCTTTTTCCTCACTCTTGTAGCATAAAACACATTGAGATGTACCAATTATTCCCCTACATCTGAGATTATCAAAAGTAAGAATTCCATTATGCATGAACTTCCAAGAAAAAAAGTTTACTTTCGACCAACCCTTGGACTGCCAAATCTTTCTCCAATCCTCAACCTGATATGTATGAGGAGGAGGCTCTGGAAAGATCTTATCATATCCATCCTTCACTGTGTAGACACCAAGGCTCCCATAGCCCCAAGCTAATTCATCCTCCTCACCTCTACCTGTGATAAATATTTCTACCAATATTTTAGTCATGATGGGTGTCAAATTCGGAGGGTTTGAAATTGGCCACTCATCCAACTTCTTGAACTGCTTAAACTAATAATCCCTCAGCTAACTAGTGTTAAAATAAATTTCAATTTGGACCCACCCCCTGGTTTCTATGGTTGTTTTTATTGGTTGCAGTTTAGGAAATTCAACAATGATAAGTGGGTATTGATCCCATGAATCTGTCCAAAATCGTGCCTTCTCCCCTCTCCCCACTTTCCAAAATAATCTTTCTTTTACTACATGAGATCCTAACTTGAGAGTCTACCACACTAAGGATCCATTACCATCCAAAGAGAAATGACCCACCTCATTTGGGTTTACATGTCCCAAATATTTACTAGTTAATATTCTACTGAATAAAGAAGTTGGTTGGGAAATCCACCTCCAGTAAAGCTTTCTAGAAAAAGCTTTATTATTTAACTTTGATCTTCTTAGTCCCAAACCTCCTTTTATCTTGGGTTGGATTACTTTATCCCAACCTACTAAGGCCCATTTCCTCTCTCCTTTTACTCATTCCCATAAAAAAGTTAATATACCCCCATAACTTAACCATTTATGAGACCAATGATTAATTCTATCCTTGATACAGTCCAAAATATTCCTCCAGATATCTATTTTTAGTTAAAATGCAAAGGGACCCCCAAGTATACCACTAGGAGATAAGTCCTTGTGAATCCCAAGATCTCTAAAATTCTGTCCTGAAGCCTTTGATCAAGATTGAAAAAGACCACTTTGGATTTTTTATCATTGATGACTTGGTTTGTAGCCCTAAGGTAGACATTAAGTGTATCTCTAATCATTTTTGCTTCCCTGAAGCTGACCACTCCCACCAATCTTGCGTCATCCACAAACTATAGGTGAATCAAAACTTCATCACCCACCTTGATACCTGTTAGCAAACCTTGTTGTCTTCTCCTCAAGATGAGTCTACCCAATCCTTCAGCCAATATGAGAAAAATATAGGGAGAGTTGATGAGGCCAGGAATTGCCTCATCCATGAACACTTTTTGATACATTATAACTATTTGACTTACCCTTTTTACTATGATTTTATGTTAATTATGGGAAAAATGCATTATATAATGATGTTTGCATATTCTGAAATGACAAAGTGCATATACTCTGTTTTACTATTTTTTACTGCAATTTCACCTATTTTCAGTTAATTAATCAGTAGTATTATAGCAATTCAGACCTTGTTGAATATCTGATGCTTAGTAATATTGTGTTCCTCTATTTAAACTAATTCAAATGGAAAAAGGTGCCAAGAATTTGTCCACTGTAGCTGACTATGCAGGAAAATAGGTCATGAATTGTGACAGTTCCAACCAGCTGTACATATACAACAGAGCTTGGAATTAGTCACTCCAGCACATGCCACCAATGCAGAAGGGTGTACAAAATAAGGGAAAAGTCAACAAGTTACTCCCTATGCGTTTGGAGCACAGATCAGCAATGAATGGTCACCTGCCTGTTATTCCAAAGTAGTGCAGGAATAAGCGACGCAGGAATAGGGAATAGCGCAAGAACAACATAAAATGGTCAAAATGCACCAAAAACATGGAAATCATGATTGGAAATTGACCAAGCAGTTAGTCCACCCTATTTGGACTCCGTTCCTTCACCATAGGCGGACCAGCTGGGATAAAGGGATAAAGGTTGACAAATTATAACCCTGCATTCCAGGAAACTATTTTGTAAACAGTTGGAAATCCCTAAAACTCAACAAATAGATGTATCAACTTTGTCTTATAAATAAAGCTCCCATCACGGTTGAGCATAATAGATAATAGAGATATAATTAGAAATAGTCATTAGCAGAAGTGAGTAGAAGAAAAAGACTTTGTAGCATTACAGTAAATTGCAGATTTTTCCTGCATTACTGTAATGCAATTGCAGATGGAATAAAAGGTGCATTTTTCAGATTATATTAGCATTTGATGATTTATGGTGCACATTTAATTTACTTGATATAATTTTTCACCCTCTTCTGGTTCTGCAAGCAAGGGCCCACTTACAGGATCAGAGGAAGGGCAACTTAGTGACAGGAAAATCTTGTTGATTTCTTGCTATAGCAGAACAACAGAACTCTGTCACCAATTATTTGCAGCATTAAGTTTCATTTCAGAATTGCACCATTGCATCTAGAATAGGTTCAATCATGTGTTAGAATAGTATTTAGCATTTGACCTGTAATAGCATCATTTCCAACATTTTTTGCAATTTCCATAATTACATCATTTTCAACATTTTTCTGCAATTTCTAGAATTATGTTTTACTGCAATAAACATTAATTTGGTTCCACTTATGTTCAGATCATTGTGAGTTTTATCATTGGTTAATTTCTGCAAGTGTGTGTGTGAATTTCCATTCTGCAGTTTACTTTTCTGCAATTTGCTTTGTGGTCAATTTAGCAACATTTTATTTCTTGTCAATTTCAGATTTTGCAGTTTCATTTTCCTGCAGTTTAAATTCAGTTTCAGCTTCTGCAATTTGATTTCCTTTGTTAGAAATTAGGAAGATACACCAAACCCCCCAAAAACACTAACTGATCCATCAATAAAAACCTGTTCTTGGATAAACTGAACTTGCAACTGTGACACCTCCTATCGTATACAACCTTTGGACACCGCCTTGGACTGACATATAATTACTAAATGATGAATGATCAATGACCCTCATCATTTTTGGCACCGTTGTCGGGGAACAAATGGTGTTGTTAGGAAAAAGTGAAACAGATCAAGAATTGTGTTACAATTTTTGAAATACTGCATTTCAGTTTATTTACTGAATAGGCATGAATGCATAGGCCAAGAGACGAAAGAGGGAGGTTTATCAAAACTAGTTCTGAACCACCAAGGCGTTCTTCATGATCAGATGAAGAATTGCCTGAGCAAGAAATACCTTCTTCACCAACTGAAGCTTTGGAAAGATTAGAACAAGAGCTTTTTGTAGCACTTGCTGCTAAACATTCCCTTAAGCCTGAACCATCCACATCAAACTCAAGAAAGAAAATAACTATGGCAGCAGCAGCACCACCACCAGGTGGGTATGCTGATGATCCTCCTAGGACTTTTGAATACCCCATACGGTTGGATCCAACTCTAGATGCTCCCATGAAAACTATTTCTCCATCCATATTGCCAATTTTTAGGGGAACTGTTTCAGAAGATCCTGATCAATTTCTGTTTGAATTCAAAGTGTTATGTCAGACTTATGACTACATAAATGATAATCAAAAATTGAAATTATTTCCTTCCACGCTTAAGGATGCTGCTCTCCGATGGTTTATGAGTAATCTTGAACCTAATTCAATCCATACTTGGGATGACATGGAGACTGCATTCTTACATAAATATCAAGATTATTGTAGAGTACGAAATAGGAAAGATGAGTTGTTTCGGATCAAGCAAGAAGAAGATGAGAGTTTAGAGGATTATCTTGATCGCTTTGCCTTTGTCCAAAAGAGATGTGGTCCTGTAGAACCTGATTTCTTAAAGCCTATCTTCTTAAGAGGATTGCAGGATGAATCTAGGGAAGTGTTAGATTTAATGGGAAAAGGAGACATAGATCAACTTGACCTTGAAGATATTGTGGAGTTATGTAGAAATTATTCCCGCACTCACCAACGAAGAAAGAAACGAAATTCTGGCAATAATGACATAAAGGAGTTGATGGAGGAAATGGCTAATTTAAAAACTGATATCCTTGTTCAACTTAATTCTGCATTAGGTGAGAGAAACACAAAACCCAATTCTACACCACCTTTGGCAATTTATTGCCCGAGATGCAGGAATAAGCATGCTTTGCAGGATTGCCCTTTAAACAAAACTTCCATTTGTGGAATTTGTTCCAAGGAACATTCAACAGATAGATGTCCTTTGTTGCCTCATCTAAAATCTGTTTTAGGCACCCAAACAGAAGAACTTAATGCTATTGGTCAGATATCTGGTGGTGGCTATACACAATATCCCAATGCTCCTCGGTTTCCAAATTGGGGACAACCTCCTTGGAATATGAATATGCCATGGGGACATGCAAAAGTCTCTGCACAACCTTGGAACCAACCTTGGACAGCTCCCCCAGATTGGTCACATTCTGGGTGGATGAACCCACCTTGGCATACAATTCATCCACAATGGACACAGCAAGGACAAATATGGGGACAACAATATCCACCATATCAAGGACAACAAAGGTATCAAGGGCAAGCTCAAAACTTGTTGCCTGCTCCTAATCCAAATTTTTAGGGAAGAACACAACATCAACAAACACAACCAGTGAAACAACCTCCACTCCCAGCTCAGCCTGTGACTAACCCAAATAATACCAGACAAACAACCCCTATTTATGAGGCTGAGTCTGAAGACTCTACTGCAGTTCATGTACTTGACTGTAGTAACATCCAACTACGTTCAGGGAAGGTTTTACCTGAACCTGTTCCACCCACCATTGAAGAAATTAGTGAGAAACAAGAACCTCCAAATCAGGAGAAAGTGCAACAAAAACAAAAAGAAGAAGTAACAAAAAAAATGCAGGAATCTTCTCCAGTAGCATTACCATACCCTGAAAGGTTTGATCATATTGATACTACCCCTGAATCAGAATTAGTGACAGAACTTAAAAATATGTCAATTTCTCTCCCTTTGTTGCAAGCAATAAGGGATGTGCCTTTAATCAAAAAGACTATTCAGGAGTTATGTATCAAGAAACCTGGTAAAAAGAAGGCCTTTCCTAAAACTGTTCAGGTAGAAGGAAAATTAGCTGATTTATTGTCCGGGAAACTAGTTCCTCCCAAATATAGTGACCCAGGTAGTCCAATAGTTACAATTACTATTGGATTAATGCAAATTCCTAATGTGCTAATTGATCTTGGAGCTGCAATTAATGTCATGACTAAGGACACAATGCAAAAACTATAGCTCAAAAATCTCAGTCCTACCACCACAGTTTTGGAAATGGCAGATAGGTCAGTTGCTAAACCAGAAGGTATCCTAGAAGATATATCCATTGAAGTCTCTTCTTGGGAATATCCTGTAGACTTCTTAGTGTTGCAGCCTAGAAATTCAGTCAATGGATACCCTATCATTCTAGGACGACCTTGGCTGGCTACTGTAACTGTTTATAGACTGTAGGTCAGGGGAAATGACCATTTCTAATGGTGTTGACTTGAAGAAAATTTCTTTGTATCCACCAGCTCAACCTTCAACTAAATTTTTTGGACAAATTTGGTATCCTGAATCTGATGAAGAACAAGAAACCATTGCCACTTTGGCTACAGTTGTAGTGAAGGAACATATTGAGGAAATCACTACACCAGAAAGAGAAATATTCGAGAATGAAACTGTCCTAATTGAAACATTACAATCAGAAGGACTAACTGATGATCAAATTCTTGTTCATCGGTTGTTGTGGCAAGAGGAGGAACAAAATTTAGAACCTCTGTCATCCATGCCTAGTCAGGAAAGATCATTCATACTACCACATGGATGGCATCATCATCTCCTTAACACCTTCAAATGTCCTCTGATTCCATCAGGTATCATCTCTGAGATAGATTCTAGAGTATTTCATACTCTACAGCCACATCATTGTCCATTAAATGCATTAATCAGTAACTATGAAGCAGCTAGTTCTATCCATCCAGGGATCAAACAAATTGAAATACAACCAGGTAAATTTTTGAACATTAATAGCTGGCTAACTGAGGACCAAGAAACCAAATTGTTTGCAGTCTTACAAAAACATGTTCAAGCTTTTGCATGGAACTATAAAGATATGACAGGCATTCATCCTGAGGTATGTACACATAGGATATACACAGAAGATGTAAAACCAATAAGGCAACCTCAGAGACGCTTGAATCCTGCTCTAAAGGAGATTGTGAAAGAGGAAATTGAAAAACTCTTAGATGTTGGATTCATTTATCCAATTTCAGACAGTAAGTGGGTTTCACCACTGGTCATTGTTCCAAAGAAAAATGGTAAAATGAGAGTATGTGTGGACTATAGGGAGTTAAATAAGGTCACACATAAGGATCATTTCCCATTACCATTCATAGACCAAGTATTGGATACCCTTGCTGGAAAGAAATTTTTCTGTTTTCTTGATGGTTTCAACGGGTATAACCAGATACAAGTTGCGCCAGAAGATCAAGAAAAGACTACCTTTACATGTCCTTGGGGAACCTTTGCTTACAGGGTTTTACCCTTTGGGTTATGTAATGCTCCAACAACATTTCAGAGAGTTGTTTTAGCAATTTTTTCTGATTTAACAAATGAAAGTGTTGAAATTTATATGGATGATTTCACAGTATTTGGAGATAGTTTTGAATATACATTAGAACAACTTGAAAAAGTGTTGATTCACTGTGAAACATACCACCTCTCTCTTAATCCTGAGAAATGCTTCTTAATGATGGAGGAAGGAATTGTTCTTGGACATCATATCTCTTCTTATGGAATCAAGGTTGATCCTAAGAAGGTTGAAGTCATCAAAAACCTCCCTCCTCCACAAACTCAAACTGATGTACGCAGTTTCTTAGGGCACATTGGTTTTTATCGCAGATTCATTGCTAACTTCAGTACCATAGCAAATCCTATGTTTGCCTTACTCATGAAAGATTCTGAATTTGTTTGGTCTTCTGAATGTCAAAATTCTTTTGAAGACTTAAAGGAGAAGTTAACCACTCCACCTATACTAAGAGGTCCTAATTGGGAGTTACCTTTTCATATTCAAACTGATGCTTCCAATACTGCTATTGGAGCTGTGTTAGGACAGATTGAAAATGGGGAACATTATGCTATTTATTATATCAGTAAAAACTTGATAGGAGCTGAGAAAAACTACACTACCACTGAAAAAGAATTCTTGGTTGTAATCTATGCTATTAACAAATTTCGACACTATATCACAGGGTACCAAGTATTCATCCATACGGATCATGTTGCAATCAAATATTTGATGAATAAACCATTGGTTAGTGCAAGAATTATTCGTTGGTTGATTCTGTTGTAGGAATTTGATGTTACCATAGTGAACAAACCTGGGAAATCTAATGTAGTCACAGATTTCTTGTCAAGAATACCAAATGCAGATACAGGAGAAGTGGTGGAAGATACCTTTCCAGATGAAAAGTTGTTTGTTGTCTCTGTACAATCTCCATGGTTTGCAGACATAGCTAATTACTTAGCTACAGGGAAGATTCCTCTTCACTTTACCCCTAAACAAAAGAAATAGTTAATCAAGCAAAGCTCTTCTTTTAAATGGATAGAAGGATTACTGTTTAAATGCAGTCTTGATCATGTTTTACGTAGGTGTATCCGCCAGGATGAAGTATATGATATCCTACGAGCATGCCATGATGAACCATCAGGAGGGCATTATTCAATCAAAAGCACTATTCACAAAATTTTGGGAACCGGATACTATTGGCCATCTTTGCACAAAGATGTAAAAAGGTACATTAGACATTGTGATGCCTGCCAACGAATGGGAAAACCTACCTTTACTAATGAAATGCCATTACAACCTCAAATAGGAACAGAACCATTTGAAATATGGGGTTTAGATTTCGTAGGACCCATTAATCCTCCTTCCCAAGGCAAAGTGCATATCTTGGTGTGTACTGATTATGTTACCAAATGGGTAGAAGCTCGTGCCTTTAAGCATGCTAGAGAAGAAAAAGTTGCTGATTTTCTGTATTCACAGATTTTTCTGCGTTTTGGAGCCCCACAATCCATCACCACAGATCAAGGACCCCAATTTACTTCAAAATTTGTTGAAGCCTTCACTCAACTCTATCAAGTCAAACACAGAAAGTCCTCACCTTATCATCCACAAGCCAATGGCCAAGTTGAAGTGACTAATAGGGAATTAGAACGAATTTTGACCAAAACCATAGCAGTCCATAAAAGAAATTGGTTGGACAAGTTACCATAAGCTATTTGGGCTTATAATACCACTTGGAAATCTACCACTGGATTTACGCCATATGAATTAGTTTATGGAAAAAAACCTCTTTTGCCTATTGAGTTTGAATTACTAACTCTTCGAACTGCTTTGGAAGTAGGTATTGATCTATCACAGGCACAAGAAGATCGTATTCTGCAACTTGATGCATTGGATGAACTACGCATGGATGCACTACATCAGACAGAGATAATCCAAGCACAACGAAAGATGTGGCATGATAGTCACATAAAGCAGCAAAAATTTTAGCAAGGTGACTGGGCCTTGTTGTTTGATTCACAATACAAGGATTTCCCTAGAAAGTTGCAGACCCGATGGCTTGGACCATACCAAATTGAGGAAGTGTTTGACAATGGAGTTGTTCGCCTTACACCTATTGATGACTCACGATGCAAGTTGTTGGTGAATGGACATCGTCTTCGTATGTACCACAAACCATACAACAAGGAAGAATTTCTCAAGCAAGTGGAAAATTTGGATGTACACATTTGGGAAGAAAACACTTCTTCCATACCGAATTCAGCAGATTGACACAATGTTTAAAATATATATATAATAAAATAATAATAAAATAATAATAATAATAATAATAATAATTCAGGAAGTGAAAACCTCTTTGAGGCGCTCCTGAGTTGGGTTTACATGAAAACCGGTGTTCCGGCATGTTTACCTAGTTGGTTTCACTATCATTGTTCGGTCTTGTCTCATGACCATTGTTTCATCTATTTTCAGATTGCACCTACCTTAGTTCAAAGATTGATTAGCTGGAAATCTCAGCAGGAGCACCCCAAAATGTAGATAAAATGGTTATAACAGGTATGTGTCTTTTTCATTCTCTGAATAATGTAAATCATTAGTATATAGTGTATATATCCTTGATTAGTATAAAAGCATATAAAAAGGGGAATAAAAAATGGAAAGTTCTTGTCAGTGTTTCAAAAATGCCTCTGCCTAGTTCTGCTCTAGAATGAAAAAAACAAAAGTGCGCTGGAATCAAAAAGGGAAGCGCAGGAATAAACTGTTTTTATTCCAAAGCGCAGGAATGATCCATCAAGCGCAGGAATAAATTGTTTATATTCTAGAGCGCAGGAATGATTCACCAAGCGCAGGAATAAGCTGTTTATGCTTTAGGCGTAGGAACGAGCTATGCATAAATGCTAGAATAACTTATTAAGCGTAGGAATAAATCACTAAGCGCAGGAATGAAGTTTTGTTCAATAAAGTCTATGACACGTGGCCTGCAGTGATTTAATTGGGTTTGAAAAAGGACAAGTCATGATAGCATGTGATAGCTGGCACCCATAACAAGAATGAGCAAAATTTAGGATTGACAACTTCACGTACGCTGCCACGTCACCTGCCCTGATTACTCTGCAAGTTTCGAAGTAGTTCCTGTGTTGCTATAATTATTCCTGCTATGATGATTAAAACCCTAAAATTAGATGCACGCTCGTACTGTCCACCAATTTACAGATACTACAAAATAGAAGGCAGAAAACTACACCATGGGGGGAAAGAAAATCAGAGCCGAACCTAAAAATATTAGCTACCTGGAAAGTGATCCTGCATCTCTGCAAATATTTACTGATGGAGGATTTCTGCCGTTCCTACAAAAATTTGATGGCTATTCCGAGGGCTTGGCGGCAGAATTCGCACGCACCTTCCGCAACAATCGAGTGCACATTAATGGGATGACTATCCAGGTAACTCCCAAAATACTCAGCCAAATCATTGAATTACCCCTTCAGGGTTTGCAGATTGTGAAAACTAGGAGAAATATTCTAGTTGACCTAGTTAATCAGTTTAAGGAAGAAGGGGATGGACAAATTGAATTCTTGATGCATAGGAATGTTTGTAAGGGGGTAAAAAGACCTAGTTTACCATCCCCTTGGGATGAAGTGGCAATGTGGGTTATGAGATACATCACTTGTGATGGCCAATTTCCTGTTGTATCTGGCCCACACCTTCGTATTCTCAACCATCTGTGCCATGGATCAATAAAACCAGAATATAGGGTCAATATTCCCTTATATCTTTATCAGGAGCTAAAGGCTATGGCCCTAAAATACCAAGCAGGGAAGGGAAGCCCTAAACACCATGGGCTCATCAAACTCATTTGCAAGTATCACTTTAGGGGAAACCCTAGGAATTTTGACCGCTTCTTCTCTCCTTGGGCAGAGACAAATGATTCTAACTCTGCACTAGAGGAAGAGGAAATAGAGGAAGAATCCGAAGAAAACCCTAATCTAGAGCCCTCTGAAATCAGAATTTCTCCTTCTCCAGATGGTCCCCCATCTTCATGAACTAGAAAATAGCAAGCATCCACATCTGGTTCCCAGTTAAAAAGAAAAAGGGTAACATTTGCAGAAACTGTACAACCCAACAGAGAAATTGGGAGTTCAAGTGAACATGCACCTGCTCCAGAATCAATAGAAGAACCTATATCTGCTCCTGAATCAATAGCAACATCTGTAGTTGCTCCAGAACATCCAAAAACTGCACCTGCTAAGAAATATCTAGGTTCTACAGGGTTAAGAAGGTCTGCTAGACTTCAAAAAATTAAAACCCTACCAGAAACACCAATAAATATCATGGACCCAATCTGTCTATCAAGTGAAGGAGAAGTTAGAATAGAAGATGCACAGGAAAAGGACATTGAAATAGAAATGATAGACATAGGGATACAACCAATGGAACTAGATACAACTATGGAAGAAACTCCAATAAGCCCTGTACGTCCACTAGTTGATTATACTGACTCTGATCCTGAGGAGCAGTTGAATTCTGATTCTGAACCAGCTGAGGTTGATGTGCATGTTCCAGTGCATGCTGAGTCTGAGAAATATTCTGAGTCTGAGTCTGAAGAAGAAATCGATATCCACACTCAATTGCATGCTGCAAAGAGTGTTATTAAAACCTAGACCCATTGGATTGAACAGGCTGAAGAAACCATAAAACACAAAGATCAACAAATTTCTCTACTTCAACAGCAAATTCAAGATTTGTAGAACAAATTGTCTCAACTAGAATATCAATCTACAGAGTTAGCAGAGGCATCACCTGATGAATGGGCACAGATCCTCTTGGATTTAGCTGAATAATCAGAAGCTAACATAGCACCTGCACAAAGATCACCTGTCAGAGAGGAAGCAGGAATAGCAATATCTGATGATGTGATTCAACATGAGAGTCCATCAAAAATTTTGATGAAAAATGACACTGCCCTTCAGCAGGAAACACAAACACTTTCTGTGGAGGAACAGGAGGTTGCAGCTCAAGACCAGGTATCCACACTCTCTCCTCTTACTAATCCAATTAGTACAGTTACAGCAGAACAAGGAACACAAACAGATTTGCTAGATGTAACACCAACTGTGGAAGTTGGTGTACAAGTAAATATAGTGGCACAAATGCAACCCATTGTGAGGCCCCTAGACATAGTGTCTTTAACTAGGTACAATGAAGACCTAGCATATTGGATGACTCAGTGTCATCAGTTAGAGGGGAAGGTTGCCACTTTGAACTCTAAAACAACCAAATTAGAAGAGAAGGAAACATAAATTAATAGGTTAAAAGCACAGGTGCAGGATGTATGCCAAATTGCAGAATATGCAATACAGTGCAGAAGACCACCTAGGTTTTATAGCCTCCTACTCAAGGAGAAATACCTTCGCTGGAAAATCATGAGACTTGCTTCTGAGCTGCCTCATCAGTTGAAAACTCCTGAAGAATTCGTAGAGACATTTATGCAGAGTCCAACAGAGCAACAAAACCTGTTATGTGAGTTATTTTTGCATAATTTCTTTTTGCCAATAGAAAGTATGTTTCTACCTCATATTTATACAGGTGACTTACAACTGAGAGCCTTCATGTCCACTCTACAAAATCATATCTATTGGGACATAGAAAAGAAATTAACTAAAGAATTGGAATCACAAGTTGTTTTACTTATCAGACCTGCTCCCCTGAATCACAGGGATTGTACAAATGTTCATTATACCTTCATGCGGGATATCAGAATGAAACAACTCTATCTAGGGAACCTTCACAGATGTATAACTCAGTTTTAGACTTTTTGTGCAGATTTCTTTGATGATGCTTTGGCAGCCTGTAAAAATAGATGGGGTGAGTTATCTATCTCTCTACAAAAAAGGGAGCCAATTTCTCCCACTAATTTGTTGTGGTCAAGGAGAAGGGCAGAAGGCATTGTCCAAATTATCTCAGAAATCAAGGAGCTTTGGATAGGTCTGAGATACAGGATGCCCATAATTATCACTCCTGTCCCCTACTTCTTTGATACTGACCCACAACCTGATATGCACTTCCAACAGTGGTTTCAGTCCATCAAAGCAGTCAGCAGATTCTATAAAATTGGTGGCGCATTACTCAAATTTCATGAAAGATATCTAGACCTGGATCTGTGTGCCGTTGTAGCTGTACAAAATGCATGAGGGCATGCATTACCATAAGTTGGGGGGAAATGATGAGGCTAGGAATTGCCTCATCCATGAACACTTTTTGATACATTATAACTATTTGACTTACCCTTTTTACTATGATTTTATGTTAATTATGGGAAAAATGCATTATATAATGATGTTTGCATATTCTGAAATGACAAAGTGCATATACTCTATTTTACTATTTTTTTACTACAATTTCACCTATTTTTTAGTTAATTAATTAGTAGTATTATAGCAATTCAGAATTATACTATAGACCTTGTTGAATATCTGGTGCTTAGTAATATTGTGTTCCTCTATTTAAACTAATTCAAATGGAAAAAGGCACCAAGAATTTGTCCACTGTAGCTGACTATGCAAGAAAATAGGTTGTAATTGTGATAGTTCCAGCCAGCTGTACATATACAACAGGGCTTGGAATTAGTCACTCCAGCACGTGCCACCAATGCAAAAGGGTGTACAAGATAAGGGAAAAGTCAACAAGTTACTCCCTATGCGTTTGGAGCACAGATCAGCAACGAATGGTCACCTGCCTGTTATTTCGGAGCAGTGCAGGAATAAGCGACGCAGGAATAGGGAATAGCGCAAGAACAACAAAAAATGGTCAAAATGCACCAAAAACATGGAAATCATGATTGGAAATTGACCAAGCAGTTAGTCCACCCTATTTGGACTCCGTTCCTTCACCATAGGCGGACCAGCTGGGATAAAGGGATAAAGGTTGACAAATTATAACCCTGCATTCCAGGAAACTATTTTGTAAACAGTTGGAAATCCCTAAAACTCAGCAAACAGATGTATCAACTTTGTCTTATAAATAAATCTCCCAGCACGGTTGAGCATAATAGATAATAGAGATATAATTAGAAATAGTCATTAGCAGAAGTGAGTAGAAGAAAAAGACTTTGTAGCATTACAGTAAATTGCAGATTTTTCCTGCATTACTGTAATGCAATTGCAGATGGAATAAAAGGTGCATTTTTTAGATTATATTAGCATTTGATGATTTATGGTGCACATTTAATTTACTTGATATAATTTTTCACCCTCTTCTGGTTCTGCAAGCAAGGGCCCACTTACAGGATCAGAGGAAGGGCAGCTTAGTGACAGGAAAATCTTGTTGATTTCTTGCTGCAGTAGAACAATAGAACTCTGTCACCAATTATTTGCAGCATTAAGTTTCATTTCAGAATTGCACCATTGCATCTAGAATAGGTTCAATCATGTGTTAGAATAGTATTTAGCATTTGACCTGTAATAGCATCATTTCCAACATTTTCTGCAATTTCCAGAATTACATCATTTTCAGCATTTTTTTGCAATTTCCAGAATTATGTTTTACTGCAATAAACATTAATTTGGTTCCACTTATGTTCAGATCATTGTGAGTTTTATCATTGGTTAATTTCTGCAAGTGTGTGTGTGAATTTCCATTCTGCAATTTACTTTTCTGCAATTTGCTTTGTGGTCAATTTAGCAGCATTTTATTTCTTGTCAATTTCAGATTTTGCAGTTTCATTTTCCTGTAGTTTAAATTCAGTTTCAGTTTCTGCAATTTGATTTCCTTTGTTAGACATTAGGAAGATACACCAAACCCCCCAAAAACACTAACTGATCCATCAATAAAAACCTGTTCTTGGATAAACTGAACCTGCAACTGTGACACCTCCTATCGTATACAGCCTTTGGACACCGCCCTGGACTGACATATAATTACTAAATGATGAATGATCAACGACCCTCATCAAGAGCAAGGATCTCCTTGACGAAGGCCTTGAGTAGCTCCAAATGGTTACGAGGGAAGACCCTTGATTAACACTGAGTATGTCGGAGTAGAAACACAACTCATGACCCATTCTACCCAATCCTAAGAGAAACCAAAGGCTTCCATCATCTTTGACAAGAAGCTCCACTCCACTCTATCATAAGCCTTTGACATATCAAATTTTATGAAAATTCCTCTATTACTAGATGTTTGCATTGAATGGATTACCTCCTAAGCTAGAACCACACCATCCAAGATCTGCCTACTCTCTACAAAACCCCCTTTCTATGAGGAGATAATGATATGTAGAAGAGGTTTTAGCCACTCAACCATTACCTTTGTGATTATTTTATATATGACATTGCATAAGGCAATAGGTCTATAATCTAAAATATGTACCTCCTCCTCCCCTTTTGGAATTAAGGTAATGAAAGTATGATTTAATGCTTTAAGCATTCTTTTACTACCTTTGGACTCCTCTATAACAACCATTACATCCTCCTCCAAGTTATCCCAAAAGACCTGAAAAACTCAATTGGAAAGCCATCTAGACCTGGTGTTTTTTCGGTGCTCATTCCAAAGACTACATTCTTCAGTTCCTCTCTATCAATGGGTTTAAGTAGAGCCTGATTTTCTTCTTTAGAGATAACAGAGGGTATGACAATAATAAATTCTTTTTGAGCCTCTTCATCTTGCACCATACTTTCCTTAAATAGTTTAGAAAAATAATCCATTGAATGGAAATGCATACCTGGAATTGTGTCAAAGGAGTGTTCGTTCTCATCTTAAAGAGCTTCCATGTTGTTCATCTGTCTCCTAGCACAAGCAGTCCGATGGAAAAATCTGGTATTTTTATCACCTTCTAATAACCAAGTGGTTATTTCTCTCTATTTCTAGTAGGTCTTCTCTTGGTTGTCAATGTCCTCAACCACTTTACACAATGCATTATCCTCTTATTTGAGCTGCTCTATAATTGTTCCTTCCCTAAAGTGTTTTTGAACCTCATCCCATCTGGCCACCAAAGGAGCTCTTTGGAACTAGAAGTTTGTCTTGTTAGCTCACCTCCATTGTTTCAGTTGATCTTTGACATAATGAATTTGTTTGTGGAATCTAAATATTGTTGTCCCATATGCTGGGTGACCTTCTTCCCACCATTGTGGAATTTTATTTCGAAGTTCCTCTTTTTGTAACCAAAAGTTTTCAAATTTAAATGGTTTGTGATGTTGCACTATCTTGATCCCTCCTTCCAACAAAATGGGAAAGTGATCTAAAACTGGACCCTCCAAAATCTAAAATTTTATATTCCATTTTACAAATGCCTTCTATGAAACCAAAAAATAGTCTAACTTCACCTTCCTGCTATGTGGCTCCCTCATCTTATTAGTCCAAGTATAGTTGGTTCCAAGGCATTTAATATCCACCAAGTGTAATGCTTGGACTTGGGCAATCATAAGTCGATCTCCTGGGTCCAAAATTGGGGTTCCCCCTTCCTGATATCTAGAGGATAATTTAGCATTAAAATTCCTAGTAATAATCCAATCTAACTCTTCCCTTGATAATCTCATGTTATGCACAACTTTCCATTGATGCATCTGACCATCTAGGTTTTGAGCCCTATAAAAATTTGTGATTAAAACATGTTCAGTTGTGACATTATTTCTAAAATGTGATGTGAGAACACCCCTCCAAGCTATATGTTCTATTGCAGTCCATTCAAGAGAGTTCCAAAGAGTAACTATCCCCCCTGAGGCCCCTTGGGCAGCCACTTCCATATGACCAGCACCTCTCCAAAGTCTGTTAACTGTTTTACACATAAGATCCAACAACATTTTTATCTCTTGGATAAGCAAAAAATTTGTTTTACATTTTTCTAAGAGTATTCAAACAACAGATTGATGGGTTCTACTGTTTAAACCCCTAACATTCCATGATTGTATAATCATTGGTTACCTTGAGAGCAGTAAAAATGTATTTGCCTCATCGATCCTCCAATGATCATTTTGTCTCCTTGAACTGCTATCAATTCCTTATTTGATTTTCTACCCACTCCTTGAGAGCTGCTATTTTTTCTCTTTTCCACCTGAGTTATCCCTAGATTTGGCCTTTATCTATTCTTTTTTGCTATGCCCATGCTGACATCCTTAATTATTGGTTGCTCTTGGTTATGCACTATCAATGCCCCTGCACTCTCTAACTGCGGTAACTCACTGTACTCAATTACATGCTCTATGATGGGGGGAGATGAAAGAGGAGCTTGAACATGGTTGTTATTGTTTTCATTATTCTCATCCACTCCTTCCATGAATTGTTCTTCTTCTTGGTCCATTAGTATCTTAAATATCTCATACCTATTGGAGGGCTTGAGTTGGGTTTGCTATTTGTTGAGCAAAGTGCAGCAAATAGTATTGTCATTGTTGTCAACACAGTCAGACAGATTTATTGATGCAATGGACAAGAGTTTATTGAACAACAAGGTGCAGCCAAAGTACAATGGATAGGAGTTCAGTGTTGAGCAAGGTGTTGTAGGAGGATTGTCATTGTTGTCAATACGATCGGTTAGATCTAATGATGCAATGGACAGGCAGCTTCAGAAGTCACTCGGATGCGAGAGGATAAAGTTCAGAAGTTAGTCGGATCATGAGTCCTTAAATGATAGATGCACAGAAACGAGAAAACATAATTCAGAATGAGAAGAAGAAGTCTTTAGATCTTGAGATGTCAAGAAGCGAAAAGGTTTTTTGTGAAAACCAAGGCGATCAGAATAAAAAGTTTTATTTAAAACCATGGATAACAGATTTGAAATGGGTTTTTCTTAAAACCCAAGTTGGCTCTTCGTTTCGTTGAAAAAGATGCCCCGGTGATAAAGATATTTAATTTTAAATATTTAGTTTAAATTTTAAAGGTTTTTTGTGAAAACCAAGGCAGTCAAAATAAAAAGTTTTATTTAAAACCATGGATAACAGATTTGAAATGGGTTTTTCTTAAAACCCAAGTTGGCTCTTCGTTTCGTTGAAAAAGATGCCCCGGTGATGAAGATATTTAATTTTAAATATTTAGTTTAAATTTTATTTTATTTAAAATTTAAATTAAAATATTAAATTAAATTAAAAGGGCCGACATGTTACTATTTCGTGGCAATAAGCTACAGGAAAGTGACGAAGGTGGAAGAAGTGTTTGAGGCCGACAAAGTTAAATCTGGGCCGACGGATTTTAGGGTTTGGCAGCTGACAAATTCTAGGGTTTCTCAACCGACGTTCTTTTAGGGTTTGTTCCTAAAACTTCTTCTATAAAAGCAAGGGTACTTCGAGTTTGAAAATGGGGGTGTAAAGATAAAGTGCGAATGCGAGCATAGTGTTTGTGAAAGTGAAGTTCGTGTTGAGCAGAGAGCGAATGTGAAACGACACGAGTGTGCGAAGCGTGTGCCAGAGAAAGCAGAGTGTGCGAGAGAAGCGCGAAGGGCAAAGTTGATTGCAAAGTCTGGCTGTAGCAGTGCAGCAAACTGTGTGAAGTGATTGTGCAAGAGAGAGCAGAGTGCACAGAGATTGCAAAGGTGATGTAGACCAGTTAGAGTCTTGCAATAACAAAGGTATATGTCAAACATTTTTTTTATTCAATATTGAAGTCCAGTTGGTGCTGGCAAATTAAGGGGTTGGTGCCTCTTTCCAGCTTGGTGTTGGTAAACAATTTGTCCAGCTTGGTGCTGGCAAATTAAGGGGTTGGTGCCTCTTTCCAGTGAGGTGCTGGTAAAATAGGAGTTGGTGCTCCATTCCGTTGAAGCAGATAAAGTTAAGGGGTTGGTGCTCCTTCCAGTTGGTGCTTGGTAAAGGATTATGTAAAGTTGTAGCTTTGCATTGACTGGATTTGGATGGTAGTCCAAGCAGTCTTTTTGAGGAGTAGCCACATTGGTGAACCTCGTTAAAATGTTGTGTTATGTGTGATGCTTTATTGATGCATTTAGTATCTCTTTTATCTCGCTTTAAACTACTGTCTGGTTTTATAATCTAATTGTTTTAGAAGTTTTTAAAGAACACACTCGATTCACCCCCCTCTCGAGTGTCATTGTGATTACAACAATTGGTATCAGAGCCAAGTTCCCAATTTTGGCTAAATCAGTCAAGGTTGATCTTGGATTAGTACACAATGGCTAAGAAGAATAGATCCTCATCCAAAAAGGCATCCCAGTCAGTTTCGGTTCCTGTAGAAGAGAAATTTGAACCGAAAAAGGTAGAAGAAGTGAATCCTGAAGTTTGTGATGAAAATCTTGAGGCTGAAGTAGATTTTGAAGGAGAGTTGATATCTACTCTTGAAGAGTGGAGAATAGAAAAGAAAAAGAACAAAATACTGTCCAAGAAATTAGAAGAATATGAGGATGAGATTGAAGATCTCTTCCTACAAGTTCAAAAGGCCAAGAAATCAGAAGAAGCCTTGAAGACACAGCTGGATAATAAGAATGATGTATACAGCACAAGTGAAGAGGAATATAAACAGGTTATTGTTGATCTAAAGCTGCAAGTAGAACAGAACAAAAGGATTGAAGATATTCTTAGGTCTCAGATCAATGAGAAAGAGACTGTATGCTGCCAACAAGAAGAAGAGATTGTTTCATTGAAGAAACAACTAAAAGAGGCCAATATAAATCTCAAATTTGAGAAGAGCACAGAGTTGCTAGATACAATGATAAATCAACAAAGAAGCTCCATAACCTAAGTTTGGTCTTGGATATGAAGTTGAACAACCTTCATCCTCCAAATATGCGAGAGAAGAAGAAGTCCTCGGTTGAAGGACTAAAACAAGAAAAGTCTGAAGCTGAATCCTCAAAAGGAAGAAAATATCAAAGAAGATCTACAGCAAAGCAACCACAGGAAAAGAGGTTCTCTCACTCTCACTCTTTTAATAATAATGCTTTTTATGGCTATTGTTCTAAATGCAACCACTTTGGTCACAAGGCAATTTATTGTGGACTGAACAATAGATCAAAGAGTTATCTTCGATAAAAATACTTCTATTTTTTTGAGTGAACACCCTGTGCAATGTTTTAAATGTAATGGCCATGGGCACATAGCAAGGTTTTGTTCAAGCACTTTTGTATCCAATCTAAGGCAATACCATAGATTTCATCATACACATAGAATGCAATACAGACAGGGAATAAAACATGTGCAATGTTTTAAATGCAACGGTCAAGGGCACATAGCAAGGTTCTGTCCAAGCACTTCTATATCTAATCTAAGGCAAAACCCTAGATTTCATCGGACACAAAGAGGACAACACCGACAAGGAACATATCATGTGCATAAAAGAAAAGAAAATAATCATCCATCAAGAATGCACAAGAGACAACCCCACAAGAGAAATGTTCAAGTTCACGAACAAGAGCAAAATAGGGATGTTGTTGAAAAACCCAAGCCCAAGTTCAGGAAAGTCTGGAGAAAGAAGAAAGGAAATTGTGTCTCCTTGGACTGAAGGAGGCTACTCTGCCATTGCTCTAAGCAACTCCAGGTGGCACATCCTCAGGAGGAGCAATATTAAAGTTTTATTTTAATGCTCCTATGTATTTGTCTAGGTATCTGAGGATGAAAGTCCAAGGATAAGAAGCTTGAGGCTGAGTAAGGTGCACTACGGTTGGCCATAAAGTGTTTGACAAAATGTCTTCTTTCGACATGCATAGTTGAAAGTAAGAGTTGGCAACAAAATTGCAGTGCTGGACAAAAATTGGTACAGATGTGAGTCACTTGTCAATTCTGTTGACAAAAGTGAAATCAGCATGTTGAATGGGAAGATTGAAAAAAAAAAAAAGTTTTTTAATGAGCAGCCAGATGATTTCCAACCTGGTGATGAATAGTTGAGTTGCTTTCATAGTGGTTGTTTTGATCAAGTTAATGCTTTTCTTGATACATGATTTGGGCTTACTCCATTGAGTTTGATTTGAGCAAGTTATTCTTTGCCTTGGTGATTTATGTTGGTGGTTGTCTTGTTCAAATACCTTTGGAAGGAAAAGGATGTCTACTAGTTTCCTTTTCATGTAGTGATTGGTTGAATGCTTCAAAGTTAATCTTGAGTTGAATGATGTTGGTTAAACCTTGTCTATAAGCATTGTTGCTAAAGCCCTAATTGGTTGAGAAAAGATGTTGGTTGTGCTTGTGGTACAGTGTTTGGTACCTGCACAGAGTTGAAAGTGGATTGAGGTAGCTCATTGGATTCTCACTGCAGAGAGAGACAAACAAATGTCATTGGGTTCAAGCTTGTTGAGAATATATCCAAGATGCATGGTGAAGTTGTATGCGAGATGTTGCTGGCATTGCGGAACAAAAAGTTGGCTATATAAGATTATTGTATGCCTTCACTAAAAGTGGACAAGTTTGAGTTTGCAAAGCAACGAGAGGGTAGTTGCACAGAAGACAGTGGTTCAGTCATGTTCTTACACATGTTATATTGGTGAAGTTGATGGTGATGGTGTCATTCACTGGTTATTTCTGCTATTCACATTGTTGATTTTATTGATGCCTATTATGCTTATCATGATGTTGTCAATCAGTGAAATGAAGTGGTCTTGGACTCAGGGGGAGCATTTGTGTACTTGTTTTTCTTCTTGTTCATGCTTGGAATATTTGCTAATTGTAATAATTTGTGTCTAAGAATATTGTGCATAGACTCAGGGGGAGTCTGCAGCAACCCTTTGGTATTATTGTCAAAGGGGGAGAAGATTTATAGGAAAATTGCACATGTGTTGCCAACAATTCCAAAGGGGGAGATTGTTGAGCAAAGTGCAACAAATAGTATTGTCATTGTTGTCAACACAGTCAGACGTATTTATTGATGCAATGGACAAGAGTTTATTGAACAGCAAGGTGCAGCCAAAGTACAATGGATAGGAGTTCAGTGTTGAGCAAGGTGTTGCAGGAGGATTGTCATTGTTGTCAATACGATTAGTTAGATCTAATGATGCAATGGACGAGCAATTCAGAAGTCACTCGGATGCAGAGGATAAAGTTCAGAAGTTAGTCGGATCATGAGTCCTTAAATGATAGATGCACGAAACAGAAAACATAATTCGGAATGAGAAGAAGAAGTCTTCGGAACCCGAGATGTCAAGAAGCGGAAAGGTTTTTTGTGAAAACCAAGGCAGATCAGAATAAAAAGTTTTATTTAAAACCATGGATAACAGATTTGAAATGGGTTTTTCTTAAAACCCAAGTTGGCTCTTCGTTTCGTTGAAAAAGATGCCCCGGTGATAAAGATATTTAATTTTAAATATTTAGTTTAAATTTTAAAGGTTTTTTGTGAAAACCAAGGCAGTCAAAATAAAAAGTTTTATTTAAAACCATGGATAACAGATTTGAAATGGGTTTTTCTTAAAACCCAAGTTGGCTCTTCGTTTCGTTGAAAAAGATGCCCCGGTGATGAAGATATTTAATTTTAAATATTTAGTTTAAATTTTATTTTATTTAAAATTTAAATTAAAATATTAAATTAAATTAAAAGGGCCGACATGTTACTATTTCGCGGCAATAAGCTACAGGAAAGTGACGAAGGTGGAAGAAGTGTTTGAGGCCGACAAAGTTAAATATGGGCCGATGGATTTTAGGGTTTGGCAGCTGACAAATTCTAGGGTTTCTCAACCGACGTTCTTTTAGGGTTTGTTCCTAAAACTTCTTCTATAAAAGCAAGGGTACTTCGAGTTTGAAAAGGGGGGTGTAAAGATAAAGTGCGAATGCGAGCATAGTGTTTGTGAAAGTGAAGTTCATGTTGAGCAGAGAGCAGAATGTGAAACGACACAGAGTGTGCGAAGCGTGTGCGCAGAGAAAGCAGAGTGTGCAGAGAAGCGCGAAGGGCAAAGTTGATTGCAAAGTCTGGTCAGTAGCAGATGCAACAAACCGTGTGAAGTGATTGTGCAAGAGAGAGCAGAGTGCACAGAGATTGCAAAGGTGATGTAGACCAGTTAGAGTCTTGCAATAACAAAGGTATATGTCAAACATTTTTTTATTCAATATTGAAGTCCAGTTGGTGTTGGCAAATTAAGGGGTTGGTGCCTCTTTCCAGTTGGTGCTGGTAAACAATTTGTCCAGTTGGTGCTGGCAAATTAAGGGGTTGGTGCCTCTTTCCAGTTGGTGCTCTATTCTGTTGAAGCAGATAAAGTTAAGGGGTTGGTGCTCCTTCCAGTTGGTGCTGGTAAAGGATTATGTAAAGTTGTAGCTTTGCATTGACTGGATTTGGATGGTAGTCCAAGCAGCTTTTTTGAGGAGTAGCCACATTGGTGAACCTCGTTAAAATGTTGTGTTATGTGTGATGCTTTATTGATGCATTTAGTATCTCTTTTATCTACTTTAAACTGTTGCTGGTTTTATAATCTAATTGTTTTAGAAGTTTTTAAAGAACACACTGATTCACCCCCCCTCTCAGTGTCATTGTGATTACAACACTATTTACCATATTTTTTCTTTTGCCTTCTCATTCTTTTGGGCTATTCAAAACCATCTTCATGTGCTTATTTACCCTGAGAAATATTGGTTGGTTCTATGTTGATTGTTGACTTACCCTCCTTAGGAAGATTTGACATTCCTAAAGGAGCCTCCATTTTTATGTTCATGTTATTTGGGCAAGATCGGGCCAAATGACCATATTTGTGGCAAACTCTACATCTGAAGGGCAATGCCTCATAATCCAGTTGTTGAATCCAAGATAGTCCTACAAGTTCAAGTTCCACCTCTACCGGTAGAGGCTGGCTAAGATCCATTTCCACACATAATCTTGCATAAATAGTTGTGTTTCCTTATATTGTGTCTTTGGAAACACTCAAATGTCTTCCAAGGGAATTACCGATAATTTCCAATACCTTCTCACTCAAAAAATCTATTGGAAGTGCATACAAACGGATCCAAACCGGGACAACAGTGGGTTCAATTCGAGGATCAAATCCCACTCTCCAGGGTTGAACAAATAATCCTGTTGGACCATGATTCCTCTTTTCTAATTTGAAAGCCCTATTTCTATCGGCAAGTGAAGAAAAACTAACAATAAAATATCCATTGCTAATAAACCACAAAGAATACTCACCAAGAGGCTCCTAGTTTTGTCAGACCCAGGAATGCAAAAAATTCAAGGTAGGGCGAATACCCATGAATTTACAGATCAAATCATGATTGGCTCTATATAAAACTATTTCTTCAACCATCCTTTGCTCAATGACAATCTTTGGCCTTGATTTTGACTATGGCAAGCATCCATTAACTTGTTGAGATGTTGATCTATTTCTAGTAGTCGTAAAGAGCATTTTTAATGCAGTTTTTTGTGCTTCTTCAGTATTTTATGGAGATTTATCTTTTAATAAATCTACAAAAGAGCTATGTCTCTCTAGAAGAGGATCCAAAGGTGTCCCAATTGGGCCCTCTTGGGGCAGCAATCTTGTCTTCAAATCCACGGCAACAAAAAATCTCTTCGGCTACCCAACTGATGCCCTAGTTTTCTCTTGTAGAGCTCAAAAAAATTAAATGATGTCCTTAAAAAAAAAATTCAACATTTTAAAAGAGATTTTTAATCAATAGCCCAGATTTAAGAGCTTTCAAATTGACAACCTATGTTTATCTCAAAAATTCAAACTTTTAAAAGGGATTTTTAATCAATAGCTCGCATTTAAGAGTTTTCAAATAAAAAACCCAAGATTTTTTATTGAACCCAATAGAGCATGAAGACAACTATTTTAACTTTGCGCCAGAGGGTTTTAGCAATCAGTTTTTAATATAAATAAACTAGCTTATATATAAAGGATATATATCTAAAAACACCGAGAGTTATCAATCTTGAGGCGCCTATCTCATTTCTTAGGGGTGTGATCTCCAAGATAGGTGCCTCGGGATTGATATCTCTCGACATTTTTAGATATATATCCTTTATATCTAAGCTAGTATATATAATAATATAATATACTAAGTCAATTCTAGTATAAAATATTTTAAATGTTTTTGTTAATGTCGGCTTTTTTAATAAAAAATAAATTGTTTACAGCGTGACATGTATGACCTCTTTGCCTCCCACTCCCTGTCTGCCATTGTAGGAACGCATTTCGGCGTAATAAATAAAATAAAATAAAATAAATAATAAAAAATTAAATTAAAAAAATAAAAATTTATTTTATTATTTTCTAACCTCTATTTTCTTTTCCTTTGCATAATCCTTGTTGGTGGCTATATTGAATATGGCAAACTTAGTGGTGAACATGGAATTTTAATGTAGATCGAGAAAGTGCAAGCATACTGGAAAATAAACGAATTAGATTAATGGCCAACTCATATTGTGTAGAGAAGTGGAAATTTAATGAAGTATATGGTCGTTGCAGAGCTCCCAAGTATTGTGTAAATGAAGACTTTATGAGACATGGTCAAAATAGTGTAGACTTAATGAGATATGGTTGCAATATGGTTGAGAAGAAAATATCAAGGAGCACATCCTAGAATTAATTAGCAATTAATTGTAAAATATAATTTTGGGTGAAGGCCAAAAAATTGTATAAATAGTGGCTCACCAACTGGTTACAAGGGTTAATAACCATTTGTTAGTTGGTCCCTTTAGTTTTCTTCTTTCTTTGCATTTTTTGTTTGTAGTTGGATGGTCTTTCTGAACCAAGCCTCTATGCTTCTGAGCTCTATTATTGTAATCCACCTGAGTGGAAAAATTTGAATTTGTTAACTCAATGAACATCTTTAGAATATTAGGCTTTCAAAATTTGTTGTGTTTGATCTATGTATGCTAATGGTGGTTGTACTCGGTTTGTTTCATTGTCTATTGATCCCTTGAACATTGCACCATCTTGAACCTCAAATTGTGTGAATACTGGTTAGGCTAAGGTTGGTTTAAATCGAATTTATTGCTTTATCAGACTAGAACTAGAGTTCAGGGCAGTATCAACTTGTTTTTTCTTTATTTTCCCTTACCCCCAAAACTTTGAATTTTATTTGGATCTCATTTAAATTTATATTAATTTTCATTTGAAGCTAGTTTCTTGATGAATATTTAAAATTTCATACAGCTTCAATAATCATTGCTATTATATATGTGCGACATATATTAAGTGCAATGAATGATACTAAGTGGGCAATCATAGTTTATAGTGCTTAAAATTTATCTTTTGTTGTCCAATTTTAATTCCACTTAGCTCATGTTTGTTTAAATATTAATGTAGTGGAATTATTTTAGATAGTTAAGTGTTTGGTTTTAATTTTAAGCATTGTACCAAGAAATTTATCTTTAATCATAAACAACAAAGGCCTCTTTAAAGGAACAATTATCAACAACCTTTGAGTCTATCCACACTGGCCAAGACCTGACATACCCAAACCTTGGGGAAAATGATTTGTTTTTAAGAGATAATATATCCCTATTCCAAGTACATTGTCATGCCATTGACTATGTATCATTTGCATGCTTAATAGAATTGGCGCTAAAAGGAGGGCCTATTAAAACTAATTTGTCTTTGTGTATTATTTATATTATGCATCTTGATTTTTAAAGTTGGGACCTAAAGTCATCATCACTAGATCCAAGTCATTTGTAGATGGCATTGAGATTCTCGATTTTTCTCCATACAAAAGACCCAAAATTGATAAAAGTAGACCAAGTATCCCTTTAGTTACCAATAGTTCTTCTCAAACTATTATCCCTTTTGTTGGTCTTTTTATCACTCTCCAAAGTCCACCAATGGAAGCTCTTGCCCCATGGCTAGTATGAAGAAGCCCCTTGAATATACATATGCCTTAGAATACTAAAAGATATCTCCCTAGGTATAGGCATGATGGAACAACAGTAGCTAAAGAACACATACAAGCATACAAGGATACCTTGATTCATTTATAAATTGAACATGAGGATGTTACCTGTAGTATGTTTCTGCACACTTTGAATGAGTTTGCTTAAGATTGGTATATCAGCTTAACTTTAGGATCCATCAATTTTTGGGCTCAGTTAGAGGTAGCATTTATTAGCCATTTTAGATTATTTTTTTATCCGACTGTGATCTATCATCAATTTGATTCTACCCATAGAGAACCTAGTGAACCCTTGAGACTATTCAACACTAGGTTTCATAAATTATACACTGGGTTGATGACACCTTACACCCTCATAGCCGAAGCAGCCATCCAAATGTATCTTAGAGATTTGGACCCATTGACTTATATGTTTGTGAAAAGGTCCCTACAAATCACAACCTTACCCATGGCATATAGTGAAGATCTAATTGTTGAACAACAATTAGTATCTTAAGGTTTTGGTTTAGGTCAATTACCTTCAATTGGATAAACATGAGCTTATAAGAAGATACCAATAATAAACCAAGTCCTTACACAACACCTTGTCATGCTAAATCTATTACCAGGAGCCATGTATCCAAACCAAGATCAACCATTCAATTTGAATTCCCTAAATCAAATTATTCCTAATTGTTGGTAGTTTTGTAATATGCCACATTGAAATATTTTTGATGAAGTTTTGATTGTAATACGACAAAATATATTAATATTAACATACAATATTTTGACCGATATAATATGTTGCAGTTATATTTTATTTTTCTTCTTTGTTTTCTTGCATCCTTTTGGCTTGAAAATAATGGGTGTTTTAAGGAAAATGGTTGGGAGAATGGATTGGAGACTTTGGTTCGGATCGCCTGTAAAACAGTTATAAAATGGTGCAAATGAGAGCTTCATTGAAAATATCATTCACCTCAAGCAATGGGTGAAAGGCCCGTTCACCCTACTCAGAGGTGAACATAAAATAAAGAAGACATGACCACTTTCGGTGAGTGCGATTCACCCCAATTGAGGGGCGAAAGCTCTATGCACCCTTTGTTGAGATGAAGGAAGAAAAAGAAATTAAGAAAAAGAATCAAGTTTCAAAAATAAATGGCTAAGTGTCAAAGTCATCCGAAGTCGAGATACAAAAGGAATCGCGTTCACCCCAAAGGAGGGGTGAAAGCTTCGTTCGCCCCACTTTGGGGTGAACATCCTCAAAAATTGAAGGAGCACACCCACCCATCGCATTGATTGGTTGGAAATACATTTGACTCGGTGAAAGTCTTGAGCATGGTAAAACTTAGAAAAAATAGCAACTTTCCAAAGAAGGTGTGTTCACCCCAAAGATGGGGTGAATGCTTCGTTCACCCCCAGTTGGGGTGAACGTATTTAAGAGCGCGACTTTGAAAAGTCAACATTCACGTTCACCCCGGTTGAGGGGCGAAAGCTCCATTCGCCCCTCCCAGGGGTGAACGCGCCATGAATAGTAAAGCGAGAAAAAAGTCAAAGAGCTAAAGTGACTTTGAAAAGTCAATTTCACGTTCACCCCAAGAGGAAGGTGATAGCTCCTTTCACCTCTTTTGGGGGTGAACATAGATTTAAAAGAGAATAATGCAACTGTTAGAGGCGCTTTCACCTGGGAATAAAAGATGATTGTTGCCATGACTAGAAAGGGCATATAGTTCATTAAATCAAGGAAAGGCACCCTCTCCACCAATGCATGTAATGGAAGGAGTAAATGAGCATTCGCTTATTATCTAGTTCGGGTGAACTGTGCTATCAATGACATCACGGGTTTTCAGGAACACCCAAGGTAGGCGAATGAAGAGCATTAAATGATTGGGGCAAGGAGTAGCTTCGATTGTGGATCTCGAGCAAAGGAAGTAGCAATATTAAAAGTGCAAGGTGATTTTCATGATTTCCAAGCAGAAGCATATTTTTGAGGATGGCGAATGTACCAAGTCAATGACCAAGCCTTGTGGTTTTCCATGCATCGACACCCAAAAATGCTGATTTCCTAGAAGAATTTCCTTAAAATCTGGATCATCACCTCAAAAGAAGGATTTTCAATGACTTCAAGGAGGAATTGTCTCACCAAGGTTCCTGATCTGTGAACATTTTGTCTTCATGTGTATTTAATGAAAGAGGTGAAATCCTCTATAAATACTAATCAATTTCCATTGTAAAAGGAGGTTAGACATTCTACAGAAAAACTATTCAAGTTCTCTACATCAATAGAAGATACTTGGCTTCTAAATTTGCAAGTGATCTTGTGTGTGATTTCCTTCTATTTTTATGCATTTCTATTTTATGCTCATATTCATTATCTGTTGTTAAGTTTAAATTTTGCATCTGAGTTTGAACATTGTTGGTAAGGGAGTGAGTTCTGGAATGCGATCCTGGAGGTTGTCTCTGCAAGGTTATAAGTAAATTCTATTACCTTCTTTTATTATATGTTGCTTTAATGCTTGGGTGGATTTCCTACTGCTAGTCTATCCCCAATCCTACACCTTCGACCTATGGCCATATTTCCCATCTCTTTCTATCATTTCCAATTTCTTTCCTACAACTCTAGTCTTAAACCAGTGTAGGATTTAGTAAGGGAGCCAACCCTCTCTGGAGATTGGCATGGAGGACATTCCTTTCCTCTAGCCTTTCAATGTTGGCCATGTCTAGGGCGCACAAATGTATGTTTGTATAATTAGGTAGATATTTGACCAATAATTTTTGGCACACCCGATGGGACACCAAAAGTTCCACTTTCAATAGTATTAAGGTTTGATGTTCACCTTCATGTTGTATAGTTAGAATATCTGGTGACTCGATTGTACCTAAAAACCTCCAAATGTGAAGGCAATAAAATTTGTGCTTCATGATTACGAGATCGAAGGCCAAAAATCTTAAAAATCCTATTGAGTTCTATGAACTTGATACCCAAAGGTTAGGAGAGCATCCTCAACTAGTTACTTTACATCGTACATCATCATTACCTCATACATCTCATACATCATTTACAACATCCTCATGATTAGTTGGTGTGTTTTCTACTCCTACAAGTCTAGTTAGTACTGCTACTAGCATTCCCCAAGCTCAACCACACACACCAGTCCACATGGCTCAGAACCCACCACCACAACAACCACAACCACCAAGGCAGTTCCCAACATGGAATAGCTCAAGAGCCTTGAACTTACAAGCACAAAATCTAGTCCCCCAAGCAGCTTTGAAGGCTTTGCCTACTTATGATGGTACTGGTAAAACCACTTATGAGCATATTCAGGATGTGGCTTCTTTGGCTACAATCCACGATATAGCAGATGAAGATATTATGGTAAGGTTGCTAGTGTTATCACTTAGAGGAAAGTTGTTGTATTGGTATCGATCATTGCCACCTACCACTATCACCACATGGGATCAGTTGGTAGAACTATTAATCAAGAATTTTCATGAACAAGCTGATCCATTCTCCTTGTTGCATCAATTTACAATGATTCAAAGGCATCCGTAAGAGGAGATAGTTGATTTCAATGTCAGGTTCACCCAAAGTTGGCAAAGGGTTCTTGATGGTCTTCGGCCCATGCATGAACAAGTTGTATTCTATTATCTCAGAGCATTCAACTCTAACATTGGCATGGTTGTTCGATAAACCAATGTGAATACATTCCTAGATCTGTACACATAGGCATAGAAGGCTGAATCAGACTTGATCACCATAGGTAAGCTTCCCTCGAAAGTGACCATGCCTATTCTTCTCGATCTTCCACAACATTTATATTCAAGTGCATTCTCATAGCCTATGCCTTCTATGTACCTAGTTCCCTCATGGAGCTCGGGTTCACCTCAAGTCACTCTGATTCCTGTCCCACAACTTCCTGCTCCAAGTTTTCCATAGTTACCCACTCCAATGACACCATAGTTTCTAACACCCATTCCTTTCCCAGCATTACCAGTGCCACTAGTTCCACTACCATTGCCTACCCCATCAGTACCTCTACCTTTATCGGTACCTCCTACACCCTCGAATCTTGATCCTTACATGACGTTATTACAAGAGGTGAAATCTACTAATTCAGCCATAAGGACAATGTCAAACGAGCTTACAATAGTAAGGAAGAAGTAAGTTGAAGCTGATTTTTGGTCAAGGAGATTTCAAACACCACCGATTACTCGAGAGCAAGCAACCACTAGCAAGGGCCCTGAAAGGAACACAATTGTGTTAACAAATGAAGAAACTAGCATGTCTGAAAGAGCATACTGGTGCTCAACTTGTAATGATCCTCATGGAGAAGATACATGTATGGTTCATCTGAACTATGTATAGACGTTAGCAGAAAGTTCTATCAGTGGCCAAGTTAATATGATAATGGAAGTTGATCATAATTTTATGGTCCCATATTTGGAGCAAGTTTCAGTTCTTACGAGATCTAGAAAGAAGCCGGTGATTGTAGATCCAACGGAGTTGGAGCCTTTGAAGGTTCCTATAGAACCAAAGGTGCAAAATGAAAAAGTGCAATCACCAGTGAAAGTTCCTGATGCGATGTCAAAGTAGCAGGATTCTATCTTATTGAAAGATTTACTACCTAAGCAAAGCTCAAGAGAAGATGAAGGCATCAATTTCACAACTTGCACCTGCTCAAGCACAAAATGAGGTAAAAGAACAAGCTAAGGAGCACCTTCAGTACCCATCATTGACTAAGCGATAAAGGGTGGAAGCTACTCAATAGTACTAGGACAAGTATGAGTGGGTTGTAGAAGAAAAGGCTCCTGGTGTTTCTAATTATAATATTGTGGAAGAAATGAAGAAGATACCTATAAAAGTGAGCTTGTATGATGCACTATAGTTACCTAGGCAAGTTGACCTATTGCAAGAGTCTCTTAAGACTGCAAAAGAGCAAAAGAAAAGTCATTCTCAAATAGTGTTGGCTCAGATGCTCGACTTCTACCACTAGAAAGAATAGGCCACCCCCATTCTATTTGTCACTCAGAATGGAGGGGTGGATTATGCACAACTGTATGATCGATTCTGGTGCTGCAACTACTGTCATGCCAAAGGTAGTATGCGAAGTAATGGGAATGGAATATACGAGAAGTAGTCTAGGAGTATTGCAGTTGGATGGGACTCTAGTCAAAATAGTGGGAGTAATCAAGGATATCCCTATCGTTCTACATAGCATGCCATAAATCACTATTATCCAAGAAGTAGTGGTGGTTGACTTGGAGCCATACTTCAGCATGTGTCTCTCAAGGGAGTTCACAGTGAAGTTGGGAGGATACCTTTCCTTGGACTATTCACATTTGGAGATTCCATTCAAAGGAAAGAGAATCCATATTTATAATGAAAAGCCATCCACTTTTCATATAGAAAAGTTGGAAGAAGAAGAAAAATCTCCAGGCATAGTCAACATGATGACTGAAGAATTAGAAGAAGTCGACTTGATGGAAGAAGCACTTGGTGAACTTCACCTTGAAGATGAATTCTCACTCATGGATTTCAATGTGATGGTCAAAACTGATATTGGTTGTTATACTATAACCAAACCTGAGCAGATTGAAGAAAAGGTCCTTGAGTCCCTAGACCCTATTGCAGATCAATTATGGAAGTTGTATTTTGATGGTGCTAGGTGCAAAAATGATGTAGGGGTTGGTATTGTTCTTGTTTCTCCTATTGGGTTACAAAAGACTTATTCTTATAGATTAACTTGGAGTTGCATGAATAATGCAGCCGAATATGAAGCATTGTGTCTTGGCTTGAAAAAGGCTAAGAAATTAGGCATCAAACAACTACAAATCTTTGGAGATTCTAAGCTCATTGTCAACCAGACCACAAACAAGTGTGTGTCAAAGCAGCACTACTTGAAGGCTTATCACAACAAAGTATGGGATTTATTTGAGTCCTTCATAGCCTTGAACATTCAAGTGATTTCATGGGAGCAGAACAAACATGCTGATATTTTAGCCTCTCTTGGTGCAAATTACTCTCCCGTGGAACAAGTAGTCAAAAAACCCAAGACTGTTAGGGTAATCTATAGACCCTTAGTCCCTGATAAGAACCTCTATTGGCAAGTGTTCGACAATGATGAGCAAATAGTCAATTTTTTTATTAAGGAAGTTGTAAGCATGGATGATAGAGTACTTGTCGAAGAGGAGATGGAAGGAATGATTCAATTGAAGAATAATCACATTCCTAGGGATTGATTTTACTTGAAAGTCTATTCGACCAAAATGATAGGGTTGAGAAGCATAAAATCAAGGTAGATGCGAAGGAATATAAGGAGTTGTAGTTGGAGCCTGAGAAGATCATCAAGATCGAAACTGATTGCACGTCAAAGAATTGGAAGATATCAAGAACTTGTGTTATGAATTCCTCGACATCGTTGCATGGAGCTATCAAGATTTGAAGGGATATGACAAGAATGTAATTCAACATACCATTGAGTTGCAAGAGGGAGTAAAACCTTTTTGGTAGAAATAGGACCTATCAATCCCAAGATCGAGGTGCTCATGAAGGTAGAACTATTAAATATGTTGGAAGCAAAGATAATATATCCAATTAAGCACTCAACATGGGTGGAAACCTCGTGCCAGTTCAGAATCTGAACCAGGCATCATTAAAATATCATCCTAGATTGATCAAATTCTCCATGTGGTTTCTAGAGCACAAATATTTTCATTGTTAGATGGTTTCTCTGGTTATAACCAGATCTGGGTAAAATATGAGGATCAACACAAGATGACGTTCACTACTAAGTGGGGCACGTTCACCTATCAAAGGATGTCGTTCGATATTTCAAATGTTGGTGCTACCTTTCAGAGAGCCATGGACATCACTTTCGGTGAGTTATTAAATAGAATTATTGTGATTTACCTTGATGATATGACTATGTTTTCACATCGTAGAGAAGAGCACATTTCTCATTTGAGGTAGGTGTTCAAAAAATATCGAGAGTTTAGGATTTCCATTAACTCGAAGAAGTCTATATTCACTATCAAAGAAGGAAAATTGTTAGGTCATGTGATCTCACAAGAAGGACTGGCGATTGATCCTACAAGGGCCGAGGCACTCCAACATTACCCCCCCTAAGAGGGACGTTCTTCGATCAGATAAATTTCATTTGAAAGTTCATTGCTGATTTTGCTCAGGTAGTGAAACCTATGACCGAGCTCTTGAAAAAGAATGTAGATTTTAAATGGATCGAGGCAAGAAGATAGGATTTTTGGGAGATCAAGGAGAGGATTACTCAAGCACCAGTATTAATCAACCCGAATTATTCCAAGGACTTCATTCTCTATGCAGTGGGCGAACAAGAGAGTTATGTCGCAGTTCTCACGCAGAAGCAAGAAGATGGAGATGAAAAGCCGATTGCTTTTCTGAGCCAAGTTATTGCACCGCACCAAGAGAAGTATAATTTCATCGAGAAATAGGTGTACGCAGTGATGAAATCCCTAAAGAAGTTTTGGCACTTTGTCTCACAAAGCAAAATGATCATTTATGTTATACACCCAGATGTCAAAAACTTCATTCTCCAAGGGGAACTAGGCGATAAAAGAGCAGGTTGGGTCTCAAAGATTCAAGAGTATGATATGGAGATCCGACCAACAAAGCTAGTTCATGGATGAGCTCTTTGCTAGGAATTAGCCAAAAGTGCAACATCTGAATCATTGACTCCATGGTACAGAATGAGGATATCGATGAAAGCATTTGTGCAAATCATGCTATGATAGGTCATGACTGGATAGAGGACCTTGTCGAATTCTTTACTTCAGGAAATGTCCATCACATCTTGATGCTTCACAATGTCGGAGGTTTAGGCTACAAGCACTTAAATATGTCTTATTGCCAAGCGGGCTATTCCATAAGAATATTGATGGAGTTCTCCTCAGATGTGTGAAGGAATCAAAAAAGGAGAAAATATTGGAAGAATTCCATTCTGGCTTGTCTAGCGGCCATTATGCAGGAAGGCCAATGGCTTTGAAAATCATTCGAGCTGGATATTATTGGCCTACTCTGTTCATCGATGCTCATAAAGTGAGTCAAAAGTGTGATAATTGTCAGTGATATGTTGGTAGGACTAGGAAAGGAGCATTGCCCCTACACCCGATTCAAGTGGAAGCACCATTTTAGTAGTGGGGCCTTGACTTCATTGGAGTTATAGACCCACATTCTTATAGAGCATAAATACATCTTGATGCAATATATTATTTCACTAGGTGGGTAGAGGCTATTCCTACCAAAAAGTAGATCAAGCTACTGTCATCTCTTTCCTGGAGGGACTGATCACCCATTTCGGTGTCCCAGATGCTATTGTAATAGATAATGGAACTCCATTTATTGGGGCCAAGATTACCAAATTTACTAGTAAATATGAGATCTATCTCAAGATATCATCCAATTATTACCCGTAAGGGAATGGCTTGGCCGAATCCACCAATAAAAACTTGTTACGAATCTTGAAAAGGACACTGGGAAGCAATAAAAGGAGTTGGCACTTATTGTTGAATCAGGCTTTGTGGGTAGATCACATATCTATGAAGAAGTCTATTAAAGCCTCTCCTTATTCTCTCGTGTATGGAAAAGAAGTAGTTCTGCCCACTCATATTGAGCTCCCTGTCCTCCAGACCTTACAGTTGTTCAAATATGAAGATGAGGAGTATGATCCAATGAGCGCAAGGTTGGCTCAATTATTGTAGTTGGAGGAAGAAAGAGAAAAGGTGTATCAAGATTTCATTGAACACACTAAAGCAATGCATAAGTGGTTTGGAAAAAAGACAATAGAGCAAAGGTTCTAGGTGGGAGATTTAGTTCTCAAATGGAACGAAAATAAAGCCAAGCCAGGGAAGCACCACAAGTTTGATGCGATCTGGGAAGGCCCATTTCAGATCTTTATAGTGAATTTGGTAAATGCATATCATCTTCAGGATATGGATGGTTGGGATCTTCTGATTTCGGTAAATGGCCTTCATCTGAAGGCCTATGTTCAATGATTTGATTTTAAAGAGGTACCACTTTGTAAATATGTACATATTTTCTTTTAGTATTTTATTTGTTTTATAAAATAACATATAAAAAAAAAAAAAAAAAGAGAAATGTTCTTTTGAAAATCGGTTTCATCCCAAGATTCTTTATTATTGTGTTGAAAATATGTGGTTAGTTCCAAAAGGATGGCATTACAAAACTCTGAGCTAAGAAGGAGCCTTCAAGAAGATATTTTTTACAACCCAAAACATGTAGTAAAATAAGGTTTCACCTCATTCTGAAACATAAGATAGCAATTACATGGAGAGGCGCTTTCACCCAAGGGAAGGGTGAAAACCCCATTCACCCCCTTTTGAGGGTGAATGTACAAAGGAAAATGAAAGCACCAAGTCAATGCGCTATGAAAATGGTCAAAATCGTTTCACCAAAAAAGGGTGAAATGTCCGTTTGCCCCTCGTTGGGGCGAACGCGTTGATTAAAACATGCATCTCCAATTGAAAGGTAATTGAAGGTGATAAAGGATTTTTCTTTGGTGATGGAGCGATAAGGTTTAATATGGAAAGGGATGGCTTTTTTGAATGATTAATATTTATGGTGAATAAAAATAAAAATCTAAAAAGAGAAAAACCCTAAAAACAATTGATTTTTTTTAAGGAAATCATGCTTTTTCTAAATTTAGGTGAAAAAGAAAAGCTAAAGTTGTTTTAAAAGAAGGATATTCACTATGGAATGTAATCGAAAGGTTGAGAGTATTTTAGAGTGAAAAAAAGGAAAACAAGTGTGCCTCAAAGATGTTTTTGCTCCCATTATTTTTGAAGCATGATTTAAGAATAATTTTAAAAGCGCTTTATCGAAGTGATTTCACTCCCAAATGCGTGGTAAACCTTGAAGAGTGTGCATGCAAGCTAAGATGCATTCTTGAGGTATTTAATTTAAAATGTGCACCCGAATTTGCATTGGAGGAATATTTGAGGGTTCCGAGGAGCAAAATCTCACACCATCAAAAGAGAAGTATTTATTGGTTCATAGGTGGTAGGGTTATTTTCCCAAGGAAGCTTTAAAAGCTAGGGCATGATTTTTTGTGAAACCACATAGTAATAAGGGCACACTTTCCAAGGATGATTTTGTAGTGAGTAATAGTTGATATCGTTAGATCATCAAAAATAGTGCTAGGTGAGTGAAACAAAGTGCACGTTCTTCTAAAATTACTCAAGGGAAATTTAGCATTTACTATGGTGGTTGGAGGGGTGCTCTATATAAAGGAATAGGTAAAAGCTTCATAGTTTAATTTTTTTTAAATTTTTTCTATCGTTGTGTTGCAGAGTGGTTGTTGTAGAAATTACAGAGATATTTTGAGGTAATCATCAAAGAAAAATAATGGGAAAAAGAAGCAAAGATGCGATAGAATCCAAAAAGTCTAGGAAGAGAGAAGGTGGGTCAAAATCCAAAAAGGCTCGAAGGAATGAAAATGTGGATTTGGACCCATATGCTGACACAATGGTAGAAATTGGAGATTGTGTAATTACTAATAAGGGCATGGAGAAACTGCGGTAGGATGTGCAGTTCATAGTAAATCAGGGGTTAACAGTAGGAAGCCTATTGACGGTGCCATATCACTCACAATTATTTTGGTATTTGTGTATGCCCGTACACCCATGCCCAAAATTGGTGCAACTTATTGCTCAATTTTATAATCCAGTTACTAGGATGGTGAGGAAGGCAAATAGAGAAATACTCTTTACTATTACCCTAGAGGAAGTGCGAGAGGCATTCGCTTGTGGTTTGAAGCCTCCTTCTTATGTGATTACCAAGAAGTTACATACCAATGAGCAGGAGGATAGATATGTCTCTACTGTAATGATGCATCGATTCATGGAGATGCAGTTGATTAAGGAGCCACAACTAGGGCAACTTCCGAACCTATCGAAGCCACTCATAGAATTTAAGAGCCTAGACATCTATTCAATGTTGGCATGGGTTGTTGGTTTACCGATAGATTCTACCATTCATAAGTGGTAGGCAGCCCTAGCGCAATGCATTTTCCAGGTAGAATTTTACTCTCCGTCGACCATGAGGCAAGGCACCAATCCGATTTTCTTCGATTGGGCCAATTTTATTTCTTGAAAATTGCATTTTCAGCTGGAGAGGTTGCAAACTAGGGAAGAGACGTCATTCATGCACACTTCTTTTCTGGTATGGTATTTCTTCTTTCATCTACACCAACACTTCTCATTCATCACAGTGAGGCAAATGGATGAGAGGGATGAACTTCTGCCAGTTTACATGTGGACTTCCACTCTATCAAGCAGGGAGTCATTTTACAGTTTTAACAGTTTGTTTTTGGGGCCCATAATAGAACTACTTTGTGGTACATGTGAAAGAGTGCCACAGGAGATGAGAGAAGCAGTAGTTATAGGAGAAAAAGGAGACATATTTCTGCTTACTCAGGGTATGGTCGTAAGAATTTTTGGCTTCACAGGTAAGCCATTCTTGCTGCCATATTTCACCATCGAACATGTTTTTGCTATGGAGGTGGTGCACCAATCAGACTATGTGAATGATGTATATGGAGTAGGGTACGGTAAGAAGATGACTTGCAATATGCCTTTCAAGTTTGGTAGTATAGAAGTGAGCCAGGTAGGGTAGAACAGGTTACTCACAGTAACACTTCAGGACCTAGGGTTGATAGAACTACCGCAATGTTGGAGGTATGACCCATTGGGAAAATTCATAGAGATAATAAAGGCCAAGACATTTCACTGTTGTCCTCGACCCGACATTGAGAAAAAGTGAAATAATTTTGATGGACCTGACTTGGAGTGGCACATTGAAGATATGATGTCACTTCCACCTTGGCATGATTGCTATGAATAGGAGGTTGAGTATAATTTGATGAAGTACAAAAATTAGATTCCTCCACCTAGGTTGTTTAGTCAAGTAAAAGAAAGTCAGCCCCTGTGGATCGAGGAGAAAATTATAAACTGGTGGATAATGCAGGTCCATCGAGGAAAGACCACGTCTCCTTATGGGTTGAAGATGGATGAGGCATTTTCGGACACCTACGATGAGTTTGTTAATTCCTATCAACCCATCACTTTCACTAAGATCTTGCCTCAAAGCTTCCAACATTTTGACAACGGTGAAAGTGGGGCAAAGGGAGAACGCCCGATAGTTGAAGAAGAGATTTCGAAGGAGGAAGAACAATAGTATGTGTTTAGATGAAGGTCATAGTGGATGAAGCATAAAGTTGAGGAGGCACCTTTGCTAGAGAAGCAGACTATTCGAGATGCGCCCCCATTTCCCAAAGCTATGAAGAGACCAAGGACTGGTGCCACTTCCTCTTCTACTATTGAAGTTTTGGTTGCTACAGTTCCCATAGTTCTAGTTGTTTTGGTGACTATTATTTCCTCTTCGATGGTGATAGATGCTCCGATGATGGTTGCATAAATGTTTTTGATGATTCATGAATAAGAGGAGGACTAGTAGTTGGAGAGCCCTCAGGTGGAGGTCATGAACGTCGAGGAGGATGTGAACATTGAGGAGGAAGTGAAAAAGCAATAGGAGGAAATTATTTCACAACCGCTTCCATCACTAGAGCATATGGTACCTACACCCAAAGGTACATCCTCTTTTCCTTCTTCTTCTTTGGAGCATGTAGTGGCTATTAGTTATTTCCCTCAGTTTCTACATCTATCTCTCCACCTTTCGGTATGCCTTCCGTATCCATTTCGCTTCCCTCTTCTTCCCTTCCTAAAGTCACTACTGCTCCTTCTTCTCTTCCCCTTTCTTCGGCCCCCCTTTCTTTCAGTTCATTTGCATCAGGGCCAAACCCATTTTTGTGCCCTTCCCCTTCCATTGCCGCCACCACTTTCATCGAGGTTGTAAGTATATAAGCTCCTCCTAGAGTGAGCGTAACTATAGCTAAACTTGGTTCCTCCACCCATTCCACCATTTTGGTCCCTCCCCTTCTAGCCATCTCATCCACTTCCTTTGAGCCTGACCGCTCAGAATTTTTGATACCTTTCACACCATTTTTGGAGTTGCAAGCATTGCCCAAAGTTGAGGTGGCACCAAAGTAGCTCGACGTGGAGAAAATCAATCGAGCGCACCTGAGTTCATCATAGTGGTTGAAAAGCAAAAGGTGGAAAGAAGCTCTAGCTCCAGCTCGACCGCTCAAGAAGGTTGCTTTCGATCCCGTTGCCATGGAAGCTCACACGACTAAAATCACTCCCTTGGTTCAGAAGCCACAAGGAGAAATGATGTCGAGTGATTATGTTTGTGAGACCATAATAGAGGACCTCACCAGGATTGATCCCATAGAGAAAATGGGCAACATACAGGTTGATATGAGTTTGGTATACTTGCATGGTGAGTATTATAAGTAGAGATATTTTGATAATGAGAATAAAATTATCGAACTCGAAAATGCCTTGGCCAAAAGTAGAGTGTAAGAGGAGAAGACAACCATAGAGAATGAACACTTGCACCGACAGGTAGGAGTGCACTTGAAGGAAAGGGATGCAACAAGAATAGAGATGCAAGCACTCCGAACATAGCTAGAGGCCATACAAAATCAACTAGTAGAGAAGGCCGCACAAGCTACAGGTTTTTCTCCAAAAAGCATCAAGGAGGTGCACCTTCACTCAGCCCAAAACTATGAAAAGCTGGCCACACAAGCAGTTCAAGTATTGCATTATTTATGGGTAGCTAGAATATAGATTCATATGGGGCAGCAATTGATAGATACTACTGAGGAGATGTTGGAGCCGTACATGGAGATGGTTGTAAAAATTCAAGCTTTGGCTAATTCCAGCATACATATTCACCCCCTGAGTGAAATGGATCATGCTTGGTCTGCTACAAAAGTCACGCTATGTAGTTATTTTCAGAGGATGGACCTGGTGAGAGAAGGCTAAAAAATTCTTAATACCATCGAGCGAGAGCATACTATTTCCATGACTCATTTTGATGCTCTTGCCGATATGGGATTTCTAGATTTTATAGATGAGTGGGGTGAACCTCTACCAAAAGAACAATTGGAAGTGGCTTGGAAGAAGTTTATGGAGGATACCTCAAAGATTGATGCATGGGAGGAGCCCATCATGAAAGCATAGGTGCTGCCACTTATGCAAAAGTATACTCGCATGGAGCTTTCATTGTTTGAGCTAGCCTAGTGAGCAAAGCGCCTCAGCTTGGAAGACATCCAGAATATCCACTTTGTTTATGAGTCATTGAGTGTTCCCTATTTGTTTACCACTCATGCTTGGGAGGAGGTAGTCATAGTCTATGAGGTAACCTCTGAAAGCCTCAAGGAATAGGAAGAACGAGCAATAGTAGAACGGTAGAAGTAGAAGCAAAGCGGGCAGATGTACTCCGAGTAGCAGCAGAAGTTGAAGCTATTGAGAAGGTAGAAGAGGAGGCATGAAGAAAAGCATCCACATCAAAAGCGCCAGCCAAAGCAATCGACAAAAAGACTCCATAGAAGCCCAATGGATAAAGGCCTAGGATCACTTGCATCCATGCGAGCTGGATACCCCATGAGCCACTAGAAATATTGGTAGTTTTGTAATATGCCACATTGAAATATTTTTGATGAATTTTTTATTGTAATATGGTAAAATATATTAATATTAACAATAATATTTTGACCGATATAATATGTTGCAGTTATATTTTATTTTTCTTCTTTGTTTTCTTGCATCCTTTTGGCTTGAAAATAATGGGTGTTTTAAGGAAAATGGTTGGGAGAATGTATTGGAGACTTTGGTTCGGATCACCTGTAAAATAGTTGTAAAATGGTGCATATGAGAGCTTCATTAAAAATATCATTCACCTCAAGCAATGGGTGAAAGGCTCGTTCACCTTACTTTGAGGTGAACGTAAAAGAAAGAAGAATGATATTTTGAGGTGATTCACCCTAATAGAGGGGTGAAAGCTCTATGCACCCTTTGTTGAGGTGAAGGAAGAAAAAAATTAAGAAAATGAATGAAGTTTCAAAATTGGCTAAGTATTGATGTCATCCAAAGTTGAGTTTTAAAAAGAATTGTGTTCACCCCAAAGTTGGGGTGAAAGCTTCGTTCACCCCACTTTGGGGTGAATATCCTCAAAAATTGAAGGAGCACACCTGCCCGTCACATTGATTGGTTGGAAATGCATTCAGCTTGAAAGTCTTGAGCATTGTAAAACTTAGAAAAATTGGCAACTTTCAAAAGAAGGTGCGTTCACCCCAAAGATGGGGTGAACGCTTCATTCATCCCTAGTTGGGGTGAACATATTTAAAAGCATGACTTTGAAAATTCAACATTCGCGTTCACCCCGATTGAGGGGTGAAAGCTCCATTCGCCCCTCTCGGGGGTGAACGTGCCATGAATAGTAAAGTGAGAAAAAATTCAAAGAGTTAAAGTGACTTTGAAAATTCAACTTCGCGTTCACCCCAAGAGGAAGGTGATGGCTCCTTTCACCTCTTTTGGGGGTGAACGTAGATTTAAAAGAGAATAATGTAGCTGTTAGAGGCGCTTTCACATGGGAATAGAAGATGATTGTTGCCATGATTAGAAAGAGCGTATAATTCATTAAATTAAGGAAAGGTGCCTTCTCCACCAATGCATGTCATGGAAGGAGTAAATGAGCATTCGCTTATTGTCTAGTTTGGATGAATTGTACTATCAATGACATCATGAGTTTTCAAGAACACCCAAGGTAGGCGAATGAAGAGCATTAAATGATTGTGGTAAGGAGTAACTTCAATTGTGGATCTCGAGCAAAGAGAGCAGCAATATTAAAAGTGCAAGGCGATTTTCATGATTTCCAAGTAGAAGTATATTTTTGAGGATGGCGAATGTACCAAGTCAATGACCAAGCCTTGCAGTTTTCCATGCACCGACACCCAAAAATGCTGATTTCCCAGAAGAATTTCCTTAAAAGCTGGATCATCGCCTCAAAAGAAGGATTTTCAATGACTTCAAGGAGGAATTGTCTCACCAAGGTTCTTGATCTGTGAGCATTTTGTCTTCATGTGTATTTAATGAAAGAGGTGAAATCCTCTATAAATACTACTCAATTTCCATTGTAAAAGGAGGTTAGACATTCTATAGAAAAACTATCCAAGTTCTCTACATCAATAGAAGATACTTGGCTTCTGAATTTGCAAGTGATCTTGTGTGTGATTTCCTTCTATTTTCTATGCATTTCTATTTTATGCTCATATTCATTATCTATTGTTAAGTTTAAATTTTGCATCTGAGTTTGAACATTGTTGGTGAGGGAGTGAGTTCTGGAATGCGATCCTGGAGGTTGTCTCTGCAAGGTTATAAGTAAATTCTATTGCCTTCTTTTATTACATGTTGCTTTAATGCTTGGGTGGAATTCCTACTGCTAGTCTATCCCCAATCCTACACCTTCGACCTGTGGCCATATTTCCCATCTCTTTCTATCATTTCCAATTTCTTTCCTGCAACCCTAGTCTTAAACCAGTGTAGGATTTAGTAAGGGAGCCAACCCTCTCTGGAGATTGGCACGGAGGACATTCCTTTCCTCCGACCTTTCAATGTTGGCCATGTCTAGGGTGCACAAACACATGTTTGTATAATTAGGCAGATATTTGACCAATACTAATGTGAGTAATCAATAGACCATTCCAACATATTTGGACAATCAAGTGACCATAAACAATGTTCTCAATCATACACCTCCAACAAATAATCAAACAACTTTATCAACATTTTTTAATACATCTATGCCTATGAATAATGTAATAGGTCAACCAGGATCAAGTCAACCTAATAATTCAAATCCTCGATTAGACAACATACAAAGGATGGTTCAAAAATTGAGCAATGATATGCTTAAACTACAAAGGCAAGTTCCTCACACTCGAAATAGCAACTTTAACTTAGAGGACCAATCAAAAATGGAATACTCATCCAAATAATGGAAGAGTTCCAAATCCTACTAGGAACCAAAATCAACCAAACAGCAACCCAAATACTTTAGTGAGGCAAATCTTGCTTTTCCCAATTGGTGCAGGGTCCACTCCAGAGCTCAACATGGTGAAATCAACTATCCAGAGTTTAAAATTAGTTTGGATTTTTTCTAAAAGGATATGGAAAATTTAGAATTAGTTCCCACCAATGAGAAGGTTGAGAATAAAGCTAATCAAAATATAGGGATAGCTCTAGTTTTGGAGACATATTAACTCTCAGGAGTGGATGAGGATCAATCAAATGAATACTTAGATTAAGAGGTGTAAGATTATTAACAATTTTGAAAGAGGTAATAATTATATGCTTCAGAGTAAAGGAAAAGCACCAATGACTTCTTCTACACCTCCCAAAAAAACCTCCATCCCACCTGATGAGCAAATAAATAAAAACCCAGTTCCACCTAAGGGTCCTACAATGCCTACTCTACCAAAATTCAATATGCCATTACCACAAGCAAAGAAAAACCTAGAGCAAAATAAGTCTAGATATAATATAATTGAAGACCGTAAGAAAATAAATACAAATATTTATTTGTTTGAGGTAGCTTAATTAACCGACCAAAAGGACTTGTTGCTTCAAACGCTCTCTGGTCAAAATAAAAAAGAATTGAAAAATACTACTGATGCTCAAGTGGAAATATACAAAGAAAATGTGGAATCCCATCCTTTTATTTTGACCATTAGAATTGCAGGAAAAAACTTATATAATTGTCTTGTGGATTCAGGTGCTTCTGGAAATGTGATGCCATATGTAGTTAGCCAAAAATTAGGACTGACTCCTACTCCCTCAAACAAGAAGGTTGTTCAACTAGATAAGACAAAGATGAATGTGGTTGGGGTGTTGAACCAAATCAATATACAGTTAGTTGTTTAACCCTAGATACAACAATGTGTGATATCCAGGTGGTAGATATCCCATATGCATATGAGATGCTACTCATCCATGATTGGTCAAGAACCATGAATGGTTATATGGCAACTGATTTCTCACATTTGTGGTTTCTTTGGTGTGGCATAGCAAATCAGATTTAGATAGAAAGAGAGCCAAGACTGAAGGATATCATTATATAGTACAATAATGTCAATGAGATTCTATACACTGAACCAAAAATAGGTGTCTACACTATGGAAGTGGAAAACAAAGATAAAGAGAGTAATTTGGTAGTAGAAACCCCACTAAGAAAATAAGAAGAAACTGAATATTAGCTATGGACTTACAAGTTTAATGGGTCAAAATGTAAGCATGGCAATTGCACTGGAGTTGAATTAGTCATTTCCAAAGGTAAACCACATCTAGTTGCATATTAATTGCAATTCCCTTGCACTTGCAATGTTGTTAAGTATGAGGTATTGATTCATGGATTACAATTTGCCATTAAGAAGAAAGTAAAAAATATACATATCTTGGGAGATTCTGAATAGGTGATCAAGCAAGTGTGAAACCAATATGCCTATCATGATAAATATCTCTCAAATTATCATATCCAGGAATGGGATTTACTTAAATAATTTGATGCTTTTGATATTCAAACTATTTCACACAAAAAGAATCATGTTGCAGATTCATTAGTAGTAGCAACAAGCACTCTAGAACCAGTTATCCATTCTAAGATAAAGTGGTTCTCAATGTAATTTGTTGTCAACCCCTCCATATCAGACAATGTCCAAAATTTTCAAGTGTTTGAGAATGATAGGCATATAGTGGATTTTATCACTAACTCAAGTATATTTGAAGCTCAGATCATAGATGAGGAAGACAAAAATTGTGTATATTTGGATGAAGAAGATGAATTGAATCTAAGGATAAACACTATTTCTAAAGGTATGGTTTCTTTAGAATATGTTTGATATGGATTACCATACTCGAAAACAATAGACGGTTTCATCTGAAAAGGAGTTATATGAAGCTTATAATTTGGGAAGTGATGAAAATCCTCAAAATATCTTCTTGGAAAAATCTTGCACTGATGAAGAAAAGGAGGGAATAATCCAAGCTTTAAAATATTACAGAGATGTCATAGCATGGAGCTACAAAGATTTGAAAACCTATGATGCATCTATCATTACCCACACTATTCCTTTGAATCCAAGAACGAAACCTTTTTGACAAAAATAGAGACCAATGAATCCTTTGTTGTAATCCCTTATTTTCAAAGAAATACAAAAACTATTGGTAGCCCACATTATTTTTCCAGTAAGACATTATACTTGGGTTGCCAATTTGGTGTCTATTTGTAAGAATAATGGAGAAATACACTTTTGTGTAATTTTAAAAATCTTAATAGAGCATCTAAGAAGGATAATTATCCCCTCCCTTCCTTAGATGAAATATTACAAATGGTGAATGGCTCTCAAATGATACCTTTTGTAGATGATTACTCAAGGTACAATCAAGTAATGGTAGACCCCCAAGATAGGATTAAAATTCCATTTACTACCAAGTTGGGAACATTTGCATATAGGAGGATGTCATTTGGCCTAATAAATGCAGGATCAACTTTTCAAAGGGCCATGAGCATTACTTTCAAGGATCTCATTGGCAAATGCATTATGATATGGATGACCTTCCTATATTATCTAAGAAGTGTATAAACCATGTGGAAGACTTAAGTAAGGTACTATAAATATGTAGAGAGCATGAAAATTTATTGAATCTCAAAAAGTGTATTTTTGGATTTACAGAAGAAAAACTACTAGGGTATATCATTTTTTAATTTATTATTTCGATTGACCCAGATAGAGTTGAAGCAATTCAAAAAATTCCCCTCTCTGGAAGTAAGAAGGAACTAAAGTCTTTCTTTGGCAAGATTTATTTTGTGAGAAAGTTTATTTCTAGTTTTGTAGAAATAGTTTAACCTCTAAATTCAATGCTAAAGAAGGATGCCAAGATTGTATGGATTGGGGAAGCACAAACTGCTTTTCAAGAAACTAAAAGAGCAATCATGAATACCCCTATGTTAATCAATCTCGATTATACTTAGACTTTTTATATGTATTCATTTGCATATGAGCATTCAACTACTGGTGTTTTGACTCAAATAAAGAGGTTGATGATGAGAGGCCAATAGGTTTTGTAAGCTCACCATTGAAAGATGTTCAACTTAGATATTTAGCCATTGATAAAAAAGCCTTTGATTTGATCAAATTTGTGAAGAAATTTTGATATTATATCCTACATAGTAGAGTTTTTTCAATAGTGTATGATCTAGCTGTGAAAATAGTGTTGATGCATAATGAGCTAGGAGAATGCAAATTCAAATAGATGTTTATCTTGCAAGAGTTTGATCTAGAAATTTAGCCATTGAGAATTGTTAGAGGATAGGGATTGAGCAAAGCACTAGCCGAATTTGACCCTTATATTTCATGTCAGCAATATTCCATGGAAGAGGCTACAAATGATGAATGGTATTAGGAAATTATTTATTATATGCTTAATAGAGTATATCTCAGTCATTTGAAGTCCACCCAAATAAGAGCACTACATCTCAAAAGTATAAATTTTATGATAAAATAAGGCATTTTGTATCAAAAAATCATGAGGGAATTTACCTAAGATGTTTAAGCAAAAAGGAAGTTGTTGAAGTTCTTAGCAATTTCCATGGCCATTTCCATGGAAGTGGTACTGTAGATTAAAGATAAAACGCCAAACAGAAATAAAGAAATCACAATAAAGGAATGCAGAACAGTTGTACAAAATGAATGATTTTTATTAATCAATGGAGTTTAGAAACTCCTTTTAAGTACAACAGGGCCTGTAACCCTTTTCGTGATACAAAGTTACAATTTTTGCTAGGGTTCTCCGAAACCCTAGCTGGCACAATGTGGTGGCGTCTCCGAAGAATGTATCCTTAACCTCAACGGAATGAGTGGGCTTCGTTGTATCCTTTGGCTCGGACCACTCTAGCTTAAGCAGCTGCTATCAACAAATCAGATCTACCACTAGAATCCCGCACACATTAAAATTATCAAAGAGTTAGAAACTAATAAGAGGGCTCCACTGTGTGAGCCCTCAGAAACGATCTAAAACCCTAGATTTATGAAATAAAAATAAACAGAATGCAGAATTCAACAGTAGATTAATACATAAAGAAAGATTACTTGCTTTAGACGAATCTATACCTTTTCCTGTTAACGCAGCGAGACCAGGCGGCGGTGATGGATGTGGCGAAAGGGTTTAGTTCAGACTTAGGGCCGTAGAAGACTCAGAAGACTCAGGATTAACAGCAATAGCCAACTCCAGACTTAGATAGGGAAGATAAGTAGGTTTAGCCGAAGAGATAGATAGGGTTTGAGCCATCAAGGTGACTCAATTTATAATCTACTCTTAGGCACACTTTAGGGTTTTAACGACACTTTGAACGTGTGGCTAAGATTAAAGTGGATCCAAGGGTAGAGAATAAATCTAGGTTGTGAAACGGATTAAGATGGATGGACGGATGATATTAAATGAAGGATGGACGGCTCAGATTAAATCGCTTAAACTATATTTATATATATATATTAAAATATATATATAAATATTAATTTAAATAAATTTGGGGATGAAAAATTGTGGGAAAGGTGAAATTGGGCCAAATAATGGTGGGAAAGTGTGGATTTGGGCCAAATAATGGCGGGAAGGATGGATGACTGACACGTGGCTGACAGGAAGGTATAGATGACTTAAAGTGGCTGGATTTTGGTGTCTACAGGTACAACACACCAAATATTGAGAGTTGGTTATTATTGACCCTATGTTTTTAAATATGCCCATGCACATGTTCGATCATGTCATGTTTGTTATATTGTAGCTCACCAAAAAAGTTCTCCCATGCCATTATAGTCGATGATTGAAGCTTACCCATTTGCACAATGGGGACTGGATTTTACTGGTGTCACCAATCCCATCCAACAACAAGTTCTTCGTGACTGCCACTAATTATTTCACTCGATGGACTGAAACTCAAGCATTCAAAAATTGCACAACATATGTCATGATTCAAATCCTTGAAGATAATATTGTGACCAGGTATGGGATGTCATATGCTCTGGTATGTGATAACGACCCTGTTTTCTCTTCGTTATAATTTGTTGAATGGGCTTACAATAATAAGTAACTCTAAAATTTTCTTCTAATTATTATCCTCAAGGAAATGTAGCAGAATATACTAATAAAATCTTGCTAGAAATAATTTAAAAAAAATAGACAAAAATCCTAGGGATTGGCATAATAAGTTGAAGTATGCTTTGTGGTCAGATAGAACAAGGATTAAGTCCTCATTAGGCACATCTCCATATCATCTAGTTTATGATTAGGATCCTATATTTCCCACCAACATCAAGATCCTTACTTTTCAATTCATAAAATACTAGTTAGAAATAAATTTAAATCAATGGTTGCATTTAAGAGCTTTCAGATCAATGACCCGTGTTTATCTCGAAAAGTCAAAGTTTTAAAAGGGATTTTTAATAAATGGCCTACATTTAAGATCTTTCATATCAACAACCCAAGATTTTACATTGAATCTAATAGAGCATGAAGATGACTGTTTTAACATGACGTCAAAGGGTTTTAGCCATCAGTTTTTAATATAAATAAATAATAATAATAAATAATAAAATTAAAATATTTTTTATTATTTTCTAACTTATGTTTGTTCCTTTGCAAAATATTTACTAATGGTTATATTGAATATGGTAGACTTAGTGGCTAACATGGAATTTTAATGTAGATAAAGAAAGTGCAAGCTTACTGGACAACAAATGAATGAAATTAATGGTTGACTCAGAATATGTAGAGAAGTGGAAATTTAATAAAGTATAGTCATTGCAGAGCTCCCAAGCATCGTGTAAATGAAGGCTTTATGAGGCATGGCCAAAATAGTGCAGAATTAATGAGACATGGTTGCAGTATGGTTGAGAAGCAAATATCAAGGAGCACATCATAGAAATAAATAGCAATTAATCACAAAAAATAACTCTAGGTGAAGGTCAAAAAATTGTATAAATAGTGGCTCACCAACTGATTACAAAGATCAAAACCCATCTGTTAGCTAGCCTCTTTAGTTTTCTTTATTTGCATTGCTTTGTTTGTAGTTGAATGGTCTTTCTTAACCAATCCTCTATGCTTTTGAAATCTATTCTTGTAATCCACCTAAGTGGATAAATTTGAATTTGAGTACTCAATGAACATCTTTAGAATATTAAGCTTTCAAAATTTATTGTGTTTAATATGCACATGTTGATGGTAGTTGTACTCTGTTTTTTTCACTATCTATTGATCCCTTGAATATTGCACCATCTCGGACCTAAGGCTGTGTGAATACTGGTTGGGCCTAGGTTGGTTTAAATTGAGTTTGTTGCTTTATCAAACTAGAATTGAAGTTTAGGGTAGTATTAACTTGTTTTTTATTTATTTGCCCTTACCCCTAGACCTTTGAATTTTCTCTGGATGTTATTTATATTTAAAAAAAATCATTTGAAGCATTGAACTTGGTTTCTTGCAACATATTTAAAATTTCATACAGCTTCAATAACCATTGTTGTTATATATGTGTGACATATCTTAAGCACAATGAATTATACTGATTGGGTAATCATAGTTTATAGTGCTTAGAATGTATCTTTTGTTGTCCAGATTTAATTCCACTCAACTCATATTTGTTTAAATATTAATGCAGTACAATTATTTTAGATAGTTAAGTGTTTGGTTTTTATTTTAAGCATTGTGCCAATAAATTTATCTTTAACCATAACCAACAAAAGTCTCTTTAAAAGAACAGTTAATAATTATCTCTGAGTCTATCGACACTGGCCAAGACCTGGTATACCCAAACCTTGGAAAAATAATTTCTTTTTAGGAGGGAAAAAATCTCTATTCCAAGTACATTGGCATGCCCTTGACTATGTGTCATTTGCACACTCAACAGATCCTAGATGATTCTATTGCAAAATTTAGAGGACATCACCAAAGTTATCCTTAGGAAATAACCATGTACAATGATGAAAATTTATGGAAATAACTCATCATGACCACCTATGCTCACGTTTATCCTAATTTTGAATCTATTCTTGATGAAACTCCTATGGAAGAAAGGCCAAAAATTCATTAGAATTTAATGATGGAATCTCCATTGAAGGAAGAAGAATTAGAAGCTCCATCAACATCATCATTGTTAAATAATTTATGGAGAAGCATTATAGAGCAATTAAATGCAGCAAAGTTGGGGTGTGTTGCCTACATGTATTTGACATGGAATGTCATCACCTTCAATGAAAAAATACAAATGAATATGTTCAAAGCACCATGGAAATTGAAGAATATTGTAGAGAGGCCATCTTTTAGAAGCTTCTAGTATAGTGCAATCCTTGCTTATTTCACAATTTCACACAAGCTAAAGCAGTCCAACACCATGGTCAGACTCATCCTCAAGTACTAAGTCCATGTGATAGACATCAAACAATTAAATAATATGATGAGTGACCATGAAACATATTCTAGAGAAAAATTTGTATTCCAGTTAGCAACCCGAACATACTAATAGGTGGTACTTGCTATATTGAACTGGACACTCATACAGAAAGTGATAGCCATGATGGAAGATTCCATATATTTTGCCCAGGATGGCATATTGAATGCTAAAAAATGGTTATTTAGGTAATGACCATAGGTATTAGAGTTGAGGTCTAGTTAGGTCTTGCAAGTGCTACTCAAAAAGTGCCAATAATAACAATGTCATATCATATCTAGTTGATCGTCCCAAGTTGCCAAAGAACTAGTAGGAGAACTAGACAAATGATAGAACCGTAGTGACTTTACCCATGAATGAGAAACTTCAAATGTAGCATATTCAAGAGCTTAAGGTGAAGCATCTTGAAGAAGGATGTCAATTTCAAATGTAAATCTTCTTCATTCATATATTCCAGTCTATATGGGCTAGAAATGGAGGCAAATGAGAAGTACCAAGGGTCCTCAGATAAGGTTGTAAGAATGGTACGGAGCCTAAGGTTAGAAAACCTAAGTCCCTTTTTAAAGAGGTATGTTTATGCATTATGTCCTATGCTATGTTTTTGTGAGTTTAATTAAATAAACACCTAGGGGTTTTCTCTAAGAGAGGTTCACCCTTTTGTAAATATTTATGACCTAATATTAACCTAATGCAAGGTAAAATGTAAGAAAATAGTGTTAGTGTAAGAACATAAGAGCTATACTATATGATATTTGCTTTTGAGTGATACAAATAAATAAAATGATATTTTATTTTCTTTAAAGCAAGTGTCCAAGGAAGATGCACAAACAAGCTAGCCTAAAATTACAATCTATATGTTTTTCAATTTAGTGCCTAAAATAAAAAAAATGATAACTTAAACTAAATCTAAACTAATGTTCATTTAATTTCCCTCTTTTAAGTGCTACCAAACAAAAATAGAAAGCTTAAACTAATACAGACAATACTCAAAACTAATCTACACAAAGGAAAAATTATAGAAGATGAGAAAGACAAAACATGATTTTGTAGTCAAACAAAATCATTGCCTATGCACATAATCACTCTTGACAAAATCACCACTACAATCAAAAATTTTGTTCAACCCTAAAAAACAATAGAAATTATCCCAAGAATATGTTTCATAGCGGATAGGATTGTTGAAAACATCCATTGTTGAGGATTTTGTGGCTGGATCGGTTTGAAGTTTTTTTTGCATAAGGAGCTATGGAGATTCTATTAGCCCTGGAAGGTGAATCTAGTTTTTATTCATTTCCTTGTTTTTGCTAGAACTCCTATATAGCCTTGCAATTTTTAAATTTATCTCAGTTGAGTCCTCATGCCCCTTGAGATTTTTAATACAAGCCTTTTTTTAAACATTTTTTAATAACTGCAAAAAATTGTGAATCTAGACAATTTTATCTATAAATAAAAATTGCATAGCATGTCACATATTCAGTTTTGAAGTTTTTTTTAACTGCAAAATTGTGAATCTATGCAATTTTATTTGTATCCATGCAATTTTATTAGGGAAATTTTTATTTGTTCTATAAAAAATAAAAATTGTGTATCATGTCACATACTCAGTTTTGAAGTTTTTTTAAAACTGCCAAAAATTGTGAATTTGGGCAATTTTATTTGTATCCACGCAATTTTTATTGGGGTAATTTTTATTTGTTTTAGAAAATAAAAATGGTGTAGCATGTCATATATGCACTTCTTTTAAAACTGCAAAAAAAATGCAGTTCTCAAGAGTTCCAAACTCATTGATTTGCACTTGAAACATTTTTTTGGAGAGGAGATTTTTTTTCAAAAAGAAAGTTACATTTTTTGTGGGAAATTTTTTATCTCATTAATTTAATTGTAAGACAAAATATTATTGTCTGCATTTGAAAATATAGAAACTCATATTCTCGTTGTAGCCTAAAATTTTAAAGGCAATTTCTTTTGGGTGGGCTATATTTCTAAGTGGAATTAATAAAAGTTGTTCGTGGGGGGTTGCTTTGGTGTTGATTCTTTGCACCAATTGTGTTATATTACTTGGTTTTTGTGGTGATTGCTAAAGTGAGTTCTAAAATTTATGTTAAGTTACTCACACCCCATAATTATCACACATGGTGACCACGTATGCAACATCATCTTCAACAAAAAGGATTAATTCATCTACCAGAAGAAACTCAACCAGTATTTACAAAATAATATGAGTTTTTTATACATCGTGGAAAACTATTTGAAGTTATGGAATAAGTATGCATGTTAGTGAGAGTCTTTGGTTCCATTTGAATTTCTATACAACACCATTTGAGATGTGGGAAAATTGAATACATTGTTTGGTAAAGTAGATCAAATTTTGATTATATAGCTTGATGCATAGCTAGTCACTACCTTGAGTCCTGATGATTATCCCACTATTGTAGACTATCTCACTCAGTTCAAGCTACTTCTTAATCAGTTGAATGGAAGTGGAAAGAACAATATCTAAGATGAGTGTGTTTTCTTGATTCTATCAAAGTTAAAGGGTCCATATTAGATCTTTGCTAGCATGTTTCTTTCCACCATGGATGTCTTTGGCATAGCCTACAAAATTTCTAATTTATAAGAGTTTTGTGGTAAAATTAAAATCAAAGCTTTCTCCCCTTGAGTCCTCCTCATCTAAGGTATTAGAAGTATTTAGTTTTAATTCTAAAGGTAAGGGAAATTCTAAACCTAACTCCACTTCATACCCTTCATAAAATTCATTTAAGCCAAAAGAGTCCAATAAAAATAAGGCCAAGTCATCTTCCAGAGATTAAAATAAGTCAAATATCTCTTGTTATCATTATGGAAATAATGGTCACTTGGATTCTAGGTTTTGGGAAAAGTTAGAAGCCCTTAACGAAGCCTTTAAGAAACACAATTTGTCTCTTTTCACTTCATCTTCTAAGGATAAAGGTAAAGCTTTAAATGCATTTGGGAGATCACATGACACTCCTTCAGTAGATTGGGTATTGGATTTAGGAGCCACACATAACATGAATTATTCCAAGGAGTCTTTTACCTCTCTTTTTTCCAGTTCTACCTCCTGCATTGAGGTTGGATATTCTTCCTATATTTTTATATAGGGAAAAGGGGGCATACACTTCAATGGTGGGAAAATTGAGAATGTGCTTTATGTACCTGACATTTCCACTAACTTACTCTTTGTTTACCAAATTTTCCATTCTAGGGAGGGTAAGATTGTATTGTTCACACCATAGGGTGTTGAGATTAGACACTTTTTGGAGCCATAGTCTATAGTTGCATAGGGAGTTGCAAATTATAATTCTTGTCTCTACCATTTTGAGGGTTTTGATTCTTCATATGTTGGTACTTGTCTAGTTGCTCATGCAAATTTTGAGAGTAAGTTATGGCATGAGATATTTAGTCATCTCAATTATAGGTACCTAAAGTATTTGAGCACACATAACATGGTGTATGGTTTACCTAAGGTTTGTTGCCTTGATGGATTTTGTCTAGGTTGTGCACTTGGAAAAAAACATCAAGATCCTTTTCCTAAAGGAAAATCCAAGAAAGCCTCTTCACCTCTTGACTTGGTGCATAGTGATTTGATGGTCTTCCTCACTCCTTTCAAAGGACCTAAGTATGCATTGACATTAATTGATGATTTATTTAGGAGAACTTGGATGTATTTTATCAAGTTCAAAAGTGTTTTTTTTTTCACTTTCAACATCTTTAAGGCTTTGGTAGAGAATCAGTCTTCTAGGTGCATCAAGAAGCTTCACATGAAAAATGGAGGGAAATACTTCAACAATGAGTTTTTTTATTTTTGGTACTACATGGTATTTTGCATCTGTACTCATATCCCCATACACCACAGTAGAATAGTATTGTAGAATGAAAGAATAGGACACTTAAGGAGATGTCCAACTACATGATGCACTCTTAGGATTTACCTCCTAAGTATTGGGTTGAGATAGTTAATTATGTGAACTATGTTAAGAGTCACATACATTATAGAGCACTTGAGCATATGACTCCTGAGGAGGCTTGGATAGGGACCAAGCCTGATGTTTCACATTTAAAATTTTTGGGCAGTCATGCATGGGATTTTGTGCACAAGAAGAAAAGAAAAACTTTGTATAGAAAGATCAAGCCACTTGTTTTTTTTGGATATTGTGAAGATATGAGGGCTTATGGATTATTGGATCCTAATACACATGATGTTATTTTTTGAACTCATGTTCAATTTTATGAGAACTATACTTCACCTAAGACCACTCTTTCTACTCTTTCTCCTTCTTCGTCATCATCCGCATCCACTATTTATCTTGAGGAGCATTATTTTTATGAGGACCATATTAAGGATGAGGATATTGATGATACAGTTGTAGAAGTTCCTACACAGGCTACCACCATGCCTAGATGAGAACATACTATAGTTAATGAAGCAAATCCTTTTATAGATAGTCTTCCATATTCATGATATACTTATACTTTTGGCATAGGTCTTCTTTATTAGGTTGTTTCAGTTGATCCCTAGTGGTTTTATGAGACCCATAGCATTCAGGAGTGGGATGATGTCATGGAATATGAGTATTCTTCATTGGTGAAGAATCATACTTGGGATTTGGTATCTCTTCCCAAGGAAAAAAAGTTGGTATAATGCAAATGGGTGTACCAAACCAAATATGTAGTTGATGGGTCCATTGACAAGTATAAGGTTCATCTTGCGGTAAAGAGATTTTTGCAGGTTGAGGGGATTGATACTTAGAGAATTTTACCCATATCACCAAACTCGATTTAGTTTACCTTGTACTTTCTATTGCTACATCACAAGGATGGTCAGCTTTCCATATGGATGTGAAGAGTACCCTCTTGCATGGATATTTACAAGAAGAGATCTATATGGAATAACCAATAGGTTCTGTTTAGGACTCTTCTTTGGTGTGAAGATTATGCAGATCACTCTATAGTCTCAAATAGACACCCTAGGCCTAGTGTGATAATATGGACTCATTTATTCTATCTTTTGGATTTGTTAGATGCCATTCTAATCATACTGTCTATACTTTCAGATATGGATTGGACATCATCATTCTTGTTTTGTATGTTAATTTATTTTTCATGGGTAGTTCCACTCCACGCATTCAGGCTGTGCAACACTCTTTTTTAGAGTGATTTGAGATGATAGATCTAGGACTTCTACATTTTTTTCTTGGATTTAAAAATTTTCAATCAAATATAAGGATTTCCATATGCCAATAGAAGTACACACTGGATTTACTTGAGATATTTGGAATGGCTAATTATAAGCCATCTCCAACACCTTTTTAGTTAGGTGTGGTTTTGACTTCCACATGTACTACTCCTAGAGTGGCTACTACTATCTACAGATAATTGGTTGGGAGTTTGATTTACTTAACTCATACCCATCCTAACATTTCATTTGTAGTTGGGTTGGTATCCCATTTTGCACATGATCCACATGATAGTCATTGGTAGGCTACCAAGCAAATTTTGTGATATCTTCAAGGGACTACACATTTTGGTCTTCACTTTTCTAGGGGACCTTTGTAGTTAGTTGGGTATATTGATTCATATTGGACAAGTTATGTTGATACTCATCGGTCTACTTCAGGCTATGTATTTTACCTTGGTACATCACCTATTGCTTGGGCATGCAAAAATCAGATAACTATTGCACTTTCTTCCACTAAGGTAGAGTACAAGGCAAAAATTTTAGCTAGTTAGGAGATTCTTTGGATTTGGCAATTTTTGGTAGAGCTTGGTTTCCCACAGGATCAATCTAGTACTACACTTTGGTGTGAAAACCAAAGTACTATACATATTTCTTGCAATATTGTTGAGCACCAGTAGACCAAGCACATTGATATTCACATGCACTTCATTTGACATTTTATCCAGGATGGAGTCATTAGCTTGGACTACATTTCTACTCAACAATAGATTGCAAATATCTTCACTAAACCCTTTCCATCTCCTTGTTTCCATGTGTTGCGAGAGATGCTTGGGGTGAAGGAAGTTGTCCTTGGGGGGTGTGGATGAGGCCACCTTCCTTCTTCATACTTCTCTTCTAGATGGATGTTTTTTCCCATGTGGTTTTTCATTCCCTCTATTTTTATAGCCATTCATATATTGTACATGAGTACTTGATCAGGCCTTGTTATCGGGACTCATATTTGTGGATATGACACTTAGTTTTTCCATATCCTAATTTCACTTGAGGGGGGGTGTTAGAGTAGGTTATTTAGACTCTAGCTCATGCTCACCTAGGGTACTTTATTTATTTTATTTCATATTTTTTCCAACCACTTATGTGTGGATATTTCTTATTTATCTTTTAGATATTATGGGGATATTAGGTGTTGACTATTCATAGGATGTTATCCATTAGGTATTTATGGAGGGTTGAGATATTTTCTCCCCATGTCGATTATAAATCTACGGACCATATCGCACCTCCTTGTTGTATGATGAATATTGATCCTTATTCCTTTGTTATGATCCTATGGTTGTGGTGGATCTTCCTTACCTATTTAAGCAAGGCCTCTCCATTGTATTGAACATGCATTTTACATTAATATATTATCATATTTATGTTCTTCTAGCATTTTCTTCCATTGTGTTCTTGTTCATTTACATTCTCTTATGTTTGGTTAATATGGTGTGATTCAACACCTTAGATCCTTGTGGCTTGGATCAATGTTTGTTTCTCTTCATCGTTCCTTTCACTGCTAGGCTAAGAGAAGCAGTGAGCTTTCTAGCTTGATTGGTCAAGCCCCTAGGCTCTTTTAACATGCTAAAAATATACTAATAAAATATATATAAGAGCATATATAACAAAATCATGGCCTACAATTGATCATTAGAAATTTCATTCTAGGTTAAAGGTTGCAAATGATAAAATAATTACCTATAACTAAGTAATAGCAATTACAATATGGGTTAAAAGTTATAGATGATAAAATTATCACCTATAACTAAGTAGTGGTAATTTTTTTATACAAGGAAAATAAAAGGAACAAGTCATAAAGGTTACAAGCCTTTGAGTAAAAATGTGTATAAGGTAGATTACAGTACAAGGAAATAGTATGCACTATAGAAATAAAATTAGAAATATAAATCCAAGGCTAAAATTGCAAACAATGAAATCACTGCTTGTAGTACAATTTTATCTTTGATAAAAATAGGGATAGAGGCCTCAAAAGTATATTTGAATACAGATCAAGGAAATGTCTAGGAAGTTGTTCTAAGAAAAGTGTTTGAAAAAACTACAAAATGATCAGTTGGATGCTCACAAAAGGGAAAATGTTAGTCCAAGAATTATGCAATAAAGAAACCAAAGTAAAGTGAAAACCTATAGTACCCATGTGTTGTAGATGAGTTGGAGAGGGTAGGGCAATCCTCCAAGGGAGGTCCCTGGTTTGAATCTCCATCCTACCAAATACACATTGGGAACCCAAAATCCAGTTGATAATGTTGGTGCGGTCAGGACCGAGTGTGACTCCCGGGTGATTTTGATGGTGTAGAACCCCCTGATCATGGTTTCTTAGACCAAGGCGGCCCTACAAGGGGTTTTTCACTAATTCAAAAAAAAAAGTGAAAACATATAGTAGGAGTATACCATATCAAGTAATAACTAAGCTAAAATAAAGTATGAACTTAAAGGAACATAATATAAGAGGATATTCACAATCCAAGTACCATGAATTGAACCCTTCTCTTTCCCCCAATAGAAGCTCCAAAAATTCCAAATGAATTCAGTTTTAAAAATTAAGTATGAATGCAAGAGCAATTTAAGATAAAGCAAATTGATAGAGTTTTGTTAGTAAGAGATTGCATATGTGAAAGCCACCTCAAGGCCTCAATTTATAAAATTTCATGGCCTTAGGGAGGAGAAGAACATTTATGGTGACATGAAATGGAAGGTAAGTTTTTCAAATTCATATCTTAGAAGACAAATGAGGTAGATTCCAAAAGAGCAAGCTTTGAATATTAAAATCCATTCGTATATAATATGGATTTGAGGTAATAGCATGTAATTAATGGTGGAAGGCTTGAAGAAGATAAAGGATCCAAGATTTAAATCTTTTGTACTTATCAGGACAAAATCATTGTATACAAAATTGCTATAACAATTTCATACAAATGATTTTGTTGATTTGACAGTTGTAGGTCAAACAAGATGGGAAAGTTCAAACTAGATAGGAAAAATAAATTTCACAAAATTGTTGCTTGGTTGACGAAATCACTATCAACATTATCGGATATTAGTTTTTCACTTTTTTGAGGCATTTATTGTCATAGGAGTATAGACATATATATACTCGTTGGAAAGATATTTTTGATACCATTCTAATGGTAGTAATTTTATAAATATTTTTGAAGATTTAAAATGGAAAATAATTCCCCAAAGATGATACCACTTGTGGAGCACTAACTATTTCAAATTTAGGTCTAAGAAAGGAAATTTTTGTTTGGTTCATTAGAGTGAAGATATATGAGGATTAATTGGTGGAATTTGTGATCATGAGAGTTAGATAAGTGTTCCAAAATTGGGTGTCTACATAAGCCCCCTTTTTTATGCATTCATTGTATAATGAATGTGTTAAAAAAAAGTCATAGATGCCCTAATTTTTCTAGTGGGAAGTTTTTTATTGCTTTAAATACCAATGCAAAGTGCATGGTGTGGAAAATAATTGCTTATGAGTAATATGAAAAATAAAAAATATATACTTTTTAGGTAACATTAATTGTATTTATGTTTGCCTCCTCAAGTTTTTGCAAGAAATCCAAGTTGAATCGATGAAACTCGATTTGGCTCTGATCCATAGGAGAGTAGTGATAAAATATTGAGTAAGAGGAGGGAAGTATTAAGAGGCGACTTGATTAATATTGGGAAGTAAATAGACTTAATTTGATTTATTATAGATCAGGTTAAGCTTTGAGGATTAATAGCCAATGTTGAAGTAAAAATGAGTGGATACAGAAGATGAAGGAATTAAAGGGGAATGATTGGAAATAAAGAGATATGAGTGTTTTCAAAATGCTACCAAATGATTTAAATGTGATGATTAAGATTATATTTATATGATTAAAATGAGTAATATTATGCACCTTTTTGGTCTTCTAATTGGTCTATTTAAAGATGTGTAAATGATTGGCCTATTCAACGGTAAATAAATTGAGAGGCCTATTTAAAGGTATGAATGTGAATTATTGGTCTACAAGGTGGTACATCTAAGGACATGTTATTGGTAGTATGATAATAATTGACTTGATTTAGATTTTATTATATTTAGATGATTAAAATGAGTAGGAGTAGGCACTTTTTTGGTCTTCTAATTGGTCTATTTAAGGACATGTAAATGATTGGCCTATACAAAGGTACATAAATTGAGAGGTTTATTTAAAGGTATAAATTTAAATTATTGGTCTACAAGGTGGTACATCTAAGGACACATTATTGATAATATGATAAGAATTGACTTGATAAAATTTGGTAAGTTACCCCTAGTCATGTTAATATGTATAGATTGGTCCATGTACAGACACTTATATGTTTAATTTATTTAAAGGTACATAGGTGATTCATCCTTAAGAGGTGGTCTCATAGCTAGATTATTAGGCAAATGCTTAAGAAATGTGAGATGTGTCCAAGGACAAGATATGTACAATTTTTTATTCACCCCTAAGTGGTGTCCTTGTAGTCTTATTATTGGAAAAGCGCTTAGTTGGATTGAGAGATATGCCCAACGGAACTTCCATATTGCTTAGTGGGACTTTCATTAGCTTGCCAAGGGGTAATTTCATTTGATAAGATACAAGTTATGTACATAAATATACAAATATGTGCAAATTGATGCTTTTCAATTCATCCTTAATCAAATCTTCATGCTTAAAGGAATTGTAATAGTTGGAGTCATCCTTCTTGCTTGAAGGACTTGTAATTTGATTCAAAACTTGATTCATCCTTCTTGCTCAAAGGTCTATTTAAGGAAACTCTTGATTTGATCAGTCTATGTAAAGACACATATTTGATTTGATTGATCTATTAGCCATGGAATGCCTTAATTGCCTAGTATATTTTGATCAACTAGCCCATTAACCTAAGGGTGTTATGATTACAATTGGCTTCTTATCCTAGAAACTTAGATTAACCCATTAAATTGTGTAGATTAAAAATACACGCCAAACAAAAATAAATAAAATCACAATGACAGAGTACATAATAGTTGCACAAAACAAACGATTTCTATTAATCGATGGAGTTTAAAAACTCCTTTTTGAATACAACTGGGCCTGTAACCCTTTATTTGTGATACAAGATTACAATTTGTGCTAGGGTTCTCCGAAACCCTAGCTGGAACAAATGGTGGCGTCTCCGAAGAATGTATCTTCAATCCCAACAGAGTGAGTGGGCTTTGTTGTATCCCTTGCTTGGACCACTCCAGCTTAATCAGCTGCCATCAATAAACCGGATCTCGTTGTCAAAAACCCGCACACATTAACACTATCAAGGAGTTAGAAATTAATAAGAGGGCTCCACTGTGTGAGCCCTCAGAAAAAATCTAAAACCCTAGAAAAACGAAATGCAAGAATTCAATAACAGATCAATAAAAGAAAAGAAGTTACTTGCTTTAAACTAATTTATACCTGTTCTCTGTTAACGCAGCTAGACCAGGCGACACCTGGAAGTAATGTGGCTGTCAAATCGGCTACGGAAGGTGCCCTGGTGCACTCGCTAAATGCCCGCGTGCTTCTGGATCAAGGTTTCAGACGTCGGTCTGAGTCTGTGGCTATGGGTAAACGCCCACGACAACTTGGTAAACGCCCGTGGGCACTTGGTAAAGGGGTAAATGCCCGCGGGCACTTGCGGCAAGAATGGGGGATTCTACAGAATGCTGCAGAAGAGATGACGACGAAAGCGGCGATGGAAGCGGCGATGGATGCGACGAAAGGGTAGCAGAAGAGAGATAGAGGAGATAGCAGTAGAAGAATTAGAATCAAAGATAGCGCATAGGAGATAGAAGTAGCAAAAGACATAGGGTTTGAGCCATCAAGGTGACTCAATTTATCATCCACTCTTAGGGCACACTTTAGGGTTTTAACGACACTTTGAACGTGTGGCTAAGATTAAAGTGGATCTAAGGGTAGAGAATAAATTTAGGTTGTGAAATGGATTAAGATGGATGGACGGATGAGATTAAATGAAGGATGGACGACTCATATTAAATCACTTAAACTATTATTTAAATATATATATTAAAATATTAAAATATATATATAAATATTAATTTAAATAAATTTGGGGATGAAAAATGGCGGGAAAGGTGAAATTGGGCCAAATAATGGCGGGAAAGTGTGGATTTGTGCCAAATAATGGCGGGAAGGTGGATGACCGACACGTGGCTGACAGGAAGGTATAGATGACTTGCAAGTGGCTGGATTTTGGTGTCTACAGATGCCCCTTTTTGAGCTACTTTGTGTGAAGACACAATGCAACACAAAAACTTAGGACACCTGAAAAGCTGGATCAGACGCAACTCTCTCTCAAGACTAAAGCACAACTTTGAAGACCAAAGAATAAAAGAATATTTAAAATTTATCAGCTTACCCCCTCAATTGGCGAGCGAGAATGGTTCTCACAAGCCAATTGGAAGAAATTTGGAAGAAAATGAACCGTTTTTGCCCCAACGGTGAAAAATGGGTTGGTGTATGAACCATCTGTTTATGTCCCAATAGAAAAGGGGTTGGTGTACAAACCATCTGTTTATGTCCCAATAGAAAAGGGGTTTGTTTACAAACCATCTGTTTATGTCCCAATAGAAAAGGGGTTGGTGTATGAACCATCTGTTTATGTCCCAATAGAAAATGGGTTGGTGTACAAACCATCTGTTTATGTCCCAACAGAAAATGGGTTGGTGTACAAACCATCTGTTTATGTCCCAACAGAAAAGGGATTTGTTTACAAACCATCTTTTTATGTCCCAACAGAAAAGGGGTTGGTGTACAAACCATCTGTTTATGTCCAAAATTTGTGTACAAACCATCTGTTTATGTCCCAACAGAAAAGGGGTTGGTGTACGAACCAGAAAAAAATATGAAAGATTGACCGTTTTCTGCCCCAACGGAAAAGGGGTTGGTGTACGAACCAAAAAAAAATATGAAAGATTGACCGTTTTCTGCCCCAACGGAAAAGGGGTTTTTGCGAAACTGTAATAATTTTTTTTTTTTGAAAAAAAATTTGTAACAAAATTTTGTTTTGTTGTTTTGTAGCTTAGGGTGTTAGAGGCATGACACCGGTTCTCCCCTATCATTCCGGGGATGAGGAGGTCGTTGTCCCAAGAAGACTGGGAGATATTGGAGGCAGTGGGACTAGCGGAGGCAGCCCGGTTGGAGGTAGTTCGGGCGGATGAGGGGTACCTCTTTTGATGGTTAGCTTAGTGCTTAAATGCACTCTTTATGAGCCTTGGTGCTCTATTGTATATTGTAGCCTTTTGGCATTCATTGTACAGTTTGTCTTTTATACATATATATATATATACATGGCTTTTATTTATTTGGTGTTTTATTCTCTTTTGTGTGAATGCCTATGTTTTTGTGATGCATGTTTTTATATGTTTTAATGTTTTTGATGCATATGTGATGGAATGGTATGCAAACTTATAGATGATTAATGCGAGACTAAGTAAATGAAATATGCACTAAGAAGCACTCATACTTTTAGATAGTTAGATTTAGCCAACTGTATTCATAATTGTTTAATGACATATGGAATGACATGAATATGGAAGAAGATATGGAGGTTGATATGGAAGAAAATATGGAGGAAGAGTGTTTTACAAAGACTCAAACATGCTAGTGGTATCAAACAAACTTACTAATACTGCCTAATTCAACTAGGACCAAATGTGTGTGCATGTGAGTTCATTAACCAAATCAGAAGCATGGTAGTGACTCTAGGCAATCAAAAACCTGTGTGTGTGCAAGTGTGTTCATTAACCTCATCTTGCACAAATTAGGTAACCTCGTTATGGAGAAGACCCCAAAGCTAGTTTGTCCATATGAGCATTCAGAGGTCTCTTTTTGAGGAGAGACATGTCGCCACGCAATGAGTATACTCCACTGCCAGTCAAGCGTCTATAGCCCCGGTGAAGGTTAACTCCATAGTCCATGTTGTTTTTGACCTTTGTAAGCCTTGGGGATGACTACCTATCCGTCTGACTGGACAAGTAGTACGATCCTTACAACTTATTTGGGATCAATGGTGTGTGAAAAATGTTCATTTCCTTAGAGCTTTGGGGAATCGGATTCTCAACCGAAGTATGATGAGAATTTTACCCTATCCTTACTACTCTGTTTATATTTATATTTTGTGATTGCTTGTGATAGTGGTAAGAACCACTGTTTTATGGACTATGTTTGCATCATAGGACAAACGAGGATTACCCTTTTCACTTCAAGGCACAACCCAAGGATGGTGTTATCTCTCTTTGACACAAGATGTTTTTAATATGTGAAAATGTGATAGGTTCAAGACCGCTTTTGAAATCATTTCCCAATACTCAAGATTTTATTTAGTGTAATTTGTGATATGGCCCTAGAGAACTTTGACATGCATTTCGAAGTTTGCTTAAAACACTAGGAATGGTTGAGTGACTGAAAACATTTTGGCAATGTAAATATGTGCAAATGGAAAATGGGTGTACGAATGACAATTCGGTTTGATGGATTTTATGAAGGTGCCCCCGATTAAGGCAACATGACTTTTGCTTGACCAAATTTTATATCCAAAAGATAGAATGGTCTCTAACATGATATGCAACTATGGCTGAAAATGAAATGTTATGGTTTTCAATGAGATGTATGCACATGAAATGCAATGTTTTTGAATGAGATGTATGCAACTAACAATGAAATGCAAATTCTTTTTATTTTATTTGTTTTTTTTTTTTTTTTACAAGCCATGTATATATGTACATATAAAATTCAAACTATGCGTAGAATGCTCTCAAGTGTATAACATTAAGTGTTTCGGGTTCTTCCTCTCCCTCTAAACTGGCAAGTCTATAAGTTCCATTACCCACTCTTTCAGTGACCATATATGGACCTAACCAATTAGCCACGAATTTATCTCGAAGATGTGGCAATGCATTGGTGTTTTGTTGATTCTCTTTAAGGACAAGATCTCCTACTTGAAATTCTCTTAGATGAAATTTGGCATTGTAAGCACGTTTCAATCGGTCTTGATAAACTTGCAAATGCTCTAAAGCATTGATTCGTTTTTCATATATGAGTGTGAGTTGATCAAGACGTGCTTGTCTAGCAGTATCATCATCGATAAATTCCTGCAAAGAAATTCGCAAGGAAGGGATCTCGACGAGGCGGAGCTAAGACTGGCGGAGATGCTAAGTACTGCTTGATGTCATCAAAGGCTTTCTGACACTCATCTGTCCATGAAAATTGTACCCCCTTTTGTAGTAGGTGGCAAAATGGCCTACATTTATCAGAAAGTTGTGCAATAAAGCGACGGATTGAATTAATCTTTCCTTGCAGACTACGCAACTCCTTCAAATTAGTTGGGGGACACATTTCCATAATGGCTTTGACCTTGTTTGGGTCCACCTCAATACCTCATTTAGAGATAATAAAACCTAGGAGTTTGCCTGAGGTAACACCAAAGACACATTTCTTAGGGTTCAACCTTACTTTATGCTCTAGAAGTCTATCAAAAACTTTTTCCAATACATCAAAATGCTCTTGTCGAGTTTTAGATTTTGCCAATAAATCATCCACATAATCTTCGATAATCTTATGCATATAATCGTGGAAAATATAAGTCATGGCTCGTTGATAGGTTGCACCTGCGTTCTTAAGGCCAAAGGGCATCACCCTATAACAAAAAGTTCCCCAAGGTGTAGTAAATGCTGTTTTGTGTTGATCTTCAGGGTTTATTCGAATCTGGTTGTATCCTAAAAATCCATCCATGAACGAAAGCATTTCATGACCAGCGCAGGTGTCGAAAAGAGTATCAATGTTTGGAAGAGAAAAGTCATCCTTAGGACACGCTTTATTTAGATCTCAAAAATCGGTGCAAACATGTATCCCCTCGTTAGGCTTGCGAACGGGTACCATGTTAGAAAGCCACTCAGGATAATCAATCGGGATGACAAATTTAACATCCAGAAGTTTTTGAATCTCCGATTTAACTATGATGGCCACGGTAGGATGCATTTTTCTAAGTTTTTGTTTGACAGGTTTAGCATCTTTTTGTAAGGTGAGGTTATGGACAACCAAATTAGGGTCTAGGCCTGGCATGTCTTTGTAATACCATGCAAATATCTCCTTCTTCCGCTTGAGTAGAGCAATCATTTGCTCTTGTTCCTCTGATGATAGACTTTTAGCCAGCTTCACAATTTGGGTGCCATCTTGGTCTGGACTAAGGTCTACATCGATAGTTTCTTCAATAGACATGTGGGAACCTTCCTCAAGGCGATGGGGAGTAGGGATCGGATTTATGTCATCTAAAATGTCATCAAGTTCCTGTGCTTTGCTTTCATCTATGTCTGCTTGGAAAACCTCTGGTTTAGAAGATGAAGGTGAATGTGGAGGTGAAGGAGGAATGTAGTTGGCGGAAGCCCTTAACAATTCCTCGGAAAGGATGAACTCTGAAATAGATGGAGGGGATGAAATCCAATCCATGTCAATCAGGCTTGGGTTGATCGAGATTGGCTTATCCGGATCATATGGATTATGGAGTTGGGTGAATAAGTCTTCAAAATTCATTATCGATTTATGGAAGAAAGGATGGGCGAAATGGAAAGGAACACCGGTGAAGACCTCGGAAGACTTGGAAGCCTACGCTTTTTTGTAAAACTGACTTCAAATGCCCACGGGAGTCTGCACAGGCTGAAACGCACCTCTACGTTTCGTATTGGACTTCCAGATGCCCCTCTGCGTCTGCTGCATTTTCTGCAAACTCAGAAACCCTAGTTCGCTATAACAGCGAATTTCACGATTTTTGGAACCTGCAAAATAAAACAGAAAATAGGAACATATTAGTAAAGCAAGTACTCATATTTTATGTATTAATCTGTTATTGAATTCCTGCATTTCATTTTTCTAGGGTTTTAGATTGTTTTCGAGGGCTCACACAGTGGAGCCCTCTTATTAATTTCTAACTCCTTGATAGTGTTAATGTGTGTAGGTTTTTGACAGTAGATCCGGTTTATTGATGGCAGCTGATTAAGCTGGAGTGGTCCAAGCAAGGTTTCAGACGCCGGTCTGAGTCTGTGGCTGTGGGTAAACGCCCGTGGGCACTTGGTAAACGCCCGTGGGCACTTGGTAAAGGGGTAAACGCCCGCGGGCACTTGCGGCAAGAATGGGGGATTCTGCAGAATGTTGCAGAAGAGATGACGACGAAAGTGACGACGAAAGCGGCGATGGATGCGGCGAAAGGGTAGCAGAAGAGAGATAGAGGAGATAGCAATAGAAGAATTAGAATCAGAGATAACGCATAGGAGATAGAAGTAGCAAAAGATAGGGTTTGAGCCATCAAAGTGACTCAATTTATCATCCACTCTTAGGGCACACTTTAGGGTTTTAACGACACTTTGAATGTGTGGCTAAGATTAAAGTGGATCTAAGGGTAGAGAATAAATTTAGGTTGTGAAATGGATTAAGATGGATGGACGGATGAGATTAAATGAAGGATGGACGACTCAGATTAAATCACTTAAACTATTATTTAAATATATATATTAAAATATTAAAAAATATATATAAATATTAATTTAAATAAATTTGGGGATGAAAAATGGCGAGAAAGGTGAAATTGGGCCAAATAATGGCGGGAAAGTGTGGATTTGGGCCAAATAATGGCGGGAAGGTGGATGACCGACACGTGGCTGACAGGAAGGTATAGATGACTTGCAAGTGGCTGGATTTTGGTGTCTACAAATTATTTTTTTAATGAATTGGCCCATTGATTACTGGAATGGTTCATATGTAGTTCTTTGATTATGTAATATATGTAATTATTAGTTTTGATAAATTAATTGTGGTTGGAATTTTTTTATAAAAATTGGTAAAATTTGGAAATAATTGCAAAACTATAAAGAATGTTTTTACTCCTATAAGATAATGATGTTGACTATGTTATTTGTGAGGATTTTTAGTGATGATTAATGATTTCATTTAGAAAAAAAAATCATACATAATTGTGTAATTGGAAAATTTTTGGAAAAAAATATAGTATTAATGAAAACTTGTGTAGATTGGATGGGTAAATGTTATACATATTTAGCAACTTATAAATTGATGTGAAGAAATATGTTTGTACAAAAGTTGTAGAATAAGTTATGAATTGTTGGGGAACTATTATGTAAATTTGTAGAGGTTTATGCAAGTTTAGGGAATTTTGTAGGACAAGAAGCATTTTTAACAAAATTAATTATTTTACAAATTAGAGGTACAAAATGAACTATACTTGGCTAGGTAAGACCCAAAATTATGAAATTTGGCTAGTTAAGTCCTAAAATATTTGAACATGGCTAGTTAAGGCCTAGAAGATTGAACAATGGCCAATTAAGGCCCAAGATTTTTTAACATAGCTCATTAAGGTCCAAAATTTTTTAACATAGCCAGTTAAGGCCTAGAATTTTAGGCAATGGCTAGTTAAGGCCCAAATCGTTGAAATATTTACAAGAAATATTTACATCAACAAGTGAAAGCCCTAATAATTTATTTACAATTTTTTTGAATATGGCCAATAAAGGCCCAAAATTTTGAATTGATCAATTAAGGACCAATTTTTTTTATCATGGCTAATTAAGGCTTCAATTTTTTCAAGGTGACCAGATGAGGCCCAATATTTTGAACATGACTTGTTAAGACCCAAAATTTTAAATAGATAGAATATTTGAATCGATGAGTATAAATAGATTAGATAGGTTAAATTGATGAAAATGGATGGATTTGGTTGATAAATTATTATATTGAGAGATATGGATGATAAAGACTATTAGAGGTAGACAACTAAATTGCTAGAGAGATGGTAATATAGATACACACTAATAAATATAGACTGATAAGGATGGATTAATTTAATGAATCTTGTTTGATTCACAAAAGTGGGGACTAGGAGGATATGGTCGCATTAGTCACCTAGTGCAAGTGCAATGCAATATAACCTATCTTGACTAGGATTATTATTTGTGTCATTATGGGTCTCTTGAATTTATTATACAAGTTGTTAAATAAAATAACAAGCACATACATAACATCAAGCAGTCATGCAAATAAGTAATTGGATAAATAGGTAGTCGATGTTGTTGGGATTAAGAATAGATGAGATGTATTGATACAGAAAAGAGTACAATAAATAAGCATAAGCCTATATGAAAATGTGACAAGTATCAAGATAATATGACAAGTGTCAAGAAGGCATAGTGCACATTATAATATTCTAACATTCCCCCTTAATGTGCACTATCCTAACTATAGAAAAAAAACAAGTCAATATTAGGTAACATTCCCCCTTAATGTTGACTTATCTAAAAGAACCCTAACATCCTCCTTTATTACATGATTTTTTCTAGGCTCGTGCTCTTTATGTTGGGCTTTCCAACTTTTAATAATGCTAGATCAACGGTGTATACTTGTCGATTTGTTGCCTCAGGTTCAACCACTTCCTTGGATCTATTGCCACTGGGTCAGACATCTAAGTGCCTTAGGGTCATCTCGGGTGCCTCAATGTTAGCCAATTCCATGGTTCTGTTGCCTCTGTAGGTCATCCTCTAGGTATGTTGCCTCTCATAGGTCACTGACTAGATTCACCATGAATATCATCCCCCTCATGGTGAACTCAATCTAGAAGGTGTTGGTCTTGCCGAAAATGCACCTTAATACAAAAGAAATATGAGCCATATGAGAGTGTTGGTCTCTACCAAAAATGCACTCAATACAATAAAATAAGCCATAAAAGCAAAATATGGAGGAGAAGAAGAAAGAAGAGAATAGAATCTTCTAAAGTGTCTTCATTTGTAGTCTTCAAAAGTTGATCCGAAAAAGACCTCGGATAGAGTCTAGGGTGTCTATGTATGTAGTCCCTAGAGTAGGTATCCTTATGGTGACCTTCTCATCCCACCATAATGCATGGGTAACCAGCCACTGCATCCGCTAGGTTTATAGAGAAGGTGACTAGGTACAAGGATCACATACATAGAGTGTCGGGTTCAACCGAAAATGCACTCTAGAATACAACAATATTTGAGGCTTAAAAATGCATATAGGACTACCTCAAAATGTGTCTATCTTAGAAAAACTTTTTCGATGACTATAAATACCCCTATGTTCCACTCTCAATGGGGCCTTCACTTCTTGAATACAATAAAGTGGCCATGAGGGCCTTCCACTTCCACAACCCATGTGGAAAAATATTAAATGCCCCTCCTTACATTGCAAAAATAACATGGCTATACTTTGAATAAAATGCCCCTTCACAAAAGCAAATGTTTTTTTTTTTTTAAACATATGGATCATATGGACGGCCACGGGAAATCCTTTGTAGGTCTTATATAATGTAAATTTAAAGTGGTCCTTCCACTTTTTAAAAAACAATGCTTAAGTCCAATTAAATTTAAGTGATGAATATTTGACCCAGTTATTTTAATAAAAGTGGTACCCTTCACTTTTATAAAATATGTTCCTCAGTTAAATTATATTTCCCTCATTTGAATTTAAATATATGCCCTCATTTGAATTAAATATCCATCTGGGCCCATGAAAAAAACCAAAAACATAATACCCCTCAAACATGCAAATACGATTTTCCAGGAAGTGGCAGGGCCACATTTGCTGAAACAATGCAAACATTGACACCTCCAGCTAGCCTGCATGGATGAAGTCTCCACGACATCTTGAACATGATAATATTGTGTGTTCATTTTCACAACTCGAACTCACTCTAGCCATGGGATTTTCATGTGGCAAGGTCACAACAAATATAGTGCCACTAGTGGCATCAACTCCGACTCCTATTCTAGAAAAAAACATAACCAAAAAATGTGCTTCATAGTTGCACAAAAAAAATACCGATCTATGTGGCAGTGGGAGATTGCTGAACTCCTGATTGTAAGAATATTTCTCTTATGTCCAGTTATTGGAACCAACAATAGCTTCTCCCCATACCACTCGATGTCATCGGTGTCTAAATCCCACTACACACCATCCATCGGTAAAAACCTTGATTCGCTTATTCTTTCATGATTTTCCACCTCCTTGGCTATGAACGTGCACATCTGTTGCAATTCAAGTCCAAATACACAGCCAGCCTACCATCACAGCAAACAAGAATCTGGCCAAACTGCAAACTCTAAACAGACAGCCAACCTACAGGAATTCGACATCGATGGGACTCGACAAATGAAAAACAAGCCTAAGCTCTTTCTATCCATGAGCATACTTGCACTGACTAAAAAAATCATGAGCAACAACAAACTAAACTTGCTTTTGGATACCACCATGAAAATCACGAGTAGCAGCAATCATGAAAATACGCAAAATAGTTGTTTCATTGTTTCCTTTCACGCTAATACATTCCATTGCCTAGCACCATTACAAAATTCCAATTTACACAAAGTTGAGAACTATCAATACATCAGCCATTCGATCGTTGGAGGATTAAATGCTTGTGATGCTCCCATAGACTACTGCGGATGAGCTTGTGCGTCTGGGTATGGCTTTACCGAAAGAAAAATAGAAGTGTCTGGTACTTGATAATATTCTATGTGATAATCAATAAATTTAAATGCAACCTCATCCATTATGAACAACAATTATAACAACACCAAATCTGCATCTAACGTGCAGCTCTAGAGTGTTCGAATGGAGTTTTCCCATTGATTTCGTCTATGCACAGTGATGTGGTAAAATCAATATGTCTGATTTGTAGTGATTCACATAGCGCATGATGGGCATCAACAACACCCATGGGTCTACATAAGGTTGACTACAAAATAGTGAAATTTCCTTGCATTATGACTGCATTATAATGTTGATTCTTTTCTTTCATAACAGTCTCCATCAAATAATACCAGACGAAATTGAGTGGCAACAATAGTGAGGCATGGAGGGTCGTCCTTCTATTATAACTTTGGTGTATATGAAAGGCAAAGAATCAATCTCAAAAATGAGTGGAGAAATATTATGGAGGTCCCATGTCACGTTATTTTGGCACCATCGATTAACATAAAAACCCTTCTGACTTATTGTTAAGAAGCATCCATATTGTATCATCACACAACACTCCATCACCGCACAACGCTTCAACTCACAGGGACTTGATTCAGGTTACAATAAAAATTTTCTCCTACTCGAGGCTTACTGGTGCATCATGTACCTGTCGTTGCCATTTTTGAGAATCTGTTGAATTCTCTGAGGACTCTCTTTGAGTTATGCAGCAAGCCAAACAATAGGACTTATAAAACAAAACAAACACAGACTATATCTGGAACAGATAAAGAATGACCAATGAAAAAAATATATTTAGATCTTGGAGTGTATCTCATTTTTTATTTATCCAAGGACAAATTACTTTTGCAGATGGATACCTCCAAAAAAAATCTATCCTCCCCAATAACTCAAAAATAGGCAGCCATTAATTTTTCAAGCTTCTAGTTTCTGATCCATCTCGTGGATGGAGAGCATACTCTGATACCAAATATTGGGATTAAAAATAGATGAGATATATTAATACAAAAAAGAGTACAATATATAGGTATAAGCCTATATAAAAATGTGACAAGTGTCAAGAAGGCATAGTGCACATTATAATATTCTAACATTCCCCCTTAATGTGCACTATCCTAACTATAGAAAAAAACAAGTCAACATTAGGTAACAGATGCGGACTCATATATAGATTCAAATGTAATATCTATTAAGAGGCAATATGTTTAGAAAGAGTTGAGGTTAGTAGAAGTAAGGGATCCTTATCTATCTCATCCCAATCAAATTTGTTTATAGGAATGACATCTTACTGAGACTCTTGAAAGAAAATATTGTCTTCATCATTATTGATAGATAAAAATGAAGCAAGAATAAGCTTGTTATACCATAGTAATTTGACTAGGTATGGGTTACCACCATGGAATTTTCTACATTGATAGTATCAATACAAATGAAAAAGCATATTCCTATTTGCATCGTTTGTTCCTTTCTAGAGGATAAGCCTATGATTCAAGGAGATGAAAGATGTTTGGCTAGGTCTGAGAAAGAATGATGATTATTCTAAAGGTGGATTTGATTAGTAGTTTTAGATTGGTTAGTTATGTTTGTTTGATTATGAGTTTTATTTTTGGATTGGTTATCAGACTAATTAGATTGATTGTTTAGAGTTGAGTTTCTTAATGCATCATTGATTTGAGAAAAGTAAGAAGGAGGTGAAGATGAATTGAGAGAAGGGCAAAGACTAGCTTTAGGATTCTAGAAATAAGCAAAGGGCTTGAGCTTATTAGAAGGATAGGTCATCCCCACTATGTTTTGTTTGGGGCTGGTACATTCATGTATTGAGCATTATTAACTACCTTTAGGTCATGTTTGGGAAATGGATATTTTAAGATCCCAAGATCTTGGTTTGAGGAAGGTGGAGAATTATAATTGCTAAAAACAACTTGACCATTGTCTTTCAAGTCTTGCATGAAGTTCCTAAGATGCTTACACTTATTGGCTGAATGACCATTAATATGATAGAAAGCATGGTGCTCTATGGGATGGAACCAATGAGTTTTTTTTTCTAGATCTATAAATTTTATAGGTAGGAGATTTATTATCTTGTCCTCAAGAAATTTCTTTAGGATGGTTGAAGGGGGCTTGGTCCAATTTAGTGAATTATCCCTTATATTTTTTTATTTGACTATAACAGGTTTTTGAATGGTTTCCATAGCATTAACATAGTTAACTTAGCATGAGTTAGTGACCCTATCATCTATAATGTGCTTATTCCTATTCCAACCCTTTGGGTGTGAGGAATATTCCTCCTTAGGAGTTTTGGTTTTCAATTACCCCTTCTTGTATAGGGTAGTTTCTATTATTTTAGCCATTTCTATGGAATCTTCTAAGGAAGACACATTGGATGTCTTTAGGTAGATAGTTGCTTATTAATATATTTTTTTTAAATGCTTAAAGGGTATTTTGGTGGGGGACATATTGGAGCCTCTCCACCAAGGCTTACCACCTTGCTAGGAAGTCAATAAAATTCTTGTCTTCTGCTTGTTTGAGCTTAAGGAGATCTTTAATTATAGCCCTTTATTCAATGTAGATGGAGAATTGTTTGACAAAATTTTTGACAAAGTCTTTAAAGGTTTTAAAAATATGCTTTGGTTTTTGGTAATACCAATCCAAGGAAGAATCACTAAGGCTTTTGGAAAAGGTCTTGAGTAGCAACATTTCATCATAAGCAATATCACTACATGTCCTAAATAGTCTAAGGTGACTGATGGGATCTTATACTATACATTTGAAACTTGGAAAGATATGGCTAACTATAATGGGATCTAGGGATTAATTGCACAATTTCTCATAGGAGTACTTATGGTTAGAATATGGTCCTTGCTAGAGGCCATTTGTTGCTCTAATTATAAGGTTAAAGGTTGAAGTTTGGAAAAAATAGGATTAGATGGCACATGAGATATGTGAAGTTTGATCAAAGTACCTTGATAAGAACAAGGTTGAGATATTATGGCACCTGATGTTGATGATGTCATCATATGGCTCATCCCCTAGTTATTTGGATAAAAAATGTTTGATGGATGTAGGACTAGTGGTGAAAGGAATAGACTTATGATAAAAACCCATATTCACACTAATGGGATTAGAAGAAGTGTTGATGAAAGTATGGGAGATTGAGAAGAACTAGGAGGTGCAGCCAAGTAAGGGATGCAAGTGGTGCTTGCTTATTGGGATTCAGTAGAACTTACATTGACCCTTAATAAATCCTTGAGAGGAGGGAGAGATGGATGGTTGTTATGGTATCTAGGAATAGGTGTATGGGGATATGATATTATATTGTATAGGAGTTGGCATGGGCTACACATAACCCACAATTGATTATATTATTATATTATATTATAATAATGAGTGGGATGAGGTTTTAGTAGTCACCTCCCCAAAGTAGAATTAGAAGAAGAGTATATAATGAAGGGATATTGTCATTGTAATCATCATGGATATCATTATATGGAGTATTACTTGTAATCATATTTTCCCATGAAGTGACTTATGATAATTTTTCCTCTCTAAGTGGAGATCTCATATTGGGAGATCTTGTGGAGTTTTCCTTCCTTAAGGAGTATTATTGGTGTTTCCCTACCTTAAGGGTATTATCTATATTTGTCTCATTGTATGGATTATTATTGTGGATAAGTATTTTTGGATCAATTATTTAATATTTTTGCATATTAGTGAATGGTTTTTGTTAAAAAGAATAAATTTTAATAACAAATGGTATTAGAGAAACAATTCTAGCAAAGTGGGGGTTGTATTTTTGTGGATTACAAAATAAGGTAATTTTTCTCCTAAAAAATATCTCATCTTTTAGGAGGCATATCTATGTGAAAGTTTATCTAATTTAGATGATTTTAATACCATTACATGTGGAACTTTAAGAGCTTTAAAATGAGTGGTCATATGAAGGAATATGAGTAGTATTGATGGAGATACGACCTTATGAAGTAAATCATCTAGAACAAGGGCAGTGACAAATTTTCAAATCACAATTTTTTGGAAGATGAAATTTGTTAGCTGGGGTAAGCAAAATCAATTGCAGATTATTTTATTTTGAAGAAAATATATAGATCTAATTATTTATGTGGAATTTTAGCTTCAAATCAATAGGGAGATATATATTTTTATAAAACCTTAGTTTGCATTATCATTTTTGTGGAAGTGACCTCATGAAGTTACATTTTTTTTTGGAGAGGATTATATTGATGTTCAAGAATGGTGGATGAAGTTTAGATATTTATATTTTGGTAGTCCAATTTAACAATTCTACCTTTGTAGAATTTAAAAAGAGAAATCTCATTCATGGTGAGAAAATTAATTAATAAAAAGAATCATATATACTCTTAGGATGACATGGTGCATGCATTCTTGAGTCGATGGGATCCATATAAAAAGATAGCTAGTTTGAATATCACCATCAAGGGACATGCATAAGAAATAAATATTATTCAAAAAGAACAAAAATAATAAAAAATAGAGCTAGCAAATTTCAAGGAAGTAGTAGAAGGGTACAAATATGTCAATGTGCAGATTTAGGGAACCACACATTTGGTAGCAGAAGGTATTTGTTTGAATCTAAAAATTATATTTTGTTGGTTCATGGTTACATTCATAAGGAAAATATTAGTATTTGAAGTAACCCTAGTAGCAGATATAATTTTATTAATATTGCTTTGGTTAAGAGGTTTCAATTTCAAGCAACAAAAATAAAGAACATACATCTTAAGGATGATAATGTTCAATTTTTTGAAGATTTGAAGATCACCATGGATAAATATATTTTACATTTATATTTTCATGTTATTAAGATAGATGATGTGGATATTATTCTTGGTTGTCCTTAGTTGGATTCTTTGGGTACTATAAATAGTATTGTGCGAAAGAAGTATATGAAGTTATGGCATAGAAAAATAATATAACATTTCAGGATATTTCTCAGCTTATGTAGCAAGGATCCAAGGAGAAACAAGAAGTAGTTATGGTAGGAAAATAGGTTATGGAATCAATAGAAAAATAAAAAATCAAATTTACAATAATAGTAGCAATAGATTCCATGTAATAAGCACCAAAAAAGTCTAAGGAAGCTATGTTAGAAGCACATAAGGACACACCAAAAGAAAGGAACAAGCGATAAGAGCATGAGGAAGAATGTAAAATACAGAAACAAAATGCTAAAATAAATGGAAATAGAATATCGAATTAAGGTGGCAACATATTGTCATCCATGCCATCCTAAATGGCAATAATATTAGAGGTATGGCTTAGGTAATACATATTACTATGGATCTATATGGAGTCAGAAAGGCACCAAGTATGGCAGTTTTTGGTAGAGAAAGCATAGTGATTCTGGTTTTCAAAGTTCTACAATATCATCAAGAAACAAATAGACCCAATATTTGAATTACTAGAATAGAGCAACAAAAGCATGAATCCAATAGTGTATTATGGATATTCAAGTGGCACAATGTCAACTTAGCATCATCAAAGACCACCACTAATCAAGATTTCATCTGGATGAATGGATGGTCAATATTGGTACTAGTTGTCAACATTTCTTAGATCATATTATTTACTTTTTTTAATATTTTGAGGACAAAATATTTGTAAGGAGGGTACAATGTTATGGTGCCTAGGAATAGGTGTATGGGAATATTATAATATATTGTATAAGGGTTGGTATGGGCCACACATAACCCAAGGTTGATTATATTATTATATTATATTATAATAATGAGTGGGATGAGGGTTTAGTAGTCGACTCCCCAAAGTAGAATTAGAATATGGGCATATAAAGAAGGGATATTGTCATTGTAATCATATTGGGAGATATTGTGGAGTTTTCCTTTCTTAAGGAGTATTATTGGTGTTGTCCTACCTTAAGGGTATTATTGATATTTATATCATTGTGTGGATTATTATTATGGATAGTTATTTATGGATAAGTGATTTAATATATTATAATATTGGTGAATGGTTTTTGTTAATAAGAATTAAATTTTGTAACAATGGTATTTGAAGGAAGATGGGATATCTTGTATTCCAATATTCTTGGAAGTAGTGATGATAGGAGGAATAGAACTAGCTGTTGATGCATTAAGGTTTATGTTTGAGGAGTTATAAGACAAGGGATTGGGTTTATGTTGCAAGGGATGATCCCATGAGGGAGTCTTCCCTTAAATAAGTGTTTTTCTTGTATGTTCCATCCCAGGGAAGACAAGTATAACATGCTTATGATATTACAAAGAGGATATCATATGATCAAATGACCTAAGGACCAATCTCTTTAGTTCATCATGTAAATGGATTAGAGAACTTAAGGGTGTAGCACCCTCATTTTCTCTCTTGGAGTTAGGGTTCTCAAGGGTGGAAGGATCTTCATGATCTTCCACTAGAGGTCTAGGACATGTGGCCAATTTACAGACTATTGTACAAACCACATAACATATTTCGACCACTAGGAATATTTGAAAAGGTAAGAGGATTAAATAATAAGTTTCTAAGGTTTAGGGATATGGTCATTAGATAAGTTCAAGAAAAATTTAATTAATTAGAAATTGTTTAAAAAGGTTATTGAGAAAGAGAAAAGAATATTTTTTTCACTTCTATCTCCTCCTCTCTAAATGCCAATCTAGTCGATATACCTTGGAGAGGCTTCCCAATATACTTGACCTTCCAAGATACCCGTCGGCGCGAGGAAGAAGTTAGTCCTCTCGATATACATAGTCGTATGTGAGAGATACTTTTAGGTACATGGAAGAGGATGGTATGTGGTAATGACCACTCCTAGATATGTGACCCAGGATGAACGTGGGAGGGTATGTTCTTTGTTAGTCTTGATTAGTATTTTATAACTACACAAATAAAATTATATGATCTTCTTTAAATTTTAATTAATTTTATCTTTGGTTAGGGATAGGCTCAAAGTATTTTGCAACCCACAGAGGTCTTCACATTGGGTTCATAAAAATGTAATAAAAACGAGGATCCCAAGGTTAGCAAATCTAGGTCCCCTTGACTCTCACCTCAATGTTTAAAAGGGGAAGATTGTGAATTATATCCTATGCTATATTTTTGTGGTTTCAATTAAACAAACACCTAGGGGTTTTCTATAAAAGGGGTTCAAACTTTTATAAATCTCTATGATCTAATATTAAACTAATGCAATGTAAAATGCAAGAATACAAGATTAAAAGAATGCTTGAAAGCTTCAAGCTCGAAAGAATTACAAGAATACAAGATCTATCCTACATGATATTTTCTTTTTAATGATACAAATAAATAAATAAAAAATTTATTTTATTTAAAGCAAGGGTCCAAGTAAGATGCATAAACAAACTAGTCTAAAAATGCAAACTATATGATTATCATTTTATTACCTAAAATTAGAAAATGCAATTTTTTTTAAACCTAAACTAATGTTCCTTTATTTTCCTTATTTTAAGTTCTAAAAAACATAAATAAAAATCTTAAACTATTGTAAATAATACTCAAAACTAATCTACAAAAAGAAAATTTGTAGAAGATGGGAATGAAAAATTTGATTATGTAGTTAAACAAAATCGTTGCCTATGCACAAAATCACTCATGACAAAATTGCCACTACAATTAGCAATTTCATTCAAATCTGCAAAACAACAAAAACTAAAAATAGAAAAGAAAAAAAATTGGAGGGCCTTCTATGAATTAAAGAGATATAAGAGCATATACGATAAAATCATTGCATATAGCTTATAAATGACAATTTCGTTGGGGTTAAAGGTTAAAAATGGAAAAATCATCCCCTATAACTAAGCAATGATAATTTTGTTTTGGGTTAAATTTATAGATGATAAAATCACCACCTATAATTGAGCAATGACAATTCTGTTTAGCAAAGTTAAACAAAAGAAACATGGTACAAAGCTTACGAGCCTTCAAGTAAAAATGTGTGTAGAAGGTATATTATAGTAGAAGGAAATAGGATGCACTCTAGAAATAGAGTTAGAAGTATAAATCCAAGGTTAAAAATATAGATGACAAAATCATCGCTTGTAATAGGGTTGAGCAATTTTATCTCTGATACATAAAATTAAAAATAGGGATAGAGGCCTCAAAAGTATGGCTAAACACAAGTCAAGGTAATGTCTAGGAAGCTATTGTTATAATAAAATCATCTTAAAATTCTACAAAATGATGGATTAGATGCTTACAAAAGGGGAAATGTTAGTCCAAGAATTAGTTTGCAAGAAATCTACAATAGGATTATACTATATCAAGCACTAACTAAGCTAAAATAAAGTATGAATTTAAAGGAATAAGAAAAAAGAGGAGATTCACAACCTCGGGGCCATGAGTTGAATCCTTCTCTTGCCCCCAATGAAATCTCCACAAATGCCAAATGAAGTCATATGTAAAAATTAAGTATAAATGCAAGAGCAGTTAGATAGAAAGCAAACTGATAAAGTTTTATTAACAAGAGATTGTATATGTGAAGGCCACCCCAAGGCCTTAAGTTATAGAACTTTTATGGCCTTGGGGTAGGATAAGAGCAGATATGATGATATGAAATGGAAGGCAAATTTTTCAAATTTATATATTAGAGGACAAATGAGGTAGATTCCAAAAAGGGTAAGCTTTGAAGTTTGAAATCCATTGGGATATGGCATGCATATTAAGTAAGAGTAGGTAATTAATAGTGAGAGGCTTGAAGAGGGTGGAATATCCAAGATTCAAAGCTTATGTACTTGTTAGGAAAAATCCACTACATACAAAAGCAATTTTGTTGATTTGACCATAGAGGTTCAAACATTTAGGAAAGGTTAGACTAGACAAGAAAATTAAATTTCACAAAAGTATTGCTTGGGTGACAAATTGCTATCAGCACTATTAGATACTATTTTTTGACTAGTTTGAGGCATTGATTCTCATAGGATTATAGGCATATATACTTGTTGGAAATATATTTTCAAGATCATTCTAATGGTAGTAACTTTGTAAATTATTATGAAGATTTAAAATGTAAATTAATGCCCCAAATATAATACTGCTTGTGCAACACTAACTATTCCACATTTGGGTCTAAGAAAGGCATCATTAGAGGTATGATGTATGATTAATTAGTGGAATTGGTGATCTTGAGAGTTAGATAAGTGTTTTAAAATTGGGTGTCTACAAAGGCACTCACCATTAAATCACTTTCATCTAAATTAGCAATGACACACTATGTTGCTAGAAAAAGAAAGCACAAATACATCACTTATCATAGACAATGATTTACTCAAATAAAAAAGGCCACGATGCAGAAGAGAAAGCATGAGGTAATCAGCCTCACATAATATATAGATAACAAGGATGATGGTTGCATATAGCACATGATAAATACGCTCCCCATGACGATAGTGAGGAGGAATATATTTATTAGTTGATTCAATATTCACCCTTGTGAATAGTTGTGTATGGCCCTATTCACAAAGAGATGTTTAGTGTGATTGTAATTCCTACTAAAATTATGTTTGATGTATTAATTGGAGGTCTATGTCACAATTACCTATGATTTATTATGTACCTGTATTGCATGATCGATGGTACCTGACACTCCCAAATATTGTGCAAGAGAATTTCACATTGGGGGGGGAAGGAAATTTTAATCTTTCCCAATATTCAATGTACCTAAAATTTTAAAGATGATATTCATAAGTGCTATGCGACCTAAGATTAATAGTCTTTTTAGGAGTAGTACAGACCATCCAACTACCTTGTTGATGTAGAAACAATAGAATGAACCTCATAAACAATGATCTATTCTATTACACCTAACAATTGCAATGATTGGTTATCCATACAATCTAGTAAGATGAGAAACCATAAGGACACCCATAGTTGAGTCATGGGACCACACCCATGTTGAAGAAGAAAATAAATCCAGTAGTTGAATGTTCAAAGATATAAGAATCTATATGGACAAGTAAAGGCCAATACCACACTCAAGAAGAATGGTTGAGTTTGTCCCCATTCACAAGATGATGTAAATTAGTAAAGCCTAGTCCACCTGATTGGTTTTGTGATTGGTTGAGTATGTTTCCAATAATAATTGTTGTGAACAATAGTGTGTGTATTTTTTTACAACTCTGATGTTGGATAGAGTGTGTATCTCCATCCAATTGTGTTGAATGACCTTGTATGGCTAAGTTTATCTCTATCCTTGGTTAAGTGTTTAGTTAGGACATTCCCACTGAATAAGCATAGTGAGGTCATTTCTACTGTTGCTTGGTCTAAATAGTTGATTGTGTTCCTATTCATACTCTAAGTGTACTTTATGAACTATTGAATGTGTCATAGTTCATCATATGGTTATTTGTAATGTTGTGAGTATCCCTCACCATGTTTGGATCATGGTGTAATAAGAGAGAAATATTGGGATTTATTACATCATATGATGTGATAAGTAAGGTAAAAACAAAGTGAGTAGTTAAAACCACACATAGGATTCATGTGTGTAGTTAGTAGATTAATACTCTCACTAAAATTCTAAGTGATAGTTAATATGTTAGTTTGTTACAACCTATGTCGAGCAAACTAGAATGTATTTAAAGCTAGAATATCAATGAAAAATACAATCGATGCATTCTAATTTTTCAACAAGTTACATATTTATATATCATGATATTGATACAAGTGCATATCATCCTTTACCTATGAAGAAAATCTAACCTTATATATAAATTTCTAACCATTAAGTCTCTTTGAATTCCAACATAGAGTACATACTTGCATAGAAAATAAATAATAATTAAATTACATTATTTTTTAGTAATGAAATTGAATTGTGATATGAAGATCCTTTAAATATTTAAATGGTCTTAATCATGCTTAAGGGATACATTTAATTTCTTTGATTGGTTTATTGAGCCATTTATTTAAAATTTTACAACAATATATTAAGTTTTGGTTTCCCAATAGGTTTGGAGCAAACAATGGGGAACTAAGAGTTTTACACTACAAGCCAAAATTCACTACAAGTGAAGGTTTCAATTCCATTAGTAAACCTTAACATTTCATTTTTTACACATACATATTGCATTTCAATTTAAATAGGTTTGCAATTTATCTAGTTGCAATTTATACCTCATATCTTAGCTTTGTTTTCTAAGTGTTTTATCTTACACTTCCATTTCCAATGGAAACTACATTAAAAGTACTAATTTGTTTACTCTTGAGAGTTGGATAGTCAAATCACTTTATGGTTTACATTTGAGTAAAGTGTTATTACCATTTTAGTAATTATTATTCTAATTGGATCTAATAAACTATAAAAACTTTAAAAATCAAATGAATGAAAAATCTTAAAACTAATTTTTTTTATAATGTGCAAAATGTATTTTAAAAAAGAACAAAAAAAATTGTTTGTTTTGTAGTTATTTATATCGAATTGCAAGTTTCATTTGGCTACTATTTATATTTGTTCCATATTCGTGTACACACTACTTAGTTTCCCAATTGCAATGTTCTTAGAAAAAATATTTTTCCCTTCCTCTGTTGTCTCAAACCATTAGTTTGTTTGGGTTGTCATTTTACCAATAGTTTATTGCCAATAGCCCATAATTTAGCCTATGGGATATCAAAGCCCCTAGGCCAACCTCTTTGGTTAGGTGATGATTTAGCTTGTGGGATTGAGTATCTCCATGTACATTACAAATTTAGATATTTGTTGTAGTTCTAATTTTAGATCAAACTTATTAGTTTTTCTTAGGTTATTATTTTTATCTTAGTCATTTTCTTATCCAATATTCGTTTTTACTAGTCCATAAGTTATCCTATGGAATCATTTTATCAAGGTTGTATCTCAATTTGGTTAATTTAGAGTTAATTTAGCATATGATATTAATCTGAACAAAGTAGAAGTTGCTCAAGTCCTAAGGGATTATGACACCAAAGTGGCACCAAAGATTAGATCTTGATGTCTATATTAGATTTTGACCAGATAGGTTAACATCATAATGACTTATTAGACCATGCTTGTTTATGACACCAACATCACTAATGGCACCAACACTAAACACTTTATATGTTGTCACCTATACCTTAGTGCCAATGTCTATGGTGGCTACACATTCAAACCAAGAGGCCTATTGCACCAATACCTTACGTCACCAATGAGGATATTCCAATGCTAGGGGTTAGAAAGAAAGCTACAAATATCTAGTCTTGCCACCAAGCACTTTACTACTTGGCACCAACTATAGAGAAGTAGATGAATGGTTCTACAAAGATATTTTGAACCACTTCTTGATCATTTGGAAGTTGAACTATTTATAACTACTTTGTAACCATTGTACATCATGTATACAACTTAGAACTATAATGCTTCTTTCTTTCTAGTCTTATAATCTCTTGGTGCCATTTTCTGCCTCCTTGTATACCTTATTATCCTTGTGATTCCCTAGGTTTTATTATGATAATTTTTAACTACATAAGAACAACGAGTATGAGTGCCAAACACATGTCACATATCATGAAACTAAGCATTTGTATTATTGTTGATTTTGCTACACGAGTCGTGTATTCTATAATGTATTTTTATTTGCATTATTTGTAAGTAAAGTTTCCATTTTACTTAGAATGTATGTATATGTTGTGCAATATTCTACTACCCAACTTTGTCTCATAGCTCACTTGATACCAAAATCCAATTCATATAGTTGTCCTCCATACAACCATCCTAGGTCCCAAAGTGTGGATTGAATATTATCTATACTGTAAATCATGGTAAGAGGGATTTTATCCTTAGATCAAATTCTAAGATGTAAAAACATCAAAAATCATTGAAATAATTTATAATGCTTGGAGTCAAATCCTTAGTGAATATAATCTCATAAATTGAATTCTTAGTGGAAACAACAAGCGTAGCTTTTTATAGGGACGCAATGTTATAAGTTGAATTCTTGATTACAACACCTAACATAACATTCAAAAGTCATGCAATCCTACTTATTAACCAATAATTCGGTGACTATTTCACAATTTGTTGTTGTGAGGATAAATTTGCTTAGTTATATTTATATACCCTAAGCTTTATGAAAAGTTTAGAAGGGATTAAAATTGAAGGGCTCTTAAATAGTGAAAGGTTGGAAAGGATTCTCCCTTCTTATGAAATGTGAACACAAAATTCATATATCATCTATTACATACTATTCTTTTATATATTGTATATAATTTTATTTGTTAGAATAAATATGTAATTATGAGTATAATATAATTGGTTGATTATATTTTGCATATTATTATTGTATTTTTAAACTTTACAAAAACGTTTTAGGTAAATATGTATGAAATATATAATGAAAATAATTCAATTAATTTTTTAGTTGCACTTTTAAATTTTTTTATATATTATCTATTGTTTGTTATGGTTACTAGGGATAGGTACATAGGGATATGATATTATATTGTATATAGGTATTATGAATAGTTTGCATGGGCCACACATATCCAAGGTTGATTATATTAATAATATTATATTATAAAAATGAGTTGGATAATGGTTTAGGAGTCAACTAGGGTTAGGGTTATACCCTTCCCAAAGTAACATTAGAATATGGGTATATAAAGAAAGGATAAAGGATATTGTGGAGTTATTTCTTCTTGAAGAAGTATTATTGGTATTACCCTATGATAATAAACAACTTCAAGAATTATAACAATAGTAGTAGCAATCCAATAATTTGCGAATAACAATATCCAATGATAACACTAATTCAGAGTCAATTGCCAAATAAATAAATATACAATAACCAAATCCCATAAATTAGTGCAAATCCTTAGCCACTTAGAGAGGGCAAAGTCTCTTAGCCACTTGGAGAGGGTGAAGTCTCATATGCATAACATACACGACTAAGATTTGAATATGAAATATAATTCCAACTACCATCTAACTCTTACTATTTATAGACTATATCAACCATTAACCCTTTACCCTAATGCTCAAGGATTGACTATCTAAACCTAAGGCCAAAGCTAATAAAAATAAAGATAAAAAACATGGTTATATTGGAGTTGTTACGTGGCTTCCCCCTTAGAAAGTTTTGTTCTCAAAGTTGAAAAAGACTAGAAAATGCTCTTAAGCTTCCATGTAGCATCTTCTTCTAGAAGGTCCCACCACTTGATAAGAAATTCCTAAATTTTTCAAGACCGAAGATAACGAACTATAGACTACAACACTACTTCTAGATGGAGAGTGATTTGACCTTCTTCATTGACTCCTAGTAGTTGTCTGGGATTGCACCTTCTAGCTAATAACCTATTTGAGACAAGATACATGAAAGACAGGATGGATACAGGAAGATGGTGGAAGCTCCAACTGATATGCCACTTCACCAATGCAACAAACCACCTTGTGGGGCTCATATTATTAAGAGTATTATATATCTTTGAATCATTATGTGGTTTGTTATTGTGGATGAATGGTTTGATATTTTTGCATACTTGTGTTGTATGTGAGGATAAAGTTTTATAACAAGTGGTATAAAATTCTTGCAAAGTGGGGTTTTTTTCAGATAACAAAATTTGGGCAATTTTTTTAAGTTATATCTTTACATGTTTGATTCAAACGATTCTTGTGTCATTTTGTTTAAAATTTGAAGAATTTCAAAATGAGTGTTCATATGAAGGAATCTTAGCAGTCTTGAGAGACATATAACCCTATGAAATCAACCATTTGGAATAGGAACAATGAAACTTTTTTCAAATCATATTTTTTTAGAAAATAAAATTTGAGCTATTGAATATCTTTCAATCCGGGTAAACAAATCATTTGTTGTTTGTTGGAAATTTTTGGGTCTACTTGTTTATGTGGAATTTTAGCTTCAAATCAATGGATATATATATATATATATATATATATATATATATATATATATATATATATACTGAAACCCTAGTTTGTATTATTTTTGTGGGTGTAAAATCATGGAGTTATATAACCATTTTCTAGAGAGGATGACATTAATGTTAGAGAATGGTGGAAACTTCATAAATCCTTGTGTTTTGCTAAAAAAAATTTGATTGAGTTTTTTGCTTATCTTTGAGGGGAAGCTCGGTTTTGGTATGGTAATTTTGCTATGGCCCATAATTATAAACTAACTTGGGAAGAAATAGAGCAAGCATTCTTGAGTCAATAGAACCCCTATAAAAAGATAGCTAGTTTGAAAGATACCCTCAATAGCTATACAAAAAAGGCTCTAGGATAAACAAAAGGAATTAAAAAAGAGTTTGAATTTTTCAAGGAAGTGATCAAAGGAAAATATAAGGATGATAGTGTGCAAGCTAAAAAAACCACACCTTTATGTCAAATAAACCAAAGAGTAGTCATAATGATTTATTTGAATCTAAAATTTATACTTTGTAGGTTCATGGTTGCATTCATATAGGAAAGGTTATTATTTTCATAAACCCTAACAACATGTATAATATTATTAATATTGCTTTGGCTAAGAAGTTGTAGATTCAAGTAACAAAAATTAAGGACATACAACTTTAGGGCGAGACTATTCAATTTTTTAAAGATTTAAAGATCACTAGTGATAAATATGTTTTACATTCATATTTTCATGATATTGACTTGGATGATGTGGATATTATTCTTGGTTATTTTTGGTTGGATTCTTTGGATATTGTTAACATAAATATGCAAAAGAAATTCATGAAGTTATGGTACATGAAACAAAATATTAACACTGCAAGATATTTCTTAGCTTAAGGCAAGGAGTAGTAATGATAGGGGAAGAAGGTAACAAACTAGCAGAGGAATCAAAACATGAGTCTACAACAAAGGCAGTAGCAAAGTCCAAGCAAGAAGCAGTAGTAATGTCCGAGGAAGATCAATTATAAGAGACCAAGGATGCACCAAACAAAAGGCACATGAACAAAGAGCATGAGGAAGAAATTAAAATAGAGGAATAAAATGTTGAAGAGTCAAATGAAGCAAAACATCAAGTTAAGGTTGCAGCATATGCACACACACCACCATAAGTGGAAACAATCATGGAGGCATGGGATAGGGCATTAATATCATTTTGGACCTACAGGGAGCCAGAAAGGAATCAAGTATGACAATGTTTGGTAGAAAAAAATATAGTAGTTATGTGTTTTAGAGCGGTGCAACAACATTATGGAACCATAAGAGCAATCATTCTGAGTATTAGGATAAAGCAACAAAAGCATGGAGCCAATAGAGCAATTATGGATATTCAAGTGACACAATGGTAGCTTGGAATCACTGAAGACCACTACCAACCAAGATTTCACTTGGATGGATGGATGATCAAGAGTGGTATCAATTGTCAATATTGATTGGATCATATTGTTTAGTTTCTTCTCATATTTCGAGGATAAAACATTTGTGAGGATGGTAGAATGTTATGGTACCTAGGGATAGGTATATGGGGATACGATAATATATTAAATATGGGTATTATGGATAGTTGGCATGGGCTACACATACCCAAGGTTGATTGTATTATAATATTAAATTATAATAATGTGTTGAATAAGGTTTAGTAGTCCGGTAGGGTTAGGGTTATACCCTCCCCAAAGAAGCATTAGAAAATGGGTATAGAATGAAGGGATATTATCATTGTAAGAATTATCATACCTCATATTAAGTATTACTTGAAATCATCTTTGTCCATGAAGTGACTTATGAGACTTTGCCCTCTCTAAGTAGCACTCTCATCTTGGGAGATCTTGTGGAGTTATTCATTCTTTAAGGAGTATTATTGATATTGTCCTACCTAAAGGGTATTATCTATCTTTGTCTCATTGTGTGGATTGTTATTATGGATAATTATTTGTGGATGAATGATTTGATATTTTTGCATAATGATGAATGATTTATGTTTATGAGAATAAAATTTTAACACAGTTTTATTTTTTATATAAATTATAAAATTTTATTCCATTATATATAATATATAAAATTCTATACATTATATATAACTTTATTATATTTTTTCTTAATTGATTATATGGGGTTAAATTTATCCCCACCTATATTACATCATGAAAATATAGAGGTATTACAATAGCTTGGCAATTATGCATGTATCCCTTGGCAAGATTCAAACTTGGATCTCTTCCTTAAAAGTCGAGGAATTTAGTCAATAAGCTAATGTCATTTGATCACCACATGTTGTTCTTTTATATCTATTATATATAATTTTATTTTTGTAATATACATATATAATTATGATTGTAATATATTTAGTTATTTCTATTTTACATATTAGAATTAACTTTTATTATTATTATTATTATTTTATTTTCTAACTTTAGGAAATTCTACATGAATTATAGAATGAAAATTAATTCCATTAAATTGTCAATCATTCTTTTAAAATTTAAAAAATCAATAATTAACCAAAATGATAAAAAGGTTTTACATTAATTGTTTGCTTATGCAAATAAATTTAATAAAAAATATTGCACAATAAAATATGCATTAGCTTAATGGCTCAAAGGGTTTGGGCAAGCAATTTTTTTTTTTGTGGAAAACATCCCAAAAGGGATGCCACTTTCGAGTAAGACCCAAGAATTTAGCTTAATGGCTCAAAGGGTTTGGGCAAGCAATTGAGAGCAAAGAATTTTGTACCGTAACTTAAAAGTTCCAATTCTATGGACAAGCACCTTGTAGTGCTACAAGAATACCTAGCGTTAAGCATTGAGTGTTATGAATCCAAGCCCACCCTCATGTCCTTTATGATCTTTACCCAATGTTAACATGAATACTCTAACTAAAAATGTTGAGAACATGTGATGGGAAGCATGGAGTCTCAAACTATAAGTCGAGATTCCTATCCCACATGCAAACACTTTATAGAACCATGAGGGTACCTAGAGCTAGGGGTCAAACTTTGTTATAACATATTATTAATCCAAACCAACCCATATGTTCTCCATGAGCTCTACCTAAATGTTAACTTAATTTTAACCCAACAAATTTGGGACAAGTGATGGGAAGCTAGAAGTTTTACATTACAAGCCATGGTTCCTATCACAGAAGCAAACACCTTGTATAGCTATGAGAACTCCTTAAGGTAGAGATCATACTTACGATAATAGATGGACCTAAGATCAAGTTTCCATAAACTAAAGGTCAAATGCACTTATATTAAACATCCAATCCTACCCTCTTCTGCTTTACAAACTTTGTTCTATGTTAACATTTTTCTTCCATGGGATTGATACAAACAATAGGAGTGAGGAGTTTTACATTGTAAGCTAAGATTCAAATCATAGTAGGCACCTTTTAAAGCCGTAAGGACACCTAGAGGTAAAGATTGATCATATGGCAATATTTGGACCTAGGGTTGAGTGGTTATACACCTTGAATTGAATTTGACCAATTTATAGATCCAAGTCCACCCCCACATGTTCTCTAGGAGCTCTAACCCAATATTAGCCTTTACATTTTGTCCAACAAGTTTAGGTCAAGCTCTAGGAAGCAAAAAAAAAAAAATTACACCATAAGTCAAGATTCCAATCATGTTCTTTAGGAGCTCTACCCCAATATTAGCCTTTACATTTTGTACAACAAGTTTAGGTCAAGCTATAGGAAGCAAAAAATTCTACACCATAAGTCAAGATTCCAATCACACTAACAAGGAACTTTGTAGAGTTACGAGAACACTTGGAAATAGGAGTCCAACATATGGTACTACATAGACCTTAATTGGAGTGGTCATAGACTAGAATCAAATGTACACATTATGGATCAAAACCCATCCCTATGTTTTCTATGAGCATCCTCAAGGTTAACATTAACATTTTTTAACCAATCTATGTAAAACAATCATTTACATAAACCTTAAACATTAACATTTAAAACCAATCCATGTGGAGCAACTATTTACATAAACCTTAATTGAAGTGGTCATAGACTAGAATCAAATGTACACATTATGGATCGATACCTATCCTTATGTTTTCTATGGGCGTCGCCCAAAGTTAACAGTAATATTTAAAACCAATCTGTGTGAAACAATCATTTGAATGTGAAATTTCACATGAAACAATCATATATATAAGATTGTAATTGTATAAACATAATCCAAATTCAAATTTTCATATTATAATATAAATTTTTATAATAAAATGATCTATATAATAATTCAGTTTATTATAATATCTCAATAAATATGTTGAAAAATGCTTAAAAAAAGATGAACTAAAATTCCAAATAGTACATATAAATAAAATATAAAATTATGCAACCCCAAGGATAAGGACATTTATCAAGAAAAGACCTAGGTTCAAACTTTGGAGGAAAGCCAACTCTTGCAAAGTAGTAGTCTAATCTGAATCCTGTGAGTGCACACTAAAAAAAGACCTAGGTTCAAACTTTGGAGGGAAGCCAACCCTTGCAAAGGTAGTAGTCTAATCTGAATCCTCTGAGTGCGCGCTAAAGAAACCATGATGATACGAATCCCTGAACACCTAGTGGTCCAGTTCACACCAGGTTAAAAATAATGAGATGGTACAAGGGTTATAGAGGACAATCTCCAGGATTTGAACCTTCGTACCACCTAGTGGTTGGGTTCACGTCAGGTTAAAAATAAAAATAACTAGATGGTACAAGGGTTATAGGGGACCTACCCTAGGATTTGAACCCCAGTAGAAAATGATTGTAACGGATTCCAAAAAAAAAATTATAAAATTATGCTACTTTAAAATTTATTGACATCTTTTTCTCTTAGACTTATAATTTCATATTAAACTTGGACTCTCCTTGGTTGTCTAAAAAAGATTTTTTTTTTTTTAAATATTAAGTAATGGGGGTTTTGACCATGAATCCTCCAACCTGTTACAACAATTTCACCAGGTAGACACACTCACCCCCTCACACACTCACCCATGCCACGGTTTGAACCTTGGACCTCCGAAGATCTAAAAAAAAAATTAGGATAAAGTTTATTTATTTATTTTTAAATACATAAAAGAATCAGTAATACCATTAAGTTTTGTTACTATAAAACCTAACTTGTTGGGTTAAATATAGTCAATAGGAAACCCGCAAACAATCAACAGTTACCATTCACCCGGACCCTCAAAGACAACAATGCTACCATCTACCCGGACCCTCAAAGACAACAATGCTACCATCTAACCTATCTCCGTCTGAATACAATATGATAATACAATATGATATGATTTGAACTTTAACCTTCAAAGACAACAATGCTACCATCCAACCTATCTCCATCTGAATACAGTATGATAATACAATATGATATGATTTAAACTTTAAACCTTATACTCTCCATATCGAAAAGGACGGACAGGACAACATGTAAAATGACCTTTATTTTACACTCTCATGTGTAAAGGGTTTTAAAAGTTAGCGGGATTACAGGTAGACATACATTGATATATTATCAGGTAGGATCATTATCATGTTGTCTACAATGGACCCTTAAAATAAATATATATATCTATATATTAATTTTTTTCACTTCTAATATATATGTTTCCCTTTCTATTGACCCTTAAAATAAATATATATATCTATATATTAATTTTTTTCACTTCTAATATATATGTTTCCCTTTCTATTAATAAGGGTTTTACTCGGGGAGTTAAAAAAGGTCTAAGTCTGCCAGGTGGGTTTGCTATTTTTTATTTAAAAGATGTTAAATAATTGTCTTATACCTTGACTAATACACGAGATCCCTTAGTAATGACAGCCCTTGCCTTGCTCACAGGACTTAAATAGGTTTATGTTCTCCCAGCAAATAAAATATTGAATAACCTTATTTAACAAGGTAAACAGAAACCCAGAAATATGGCTTCAACAAAAGGTGGGAGATAAAAAGTTAAGGGAGATCTTGAAAAGCATTTCCTGAGATAGGCTTTATGATTGAATTGATCTGAACAGGTGGTTGCCTTTTGTATGAGAAGACCAGGAGTTTCAGTGATGAGAAGACCAGGTGTTTCAGTGATGAAAGAGCATTTAGTTTAGAACTTGTTAAGAACTTGTTATTCATCCAAAGAATAGAAAGAAGCTTCACAACTTGTTCTATAAATGAATAGAATCTGTTGAAATCAGGTTGGTGCTTATGACATTATTATTGCCATATCACAAGAGCTACTTGAAACTTGGGGCTTGTTTTCTAAATGACAACATTGTAAACCATAAGGAAAGAGGGCAACACAAAACTACAATCAAGATAAATGCAGCAACAAGGAACCAGAAACATTAAAAAGCAGCAGCAAATTGATTTCTATTTGAGGGGTGATGAAGAACAACTGCAGAGTGTTTTCAATTCTAAATGGCAGAAATTAATTTCATAACTTCTCATTATTCTACACATTTGTTTCAACTAAGCAATCTCACCATATGTTTTTCATTGTACACCCAAACCAGCAACCCAAAGCTATTAGAAATAGTAAACCTATACTGAAGTATTCCTGTGGCTTCAATTGGTGAATCTGTTTTCCTGCCATTTTTTCTTCACAAGCAAGCATTTCTTTGTCGAAGGTCAAGGGGACTAACACATTTTGTTGCATACAAACTTGTTCTTCAAAAATACATTAAATCTTCAAATACCAATAAATCTTTTCGCCAATCATATCTTCTTAATCCATATTCGTTATAGACATGATACTGAATGATAAGCTTCCAACTGCAGCTTATAGAAATGTGCATACTCTCTGCAAGTGCATGAGAAGGATGAATTACATATTGTAAAATATAGGATGCCATGTGAGACTGCAGCATATAGAAATGTGCATACTCTCTGCAAGTGCATGAGAAGGATGAATTACATATCCTAAAATATAGGATGCCATGTGAGTGCTCCAAACATAGAATGACGACTGATAATTCCAAGATTACACTTTCTTTGAGTTAATGCGACATTATTCAAAGTATACATATACAACAATTTCTTTCAAGTCTTGTTCACAAAAAGTAAGATGAGAAATGAAGCTTGATATCATTTGGAATGAAATCAAAAAATACATCATACACAATTTGACTTATTTGCATAGCTCAACACAAAATTGAGATTTGAAAAGTCTTGAGCCTTCAACATTCTCCTCTTATTCCATCATGTCCGGTAGCATATAAAATAAATTAAATTAGGGCCATTAGCAGAGAGGACTGAACCTACAGACTGTAAGGTAGCTGACATTATGCATTTCACATCTCCATTTCCTTTCCTACGACATACAGGATTGGATGTTGCTACAATATTCCAGGCATTATCATGAACTTGGTTCTCTCTCCTGAATATGCTGCAGCTTTAACACACTAACAATACCTCATAGAAAGTTCAGAAAGAGAGGGAAAAGGATTGTGGGACTCATAGGCATAGAAAGTTCAGAAAGAGAGGGAAAAGGATTGTGGGACTCATAGGCACCATCCCAAAGTTCCCATATTAAGGGGACCCATGGGATTTCCACTGATTAGATTCTCGTCAATGCAAATATCAATTACCATCTAGTAAGTGCAAACCTGCACAAGGACAAGTTACATGTCAAATATTGTCTTCATCCCAGATATATTTTGGAGGAGAGTTCCTAAGGATCTCTATCTCTAACAAATAGCCTAGTTTTCTGTTCTGCTATAGAAGATATATACAACTTGATTCTTTTTCATTTAATGACATGTAAAACACAAGAATATCCAAAATTCTGCAAAGACTAATACATTAACTAGGAGAAATATCTTGATAAAACAGAGGCCCTATTAATTCATAGTCATTCTTTCATATAATATCTACATACAAAGTAACAAAGCAGAACACACCAAAAACAAATAAAATATATTAAATAAGAAAATAATGACTCTGCTAAACTCAGATTCCATGTAATAAACAGAGACATAGTAGTGGGCAAATTTTGGAAGTTATCAGGATGGAAAAAAGGTGTTTTTCCTGTCAAATTGGAAAGAGTGTAGACACATTTAACTTCAAGAGTGTACTGGTTTTGCTCATATAAGATAGACATTCTTGCTTGTTTACTTCTTACTCAAGAACTCCCAAAAATGAAAAGCAAAACACTAAAAACAATTTTGTGCAAGCATACACAAACGGGAAACATATATCTTATATTAGCCCAGTTATTTTGACAAAGGAAAATGATGCTCTATTAGCATTGACAATGCTAAAAAAGGGCATACCCATAGCATCTCTGTTAATAAGAGCAATTTGCATACAGAATTCAAGCCAGGTCTGACTAGGAAAAAGTTTTTAACCCATAGAAAACTTCTATTAGTTGTTAATGGTATCCTCTCTAGAAACAAAAGAAAGACCAAATTCACAATTATAACAGAAGGTACTGGTTATCTATATGTTGAGAGAAAAATCCTATACCAGTTTATCCGTGACAATTCTCTGGAGAGAAAATGAAAAATAATCTACCAATATATTAGGTTTAAGGAACAGTGAATATCGAATGCATTTAGTAATGGGTTGTGCAAGTGTCAGATTTGCTGGTTTTGGAGGCTTTCAGAGCCCAATTTGATTCTACACATCTGAGAATGGTTGTAAATATTATTTTCCTTCTAACAGGAAGCTGCAAGTAATTTTATTCATCGGTATACAATCTGTGAATGCTTGTTGAATTTAGGGTTTTCTTCAATCTTGCAGGATACCATCAGTAGTATCTAAGAACTGTTAGCACATTTTATGGGTTTTCCTAGTACCATCTACAAAAAACTTTATGAGTAGATCAACTGCATGATTAAGAATATTCTAATCTAGTTTAGAGACAAATGGTATTGAATAACCAACTTATATTGACAAATAGAAAATACAATATATTTATGGCCTCAATCTTCCACATATGGATTGTCACATGTTCTGCAAGACCACAGTAAGAGATAACTTCTATTACATGCAATATACACAATACAGTGTCTATCCATACCACTTCTTCATCGTCTTCTTCAAGATGTGCATTTATTTTTGCACTGGTACTTCCTGCATCCTGAGTCTTCGGTACAAACCTTCCTCTGACTCGTGGTTGATTGTCAGCTAAACTTTTTCGACATGCATACTGCCAAGCAACTTCAAGACATTAGTGAAAAACTCAAGGTAGTGTAGAAAATGAGAATAAATTTAACAATAGATAAACCCAGCTGAAATTACCAAATCTACCTTGATCTTCTTGTTGAAATTTCTTTTATTACGCTTCTTTCTATACCTATGTAGACACTCCTTTCTCTCTTCCACTGTGTATTGTCCAATCCTGAATTCTCCATCTTCAGAAATCGAGCTACTGGCTTCCATAGGTCTTAGAGATCCTTGAGCTGACTGCACGGAACCCAAGCCATTGTCTCTTAGAGTCCTTAGAAGGGCCATTTCAAAAGTAATGCACGAATTCTATAGTGATAAGTGGCTAAAAAACTACTGCTCTTGTAAGTGCAGGGTGAAAATTAATGTGATATGTTGCATATGTTTGTTCCTAGGAACTCCACCATCCTGCTATAGCTTCTTCACAAAAAATTGTCTTCTATCAAAAATAATGCTCTAGAAAAAGATGTGCAGAATAGGAAACAGTCTTCTTCCATTTCCTAAAGAACAAATACTTCAACAATGGATTGAAGACACCCCACAACTCTAAAAAAATGCAAGGGTTAGGAATTTGCAATTCCTATGCCTTTTTTATAGTCATAAAATACTGCTAGCATATATCCTTTTGGAAGACCAGAAACTATAGCATCAAAAAATATGCAAGGCCTATGTAGATTCATCTAGCAGTGCAAGAACTTGCAAAACACGTAAATTTTATTTTCGTTAACACCCCTCTTTACCTTGATGTCTCCTGTGCTGTAGACACGCCTCATTGGCATGAATGAAGGCCTCAAACTCAATCCTTGAAAGTCTAGAAACTGGGGGGTCAATCCGCCTTTCATTCTTGTATAACTCATAGGAGAAGAATGAGGATACTGCAGAGTCTCACTAATTCGAGGAGAGGCACTTGTCTGACGTAGTTCATGGCTGCTCAGGCTTCTCTGCATCTTAGGTAGATTCTGCAAATGTGGGGGAATTGGACAGTATGAAACCCCAGATCCACCATTTTCCTCTGAGCCTGACATCGGGTTATGGATACAGTTGCTGGTTCTCTTTGTTGCAGACGGAGAAGGCAGGCTTTGGAAGATGGACACATCTTTTGCATCCAAAACTTCTACTGTGTTTACTACCCCAGTGGAAATATGAGGGGAACTCTGCATGGTTGTAAGTGTAACAATTGGAGAAGACGAATTTTCGACCGCAAGATTTTCTTCCAAGCCTAATTCCGAGTGACTGATGGACTCGCCGATGTTCATTGATTCAACAGGGAATTTAGGGCTTTGAGACATGGATACAGGTTTGGTACTCAATAAATCTTCTAATGAGTTTGTCACCTCCATGGAAAAATCAGGGGAAATCTGGGTGCATGTATCAACTTCAGAAGAAGAATTCCCAACAGTAAGATTGTCCTCTGGGACTAATACCGAGTGACAGACGCTGTCAACGAAATTCACTGATCCACATGGAAAATTTGGGCTTTCACAGACGGATAGAGGTTTGGAAATCAATAAATCTTCTACTGCGTTTGCCATCTCAGCAGAAAAATCAGATGAACATTGCATAGGGTCGGCTAAAGAAGACAAATTTTCAACTGCAAGGCTTTCCTTTGAGCCTAATATGGAGTTGTCAATTATCAATGGTCCAGAAGGAAAAGTGGTGCTTTGAAAGGTGGATTCAGGTTTTGTATCCAGGAAGTTTTCCACCGTGTTTGTCACCTCAGTAGAAAAATTGATGAGATTATTTGCAGAACTACTCATTTGCGTAGAATCAGAGGGGCTTTGACTAGACTCCGTTACAGAGCTTGTCAAATCTTGAGTGTTATCACAGGCATATAACATGAGCTCATCGTGCAGATTGATGCGCATGAAAGCAATTTCTTCTGCCACCAAGTCTTCACTTTGAGAGCAAACTTCATTGGAGAGGTCTGCTGAGATGGGGGCCTTGAAAAGGTCACCCTCCTCCAATGCAATCTGTGTCATAACTGCACCATCCAGAAGTTCTCCCTGCACATGACAACTATCTTAGCCACCCGAGAACTAATAAAAACCAAACAAATCAAATCAAGTAAAAATATTTTCCATATTCAGACGTTTTCTCCACCCCAACGTAAGAAGGAAAAAGAACTCACGTGCCAAAATTGATCTCACGGACTTCCGAATTAAAAAACCCAAGAAGAAAAATCAAATCAGGCAGGGAGCTCGCGTGTCAAAACCGACCAAACAGGCTTTCAAAATACAACCCACATGCCAAATCTCACCCAACAGGCTTGCGAATAAAACCCACATATCTACTCAAGGAACCCAAATGCCGAAACTGCTCAGACAGGCTTCCAAGCTAAAACCCACAAGGAAAACCAAATGAGGCATAGAACCCAACTGCCAAAATTGTTCAGACAGGACACCCACATACAAAATTTCGCTACACAAAGAACCCAAATGGCCAAAAATGACCAAACAGCTTCCTTTTTCCAACAACATGGCAGAAACCAAATCCAAAATTAGTAAACAACAATGGCTCCTAACCAACCAAAAGCAGCCCACAAACCCAAACTGATCTGCACCCACAAAACCAATTGGTTTCTCTAATCAAAAATAAGATCAAAACCCGAACATTAACAATCAAACCGAAGTACCCACATGCATATTTCAAAAACCCATCCCAAAAATCAGGAAAAACTTTATTAAAAAAGGGAAAACACAAAATTCCACCGTACCACACTGAATACAATAAGTAAAAAATCAAAAGAAGTACCCACATGGCAGAGCAAGCAGCACATTCAATGAATCCTAAAACATCTCAAAACCCCACCCAACCACACCTTTTCATCCGTATCACCTAACCCACAAGCAAAACAATTAAAAACCAAAAAAAAAAAAAATCCTCTCTCACACACATAGAACACACATAGAGAGAGCGAGAGGGAGAGAGAGCGCTCTGAAGCAAAGCACATGAAACTCACAGTATTCATATTCCCTTTGATATTCTCCTGCCCATAGTTACTCTCCTGCATGAGATCTAAGGAGTATGGAAACGGAAAATCCTTCTCCTCATACATGGGCTCCAAAAAAACACTCCAGAACTTCATAAAAAAAAGTCCTTATGTCCTTCTCCGATTCTTGTTGTAGTGCAAATGAAAAGCAAATGACGCATGTACTACTTATACCCGAATAACCCACTATCCCAGCTTTATTACCGCCGGATTCACCCCTGCATTCTTCCCAGAAAACGACGTGGGGATTTCAATCCCAACGCAGACAATTCGAAAATCGATCGAATCTCAAATGACGATGATTCGCATAAATCGTAATGTTGTTGTCCAGCTGTGCTAAGCATGACAGACATAAACATAAAATGTTCTACAGCTATACCCCTCTGAAATTTTCTGTGTATTATGGTTTCGAGGTTGACTGCGAGTGGAATAGCAGCTGCCCGGCCGACATAGCCACACCCCAAAAACGATTCCGGTCGCCACGTGTCATGTGTGCCACGCGCTCCTGCCAGCACGACCGTCCACGTCATCTCCCGTGAACAATTAATTATTGTGGTCCACCATTTGGGAACCAAGGTAGTTCTGGTAAAGAATGGACTTGTTCTACTTTTTTTTCTTAAATTAGGTTTATTTTTCTCTATTGGTACTTTATTGGTACTTAAAAATGATATGTTTTTAGGTTTTTAAATAAGTTTAAATTTTGGAATTGAATTTTTAGGAAGAAAATTTGATATATTTTTAAATTTTAAGGTCAAATTCAAACCACCAAACAAGTGTGAAACACCTCTTTATGTTTCAATTTACTTGAAAAATAATTTTTTAATATATGAGTAAAGACAAAACTGATTGATTGATTGACAGGCATATTTGTTTTTCTTATTTTGGGGCAAATTGAGTGATGAGTATTGTTTTCTCTTCTTCTATAGTGACATAATTCTAGGAATGGGATGGGAAATTGGGGCAGGGAATTCATGACAGGGCCAGGATCCAGTGGGACTGGAAATGCTGATGCATTGAACTCAGTCCTACTCCTGCATCTGTTGTTTGTGTGCAAGTGGGTTTTGTTCTCCTGCATTATTCCACCTGTGGGCCTTGTGATAAAATTGGAACAATATTGCTCAAAAGTGGTTCCTCTCTTTTGGCAAGGAAGCCCATACCATAACACTGTTCACTTATAATGACAAAACTATGTGTGGATTGGGATGTGTGTATGCTTTGACAAGAAAGCACAAAAGACTTTTTATTTGAATTGCCAAATAGTATTATAATAATTTTGGGTTGACAAGATTACACACTTTTGTCTATCAGTTAAATCAATTAATTTTAACAGTTATAATTATATTTAAAAAATATTTTAAATAGATATTTATCTTTCAAAAGATTGGTATAAATCAATTTCCACTGATTCAAAATATTAAAATATTAAATATTTTAACTGTATTACATCATGATATTAACTTGACAATTATTTATTTATCTATTTTTTATATTTACTTTTCTTTTCATACAAACCCATTTTAAATTTATATTATTTACTATGATTTAAAATAATAAAAATATTAAAAACCCACATATTTTGAAATACCAATTTTTAAAACGATTAATAATTTATTTAAAAACAAAGAAAACAAAATCTCAACAACTTATTTAAAATTTGTTCCATATCATGAAATCTAATTATCTTCAATCAATTGATATAAAATAAAATACCAGGTGTTGTAGGTGAGTTGGAGAGGAGAGGACAATCCTCCAAGGGAGGTCCCAGGTTCAAATCTCCACCCTACCAAAAAGCTGAATTGGGTATCCAAAATCCAATTGATAATGTTGGTGCCGGCAGAGTCGAGTGCGACTCCCAGGTGACTTTGACAGTGTAAACCCCCTATTCGTGGTCTCTCAGACCAAAGCGGCCCCGCAAGAAGTTTTTCGCTTATATATATATATATATATATATATTAATAAAAATACCAAATATCTTATACTAAATATGTGAAATATGTGTGGACACATCGTACTAGGAAATAAAAAATTTCTAGGGACTGCATATACAATTTTAGTTATGATTGAAATTTGCACATACAATTGTAGTTATGATATATATATATATATATATATATATATATATATATATATATATATATATATATAATATTAATAAAAATACCAAATATCTTATACTAAATATGTGAAATATGTGTGGACACATTGTACTAGGAAATAAAAAATTTCTAGGGACTGCATATACAATTATAGTTATGGTTGAAATTTGCACATACAATTGTAGTTATGATTGAAATTTGAATGAGTTTTGCTTTTGTCTCATTTGGAACTCAATGTAAAAAAAAAAAAATTAACAATATTTGAAGATTTCTATAGTAGGGGCAGTAAATGTTTTATTGAATTAGGATCCTTTTCGGAAAGGTGGTGCAGTACTTGCAATGCAGTGAGTAGGACAATACAGATGACTTTGTTCCTTGGCCACATTTTTCCTCTAAATGGAAATAAGGTAAGGATAGGAATTGTTAGCCACCCCAATCATTAAACAGTAAAAGTATGATATCTATCGTGGATTCGCACATGTACTGCAATTTGAAGCCACGTGCACTTGTTTTCATATCATTTAAATAATAATTATTTTCATTGGTAGTAGAGTGTTTGGTGGGCAATTGTCGGTTTTTTGACTTCGTTTTTATTCAATGGTTAATTCATAGGCAAAATAATTAATTATTATAATTTTTGTTATCATGTGTTTATAGACTTATATCTTGATGGTGGAGACCTCCAGAACTCTAAATAGATCTATTAAGTTAGAGTTGTATATCATGTGTATAAATATTCTGGTTAAAAAAGTATAAGTACCATTGTACACCATGTTTTTTAAATTTGAAGAATATAAAAATTTTAAATAGAAATTTAATCTAAAAATAATAGGTAAGGTTGTACATTAAATTTAGAAAATAAAAATATAATAAAAAATAAATAATATTCATCTTATAACTTCGAAAATTATTTTATTTTTTATATTATTGAATTCATTTATATTTATAAACAATAATATTTTTCTATAATTTTATTTAATATTTTATTATATTTAAAAATTTATAAGTTTCAATTATGACATTTGTCGGACTCAAGAATATTTTATAAAATGTAAGATGATATGATAATAATGACTTTTTAATTAATTTTATTAAAAAATAAAAATTAAAGTTACTACATATTAATTATATTTTTAATTTCAAATTTAATGTTAATTATATAAATAAAGATAAATATTTTACGTAATATAAGATCATATAGATTAGAATTTTTGTGTAAAATAAAAATCATACACAAAAATTCCATTTTATGCTCAAAACAAAGCAATGTAAAGACTTATAGTAATTAAATTATTATTTAATAATTAAAAAAACAAATTCTATATTTATAGTCACTATTTTGTGGTATTGATTTATACTTTAAAAAAACAAAGAGAAGGGTGCCATAGAAAGTTGGTGGCAATATACTTGTCTATTGACATACTAATTAGTAAGTCATTAAAAGTGAAAATTAGTTCAAAAACTTTTTCACATGTATTTTCTTTCCTATAGGGCTAGGGCTAGTTTTAAGTTTTAAGGTGATTTGATGGATATTTTTTAATTTAATTTTAAAAAGTTAAAAAATATATAAATAATATTATAAAAGTATTAAAATTAATTTTATTTTAAAAAAATTAATGAATATATACTCACCTCCTCACACATTTATTTATGTTACGGTTTGAACTTTGAACCTCCCGAAAAAGAGTCAAAGTCCAACTGTTGCACTGTAGGAAAAAAATTATATATTAATTAAAGATGTTATATAAATACTTCAAATGACGTGACTTTAACCATTCGCTTTAAAAAAATATATACATATAATATTTAATTAAAAATAATTATATTATAAAATATTTAATCTTAAGTATATATATTGACATTAGCTTAGTTGGTTAGATTCCTTGGTGTTTAAGGAGGAGATAAAGATTCAAATCTTGCCAAGCAATACATGAATAATATTGTTGTAAAACCATAATACAAATAGAACCCTTTTCAATCCCATATAACCAATTGAAAAAACAAATAAATAAATATATATATATATATATATATATATATATATATATATATATATATATATATATATATATATATATATTTATATTTATATTTATATTTATATTTGAATTTGAATTTGAGATGAAAATGCTCAACCATGTCATAGGTGTTTCTCACGTGAACCAAATCAATCAAATAAATAAATAAATATATATATAGTTTGCACCCTTGATCTTAGTAGAGGAAGCAACCCCACTCACCACTACAAAAAAGACTTTGTAACAAAATGCCAATATTCTTTTCTTATAAAATTATTAATATATATTTTTTAATTTATTTAGAAACCACTCTATAGTAATGATATAATACGGTGGAACCCTTTTCAATCCCATATAACCGAGTTGGAAAAAAAAATAAATATAAATATATATATATATATATATATATATATATATATATATATATAAAAGATGAAAATGCTCAACCATGTCATAAGTGTTTCTCACGCGAACCAAATCATATATATATATATATATACACTTGAGACCATATAGTTTGAACCCTTGATGTTAGTAGAGGAAGCAACCCCACTCACCATTACACAAAAGACTTTGTAACAAAATGCCAATATTCTTATTTCTTATAAGATTATTAATATATATTTTTTAATTGATAAAATTTTCCTCTAAATAAGGGGACCCCGAAAGGACTCAAGATTAGAACCGTTGACCTCAAGCTAACAAACACAAACACTCAACAAAAACTGAGTCGAGTCTAGCACATCCGTCCATTTATAGATAGGTTTTTATTATGTATATCATTTAACCCGCACGGGCACTTTAAAATTATATAAATGTTTATATATATATATATATATATATATATATATATATATATATAATTATGGTCAATATACTTTATTGTTATTTTTTTAAAAGAAAGGAATTGGCAACTATCTTTCCTTTTTAACAACTTATTACAAGAACAAGTCGCATTGCTTTTGATCATAGCATCAAATCATGGTACTACCACTATAACCCTTATATCGTATCGGTAAACACGAGAGTGAAGGAGACCCCAGTGGCTTAAAGTTGGTACCACACTCAACGAACTCAAATCATACTACTACCTTTGCCCGAATTGGGCATGCTCCAAGATTTAAACATAAATCTCATTTTAATAAATGTCCAACGTCTTACCAATCCAACTAACCTTTAGAAACTATTACCAATATACTTTATAAACATACTTAAAACCATAACCTTTAAAGCTTATACTTTTCTTCCTCCAAGTATCTCGCTTACCATGGCAAAACATCAAAATTGAGATTTCTTTCTTATGTGATTAGTTAATAAGTAATAGATAATATTTTTTTTGAATGAAAAAGACTTTGTATTTGCTTAAAATCTCTTTCATTAAAAAAAAAGGGTTGGGTGGGATTGAGCACACCCTGTTTCAAAAAAACCATGAACCACCACAAGTCTTCACACTAACTTATAAAAAGTTAGGATTCAAATACATCAAAACACTAACTCCTCATATAACCAAAGTTTAACAAAATGACACATGCCAAAAAACCATCATAACGACCACTCGGAGTGCATATAGCAGGAATAGTCAAAGATTTGGTGGGAGGCAAAAATTTTCAGTGTGGCCTAAATATTCCCATCTGTCACCTTTGTGAGGCACACCCCATCCATCAGTCGTACCAGTTGCTTCATTATTGGCACACGCTTCATTATTGGCACACAGATCAACATCACGATCATCGTTATATGGGTTTGAGACATCCCCCATCCAACCACCGGATCATAAGGTTTTAGACAAGCATCCCAACCTAAAGGATTCACAATATCGCCCCACCCTACAACTGGGAGGCAAGGCTGTGGCTTCGAACAAATATCCCATGCACTATGAGGACGGAGGAAGGAAGACTGCCTTCCAGAAGAACCAGCAAAAACATGACCACGAGAAGACCTCCGGCTCTGAGAACTCTGGCCCCGCGACCTAGAACACACATGTTCCGGAGGAAGATGGCTAACCGAACAAGGGGCACTCGCCCAGTAGTAATTAAAACTAATTTATATTTATGATTTATTTTTTAACTATGTTGTATTAAGTTACTTTTACCATATGAGGATGCACGTTAAGTTATGGGGAGCCAAAATTCGCTCAGCCCAAATTCTCAATTCTCATTCAACAATTTGGAAAAAGATTACAATAATGGCAGCAGTCTGCCAAATAAACTCCTTTATCCCGAAAGATAGTTTTTTTTTTCTATTACAACATCTTCCACCCTAGAAGAAAAATAGCCTAAATAGGTCCAGAATGGCCCTCTTGCCTTCATGTCTACAACACTGTCTCGACAGTTTTTCGACCCTGGAAGAAAACAACTCAAACAGGTCCAGAATGGCCCTCTTGCCTTCACGTCTGCAACTCTGTCTCAGCAGTTTCCAACCCCTTGTGCATGCCTTCGCTTCCCCTTTTAAAATATTTGGCATGACTCTCCGTTTCCCTTTTCTGACCCTTTGTTTCCTTTCCCATGCCTCTTCGTTGTCTTGGCTTTTGAAACGTCTTTCTTTCTGACTCTTGATCTTCGTCTGCTTTCACTACATCTTGGTGCCACGTGCTTGTCCAGTGCTGCCACTGTAGACTCTGTCTGCCTGTCAACCAATGATGATGTTCGATATACCCACCGCTCGATAATTTCCTCTATAATGGCCCTTGTAACTACCTACCCTTTCTTTTCTTTTGTTTGGTCACGAAAATGCGACATGTCGCGATATCGTGACATTTTTTCTTCTCTACCTTCCTGCCCCTTTTCGAGTCGTGAAAATGCGACATGTCGCGATATCGCGACACTTTTGCTTTTCAAGCGACACTTTTTCTTTTCAGCCTTCCTGCCCTTTGCGATTCGTGAAAATGCGACATGTCGCGATATCGCGACACTTTTTCTCTTTTGCGCCTCCTCTCGTCTTTTGGTCACGATAATGCGACATGTCGCGATATCGTGACACTTTTTCACGATATCGCGACACTTTTTCTCTCCTGCGATAATGCGACATGTCACGATATCGCGACACTTTTCTCTCCTGCGCCTTCTCTCATCTTTTGGTTGTGAAAATGCGACATGTCACGATATCGTGACACTTTTTCTCTCTGCGCCTTCTCTTGTCTTTTGGTCGCAAAAATGCGACATGTCGCGATATCGCGACACTTTTCTCCCTGCACCTTCTCTCATCTTTTGGTCGCGAAAATGCGACATGTTGCGATATCGCGACACTTTTCTCCCTACGCCTTCTCTCGTATTTTGGTCATGAAAATGCGACATGTTGCGATATCGCGACATCTTTCCTTTCGGCTCTTCTTTCTCCTTTTCGGTCGTGAAATCGCGACATCTTTCCTTTCTACCTCCTTCTCGCCTCTCGGGTTGCGAAATCGCGACATGTCACGATATCACGATAGCTTTGCTCTCTACTTTCTCTCTCTATTTCGAGTTGCGAAATCATGACATGTCGCGATATCACGACAGTTTCCTTCCTTGCTTTCTTTCTGCTCCTTCGATCGCGAATCACGACATTTTCTTCTCTGGCATTTCCTGCCTTCTTTTGGTCACGATTTCGCGACATGTCGCAAAATCATGACATTTTTGCTCCATGCCTTCTCTCTCCTTCTTGAGTCACAAAAACGCGACATGTCGCGATATCGCGACACTTTTCTCTATCGCAATATCGCGACACTTTTCTTTGTCGCGATATCGCGACACTTTTCTTTGTCGCGATATCGCGACATCAAGGCAAACCCTTAGAAATTTTTTTGTTGATGCAAGATTGCTCTGCTGCCACCGGATGCTCCTGCATCATTAAGTTAGCCTAAGCATCTAAAAAAATGTTTAGATACGTGGTTAAGAGACCCATGCACGACCACAAGATTTAAACCCCACTACTCTAATTTACAAGATCTTTAAAAATGTATACTTATCAATTTAGTTTTACTTTCAATCTTTATGAATATTAAAGTGTTATAAATTAATATTTTTTTCTTGATAAAAGGGATTGTATTCAGGTTCCCTACCTTTAATAAATTACATTTCTCTTCTTTAAAGCTTGAGAATTTACAAATAGATATACTTCTCATTTTAATAATTGAGATGTTATAGTTAGAAACCTCCATTATTTTACATAAAATATTTGAATTCTTGATTTTTATTTTTTGGATTTTTTCAAATCTCTATATGAACACAATTACTCCAGAATTTAGCATCTTTCTTGACATTTTTTTATAGTAGCCTTTACAATGCTAAAACTTCACCTTTACTATTTATGTCTTGCATCTTAGTAGAGTAATATTTTCAAAACATTGCACTATCATAGTCCGCTTTACCAAATTTGGATTGCTAGTTTCCTTCCTGAAACACAAGTGCAACCATAAAAATTATAATAAATAGTCTAAATGAACACACATTATTGTTACAAAATAAAACATATATTACCAATGGAAAACATTAAAGTAAATCTTAATCATTAATTGATTTAGGCAATCAATAATTTTTGTCAACTTCAACTAAACTTTCTACTTCCTCTAACCATGGAAAGGAGATGTTAACTTAACGATCCTCAATCAAAACTCCTTTATTGGCTAGCTTATCTGCACATTTATTTCCTTCCCTTAATATATGTGTAAACTCGATTTATTCAAACTCTTTAGCAAGATCTTGAATTTCCACAATTATCTCTTGTATGTTCCATGGAGCTTTTGCTTTCCTCAAAATTGTATTTATTACTATGAGATAATCACCTTCCATCCAAACTCTATTCCATTTTATTTGTTTACATATTTTTAACCCTTCTAAAGTTGCCCAAGCTTCAGCTTCATTATTTGTCTTAAATCCACAATTGAAAGCATAATGAGACAAAATCTCTCCTCTATTATTTCTAATTATTCCTCCTCCTGCTGGTCTTGGGTTTCCTTTAGATGCTCCATCAAAATTCAATTTAACCCACTCCACATATGGTGGTTTTCACTTTATATTCTTTACCTTATTTTTGCTTCTCTTGTACCCAACATCATAATTCCATTTAATGACTTGACTTCATCTATCAAGACTCTCTACTTCCAAATTAGGGATTGGGTGAGTTGATAGGGTTGGTTTAGACTCCTTTATGGTTAAACATATCTTCTTTTTCATAATCTCTAAACTGCTTTCCTTTCCTTTAAATATTCTTCTATTCATTTTTAGCCATTTAGTCCAAAGTATTGTATCTTTTGATATATCTCATATTGTTTGTAAAGCCTCACTCTTATTAGTTCTCTTCCATTGCTTTAGCCAATCTTCAATTATGCTATTCATCACCATGCATTTACCAAACATATCAAGAATCCATTGTCATAGATTCCAGGCTATTGATTAATGTCCCAAGAGATGATCAATACTCTCCTCATTACAGAAAATACATTTAGAGGGGCCATGAAAACCCCTTTTCATAAGGTTATCCCAGGATAAAATTCTTCTATGAACTACTAGCCAAACAAACATTTTGACTTTGGAGTGCTTGGGTTATCCCAAATATATCTCCAAATTCTTGTGATATTATTATTATCTTGGTGTTAAACATTATATCCACTTCTTGTTGTGTATTCTTCTGAGCTATTCAACTCCCAAATCAATTTATCCTTGGCACCCCTTGGAATAATTATAATTGTTATCTTTCTACTCAATTGCCTCCTAGCATCAATGTCTTGTATACTTGTAAAAAACCTTCTTTCCATTTGTATCTTCCTTCTCGATCCTTGTACAAAATGTTTGAAACACTATCATCGTATTTGTCTTGAAGCAATCTCATCCAAGGTTTCAAAACTAGATCTAAATTGAGTGGTTTTTTTATCACACCAAGTATCCATCCAAATAACTTTTTTTCTCCAGTTCCCACCACCCATATTAAACCTTTAATCATAAGATCAATAGATTTTTTTAATCCATGCCAAAGAGCAGAACCATTTGGAAGAGAGAAAGCAATAAATATTAAACTTGGGTCATTGGGATCAACATACTTACTTAGAAGAATTATTGCCCATTGTCTTTGACTCTCTTTGTACAATCTCTAGATAAATTTTTCCCTAAGAGCTAAGTTTGCATATGTAAGAGCTCTTAAACCAAGACCTCCCCTAGTTTTATCATCACACACTTGCTCCATTTTACCAAAGAAATTTTCCCTTTATCATGTAAACCTGACCATAAAAAGGATCACATAATAAAGATTAAACTTTTTTCAACTAATTTTGAAATAAAATACAAATACATATAATATGTTATAATGGTTTATAAGACTGACTTAATTAACTGCACTCTTCCTGCTAATTATAAACATCTACCTTTTCAAGATGGAATTTTATTTTTAACTTTACTAACTGGATTCCATAAATCTATCCTCATTCTCCCCTCAAATAAAGGTATCCCTAGATAAGTTGTTGGAAAATTTGCCTCCTCCATTTGAAGCAACCTATAAATTCTTGCTTTGATAGTAGTAGGAGTGTTAAGAAAGTAAATTTTGAATTTAGTCCTACTAATTGTTTGCCCTGAAGCTCTTTCGTACTCTTTTAAAAAGTTATTGAAAGCTCTAGCCTCATTTATCCTTGCCCTTCCAAAAGGGTTGTATCATCTACAAAATGTTGATGGGTGATGTTATCGATGTTATTACTAACCTTAAGTCCACTTATAAACCCATATTTGTAGGCCTTATTTAAATTTCTACTCAAAACTTTTGCCATAATAATAAAAAAATAAGGAGATAGAGGATCTCCTTGTCTAAGGCCTCTCTTGGCTTTAAAATATTTTGTCACTAACCCATTGAAAAACACTGAATAAGAAACTGTAGAGACACAAGCTTTAATCTATCTAACCCATTTCTTCCCAAAACTAAACTTATCTAAAAGTGCAAAAAGAAAATTCTATTTAACCCTATCATAGGCTTTACTCATATCAAGTTTTAAGATCATAGCTTTCTCTTTTATTGAAGTCGTTGAATGTATAACTTCACAAGTTACTATGATCCCATCCAAAATTTGTCTCCCTTTCACAAAACCTCCTTGCTCTTCTGAAATGATTTTGTCTAACAATAGCCTTAATCTATTCTCCATCACTTTGGAAATAATATTATAAGCCATATTACATAGGCTTATGGGTCTAAAAGAATCAAATATTTTAGCATCCTTTTTTGGAATTAGGGTAAGATAAGTTGCATTTATTTTATAAGGAATGTATTTTTTTACCCTAGACTGTTCCACTGCCACCAATAAAGAATCCTTCACTATATCCCAATTATGTTGGTAAAAAGTTGCAGAGAGCTCATCTAGACTAGGGGATTTATCCTTAGTAAAAGAGAAAAGAGCTAAATGAACTTCTTTTAGATTAATAGGCTCCATCAATTTTCTATTGTCTTCATTTGTTATAACTGAAGGAACATCTTGAAGAAGTTTATCATTAAGAAATTTGGTCTCCTCTTAACCTAGAATATTATGATAAAATGACTTAGCCTCTTTTCTAATTTCACTCTGATCTTCAATCCAAACCCATTCTATTGATTTAATTCTACCAATTCTAGAAGAATATCTCTATACTATAGTCATCCTATGAAAAAACTTTGTATTTTTATCTCCTTCTTTTAACCAAGTCTGTATTGATGTTAATCTCCAAAATTTCTCTTCCTTACTCAAAATATTATGATATTCACTAAGCAACTCCCTTTCCTCCGAGTTTGTATTATTTTCATCACCTTTTTGGAATTTTGAAAGTTTATCTTTTAGTTCTTCTTTCTTCTCAAAAATATTTCCAAAGGTATTCTTGTTCCATTCTTTTAATATAGAAGTCATAGCTTTAATTTGGTTTGGAAGAGCATACAACCCACCATTATCTAAAGAATTCCATGTTTGAGCTATCATATCAACAAATTGAGGATGGTCTTCCCAAATATGCTCATATTTAAAATATGATATTTTTAAATTCACTAACCACCATTGTAAATCTTATTGGCCAGTGATCTGAACCTATCCTTGTTAAGGTATTAATTGTAGCACAAGTTCCTTCATCTAGTCAATGATCTGAGAGAATGCATCTATCTAATCTTTTTGCTATTAGGTTCTGCCCTATCCTGTTGTTGGTCCAAGTATAGTTATCTTCTTCAAATTCAACTTCTCATAGATTATTGTTTTGAATAAAAGCTGAGAAATATTTCATACTTTGGGTTCTTTTTCTAATTCCCCCAAATTTTTCATTTAGCTTGGTAATGGCATTAAAATATCCAATGATCATGAAACGGGTTTCTTGGTCTTTAATTCTCATAAAGGCCTCAATACCACTCCAAAATTCTAATCTACCTGACTGAGTTGTAGGACCATACACATTGATAAGGATGAAGCAAATATCAATAAAGAGGCTATCCAATGCCTAGTTTTATGAATGGTTACACAAGAGGTTCTAGAAGGATTCCAACAAGTTAGAATTCTCCTAGTTGCTTCTTAAGAATCCATAGCATCCCATTCACATCTTTCTCAAAATGCTTTCATAGTTTTAGAAACTTTTTATTTTGTCATTTTAGTTTCCTAGATACAGATAATATCAGGTTTATTACTTAAACATATGTCCCTAATACACCTGTGCTTTGAGGGGGCATTAGCATCCCTTATATTCTATGATATGATAATCATGTATCATTAAGAACTTTTGGACCCTCTTACGTATTACCAATATCATTTTGTTGTCCGGTAAAGAGAAGTTCAACCAACTTAGTTTGTGTTCCTTTCTCTATGTTAGATCTTGCTTCCTTGGATCTTGTTTGATAATTTGAGGGTTTTCCTCTTTTTGCCTTGCCTATATCAGGAGTAGGTCTTATTATTCTATTCCTCAATATTATTTCACCATTTTTTTAACATATTTATCCTCTCCTGGCTCTATTATAGAAGCTTTTGACTTATCCTACTCATTTTCTGGTATTTCCTTATTATTGACAGAGGTATTAACTTCTAAAATAGCATTTTATTTACCAATTATTTTCTCCTAAATGGTCATGGTACTTCAAGAGAGTCTTTAAAATCTGATGAAACACATTCCTTGGGTTCATCGAGAATGTTCTTCCTTAAATTAAGATCATATTAAATAGATGGTTCCTTGCTAATATGTTAAAATTATTGTCCCGTGTCCTCTAAGTTTTGATATACTTTTTCTTCATAGGCTAAAGCCTCAAAAGAATTGGAATTTCTTCCAGTATCCTTTCTTATTGGTCTCCACTATTCATTTTATTTTATTTTTCTAGATCTATTTTTTAGAAGTTGAAAACCATCTTTTTCCATAACCATTTGTAAATTTCTCTTACGATTTTCTACAAATGTTTCTGTGGGGTTGTTCTTAGGGTATGATATCTCAATATGCCCCACCTCATGACATATTATACATATAAAATATATGTTTTCATAATCTAAAGTTTGGGTCCTCATCTTATCCCCATACTTAAAAATGATTGATTCTGGTAAAGCTTTATATCAATCATGACTAATATTCGAGCATAAATAGCCAAAAATCCATCTTTTATTGTATCTAAAATCTCAAGGAATTCTCCTATAGTGTTGCCTATTGTCTTGAAGGTATGTATTTTCCAAAATTCAATGGGCAATCCAAACATCCTAACCCAAACTAATACTAGGGATAGATCTACATTTTTAGGTGAAAAGCCTTCATACCAGGAGGTAAGGAAGAGCCTTGCTATTCCCATAAACCAAGGACCCCCTTTTAGGATTATTTCTCTTTCTTCCCTATAACAAAAAATAGCTAGGAATAAACCTTTGGGAAGAAATAATAGAATCACTCTTGGAGACTTCCAACTCATATCAATCCATTTTCTCAAGGCTAAAGCCCTTGACCAATACCCATTAAATTTACCAAAAACAACCCTATATTGGAGCAATGAGGATATATCTAAGGTGTGCTCACTAACAACTACCACTAGGGATGATTCTAAGGATTTAACTATAAATAAATCCATGGAAAGGAATATAAAACTCAAAATATAATAAAATTGATCTAAAAGTTCTATAACAAATATAATATTTGATAAAAAATTTATAAATTTTTCATGCACAATTTCTAAGATTAAGTAAGGGAAAAAAGAATTTAGCTAAAAAAATCTTTGTCCAGATAGAATGTCTTGCCTTGCTGAAGTCCTAGCCCTTCATTGCTCTTCCTATCGTTCGAACCCTAGTTGGCAAATATTTGCAATTTTATTTTTCGTAACTTGAAAAAACGTCACTGCCCTTGTTCTGAATGGTTGACTTCACAGGGTTGTATCTCCATAAGTATTGCTCATAGTTTTACATATGACCACTCGTTTTAAAGCTATTCAAATTATACACAAGTTGGTCCAAGAATCACCTAAATCAGATAACTCTTCGCGAAGATATGGCTCCTAAAAGATGAAATGTTTTTAAAAAAAAAACCCTAATCCTTCGCACTTTGCAATTTGAAAAATCATCACTACCCTTGTTTTGAATGGTTGAATTCACAGGGTCATATCTCCCTCAATATTAATTATCAATTAATATTTTATTTTATAGGTTAATTTTTAATTATTTAAATAGATAAAATAGAAAAAATGTTTTGAATATAATTTTTTTGTTTATTATTTGAGTTATTGAGTTTTTAGGTATGTTGCAAGAAACAACATATAACATATACCAAAATATCTTAGAATTCTCTCAAGGCTCCCTATTATTGGGGATTCCACTCCATCAAAAGAAGTTGAAAGTGGCGGAATGGAAAACACTAGTAGATAGAATTGGTGTAAAGGTAAATAATTGGATGCATTGTTGACTTTCCTTTGGAGGAAGAGTGACTCTTTTTTAATCAGTGATTTAAGCAATATCGATTTACAAGTTATCTATATTTTTTGCTCCACTTGGAATCCTGAAGGAGCTATGTAACGATCCCAATAGTCATGTCGGTTCATCTATTGGTCACATCCATTCATTGATTAATTCATATATTTATAGGTAGAATCATTCATTCACTTTATCATCGAATAATAATTATTTCCTATTGCATATATTGCAAGAGACTCTGCCCTCTCTAAGTGGCTATGATACTTTACCCTCTCTAAGTGGCTATGATATCTACCCTCTCTAAGTGGATTTATTAATTTGAATTATTTAATTAAGGAAGTTGTAACACTTCAAGTGGTATCAAAGCAAGTGTATTCTGGACAGTGTAAATAAAGGCAACATTGATCAAAAATTTTTGAAAAGTGAATTCAAAATCATAAAATTGAGGATTTTTACCAGGAACAAGGTATTGCCAACTCTCGGATTTTAGTCCTATCAACACCAACTCATTCGTCACTAAACACATAAAGAACTCGAAGTAAATATTCACACTTAATTTTCACTCTCAATCGCGACTGATTCATTCCTAAGGAACTCAAAGTTTAAGGATCAAGCAAAAGAAAGTTTCTCTCCCAAGTTAGAATCAGAGTATTTTGAATTCTAATACGAAATTTCAAGGAGACACATAATTGGTTTCATCAGGGCACTATTTTCAAACACTGATTTCATCATAAACTAGCACCAAAAAATTTTGTTAGTTTACAACTAACATCGTATAAATTATTGTCACTTTAGGAAAGCAATAAAAAAAGGAGCAATGTTGGCAATCTTTGTAATCTATGTAAATTTGTGTCCTCATTGTAATATCACGTATAAATTAGTCTCATGCAGATAAGCTGATGCAGCAACCAACCATACGAACGCAACAAAAATTAGTTAGCCAAAACCCTATTTTTAGTTTTCAAAAAATTAATCTATTCATAAGGTTAAATTAATTTCACCAATCAAATTCCAATTGCCACTTGCCAAGTATAAGCTCGAAAGTAGTTCACAAATTTAGCATTTTTGAAAAAGGTTTATTTTTCGTTCTTCGATGTGATCTTAAAAACTCAACGAGACTATTCTATTCCGATAGTTAAAGATAATTTTTTGACGTGTGTATTGTTACCAATCACAAGAAGAACAAGCGTCAGTTTTGCTACCCAATTTCGTATGTCTATAATTCACATGAGAAGGCTGAAAAATATTCACAAATGTACACATGGCGCTTGGACTCATTGCAATTTTTTGGCAAAAAAAAATAGATTTTTAGCAAATTTTGGCAAATTCACGCATTCTGAAAAAAATTTGGGGTAAAATTGATTTTTTCTGACACATTCCAGTTTTTTCGACAAAGGTTGCTACAATTCTAGATTACACATTAGCACATGCATGTCCCCAATGTGTAAAACATAATTTGGAAGCGCACCTAGAAGCAAACTTGGTTGTAATAAAAAACACACCATACTCTTGCTGCTTTGGCTAGGAAAGAGATATAATATTACCATTAAAAATTGATGCAAAATCAGAGATTCATAGAAAATTGCTAAAGTCTTATGAGTCAATAATTTATCAGAGATCCACTAAAGTGATTCGTTCCAATAATTTATTTGTATCCTTCTTCAGCTCCAGCCACTCTTTTCTTGAATAAGTTTATCTCTGCTATGATTCGAGGTCAAGGTCCAATAGCGTTTTAGGTGAAAAAATTTAAAAGTTTCAGTGAATATTATCCATTCCTATATTAGGGTTTATTCGGAGGTCCTTAGGTAAGTGCAGAAGATGAAAGAAATCCATTCGAAGTCGTGCATTTTAGGCAAAAAAAATTAAAAACATTCTATGAATAATATTCGTCCTAAGTCGAAGGACAGGGGAATGGCAAGAGCGGGAGTAGGAATGGGAGCGGGAGCGGGAACGGGACCAGGAACAGGTTCAGATGCTGGTGCAAGTTCCAGGGTGGGCGCTGGATCGGGATCGGGGTCGGGCACGCCGGGCCCGGACCCGGGCCCGCATCCTCGACGGGCCCAGAGGAGGGCTCAGAGGCTGAGCAGAATGGTGGCCAGGGTGGGGATGACATCTTGGGCCCAGGACCTCTTCCTTGCCTCGATGCAAGCGCAAGCCTAGGGAAAAAGCCTCCAGATCCTGGGCAGGGTTCTGCCCCGGGCGGGCCCAAACCCTCCTATCAACAGATCCTGGCTGGCACCAGGGCCCAACCTCGGACCCTGGGTTTAGGGCTTTCCCTCGAGGGCACCCACATTTCTATTCAAGAGGAGGTCTACTCCTCCTTTGTCGTTGGATCCTCTGCCTCCCTGGTTGGGAAGTTCCTGGGAGGGCGACCGGACATGGAAACCATCCGTAGATGGGCGGCTTCCAAATGGAAAGTTTTTGGACATATTCAGTTGGTGGCCCTTACCAAGGGATTCTTCATCATCAAATTAAACAACAATGATGATGCTGAAAAGATCCTGTCGGGCGGGCCCTAGTTTTTGGGATGCAAAAGCCTCTTCCTCAGGCGATATGGAGCTGACTTCCACCCCAGCACCCAAAGCATCAACTTTGCCCTGGTCTGGGTCCGGCTCCCTGAGCTTCCCTTCCACCTGTGGCACGAAGATGTCCTAAGGCTTATTGCTCAGTCGGTCGGGGATCTGGTGGCCTTCGACCCCGCTACCAAGGCAGGCTCCCGAATGGTTCATGCCAGATTTTGTGTCAATGCAAATCTAGAATCCGAACTCCCCTCTTTCGTGACCATCTCCTCTGGGTCCTTCTTTTGGTGCCAAACTCTGATTTACGAAAACAAACCTGCTTTCTGCCCTCTCTGCTCCACCCAGGGCCACCTCCCCCACCAATGCCCTGTATCCAAGAAAGTTGATGGCCCTCTCCCCAAACTCCCTTCCCGACCAGGTCGGGCCCCCTCCCGAGGGCCCCCTCGTGACGGCCACAGATCCCAGGCCTAGACCACCAAGGAGGCTCCCCCTTCTGTCCCAAAGGAATCCCAAGCGGGCCTTGGCCTAGAGGATGGTCTTCCCCAGGTTTCCCCTTCCCCTGCTCCCTTCCCTGGGTCTTCTTTCGGGGCCCCGATCCCAGGTTTTCCCCCTCGCCCGATGCGAATCCCTCCCTGCAGGCCCCTGCTTGTGCCCCCTAGGCCTGTGAGCCACCCGGGCTCTCTTCCCCGTCGGCTCCCACCTTCCCGTCTTCCTCTGCCAGGGTTTCCTCCTCCCCCCACCCCCGCTATCCCCCCTCGATCCCCTCCTGCCCCTCCCGATGGTCCCTGCTGGCCTCCCCCTTCAGAGTGCAGCTCCGAGAGGTCTGACGAAGAGGTTGAGGGTAGTTCTCCATCTGGGCCCGATGAAATCAGCCCTAAGATGACCCGAAGCAGGACTTTCGCCATAGACTTTGGCAGCAAACTCAAGAGAGGTCGGCCCACCCTGGGCGACCAGCGAGCGAGGATCACTGAAGATGACATAGCCAATGGCTCCCAGGAAACCCTCTCTGACGTTGCCGTGAGCTTCTCCAAAATAGATGCCCTTCGACCCAAACCCCCTGCTCAAGCCGGGAAGGGGGGCAAGCGACCCCACAAGGGTGTCAAATGAAGCTCATCACCTGGAATGTTAGGGGGCTCAATGGTGCCCCCAAAAAAAGGATCCTCGACCAACTCCGCAAGGATCACCGCCCATCCTTCCTCCTCCTTCAGGAGACCAAAATAGATGATGCAGCTGCCCAGAGGGTCGCCCAAGCTACCTGGCGCAACTGCGAGTCCCTGTCTACCCCTGTGGCTGGCACAATCGGGGGCCTACTGTGCATGTGGGATCCTCGGTCTTACGAGGGGAGGCTCATATCATCTTCTCCTAGAATAATCAACATTCTGGTCCATTGTGTGAAGTCAAGGCATTCGTGGATCCTGTCTAACGTCTACGCTCCTAATAGCCCGGTTGAGAAAGCTGCCCTATGGAAGGAAATCAGCTCGATGAGAGAAGCCTTTGCCCCCCTCCCCTGGATCTTGGTAGGGGACTTCAATAGTCCCCTATTCCTTTCTGACAAAAGTGGGGGCTCAATGGCTCCGAGAAAAAGCATGGAGGACTTTGGAGCCTTCATCGACCTCAACGAGCTCATGGACGTCAGCCTGAAAGGAGCCAGGTTCACCTGGTCAAACAGAAGAGCGGGAGCAAGCCATATCCAAGTCAGGTTGGACAGAGTGTTCCTGTCTAAGGAAGCCATTCCCCTGTTTGCTGATGCAACCTTGCTGGCCCTCCCTAAAATTGGGTCTGACCACAGCCCCCTCCTCCTCGAAATCGACCATCGCTCCTCCCTCAAGCGACCCTTTCGGTTCGAGTCCATGTGGCTGCATCATCCCAATTTTAGGGCCCAGGTTGGCTGCTGGTGGGCTCCCCCAGTCCCTGGGTGCCCCGTCGAACAAGTCTATCACAAGCTGAGATGCCTCAAAGAGCAACTCAAGGTATGGAACAGAGAGGTGTTTGGTAACATCTTTGAAAATAAAGCAGTAGTTAAGAAAAAACTCGAAGACCTTGAGCTCAGATTCTAGGAAGACTCCCAAGACCCGGGGATCAGGGAAGAGGAACGCTTAGCCCTCAGCGAGTACCATAACATCCTGGCCAGGGAAGAAACATTTTGGAGATAGAAGTCAAGAGCCCTATGGCTCCAAGATGGCGATGCTAATACGAAGTTCTTCCACACGTCGACTCTCAAAAATAGGGGCTCTAACAGAATCGTCGAGTTGGTGAGTAGTGACGGCAGAATTATCAAGGACGAAGAGGACATTCGGACTGAAGCCACCAACTTCTTCTAGGAGCTCCTTGGCGACAGTCCCCTCATGTCCCCTAAAGCGGCAGACTCCCTATTGGATCATATTCCTACCTCAGTCTCGGCCATGGCAAATGAGATGCTCCTGCAGCCCCTGTCTGACTCTGAAATCCATGCTGCCATGTTCTCCATGAAGGCCGAGGTGGCCCCGGGCCCGGATGGGTTTCCCCCTCATTTCTTCCAATCCTTTTGGGACATCGTTGGTCAAGAAGTGTGCGCAGCCATCCGGGACCTTCAGACTGCCAGCTCCATCCCCAGAGGTATAAACTCCACCTTCATTGCCCTGATCCCCAAGTCCCAGGCAGCCAGATCCCTCTCTGATTTTTGCCCCATCAGCTTGTGCAATGTTTTATACAAAATCCTGACCAAATCCATGGCCTCCCGCCTCAAGGATATCCTTCCCCTGATCATTGCCCCCTGCCAGGGGAGCTCGGTCAAAGGCAGACTGATCACAGACGGTGTTATCATCATGCATGAGGCCATCCACTCGGCCTTTCTTTCCAAAAAGGCTTCCTTTCTGCTCAAGATGGATATGAACAAGGCCTTCGACAGAGTTGACTGGGTGTTCCTTTCCAAGGTCCTCCTCAAGTTCGGGTTCCATCCCTCCTGGGTCAGGCTCATCAGCAACTGTGTGTCCTCCCCCTGGTTCTCTATCCTCATCAACGGATCCCCCGTCGGGTTCTTCCCCAGTTCCAGAGGCCTTCGCCAAGGTGACCCCCTATCCTCGATCCTCTTCATCATCCTGGCTGAGGCCCTGGGACGAACCATCTCGAGTGTTGTTTCCCGCGGACTCATTTCGGGCATCAGGCCTGCGCCGGGCCTACCCCCTGTGTCCCATCAGCAGTTCATGGATGATACCATCCTCGCCACTTCAGCTTCGATCCCTCAAGCCAAGGCCCTCAAGCACATCTTGACCCTGTACGAGGAGGCGGTCGGGCAGAAAATTAACCTCCGAAAAAGTAAAATCTTCTTCATCCACACCCCCTTGGCTAGGCAAATCAGAATTGGGCGGATTCTGGGTTGTACCCCTGATTCCCTTCCCTCCTCTTACCTCGGGCTTCCCCTATTTACAGGTGCACCCTCCAAGGCCCTGTGGAGCGGGATGATGGATCGGATTCAGAGGAAGCTGGCCTCCTGGAAAGGCCACCTCCTCTCTCAGGCTGGCAGAGCCACCCTCCTGTCGGCGGTCCTTCAAAGCATTCCGGTATATTTCATGTCGGTCTTCAGAATCCCGGCCTCCATTGCAGCTCACATTGAACAAATCCAAAAACGCTTTCTCTAGTCGGGTAGCGAAGATAAGAAGAGGATTCCCCTGGTTTCCTGGCCCCTGGTCTGCCGCCCCAAAGGTGAGGGAGGGATCGGGCTCCGGCGGGTGACCCTCATGAACAAGGCCCTTCTGTCCAAGCACGCCTGGAAGGTGTTCACCAATGCCCCTGATGAGTGGGTCAGTATCGTGCTTAGGAAATACTGCCACCACCACCACTTCCTAAGTGAATCCCAACCCAGAGATGGATCAGCCTTCTGGAAATCCCTGATTTCCACTAAAGACATCATTCGGAAAGGGACCAGATGGATCCTCGGGGACGGGACCAAGATCGACTTTTGGGAAGACAGGTGGATCCAAGATGAGGCTCTAACTGCTGACAGCGATCTCCTCATCCTCAAACCGGGCCTGGTGGACAGAGGGCCCAAAGTGTCGGCCTATCTCTCCCAGATCCAGGGACGGGTAACTTGGAAACCCATCCTGAATCCCAGGCACCCGCTCCAAGCTTCCAGGCTGCAGCGCCTCCTCAAGGTGACAGTTATCCCGTCCTCCAGAGGGACCGATAGATGCATTTGGCACGACACTCCCAGTGGCGTATTTTCTATAAAATCTGCCTACAACCTCCAAAGAGTCCCCGATGAGGCCCCATTTCCAGCCCATCAGGTGTGGGCCAAGAAGTTGATCCCCAAAATCAGCCACTTCATCTGGGCGGCCATCCAAAACAAGATCCTGACCATCGAGAACCTGATCAGGAGGGGCTTTCAGATCCCGAACAGATGCTTCCTTTGTTGTGCTGCTTGGGAGTCCACTAATCACCTCTTTCTCAGATGCCCCTTCTCTTCTGAAGTCCTGGGCCTCATCCTTTCCCAATTTTCCATTCAGTGGGTGGCCCCCAATTCCATCTCTGACCTCCTATCTCAGTGGCCCAAACCCTTCGCCCACCCCTTCATCCACTTCCTCTGGGGCTCCTGCCTTCCTCACCTACTTTGGCAACTCTGGCTTGAGCGCAACAACAGAGCCTTCTCCTCCCCGGCCCGTTCCCCCTAGTGGATAGCGACCAAGGCGGTTTCCTTCGCCCTTGAGAATTCTCGCTCCATCCCTTTGATCGAGGCACCCCACCGATGGGGCGAGGCCACCCTCCTATCCTCCCTCGGAGTCCAGCTTCCCCCCCGGTCCCCCCCCACCCCCTCCCATCGTTCTACGACCCGATGGACTGCCCCCCTCCCGGATGGGTCAAACTTAACTTTGACGGAGCTTCTAAAGGTAATCTCGGGCCCTCTGGAGCGGGCGGGGTCATCCGTGATAGTCATGGGGCCCTGATCTTGGCGTACGCTGCACCGCTTGGCATTCAGACCAACAACTTCACTGAAGCAACAACTCTCCTCAACGGGCTGACCGCCCTCAAGGAGTCCTCCCCAAAAGTCATCATCGAGGGTGATTCCCAAGTCATTATCAAAGCCGCCCGCAGCCCGAGAAATAGCTCTTGGCGCATTTACAACTCCATTCGAGAAGTCCTCACCATCCTCCAAGGACTCCCCGACCACTCCTTTCGGCATGTGTACAGAGAAGGCAACAGGGCAGCCGATTTCATGGCCAACCAAGCCACCACTACAGAAGACTTCACTACCTGGACCACGAACTTCCCTGAAGCTCTGGTCCAAATAGTATCTCAAGACAATTCTAGCACCGATGAGGGCCCAGGTGCTTAGCCCACCCCGAGACGGGGCCCCGAAGATGCGTTGTCATGCCCCCTAGTGGTCTGGGGACTCTCCTTCCTGCTCTGCCATGATGACTGGCCCCTGCGGCCCTCTAGCTCGAGAGCTGGCCAATCCGTTCAAGCTCTCCCTCGTGGTGCCAAGTGTCAGCGGCCATGTCAGACTATCGGATCATCCCATCCTAGATAAACATAGCCCCGCTGGCAATTTTAGCAAGTCCAAGTCGGAGCACGTGACGTCCCACTCTGACTTTCTCGCCTTGGACGTAGCGCCATCGGATTCCCATGTCGAGTCAGCTCGCTCGTGGCTCTATCCCGTGAGGTCTCCCCAAGCTGCTCCCCCGCTCAGATTGTGCCATCTGGAGCGCAGGCATTGGCCCCCCTCCCCCGACCCACGTGGCAGCCATCAGCCACGCCCCCTCAGCTCCTCCCCACTCGTGTCGGCCCCTACCCCAAGCGCTCCTTCCCGACGTCGGTGGCCCTTCCCCTCCTCCGCCCCCCTACAAGTTTTTAAACCTGTCGCACGTAGAGCTTCCTCGCACTCTTGTCTGCTTCCCCCTTCCCCTGTCCCCGCGTCTCTGGTCAGGCCACCCTTGGTTTCCCTGCCTCTGGCCTGTCAGTTCGCTGCCCATGGCTGCCAAGGCCGTCTTCCTCGAGCCCTCCACACTCGACCTGAGCGAGTCGGCCAGGTTATTTTCCAATGCCAAGAAATACACCCCTTTTTTTAGCAAATTCGTAGGGGCTAACGAAGATATTACCCAAGGATTTCTGGACTCCTGGAATGATGGAGAGGTCAAAGTGAAGGGGCTTCACTTCAAAGTGACCAAAGAGTTCCTGACGGAGGTGATAGGTCTGCATCACGAGGAGAAAGGCAGATTCGTCCGATGGGACAAGCACAATTGGGAGGAGGAGCTATCTCGATTCTCAGAGCAACAGTGGGACAAGGCCAACCTCTTTCGTGCTGACCTCCCGGCCCCCTTCGACGAGGCCATCGTCCCGATGATGCAATACATCACCTGTGACGATCCGGACCAACGGCTTTACAGCTTCCACCTCAGCTTCTACAACCACCTCCGTGGAGCCACGCTGGTAAGCACCCCCCGATTTCTCCTCTACTCCCTGAGCCTCACCATCGATCGGGCCCACAGGAACCATTCTCGGCCCTCCCACCAAGGGCTCATGGCTGTCCTGTATAGGCATGCCCTAGCCAACCGACCGTAGCTTCACTGCATACCTCCCCTATCCTCTGTCCCCCCTGAAGTGGCTAGCTCCCCCGGTGCTTCCCCTACAGCATCTAAATCCAAGGAGACCCCCTCCCCCGAAGCCTCCCCTACCCCAAAATGATGCAGGCCCACCCAAAAATGCAGAACTTCGGCCCAGGGCCCAGGCGGGGCCCCGACTCCTGGCGCAAGCTCTATCCGCAAAGGCCCGACCCCAGGCAGCAGCAGGGCTACTGACAGCTCCAAGAAGGCCAAGGTGGAGGCCCCGAAGGCCACCGAAGTCAGCTCTGACTTCGGTAGCAAGATGCAAAACTTGGCGACCAGAGCCCTCCTTGACATTACGATTGGCTCCCTGACCGCTTCTGCCAAAGCGGCTTCCTCAGCGGCCAATGCCCTGGCCGAACTCCGATGCAGGCTGGGCGATGGCCCTGACAGGGAGAGGAGCTGATCTGTCAGGTCGGGCCCCGTCCAGGCCAAGCCCGACTTCAGGGCCACCCGGAGCGGCGACGAGCAGTTTTTTGTGTTATTGGCGATTGCTGGTTTACGGTTTTTCCATGTTTTGGTGGCCTCAGGCCAAATTTTGTTGTGTTGTTTTCATAGTTGGTCTGTCTTTTTGTAGGCACCAGGGCCCTGGGCCCCGGATTGTTGCCCAAGGGTGAAGCCCCAGTTTTTAATCATAATTACAGCCACGGCTACCTATGTAACTAAGGTTTTGGGATCCTTAAAAAAAAACCCGCTGTAAATATATTGCTACTTATCAAAAAAAAAAATATCCATCCCGAGTCTTGAAATATTTTCCTAAGGTTATTATTAAGATTGACCCTGATTCACAATTTTGACCTAAATTTTACCCTCGCCATTAATAATATTCTCCTAAGGTTATTAGCAAATGCAATCAAGGATCCATAATCTAATCATATAAATAATCTCGGTGTTAGGTTTCATAAAAAAAATCATTATTTTTAAAGGGACTTTGTCCCACATTCTTCTTGCAGTGGAAAAAGGAAGGTCTAAAAGTGCATTCATGCAATAGAAGCATCGTGACCACCCATGGTGGTCACATAGCCTTGTACCTACACACGGGTCCCCCTGGTGGTTGGGCGTACGACCTTCGAGGCTAGATTTAAACATTGGTTATCTGACCATTGTATTCCTACGTGCACGTGGACCATTGGCAAATTTATCATTACAAGTTTGATGATCGATGAGTTTTCATCAAACAAATATTTCATTTAATTCCTAGGAGTTTAATCCCACATCTATGAGGTGGGGAGAAATATATCAATTTAAAACCTCCTTCCCGCATTAAACCTTTCGACCATCTAATCACCCATCCCTCGCGTACACATGGTAACACTCTCTCGGGGAACCACTTGGCATACTAAATTGATCGTTTACACTTTGAATTTAAAATTCATCCAATCGTTGAAACTATCTGACCTTGAAACCATCTAATCATTGAAATTCAAAACTAGAACATTGCAATTCAACCCAATTTTTTTTCCAAATTTCAAATTTCGCCCATTGAAGGTCAACTTCAATTCACATTTTTCTCATAGAAGCCCAAATTCAAATTCTTTTTGGACATTGGGAAATAATTTTAATAATTTGCATTCTATACATTGACCAATCATGGAGAAGATATCGAAGAGAGGTCACATAATTACAGCAATACTACCATCCAGAGTACCCCATATTTGCACCTGCTCAATTCAAGAGTTCCTAATTAAGTGGCAGGATCTTCTAGAAGAAGATGCTACATGGGCAACAAAGAGCATTTTTCCAGTCTTTTCCAGCTTTGAGTATAAATATTTCTAAAGTAGGAGCCATGTAACGATCCCAATTTTCATGTTGGTTCATTGTTTGGTCATGTTCATTCATTGTTTAATTCATATATTTATAGGTAGAATCATTCATTCAATTTATCATGGAAAAATAGTTATTTTCTATTGCATATATTGCAAGAGACTCTACCCTCTCTAAGTGGCTATGAGACTTTACCCTCTCTAAGTGGCTACGAGATCTGCCCTCTCTAAGTGGCTTGATTCATTCAAATTATTTAATTGAGGAAGTTGTAACACTTCAAGCTAGACTCGCTTATGTAAAAATTCCTTTGGGATGGCCCAAGGATGGGGAAGTGATGGGCTCTAGTAAGTTGAGAAAAAAATTGTCAATCTAAAGCAAGTAGAGGATGAGAAATTCAAAAAGCAATATTGAATAACAAAGCTCTAGCAGATAAGCTTTATTGTAGATGGATATCCAATTAGGAAGCGTTGTTTACCAAAGTCATCAATAGCAAGTATTTGGGTAACATTTCCCATGAGGAAGTAGGTGACATCCCTATTAGTGGCCAAGGTTTTGTTGTTTGGAAGGTGTTGAAATTAGGAGAGAAAGTGATAAAACCAAGACTATTTTGGAAAGTGGGTAGAGGGGATAAAGAAAATTTTAGATTGATTCTTGGGAAAAATACCCCCCCTTAATTTCAAAATTTCCAAAGATGCAATGCCTTCAATAGAGCCTTGAGGCTAGAGGTTGGATCAAGACATCATGTTATCTACATACAAGGCAGATTGGGACCTTCTCTCTTATGCAACTAAAGTGTTGGAAAGAGTGGTCAATCTCAATATCTCTGAATTTGGTGTTGCTAATAGAGAGGGTATTATAGTAATACCACCTTATAAGAAAGGAAGAAGAGGACAAGATAGCTTTGGGTCATGGCAATTTAGGCATCTATACAATTTAAGATGGTTATAATGAATTGCTTTCTCTCCTACTGGTACTGCTAGATGTTCCCTAGGATAGAGTATGGTTGGCAAAGAGCTAGCCAAAAATCAAATTTTTTTCCTAGCAAGTTATGCATAGGAGCTTCATCACCTATGCTAACTTATAGAAGAGGGGTTTTCATGATCCCTTTAAATGTATCATGTGCAATGCCCAAGAGGAGATAATAGATCATTTTCTCTTCTAGTGTGGCTTCACCCAGGGGTTGTGGAGTCAATGAGTGGCTCCCTTCAAGGCTCGTCTCAACCAATAATTAACACTTATTAATATATGAGAGGTCTAGAAATGAATAAGGTTTAAAAACAAAGCAATTTAGTTGGGTTGGTCTCTCGGTTTGAGCTTTATTTGATGGCACATATGGCTAGAAAAAATTATCATAATTTTGGGAGAGGCATACACTCCACTAGAGATAGTTTGGTAGAAAATATTGAAAAAGATTACAGAAACAATAAAAGCTCATGTGAGGGAGCAACAAAAGTAGGAGGGAGAGAAGGTTGCATGAGGCAGACTCGTGGGGTTTGGCAGCATCCACCCTTAGGCTGGGTAAATATCAATATGGATGGAGAATCAAAGCATAACCTACGTGTAACATGCATTGGTTTCCTTAGAATAAGCTATAAGGGAAATGTCCTTCATTGGGAATTGGAAGGCCTAGGAGTAGCAACAAATAATGAAGCAAAGGCTTTAACAATCAAACACGACTCTCTCAATGCTTGGGAGAATGGAGTGTGGAATATCATAGTGGAGTCTGACTCACAAATTTTAATGGGGTTGTTAGATGAGATTAGAAAATTCAAACCTAGTGCATGGTGTCTCAAGAACATAGTGAGTCAGATCAAAGCTATTTAGTAGTAGTTTGATGATACCCTTTTGGTTCAAGTAGGTAGATGGAAGAATACAACTGAATTTTTGGCTAAAAATGCAATAGAGTATAATGTTGGTTACTTGTTGAAATTTTACTAGAATAGGGATACTATGATTTGATGGGGTGAATCAATAAGTTTTATTACTAGTCAAAAAGGATTTTGACAATAAAGTTTGGTCTATCGGAAAGGACATCACTTTAATGATGTGACCTGGGTTCAATACCCATGACGAATGTGTATAAGAAGTATTACTCAAGTAAATAAATAAATAAATAAATAAATAAAGTGTGCTAGACCAGGGTAGATGTTACCCTCTGCTCTGACATCATACTACTACTTTTAGCTCCAATTTGGGGTAACTCCCAAAGTCATGGTAAGAGGGAGAAGCTAATTTGGATTCTTTGAAATAGTATAAATCAAAATTATAATAAGGATATGAGTTTTTTCTCTTTGGATCACACTAAGAAATTTGTGGTCCAAGAAGCTGTTAGATTTCATTTTATTAGGATATTGGGGTTGGCCAAAAGTGGCAGGCCAATTATTATAACTTTGGACCTATTTTCTTAATTCAAATTTTCACCATATATATATAAAGAACATTAACCAAAATTTTATTTCATTAATGAGTTTTAAAATTTTAATCAAATGTATGAGATCAAGTAATTAAAATATAAATTTTTAAAGAAAAAACCAATATTCCAATAATAACTATTTAGAATATAATTAAAAAATAAAAATTAATAAAGATAGATTTTTTAATAGAATAGAGAAGATAGGTCTTACCTATTTTGCAGGTTTTCATAGCAATGGTGCTCACCCTTGATGTGACAAACAAAAATTGACGACTGCTACGAAATATGGAGAAAACTGTCGCTATTATATGTGATTACAAAGGACTTAGTGCTACTTTCAGAATGGTTTGAAAAATTTAAGATGTCTCATAGGAGGAGAAGAGGAGCAAAAGACTCAATTATACAATAAGACATGAAATATTGTACTAGGTTTCTCAAATTTTGCATTGTTTTATTTTTTCCTTAAATGTCACCCACTGGAAGTAAGATCAAGAGGAACAAGCACATAATAGTTTCACATGAGAGAGGTGGTAGACATAGAATATATCATGTTTGGTAAGGCAACAACTTTAGTTGTCATATTTGGGAGTGATGCCCTCGAAAAAGGCTAACTAATAAAAAACGATCATTGGCATAACAATGGATTGAAGCAGATGGTGGAGGATATGGTCGATCTGGTGGACTACACTCCAAATCCAGTGGCAGATATCTCTATATTCCCTACAAAATATTTTTTGAAAGCCAAGTGGAAGTTGGAGAGGGTGTCCGCTCATTTTGTTGATGCTTTCCCTAGTCAAAACTCAAAGAGGAAGCCTTTGGAGGACTTGTTTCCAGCTTTTTCAGAGACCTCTTCTTAGAAGGAATTGCTTTCAACTGTGTTTTCTATTAGGAATCATGATGCAAATCATCCTTTTTGTCCAGATTCATTAGTGGACAGTCTTCCTAGCTTGGGTAGTTCTCTATCGAGGAGAGTACCTGATCAGGGTGTTGGTTCTTTAGACTTTAATTCCTACCCTACCAACATGTCGATAGAGTTTTTACCTTACCCCATGGATATGTGCTTTTTGGATGGTGATTTAGGCTTTATGGAAGTGTGGTCTTGGGAGGTTTATACAAAGAGAAGTTTTCAGGAGCTTGATGGTGGGGAGTCTGGACTTCTTTCTGGTATAGGCTTCTTGGAAGGGATTATGGAGAGAGGGGAGATGCTAGGTTTTTGTAAGGAGGTGAATGCTTTAGTTATTGATAACATATCCTACTCAAAGAAAAGGAAAAAAAGTGTGTTAAGCTCAAAGAGGGGAGAGTAAATTTGGTTTTAGGTGAAGACATCCTATTGGACAAAGTTCTAGATATGGAAGGTAAAACACTAATTGGGAGGTTCTATGGTAGATTATACTCAGAAAAATTGCTTGCTCAATGGTTAGAGAGGGTGTGGAGCCTTGTTTTAGGATATACTCCTAGTTTTCATGTATTGGTCAGAGGTTGGTTAGCCTTTTCCTTCAGATCAATGGAGGATGCAGGTAGAATACTATAGAGAAGATGGTATTGGGGTTCTTATGCTCTATCTTTGAAATAGTGGTCCCCTTGTTTCGATCTAAGAAGGGAGTCTAAATCGATTCAACCCATTTGGGTCAAGTTGCTAGGATTACCCTTGGAGTTGTGGTCTTCTAGGATTTTGAAGGAAATTGGTAATTGTTTAGGGACATGTGTGGATTTGGACCAAGCTTGCTTGAGTGGTTCCTCTCGTTCTATTGCTAGGATTCTGGTGGATTTGGATCTATGGGAGGGTCTTTCGGAGACTATAGAGATTGAGATTGGAAAGTGGTATTATGTTTAGATTCTTGACTATGTGAAGATACCTTTTCATTGCTCACGGTGTCATGTGTATGGCCATCTAGTGGAAGATTGTGGGTTAAAATTCATAGGAAGGGATTGGAGAAGAAAGTTTGAGGAGAATCATAGTTCTAGGGTGAGAGTGGATGGATTGGTCAATAATGTGGAGGGAGGCATAAGAAGACAGGAAGTTGGGGCACAAACCTCCTTGGATGGCAATGGGGGATTGGAGAAAGGTCATAACATTGTTGTAGAAGATCTTCATTTACCAAATGTTTTAGGATAGTGGAGTTGGTAGGGACTCAAACATAGGATAAAATGAGGGTTTGTTTGTACCTGCACACTTAAGGGAGGTGGATCCTTCCCCTATGTCAAAGGTGGTTCCCCTACCACATAATAGTTCTCTTAGTTCTTTGAATCACTCTTTTGATCTTAGGATGACTCCTAGGGAGGAGTCAATTACCCCCTTTCAGTCCTCGACTTTGGAGGTAGGAAAACATAAGTATCTCTCGAAGGGAACTAGCACCAGGTTGAAAGACTTTCATAAGCTCCCTACTAGTCACCCTTCTATCATTCCTAAAATATCTTCACTGTCAAGATCTACATCTCTACTTTCATCCTCTTTTGTGGGCAGAGAGTCTTGCAAGGGGCCTAATAGATATTTTCTTAGATCTCATAAATCAGCAATTGTTCTTGAGGAGTCTGTAGTTGTAGGAGGGCTTGGCCTGGATGTTGGTACCACTCCTATTTTGGGGAGAAAATATAATATCCAACTTGCCAAGGATAAATATTTGAGGGAGGTTAAGAGTGGGAAACAAAAATCTATAGTTGGGGCACTTAGAGCATGCCATACCCTAGAATTGGTTAATTAATGTTAATCCTTTCTCATAATATCTAGGGTTTGGGTAGTGACTCTAAAAATATTACCCTGTGTAGGTTAATGCAGTTACAACAACCAGATATTTTGTTGCTTCAAGAGACTATGGGTGTGGGTACGAAAGTTGAAGGTATTCTTCAAACTTTTTAAAAAGAGTGGGATCTTCTCTCTTTGGATTCTAAGGGTAGATCTGGAGGTCTAGTTTTGGGTTGGAAGAAGAGGGCTTTCAGGCTTATCAATTCTATTTTTTTACCTCTGGGATAGGAGTTGAGCTTTTCTCGCTGGAGCTAGGAAAATCCTTTGTGGTGGCCAACATCTATGGGCCTTATGAGAACAAAATATAGTTTTGGGATACACTCTTGGAAAATAACTTTTTGTAGTAGGGGAATATAATAGTAGGGGGAGACTTAAATTTTACTTTGAATAGAGTTGAGGTTTGGGGGACTATAGCTAGATGCGATTCACAAGTTGGTTATTTTACACATAAATTTGAAGAGGTTGATCTGGTTGATGTGGAGCCTATCAAAATTGTCCCTACTTGGTGTAATAATAGGGTGGGAGAGGATTATGTTGCTAAAATATTGGACATATTTTTAGTCTTTGGTTGCCTTTTGATGGATGGTGAGAGAATTAGATCATGGGTGGATCCTGGAGGTAACTCAGATCATTTTCCTATCTTTCTTTAAATTGACAATAAGGATAGGAAACCTTCCAACCCTTTCAAGTTTAATCCAACTTGGTTGAAGGATGAGGAGTTCTAGGCACTGGTTAAAAAATAATGGAGCACTTTTGATGCTAATTTGGGAAGCTCTGCATGTTTTCAATTTGCTAGTAGTTTGAGAAAAGTTAAAGTTGTTGCTTCTAAGTGGGCTTTCAACAAGTCTAGACAACAGATGCAGGAACTTACTCTTTTAGAGAGGTAGATTGTTGACTTTTATGAGGTAGTGAATGAGGGTGTTTTCTTAGAGGAGTCAAAATAAGTCATCAGAGCACTTGAAGAGAAAAAATGTAATATTTTGCTAGCTCAGGAGGCTCAATGGAGGCTTAAAAGTAGAGCTATCTGGTTGGATTTAGGGGATGAAAATACAAAGTTCTTTCACAATTTTTCCAATCATAGGAGAAATATTAATACCATTTGGGATATGCCCAATGGAGATGGGTCAAAAGCTAGGACTTTCAAAGACCTGGCAGCTCTTGGTATTAAGCACTTTAAGAATTTGTTCAAAGAACCTGAGAGGGTTAACTTGGTTGAGATTCTAAAACTTACCTCTTACTTCCCTAGCTTTGTTGATGATGCTACCAATGAGATGCTCCTGGAAGGAATTTCCAAAGATGAATTGAAAAAAGTTCTTTCTACCTTTCAAAAGAATAAAAGTCCTGGGCCAGATGGTTGGGGTGTTGAGTTCTTTTTGGGTTTCTTTGAGCTGATTGGGGAAGATTTGCTTAGGGTTATGAAAGAAACTAAAGCTACTAGGAAGATCCCTGTGGACATCAACTCGACCTTCATTGTCCTGATCCCTTATAAGGACACTCCTGATTCTTTTGATGATTTTAGAGTGATATCTTTGTGCAATTGCCTTTACAAAATTATTGCCAAAATCATTGCTTCAAGGATAAAACAAGTTTTCTCAGACTCCATTTCTAGTGAGCAATTTGGTTTTCTTAATGGTAGGTAGATCCATGATGTTGTGGGAGTGGCACAAGAAGGCATGCACACTATAAAGATGAGGAGGCTTCCTATTATTGTTGTAAAATTAGATCTTTCCAAAGCATATGATAGAGTTTGTTGGTTGTATTTGAGGATCATGCTTCTCCACATTGGGTTCAATATTCAAGTTGTTAATTGGATTATGGGATGTGTGACTTTCGTGTCTTTTGTTGTACTTATAAATGACTCTACTTCTAGCTTCTTTTCCTTTGAGCATGGTCTCAGATAGGGTTGTCCTTTATCTCCTATTTTGTTTCTTTTGGTTGTAGAAGGCTTGAGTAGGGCTATCAGGGAAGCTAGAAGAATGAGGCTTATTAAAGGGATCAAAGTGGGTTTATCACTCTCTTTAACTCATCTTTTATTTGTGGATGATGTTTTGTTGTTTTGTGATGGATCTCTCAAGGATGTTAACAAGTTCAAGGATATCTTAAGGATCTACTGTATTGCCACCAATATGGAAGTTAATTTGGAGAAGTCCACCATGTCCTATTTTGGTCTTATGGTTGAAGAGGAAAGCCTTTTTTAGAGGGTACTTTCCTTTTCCAAGATTGAGCTATAGGTAAGGATAAAATATTTGGGTTTCTTGTTGAAGCCAAATGACTATGGTATTAGGGACTAGGATTGGTTGGTGGATAAGATTGACAAAAGAATATCTTTATGGTGCAATAGGTGGCTATCTATTGGGGGTAGACTAACACTTGTTAAATATATTTTGGAGGCTATTCCTATCTATTGGCATGGGTTGGATTTCATACCTATTGGGGTGCTAGAAAAAATTAGAAAAAAATATTTTAAATTCCTATGGACTAGAAAAAGAGATAAAGTTGGTTGTAGACACCTAAAACACGTCATATTGAGGAGAATACCTATATGGACTCCTTTAAGACCATATGAACCACCTTGGGCAGACCTAGGGCTCTACAGTGGTTTTCACCACTCAAACAAGAAGGAATTTCCTTTGCAACCATGATCGTCTTACCCCGAGATGGCCCCCAATTATGATCGTCTTACCCTAATATGAACCCCAATCATGACCGCCTGACCCTGAGATGACCCAAAGTAATGACCATCTAACCCTGATATGGCCACATCATAAGTAATGATACCCAAAATCCCAAGCCACAGTTCAAACGGTTACAAGTGATAGTTAAGAGCAACAACGTAACGGTCATCAAGAAATAGTTACATTTCTTGATCCCAAATGCTTCTTGGATTCTAAAGGAAGCTTTGGACTCCCATTTGGAATTCTATTTAAAGGTGACTAGCCTTTATTAAAATATTTGGTAATTTCATTTAACAAAGTGTTTTCGAATTGGAGATTAAGGAGTTTTCAATCTTCAAAGCAATGGAGTACTACTGAAATTCAACCATGGAGTTTCCAAGCATGCCAATGGACCATCCCAAATGTTGAAGATTGAATTTATACTTCTTGCACCATCCAATGTGCTTTATTTAGTGTAAATTCCACCCCTAATTTATTCCTCATGAGCGCACCAAGAACGTCAACCCATCCACGAATTAAACCCAATGTTGCATCGCATTGGCCATAAGGAATTCACTCATAGTTTAGCAACCGTATCGCCTTGAGATGGTCTACAAGCATGACCATCTCATCTTGAGATGACCAATAGGTGTAGCACCCTAAAATTGGCACAGTTAAACCCTTAGTAAAAGATAAAAGATAAAAATTTAAATTTTAACCCCAAAACCGCTTGTTACCCGCTTCCCTTCTTTTTCATGCCATTTTTAGGATTTGTTTTGACCGTTGGACGATATCGTCGCATATCAGACGAAATCATCCCCGATCTGACGAATTCATCTGGAACAGAGCGTCCAGACGATTTCGTCCTAAAACCAAATTTTCATAATTAGCTTCTATTTCAACAGCCTCTCCAACTTTGGCAGAAGCGCGTCTACGCAGTTGGAGATTCCCCCGTTGGAGATCTCCCAGATTGGGATGATCCCCAACCTCCTAACCTCCCCCTAATCCTATATAAACTAGGATTTTTCTAGTTTATCCCCATGACTCCCCCTCGAACCCCCTAGTCGACTGGATTTCCCTGCATCCTCGCACTATTGTCTGCATTCTGTATTTCACATTTTCTTGCAGGAACTTTACTATTTTTCAGTCGAAGCAAGATCGGATCGTCGCAAGCGATTTCAGATTATTTCGGATGATCCTGTCGAGGAGCGCAGACGATCTCGTACGATTGGAGGCGATCCCGATTGTAGTCTAGATTGGGGGCAATCCGAGCCCAGAGTTTGCATTTTCTTAACTTTTTCTGCATTTTCCCATTGTAATTCTGCATTATCTTAAGTTATTATGTTTATGCATCTTGGAGTTCACCTCATTTAATGTAAATGCATGATAAAATCAAAATAAATTGTTAAGTTGATGCATTTCTTCTTTGATTTCTATTTGGATTTATCATTTAGGTAAATTTACCATTACTTCTATCATTTCCCCTATGTTTTGGCACTCGTATTTTGGTATTTTGTATCTATTTCTGTGATTGCAGGTTTTTGACGAATTCGTCTGATGAATTCGTCAGATCCACGATGATCTCGTCTGATCTCAGATGACCGACTATGATCTGAGATGATTCTGTCTCATTTCAGATGATTACGTGTAGTTTGAGATGATTCAGACTGCTACAAGACTCAGAACCTTCATCAGACATCCGAAATCAGGTATGATCTGTCCTAATTTGCATATTCTCTGTGTTTAGCACTCATTTCTATTTTTTGTATCCATTTAAATCAGTATTGGCATATAGAATAGCTTAGATTCATCTTGGCCAAACCTAGGAATTGAATGATTGAGTATAAAAATGAACACATCAAACCCATTCCCAACCTAGGCGTGGAAACTGCCACTCAAAAGTTTCCTGGTGAACCCACCATCCGTCAAAAATTCACCTTTATACTCCTCCCCCGAGAGGCGGGACCTTCAAAGGGCCTCTCAGTCTGAGGTATTGTCCCATCCTTCTCGCATCCCCCTTTCGGGCGTGGATCCTATAGCCTGAAGGTAAGGATGCAAAAAATTTGGAGCGATACATTTTGGTGAACCCGACGTGAAAACTAAAAACCTTTTGAAAACAATCCAAAAAACAAAACATAAATGCATTTAGAATCAAAGATTGCATATCATATTTAGATGGTAGATTATAATAAAAGACGAGTTGTCACCATTAATGTTGAGAATCAATTAACAGCTATAGAGATTACTTCTGTGCTTAGAGTACCTCAAACAAATAGGGTTCAACCTTTGTGGGACGAACTTGATAGGAGATTGGGTATCATTGGATCTAGGGCAACAGAACTTAGGCAAATTAAGAGGTTTGTCCTAGATAGAATCCTGGATCCTGATCAAGTGACCTTATATCATGAACTTCAGAGAGCTTGCCATAGGTGGTTAGCAGATAAAAGAGCCCATGTGTCTTCTGAGTTATACACCTTTGAGGAATACCTCGAGAATGCAGTTGTAGTACATAAATTTCTATCTCATATAGAGGATCAAGAGGTCGTTCTTACGGATAGAAAAATATGGTATAGAGTTCCTAGAGCTGTGTTATATCGAGAGTATTGCCATGAAATTTATTTTTACAAATCAGAGTCAAAAGTAGATAACATCACTATAGCACATTTTATCAAGTTCTTGAAAAATCATTTCCAATTTGAAGAGGAGCATTTCATGACTCCTGATGAACTTGATCCTATCAATGACATCTATAAACTATTTATAGAAAACTAAGCTATTCATTTATTATTGTTATTTCTTGCATTCAGTGTGCTATTTGTTGTCTTTGTAAACATAAAAACAAAAAATATATATATAAATAAAAAAAATAAAAAAAAACAAAATCATAACAAAAATCAAAACATTTTCTTTTAAGTATTATAGTAGGTATATAATTAAAATATATACCTCCCAAATTTGTTGCAAATATATATAATATATATATTTGCTAAAATCTAAATTTAGACATAATGACTAAACTCAGGAATGGAAAACAAATTGAAGTAGAAGAAGATTGGTTAAGGAAAACAGAAAATAACCCAGATGTCCTTCCTGAAGACCCAATTCAGGAAGAAGGAACTCTAGACCAACAAGAAGAAGAGTATGTTGATGCAAATGAACAAAGAGAAATTGTTAGAGAGGAAGGATCCTCATCTCCTAAAATATCTCCGGAAGGAGCTGTTACTTTTGAGAACATGGAACATTTCTGGAAGTTCCTCCATAATAATATGGGCACTCTTAATAGAGCAATCCATATGGACAAAGATCAAATTAGTGACACTCAAGCAACCCTAGAAGAAATATATCACACACGCACTAATCCTTTATCCTTTGTTGATCAAGAAAGTGATCAAGCTGGACCATCCAATTTGGATATGGCCGCTATGATCCAGAACATGCAACAACAACAGGTTACCCAACCACCTAGAGTGCCTGTTATCAAGCCTAGGGTTATTCCCACACAAAAGAAACCTTCATTCACTGCTCTATTTCGCCAAGCTATTGATCAATATACCTCAAATCAACAAAAGCCTAAAACAAAACCAAATACCAATTTCCAACAATCTGGGATACAACATAATGCTACAACAAATCTTCTTCATAATACTCTTCCTACCAACCATTTACATAACAACAATATAGCATCTAATCCTTATGTCCCGCCTTCCTACGCTCACAAATCCCATACTCATGTACCACCGAACCAATATGGTGGACAAACTGGTAATCTGGAAGCCATGGTGAAATAGTTAGTCTCTCGTATGGACCAGATAGATCCCTACCGTCCCTCGTACAATTATCGAGAGATGTGTAGTCAACCTCTAGATCCTATAGTTGTAGCACAACCATATCCTAAACACTTTCCCATGCCTGTCCTACCTATATATAAAGGAACCGAAGATCCCATAGAGCATCTTCGTATGTTTAGGATAGCATGTCATGATATATCACATGATGACTTGTTATTACTAAAGATGTTCCCAAAAAGTTTAGGAGGGATGGCATTGGAGTGGTATTATCAATTGCCCACTCATTCTTTGAGAAATTTCGAAGAGACCGTTGAGTCTTTTGTGCATCAATTTAGTGCCTATATTGAAAGGCATGTAACCATTAAAGATTTGTACAACCTAAAACAAGACAAAGATGAGTGTTTTGCTGACTTCTTAGCTCGATGGAGGCAGTTGATAGGAAAATTACACTTTGTGTTACCTTATCGAGAAATGTTGGATATTTTTATCAATAATTTACAAGAACAACTATCCTATGAATTATCAATTGCTACCTTGACCACCTTCGATCAAGCTATAGACTTAGCTCGAAGAGTGGAAGATGCTCTCATTAGAAGAGGTCAGCTCAAAAAGAAAGATGATGAGAAAACATCCAGAAATCAATATAAAAATAAACAAGTTGTGGGTGATGGAGTCACTGATAGCAAAAACATTGCCAATGTTAATACTACGAAAACAATAGAGAAGTTCATATTGAAACCTCCTGATAAACCACCCCAAGAATTTACTAGGTTAAATCAACCTTTATCAACCATTCTCCCACAATTACTAGCACGAGGTTTGATTCAATTACCAAATATCCGGGAACCTGATCCAACTATACCCGGATATAGAGCTGATTTACATTGTGATTTCCATAGAGGACCTGGACATGCTACCAACTCTTGTAAATGGTTAAAACATAAAATACAAGATTTAATTGATAACAATGAGATGGAGGTGCAAGCCTTTCAACCTAAACAAAATCCTCCTAATAATGCTCAAAAGAACATCCCTCAAAGTCAGAATCAGAATGCCAATCAATCATTGGACATATTTCAACATCCTTTACCAAAGCATGGTAAAGAGGTGGCTAATCAAATTGAACATCATAATGTTCCCCCTCCTACCCGATATGTAGGAGCCATTAGTGGGCATTTACCTATTCATGATTTAGAAATATTTGACACAACTTTATCCATGGTTACGACCAGACCTCTATATAATATTCGAACACCTGATCTTAGTGATGTAGAATATGATACTGAAAGTGACATGGAAATCACCTCAAATCAATCGAATAGTTCTGAAGATGAATCAGATCCTATTCAACCCATCACAAATTCTATGGTTTCGAAAGAACCATTTCCTAGAAGAGTTACTACTCGACCATCTTCTCATCAGTTACTTTCTAATGAACAAGCCATAAACGCTAGACCGAGACCAATTCATCATCCTCAAAATAATATTGTAGGTACCATCGAAGTCGTTACTCGACAACAGGCTCAAAACTCTCAACAGGATCAAACTCAGAATGATGGATCAGCTCCATTTGTTTTGAAAAATCCCAATAAAGGGAATCATGCGCCTAATGTTCAACCTAAGCCTCCTTATAATATTAATGAACAATTATCCAATACTATAGCTAGAATTTCCCTTTTGGACCTTTTAAGATCTTCTCCTACCCATAGGGATGAATTAATGCTCACATTAAGCCAAATGATGGTACCACAAAATATTCAACCTGAAGCCATGTCCAATACTATCATAACTCGAGAAGTCGATTGTATTGACTTCCGAGATAGAGATATACCACAACATAGTTTACATAAGGATAACCCCTTATATATTACTGCCCTAATTGGGGATGTAGCCATTAAACGAGTCTTGATTGATAATGGTTCATCTTTAAACATATGCACTTTTGACTTCTACCAAAGATTTGGCTTTAGAAGTGACGAAATGAAAAGAACTGATATGATCATAAAAGCCTTTAATGACGAAACACAAGAAACGTGTGGAGTTATTACTATTCCATTGCAAGTTGGTCCTAGGACCTTAGACATGACCGTGTTTATTGTACATTGCCCTGCATCATACAATATACTTTTGGGTCACCCTTGGATCAACGCAATGCGAGTTGTTCCCTCAACTTTACATCAGTGTGTTAAATTCGAATTTAAAAATCAGTTGGTTACCATTCATGGTGACCCTAGACCCTTTGATATGTGTGCTTTGGCAGAACCTGTTGGAGTTCAATTTTGCCCTGCTCTGTCATCCACACATCCTAATTCTCATCAACCATCTAAACGTGTGAAACACTCACCCATAACATCATCTACTTTTCCCCCATCAACCTCACCTCTACATATAGTTCAACCATCTTCCGAACAAACCACATTAGGACCTCAAAAGGATCCTAAACCCACAACCAATGCTTCTTGTTTTACTCCTATAACTTCCATACCTTTAGATCCTTCCATCGACATCTCTACAACGTCTACGCCTATCAAAGACATGATTTCTGCATCCAAAAACATAGGAAATGATCCTTCTACCTCTTACGCTCTTATTGATGAGCTCTTACCCGATTTATCTAAAATTCTTATATCAGAAAAAACAAACACTGCTATGCAAGATGCCCTTATTTTAAATAAACTCCCACCCTCTCCTCGTACCTTGGGCCTCCCACAGCCTATGGGAAGTATTTACCAAGTCGGGAGTTGTGCTTTTATTTATAAGGGATATGACTAGGGAAGAATACCTAGAAACATCAAGACATATTGTGATGGATATGCTAGATGTTATTTTGCTAATGAGTATATTAAAGCTAAACCTATAATGCTTAAATTGGGCTATAAAGGGAAAGGTTTGGGACCTTCCCAAAATGGTATGAAAGAACCTTTTGAGGTAGAACCATGGCCTGCCCGATGCGGTGTGGGCCTATTTCCTAGTAAAGGTCAACCCTTCCCATTTGAGGAGGATGACCATCTTACATGTTACCAAGATTATCTGGATAAACAAGATTCTTTGCGTTCAAAGAATAATCCCTTTACCTGTAATATGCTATCCATAGCCTACCCTGAGATGATTGTCGAATCCGATGATGAGTTGGAAGGGGATATCTTCCATGATGTCTCCGTTGATGAATTGTTACATAACGGATTTTATTTTGATGGCTCTATACCTAGTATAGCCCAGCTTGAGGCCTCGACTCCTCAAGACGAATTATCCAAGCTAACCTTGGAAGAATTACAAGAATTGGGTGTTTCACCCGCCCCACCTAATTTTGAGAGAGATTTACATATGGAAGTTGAAAACGTTATAAAAATTAACATTGGAACCGAAGATAACCCTCACATAATCAATATTGGATCAGAATTAAGTCAAGAAAAACAAGATAAATACATTTCATTTCTTAAAGACTATGAAGATGTCTTTGCTTGGACATATGAAGACATGCCAGGTTTGGACCCTTCTGTAGTTATGCATCATCTAGTAGTCCATCCAGATGCTAAACCTCGTTAAACAGAAACTTAGAAAAATGCATCCTAAAGTGGCCTTACTAGTCAAAGGAGAACTAGAAAAACTGTTGAAGGTTATTTTTATACAAGCCATTGATTATGCTGAATGGATCTCAAATGTAGTTCCAATAACTAAGAAAGAAGCTACCAAAGTTAGGGTTTGTACTGACTTTAGAGATATTAATGTTGCATGCCCTAAAGATGATTTTCCTCTTCCCAACATGGATCAAATCATTGATTTTACTGCTGGAAGCGGAATGATATCCTTAATGGATGGATTCTCTGGTTATAATCAGATCAGGATAGCTCTTGAAGATCAGGCTAAGACAACCTTTATTACCCCTTGGGGAACCTTTTGTTGGAAAGTGATGCCATTCGGTTTAAAGAATGCAGGTGCAACATATCAACGAGCCATGACTTATATCTTTCACGATATGATGCATGATATTCTACATGATTATGTAGATGATATTATAGCTCGTTCCATCAAAGAAGATGATCATTTAAATGACTTGAGAAAAGTATTTGATCGGTTAAGGGAGTATCTTATCCGATTGAATCCAGCCAAATGTATATTCGGAGTTAAGTCCGATAAATTATTGGGGGTTATCATTTCTTTACGTGGCATTGAAATTGACCCTCTCAAGATCATGGCTATCACTGATATGCCCGCACCCACAAATATATCTGAATTACAAAGTTTACAAGGTAAGCTTCAAGCTATTCACCGCTTCATTGATAAGTTGGCAGATAAAACCGGACCCTTTCTTAAGCTTCTTAAGAAAGATGTCTCTTTTCATTGGGACGACGAATGCCAGGAAGCATTTGACCTCCTTAAACAATATCTCCTTAAACCACCAATACTTTCACCACCTAGATCTGATCGTCCATTTATCTTGTACATTTTTGCTTCCGATTTTGCCTTAGGAGCTATGTTAGCTCAACTTGACGATGAGAAGAAAGAACGTGCTAATTATTACATCAGCAGAACCTTAATCAGTTATGAAACTCGCTATACCATATTAGAGAAGTTATGTCTAGCAATCGTATTTTCTACACAGAAACTATGACATTATATGCTCAGTCAAAAAACGTATGTTATTGCCAAATTCGACCCTTTGCGATATCTCATGAGTCGACCGTACTTATCTGGTCGCACAACCAAGTGGGTTCTTGCGCTAAGCGAGTTTGAACTCACGTTTATAGGACAAAAGTCTGTTAAGGGTCAAATCATAGCAGATCAATTAGTTGCTGCACCCTTAGAGTCTACCCATCCCCTCATCATTGAGTTTCTCGATGAATGCCTTAAATTAGAGGCAGACCATCCTAAACAATGGTCCCTATACTTTGACGGAGCCCGATGCATGAGTGGGGCTGGTGCGGGTATTATTTTAATATCTCCGCAAAAACATCTTATACCTCTGTCCTTTAAATTAACGTTTGCTTGCACCAATAATATTGTTGAATATGAGGCTCTAATCCTTGGATTACGAGCTGCTTTGGCCCTAAAAATTAAAAATTTATTAGTTTTTGGTGATTCTCAACTTGTCATAAATCAAATCAATGATGTTTATCAGACCAGAGATGATAAATTACGCCCATATAAAACATATGTTTTACAATTATTATCTTTATTTGATCAAGTTACTTTGGAAGCTATTCCTCGAACTAGCAATCGTGCGGTTGACGCTATGGCTGTAGCTGCATCTCTTTTGCCCTTGGAGTTAGATGATGAATATGCTACCATCATTATTCATCGACTCCAGGAACCCGCTTCAAGCAAATCATGCTTAGAACCTTTGGATGTGTTTCTAATCAACGAAACTACTCCTGAACCTTGGTACACTGATATATTTAATTTTTTGCAAAATGGGACCTTCCCTGAAGGTTGTAATAGCAACCAACGCCGATTATTACGTAGACGAGCAAGTCGCTTCATGATTATTGGTAATACCTTGTATAGGAGATCTTTTGAAGGCATATTATTGAGATGTTTGAATCTAGACGAATCTAGATCAGCTTTGAGTGAAGCCCACGATGGATCTTGTGGAGGACACTTTAGTGGTAACGCCATTGCTAAGAAGCTCCTTCGGATAGGATATTTTTGGCCTACCATGGAGAATGATGCACATGATTATGTGCGCCATTGCGACAAGTGCCAAAAACATGCTGACCTTGTCCATGCGCCTGCACAAGAACTGCAGGCTATTTCATCTCCTTGGCCCTTTTCAAAATGGGGCTTAGATATCATTGGAAAAATCAACCCTGTGTCATCTGATGGACACAAATTCATCATAACCGCTATCGAGTATTTTACAAAATGGGTTGAAGCTATGCCTTTAGCTTCTTGTACTGGAACCCAAGTTTCCAAGTTTATCTTTAATCAAATTATTTGTAGGTTCGGAATTCCTGCAAATCTCATCTCAGATAATGGAACTTGTTTCAAAAATAAAGATGTCAAAAAATTATGTCAAAAATATAAAATTCAACATCGTTGGTCCACTCCCTATTATCCTCAGGGTAATGGCCAAGCAGAAGCATCTAATAAAACATTAATCAAAATTCTCAAAATATTGGTCAATAAATCTGGTCGAGATTGGCACATCCAATTATATCCTGCTTTGTGGGCCTATCGAACTAGTGTTCGCACCCCCACTGGAACTTCACCTTTCGTTTTGGTTTATGGCGCTGAAGCTATTTTTCCCTTTGAATTAGAAGTTCCTTCTTTGGCTCTACTACTTCAAGATACTGAAGTAGGGGATGAATATCGTGCTGGCAGATTTAGTCAGTTGGAACTCTTAGATGAAAAGTGCATCAATGCTTTGGAGCATCTTCGTGCCTACCAAAACAAGCTTAAGAGAGCATATCTCAAGAAAGTTCATCATCGATCCTTTGAGATCGATGACCTTGTTTTAAAAGAAAATAAAAAAAATACTAATGCAACTAAAGACCTTAAAGGTAAATTCGAGCCCAACTGGCTTGGACCGTATATTATTACTGCTAAATTTGGATCGGGAGCATACAAATTATCTACCTTAGATGGTAAAGAACTTAAAGAACCTATGAACATTATGCATCTCAAACGCTACTATGCATAAAATTTGGTCATTTCATCATTGTATATATTTGTTTTGCATATTATTTCCTTTTAGTCACTTATATAAAAATTTCAAAAACAATCACATTGTATTTCTTTCAATTCATCAATTAAAATCAAAATACAAAAACATCAAAATCATCAAAATCTTCAAAAACATCTTTTATTTTGTACTTGTCAATTCTTGAAGTTTGCAGTTATATTTTCAATTATTTTGGATAAATGAGCATTTATTTGGAATCCCGCACTTTCACACTCACATGAATAAATATCTTGATTTTATTTAGTATGATTATTAATCTCTCTTATATCAAAGTCCACATTGGCATTAAATAAAGTTTTGAGCATAGAGAACTGATCTTGTTATTTACTTGAACCAAGTATATCTTTTCACATTAAAATGATTTCATTGCAAATTCGATATGATGCTACATAGTAGAAGTGGTTTCTTGAGCGAAAAGTTTCCCCTGCTATCCTATCATGCACATGGTCTAGAATCTTTGAGAATTGACAAAAGGACAAGCTCACCCCTACCCGGAATAAAAATCCCTTGCTCTACAACCAATCCGAGCAAGTATCCCTAGTATAGGAAGAAAAAGAAAAGTCAAAGAAAATGAGAAAAAGAAAAATATTATTTTGTACCATCGCAGCAATATTTCAGCATTATCTCAATTCCAAGCAAAAATACAAAAAAAAAAAAAAGAGAAAGAAAAGCAAAAGTGAAAAGAAAAAGCAAAAAGCAATAAAATCCCTTTCCCTACCCCTTGAAAAGAAAAGAAGGGTGAATGAGCTTGAATCCCTGGAATTCTCAATTATTCGAAAACTGTGAGGTAAGCCCCATAACAGGTGGTTTGTGCCCAACCCGCTTGGCCTTGGGTAATTCCTAGCGTGGTGATATGTCTGTCACATTAGCGACCTTCTTTTGTACAGACCTATGTCAGCTTATGGATTAGCTAGCTCTTGATAACCCGACTTACATAGTAGTCTAGTACGGTTACATGCATATAAATCATGGTTAAGGAACACTCATTTGGTTAAGGCAAATTACTTGTATCAAATTATCTTGCTCAAAATTGGTGAATGAACAATACAATCGCACACACATTTGTATTTGAGAGATTTTGTATCATTATGATAAATCAAGATCGGTAATGAACTCACATTTGCACATGAGGATCCCTTATAAACCTACATTTGTCTTTGAGATAATTTAAAATATTTCTGTAATTCTTTTCGGAATAGTTTTATCCTCTTATTTCAGAATTTTTGTTTTGTATAAAAACAATTATATACATTGTTTCACAAAATCACAAAATGATTTCAAACAACATGTTCATATTATTATTTTTCTGTTTATCAAAAGTCAAAAATTAATCATGCAATAAAACTAAAATATCAATTTCTTCTTTGGATTTCGCGATGATGGTATAAGTCTATACCTATAAGTCTATGCCTAGCGCAAACCATTGTTCTAATTTTATTTTCCCATTCATTTTAATAAAAACACATATGGCTTACATCATTATGTTACATAACTAAGCTTTAAAATGAACGCACACTTATCTTATTTCAGGTCATTATGTCAACATTCAATTTTGCAATGATGGTATAGTTCCTAGGAACTTATGCACAATTTTTATCACACTTAGGAATTTATGCCTAGCAAAAATCATATTTCTTTTATATGTCATGCATAATATTTTTATGAAAATCTGAAAACAAATCATCACCATCATCATTTTCATCATCACAACACAAAGTCTTAAGACAGTCTCTTAAGCACTCTTTTACTTTTAACAATATTTCTATCCTGGGATTAGCTTGATGACCTAGTGAGCGGCGACTCCATGAAATGGTCTATAACAACGACAATGTCCTTTGAAATTATTGTTAGAAGTCCCTTTTATTTTTCATCAAATTACACCAAAACAACCAATTTATTTACATCAGATTATTTCATTTACAATTTTATGCCATGATATCAAAATATAATATTTCAAAATGACATAATTACATGAATATTCAATCACAAATTAAAGCATCATACAACATATACACAAGTCATATCATCAAAAACAAGACCATATATATATATATATATATATATCAAATTATGTACATCATATCAAAACTGGATTGGTATGCCACAATCTATACCCTGGCATACTCAATCCTCTCAAAAATCTATACAATCTCTATGCAGTCTATAGCCAGCTAGTCTCGAGAAGCCCTCGAGCTCTCAGCCTCATCTCCTCCCCCACCCTGACATGGAGGAGGTGGTCCCATAGAGGTCCATGCTGTGTCTCGGGTCCTCGTTGTCGATCGTGAGGATGTCCTCATCGATCCCATCCTGATTGGTTCCACAATGTTGGCTAGCAGTGGTACCCTCTGACCCTCTGGAGCCAACTGAAAGTATACCCCCTGGTAGAATGTGGTCTACATCATAGACCACACTAGCTCATCCCTGCTCGCCCCTCCGCTCTAGCCCTGAGCCATGTAGTCTCATCCTAAGTTTACGAGCCCGAGGTGTAGCCTCATCCTAGTCTACACCGAGCTCGAAGGTGGGCAACCTCAGCCCAGAGAGCCATCGTCTCGTTGCTCTCCCCTACCTCGACACCCTTGCCCTTATCAGGCGATGGTGGTCTCTCCCCCTGCTATGAAGGGAATCTCTCCTCCCTCTGCCCTATCTCCTATGGCCTCTATGGAGCCTGACCCATCCATTGGCATCTCTCCTATGGGGACCACCACTGCTCTCTCCCATCATGACCCCGCATTGCCTCAATGGCAGCCTGGCATCGCCTCCCCATCCGTCGCACAACCACGTGCATCGGACCCTATGCCCTCATCATTCGAGGAGGGTGGATGCCTATGTACCAGGCATCATAGCCATCTGCAACCCCAGCATCATCACCATCCACTGGCTGGATGGGGGCATCGTCCATGTCCTGACTCTAGAATCATTGCATGTCTGGAGCCTCGCTCAACGTAGTACTATCTCGAATAGTCTGGGAGTACTCGTAATCCCTGAGAGAAGGGATCCCCTACTGTAGACCGAACTATCATAGAACCCGGTCGTAGCGGTGGAGCTCTACCTCTCCCCACTCCATCCTCAGCCAGTAGACTCACCTGATGCGAGCCAGCTCCTGCCCATCCTCTGCCCACCTGGGATGCTCTCTCCATGGCCTCCAGGTGATCTAGTCTAGGATGAGGTCATCTAGCAACCTCTGTGACATCGACAGATCTATCCACCATTGTGACCCTCTCTGTAGCCACCAATAGTAAACCCGGGGCCTCTCTCGATCAACCCCTATCAGTGGGAGCCCTATCGGCCTCCGTATCACGATGTGCTCCCAACACCAAATCTGTAGTAGTGATGTCAAGACCAGACATCGACCTCCCTTGTATACGACCCCATGCAGGATCCTATACAAGCGACATAGTACAAAGCTACCCCATGCAAATCTGTAGCCGTGGTCTCTCATGTCGTAGACCACATCTGACAGGAGCCAGGGTAATCTGCACCCACTCTGGTGGCACAGCAGTAAGCCACCTACTACTCCTACCAAAACTCGAGTCAACCTAGATGCCCTAGGCATCTGCCTCAGAGACTCGATGTTCACTCTGCCCTTCTCCAGGGTGAAGCTCGGGTCTCCGGTCAGTCTCATCATCGCCTGGCCCTGATTGGCCGTAGGCATCATGAGCCGTCCCTGTATGGGGATCCTCATGATCCTCCATACGTCCTCTAGTGTGGGAGCCATCTCCCTTATCGGTAACCAAAAATAGGATGACCCCGGATACCATCTCTCTGCTAGGGCTGTCAGAAGCCCTATGTCCGTCGGTACTTGTGGCATCTCTGCCACATGCCGTAGCTCGACTTGTGCTAGTCGATCACGCTTTGCCTGGTCGAGAGCGGCCAAGTCATCTCTCAGCCCATCGTATTTCCATTCTCGGCTCTTTAGTAATCCCATCTGCAAAACAAACAATAAAACAAAAAATTCATTAATCAACCAATCATTAAAATAAAATTAAAAACATTTTAATCAAGCTTAATTTCTTAACAGCGATGATATCATCCACCATTGGATGATATCATCCCAAATTTGGCAAAATCATCCTTTTTAGGATGAATTCGTCTCGATTTCGCAACTTGGGGATCACCCCTTGTTGAACGGGATCACCCCTAGTTCATCGATTTCGCCCTCCGATGAAATCGACGATCTAGGGACGATTTCGACGAAATCGGGACGATTTCGTCCCGACGTCGTCGACGGCCTAAAAATGGCCGCGATGCCCCAAACAGTCAAAATTTAAAACAAAAAATTGCACAAATTAAAATCAAACCTAATCTACTAGGATTAGATCCTTACCCGTAGCCCGCGCCGGACCTCTGTCGCTCTATGCGCTGTCTCCACCATTGTTTCTCTCTGCAGAGCTCTAGAACAATAAAAATGAATAATAAAAAATGAATTAGGGTTTTCCCTATTTTTCTTAATTTTATTCAAAACCAACAACATTTTAATTTTTGCTTTTCTACGTTTTTACCTCAAACGTTCGATTTGGGTAAAAACACGGAGGGGGCACCATAGTAAGCAGTCGTACGATTCGACCAAGAATCGTCATCTAAAAAATTGAGTAAATTTTTGCTTTCTCGTAAAACGGGAAAAACTCGTCTTTAACGCATTTTCTTCGAAAAATTCGCTAAAGAGGGGGCAAAATGTAGCACCCTAAAATTGGCGTAGTTAAACCCTTAGTAAAATATAAAAGATAAAAATTTAAATTTTAACCCCAAAACCGCTTGTTACCCGCTTCCCTTCTTTTTCGTGCCATTTTTAGGATTTGTTTTGACCGTTGGACGATATCATCGCATATCAGATGAAATCATCCCCGATCTGACGAATTCATCTGGAACAGAGCGTCCAGACGATTTCATCCTAAAACTGAATGTTCATAATTAGCTTCTGTTTCAACAGCCTCTCCAACTTTGGCAGAAGCGCGTCTGCACAGTTGGAGATTCCCCCGTTGGAGATCTCCTAGATTGGGATGATCTCCAACCTCCTAACCTCCCCCTAATCCTATATAAACTAGGATTTTTCTAGTTTATCCCCCTGATTCCCCCTGCTCTGAACCCCCTAGCTGACGGATTTCCCTAGAGCATCCTCGCACTACTGTCTGCATTCTGTATTTCACATTTTCTTGCAGGAACTCTACTATTTTTCAGTCGGAGCAAGATCGGATCGTCGCAAGCGATTTCAGATTATTTCGGATGATCCTGTCGAGGAGCGCAGACGATCTCGTACGATTGGAGGCGATCCTGACTGTAGTCTAGATTGGGGGCAATCAGAGCCCAGAGTTTGCATTTTCTTAACTTTTTCTGCATTTTCCCATTGTAATTCTGCATTATCTTAAGTTATTATGTTTATGCATCTTGGAGTTCACCTCATTTAATGTAAATGCATGATAAAATCAAAATAAATTGTTAAGTTGATGCATTTCTTCTTTGATTTCTATTTGGATTTATCATTTAGGTAAATTTACCATTACTTCTATCATTTCCCCTGTGTTTTGGCACTCGTATTTTGGTATTTTGTATCTGTTTCTGTGATTGCAGGTTTCTGACGAATTCGTCAGATCCACGATGATCTCGTCTGATCTCAGATGATCGACTGTGATCTGAGATGATTCTGTCTCATTTCAGATGATTACGTGTAGTTTGAGATGATTCGGACTGCTACAAGACTCAGAACCTTCATCAGACATCCGAAATCAGGTATGATCTGTCCTAATTTGCATATTCTCTGTGTTTAGCACTCATTTCTATTTTTTGTATCCATTTAAATCAGCATTGGCATATAGAATAGCTTAGATTCATCTTGGCCAAACCTAGGAGTTGAATGATTGAGTATAAAAATGAACACATCAAACCCATTCCCAACCTAGGCGTGGAAACTGCCACTCAAAAGTTTCCTGGTGAACCCACCATCCATCGAAAATTCACCCTTATACTCCTCCCCCGAGAGGCGGGACCTTCAAAGGGCCTCTCAGTCTGAGGTATTGTCCCATCCTTCTCGCATCCCCCTTTCGGGCGCGGATCCTATAGCCTGAGGGTAAGGATGCAAAAAATTTGGAGCGATACAAAAAGCAAGATCATCTTGCATAGAGATGGCCTCCAAGCAAAGATATGTTTTCCCTATTTTCTTGCTTTCATTAGATTTAGCAGCATTTCAATTACTCCTTAGCATAGTTAGATCTCATTTTCATGCATTTATTTATCGTATTTTAGCTTCTTTATCATGAATATGGGTCTTATCTTGAAAGGCTCTTCATATGCTTTTGATGCTCTTTAAATTTCCTTGTGTAGAATACAGGTCTTTACAAGGGAATTACAACACAAAGATTCACACCTCACCATCCTATATCACGAAGGTCACAAGAAACCCTTCCCAAATTAGTTTATGAGATACAAAGGACATTTTACGAGATACATCTTGAATTATTGTTCTTATAGTAAATTTGTATCAAAGTGGTAGTAAATCCCTCAATGGGATCCCATTGTAACCTTTCTTGAAGGAAGAAGAATTGATATTAATAAAAGGGCACCATTATTGCATATCTTGTTTTTGTCATTACGGTTACATAATTTGCTTTCTAGTTTATTATTTATTTCATTGCATAGGTGTATGATCTATTTTCCAATATTTTTAGTAGCGATCATAGTGGAACCTAGTCCACATTTTACAATTTCATTGCTAATTACAATATTTCTTAGTGTTTTTGAATTGCAAGTACCGCCATCTTTGATAGAGACGGTCAGTAGTGCAATCGTCCCTTGTAGAGATGGTGAGTAGGCACCACCATCCCTCCAAGAGACGACCTATAAATAGAGAGAAGAAACACCAAAAAATAACATCCATGTCAGTTACAAGCATGACCATATGTCACATAGATGACCCCTATTTTGGACCGTCTAATCCTAAGACGGTCCTATTCTACAACTGTCTAAACTTGAGATGACCCATGTTTGAAGTTGTCTTAACCTGATATGATTGTATAGATGGTGATTTTTTTCAAGAGCTTCACCCCTAAACCCCTTAACAAGGGGGGTGCCCTCCCTATGACCCCCCCTTATGGATGCCCACCATTATAAATAATGCGCCACCACCCACCTTGGATCAGAAAGCAAAAAACAATAGCAAAACAAATCTTCATAAACGTAGGCTTTCAAGGTGATTACATATGATCTATCTCTCTGTGTTTATGATTAAAAATTACAAAAAAAATCTAGGTTGTAGAGATTTATATACAAAAAATCATAAGCATCGGGTTTTCTATCTATGATCACCTCTAGTCCAGACAACCTCTATCTGCAACCATATCTTTGTGAGATGGCCCCTGAAGGTGACCATCCCTGTGCAAGAAGACCCCTATTTGAAGTTATATTTGTGTGAGATAGCCCCTTTGTCTCTCACTTTTTGGTTTGATTGCTTGTTGCCTGGCCATAGGCTACTCATGTAGGGTTTTGCATATTATAGGTTTCTAAAAATTAAATTTTGATTATTTAGAAATCTGAATTTAAAACATTATTTTTATGCATTAGTGAAAGAGCATGGAATGTTGTATGATTTTACTTTCTTTTGCATAAAATAAAAATAACCCCACACACCATGTTTCACTTTAACATTAACGAGTTGGATTTCATCACCAACCATTAATTGAGACCAGCGATGGTGGGCTTCATCTCCATCCGCTGGCTCGCACCCTAGAAACTTAGTGGCCAAAGGAATAAGGGTTTTCAACATCAAAATACACTAAAAATTATAGGGACTCATAAATAAAACTTAAATGAGATAATCACATTGTTTTCTTGTGTGTTTTCTTTACTATTTAATCAAGATCATGGTAATCACACGTGAACAAGCTCGATCAAGAGCTAGTATTACAAAAAAATTTACAAGGAGGCATGGAATGTCTCCAAATCAGTCCAGAGGACATGGCCATCCCTGAATGGCATCCTAATGTTTTTCATAACACCAATACCATCTATAAGGGATCTGACCTTCAAGAAATCCCTATTAAGGAGGCACCCATAGGTCCTCTAAGAAACCTTCCTGACTTGGACACCCTGATAGAATTTTATAAAAAGAATAATCCACCCACTGAGGGGCCTAGTAGGTCAATGTCATGGGTTCACATTTTGGCTTACTCTATACATCAATCAGAACATGAACATGAGTATACACCATGGCCTAGCCTGGATGAGCAAGCCACCCCACTTGATCAATCAAGGATGAGTCAAAAATATGCTCATCTGGATAGGTATGACACTCATAGTAAGATAGCCACATCAACCCATGCCTTTCTTATAGATGAGGAAGAGGAAGACTCAAGTCATCTTCCTACTCCTCATGAAGAGTACTCTACATGAACACATTGTGCCTCTATGCAGCTCGAGTATATAAAGCTTACATTTAAGCTTGAATATCATGCATTCCTCATAGATGAGGAAGAGGACCCAAGTCATCCTCCTACTCCTCATGAAGAGTACTTGGTGCAACCACGTTGCATCTCTACATCACCCAACTATACAAAGCTCATTCATAAACCAGAATATCAGGTCAATGCGACCTTTAGGGATCATGGAAAATAAGTAATAGATCCTACTAGGGAAGAAATACAAGATAAACCCATCTGTATTTTAGATACGAGGGTACATAGACCCCATACAAGTGAGCAATAAAATCATACTCATTAGGAACTTAGGCCAAATCTTAACAAAAAACAATAGGATTAAGTTGGACCAACAATAATTAAATCAACAATGGGTGGACCCACAATGGGCACACCTACAAAGGTTGTATCAATAAAGGATACAATAAGAGCAACAAAATATACAACAAGAGCAATTGCAAAACTGGCAATAGGATAAAGTATCAAAATATTCTCCCTCAACCATACCAAAATCATGTTCAACATCAAAGGCCGCTACCTGGTTATCATCAAGAACCTCATACTCCTCAATAGTACCAAGATCAACAAGAGGAGGAATTATATGAAGAGCCCCAATGGGAACATCAAGAACAAGTAGATACCTACCCTGAATCCATTTATGATGAGGTACCTAATGATCATACTTATCACCCACCTCAACATCAAAATTGACCCCCTCTACCTAATCAAGGGTGACAACAGACAGATCATATCATTTTACCAGAGGCATACAAAGTGCTAATTGATCGGATAAATTCATTAGAAAAACAAGCTCAAAGTTTGGTTTATCAAAAACCCACACTAAGGTAGCTTAGCAATCAACCTCTGCATCCATCAGTGCCATCACCGCCATACCCACCGCATTTTGAGATGCCTAAACTTGAAAAGTTCAAAGGTGACGAAGATGCGCAAGAGCACGTGACAAGCTTCATCAATATGTGCTTTCATCTTCAAGACAATGACTCCTTGATGTTGAGAACCTTCCTTATAACATTAGCTAGGGGTGCTTTGGAATGGTATAACCATCTACCATGCCATAGCATATACACCTTTGAGCAATTAGTCGATGCATTTTTGGAACATTTTGCCTTTAGCGTTAAGAAAATGATAAACTTGACTGACTTGTCTAGCCTTCATCAATTTGATGGAGAGTGATGTCAAAATTACCTTTCACCCTACCCATAATGGAACTAACTTGAATGTTCACTAGAAGTTGTTCAAAGCAAATCTCACTCTTCTTACAATTACAACAATACCAAACATTCGAGGAGGCCTTAGCATAGGCCAAGGTCATTGAGGACATCAAGGTCCAGGAGGGTGATATTCAACTCCACAAAAGGGAATGGCCAAACAAGAATATTAAAGGTGGCAACATGCAACAAAAGGCGGCCCTAGTCAATCAAGTTGTTTTGAGTATCCCTAGATCCTCAAACCAGGCCACACCACCTCAACTACCAGTGCAGCCTAATTACCAGGCTCAGCCTCCACCGACCCAAAATCATATGCAACAGAATCAAATACAAGGCCAACAACATTGGCCACCATGATAATATACTCATTTTCCAGAGACATTAGCATTGATCTTCAATCGATTATGTGAGGCACGAGCAATCAATCTTCCTGAGATCCATCCATTGAAACCTAATAAGCATAGATCAAAGGGGCATAGGGAAAATCTATACTGTGCTTACCATCGACAAAGGGGTCATGACATCCAGACATGTTACCCCTTTAGATATTTAGTATAGGATATGATCGAGAGGCAAGAGCTTCATATTGGCAATCCTCTTGCCCCAAACAACCAACCAATAGGAGTCTTCCAAGACCCCTTACCCACACACAAAGCAAACACAACACCTACCAATCAAGTAGAGCAACCTAAGTAGGTGAATTAGGTGCATGTCAATCCACCTCTCCAAGAGTTTGTGGGAATGATCAGTGTTGTAATAGAGGACCAAGAATATCAAAATTAATCTATGCAACCTATGGCTTCATCCAATATTTCATCTTCACTCATCGCATCTCATCAAAACATCGGCATTGCACATAATTCATTGCCACAATAGGAGGGGTTCACTTTCATCACTCCTCCCAGTTAGATCAATCACATCACATCAAGCACAATGCATAGTGGGGGTGCTCAAGGTGTCACACCTTCCCCATCATCCACATCACAACCAATGATGCAATTTGGGGATTCTGAAGGTATCACACCTTCCCCACATTCATCAATCACCACACACTTTGGGGGTGCTTAAGGTATCACACTTTCCCTCCTAAAAAATAAATAAAAAATCATCAAAAATTCCAAAAAATAGTAAAAAACATAAAACCACAAAAATAATACAAAACATCAAAAATACAAAAATATTTGCATTACATCATCATGCATTTCATTGCATTCATTGATTAGTTGCATTAGGCATATTCATCCATTGCACTTGCATTAGGACAAGTTGTGTTTGCATTCTTATAAATGACACCATGTTTGTATGCTAGTCATGAGTCTTAAATCAACCTTATCCATCATCATCATTTGCAGTTTTCCTTATGAGCTTTTGCTTATTAAGGGGTCCTCGTAAGATAGGTTAGATATCGGATGAATATCAACAATGATATTTAGATGACCACTGACTATTTTATGCACACCTTTTAGTTTATAAAAGATCATAGGGAAAACCCCCACATACCATATATCATTACCATCCATATTCCCCTTTGTGAGTAACTATGTTTTTCAACACAACTAATAAGTTGCTATAGGGTGTTCACTAGGGTTTTCGATCATTCAGCCATCCCTAGTTTTCTTTTCAGATTTTGTAGAAAGCTATCTTGGCTTTTAGAAGGTAAGGTCTTGCTTTGATAGTACCTTGCATATGTCAAAATCCCAACACAATTTCACACATTTAAAATCCAAGTTTGAACAAGGAAGGATGACACTACAATGTAGTCCTTGCTCCCTTAAGTGAAAGGTTTCCCTTGCTCATCCTATTATGTGCATGGTCTAGGATGCTGAGAATTGACAAAAGGACAAGCTCCCCCTACCCAAGCAATCCCCTTGCTCTTCCACAAAATGAGCAAGTTCCCAAAACAAAACAAAAAATAAATAGTGGTTTTCACCACTAATAAAATCCCTTGCTCCTAAAAAGAGTGGTTTTCACCACTAAGAAAAAATGAGCAAGTATCCCAAACAATCAAAAGAAAAGAAGGGGGTAATGATCTTGAATCCCTGGAATCCTCAGTTATTCAAAAGCCATGGGGTAATCTCCATTACAACAATGGGTTGAATGAAACCTGCCTAGCAATGGAGTAGCCTTACGCATGGTGATATGTCTATCACATTAGCGACCTTCTTTTGTACAGACCAATGTCAGCTTATGGATGAGCTAGCTTTTGGTGGCTTGTATTGCCTAGTATTCTAGTCCAACTACATCCAAAATCAGGATAATGATGACCATAGGGTGATCCTCATTACAACAATGGGTTGAATGAAACCCATATGACAATGAGGTAGTCTTATGCATCATCTAATACATTCACTTTGCACACACATGGATATTGAATATCTAGGTCTTCCTAGCATATTTTTATCTTACAGAGTCATGTATAGCTAGTATACAATTTTTGATTGGTCAACTAGGGTGTTTGAGTCTCATGAAAGACCTTGTTGTGCCCTCATAACATCTCACTATTTCACATCCATCATTTACATTTCACCATATCATTCCATACAATTCAACTTCAAATGTATGACTTTTTGTGAAAAGGTTGACATTTTGATTCATGACTTTCATACATTCTGTGGTGCTTACACTTAGGTTGCTTTGCATCTTAGATTCATTCATTATGTTTTAGCAAATAAACATAAAAATCAAATTTTGCATCATCATGTCATTAGCACATAACATACATGCATACATCTAGGCATATAATTTACATCTATGCATACGTGCTAAAATGTCTAGACATTCATCCATCATCCATCATTGCATCCATAAGTGCATCCATGCATAACATAACATAAGCAATAAACAAGCTCCAAAGGCACTTAAACCCTTTGGTCACATCATTCCAAAATGCTCCAAAGGCACTTAAGCCCTTTGGTCACATCAATTCAAAAGGCTCCAAAGGTACCCAAACTCCTTTGGTCAATTTCAAAAGGCTCCAAAGGCACCTAACCCCTTTGGTCACATCAAGTCAAAAATCTTGAGTGATCCTCATATCTAGTGATTTACTCTAGACACCTAGTGATTGCAATGACTAATTATCCATGCAATCTGGTAGGATGGGTAGATTACCATAAGGCCACTTGAAAAAAAAAAAAAAAAATATTCATAAATGGTTAAAATCAAGATTGTAATGGGATCTTCCCCCTTTCACTTTTGCAAAGGCCCTACAAAACCCAAATCAAGTCATCTTGGTCAAGTGACTTGTCACTTTCATCATTTTCCATCTCCTCTATCGACTCGTCGCTTGAGGGGGTAGTCATATAATTACAAAATTCATAATCAAATCAATAATCAAACACTCAATCATCACTAATTGCGTTCATTCAAGAATCATTGCTAAAGATAATCATGCACCCTCCTTGCTTGTGGCAAATAAATAAAAAGCAAAAATAAATTCAAAAAACAAGAAATTAAACTATAACTAAGGCTAAGTGTAGACTTAAGCTTGTCTTCCAATTCCACTAAGGCTAAGGTGTAGACTTAAGCTTATCTTCCAATTGCCACTAAGGCTAAGGTGTAGACTTAAGCTTATCTTCTAATTGCCACTAAGGCTAAGGTGTAGACTTAAGCTTGTCTTCCAATTGCCACTAAGGCTAAGGTGTAGACTTAAGCTTATCTTCCAAATGCCACTAAGGCTAAGGTGTAGACTTAAGCTTATCTTCCAATTGCCACTAAGGCTAAGGTGTAGACTTAAGCTTGTCTTCTAATTGCCACTAAGGCTAAGGTGTAGACTTAAGCTTGTCTTCCAATGCCCCAAATATTACCAAAATCAAGTTCTTCAACTTGTCAAAGGCAATGATTCAAAAATGCATGCTCTTTCCATGATTGGGGCATCTAACATTGATTAGGTTAATGAACACCATCAACCCTCAATTTGACTTTAGGTCATCTATTTTTGCTCCACATTGTGCTTTCACACAATGCATCCCAAAAAGGGGCATCTGTAGACACCTAAAACATGTCATATTGAGGAGACTACCTATATGGACTCCTTTTAGGCCATATGACCCACCTTGGGCAGCCCTAGGGCTCAACAGTGGTTTTCACCACTCAAATAGGAAGGAATTTCCCTTTGCAGCCATGACCATCTTACCCTAAGATGACCCCTAATTATGACCATCTTACCCCAAGATGGCCCCCAATCATGACCATCTTACCCTGAGATGGCCCATAGTCACGATCATCTCACCCCAAGATGGTCACACCAGAGCAGCAAGATCCCACACCATAGATCAAATAGTTACAAGTGACAACTAAGAGCAACGATGCAAAAATTATCAAGAAACAATTACTTTCTTGATCCTAACCACTTCTTGGCTTCTCTTGGAAGCTTTGGACTCCCATTTGGAAGTCTATATAAAGGTGCCTAGCCTTCATTTAAACATCTAGCAATTTCATGCAACGAAGTGCTGTTGAATTGAAGAATCAAAGAGCTCTCATTCTCAAAGCAATGAAGTGCTACCAAAATTCAACCATGGAGCTTCCAAGCATGCCAATGGACCATCTCAAAGGTTGAAGATCGAATTCATACTTCTTGCACCATCCAATACCCTTGCTTCGATGTAAATTCCACCCCTAAGTTATTCCTCATGAGTGCACCAAGAACATCAACCCATCCACGGATCAAACTCGGCATCGCCTCGCATCGGCCACAAGGAATTCACTCATAGTTTAGTGGTCGTCTCACCCCGAGATGGCCTGTAAGCATGACCATCTCACCCCAAGATGGCCAACAGGCAAGACCATCCCGCATAGAGATGACCTCCTGACAGAGATCTATTTTCCTTGTTTTCTTGCTTTCATTAGATTTAGCAGCATTTCAATTACTTCTTAGCATAGTTAGATTTCATTTTCATGCATTTATTTATCGTATTTCAGCTTCTTTATCACTTTCTTTATCATCATTATGGGCCTTATCTTGAAAGGCTCTTCATATGCTTTTGATGCTCTTTAGATTTTCTTGTGTGCAGATTACAGGTCTTTACAAGGGAATAAATGACATAAAGATTCACACCTCATCATCCTACATCATGAAGGTCACAAGAAACCCTTCCCAAATTAGTTTGTGAGATGCAAAGGAGATCTTACGAGATACACCTTGGATTACTTTTCTTATTGTAAATTTGTATCAAATTGGTAGCAAATCCCTCAATGGGATCCCATTGTAACCTCTCTTGAAGGACAAGAATTGATATTAATAAAAGGGCACCATTATTTCATATCTTGTTTTTGTCATTATGGTTACATAGTTTGCTATCTAGTTTGTTCTTTATTTCATTGCATAGGTGTACAATCTCTTTTCCAGCATTTTGATTGGCATAGTGTTAGCCAAATTGAAACTTATAGCAAAACCTAACATACACCATTTTAGTAAAGCCTTGGTCGCTAGGAGTTTATGGCAACTGATTCCTAAAGATAGTCTTTGGAGAAATGTCATTATGACCAAATATATTGGACCACTTTCAATGGAGGAGTGGATTAGGACACTTGACAAGTATATAAGCAAGGTGCCCAGCTTTTGAAAAGTGATTGTCTAAGCTTTTCCACTTATAAGCAATTGGCTTGCTTGGAAATTTGGTAATGGTGCTAAGGTGAGAATTGGTGCTAACCCTTGGGTTGGAAGTAATAATGAGTATAGACTTCCTAAGGATATTTTACTACCTCTACAATATATTGGTTTTTTAACTCTCTCTCAAGTGGTAGACAATGATTCTTCTTCTTTGTGGCAACAAGGTTGGAAGAGTGCTCATCAACTTGGTCTTGAAGGAAGGAATGGCAAGTTATGGCATGCTTATGTGAGGGTACTCATCACCAATCATGTTAGGATTAGACTAGATGAGGAGGATGAACTGGTATGGACAAAAAATCCTATGAAGGGTGTTTATACTACTAAGATGGGTTATAAAGCCATGTTTGCTCATGATAGGCATGGGGAACATGTTTGGTGGTGGAAACCTATCTGGAAGGTCAAGACGTCTTTAAAAACTATTTTTTTAATGGTTAGCTCTTAATAATAGAGTTTCAACTTAGGATGTTTTTATGAAGAGGGGGTTTCAAGGTCCTAGGAGGTGTACTATTTATTGTGTGGATTTGGAAACTATCAACCATTTATTGGTTGGTTGTGCTTATACTAAGTCTATGTATGGAGGTAGAGGTACTAACAAGGAGTATAGGTAATTGGCAAGGGAACATATTGGAAGAGTGTATGAAGAAGTGGTTTGACAAGAGCGATATTAAGACCTTTAAAGCTCTTCCCTTTGCGATGGCATGGGGAGTGTGGTTAGCTAGAAATTTTGATATTTTCAAAATTCCCTTAATCTCATTTTTCAAGTTGCTCCTCAGATTCATACTTTGCTTAATAGACTTATGAAACCGAGCTTTCCTAAATATCCCAGATTGATCATGGATTCCAATGTTAATAAAGTTATTCCTTGGGAAATTTTGATGGGGCTTATCAAGGTATCCCACTTTTGTGTGGGGTAGGGGGAATTCTCTATTTCCATGATTCTCATTTCATAAAGTTCAAGATGTGCTTGGGTATGAGTACTAATAATTATGCTAAATTAATCGCATTGAAGTTGCTCTTGAAAATTGCACTTGATCACAATGTTTTTCAACTTCAAGTGTTGGGGGATTCACTTGTTGTCATCAATTGGATGAAGGATCTGTACATAATGGAGAACTTACCCTTGTGGCCTATCTTTGAATAGGTGAATCTTTTCAATCTCATCACCTACAAATATGTATATAGAGAACTAAATACTCTTGTGGATGCTCTATCAAAAGGACTGTTATTGACACAGGGACAATGGGAGCAGATTGAAATCAAAAATGGTGTGACTATCTGTGAAGTTAAGATTTCTATTTTTATCCTTAATATTTTATGGTGGTTGTCCTTCTATTATTTGACTTGTGATAGTGCATTGAGATTTTTTTTTGGTAAGTTAAAATTATATTATAGGTGGGTTTTGAAAGGATCCCAAAACCTTTTTACTATTAGAGTTTAACCTACCTAAATTCACCATTGTATGGACGACAAGGGGTGGACGGCAGGCGGTGAAGATTTTAGGTTTTATTTTTCTTCATCCCCTATTTCTTCTATCCCCTACTTCTTCCTATTTTTCGCTTAGACGTTAATCTAAGTTTTTCCTAGACTATATAAACTGTAACCCTATGTTATTTTAATTTAATCAAACTATTTTGGGCTTCATTTTGGTATTAGAGCACAATTAGGGTGAGGTTAGAGAGACATCTAACTGGCAAGGAGGACCCGCAAGCATCCATCTCGAGGAGGAGTAGCCCCACAAACATGCAACTCGAGAGACCTGTAGAGAAGTCAAACCCCAGGCACGTATCCTAAGGAGCACACATGGCACTAAGGATGCACGTAGCTCAATAGGCCCATAGAGGAGCCAAACCCCATGCACATATCTTGAGGAGGACACATGGTGTTGAGGTTGCACGTAGATCAAGGACATGATATGGCAAACAAACATTGACTGAGGACAGTAGAGCTGACCTGACAAGGGTATGATTCTCGAGGTAACTGATATGAAAAACAATAGAGTTGCCTTAACAAACACGTGGTGACAAGCCACTGTACTAGAGGAGGACACGTAGATTGAGGTTGATGTAGTAGGGACACGCAGATCGAGGTTAATGTGGTAAGGCAATGTGGCAAGCTAAAGTGGTAGGGCGCGTGGCAAGGCACGTGGCGAGGTCTTATTGGATAGCTAGATGACAAAAGGGAGGCATTCAATTACCCAAAGGCAATAAAAACTCTAAGTGCACGCTTAAGGTTTTAAACAACCATCGCATCCATTTTTGGATGAATGTGGGATAATTCATTCTTTTTTAAAAAAAATTATGAGCTAGCGCCTCTACAAAGTCAAGGCCATTTCATAAGCCTTCATGTCGAGTGCTGTAGCTCAACTAGCTTGAGGATCCAGCCTGAAGACCTTGCTCTCAACCTAGTCACAAGATCGAAACCCGACGACAACAAACAGGATAATTTTTTTTTTTTATTGCTAAGGTGGCAACTTTGGTATAAGGGGAGCGCCTTCCCCTTAGCTCACGAAGACGTAAGATATCGTGGCTGGTCAGTGACCATGAGATAAAATCTAGGTAAAGCAAGGTCATGGGTTCGAAACCCTCTGACCCATTTTTCATTTTGCAAAAGTATAAAATATATTTTTTAATTTAATTAATAATTTAACTAGAATATTAATTAAAAAATATATTTGTTAATTTTTTTTATTAATATTTAGTTTTATTATTAATTAGTCTTATTAAATAAAATTATTTTATTTTTTGCACCATTCAAAATAAGAGAAAGGAGGAGAAGGACATTTCCTAAGAGGAAATTTTATGTAATAGCCTAAGAGGCTTTAAGAATGAAATTCTTTGTAATAGCCTAAGAGGCTTGAAGGGTGAAAATTTTTGTAATAGCCTAAGAGGCTTTAAATGGGGGATACTTTTTGCATCTATGAGAAATATTTTTGTAATCATTCATGATAAGGTCTATTGGATGCTATCATGCCCTTTGTTCTATTTTAGTAGGAGAAAACCCCGAATCCTTTTATGAAAAAGTTCGAACGTATGGATTGAATACTGTATTCAGTCAATTGCAAAATATAGTAATAGCCCATCAAAGAGCACCATATGTAGGATATGACGTTGATTCAGAAACAAATTTATTTGATAGTAGATTTGAAGAGTCATAATCTGTAGGAGTTGCACCACCGGAGCTAGAGAATACTCATCAAAGTAACAGTGACTTAGTTGAAATACTGGAGCCAGAACCGTATTCACTAGAAATCATTCTTATTAGTGACGATGAAGATTTAGTTGCTGACAACTTTGTCAATCTAGTGATAGGAGAACCTCTTCAGGAAGAACAGGATATCTACGAGAGAGTAGATCAAGTTAGATTTGATTTAAATCTATAACTTTTTTCTTTGAAAAGCAGAGTGCTTTGATTGTAATTGAGAAATAAAAGTGTGTTTCTAGTTTATTTCCAATAGCTATGGCATCCAATAATATTCTACCCATTTCAAAATTAAATAGGTTCGATTATGAGTATTTGTCCATCAAGATGAGGACCTTACTCATAGGCAAGGGACTATGGGACATAGTAGAAGAAGGTTACATAGAACCTATAGATTGGACTATGTTGAGTGCAGCCGATAAGAAGACAAAGAAAGAAGCACAAAAAAGCAATTCCTCTACTCTCTATCATCTCCAAGTAGCATTGGAGAAAAGTTTCTTCCCCAAAATTACCTCTTGTTTAACTGCCCAAGATGCATGGAAAGCCTTGAAATAAGGTTTCCAAGGAAGCAATCAGGTGAAGCAAGTAAGGCTTTAGAACCTGAAATGAGATTTTGATAATCTCAAAATAAATGAAGATGAGAAATTTGGAGACTACTGCGTAAGAGTCAAAGCAGTCGTCAACAAGATGTAAACTCTTGGAGAAGAAGTTAAACTTGAAGCTGTTGTAAATAAAGTGTTGAGAACACTTCTTCAAAAATGGAATCACATTGCTATCATCATTGAAGAATCCAAAAAACTTTCTACTCTAAATTTTGATGCATTAATCGGTTCATTAATGTCTCATGAAGAGAGATTACAAGGATCTCCTTCAATAAGCTATGGAGGTGATGATAAAGCCTTCTCATCCAATGAGGGTGTAGGAAGAGGACAAGGAAGAAGCCAAGGCAGAGGACAAAGAAGAGGTAGAGGCACAAGCAACTCAAGAGGAGGAAATCCAAGCAGATGTGGAAATCAAAGCAGAGGCAACAATCAAAGTAGAGGTGGAAATCAAGGGTGAAATGGCAATCAAGGAAGATGAGGTGACAAAACCAAGAAAGCTTGTTTCAATTGTGGAAATCTCGGTCATTTTTCTCAAGACTGTTGTTCCAAGACTTCTCAAGGAGGCAACGATCAATATGGCAATTATGGTGAAGAAGAAGGAACATCCAATCTGTTTCTTTCTTATGGAAAATCAGATAAAAATCTGAATGACACTTGGATTTTGGATACTAATTGTTCCAACCATATGAGTGGCAAATAAGAGCTCTTTTCTATAATGGATTCCACCTATAAATATCAAATCAAGTTTGGAGATGATAAATATTTGCAAGTTGAAGGCATTGGAGCCATGGATGTTCCAACGAAAGACTACTACACCCCCAAACTCCAACATAATTTTCTTAGTGTTGGACAAATGATGGAGAAAAATTATAGAATTATTTTTTATGAAGGCAAATGTATAATTTTTGATAAGAAAAACTATAATAGAGTAATTACACAAGTACCTATGACCAAGAATAGGTTATTTCCCCTTAATTTTGGAGAACCAGGGGGAGCTCAACTTGCAAGTATTACTATAAAAAATTCAAGTGTGCTTTGGTACTTGAGAAATGGCCACCTGAATTCTTCTGGCTTGAAATTATTAACTTCTCAAGCTATGGTGTGTGGACTTCCTAAAATTGATGAACACAAGGAGGTTTGTGAAGGATGTGCTTTGGGAAAGCACTCTAGGTCCAAGTTTCTAAAGGAAAAGTGTGGAGGGCCAGCTATCCACTTCAATTGGTGCATTCGAACATTTGTGGTCCAATGTAGACAAAAAACATAGGTAATAATTCTTACTTTCTCACTTTTATAGATGATTTCTCTAGGATGTATTGGATCTATTTCTTTAAAACCAAAGATGAATCTTTTGATTGCTTCATAGATTTCAATAATAATGTAGAGAAACAAAGTGAGTTCAATGTCAAATGTCTAAGGACATATCAAGGAGGAGATTACTCTTCAAAGGCATTTCTAAAATATTGTAAAGAATGTGGGATAAAAAGACAACTCACCATTGGCTATACTCCACAACAGAATGGTGTAGTGAAAATAAAAAACTGTACCATAGTAGAAATGGCTAGATCGATGCTTCAAACTAAGAATCTTAGTAACATGTATTGGGTCGATGCTGTTAGAACCAATGTTTACATTATGAATAGGAGTCCTACTTCTAGTTTGGATGGGATCACTCCTTACGAAGGGTGGTGTGGCAAAAAGCCGAATGTAAAACATTTCAAGGTTTTTGGTTCTCTAGCATATGCCCACATTCCTGATGAAAAAAGAAAGAAACTTGACCCCAAGAGTCAAGCATGTATTTTTGTAGGATATTGTGACTCTACCAAAGCATATAGGCTCTATAATACAAAAATGCATAAAATTATACTTTCCAGGGATGTGATTTTTGATGAAGGGGAAAATGGGGTCATAAAAAAGTTTTTGTTGATGATGAATCCCATGATGCAAGTTCTTCTTAAGTACAACAGGTGCAGGCCAAGAAGAGCAAAGGCACACCTCCTCCAAGCCCAAGCATGAGTACTACTTCGTGTACATCAACAGCTACTACAAGCCCTTCTCCACAAAGATCAGTAAGTTCTTCACCTATGGATATTGATTCTATATCAAGAGGTAAAAGAACACTACAACATCATCCATCTTTTCAAATGTTGGATAAAAATTTCCAAAAAAGATACACTAGAAGTCAAGCTAGTGAAATGAATGCAGTTTTGCAAAAACTTGAAAATCTACATATGTATGGAGATGATGACTCCCAAGAGCCTAAGGGAGATGTAGTAAATTATGCTTTAATGTCTAGTGCACAGCTAGAGCCATCTAGCTATGAGAAAGCATGCACTCATAATGTATGGCAACAAGCCATGGAAGAGGAAATCACCTCTATAAAAAGGAATGATACTTGGGAGCTAGTGAAGCTTCTAAAGGGAAAAAAATCTGTTGGATGTAAATGGGTCTACAAGACCAAATTCAATGCTGATGGGAACATTGAAAGACACAAGACAAGACTTGTAGCAAAAGACTTCACTTAGAAATATGGCATTGATTATGAGGAGACCTTTGCTCCTGTTGCTAGATAGGAAATAATCAGATCAGTACTTTCCTTGGCTGCCCACAAAGGGTGGAAAATTCAGCACATGTATGTAAAAAGTGCATTTCTCAATGGGTACTTGAATGAGGAGGTTTATGTTCAACAACCTCAAGGCTTTAAAGAACAAGGTAAGGATAACCTTGTTTACAAACTGAAAAAAACCCTATATGGCCTCAAGCAAGCACCAAGAGCATGGTACTCTTGCATTGATGACTATTTCAAGGAATAAGGATTCACTCATAGCAAAAGTGAACCCACTCTCTACTAACTAAAGAAAGGTAAAGACATTCTCATAGTTTTTTTTATATGTGGATGATCTCATATTTATGGGTAGTAATGATAAGATGAATAGGGAGTTCAAACACTCCATGATGAAATAATTTGAGATGAAAGATCTAGGATTAATGCATTACTTCTTAGGCATGGAAGTTCATCATATAGATAGAGAGATCTTCATATGTCAACACAAATATGCTCAAGATATGATCAAAAAATTTGCCATGGAGCAATGCAAATCAGTTGCAACTCCAACGGGTCATGGGATCCAATTGAGCAAATATGATGGAGCACCGAAGGTTGACATGACCACATACAGGAGCATGGTTGGGAGTTTGATGTTTCTTACCAACATAAGACATGATATTTAGTATGTTGTTTCTCTTGTTTCAAGGTTTATGGCTGATCCATCCGAGCTATATTTTCAAGCAACTGAAAGAATTCTAAGATATGTAAAGGGTACATTAGATTTTGGAATCCATTACCACAAATGTAATTCTATAAATTTATTTGGCTTCAGTGATAGTGATTGGGTCAACAATATAGATGATAGAAAACATACATCAGGGGACTATTTTAGTCTAGGGTCAAGACTAATTACATGGAGTTCCAAAAAATAGACTGTTGTAGCATTGTCATCTACTGAGGCTGAGTATATAGAAATCATATATGCTAGTACTCAAGCTCTATGGTTGAGAAAAGTCCTTGAAGATATTGGAGAATGACAAAGTGGTCCTACTAGATTGTACTATCACAACATGAGTTCTATTCAATTGGCATATAATCCTATCCACCATAGCAGATCAAAATACTTTGATATGAAGTATCACTTCATCCGAGACATGGTGGAGAATTAGGTAGTTGAGCTTAAACATTATAGCACTTTGGACAATATGGCAGACATCTTAACCAAAGGTATTGCTAAAGCTCAATATATAAAGCTGAGAGATTGTCTTGTTAGTCCTCTCAAATTTAAGGGGGAGAATTTTAGAGTTTAACCTACCTAAATTCACCATTGGATGGACGACAAGGAATGGACGACAAGGGGTGGACGACAGGCGGTGAAGAGTTTAAGTTTTATTTTTCTTCCTCCCCTATTTCTTCTCTCCCCTACTTCTCCCTATTTTTTGCTTAGACGTTAATCTAAGTTTTTCCTAGACTATATAAACTATAACCCTATGTTATTTTAATTTTTACATGTCAACTGACCAAACCAAGGGTCAAAAAATAACCCATTTGACAAATCCCACCCAGTAGGAAAACTAGCAGGATGATGAAGTTGAAAATCCCACCCAACGAAAAGCAGTCGAAAACCACCAAAATGAAAATCCTAGCAGATTTGGAAAATCTCGCCCAACAAGAAACTGTCTCGCAAGACAACCAACAAAAACCAAATATGAACAATCCTGCCCAACTGTCCAGTGGGAAGCAGTTGAAAACCACAAAAATGGAAATCCCACCCAGTGGAAAAAACTAGTAGATTCAAAAAATCCCGCCTAGTGGGAAAACCAGTAGCAAAAACTAAACCCTACATCATAAGAAAACTATCAAAAAACCAGATTTGGACAATCCTGCCTAGTAGGAAAAATAGCAGATGTGAAAGATCCTGCTCAATGGGAAAACCAACAGATGAACAAACCTACCTAATGAGAAACCAACAGAAAATATATTTGAGAAACTCGTCGAGTGGGAAACCCAACAGGTTTGAAGGATCACACCCAACAGAAAACCTAGTAGAAAATGGTTTGAAAAACCGTAACACTGGTATTCCATCAATAGGAGTACGAGGTAACCAGGATGGGGCAGGATCTAGAAATAGAACAAGAGGAATGGGAGATCCCCAAGACCATCGGATCTCCCTTGTCACCATATCTAGGATGCAAACTACATAGGAGAGACAGGGAAATTATCCCATGAGCGCCCATGACTGGAGAGGATTTCAAGATCAGGTTGAAAACCGTGGCACTGCCTTTGCATTAGAAGATCATGAGCCCCCATCCCAAGATCTATAAACCTGCAAAGAAATAAACCACTAAAAAAAACCAACAAGAAATATTCTAGCCCCACCCTTGCCTGTCGAAGGATGAATCCAGGGAAAGCCACAACTACACACTTGGTGTCCCCTCCAGGACCAAAAGGGTAGACTGTAGGAGGAAATCGAGGATCCATCCAAAAAAACAAGTAACCACTGGATCTACAAGGAGATCCTAAAGGTAAAGAGTTCCTGGAATGACTAGGAAATAAACATCTGCAGGAACAAGCCCCTCTCAAATCCAACAATAGCGCATATCAGGATCTCGGGTAGCGAACAGGAAACCAGAGCTAACCTTCTTCTAGAAGCCATCCCCAAGCTAGCTGGAAAACCGCCAAACCAGGGTACTCGGGACTAAGAACCACAACACCCTCCTTGCAGAACAACAAAACAATCACAAATGGGAAACCTGAGAAACCTAGGGATCCCAAAAACTAGGCCAGAGAACAGCCCAAGGAGGGGGGAAAAGAAATGGAAAAGTGGGACTTGACAATCCCAGGGAACCTGGCACTGGAGCCATCCCGTCCTGCCCCACATAAGTTATCAATAGTGCATTGATATTTTGACTTTACTGTTCTCATTTGTTTTTACTTCGTTGTTATGTCATTTATTTGACAGTTCTAGAGTCGTAGTCCTTTCTTTTATTTTAGGGTAGTTTTCACTATTCTTGTTTTCTTTGTATACCTTGGGAAACTATGTTATGTCATCTTATTTTCTATTGGAATAGAAATTATGAAAATTTTCAAGGAAAAAAAAAAGAACATGAACACAAATGGACACATAGTGGTTGGGGATTTGGGCTTTCTTCTAGAGACCCAGGTTCAAACCACAAGCAAACTTATTACCAAAAGAAGTGTTACATTACAAAGCATCATTTTCATTAAGACTATGTTCATGTTAAGTAGGCATCATTAAGAAACATACCAATTAGGCATTTGTCATTAAAAATTTTAGTAGTTATAATTTGCTCTTTGATTATATTTTATAAATTAATATCTTAAAAATATTTTCAATTGAAATTGATAATATCAAGGGCAAGTAGTTGTAGATAAATTGTATTTTATAATTTATTATTAAAAATAAAAATTATCTTATAATTTTAAAAACATGGTAATGTTTATAATTGTTTTGCATAACATATATAAAAAATTAGATAAATTAAAAAATTTTAAAGATCTTGTTAAGCTTATTAAAAAAATAATTTGATGTGTAAAATTTTTAAGATTTAAAAATACATTTTTAAAATATATTTGCTATATATATAGACAACTTATAAAAACGAAGATATTGACAATGACATGCAAACTACATGATATATCTATAATGGATTACCATGACATAAGTTAAATGCTTATTATTTGTATCAACCAAGAATACGATTGTTATAATTATCAAATTTGAACAAAGAGCTCTTATTGGAAATATCAAGGTAGGCTACAACAGTTAAATCCATGATGATCATATACGATATAAACACTTGCATGTGAGACATAATCCTTTCACATTGACAACCTTAAAAACCTAATTGTTTTGAATGGAAACTGACATCAAACATGTGGCTAAGTTTTGAAGGATTCCATGGGATAGATACAAAGTTTAATTGTTCGTTGAAAATTATTATCTATTCATAGAAACCTTTTACAAATTTGCATACTAAAGGCTACACTTATATGTACATAAATTAGACATAATGGAGTATAAGTTCAAAGCTTGTGAATTAATAAGTACCAAATCAAATATACTTTTTTGTATTGAAATAAAAACATAATTCCTTCAGGGAACTTCATAAAAAATCAACCATATATGTGCATTGGTAAATCAACTGAGTTGTGCCTCAAACAAAATTAAAAAGGCAAGCATTTTAGTCTAGACAACTACCTTCATTTTAGTTCGATAGAAACAATAACTAAGAACCAATCCAGAAGCAAACTAATAAAGCAACATGCAAAAAAAAATGTATCCTTTTGTAATAACACCTTAAAACTATAAACTTGTCTCTCAATATCTTGAAAGCATAACTTTGTTGGCCTTATTTACCCACTCCCTCATCATTAGAATTCAAGGAACTATCACCGTGCAACATAGAATAAGAGGCAATATCACCAATAACCATGCTCTTCTTTGAAAAGAAATTATTGGTTGAACTTTACATAAAATATAAAATAGATTTAATCAATAAGGGAAAATATCACCAATAGTCATGCTCTTCTTTGACAAGAAGTTGTTGGTTTAAATTTACATAAAATATAAAGTAGATTCAATCATTTGTTTATTGACATAAATAAGATATATAGTAATCATTCTTTTGTAACATTTAAACATCAGTTCATAGGGAGTGCCCATTCAAGATAGATTTCGAGAGAAAAAAAACTAAAAGGACCATGTTTCTTTGAACATCACCAAACATCTTCATATTGTAAAGCCCAAACAAAGAAACATTAGAGGAATTCAAATCATTCTAGATAAAAGTATGATCTATAATAACATCATGGTCATGTAAATGCCATGGATGATCCCTTGTTAAACCTATATACACAACTAAATGTTTGTTATCCAAATATATCTAATGATGACTATCTATACTCTTATCCACCAAATAGCTATAACACTAGTGGGACAAATAATATTCCTATGAATATTACAATCCTCTTACCACCCAACTAACCTCTTTGGGATTGTTTGAATTATATCATTTTTTCTTACCTGCATTAGTAAGATTTCAATTTGAATCATGAGGAATCATGTTATCACGGGCCTCCATATCTGATTTGGTAGTCTAATAATTCACCATCTTAGAGCTAAACATACCAACTTAGTCATAATCTTGCTTTTGAAGAATATTATTAACTAAAATATTGGCACCAAGCATCACCTTATAAGCAATATCATGTTCGTATCACGTACTCTACCCAAATTCTAGATGGATTTAAAATTAATTTATTACAGTTATAATATCATAGGCCTTAATTTCTTATTGTAGATCCTACCAGTCAATACCCCTTTGAATGAAATGTGATCATCATATTATAAATTCTAGTAAAAATACTTCTTTCTTTTTCCTTTTTGTCTTGCAAATTGCTTTTCAAACTTGAAGAAACTATGTAAAGTTATCTATAAAGATCATCGAGCGAGTTGTCATCTATACAATAATAGATCAAAATGTACCTTCCTTAGAGATACTATTTATTTTTCTATAAAAAAATATTGTTATTCTGATCTTTTCAAAGGATCAATAAGGGTTCAAAAGTAGAAAAAACACAAATGGTATGTAGTTTATCAATTTTACAATCAAGAAAAATACTAGACCATATGTCATTCCATGTAGCGTTCCTAACAATAAAATTCTGCTACATAGTTAATACAAAGTGCGTATGGGCTTCATATAAACAATTAAAAATCACATGTTTAGTATATTTTTCCTCTTTCCATACAATACATAGGGATTAGGGGAAATAAACATGTTTTAATACCTTCTTAATAATCAACATATACCAAAAAAACGACTATGTAAAAATTATTTTTAAGGCTCACTATAAGGGGACCATAATACTTTAGAAATAAAAGACTATGAGGTTAAATAAATATCAATATTCAACAATTTGTTTGACTTGGACTCAAATGCAAATGGGACATACATACTATATAAGATACACAAAAGAAAGAATACCACAATGCCACTTGGCATAAGTAAACACGTCCTCATCCCACATTAAAGTGAAATCAAGATAGAATTTTACCCAAGAGCTTGCTAGTAAAATATTTGTTATTTATCCAATTCTAGAAACTTAAATGCTTGTTTTAAATCATGTCAATTATATAGGGCATAAACCAAATGCATATTGAATGAATTGGATAATTGAGCAAAGTCATTATTCACCTAGATTTTTATTTAAAATGAAGAAAAAGTCCTAATAAGAATTTGCATATGATTTAGGATTATAAAAATTCAATAACTACAAGATGAAATATTTTATCCTAAAAAATCCAATATTCTATATCTCAAAATTATTTTATGTAAAATAATAATGACTAGATAAGAAGCCAATGACTAATTTAGAAAACAAAAAAAAATGACAAGGTTATATAGTTTATATAGCAAATAAGCATGTATTACTAGTACATAATTAAACTCCTTAAGGATATAAAAGTTATTATATCAAGAATCCAAATACAATTAATATTAAGAAAAATATTAGAAAAGGAAAACAACAGTGGGTAAAATTAAAAATAAGGTTAATCTATGGGTCATTATTGAGGCCAATTTGAGCATTGTGTTTCAAATAAATAAGTGAACCATCATTGTGTAAGATCAAGCAAGTAAAGATGAAGACTATTATCGAATTGTCCTTATGAATTATTTTAAAAACATATGGAGTAGAATCATGTTATAAAAGGTAAGCTAAAGTCTCATGGCATTACCAAGTTTAAACGATGATAATAGTTAAATCTATTAAAGATATGGATCAAAGGAATAAAATAAAAAATAAAAAAACAATGCTAAATTACTACACACACACACACACACATATATATACATATATATTATAAATATAAAAATTTATAAAGCAATAATTGTAGATTGGTTAGATATTTCTCAAATTAAGAATAAAGTATATGAATGCCTAACAAAACAAAAAATTTCAAGATGTTAAAAACAACTCTATAAACAAAAAGATAGGATGAATGGGAAAAATGCTTCACATGGTATTATATGTTATCAGGACAAATCAAAGGAAAAGGTCTAACTTTAAGAATGACTATGATGTTAAAATATTGATAGAAAAAATGAGTGTTATACTTTATTACATTATTTGTCATATTATTACATAGCTTGATGTGTTGTAATTGGATAATCACATCTTCTGTGAGAAGATTGAGAAGATGAAAATACATGTTGAAGGTGAAACACCAAGTATGTCATGAATCAAAGAGACACCATAGTGATATATTAAATGTTGTTCTCTCAAAATTTTTGAGGCACCTATAGTAGTGATCGGATGCACCCAACACTCACACCTTGCATTGAGAGGCACAACCAACAAGCTCTTCAAGTGAGGGATGCACTCATAGGGCAACCTCCAAGATTTTTCTAGAGATCAAATCCTTGTTAGATGTGATCTTCAATGCACCTTCCTAAACTACCTACTTTATTAAATGACAAAGGGTGAAGAAATGCATAAATTAAATCCTAAGCTAATGGAGGAGAAGTACCAAAAATCAAGAGCCTCTCCTATGCATAATTGAAATAAAATGAACATATTCATCACCTTCTAATAGCTAAAAAGTGAACGCATTATTAATCTGATAGAAGTCTTCACATGAAAAATGAATACACATAAGAAAATGTTATAATATATATTATATTATTTGATACATAATAAGATTAAGGGTTTCCTAGCCAGGTGTCATGATAAGAAACTGAAAGGTCATTTATGAACGCTATATTATGTACCCAAGATCCATAATGTAATATACAAATTTTTACATAATAAAAGATCCATGCATTGTTTCTAATGTGTCATGAATGTAAGTTCCATTATTATTATGTTACATTCATTATTGGATTTATTATATTGTGACTTTGTTATATTTGATTCTTGTGATTATTTTCTTGTGAGTTTTATATTGTCATTAAGGCTTCAAAATCCATCTGTTGTATCAGAGCTACAACAATGTTGCTTTCATAGGATTTGGGACAATCATCGCCATTCGACAATAGGCCCAAAGGATAGAAAAATTTCCTCAAGTGGGGATTGATTTAGTTCTTGAAGCTAAACCTTGATATAGACATTGAAATATTGAGTTAGAGAAAGGAGACCCGTTATAAGAGGTCCCACTGAAGGTAGAGAAAGAAGACCTGTTAGAAGAGGTCCCATAGAAGGTAAATATTGAGGATATCCATTGGAGAAGGTCCCATTAAATTCTGTTGATAGAGGAATGAGATCCATATGAAAGAGATCCATCATAAAGCAAGTATAGAGGCCATAGTCTAGGTATTCACAAGGAAGAAAGCAAGTTGAAATAGAGGGTAAATTTAGCTAAGTTAAAGTCCATAGTTTGAAATTAAGAAAACAAGATTAATACATTCCTCATAAGAATAAGACGTCTAGAAGGCAAGCAGATTCAATGACAACATAAAAAGGATAATATTTTTAGATTGGATTATGTAGAAAAATAATGTTTAAGCTTGAGAAGTCATAAAAGAGAAATTATATTAAGTGAGGATTTTTTAAAGATTAGTCTTAAGAAAAATAGCTTGAGAACAAGGTAAAATTATACTTGGTGTTCTATAGCAAAAGATAATGCAACGATGACAAAGGTTTGCATGCAAAGTTTATGAGTCGAAGAGTTTAAATCCTAAATGTAGAATTTTATTTCCAAACCTGAACATATCAGTAGATAAAAATAAGTATAAAGCATCATAAATGCAAAGAAAAGAGTATTAAGATGGCCTAGTTATGTAGTGAACATAACTACACAGACATAGAGGGCAAAAAAATAAGAAAGGGACAAGTGATAGTCCAAGGATAGAGCACAACACCACAAAAAGTATGTCAGAAGACCAACAACCAAGTGAAGCACTAAAGGATAAGCAAATTGATAAAGGTTGAGCATCCATCAAGCAAGAGAAGAATTTTAAAGATCAAGTGCCAACCTAACAAAGCTAAGCATCAACCAAGCAATGCATGAATACACCAAAATACCACTTGTGCACCCAGGGCAAGGAGGAGACATATTAGAAATTCAAAATAACTGGTGCAAATACCAAGAATAGTCAAGCAATACCAACTAAATCAATGTAACCAACAATGCATCAAGAGAATGTAGATTGAGCACTTGGTGAACATATGTTGTGTCCGAGAAATATGGAACATCAAAAGTAATTGAAATGATAGATTATTGGGTGAAAATGGATTGAGTAAAATATCCAATCAGATGCCATCCAATGTGCTTCAAAATAAACACTTGCATGTAGGACACTTATCAATTATGAGGTAGGAATACAATGAAACGTCCAAGCCCATCAAGACATCATTGGACATTGCAATAGAGAGTCGTTGGCAGAATATTGAACTCCAATCAAGAAGGTATTATATTTTTTTATTAAAATTTAAATTTTTTAAAGGTTATAAGGATACATAAGGTTGGTTTTAATTTTTATAAGATTTTAAAGTTAAATTTTGAGAGATAAGTTAAATAACTAAATATTTCATAGATTATTTGATTTTAGAATTCTTGGAGTGATAAGTAGAAGTAAAAATTACTTAGTATAAATTTTTTGAAGTCATTTAATTTGAAAGGTATATTTTAATATTTTTTGAAATTCAAATCTTATAGAATATTTGCAAATTAATTAATTTTGAAGAGATAAGGAAGTCTACTTCAAATTTAGGAATATTAAATTTGCAAACATTCTTATAAACAACTAGGGAGACATAAGGAATTCTACCTCATAGGTATAGAAATATTGAGTCTAAGAAAAATTATTATGGATTATTGGTACATAGATTTTAGAGCCAGTAGACACATGATTGGAAACAAACAATGGTTTAATACACTTCAAGAAAAATATGAGAAACTAGTTGCTATAGCAGATAGTAAGACTTATGAAGTAAAAGGAATAGGAGATGTTCTAGTCAATATGATAAATGGAAAATGAATAATTTACAATGTTTTATATGTTCTTGGATTGACTACTAATATTCTTTTAGTTTCTCAACTCATGGATCAAGACATGATAGTAGAATTTAAAGTTATCAATGGAAGAAAACAATGCCATATTATCAAACAAGGAAAATTGATAGCCTCAGGTTCCTACAAAGATAGTCTATTTACTTTAGATACTACCACAAATTTGGCTCTTTTAGTAGGAATGTCTGAGACAAGAGAACTTTGGCATAAATGATTAGGACATACCAATGCATCATCTTTAAATGAAATGGTTAAATATCAAATGGTAGAAGGTCTACCAAAAATTTCTTGGGAGTCTACCATATGTCCAAAATGTTTAGCAAGAAAACAACATAGAATACCTTTTGAAATTCATCAACATAGGTCTCAACAACCATTGGAGCTAATATATACATATTTATGTGGTCCAATGAATGTTACTAGTATTGGAGGACATAAATATTTTTAATTATTTGTTGATGACTACACTAGAAAAATGTGGGTATACTTTATGAAATATAAATCTGAAGCATTTGGTTGTTTTAAACAATTCAAACTTCAAGTAGAAAAGGAATCAGGGAAAACTATCAAAACTCTTTGTTCAGATAGAGGAGGTGAATTTTTATCAAAAGAGTTCAATCTATTTTTAGAATAAAATGGAATAAAAAGACAACTTACTACAACATATTCACCACAACAAAATGGAATTGTAGAAAGAAGAAATAGATCTATAATGGAAATGGTGAGATGTATGATAAAAGAAGCTCATCTTGATCATCAATATTGGGAAGAAGTAGTCAAAACAATTGTATATTTACAAAATAGATTACCTACAAGAATACTCAAGAATGTTACACCAGAAGAAGTATGGTCAGGATGAAAACCAAATATTGAAAAATTAAGAATTTTTGGATGTAAAGCCTATATGCATATTCCAAAACAAAAAAGGACAAAACTAGATGAAAATACTATGTATGGCATATTTCTTGGTTATGATGATGAATCTACAGGATATAGGATAATTAATCCAATCACAAAGAAAATCTACATAAGTAGAGATGTAGTTTTTGATGAGAGAATCAAGGATGAGATTAAAGAATAGAAATGTGATTCAAAAGTTCTTCTAAATTTTTCAAAAGAAAGTTTATCAAATGAGGAGACAAAATCAGAATCTCAAGATGAACAGAGTGAAAATACATAAACTTCTACAATTTCACAAAGGAAGGAACCTATATGGCTTAGAAATACACTCAAAGAATCAAATCTTGAACAAATGCCAGATCTTACTACTACAAGGCCTCAAACTCGTAGTCTAACCAGAATAAATAGAGGATTGTTAAGCACCATGACAGAACCAACAACAACACTTCAAGCATTAAATCATTCAAAATGGAAGGCAACCATGGAATCAAAATATTCATCATTGCTAAAAAATAAAACATGGAATCTAGTGGAACTACCTCTAGGAAAGAAAGTAGTAGGTTGTAAATGGGTTTATAAGATTAAGTATAAAGTAGATGGCTCACTTGATAAGTACAAAGCTCGACTAGTAGCAAAAGGATATACTCAAATAGAGGGAATTGACTATGAAGAAACTTTTGCACCAACAACTAAGATGACTACTATCAGAATAGTGTGTGCTTTGGCAGCACATCATGGTTGGAAACTTCATCAAATGGATGTAAAAAGTGCATTTCTTAATGGTGATTTAGAGGAAGAAGTCTACATGTCACAACCAGAGGGATTTGTTGTTAAAGGTTAGGAACACAAGGTTTACAAATTAAACAAATACTTATATGGTCTAAAGCAAGCTCCTAGAGCATGGTATATAAAAATCAATAATCACTTATTACAACATAATTTTAAATGAAGTCTATCAGATCCAAATCTATATACAAAGAAAGTTGGAAATGATATAATAATACTTATAGTATATGTTGATGATATAGTGATTACAGGAAGTTCAAAGAATTTAATAAGTGAAGTAAAAAAGGATCTTGAAAAGGATTTTGAGATGACTGATTTGGGACTTATGCATTATTGTCTTGGTTTGGAAATTCATCAAAATGAAGACAATATTACAATCACACAAACAAAATATGCAAAAACTCTACTTGAGAAATACAAGATGAACAATTGTAAGCCTAAAGATACTCCTATGGAACAAGGACTTCAGTTATCCAAAAATGATGAAACATATTTTGTTCCAGCAACAACTTATCGTCAATTGATTGGAAGTCTTTTGTATTTAACAAATACTCAACCAAATTTAGTTTTTGTTGTAAATTATCTTTCAAGATTCATGCAAGAACCAAGAGAGAGTCATTGGAAGGCTACAAAAAGAATACTACAATATATCAACAAGACTACAGATTATGGACTAACATATATGAAGAATGTTAAAGATTTTTGTCTACAAGGATATTCAAATTCTGACTATGTTGGTTCTATTGATGACAAAAAATCTACATCAGGATATATTTTTTATCTTGGCTCAGGACCAATATCATGGCATAGTAAAAAATAACATGCAATAGCACTCTCATCTACCGAAGTATAATATTGTGCCGCAAAGGATGCAACTTGTGAAGCATTATGGTTACAATATATACTATCAGATATGGGAATCAAAAGAACTCCAACTCTGATACATTGTGACAATCAAGGAGTATTAAATTTGATCAAAAATCCAATTATACATGAAAGGACTAAACATATTGAAGCTCAATGTCACTTTATTAGAGATCACTTTCAAAACCATCATATCAAGTTGAAGCATATTTCTACATAAGAAAAAATTGCATATATTTTTACAAAGGCTCTAGGTCAAAATAAGTTCCAAATATTTAGAGATCATTTATGCAGATCAAGAGAAGCTCATATCAAATAATGTAATACAGGGGGTGTTAGAATATATATTACATTATTTGATACATAAGAAGATCAAGGGTTTCCTAGCCATAGGTGTCATGACAAGAAACTCAAAGGTCATTTATGAAAGCTATATTATGGACCCAAGATCCATAATGTTATATACAAGTTTTTTCATAATAAAAGCTCCATGCATTGTTTCTCATGTGTCATGAATGTAAGTTCTATTATTGTTATGTTTTTTTTTTTTATTGGTTGAAAGGGTGTTGAAAGGTCCCTGAACCTTGTACAAGTATTTTTTACATGTTATCCAAACCGACCGAAGAGGCCCAAGAGCTAAAGATCAGAGAAAAATCCAAACACCACAAGAAGAAAGGTGTCGCGATATCGCGACATGTTGCATTTTTGCGGTCCCAAGCATAGAGAAAAAGCAAGGAGGAAAAGGTGTCGCGATATCGCGACATGTTGCGCCATCACGACCAAGGGAGGAAAAGATGTCGCGATATCGTGACAAGATGCAGCATCGCGGCCGAAGGAGAGAAAGTGTCATGAAATCGCGACATGTTGCAACGTCGCTGCCAGAATAGAAGAAGTGTCGCGATATCGCGACAAGTTGCGTCATCGCGGCCAGAGGAGGAAAGGTGTCACGATATCGCGACAAGTTGTATCATCGAGGCCAAAGAAGAAAATATGTCGCGATATCGCGACATGTTGCATTGTCGCGGCCACAGGAGAAAAAGTGTCGCGATATCGCGACATGTTGCACCATCGCGGCTATAAGAGAAAAGGTGTCACGATATCGCGACATGTTGTATTGTCATGGCCAAAGGAGGAAAAGTGTCGCGATATCGCGACATGTTGCAATGTCGCGGCCAGAAGAGAAAAAGTGTCGCGATATCGCGACATGATGTATCATCGCGGCCTAAGGAGAAAAAATGTCGCGATATCGCGACGTGATGCATCGTCTCGGCAAAAGGGTAAAAAATGTCACGATATCGCGACATGTTGCATTGCCACGGCCAAAGAAGGAAAATGTGTCACGATATCGCGACATGTTGCATCATCGCGGCCCAAGAGAAAAAGTGTCGCGATATCGCGACATGTTGCGTCATCGCGGCCAGAGGAAAAAAAGTGTCACGATATCGCGACATGTTGCAGCATCGTGGCCAGAGGAGAAAAAGTGTCACGAAATCGTGACAAGTTGCATCGTCTCGGCAAAAGGAAAAAATATGTCGCGATATCGCGATATGTTGCATTGCCGTGGCCAAAGAAGGAAAAGGTGTCACGATATCGTGACATGATGCAGCATCGCGAGAGAAAGTTGATGAGGCAAATCACGGCCAGAGAGAAAAAGTGTCGTGATATCGCGACAAGTTGCAACATCGCGGCCAAAGAGAAAAGATGTCGCGATATCGTGACATGTTGCAACGACGTGGCCAAAGGAGAAAAAGTGTCACGATATCGCGACATGTTGCATTGCCACGGCCAAATGAGGAAAAAGTGTCGCGATATCGCGACATGTTGCATTATCGCGGCCAAAGAGAAAAAGTGTCGCGATATCGCGACATGTTGCATTATCGCGGCCAAATAGAAAAAGTGTCGCGATATCGTGACATGTTGCATTATCGCGGCCAAAGAGAAAAAGTGTCGCGATATCGCGACATGTTGCATTATCGCGGCCAAAGAGAAAAAGTGTCGCGATATCGCGACAAGTTGCATCATCACGACCGAAAGAGAAAAAGTGTCACGATATCGCGACATGATGTAACGCCATGACCAAAGGAGAAAAAAGTGTCGCGATATCGTGACAAGTTGCAACGTCGCGCCCAAAGGAGAAAGAAATGTCGCGATATCGCGACATGTTGCATTTTCACGGCCAAAGGTGAAAAGTGTCGCGATATCGCGACATGTTGCATTTTCGTTGCCGAAGGAGAAGAAGGAAAAGGTGTCGCGATATCGTGACAAGTTTCAACAGCATACCAAACCAATCCCCTGGCAACATCTCACATTGTGCAAACATTGAAACTTGTAGGATCATTCCTTAGGCCAATGGGGAAGGAGTCTCTCCACACTTGAATGTCAGATTCGTCGACTCCCTTGTTAGCAAGCCAGTCCGCAGCTTTGTTTCCTTCCCGGTATTGATGCTTAATGGCTAATTTTGGGTAATTGCCAATTAGGGCCTTGCATTCTTGGAAAATCGAAGCAAGGGCCCAAGGAGGCTTAGCGGTACCATTGAGCCAGTTAATACAGTGCAACGAGTCTCCTTCGATGATAATTTTATTGATGGTCAACCCTTCCATGAGGATCAAACTTTGGAACAGGGCCCGCGCCTCTGCCATATTGTTGGATTGAATTCCCAGGTTCTGGCAAAGGCCAAAATTATTTCTCCTCTGTGGTTTCTGAGAATTCCCCCTCCGCCAGCCGCTCCTGGGTTGCCTTTAGCCGCACCATCGAAATTGAGCTTGTGCCACCCAGTAGGTGGTAAGACCCACTTGATGACGGACCTATCAACAGAAATACGGGGCATGACAGAGATGTTAGACAGATTGAAAAGTTTGGTTAGGTCCGATTCTAAGCCAGGAGGGGGGTTTTGGAGACGAAACAAGAGAGGCATTCTCCACAACAAGGGTCATGATTTTGACAATGATAATCTTCTTATCAGTGGCTTGATTTTTGAAAATTTTGGCGTTTCTCTCGAGCCATATCTGCCACAGGTAAAGGTGGAGGCAAGCTTGCCACATGAATTTTAGTTGGTTGCTCTTGAAAGGTCGGGGCCATTGCTTAATAAGGAGGGGAATGGAATGTGGGAGGACTGTGGAGATGTCAAAGGTGTTATGGACCTGGTTGAGAACTGCAAGAGAAAAGGGACATTCCAAAAAAACATGCGAAGTAGACTCACAGGCGTTTTTGCACAGGATACACCAATTGGGAATGAGTAACCCTCTGATTATCAAGTTGTCAATGGTGAGGATTCTATTTTGGATGGCCAACCAGCAAAATAATTTGACCTTGGGAATGATCTTGGGGACCCAGACCTGATTTGATAAGTCCCAACCATCTATGGGAGTTTCTTGACTGTAGTAGGCTGATTTGACAGTGAAATTTCTAGATTCTTCAAGGTTCCAGACCATGGAATCATCTTTGTGTGAGCTCGGGATGATGCAAGTCCTCAACAAGTTTTGTAACCGCCTGAGAGCCTCGGTGATATGCCTGGGCCCGTTAAGAGCCAGGTGTTTCCATTCAGGTCTTGTAGGACCTTGGTTAATGAAGTGGCACACCTTATCTCCAAAGGTGGCTTCGATAGTCGCCTTGAGCACTGCAAGATGCGGATCTTGGCTGAGAGGTTTATCACGGATCCACGGGTCATCCCAGAAATGGATGGTCATTCCAGTTCCTAGACACCACCTTAAGCCTTCCATGATGATTTTCCTTGTTTTGATTATGCCATTCCAGAAATGGGATCCGATAGGGAGGTTGTGCTCTCCAAGAAAGGACAACTGATGGAGGTACTTAGCTTTAATGATATCAATCCAAGTGACTTTTTCATTGATGGTAAGTCTCCAGGCCTGCTTGGCAATGAGGGCCATGTTCATCCACTTGATGTCTCTGAATCCGAGTCCTCCATCCTTTTTCTTGGAATAGACCCTGTCCCAGGCGACTAGCAAAAATTTGTTCTTGTTTTCGTTTCCAGCCCAAAGGAATCTGCGTTGAATTTGTTCAATTTTTTGGCAGATGGTAGCTGGAGCTTTGAAAATAGATAAGAAAAAAATGGGGATACTTTGAAGGCAAGCTTGGACCAGAGTGGCTTTGGCTGCCTGGCTGAGCATTGAGCTTTTCCACCCCGCTAGTTTCTTGTTGAGGCGATCTAAAACAGGGTTCCACATAGCCGAGACTGATCTGCCATGGAAAAGCGGTAATCCAAGATAAGTAGTTGGAAGGCTCCCAATGTTGCACCCAAGGATCTCAACAATCCTATTTTGTCTGTGATTGGGAGTATTGAGAAAGTATAGCTTGCTTTTGCGGTAGTTGACTTTCTGACCAGCCACCTCTTCATAAGAATCAAGAATGTTCTTAATGATTTTTGCTTTGGGAACGGAAGCATGAGAGGATAGAATAGTATCATCAACAAACTGTTGATGGGATATGGCTTTGGATGTTGAGGCTGGTTTGATCCCGAAAACAAGACCACTGTTGCAGGTAGCTGAAAGGGTTCTTCCAAGGGTTTCGGCCAAAATGATGAAGAGAAAGGGGGAGAGAGGGTCCCCTTGACGGATGCCTTTGAAACTTTGGAAGAAACCTGCGGGTGAGCCATTGATAAGAACCGAGAACCAAGCAGTCGAGACACATTCGTGAACCATCTTGATCCATTCTTTGTGAAACCCAAACTTTTCCAGGACTTCGAACAGGAATTTCCAGGAAACCCGATCGAAAGCCTTGTTCATGTCAAGCTTAAGGAACATGCTGGGTTTTTTATTTTTTGATGCCGAGTGGGCCAATTCGTGGACGGTTATCACTCCATCCGAAATGAATCTGCCTTTGACCGAGCTCCCTTGGCATTGATCGATGATGGAGGGAAGGATGTCTTTCAACCTATTTGCCATAACTTTGGTGATAAGTTTGTAAATGACACTGCAAAGACTAATCGGTCTGAAATCAAAAAGGGAAGCACGATCGTTGGACTTGGGAATTAAAACAATGAAAGTGGAATTGGCTTCTCTCAGCATATTTTTGGCTCTCTGGAAGAATTTAACCGCAGCAACGACATCTTGGCCCACAATATCCCAGAAATGTTGAAAAAATCGGGGTGGGAAGCCATCAGGTCCGGGGGCCTTATCAGGTTCCATTGCGAACAGAGCTTCTTTGATCTCCTCTTCAGTGAAGCTTTCAAGCAATTTTCCATTATCATTGTTAGACACCAACTTTGGGATGTTCTGTAGCAAAGAACTTGAGGTGCGGGGATGGCAGCCAGTGCTTGGTCCTAAGATTTCTTGGAAGTGGCAAACAGCTTCCTGTCTGATTGCTTGGATGTCAGAGACAATGGATCCATCAGCCTTGGTCAGCTCAGATATTTTATTAGAGCCTCTGTGATGCATGGTGGAAGCATGGAAAAACTTCGTGTTGGTGTCTCCTTCTTTGAGCCAGAGGTTTCTGGATTTTTGCCTCCAGTAAGTCTCTTCCTTAGCCAAGGCATTGTGAAAATTTGAAAGGAGGCTCTTTTCTTCAAGGAAAGTTTTGGCCCTCAGATCTCCTCCCTGAATCAGATTTTCCACCCTTTTTAGCTCATCCATCAGATGCTTTTTCTCGGTAAAGAGGTTGCCGAAGACATCCCTATTCCAACATTTCAGCTTGAGTTTGACCGCTTTCAGTTTGAGGAACAGATTCGTGAGAGGGTTTGGACAGAAGTCCTGTTGCCACCATTGGCGAATACACCGGCCTAAATCTGGATGAGTGAGCCACATATTTTTGAACCTGAAAGGGGTTTTGAAGATTTTTTGGGGGTGGGAACAATCCAGAATTAAGGGATTGTGGTCGGAGCCAATTTTAGGGTGGCTATGAAGCCTGGCATCGCCAAAAATAGGAATGAGTTCTTTGGATAAGAGAAATCTGTCTAGCCGGATTTGGATGTGATGGATTCCCGCTCGTCTGTTGCTCCATGTGTAGTTGGACCCTTGGAGCGGCATGTCCATTAGCTCGTTGTGGTTGACAAATTTGCTGAAGTCTTCTATGCAATTGCTGGTGATCGGATTGCCTCCTTGTTTATCAAACAAATGGAGGGGAGAATTGAAATCGCCACAAAGCATCCATGGAAAGTCTACAAAGTTGTTACGCATTGCAGAAATGTTATCCCACAACAATCTTCTGTTAACATGACTGTTAGGTCCATAAACATTGGTGGCGATCCACTGGAGGTGAGTGTCTTTATTAGTAAACAGAATGTTGATGGTTCTGTCAGAGACTGAAATAACTCTCCCTTCAATGGTTGTCGGGTCCCATAAACAGAGGAGACCCCCGGATGCCCCTGTGGAGGGACAAAAGGCAAAATTGTTGTTTTCCCATATTAACTTGCAGACTTGAGTGCTGCTATTCTCATCTAATTTGGATTCTTGAAGGAACATGATATTTGGTTTTAGATTTTTTCTTACTATTTTAACAGTTCTCTATTTTGCAGTTTCGTTGAGGCCTCTAACATTCCAGGAGACGATCTTCATCGAGATGATTTGGAGTTTGCTTTGCGACCTCTGCCTCTCCCTTGAGACGGAGTTAGTTTGGGTCTAACTTCATCCTCTTCTTGGTGAGTTGTGATGGAGTGTTCAGAAATGGGGCCCAAGGTGGTAGGCACTATGTCATCAGCCATTTCGATCTCAGCTGCTTTGGAAAGTTTTTTTGCATTTGTCGGTCGTCCCCTCCTCTGTTCTTTGTTGACGTCTGCTTTGGGTGCGGTATTGGGAGATTTTAGCGGGCTGGAGATTTGGTGGATGTCGGTGGAGTCAGTCCCAGGGGCAGGCTGGTGGGGGGATGAAGAGTGGGGAGGCTGGCATAGGGTAGCAAACTCAGGAGTTTGGGGAAGGGGGCTCTGAGATGGGGGGAGGGGTGGGAAGGGAAGAGGAAGGTGTGAGGGACCGAAATCGGTGGGTGAGTTTGGAAAGGTCATTGCAGAATTTCCTTTGGACAAAGGGGATTGGATCAAAGTGGGTGTGGACACGATGGTTAGATCTATGGGTAGGTCATCTGAAATTTCCTCTCCAATATGAAGATTATTTAAGGGGGAAAAATGATTAGATCAAAGAGGAAGAGTGCTAACCTTGTTGGGTTTGACTGGATCTAAAGCAGAGGTCTTAGGAGGTCCTGCAGATCGGCCATGACCTCGGGCAGTAGCCTTTTTTTGGATAGTCTGGATCTGAGTATCCAAATTTTGTCCCGAATCACTGGGGATTTCTTTTTTTCGAGAAGGGCATTGAGAAAGGAGATGGCCCTGAGTATTGCACTCTAAGCAAAAATGGGCTTGTTTTTGTACTCAACTCCTTGGCATCTCCTATAGCTCTTGTAGTTGATGTTGATGTATGTAGGCAAAGCCGAGTCCAGATTTTCCATGACACAAACTCGAGCATAGGTCATTCTGGTTCTGGCTCGGGTAGCAGGGTCGATGGCGACCAAATCTCTATTATTGTTATGTTACATTTATTATTGGATTTATTATATTGCAACTTCATTATATTTGATTATGTGCTTATTTTCCTATGAATTTTATATTTTTATTATGACTTCAAAAGCTATAAAAAAAGGAAAAAGCAAAATTAGCCATGATTTCATATATGTATCACAAAATTTCTTTATAGAGATGCCAGATTAAAAGTGTTAGTGCAAAATCATGCACGATAGTAACATATATTTTTGGCTATTAGTTGTTATTTTTATTATTTTGATTTTTGATTTTTTTACAACCGTCTCTGGTTGAGACGATTAGGCTTCCCATGGGGGAAAGTGCCTACTGGTGGTGAAAACCACTAAATTGGCCCTAAGGCTACCCAAGGTGGACTATGGGGGGTAGAAAGGAGGCCTTTTTAGGAGTCTCCTTAAGATGATGCATTTTAGGTGTCTACAGATGCCCCTTTTTGGGATGCTTTGTGTGTAAGCATAATGCCGAGCAAAAATAGATAATCTAAAATGGTTGCATTGATTATTGATGATGTTATTTGAACAAGCCAATATGAGATACCCTAATCATGAAAAGGGTGAACATATTTACAGATTGATGGACTTAGGTTCGATATTTGGTGATATTTCCATGGGTAGATATTATTAGTCTACAGGCCTGAGGATTTAGGAACACCATTAATATGATCTTGGTAATCTTTCAGCCAAGTAGATAGAATTTTAGTCTACAAGCTTTGGGATTTCAACTGTAGATAGACAATATTTTAGTCTACAAGCTTTTAGGATTTAGGTGTACTAAGTGTTTTTTTGGTTGAGATTTTTGCTTTTACCCCAACAAGGAGGGTGTATGATCATTTTTGGAAATGATTCTTAGATGAACACAATTTTCACTTTTGAGTGTTTGATTATTGACTTGAATTTGAAACATGAATTTTGCATTTATTGACTACCTCCTCAAGCAATGAGTTGATGGAGGAGATATATATTGAGGATAGTGATGAGTCACTTGAACAGAATGAGGTGATTAACTTGGGTGCCCCAGGAAACGGTGGAATTTCAAGACCATTTCGACCCAAGATAATTATTGTTAAATGTTTTTTTGCAAAACTGCAACCATCTCGAATAATAATAGCTTCACAAAGCTATAAATATCAAATTTTTTGATTTTAGGATCATTTTCACCATTTAGGATGAGAAACAAGTAAGATGGGGAGGAGGAGAGGTAAATTTGTGAAGCGAAGCATAGTTAGAAACCCAAAAAACTAATACGATGGATCCATTAGGCACCTCGACGAGTGGAGGAGCTAGTGATAAGAGAGTAAGGATAAAAATTCCAACCTTTTCGTTATTAATAAAATGAAACCAGAGTAAAATGATAAGGTAATGAATGGGTGGGATGGGTGGCTTAGGCAAATTGAAAATGATGTATTTTATAGGTAAACAACATCTATTTTTTTCTTTCCCTCTCTCTATCTTGTTTTGCTTGTGATGTTTTTTTTGCATTTTAGGGACCTCCCTTGTTGAGATGGTTCTATTATGTGATCATCTCGACTTGGGATGGTCACATGCTATGACCATATTAGGGAGAGACGATAGTGCAGCAGGATAATCTCATCCCAAGATGATTGTTTTTGGGACTATTTTGTTTTTATTTTTGTTTTTTTATTAAGTTTTTGCACTTGCAACAACTTATTAGAGTTCAACATCATTTCATGAACACCTTCAAGGAGGCTTGTGCTACATTGTAAGAGGATAATTGGACATGGCTGAAGGACCTTGGTCTTTAGCACATGACTCGACTAGATTCGATTCATGTAGATCAGGCCTACCTGATGATCTTGGTCAACAAATGGGATAGTTGAACCAACACTTTTGACCTACCTACCAGTGAGATGACAATCACCCTTGAGTATGTCTATCAAATTTTATAGGTTCTAATTGAGGGAGAGCCCATTATTACTACCCTAATCGACCAGTGAGAGGTAGTGCTACGATGAGTGTATCAATATAGGTGGATTGTGATATAGATAGTGGTGGGTGAGATTGACTGTAGGATATGACACTTGATTGCTTATAATGAGACATGTAGTGCTTATGTCATTAATGTCTGACTTTATCCTATCAAACTCTTTTGGTGCCAGGTTTCCTTGGAACCTATTGGAGCTTGTGCAAGATTTAGTTGATCAGTCAAGGATTATGGCATGGGGTACTACACTGCTTACACATATTTATAAGGATATGTATGAGATTCAACAAAGAGGCTGATAGGGCTTAGGATGCAACTTTCTCCTATAGGTATGGGGTTGGGAGCATTTTAGTGTGGATAAATCTATTGGGTTACTATGGGCAACTTGCAAAGACATGGTCGATAGCGAGATTCCTTATGCTATGCAATGATGCATGAGTGTGAGCGAAGCAAGAGCCATCCCTTTAAGGGTATCTTAGAGCACTACATAGATGCATGGGCTAGATTATAGTCGAGATAGGTTACATGGAGATATTGGAGGGGAGAATCATCTTAGACTAAGGAGGGTGAGCACCTTAGGTGAGTGCAATGTGACAGATTAGTAACTGGCCATCATGGGACACAACATGAGTAATTTTAGTACTCATGGATGACCTTCCAGCTTGGTATGAGATAAGGAGTACCTAAGGACTCAATGGTGTACAGGTAGAGGATGATCGAGACTCATGTAGCATGACCACAAGTAGAGTCACTAGAGGAGGAGGTCAATGAAGCCTTGGTAGATATCAACATTGAGGATCTAGGGACCACATCAAAGTATGATGCTTGGTGGACTGCTTAATAGCTTCAAGGTAAGATAGTAGCTAGAGGTGATGAGGTGTTTGGGCTAGTAAAGGATATATCATAGCGGTGAGTATGTTACCACATGGATACAAATATGGGTAAATAAACACATCCAACCACTTAGAGTGCAAATACTCTTATGAGGAGTGATGATGATGAGGTTGATAAGGAGTACACATAAGAATAGATTTTTGCTCTGAGGGAGTAGGTACGCATTCTCTAGGGTCAAATTATAGATAGAGATATGACACATGCTACAAAGCAAATCCAATGGGAGACCAATAAGCAGAGATGGTAAGGTTGGATGAAGGACTGAGATACTCTATGAGATCAAGTACAGAGTCTCTAGGATGAGATTGAGAGGCTCATGGTATATTGCGATGCTCTACAGACTAAGCATGATTCTTTGAAAGCTATAGGGTCTTAAATACTAATAGGTATCTAGGGGTTATCTGCCTTGATGATCAAATTGGAGTGAGAGGGACTATGTGCAGTTGTTGGAGAACACTTTATTGCTTAATGGCATTGCCATATCAACACGACCATATACTTCCTAGTCATAACAAAGTTGATAAAGTGGGGTATTAGGTGAGCCATCAATGGCACCACCTATTCCATGATTTTTAGTATCAGGCACATCCCAAAGGCTAGGGACCAGTAGATCAAAGCAGCATTGTAGAGACAAGATCAAGGGTAGTGGTGAGAGTGGTGGCACAAGGCCATATTGAGCACAGATTGCTTGTACTAGCTTCTTATTTTTGGATGTGAGGTCTAAGGACCCACTATTGTAGCCTACGGGTATTTTGTATCTTTGATGTACCATTTCATGATATATATATATATATATATATATATATATATATATATATATATATATATATATATATATATATATATATATATGATATGACTTTTATTGTTGCCTATCATGTGTTTATTGTGCATGTATGTATGTGTAATTGTAGATGCATGGATGTATGATAGATGCTTATAGATGTATGTCTAGATGATGTATTTATTTAGATGAATGGATGTTTTTGATATGATAGAGCTAACACATATCCATAGAACTAGACATGCCTATGATGTACTAACGACACATGATAACACAATAAATTGCAAATTGTGAATGTATGCTTAATTTATGAAATGTAATGGATGATTCTAAATAAAAAACTAAGTATATGCACTACAAAATGTATAAAAGTCACAAATCAAGATGCAAAAAATCTCATCAAGTGCATACACTTGAATGAGAATCCAGTTTGAAATAATATGTAATGAAGGATCATGATAATGATGGATTATGAATAGTGAGAGGTCACAAGAGAAAAATAAGGCTTTTCATGAGACTCAAAAACCCTATTTGACCAATCAAAAGTCATGTACTGACAATGCAAGCATTTGAAAGATAAAAATATACTAGGAAGACCAAGATATTCAATATCCTTGTGTGTGCATAGTGAAGTTTATTGCCTCGATTGGACTTAACTCTCTAAATGCAAGCCATCAAAAGTTAGTTCAGCCACAAGCTGACATTGGTTTGTACAAAATAAATTCACTAATGTGATAGATATATCACCACGTGTATGGCTACTCCACTACCAATCAGACATCTATAGCCCATTGTTTGTGATGGAGATCGCCTCATGGTTGTCAAAAACTGAGAATTCTAAGGATTCAAGCTCTTTTTATTTCTTTTTGTTTGGGATTTTTAGGAATTTTACTTTCTTTTGGGGATTTTTCTCTTTTTGTATAGGATAAAAGGGATTATATTGCTTTATTATGCCTTTTGGGATACTTGCTCATTTTATGGAAGAGCAAGGGGATTTTTATTTTTTGGTATATTTGCTGATTTTGTAGAGAAAGGAGATTTTCTTCTATTTTTTGGGGAGGGTGAGCTTGTCCTTTTGTAAGTTCTCAGCTTTTTAGACCATGTGCATAATAGGAAGAGCAAGGAAAACTATTCACTTTTGAGGTAAGACTTACTTTGTAGTGTCATATTTCCTTGTTCAAAATCGTGTTTAAGATTGTAAGAACATGTTAGGATATTGAAATAAACAAAGTATGACCAAAACATGATCCTATCATCAAACATCAAGATGATTTACAATGATAAATAAAATACCAACTAGGGATGGTTGAGTGATCGAAAGATCCTATTGGACACCTTGGAACTACTACTTGGGAGCAATCAAAGGGTGAATAGACATCATGGATATGTGAACGTGTATGATCAATGCATGGGGGTGTATGCCCAAGATAAAAGAGATTACATCAAGACAAGTGACTCTTTTACAAATATGATGCTATACAAAATGCTCAATGCAAGACTAGATGGATGCAACTATGGTGAAAAAATACCTAATGCAATGTAACTAACATGCAATTAGCCAAAAACCATGACTAATCCTAAGATGATCAAATGCAAAGTGTTATGCATGGTGATATGCAATGCAATGGTGATGTGAAATGCAATTTTTTTTCTTTTATTATTATTATTATTATGCATGAAATACCTATAGGGGGAGAATATTAAGTAGTTCAGGTTCCTCAACACCCTCAAGTGAAGCTAGACGATAAGTGCTCAACACCCCTAAGTGTAGGAAGTGTTTAATTGCTCAACACCTCTTTAAAAGCAGGAAATTTGCACCAAATAAAAAACAATAAACATAGATGTATGTAAAAGCAAAATGGAATAGAATCCTTGTATTGATCTTGTATTTTTCAAAGTGTATAATAGCATCCCTCGAGGGGATATTTTTAAGAATGATACAAAGATTACAAATATGTGAGAAATAGGTTTCCCCTCTCTTCCATAAAAGAAGTATCTTGGTGCAATGTATCTCCTTGCTAATGCAGTTCATAGGGAAGTGGGTTTTTTGGAATCACCACATTGAATATGATATAGATTTGAATCATTTTATCATCCTTGAGTCCTATTGCATGCACACAAAGAAAACAAAAAGTGTATTAATAGCATATGAGGGGCCCACCAAGGTTGGACCCGTATTGAATATGAAAATGATAAATGAAGGAAACGATAGATGTGTGCATGTATAAATTGAAATCTAAGCTAGTGCAAAAACTAGAAAAACATAGATCTAAGCTATATTGAAAATAAAACAAAAAAATCAATGGTTTGTACAAGACCATCTCGATTCAAGATGGTTTTGTTTGTAGACCGTCTTAGGGTGAGACAGTATCTGTTGTGGGCCTATGTTTCTAGGTTTACATAGTGTTTGAGATGACCTGGGAGGGTGTTTCGATGGATTCTCATGGCAAGGATGTGATTTAGCGGGCTTAAATAATCACTGGAAAGAGGATATGAGTTATGCAAGATAGGGAAGTGCAACATTCAATCCTGTATGGTAGCCTAGAAGCATAGTCTTGGCAATAGGAAAAACCTAGTAGATTGATTTCGATAACACTTTGTTGCACGAATTCAAAATATTGGAGAGATCATAAATTTTTGTAGCACTTCATGGCATGAAAACTTGAAATCATATTTAAAACTAAGGGGGGAGTACCAATTTATAGATTTCTTGTACATAGGTTAAATGTGCCAAGGGCATCCTGTATAAAAAAACATAGGGGCAGTCTGCATTGAAAAAGTAGATGCATACCCCAAAATAACTGATTGCATGTAGTTAATTTGAAGTTGTCTTATGCAGGGTGTCTAATGTTGAAACGAAATCATACATGACACTAAAATGAATTTTTGGCTATCAATTGTTATTTTTTTAATTTTTTGTGACCATGTTGAGACGATCACGATCCTAAGACCGTCTTGGGTTGATACGGTTAGGCTTTCAATGGGTGAAAGTGCCTACTGGTGGTGAAAACCACTAGATTGACCCTAAGGCTGCTCAAGGTGTACTATGGGAGGTAGAAAGGATATATTTTGGAAATTCTCCTTAAGATAACATATTTTAAGTGTCTATAGAGACCCCTTTTTGGGATGCTTTATGCGTAAGCAAAATGCAGAGAAAAAATAATCTAAATTGGTTGCATTGATTATGGATGATGTTATTTGAACAAGTCAACGTGAGATACCCCAATCATGGAAAGGGTGCATATCTTTGAGTCATTGCTTCCAACACATTGATGGACTTAGGTTTGATCTTGGTGACCTTTCAGCCATGGGTAGACATTATTAGTCTATGGGCCTTAGGCTTTAGGTACACCATTGATCTGATCTTGGTAACCTTTTAGACAAGTAAACAAAACTTTAGTCTACAAGATTTGGGCTTTCAGTTGTAGATAGAAAATATTTTAGTCTACAAGCTTTTAGGCTTTAGGTGTACCAAGTGTTTGTTTGATTGATATTTTTACTTTTGCCCTAGCAAGGAGGGTGTATGATCATTTTTGGTAATGATTCTTGGACGAACGTGATTTACACTTTTGAGTGTTTTATTATTGACTTGATTTTGAAACATGAATTTTGCATTTATTGACTACCCCCTCAAGTGATGAGTCAATGGAGGAGATATAAATTGAGGATAGCGACAAGTCGCTTGACCAAAATGTGGTGATTAGCTTTGGAGCTCTAGGGAACAATGGAGTTTTGAGATCATATCAACTCAAGATGGTTGCAGTTAAATGGTTTTTATTTTTTGCAAAATTGTGACCATCTCGGATAGCTGCGTTGCACCATGCAACCATCCTGGACGATCGTAGTCATGCAAAGCTATAAGTAGCAAATTTTGTGATTTTAAGGTCACTTTCACTATTCAAGATGAGAAACAAGAGATATAGGGAGGAGGAGAGTGATTCTATGAAGAAAAGTGCTACCAATGGACTAACATACCAATACTATGGATCCGTTAGGTGCCTCAACAAGTGGAAGAGTCAGTGCTAGGAGAGTAAGGATGCAAATCCTAACTATTTTGTTATTTATAAAATAAACCCAAATTAAAATTAACTGGTAATGAATGAGTGGGATGGGTAGTTTAGGTGAATTGAATATGGGGTAGTTGATAGGTAGATAGTATCTATGTTTTTTCTTCCTCTCTCTCTCTCTTGTTTTGCTTATGATATTTTTTAATGTATTTTGGAGACCGTCTCTTGTTGAGATGGTTCTATTTAATGAGAATCTCACCTAATATGGTCGTATTTGGGGACCGTCCCGACTCGAAAGAATAATAAATTTACAATCTGAAAGTAGGAAATTTGCACCAAATAAATTATAGTAAACACGAACGTATTTTAGAGCACAACGAAAGAGAAGCATTATATTGATCTTGTATTTATTTTGCATGTTACAATAGCATCCCTCAGTGGATCTTTTAAGAATGATACAAAGATTACAAAGATGTGGGGAATAGATTTTCCCTTCCCTTTCACACAAAGCGGTATCCTAGTGCAGTATCAGTATCTCCTTGCTAGTGTAGTTTGTAGGGGAGTAGGTTTTCCAGGATCGTCATGTTGAGTCTGATGTGGATCTAAAGCCTTTTGCCATCCTTAAGTCATCTTACTTGCACACAAAGGAAAACAAAAAGTGTATTAATAGCATATGAGGGCCCACTGAAGTTGGATCCATATTGAATAGGAAAATGATAAACAAAATAAAAGACAGATGCATGCATGTATAAACTAAAATCTAAGCTAGTGTAGAAACTAGAAAAATGCAGATCTAAGTGATGCAGGAGCATCCGGTGGTAGCAAAGCAATCTTGCATCAACAAAAAAATTTCTAAGTGTTTGCTTTGATGTCACAATATCATGATAGAGAAAAGTGTCGCGATATCGCGACATGTCACATTTTCATGACTCAGGAAGGAGAGAGAAGGCATGGAGGAAAAATGTTGCGATTTCGTGACATGTCATGAAATCGCGACCAAAAGAAGATAGGAAAGGCCAGAGAAGAAAATGTCACGATTTCATGACATGTCATGAAATCGTGACCGAAGGAGCAGAAAGAAAGCAAGGAAGGAAACTATCGCGATATCGTGACATGTCACGATTTCGTAACCCGAAACAGAGAGAGAAAGCAGAGAGCAAAGCTGTCGCGATATCACGACATGTCACGATTTCGTGACCCAAGATGCGAGGAGGAGGTAGAAAGGAAAGATGTGATATCGCTACATGTCGCATTCATGACCAAAAAGGAGAAAGAAGATCCAGAAAGGAAATATGTCACGATATTACGACATGTCGCATTTTTGCGACCAGACAACGAGAGAAGGCACAAGAGAGGAAAATGTCACGATATCGTGACATGTCGTATTTTTGTGACCAGAAGACGAGAGAAGGCAAAAGATAGAAAAGTGTCATGATATCGCGACATGTCATATTTTCGTGACCAGAAGATGAGAGGAGGCGCAAGAGAGAAAAGTGTTGCGATATCACATGTCGCATTATCGCGACCAAAGGACAATAGAAAGCGCGAAGGAGAAAAAGTGTCGCGATATCACGACATGTCGCATTTTTGCGACCAAAATGTGAGGGAAGGCGCAGGAGATAAAAAGTGTCACGATATTGTGACATGTCGCATTTTTGTGACCAAAGGACGAGAGAAGGCGCAAGGGAGAAAAAGTGTCGCGATATCACGACATGTCGCATTATCGCGACCAAAATACGAGAGGAGGCGTAGGAGAGAAAAAGTGTCACGATATCACGACATGTCGCATTTTCGTGACTCGCAAAGGGCAGGAAGGCAAAAAAGCAAAAGTGTCGCGATATCGCGACATGTCACATTTTTGTGACTCAAAAAGGGGCAGGAAGGCAGAGAAGCAAAAATGTCGTGATATCGTGACATGTCGCATTTTCACGACCAAACAAAAGAAAAGAAAAGGCAGGCGGTTATAGGGGCCATTACAGAGGAAATTATCGAGTGATAGGTATACCGAGCATCATCATTGGTTGACAGGCGGACAGAGTCTACAGTGGCAGCACTGGACAAGCACGTGGCACCAACGTGCAGTGAAAGCAGACGAAGATCAAGAGTCGGAAAGAAAGACGTTTTGAAAGCCAAGACAATGAAGAGGCACGAGAAATGAAATGCAGGGTCAAAAAAGGGAGACAGAGAGTCACGCCAGAGATTTTAAAAGGGGAAGCGAAGGCATGCACAAGGGGTGGAAAAATAGCCGAGACAATGTTGTAGACATGAAGGCAAGAGGGCCATTCTGTACCTTTTTGGGTTGTTTTTCTTCCAGGGTCAAAAAACTACTGAGACAGAGTTGCAGACATGAAGGCAAGAGGGCCATTCTAGACCTGTTTGAGATGTTTTTCTTCTAGGGTCGAAAAACTACCAAGATAGAGTTGTAGACGTGAAGTCAAGAGGGCCATTCTAGACCTGTTTAGGTTGTTTTTCTTCCAGAGTTGAAAATGTTGTAATGTAATAAAAAAAAATAAACTATCTTTCGGGATAAAGGAGTTTATTTGGCAGACTGCTACCATTACTGTAAATTTTTTCCGAGTTTAATGAATGAGAATTTGAGGATTTGGGGTGAGTGATTTTGGCTCCCCATCAAGTGGTATCAGAGCAGGAGTTCCTGAGTGTGTAAATAGATCGCCGAAAGTGAGGCAGTTTGCACCAGGATCTGTGGAAGAGTGGAAGTTCTTGAGTGTGTGAGCAGATCGTCAAAAGTGAGGTAGTTTGCACCAAGATCTGTGGAAGAGCGGGAGTTCCTAAGTGTGTAAATATATCACCAAAAGTGAGACAGTTTGCACCAGGATCTGTGGAAGAGCGGAAGTTCCTGAGTGTGTGAGCAGATCATCGAAAGTGAGGCAGTTTGCACCAAGATCTGTGGAATAGCAAGAGTTCCTAAGTGTGTAAAAATATCACCGAAAGTGAGGTAGTTTGCACCAGGATCTATGGAAGAGCGAAAGTTCCTAAGTGTGTGAGCAGATCGCCGAAAGTGAGGCAGTTTGCACCAGGATCTGTGGAAGAGCGAAAGTTCTTGAGTGTGTGAGCAGATCACCGATAGTGAGGTAGTTTGCACCAAGATCTATGGAAGAGCGAGAGTGCCTGAGTGTGTGAGCAGATCATCGAAAGTGAGGCAGTTTGCACCAGGATCTGTGGAAGAGTGTAGGGTTCCTGAGTGTGTAAACAGATCGTCGGACGTGAGGTAGTTTACACCAGAATCTATGGTTAAATTTTGTGAGAGAGAGTGAGGAAGAATGCCTCCATAAAGAAACCGTGGTGGTGGGAGAAATGTGGTACCTAAAGAAGATTTCAGAGCTTTGCAGAGGCAAGTGCAAGCCCTGTAAGAGGAGTTGCGAAGAGTAGTCCAAGGAATGCTTCTGAGTTGAGAATGATGGATATAGGAGAAAAGAGCAGTGCTGAGGCTGAAGATTTTGTAAGTAATTGAGATGTTGAAAAAGAAGGTGACAGAATAGTACTAAAGTAAAGGTCACTTCTCAATCCACCCCGGTTGTATGATGCAGGAGCATTCGGTGGCAGTAGAGCAATCTTGCATCAACAAAAAAAATTTCTAAGTGTTTGCCTTGATGTCATGATATCGCGACAGAGAAAAGTGTCATGATATCGTGACATGTCGCATTTTCGCGACTCAGGAAGGAGAGAGAATGCACGGAGCAAAAATGTCATGATTTCATGACATGTCACAAAATCATGACCGAAATAAGACAGGAAAGGACAGAGAAGAAAATGTCACGATTTCGTGACATGTCGCGAAATCATGATTGAAGGAGCAGAAAGAAAGCAAGGAAACTATCGTGATATCATGACATGTCATGATTTCGTGACCCAAAACAAAGAGAGAAAGCAGAGAGCAAAGCTATCGTGATATCACGACATGTCATGATTTCACGACCCGAGAGGCGAGGAGGAGGCAGAAAGGAAAGATGTCGCGATATCATGACATGTCGTGATTTCATGACCAAAAATGAGAAAGAAGAGTCGAAAAGGAAAGATGTCACGATATCGCGACATGTCGCATTTTCACGACCAGACAACGAGAGAAGGCACAAGAGAGGAAAATGTCGCGATATCGCGACATGTCGCATTTTCGTGACCAGAAGACGAGAGAAGGCACAAGAGAGAAAAGTGTCGCAATATCGCAACATGTCACATTTTCACGACCAGAAGATGAGAGGAGGCGCAAGATAGAAAAGTGTCACGATATCATGACATGTCGCATTATCATGACCAAAGGACGAGAGAAAGCGCGAAGGAGAAAAAGTGTCACGATATCGTGACATGTCGCATTTTTGTGACCAAAAGGCGAGGGAAGGTGCAGGAGAGAAAAAGTGTCACGATATCGCAACATGTCGCATTTTCATGACCAAAGGACGAGAGAAGGCGCAAGGGAGAAAAAGTGTTGCGATATCGTGACATGTCACATTATCGCGACCAAAAGACAAGAGGAGGCGCAAGAGAGAAAAAGTGTCGCCAAAATGCGACATGTCACATTTTCGCGACTCGCAAAGGGCAGGAAGGCCGAAAAGCAAAAGTGTCACGATATCGTGACATGTCACATTTTTGCGACTCAAAAATGGGTAGGAAGGCAAAGAAGCAAAAATGTCATGATATCGCGACATGTCGCATTTTCGCGACCAAACAAAAGAAAAGAAAAGACAGTCGGTTATAGGGGCCATTACAAAGGAAATTATCGAGCGGTAGGTATACCGAGAGTCATCATTGGTTGACAAGCGGATAGAGTCTACAGTGGCAGCAATGGACAAGCACGTGGCACCAAGGTGCAGTGAAAGCAGACGAAGATTAAGAGTCATAAAGAAAGACGTTTCGAAATCCAAGACAACGAAGAGGCACGAGAAATGAAATGAAGGGTCAAAAAAGGGAGACGGAGAGTCACGCCAGAGATTTTAAAAGAGGAAGTGAAGGCATGCACAAGGGGTGGAAAAATGGCTGAGATAGTGTTGCAGACGTGAAGGCAAGAGGGCCATTCTGGACCTGTTTGGGCTATTTTTCTTCCAGGGTTGAAAAACTGCCGAGACAGAGTTGCAGATGTGAAGGCAAGAGGGCCATTCTGGACCTGTTTGAGCTATTTTTCTTCCAAGGTCGAAAAACTACTAAGACAGAGTTGCAGACGTGAAGGCAAGAGGGCCATTTTGGACCTGTTTAGGTTGTTTTTCTTCTAGAGTTGGAAATGCTATAATGTAATAAAAAAATAAACTATCTTTCGGGATAAAGGAGTTTATTTGGCAGACTGTTGCCATTACTGTAAATTTTTCCCAGTTTAATGAATGAGAATTTGGGGATTTGGGCTGAGCGATTTTGGTCCCTATCACTAAGCTATACTAAACATAAAATAAGAAAATAGTTGGTCTAACCATGATCATCTCGGGTCGAGATGATTTTTTTTGCAGACCATCTCGGGTCGAGATGATCGCTATCGTAGGCTTGCATTTCTATATGAATATGTTTGAGCAGTATTTTAAATGACCTAGGGTGTATTATCAATGGATTCTCATGGTGAGAAGCCAAGTTAACTAGCTCGAATATTCATCAAAAATGGAGTATGAGTAATGCAAGGTAGGGAAGCACAATGCTCAATCCTATATGGTAGGCCAAAAACATAGTCTTAGCAACAGGAAAACTTGGTGGATTGATTTTTGTAGCACTTCATTGTACATATTCAAAGGTTGGGGATCTATTTTCATAGCACTTTGTGTCATGAAAAATCGAAAGTGGGATATTTAAAACTGAGGGGATAATGTCAATTTATAGACCTCTTGGCCAGAGGCTAAATGTGGCAAGGACACCCTGCATGAAAAAGTAGAGGGACAGTCTGAAATGAAAAAGTAGATGCATGCTCCAAAATAATTGATTGCATATAATTAATTTTAAATTATCTCATGTAGGGCATCCAACATTGGCACGAAATCATACATGAAGCTAACAGGCAGTTTCAACTTGCATTTGTTATTTTTATTATTTTTATTATTTTTATTTTTGATTTTTTGTGACCATATCGGGTCAAGATGATCATGACCCTAAGACCATCTTGGATCGAGATGATTAGGCTTCCCATGGAGGGAAAGTCACTACTGGTGGTAAAAACCATTAAATTGGCCATAAGGCTGCCCAAGGTGGAGTGTTGGGGGGTAGAAAGGAGGTATTTTAGGGAGTCTCCTTAAGATGATGCATTTTAGGTGTCTACAAATACATATTTTTGGGATGCTTTATGCGTAAGCACAATGCAGAGCAAAAATAGATAATCTAAAATGGTTGCATTGATTATGGATGATGTTATTTAAACAAGCCAATGTGAGATGTAACAATTATGGAAAGGACGCACATCTTTGAGTAATTACTTTCAACACATTTATGGACTTAGATTTGATCTTTGGTGACCTTTCAGCCATGGGTAGACATTTTTAGTTGATGGACCTTAGGCTTTAGGAACATCATTGATTTGATCTTGGTAACCTTTCAAAATAGGTAGACAAAATTTTACTCTACAATATTTGGGCTTTTAGCCATACATAGACAATATTTTAGTATTAAAGTTTTAGGATTTAGATGTACTAAGTGTTTGTTTGATTGATATTTTTACTTTTTTTCCAGCAAGGAAGGTGTATGATAATTTTTTGCAATGATTCTTGGACAAACGCGATTTGCGCTTTTGAGTGTTTGATTATTGACTTGATTTTGAAACATGAATTTTACATTTATTGACTACCCCCTCAAGCGACAATTCGATAGAGAAGATGTAAAATGAAGATAGCAACAAGTTGCTTGACCAAAATGAGGTGATTAACATGGGTGTCCCAAGAAATAGTGGAATTTTGAGATAGTCTTGACACATGACTATTATAGTGGAAATGGTTTTTTTTTGCAAAAATGTGACCATCTTGGATGGTCATAGCCATGCAAAGCTATAAGTAGAAAATTTCATGATTTTAGGGTCATTTTCATCATTCGAGATGAGAAATAAGTAAAATATGAGAGAGAGAGAGAAGGGGGGTGAAGAAAAAAATAATTAAACACTATCTACCCATTTTTCAATTCACCTAAGCTATCCATCCCACCCATTCATTACCATTTTATTTTAGTGTGGGTTCATTTTATTAATAATGAAAAAGTTAAGATTTTTATCCTTAATCTCCTAGCATCGGCTCTTGTAGACACCTAAAATGCATCATCTTAAGGAGACTCACCAAAAGACCTTTATACCCCCCATAATCCACCTTGGGTAGCCTCAAGGCTAATTTAGTGGTTTTCATCACTAAAAGATACTTTTTCCCCATGGGAAACCTAACCATCTCGAACCGAGATGGTCTTAGAGTCATGACCATCTTGACCCAAGACGGTCGCACCAAAACAAAAATAAAAATGATAAAATTAACAACTAGTAGCCGAAACTACCTGTTAGTGGTGTGCATAATTTTGCACTAATGTTAGAAGCCCTACATGAGGAAATTTCATCAAAATACATGCAATTAGTCTTTTTGGGACATGCATCTACTTTTTCAATGCAGACTACCCCTTTGCTTTTGTTGGAAATATTGAGTTGTCATTAATATTGAGTTGTCATTGATGTCAAAGGCAAAAATATCTTCAGAGGTGTCAAAGGTAAAAATATCTCCAAGGATAAATGTCAATGTCAAAGGTAGATATCTTCAAGGATGTTTAATATTTAAATATTAAATATGGAGGTTCATATTTAAATCAGAGGATTTAAATATAGTTTAATAGTTTAAATATTTAAAGGTTAAATATTTAAAACCTTGGGTGACCTCCTTGCAAAAGATTTAAAATTTGAAAAATCAAAATTCAAATGTTTTGGCGCCAAAGGACAAAGCGCATAATGGTGGAGCCGACTTCATTGAAAAACAAAGGACAAAGCATATAAATATATGCTTTAATTAATTTGGAAGATGCTAAAGTTTTGCGAGAGAAAAATCAATCAAGTCGAAGTAGTGGCAAATAGGCGGCGACGAAGGAGGAGAGTGGAGAAGTTTTGGCAGTAGCAAAAAATGAAGGATAAATCCGATATAGTGCAATTCATGTTTCAACCGTCGGGGTAGCCCAACTGGTTACGGAGCTCACGGGGAGCACTTCCTGGCAGGAGGTTGAGGGGTCGAAACCCTTCGACGTCATTTTTTGTTGAAGACAAAGTGGTGGAAGAAATAAATTTGTTTTTGCGCATTAAGGTTCCAAGCGTTGCGATAGCGCAACCGGTTAAAGGGCCCATGATAGGGCGTTGCACCTCGCAAGGTGAGGGGACCAAATCCCATCGGCAGTAGTGAGAGGTATTTAATTTTTGCTTTATTAAAATTGATATTTGAGGGGCTATAAGGTATGGTTTGAAATTTAATTTTGCAAATAATAAAAGGGAGCTATAAGGTATAGTTTTGTGATTTAAATTTTGCAAATGATAAAAGGGAGCTATAAGGTATAGTTTTGAAATTTAAATTTTTGCAAATGACAAATGGGAATGAATTTTTGCAAATGATAAATGTGATTTAATTTTTGCAAAAGAAGAAATAAGGGTTCTTGTTGTTAATAAAGCTTTATATTGTGAGTTTCAAAAGGGAGATATAAGGAGTTATTTTTAAGCTTTATTGTGTATGTTTTGATAAGGGTTTCTAAAGTGGTTGATTTGATATTTGATCAAAAAGGGAAAAAGAAAATTGCTAACCAAATTTTGAAGGAACAAACAAAGAGAAGATTATTTTTGTCAAAATAGGTTTGGAAAGCTCATCATCATCATTGAGGCAGATTTGGAGGTATGGTGATTTAATTCCTTTCTCAAAAGTGGTTTTGCTTGAGGAAAATATTTTTGGCATATGGTTGGAGGAATAAGGAATTATTGAATGTGCATTTGTTTTTGCTTGAAATTGAAAATAAAAGTGCAAGGGTTATTGATCAGTTTTGTGAGAAAATTTGTGCATTCCCTTTGATTGAAATTGAGAGTATAAGTGCAAGGGTTATAGATCATATTTGAGAGAAATTTGTGTATTGTTCATGATTGATTTTGGGAGTAGATGAGAAGGACAGACTTGTGCATTGTGATTGGTTTTGAAGTGAAGGTGGAAATCAACAATTACCTGGTCAGTTATCTAGTGCTAGACTAAAGCTACCTTTTGATGTAATAAATGTGAGACATGTGAAAGCGACAGACTTAATGAATGTGAAGAACATATAGGACATTTGTTAATGCATATCATATTCTATATGTTCATGAAGATAAAATAATTATGGGTAGAATATGTCTGAAATTGCTTTAGTTGAGGAAAGCACACTGAAGAATAAATGAGCACTATTTGTATGCAAGTTTTGGGAATAGATGAGCAGTGTTTGTAAGCAAGTTTTGGATCATATTGATTGAATATATTTGAGCAGGTTATGAATAAGATTGTTGAAAATATTTGAGAAGGTTTTGGATAAGGTTTTTGAGCATATTTGAGTAGGTGTTGTGAGCAGATTTGAGTAGGTGTTGTGAGAAAATTTGAGAGCATATTTGAGTATGTTGTGTGAGATTTGAGCAAGTGTTGTGAGTATATTTGAGAGTAGATTTGAGTAGGTTGTGTGAGTATATTTGAGCAGGTTTTGGAGTAGATGTGAGCAGCATTTATGAGCAGGTTATGGAGCTAATTTGAGCAGAGTTGATTGAGCAGGATTTATGAGAAGATTTGAGAGAAGACTTGAGTAGAGGGGATTGGTGTCTCCTGTGGAGTGGTGTCCATAAAACTAGAATAGAGTGGAGTGGTGTCCATAGAACTAGAGTAGAGGGGATTGGTGTCTCCTATGGAGTGGTGTCCACAAAACTAGAATAGAGTGGAGTGGTGTCCATAGAACTAGAGTAGAGGGGATTGGTGTCTCTTGTGGAGTGGTGTCCACAAAACTAGTAGAGGGGATTGGTGTCTCCTATGGATTGGTGTCCATAAAACTTGAGAGGGGATTGGTGTCTCCTGTGGATTGGTGTCCATAAACTTGAGAGGGGATTGGTGTCTCCTGTGGATTGGTGTCCATGAAAATTGTAATAGGGGATTGGTGTCTCCTGTGGGTTGGTGCCCATAAAATTTGTTGAGAAATTTATAAGCAATATTTCTCCATGGATGTAGCCCACATTGGGTGAACCACGTTAAATATGTGTCTCTTATGTGTGTGGTGATTTGTGCATTATTTCATTACTGCATTGATATTATTGTTGTTATCATTTGGATTGAAAAGTAAAAAGTTTTATCTTATACTATTCACCCCCCTCTCAGTATAAGCTTGTGTTCTTCAATTGGTATCAAAGCGGGTTCCTTCATGAAAGCCTAACAACTTGAAGGAAGATCTTACAGGAACACAAATGGCACATCAAGAAGGGTTTTCATCAAATAGAGCTCCATTGTTTGATGGGACTAACTATGCTTTCTGGAGCATAAGGATGAAGACTTATTTGATGGCACATGGATATGATATATGGCAATCCATTGAGAATGGGTTCACTCCACCTACAACTCCTCCCACAGATGCAAATGGTAAGAAACCATATGAAAATAATGCCAAGGCAATGAATGCAATATTAAGTGGATTATGTGAATCAAATTTTGTGAAGGTCATGCAATGCACTTCAGCAAAAGAAATATGGGATAAATTATAGAGAACATATGAAGGAGACGACAAGGTGAAGATGGCAAAACTTCAAACCCATAGGAGAAATTTTGAAGACTTGAAGATGAAATATGAGGAAGATATTGCTAGGTATCTGCTCCATGTTGATGAGGTTGTCAACACCATTCGTGGACTTGGAGAAAGTATTGAAGACTCTAATATTGTTCAAAAAATCTTGAGGTCACTTCCCATGAGATTTGATGCAAAGGTTTCAACAATTGAAGAAATGAAGGATCTCAAAACTTTGAGCATGGATGAGCTACATGGGATTCTCACAGCCTATGAGATGAGGACAGAAAAAGATCAAACATCCAAAAGAGAGGCAACATTCAAAGCTTCAAAGAAGGCAAAGAATAAAGAACCAGAATCAAGTGAAGAATCAAGCAGTGGAGAAGAAGCTAATTTTGTAAGAAGGAATAAGAAGGGTCCAAGAAAACACAAAGGTATGCATTCTATGAAATGTTTCAATTGTGGTAACCTTGGTCATTATGCATCTAATTGTCCACAAGCTAGAAGTAGTAGCAGTGAAGAAGAAAAGGAATATGAGAAAAAGAAAGAAAGAATATTTTATCATGAAAAGAAAAATAGGCATGGTCAAAACAGGCATGAGAAGAAAATCTTTCAAAAACACAAGAAAATTTTTTATGTTGAGGAAGCAAGCAATTCCTCTAGCAACAATGATGAAAGTTTCTTCGATAGTGAAAAGGAAGAGATCCTATTTTTGGCCATAGAAGAGAATGAATATGCTCCTGTTGTTGAAGACCAAGAAGAAGAGGAAGATTCAAAAGATGAAGAGGAAGCCACAATTGACATAGAAGAGGAACTCATAGTTGCTCTTGAAGAGTTGAAGAGGGTTAGAAAGAAGAACTCAAAATTGAAGGCTCAAGTACAAGAGGATGAGAAAACAAAGGCAAAGCTTCTACAAGATCTCACCAACTTAAAAGTTAAAGTTGAAGAGGCAAGGAGAATTGAAGAAGGTATGGCTGAATAGTTAAAGGTAAAAGAACTAGAGTGTGAAAGACTAGAACATGAAGTTGTCATTCTAAGGAAGGGACTTGAAAAATTTAATGATAAGATATATCAATTTAGGAAAAGCTCAAAAACTTGGATGATATTATCAAAGCATAGAGATCTCCATTTATCAAGATTGGACTTGGTTTTGAAGAAGGTCAAGAGAAAGAGTCAAGCTCAAAAGAGATAGAAGCATCGAAGAAAGTAATTGAAGAAGAAGAATTCAAGACCTATGATGATATGTTGAAAAGTGGAAGCATCAATAAGGAAGAAAACAATGCACCATCAAGGAATAGAGAACATCACAGGAAAAGAAGAACCATGCGACCATATCCTCCAAGGCAAGATGAATATTTCTTCCAGGGTTATTGTTTCTCATGTAATCATTTTGGTCACAAAGTTGTACATTGCAGGGTTCATGATAAGAATGATTTTGGCTTCACCAAGAGGAACTTCAATTCATTTGCACCTTTCAAGGACTACAACATCATGTGTTACAATTGCAACAATTTTGGGCATACAACTAGATGGTGTAGAACAGTGTTCCCTGAAACTTCCAAAGTATAGGCAAAAAGGAAAGATGCTCAAAATATTCAAAGAGGTATGATCTCCAAAGTTTGGAGAAAGAAAATGAAACAAGAAGAGGAGCATAGTAATTTGGGAGTTTCACTCCCATCCCATAATTGATCACCTCAAAGAAAGCAGGTGGTGAGGGGGTTGTGTTTAGTGTCTTATCTTTCAGCCCCAAGGAGCCCTTTGCCATTGATGTCAAAGGGGAGAGTTTTTAGTAAGGGGGAGAAGTTGGTCAGGGGGAGCATATTGTGAATCCAGTTGCAGTAAAAGAAAATTTATTTTGGGTTGCCATCAATGACAAAGGGGGAGATTGTTGGAAATATTGAGTTGTCATTAATATTGAGTTGTCATTGATGTCAAAGGCAGAAATATCTCCAAGGATAAATGTCAATGTCAAAGGTAGATATCTTCAAGGATGTTTAATATTTAAATATTAAATATGGAGGTTCATATTTAAATCAGAGGATTTAAATATAGTTTAATAGTTTAAAAGTTTAAATATTTAAATGTTAAATATTTAAAACCTTGGGTGACCTCCTTGCAAAAGTTTTAAAATTTGAAAAATCAAAATTCAAATGTTTTGGCACCAAAGGACAAAGCGCATAATGGTGGAGCCGACTTCGTTGAAAAACAAAGGACAAAGCATATAAATATATGCTTTAATTAATTTGGATAATGCTAAGGTTTGCGAGAGAAAAATCAATCAAGCGGAGTAGCGGCGAATAGGCGACGATGAAGGAGGAGAGTGGAGAAGTTTTGATAGTAGCAAAAAATGAAGGATAAATCCGATATAGTGCAATTCGTGTTTCAACTACCGGGGTAGCCCAGCTGGTTACGGAGCTCATGAGGAGCATTGCCTTGGTAGGAGGTTGAGGGGTCGAAACCCTTCGACGTCATTTTTTGTTGAAGACAAAGCGACGGAAGAAATAAATTTATTTTTGTGCATTAAGGTTCCAAGCGTTGCGATAGCACAACCGGTTAAAGGGCCCATGATAGGGCGTTGCACCTCGCAAGGTGAGGGGATCGAATCCCGTCGGTAGCAGTGAGAGGTATTTAATTTTTGCTTTATTAAAATTGATATTTGAGGGGCTATAAGGTATGGTTTGAAATTTAATTTTGCAAATAATAAAAGGGAGCTATAAGGTATAGTTTTGTGATTTAAATTTTGCAAATGATAAAAGGGAGCTATAAGGTATAGTTTTGAAATTTAATTTTTGCAAATGATAAATGGGAATGAATTTTTGCAAATGATAAATGTGATTTAATTTTTGCAAAAGAAGAAATAAGGGTTCTTGTTGTTAATAAAGCTTTACATTGTGAGTTTCAAAAGGGAGATATAAGGAGTTATTTTTAAGCTTTATTGTGTATGTTTTGATAAGGGTTTCTAAAGTGGTTGATTTGATATTTGATCAAAAAGGGAAAAAGAAAATTGCTAACCAGATTTTGAAGGAACAAACAAAGAGAAGATTATTTTTGTCAAAACAGGTTTGGAAAGCTCATCATCATCATTGAGGCAGATTTGGAGGTATGGTGATTTAATTCCTTTCTCAAAAGTGGTTTTGCTTGAGGAAAATATTTTTGGCATATGGTTGGAGGAATAAGGAATTATTGAATGTGCATTTGTTTTTGCTTGAAATTGAAAATAAAAGTGCAAGGGTTATTGATCAGTTTTGTGAGCAAATTTGTGCATTCCCTTTGATTGAAATTGAGAGTTTGGATCAGTTTTGAGGGGAAATTTGTGTATTGTTCATGATTGATTTTGGGAGTAGATGAGAAGGATAGACTTGTGCATTGTGATTGGTTTTGAAGTGAAGGTGGAAATCAACAATTACCTGGTCAGTTATCTAGTGCTAGACTAAAGCTACCTTTTGATGTAATAAATGTGAGACATGTGAAAGCGACAAACTTAATGAATGTGAAGAACATATAGGACATTTGTTAATGCATATCATATTCTATATGTTCATGAAGATAAAATAATTTTGGGTAGAATATGTCTAAAATTGCTTTAGTTGAGGAAAGCACACTGAAGAATAAATGAGCACTATTTGTATGCAAGTTTTGGGAATAGATGAGCAGTGTTTGTAAGCAAGTTTTGGATCAGATTGATTGAATATATTTGAGCAGGTTATGAATCAGATTGTTGAAAATATTTGAGAAGGTTTTGGATAAGGTTTTTGAGCAGATTTGAGTAGGTGTTGTGAGAATATTTGAGTAGGTGTTGTGAGTAGATTTGAGAGAATATTTGAGCAAGTTGTGTGAGCATATTTGAGCAAGTATTGTGAGCAGATTTGAGTAGGTTGTGTGAGCATATTTGAGTAGGTTTTGGAGTATATGTGAGCAACATTTATGAGCAGGTTATGGAGTTGATTTGAGTAGAGTTGATTGAGCAAGATTTGTGAGTATATTTGAGAGAAGACTTGAGCAGAGGGGATTGGTGTCTCCTATGGAGTGGTGTCCACAAAACTAGAATATAGTGGAGTTGTGTCCATAGAACTAGAGTAAATGGGATTGGTGTCTCCTATGGAGTGGTGTCCACAAAACCATAATAAAGTGGAGTGGTGTCCATAGAACTAGAGCAAAGGGGATTGGTGTCTCCTATGGAGTGGTGTCCACAAAACCAGCTGAGAGGGGATTGGTGTCTCCTATGGATTGGTGTCCATGAACTTGAGAGGGATTGGTGTCTCCTGTGGATTGGTGTCCATAAACATTGTAATAGGGGATTGGTGTCTCCTGTGGGTTGGTGCCCACAAAATTTGTTGAGAAATTTATAAGCAATATTTCTCCGTGGATGTAGCCCACATTGGGTGAACCACGTTAAATATGTGTCTCTTATGTGTGTGGTGATTTGTGCATTATTTCATTACTGCATTGATATTATTGTTGTTATCATTTGGATTGAAAAGTAAAAAATTTTATCTTATACTATTCACCCCCTCTTGTTGAAGTAAAATGAACAGTATTCTGTTGATTAGAACCAGTTTAAATAATACATTGAGAGCCCAGATTAGCTTGTAATCCTAGGATCTAATCAACAACTTAGGTCTTCAAATAAAAATTAAAAATAGACCAAATATTATTACGCTAACAATAGCGTAACTAACCTAGGTAGTTAACTAACTACCCTATCAACATAAATAAAGTAATAATAAGAATTACTATAGTAAATCTAACATCCCCCCTTATTACATTATTTATGTAATTTAAAAAACTACTAACATCCCCCCTGATTACATCATTTGGTAATACAAAGAGAGCTGCGAAACAATTCAAATTTGACACGTGCAAGTGCCTTAGTGAAAATGTCTGCAACTTGAGCATTGGTGGGAATGTACTAAAGCTAAATTCGGTGCCTTAGAACTTCGTCTCGAATGAAGTGACATTGTGTGTCAATGTGCTTGGTTCTTTCATGATGTACTGGATTCTTGACAAGATTCAAAACACCCATGTTGTCACAGAACAAGTGTATTGGAGATTTTGATGGAAGACCCATACTTGTTAGGATGAGATGCAACCATATCACTTCGCACATAGCTTCACATGCGGCGTGATATTATGCCTCTGTTGATGAAATAGCAACCACCTGTTGCTTCTTGCTGTGCCAAGAGACAGGACCAGATCCAAGATGAAACAAATATCCTGAAATTGATTTACAGTCATCATATGATCCGACGTAGTCGGAGTCCGTGTATCCCTATAAGAAGAATTTGTTGTTCCTCTTATATTCTAGGCCATATTCCATTGTGCCATGGACATAGTGAAGAAAGTGCTTTGCTACTTTCCAGTGTGTATTCTTAGGCTCCTACATGAACCTCGAAAGATAGTTGACAACAAATATGATATCTGGCCTAGTGTTGGTCAGATATATGAGACTCCCAATCAACTGGTGATAGAGAGTACCATCTACCTGAGGTGAATCATCATATCGCGATAACTAAATTCTTGTTTCCATTAGAGTTGACATTGGCTTGCAATCAGTCATGCGATATTTTTCCAATAGGGTCTTGGCATATTTTTTCTAAGACACTTTGATGTAGTGCTCCTTCTGGCTGACTTCCAGACCAAGACAATAATGGAGAAGTCCAAGATTTGACATCTCAAAAGATTGACACAAGTCTCTTTTGACAGTAGAAATCATTGTGCATGTTTCAATCATTCATTGGACATATTTCAACAATCAATCATAATCAGAATGCCAATCAATCATTGGACATATTTCAACATCCTTTACCAAAGCATGGTAAAGAGGTGGCTAATCAAATTGAGCATCATAATGTTCCCCCTCCTACTTGATATGTAGGAACTATTAGTGGACATTTACCTATTCATGATCTGCAAATATTTGACACAACTTTATCCATGGTTACGGCCAGACCTCTACATAATATTTGGACACTTGATCTTAGTGATACCGAATATGAGACTAAAAGTGACATGGAAATCACCTCAAATAAATCGAATAGTTTTGAATATGAATCAGGTCCTATTCAACCTATCACAAGTTCTATGATTCCAGAAGAACCATTTCCAAGAAGAGTCACTACTCGACCATCATCTCAATAATTACTTTCTAATGAACAAGCCATAAACGCTAGACCAAGACCCATTCATCATCCACAAAATAATATTATAGGTACCATCGAAGTTGTTACTCGACAACAGGCTCAAAATTCTCAACAATATCAAACTCAGAATGATGGATCAGCTCCATTTGTTTTGAAAAATCCCAATAAAGGGAATCATGCGCCTAATGTTCAACCTAAACCTCCTTATAATATTAATGAACAATTATCAAATACTATAGCTAGAATTTCCCTTTTGGACCTTTTAAGATCTTCTCCTACCCATAGGGATGAATTAATGCTCACATTAAGCCAAATGATGGTACCACAAAATATTCAACCTAAAGCCATGTCCAATACTATCATAACTCGAGAAGTCGATTGTATTGACTTTCGGGATAGAGATATACCGCAACACAGTTTACATAAGGATAACCCCTTATATATTACTGCCCTAATTGGAGATGTAGCAGTTAAAGGAGTCTTTATTGATAATGGTTCATATTTAAACATATGCACTTTTGACTTCTACCAAATATTTGGGTTTAGAAGTGACGAAATGAAAAGAACTGATATGATTATAAAATCCTTCAATAATGAAACACAAGAAACATGTGGAGTTATTACTATCCCATTGCAAGTTGGTCCTCGAACCTTAGACATGACCGTGTTTATTGTACATTGCCCTGCATCATACAATATACTCTTGGGTTGCCCTTGGATCAACGCGATGCGAGTTGTTCCCTCAACTTTACATCAGTGTGTTAAATTCGAATTTAAAAATCAGTTGGTTACCATTCATGGTGATCCTAGACCCTTTGATATGTGTGCTTTGGCATAACCTGTTGGAGTTCAATTTTTCCCTGCTCTGTCATCCACACATCCTAATTCTAATCATCCACCTAAACGTGTGAAACACACACTCATAACATCATATACTTTTTCCCCACCAACTACACCTCTACATATAGTTCAACCATATTCCGAACAAACCACATTAGGACCCCAAAATGATCCTAAACCCACAACCAATGCTTCTTGTTTTACTCCTATAACTTCCATACCTTTAGAACCATCCATCGACATCTCTACAACGTCTATGCCTATCAAAGGCATGTTTCCCACATCTAAAAACATAGGAAATGATACTTCTACCTCTTACGCTCTTACTGATAAGCTCTTACCCGATTTATCTAAAATTCTTGTATCAGAGAAAACAAACGTTGCTATGCAAGATTCCCATATTTTAAATAAATTGCCACCCTCTCCTCATACCTTGGGCCTCCCACAACCTATGGGAAGTATCTACCAAGTCGGGAGTTGTGCTTTTATTTATAAGGGATATGACTGGGAAGAATACCTAGAAACATCAAGACTCATTATGATGGGTATGCTCGTTGTTATTTTGCTAATGAGTATATTAAAGCTAAGCCTATAATGCTTAAATTGGGATATAAAGGGAAAGGTTTGGGACCTTTCCAAAATGGTATGAAAGAACCTTTTGAGGTAGAACCATGGCCCGCCCGATGTGGCGTGGGCCTATTTCCTAGTAAAGGTCAGCCCTTCCCATTCGAGGATGATGACCATCTCATATGTTACCAAGATTATTTGGATAAACGTGATGCTTTGCGTTTAAGGGATAATCCATTTACATGCAATATGCTATCCATAGCTTACCCTGAGATGATTGTTGAATCCGATGATGAGTTGGAGGGGGATATCTTCCATGATGTCTTCGTTGAGGAATTGTTACATAACGGATTTTATTTCGATGGCTCTATACCTAGTGTAGCCCAGCTTGAGGCCACGGCTCCTCAAGACGAATTATCCAAGCTAACCTTGGAAGAATTACAAGAATTAGGCGTTTCACCCACCCCATCTAATTTTGAGAGAGATCTACATATGGAAGTTGAAAACGTCATAAAAATTAACATTGGAACCGAAGATAACCCTCACATAATCAACATTGGATCAGAATTGAGCCAAGAAAAACAAGATAAATACATTTCATTCCTTAAAAAATATGAAGACGTTTTTGCTTGGACATATGAAGATATGCTAGGATTAGACCCTTCTGTAGTTATGCATCACCTAGTAGTCCATCCGGATGCTAAACCTGTTAAACAAAAACTTAGAAAAATGCATCCTAAAGTGGCCTTACTAGTCAAAGGAGAATTAGAAAAACTCTTGAAGGTTATTTTTATACAAGCCATTGATTATGTTGAATGGATCTCAAATGTAGTTCCAAGTAACTAAGAAAGAAGCTACCAAAGTTAGGGTTTGCATAGACTTTAGAGATATTAATGTTGCATGCCCTAAAGATGATTTTCCTCTTCCCAACATGGATCAGATCATTGATTTTATTGCTAGGAGTGGAATGATATCCCTAATGGATGGATTCTCTAGTTATAATCAGATCAGGATAGCTCCTGAAGATCAGGCTAAAATAGCCTTTATTACCCCTTGGGGAACCTTTTGTTGGAAAGTGATGCCATTCGGTTTAAAGAATGCAGGTGCAACATATCAACGAGCCATGACTTATATCTTTCATGATATGATGCATGATATTCTACATGATTATGTAGATGATATTATAGCTCGTTCCATCAAAGAAGATGATCATTTAGATGACTTGAGAAAAGTTTTTGATCGGTTAAGGGAATATCTTATCCGACTAAATCCAGCCAAATGTATATTCGGAGTTAAGTTCGGTAAATTATTGGGGGTTATAGTTTCTTTACGTGGCATTGAAATTGACCCTCTCAAGATCATGGCTATCACTGATATGCCCGCACCCACAAATATATCTGAATTACGAAGTCTACAAGGTAAACTTCAAGCTATTCGTCGCTTCATCGATAAGTTGGCGGACAAAACCGGACCCTTTCTTAAGCTTCTTAAAAAATATGTCTCTTTTCATTGGGATGACGAATGTCAGGAAGCATTCGAACTCCTCAAATAATATCTCCTTAAACCACCGGTGATCTCCCCACCTAGATCTGATCGTCCATTTATCTTGTACATTTCTGCTTTAGATTGTGCCTTAGGAGCTATGTTAGCTCAACTTGACGATGAGAAGAAAGAACATGCTAATTATTACATCAGTAGAACCTTAATCAGTTATGAAACTCGTTATACGATATTAGAGAAGTTATGTCTCACAGTCGTATTTTCTACACAGAAACTATGCCATTATATGCTCAGTCATAAAATGTATGTTATTGCTAAATTCGATCCTTTGCGGTATCTCATGAGTCGACCGTACTTATCTGGTCGCACAACCAAGTGGGTTCTTGCACTAAGCGAGTTTGAACTCACGTTTATAGGACAAAAGTCTATTAAAGGTCAAATCATAGCAGACCAATTAGTTGCTGCACCCTTAGAGTCTACCCATCCCCTCATCATTGAGTTTCCTAATGAATGCCTTAGATTAGAGGCAGACCATCCTGAGAAATGGTCCCTATACTTTGATGGAGCCCGATGCATGAGTGGGGCTGGTGCAGGTATTATTTTAATATCTCCATAGAAACATCTTATACCTCTGTCCTTCAAATTAACATTTGCTTGCACTAATAATACTACTGAATATGAGGCTCTAATCCTTGGATTACGAGCTGCCTTGGCACTAAAAATTAAAAATTTATTGGTTTTTGGTGATTCTCAACTTGTCATAAATCAAATCAATGATGTTTATCAGACCAGAGATGATAAATTATGCCCATATAAAACGTATGTCTTACAATTATTATCTTTATTTGATCAAGTTACCTTGGAAGCTATTCCTCGAACTAGCAACCATGCGGTTGACGCTATGGCTGCAACTGCATCTCTTTTGCCCTTGGAGTTAGATGATGAATATGCTACCATCATTATTCATCGACTCTAGGAACCCACTTCAAGCAAATCATGCTTAGAACCTTTGGATGTGTTTCTAATCAACGAAACTACTCTTGAACCATGGTACACTAATTTATTTAATTTTTTGCAAAATGGGACCTTCCCTGAAGGTTGTAATAGCAACCAACATCGGTTGTTACGTAGACGAGCAAGTCGCTTCGTAATTATTGGTAATACCTTGTATAGGAGATATTTTGAAGGCATCTTACTGAGATGTTTGAATCTAGCAGAATCTAAATCAGCTTTGAGTGAAGCCCACAATGGATCTTGTGGGGGGCATTTTAGTGGTAGCACCATTGCTAAGAAGCTCCTTAGGATAGGATATTTTTGGCCTACCATGGAGAATGATGCACATGATTATGTGCGCCATTGCGACAAGTGCCAAAAACATGCTGACCTTGTCCATGCGCCTGCATAAGAACTGCAGGCTATTTCATCTCCTTGGCCCTTTTCAAAATGGGGCTTAGACATCATTGGAAAAATCAACCCTGTGTCATCTGATGGACACAAATTCATCATAACCGCCACTGAGTATTTCACGAAATGGGTTGAAGCTATGCCCTTAGCTTCTTGCACTGGAACCCAAGTTTCCAAGTTTATTTTTAATCAAATTATTTGTAGGTTTGGAATTCTTGCAAATCTCATCTCAGATAATGGAACTTGTTTCAAAAATAAAGATGTCAAAAAATTATGTCAAAAATATAAAATTCAACATCGTTGGTCCACTCCCTATTACCCTCGGGGTAATGGCCAAGCATAAGCATCTAATAAAACATTAATCAAAATCCTCAAAATACTGGTCAATAAATCTGGTCGAGATTGGCACATCCAATTATATCCTGCTTTGTGGGCCTATCGAACTAGCGTTCGCACCCCCACAGGTACTTCACCTTTTGTTTTGGTCTATGGCACTGAAGCTGTTTTTCCCTTTGAATTAGAAGTTCCTTCTTTAGCTCTACTACTTCAAGATACTGAAGTAGGAGATGAATATCATGCTGGCAGATTTAGTCAGCTGGAACTCCTAGATGAAAAGCGCATCAATGCTTTGGAGCATCTTCGTGCCTACCAAAACAAGCTTAAGAGAGCATACCTCAAGAAAGTTCATCATCGATCCTTTGAGATCGACGACCTTGTCTTAAAAGAAAATCAAAAAAATATTAATGCAACTAAAGACCTTAAAGGTAAATTTGAGCCCAACTGGCTTGGACCATATGTCATCACTGCTAAATTTGGATCGAGAGCATATCGATTAGCTACCTTAGATGGTAAAGATCTTAAAGAACCTATGAACATTATGCATCTTAAGCGTTATTATGCATAACATTTGGTCATTTTCATCATTTGTATATATTGTGTATTTTGCATATTGTTTCCTTTTAGCCATTTATATAAAATTTCAAAAAATAGTAATCGTATTTCTTATTTCCATTCATCACTCAAAATCAAAATATAAAAACATCAAAATCCTCAAAATCTTCAAAAACATCTTTTATTTTCGTACCTATCAATTCTTGAAGTATTGCAGTTATATTTTCAATTATTTTGGATAAATTAGCATTTATTTGGAATCCCGCACTTTCACACTCACATACATAAATATCTTGCTTCTATTTGGTATGATTATTAATCTCTCTTATATCAAAGTCCACATTTGAATTAAATAAAGTTTTGAGCATAGAGAATTGATCTTGTTATTTACTTGAACCAAGCATATCTTTTCACATTAAAATGATTTCATTGCAAATTCAATATGATGCTACATAGTAGAAATGGTTTCTTGAGCGAAAAGTTTCCCCTGCTATCCTATCATGCACATGGTCTAGAATCTTTGAGAATTGACAAAAGGACAAGCTCACCCCTACCCAGAATAAAAATCCCTTGCTCTACAACCAATCCGAGCAAGTATCCCTAGTATAGGAAGAAAAAAAAAAATTCAAATAAAATGAGAAAAATAAAAATATTATTTTGTACCATCGCAGCCATATTTCCGCATTGTCTCAGTTCCAAGCAAAAATACAAAAAAAAAAAAAATGAAAAAAATAAGAAGCAAAAAGCAATAAAATCCCTTTCCCTACCCCTTGAAAAGAAAAGAAGGGTGAATGAGCTTGAATCCCTGGAATTCTCAATTATTCGAAAACTGTGAGGTAAGCCCCATAACAGGTGGTTTGTGCCCAACCCGCTTGGCCTTGGGTAATTCCTAGCATGGTGATATGTCTGTCACATTAGCGACCTTCTTTTGTACAGACCTATGTCGGCTTATGGATTAGCTAGCTCGTGATAACCCGACTTACATAGTAGTCTGGTACGGTCATATGCATATAAATCATGGTCAACGAACACTCATTTGGTTAAGTCAAATTACTTGTATCAAATTTTCTTGCTCAAAATTGGTGAATGAACAATACAATTGCACACACATTTGTATTTGAGAGATTTTGTATCATTATGATAAAGCAAGATCGGTAATGAACTCACATTTGCACATGAGGGTTCCGTATAAATCTATATTTGTCTTTGAGATAATGTAAAATATTTCTGCAACTTTTTTTTTTGGAATAATTTTATCTTCTTATTTCAAAACATTTGTTTTGTATAAAAACAATTACATACATTGTTTTCAAAAATCACAAAATGCTTTCACACAACATATGACACAAATATAATCAATAAAGTCATGTTCATATTATTATTTTCTGTTTATCAAAAGTCAAAAATCAATCGTGCAATAAAACTAAAATATCAATTTCTTCTTTGGATTTCGCGATGATGGTATAAGTCTATACCTAAAATTCTATGCCTAGCGCAAACCATTGTTCTAATTTTATTTCCCATTTCATTTTTAATTCATAAAAACATATGACTTACATCATTATGTTACACAATTGAGCTTTAAAAACGAACGAACACTTATTCTATTTTCATGTCATTATGTCAACATTCAATTTTGCAATGATGGTATAGTTCCTAGGGACTTATTCAAAAATTTTATCACACTTAGGAATTTATGCCTAGCAAAATCATATTTCTTTAATATGTCATGCATAATATTTTTTATGAAAATCTGAAAACAAATCATCACCATCATCACTTCCATCATCACAACACAAAGTCTTAAGACAATCTCTTAAGCACTCTTTTACTTTTAACAATATTTCTATCCTGGGATTAGCTTGATGACCTAGTGAGCGGCGACTCCATGAAACGGTCTATACCAGCGACAATGTCCTTTGAAATTATTGTTAGAAGTCCCTTTTATTTTTTCATCAAAACACACCACAAAACAACCAATTTATTTACATCAAATTATTTCATTTCCAATTTTATAGCATGGCATAAATATTTTCTTTCCAATGACATAATTACATAAATAATCAATCACAAAATTCAAAATTAAAGCATCATACAACATATACACAAGTCATATCATCAAAAAGATAATCTATATATATCAATCAATTATGTACATCATCTGGATTGGTATGCCACAATCAAAACCCTAGCATACTCAATCCCCTCAAAAGCGGGGGGGGGGGGGGCGCCGGGGTTTCTTATTTTAATTTTATGAACATTTTTTTTTGCTTTTCCGTGCTTTTACCTCAAATGTTCGATTTGGGTAAAAACACGGAGGGGGCACCATAGTAAGCAGTCGTACGATTCGACCTAGAATCGTCGTCTAAAAAATTGAGTACATTTTTGCTTTCTCGTAAAACGGGAAAAACTCGTCTTTAACGCATTTTCTTCAGAAAATTCGCTAAAGAGGGGGCAAAATGTAGCACCCTAAAATTGGCACAGTTAAACCTTAGTAAAAAGATAAAAATTTGAATTTTAACCCCAAACCGCTCGTTAACCGCTTGTTACCCGCTTTCCTTGTTTTTCGTGCCATTTTTAGGATTTGTTTTGACCGTTGGACAATATCGTCGTAGATTAGACGAAATTGTCCCAGATCTGACGAATTCGTCTGAAATAGAACGTCCAGACGATTTCATCCCAAAACCAAATTTTCATAATTAGCTTCTATTTCAATAGCTTCTCTAACCTAGGAAGAAAGCGTGTCTATGCAGTTAGAGTCTCCCCCGTTGGAGATCTCCCAAATTGGGATGATCTCCAACCTCCTAACCTCTCCCTAATCCTATATAAACTAGGATTTTTTAGTTTATCCCCCTGAACCCCCTAGCTGACGGATTTCCCTGCAAATTTAGTTCCTTGTGCCTTAGAACACCTTCATACTTTTGTTTGCATTGCATATTTCAAGTTTTCTTACAGGAATCTTACTGTTCTTTAGTCGAAACAAGCTTGGATCATCGCAGGCGATTACAGACGATTTCGGACGATCTTGTCACAGATCGACGACGATCTCGTATGATTGGAGGTGATCTTGACTATAGTCCAGATTGGGGGCAATCAGAGCCTAGAGTTTGCATTTTCTTATTGTTTTTCTGCATTTCCTTATTGTTTTTTTGCATTATCTTAGTTATTATATTTATGCATCTTGGAGTTCACCTCATTTAATATAAATGCATGATAAAGTCAAAATAAATTGTTAAATTGATGCATTTCCTTTTAATTGCTATCTGGATTTATCATTTAGGAAAATTTACTATTATTCCTATCATTTCCCCTTGCTTTTGCAGTTACATTTTTGGTATTTTGTATCTGTTTCTGTGATTGAATTCGTCATATCTATGATGATATCGTCTGATCTCAGATGACCGACTGGGATCTAAGACGATTCTGTGCAAATTCAGATGATTACGTATGATTCGAGACGATTTGGACTTCTACAAACCTTAGAATCTTCATTTAGACATCCGAAATCAGGTATGTTCTATCCTATTTAGCATATTCTCTATGTTTAGCATTTATTCATGTTTTTTGTATTCATAAAATCAGCATTGGCATATAGAATAGTTTAGATTCATCTTGGCCAAACCTAGGAATTGAATGATTAAAGCACAAAATGAACACATCAAACCTACTATCAACCTAGGCGTGGAAACTGCCACTCAAAATTTTCCTGGTGAACCCACCATCCGTCAAAAATTCACCCTTATACCCCTCCCCCGAGAGGTGGGACCTTCAAAGGGCCTCTCAGTCCGAGGTATTGTCCCATCCTTCTCGCATCCCCCTTCCGGATGCGGATCCTATAGCCTGAAGGTAAGGATGCGAAAAAATTGGAGCGATACAGATAGCTTAGAGTATTTGATTGTATTTGTATACCACTTTGGATTCTTCTTCTGAGGTGTTGAAGAAGATGAAGATGGACCTCCAACTTTTGATGAAGGAGATTTATCAACCTTAGTTTCCACAAGGTCTAGGTATACATCTGATGTGTTTTCTGATGTGAAAGCCTCATCAAAAACTACATCTCTATTGATGTGTATCTTCTTGGTCAAGGGATGAATCAAACAATAAACCTTAGAGTGCTCATCATACCCAAGAAGAATACACTTCAATGTCTTCTCATCTAGCTTCTTCCTTTTCTCTTTTGGTATGTGTATGAAAGCTTTACATCCAAAAATGCGTAGATGAGAAATGGAGGGTTTCCTACCACTCCATGCTTCCTGTGGAGTCATTCCTTGTAGAGCCTTTGTGAGTGCCCTATTCAATAGATATATTGTTGTGGTGACATCTTCTGCCCAATATAGTTTCTCAAGACTAGCTCTTGTGAGCATGCAACGAACCATTTCCATGATGGAACGATTCCTCCTTTCAGCAACTCCATTTTGTTGAGGAGTATAAGCAATAGTTAACTGTTGTGTGATCCCATTTTCTTTCAAGAACTCAAATAATTCTTTAGAGGTGAACTCCCCCCCTCGATCTGAGCAGAGGGTCTTTATAGAAGTCCCTGAATCCTTTTCAACAAATTTCTTGAATTGTTGAAAGAAGCCAAATGCTTCAGATTTTAGTTGAAGAAAGAATACCCACATCTTTCATGAGTAATCATCCACAAATAACTAAAAATACCTCTTACCCCCACAACTGTTGGGAGTTAAGGGACCGCACAGATCGGTGTGAATCAACTCCAGAGGTTTCTTTTCTCTTGTAGAGATCCTTTCAAAGGGCACTCTATGTTGCTTTCCTACCAAGCGGTCAAATCAAACTGTTAAAGTGGTAGAAAGGGAAGGAAGACCTTTTACCATTTCATACTTACTTAACTCAAGTAAGTAACCAGAACTCAAATATCCATATCTCTTGTGCCATAGGGAATTTGCCTCCTTTGTAGATACTGTCATGGCTACATGTGGAGTAGAGAGAGCATCTAAGGCAAATAAGCCATGCTTATATGAAGTCGTTGAAATGTTCTTACCCCTTCTGGTAATAGAACAACACTTCTTGCCTCCCTCAACACTAAAGTTCACAACCATATCTTTGTCCAGAATTTGTGTGATTAACAACAAATTGTTTGCCAATCCTGGAACATAGAGAACTTTGTCAATCTAAAACTTGCCATCAGGAAGAGTGACTAAAATAGTACCTTCTCCCTGAACCTTATAGGTTTTATCATCAGCAATAGTGACAGGTTTGCTCTCTTTGGCCTCAAAAGACTCAAACCACGATTTGTCACCAGTCATGTGCTTATCGGCTCCAGAATCAACATACCAGATAGGATACGTATGCTTGGACACTGTGGTAGTCATGAGAACTTTGTGGGCTCTCTCAGAATCCATGTCAGATTCTTCAACAACATTCACTTGTTGTTTGTTCTTTTGTGGTTTGTTCCAGCCTTTCTGTTTTGATTGTTTATTCTTATGACAACAGTTGTTTGTATCATGACCTTCTTTGTCACAGATCTTGCAATATCGCTTTTTCTATTGAGGTTGTTGAGTTTGTTTCCCTTTTGAATCCTTTTGTGAATTTTGTCCCTTCTAAAAATTACCCTTATTCTGGTTCTGCCCTTTCCTGTTGATGTAGAAGGCAGTGTTAGAAGAATCATCTCACTGTAGTTGGCGTGCCTCCTCCTCTTGAAGCATATTAACCAATTCTACAAAAGTAACTTTCCATTGTGATACCTAAAGGGAAGTGATCAACACCCGATAAGAATCAGGTAAAGCTCTCAATACAATTGAGGTAAGGAGCTTGTCATCAACTGGTTCTCCTAAAGAATTCAACTTTGCTTTCAATTCAGACACTCTACAAAGAAAAAAGTCAACTGTCTCCCCCTGCTTCATGCTTAGACTGTGTAATTGATATTTAAGAAATAGAATAGTGGAATCATTCTTTCCCTCATATATAGTATTAATGGCATCCCATGCCTATTTACTATGTTCACAGTCAACAATATGGGGTTGAACTTCATCAACCATAGCAAGCAAAATGAGCACCTTTGCTTTGTTGTCTAGCTTGTCAAAGTCTTTTTGAGCAGTAGATGGAGTTGTAGCACCAGCAACAGATGAAGGTCTTGTTTTTTCTCTAGATACAACATCCCATAAGTCATCCATGACTAGGTAGCCTTCATCTTGTTTTTCCATGGTGTGTAATTAGGACCTTTCAAAAATTGATGAGAATCAGTCATTAATTTTGCAGACATGGTGAAGGTTCCTTATAACACCAATTGGTCCCCCTTTCGATATACCTTTTGCTAGGCCGTTAGACCGTACAAAATACCCGCCCTTACGTGAGGGAAACTATAGGTATTTAGAAAGATTAAAAAAAATCACCCGCCCTTACGTGAGGGAAACTATAGGTGATTTTTAGAGATCATATGATACGTGGTACTTAAGCAATACTGAAAGGGAATAGTTTTGTTGATGGCACCTACCATAGAAAGTCTGCAATCCTCATGCGTGGGGCGTAACTTCCCCTAAACACTTTGGATTTTAGAACTTTCGTTAGGATTTACGCCTAAACACAAGAACTATTAGGGTAATAGATGGAGTAAAAAAATGCAAAATGGCAAACTTATCTCTCCCCGAAGATTTATAGAGAACAAGCTCAGACGTCATTTTGGCAGCTATATTAGGCGGTGGATACAGTAGTGCAATCACGACAGCTTTACCTATAAGTGCTGGCCAGAGGTATCACAAATACCAAATGCTGCAGTGCAATAAATTGCACGGATGGGTTTTAATTATTCCGGGGACTTAGGGAGTGAATTTGATTTTTTTTAATTTTAATGAAGTAGTGCAAAACAAAAAAAAATGCACCCTACAACATAAAAAGTGCCCACAGGAATGACCCACTAGGTGTCGGGTGTAGCCAAAAATGCACCTTTACAATAATGCCAAATTTGCTTTTCAAAAAATTACTCACTTTCCCCCAGTGATTTTTGAAAAAACACCCCCCTATTTTTTTTTTTTTTTAAAACTCTCAACAAAGGATTTTGATAATTATTTTATATCTTGAAAGTTAGAAAAAATATTAATTTTAATTTATATAGTTTAAAAAACCATGAAAAAATAAATTAAAATCAAATTAAAAATTTAATTTTAATTTATATAGTTTAAAACTATGTAAAATAAATTAAAATTAATAATGAAATTTAACTAAAGAAAAAATAATTAAAAAAAAACTTTGAAAAGAAAAAAAAAAAATTACCTTTTCTTTCCAAGGGGGGTCGGCAGGATTTGAACCCACGACCTGCAGGCTCCCTGAGCCTTACCACACAGTCCACCACCAGGTGGACTAGCGGGCTGATCCGAAAGGATCAGGGACCCCCTCAGACCAGCGCTAAAAAAAAAAAATTTATCTTCCAACAATCTTTCACTGCAAAATATTTTCCTCAGACCAGCTCTGAAAATATCATTGCCGCCTCCTCTCTCTCTCCGCCTTCTGGCTCTGATGCCATGTTGAAGTAAAACAAACAGTATTCTATTGATTAGAACCAGTTTAAATAATACATTGAGAGCCCAGATTAGCTCGTAATCCTAGGATCTAATCAACAGCTTAGGTCTTCAAATAAAAAATAAAAATAGACCAAATATTATTATGCTAACAATAGCGTAACTAACCTAGGTAGTTAACTAACTACCCTATCAACATAAATAAAGTAATAATAAGAATTACTATAGTAAATCTAACACCTCTCAGTATAAGCTTGTGTTCTTTAGCTTTTTCATGTAGGCCACCAATATCGATGTGAAATCATGCATGACACTAACATGTAGTTTTGATTGCTAGTTGTTATTTTTATTATTTTTATTTTTTATTTTTTTTGCGATCATCTTGGGTCAAGACAATCATGATATTAAGACCATATCATGTCGATATGGTTAGGCTTCCCAAGGGGAAAAGTGCCTACTGGTGGTGAAAACCACTAAATTGACTCTAAGGCTACCCAAGGTAGATTGTGGGGGGGTAGAAAGGAGGCTCATTGATATTAACAAAACTACACAAGGTTCAAGTCCAGACTATACACAGAAGGAGAATGTGAAAATAAAAACACTCACAAGGCCAATTATTAGGCATGAGTATGTATTTTTTAATGTCTTATAATGTTGTTGAAACTGCTATTTATATGCCTAGAATTAAGGCTTACTTGCCTAAAAAATTATATAAGAATTCAAATTATTTTCTCCAATATCGAATAACTAATGAGTTTGCATTCAATGTTGATGGGCTTTAAGTATCTAGATCTAAATACATTAATGTTGAGGGACTTGTAGCCTTTATATTTGTAGCCTTTGTTGTTATTATCAACTACCCTTATGTGAAATTCTTTTATAGAGAGGGAATAATATCCATTTATAATCAATTTCATAAAACTCAAGGTTTTTGCAAGTAGAGCTTCCTCTGCCACTGCCTTTTAGATGCCAACCACTTCCTTGGAATATTGTGCCTATAATAAAAGCACATGTTTATGATGAAAGGTTATTATCACCCATTTTAAAATTTTAGGTTCACTAGGTCATATGGTTTTCTTCTTAATAAAATTACTAGTTGGGCTTCTCTAGATCCCTTCCATCGACCGTAAAAATTGGATGGTTGTTGTTGTTATTTGATTATCTATAACCCATATCTTCTTAATTTTCATGAGCCATCAGATTGGGATTGACAAGGGAGAAGAGAAATTACATGATTGTCACAATTCTAGTCATTATGGGCTCAATTGGGTGTGGAGGAATTATTTTATAGATGTTGATTTTGTTGTATTTTGACCAACGATGAGGTGCTTTTGGTTATAACCAAATATGACATAGGCCATTGATCAATATTATCGAATGACTTGCATAAATTTAATGATCCACATGCCTTCTCCTCCATTTGAAACTCCATGGATCATTGGATCTAAAATCAATGCTAGATATTTCTTAGACGTGTTCTTGATGGGATAGCTATTTGCTCCTTTCATGGATCGTTGATACATTTACCATGTGTTCATGTCTCTAATAAATGGTTGGGATTTCCTCTAACACTATTTAGGTGGCTTTTTTAAATAGCGTGGATTGTTGGATGAGGTAATCAACAAATTGTATGGCTTTTAGGCTCTTGATAAAATTTCCTTTTACGAAACTAACACCCATCATAGATCTTGGATAATCTATAATGTGCATTTATTTATTGTCTTCATAGTCTGCTTCTCCTCTAGAATCGATGCCCACTATTGATCTGGTGCACATGACCTTACTTTATTATAAATTGCCTCCTCTAGGATTCCATGCTTACCAAAATTTAGTTTGATCAATAGTTCATGCAGATTTGGGAATCCATGCTCACCATTAAATTAAATTAGGAATTCACTCTATTTTAATATGCCCAATTTGTGCTTCTCGTGCATTCCTAAGTAAAAACAACTTTTGTGAAGTAGAATCTTTATTCTTTCCTTTCTCTTGGGTGATTTTTTCTCTATCCCAAAATTGACATATTGTATACATTTTGCATTAGAATAAACACTGTCCCAAGTTGGTTAAAAAAATGCTTATCCAAAGAAAAATATAACCCATTTAGTGGATGTTTCCCACACATGTTCTAGAGCAAAAGAAGAGCTCAATTGGTAGGCATTTATTGAGACAAAGCTTCTTTTGATTGGCAGGGATGTCAAGTCAAATGTCATATGCAATAATGAGCAATTTTGAATTAGTTAGCCATGTGAAATGCTCGAGATTAATTTAAAGGCTATATGGGTAATTAGAAAGTTCAATGTATTTAAAAGTGAAATGTCTCTTCTTTGTATTACAAAGTGCATAGTGAGGTAATTGGTTATCGAATCAAAGCTACCCTTTTTTTTAAAGGTGGTTATGGGTTTAATTCTATTAAGTGCCTATTTGAAAGAGAGATTAGTTTTCTAAGAAATATTACAAATATTTTTTATAGGATTTTTTTTTATTTTTAAATATGCTAACTATAAAAAAATTTTGCAAGATAGGATTTTTTTTAAAATGCATTTAGGGAGTTAAAAAGTGTAAAGTTGGATTTCATTTTTGTTAAGTAGGCAATTTTTTGAAAAGTGATAAGTTAATATTTAAAAACAAAAAGGGGAAATAGTTTTTTGAATTTTTGAAGTTAGGGTTCTTTAGTGATTTTTTTTGTTTAAGGAGAATTGTAGTATTTTGTATAAGGTGCATTTCGATAGTGATCAACATATTATTTTTTCAAACAAATTTTACATCATGTGCTTTGCATAATCACAAGATTCAATATGAATGATGCCTCTAACTTGCATTTATAGGTAATGTTGTCTCATAAAGTTACTGCATCTAATGTCTAATATAGTTGCGATAATGACATTTGGGCACTCCCCCTATAAATTGTCGAGGAATAAAGATAAATTTTTGTGATATTTTTTTCACTCCATCATTTACCCCATTCAATACTTTCATTAGATATAAAAATTGAAATTGAGAAAATTCAAGTATATAGAGAAGTTATGCCTAAGTATAAGAATTTATCTTTAAGCATTGTTTCATTGATAGAATAAATCATTTTTAGTACTACCTTGGTGTCATGTATCAATCTCTTTCATATATCTTAACATATCTCTCATGTATGACCACATATATCAAGAGGACTAGCTTCTTCCACATACTAATGGGTATACCGAAAGGGTGGGTATATTGAAAGGATTGGTATATAGGATTGGTGGTATATAGAAAAGGGGATCACTTTGGGAGATATAAAAAACCTTCACCATGGCTTGATAAAATAATTCTCACTAAATCTCAGTTGCTAAAGGATCCAAATTCTGCACCATGGAAAAGAAAAATGAGGACAATATTTTTTTTTTTTAAGCGAAAAATCCCTTGTGGGGCTGCCTTGGTCTGAGAGACCATGAAAAGGGGGTTCTACACCGTCAAAGTCACTCGAGAGTCGCACTCGACCCTGCCCGCACCAACATTATCAATTGGATTTTGGATACCCAATTCAACTTTTTGGTAGGATGGAGATTTGAACCTAGGACCTCCTTTGGAGGATTTCCCTCTCCTCTCCAACTCACCCACAACACCTGGGTGACAATACTTATTGTAAAAAAACTCTAGGGTTTAGTTATTGGTGTTGAAACTTGTCCTAAGGAGATAAAAGATAAGCAAAAATATGATGAAAGAGATGCAAGAGAACTTATGCTTATCATATTTGGAGTGGTTGATGAGATATAACTACATATCAGTAAGGCAAAAACATCAAAATATGCATGGGATGGAAAATTGGGGCAAAGAATTCCTGATAGGGCCAAGATCCAATGGGACTGGGAAATGTTGGTGCATTGAACTCGGTCCTCCTGCATGTGTTAATTGTGTGCAAGTGGGTTTTATTCTCCTATTGTAAAAAACTTGAAATAATATTGAAGGGGGAGGAAGTAAAGAATATTCCTCAAATTCAACAGATTAAAAACTCAACCAACAAATTATTAGTATACCAAGTATTTATATTACACAAATGTAAATAGCATAAAATTTAATAAATTTCAATAAAAATGTAAGGTAAGATAGAAAACATCAAACCACACAAAAGACACCAATATTACGTGGAAAACCTCGTAAAGGGAAAAACCACAACCATAATTATATCTTCACTTTTGTATTATCTTCAACAACATATACAAGTATTTTTATCAAACGTGATTGGTGCAAATTACCAATATCTTAAGTAAACAATAGTGTCTCACAATTGGCTCATATTGTTTTGCTTTATATAATTAGCACTGTTTCAACACAAGGAGTTTAGCCCAAATATATAGTTTGGACTATCCTCCCCTTCGGAAATAGTTGTGGAGAAAAACCTCCACGACATGTACCACCACACCTATATCACATGCCACCGTACTTATGTCATATACCACCACACTCAAGCTACATGTCATCACACCTATGCCACATGCCACCACACTCATATCTCATGCCATATCACCTTTAACTTTGAGTTGACTAGAGTTAAACTAGATATTGGAATTATTTTAATTTAGTGATTGTAGGAATAATAATATTAAGGTGTAGGATAAAATAACTATAAGAATATATTTATTTATTTTTGTGATTGTTAAGAGGGGTTTTGAAAGGTTCTCGTAACCTTTTACAAAAAAAAATTAGTTAGGAAAAATGCTCCCAACCATCTAAAACAAAAAGGAAACACCTTCTTCAAAAAAACCAAGAAGAAAGATAAAAATAGACAGAGAAACCCTCACAAGGGAAAAATATAAATCCTCAACAGGAAATAAGAGAGGCATGAGAAAAATAGAAATTCTATGTAAGACACTGTAATTCCAACCATCAACCAATCCTCTCATGATGGATAGTAATTGTTTCACCATCGGCTTCCTACAAGCTCACGTGCAAACAAAAATTTGAAATAGAAAGTTGCCCTGGAAACTTATAGTCATACCTCATCCACAAAAAGAGACCAATAACAATTATTATCAAATTTGATCTAGAGTAAATCCTTCTCACATATCTAGGTAAGACAATAGATGGCTCCATTTTGTCATTCATCACACAACAAAGATCCTGCAAGAGGTAATCATTGAATATGGTATGGTTACAATGTCTCCATGTTTGGCTCAAAAAGACATTCTCCATGTTGAGCCACAAGCTCCATGTGTCCCAAAATTTGAAGCCATGCATTAGAGCGTATGTTTAAAATAAATCTTGTGAACTTAGAAAAATTTTACGGATCGATGAAACCTCTAATAATGTGTCCTAAAAATGCTATCCAATCCTAGGTAGATTCCCATAACATGGAGAAGATGTGGCTACCCAAGAAATCCAAATCCTAAAAAAACTCACAAAAGAGATACAGACATAGGATTTCCATCAACCAAGGGGGAGGATAAATTTCATTCCAAATAGTGAGGTTAGGTAAAGAAACCCCCAGATTAGCTAGAAATTTAATGGCTTGGTTTCCTTCCCTAAAGACAATTTGGACGGTGGCATTAGGGGAAGAGCTCAAAAATAACTTTACCTCATATATTAAACTGGAGATGTTCTAGTAAGTTGACTGGGTGCCTACAATACTTCTAATAATGTTTATAGAGCCACCTTCAACAATAAGGTTAGGGCAACTTATTTTATATAGGAGAGACAAACATTGGAAGAGGGCTTGAGCTTCAACAAAACGGTTTGTTTGGACACTGATATTTTTTGTAAAGACCAACAATATCTTCCTTGTATAATATTGAAAGATACCTCCTACTCCAGCTGGCCCCAGGTTGCCCTTGGCAACACCATAAAAATTATACTTGATCCATCCCAAAGGTGGAGGAGACCACCTAATAAGCGAGTGTTGATCCATCCTAAAGGTGGAGGAGACCACTTGATAAGCGAGTGATTGATCCATCCCAAAGGTGGATGAGACCACATGATAAGCAACTGATCAACCACATAAGAGGGAGAGGAAATATTATAATAAGGGAGTTGGAGGAACTTGGTTAATCGACCTTCACTCGAGGACTCCAGCCACCTAGTGCTGAATAACAAAGATATTTTTAGCTGCTGCATAGATAATTTTGGAAATAACATGGTTGGAATCATGGATGGAGTTATTGAAGGATTTGGAATTTTGTTCATTCCAAACTTCCCACAAGAAATGGGAGAGATAGAATGTCCAAAAGTTTTTGACATAGAAACTTTTAAAGGGATTAGGCCACTATAAACATAGGTCATTTAGATAAAAGGGAGGAACCTAGGCAATACCCACATAGGAAAATAATGAGAAAAAAACTTTTAGGGAGAAATGATAGGAGAGGAAAATATACTGGGTGGATTCACACTTCTACTTGCAAAGTTAACAACAATTAGGAATGGGAAGCCCTTGAATATAGAGATTTGGAATGGAGAGGATTTTGTCCTGAACAACAAGCCAAAATAAGAAATAGACTTTGGAAATGAGGTGCTTGTTTCAAATGATATTAGAAGCGAACCATGGCTAACCGGGGTTTCATTAAGAAAATAGGTGGATTTGATAGAGAAAAAAATATTTTCATTTGGAGTCCACAGGAACTTATCTTCAACTGAACAGCTGGGAATAACACAAAGATGCAACATGTTAGACAAAACAAGATTAGGTCTTTTTTGTCTTCATTCATATTACCATGAGGAATGGTTTTCCAGTGCTTCCTATCAGCATAAATGAAATTACACATATGTGTACCAAAAAATATGTCAATCACAGGTTTGAGGTAGATGATATCAATATAGTTCTGAAGAGGATTGTTACCTAACCACTTGTCCTTACAAAAGTGTATCTTTTTAACATCACCAAGTTTCCAATGGATTCCTTTGTTGATGATATTTCTCGTACACAAGATGGAATTCCAGGTGGTAGAACCTTGAATAGGAAAAGGATCATCCAAAAAATTTGGTTGATGCCAAAGGTATTTAGCCTTGATGATATCAACCCACAATAACTTTTAATTTTGAAGGATTCACCATCCTTGCTTGGCAATGAGGGCTAGGTTCATTTGTCTGACCTTCCTGAGCCCGATACCACCATACTATTTCTTGGAGAAGACCTAGTCCCATGCAACTAAATGGAATATTTGATTGTATTATGAGCTTGACCATAGAGAATTCCTTTGGAGTTGTTCAATCTTGTTACAAACTTCAATTGAAATGCAGAAGATGGACAAAAAGAAAACATGGATGCTCTAGAGTGTGGCTTTGACTAAGGTTGCCTTTCTTGCCTGACTAAGCAATATATTTATTTTATCCATATACCTTAATATATATTAGTCTAACCTAGGTAGATATATACATATTAATAAATATAAATTAAATACCTATGTATTTAATTTAATTAAAGGCTATATGCCTAATTTTATTATTCATCTTTACACTTAGGTGAATTTACAATATAATCCTAAAATTGGATTATTTGTTCCAACACTCCCCCTTAATCTAATTTTGGGGTTATAATACAATTTTACAAGAGGTGAGGTTCCAAAGAACCAATTTACCAAGGAGCATATGTTTTGGCAAAGACTTCTTCAACAATGGTATAGTAGAGACTCCAAGTTGTGTGGTAATATTAGCTTTTGATGAGTATATGATATAGAAAATGCAACCACAAGATGTAAGATAAGCAATCTAAGATATCTATATGATAATGACACTATAATATGCAATAAAATAAAGAGATAAACTTTTACAATAACTCATAAATATGGCATTAATGAAAGCTTATAAAAATAATACAATGCAGTTATGGAGGACATGAACACTTCACAAGATGTTTTTAGAGGAACTACATTGTACTCCTCTACCAATCTATACTATGCACTCTCTATATTCTCCCCTCATTATTTCACTCAATATAAGGCCTTTAGATAGGAAGATAAGTTCCTTGGCCCTCACTATACCTTTGACTCTATCCTATGACTCATGTACATGTGGACTACATGCACATTTACATAATTGCACATTCTAACATTTGTGCATTTATTACATGTTGAAGTAACTACTTAACTTTACTCTAAAGTAAAATCCTACTCTAGTAATGTACAAAAGGTGGTACATTGATATGTACCCAATAATGTAATATATTCTCTAACACTCCCTTGTATTACATTATTTAGGTATTGAAGACTTTAGTCTTCAATATGGATATTCAATCTTCAGATGTCCTTCTACTTGATCTAGTTCTTCTTCTTCTTCAACTTTAGCATTAGATTCATTCTTTGTGCTTTCTTCATTATACTCTTTGTTTGTATATTGTTGAGTATATTTATCTTGTTCTCTTCGCAATGTTTTCTCTTCCTCTTTCTTCTTCTTCTTCATTTCTGCATTGTTACTAGAGGAATATATTTTTAGTATTCTACCAGGTCCTGAATAGAGCTTCATGAAGATATCAAATTAATGTTGTAATATTCTCTTCCTTTGCTTCCTTCAAAAACAAGGAGAATCTTTCTTTCAACTCTGTAGACAAGAGTTTGAATCCATCAAAGTTTTCTATCATATTTTGTGAATAGAACCTAAGTTCATGAAATAGCATTTCACTATTTTCATTGAATGCATTCTTAATTATTTCCTCCATATTACTTTAAATAATAAACCTTTTGATGTTTATGTATTTTTATTACTTTTGAAGTTGGCTTCCTTATGTCTCCCTAGTTTAGAGTATGTGAACTACTTTGATAAAACCTTTCTAAGGCTTAGGTTTTATAGGATCCTTATGTCTCCCTAGTGATTAGAATATACTCTAATCTTGGTAATAGTTCAAATTTTGAGTTGATTTGGTAATATTTTGGGAATGATAATAATCAACTCCTATTTCACCTTATTTCTTCTATTGAACTATGCACTTATCAATTTTATGGAGTTCTCTATGGTTGGATTTATTTTATCTCTTTAATGTGTCTATGAGACAAGTATAAGCAATTAATTCCAACTCTTTCAAGCAAACAATAATTTTGCTTCTTTTCAACCTTTAGTTCTCAATAGTTCAATTTTCTAAAGTTTGGTGTAGTATTCCTTATATCTCCCTAATGTAGAAATTTAGAAGATAATAATATTTGCAAACTAATATTTTAATTATCCAATGTTGAAAACCTTATATCTCCTACTATGAATATTTGCAAATATTATAATATATATACTTCAACTAATGTACCTTGAAATATCACTTGAAGATATAAACTTGCTTTATAATTCACTAATGCTTGGTTAATTCTTATTTCTCCAATGTTATACGGTTCACCTTATAAATCCTTTTAACCTTAATAAAAGCAAGTAATTAATTTGATATTACCTATATAATGTTATACGCAATATGCCTCTATCTTCATTCCTCGAATAAATCCTTCGAGCATTGTATTTGTTAAATGATAATGAGCATATAATGCTCCCTCTTTCGTAGATGTCTATAAAATATCATCTCTTTTAATTATGCTTTGACCTATCTTTGTGTATGGACTTTGTTGTTGAATCTGTGTGCTTTGATCTTCACTTCAATGTTGGCTAAAGATATTCACTTCAATGTTGCATACCTTTCAACTTGGGCTATTAATAGTGATACATCCCTTCTTGGGATGTAATTTACTTCATGTGTTACTATACCTTCTCCCTTCTTGATGCTCTTGATACTTGGTGCATACATTGCTCGAATATGTAGGTGGTAAATAGATGTTATAATCTCTTTGAACGTTAGTTGATGAGCCTTCAATGCTCTCCCTTTTGAATGAAATGATTACTATACCTTCAACCTTTGAAAGATGCCTTCAACGCTTCCAAGATGAGTGTTACATCTATTCTGAGAACTTTCTCCCTACATAGGCGTTAGAAGAATTATGAAATACCTTCTTTCGTTATGCCAAGTGGCACTTGCATGTGAGGACACCTTCAACATCTCTTTAACCTTCAATACTTCTTCCCAATGGGTGCAAGTTGTTCAATATTAGCTTCAATGCTTTTCTCCTTCTTGCCAATGAGTGCAAGCTATGCTTTTCCAATGAGTGATGATGATATTCTCCACAAGGTTGGCTCTAGCTATGGTTATTCTAGGGTGCTCCAATGCTACCCTTTTGGTTGATGATTTATCTCCAATCGATGGTCATTCTTGGTTGCTTTGATCGCTATCTTCCTAGTTGGTGATTCATCTCCAATCGATGGTAGCTCTTTAGAGCTTTAGCTGGTAGTTTGTCCAAGCAATCATTTGGGTAATGCACTCCTTATCTGCTTCTTGATTTTATGTAACTTGTGCTTCATTATCCTTAGTGCTATCCACCTTACAATGAGTGTTATGCTTCTTTTGATGCTACAGTATTCTTACTATGTAGGCGCTGATTTGGTGTCTCTATACACCTTCAAAAACTTAGCTTATGAGCCCTTTGATGGCTCTACCTCTATGCCTTGATGTCTACCCCTTGATATTGATGATGTGGCTACTCGATGACTATACTATGTTGACTATTTTAGTGTCTTTAAGACACTCTTTCTTTTGTCCCTACTTGTTGTATTTGAAAGGACAAAATCGGTGCCAATGTAATGCAAACACCTTTGCAATAGATAGGATTAAGTCCCTTATTTTGCACCAAAGTTATACGTCTCCTTTTGAAGCTATTCCTTGCTTCTTAGATATGGTGGCTCTCTGCTCTAATCCTTGAGAGCAAATAGTAATGTATTGTTGTCTTCCTTACTAGACAACACTAACCTCTAACTTCTTTTCTTGGATAACTTAGTAACAATGAATCCAAGCTCTTAACCATGCAACTAATATGCTATTTTAGAGGTTTAACTTTGCACTAATTTTCACTACAACTAAAGTACTTAGTGCACCTTAAAAAATCTTAAGAACAACTAGTATAGTGCAATATTGATCTCACCTTATCACTCTTGTAAAATAACTTGTAAGATGTATCAATAATAACTCTTAAATGCACTATAATCTCTGCAAATTTCACTTAAGAGTAATGTCTTCTTTGCTTCAACTAAACAATAGGAAGATGATATTTTTATTTCTTTTGAAATATATCTAACTCCTATTTTAATGTGCAGGTATTAACCTTAAAAGAAACTATCTTCTGCACTCCCTTGAAGACTTTAATATGCAACCTTCTCCTTGCAACTTTTAACTCTAATATGGTGCTTAACGAATCTTAATAATGAACCAAAAATCTAAAGTTCAACTAATGAACCTTCATGCACCCAAGTTGCTTACCTTAATGATATCTATAGATGAAGGATTGCAAGGTGATTAGATTCACCTTATTGTTACCTTTTACTAGATGAACTTGCAGCTCTTCTTTGCTATCCAAAATAGCTTCTCAACACACCAATTTGCAGCTTTGTACCTCCTTATATCTTGCTGCCTGATACTGTAGTTTGGTGGCTTCAACCTTCAGGATGTATCCTAGAAATCTGAAACTTAGCAGCTATTGATGTTGCCTAAGTTGTTGCTTTCTTGTTATCCTCAAATCTAAAATTTTTAGATTGCAAAGCAGTCAATCTCTCCACTGAAATGCTATCCTTGAATCTCAAAAATTTGGTAGGGAACTCCTCCAAATCGTAGCTAAGATTTTCCTTCAAGAACCCTTCATTTTTTTGCTATAGAAACCAATAGATCTCCTTTCTCCGAATGAGCCTTCTAGCCTTCAAAGGTAATCTTCAAACCTCTCAGGTTTGGTAGTAATGTCTAGCTCATTTTTCCTTCAACCTCCTTGTTGAATTCTAACTTCAATCTAGGCCTTCTTCTCAAGAATCTGAAAGTCTTGAGGTCTTCACCAATATCCTTCAAAATTTGGCAAGCTTCTTACCAAATCCTTCTCCCTTGGGCTTGTTGTCAGATGGCGAAAATTATCCCAAGTTCTTCCTTTATCAGGAACTTCTCCTTGGTGGTAAATTTCTCCAATGAGTTCTCCTAGGAACTCCTTCAATGGCCTTCTCTGAATCTCCTTCAATGAGGCTCTCCAAGCCTTCTCCTTATTTCTCCTTGAGACCTCTTCTCTAGGGTCTTCACTCTTGTAGCTTCTCTGGTCTTCTCAATGAGACCTTTTCTTCAACCTTCTACTATGGAAGTTTGGAAATGAGATCTCCCTCTTGGATCTCTAAAATCTGTTGCTTCAAGAATATGAATTTTGCTAGTCCTTCTCTATCTCTTCCAAAACTAGAAGTTCTTCAATGGGACCTCTTGTAGGTCTCTTCAGCTTCTTAGGCTGATTTCTTCTACTCCTTCAAGGTGAAGTCTTCAATATTCAATGGAGATCACCAATCTCCTATCTTCACCGGGACTCTTCTCTAGAGTCTCTTCAATCTGCTACTTGCAGTATTCAATGGAGATCACCAACCTCCAATCTTCTCCTAGACTCTTCTCTAGAGTCTTCTTCAATCTACTATTTACAGTCTTCAATGGAGATCACCAACCTCCAATCTTCTCCTGGACTCTTCTCTGGAGTCTCTTCCTTGAATCTACAACAAGGCTCCTATGGCCTTTTCTTCTTCTGCACTCTGCAGGTCTACAATCTCTAGCAATGGGACCTTTTCTTCAAGCCTCCAAATCTTCGTTCTTTCATTTGTTGCTTCTGGTGCTAGATTGATTCTAAAGAAGATATTCTTCCTAGCTCTTTTGTAGGAAGCTTCCCAACTTTCTTTGAATCTCCTTTTTCCTACAACAAAGTATTAGGATTGTAATGGAAGAAACTCTAAATCTAGAGATAATCAATCTTCACTAGTTGATTTGTCAATCTAGTGGTATTAATGTTGAGTCCTAGTCTTCACGAGTTTTTTTGCAACCCTGTGGAAAGACTCTAGCCAAATGCAATCTCAAAAATTTTGAAAATGAGATTTTTGGATTCCTCTCAATCTCACTTGTGGCTCTCCCTATTTCCTATCGATCTATCATGTGCTTTGATACCACTGTTAGCTTTTGATGAGTATATGATATAGGAAATGCAACCACAAGATGCAAGATAAGCAAGCTATGATATCTATATGATAATGGCACTATAATATGCAAGAAAATAAAGAGATAAACTTTTGCAATAACTCAAAAATATGCCATTAATGAAAGCTTACAAAAATAGTACAATGTAGTATAATGGAGGACATGAACACTCCACAAACTATTTTTAAAGGAACTACATTGTACTCCTCTACCAATCTATACTATGCACTCTCTATATTCTCTCCTCATTATTTCACTCACTATAAGGCCTTTATATAGGAAGATAAGTTCCTTGGCCCTCACTCTACCTTTGACTCTATCCTATGACTCATGTACATGTGGACTACATGCACATTTACATCATTGCACATTCTAACACTTGTGCATTTATTACATGCTGAAGTAACTACTTAACTTTACTCTAAAGTAAACTCCTACTCTAGTAATGTACCAAAGGTGGTACATTGATATGTACCCAATAATGTAATATATTCTCTAATACGTAATAGGCAAGGCATCATCCATCAAAATGGATCTACAAAAGAAAAAAAATATGACATAGAGTCAGTAATCATATATATAAAATATGACATGTAAATAAGGTTTCTATCAACATGGAAAACATCAATAATAAGTGGCATATATATATTCCATCAACATGGAAAACATAACATCCATCAACATGGATAAACAAGTGGCATACATATTCCATCAACATGGATAAACAAGCGGTATACATATTCCATTAACATGGAAAAATAACATCCATCAACATGGATAAACAAGTGGCATACATACATATTCCATCAACATGGAAAAAACTATCCATGTGGTATACATATATATTCTATTAACCTAGAAAAAATAGTATCCATAAACATTGATAAATAAATTGCACACACATATTCCATCAACATGGAAAAAATAAGTGACATACATCCATCAACATAGAATTCACAAAACCTTTAAAATAAACACTTAAAAGAGTTGACATCACACCCCTTGAGGATAATTCTTTAGGCTTAGTTTACTTCTAAAGTAAGAAAATTTAGATTCTACTAATGGTTTTGTGAAAATATCATTCTCATTTGTGGGGAAATATATGAGTTTAATTTTCCTATCTAATACCTTAGCTATAATGAAGTGTGCTTAAATTTCAATGTGTTTTATCCTTTGATGCATAATAGGATTTTTTGCTAAAGCTATTGAAGATTGGTTATTAGAAAATATTGTGATAGATTTATTGTTGTTGAACCCAATTTCTATTAGTAGTCTTTGAAGCCAAATGACTTCTTGACATGCTAGAGTAGCACTTCTATACTTAGCCTTAGTTGAGGAGAGTGCTATGGTTGGTTGTTTCTTACTACACCAAGATATCACACTTGATCCCAAGAAGAAACAATATCCACTTGTGTATTTTCTTTCAACATTATCCATAGCATAGTCACTATCACAATAACCAAAAAAATTTATATAAGAATTACTTAAATATTTAAAAGTTAAATTTGTAATTCCACTTATATATTTAAGTATTCTATGAACAACATTAAGATGAACATCATAAGACTTATGCATAAATCTAGCCATTGTTTTAACAACATAAGCAATATCAAGCCTAGAAATAGTAAGATAAAGTAAACTACCTATAAGTTGCATATATTGAGTTTTATCTACAAGTTTAGAATCTTTATTAATTTCAAATTTGCTAGAAACCATAGGAGTAGAAACACATTTGCAATTTTTCATTTTAAACCTTTGCAATATTTCTAATATATACTTAGATTGAGAAATCATAATTTTATGGGATTGTTGGTAGATTTTCAAACCTAAATAGTAATGCAACAAACCCATGTCAGTCATTTCAAATCTATTTAGTAATTGCTTTTTATATATTTCAATCATACATTCATTGCTTCTTGTTAAAAGTAAATCATCTACATATAAAATAATGATAGTAATGTTATTATTTTTCCTAAAAATATACAAATACGGATCATAATAACACTTATTAAAACCAATTAAAGAAAATACTTGAAAACCTTATCATACCAAGCTCTTGGAGCTTGCTTAATTCCATATAGAATTTTCTTTAATCTACAAAGACAATTTGGCTTTTCTAAGTTCTCAAAGCCTTGAGGTTGCTCCATATAAATCTCAACATCTAAGTTGCCATTAATAAATGCACTCTTTACATCTAATTGATAAATTTTTCAATTAAAAGTAGTAGCTAATGCTATTATTAATCTAATTATAGGTATTTTAGCAACCAGAGCAAAATTTTCCTAATAATCTACTCTATACTTATGTGAGAAACCTTTTGCTATTAATCTAGCATTATATTTGTCAACTTTTCCTAAATAATTTAACATAAGTCTAAATACCCATTTACAACCTATTACATTTCTCTTGGAAGACGTTGGAATTGAATCCCAAGTATCATTTTTTATAAGAGTATTGAATTCTTGTTCCATAGCTTTGATCCAATTTGGATTATTTTTAGCTTGATTATAGGTTTGAGGTTCATTCAAATTTTGAATTTTAGTCATTAAGGTTATACTCAATGTTTGGCTTTTAGTTCTATATTTGTATATTTCACCAAATAGAGAGTCTTTGCTTGTTTGATCTAACTATTTTTGTCTCTTAGTTTGATTTTCTAAGGGAGAATTTTCATCAATGCTAAAAGAACTAGATTTATATAAAGTAGACTCATCAAATATGGCATCCCTATTCACAATGATAGTACTACTATTAGGGTTATATAATATTATATCCTTTGGATTGATTATCATAACCTACTAATACACATTTCAAAGATCTATCATCTAATTTTCTAATATTATTTGAATTATTATGATTTGCACAAGCAATGCACCTAATTACTCTCAAATTCTTAATGGATGGTTTCCTTTGAAACCAAGTCTCAAATGGAGTGACTCTATTTAGTGCGTTAGTGTCACACCTAATAAAAATATATATATAAGTAAAACAACATTTAGCCCATAAAATATTAGGAAAGTTTTGGAGGAAAGTCCTTGACATATTTGCGATGGACCTATTTTTCCTATTAGTAATCCCATTTTGTTGGGGTGAATATGGGAATGGGAATTGTATTAAAGTATCTATTTCAAGACAATAAGAGTTAAACTCATTACTCACATACTTTCCTCCATTATCAGTCCTTAAGACTTTTATGGAGGAAGAGGTTTCCTTTTCAATGAGTGCCTTAAAAAAATTGAAATATTCAAATAATTGAGACTTGTTTTTCAAAAAGTAAATCCAAGTGAGCCTTTAAAAATCTTCAATAAAAGTTAAAGAATATAAAAATCCACTTGATGTAACTTGAAATTGACCCATAATATCATAATGGACTAATTGCAATCTATAAGAATATTTAAAAGAAGTTTAACCAAACTTAGTCTTAGCTTGCTTGGAGAAAATGTAAGCCTCACAGAGTCCTCCTTCAACTTCAATTTTAGGAAGACCAATTACCATATTTTTGTTAAACATAACAATCATACTTCTATAGTTTAGATTTCCTAATCTATTATGTCATAATTTAGAATTATTGTCAACATACATGGCAAGACAATGTTTACCTAAAATTTGATGTGGAGAGAATACATACAAGTTGTTGGAAAGCATACCTTCTCCAACAATATCTCCCACATTATTTTTTATGATGCATCTATTGTCACAAAATTGAATGCTTCTTCCTTGAGAAGCTAATTGCCTTATAGAAAGTAGGTTAGTTTCAATATTAGGAACAAACAAAACATCATTATATACTTATGTACCTATCTTAACATTTTCAATTCCTTCTACAACAATTTCATCTTCTACTTCATTAAACTTAGATTACAATGATGTAGTTACTATTGGGGACAATGCATACTTAGTTATATAATTAGTGCATCTTAAATCAATAATCCAAGAATTATGGTCTATTTTATCATGAATGGAAGTCAATGCATGAATTAAAGCTTAGTTATCAAATTCATCAAATTTTTTAGATAAAATTCAAAATTTGTCGAATTCAAAACTCTAACAAATAAATTCGACGAATAAACCCTAAATTCGGTAGAAAAAAACTGAACATAAAAGAGGTATAAAAACCCTAAAATCAATCATTGATAGTTGAAAAATAAAACCCATGACTTATAAAAAGTTCAAGCAAAGTTACAATATGGTAAAATCTCTTACCTCTAAAATATAAAATATATATCAATCTATTTTCTTTAGTTCTTTATTATCACTTGAGAGAATGGACAACAATGATAGTTCTATGTTAATATGCATGATCTTTTTTTAGAATGAATTTATCACATGATTTTTTATTATAATTGATAGAAAACTTGTAATTTATCTTTTAAAAAAAATTATTGATTTAAACGTTTGAAAATCTTCTCATCTGTTAAAAAATTACTATGTTTAGATAAAGTTATAAAAATGTTTATATTTTTAAAAATATTTTAAAGTATATATTTGAAAAAAAAGTTATTAAAATCAAATATTATAATTTTATATCTTTGATTTTTAAATTTTATATAAAAATAAAATTATTTCAAAAAATATATGTGCATTTATAATAATTAAATTTTAACTCAAAAAAAATGGGTGGATCCATAGCGTGCTAAGTAGGTGCCCCAGTGCGGGAGCAAGAGACCTCTCACTCTAAGCAATAGGTCACCTCTTCATCTTCTTGCTCCCTCTTTGGCTCTTCGTAGGGTTCTCAGACAGATCTCTTACTTTACTGAGTAATTCCAAGTAGATCTAGTTTTCCTAGGTTTTCTAGCCTTTCCTATTGGTGCCTAAAGGATCTTCAAGGTCTTTTCTGCTTCCTCTTAACGTGTTACAGGAAAGGTTTGGCGGATCCGTAGCACGCTAAGGAGGTGCTCGGTGCAGAAGCAAGAGAACTCCCTCTTTGGGTAGGAGGTCACCTCTTCATCTTCTTGCTTCCTCTCTAGCTCTTCCGAGGGTTCTCAGAAGGATCTCTTTCCTAGGTTTTTTGGCCCTGCTTCTTGGTGCCCGGATGATCTCTAAGAATTTTTCTGCTTCTTCCTGAGGTGTTCCAGGATGTCTTCTTGGGTGTTGTTGTGTGGTTGGACAAAACTGATTTTTTGGTCGTGGTGTATTTGGGTGTCCTCTTTTCAAGTTTTGTCTTCGATTGTGGTTCATCGTTCTTCTCTAGAAGATCTCATGGAGGCCCTTGTGGATGGTTCAGTTTTGATTTATGGATGGCCCTGGGCTGGTTTGCAGATGACCCTATGTTGGTTTTTGGATGGTCCATTTTCTATTGTCATTGGTTCTGATTCATTTACGTTTGGTCATGTGTGGTTTGTAAATGGTCCTGATTCTTTTATGGATGGTCTTGTTTCAATTTGCAGATGGTCCTGTTTCATTTTGTGGATAGTCCTTTCTCGTTTGTGGATAGTCCTAATTCATTTACGGATGGCCTTCTAAATTTGAGGTTTTTCTCCTCTATGGGAAAATCCTTTTCATATTGGTGTGAGGTTTTCTCCTATACGGAAAAACCCTTTTCAATTTTATTTTTACCTTTGAGGGTTTCTTTGATGCCCCTATAAGGGCTTCTCTTCTCAACTAGTGTGGATTCCTCTCTTGCTCCTGCATGGGCTTCTCTTTTTCTATTTTAGCTATTTTTCTCCAATAGCCCACAAAGGGTCTATTTCTTCAGCTAATTTTTGGTTGGGATCTCTTCTCCCAATCTTCATATTTTTGTAAAAGGTTATAGGATCCTTTCAAAACCCCTTTTACCAATAAAAAAATAATAATAATCAAATTTTATTTCGAATTTTTAAACATGTTGAATTTTTTTCAAACTTCAAGAGTATCAAACAAGAATACGAACTCGAACTTGATAACTAAGAATTAAAGTAATATTATTAGTTTGCTTACCTCTCTTCTTGCTCTTTTGTTTTTGAAGACTGTCTTATTATAAAAATAGTTTTCTTGGAGGTCAAAAATACCACAAAAGTTGCAATTACCATTAAATTTAAGATTATTGCTCTTGATTTCTTCTCAAGCTTAGATATTGAAGAACTAGTTTGATTCTTACCTTTAAAGTAGTTGTCTTTGTTTTACTTTCTAGGTTTATTACCTTTATGAACATTCAAGGTAATAAAAGTAGAGTTAGGGTCCTTACCTTCACTTACCTTTGTACCTTCATGTAGCTTGATGGTTTCTTCATGTTGAACAAGTAGGTTGGAGAGATCCGCTACTATAGGCATATTGTCTTCTTCATTAAATCTCGTATTGAGGACATTTGCAAAGTCCTTAAACTTTTTAGTGAAATTTCGAAGTACAATGAAGCATAAGATCTTTTCATTGACTCATTCACAACTACATGTAAGTAGTTATGTACTAATATCCCTCATTTTAGCAAGGTATATTACAATAGATTCTTCACATGACATTTTTGTGTTAAGTAATTTTGAAAGAAGGGAAAATTTTCTACCCATGTTTGACCCTATGAACATGGTTTTTAACTCATCCCATGCTTCATATACAAAATAAAAATTAGAAATATGCACTAATATGTCATCACTTATAACCCTAAATAACATAGAAAGTACTTATTGATTTTTTACATTCCATGATTCAAGTGCTCTTCCATTTTGGGGTTGTGGCTCCTTGTTCACAATATTCCAAAGTTGACTCACTTGGTATTTTGTCCTCATATTAGGCTCCAAAATACGGTAGTTTATCCCTTTAAGAATATGCTTAGGGGTACAACTAGCAATATCGTTAGAGGATATGATTGAAAGCACAAACATGTTAGTATGATACAATAAACTAGAACTTATTTTACCATAAAAAATATTCAAATACCTTTAGTTTTAAAAATTAAAAAATGGGGGCTCTATGGACCTCACCATTAAATTAAAAAAAAATAAAGGGGTGGCCCCATAGGCTTGCCATTCTCCTTGTTTTTTAAATTATTTTATTATTAAAAAAGTGATGGGCATGGTGAGGCTTGAGGCCCCCTACCACACCACACAACCTCAAGGGTTGTTGTTGGCCAACACATTGTGCTACCAATAAGCCACTAGTGGTTGCCATCCGGTCGCCACTTGGCTGCTGGTTGGTCACCATTGGGTCACCACCCTGGCTATCGTCGGCAACCTATCAAGTCGTCAATGCGCATGCCAAGGCCTAGCGTTGGCCAACCATGCAACCTACCGTAAGGCAAGTCGGATCGAAAAATAAATTTTAAATAAATTAACAGATTATTAAACTTAAAAAAAAAACTTTTAAATTTAATACAATATTTAAATAAAAATCATTTAAATATATAAATAAAAATAACATCTTTCTCCTAATTTTTTAATTTCAAAAAATCAAACTTTCTTATATATATTTTTAAAAATATTATCATTTAAAAAAAATAAATGAGGGTTTTTCATTTAAATATATAAATAAAAAGAACTATTTTCTCTTTTTTTTTTAGTTAAAAAATCAAACCCTTTATACATATATTAAATATAAAAAAATATCATAAAAAAATTCCATAAAAGAGGGCATTTTAATAGATTCTCACATTAATTTTTTTTGAGTGAAAAGTAAAAAATTTGTATTAAAAAAATACTTATTACATTATTTTCTTGGTAACATGCCTCTCTTGGCTACTGCCACGATACAAATCAACTTTTACTTTCTGTCTCTGCAAATCCTCCTAATCATGGTAATCATAAGGGGTTTTCCCCAATTCCTGCTCTGACTCTCCTTTATCTCCCTTAGGCTTCTCTGTTGCTTCAAATTTGTCTTTCTCTACACTATGTAACCCATAAATAGATACATGTAATAGCTCACAGTTATTCTTCTCATCCACCTCTAGTACAATTTGTTTTTCTTCATCTTCTTGTGCTTCTTGTGTTGTCCCTATCTTGAGTTGTCCCCATCCTCATTTTTTTCCAAATTTCTTCCTCTTTTGTGTGTATTTGAGAGGCCTCCATATTTCTTGCATCAATAGTTTCAAGCACCTTTCTTGCTATAGTGATCCATATGCTCTCTACCGGTTTGAATTGTTGGAAATATGAGCAAGGTTTGTTGTCATTGATGTCAAGAATATGATGACCAAGTTTCATTGTCATCCATGCATTTATGTCAAAAGGTTGATGTCCAAGTTTCGGTGTTATTAATGTCCTCTAGTGGTTTTTCCAACAAGGCAAAGAAGCAGGTTCAATGGAATTAATAATATTATAATATCTAATATTATAATATTTTGGGTTACAAGTTGGTTTGAAGAAAAATGAAGGCCAAGGAGTTATAAAATTCTAATTCCTCCAAAAGACCCATGTGACAGATTTTAAAGTCTAAGGTTTAAATTATTTAAATTTAAATATTTTAACCCTAAGGTTAAAATTTAAATTTAAATTAATTAAGGCGCCAAAGTCAAATTTAAATTCGAATTAAATTTGAATTTCAAGGATCACCGATGTTTTGGATATATGGCACATTACATATAAAAGGGGGCAAGTTTTAATTTAAACACCATCCATGCGAATGATTAATTGCCCAAGTAAATCATGCACTATGTGTTTGTAAAGGAAAGGTTCACATGTGTTTAAGACTTAAGAGGGCAGATGAAGAAATAAAAGCAAGTGGGAGTACCAACGGTTGTGCAAAGTGTTGAGTAGCGTAGTTGGCAGCCAGGGGCTACGCTAAGACGCTCATAGGTGCCAGGTCGTGGGTTCGATCCACGCGATCATTGTTTTGCAAGGCAGAAGCTCATTTGATTTGCACCGTCGATCAAGGAATAAAAGGGAGGCGTGCACCTTTCCTTTTACGTGAGGGCATGTAGCCTAGTTGGTGGGTGCGCATTGTGTGGAGGCACTTGGAGAGAAGGGATCGGGTGTTCGAAACCCACCAAGGCTCTTTTGGTGTGATTAATAAAGGTATGCGCTCACATTTTTGCTAAGGTTGTGGTGAATCCAAAAATCGTGTGGTGTGGAAATTAATAAATTATTTTTTAATTTTCCCAAAGTTTTATTAAGTTGGAAATTGCATAGTGGGAAAAATTAAAAAGGGTTTATGAGCTTTTGAGGGAGATAAAAGGGAAAATAAAGTTGAAATATTTTGTTTTAATTTTTGGTGGTTAAAGTTTATAAAAGGAGTAATAAGGTATGCAAAGAATGTTATATGTTATATGTTGAAATAAAGTCATATTGTGAAAATTGTTTTGAAAGGAGAAATAAGGTATAGTTGAGATTTAATACTTTGGCATGGTGAAATATTTTTGAAGGAAAATATTGAGGATATATTTTTGATATCTAACCATTGATATTGTCAAAGAGGTTGATTGTGATTGAGACAGGTCTTGAGGTCAAAACTTCTTCAAAACAAAAGGTATGGGCATATCATCCTTGTGAGTGAAATATTGTTGAATGTTGTGAAGTGCAAGTTGGAGTGAAAAGGTTTTGTTTGATAAGCATTGTTGGAAATGATTGAGTGAGTTTTCACATGCATGATTGGTGAATGTTTGTGAGGACAATTGAGTGTGAAATTGAGAACTATCTTGAACTAGGGTTTGTGCAAGATCATGAGTATCATTGTTATGTGAGATTGTTTGATAAGCATTGTTGGAAATATTTGAGTAAGCTTTCATGTGCTTGACTAGGGTTTGTGAAAGATCATGAGTATCATTGTTATGTGAATTTGGAATCATCTTGAGTCAAGGTTGAGTTCCATAGTGAGAGTTGTTGGAAGTATTGTGAAACACTTGGTTAGGGTTTGTAAGCAAGTTGTGTTTCATTGAGTGAATGGTTGAGTGAAATTGGATGAGCATTATTGATTGAGAGTGTTGGAGTGATAGTTCAAGTTCTATGAAATAAATTTTTCTTTATTCTAAATTGATTTGAAGGAGAGTTTGAAAGTGATTAAGTATTGTTGTGAATGTGAAACTTGTTTGTGTGATTGAAGAGGTTTTATGTGATAGATTGAGTTGAGTTGAATAAGCTTTTGTGAAAGCTTGTGAGCAGATTTGAAGTAAGTCCTAGAGTGGACTTAAGGATTGAGTTGAGTAAGCTTTTGTGGAAGCTTACAATGCAGATTTGAGGTAAGTCTTGGTGAAGACTTATTGAGCAGATTGAGCAAGTTCTAGTGAGAACTTGTTGAGCAGATTTGAGGTAAGTCTTGGTGAAGACTTGTGGACAGATTAGTGTGAGATTTTGTGGAAGCTTACAATGCAGATTTGAGGTAAGTCTTGGTGAAGACTTGAGAGAAGTTTGAGAAAGTTCTAGAGAGGACTTGTGGATAGATTTGAGGTAAGTCTTTAAGAAGACTTGTGAGCAGAGTTGATTGATTGATTTGTTCAAACCTTGAGTTAAGGTTTGGGGCAGATCTAGCAGAGTTGATTTGTGATTAGATCAAGATTTGTGTTAAGGCTTGAGGACATATTTGAGGAAAGTTTGGTGTAGATTTGAGGATAGGTTTGTGCTAGACCAGAGATATATATTGAGTTGATTTGAGATAGATATTGAGCAGATTTGTGCTAGATTGAAGGACTATGTTTAGTGTAGATTTGAGATAGAGATTGAGCAAATTTGTGCTAGACTGAAGGACTATGTTTAGTGTAAATTTGAGATAGATATTGAGCAGATTTGTGCTAGATAGAAGGACTATGTTTAGTGTAGATTTGAGATCAAGCTTTGGAGGTGATAGAGTAGAGGATAGTAGTCTCTAGTGGATAGAGATCCATTAGCCAGGGTAGTGAGGATAGAGGTCTTCTGAGTGAGGACATGAGTCTTCAGTGGAGAGAGATCCACAAGCTAGTGCAGTGGAGGTAGTAGTCTTCTAGAGGATCACCATCCAGAGCAGAGGAGAAGGAGTTCTCCTATGGATAGAGATCCATGAACCAGTAAAGGAGATTGGTGTCTCCTATGGGTTGGTGCCCATAAACTAGATTAGGGGATTGGTGTCTCCTTTGGATAGAGGTCCATAAATATTGTAATAGGGAAGGATTCCCAAGATATTTGTTGAGAAAATTTTAGTGAAATATTTTCTCCGTGGAGTAGCCCACATTGGGTGAACCACGTTAAATTGGTGTCTCTATTGTGTGTGGTGATTTGTGCATTGATTTGATTACTATTGTTGATATTACCATTGATATATTACATAATATTGTTTGGGAAAGAAAAGTAAAAAGTGGTCTTATACTGTTCACCCCCTCTCTCAGTATAAGCTTGTGTTCTTCAATTGGTATCAGAGCGGGTTCCTTCGAAAGAGTTTAACAGCTTGAAGGAAAATCTCACAAGAACATAGATGGATTCTCAGAATGGATCTTCAGGGAATTTGGCACCATTGTTCGATGGGAACAATTATGTACTTTGGAGTATGAGAATGAAGATTCACCTAATGGCACTTGGAAATGAAATATGGGAAGCAGTTGAGAATGGATACATACCGCCAACTACTCCACCTACAGATAAATATGGTAAGCTCCTACATCTAAATAATTCAAAGGCAATGAATAGAATTTTAAAGGGTTTGCATGAAACAGAGTTTATAAAGGTTATGCATTGCAAATCAGCAAAGGAAATTTGGGATAAGTTGAAAGGTATATATGAGGGAGACAAAAAGGTCAAAAGGGTAAAGTTGTAAAATTACAAGAGAACATTTGAAGACCTAAAGATGAAGGATGAGGAAAACATTATTGCATACCTACTTCGTGTGGATGAGGTTGTTAACTCCATGCAAGGACTTGGGCTTAAAGTTGAAGAAATAGATGTTTGTGATAAGATTTTAAGATCACTCCCAAAAAGGTATAGTGAAAATATTTCAGCTATAGAAGAGTCAAAATATATTGAACTTTTGACAAGGGATGAATTACATGGAATTCTCACAGCTTTTGAGATGAGAATAAAAGAGGAACCTATTCCCTAGAAAGAAGCAACCTTCAAATTTATAAAGAAGACAAAGGGTAAGAAGTCAGATTCAAGCAATGAGTCATCTAGTGATGAAGAAGAAAATTATGGTAGAAGGAACAAAGACTCAAGAAAATATAAAGGTAAAAAATCAGTTAGATGTTTCAATTGTGGAAAATATGGTCACTATGCATCTGATTGTCCAGAGGCTAGAAATAGCAATGATGAAGAAAAACAGGATCATAAGAATAGGGAAACAAGAAAACACAGGTACCAAAAGAAAAACAGGGATGGACAAGGCAAGCAAGGAAAGAAGTTTTTCCAAAGGCATAAGAAGATTTTTTATGCAGAAAAGGTAGGTAAGAGTTCAAGTGATAGTGATGGAAGTTCCTCAAATAATGATGAAGATGAAATTCTATTTCTGGCAGAAGAAAAAGAAGTGGTTAGAAAAAGGTCACCAATAATCCTCAAGTGTTTTAGATGTGGTAACTTTGGTCATCTTGAAGATAGTTGTACAAGGAATGGATTCAGTTTCAGTGAAGATGAATATGAAGATGCTAGTGAAGGTCCAGAAGAAGAAAGTCTTCTTATGGCAATAGAAGAAGAAGGAAGTGCTTCTAGTGGAAATAAATTAGAAAAGAATAAAGATGATTTTGAAAACAAAATAATAGAGGAAGAATCAAAAAAATAAGAGGAAGGAGAAGTTGATCTTGAGGGTGAGCTTATTTCTGCCCTTGATGCATTAAGGAAGGTAAGAAAGCAGAACTCAAAACTCAAGCTTCAATTTCAAGAATGTGATGAAGAGAAAGGAAAGCTTATAGAGGATCTAACCAACTCAATAGCTAAGACAAGGAGATTTAAAGAGAAGTTAGAAGCTAAGGTTTTAGAATGTGAAAGGTTAGAGCATGAAGTAGCTTCATTAAGGAAGGAAGTAAAAGAGTCTAAAGACAAGCTACACAGGTTTGGGAGAAGCTCAAAGAAATTGGATAAGATTATCAAGGTACAAAGATCTTCATCAAACAAGATAGGACTTGGTTTTGAACAGGAACAAAAAGAACAAGGAGGGGAGTCAATCTCAAGCTCCAAAGAAGAAGAAGCTTTAGAAGAGGAGAGTGTAAGAGAAAGTGAGACTTTTGAGGATGATTTGGACAATAGAAAGTTCAATAAGAGAAGGAACAATGCACAAATGAGGAACATATGGAACAAGAAGCAACAAAGGGTAAAAGAGACTAAGAGACCAATGGGGTCAAGGCAAGGTAGTTTCAATGGATGATGCTTCTCATGTCACAGGTTTGGACACAAGACTACATAGTGCAGGACACATGAAAGACAGGAATATGGAAATTTCAGAAATAGGCATCTCTTTCAAGGGTATTGCTACTCTTGTAATCAGTTTGGTCACAAGGTAGTTAATTGCAGGGTTCATGATAGGAATGGATATGGCTTCACTAGGAGAAACTTCAAGATATTTGCACCTTTAAGGAATAACAACATTAAGTGTTATAAGTGCAATAATGTTGGGCATATAGCCAAGTGGTGTAGAGCAGAAATTCTAGAGACAAGCAGGAACATGAATAGTCAGAGGAATCAGAAGGATCAGTTGAGGAAGAAGGTGGACAAAGGTAAATATCAGTGTATGTTGGGAGTAGAAATACTCCCACCCCAAAATTAACCACCTCAAAAGAGGAGGTGGGGGAGGGGCTAAACTAAGAGTCTCATTCTTAGCCCCAAGCCCCAAAGGTGACCCTTTGCCATTGATGTCAAAGGGGGAGAGATTTGAGTTAGGGGGAGAGCATTCAGTCAGGGGAGCAGTTTCTCAGGGGAGCAAAACAGAAAAAGGTAAAGGAAATGGTAAAAGGAAAATGGGTTGCCATCAATGACAAAGGGGGAGATTGTTGGAAATATGAGCAAGGTTTGTTGTCATTGATGTCAAGAAGATCATGACCAAGTTTCATTGTCATCCATGCATTTATGTCAAAAGGGTGATGTCCAAGTTTTGGTGTTATTAATGTCCTCCAATGGTTTTTCCAACAAGGCAAAGAAGCAGGTTCAATGGAATTAATAATATTATAATATCTAATATTATAATATTTTGGGTTATAGGTTGGTTTGAAGAAAAATGAAGGCCAAGGAGTTATAAAATTCTAATTCCTCCAAAAGACCCATGTGACATATTTTAAAGTCTAAGGTTTAAATTATTTAAATTTAAATATTTTAACCCTAAGGTTAAAATTTAAATTTAAATTAATTAAGGCGCCAAAGTCAAATTTAAATTCAAATTTCAAGGATCGCCGACGTTTTGGATATATGGCACATTACATATAAAAGGAGGCAAGTTTTAATTTAAACATTATCCATGTGAATGATTAATTGCCCAAGTAAATCATGCATTGTGTGTTTGTAAAGGAAAGGTTCGCATGTGTTTAAGACTTAAGAGGGCAGACAAAGAAATAAAAGCAAGTGGGAGCGCCAACGGTTGTGCTAAGCATTGAGTAGCACAGTTGGCAGCCAGGGGCTGCGCTAAGTCGCTCGTAGGTGACAGGTCACGGGTTTGATCCACGCGATCATTGTTTTGCAAGGTAGAAGCTCGTTTGATTTGCATCGTCGATCAAGGAATAAAAGGGAGGCATGCACCTTTCCTTTTATGTGAGGGCACATAGCCTAGTTGGTGGGTGCACATTGTGCGGAGGTGCTTGGAGAGAAGGGATCGGGTGTTCGAAACCCGCCAAGGCTCTTTTGGTGTGATTAATAAAGGTATGCGCTCACATTTTTGCTAAGGTTGTGGTGAATCCAAAAATCACGTGGTGTGGAAATTAATAAATTATTTTTTAATTTTCCCAAAGTTTTATTAAGTTGGAAATTGCATAGTGGGAAAAATTAAAAAGGGTTTATGAGCTTTTGAGGGAGATAAAAGGGAAAATAAAGTTGAAATATTTTGTTTTAATTTTTGGTGGTTAAAGTTTATAAAAGGAGTAATAAGGTATGCAAAGAATGTTATATGTTATATGTTGAAATAAAGTCATATTGTGAAAATTGTTTTGAAAGGAGAAATAAGGTATAGTTGAGATTTAATACTTTGGCATGGTGAAATATTTTTGAAGGAAATTATTGAGGATAGATTTTTGATATCTAACCATTGAGATTGTCAAAGAGGTTGATTGTGATTGAGACAGGTCTTGAGGTCAAAACTTCTTCAAAACAAAAGGTATGGGCATATCATCCTTGTGAGTGAAATATTGTTGAATGTTGTGAAGTGCAAGTTGGAGTGAAAAGGTTTTGTTTGATAAGCATTGTTGGAAATGATTGAGTGAGTTTTCACATGCATGATTGGTGAATGTTTGTGAGGACAATTGAGTGTGAAATTGAGAACTATCTTGAACTAGGGTTTGTGCAAGATCATGAGTATCATTGTTATGTGAGATTGTTTGATAAGCATTGTTGGAAATATTTGAGTAAGCTTTCATGTGCTTGACTAGGGTTTGTGAAAGATCATGAGTATCATTGTTATGTGAATTTGGAATCATCTTGAGTCAAGGTTGAGTTCCATAGTGAGAGTTGTTGGAAGTATTGTGAAACACTTGGTTAGGGTTTGTAAGCAAGTTGTGTTTCATTGAGTGAATGGTTGAGTGGAATTGGATGAGCATTATTGATTGAGAGTGTTGGAGTGATAGTTCAAGTTCTATGAAATAAATTGTTCTTTATTCTAAATTGATTTGAAGGAGAGTTTGAAAGTGATTAAGTATTGTTGTGAGTGTGAAACATATTGAGTCTCTAACCATTCTCTATATGTTTCTGTGATATTAAACAAGATTATGTGTGAAACTTGTTTGTGTGATTGAAGAGGTTTTCTATGATAGATTGAGTTGAGTTGAATAAGCTTTTGTGAAAGCTAGTGAGTAGATTTGAAGTAAGTCCTAGAGTGGACTTAAGGACTGAGTTGAGTAAGCTTTTGTGGAAGCTTACAATGCAGATTTGAGGTAAGTCTTGGTGAAGACTTATTGAGCATATTGAGCAAGTTCTAGTGAGAACTTGTTGAGCAGATTTGAGGTAAGTCTTGGTGAAGACTTGTGGATAGATTAGTGTGAGCTTTTGTGGAAGCTTACAATGCAGATTTGAGGTAAGTCTTGGTGAAGACTTGAGAGCAGTTTGAGCAAGTTCTAGAGAGGACTTGTGGATAGATTTGAGGTAAGTATTTAAGAAGACTTGTGAGCAGAGTTGATTGATTGATTTGTTCAAACCTTGAGTTAAGGTTTGGGACAGATCTAGCAGAGTTGATTTATGATTAGATCAAGCTTTGTGTTAAGGCTTGAGGATAGATTTTGGTGCATATTTGAGGATAGGTTTGTGCAGAAGTAGATGATTGAGAAGATTTAGTGCTAGATTTGAGATAGAGATTGAGCAGATTTGTGCTAGACCGAAGGACTATGTTTAGTGCATATTTGAGATAGATATTGAGCAGATTTGTGCTAGACCGAAGGACTATGTTTAGTGCATATTTGAGATAGAGATTGAGCATATTTGTGCTAGACCGAAGGACTATGTTTAGTGCATATTTGAGATCAAGCTTTGGAGGTGATAGAGCAGAGGATAGTAGTCTCCAGTGGATAGAGATCCATTAGCCAGGGTAGTGAGGATAGAGGTCTTCTGAGTGAGGATAGGAGTCTTCAGTGGAGAGAGATCCACAAGCCAGTGTAGTGGAGGCAGTAGTCTTCTAGAGGATCACCATCTAGAGTAGAGGAGAAGGAGTTCTCCTATGGATAGAGATCCATGAACCAGCAAAGGAGATTGGTGTCTCCTGTGGGTTGGTGCCCACAAACTAGATTAGGGGATTGGTGTCTCCTTTGGACAGAGGTCCATAAACATTGTAATAGGGAAGGATTCCCAAGATATTTGTTGAGAAAATTTTAGTGAAATATTTTCTCCATGGAGTAGCCCACATTGGGTGAACCACGTTAAATTGGTGTCTCTATTGTGTGTGGTGATTTATGCATTGCTTTGATTACTGCTGTTGATATTGCCATTGATATATTGCATAATATTGTTTGGGAAAGAAAAGTAAAAAGTGGTCTTATACTGTTCACCCCCTCTCAGTATAAGCTTGTGTTCTTCATGAATTCCTCCTTAAAAGTTCTTCCAGTTCGTTCTATCCAGATTTGCTAGCAAATAAATCCTAAACCCCAATCCCATGCCATTTTTTTCCTCTTTGTTTTGAATTTGTTGGCTTTCTAATAATCCTAGAAAGTATCCATGGTTGGAATTTGGACCTCCACTTGGTTAAAAGTAATATACCATTTTTTTCCACGTTATTTGGGAAAAAATGCATTAAAAAAAGAGATGAGAAACTATTTTCTCATATTGGTTACACATTATACACCTATTAGGCCCAATAAACCCTCTTTTGCACAAATTGTCTTGGGTCAAGATACTATTGTGGACCATCTTCTAAGAGAAACAATTTATCGTTATTCATCCTTTAGGTTACCACAACTTTGACCAAGGAGGTTGTTGAATTGGGTGGTTGGGAGAAGTTATAAATTTATAGCCCTCCTTCACTAAATACTTTCTCATAGTTCCATGACCCCATCCTATCTTATCTAGTTCATTTTTTTTTAACATTGTCTGTTTTCCAAAATATTTTGTAGCTCACTTTTCTCTGCTTCCCACTCTTCACTCGACCATTCCTCCTTAGGTTTCCACTACTTACCTCTAGGTCCTTATGGATGTGGAGGTTTGATATAGTGTAATACTTGATACCATACATGGTTGTGCAAATCTAATTTGAGGTCTACTAGATGAGGGTGAGTATTATCTATTGGTGGGTACTGCTCCCATGAGTCCTCCCATAATCTTTACATTTTTACCATCCCCAAATTTTAAAAATAGACCCTGCTTAATGATTGGGGCTCCTTTTTCAGTGCTTTCCATATCTCTGAACCTTTCCCCATGACTAGAAGGTGGAGAATTTATTTTGTTGGATGGGTTGGGTAGTGAGATAATACTTGGAACCACATTTGGTCTTGATTGGATATCCATCTCTAGTTTAATTTGGCAGTGAGAGCCTTATTATTTGTTTTCGCTACTCTAATTCCCAAGCCTCCTTGGTTCTTTGGTTTGCATACTTTGTCCCAGCTGACTAGGGCCATTTTTTGATCTTCCTTTGCCCTTGACCATAAGAATTTATGCATGATTTTATCAAGATCCTTCAACACACTCTTCGGGGCAGCCAAGATAGAGAATTGATACACATGCATTTCTTGAAGGATAGATTTAAGGAGAGTTACCCTACCTCCAAAACTCAACCATATGTTTGTCCAATGAGTTAGTTTTGAATAGATTTTATCCTTAATAGTTTTCCAATATTTGCTTTTTAACCTCTTTTCTGAAATGGGTATCCCTAAGTATTCTAGGGGCATATGGGCTTCCTAGAATCTAAGAATATGGGATATCATTTCTCTTACTTCTTTAGCTACATTGAAGAAGACCACTTCAGATTTTTTTTCATTTGCTAATTGGCCTATCGCTACTATATAGCAATCCAAGATATCACGGATGTTGATTGCTTCTTGTAGTGATGCTTCACCCCACATTCTTATGTCATCCACAAATTGAAAATGATTAAGGTCCACCTCATTGCAGATATTGATTCTTGTAATTCTTCGTTCCATTTTCCTTTTTCTTATTAGTCTTCCCAATCCTTATGCATAGAGAATGAATAGATATGGTGAAAGAGGGTCACCTTGTATGATAAATTTGGATTCCTGGAAAGGTTGGGAGGGAATTCCATTTATGAGCATTGAGAAGGAAATCGAGGATATACATTCTATCACCCATGATATCCATTCCTCTTTGAAGCCAAATTTTCTTAGAATTTGTTCCAATAACTTCCAGTTGACCCTATCATAGGTTTTGGATAAATCTAGCTTGAGAAACATCCCCTTCTTCCCTTTTTGGTTAAGAGTATGGAAGGATTATTGGACCACCATTATTGCATATAGAATCTACTGATCCTACACAAAACCTCCCTGTTCTAGTGATATTATATCTGGTAAGATATTTTTTAACCTTTCAGCCATCAGTTTGATCATGAGCTTCTAGGCCACATTACATAGTGCTATTGGTCTATAGTTGGAAATATCCTCCACCTCTCCTCATTTTGGGATAAAGGCTAAATGGGTGTGGTTGGTGGATTTGAGGGTTCTTATATTTATTCTGACATCCTCCACTACTTTAGTTAGATCCTTCGCTATTATGTCCCAAAAAGCTTTGTAAAATTCTACTAGGAGCCCATCCGGTCCTAGGGACTATTTTTTCTGCAAAGCAAGGATAGTGCTTTTGACTTCTTTCTCTGTTATTTATTTTAGGAGTTCCTCATTTCGATTTTGAGATATCATCTTAGAAATACTAGCTAGAATTTCTTGCTGATGATGGATAGAAGTATTTGGATCTGTAGAAAATAAGGAACTAAAATAAGAATTTGCTACATCTTGCATACCTGGGATGGTTTTTTACCTATTATTTGGGCCATTTGATAAGGCATCCATCATGTTATGAAGATTTTGAGTAGTAGTTGTATGGTGAAATAATTTAGTGTTTTTGTCTCCTTCCTTTAGCCATGTCACCCTTGCCCGTTGTTTCCAGTATGCCTCCTCTTTCTTATCTATCTCCTCCTATTTCATCAATGTTTCTTCCTTCTGTAGAAGTTCTTTTGAGATAATTCCAAGTTGAATATGAGCTACCACTTGTTCCATACTTGTTGAGATCACTGCTCTCTATTTTTGGAAGTCAGTTCTCTGCAGTTTGCTCCATTTTTTCAAGCTTTGTCTAACAAATTTTAATTACCATAAGAGTTGGTACTAAGTTGTTCCATATGCGAGTTTACCTTGCAGCCACTATTGTTGTACAAAACCATAGAGATCCTCATTTTTCAACCAAAAGTTCTCAAATATAAAGGGTTTTCTTGTAGTTGAACTTGTTTTTGCTATGGAAAGACTTGCTGGAAAATGGTCTGAAGCCAACCGATTTAGGGTCTCATATTGACATTGCCATAGAGTGAAAGCTTTTTCCCCTACTAAAAACCTATCTAATATGGATTTTATTGTTTGCCTCTCTTTCCTTTTATTTGTCCATGTGTTGTTGCAACCTAGTGGGGGTATATCAATCAGCTCTAAATAGTCAGATTAGGCTATGAGAAGCCTATCCTTTTCATTGAGTTGTGCTATACCTTTAGGTCCCCTCCCACAATCCAGAGGTCTTCGGGGTAGGCTTCCCTGATTTCTTGGACTGCTTTCCATTGGATTTTTTGTTCTCGTACTCCTTGCATTCCATACATATTAATGATCATCCATACATTCCCCTAAGTTTCTATCTCTTAATCTAGTCATCAACACTCCTCGAGCGGCTGCTAAACTCAGTAACTAAAAGGTGTCCCTATTTGACATTTTTGTCATCCCTCTTGAGTAGCCTTGAGAGGCTTGGGCCACATAATCACTTTGCCTCCAACATATTTTTGAAATAGTTTACATTATTTCAAGAGATGTTCTAGTTTTTAGTAATAGCACCACATTTGGGTTTATTTATGAGATCATTCTCTTAACAACCAATTATTTAGGGCGATCATTTAATCCCCTTACATTCCAGGTATTTATAATCATTGGGGTTTTGTGTTGTAGAATTTGGCTATGGATTTAACCATACTTGACTCTCTCAACTATTCCCCCTGCTGTTGCACTCTTTCTCTATTTGATCTTCTTCCTGCTCCATGAGAACTAGCATTTTTATGTTGTTTCTCCATTTTCCCAATTCCTAGAATTGGTTTTTATCTATTTTTATGTGCTAATCCTATGATGACATCCTTAGTTGGTTCTTATTCCTAATTAGAAAATATCATTGCACCTCCTGTCTCCAGTTGTTGATGCCCCTGTAGCTCCCCTTGTTTTTATTGATCTGGATGAGATTGTTTTGGAGAGTTTTGGATTCCCTGTTGGTCCTCCAATCCTTTTAAGTGATTATGGTCTCCCTTTTCTGTAGATTAATGGATTTGATTTTCCTCTTCTATAGACATATCTTGATTCTTGGTATGTTCTTCAAACGAGGTTTCTTCTCCTTCCATTGGGTCATCTAGCCTAAGAAGCTCATATTTTTTAGATGTTGCCCTCCATTCCTGGTGGTGGTTCATGTTTTCTCCTCTGAATTGACTCCTACCCCTTATCTAGATATTATTTCTTGCTCTTCTTCTTATTACTATTTGAAAATTCATTGTAGTCTCTTTAAGTGAATATTGATCCTTTGGTTTTTGAATTGTTTGCGGTATCTCCTCTTGAGTGATCTTGGGATAGTTTTGAAACAAATATCCATACTCATAGCATGCTCTACAGCAGAACGAGACTGATTTATAATCCAACTATTATTTCCATATGTTGCTTCCCAATCTAAGCTCCATTTTAGCTGGTAGTTGCTTGCTCAAGTCGATCTCCACACAAATTCGAACCACAAAATTTGATCACCCTCCCACTGATTCTCGTGATCTACCTCGGTATATGCCCAAAAAATTTCTAATCAATTCCAGAACTTCATATTTTTAGAATTCCAAAGGGCATACAATTTCAACCAAATCGATGATGTTGATGGTTCAACACGGGGATCAAAATTTGATCACCATGGCTGCATGAATAACCTTGTTGCCCCGATGTTATAGGGTCCTCCCTCAAAAGCCTTATCCTTATCAGAAATTAGAGTAAAATTTACTACAAAGTATCCATTTGGAAGTGTTATTATGTCCACTTCCCCTTGAGGGTTCCAATGGTTTCTTGCCCATGAGTATAGGAAGCGAGGAGAAGGTCTAAGACCTATAAACCTACAAATCAGGGCATGCATGGATTTGTAAACAATATCATTCCCTAACCAATTCCTCTATTATTTTCAAGACTGAGATAATCCATCTTAGGCAGGCAACCATTTCTTCTTGCTTGATCTGCCTCTTTCTCTTTTCTCTTTTCTAAATTCTGCAAAAAAATTTGGGTTTGACCTTCTATATTTTCTTTGTTGGATTTATTGTCTTTCACTGCATCCGCAAAAGGTTGCATGTGAGGATTTTTAGGATCATGTTTGGTCCCCGAGGGTATCCCTTTGGTTAAACCCCCTCCAGATTATCCCTCCATTATTATCCTCTCTTCAACTCTCAATTTGTTTCCCACAACTCTATAGAGCGTCCAAATCGAAGTGTTTTCCCTAAAATTTTTTTTTTTTTGATGTTGCTCTGTTAGGGTTTTCCAGATTTTTTGTTATTGCAGCCCTTCAAACCATAAATCACCCCTAGTTTTCCCTTCGATGAAACAAGGGTTTTTTGTTTTCATTGTGCCTCGTAGGACCCTATCCACCAGTCGCTATTACTCTTGATTTAACCACCGCTACCTGCGCACGAGGGTTTCAACCCTGTGTCTTCACAACCAATCTCATCTCAATAGCTGCCTTGCCAAATCAAACAATTTTTTATATTCTCACATTAAATTTATATAAAAGATAAATGTTAGATTTAATTGTAACATAGTTAAAAAAAAATTATGAAAAGCTAAAATTAGAGAACTTGGACTTTGATATCAAATGAAAGGGAGGAAATAAGCAAAATCTCCCAAATGCAATGGATTAAAACAAACTCAAGCAACAAATTATGAGTATGCCAACTATATATATTATACAAATGTAAATAACATAAAATTTAATAAATTTAAATAAAAATGTAAGGTAAGATAGAAATAAATCAAATACACCAAATATTATATGGAAAACCTGTAAAAACGAAAAATTGTATCTCCACTTTTATATTATCTTCAATAAAATATACAAACCTTTTTTTCAAACGTTATTGGTGCAAATCACCAATGTCGCAAGTAAACAATAGTGTGTCACATTTAGCTCACATAGTTAGCTCACATTGTTTTGCTCTATACAATTAACACTGTTTCAACACAGAGTTTAGCCCAAATAAATAGTTTGGGCTATCCTCCCATTGAAAACTAGTTGTGGAGGAAATTATCCACAACATGTATCACCACACCTATGCCACATGCCACCACACTCATGTCGCATGCCATGTCACCTTTGACTTTGAGTTGACTAGAGTTAGACTAAATATTGAAATTATTTTAATTTAGTAATTGTAGGGATAATAATATTAAGGTGTAAGATTTATGCTTTAATATATATTAGTCTAATATATATATATATATATATATATATATATATATATACCAAGTGTTGTAGGTGAGTTGGAGAGGAGAGGGCAATCCTCCAAGGGAGGTCCCAGGTTGATAATTTTGATACAGGAAGGGCTCGGGCGCAACTCCGGGTGACTTTAACGGTGTAGAACCCTCCAGTCATGGTCTGTTAGACCAAGGCGGCCCCGCAAAGGATTTTTTGCTTTTATATATATATGTATATATATATATATATATATATATATATATATATATATATATATATATATATATATATATAATTTACATTAAAGCTTAAATACGTAATTTTATTATTAACCTTTATATTAAGTGAATTTACAATATAATAAGAAAATTAGATTATTTGTTCCAACAAATATTGATCAAAGTCGTTCCTTTCTTTTAACAATGAAGCCCATGCTAGAAAACTGTTTATTTATAGCGACACAATTCTGCAGGAGAAATCCACGTGTTGCAGGTGAGCTGGAGAGGGTAGGGCAATCCCCCAAGGGAGGTCCCTGGTTCGATTCTCCACCCTACCAAACGCACATCGGGTACCCAAAATCCAGTTGATAATGTTGGTGCAATCAAAGTCAAGCGCGACTTTCGGGTGATTTTGATGGTGTAGAACCTGTTGATCATGGTTTCTCAAACCAAGGCGGGCCCACAAGGGATTTTTTGCTAAATTCAAAAAATCCCTTCACGAGAACTAAGATGTGTGGATGGTTTGACAAAAAAACATAAAAAAACTTTTTACTTAAATTTCCAAATAATATTATAATAATTTTGGATGTGTGGGTGGTGTGACAAGATTACAAAGACTTTTGCTTCGTTAATTACAGTATCATGTCAATCAATTAATTTTTTTTTTTTTTGATTGGTTGAAAGGGTGTTGAAAGGTCCCTAAACCTTGTACAAGAGGTTTTTACATGTTTTCCAAGCCGACCGAGGAGGCCCAAGAGCTAAAGATCAAAGAGAAAGCAAAACACCACATGAGGGAAGGTGTCGCGATATCGCGACCAGTTACGTTTTCGCGGCCCACAGCATAGGGAAAAAGCAAGGAGGAAAAGATGTCGCGATATCGCGCCATGTTGCACCGATGCAGCCAAAGGAGGAAAAGATGTCGCGAAATCGTGACAATAAGCAGCATCACAGCCGAAGGAGAGAAAGTGTCGCGATATCGCGACATGTTGCAAGGTTGCTGCCAGAAGAGAAGAAGTGTCGCGATATCGCGACAAATTGCAAGGTTGGTGCCAGAAGAAAAGAAGTGTCACGAAATCGTGACATGATGCATCATCGAGGCCAAAGAGGAAAAGTGTCACGATATCGCGACATGTTGCAAAATCTCGGCCGAAGGGAAAAAGTGTCACGATATCGCGACATGTTGCAAAATCGCGGTCGGAGAGAAAAAGTGTCGCGATATCGCGACATGTTGCAAAATCTCGATCGAAGGGAAAAAGTGTCGCGATATCGCGACATGTTGCAAAATCACGGCCGGAGAGAAAAAGTGTCGCGATATCGCGACATGTTGCAAAATCTCGACCGAGAGAAAAAGTGTCGCGATATCGCGACATGTTGCAAAATCGCGGCCGAAGAGAAAAAGTGTCGCGATATCACGACATGATGCAGAATCGCGGCCGAAGAGAAAAAGTGTCGCGATATCGCGACATGTTGCAACATCGCGACCGAGGAGAAAAAGTGTCGCGATATCGCGACAAGTTGCAACATTGCGGCCGGAGAGAAAAAGTGTCGCGATATCGCGACATACTGCATCATCGAGGCCGAAGAGGAAAAGTGTCACGATATCGCGACATGTTGCAAAATCTCGGCCGAAGGGAAAAGGTGTCACGATATCGCGACAAGTTGCAAATCCGCGGTCGTAGAGAAAAGGTGTCGCGATATCGCGACAAGTTGCAAAAACGCACCCAAAGAGAAAAGGTGTCGCGATATCGTGACATGTTGCAAAATCGCGACCGGAGAGAAAAGGTGTCGCGATATCGCGACATGTTGCAAAATCGCGATCGGAGAGAAAAAGTGTCGCGAAATCGCGACATGCTGCATCATCGCGACTGAAGAGGAAAAGTGTCGCGATATCGCGACAAGTTGCAGAAACGCGGTCGAAGAGAAGAAGTGTCGCGATATCGTGACATGTTGCAAAATCGCGACCGGAGAGAAGAAGTGTCGCGATATCGCGACATGTTGCAAAATCATGGCCGAAGAGAAAGAGTGTCGCGATATCGCGACATGTTGCAAAATCGCGGCCGAAGAGAAAAAGTGTCGCGATATCGCGACATGTTGCAAAATCACGGCCGAAGAGAAAAAGTGTCGCGATATCGCGACATGTTGCAAAATCACGATCGGAGAGAAAAAGTGTCGCGATATCGCGACATGTTGCAAAATCGCGATCGAAGAGAAAAGGTGTCGCGATATCGCGACATGTTGCAACATCGCGACCGAAGAGAAAATGTGTCACGATATCGCGACCAGTTTCATGAGCATACCAAACCAATCCCCTGCCAACATCTCACATTGTGCAGACATTGCCACTTATAGAATCGTTCCTTAGGCCAATGGGGAAGGAGTCTCTCCATACTTGAATGTCAGATTCGCCGACTCCCTTGTTAGCAAGCCAGTCCATAGCTTTGTTTCCTTCCCGGTATTGATGCTTAATGACTAATTCTAGGTAATTGCCAATTAGAGCCTTGCATTCTTGGAAAATTGAAACAAGGGCCCAGGGAGGCATAGCAGTCCCTTTGAGCCAGTTGATGCAGTGCAGCGAGTCTCCTTCGATGATAAGTTTGTTGATGGTCAAACCTTCCAAGAGAATCAAACTTTGGAGCAGAGCCCGTGCCTTTGCCATATTGTTGGATTGAATTCCCAGGTTCTGGGCAAAGGCCAAAATTATTTCTCCTCTGTGGTTTCTGAGAATTCCTCCTCCGCCAGCCGCTCCTAGGTTGCCTTTGGCCGCACCATCAAAATTTAGCTTGTGCCACCCAGTAGGTGGTGAGACCCACTTGATGACAGACCTATCAACAGAAGTACGGGGCATGGCGGAGAAGTTAGAAAGATTGAAGAGTTTGGTTAGGTCTGATTCAAGGCCAGGAGGGGGGGTTTGGAAGACGAAACAAGAGAGGCATTCTCCGCAGCAAGGGCCAAGATTCTGGCAACGATAATCTTCTTATCAGTGGCTTGATTTTTGAAAATTTTGGCATTTCTCTCTAGCCAAATCTGCCACAGGAAAAGGTGGAGGCAAGCTTGCCACATGAATTTAAGTTGGTTGCTCTTGAAAGGCCGGGGCCATTGCTGAAAAAGGAGGGGAATGGAATGAGGGAGGGCTGTGGAGATGTCGAAGGTGTTAAGAACCTGGTTGAGAACTGCTAGAGAGAAGGGACATTCCAAAAAAACATGCGAAGTTGACTCATAGGCATTTTTGCATAGGATGCACCAATTGGGAATGAGTAACCCTCTGATTATTAGGTTGTCAGTGGTGAGGATTCTATTTTGGATGGCCAACCAGCAAAAGAATTTGACCTTGGGAATGATCTTGGGAACCCAAACCTGATTTGATAAGTCTCGACCATCAATGGGAGTTTCTTGACTGTAGTAAGCTGATTTAACAGTGAAATTTCCAGAATCTTCAAGGTTCCAGACCATGGAATCATCTTTCTGTGAGCTGGGGATGATGCAAGTCCTCAACAAGTTTTGTAACCGCTTGAGCGCCTCGGTGAAATGCCTTGGCCCGTTAAGAGCCAGGTGTTTCCATTCAGGTCTTGTGGTACCTGGGTTAATGAAGTGACACACCTTATCTCCAAAGGTGGCTTCGGTAGCCGTCTTGAGCACTGCAAAATGCGGATCTTGGCTGAGAGGTTTATCACGGATCCACGGGTCATCCCAGAAACGAATGGTCGTTCCAGTTCCTAGACACCACCTTAAGCCTTCCATGATGATCTTCCTTGTTTTGGTAACGCCATTCCAGAAATGGGATCCGATAGGAAGGTTGTGCTCTCCAAGAAAGGAAACCTGATGGAGGTACTTAGCTTTGATGATGTCAATCCAGGTGACTTTTTCATTGATGGTAAGTCTCCAGGACTGCTTGGCAATGAGGGCCATGTTCATCCGCTTGATGTCTCTGAATCCAAGTCCTCCATCCTTTTTCTTGGAACAGACCCTATCCCAGGCAACAAGTGAGAATTTATTCTTGTTTTCGTTTCCCACCCAAAGGAATCTGCGTTGAATTTGTTCAATTCTTTGGCAGATGGTAGCTGGAGCTTTGAAGATAGATAAGAAAAAAAGGGAATACTTTGTAGGCAAGCTTGGACCAGAGTGGATTTGGCTGCCTGACTGAGCATTGAGCTTTTCCAACCTGCAAGTTTCTTGTTGAGGCGATCTAAAACAGGGTTCCACATAGCCGAGACAGATCTACCGTGGAAAAGCGGTAATCCAAGATAAGTAGTTGGAAGGCTCCCAATGTTGCACCCAAGGATCTCAGCAATCCTATTTTTCCTGTGAGTGGGAGTATTGAGAAAGTATAGCTTGCTTTTGCGATAGTTGATTTCTAGCCAGCCGCCTCTTCATAAGAATCAAGAATGTTCTTAATAATTTTTGCTTCGGGAACGGAAGCATGAGAGGATAGAATAGTATCATCCACAAACTGTTGATGGGATATGGCATTGGTTGTTGAGGCTGGTTTGATCCCGAAGACAAGACCACTGTTGCAGGCAGCTGTAAGGGTTCTTCCAAGGGCTTCGACCAAAATGATGAAGAGAAAGGGGGACAGAGGGTCCCCTTGACGGATGCCTTTGAAACTTTGGAAGAAACCTACGGGTGAGCCATTGATAAGAACAGAGAACCAAGCAGTCGAGATACATTCACGAACCATCTTGATCCATTCTTTATGAAACCCAAACTTCTCTAGGACCTCGAACAGGAATTTCCAGGAAACCTGATCGAAAGCCTTGTTCATGTCAAGCTTAAGAAACATGCTAGGTTTTTTATTTTTTGATGCCGAGTGGGCCAATTCGTGGATGATTATCACTCCATCAGAAATGAATCTGCCTTTGACCGAGCTCCCTTGGCACTGATCGATGACGGAGGGAAGGATGTCTTTCAACCTATTTGCCATAACTTTGGTGATAAGTTTGTAGATGACACTGCAGAGACTAATCGGTCTGAAATCAGAGAGAGAAGCACGATCGTTGGACTTGGGTATTAAAACAATGAAAGTGGAATTGGCCTCTCTCGGCATCTTTTTGGCTCTCTGGAAGAACTTAACCGCAGCAACAACATCTTGGCCCACAATATCCCAAAAGTTTTGAAAGAACCGAGGTGGGAAGCCATCAGGTCCAGGGGCCTTATCAGGTTCCATTGCGAACAGAGCTTCTTTGACCTCCTCTTCAGTGAAGCATTGAAGCAATTTCATTATATGTATGTATCATGTTAATCAATTAATTTCATTATTGAATATGATAGTAATTATAAAAAATATTTTAATGAGATATTTATCTTTCAAAAGATTGGTATAAATCTATTTTAAATAATTTATGTTTAATGTATTTTAAATAATTTATGTTTAATGTTCAAGACATTAAGATATGTAATAGTACAAATTCATTTTAAATATATATCATCTACCTACCATTGATATGGTTCAAAACAATAAGAAATCTAATAAACTCAAAATTATTTTGAGATATTAACTTTTAAAATTATTGATAATTTATTTAAAAAACCAAAAATAATTATATATATATATAAAATCAAAATTTAACAACTTATTTGTTTCATCATCAAATCTAACTTTATATAAAAATAAAATTTAAATTAACCTTCATAAATAAATTAATATAAAATAAAAGATTATCATATATGAATATCTATAAGTACCAAATATTTTATACTAAATATATATGTGGACACATTTTATGCAGTACTAGTTAATAATAAAATTACAGGGACTGAATATACAATGTCAGTCATGATTGAAATTTGAATGAGATTTGCTTTTGCTGGATTTCGAACTTTATGAACATAATAAAATACAAATTTTTAACTGTGCTTTAAGATTTCCATGGTAGGTGCATTAAATGTTTATTAAATAAGTATATTGGGGGAAATGTGCAAATGTACTCGTAATGTTTTCTCTCGTTAATATTTTTATATTTCTTAAATCTAAGTCTTATAACACCCTTGCAATATTTGTAAAGATTACAATACACATAAGTTTGTTTCTTAGCCACATTTTCCTATATGGGAAAGACAAGAATTTTTGGCCACACCAATCATTAAAACAGTAAAGGTATAATATCTATCACGGATTTGGCTGTCTCCAATTTTTTTGGAATCAAACTTTACAACTTGCATGCAATTTTGGAAATTTTAAATCTTTATAAGTGGATAAAATTAAAGCCTTTTGTGAAGACACGTGCACTTGTTTTTATATCATGCTTTCAAGGGAGCACTACTTATAGATTTAAAACTGGATTGTGAGACTTCTAAACTTTAAACCTTTAAGAATTTTATGGTTGGGGTTTAGCCTTGGAATTTCGCAGGCATATGATTGTATTTTGCATTTGAAACTGTAAATTAAGGTTTTAATTTTATAAGGCTGTAGATTTTTATTTGCTATTTTTTTTTTATAAACTGTAAATTTCACATAAGATCCACCAAATCCCTCTTTAATAATCAAAGCATACAAGCCAATGTGGGGTACACTTTTGTAATAGATGCATGTGTATTTATTGGGTTGCTTTGTTTTTCAGACATGCCATGGGTCATTAATGAAAAACTCACGTGGATTGCCAGCGGGACAAGAATTGCAATAACGCATGTGGTGGGGTGAGTAAATGTGACAAGATAGAGGTATTTATAGGGGAATATCGATGGATTAAATTTTGCATGTTGTCTAAGGGGTGTGAAAATCGTCGGGTCTTTTACAGTTGGAACAAGTCCATGATGAGAGAAAAGAGGGGAAAAACTAAAAACAAAAATAAGAGGTGGGGTGAGGTGCGGCCGAGTATTGTGATCGATGAAATAATAATTCTATCAATCTACGTTATAATGGGTAATTGCCAAATTTATGGCATCTCTGTGCTTTTGCACGGTTTACTATTCATCCATCTACAACTTCATCTGGTTCATTTAGTTGAAAGAAGATTAACTTTACGTTGCCAGTTTTCACAGTCGCACAGCTTTAAAGGTGAGTTTTTTCTTAAATCTACAACTAATTGGTATTTTTCTTTGAAATTTTGTATGGGCCGAGGGAAACTATTATTTTAGGATGGGTATCTTGTTGGGAATATGTCATTTTATGAACTTGTTGTCTGTATTGGCAACAAACTTCCACACCAAAAAACTTGTAATTGATATTTGGCATGCTGGTGACGTGTCTGTGAATGGATGAATGTAGTGGCGGTTTAGTTGTGTTTTTGCCAATTTAGAGGAGGTAGTGAACTTTGGCAATATGTTCCTCAAATAGAGGAGCGGTGGGGAAGTGGGTATTAAAGTATTAAACCATGCATTGGTCTGTGGAGCAAACGGCTACAATTGTGGAATGTTGGGTTTTTGCATTCCAATGCCAAGACTAATGGAGTCACTTTAAAACAATCAAGACGAGCAAGCTTAAAATCATTTTATGTAAAGATATTGTGCTCTTCAATATTAATCTAGGGCAGCCCTAGCTCCTTTTCAATCATTTGTCAGCATAATTGTCATAGCAAAAAGGAGCTTCTAATTGTGGGCGTAAAAACAAATCTGATTGGTTGGTGTTAATGTTTGGTAGAATGCATTGTCAGGAAATGACTCACAAGTTACAACAATGTTTTGTGTATTAGATTGTTTTATTTCAACATACTTTTATTTAAATGGTATTTGTTAATTGATTATATGGGATTAAAACGGGTAAATATTTGTTGACACAACTACTTTTAGCTCAACCTTCTTTCACTCCATAATTTTATAAATAGATAACTCTTTCAAAACAAACTTAATCCTGCATCTTCCTCTATAAAAAATATGAAGCCGCTATCATCTTTCAAAAAACTGAAAGTTAAATAAAATTTTAAACCGTAACCTGAAAGTCAATAAAAAATTTTAACCATCATAAAAATTCTTGTTAACAAGTAATTATTTTTTGAAATTCCAGCCTTGGTGGGGTTGTAAACCATGATTCTTTAATGATAGTATGATAGTAGCTCCTTCAAGAAGTAAATTAAAAATAATCATATAAGTCTTTATGAGGACAACTTAATGGTTAGGGCTTTGGCCTCTTTGGGGGGTTTAAGGTTCAAACCACGACGTGTGTAATTTTGTATAGTTTGAGTTTTGGTTCTTGTGTACATTATGGATAATCATTCATTTCGATAAGATGGTGTGCATTGTATGCTATTAAAAAAAAACGTATATTAAAATAAAAAAAATGTTCAAATCTTGGGCTTAGTCGAATTGAACATTTGTCTTTTTTTTTTTGCTACTTTCAGCTATGTAAAAGGTTTAAAATGAATGTGGTGTGGTTGTTATAGGGGTAGATTGTACGAAGTATTGCATGGCAACTTTCGAGGTGAACATCGCAGAATATCGTGGTGACCCATAGAAGCGGATAATACACTCGGATCATTGTGGTGATTCTACCATGTAAATAAAAAATAAAATAAAATATATGTCGATGATTATTGATAATCCTAGTGACAAAAGTTGGATTGGTAGTAAATCCCTTTCTAATGCTGAATTTGGTAGTTGTGTGCATGACCCTCTCTTTGGTAAAGCCTCCTTTCATAGAGAATTGGTTTACATGGTCCAATTATCGTCAAGGTTCTACTAGGAAACTTGTTCGTCTAAACATATATTATTTCAGTAATTATTTCCTAGATAAATTCTCCATCCATAAGCAAGTTTACGTACTTTCTCACACAACTTTGATCACCTTCCTATCTTATCTTCTATCCAAACTTCCTCTCTCCTTTAATTCCATGCCGCTTCCTTACAAAATGGGTTGCTAGAGCCATCACTGGTGATGAAAATTGAAAATATCTATTTTGTTATAGAATATCTCTAGCTACTCACAAAGGTAAATGGAAAGAAACCCCATGGGATAATAAGGTCCTTAATGCACCTTACTTTATTTTTTTTGATGAAAATGATATTTAATTAATAAATAAAAGTCCTTTACAACCAAAAGAAGTGTGTGGGTTGAGAAAATTACACCCCTAATGAAACTACTTAATCTTAATAGCATATTAAGAAAGACAACACAACAGAGAACTGACCCCACAACTAGTACAACAAAACTAAGGACTAATTACAACAAAAAAGGCATTATGGATTTGAGCCTTTTGTTGATATCTCCTAATCCATCGGAGTGGGCGGCTCACCCACACATCAAAGCGATCATCACCCCATCCTAAAGCATGACTAATGGGAGATGGGGGATGTGACCAACCAGAGAGATTCTCCTAGCTGACTGGGACACCCCATCCATCAGTGGTCACTGGTGTAGGTTGTTGTGCGTTCCATGGATCCTGCTACTACAAATTGCCCTAGTATCATTGGTTCTGCTTCTAGGAGGCTGGCGTCTGGCACGATCTGGGCACCTGTGGGAGAGTGAATGTTCTTGGTAGTGGGGTGAGCGATCTAGGGCCACCCTACTAATAGCACATGGGGTGTTGCCCCAATATCTCAGCAAGACCTGCAAGTGTTCCACCTCCATAGCCACATTTTTAGCTTGGTCACAGCTCTGAAACCATACATCATGAAAAACTTCGAGCTTGTCAGAAAAAGAAAAATCTAGAGACAGATCAACCTATTTAAAGATAATTTTATTTCTAGATTTCCAAATGTGAAACAGAATGCTGACTCTGAAAATTTGCCACACTTTTCTCAGAGGAAGGGAAAACATGATGGGATCACCAAGTAGGGCATGTTGTCATGAAATCTACAGGGGCATGAACGGAGTAAAGAAAGAACTTGCCCAACTCTAGGCTAGACTGGCACATCTGCACGACCAAAAAAGATGCATACAAGACTCAGGTTCTTGACAAAAGAGGCATCTGGGGCCGGGCACCCCCATATAAGAAAGCCTATTGCCAAGGGGTAATCCCTGATACAAAAAACTCCAGGAAAAAATACTTTCTTTGATTCCAAGTAAGATGCCCAAGCTTAGTGGAATCTGCTTTTCCATATTGTAATAACCCTCCAAGAATCTACTTTATTTTATGCCTAATTTGTCTACAAGGATGAGATATTGCTAATGTATCTGTGGATGCAGAGGACAGGTATTGTTACTAGCGGGGACAATGCAAAGGAAGGATGTCTTCTCAATGGGTAGAAGGATTATCCGGTGTAAGGTAAGTCAAGGGAAATGATGAGCGGTGGTGTATTCACCGGTTGATAGGGGCAAAGAACCCTATAGGCAATGCATTCGCCAACGGTCCATGTAGATGCATATCATGTAGTTGCATTTGTAGGAATGTTTGATGTTTGTCAAACTGTGAATTTATGATGTTTGGTTGGCAATGAAAATGCTTAAATGCATGGGAGCCATAGTTTAAAATGTTGGTTGGCAATAAAAATGCTTAAATGCATGGGAGCCATAGTTTTAAATAACGAGATAAATGTGAAGTAATGATATGACTATTGTTGTTTTAAGATCTGAAAGAGAATATAAGGAAAGGGGCAAAGTAAGATAAATAATAATCATATACTTATGTATATTAATGTGTGTTTGAGAGGAATTTATTTATTTAAAAATAACATATTTATATATAACTATATGTATAAATATAAATATATGAAGGCATTAAAAATAAATAATATTTGTTGTTTTAAAATAAGGTAAGCAAAATATTATAACCAATAATATATTAAAATGTTTAATATTAAAATGAATATGAAGGAGTTATTGCTTGGCATTATAAAACAAAAAGAAGATAATTTGGAAATTATCGGTATTTTGGGGAAATTATTATTAAGCTTGGGTTGTTGAACGTGGAAGGAAGTGGATTCCACATGGCATGCTTTACATAGAAGGAATCTCAAAATGAACGCGAGCTTGCTAGCGGGAAAAAGGAGGACTTATCTTCAAAATGGAAAAAGAGAAGACGAGAGGTATGATGGTCTGATGTTTTTCGGTAAGGCAAGGCGAGAGCAACGAAGAGAGAAGGACTTTGGAAAGCAAGGGAAGCAATCTACGTAAATCAGTAAGTAGAAAAAATTCATAAGGATAAGATAAATGGGATAATGGGAAAATGGAAGGTTCAAAAGCATTGTTTAATTTTGTTCTGCATGCGAATATAGTTTGATATTTGCTTTGTAAATGGAAGAGGAAATGAATCATCCCAGTGCATGTGTGGAAAAACTTTAAATGTGAAGCATGTATGTGATTATAGTTTAATATTTATTTTGCAAAACTGAAGAGAAATTGAATCTTTCCAATGCATGCGTGGAAAATTTTGAAATGGGATGCATGTGTTCGAATGGATTGTTGAAAAATAAAGAGGATTATGGTTGTTTGTGAACCTGAGTTGAATAGTTTCCATTTTGAAACTCGTTTTACTTCTGCATGTTATGTTGGGAAAATTTTGTGATACTTGCATGCTGTGTTGAAAGCTTATGGTGTGTTGGAAAGCTTATGAAATCTTACATGTTGTGTTGGAAATGAAAATATTGTATGCATGTTAGGACTAGTTGCATGTCATGTTAGTTTGACCACTCCGACCCTTGAGATGTCATCGAAAACCTACATTAGAAAATTGGAGCACTGTGAAGAAATAAAGTCAGAGTCTTTTACTTGCTATTGGATGCTAGTCTACGTTCAGGCGTCAAGAGTTGAATTTAAACTAAAAATGATTTATTGTAAACTGTAGAAGCTTATGAAATTTACTCATTAGAATGATGAAACCTGAGCTATTAGAAGTTCAAAACAAATGTTGAAATTGTATATATTTGTAATTCAAAAAAGTAGACTCTATGGAATTGCATGGTAGTATTCTGAGAATTCTTTTGATGTAATGGAAAACAATACAATCATTTACCTTCTAATATGATGAGGAATAGACTTGCATTCAAGGAAAGAGACTTGCACTATTTTGAATGATATATCCTTCTGATATGGAGAATGGTTTATGGATTAAATTTATTAGTTTATATTTTTCTTTACCATATATGGTTCATCTATTCACATGCTTTTAAATTCTACGTAATTGAATATGGATGAATATCTTACTAGAAATGTAGTTCTAGCAAGTTGCCAAGGAAAACTTTAGTTTGTATGATGGGATTCCCTATGTTTTAAAAATGATTCGTATATTGTGCTTGTTTTAGTTGATGAGAAACATTTTAAAATGAAAATTACATTTTCTTTTCTTGTAACAAATTTGAACCAACAATTGTGCACAGTAGGGATTACCCATTCGGTTTATGAAATAGGGATTTAGGGAAGACTATGACTTGAAATAAGAGGATTTATCAGTCCAAACTAGTATGGTAGGGTTGTTTAGAATGTTAGCGAGGATAAATTGATTAGTAAGAGTAATCACGATAGTTTGAGGAAACTACCATCCACACGGTGATATAATGAACATGAATATATATAATACAATATAAGTTATAGTTTTTCTTGGTTTAAGTCTTCAAACCGAGCCTATGTTTAGAAAAATATGCATTGGAAATTATGGAAAATTAATGGGAAATCTATTGTTAAGCAAACAATGTCTGTATTGTTTTCTAATCAGGGAATAGTAGAGTCAGTATAAAATCAAAACTAGAACTTGAAAACTTAGAAGTTCTGCTCATATTATAACCCTTGTGTATAAGTTGAAATAGATACAAAGGAATGATGTCTTAAACGTAAGCTATTTTTGTATGATAGTGTGATAATGGGATTACCTAAAACAAGCGTGCATGACGGCTTGGGTAATTTGGAGTAAGGTTACTTTTTAAGAATAGCTCGAGTGGTATTACCTTAATTAAAATAGTTAGAGTCAAAAATATTTAAAAGTCATTTAGATTATAGGATTAAAACTATAGTGTAGTTGCAACCTTACTTAAACTTATAAGAGTAGTCCACTCTTTTTCATGGTTATATAGTGTAATGTTGAAAGAGAAAGTGATTTATGAATAAATTTTAATGAAGTACCTACTCCAATAGAATATTAAATAAAAAGGAATCTTAAATAAAATTATTTTAGCAAGTTATAAGAATATTTAGTTTTGATTGCAATGGTTTTTCATAGTTCCTCTATCTTTTATTCTTTCTTAATGAAAACATACAAGTAGCCAAATGGAAACTAGCAATCTTATAATACATAATATAACTTTTGAACGATTGTGAAATTGTATTCGTTAGTAAACCTTTGCATAGATAAACTTTTCTAAATAATCAAAACTTAGATAAACCTTTGGTTAAGAAATTCCAAGATTGTGGGAAGGACAATCTTAACTTGCAACCTAAGGTTGTGGGTAGGACAACCTTGATATTATTTCAAGATTGTGGGTAGGACAATCTTGTGAGACAACTGCTAGTGGTGCTTGTGGGTAGGCAATCATCATAAATCAGGGCTCTAACTGTACTTCTGATGGAAAAAGGTCAGAACATGAGGTAACAAAAGGTTGTATGGGTATCCTTTCTAGGTTATCCCTGCTAGTGATGAGTGGTGAATTATGCTTGACTAGGTAATACCGATAACATGATGGTATGGGACATCGTGTTGGTTAATCAACACAAAATATCGGGTGGTTACTAGGGTATTGGTAAGACCCTAGATGATGCTCCATGGAGGATGGTTGATCGTCTAGCTCGAGCATGTATGCGCTAAGTCTTACATGACATAAGTACAAGATATAAGTTCATGAGTTCATGTCAAGACATGGGGAAATTATGCATCACACCTCTAGGTGATATGGGCCCTAGAGGAAAATAAACCCCCTACCTAAACTTAGGATCTCGAGTGGAGAGTGAAGTTCAAAATAGGCAACTATACAAGATTTGGCCAATCTCGATCTCATGAGTATTTCGACTATAGTGGAATGGCACTCATGAAGATGGATCTAACATGCTCATACTAGAAAATAAATTAGAAAGATTGAAATAAAAGAAAATTTTTCTCTTATTGTAACCTCTGATGTCGGACAACCAAGTGGGCAGACTTGGGGTGTTTGGACAACCAAGTGGGCAGAACTTGGGTTGTTACATTTGGTATCAGAGCGAAGGTTGTGAATATTTAGGCAATAAAAATTTTAGAAATCCTATTTATGTTGCCAATGTGTTCACCTAAACTCAAAAATTTGACAAGGCTCTTTGTTTTGTTGGGCAGGCAATGGCATCCAGACAAAAAGCTAGTTCCTCAAAAATATCTATGATGGTTCAACGGGAAGGGCTGACCGAACATCCTAAAAGGGTCTTTCAAAAATTTATGAGGATCGGGGCTAATGAGGAAGCCATAGAACATCCTCGAGAAAAGAGGAGGGAAAAAGAACCAGTTGTAAAAGAGGATAAAATGGTCCGAATGGTGCAATTATTATAGGAACAAATGAGCCAACAGAAAGAACAAATAGAGCAGCAAAGTGCTCAAATGGCTGAACACATAGCTCAACAAAAGACCCAAATGTTAGAACACATGGAGCAACAAAAATCTCAACTGGCTCAACAACAAGAGATGATTTCCCATCAATAGAAAACAATAGAAAATTTATCTAAAGGAAAAGAAATGGTAATAGTTGAGGATGAGATAACTATTGACCCAGGAAGAAAACAAGTAGGTTTCGAGTTAGACAAGGATATGCGAAGACTCGACATAGCCAAATTTGATGGCAAAGGTGATGGGGAAGAGGCTGAAAGATGGTTGAATAGTGTGGAAGCATACTTTGCGGTTAGAACCCTTTCATCTAAATCAAAAACTTCATGGGCAGTTTTTCGTCTGACTGGAGTTATCGCTGATTGGTGGGATACCTATAGGAAAACTCACAATGTGGAGGCTATCGATGTTCATTGGGAAACATTTGTATTAGCATTCAAAGATAGGTTTCTAACACCACAATTTTACCTTGAAAGGACCGTATAATTTTCAAGGTTAATGTAGGGTAATATGACCATAATTGAGTACTATCAACGATTTGTGCAATTTCTCAAATACATGCTCAAATATGAACAATGAAATGAGATCAAAATTCAGAAATTTCTCCTAGGGTTACATCCAAAAATTGGACACCTGATTCTTATGTTGAAACCTACTACCTTAACTGCTTCTTGTGACTTGGCTCGGCAAGAAGAGGACAACTTTAAGGCCAAGAAAGCTTATTATCAACAATCCTATGAAAAGGAAGAACCACAAAAAAATAAAAATGTGGGTCCAACAAAAGGAGATAAGAATTGGAACAAGAATCGTGGTAATGGGAACATAAATAGGTTTGACAAGAATAAGAATATGTTTTTTTTTTTTTTTTTAATAGGTACCAAGGAAACAGGGGAAATCAAAACTTTTGGGGTGGCCAAAGAAATTTTAGGGATAGGTATGATCAAAGAGCCAATGCACCAAGAGTTGGTACTCAGGAAGATAATGAGGGAAATACAAAAGAGAGCACTTTAAACTGGTTGTTAGATTTGTCAAGAACCTCATTATGCTGATAAATGTCCTTTGTGAGCCGATAAGAGAAAAGAACCTATGGAATCTGCTCATAAGATATATGCAACAATAGGTAATTCCAAACTCAATGGTCAAGCAACACCTTTCCTATTGAAAGGTAAAATTTATAATAGGAATGTTTGCATTTTAGTTGATTCTGGAGCAACTGATAGCTTTATTTCACCAAATATTTTGAGGGACATACCGAAAAAACTTGGATTTATGGTGAATGGGTGGAAAGTCGAGTATGGGTCTGGGCAAACCTATATTGTTAATCAATGTCTATTTGACCCTCAAATAATGCTACCTCAAGGGCAAACCTGATGGCATTTATATGTAGCTCCATTACATGCCTTCGACATAATTTTAGGTATTGATTGGCTCAAGGCACATAAAGCATTGTTAAATTTTGAGGAAAGATGGATGGAATTCACTGATGACACCAAGCAAAGGATTCAGATTTTCTATGGACGTGAATCAGTGGAACCACATATTTTGACAACAATGCAAGTTAAAAGAGCATTGAAAAAGGGTAGTAGAGTCTTTGTGGTCAAACTTAATAAAAAGGAAGAAGACGAGTCCGGAGCAAGTCTTTTCCAAACTTATCTAGTGTTAAATGATTTTTGAGATGTCTTTCCTAAGGAATTATCGGGTCTTCCACCCCAAAGGGAGTTTGATTTTACTATAGAAATTTTACTAGGAGCAACTCCTATAGCTCGAACACCATATAGGATGACTACAATAGAGTTGCAAGAACTCAAGACTCAACTTCAAGAACTTTTAGAAAAAGGACATATTAAACCTAGTGTTTCACCATGGGGTGCACTAGTTCTATTTGTGAAAAATAAGGATGGAACATTAAGGCTATGTATTGACTACAAAATGCTAAACAAGATGACTATTAAGAATAAGTACTCTCTACCCAGAATAGATGATTTGTTTGATCAACTAAAAGGAGCCACAATTTTCTCCAAAATTGATCTCAGATCTGGTTATCATCAGTTGAGGATCCGAGAAGAAGATACCCATAAAACTGCTTTTCAAACTAGATATGGCCACTATGAATTTATAGTGTTGCCTTTTGGATTGACCAATGCCCCAACAAATTTTATGAATTTGATGAATAGTGTGTTTCGAGAGCAACTAGATCGGTTTGTATTGATATTCCTAGATGATATACTGATCTACTCCAAAAGCAAAGAAGAGCATGATCTTCATATGAGGATTGTTCTTGAAATCCTTAGAAAGAATCAATTATATGGAAAAATGTCCAAGTGTGAGTTTTATGCAATTCGGGGGGATTGGGGGGGGGGTGGTGGGGAAAAAAAAAAGGGGAGTATTTTTATCCAAATTTTTTTTAAAGTATTTTTTTGGGGGGGGGGGGGGATTATTTTTAATTTAGGGGGGAAAAAAAAACAAAAAAAGGAAAAGCTTTTAAATGGATAGAATGGTGTGAAGAAGCTTTCAAAACTCTTAAAGAAAAGCTAACATCAACACCTATTCTTAGAATAGCAGATCCCAAACAACCATTTATAGTATGTATTGATGCCTCCATGGAAGGATTAGGTGGGGTTCTCATGCAAGAGGATGGTGTTATCACTTATGAGTCACAAAAACTTAAGAAACATGAATTAAACTATGCCACACATGATTTAGAGTTGGCTGCGGTAGTGCATGCTCTGAAAATGTGGCATCATTACCTACTTGGTAAATATTTTGAGCTTAGAATAGATCATCAAAGCTTAAGATATATCTTTACTCAACCAATGCTCAATGCTAGACAAAGGCGTTGGATGGAATTTTTGGCAGAATATGATTTTGGCATAGAGTACATAAAGGGAAAAGAAAATAAATTAGCAGATGCTTTAAGTAGAAGAAGGCATATCAATGCTATGTCACACTGTCAATCTGCTATAATTGATCAAATAAGAAAATTATAAATTCAAGATGAATATTCTCAGAAGTATCGAGAACTGGTTCAACAAGATTCTGATAAAGCAAAGGGATTCAGAATCTGGGAAGATACATTATTCTTTAAAAATAGAATGGTAGTGCCTAATGATCAGGACTTGAGAAATATGATACTGCAAGAGGCACATAGTGCTCCTTATTCCGCTCATCCAGGCTATGTAAAGATGTATGAAAATTTGAAAAAAGAGTATTATTGGTCAGGAATGAAAAAGGATATCATTGAATTTGTGGCTAGATGTTTAGAATGTCAAAAGGTGAAGGTGAAACATCTACATCCAGCTGGACGCTTATTTTCGCATGACATTCCACAATACAAATGGCAAGTTGTGACTATGGATTTCATTGTTGGATTACCTAAAAATCATTTTCAGCATGATGCCATTCTGGTAGTAGTTGACAAATTGACTAAAGTGGCACATTTTCTACCTAGAAATATTAAATATGGAGCTCCCATTGTAGCCCACAAATTTTCTAGGGAAGTGGTACGACTACATGGATTTCCTAAAACAATTATATCAGATAGGGATTCTCGATTTACATCCGAGTTTTGGTAGACATTGCATCAGGCATGGGGAACAAAACTCAATATTAGTACTACTTATCATCCTGAGATAGATGGACAAACTGAAAGGGTAAATCAAGTCTTAGAGGATATGCTCCGCATGTATTGTATGGATCATCAAACGAAATGGGAAGATTACCTTTTTTTGGTAGAATTTTCTTACAATAATAGTTACCATACTTCTCTAGGTATGGCTCCATTTGAGGCTCTGTACGGGAGGAGGTGCAGAACACCATTATCATGGAGTAATCCGGAGGATCGGGTGATGATCAGGTCGGATATGGTCAGAGAAATGGAAGACCAACTCAATGAAATTCGTCAAAGGCTCAAAGAAGCCTCAGATCGACAAAAGAGTTATGCGGATCTTAAGAGAACACCCAAGGAATTCACTATGGGAGACAAAGTATTCCTAAGAGTTAAACCTACCAAAATTTCTATCAAATCCTCTAAGCTTAGTCCATGATTTGTAGGGCCTTTTGAAATTATTGATAAACTAAACCCGGTAGCCTACAAATTAGACTTGCCACCCAATTTGTCAAAAATTCATGATACATTCCATGTGTCCCTTCTCAAGAAATATGTTCCTGACCCCTCACATGTTTGGAATGTTGATCATTTGCAGATGGATGATCCCCTACGCATTGAAGTGTGACCTGTTAAGATCCTTGGTTATCGAACAAAATAGTTAAGAAAGTGGAATATTGAATAGTGCAAGGTCCAATGGGACCAATTTTCTGAAAATAGTGCCATGTGGGAGGATGTGGCCATCATGAAAAGATAGTTTCCATTTTTATTTGAATAGTGTTTGAATAGTGTTATCATCATGTCATAGTTTCTTTTTGTCTGAATAGTGATATTATCATATCTTGGTTTGTGAAGTATGATAAATATATCTGATGTTTGTGCATGTTTAGTATTAACAATAAATGATGATTCAATTTTGGAGAATGTAAATTTGTTGATGTATTGTATTGATTTTCTATTATCCATGGCAATATTATTTTTTTTATGCTTCAATGGGAAATGCAAACACAGGGACTGTGTTTAATATTAGGGGGGAAGTATGTAATAACCCTCCAAAAATCTACTTTATTTTATGCCTAATTTGTCTGCAAGGATGAGATACTGCTAATGTATCTGTGGATGCAGAGGACAGGTATTGTTACTAGCGGGGACAATGCAAAGGAAGGATGTCTTCTCAATGGGCAGAAGGATTATCCGGTGCAAGGTAAGTCAAGGGAAATGATGAGCGGTGGTGTATTCACCGGTTGATAGGGGTAAAGAACCCTATAGGCAATGCATTCGCCAGTGGTCCATGTAGATGCATATCATGTAGTTGCATTTGTAGGAATGTTTGATGTTTGTCAAATTATGAATTTATGATGTTTGGTTGGCAATGAAAATGCTTAAATGCATGGGAGCCATAGTTTAAAATGTTGGTTGGCAATGAAAATGCTTAAATGCATGGGAGCCATAGTTTTAAATAATGAGATAAATGTGAAGTAATGATATGACTATTGTTGTTTTAAGATCTGAAAGAGAATATAAGGAAAGGGGTAAAGTAAGATAAATAATAATCATATACTTATGTATATTAATGTGTGTTTGAGAGGAATTTATTTATTTAAAAATAACATATTTATATATAACTATATGTATAAATATAAATATATGAAGGCATTAAAAATAAATAATATTTGTTGTTTTAAAATAAGGTAAGCAAAATATTATAACCAATAATATATTAAAATGTTTAATATTAAAATGAATATGAAGGAGTTATTGCTTGGCAATATAAAACAAAAAGAAGACAATTTGGAAATTGTCGGTATTTTGGGGAAATTATTATTAAGCTTGGGTTGTTGAACGTGGAAGGAAGTGGATTCCACATGGCATGCTTTACATAGAAGGAATCTCAAAACGAACGTGAGCTTGCTAGCGGGAAAAAGGAGGACTTATCTTCAAAATGGAAAAAAGAGAAGACGAGAGGTATTATGGTCTGATGTTTTTCGGTAAGGCAAGGCGAGAGCAACGAAGAGAGAAGGACTTTGGAAAGCAAGGGAAGTAGTCTACGTAAATCAGTAAGTCTGAACTAGAAAAATTCATAAGATAAGATAAATGGGATAATGGGAAAATGGAAGGTTCAAAAGCATTGTTTAATTCTGTTCTACATGTGAATATAGTTTGATATTTGCTTTGTAAATGGAAGAGGAAATGAATCATCCCAGTGCATGTGTGGAAAAGCTTTAAATGTGAAGCATGTATGTGATTATAGTTTAATATTTGTTTTGCAAAACTGAAGAGAAATTGAATCTTTCCAATGCATGCGTGGAAAAGTTTGAAATGGGATGCATGTGTTCGAATGGATTGTTGAAAAATAAAGAGGATTATGGTTGTTTGTGAACTTGAGTTGAATAGTTTCCATTTTGAAACTCATTTTACTTCTGCATGTTGTGTTGGGAAAATTTTGTGATACTTGCATGCTGTGTTGAAAGCTTATGGTGTGTTGGGAAGCTTATGAAATCTTGCATGTTGTGTTGGAAATGAAAATATTGTATGCATGTTAGGACTAGTTGCATGTCATGTTAGTTTGACCACTCTGACCCTTGAGATGTCATCGAAAACCCGCATCAGAAAATTGGAGCACTGTGAAGAAATAAAGTCGAAGTCTTTTACTTGCTATTGGATGCTAGACTGCGTTCAGGCATCAAGAGTTGAATTTAAACTGAAAATGATTTATTGTAAACTGTAGAAGCTTATGAAATTTACTCATTAGAATGATGAAACCTGAGCTATTAGAAGTTCAAAATAAATGTTGAAATTGTATATATTTGTAATTCAAAAAAGGTAGACTCTATGGAATTGCATGGTAGTATTCTGAGAATTCTTTTGATGTAATGGAAAACAATACAATCATTTACCTTCTAATATGATGAGGAATAGACTTGCATTCAAGGAAAGAGACTTGCATTATTTTGAATGATATATCCTTCTGATATGGAGAATGGTTTCTGGATTAAATTTATTAGTTTATATTTTTCTTTACCATATATGGTTCATCTATTCACATGCTTTTAAATTCTGTGTAATTGAATATGGATGAATATCTTACTGGAAATGTAGTTCTGGCAAGCTGCCAAGGAAAAATTCAGTTTGTATGATGGGATTCCCTATGTTTTAAAAATGATTCGTATACTGTGCTTGTTTCGGTTGATGAGAAACATTTTAAAATAAAAATTATATTTTCTTTTCCTGTAACAAATTTGAACCAACAATTGTGCACAGTAGGGATTACCCGTTCGGTTTATGAAATAGGGATTTAGGGAAGACTATGACTTGAAATAAGAGGATTTATCAGTCCAAACTAGTATGGTAGGGTTGTTTAGAATGTTAGCGAGGATAAACTGATTAGTAAGAGTAATCATGGTGGTTTGAGGAAACTACCATCCGCATGGTGATATAATGAACATGAATATATATAATACAGTATAAGTTATAGTTTTTCTTGGTTTAAGTCTTCAAACCGAGCCTATGTTTAGAAAAATATGCATTGGAAATTGTGGAAAATTAATGGGAAATCTATTGTTAAGCAAACAATGTCCGTATTGTTTTCTAATCAGGGAATAGTAGAGTCAGTATAAAATCAAAACTAGAACTTGAAAACTTAGAAGTTCTGCTCATATTATAACCCCTGTGTATAAGTTGAAATAGATACAAAGGAATGGTGTCTTAAATGTAAGCTATTTTTGTATGATAGTGTGATAATGGGATTACCTAAAACAAGTGTGCATGACGGCTTGGGTAATTTGGAGTAAGGTTACTTTTTAAGAATAGCTCGAGTGGTATTACCTTAATTAAAATAGTTAGAGTCAAAAATATTTAAAAGTCATTTAGATTATAGGATTAAAACTATAGTGTAGTTGCAACCTTACTTAAACTTATAAGAGTAGTCCACTCTTTTTCATGGTTATATAGTGTAATGTTGAAAGAGAAAGTGATTTATGAATAAATTTTAATGAAGTACCTACTCCAATAGAATATTAAATAAAAAGGAATCTTAATTAAAATTATTTTAGCAAGTTATAAGAATCTTTAGTTTTGATTGCAATGGTTTTTCATAGTTCCTCTATCTTTTATTCTTTCTTAATGAAAACATACAAGTAGCCAAATGGAAACTAGCAATCTTATAATACATAATATAACTTTTGAACGATTGTGAAATTGTATTCGTCAGTAAACCTTTGCATAGATAAACTTTTCTAAATAATCAAAACTTAGATAAACCTTTGGTTAAGAAATTCCAAGATTGTGGGAAGGACAATCTTAACTTGCAACCTAAGGTTGTGGGTAGGACAACCTTGATATTATTTCAAGATTACGGGTAGGACAATCTTGTGAGACAACTGCTAGTGGTGCTTGCGGGTAGGCAATCATCATAAATCAGGGCTCTAACTATACTTCTGATGGAAAAAGGTCAGAATGGGAGGTAACGAAAGGTTGTATGGGCATCCTTTCTAGGTTATCCCTGCTAGTGATGAGTGGTGAATTGTGCTTGACTAGGTAATACCGACAACACGATGGTATGGGACATCGTGTTGGTTAATCAACACAAAACATTGGGTGGTTACCAGGGTATTGGTAAGACCCTAGATGATGCTCCATGGAGGATGGTTGATCATCTAGCTCGAGCATGTATGCGCTAAGTCTTACATGACATAAGTACAAGATATAAGTTCATGAGTTCATGTCAAGACATGGGGAAATTATGCGTCACACCTCTAGGTGATATGGGCCCTAGAGGAAAAGAAACCCCCTGCCTGAACTTAGGATCTCGGGTGGAGAGTGAAGTTCAAAATAGGCAACTATACGAGATTTGGCCAATCTCGATCTCATGAGTATTTCGACTACAGTGGAATGGCACTCATGAAGATGGATCTAACATGCTCATACTAGAAAATAAATTAGAAATATTGAAATAAAAGAAAAAATTTCTCTTACTGTAACCTCTGATGTCGGACAACCAAGTGGGCAGACTTGGGGTGTTTGGACAACCAAGTGGGCAGAACTTGGGTTGTTACACATCTGGTATGAGTAGAAACGAGGTCCCATTTGACATTGAGCTTGGGCACCATGGGGGAAGCTGGTGTATGCCATTCATAACCCTTTTTGGCTTTGTAATTGAGCAAATGAGTGCTCTTGTACCATGCCCAATCTTTCCACCAAGGTTTCTGAGATCTGATTCCTATTTTCTGCCATATGAAGAAAGGGGTATGGTTAATTAATGCATCATATGTCACTCTGTCAGCATTGGTCAAGCGAAAGGTGCATTTAAAAGTGTCCCATGGGATCCAATCCCTAGTTTACCTAGGGTAAAACTCTGCAATTGTGACAATTCCTCACTTAAAGAACTTCTGGGCATGGACCATAGAATACTTATGATTAAAGGATCTATTCTAGTTACCCAAAAATTGGAAAGCTTGGTAATCAATTTCTTATTGGCTTGGAAGTCTAACTCCTTGATACATGGTCTAAGAATCGGTCTAAATAGTCTTTTATGGAATAAACTTATCCTCCATAATGATAAACCTTTAGCTTTATGTAGTGCTATTCAAGGTCTAGCATTTTTGAAGAAAGGTATTAATAGAATTAGAGATATTTGGGATCTGGGTAGTTGTTCAATTCTTACCTAGAACTAGATTTGCAATTATTCCTCTCTTACCTCTAGGTTCAAAAAGTATTATGGCTTAGTTGTGGCTTGCATCCCTTGTGAGGTCCTTATAAAGTGGGGAACAACTACCCATAATATATGGAATGACTAGAGATGGCTTAATGGTCATAGAATCTCTTCCATTACTTCTAGTTGGATATACATAATTCTTTTATGTCCTTATTTAGACTCTAAGCTCAACGTCAAGTGGTAAGTGAATTTTACCTATGTCCAATGGTAGTATCTTGTTACTCAAATTTAGAAAGTTTTTGTTGAATCCAAAACTTAGCTTCTTGGATGGCAAATTTTGCATCAAAAACTTTCAATTTCTGAAATTCTGGCTTCGATTTTACACCCCTCAATGTAATTTTTGTAATATTTTAGAAATTCTTATTCACTTGTTTTGGTTTTTTGACATGGCTAAACAATTTTGAGATGTCTTCTACACTTTTTCTTTTCCCTCTTTCACTAGATCATATAAGCTTTCTTTGTTTGGTTTTTATCACATAGATCAATACCCCAAACTCTGAGATGTTTTTAGACTCATCCTTCTCAAGCACATCTGAAAGTGCAGATGTAATAAGGTGTTTATTGGTTCTGATCATCCATGGGATATATTTTTAGTAGACTTGACCTTTGATATTTTATTACATGTGGGGCACATTCATTCCCAAGTCTATGGAAATTTCAGCACACCATGAGATGTTATTGATAGACTTCATCAACTTTCTCATATGGTTTAGGATCTTCAGTAGGTCCAACAGGAAACTAAAATAAGGTAGTTAACAATGATGAGCAAGTTCAAGATTTTATTACTTATATTTCTTCTTTGAAGACTTCAAAATATATCATGGAAGATATGAAGACTTCAATTGGTACGAATATAACCTACATGTCCAATTGAACTATGAGCTAAAGGTCTTTTGAATTTTATCTAGGATATCATGGAAGACACTCAAAATCTCTCCATTTAATGAAACCTACCACATATGAGTGCTAATATCTAGTTTATTGCAAAAAGATATAGTTGTAGTCTTTTTGTTGCTATTAGCTTCTATTCTTACGTATATTCAATTATGAATATTTTACTCATTATCCACCTCATTTTGTTTTTTAGCTACCACATATGAGTGCTAATATCTAGTGTATTGCAAAAAGATATAGCTATAGTATTTTTATTGCTATTAGCTTCTATTCCTATGTATATTCAATTATGGATAGTTTACTCCTTATCCACCTCATTTTCTTTTTTATCTGGTGAACAATTTTTGCACCTTAATATTGTAATGTTCTAGTTAATGAATTAATATAATCTAGCTTTTTATTCAAATATATATAAGGCCATAGATGTAAAAAATTACTTTATCTTTTTTATATTTGTTAAATTATATTATATTTGTAAATAATTAATTATTATTTTTTACACTATGTTGAATAATAGGGCACTATTTATAGATTTATAATTAGACGATGGAGACCTAGAAACATTAAATAGAGGTTTAAGGTTAGAATCATGTGGGTAGGGTTGTATACCATGATTCCGTGATGATAGTATGAAGTAGGGTTATACAATATACTTTAGGATGCAGGGTTGTACACTTTGCTTTGGGAAGTACGATTGAAAATAACCATATATTAAAATAAACAAAATATATGTCATATTATGTCACAGACGTTAAAAGTTACTTTATTTTATATAATTTTTTTAAGAGGTTGAAAAGCAAGGCATACTAGAGATCCCACCCTTTCCTTGAATTGAACTTGGGTTTCCATGGGAGAACCCAACAACTTTTGCCATTACGATGTCTCTACCAAGGCATTATTTAATTGTTATTTTTATACTAGTTTTTTTTAAGTGAGTTTACATGAGTTTTTATGAGTGGTCATAGTCCCCTCATAATTGAGTAGGGTTTGAACCTTGGATCTCTCAAAATGAAATCAAAACCCTTACCACTACAGTTCGCTTGCATCTTACACTAATTTTATTTAATATTTAACTATACTTTATAAGTTTTAATTATGATATATGTTGCACATAATTTTATGTAAGATCCGTCATCCAAGAAGTTGAGTTTTGGATTCAACAAGAACTTTTCAAATTTGAGCAACAAGAGACTCCATTGGGCATTGGTAAAATTCACTTGGTAAAATTCAAGTTTTTAAAATTAAAATTAGTTAAAGGTTATAAATTAGTGTAAACAGTCCCATGGGACATCACAATTGTATGAGTTTTGGCTCTTCTTTGGGAGGTCCAAAGTTCAAACTGTGGTGTGTGTGAGCAGTGTGTGTGGGCTATGTGTTAAATTTTCTATTTATAAGCTCAACTCTCTCCCTTACGAGAGGTCATGGTGGGATAATAAATAAATAAAAAAAGACCCAAGGATAGTGCAACTGTTTGGGCTTTGGTTCTTCTTTAGGAGGTCCAAGGTTCAAATCATGGTGTATATGTGGCTGTGTGATAAATTTAATATTGATAAGCTCAACTCTCCCTCTTATGAGAGGTCATGGTGGGATGGGGATGCCCAACCCTAAGTGTTGGTAGTAGGAGTTTTTCACACTAACCAAATCTAAATAAATAAATTGATATAAACATGTATATTATAAAATTTTCATCACCTGATTATATATATATGTATGGTGGGATGGGGATGCCCAACCCTAAGCAATATAAACATGTATATTATGAAAATTTCATTAAGTATATATATAATCAAAGTTATTTGGGAATTTCTTTTGGTATTAATCTCTCCCAAGGATATGTGGAATTGGGTTATGAAAAGACTTAAAAAAATTTAATGCTTGGTTAGTTCAATTTTTTTCCTTAGTAGGAATAATTCAAGTTGTGAATAAAGTTATGGTAACCTTTCATGTTTATTACTTCTTTCGTTGAATGGTTCTTAAGGTAGCCTATAAAAAATTAACTCAGGTCATTCTTAAATTTTTTATGGATCAAATGAGATGGGGAGGTGGGAATGACACTTATCTCTTTAAAACTTTGTACTCAACCTAAGGCTTTAGGAGGTCTATGAATCATTGATCCTCTTACCCAAAGAAAAATTTTAGCTACAAAATGGGTTGCTAGAGCCATTATTGGTGATGAAAACTGGAAACACCTATTTCATTACAAAATCTCTCTAGCTACCCACAAAGGTAAATGAAAAGAAACCCTTTCGGAGGATAAGTTCCTTAATGCACCTTAATTTAAGATTAAAATATCTATTCCAGTTACCCAAAACTGGAAAGCTTGGTAATCAGTTTCTCATTTATTGGTTTGAAAGTCTGATTCTTTAAAAAATGGTCTCAACATCGGTCTAAAAAAATTGGTGGAATAAACTTATCCTCCATAATGATAAACCTTTAGCTTTATGCAATGTTATTCATGGTCTAGCTTTTTTAAGAAAGAAATTAGAGATATTTGGGATCCACGTAGCAACTCAATTCTTACCTGGAACCATATTCGTAATTATTGCTCCCTCCCCTCCCTCCCCTCTAGGTTCAAAGGATCTTATGACTTAGTTGTGGCTTCCATCCCTTGTGAGGTCCTTATAAAGTTGAGAATAACTACCCATAATATATGGAATGATTGGACATGTCTTAATGGTCATAGAATCTCTTCCATTACTTCTAGTTGGATATACAAAAAAAATTGGTGTCCTCTTTATTTAGACTCTAAGCTCAATGTCAAGTGGTAAGTGAATTTTACCAATGTCCAATGGCAATTTCTTGCTACTCAAATTTGAAAAGTTCCTGTTGAATCCAACACCCAACTTCTTGGATGGCGGATTTTACATCAAAAGCTTCCAACTTCTGAAATTCTGAACTCAATTTTACACGTTTTCCCTCAATGCAATTTTTGTAATGATTTAGAATCTCTTATTCACTTGTTTTGGTTTTGTGACATGGCTAAACAGATTTGGGATGTCTTCTAGATTTTTATTTTTCCTTATTTCACTAGATCTTGGAAGCTTTCTCTACTTGGTTTTTCTTAGCTAGATCAGTACCCCAAACTCTGGGATGTTTGTAGACTCATCATTCTCAAACACATTTAGAAGTGTAGATGCAGAAAGGTGTTTACTAGATCTGCTCCTCCATAGGATATAGTTTTAGCAAACTTGACTTTTGATCTTTTGTTACATATGGTACGTATTCATTTCCAAGTCTATAGGACTTCCAACATATCTCGAGATATTACTGACAGACTTCATAAAATTTCTCATATGGTTCAGGATCTTTAGAAGGTCCAACAAAAAACTAAAAAGAAGGTAGTTTACAATGATGAACAAGTTCAAGTTTTGATTACCTCTATCTTCTTTGAAGACTTCAAAAAATATCATGGAAGACACACCCATAATTTCTCCACCGGCTCTTCCATAGATGAGTGTTGATATTTGGTGTATTGCAACAAGATATAACTTTATTCTTTTTGTTGCTATTAGCTTCTATTCTTAGTATATTTAGTTATAATGGATGCTTTACTCCTTATCCACCTCATTTTATTTTTTAACTGGTAGACAATGTTAGCTCTATATTGTATTGTTCCAATCAATAAATTAATATAATCTAACTTTCTCTAATAAAAAAAAGTTATGTATGATTAAAAATATCATACATAGTATATGATTTAAAATCTTAATTTTGATTAAAAAAAACCTCTATTCATCATTCCATCAAGAATGTTAATATTCTTATTTTTATAAGATTATTAATAAATAAAACCATGACCTTTGAATTTTAATATTTTTCATTCCATCAAGAATGTTAATATTCTTATTTTTATAAGATTATTAATAAATAAAACCATGACCTTTGAATTTTAATATTTTTAAACCAAGCACCCCCACTCGCCCTGCTAAGATGTGGTGACAAAATATCAATGTTCTGATTTCTTACAGGATTACTTAATAAGTAATAGTTAAAAAATTAAAATTAATTCATTTTTTTATATATATATATATAGAAGCAATGGTTACAATCACGATTTTTAGTAACTATCGGCACAGCTGGTAGGGTTCAAACTATCTACGAAGGCTCCCATAACTTATCAATCAACTTATATGCAAACTTTAAAAAATTGCACTCAACAACTTAGCTTTGCCTTCAATCAAAATAAATATATATATATATATATATATATATATATATATATATATATATATATATATATATAATTTTTAATGAAATGAAATAATTTTTTGTTTTATTTTTTAAATGTTTATTTTCATTGATTTAAATAAAATTGGGATTGGAATAACCAACTTCAAGTTGATAAACATTCAAATGAAACTACCTTCATTTAAGTTAGTTTTTTAATTGTATAAATAAATAAATAAAAGGTAGTTACTAGTTCCTTTATATATTAACAAAAAATAAATAAATAAATATTTTGAATATAAATATTTTGTTTCGAGTTTTTGAGTTTAGCAACAATTTCATTATACTACTCAATATATAAGATAAAATGATTAAAATATAAAATCTTAAAATAAATATTAATGTTTAAATAATAATTATTTAAAATACATAATTAAAATTAACAAAGGCAAACATTTTCTAATAAAACATAAACACAAATGTATTGTATTAAATATAAATATGTATGGTGTAGCGTTTGCTTCGTAGGTTTTAGTATGTCAGTCTTTCCTCCCCCGACTTCGTTTGAAGATGGCAGTGAAAGAAATGACTCCGAAAGCGACTAAGCGGTCCAAGAAATTCATCCTCAAGGTGTATCATGAGGTAATTATGAACCTGATTTTGTGATTTTGTTACATGAATTCAATCAGGCCTGTGCATGGTTTGAAAGTAATACTCTCATCGGGTATTTTTTGGGTTGGATTCCCCTTGAACATGTCCTTAAGAACTGGATTGAATAGTATTGGTACCCATATGGTATCCAAGTTGACCATGTGCAAAATCTCTCCAAGGGATTCTTTCATTTTCATTTTGGTAGCCACGAACAAGCCCAAAAAGTTCTTAACAAGGGCCCTAGTTACATTAACAACTCTCTGCTCATTTTACAACCATGGAGCCAAGATTTCACGGTCTCTAATGTTGTTTCCCTGGTCGTGCCCATCTGGGTGGAGTTCCCAGACCTTCCCACTACTTGTTGGCCCTTCCTAAAAAACTTGGTGTCCACCCTTGGTGAGTTTGTGTGTGATGAGCCCACCCGATTCATGTTGGTCCGTCCAACTAGGAGAATGTGCATCAAGATTGACCTGGCCATAATGTTGAAGGAGCACATCGACATTCAGATAGGTACCACCCATATTCATTAGTAGGTGATGTATATCAATCTCCCTAACACTTGCTACCAATGCCAGTCGGCCTCCCACCATATCAAGGATTACCTCTTAATGGCAAAAAAAATTAAGGTCAAGGCACCAGTCTTGGCTGCTGGTGTTGTGTCATCCCCCACCACCTCGAATCCCCCTCCTAAAGGTGGTGAGTGGATTGAGGTTTCACACAAAAAGGGAAAAGGTGGTAAAACCACTCACGCGGAGCAAATAGTGGTGACCTACGCTCAGGCCCTTGCACCTAAGCCTCCCATGCAGACTCCTATTACGGACTCGATTCCTACCCCTTCTCCTTCGCCAATCGTGGATTATGATGCAAGAAGAGGGTTTTCTTTCCTTTGTGCCCAAAGTGGTGATGGCTGAAGGAGGTTTCTTGTAAAGTTTTGGACGGTGGTCTTGTAGCCCACCACGAGGTGAGAAACATGCACATTTAGATAAGCGAAGGCTAACCAATTTCCCTTCCCTAAATTTGTATGTCTTCATGAATAATTTCTTTCACATATTGTTAGACAATGTGAGCGAGGCCAGTGGTGGTATGCAACTCGAATCGTTCTAATATTGTTTATTTCATGGAATGTGCATGGGTTGATGGAACCAGTCCAACGTTACATGATCCAGGATGAGCTCAGTACCTGTGTCAACCTTTATGGTCACCCAAATTTTGTGTGTCTCCAAGAAGTCAAAGCGGTAGAATTTACCTTGCAATATGCTTGCTCTATGTTATGGTCTGGAATTCAGATGTATGCTACCAACCACCCTCAAGGCAGCAGAGGCACTATTATTTTATTAAATGATAGGTGAAGTAAATCTGTCACATGGGGTTCTGGCCCCTCATAGTGTGCGATTTAGATTTTTCTTGAAGTGGGAGGTTTTTAATTCAAGATTATTAATATTTAAACCTCTAACGAGGTCTAGAATAGATGCACCCTATGAATATGGTGTGCCTTGTCTTTACCTGCCGTAGTTTGGCTTATGTGTGGTGACTTCAATACGATAGAAAAGGCCTATGATAAAGTGGGCTAGCTTCGTAACAGGTGGACCTTGAGAGAGCGACCAGCTTGGTATTTTATAAATAATAAACTAAGGATCTTCGATCCCAATGCTTTTTTCTCTATAGGTCAAGTTTTTGAGAACCTGTGGTTCACGTGGTCCAATTTTCAATCTGGCTCCACAAGAGTTTTAAAAAGACTTGACAGGGCTATTTTTTTGTATTAGTGAGAGTTCTCCTTTTTTCGTTGACTCCCTTCTATCCCCTTTGTCGAAACTATCCCTGGTATGGTCTCGTTTGATCATTTACCTATTATGTTCACAGTTAATGTTTCCTCCACTCCTCAACGACCCTTTCAGTCCCAGTTTTTTCTTAATGCGTCCTTCCTACAACATGATACCACTATTTGTCATATCCAAAGGATCTAGAATCTTATCCCCAGACCCAATGGAGATTTTGGATGGATTGAGTAGTGGAATGACACCATTTTCACACCATTGCTCTACTCAGAAGACTGGGAAAGAAAGTGGTGCAACTGCATCGATGCTCTAATATTGCTCTGAGAAATGAGCTTGTCAAGGCATCCATCAGACTTGAGGCTTACCCCTTTGACTCCTCCATCCAAGCCCATATAGCTCAAATCTGGCATGAGCTCAAAGTGGCTGAGTTGTATGAAGCCAGAGGAGCTCAGATCAAAGACAGGCTCCATTGGGTCAAAGTGGGTGATAGAGTTTCCAAAGAATTTTTTCAGAGACTCAGGCCTCCCAAACACTCTACTCAATTCAAAGCCTTAATTATTGATGGAGTTTGAATCACTTATTTTCCTGAGATAGCAGCAGAGTTTATCAAGCATTATACTCATGTTTTTGCTGCTCAACAGTACACTCCTGAAAGAGAACAAGCTCTCCAATGTTGCAAAGAGGTTATCCCTACCTGCCTCTCCCCTATTCAAAGGAATGAGTGTGAGTGCCTATTGTCAGTGCAGGACCTTGTTGATGCTCTGTTTCAAATGGCAGATGCTAAGGCACCTGGGCTTGATGGCTTCCCCTGCAAATTCTATAAAACTTATTAGATTTTTTTTGGTCCTGACTTACACAGATTTTATTTGGAAGCCTTGGATATTGGCTCCTTAGGCGCTCTTACAGGAGATCCAAAAATTATCACAAACTGGAGGTCCATAACCCTGCTAAATGTCAGCTACAAAATCATTGCCAAAGTGCTTGCTCTACAGCTTCGACCGTTGCTTCCCTCTATTGTGAGGCCTGAGCAAACTGGATTTATTCAAAATTGCTACATATTGGACAATGTTCTCGTAGTTTGGGAAGGGATGGAGTGGGCTCACAGATCCAATCAACAGGCCCTCTTCCTCAAGCTTGAATTTGAAAAGGCTTATGATAGAATTGAGTGGGTCTTCATCCTCTCCATGCTGGAAGCTCTTGGCTTTGGTCCTCAGTTCATTTCCACTGTTAAGATGTTTTTCAGGATGCTTCAGCAGTGCTCTCTCTCAAAAAATTTCAAACTGAAGCTATTGGGCTGCATAGGTCAGTGAGGCAGGGGTGTCCTCTGGCCCCTTCACTCTATATTTTAGCAGTGGAAGCCTTTGGTTATCTTTTGGCCAACCGTACCTCTAATGGGCTGCTTAGGGGTATTTCCCTTCCTGGGAATGTTGGTCAACTCATTAATGGCCACTTTGCTGATGATTCCTTCCTCACCCTGCAAGAGGATGAGCATTCCCTCTCTGAAGCTCTTTCTTGCCTAGACATTTTTTGCAAAGCTTCAGGGTCTAATATTCAATGGAGGAAAACATCCTGTTACAGACAATCCTTTCAACCTCTTCCTTAGTGGCTTTAGCATGTCCAGTGGAGCTAGATTCAGCCTGGGGAAATTTTCAAATTCCTTGGCATTCCTTTTGCCTTTCAAGGCTCTCCATCCCAATTATGGTCCTATGTCATCAGCAAAGTGGAAAGCAAATTGGAGTATTGGAATGCTAAGAAACTATCTCTTACCGATAAATTCTAAATTTGCTCGAAAGTGTTGGCCTCTATGCATGTTTATTACTCGTCCTGTTGGGTCCCTTCCCAGGCATGTTACAAAAATCTTGAAAAACTTCTACGGGACTTTCTATGGTCTAGTGGGTCTGAGCGGAAGGGCTTCCACAGAGTGGCTTGGGATATTTGTTGTCTCCCAAGGAATGCTAGAGGTATGGGTATGTTGGACTGTAAATGACAAGGGTTAGCCCTTTGTGCTAAATGGATCATTCAGGCTCTTAAAGGCCCTGAAGCATGGAAAGTGCTCCTCAGACATTGCATCTCGACTGAGCTTCCCCTCAACCATATAGCTTGGGCAGGAATGGATCTTCCTTCTTTGGTGCTTGCCCCAATTTTTATTAAAATCCCTGGCTCCTTTGTCATCAAAAGCATATGGAAGGCTTGGCATCAAATCAACCCATGGATTATATGGAAGGGGGCCCGTTCTCATAGAGGCCTCTCCATCAATCGTCTTAATGTTTGGTGGTCCCCTATTTTCAAGTTACAGGGCATGTCGTTAGCACAAATTCCCTGGGTCCATGCCCATAAGTTCTTTAAGCGAGGAATTGTCACAATTGTAGATTTTTACTCCAGGTAAACTAGGGATTGGATCCCCTAGGACACTTTTAAATGCACCTTCCGCTTGACTAGTGCTGACAGAGTGACCTATGATGTAGTAATTGACCATACCCCTTTCTCCATATGGTAGAAAATAGGAGTTAGATCTCAGAAACCTTGGTGGAAATATTGGGCATGGTACAAGAGCACTCCTTTGCTCAATTACAAAGCCATACAGGGTTATGAATGGCTTACACCAGCTTTCCCCATGGTGCCCAAGCTCAATGTCAAATGGGACCTCATTTCTACTCATACCAGATGGAAAGCCAGATTCCACTCAGCTTGGGCATCTTACTTGGAGCCAAAGAAAGCCTTTTTTTCCTGGAGTTTGTTGTGTTAGGGAATGCCCCTTGGAAATTGACTTTATTATATGGGGATGCCCGATCCCAGATGCCCATTTTGTCAAGAACCTGAGTCTTGTCTGCATCTTTTTTGGTTGTGCAGACGTGCCAGTCTAGCTTGGAGTTGGGTTGGTTCTTTCTTTGCTCCATTCATGCCCCTGCAGCTTTCATGGCAGCATGCCCTACTGGGTGATCCCATCAAGTTTTCCCTTCCTCTGAGGGAAGTGTGGCAAATTTTTAGAGTCAGCATTCTATTTCACATTTGGAAATCTAGAAATAAAATTATCTTCAAACAGGTTGATCCATCTCTGGATTTTTCTTTTGCTGACAAGCTCAAAGTTTTTCATGATGTGTGGTTTCAGATCTGTGACCAGGCTAAAAATGTGGCTATGGAGGTGGAACACTTGCAGGCCTTGCTGAGATATTGGGGTAACGCCCCATGTGCTGTTAGTAGGGTGGCCCCAGATCGCTCACCCCACCACCAAGCCCGTTCACGCTCCCACAGGTGCCCAGATCGTGCCAGACGCCAACCTCCTAGAAGCAGAACCAATGATACTAGGGTAATTTGCAACAACAGGATCTATGGAATGTGCAGCAGCCTACGTCGGTGACCATTGATGGATGAGGTGTCCTAGTTAGCCAAGAGAATCTCTTTGGCTAGTCACATCCCCCATATCCCATTAGTCGTGCTTCAGGATGGGGTGATGATCGCTTTGATGGGTGGGGTGAGCCACCCACTCCGATGGATAAGGAGATATCAACAAAAGGCTCAAATCCATAATGCCTTTCTGGCTGTAATTAGTCCTTAGTTTTGTTGTGTTGGTTGTGGGGCCAGTTCTCTATTATGTTATCTTTCTTAATCCACTATTAGGATTAGGTAGTTTCATTAGGGGTGTGATTTTTATCCACCCACACACTTTTTTTTTGTTGTAAAGGACTTTTATTTATTAATTAAATGGCCTTTTCATCATCTATATATATATATATATATATATATATATATATATTAGATTAATGTTACAAAGGCATCACTTTTATTAAGTTATTTTTCAAGAAACGTATCAAAGAGGCACTTTGGCACTTGTCATTAATTTTTTTAGTAGTTATCATTTTTTTTCTCGCTTAGTGTAGTGGTTAGGATTGGTTTTTTTTTTTTTTCGAAAGGTTTAATGGATAGGTTGGTTGGTTGCCCTAGTTCCATGCCTTGCAGAGTAGGGGTTTTTTGGCTTCATCTAACCCAGTGGACTAAGGTTTATAGTGACAACATATAATAGTGTTACTGATCCCTTATGTATTTTAAAAAAATAGCTAAATAACATTTTTCCTAAAATAATATGAAGCACAATAGGTGATGCAATTAGGGTTCACACTCCTTGGGGCATAACAGGTCTTCCTCCCCAAGTAACCGGATAACAGTCGAACAACATACCACTAGGATGTCCCAATAGGAATAAATAATAATACTTTTTTATTTCATCTGTGTTGAATAAAGAACAATTATTTATAGGTTTACAACTTGATAATGGATACCTTAAAACTTTAAATAGAGGTTTAAGATTAGAATTTTGTGGGTAGGGTTGTACACCATACTTTCCTAATGGTAGTAGATAATTTTAAATAGAGGTTTAAGATTAGATTTTTTTTATAATAATAGTCAAAAATTCTAATTAGAGGTTTAAGGTTAGAATCATTCAGGTGATAAGGTTGTACACCTTATTTAAAGGAATACTATTGAAAATAACTATATATTTAAATAAATAAGATATGTCTCATGTTTCTAAAGGTTAGGTGAATTGGTAAGTTTTGGAGCTTATCGAGAAGAAACCTAGGTTCAAACTTTATGGGTATGCTTGTTTGCAAGGGTAATAGTTTGACCTGAATCTGCTGAATATGCTAGCCTGATAACAATTGTACCAATCCTATCCTTTTTCTTTTACATATATTTAATCATTGAATTATTTGATGTTGTTGAGATTTGAGTTGTTAAAACCAAAACTAGTTTGACAATATATATAATTTAAAAAAAATAAATTAATTATATATTAATTCTATTTTTTAATTTAAAAATCGATTTTATTTATTTAAAACACATTTTAATATCATATCATTATTTAAATTGAATAGAGATGCCTAATTTAATTAACAACTCCAAAGCCCTAATTAGTTGTTATTTAGCCTCAAGCTCTTTGTGTGTGGGATATTCCTTCATCCATAGATTAAAAACTATTTGATAAATGAGAAATAATTATGTTTTATAAATTTATAAAATATTTTAATTAATTTATATATTTTTTTAAATTAAAAATTATTATTTAAAATATATTTTTTTAATATAAACTTTAAAAATAAATTATTTAATTTTAATGAGTTATGTGTGGTTTTTATTGGGGCTACTTTCATTACAAAAACAATACATTACATTTCTAATAAGTTAATTAGAACATATTCATCTTTGCCTTTCTATCAAAGATACTTTTCATCTTCTTCAAACGGCTAAGTTTCCATAATCAACTTTTTATTAAGGAACTAACAAATACAACTTCAACAGATAGAAGGAAAAAAACATAACAATCAACCATCAAAGAGGAAATCAGTTGTTTTTCTTTTCTACTAGAGGTTCTTCCTCCTCTAGAGTGGCAAGATTTGAGAATACATTTTTGCACTTCAAGTTCCTGAGGTAATATCTAGTTGTAATACATTTTGTAGGATCTTCATTTTTAGAAAACTAACTGTCATCAATTATTTCATACTTAGCTTCAAGAATACTATCTACGGTGCTAATTTGTTCCATGGAATCATTTGTATGGTCTTTAGTAACCATTTGGTTTTTATCAATAATCTGATTCAAATTTTCCTTTTGGGGTTGAGTCTTCTGTTGCTCGCATGATTCTTGCTGAAAAATTGATGCATTTGGAGAATGAGATTCTTTCTTTTAAACTAAAATATTTGAATATTTCGAATCATTCACATGCATGGCCTTCTCCTCTACCAAGGATGAATAAGAACATGATCGGATGACCACACATCTCTTCTTCAGGTGACCATATTGTTGAGAGCCATAACATATTAGGAAGAAGTTTTCATATTTAATATTTTGGATCCATTCCCCTTTGCTTGAGGAGATAGTAACATATTGAGGCATAGGCACTTAAACATCCATCCAAACAAACAATTTTGCTTTACTCATATTAATTTTACTGGATCAATTTTCATTTGTTTGGGTATCCATATACTGGAATGCACCAATGGTATTACCAATTTTGGTGAATATCTTCTCTCCCAAAAACTCCACAGGAAGAACATAAAGATTCACCAAACTAGGAAGCCATTAACTTCTTCTATAAAGGGGTTGAAACTATGAGTCCTAGCTCTTATATAGACACCATTTTGTTCGAAAAACCAATTATATCTATAATCCATTACTTTATCTCTATCCAATAAATTTTCTAATTAAAAGTAGCATCTAATTCTACTATTAATCTAATTGTAGGGATTTTGGCACCTGGCCCCGACGGATTTCGCGCAAATTTCTTTAAAATATTTTGGTATTTATTGAAGAGTGATATGTGAGATGCAGTGTAAGAGGCCCCAAAAAGGAAGTCTATAATAAGTGAGATCAGTGCTACTTTTATTACCTTGGTTCCCAAGAAGGGTGACACAAAATAATTTGATAATTTTCTTCCAATAAGCCTTTGTAATATGATTTACAAGATCATTTCAAAAATTATGGCAAACACATTGAAGCACATTCTAGGGTGTATTATCTCAGAGGAACAAGGTGGCTTTGTTCAGGGTAAACAAATTCTTGATGGTATAATTATCGCACAGGAGGTCATACATTCTCTTTATTCCATGAAAAAACCAGGTATGCTTTTGAAATTAGACATGAACAAAGCATATGATAGGGTTTCCTGGAATTTTTTAATTTTGGATTTGATTATATTTGGTGTGAGTGGATTAAATGTTATTATAGCACTACAATTTTTTCTATTTTTGATCAATGGTTCTCCTACTGGGTACTTCAAGTCATCTTGTGGACTTTGCCAAGGTGATCCTCTTTCTCCTTATCTATTCATTATTCTGGCAGAAGCATTTTTTTTGTGTGGAAAACATCCCAGAAGGGATACCACTTTCGGGTAAGACCCAAGGAGGCAAGGGTATCTCTTTCGCCAAAATCGCCCAAGGCTCGCACCTGGCCTACCACCTTTGACATACTCAAGGAGAAAACTTGAAACAACAAAAAACAAGAACACACAAACATAAACACACAAAAATATTAAAAAAATATTCTCCTTGAGTGTGTTAAAAATATAAAGCACAACCAAACACATACACAATAATATTAAAAAAATACAACACGAACCACACAAAAAAATACAAGAACAACAAAATAAAACACAAACATAACATAAAACAACAAAATGCTACAAAGACAACAAAAAAAAACAAGAAAAAAAAAACAACCAAAACCTAAAAAATAATTTAAAAAAAACAACCAACAACAGACAACAAAGAAAAACAAAAACATAAAAAAATATTCACACACTAAAACACAAAAACACCAATTAACACAAACATACAGAAACACAAGCACAAGAACAACAACAAAAAACACAAAACAACAAAAACACAAGAACAACAAAAAACAACACAAAAAACACAAAAACAAAACAAAACAAAAAATCACACACATAAATAGAAAAGAAAAAAGAAAAAAAGCAAACACAACAATGACCTTTTTATACCAAAATACTTTTAAGACAAGAATAAAAAAAGGAAACAAAAGAAATATTAGTTTGAGCTAGAGAACTAAAATACCCTGATTGAACCAAATAGAAGCAAAAATAAAGCAAGAAGAAACTAGGTACCTCCAGAACTAGAGCCATCCAAAAAAATGATAGAAATAAGAGCTTCCTTTATTTGTGAAGCCCACCATCTAGGAGGGTGGTCATAGCAAGTAAGATCACCTTTTTACAAAGCCCAATTAGCTAAAGCATCAACACTCTTGTTCTAATATTTGACCACATTATTGTAATCAACTTTCAAAAATCCCATCTAGATTAACTGAATCTTCTCAATAATTCTTTTTATTCTCCAATCAACCTTATGATTCTTAGGAGTCTTCAAAATATTAATCATGAGTTGAGAGTCATACTCAACTAGAACCTTTTCCCATCCAACCTTAGTAGCCTCTTGAAGGCCTCTAAGGATACCATACCCCTTAGCAAGGTTATTGGATAGAATACCCAAATTCTCAGCAAAAGTAAAAACCAGGGAGTCATCTGAAAGTCTACCAATTCCTCCCAAACTAGATTTTCTAGGATTCTCTCTAGATTTTGGTAGAAGCATTAGGGAAAGCATTTTCAAAGGTAAAAATGGAAGGAAAAATCAAGGGTATTCAAGTTGCAAAAAATGGTCCCTTTGAATCTCATCTCCAATTTGTTGATGATACTTTTCTTTTGGGTCATCCCTAAGTCAGTGAGGCCATGGAGTATAAATCAATATTGTCATATTATGAGAAGACTACTGGACAGTTGGTAAATGCTTCAAAATCTAGGATTTTTTCATTAATACTGCCCTAGATTTACAAAAAATTATTGTGAATATTTTGGGGTTTAAAATTGAAAAATTTTCATCAATCTACCTAGGTATTCCTTTTTCTGATAAAGGAAATAAAAATGAGCTTTGGATCTCTTTTTTGGATAGAATGAAAGCTTGCTTGGCAGGTTGGAAAGGTAAGTTCTTAACCATGGCAGGAAGGGTACAAATCATAAAGACTACTTTACAATCCATTTATATTTATATGTTGTCAATTTCAAGACTGCCAATAAGTATTGCATCAGAAATTGATAAAATTGAAAGAGGATTTCTATGGAAAGCTTGTGAGAAAAAATTTAGGTTTCCTCTTTGTAAGTGGAAAAGGGTTTGTAGAGGAAATAATATTGGAGGAGCAGGCTTGCGAAATTGTAAACTTATAAATTTGGCATTAGGAGTAAAGTTTGGGTGGAGATTATTCAGAGATCAAGGAAAGAATTGGATAAAAATATTACTTCAAAAATATATAGGTTCTCTTGATGCAATAAATTGTTTAGAAAAATAAATCTACCTAAAGGATCATCAACATGGAACATCATATCAAAGAGTTTGTAATTGATAAAGAAACATATTATATGGTCAGTCAATGAGGGGAGTTATGCAAATTTTTGGTCTGATGTTTGATTGAAGCCTTATCCTCTCATATCATACTCAAAATGGAAACCATTGGCTCAAGCGTGCCTAGCATCTAAAGGTCCAAAAGTCAAAGATTATATTATTATGAACAAAAAATCTAGATCATGGATTTCTTTTAGTGGCCTGGTTGAAGGAGAGGAACAAAAACAAATTGTAGATGAACTTGAAAATATGCTTCTAGAGTTTTATTTGCCATTTTTTTACACAAAAAGATGTGTTGATTTGGAACTTATCAAAGGATGTTGGATACTCAGTAAAGTTGGGGTATGAGAATTTAGAACAATCAAAATTTCCTTCTCCCAAAGATTTTCCTTGGAAGAATGTTTGGTCATTAGAGTCTCTCCCTAAGGCCTCAACATTTCTTTTGTTAGCAGTTCAAAGTAAGATTCTTTTAGAAGAGAGTCTACAAAGAAGAGGATATTATGGACCCTTCAGATGTGCCTTGTGTGAGAATGATTTAGAAACATCACACCATTTACTCCTTTATTGTCAGTTTGCTCACACCATTTGGGATTACTTTTTAAAAAATATGAAATTATATTGGGTATCTCCATCAACATTGAAAGAGTTGATAAAATGTTGGATAAATTATTTCAAAGCTAAAGCATTATGTATTCTTTGGAGGATTGGCCCTGCCATTATTTGTTGGAATTTATGGCTTGAAAGGAATAATATATTTTTTATTAATAGATGTCAAAACCATGCCCAAGTTTGGAACCGTATCACTACCTCTCTTGCAGAATGTCTATAAATATGGTGCTCATCATGGGAAGTCTCAATTTCATAAAAAGAATTACTAATAATTTGGCTATAGGATTTGAACATACATGGAAGAGTCATCTACGACAACGGAATTAAAACAAAGGGTCTATTTCGATCTATGGTAAAATGAAAATATCTAGGAATTGAGTTTATCAAAATTAATTTTGATGGTGCTTCTAAAGGAAATATAAGAAAAACAGGTGGAGGTGGTGTTTTTAAAAATAGTGAAGGGAAAATTCTCCTCACTTATTCAGAATCATATGGAACTTCAACTAACAACTATGCATAGGCTAGGGCACTTCTTACTGGGATTAAAATTGCAGCGAGAAAAAGGATGGAAATATATTTCAATTGAGGGGGACTCACAAATTATCATCAATGCTATTTACAAAAATGGATGTGAATATTGGATAAAAAATAATATTATTGTTGATGTTCATCATCTATTACTAGAGGTAATCTCCTGGCAATGTGAGTATATTTATAGAGAAGGAAATCGAGTAGCATATAAATTAGCGAATAATGGTGTTGATCTACATCCCCATGAAATTTAAATTTAGAAGACAACTGGCCAAGTGAGATTTTATGTCTTAATCAAAATGATGTCAAGGAGTTGATTGTGGAAACATAGCACTTTGAGAAAGTTGAAGAATATATTTAAGAGAAAAAAGAAAAGAAAAAACAGTGATAAAAATGTTTGCTACAACAAATGTAATATTCTAGTATTTTTATGGGAGTGCCCCCAATAGAAGCCACATATAACCTATTGAAAAAATCTAATTGTAGGTATTTTAGCAACTAGAGCAAAATTTTCCTCATAATCGACTCCATACTTTTGTGAGAAACCTTTTGCTACTAATCTAGCCTTATGTTTTTCAACTTTTTCTAATTAATTTAACTTAAGTCTAAATACCCATTTACAACCTATTACATTTTTCTTATAAGACCTTGGGTTTGAATCCCAAGTATCATTTTTTATAAGAGAATTGAATTCTTGTTCCATAGCTTTGGTCCAATTTGGATCATTTTTAGCTTGATTATAGGTTTGAGGTTCATTCAAATTTTAAATTTTAGCCATTAAGGTTATACTTGATATTTGGCTTCTAGTTCTATATTTGTACATTTCACCAAATAGAGAGTCTTTGGTTGTTTGCTCTAACCATTTTGACCTCTTAGTTTGATTTTCTAAGGGAAAATTTTCATCAATGTTAAAAGAACTAGATTTATATACAATAGACTCATCAAATGTAACATCCCTATTAACAAAGATAGTACTACTATTAGGGTTATATAATATATATCCTTTGGATTGATTATATTAACCTACTAATACACAATTAAAAGATCTATCATCTAATTTTCTAATATTATTTGAATTATTATAATGTGCACAAGCAATGCACCCAATTACTCTCAAATGCTTAATTGATGGTTTCCTTTGAAACCAAGTCTCAAATGGAGTGAATCTATTTAGTGTGTTAGTGTCACACCTATTAAGCAAATATACAGAAGTAAAACAACATTTAGCCCATAAAATATTAGAAGAGTTTTAGAGTAAAGTCCTTGTCATATTTGCAATGGACCTATTTTTTCTATTAGCAATCTCATTTTTTGGGGGTGAATATGAGTATGTGAATTGTATTGAAATATCTATTTCAAGATAATACGAGTTAAACTCATTACTAACATAGTATTCTCCATTATCAATCCTTAAGACTTTTATGGAGGAAGAGGTTTCCTTTTCAACGAGTGCCTTAAAAATTGAAATATTTTAATAATTGAGACTTGTTTTTTAAAAAGTAAATCCAAGTGTACCTTAAAAAATCTTCAATAAAAGTTAAAGAATATAAACATCCACTTAATGATGTAACTTGAAATGGACCCATAAAGTCATAATGGACTAATTGCATTTTATAAGAATATTTAAAAGAAGTTTCACCAAACTTAGTCTTAGCTTGCTTGGATAAAATGTAAGCCTCACAGAGTCCTCCATCAGCTTCAATTTTAGGAAGATCAATTACCATTTTTTTGTTAAACATATAAATCATACTTCTATAGTTTATATGTCCTAGTCTATTTGTCATCATTTATAATTATTGTCAACATACATGACAAGGTAATGTTTACCTGAAATTTGATGTGGAGAGAATGCATACAAGTTGTTGGAGAGCATACATTCTCCAAAAATCTCTTCCACATTGATTTTGATGATGCACCTATTGTCACAAAATTAAATACTTTTTTATTAAGAAACTAATTACCTTATAGAAAGTAGGTTAGTTGCAATATTAGGAACAAACAAACCATGATTATATATTTTTGTACCTATCTTAACATTGCCAATTTCTTCTACAATAAGTTGGAAAATTTCTTCAATAGTAACTACATCATTGTAATCTAAGTTTAATGAAGTAAAATATGATTTAGAATTAGTCATATAATTAGTGCATTCTAAATCAATAATCCAAGAATTATGGTCTAATTTATCATGAATGGAATTCAATGCATGAATTGAAGCAACACTATTAGTTTGCTTACCTCTCTTCTTGCTCTTTATGTCGGTTGTTTTCTTCTTGTAACAATCATTTTATTTATGGCCAAAAATACCACAAAATTTATAATTACCATTAAATTTAGGATTATTGCTCTTTGATTTCTTCTCAAACTTAGGTTTTGAAGAACTAGTTTGATTTTTACCTTTAAAGTAGTTGTCTTTGTTTCACTTTCTAGGTTTATTACCCTTATGAACATTCAAGGTAATAGAAGTAGAGTTAGGGTCCTTACCTTCACTTACCTTTGTACCTTCTTGTAGCTTGATAGTTTCTTCATGTTGTACAAGTAGGTTGGAGAGCTCCACTAGTGTAGGTAGATTGTCTTCTTGATTAAATTTCTTATTGAGGGTATTTACAAAGTCCTTGAACTTTTTAGTGATATTTCTAAGTACAATAAAGCATAAAAAAAATTTATTCACACTATATGCAAGTAGTTATATCCTACCTTCACTCATTTTAGCTAAGTTATATTACAACAAATTCTTCACATGACATTTTTGTGTTAAGTAATTTTGAAAGAAGGAAAAAATTTCTACCTATGTTTGGCCTTGTGAACATGGTTTTTAACTCATCCCATGCTTCAAATACAAAATAAAAATTAGAAATAAGCACTAATATGTCATCACTTACAACCGTAAATAACATAGAGGGCTTGTTGATTTTTTACATTCCATGATTCAAATGCTCTTCCATTTTGGTGCTGTGGTTCCTCCTTGTTCATGATCTTCCAAAGTTGCCTCACTTGATATTCTGCCCTCATCCTAGGCTCCCAAAAATGGTAGTTTATTCCTTAAATAATATGCTTAGGGGTAAAGCTAGCAATATCGTTAGAGGCCATTACTGAAAGCACAAACATGTTAGTACAATAGAAATAATTTTACAAAACATAAGAATAAACTACAAATTATTTTTCCATAAAAATATTCAAATACCTTTAATTTTAAAAATTAAAAAGGAGGATTTTTTGGACCCCACCACCAATTTAAAAAAAATTAAAATAGGGGGCATCCTCATAGGCCTATCATCCTCCATTTTTAGATAGTATTTTATTCTTAAAAAAATAATGGGTATGGGGGGAGGCTCAAGGCCCCTTGCCCCACTACACAACCTCAAGGTTTGTGTCGGCCAACAAAAAGTGATGTTGATAAGTCACTAGTGGCTGCCATTTGGCCACCACTTGATTGTCAATTGGTTGTCATTAGGCCACCACCATGGCTATCATCGGTAACCTATCAAGCCATCGATGCATAAGCAAGGGCCTAGCATTGGCTAACTGTCCGATCTATTGTAAGATAGGTCACATAAATAAATTAACAATTTTTTTTTTATTTGGTTAGTGCAAGAAACCCCTATGACCTACACATAGGGCTGAGCAGGCTCCCTCAACCATGACCTCTCCTAAATCCGAGAGCTATGCTTACTAATGGAGGAATTTAATATACAACCACCACCACCCACCCCCTCACACACTCGCCTATGTGAACAATAAATTAAAAACTTGTTAAACTTAAATTTTTTAAAAAGTTAATATAATATTTAAATATTAAAAAATCAAACCTTCTTTTATATATATTAAAAATTATCATTTAAAAAATATATAAGACTTTTTCATTTAAATATATAAATAAAAATAACCCTTTTTCTCTTATTTTTTTAATTAAAAAAATCAAACCCTCAATTATATATATATATATATATATATATATATATATATATATATATATATATATATATATATATATATATATAAGAAGGTTTTTAAATAGAATCTCATATTAAATTTATACAAAAGATAAATGTTAATTTTTTTTTTATGTTAAATTTTAATTGTAACATAGTTTTTTTTTTTAATTTCTTTTTACTAAAATTAAAATTAAAGAACTCACTAAAGATGAACTTGAGCTTTGATATCAAATAAAGGGAAAGGAAGTAAGCAAAATCTCCCATGCACCTTGATTAAAACAAACTCAACCAACAAATTATTAATATGTCAACTATATATATTACACAAATGTAAATAGCATAAAATTAAGGTAAGATAAAAATAAATAAAACCACATAAAAAAATCAATATTATGTGAAAAACATTTAAAAAAAAAAACCACGACCAAAATCGTATCTTCACTTTTGTATTATCTTCAACAAAATATACAATCATTTTTCTCAAATGTGATTGGTGCAAATCACCCATGTCTAAGTAAACAATAGTGTCTCATAGTTAGCTCACACAGTTGACTTATAATGTTTTGCTATGTATAGTTAACATTATTTCAATACAAGGGGTTTAACCCTAATATATAATTTGGATTATCCTCTCATTGAAAAAATGTTGTGGAAGAAAATCTCCACAACATGTGTCATCCCACCTATACCAATGCTACCACACTTATACCATATGCCACCACACTCATGTCTCATGTCATGTCACCTTTGGCTTTGAGTTGAGTAAAGTTAAACTAATATTATAATTATTTTAATTAGTAATTATAGAAATAATAATATTAAGGTGTAGGATATATGCTTTAATATATTAATCTAACACTTACTTATATATATATATATATATATATATATATATATATATATATATATATAATTTATATTAAAATCTAGATACCTAATTTTATTATTGACCTTTATACTTAAATGGATTTATAATATAATTCCAAAATAGGATTATTTGTTCTAACAAATATTAACCAAAACAAAAATTGACCAAAGTGGTTCCTTTTTTTTTTGAGAATGAACTCCATGCTAGAAAACTGTTTATTTATAGCGACACAACTCAGTGTGGGGATTGAGATGTGTGGATGGTTTGACAAGAAGGCATAAAGGGACTTTTTACTTGATTTGCCAAATAATGTTATAATAATTTTGGATGTGTGGGTGGTCTCACAAAATTATCATGTCAATCAATTAATTTCATGTATGTATAATGTCAATCAATTAATTTCATAATTGAATAGGATAGTAGTTATAAAAAATATTTTAATGAGATATTTGTCTTTCAAAAGATTGGTATAAATCTATTTTAAGTAATGTATATTTAATGTTCAAGGCATTAAGATATATAATGGTGCAAATTTATTTTAAATATATATCATCTACCTGCCATTGATATGGTTCAAAACAATAAGAAATCTAATAAACTCAAAGTTATTTTGAGATATTAACTTTTAAAACTATTAATAATTTATTTAAAAAATAAAAATAAAATTATATATATATATATATATATATACTTATTTTACATTTATTTCATCATCAAAACTAACTTTACATAAAAAATAAAATTTAATTAACTTTAATAAATCAATTAATATAAAATAAAAGATTATCATATATGTATAATATTATAATAATTTTGGATGTGTAGGTGGTCTCACAAAAATACAAAGAGTTTTGCTTCATTAATTACATATCATGTCAATCAATTAATTTCATATATATCTATATATACCAATCAATTAATTTTATTATTGAATAGGATAATAGTTATAAACAATATTTTAATAAGATATTTATCTTTCAATAGATTCGTACAAATCTATTTTAAATAATGTATATTTAATATTCAAGAAATTAAGAAACTCAAAGTTATATTAAAATACTAACTTTCAAAATTATTAGTAATTTATTTTTCAAGTACCAAATATATATATGGACACATTTTATGCCGTACTAGTAAATACTAAAATTATAGGGACTGAATATACTATGTCAGTTATGATTGAAATTTGAATGAGTTTTGCTTTTGCTGGATTTGGAACTTTATGAACATAATAAAATACAACTTTTTTTTTTAACTGTATTTTAAGATTTGTATGCCATTGCCATATTAGGTGCATTATATGTTTATTGAATTAGGTCATTTTTTGGAAAGTGGTGCAAATGTACTTGCAATATTTTTTTAATCAATACGAATCTGAATCATATTGTGAAGATTACAATACACGTAAGTTTGTTCCTTAGCCACATTTTCCTATATGGGAAAGACAAGATTTTTTAGTCACACCAATCATTAGAACAGTAAAGGTCTAATCTCTATCATGGATTTGGCTGTACTGCAATTTTCTTGGAATCAAACTTTCCAACTTGCATGCAATTTTTAATTTTTAAATCTATATAACTGGATAGAATTAAAACCTGCTGTGGAGACACGTGGACTTGTTTTTATATCATGTTTTCATCTGTTTTGAATAATGGACCATTATTTATAAAGGGACGGTGTGACTTCAGCGTCAAATAAAATTTTGTAAGTAGAACTGTAAACTATGATTATGTAATGATAAAGGATGGATTAAGGTTAGAACCTTTTAGTAGGGTTGTACATTCTTTGCTTTTAAGAAATTGGATTGTAAATAATCATATATTAAAATATATAAAATATGTTATATATAATGTCATAAACATTAAAAATATATATTTTTATATGATTTAAATTATATTATATTTATAAATAATTAATTGTTAATTTTTACATTAATTTTACTTTATATTTTATAAGTTAAATAGTTTATTTGATGTTTCTTAGTTTTATTTGTAAGCTTTTTTTATTAGGGGTCCTCCTGATTATATCTATGATTTGTTTCTAGGTTGTTTTGGTTATGTTCTGGTGGGTTGGCTAGTCTTAAGTCCCTACATAAAATGTTTTTTTATTGACACTTAGGGTTCAAATTATGGTGGTTATTGGTTATAGGGGCGGACTGTGTGGGGCTTCGAAGACGACAATCTAAATACTATTGCAACACAGACTACTATTACAACCACAACCGATTATATATATATATAATATTGCAACACAAAATACTATTACAATCACAACAGATTTTTTTTTTTTTATATATAAAGTTTTAAAAATTAAGTGGCATTACTTCAACTAATTAGATTCCTTAACATTTGAGGAGACCAAGGTTCAAATCTTGTCAAGTGATTATTTCAACTTTGTTGTAATACCACTATGTGGTGATGATGTAATATGGACTGGGCGTGACAAGTGATTATTTCAACTTTGTTGTAATACCACTATGTGGTGATGATGTAATATGGACTGGGCGTGTTTCAATCCCATATAATCAATTGAAAAATTTTATTTTACAGGTTTTAATTATGATAAATGTTTTATATTGTGTGAGAGCTAGCCCTTTTGCTTTCTAATTAGTTAATGTATAATGACATATTCTATGATTGGAATTTTGTTCCACAATACCTATATGCCTCGAATTCAAATTAAACTTTTTTTTAAATTGATATCTATATTTTAAATTAATCATATTAAAAAATATATAAATTCTATTATATTTATAGAAAATTAATTGTAATTTTTTACATATTTTAATTATAATAAATGTTTTTGGACTTAAATCAATATTTTTTCAAATTGAGATACATTTTTAATCCCACTAGATACCTCACTAGCAAGTTCCTCCAACCCTCTAAAAAGAGGTCCAAGGTTCAAGTCTCACGATCTGCACCGGATACAAAAAAAACTCCGAGTAGTCTGAAAGGTTCACCCAGATGGGATAGAACCCATAAAATGGAAAGTCTTGGCCCCTAGGGGATACAAGAAACATTTTTTCTTAACAAAGGTTTAAGTCCCAAAGGAGACAACGCAACGGTTTGAGCTTTGGCTCTTCTTCGGAAGGTTCAAGGTTCAAACCGTAGAGTGCACGAGTGTGTAAGGAGGTTGGCGTGTGGTGGGTGTGTATTAAATTCCCTATTGCTCTCAGCTTTATGAGGGGTCATGGTTGGGAGGAGATTACTAAGTGGCAAGGGTTTCTCACACTAACCAAAAAAGAAGAAGATATATTTTCAAAATTAATTTTATTAAAAGACTAAAAATTAAATTTATTACATATTAATTATATTTTTTATTTACAAACCAACTTTATTTATATAAGATAAGTTTTAATATTTTAACATGTTAATTAATTTATTAATAATTTTAAATTTAATGTTAAGTATAATTGACAAGTCCAAAGCCTAGCCTCATACTATTTAGTGTCAAGCTTTTTGTGTGGATACTCCATTAGTTTTTTTGGAATAGGTTGAAAAGTTAGGGGGTATAGCGGGGCTACCCTTCCCATAGATTGAATTTAGGTTTTGGTTAGAAAAGCCCAATGCTTTTTGCCATTGTGGTATTTTTTTATAAGATACTCCATTATTAATAGATTAAAAACTATTTGATAAACGAAAAATAATTATATTTTATAAATTTATAAATATTTTAACTAATTTATATTATTATTATATTTTAAATTCAAAAACTACTATTTAAAATGTTTTTTTGTGTTATTACCAGTATAATATGTTTTAAATAGTTATTTTTATGTTTATAATTGGATATAAGTTTTTAAAATAATGTTAATTTTTTTGAAAAAGAAATATATATATATATATATATATTTTTTTTTTTTTAAATTCAAAAACTACTATTTAATTTCTTTTTTGTGTTATTATCATTATAATATGTTTTAAATAGTTATTTTTATGTTTATAATTGGATATAAGTTTTTAAAATAATGTTAATTTTTTTGAAAAAGAATTATATATATATTATTCATTGGAGAGTTGGTACAATTACACTATTTTTAGTAACTATCAAGCGCAAGCTTCAAACTATAGAGGTTGCTTCTGGTAGAACCCTGAAGGTTCTAGCACAATTTTAATAAAGAAATAATTAAAATAGCATCTAAATTAAAAGAATCACTTTTAGATATGAATCACCTTTTGCATTGGTTTGGGAAATCCCTCCAATGGGTCTAAATAATATATATTCTTCTTGTTGGATGATTTGATATGGATGACCAACCTAATATATATATCTACCCTAAAGCTACATTGGTGAAGAGACGTGATGGTTCATGTTATGAAGGATTGTGATGGTTCACTTTGAGTTAATAATATAATAATTAAATGATTAATAATACTAACTAATACTAACTAATAATGTTAGGATTCATGATCCTAACATGCCACCCTCCTTAAAAAGAGCTTTGTCCTCAAAGCTCAAGGTGAGGAGATTTATCTTTTGTTTTTCAAGAAGGATTTGCGTAAGTTCTTGGACTCTTTTAATGGCATCCTTTAGTAGGCAGGGATATCGAGAAGGATGAAGCATTAGCAGGGGCTTGCCAAGAACAATAGTAGAATATTCCTTAGAAAAATCATGATGATGATGGGAGGGCAACCCTTGGGGTTCCTCAAATACTTCATAATGATGCATCAAAAGTGATGGTAAAGATTTCATATCCTTTTTTGGTTCCTTGGTAGAGCCAACGGAGAAGGAGTGTGTGGTCACTTTGCGTTGGTTTCGAATAGGTTTGGTCATATGACAAGAACTCACTATTGATGAGGAAGGTATATGTAGGTCTTGTAGAGTGCATGTTTGGCTAGCATTTATCACTTTGGGTATGTATACCTCATCCTTTCTTGGTACATCAATCACTTCTTGCACATCGACCTCATTGTCTTCATTGCGGTGAGTAGGTGCACTGGTCGCTTTGGACACAACTACCTCATCTGCTTGCTCTATGGAGAGAGATGGATCAACTTCCTTCAATAAATACAGTGTTAGTGTAGCACATTTATGGTGGGGTCCAAATTGTTTATCACAATTGTCACATAGTCCTTTTGCTCGTCGTTCCTTCATCTCCTCAAAGCTAAGATGTTTAATTCGTAAAGTTCGGTTAGATTTGGGGGTTGTGTAAGTGCTTTGTGCCTTTCCATTATGCATAGGTTTGGGAGCGATGTAATTGGTCGATGATTTTTTTATAAGTGGTTTCCCTAATCATTGTTGTGCATTGATTTTATCTTCAACTAATTTTGTCAATCCATAGGTTTGCATCATGGTATAGGGATTGAACCTTGTCACCTCCATTCTAATTTCCTCTTTTAATCCCATAATGAAGCCATTGATGAGAATTGATTCATCTAATCTTGTGTTGTGTTTGGTGATATCCTCAAACCGAGTTTGATACTCACACACAGAAGTGATTTGATGAAGATTTTTGAGCAATTCCCACATGACTAGGTCCCACATGGCTCTGATACCAAATGGTAGAACCCTAAATGTTCTAGCACAATTTTAATAAAGAAATAATTAAAATAGCATCCAAATTAAAATAATCACTTTTAGATATGAATCGCCTTTTGCATTGGTTTGGGAAATCCCTCCAATGGGTCTAAATAATATATATTCTTCTTGTTGGATGATTTGATATGGATGACCAACCTAATATATATATCTACCCTAAAGCTACGTTGGTGAAGAGACGTGATGGTTCATGTTATGAAGGGTTGTGATGGTTCACTTTATGAGTTAATAATATAATAATTAAATGATTAATAATACTAACTAATACTAACTAATAATGTTAGGATTCAGGATCCTAACAGCTTCCACCAAACCTATTCTACCTATTTTTGTTGACATGGTGTGAGGGGGACCATTGATCGCTTGGGATTCATATCGTTGTCATCGATCTAGAATGCACTAAGAGGATTTAGATCAGACTACTACCTTTGCAAATAGGTTACCTCCTAGGTTTGAACCTAGGTGTCTTCTTGGTAAGTGTCTGGCCAAACAAGCAACTACCAATCCACCTAGCCCTTGGGGGTTTGACAAAATTATATTAAAACAAGAACATTTACAAGTTGGGATGAGACTCCTCCTAGCCTTAGCTGATAAAAACACCTATTTACAATTTTTAAATAAGATTTGTGGAGTCAAATCTCCTAAACCATATTTCTACAATGACTATCCACCTGTTGTGGTTTACAACAATAAAATAAGAACTGCATTGGAGCCAAATTTCCTATACCATATTCTACAATGGCTATCCAAATTGCTCACCAACCTGCATAATCTTCTCATCCTCAATAGCCATGCCACTGTGCCACTGAACCCCTACCTCCTTCTCAATACCCATATTAAGCCAGGAAGTCTACCACTTTATTTAAATCTCTATTCATATAAACTAGAATCACATCATCTAATTCCCTCCACAATTCCTTAATTTGGGTGACAAGAATCCTTAACCTCCATATCTTCAAAGCAAAGTTCCTCATGTAATCCAAAGCTCCTACCAATACTTGAGAATCTAATTCTAGGATTATTCTCCTGTAACCTTGTCTTACCACCCAAATAAAAATAGATCTGATAGCTAAGGCTTATTCTTCATTGTTTATGGCCCTTTCGAGGCCTTGCAGTTCCCAATAAAGCATTGTTCCAACATGATTCCCATAAACCACTCTAATTCTAGCTCTACTTGAATTACCTTTTGCAACTTCATCAAAATTATATGACTAAAAATTAGAATTTTTATGTAAGACAAGTATTTACTTGCTTCTAGTAAGACAATGATCAACCTTTATGTAAACTTTAAAAACGCACACTCAACAATTTAGCTTTGCCTTGGGTGGAGGTAGTAGACCGATGGGTCTTATTTCATCCATGTTGAATAAAAAACAACTATTTATAGGTTTGTAACTTGATGGTGGAGGCCTTGAAACACTAAATAGATATTTAAAGTGGCAACATCTAAAGGTGTTATCATTTCCCTTATGTATTAAAAAAATTAGCTAACATTTCTTTAAAGTAAGACAAAGTACAAAAAATGGTACAATTAAGGTCCACACTCAGGGCACAACGAGCCTCCCTTCCCTAACATTTTTTTAAAGTAAGACAAAGTACAACAAATGGTACAATTCAGGTCCACACTCCTTAGGGCACAACCGACGTCCCTTTCCAGGTTATAAAATATTTTAAATAGTTTTTTTTCTTTTTTTATTTGAATAGTGTGAGAAACCTCTACTACCAATGCTTAGGGTTGAGCATTCCCATACCAACCATGACCCTTCGTCAAATGGTACAATTAGGATCCACACTCCTTAGGGCACATCGAGCCTCCCTCCCGGGTTATAAAATATTTTAAATAGTTTTTTGCTTTTTTGATTTGGATAGTGTGAGAAACCTTTACTACCAATGCTTAGGGTCAACCATTCTCATCCCAGTCATGACCCCTCGTAAGACTGAGAGTTAAGCTTATCAATAATGATTAACACACTTACGTCATGGTTTGAACCTTAAACATCTCGAAAAAAAAATTCAAAGCTAGAACCATTGCATTGTCCCCCTCATATTAATATGTTAAATAGTTGCTTATGTTTATAGTTAGATATAAACTTTAAAAATAATTTTAATTATATGATTACAATTATTTTGTGTAAGACAAGGATCATGAACATGAGTTGCTTTTTTTTTTTTTTTGTTATATAGGGGTCGACAATGTTTTCATCATTTTATCCCCTACTCGTGGCTTGGCGCGGTTCAAATCCAAAAAGCTACCACCATACCCTCGTCCCACCTCGATAAAATTTTACTTCAAATGAAGATTTCAAGGGAGCTCAAGATTAGAACCGTTGACCTCAAACCAACAAACACTCGGAAAAAAATTGGTCGATCTACTACCTCCTCCCTCTAAGTTGTTAGGTTGTTAGCTTTTCATCTCGGTTATCTTTTTTTTTTTATTTGATTAGTGTAAGAAACCCCTACAATTGCACTTTGGGCTGGGCATCCCCATCTCACCATGACCTCTCATAAGAGAGAGTTGAGCTTATCAATACCCTTCATGCCGGATCAATAATAACGAGGTAAAATAGGTTTGGTGGGAGCACTTCTTGTTGTTTGAACTCTACTCTTGTCAGCTACTAAAAATAATGTAGTTGTAATCAACTTTCCTATGTAACCAAAAATAGGGAATATAACACAACCACACACACCGTTTTACTCTTGTCAATTACTAAAAATAGTGTAGTTGTAATCAACTTTCCTATGTAACCAAAAATAGGGAATTTAACACACAACCACACACACCGTTGTTTGACCTTTGGACCTCCAAAGAAGAGCCAAATCTTAAACTGTTGTGATGTCCCCTCAGGACTTCATCTGGGTTATGTTAATTTGAATTATAAGGAGGGAGGTCACATGTTACTATACCCGGAGAAGTGTGGCCTCAATTGTACCACTTTGCTTACTAAAATTAAAAAATAAAAATAAATCACTTACAATAATTAAAATATTATTTTGTAGCACCCAGGGTGCATCGGAATGGTTCGAGCTTTGGCTCTTTTTTTAGAGGACCAAGGTTCAAACCGTGGCATGGGAAAATGTGTGAGGGGTGGGTGTGTGGTGTCTTTGTGTTAAATTCTCTAGTATAACTCTCGCTTTACGAGGGATCATGGTTGGAAGGAGACTGCTCAACCCTGTACGTCGGGCATAGAGGTTTCTCACAATAACCAAATAAAAAAAATTATTATTTTGTAGATTTATAATCATTATTTTGAAACAAAATAAAGATACAAAGGTAAGATATAAGGGTGCCATAGAAAGTTGCCCCGAAGAAGTGTGGCCTCAATTGTACCACTTTGCTTACTAAAATTAAAAAATAAAAATAAATCACTTACAATAATTAAAATATTATTTTGTAGCACCTGGGGTGAGCGTAACGGTTCGGGCTTTGGCTCTTTTTTGGGAGGTCCAAGGTTCAAACCGTGGCGTGGGTAAGTGTGTGAGGAGGTGGCTGTGTGGTGGCTTTGTGTTAAATTCCCTATTGGTATAAAGATGTATATGATGAAACTTTTATCACATTAGTTGTTTATATATTTGTTTTAAGTAACTTTAAAGGTGAAAAAGATATATTTTATTTAAATTGTTATCTTTTAATTTTATTTTAAAAAAATTTAAAAGTAAAGATATATATATTTAATTTGGTTAGTGTGAGAAACTCCTACGATCAACAATGCACCCCTCACACATTCGCCCATACCACGGTTTGAATGAGACAAAAAGTAAAGATATTTAATAAAATATAAATAATATTATAGAAGATATATAACACACATTCGCAAGATATTTAATAAAATAAAATATAAACAATATATATATATATATATATTTTGTTGAAGTAACATGACGTACAACAACTACATTTGTGGGGGCATAACAACAAGGGGCTTCCTTTTCCGTGATTTGAACTCAGGTTATTTAGATGAAATGCCAACTACATACCGTTGAAGTGCCCCCACATGAACAACAAATATTAATTTTGATTTGTATAAAATATGATGAAAATATGTTTAAAAATATTTGTAATCAAGGTTATATATATATATAACCTTGATTACAAATATTTTTAAACATATTTTCATCATATGTTATACAAATCAAAATTAATATTTGTTATATATATATATATATATATATATTTTGAAAATATTATACATAAAGGTTATATGGTTTGAATCCTTGACCTAAATTAAAAAGTAACTCCTATTCACCACTCCACCAAGATCTTGTTATAAAATGCTAATATTCTTTCTTATAAGATTATTAATACATAATAGGTTTGAACCTGAGTTTATAGAATGAAAGGTCAAAATCATACCACTATATTATTACGTTTTCTTATTTTAACTGTTTAAGCAAACCTAAATATCTTAAAAAATAATTAGTTATGAAATTATGGTTTTATAACGTTTGAATCTTTTAACTTTTCCCACAAACATCCTGAGCGGCTACTCTCCTAAGATTTCGTAATAATATATCACTATTTTGATAAGATTAATTGATAAATAATAATTAAAATTCATTGAATTATTTTTATATTATTTTGTTATGTTTTAATCATGCATGTTAAGTTAGCCTAAACATCTAAAAATAAGAGACCCATGCACGGCCACAAGACTTAATCCAATTACCCTAACTTATCAATTGACTTTATATGCAAACTTAAAAAATGTACACTCAACAACTCAATTGCCTTCAATTTTTATATATATTAAAGTTTTGATGAAATAATATTTCATCTTGTCAGTTAAGATGTTATTTGATGAAATAATATTTCAAGATGTTAATTGTTTAAATAGATAATATAGAACAATGTTTTGAATGTAAATGTTTTGTTGTGCCTTTAAGCTTGATTTGTTGGACATGTGTTAACAAGTAACATAAACCAAAATTTTAATTTTATAAATGAAATTTAAAATTTTGTTTAATGAATTTTGATTTTAGTTGGGTTTACACCTGTTTTTCTGTAAAAGGTTTTGGGTTCTTTCAAAATCTCTCTATCAATCAAGAAATGTATGAACTCAAGTAATTAAAATATAGACTTAGGTGTTGTAGGTGGGTTGGAGAGGAGAAGACAATCCTCCAAAGAAGGTCTCAAGTTCGGATCTCCACCCTATCAAAAAGTTGAATTGGGTACTCAAAATTCAATTGATAATGTTGGTGCGAGCAAACGCAACTCCCCACGTGACTTTGACGGTGTAGATACCTCGGGTGATTTTTATGGTATAGAACCCCTAGTCGTGGTCTCTCGGACTAAAAAAACTCTCCAAAAGATTTTTCACTTAAAAAAATAAAATATAAGTTTTCAAAATTAAAATTATGTTAAAATAATAATTATTCAAATATATAATTAAAAATAAATAAAGTATATATAACAATATATATATTTTGAAAGGTTTTTCTATAAAACATAAACACAAATGCGTTACATTGTCATGTGAAACACTATAATGGTTGGGGCTGTGGACGAGCTTGTTATAAAAAAAAAAAAAAAAAACATTAAATATATATTTTTATTTAAGATTTTATTCACATAGACTATGTTCATAAAAGTGTATTAAGTTACTTGTCAGGAAAATACCAAATAGGCACTTGTCAGGAAAATACCAAATAGGCACTTGTCATTAAAATTTTTAAAGCATAGACTATGTTCATAAAAGTGTATTAAGTTACTTGTCAGGAAAATATCAAATAGGCAGTTGTCATTAAAATTTTAAAAAATATTTTGATTATCAGCAACAAAGTCTTCATTATTAAAAATTTTAAAAATATTTTGATTATGAGCAACAAGAGTCTTCATCATATTTTTAATATTGATTTTGATTGTATTAAGGATAAGCATTGTCTTGATAGGGACACTGTAATGTAAAATGTATTGAGTTCTAATAAAGACCCAAGTTCATAGAAAGGATGATCCTATATATGCTCCAACTTCTTAACCTATTCAAATATATAAATAAATAAATAAAAGGTAAATTTATATAAATAAATAAAGGTCAACTTATTATATATATATATATATATATATATATATATATATATATATATATATGGCTTTTATTGGGGTCACTCCTGTTACAAAAACAAAACATTACATTGTTTTCATTACATTTCTAATAAGTTAATTAATTTTCATCTTCCTCTAACTGCTAACTTTCCACAATCAACTCTTTTTATATGAATGCCTTCAAAAATTTAAATTCTGTCCAATTGAAATTCAATACTGCGAATGACTAAAATATTTGCTGCCCAATTTCTATATCCAAAAATATCTTGTCTATAACAACCTCACAATTTCTTAATATCTTTTTTAGGGTTCTTATTCATTCCCCTAATATTCCAAGATATTATTTTTATTGTTATTTTTTTATTTTATTTGTGGGTTTAGCCCCACTTCTTGTTAACACTTGCTATATTTGCTTTTGTTTTTCCATATCAACATCCCCTTTATGTTTATTTTTCTCTTTGTTTTTTATTCTTAGGTCTTTCTCTTTTTTTTTCATTCTCAGCAATACTTTCATCTTCATCAATCTCTTCAATCTTCTCACACTGCTCATAGTAAGATTTATCATCTTTAAGTTTACTTTGTTCTAAAAGATCTAAAGTGCAAGGAATAACTTCAAAAGTACACACTTATTTATATTTTCCTGGAGATCCTAAAGTGCAAGGATGCTCTTCTGTAGCAATTATCTTCTTATTCTACCCTAAAAACCCTAAATTGTTATGGGTTTTCTCCAACCTCACTTCTATATTATTCTGCACTTGAAAACTTGAAGTGCAAGGGATAACATCTTCACCACTTTCACTTTTATTACCTGAAGAGGATTCTATACTAGACGAAAATGAAGATGATTTACCTGGAATAAACTTGATCTTTTTTGTTGTCTTTATTTTGGGCTTTATCTCCACATCTTCTTTTGCACCTTTAATTCCTTCTAAACTTAACAATTGATATTGTTGATAGGATTTATTTACCTCTTATTTTGGAGTAGAATATCCTTGATCTAATCTTGCTTCTATTATTGAATGATTTCCTTGCTTCATCTTGAAGTTTATCTCATGGCTAGAATTTTTTATCTCTTTCTTCATAGTTTTTACTTTGCAAACTCTTGCCATGTGTCCAATCTCAAAATAATTGTGGCAACGAAATGCAATATTTTCATAATCTACTTGTTGATCCCATTCTCTTGATTCGGATTTAATCTTAATGGATTGTGGCAAAGGTTTTAAAATATCCATAGCAACACATATTCGAGTATATATAGCATGCTTTCGCTCCTTAGTTGTTGGTCCTTCCTTGATGAATTCCCATAGGGTATTTTTAATAATTTTCAAAACATCTTTATTTATAAGCTGATATGGAAGTCCAAAAGCCTAACCTACACTGGAAGCTTCATTATAGTTTTTATCTCAACTAAAAAATTTTCGTTCCATGGTCTCAAATAAAGTGCATCTCTTCCCATAAACCATGGGCCACCAATCATTATTTTATCCCTAATTTTTGAACTGGAAAAGATGACGAGGAAAAAACCTTTAGGAAGAAAAGTCACAAAATAATTTGAATTCAATTTCCACTTCCACTTGATCCAATTTTGAATCTCCAAAAACCGTGACCATGATCTATAGAACTTACATATTAGCCATCTACTTTTAAGAATCATTATATCATGCTCAATCATCTCATCCTTGATACTTACTTCTGGTGTACCATCTGCTACTTGGATAGAACTTGCCATGTATTCTTTATTTCACTTATCTCCAGCTTGGGCCTCCATACTTCCAACAAGGACATCTTGATTTCTAGATAGGGCATCCTGACTTCCCATTAGGGATTTCAAAAATGACTTTACTTCCACAATAGCTAATGGGGCTTGCTCTTGGCTTACACTCCCTCCTGGTTCACACTCCCTCTCTGCTTGCACTCGCTCTTGCTCGCAGCTTGTATTCTCTCTTACCTCACACTTGCTCCTAGTTTACACTTCCTCTTGGCTCATAATTGCTCGTGTCTCTTCTTTTTATTAGCATTCCTTCACTTCAACAATTTTTTGGAAACAATGTTCTATGCATTCATGGTAAGGATTTGAAGCATTGATGCACTCTGGATGAACCTGTTGCTCTTTTGTCGTGATTGAATCTTAGATTGCACTTCCTCTTAGTTTTCACTCCCTTTTGGTTCGTACTCTCTCCTGCATCGCACTCTCTCCTACCTCACATTCACTCCCAACTTGCTCTCCATCTTGGTTCACAATTTTCCTCATCTCTTCTTTTTTTCGGTGTTCCTTGGATTCAACAATTTTTTGGAAATAATGTTCCACACATTCATGGTAAGGTTTTGAAGCATTAATACACTCCAAATGAACCTACCACTCTTCTGCCATGACTGAATCTCTGCTCACACCCCCTCTTGGTTCACACTCCCTCTCTAATATCATTGGCTCCGGGCTTGCACTCGTTGCTACTTACTCCTAGCTTGCGCTTGCCCTCACTTTTGGTTGCACTCACTTACACTTGGCTACACTTACTCCCAGATCACGCTCGCACTTGTTGTTGCACTTATTCTCTGTTCACGCTCGCACTTGTTGCTGCCATTACTCCCAACTTGCGCTCACACTCGTTGCTGCCCTTACTATTGGCTCGATATTGCATCTCTTTAAATATCATATTTTAACATGGTAAATGTTTGTAATTTCTTTTGCATAGTATTTATAAAAACTTATACAAATTAAAAAGTTATAAAGTTTTAATAAATTATAATATTATTTTAAATATCATATTTTAACATGATAAATGTTTGTAATTTTTTTTTTGTATAATAAATATAAAAACTTATACAGATTAAATTTTTTTAAAGACGAGCTTATTAAAAAAAAAAATTTTGATGCCTAAAATTTTTAGGATGTAAAAAATGTATTTAAATTTTTTTTTCCTATTATATTATATATATAGTATATAAAAACTAAGATATTGATAATGACATACAGAGTACATGATATATATCTATAATGGATCACCATGATAAAAGTTAAATGCTTATTATTTGTATCAACCAAAAGTAGGATTGTTAGAATTATCAAATTTGAACAAAGAGTTCTTATTGGAAATCTCAAGGTAGGTTATTATAGTTAAATCCATATTGATCATACATGGTATAAAACACATGCATGTGAGATATAATCCTTTCACATTGACAACCTAGTTGTTTTGAATGGAAATTGGCATTAGACAAAGTAACCAAGTTTTGAAGGATCCCATAAGATAGATACAAAGTTATCTCTAATAGTTCATTGAAATGATTATCTATTCATATAAACCTTTTATAAAGTTGCTTACTAAAGTCTAATTTTTTATGTAAAGAAATTATAAGTAAATCTTGTGAATTGATAAGGACTAAATCAGATAAACATTTTTTTGTTCGAAAATAGAAACATAATTCTTTGAGGGAACATCATAAAAAATTAACCATATATATTCATAGGCAAATCAATTGAGTTGCGCCTCAAAGAGTATACAAAATCCAAGCATATTGGTCTAGACAACTACCTTGACTCAATTTAGTTAGATAGAAACAACTAAGAACCAACCCAAAAGCAAACTAATAAAGCAACATGCAAAACCTTTTTGATCCTTTTGGAAGAATACCTTAACACTATAAATGTGTCTCTTAAACTCTTGAAAGCATAAATTTGTTGGCCTTATTTACCCACTTTCTAATCACAAGACTTCAAGGAACTATCATTGTACAATATAGAATAGGAGGTAGTATCACTAATAGTCATGCTCTTCTTTGAAAATAAGTTTTTTTTCAATAAAAAAAGCTCTGAATATATTAAAATTGAGAAGATATTACAATACTTACAAGGCCTAACCACAAATAGAGGAAACCAAGACATCGGGTAGCTCACCCATGGAGCTGACAATGCATGTATACCAATCTAGACATCAAAAAAAGACAACTCTAAAAGGCCTAGAACAAAAACAACAACAACAAAAGTGGGGAGCTGACATAACACTTCCTCAACTCACAACAGAGATATGAACAAGACTAGGAACCTTATAGCCGAATATTTTCTCCAAATAAGTGCACTTTGTTTCAATATACTTGAACAACGAAGGACAACAAATAACCTGGATAGCTGAGAGAAGAAAGCTTTAGAAAGAGATTATTTTTTTAATGATCAATTAGAGCAATGGTAAATCTATAGATTTTTGGTAATAAGTGTGTGGTTGTCTTTGCTAATTAATCTACATATAAGTTCATATCCCTATAAACATGGTGAATTTGGAAGGACTTAAAGAGCTTTGTCAGGTTAATCACTTCCTCTTTCATGTCCTTAAGGACCAAATCATCTACTTTCCAATTTCACCCTAAGGATTCTATGATTAACTTGGAGTCATCCTTGATAGAAATCTATGTGACCTTTTCTTGCAAAGCAATTTTTAATCCTCTGCATAGTTGTTTATGTTCAACACTAACCCTTCAGAGAAGTAGATGATATTTTCCTGTGAGGGCCATACTAATTTCTCCCTGCCCCTGCTCTACCCATATTTTCAAGGGAAGATCCATAAAATTAGAAGATCACTGCAAATTCTTCCACAATGTCAGTAGCTATTGCTTATCTCAAAGAAATAAACTGATTTAATTTCATACCAAAGACCTCCAAAATTTCTTTTTTCTCCCTGGTACAATGTGGAATTGCCAGTACTTTAGTTGAAAATTAAGTAACAACCTATTCGCCTACAGGATTGATTATATTTTACCATATTATTCTCAAGTTTATGATTTTATCTCTAAAGCATTTATCATTATGAGCCTTCCATAACTACCACATCAAACACAAAACCATGGATTTGCAAAGTTCTTTGAATGATAAATAGTTATTCATCTGATTCAATATCTCTACAACATCAATAAAACACTTTATCTTCCAATTAGGTCATTTAAAGAGCTTTAGCAACTTGGTCCAAAGATCCGCTAATACCAAACAATTAAAGAGCAGATGATTTAAAGTTTCTTCTTCTCTTTTGCAAAGGTGACATCTATTCAGATCGATCACTCCCCTCTTTCTCAAATTCTCAACTGTTAAAATTGTACCATGCGCCACCAACCATCCAAACATCTGGATTTTTAGAACCCGTCACAACCCAATTTCCACAACTCAAGTGTTCCAAATTTAACAAAGCATATTTTATTTTAAACATTCTTGAAGTTTGGCTGAGTTCCCATTTCATTAGTTACTTGGTTGAGTCTTTAGTGGTCCTTTGCTACAGTTGTACTAATGTATGAAACTTCAGTTATAATTCATGTATTGGCTTAAGAGTGCATCCATCCCTACATTTTCCACATGTCTATCTATGTAATGTATTGGAAATATATTTCTTTCACACCAACTACCTTGCGCTTCCCGCAACCTAATTCGATTTATCCTTTCTTTCTTTTGAAATGTGAAGCCCTAGTATTTACTCTTTACACAAGTATTTTAGTGTAGGAGAACTAAGGACAAACACCCATCCCTACTCTCTACACAATTATCTTAGTGTAGGAGTACTAAGTGCAAACACCCATCCCTACTCTCTACACAATTCTCTTAGTGTAGTACTAAGCACCAACTAAAATAGCCAAACCAACTTCTTTATTCCAGTAATATTCTCTTACTCTATATCTAATTAAGGAATATTTAGGTCCAATTGATTTTCCCTTCTCCAAGGTTATTTTTCACTGAAGGTTATACTTACTCAAATTTTATTATTGGGTTTAACCCAAATATAACCTCCATAAGTTTCTTTTTTCCATTAAAGAGTTTAAAAGATACATCATTTTCTAATATAATCATCCACCCAATATAACTCTCAAAGTTCTTTTATTGAGGAGTAGATAATGGCTGGTAATAAGCGTCTTAAACAAACCCTCATCTCAATACCCCCATTTATATTACGGGGTGAGGAATACATAAAATTATTCTTTTTTTTTTTCATTATCACACCCAAGTATAATCCAGAGCATAGTAAGCTAAAAGAAAGTTTAATACCCATCGGACTTATAAAACATGCTATATTTCATATTGCTCTTAAATGATTCACCAGACTACACCACAATTCCCATGGATAGTTTTTTTATTTCTAAGCGAACCCATCTTAAGATATATGCACGTACTAAACTCCACATAAACGTTATTATATTCAACGTCATAAATTTATTTTAACTTACATAAGTGTACTAGGTGAAAGAATTTGACTTACAAACTATCCCTCTCGTTATCCCCAATGAACTAACTTATCTCCTTCCATCCCGTGGAAAGGAGTACACTAAGTACGACACTCTATTTAAGCCCATCTAAGTAGGTGTTTGAGCGTGTAGGAATCAACCAATTTTCTCATCTCTATGACGAGCTAGTTGTTGGACATTTTGAGTCCCTAAGTCAAAATTTGTCATTGATGTCACCAAATGAAGTCATCATTAATGTCAAGGAATTCTGCAAGAAATAAAGTCATCAAAGGTGTCACTAATATCCAGGAATAAGCTTCAACAATGCAGAAGTTAAAGGCAAAAGGGCTCCATAATATTTTAATATTATATGGGAGCATAAGTTAAAAAGGGTTTTCATAAATACCCAAGGAGGCCTATTGCAAAGTTCAAAGGAGGTCTAATATTTATTTTATAAAATATTTAAATTCAAAAGGAATTTAAATTTTATAAATAAATATCATCAATACAAAGTTGTGCAATAAGAGAAGGTCTTAAAAGCCAAAGGTTATAATTATAATTTATAAAATTTAAATTCCTTGGAATTTAAATAATTTATAAATTACAAAGGTTAAATGCACCGACGTCATCGAAAAATTTGGAGTGCCGAAATTTGAAGACAATGGCAACTTCGTGTATAAAATGGAGGCCAAAAGACCTTGCAAATAATCCCTCATAAAATTTAATTAATGCGATAAAGTAAATTGCATGTGCGATTCGAAGTTTCGGGTGAGGAAGAAGACGAATGAATTTTCGTCTTATGCGCAAGGGTTATAGCGGAGTAAGGTTGGTGCCCAAGACAAGTTGGACATGGTGGTCCATTGGTAGCACACATTTTTTCTAAGGTGTTTGTGGGGAGACAAACCTATGTTCGAATCTCGAGGAGTGCGTGCGCAAAGGGAAAGGTTTGAGTTTTCATGTTTGTCGTTTAAGGCGCCAGGAGGAATATAGTGCGCAAAGAGCTTTTTAGCTCTCAACATGCGTTGAGCGCATGTGGTTGAGGAGCCCGCAGCTAGGGTATTCACAGAGGCAAAGGTCAAGGGTTCAAAACCCATTGAGAAGAAAAGGTAATTTTCTAAAATAATTTTTATTGCCTAAAGTTATAATTAAAGCCTTCATTAGGAGTTATAAGGGGTTTTTAAAAGGTTTTTAGTTAGGCAATAAAATTAGTGGTTAGGAGAAATAATGAGTGAATAGAAAATTATTATGTGTTGAATTGTGATTTATAAAAGAGAATATATTCTTTTTAAGTTGAAGTAATAAGGTAATAAGAGGTTTTGAATTTTAGTGAGTGTTGATTTTATTTGTAAAAGGATTTTTTCCAAAGAGATTATTATGAGGGTATTGGATATTATTTTAAAATTGGAGTGATGAGGTGTATTTTGTTTGATATCATTTTGTATTGTGTTGTGTTGAGGAAATTATTATCTTCTAACCCTTATTGAGATTGACAAAGAAGTAATTGTGAGTGTGACAAATTTGTGAGATCTACACCTTGTCAAGAAAAAAGGTATGGGAAAATTCTTCCTTAGTTGAGTTGATTGATTGGTTTTATGAAAATAAGTTTGGAGTGAAAAGGAATTGATTAGGGTTTCCTTTTCAAGAGTTTTGAGTTCATGCTTCAAGGTTTTCTGGAATAAAGAGTTGTTAAAACCTTGTATTATAAGCATTGTTGTTGAAGCCATTGGTTGTGTGAAGAACTTGAGTTAGTATTGTGCAAAAGAACATGCGTATCATTGTTATGTGAAGATTGATGTATAAGCATTGTTGTTGAAGCCATTGGTTGTGTGAAGAACTGGAGTTAGTATTGTGCAAAAGAACACGAGTATCATTGTTATGTTAATATTGATGTATAAGCATTGTTGTTGAAGATATTGATTGTGCAAAGAACTTGAACTAGGGTTTGAAAAGAACATGAGTATCATTGTTATGTGAGATTTGTGGTTGAGCATTATTGGAAAAATTTTGAGTTGGTGTTTACATACTTGGACTAGGGTTTGTGAGCAAGGGTTGTTTCTTGAGTAATTAGTTGAGTAGAGTTGATTAAGCCTAGTCAAGTGGGTGTGTGAAGTGATTGTTCAAGTTCCATAAAACAAACTATTCTATATTATGAATTGAGTTAAGAAAGTGATTGAGCATTGAGTGTAGAACATATTGAGTCTAACAATTCTCTTTATGTTTCTATGAGATTGGACAAGTTCTGAGTGAGCTTGTTGAGCAAATTTGAATAAGTTCTATGTGGACTTATTGAGCATATTGGACAAGTTATGAGTGAGCTTGTTGAGCAGATTTGAATAAGTTTTGTGTGGACTTATTGAGCATATTGGACAAGTTTTGAGTGAGCTTGTTGAGAATATTTGAATAAGTTCTATGTGGACTTATTGAGCAGATTGGACAAGTTCTGAGTGAGATTGTTGAGCAGATTTGAATAAGTTCTATGTGGACTTTTTGAGCATATTTGAACAAGTTCTGTGTGAATTTGTTGAGCATATTTGAGCAAGTTCTGTGTGGAATTATTGAGCAGATTTGAGCAAGTTCTGTGTGGACTTTTTGAGAAAATTTGAGCAAGTTCTGTGTGGACTTATTGAGCAGATTTGAGCAAGTTCTGTGTGGACTTGCTAAGCAAATTTATGCTAGACCAAAGGACTGTGTTTAGTGTAGATTTGAGATAGAGCTTTGGAGGTGATAGAGTAGAGACGACAAAGATCTCCAGTGGATAGAGATCCATCAGCCAAGGTAGTGAGGATAGGTCTTCTGAGTGGGGATAAGAGTCTTTAGTGGAGATAGATCCACAAGCCAGTGTAGTGGAGGCAGTAGTCTTCTAGAGTATCACCAGCCAGAGCAGTGGAGGAGTTCTCCTATGGATAGAGATCCATGAACTTGATTTAGTGGATTGGTGTCTCCTTTGGCCAGAGGTCCATAAATATTGTAATTGGGAAGGATTCCAAAGATATTGATTGAGAAAATTTTAGTGAAATATTTTCTCTATGGAGTAGCCCACATTGGGTGAACCACGTAAATTGTGGTGTCTCTATTGTGTGTGGTGATTTATGCATTGCTTTGATTACTGATTTCTATCTACACATTTCTTAATATTGATTTGGAAAGAAAAGTAAAAAGTGGGCTTATACTGTTCACCCCTCTCTTAGTATAAGCCTGTGTTCTTCACTAGTCAATCCAATAATAGCCTCTTCCTTTTCTTACTCAGTGGAAACAACATTGTAGTATCTAAATTAATCATTTATATCAAAGGATTTACTAAATCACAAAGGCTTCTCTCTTCCCATTTACTAGTATCTTTTTTAGCTCTTCCCATCAAGATCCTTTATGATTTTTTTGAGTAGGGTTTTAGCACATTTTACTTCATTATCAAATTGCAAGATACCATGCTTGGCACAAGTTATTCCATAGGATCAAAAACTAGTAATTATTGATTACCCTAAAGAAAGTATGATTCCATAAAAAAAAATACCCACATATTTGAAAAATAAGAAGATTTCATTAACATTTTAATTTATTTTGTATCCAATATACAATCCTATTGCATGCATTAATATGATTTAACATTCATAAATTATAATCATCACATAGTTTTTCGTAACAAATATTATTTATGTAAAGAACATATAGTAAGAAAGAGACTGCATTTATAATCACACAATAGTATATTTACCCTGGGAAAACCCCTATGGGAAAAACCCAACCTTGAAATTGAATCCTTTATTAATTCTATAAGGTGACTAATACATTTCATGGAGTAAAATACATTCCAATATGCCTTCACCTCCTACTAGGGATATTTCATAATCTCTATGACTTACAATATGAATTATCCATTCAATTCATATGTACGATTGAATTTATGTTTTTGGAGCAATGGTATACAATAACCTTTTCAACTCATTTATAATTTCCATTCTCTATATAGCAATACATTATACATTTGTCTCGCATTGCACGATTATCCTTCAGATCTATATGAAGAGTCCTCTCATTATTCTTGGATCTTTGCAATATCATTAAAGAGAAGCTCTAATTTCTCTCCCAATAGGTCCACCATGATGAGCAATGACGATATTGTCTTTCAGGAAACAATTAGTGCCTTTGACTTGATAGGACATATCTCAAAAGTAAGTAAATTCTGCTCATTACAAGCAAAAGTTTTAAAGTAAACTAAACATAATCTGCCTATTTTCTCTACTATATTTCAATATAATTATAATTGAATACCAACACATAACCCATCATGATCTTTCCATCAATCTATAAAACATAAATACATTTAAGCAGAACATGGTCAGTTATATTCTTGTAGGAATAAACACGTTCTTTATTTAAAGGTCTTCTTTCCTTTATTTAATTGAAAAGGAAATAATATTTTTGTTGAAATAATTAAATAATTGATATTATTCAATGAAAAAGACCTTTATTAAATAGCAAAGATGTGCAATATGATCCATTAGATCATAACTAACTGAGCTAATCTTAGCCACACAGATTATCCTAGTAACAACTTAGGATATAATATATTCTAACACCCAAGTGATACTAGGATATCCCCAACACCCCCCTTAAGTGGTACTATGAGGTAGTGAAAAACAAAACCAAACAAATGGTATATCCATAGATATGAGTCCCGAAAACAAGGAATGATAAGGTACTCATGTACAATATATGCATAAGAAAACTCTATTGAAATATGGTCAAAACATTGCAAGAGAGAAAACCATTGCCATAATAGAAAGAAGAAGAAGAAGAAGGAGGAAGATTTTCAAGGAGGATAGAGAGGAAGATGTCCTCTTCAACCCCCCCTAGGACAACTTCCATCAAGAAACCTACAAAGGATCCATCAGATATCTAAAAAAAGTAGAGAATCATCGTTGTCGAACTGAATGAAATATTACTCCCATACTAGTGCTTGTGACAAAGATTAAGACTATGAACCATGAAAAAAAGGTCACTAAAACCCCTTGAAACCAAAGTGTCTCACAAAAGGAGAGTGTGAAGATAGTGTGGAAAAATAACCACAAAAATCGTAAGGGTAGTCCAAAATGACTCCATAAGCATATGTGGTTTGGTTTCCACCTATATGAACACAATGGGCTGATAACAAGGTCCAAAAACTTCTGGACAAACAACAAAAACAAGGGAATAAAAATGAAGCACCAAGGTAGCTGTCAAACGTGTCCTTATGGTGACCTCCTCATCCTACCGGAATGCATGGGTAACCAACCGCTGCAACCGCTAGGTGATATAGAGGAGATGACTAGATACTAGGATCACTTTAACAAATGTTTGGGAGTGTTGGGTTCAACCGAGAATGCACTCCATGATACAATAATTTTGAGCCACAAAAAAGTGTGGAAAATAGTTTCAAAACTGAAAATGGACTGCACCATATTGTTTGGCTTGGAAAAACCTTTCCGATGACTATAAATACCCCTATATTTGGGTTTCAATGTGACCTTCATCTTGTAGGAAAACAATAGTCTTCTTTTTTATCCATCAAAAAACATTTCGAAATATTGGCTTTGGTTTAAAATAATCCCTCCCCACACATGGTCATTTTTTTTTGAATACTTAATATAGTTATAAAAGAACTTATGAAATTCCATACACAAGGGAAGTGGACCCACCTTATTAAAGACTTACCCCTACATATTAGCCATGCATAAAAAGATATATAAAAAGATCAAAACGACTTATATATATATGGTCCTCCCTCCTGTCCGCTTAGCTTTCGATGTGAGAGTTTCGAACCTAGAAACCAAAAGATAAAAATATTCAATGCAAAAACTACCAGTCTCTCCCATTAGATTGTGTGCATAGCTGCTAACGATCTTGCACGTAGTGCGACTGACCACGTGCCCTCCTCAATGGAACCTACCCAAAGAAATCATGATTCATGCTCACTTTATTGAGCAATCTACTGTATATGCAGGCGTCTCCAAGTGTTTCTTAGTTGCAACACACATGCTATTCGAAAGCATCAAATCCACAATAAAAATTTAGTTCAACGCAGTGTGGTGGGGCCACAACAAGTGTCATTTGATGTGCTCCAACAGGCCTGCTAGGGCGCACAAAAGTTCCCACTACTGCCACTACCAATTAGGTCACCAAAAAAATTGTTCTACCACCTCAATTTTATAATCTTCGTGTGGGTCCCGTAACAACATACAGTCATAGAGATCGATCGTCTGCAATAGACATGCTTACGCTCAATCTCCGACATAAAAAAATTCATTGGTCTATTTGGAATGACGACCTCCTTATACCCTACCAAGCCCAACAATGCCACCCACCAATTTTTGCCTTCGTCACAGATAATCTCCCACACTTCCTCTTCAATTTCACTACCCTCAAGACCTTCAACCTCTCTTTTAACAGCATCGCCGATGCCGTCCCTCCATATATATTGATGCTCTCAAATCTAGAATAGCTTATGACCTACACTTTTCAAACGTTGCTCACACTCCATTGCTATATCGCGTAGAAAGTGGATTTACAATGTGGAAAGCACTCATAGAAAATCTGCTTCTTCCACAACATAAAAAAATGCCTCCATTGGCCAAAAAAATATATTTCCTATGCAAAATGAACACATTAGATTTTTTTATGAATAGTGGTCAGGAGATCCATTTGCATCCACTAGAAATCATTGCTCATGACTCACTGTCAAATCTGCTAAAAAAGTGATAGTGATAGCATGACCTCCTCCTCTTTCCATTGTTGCAATAGCCTTCAAGTAGGTTGTGCTAGTGGACAACAACTTTTGCATGGGTTCAAAACACCAAAAAAAATTGTCAAGCATCAGGTCAGCGTTGTCTTCAAGCATCAGGCCACCACAAAATCTCATGCCAAGAAGATAACATATAACGTGAGACCAAAAAACACTCCACCACCACCATTTTTGCCTCCATAGCAGATGTAGCAGCCACCATCTCTAAATCAAGAGTGTTGATTAATTAATGTTGACCATTTCACTGATAAATGCTTTTCTTTCTACATGGGATGCTTGATGAATTCCTTTTTTATTAGCGCTGCATATATGCTCGGTGTCTGAATGTCAACACAAAAAACAAATTGGCCGCCATGCACTACCCTCAACTGGACTCAAAAACAAAAAATCAACCACAATCTAACGTAAAACTCTAATGTATTTTATTTTCAAGAGAATTTTATGATGGCAAGGAATTTTTGCAGGTGTGAAAAATCAACTCTATGGTGCGGCCCCAACGAGCCCTCCAAAATGGCCAAAGATATGGCACGCTCAAAATGATCCCTGAGCGACAGATGGGAGAGGCCAAAAAAATAGTCCACAGTCCCAAGCATCTGGCATGTGGGCTCCATTGATGCACAACAAAAGTTTAGTCACATAAAAACTTTATGTGGATGTATCCCCTTAGGTAGATGTAGTGATATCAGCTGAATACAAGCTCTTGCCATGATTTTGGGTTGAAACAAAGGCTGACCTCCGTGTGGATGATCACATTTGCCTTCGAGAAACTGACAAAAAAGGGCATAATTCCCATTGATATTTGTAGCTCTCAACATGGTCTTCGAGAAATGAGGGATTTGGTTGAGAGACGGTATGGGCACAAAAAAAAATAGGTTGTCCGACACGTGCTTCCAAAACTACGATCCATTTGTAAAACATTTACAGCTGGTACAAGTAAAAAAAATCATAAAAGGGATGTTATTTTTTAGTTATTTTTTAGTTTTCTAGGTTTGCAGTCTTATACTATAGATCGGGGTTTGCAAAATAGTTTTTTGTTGTAACAAAGATCTATTTTTTTGGGGGCTTATTTGTTTTAGTCTTGTTATTTTTGAGCGGATCTGGTCCAGATCTCTGTGGAGGAGCAACACTAGCTGATGAGGGGACCATATTCTCCATAGCAAAAGTTTTTTTAAGGTAGTTGATCTGTTGTTTCTAATATTGAGGGCCCTGTTTGTGTCCAGCAGATTAGACCACTAAATTCTCCATATGCCTTCAGGTCTCCACAACTACTATGTTTTACATAAAAGGAGGACCAAACAACTGTTTCTAATTAGCAACAACAAATGGCAATGTAGCACGCTTGCCATGGCTAAAGGCACTAAAAAAAATCCTACGGGTGCCATCTCGACACCAAACTGGCTAAACACTACCGTAATGAATGCGCAAAAACTTGCGAAGCAATCATGAGGATGACTTTTATTTCACCAATTTAGCCTTATAACACAAAGCAACTGCTGAACGTCCTTCCATTGAGCATAGAAAGCCGATGTGATCAGAAACAACACAATCCCACGATCTTGGTCCACACAATAGATATACATTCATCGGGGTAATAATTAATGCAAAAGAAATCAACCACCATCACGGAGGCTATTAGTTGTTCGATTGGAACCCCCTAGCAGGAAAAAAATGGTGAAAAAATACCAGCATCGACAGATTGACGCATCAACCAAATTCATGGCCAAAAATCTTCTCGCAAAGTCATATTCAGAAGACCAACATCATTTCTTCATGTATTTAATCCAATACAAAAAAATGGCTGCAACACACTAAAGTCTGGGAGTAATATTTCATTTAGTTCTTTTAAAAAATAACCTCCCAAACTGAAGATTTTTTTAACCATCTGGTTTTTTATCCATCAAAATATGGAGAGCATACTCCCTCGATAAAAAAATTATGGGGAGGAAAAAAGAGGGGGGAAGGAAATCCCCCCATGAGGAAAAGCTCCTCAGGCTCACAAGGCAGGGAAAGCCTGCTTTGATACCATGTTGGAAAAATGAAAGACTTGATGTTATTCAATGAAAGTGGCTTTGCTTAAATAGCAAATATGTACAATCTGATCCATAGGATCATAACAAACTGAGTTAATCTCAGCCACTCAAACTTATCCTAGTAACAACTTAGGATATAATATATATTCTAACACCCCCCCTTAAGTGGTACTAGGATATCTCTAACAATTTTATTTACTTGTAACTAGTTCACAGTTTGCAATCCAAATAACACAACGAACCCCAAAAAGTAGATCAAGTTATTCATGTAACACAATAAAAAATATCGTATTCGACTTTTAAAATCAATTTGACTCATAACGTCAAATGAATGATATACCCAATATATTCATAACTAAAGTTATAAATTATTTTTTCAAAATTTCATTTCATTTTTTCGTCCCATATTTTCTTTAAATATTAACGGTATTACACCTAAGATGTTGCAAGTTGTAAAAATAAGATATAAACCCCACAAACTTAACAAAATTATATAACCCAATATTAAAAATATCGTCAATGAGAAGTCTCTTAATCAATTACAGTGTTGTAATAGGTACTCACACCTTGAAATATAATCTCACAGGGAGCCCACCTTACACAGACCAACTAATTAAAACCTGCCTATAAAAGTAAAATGAGTATCTTTCTAACTTTTCATAAGACATTCCATTAAAGTCATTATCGGTTAAATTTTGGTTTCAACTTGGACTACAACAACTTATAAGGCTTATTGCTCTCAATGGACATCTAATTAGCCTTCCTAACTCTTCACATACAACTTTTGTTTGACCATTAGTCCAGGATTGCTGGATTATGGCTGAACATGAATTCATAAATCAACTATAGTTCCTACGCATTCACAACCTTTAGTCTCCAATTCTAGAAACGCTTATCATCTTCCATATCCGTATTCTAAGCATAGGATATAAGGGACTAATATAAATTAAATGTGGAGATTAATGTATTTAACAAGTCTTTTTACAAAACCATTTTTCACATTTAGGTATGAGAATATTTTGGGATTAAATCAAATCTCAAGTTTCCCACAATATCATCTGTAGCTTTATAAGACTATACTTTTTTAGAAATTATTCCCTAATTTCTACTGCACTAAACTCTTGAGACTAGATGAAATCTCGAAAGCTATTGACAAGAATTCACATGCTAAAATATTTTTCAACTGAAGGAACATATATCTAAACCATGCAAAGCTCCAATCACACAACACATTGAAGGAGGGCTACTACACTCGTTTTCTCTCTACATTATAATACAAAGGCAGGCTTTGAAAATTCAGCCAAGTTACGCAATTGACAATTATGCATCAAGGTAATTATAAAGAGATGAAGTAATATTTAAAGCCTCCAAAGTTTTACCTGGAAGCATCACTTATCTCCCAACAACATTTTTCCCAATCATCTTAGTCCTTCCTTCCTCAACCTTCTTCACCGTAGTCCATCTTATCTCCTTTTTACTTTCTAGCCTCTCCCTTCCATGAAGTACCACCTCTCCATTCTATTTTTTCCACCTTTTTTGGAATGGTATCATGGAAGACGTGTTACCCCCGCCAATCATCATGCACATTCCTCTCCCTTATCTATATCATGATGAAGTATTTATGGCTCTCTATTACTAGTAAAGATGCTTAATTACATTCATTTTTAATATTCTAATCAAAGTCACAGCAGAAGGCTCATTACTTTGATTACAAAGTTAGCATCTAACTTACCATGGTCAAAAAAATATTTCCAGTAGACCAAGCACAAAGTCATCGGATTCTTGCATAATTTTTATTATTATTATTTTTTGAATCACAAAATTCTTTGATTTTGCATGGTATGTAAGGAAAAGTAAAACTTATTAAACAATAAAGGTCCTTAATTATTATTAGATTCAAGCAACATAACGATCCTTTCGTTATTGAAACTAAACCAAAAAATGATAACCAAAACAAATATTTCATATATATACATTTCTAAGAAAACTAAACATATATTCCTTTCTTGCAATGAATCACTCAAAGACAAGTAAAATTCCATCCAAAAGCAATTTATCAAGCAAACCATACTATGCAACTATATGGAAAGAACATTCATCCAAGTTGCTCCACTATATGATGGATTACTCATCCCATAATTTTCCTGACATGTCACTCCTAGTGGGTAATCTTTTCTACTACCCATGAGGAAAACATGTTCCTGGAAAAGTGCATATTTGTTAGCGGCATCAAAATATTCCATTCAATCTATGTTTGCAAAAATTAAACAAGAGATAATCAATCATTCCATTGATAAAATATATCATATTTCTCCTTAGAATGAATATATATATATATATATATATATATATATATATATATATATACACATAAACAAGTCATGAAATAGTCAGTCATTCCATTCACAAAAGAGCAGTCAATCATGAATTCATCCATAGAAAAGTCTACCAAGGGAGGGTCATGACATCCTACCCCCCTTAGGCTTAACACAATCCTATGTGTTTTAAATTGTATAATTATAAAAATATCAATTATATAGCATTTTCAAACAAACACTCAATCCCTCCATGAGATTGATCCATTTAAATACCCAATTTTTCCAAATTTGGTCCATCAAAACATTCAATCTTTCCACCAGTTTAAAGGTCATATAAATTCAAATAAAATGAGCCTCTCTATTATATAAATAATCTTCTATGATTTAGAAGGGTTCTTTCATAACTCTTTACATCCATAAAAACAATATAAAAGGGTATTTTATTCCCCCTTTTCATTTAAAAGCATACAATTAATATTCTAAAAGGTTGCAACCCACTTTATATTCATCATTCAAATTTTTCTAATTAATAAGGAAAATCCTTTCATCTAGACAAATAAACCCTCCCTTTTAATCCTTCAAAATGGGTCTTATTAAATAAACATTTACCCTCCTCTTACTAGGGTAATTCAAGGGTCTAATAATTTCCCTTCATCTAAAATATTCCTTGTCGATATGCAAACATCCTTCAACTAAAATATCTCCATTGCACTCATTACATAAATCCGTCATGATTTGATTATGATGTGGTGAGAACTTATACTAGCACTATGTTCAATAGGAAGTACTAATATTATTTTTCTCTAACCCACTTTGATATAGAATCACTTAAACCTAGTAGCAACACAACCATATCTCTATCTTTTGAGACCTGAGATTACTAAAAACCAAATTCTATTGTGATTATTTTCTACAATAGTACTCATAGCATAATTTCCATGAGTATAGTGAGTTACATATACCAAAACTCCCTTCGAAATTCTTCTATCGAAGAGCTCATCACACATACCCAAAAGTTATTCCTTTGTAAACACCTCAAGCGGTCTCATCTTCCATGGTTTGGATAAAGAGGTTAATGCTTACTCTAAAAGTGATTTAATTTCCCATAACCTCTAAAATAACAAGTTTAATTAAGCATTCAATCTAATGGCTACATTCTTTCTTTAAACAACCTTACTCATATTTTCATCATACTCAATACTTTCCTTTAAGTAAAAGAATATATATAACATATTGCCCACCAAGATATTGGATCATTTCCAAAGTAAAACTTTAAGATATTTGAGCTTAACAATCTTATTTCTTTGTCTATTCTTTACTTGTCAAACCACAATATGACATAACGAAGAAGCAAGGTTTCTATATCCACCATGCATATAAAATTATAAAATTTACAAAAGTTTCCTTCTCTTTTGAGTTCATCCACATTCTCCACTCCTAGATAAACATGTGGATGATTTCATATACAATGTTTGTAGAACCCTACTACATCTATGGCTCTATATCAATTACACTAGTACAATCAATTCATTCTATACTATCTTGGCTATTCTTTCTTGACTGCTTCAAATATCGGTGTCTTCTCGCACCCATTGAGAAGTAGATGTTAATAGGGATCAAGACAACTCCCCTAGAAATGATAGTGCAATTCTAAATGCATATCATACATTCTTATTGCAAACAACCAGCCATAGATTCTAGAAGAAAACTTAGTCAATCAAGTTCTTTCTTGGCAATCAAATTAAATACACACAACCTCTATTTATGCAAGGCAATACCATTTGTATGTAGTTTTTTTCTTAAACTAGCTCTACCAATATTTGAGCCTTGCCTTCTTGATCTTCTACAACAGGATACTCCTCCTATCCATATTTAAAAACTTCATTCTAGGGAACTTGATCAATTATCATTTCCAACTATTTCTCATTTTGGTTCATCTGTTCCCTTTATCATTTTTTTATTCTTGTAGTAACTATACTACAATCATGAGGTTCTCCACCTCTTGTAGTCCTTAGGGTCTAGCTTGACATCCATATACCATCTGGAAGATAACTACCCTCATTTTCTAGAGAATCCACTTCAAAAATGGTTGCCCAAAGTACATGATCCATGTTGAATTCTTTGAATTCCAAAAATAGACCTTTGCCTCCATACTGGGTTTCAAATTTTATTTTCTAAAATTTTTCTTTTTGGGCTTAGCTTTAATTTCATCATACCTAGCTAGTCCTAGATTTTGAGAATATCTTCTTCTTCTCTTTCTTATCTTGGGTGCCAATTATTTCTACCCCACAAATAAGTTTGAAAGAAAATACATCTCGAATCTAACCATCTTGGGATAGGGGTAAAATTACTTTCTTTTGCACAGTTAAGGTTCACAAAGATATCTCAACTAGGAATATAGAGGTTCCACCATATTTTGAGTTTTGGATGCTGTAGATATCCCTTGAGTGGACATGAGTGATCAATCTCCCATAGTTTTTGCTAGAATTATCCCTATCTCAATCAATCGAGACAATGGGAGACTAATCCTGTCTTAGTCAATCGAGACAATGGGACACCCATTTCTTCACTAAGCTTAGTCCTTCGAGCTAGTATTTAGGTGTAAGAACCTCTCTTCTCCATGATGAGCTAACTTAAGTTATCCATATCATCCCCATGATGAGCTAACTTAAGTTATCCATCTCATCCCCATGATGAGCTAACTTAAGTCATTTTCTCACCTCAATGTTGAGCTAGCCTAAGCTATCTATCTCATCTTCACGATGAGTTAGCCTAAGCTATTTATCTCAACTTCTTCGTATGGTAGTTATACCTTCCTAGGAGCTAACTTACATCATTAAGGGTTATTACCACCTTGCATTTTTTCCAAGGTATCTTCTTGGTTATGAATGTCATTACCTCCTAGTTATGATATGGATCACGCTTGTCTTATTGCAAGGTGCCGCTTTCCTTGTTTACCAAAGAGTTAAGTCTAGTTGGTTATAGTTAGTTTTTACCTTTCTAGACTAACTTATTTCATCATATTTTTCTTGACAATGGTTGTGGTCAATATTGCTCCATGCAAGATGCTCTTTCTAGGTAAGCTTATATGTTATCTATATTCTGGTAACAATGATGGCCATACTTTGCTCTACGCAAGTGCCATGTCAAGGTAAAGCTACCTTTCCTAAGTTTAAGTTCTAAGGTATCCTCAAGTTATCCATGAAAATTTCTAGTTCCCTTGCAACCTACAACTTCTTCATGGAAGCATCTAGTCCATAACAACCTAGAGATTTGATACCAAATGTCACAACCCAATTTCCACAGCTCAAGTATTCCAAATTTAACCAAGCATTTTTTTTAAAACATTCTTGAAGTTTGGCTAAGTTCCTATTCCATTAGTTACTTGGTTGAGTCTCTAGTGGTCCTTTTCTATAATTGCACTAACCTATGAAACTTTAGCTATAATTCATGTCTTGGCTTAAGAGTGCATCCATCCCTACATTTTCCAAATATCTCTCTGTGTAATGTACTAGAAGCATATTTCATTCATACCAACCACCTCGTGCTTCCTGCAAGCTAATTGGATTTATTTTTTCTTTATTTTGGAAGGTGAAGCTCTAGTATTTACTATTTACACAAGTCTTTTAGTGTAGGAGCACTAAGGACAAACACCCATCTCTACTATCTACACAAACACCCATCTCTTAGTGTAGGAGTACTAAGCATAAAAACCCATCTCTACTCTCTACATAATTCTCTTAGAGTGGAGTACTAAGTGCCAACTAAAATAACCAGATCAACTTCTTTATTCCAGTAATTTTCTCTTACTCTATATATAATTAATAAATATTTGGGTCCTATTGATACTCCCTTCTCCAAGGTTATTTTTCACTAAAGGTTATAGTTACTCAAATTTTATTCTTGGGTTTCACCCAAATATAACATCCACAATTTTCTTTTTGCTATTAAGGAGTTTAAAAGACACATCATTTTATAATATAATCATCCATCCAATATAACTCTCAAAGTTCTTTTATTGAGGAGTAGATAATGGCCAGTAATAGGTATCTTAAACAAACCCTCATCTCAATACCCCCATTTACATTACGGGGTGAGGAATACAAAAAATTATTCTTTTTTCTTCCATTATCACACCCAAGTGTAATCCAGAGTATAGTAAGCTAAAAGAAAATTTAATAACCAATGGAATTATAAAACATGTTATATTTCAGATTTCTCTTAAGGGATTCACCAGACTACGCCATGATTTCCAAGGATATTTATTTCATTTCTAAGCAAACCCATCTTAATATATATGCATGTACTAAACTCCATACAAATGTTATGACCTTCAACATCATAAATTTAATTTAACTTCATAAGTGTACTAGGTGCAAGAATTTGGCTTACAAGCTATCCCTCTCGTTATCCCCAACGAGATAACTTACCTCCTTCCATCCTATCGAAAGTACACTAAGTATGACACTCTACTTAAGCCCATCTAAGTAGGTGTTTGAGCGTGTAGGAATAAACCATCTTTCTCATCTCTATGATGAGCTAGTCAATCCAATAATAGCATTTTCCTTTTCTTAATCAGTGGAAACAACATTTTAGTATCCAAATTAATCATTTATATCAAAGAATTTACTAAATCACAAAGGCTTTGCTCTTCCCTTTTACTAGTATATTTATTAACTATTCCCATCAAGGTCCTTTATGATTTGTTCAAGAAGGATTTAGCACATTTTACTTCAATATCAAATTGCAAGATACCATGCTTGTTGGCTTTTTTAAAGAGCTCCTCTCCCCACTGTTTAAAAGGGCAAAAGGGGCACTCGACCTTTGAACAAGCGAGTACGATAGGACAGGCACTCAACTTGTTGCCTTCCCAACCAGATCACTCGACCTATCTTAAGGCCTTCCCCTTTCATTCTCGAGTAGGGACACCTCTATAGTAGGCGCGGGCGTTTGATAAAGGTACGGGTGCAGATCCGACAAAGAAACTATGATTCCATACTAAAAAGATACCCACATATTTGAAAAGTAAGAATATTCCATTAACATTTTAATTTCTTTCGTATCCAATATACAATCCTATTGCATGCATTAATATGATTTAACATTCAAAAATTATAATCATCACATAGTTTTTCATAACAAATATTATTTGTGTAAAGTACATCCAGTAAGAAAGAGACTGCATTCATAATCAAACAACATATATACCCTAGGAAAACCCCTATGGGGAAAACCCAACCTTGAAATTGAATCCTTTATTAATTCCATAAGGTGACTAATACATTTCATGGAGTAAAATACATTCAATATGCCTTCACCTCCTACTAGGGATATTCCATAATCCCTAGGACTTACAATATGAATTATCCATTCAATTCATATGTACGATTGACTTTATGGTTTTGGAGCAATGGTATACAATAACCTTGTCAACTCATTTATAATTTCCATTATCTATATAGCAATACATTATACATTTGTATCGCATTACACGATTATCCTTTAGACCCAAATGAAGAGTCCTCTCCTCATTATTATTGGCTCTTTGCAATATCATTAAAGAGAAGCTCTAATATTTCTCCCAACAGGTCCACCATGATGAGCAATGACGATATTATCTTTGAGGAAACAATCAATGCATTTAACTTGATAGTATATATCTCAAAAGTAAGTCAATTCTACTCATTACAAGCAGAGGTTTTTAAGTAAACTAAACATACTCTACCTATTTTCTCTACTAGATTTTAATATAATTATAATTGAATACCAACACATAACCCACCATGATGTTTCCATCAATCTATAACACATAAATACATTTAAGAAAAAAATGGTTGGTTATATTCCCGTAGGAATAAAAATATTCTTTATTTAAATGTCTTATTTCCTTTCTTTAATTGAAACGTAAATAATATTTATTTCCTTTTAATTCGTTCACAATTTGCAATATAAAGAACACAACGAACCCCAAAATGTAGACCAAGTTAATCATGTAACACAGTCAACAATCTCGTATTCGACTTTTAAAAGCAATTTGATTCATAACATCAAATAATCGATATACCTAATGTATTCACAACTAAAGTTCTAAATTAGTTTTTCAGAACTTCATTTCATTTTTCTACACCATATTTTCTTCAAATATTAAGGGTATTACACCTAAGATGTTGCAAGCCGTAACAATAAGATATATACCCCACAAACTTAACAAAATTATACAACATCGTATTAAAAATTTCATCAATGAGAAGCCTCTTAATCAATTATAGTGTTGTAATAGTTACTCACACCTTGAAATATAATCTCACAGGGATCCCACATTACACATACCAACTAATTAAAAATTGCATATAAAAGTAAAATGAGTATCTTTCTAACTTGTCATAAGACATTCTATTAAAGTTATTATCAGTTAAATTTTGGTTTCAACTTGGACTGCAACAACTTATAAGGTTGATTGCTCCCAATGGACATCTAATTAGCCTTCCTAACACTTAACATATGACATTTCATTGACCATTAGTCCATAATTGTTGGATTATGACTGAACATGAATTCAGAAATCAACTATAGTTCCTACGCATTCACAACCTTCAGTCTCCAATTATAGAAACGTTGATCATCTTCCACATCCATATTCTAAGCATAGTATATAAGGAACCAATATAAATAAAATGTGGAGAGTAAGGTATTTAATAGGTCTTTTCACTAAACCATTTTTCACATTGAGGTACGAGAATATTTTGGAATTAAATCAATCTCAAGTTTCCCACAATACCATCCGTAGCTTTATAAGACTATACTTTTTCAAAAATTATGCCCTAATTTCTACTGCACTAAGCTCTTGATGCTGGACAAATCTCGAAAGATATTGATAGGAAACAGCATGCTAAAATATTTCTCAACCAAAGGAACATATATCTAAACCATGCAAAGCTCCAATCACACAATACATTGAAGGAGTGCTACTACACTTGTTTTCTTTCTACATTATAATACAAAGGAAGGCTTTGAAAATTCAGTCGAGTTACGCAGTCGATAATTATGCATCAAGGCAATTATAAAGAGATGAAGTAGTATTTCAAGGCTCCAAAGTTTTACCTAGAAGCGTAACTTATATCCCAATTATATTTTTCCCAATAAGCTTAGTATTTCCTTCGTCTATCTTCTTCATCGTAGTCACTCTTCTCTCCTTTTTTCTTTCTAGTCTCTCTCTTTCGTGAAGTACTACCTCTCCATTTTATTTTTTCTGCCTTTGTTGGAATAGTATCATGGAAGACGTGTTACCCCCACCAACCATCATGCATGTTCCTCTCCCTTGTCCGTATCATGATGAAGCAGTTCTGGTTCTCCATTACTAGTGAATATGCTTAACTACATTCATTTTCAATATTCTAATCAAAGTCACAATAGAAGGCTCATTAATTTGATTACAAAGTTAAAATCTAAATTACCATGGTCAAAACAATATTTCCAATAGACCAAGCACAAAGTCATCATATCCTTGCATAATGTTTATTATTATTATTATTTTTAATCACAAAATTATTTGATTTTCCATGGTACGTAAGGAAAAGTAAAACTTATTAAACAATAAAGGTCCTTAATTATTATTAGATTCAAGAAACATAACAATCCTTTAGTTATTGAAACTAAAACAAAAAATGATAACCAAAATAAATATTTCATATATATACATTTATAAGAAAACTAAACATCTATTCCTTTCTTGCAATGTATCACTCAAAGACAAGTAAAATTCCATCCAAAAGAAATTTATCAATCAAACCGTACTATGCAACTATATGGAAAGAACATTCATCCAAGTTGCTCCACTGTTTGATGGATTACTCATCCCATCATTTTCCTGACCTATCACTCTCGGTGGGTAATATTTTTTTCCACCCATGAGGAAAACATGTTCCTAGAAAAGTGCATATATGTTAGCGGCATCAAAATCTTCCATTCAATCTATGTTTGTGAAAATTAAACAAGAGATAATAAATTATTCAACTGATAAACAAGTCATGAAATAGTCAGTCATTCCATTCACAAAATAGCACATTCAATCATGAATCCATCCATATAAAAGTCTCCCAAGGGAGGGTCATGACATAACCACCTTGGACTTCCAAATGTGCTCGAAAAACACCTCTAGGGAATTATCTTCGTTGTCCTCAGTAGTTAAGAACTTGTACATAGATTTTGTTGGTAGATTCATTGGTCTTTTATTCTCCTTCCATGCTAGTATATTTACCCCTTCTTGGAGAAAAATCCTTCTACTGCCCAAGTGCTCTTTTAGACATCTAAAATTATCTTTCAAGGGTTCTGGATAGAGGTCTACCAAATCCATTTTAAAAATACAACCTCTCCACCATGTTATGTGGGCCATTTTCACAAAGAAATCCTTGACTTTGTAAATATTTTGTTATAAGAAATAAATCCTAATGTTTGTAGACACCAAAATCTAGCCATTCATCCTTCATCCAGGCTTTCCCGCCATTTCCACCACCAAAGCATAGCCAATTTTCCCACTATCCCTATTTTCTCGTAATTTCCAATCATTATTCACATTTATTTATATATATATTTATTTTATATATATTTAAATACAATATTTTATATTATATTTTAATATATATTTAATAAATATGTATTTATTTAAGTGAATTAATCCCAGCCATCCAATTTCATTTAATCCCGATCACCCATTTACATCAATCCATGCCACACCCTAGATTTATTATCTACCCTTGGATATGATTTAATCTCAACCACATGATTAGTATCATTGAAACCCTAGCATGTCTTAGATTAGATTATAAATAGGAGCCATTTTGATGATTCAACCCCTGATTCTAAGTTCCCTGAGTTTTCAAATTTCTTGAGTGCTTAAACCCCTTAAGTGCTCTAATCCGCCTCGTATTACTTTGGCCACCATATTTGCTCGTCATAACCCCCCATTGTCGTTGTCATTCTTTCTCCCTTGTCAGATGTGCTTTTGCAGAATCCTTCCCCTCAGCCCTAGGCACCCATGGGCATTTCCTATAGCAACTAGGTGCCCATGAGCATTTTACACTATCAAATATGAAGACCCCATAACCTCCAGGTGATGCTAGGGATTCACCGCACTAGTCCTCTACATCAGGTTTCTCACATTAGAACATAGTACGTAAGTAAAACATATATGTTATTTGTTATTTTTATGAATGTGCTTTCTATTTTTGTTCACTATACTGGTAGTATCTAGTTAGGGTTTTACTATCGCATATAGAGGGCCTCACACTATAGAGCCCTCGCATATAATACTAATAATTTTTTTTGTCATTGTGTGCAGATCTGAAGGTGCTATATCAAAATTTGTAGTGGTCCAGCCTTGGATATCAAAAAGCCCACTCAACCCTATTGGGATTTATATGCACTTGAAGACACCACAACCTTGCTTCTTAGGATTTCGGAGAACCCTAAATTATTGTAATATTGTATCAAAAGGATTCAAGGATCCAAGCTTGTAAAAAATGGAGTTTCTAGGCTCCCCCCATCAATAAAGAATTTATTCTATTGTGCAATCTTGTGTTATATTGCATTTTATTTTGTTCAAAGCATTGTCTGCGTGTTGCATTTTGCATCTTTTAAATGGTGATCACAGTGGTACCCCCTAAGAGCTTCTATTTATGATATGTTTTACTAATATTATTTCTATTTTTTGTCATCTTGTAGGTATTTCAGAAGTGTGGATTTCATAGATTTCACTGGATCTAGGGTTTTCGAAGTTTGTAGAAGCTTGCAGAAGGTGCACGAAGTGCCCGATGGCATCCCAAGGCAATATAGAAATTCCCATATGCGTTCAAAGCCATACAAAAGCATCCAATGGCGTCTCAACATCATTCAAAAGTTCCCAAAGGCATTTATAGAGAGTTAGGAGCAAAAATGTAGGCTTTCCAGTAAGTTGACTGTTTAAAACCCTAAATTTAAGTTTTACGTATTTTGCATATCTGCTGTATTTTTTGGCTTTTAAACAATAAAATGAATCATCTTTAAGAAATATAGAAATGAATACATATTAGTTTATATTTTTAGATCTGCATTCATTCACATATTCGGATTAGGATTTTTTTTTTGGGTGCAAACTATTGCATTTTGTCTGCATTGGAACTGAAACTTGCATAATCTAGTATTGCATCATAGGGTTAAAGATATTTTATTTTGTATATCTAAGTTGGAAGAATATTAGATTGCTAAAATTATCCCTACCAATTGGGTGATTCCAGGCAGAGGGGTGGACGAACCCTCCAGTTGTTATTTAGATAAGGGGTCTTAAGCAGTGTACTTCACACCCTTTGGAGAACTTGGTAATATTTTGTTGGCTTTTGATTTAGGTTTATGAAATTAATTTTTTTTAACATTGTTTGTATACAATAGAAAACATAAACCTTAAAAATAATTCACACACATCATGATTCATGCAAAATAGTAGTGGTTGGATTTCATCACCAACCATTTCTTGAGATTCGGTGACGGTGGTATTCATCTCCATCCACCAATATCTGCCCTTAGACACCCTAGGAATATCCTTGAACAAACTTGTTGGATTTCATCACCAACAAGAATCGTGTTGCCCTACCTTAGCCATAGTTTTTCACCTTTGTTTTATTAAGAAATATTAGAAAATCAAAACACACAAAACTAACACATAAAATGAATATACATTAAAAGGATGGCACATCACCAAATCATCCTTCACCCTCAAAGCATTCAATGATGCTTTTATTCTACGGTTGACAATGTTGTTTTGCCCATCGAAGTAGGGGCTAAAACATTGCACACAATATTCCACATCTTGGAAGGATCCATGGCGTACAATGTACTCCTTGGAAGACCTTGGATGAGGGAAATGAGATATGTCCCTTCCATTTTACATCAATGCTTGAATATGTCTATGAGATACAAGGACATTGCATACCAACGGACGTCGAGCAATTTAAGTATTGCAATATCATCTTAAATACTTATGAGTCCATGCTCCCTTCCACTCATATTTTCCTATCACCATCATCAAATCCATCCACCACTCCACCAACCTCTTCATCAAAGGATCCCATTCTTGAAGACCTCCCCATCACCAAACCTCAACCAATTACCATACCATCATCATCATCATTAATAACTCCATGCACATGTGGTCATGGTCAGTCCACATCATCAACATCATTGTTGTCCACATAATCAACATTATTTCCATCCACATCATCAACATCATTGCCATCCACGTCATCATTAGCCATCCCGCAACCCTCCCAATCCAATCCATCTCCTTCGCCTAATGTCTCATAAGTCAAATTGATGGATTGTGAAATACCTCTATTTCCACTCTTTCCCATATCATCCTAAGTCGAATTACATCTCACCAATATTGGTGTTGGTGAATATATGGTCGATGACATCACCATCACACCCTTCACCATCCCTAGTTCTAAGGATTTTGGTCATCCACGTGACCAACCTTTAGCAATAAGAGTAGTTTACAATATGGGTTCAACTCCAAATAACATTAACTTTGTATATGGGGAATTGAATCTTCATCAAGTCCAACACCCATAGAAGATCCCAAAGAACCAAAACTTGCCAATATTTTAAACATGTCGGGATTTCCATATCGATACTTCCACATTGTCAATTGGCAAGGCCATGGCCTAGGATTGCATGAATAGGGTGTGCATCAACCTATCAATGTTCCATATCAAGAGGTGTACGACTGTTCAGGTCTAGGTTTCCACCCACTTCCTACCATCTCTTATTTTGAAAAAACCTTCCAAGGGCTTAACCTTCATTCAGGAGAAGAAACCCTTCATCCCAATAATTTTGATGAGGAAATCTATGAATAATTCAAACTTCTATCGATAATTTCAGATGAATCTAAAAAAGAATCAAATTCCATAATTCCCTATACTGAACAAGATGAGTTTTATCTCAACATGTTCCCCATCCATGAACCCATTTTTTACTTGCTTCTTCCACAAGAGCGAGCCGCCCCTACCGGTGAACCACCACCTCCATTCCATTAAGCCATTCCATAAGCCAACTTGTAACATATGTACATAATTCAAAATAGTGGTTATCACCACTACAAAAAATACAAAAAAAAAATTAAAAACATGTTTTTATTTGCATTCCATATGTAAATATACCATTTAATATAATATGTTTTGTGTTTCTTGATATTGTTTAGGTTAACCAAGCTTCTAGCACTAGTTCCTAGGTTCCATCCATTACATCCAACCTTGTCCACCTTGCCCATAAGTCAACATGAATCCTGTTTATTTATTCATCCCGCTCCGCAATCCATACGATCCGGCTAAACCAATTCCAATTGACATAAGCCTTATTGATATGGACCAGATTTTGTCACCTCCAATCTTTGCCAAGTTTGTCCTATCCAAGAAATTGTTAAGGGATTCTACCAACTACATTCCTCCCTCCCCTTTGCCTTCGCCTTCGCCCTCACCTTTGGATCCTGAGGTTTTTCAGGATGATATAGATGAGGATAAGCCAGAAGGGTTTAATGATTTCTTAGATGATATTCATTTGATCCCTAAATCCCATTAGCTTGAGGAATATTACCACATGTATATTGAAGATACTATCGACGTGGACCTTGTTCAGAGAAAGACAATCTCCAAATTTTCAAGCTTGGCAAAAGCTTGTCACCCGATGAACAAGAGCAATTTATTGCTCTCCTCAAGAGGAAGAAGGATTTGCATGGTCATATAAGGACATGCCCGGTCTTGACCCTAGTTTGATTGTCCACAATCTCACCTTACAGCCTGATGCTAAGCCAGTCAAAAAAAAGCTTAGGAGAATGTATCCTACTATGGTCCTCTTAGTAAAAATAGAGCTTCAAAAACTCATATACGTAAACTTCATAGTTCCTATCAACTATCCTGAGTGGCTCTCAAGCATGGTACCCATTTGCAAGCCTAACAAGACGATATGCGTATGCACTGGCTTTTGAGATATTAACAAAGCATATTCTAAGGATGACTTTCCTCTCCTAAACATTGATACTCTTGTCGATACCTACACTGGCCATGAAATGCTTTCACTTATGGATGGTGTTGAGTGGTATTTTCACCCGATTGTGAAAACACACTCTCCGATAGGATTTGGGTTCTAAATCCTCTGCTTGCAAAGAAACAATTTCTCCAAGGTTCCTGTTATGTTAGCATTTTGCATTCGTGTATAAAAGATATTTAATTAAAATGCTTGGAATACCTTAGTGGTTGCAAGTAACTGAAAACAAGGGGCACTATGGTTTATTTTACTGTGAAATTTAATGATTGTTCCTTGAACCCTAATAAAGTAAATGTGATTTGATCCTTAAATGACCATGCTGTAACTTCAAAATAAAATTTAATGAAATGCCATAACATGAATGGAATTATTTATGGGTTTTGAAGTTTTTTAATTTTTAAATTTTATTTTAAAGCTTGAAAAATAAAGTTGGCACTTCTGAAAATAAAATGCAGCAAAAAGAAAATAAAATGTGAAAGAAAAGAAAATTAAAATTGCATCCAGTTTGATGCTATCCCGTCCTGGAAAAACCGAAGATAATGAGATTTCCATGCATGCAACCTAACCTATTGAACCTGCAAAACACACACAATCCAGATAAGTTAAGTGCTGGTCTCTGGGGTTTACTGTTATTTTTAGATTTAGGCATTCGCATGAAGCAACCAAGGAAACTTGCATTAAACTTCATCTATAAGCCTAGAAATCTGAAAAAGGGAAAGATAAACATTAAAACATGCATGCAGAAAATAACTCCTTCTTTCTTGCCAACAAGATGCAAATTTTTGAATATTCCTGCATTATAGATAAATCCTGTTACAACAGCAGAACATCTGGTTTTCTCAAAACCAGAAAAAAGGAAGAAAACAGCCTCAAAGCAGGCCCAGAATGACCCTCTGGCCTCTAGCACTGCAACTCTGCTCCAGCGGTTTTTGACCTCTCTATCTGTCTTGTGCTTCTGCTTTTAAAGCATGGCAATGCTTTCTGTTTTGGCCTGTGATGCTTCGTTTCATCTTCCCGATCGATTCGTTTCATATTCCCGCCTTTCGAATTGTTCTTGAATTTATGTTTAATGCTGAAACGTTCGATAATATTCTATGCATGTAACGTTTCTGTAACCCTTATACATGTATGCCACGTGTTTTGCACTTTCTGCATCTTTCGTAATGGCTCCCTGTAAATCGTGACCAAAAATAGCATGCAGCCTTGTCCGTCTTCCTGGCCGCGAAAATGCGACATGTCACGAAATCGTGACATGTCGCGATATCACGACGTTTTCCTGTCAGCAGCCTTTCTTGCCGTCACGCCCAGCGAAAACGTGACATGTCACGATTTCGTGACATGTCACGAAATCGCGACGCTTTTCTCCTCCGTACGCCCTCGCTGCTTTCCTGTCGTGAAATCGTGACGTTTTCCACCTCGGGCACCTTCGCTGATTTTTGTCGCGATATCGCTATGCCTTTTTCGTTCCGTACAACTGGGCTGCAACCTGTCGCGAATTCGCGACGATTTTTCGTTCGGAGCTGTCTTGCGGCTTTCTATCGCGAAATCGTGACCTTTTTCCAGTCCGTACTATTTAGCTGCTTCTGGCCGTGAAAATGCGACATGTCACGATTTCGTGACATATTTTCCTTCCGTATGCCTCGGCTCGTTTCTGTCGCGATTTCACGATGTTTTTTCGTTTCATGCACCTTCGTTGCAACCTGTCGCGAAATCGCGACGCATTTTCGCTCCGTACACCTTCGCTACAACCTGTCATGAAATCGTGACGTTTTTCCACTTCGGGCTGCTTAGCTGCTGTCGTTGACTGCGTTGACCATGATTTTGTGACATGTCACGATTTCGCTATGCTTTTTTGCTTCGTCTTTCTCTCTCCTCTCTAGGTCACGAAAATCAAACACGTCACGATTTCGCTACGCTTTTCTTCCTTTTCCTATTTGACTGGTTTGACCACGATTTTGCGACATGTCACGATATCGCGACACCTTTTCATTTTTGGCCGCGATTTTGCGACATGTCGCGATTTCGCGATTTCGCGACCCCTTTTCATCCTTGTGCAATTTTGCCTTTTTCTTGATTTTTAGCATCTGGGTCACTGAGATCTTCTTTGAAAGCATGCAAAAAAGGTGGGTCCCCAATTTTGGGGTGTGTTGTGGATCAGCCACAACAAATGGCGACTCTGCTGTCAAATGCTCTTGAGCATTTTAGTGAGAACCCAACCCGGAAGCATATACAAACACGAAAACATGTGTTAGCACATAAACAAATATAAACAAATGCCCATAGATCAAGAATATATGAATCATCAGAATCATCAAGTATCAGCTCGGTGTGTGCAATGTGTTTCATTCCCTATCGTTTGAAATTGATCAACATTCCATCGTCAATTTTACATGAATGCATGTGTGAGATTGTGAATGATTTGTGTAACCTAATAAATATGCTAAGAGATTTTGCTTTTATAAGATGCATAGTCTTTCTTTTAGTATCATACACAAACATTCAAGATTATCAAACCCTCTTAGGATCAACTATATGTATAATGAATTGCTTTATTAGATCCCAAAGTTGGTTATGAGTCCCTACTATCTTGAACCCATGTGCAAGTGGATGTGAAATCAGAACTTTGGGGAATCAGACTCCCAACCTAATCGAGATGGGAGTTTAACCCTATCCTTACTATTCTGATTTAGAATTCATTACCTCACTTTGAGCAAAATAATTTAACCAATTATGAAAGAAATGGTCATGCTAGTCTAACCCTTTGGACAATCAGTGGTCTTGTTTTCTAGACAAGACATGTTTCCATGCATGGGCATATCTAACCCCACAATCCAAAACTTATCTTCATTTCTTTGGACCTTGGGGATGACTACCCATCCTTTGCAGAGGACAAGTAGTACGATCCTTCCAATCCAATATAAATATGAGATGGGAAAAATTTATTTTTTTACTTCTTGGACCTTAGGGATGACTACCCATCCTTGCCAGGGACATGTAGTACGATCCTTCCAATCCAAACTTTAGATGTAAATGGAAAATATTAATTTTATTGCTTAGACCTTGGGGATGACTACCCATCCTTTGTAGAGGACAAGTAGTACGATCCTTCCAATCCAAGATTTATTATGAAATGAGACATAGGAGCTTTGGGGAATTAGATTCTCAACCTAAGCGAGATGAGAATTTATGCCCTATCCTTACTACTCCATGTAGGTCAAATCAAAGCTTTGGGGAATTGGATCCTCAACCTAAGTTCGATGAGGATTTAACCCTATCCTTACTACTCTGATTTTAGGCTTTAAGCTCTATGGAAGTGGTCAAAACCACTGTTTTAAGGATCATGTTGCATAAATAGGATAGACTTGAAATACTTCTTTCGCCCAACCTTTTCTTCCAAGTTAGGTTTTGATCATTTTGCTCAAGATCCTTTTTAATGTATAAGACGTGCTTGGTTCTAGATATCTCAAGACTCAGTTCCCAACCTTAGGATTTTCTTCTTATTTATGTGATAGCATAACCTTAAGAGGATTTGACACACTTTAATGATTTGTATTTGAAATGCATTTGCAACTAAGATGGCATGTATGTGCAAAGTGAGATGTAATATGAATGCATTGTCTTTTGAAATGCAGATGAAATATGGCCATATAAAACTGACTACTTCATGCATCACAAGTTTCAAACGATATAATTAAATTGTTTGTGTTACTTGTGGAGCTTTTACAAGACAATTCCAATGTTCCATATTTTCTCGATCTAGAACATAAGTTAGCATCTCAAGACAACTTTTTTTTTTCATCATTTTTTTTTTTTATATAAACAAAGAAAAAATGTCAAATAAACACACAACTTTAAATTAAAACTTATTCAATCCAAAACCAAACTGCAATCCCAAAAATGAAAATTTGAAAACACAAACCAAAAACCAAAAACCAAAAACCAAAATCTATATACAAATGTACACTATAATACAAGATGATGCAAAGCTTGGCTTATCACTTTCCTGGATCCCACACATGGTTAGAACATTTCAACAAAAATATAACATGATATGCATACCAAATGTTGTGGGAATCCCACAAAAACAAGACAAGACCAAACAATGCAACAAACTTCCACTTTCCATGCTCACCATACCAATTTGATTTAGTTCCAATAAGACTCCCACAGGTGAGCGCCAAATTACTAAAATGATTAGACAATAAATGATTTTCAATTTTATCATGTCTATTCTTTAAAACTTCCATTTCCAAACTTACTCTTTGATTTAGAATTAGGCTATCTTCTTCCAATATGCAATTTTGTAAGTAGGAGCCTATTTCTACAAATTTTAAAGCCAAATTATTTTCCAAATTTGTAGGCCAATCAAATTTGTGTAACAATTTACAAGCATCTAGGATATTGACTAAATTAGGATCATTAAAAGTTTTTATCCTAGATTCAATTAATAATTGTTGATGAATTTGGTTTAACAATTCAAGTGCATCAACTTCTTTTCCATTCATTAAAACAATGTTATTAAAGGTGTGATTAAAAATTATACCTTGTTTTTCATTTACCTTTAATGACATTTCATCATTCAAATTATTTAAATTCAAAATATGGTCTTCCTTTTCAATCCTCAAACACTCTTGGTCAAAGTGTATGTCCCATGACTCATCTTGATGATCCTTCATTTGATTTGCTTCCAATTGATCAATCTCTTTGTCATTTGGTTCTAATTCTTTGTTCACTATCCATGGTATCTCTTCATTTGAATCCTCCAAATCATCATGCAAACTTGCATCCACACTTTCAATGAATTTATATTCAACATGATCAAATTTTGTCACCTTTTCAAATCCTGTGAATATGAGATCTTCGTATGATGTAGAAGGTTCAACATCCTGCATATCAAGTGAAATATGAGTTTCATTTATAGGGATGTGAGAAAGGAATGCATTATCATATCTTCCCCAACCATTATAAAAATTATCTTCCAAACTTGTGGGATGAAACTCCATGGTATTTGTGACATGGTCTTTTGATTCATTCATAAATACTTTTTCTTCTTTGTCCTTGGCAATAGGATCATTATAATCTTCCAAAATTTGATGAGATTTGAAACCCTCTTCCAAAACATCCTCAAATTGTACAGGAGTTGTAAGGTCTTCCTTTGAGTAGGCGATTATGTTGTCCAGTATATCAATTGGCACACAAGTTTCATTAGTAGCTTTGGAAAGAGTGAAGTCTTCCCACTTCTTCCAAGCATCATAATAATCACCTTTCAAAATCAAGTGGTGACGTTCAACTATTTCTTCAACATTTTCCAAATCATCAATGTGTTTCTCATCAAATTTATCTTCACCTTCCTTAGATGGTTCAATTATTTCAAAAAGTGGGTTATTTCTTGAATTCAAATTTATAAGGCTATCATTGTCCAAATTAGTAACCCATGATTCATTATCATAATTTGGAGGGTGAAGAATTTCTTGATCCTTAATTTTACACATCTCATCAATAGTATCTTCCAAGAACAAGTGGTGAAATTCTATCATGTCTCCAAATTCATTTATTGGTTTTCTCCCAATTTCACTTTCAACCACTTTATTTAATTCCATGGCAGGTTCCATCTTATCACATATATCAAACATTGTTGGATTTAGAACCCCTTCCTCTAGATAATCGTGTATCTCTATGAATGAGATCATTTCTGCATAATCTTCACTAGTGGATGTTGGCTTATCAATTTGCACCTCCTCGTGGACTACATCTAAGGTGGTCATAAAATTTGGGTATTCAAATTCATCCCCTTGATCATTTACCTTAGGTATCATTGGAGTGGAGGGTGCTATGTTTGATGGTTGGTGTAGGTTGGCATCAAAAGAAAAATCTCTCACATGAACATGTTGTGCCTTTTCTTCTTCAAGACCTTGTCGTTCTATCTCTTCTAAGACCTCATGAATTTTCTCTAGGGACAAACCACTCAGCTTTTCCTCAATGAGTGAAGCAAGTGTGGGGTGTATGGCTCCTAGGTATACTTCCATGGCTTCCTCTTCTAATGTGTTAAAATTTTCCCACATTTGGGAGTGCAACTCACGAAATCTTCCATTGAATTGACTCAAGGATTCATTAGGCTCTTTACATATGGAGGTAAACTGATTTTTCAATATTTCTAAGTCGACCCGATTACCAAAATGATAAAGATAGGCTGCTTCTAGTTGTATCCAAGAAGTCCTAACCTCCATGGGTAGTTGGCTATACCAAAAGAATGGTCTATCATCCAAAATGTATGCAAAAAACTTACAAGCTACCTCCTCATAAAAAATCTGGAATTTACATAATGTATCCTTGTAGACATGCAGTTTTTGCAAGTATCCTAGTGGCACCTCTTGATTAAAACACCGTAAAAAATCCAATAACATTGTAGGAATATGATAGGGTATCACATGTAAACCCTTATAATAATCCTCCATTATTAATACCATTCTCTCTCTTAGAGATGTTATTTCAGCTCTTAGGGATACCATTTGTTCCTCAAGTGTTGCCATTAGTGAACTTAAAATGTAATTTTAGAACCAAATCTGTTGAATATTCAACCTGCAATAAAAAATAAAAAATCAAGTTAGCATCAACTAAGAGATGTACTCATTAAAATCAAATGAAAAGTAATTGCATGAGACCAAAATTCTAAAAAATTAAATCAAATCACCCTAATTCTGTATGAACAATCAGAAAAATATTACAGCATACCTGAATTGCTTAAAATAGAATAAAATAAACCAATTCAGGCCGTCCTTTTTACAACCTACTGAGTGTTAGAGAATTAAAGCATAAAAAATTTAAATTTCAATAACACTAAAATAAACCCGTTCGGCCGTCCCAGCACCAATCCGTTGAGTGGTGTTAGAGGCCGAAGATGCTAATAAAATGTACTTAAAATATTTAGCAATGTAAAGCTCTTAAGTAATTAAAAACCCGTAGCATCTAAAAATCACGATAAAATAAACATTTCAGGCCCTCCTTCTAGCGCCAATCTGTTGAGTGGTATTTTCACCCGATTGTGAAAACACACTCTCCGATAGGATTTGGGTTCTAAATCCTCTGCTTGCAAAGAAACAATTTCTCCAAGGTTCTCGTTATGTTAGCATTTTGCATCTGTGTATGAAAGATATTTAATTAAAATGCTTGGAATACCTTAGTGGTTGCAAGTAACTGAAAACAAGGGGCACTATGATTTATTTTACTGTGAAATTTAATGATTGTTCCTTGAACCCTAATAAAGTAAATGTGATTTGATCCTTAAATGACCATGCTGTAACTTCAAAATAAAATTTAATGAAATGCCATAACATGAATGGAATTATTTATGGGTTTTGAAGTTTTTTAATTTTTAAATTTTATTTTAAAGCTTGAAAAATAAAGTTGGCACTTCTGAAAATAAAATGCAACAAAAAGAAAATAAAATGTGAAAGAAAAGAAAATTAAAATTGCATCCAGTTTGATGCTATCCCGTCCTGGAAAAACCGAAGATAATGAGATTTCCATGCATGCAACCTAACCTATTGAACCTGCAAAACACACACAATCCAGATAAGTTAAGTGCTGGTCTCTGGGGTTTACTATTATTTTTAGATTTAGGCATTCGCATGAAGCAACCAAGGAAACTTGCATTAAACTTCATCTATAAGCCTAGAAATCTGAAAAAGGGAAAGATAAACATTAAAACATGCATGCAAAAAATAACTCCTTCTTTCTTGCCAACAAGATGCAAATTTTTGAATATTCCTGCATTATAGATAAATCCTGTTACAACAACAGAACATCTGGTTTTCTCAAAACCAGAAAAAAGGAAGAAAACAGCCTCAAAGCAGGCCCAGAATGACCCTCTGGCCTCTAGCACTGCAACTCTGCTCCAGCGGTTTCCGACCTCTGTATCTGCCCTGTGCTTCCGCTTTTAAAGCATGGCAATGTTTTCTGTTTCGGCCTGTGATGCTTCGTTTCATCTTCCCGATCGATTCGTTTCATATTCCCGCCTTTCGAATTGTTCTTGAATTTATGTTTAATGCTGAAACGTTCGATAATATTCTATGCATGTAACGTTTCTGTAACCCTTATACATGTATGCCACGTGTTCTGCACTTTCTGCATCTTTCGTAACGGCTCCCTGTAAATCACGACCAAAAATAGCATGCAGCCTTGTCCGTCTTCCTGGCCATGAAAACGCGACATGTCGCGATATCGTGACATTTTCCTATCAGCAGCCTTTCTTGCCGTCACGCCCAGCAAAAACGCGACATGTCACGATTTCACGACATGTCGCGAAATCATGACGCTTTTCTCCTCCGTACGCCCTCACTGCTTTCCTGTCGCGAAATCGTGACGTTTTCCACCTCGGGCACCTTCGCTGATTTTTGTCACGATATCGCTACGCCTTTTTCATTCCGTACAACTGGGCTGCAACCTATCGCGAATTCGCGATGATTTTTCGTTCGGAGCTGTCTTGCGGCTTTCTGTCGTGAAATCGTGACCTTTTTCTAGTCCGTACTATTTAGCTGCTTCTGGCCACGAAAACGCGACATGTCGCGATTTCGCGACATATTTTCCTTCCGTACGCCTCGGCTCGTTTCTGTCGCGATTTCGCGACGTTTTTTCGTTTCATGCACCTTCGCTGCAACCTGTCACGAAATCGCGACGCATTTTCGCTCCGTACACCTTCGCTGCAACCTGTCGTGAAATCGTGACATTTTTCCACTTCGGGCTGCTTAGCTGCTGTCGTTGACTACGTTGACCGTGATTTTGCGACATGTCACGATTTCGCTACGCTTTTCTGCTTCGTCTTTCTCTCTCCTCTCTGGGCCGCAAAAATCAAACACGTCACGATTTCGCTACGCTTTTCTGTCTCGTCTTGTTTGACTGGTTTGACCCGCGATTTTGCGACATGTCGCGATATCGCGACACCTTTTCATTTTCGGCCGCGATTTTGCGACATGTCGCGATTTCGCGACCCCTTTTCATCCTTGTGCAATTTTGCCTTTTTCTTGATTTTTAGCATCTGGGTCACTGAGATCTTCTTTGAAAGCATGCAAAAAAGGTGGGTCCCCAATTTTGGGGTGTGTTGTGGATCAGCCACAACAGATGGTTTTTCAGGATACAACTAGATTCGAATAAATCCTGATGACCAACATAAAACAACATTCACTACACCTTGGGGAAATTTTTGTTACAAGGTGATGCCCTTTGGCCTCAAAAATGTAGGTGCCACTTATCAACATGCCATGACATACATTTTCCATGACTACATGCATAATATTATCGAAGACTATGTGGATGATCTCTTGGCTAAATACAAAACTCGACAAGAACATATTGGTGTATTGGAGAAAGTTTTTGACCGACTCCTAGAGCATAATGTAAGGTTGAATCCCAAGAAATGTGTCTTTGGTGTTACCTCGAGCAAACTTCTAGGATTCATTATCTCCAAAAGAGGCATTGAGGTGGACCCTAACAAGGTCAAGGCTATCCTAGAGATGCCTCCCCCAACTAACTTAAAGGAATTGCATAGTTTACAAGGAAATATTCAATCAATCCATCATTTTACTATGCAACTTTTTGACAAATGTAGGCCATTCAATCACCTACTACAAAAGGGGGTGCCATTCTCTTGGACAGATGAATGTCAACAAGCCTTCGATGACATTAAGAAATACCTAGCTTCTCCACCAGTCTTAGCTCCTCCTCATCTAGGGGTCCCATTTTATCTTTATATCTCAGCAATAGACTTTGCATTAGGGACAATGCTTGCACAAAATAATGAACAAAATCGAGAGCAAGTTGTCTACTACATTAGTCAAACATTGGTAAGCTATGAAACTAAATACGCTTATGTAGAAAAATTGTGCTTAGCAATGGTTTTCACCACTAAGAAACTTCGACATTATATGCTTAGCCACACAACTTACATCATAGCTAGAGAAAATCCTCTGCGTTACATGATGTCTCACACTTACAATAATACCCGCACCACTAAATGGATAATGCTCCTTATAGAATTTGACCTAGAATTCATTAGCCAAAAATCCATTAAAGGGTAGGTAATAGTCGATCAACTTGCAGAAGCTCCACTACCTAGTGATCATCCCTTGATTATTGAGCTCCCAGATGATTTGGTATTTGTTGTCACTAAACAAGAAGAAGATGTCATTCCGAAGGAAGACATCGATATCACATTATTCTTTGATGGTTCTAAGTGCGCAAAAGGTCAAGGTGTTGGAGTCGTATTTCACACACCACAGGGGGTACCTATCCCCTTGTCATTCAAACTAGACTTCCAATGCACAAACAACACCACAGAGTATGAAGCCTTAATCTTAGGTCTTCAATCAGCTATAGCTATGAGCATTAAGCGTATTAGGATATTTGGTGATTCTCAACTTGTTGTAAAACAAATCAATGGAGAATACCAATGCAAAGAACCTACCATTAAGCTTTATCACGAAGTAGCAATGAAGTTGCTCTCTAAGTTTGATTGGTATGAAATCAATAGTTTGCCATGTTCGACTAACAGATTTGTAGATGTGATGGCCTCCCTTGGATCCTTGATTCCAAAAGACTCCTTTGGAGAGGTACAACCCCTTATCATTTCAACGGTCTCTAAATCTACAATTTCTCATGTTGAGTCAAAATATGAAAAGGATGTTTGCTTTATCCAATCAGATTCATATGAGCCTTGGTCAAGCCAAATAGTAGCCTTTCTCAAGTTTGGAACACTCCCATCTGACATGTCTCGAACTGCCAAGCAAACTTTCAAGCAAAAGGTAGCCCATTTTATTCTTTTGGGGGACGTGTTGTATAAACATGGTTATGATGGAGTCCTCCTTCATTGTCTCGAGGCTAGCGAAGCTCAAAGAGCCATAGCTGAAGCCCATGATGGTACTTGTGGTGGTCATTTTAGTGGAATGGCCATTGCAAAGCGTATTCTATGCATGGGTTATTATTGGCCCACAATGGAACATGATTGTTGCACCTATGTTAAACATTGCAAAAAGTGCCAAGAACATGCTAATCTAACTCATGTACCATCACAAGCTTTACAACCTATTCAAATCCTTTGGCCCTTTTCACAATGGGGCCTAGATCTAATTGGAAAAATTTCACCTCCTTCCTTGGGACAACATACTTTCATCATCACAACCACTGAATACTTCACAAAGTGGGTTGAGGCAATTCCTCTAACCAGCACGATAGGACCTAGAATTGTGGAGTTTATACTCCATCATATCATTTGTCATTTTGGTATCCCCTCAAAAATCATTTTAGACAATGGCAAGTCTTTCAAGAACAAGGATGTTCGAGCACTTTGCAAGAAATATAACATTCAACATAGTTTCTCGACTCCTTATTACCCACAAGCAAATGGACAAGTTGAAGCTTCCAACAAGACCTTAATTGCTATTCTCAAGAAACTTGTCAAAGAAAATCATAGAGATTGGCATACACAAATTCCCTTGGCATTATGGGCTTATCGAACAAGCATCCACATGCCTACAGGGGCAACACCATTTTCATTGGTCTATGGAGCCAAAGCAATCATGCCTCTTGAGCTCGAGATCCCTTCCTTGCAAATTTCTTTGTAGGAATTCATAGATGATGACACTGCTAGACAAGCACGTCTTGACCAACTCACACTTCTTGATGAGAGGTGAGTCAATGCTTTAGAGCATTTACGAGTTTATCAAGACCACCTCAAACGTGCTTACAATGCCAAAGTTCATCTACGTGAATTCCAAGTAGGAGATCTTGTCCTTAAAGAGAATCAACAAAATACCAATGCATTGCCGCATCTTCATGATAAATTCATGGCTAATTGGTTAGGTCCATACATAGTTACACAAAGAGTGGGTAATGGTACTTATAGGCTTGCTAGTCTAGAGGGAGAGGAAGAATCCAAACCACTTAATGTTATACACTTGAGAGCATTCTATGCATGATTTGATTATTATATATACATGGCTAATACACAAAAACATTTGCATACACTTCATTCATAACATTGCATTTCACTTGCATTCACACTCCAAAAACAATGCATTCACCCACATTTCACATTGCATTTTACAAAACTGCACGTCATACATTGCATTCACATCCACATTTTGCATTTCATATTTAGGGATCATTTATTAAGTTCAAGGTCTTAATTGGTCCAACAAAAGTCATGTTGCCTTAATCAGGGGCACCTTCACAATGTCATCCACAAAATTCCACAAAGTCAAATTGCCATCAACACAAGCCACATTCACAAACTCCTAGGTGTTTTCGGTCACTCAACCACCCCTAGTGTTTTAAGCAACCTCCAAAAATCATGTCGAGTTCTTCTTAGGACCATTGCACATATACACTAAGAAAAATCTTGAGTTTGGGAACTGATTCCAAAAATATTCTTGAACCAAGCACAATTTTCACATCTTAAAAACATCTTGTGTCAAAAAGGGATAACACCATACTTGGTATGAACCTTGAAGTGAAAAGGGTCATCCTTGCTAGTCCCATCATGCAACATAGTCCATAAAAATAGTGGTTCTCACCACTATCACAATTCCAAAAATAAAAGAAAGAGTAGGGACAAATCCCTAACAAAAACTCTAAATCTTTTTATCACACACCACTGATCAATTGAGTTGTAAGGATCGTACTACATTTCCAGTCAAACGGTTAGGTAGTCATCCCCAAAACTTAAGAGATCAAAAACAAAATTCATGGACTATGGAGTTAGCCTCCACCGGAGCTATAGATGCTTGATTGGAAGTGGAGTACGCTCATGCATGGTGACATGTCTCTTTTAAAAGAGACCTCTGACCGCTCATACAGACAAGCTAGCTTCTTGGTTTCAACCATAACAGGTTTACCCAATTTACTCAAGATGAGTTAATGAACTCACTTGCACACACACTGGTTCTTGATTGTCTAGGGTCATTACCTTGCTCTTGATTTGGTAAATGAATTCACTACACACACATTTGGTCCTAGAAGGATTAGGCAGTTTTAGTGGGTTTGTTTGATACCACTAGGATGTTTGAGTCTCTACAAAATAAGTAATCTTCCATATCAACATCCATATCTTCTTCCATATCAACATCCATATCTTCTTCCATATCAACATCCATGTCTTCTTCCATATCAACATCCATGTCTTCTTCCATATCAACATCCATGTCTTCTTCCATGTCAACATCCATGTCAGTTCATGAGTCATTCATCCCATATGCCACCAAGTTTGGTGCCCCTGATTAAACAACAATGCTAAAAAAAGGGTCAAGAAAAGATCTAAACTATAAATGATCATTAGCACATGCCATATTGCATTAATCATCCATATATTCCATCCATAACATATCATATGCATCAATCATAAACATAAACATACATTCAACAAAAGCATTCCACAAAAACATTCACACAAATATATAACACAAAAGGTAAAAGCCATGTATATATATATATATCAATGAATGCCAAAAGGCTACATACAATGGAGCACCAAGGCTCATATACAAAAAGTGCATCTAAGCACTAGCTACATCCTCCAAGAAGACCCTTGTGACCTAGCAGGAGCCTCAGACCTAGTAGGAGCCCTAGACCTAGAGCTATGCCTAGACTGACTATGCCTAGCACCCTCGGATGTAGAAGAGGTTGGAGGATCTGGAAGTGGAATATGATGTTCCATCAACCTATCCTCCAATGCCTCAATATATCTATGTCGAGAGTGAAGGTATCATATGTCGACCTCATGTCGATGCTCCCTCTCTACTAGCTTTGCCTGGAGAACTACAATCCTCGCATCTCGCTCCACCACCTACTACTCCAGCTGTGCCCACTCCTCCTCGCTCTGACCTAGGGGTACATCTAGAACCTCCTCCATCTCCTCCCTATATTCTCATCTCCCCCAACCTTAGGTGCCTACTACATTGCACCCTTCATCTTCTACCTTTAACTATCATATTAAAGGTATCACTACCTCTTACGGGCATCCTGGGTCCCCTCACCCTGAGTCTCTAGGGCACCCTCATCCTGGGTCTCCTGGGTACCCTCATCCCTAGCCTCTCAATCCACCTCCATCAACCACTCCTCGAGGTGGTACCCATGGTGGTTGAGCCATAAACCATGCATCATACTCCATGGTCATCCTCATATCCTCCATATCTAGGATGTCCACCTCCTCATCATCCTCCAAGGCTACCCTCCATGGCTCCATGCATGGTAGCCCCATCTCCTCCCGATGCCTCCTGTACCACATCGGCTCATCAGGGACATCCTACCTCAGCCCAAATTAGTGGAGTACTCATGAGAATTAGAAGTACTCCACCTCACTCCTATGCCTCCCAATCACCCACCTACCCTACTGCACCCATCATAGATGCTCTCCATCCCTAGTCCACTAGGCACCTAGCCATGGCCTCCATACCACTTGGGTGGATGTCAATCCAACCCATAGATCCCTGTACCACTGACTCATCCTCACTGGATGACTCGGCTACACCTCCTCTACCAATGCCCATCACCTAGCGTAGGGCTACTCCCTACCAAAATCCTCCATAGGCAAGCCCTCTAGTCGAGCAACTCTGAAGTGCTCCCATCCCCAACATTATAGTAATAAGTTACACCCCAATCCCTTTCACCCTCACCTCATCACATCATATAGCTCTCGATACACCTACACCAGTAAGGTGGGAGCCCATGCATACACCTACCTCATCATGAGCATATCGCTCACCACCCCTATCAGGTTCCAAGGGAACCTACACCTAGTACTATTCGGGGCCACAATATTGGCCAACATGAACATCACCAAAGCTCGAAGGGGATCTAACTCCTTGTCCACATACATGGAAAAATAGGGTATGCCTCCACTCTCCACCTTCACCCCCTCCCATGCATCCCCAAACATCCTCCTCATCTTCATCTTCTGGTTGAGCCCAACCTCAACCCAGAGACCCTCCATCGGTACCTTGAGGATGCGATATACATCCTCCAAGGTAATAGTGACCTCACCTGTAGGGAGCTAGAATGTCCCCCTATTCGCATCCCACCTCTCTGCCAAGGTAGAGAGGTACCCCTCATCCACCCTCACCATATCCATTCGGCTACCTCCGCTAGCCCCACCTCCCTAAGCAGCTCCCACTCATCCCCCATAATCGCCTTCCTCATCCCGGGGATGTAAGGTAAAAACTGGTGTCGAGCCTCCAAAACTCTAAGTTGCAGCACAACACAAAATATTTGTTAATAATTCATAAAAAAACAAAAAAATTTCACAATACATAATAAACAATGGGTTACCTCAACCGCTCATGCCCTAGCTACTCGTTCCCCAGCTACAACCCCAACCCCCACACTAGCTCCCTCCGTTGCCATAGCTTCCGCACTCCAAATGCCTCACCTCACCTCACTCCTCACTCACCCTTCACTCCTTAGACGCAGCTTCTCAAACTCTACAGATGCACAAATGAGCTTCAATCTCACCCAACAAGCTATTTATAGCTGCTTCAGGCACTTTGAAGCACCCATGGGTGTTTCCTAGCGTGTTGAAGCACCTGCGGGTATTTCTACGAATCGCAAGCACCTATGGCTATTTTATGTCAGCATTGACAAAAGCTAAATCAGCACAAAATAGTAGCTACCCCCAACCAAATCACTCCAAATTTCACTCACCAATGCATTCCATCATTTTATCAGGTTTTGTGAAGATTATAACTGATTTGGATGCATAAATCTCATTTACGACCACATTGACCAAAATTCACCAAACAAATTCCAAAAGCACCTAAAATGGCCCAAATCTTCACAAAATGACCATCATCATTCATATCATCACTCACACATCATCTTCACCTCATTTCACATCATCATTTACATATTTGCCAAGTTCACATAACATGCAAGTGAATCTTGTATCTAGTGGGTTATTCTATATACTTGGCGATTGCAGCGATTTGCATCCATGCAATTCGGTAAGATGAATAGCTTACCATAAGGACACTTGACCATGATCATCATCACTTATCTCCTTGCTCAAAATCACAATCATATTTGGTATTTCCTCATATTTAGAGTGAAACATTACCAAGAATAATTTGCACAACCATTGTCATTGATGGCCTAGTTCGTGGGGCTTAAAACATGGACAAAAACTCAAATTTCATCATTCAAAATCTCCTTAACACCTTAGAGATAGGCACTAGCTAGGATGATTGGTTCCAATTGTGGAAATTATCCAAACAATCACTAGCAGGCCATCCAAGGTTGATTCTTTTTCCTTTGCATCATCATTTTGCATATCAATGATGTCGAAAAGGCAAAGTGTTTCAACAACATCGAATCACCCCAAATTTGGGAACAACCATTTTTGGTTATGACTTTCCCACAATGGGATACATCTTACATGATCATGGCATCTACACTTGGCAAAAATCCCTTCTTCTGTTGGGGCAAAAATAGACACAATCATATCGCCAGATTTCAAAACTCCCCTTCCCACCGTTGGGGCAAAAATGGTATCAAATTTTACATCATTCATATCGTCCTCATCACCTCACATTTGCACAAAACCCTTCATCTATTGGGGCAAAAATAGACACATCATATCACATTTCTCACCAACCCCTTCCCACCATTGGGGCAAAAATGGTATCACATCATCCATCATTCATTTGCACAGATTTTTCAATTGGCTCGTGAGATTCATCCGTAACCTCATTCACCAATTGAGGGGGTAAGCTACGCAAAACTCCAAATTATTTTATTCTTTTATCTTCAAGCTCGTATTCCAATAAGAGAGAGAAGCTACTTCTACACCTGGCCAAAATAGGTGTCTCGTGTTTTTGCACTGCATTGTGTTTCATGCAATGCAATACAAAAAGGGGCATCTGTAGACACCAAAATCTAGCCATTCATCCTCCATCTAGGCTTTCCCACCATTTCCACCACCAAAGCATAGCCAATTTGCCCACTATCCCTATTTTCCCACCATTTTTGATCATTATTCACATTTATTTATATATATTTAAATATAATATTTTATATTATATTTTAATATATATTTAATAAATATGTATTTATTTAAGTGAATTAATCCTAACCATCCAATTTCATTTAATCTCGACCACCCATTTACATCAATCTATGCCACACCCTAGATTTATTATCTACCCTTGGATATGCTTTAATCTCAACCACACGATTAGTGTCATTGAAACCCTAGCATGCCCTAGGTTAGATTATAAATAAGAGCCATTTTGATGACTCAACCCCTGATTCTAAGTTCCCTGAGTTTTTGAAGTGCTTGAGTGCTTAAAACCCTTATGTTCCCTAAGTCACCTCACATTACTTTGGCCACCATATTTGCTCACCGTAATCCCCCATCACCGTTGCCATCCTTTCTCCCTTGTCGGATCTGCTTCTACAGAATCCTTCCCCTCAGCCCTAGGTGCCCATGAGTGTTTCCTATAGCAGCCAAGCATCCGTGGATGTTTTACGCTATCATTCCTGAAGACCCCCTAGCCTCCGGGTGATGCTAGGGCATCATCGCACCAGTCCTCTACATCAGGTTTCTCACATCAAAATATAGTACGTAAGTAAAACAAATCTATTATTTATTATTTTTATGAATGTGCTTTCTATTTCTGTTCACTATACTTGCAGTATCTAGTTAGGGTTTTATTATTGCATATAGAGGGCCTCACACTATGGAGCCCTCGCATATACTACTAACTATTTTCTGTGTCATTGTGTGCATATCTGAAGGTGCTACATCAGAATCTGGAGTGGCCTAGCCTTGGATACCAAAAAGCCCACTCAACCCTGTTGGGATCAAGATGCGCTTGAAGACACCACGACCTTGCTTCTTAGGGTTTCGGAGAACCCTAAATTGTTGTAATATTGTATCAAAAGGATTCAAGGATCCAAGCTTGTAAACAATGGAGTTTCTAGGCTCCCCTCGTCAATAAAGAATTTATTCTATTGTGCAATCTTGTGTTACCTTGCATTTTATTTTGTTCAAAGCATTGTCTGTGTGTTACGTTTTGCATATTTCAATGTTATTTAGATTTACAAATGTTTCTAGGGGTTTGGACCTGGTTGGTCCGGCTTTCATACGCACCCCCGCGAAAGGATGGGCAGGAAGCCGTCGGAGACACCCACGGGACGGATCCCACTCACTTTAGGATCTAGCTGGTTATCCAAGGTGCGAGTTACAGAGTTGGGTCGAATGGCTATTCACTCTTTTCCACTTCTGGAATAGATTTCAATATGGACTGCTCTGTTACCTTACAGGGGGTTCTTGAACTTGTTCAATAGTTGCAAAAGTTGTTTATCATATTTAACTTGAATTCTTGATCTAGCTCTCATGGGTCAACAGATTTAAATAAAAGACAAATAAAGAAAATAAAAATGGATCATTCACCGAAAACAAAGAGAGGGTAGGGTAGGGCAGAAAGAGAAGTTTATCAAACATCAACTGTAAAACCCTAAACTATCAATCTTATCTATGCTATCAGCTTCACAACAGAACAAATCAAAGAAGAAAGTGTCCAGCTAGTCTAAGATCACTTTCAACTAAGAGCACAAGGCAGAGTGAAACAGATCTAGCAAAAAATTATAAATCCAAGGGCAACTGGTTAAAACCGGTATCTTTCACCGATAGCCTAGCTCACATGATGAAGACAGAGCAATTAGAACAAACTTAACCTCAAATCTGTAATTTCCCCTAGCAGTACAAGAGAACAACCGAAGCCTAACAAAGATATTTAAACTTGATAATGTCGATTTACAAGCATATATCTAACAAACTTTAAATGGAACGGATAACAAAAGAAGATACACTTATCACACTCGCAAAAGATTAGGCTCCCGGCCATGCTATCACATAAAAGCTAAAGCACATCAACTCCAAGTCCAAAAACAAAGGATTTCACAAAATTTGCAAGAAATTGCTTATAAGCCTTTTATTTCTAAGTCTCCGCCTCCCGCAATTACATTGAGAAGAAGTATTTATAGACTCAGGATAGACCCTGATCTTTTCAGAAATATCTTCTTCTCATAACTGCAAATATTATCTCATCTAAACCCTAGGACCCGGGTTTTACAATAAAAATCCATTTAAAATCAAAGTCCGGATAGAACTTAACCCTTCGGCAAATCAGTGCAGTTAGCTGCCATAAATGGAGAAGATAAAATCTAAAGCCACTTGCATTCATCCGCAACTGCAAATAAATGCCTCCATTAATTCTCGCTCGGTGAGCCGGATGAGTCACCACTTCTCCATCAATTTGATCTCCGCAAAGCCATCCCCGAGTTGAAATTGTCTTCATGCTATCAATTCTGCAATAAATTTGTCATTGAATGCCTTTACCGGCATCTTCTCCTCTAGCATGGCGGTCCTTGATCAAATCCGCACTTTAACTTTGCCTTTATGGCCTTTCCCGGTTGTCCCGCAAGTGCCAGATGGAATCCTGCATGAAAGACAAAAAGATTATATTAGATTAGCACTTTAATTAAATCAGAAGCTTTAAAGGTTAAAACAGATTAAATCAGGCTAAAAACCCTAAAGCAAGCTTGCATGTCGGCTTCTGTTTGTCTGCCTCACGCTTTGACACGTGTCGCTACCCCAGGATGCCTTCTGTTTCCCGCCGGAATGCACTTCTGGTCAACTTAGGACTTTCTCTCTCCTATCGCGATTCTGCGACATGTCGCGATTTCGCGACATGTCGCGAAATCGCGACGTCCCCAACGCATCGGCAACTTCTTCCCCCGTCGGCCGCGAAAACGCGACATGTCGCGATTTCGCGACATGTCACGAAATCGCGACCTCCTGCCTCCGTCGCACAACTTATTTTCAAGCTTCGCGATTCTGAAACACGTCAGCGACGCATCGCGACTTCCCGTAGCCGCATGCGTTTGACCGCGTTGACCGTGATTTTGCGACACATTTGCGACTTAGCCGATTTTCATTCTGCAGCCCACTTTCTCTCTCCTACCGTGAAAATGCGACATGTCACGATTTCGCGACATGTCGCAAAATCGCGCCCTTCCGTACGTTTTCTTTCTCTCTCCTCCGGCCGGCAGCGATTTTGCGACACTTTCCAAAAATGGAAACGTCGCGATATCGCGACACTTCCAAAAATGGAAAGTGTCGCGATTTCGCTACACAAAAATGACTTAGCTGCTTTTTGATTTACCCGTCGCGATATCGCGACATTTCCGAAAATGGAAGTGTCGCGATATCGCGACACTACCAAAAATGGAAAGTTTGATTTTTCATGAATTTATGCAACTGGTTTTCCGGATTTTTCTCGGTACCGTGCAAGATTTTCTTTGTGCATGAATGATTCTAGCATGTAAAAAGTGAATTCTTGGATAACACAACTGGAATGCAAGAAAAAGCACAACTTTAAAAAGGAGGCAAGCAAATTTGGATTTAAAACCTGAAAATTATCAAGAGGGTCCCTGCTGCAAAAATGGAAGTTCAGAATTTTCTAAGGATGGAATCTCATTTTTCAGTGGGGGTGTGTTGCTTCTCAACAAATGGCGATATCTCACGGGTAAAATAGTAGCACTATTTTAGAACCCAAGACTCCGGTTTCAAAACAAAAAGACCATGCATCATGCCTTGCCACGGACATTCTTCACAATAAATTGACTGTTAACTGCCAGTTGTTAAAATTTCCCAAGGACATACTAGGCTGAATTACTTCAAGGAAGATTTCTGATGTGCAATTTCAAAGGGTATAAAACTTTCTTCAAGGATGACTGGATTGAATGATAAACTTTGGACTGATCAACTTTTCTAGATTGTAAAAGGGGAAACCGAGTAGAGCTCTGTTTACTAGTTTAGCCTTTTACAGCCTAGACAGAGTTACCCTTTAGATTTACACGACCCAAATTTACAACTGTAGGGCATAATCTAATATTGGCTGCCTCTTTTAATTGTTCAACTCTTTTTTTTTTTCTTTTTTTTTTATCTCTCTCTGAAATATATCAATATCTGAGATGCTTTTAGGGAAATCACAATTTTCTTTTATCATTTGATCAATCTGGAACTGTTTCAGTCTAGGCACTGATAGCCTCTGGTGACACCCAAATAATTGCATGAACCATAGTCCCCTCTCATAACCAACCTTTTCTTGGATTCCCCGAGAGTTCCTCCAACTAAACAGAATAGCAGCTTCTCTATAATTAAAACAACTGTGGCAAGTAAGACACAAGATCCAATCATCTCTCTACCTTTGTCCTGAATAACAAAATAGTTCTACCATTCAGTGCAAGCAGACTATCTCAATTATAATAATGAACAAATGGGATACTGGATTGTGGATTGATCAGCTCAGAATAAAACAATTTTCAACAGGCTGACTTTTCATTGATTGCTCAGGCAGAGGTTAAAGGATAGAATATTAAGAGCTGAAGGACTTTGCACAGACTTTCAAGGACAGACACAGGCTTTAAAGCAAAACAAAATAAAAATGTACAGACTAAAACACAGAACTGTACAGGAAAGGGAATAAAATAAACTGAACAGACAGCAAAGAAAAGAACTAAACAAAAGACGATAGACAAAATAAAAGAAGAAACTAAAAAAAAGAATAAAATAGAAGAATAAGAAAAAACTAAAATAAAAACTAAAAGGAACTGAAGAAAGCTAAACTGCAACAACATGAAATAAACTAAAGCAACTATACAGACAGCAAAGAAAAAGAACTGCAATAAAGAACTAAAGCAAATAAAATTGAAACAAAAGACTGTACAGACTTAAATAGCAAGCTGACATAAAAAGACAAAGAAAGGAAATAAAAAGCACTGACAAAAGAAATAAACTGCACAAGCTAAAACTGTACAGACAACTAAAGATTAAAAAAAGATGAAAACTAAAAGAAATAAATAAATAAAAAAACAAAGAAATAAAACTGAAAAACTTCAAAGCTTACTTACAATGTATACATATGTTACAACTTCCCTTCATACTCAAAAAATGCAGCAGTTGGGAAAGCAGAGAAATGGTGCCTTAAAAAATTTTGACCATGTGCAAGTAATTTAGAAAAATTACCTTTCAGGTCCTGTTGACGAAATGCACTCCAGACCGTGCTTCAAAAATTTGCTATCCTGGGAAAGACTTGTGTTTATCGTCTTCCCCGTCCCATTTGAAAAACAAATCCGCAACTCCTTCAAATTAAACAAATCATATAATAACAAATCATATGATAACATGTTTATGCTTCTAATTGAAGGGTTTGCAGAGTTCTTTCAAAAGGACCGAATGTAAAAACCCCCAGGATCAAATACCTTAAAATCTTGACAGACCCAGACCACCACATCTTCAAAATTATGTGACAACTGAAAGAAATCATGTTTTATCTCGTATGCCCCGGTTCTTAACAACTTGAACATTTTGTGGTTGTCGTACCGCTTCAATATCCAGGACTTCAATTTTTATCCCTCTAGCGGAATGTTTACAATTTTCCTTTTCACCCGAGCCTTGCTTAGATTTAACCTCATCAATGTGCAATATCCAACTGTCACTGTTGTGATGGATTAGAGTCAGAACCGTTCCCACCTTTTCAGTTGCCAAATTATAAACTCCAATATCTGCATCAACACAGTTTATAGCCTTATCTTTGATATTATGTTCAGAAGTTGCGATGCTTATGTTGAGACAGCTCATCAATTCCAAGTTGGTCGACCACATTCATATTTACTATCTTTTCCTCCTTTTCTTGAAATCCAACAGGTGGTCCATAGTAAGCCTCAATCAAGTTAACCTTTTGTTCAACAATCTGAGGCAGTTCATAGAGGGTGATGTCAGCTTTAAGTTCCCTCATATCCTCAATGATGTTATCCTCCTCAGTTACTTCTGCATAGTGACATTGAATCTCACTTTCATCATCCTCTGATGAGGAAGGATCATTATTAGGTTCTGGACTCTGACATCTCAAATTATAACTCGTCCATTTTGAACTCGTTGAAAATCTTGCATTTCATCCACAGGAGTCTCGTACAAGACTTTCTCGTCTCTTCGGGAAAAGTGAAAGAATCGAAACCCTGGTTGTACTGTTTTTGGGTGAACTAGAAATATCAATATTTCTTTGATCTCTAGGAAAATTTAACTCACCAGGAAAAACTTCAGATTTGGGTGGTGCCAGATCACAACTGTTCAGTTCAAGCACTTCCACTTTGAACTTGTCAGAACCTTTCTCTGTATTTTGCACATGCTGAGTGGATGTCACAGTTAACGGAGTCTCCTTGGGTAGAGCATGACATGTTGGCACTAACTCATGATGTGGAATGGGGTCTAGAATAGGCATGTTCTGTGTAACATAGGATATCAAAGGACTCGCTCGTAATTTGAGGCCCTAATCTGTCTTTCAAGAATTAAGGCTTCTTTATAAGCCCCTGCCAGGGTTGTGATATTGATGTCTCTCTTGAGGAAAATAGAGGTCACCGAATCCAATGCATTCTTGTAGATTTCTAAGGCCATATTTGCATTTGGGATGTAATGGCCAGTCATTCTACCGTAAGCTCTTTGGAACCTCATATTGAAAGACCTGACAGTTTCTCCCGACTCTCTCTTGATGCTGGAAAATTGTTGGTATAACACACTGGGGTCTATCACTTCCCCAAATTGTGATATAAAAGCTTTCTCTAGGTCATCCCAGCTAGTAATGGAATTGCTCGGTGAGGTTTAAAAACCAGTCATAAGCTCCCTCCTGGAGAGTGAACGGGAACAATCTGCAGGCAACATCTTCATGCTGTATATTTAACAATTTTAAAGCATTTTTGAAAGCTAGCAGATGTTCTTCTGCAGTTCTTGTCCCATCATGTTTATACCTAGGGAGATACCTTTTCGGGCTTCTGGGCAAGTCATGGGCTATACCCGAGATATTCAAAGCAGTGGGGCCCAACCAATTTGCCATTATTACTTGGCTGAAAGTGATGTTCTGAGTTGTAATTGGATAACTGCCAGTGGAGATAAAACTGTTCTTAACCTTGAGGTCTTCTCTTGCAATTTTAAAAACTGTACTGACAATTTATCCAAAACGTCTGACAATTTAAAACATCGACAATTTACAAACGTCGAGATTCACCGTGGGTCCTTCAAATGTTGATGTATATGCCCTTACAATACTTGAACCGAGTTCAGCCCTCCTTCTAGCGCCAATTAGTGTTGGTGTTTTTGAGGAGGAGGGAATTGGCTACCAGACTTTGGATAAAATATAGTATTTGTCAAGTACCACATACAGTCGGATTTCTCAACTCAAGTGCACTAAGAACATATGTTCTGTGGCCCTCCTTCTAGCGCCAATTAGGTGTTGGTCCGGCTTTCATATGCACCCCGCGAAAGGATGGGCAGGAAGCCGCCGAAGACACCCACGGGACGGATCCCACTCACTTTAGGATCTAGCTGGTTATCCAAGGTGCGAGTTACAGAGTTGGGTCGAATGGCTATTCACTCTTTTCCACTTCTGGAATAGATTTCAATATGGACTGCTCTGTTACCTTACAGGGGGTTCTTGAACTTGTTCAGTAGTTGCAAAAGTTGTTTATCATATTTAACTTGAATTCTTGATCTAGCTCTCATGGGTCAGCAGATTTAAATAAAAGACAAATAAAGAAAATAAAAATGGATCATTCACCGAAAACAAAGAGAGGGTAGGGTAGGGCAGAAAGAGAAGTTTATCAAACATCAACTGTAAAACCCTAAACTATCAATCTTATCTATGCTATCACCTTCACAACAGAACAAATCAAAGAAGAAAGTGTCCAGTCAGCCTAAGATCACTTTCAACTAAGAGCACAAGGCAGAGTGAAACAGATCTAGCAGAAAATTATAAATCCAAGGGAATCTGGTTAAAACTGGTATCTTTCACCGATAGCCTAGCTCACACAAAGGAAGACAGAGCAATTAGAACAAACTTAACCTCAAATCTGTAATTTCCCCTAGCAGTACAAGAGAACAACTCGAAGCCTAACAACGATATTTAAACTTGATAATCTCGGATTTACAAGATATATCTAACAAACTTTAAATGGAACGGATAACAAAAGAAGATACACTTATCACACTCGCAAAATATTAGGCTCCCGGCCATGCTATCACGTAAAAGCTAAAGCACATCAACTCCAAGTCCAAAAACAAAGGATTTCACAAAATTTGCAAGAAATTGCTTATAAGCCTTTTATTTCTAAGTCTCCGCCTCCCGCGATTACATTGAGAAGAAGTATTTATAGACTCAGGACAGACCCTGATCTTTTCAAAAATATCTTCTTCTCATAACTGCAAATATTATCTCATCTAAACCCTAGGACCCGGGTTTTACAATAAAAATCCATTTAAAATCAAAGTCCAGATAGAACTTAACCCTTCGGAAAATCAGTGCAGTTAGCTGCCATAAATGGAGAAGATAAAATCTAAAGCCACTTGCATTCATCCGCAGCTGCAAATAAATGCCTCCATTAATTTCTGTTGGTGAGCCGGATGAGTCACCACTTCTCCATCAATTTGATCTCCGCAAAGCCATCCCTGAGTTGAAATTGTCTTCATGCTATCAATTCTGCAATAAATTTGTCATTGAATGCCCTCACCGGCATCTTCTCCTCTAGCATGGCGGTCCTCGACTAAATCCGCACTTTAACTTTGACTTTATGGCCTTTCCCGGTTGTCCCGCAAGTGCCAGATGGAATCCTGCATGAAAGACAAAAAGATGAGTTAGATTAGCATTTTAATTAAATCAGAAGCTTTAAAGGTTAAAACAGATTAAATCAGGCTAAAAACCCTAAAGCAAGCTTGCATGTCGGCTTCTGTTTGTCTGCCTCACGCTTTGACACGTGTCGCTACCCCAGGATGCCTTCTGTTTCCCACCGGAATGCACTTCTGGTCAACTTAGGACTTTCTCTCTCCTACCGCGATTCTGCGACATGTCACGATTTCGCGACATGTCACGAAATCGCGACGTCCCCAGCCGCATCGGCAACTTCTTCCCCCGTCGGCCGCGAAAACGCGACATGTCGCGAAATCGCGACCTCTCCCGACCTCGTCGCACAACTTATTTCAAGCATGTCGCGATTCTCGAAACATGTCAGCGACGCGCCGCACTTCCCGTAGCCGCATGCGTTGACCGCGTTGACCGCGATTTTGCGACACATTTGCGACTTAGCCGATTTTCATTCTGCAGCCCACTTTCTCTCTCCTACCGCGAAAATGCGACATGTCACGATTTCGCGACATGTCGCAAAATCGCGCCCTTCCGTACGTTTTCTTTCTCTCTCCTCCGGTCGGCAGCGATTTTGCGACACTTTCCAAAAATGGAAACGTCGCGATATCGCGACACTTCCAAAAATGGAAAGTGTCGCGATTTCGCTACACTAAAATGACTTAGCCGCTTTTTGATTTACCCGTCGCGATATCGCGACATTTTCGAAATGGAAGTGTCGCGATATCGCGACACTACCAAAAATGGAAAGTTTGATTTTTCATGAATTTATGCAACTGTTTTCCGGATTTTTCTCGGTACCGGTGCAAGATTTTATTTGTGCATGAATGATTCTAGCATGTAAAAAGTGAATTCTTGGATAACACAGCTGGAATGCAAGAAAAAGCACAACTTTAAAAAGGAGGCAAGCAAATTTGGATTTAAAACCTGAAAATTATCAAGAGGGTCCCTGCTGCAAAAATGGAAGTTCAGGATTTTCTAAGGATGGAATCTCATTTTTCAGTGGGGGTGTGTTGCTTCTCAACAGGACCCAACCAAGGATTGAGTGAAAATTTTTAAGTTACCTTTCACCACCCAAGTCAAATTCTCCTTAATAATGTTTGATCCTATCAAGATGCTTGACCAGATTTTGGTACCTCTCTATCCCAGATTGAGGTTCAATAGAACATATTTTGGTCTACCTCTGCCATAGGAGTATCAAAATTGAACAACATTCTCCAAGTACTTTTTATGGCTAAATATTGACCAGCTTTGTCAAGTTGTCTTATCTCCAGACATTCAAACTTTTCAGGTCTGCAGATCTTATTTCAATTCACAAGGTCATATTTATTCCTACTAGTTTTGCCTCTAGACCAAAGAAAACTTGTGAATTATTTTTCCATTTAACTTATTAAAGACTTAGGAGCTAAAATTAGGGACATCCAATAAATTGGGATTACAAACAAGGTTTCCAAAATCAACATTCTTTTACCTACCAAGTTCAAAAATTGATTTTCTTAGTTGCATATTGTTCTTTTTATTTTGTCTACCAAACAAAACCAATCTATAACTTTGTGGCTGCTAGTTTTGATAGGAATGCCTAGATACTTGATTATTGAATTGTCTTATCCTACTTGGAACTAAAGAATTTTGCAGATTTTTCTCTTTGTATATTGAGGAAAAAGATGATATTATTTCCTTGTTTATTACACTCATAGAAGCCGAAGTGAAGTATGTCAGAATATTTTGGATATCCTTGGCTATTTGGATGCTAGCAAAAACCATTAACAATGTGTCATCAGCGAAGAGGATATAAGAGCTTATTTTTGCATTGGTAGTAGCACTTAGGCCCTAAATTTTTTTTTTATTTCCTTGTTTATTACACTCATAGAAGCCGAAGTGAAGTATGTCAGAATATTTTGGATATCCTTGGCTATTTGGATGCTAGCAAAAACCATTAACAATGTGTCATCAACGAAGAGGATATAAGAGCTTATTTTTGCATTGGTAGTAGCACTTAGGCCCTAAAATTTTTTCTTTTCCTGACTTGGAAGAATTTGCTCAACCCTTCTAATATTAAAGCAAACATAAAGGGTGAGAGAGGGAATCCTTGATGAATGTTCTTGAGATCTCAAAGAAGGAGGATGGGCCCTCATTTATTATAACTACAATATTTGGATTACATATGAATCCTTGCACATAGTTCATCCATAGATCATTAAATCCCATTTTCTACAACACCTTGTTTATGAATTGTCTATCCAATGTATCATAGGAATTCAAGAGGTCCACCTTGATTTCCATAACTTTATTTTACTCATCACTATGAAATGTAAAGTTTCTTGAGCTACTACAATATTGTCTTGTATGTGTCTACCCGTAATGAAGCCACCTTGTTCCATCGAGATCAAATAATTTATGAAGAGCTTCAATCTATTAACCATTAACTTGATTTTTATCTTATAAGAAGTATTACAAAGATAAATAGGGAAAAATTTGTCAAAGGCTACTGCATATCTATTTTTGGAAATGAGTGCAATAAAATATACATTGATAACCCCTAAAACTGTACTATTATATCTGGATTCTTCAATCATTTGCACCAATCTTTATTTATGATTTTCCAACAGGCCTTCTAAAAATTAAGTTAAAAACTAACAAGCCTTAGAGTCTTATCCAAGCTCATACTCTTGATCATCTCATAGATCTCTTTCTCTATATTGGGATTCTCTAGTTTCTCATTCATTTTTGGTTTGACCAAATTTGGAATGCAGTTGGGGATTCTTTGTTGAGATTCTTTAATATTTTCTATCCCCTCATTTAAGAATGACTCAAAATAATTTATTGCTTCCTTCTTAATTAATTCTTGATCTTTGACCTCCTCTCCCTTTGAGTTCTTGATCACGAAAAAATGATTGACTCCCCTTCTTTGGCTAGATGTCTTGTGGAAGAAGGATGTGTTTGAATCTCCTTCTTGAAGATGAATTCTTTGATGTGTTTGAATATCCTTCTTGAAGCTAAATTCTTTGATGTGTTTGAATCTCCTTCTTGAAGCTAAATTCTTTGAGATTTTAGCCTCCAAACCCGCTCTTCTCTCTCCTCTTTCTCATCAATGATTTATTTCTATTTTTTCTCTTCTTGGAATAAATCATCTTCCCAACCTTCCTCCAAGGCTTTTTGCTTGGTTTGAAGTAATTTTTTTTTTGCCATTTTCATTTGTTCTTTTTGCGAAAATCTAATATTTGGGGCCCATATCTTTATACCTCTTTTTAGATTCAACAACCTCTTATGGAATTTATACATTTGAAACCTATTATCAAGGGTACCGTTTTCCCACTATAATTTAACCCGTGGAAGAAAATATTCATGCTCTATCCACATGGGTATAAATTTGAAAGGAGTATTTTTTACATTCAAAATGAATTGAAGTTCAACAACCACTGGTCAATGATCAGAGCCTTCTTTGACAATAAGTCATTGGTTGAAATTTACATAGAATATATAATAGATTTAATCAATGAGAGGCAATACCAGCAATAGTCATGCTCTCCTTTGATAAAAAACTATTGGTTTAACTTTACATAGAATATAAAGTAGATTCAATCATTTGTTTACTACTATAAATATGATACATGGTAAGCATTTTTTAAACTATAAACATTAGTTCATAGGGAGTTCCTATTGAAGCTAGATTTTGAGAGGAGAGAAGCTAAAAAGACCATATTTATTTGAACATCACCAAACATCTGCATATTGTAAAGCCTAATCAAAGAACTACTAGATTGAGTCAAATCATACTAGATAGAAGTATGATCTATAATAACATCATAGTCATATAAATGCCATGGATGATCCTTTGTTAAACATGTATCAATAACTAAATGCCCATTCTCCAAATATATATGTTTTACTCTCTAATTATTTCGACCACCATATGTAGGGACCAAATGGTTTGGATAATCACACCTCATGTGGAGTGATACAATAGGGCTACATCAAGAGCATGGGATTTGGATCAATTAGGTGCCTTTGGGGTTTTTACAAGGTTGTATCCTTTTAAGATATGATATTTAGCATACTTCCTACTATATCCTAATCTACCAACTTCAAGGGGAAAAGGGTTAGAAAAATTATAGAAAACAAATATAGCGAAAAGAAAAAATCCTAAACTAATAGGGGTGATGCACCAAGATTAGAATAAGATTTATCTGCATACCAACAATACACATGAATGCATGAATCACCATAAATTATGCTCAATGAACACTTCCTCCTCTTATCATAGTGAAACACAATTTATGTATAAAGGAAATGAGATAAAAATCAATTAGTCACAACCTCCAATACACATAAAAATACATACATACAAGAAATGGGATAAAAAGAACCCAATAGTCATGACGTACAATAAATAAATAAATAAATAAATAAATAAATAAATAAATAAATATATATATATATATATATATATATATATATATATATATATATATATATATATATATATATATATATATATATATATATGAATATGAAAAATTATAATTTATGTTAGAAGTGGGGGTTCAAAAGATATTCATAAACGACTAGGGTTCAGGTGTTGCTATATTGAAAAGGTGAAGGGAAACTTATACAACTCCTCGATCCTTTACAATGCTAAAAAAACTACTATTTATAGATTATAAAGGAGAGATTTTCCTCCAAAATTGTATAGGATCTTCTAACAAAAATATCTGCTACCCTCTTGATTTGATCCTTCCTATGTTGTATTTTAGTTTCTCGAGGATTTTGAGATAGTTATGAGCTACTAGATATTCAACCATCACCCTAGGGACATTGAAAACTGGTTAGAAGCAACCTTTATAATCAATGTTGCTAGGTTCAAGATTACTACTATTCTGGCTACCATACCTTTGGCTTTTAATAAACCACCCACCCTTCTTGGATTTCCAAGTCAAAGTGACATCAATAGGTGATCTATACTCTTCCTTATTAATGGCATATTAATCTAGGTCATCTACCCCTTTTGAAAGCTTGTGCATCATTATTGATGTATTGTAACTTGATATGATATCTTCCTTTAAGTTGGTAGCTTTCTAGACTACGCTTTACTTCCTAGAGTGTTCTTATTCCTCTTTAGATGATGATGTAGGCTATGACTGCTTGTCATAAATTTTCTTTATTTTTTTACAATGGAATGCTGAAAACTTCTAAGATCGGGCTTAACTCTTTATCGGGAATATTTTTTAAAGTATTCTTTTCTACCTTTCCATCGAACCTTTTATCATTATTTCCTTTGGGTTTTTTTTACATGCATACTCCACCTATTGGGACTCTTCTCCATTTTCTCCTTTGAAATTTTAGAAACTTCTTATCCTCAGTCATCCTTGCTCTTCTTTTATTCTTCAGAAAACTATCAACTTTCATAAACTTTGGGTAGTGAAGGATATCAAAAATTTTACCTTGGCTTCTTGGTTGGAACTTTCAAAGTTTTTTATCTTTAGATATTCAACCTCCCTTTGTGTCTCTTGGAACTTTTGACCATATTTTATCTTTTAAAATCTTGGGCAGCATGAACTGTTGAAACTTTTTTTAAAGTAGCACCAACCCATAGGTTGGAACTTTTGTTACCATTTTAGGTTTGAAAAATCTTTCTTTACCTTTCACCAGGTTTACCTCTTTGCTCATAGTCCTTTTCCAATATTTATTAAGGAAAATATCTATCAAGAATTCTATTAGAATAATGTGAACTATAGATGATGATATTTTATCGATCTGTAGATCCTCTGATTTAAATTACTTCAATATGTTGCTCACAACTTTGTAGTCTTTAAGTTTTTGTATCCTTATTGAAGTAGTCATTAGTGTAGAGAAGCTTAAGCAATACCTTCCTTGAACAAATTTATTAGAGTAAATTTCTCACAGGATCTCTTCATGATGAGCTCCCATAAGTCTTGATTTACCTATTACAACTACTACTTTTATCCCAATTGACTCTCCTAATGAATGTGTTCTATGCATGTTGTGGGAAGATGATAGATGGGTGGTCAGGATATGAGAACCCAAAAAAATATGGACAATAGCCTAGTTTGCTAATTTTACCATAACTACAATTTGGGTCCAACCTCCACCATTAGTAGAGTTATTTTAGTTATTACCAAAATGACTATTGAACTACTACTAATGGTGGGATCTAACTTAGTTATCATTGAAATGGTCATAAGGAGTCACTATGGGCTGCTAACATTTAATATTTAGTAGTTATTTCATCCCTCCAACTCCTGGGATCTTACTCCCATATTCAGTATTTGGTGGTATCTTCTTGGTGGTTCCTCGACATAAGCTTCTTGGTGGTTAGCAAAATCTTGAGAGATTTTCCTTTTGCATATGGTTCTTAGTGTTAGTTGCATTCACCAATTATTAGTTGGATGTTAGTGAAACGCCACTATATCTTTGGTGGCTCACAAGGATCTTCTACTCACAAAAGGATATGAACCCAAACAATAAGGCCTTATCTATTGGGCATAGAGTCATTCAAAGGCAGACTTAATGGTCAATTCAATTTGGATAGTCATTTGAGTTGAGAAAAAGAATGTAAGGTGGTATTCTTATCACATTTTCCTTGAGTTGGAGTTACTAACTTGTATTTAAAATCCTTGCATGTGAATTGATGTCCCACCCCTACTTGCCCTCTCTTTGTTCGATCTAGGCTTATCTTATTTTCATCAAGGTAATGCAGTAAAATCTCTACCTTCTCTTTAAGATCTAGACTTGCATAATGCAAAACTACTTTTTCATGCTTTATAGTGAAAGATAGGACACATCCCCATCGTTTGCATTCATTCTATACCATGTAACCATGTTGTTGTCATTAATTAAACAATCTCTATTAGATAAAAAAGGATCCCTAGGTGCCATCCTTTTTAAAGCATTTGAGAGTTTTGTCACCTTCTATAGAGTTGCTTGCTCATGATTTACTTCTTACTCATACAACCTTATGTTTTTTGATCCAACCATTCTTATTACTCTAGATTTGATCTATGGTCTAACTTTAATTCTAGAGATATATTTTCTTTATTACAACTCATACTACCCAAATTCAAGTCATTATCTGATCACTTGCTCAAAAACAAAATTTTGTTAGAACAATAAATGCCAAAATAAATTCCCTCCTTCATTATTATATATATATATATTTCTCAAGGATAACACTTCAGATGAATATCATTGACCCGTATCAAGATAATATCTCCCTCTATGGTTTCAATCTCAAAAGAACTTTAATCTTTACAAGCAACTATGATATACGATCTGCTCCAAATTGCATCAAACTTGGTATGGTGAACTGGTTTTCTTTTCTCTTTATCCCACTTAAGGATAAGATCACCAATATCATAAGTTTGTAGAGTGGCTCCCTTATCAAACCATATTTTAACCACCCTTTGATGCCTTAGAAACTACTCTCTAGTCTCTTTCCTCTATTTTTTAAGCCTCATTAGTTCTTCCATTCTCATAGTCATGGCATCATTTTCCTGCAATTTTAGTTGATGCAACAACTAAAGTTTAGGTAATTCTCAGGATATGGATAACTTAGCCTCCTTGTCATATATTAGGTTATATGGAGAACATTATAAGGATTTATTTGGAGTAATGTGATCTGCCCATAGAGATCCTTTTTGGTGAAGGTTCCATTTTCATTGATTTTATAAGCCTATTCTCTTTAGAATTTGCAACAAATTCTTGTTTGTAGACTCCATTGGATATTTCCTTATAGGTATTACTTTGATTAAGCCTTTAGATAAATATCATGCTAGAACATGAATTGAGTGATATTAGAACCTATGAATGACTTGACATTGTCTGTGATTATTGTATTTGGAATACCAAATGTGGTTATGATATCCTCCAAAAGCTCTATGATCACCCTCTAAATGACATATTTTAATGGGATTTCTTCAACCCATATGTAACATAGGAAATGTACCATTCCATTAAATGAACAAAATAACATAATACAAGCAATATTTTAGTTACAAATGACCCTCTTAGGGCTATACAATAGGGTATCCAAAATGGAGATGTTAGAAATAGATTATATTACATCATTTGGGTCATGTAAATGTACCTACCAAGGTACATACTTAGAACATTAGATTACTTTAGGGTGAAGTTACCTAGTTACTTCATGCAATGTAATAAATGCACAAGTGTCAATGTGCAAGCTATCCCTTGCATATCTAGATAGAGTGTTGGCAAAGGAACTTATGTTCCTATATAATAACCTCATTGTAATAGCATAGATATTATCATAATTATTATCATTGATCATCATAGAAGCACATAGCATAGCATAGATATAGTCACCCATATTGGATATGGGTGCAATATAGTCTGATAGAACTATTCATGGAGTGCTCATTTTCTCCATAGCTACATTGTATTCATTTTCATGATTTCTATTTATAGCATATTTCAGTCATCTCGTAGATATACTTTCTTTCATACTATTTTTGCATCTTGTGATTGCTATCTCCCATTACATACTGTATCAAAAGCTAATAGTGGTACCAGAGATATGATAGATCTAGCCACAGGAAAACCACCATTATCATTGACCCTAAGTTTTTTGTCAATCTGATGCATCGTTGGACTAGTCACTGTCAAAAACTCTCAAAAGAGTCTAGGTGGTAGAATTAGGGAGAGCCACAACGGAGGATTGAAAGAAAAATTAGTTTTATAAATATTGAAATTGCATATGGCTAGATTCTTTTCACGAAGTTGCAAAAAAACTCGTGAAGACTAGAACTCAACATTCAATCCACTAGATTGACAAATCCACTAGTGAAGATAATTCAAGATAGCTGGAATTTCTCAAATATTGCCCAAAGTTTATTTTGTTGCAAAAAACTAATTCTTAGAATATTGGGACTCCTACAACAGAAATCTAGGAGACTCCAACTTCATTGCATGAAGGTCAACATGCCTTCATAGTGCATATATTAGTTCCTTGTCCAAGAAAAGAATACTATGAAAGAAGACTTCTAGAAAAGAGTTGTGGTCAAGTTAGTAGACTGGAGATCTCCATTACTAAATTGAGAACTTCACACAAGGAGGAAAGGCCATAGTAGCCTTGATCAAGAAGAGAAGGCCATAGTAGCCTTGATCAAGAAGAAAAGACCATAGAAGCCTAAATCTAGAAGAAAAAGGCCATAGCAGCCTTGATCCTAAAAATTCCATAGAAGCCTTGATATTGAAGAAAATGCCACAAAAGCCTTGATATTGAATAAAAGGCCATAGAAGCCTTGATACTGAAAAAAAAGGCCACAGAAGCCTTGATCCTAAATAAGACTCCAAAAGTGAGTATTTTATTCAAAATAAGATTAATATTTCAATACTAATACTTTGTTGTAGGAAAAGGAAATTCAGTGAGTCAGGAAACTTCCTCCAAAAAAGTTAGGAAGAGTATCTTCTCCAGAATAAATACAACACCTGAAGCAAAGGTGAAGAGATCAGGAGGAGATATCATTGAAGAACTTCCAGTCTTGGAAGAAGAAGGACTAGGAGAGTCTTGCTCGAATCCAGAAGTAGTAGAATCGAATATTGAGAGGAAGATCTCACCACCAACACTTATAGGAGTATAAGGTTGAAGAAAAGGTCTCAAGAAAGACTAGAAGAAGTTGCAAGATCAAAGACTTTGAGGAGTTCTCAATGAGCATCCAGTAAAAGGCTTGGAGAGCCTTATTGAAGAAATAATCAAAGGAGAAATCATTGGAGAAATCCACTACCAAGGAGAAGCCCCTAATAGTGAAGGACTTGGGATAATTGTCACCATATGACAACAAGCCCAAGAGAAGAAAAAATTTGCAAGGAGTGCCAAATCCTAGAAGAAGAATCTAGTGAAGACCTCAAGATATTTAGAATATTGAGAAGAAGATCCTGCTTGAAGATAGAATTTGATAAGAAGACTTGAAGACAGGATAAGCCCACAAGATCCAAAATATTTGAAGATTACCTCTCACAACAAGAAGGCATCATTTTAGAGACAAAGACTTCTTCAAATCTACAACAAAATGAGGAGATTACAAAAGGAGAACAAGCCACCAAATCCCAGGCTCATGAAGGAAAGTTCAAGACCATATTTTGGTGAAGAAGAAGTTGTTTAGGATAGTCTACAAAAATAAAAAAAATCTACATCCTCCATAGAAGCGGCAAAAGAGCTACACAATATTTAAAAAAAAAGGTATGCAACTATTGGTGGAAGTATATTTATTAATTGGATTACTTATCAAATTTATTAAAGCACCTTAATTTGGATCAAAGTTGCAATAAGAAACATTAGATTACAATATTCAAAAGTGCAAAAAGATAACAATTACTTTTAAGGTTCATTTGCATATTAGGAGTTGATGAGATTTATGCATTACACCTATCTGTCAACTACCTATCATCTACTTTGGAAAGCAAAAGAAGTCCAGTCCCTACAACTTTCTTTGTAAGGAAATTGCAGAATAATTATTGATGGTTCATTTCAAATTATTCTTGATTAGTTGCAGTAAATTGATTATGTGCATTATCTTGAGAGTTGATTGGAGTGATAAGATGTAATTATTAGTGCATTAAAATTGAAATATTATTAGATTCGTTTGCACTATTATAGTACTCTCAAAATAAATTAGTTTTGTGTTTTTGAGAAGGGAACAAAATCTGATTTGAATCAAGTGTCTAAAGACACTATTAAAGCACAAAAATCTATAACTCATTATGGCCAAGTGAAGCCACAAAAAAAAGTTATAATCCTCCTAAATTTGAATAAGAACACAACTAACCAAAAATAGAAATAGAAGCTTTAAATATTGAGACTTGGTGAGTCTGAAATCCAAAGCATTACAAGGTTAGATGTAAGAAAAGAAAGTGTCAAAAATTACATCAAGTAAAGAGCTTTTATCTACTTTTATCTAAGTTTGGATTTGTTATCAAGGTGTCCAATAAAAAAGGGGAAGTGTCTACTCATAAAAGACAACTTCAAAATCCTTATATTGTAGGAAAATCTGCCACAAAACCATAATTTTTAATCTGAAAAAAAGAGTGCAAAAGAAGGTGCATTAAAGGAATTTTATGGTACATTTTATTGCACTATTTGTAGACACCTAAAATGCGTCATGTTGAGGGTGACTACTCATATGGACATGCTACAAGACCATATGGAGGATCTTGGACAGACTCCAAGATAGATCAGTGGTTCTAACCACTAAATTTAGGCATTTTGGCCTAAGCAATCTGAACCGCAGCCCAGACCTACGATCTCCAGTCTAAACCATGGTTGACACCTGCGGTCTGCAGTCTAGACTGCAACTATGAACTACGGTCTTAATTGAAGTTCCGTTAGGCCTTACATCCAATCCAAATCGGTTGGAATGACCAAAAGATCTAGGAGGCAGTTGAAGGATGAAAGATTCTAGAGGCTTTCATACCAACTGTCCTAACCAACCTTCTTGGTCTTGGCTTCTCCATGAAGCCACCCCTAGCCCTAGGGGTATGCTATAAATACCCCCTCCAAATAGGGAGGAAAAGAGAGCAAGCATTGGATATTTGAGTAGCGAAGCCCTGGAAAATTGTACACTCAAACATAATACACTAAGAGATAGAGCTATTGCACTTAATCCCCAAACCTTTTGCCACCATTCACGATGAATTACATTATGGATGCCCTAGGTGCTTAGGAGGATCAAGAAACACAAATCTAGGTAAACGAAGGACCTTCACATCGAATTGACCACCAAATCAGTCTGAGGACACTGAAGGCAACCCTTGAACATCAATTTGAGCAAGGAGATTGAGCCCACTACCCCTGATTTTGAGGGTAAACTTATCAGAGGTCAAACCATGGCTGTCAGCCACGGTTCACAATGCAGACCGCTCACCAGAGTTGTGGTTTGTAATAGGTGACAGATTACCTTAATTTTTTATTTTATGTCCATCTAGTTAGGTTAGATTAGTTATTCTGTTGATTTAATAGCATTTTAGAAGACTTATGACCGTAGAACTAGGCTAGATTCACATTTTATGCTTATGTTTCAATTAGGGCTAAAATGCTTTCTTTATGCATGTTTATGTTTCATTTTCTACATTTGATCCATGCATAGTGTAGATGCTATTTTACTTTATGCTATTACATGAATCTTGATTTACTTTGCATAGTTTAGAAACTTTCTTTATGCTTTATTGATTATGCATGTTAATGGTGTCATTATGCATTTTACCTAAAAGGGCCTCATCATGAGAGGCTGCCTGTCTTTTTGAAATTCTTGTTGTTTCTTGATTGTAGGGAACAGTTCCAAAGGAGAGATAAAGCATCCAATCCCTTACTCATAGCAAAGAAGAGGGTCATCGACACCCTAGAGTAGTTCGTGTCACCCTGAGGGGAATTTTGATCACACCTACCCTTGATAGGGGTTAAACACTATTGTAATTAATGTATCAAATGGGTATCCCTAAGAGGGACGAATCTGTAATTTGACTTCATTGAAATTAATAAAGGATTCCTTGTATTCATGTTATTTCTTATTATCAAATTATGCATGCCTATTTATGTATTTTTCTTCGATTGCGATAGTTAGATCGGGTGCAAGCCTCTTTGGTGGTTACAGATGGCGATCACAGTGGGACTCAACATTTATAGCCCCTAAGTGCTGACATTTTTGTTTGTTTTATATCAGGTGCTAACCGTAGCTAACATCTGCGATTATTTTTGGCCCACGGTTGTCACCTATGGTTTATACTACAGCCTGTAGACCAGAGTTGCGGTTTACAGTAGAAGCAGCAGACAATAGAGAAACCACTTGGCAGCAGATAAGGAGTTGAAGTAGGTTCTATTTTCATTCTCTGTTCTACATTTTCTCCTTTGTATTTTTATAGTAAGCGGTAAATCAATGGCAAATTAGGTACATTAAAGGAAAATTATCAATGAATAAGTCCTAATTTGCTTTCACATTATTTCCATTAGAAAGGTGTTGCTAGGAACATCAGACATTTGATTGCAATCTGCCCTAGAATACAGTGACCTTGATAAAATTATGTGGTCCTTTACATGTGTGAGACCCAATTAGAGGCCATGTCATCATAATTGCATTGTCATAAGTCATGTAGGGCATAGCATGCATACCTTTGTGAATTTGAAACATTCCTTCTTATTCATATCATGTAGGAATGATCATATGAATGCTCTTTTATGCATTTGTCTTTATGCAAAGTAAAATGAACCACACACACCACGTTTCATTTTAAACATCAGTGGCATTGGCCTCTCAAATCCAACCCATTTGATTGAGACCAATAGTGGATGTCATTACCACTTGGTTGGCTCATTTGAAATTGTATCATAGGGACCCACTCGTTGCCAAGGCCGACCCAAGAACTGTCCTATCCGTGCAAAATAACACACACTCATCTTCGAAAGGGTGTATTGTTGTGCATGGTGTGCTGGGTGAGGGTTGGTAGTACCTATGCTACTTCGTTGAGTATGGAATTCATTACCATATTTGGCTTGTGTGAGTATATAGGTGAAAGCCAATTAAACTAAGAATAAAATCCAATGATTTTGCAAAACACGCGAGAGTTTCTCATACTAATACAACACATTTTGAAACATCAAACAATTTAGGGCACATTTTAAATTTAAAAATAAGATAAGCATAATTTTATACCTTATTTGATAATAAAAGATACATCTAGATGTTAGGTACACTATGGTGGATACACGGGGTGGTCAACAAAGGCACAAGCCTGAGGTTGATGACCAAGCCCCAACCGATTCATAATTACACGTGTCTAGTACTCAACCACATGAACAAAATGAATGAAGTTTCACAAGCATTAGAGGAGACATCTCAAAATGAGGGGATCCCATTGATCATACCCCTGATAGACTAGCATCAGTGCATACTGTTAGACATAGATTAGAGCATGGGGCTTCTTAGCCTGAGGGTACTCCACTCGAAATCCATTACCGAGACCACAGTGCACACGCATCCATGGGATTGGCCGAAGAGTATGTCGTGCAGGGGACCAGATTGGTACCCATCCATACTAAGTCTACAGGGTGTACTATACCCCCACCTTATGAGTATAGAAGGAATAGAGTTTCGCTCATTCAGGGGTAAGTAGACGGACACCCTGCTGAGTGCAAGTCTACCCATACTCCCACACGTACTATAGCATGCAAGATCACCATCGATATGTCGAAGGTGGGAGCTAATGGAACACCACCCCATAAGAGGTGGAGGTCTAGACAGCTAGATGGTCTAGGTAGTGTGCTAGAGTAGCTAGGCTACAAGCCTTCGGCTTCGCCTGCTCATGCTTCGAGTGAGCATATCAGGAGCACCATTATAACTACTAGAGATCATGGAGAGGCTTCTAAGCCCCCTCATGTCTTGCGTCCACCATCCACGCATGGTGGCACACATTATAGGACACAACACGATGTCGAGGTCATCTTCATAAAAAAAGTAAAAAGTACAGCACATCAGTCCGATGGGTATAGAACCCACAAGGTCATTCGTACAAAGCAAGCATATCAAAGGCCTTCGATGGCTGACCAGGTCAAAAGATCATATCGACTGGCCTCTGAGTAAAAATGCCAACTTCTCCAAGATCAATTGTACGATGCTCACCTAGAGAGGCAACGCATCAAATATGAAAATCTTTAGGTATAGAGGCTTACTAGACAAAGGTTGTATGAGCAATGCTTGCGTGAGGAGTGCATCCTCATCCATAAGGAGCGTGTAGAGCAGGAATATAGGTTGGCTAGGGCTAACCTATATTCTCAAGATGAGCGTAGAGAGTAGGTGCATAGGAAGTATTTTTCATAAGCTGACATGCACCATGAGCACGCAAGCGTTCACACTCATATCACTGCCCATCACAGAGAGCGACCTCCCTCGATCGACAATCAGAGGTAGCAACATTATGAGGAATGAGAGGGGAACAGATCCAACCAAGAATATCCTGAGAGTTCTCAAGCTGAGGAGGAACAACTCCCTCCACCTCGATAGAAGAGGAATGTACCTCCTAGACCATCTCCGCACTGACTTAGGGAGGAGGACTTTCTGTCTTCTGAGGCTTACAAAGCTTTGGCTGAGAAGGACAAGGCAATTGAGAGACAAGGCGTGACTGTCCAAAAGTCGACATTGAGGAAAATTCACAATGAACCTTTAGATCCCTCGGTGCCTACGCCCCCATACCTGAAGAATTTTGAGATGCCTAGGTTGGACAAATTCAAGGGTGATGAAGAGGTGTAAGAACATGTCACAAGCTTTTTGGATGCTTGCTTCCAAATAGAGAACAAGGATGCACTGTTGTTGCGTATGTTTGTCATGACACTCTCTAGGCTAGCCCGAGAGTGGTTTAATTAGCTAAAGAAACATATCATAACAAATTTTAAGCAATTAGCTGATGCCTTTCTTGAATGCTATTCCTTCGACGTCAAGAAACAGGCCAACATTTCCAATTTGGCTGTGCTAGCTCAGTGCGACGATGAGCCAATAGAACAGTACAGGAAGAGTTGGATGAGATTAATGGTAAAGTTGCCATTCCTGATTCCTGCCATAGAATTAAATCGAATGTTTACAAAGAGTTGTGCTAAGTACATCTTGCTACTATTGTAGCTATAGCTGTATTCCACATTCAAAGAAGCTTGGGCACAAGCCAAGGTAGTTGAGGATATCAAGTTGCAGGAAGGCAACTTTAAGCTAAAAACCAGGAAAGAGGGATATAAGAAGAGTACCTCAAAGCAACAAGGCAAGCAGACCCATGTAAATCAGGTGGTACTGAATCTCCAAAATGAGGATAAGGGACAAAAGAAACAGAATTATCGAGCCCATCCTCCTCCTGTGCAATGCGACCAACGCAAAAATAACTACAAGGGCAAGAACAAAGAGCAACACCCACCTCACATATTTACGCCATTGAAGAAATCAATGACATCGATATTTCGTTAGCTCTGCGAGGCCAAGGCAATAATATTTCCCAAAGTCAAGATGGTTGATCCAAATAAGCCCAAGCCCAAAGACTATCAGGAAGAGTTGTTTTGCATATTTCATAGAGTGAAAGGCCATGACATCGAGGTGTGTTGGTCCTTCAAACACATTGTGCAAAATATGATAGAAAAGGGAGAGCTTGTAGTACTAGGAAACCCCCAGGTGACAGAAAACCAAAATATGGGGATTTTTAAAAATCCATTACCAAACCATGAGGAGCCCTGTAACCACGTTGGCCAAGTGAATCAAGTGCAAGTCGAACCACCTACCCAGGGGTTCATCGACATGGCAATGTTATTACCAGACATGGGAGGTATGAACGGATGAATCAACCTCATGCTCCCATTCAAATATAAGCCATGCCCCAACAACAGTAAACACAATATATTTTAGGCCCACCAATGAGACCGATGGTGACCATTAGGAGCAGGCTGGTTCAAAACCTACATACAACTCCTACGAAGTTGTCGATATATGAGCTTATATAGTAGTCCCCTAGGCATAGTGAGACTCTTATGGACCTTATGAGGTCCATTGAGGAACATTCCTAGTACGTACAAGCATTCATGAACTTTGTGGGGCATGTACAATAGTGCCAGGAACCAATGATCCAATTCTACGATCACGAAGTGAAAATGGTTTCTGCAAGCATGGCTGACCCACCACTACATATTATTGCATGTGTTAACCATGTACCATTCAAAAGGGTCTTGATTAACACTAGTTCATCGATCAATATAATCACGACTAAGGCACTGCACCATTTGAAATTGCCTAAATCAATAGTCATACCAACCACCTTTACATTGAGAGCATTTAACGATGCACTATGCTCTACGGTTGGTACGATTGTCCTACTTATTTATGTGGGACTAAAAACCATTCCCGTAATGTGTCATGTGATAGAGGGCTCCTTTCAGTATAACATCCTATTGGGTATGCCTTGGATTCACAAAATATATTTTGTTCCCTCGATATTGCATCAATGTGTCAAGTATATACATGAGGGACAAGTTCATGTGGTTTCATTAGATGAAGAACTGCAAAGAACGCACCCAAACCAGTCGTCACTAAGGCTGCCACTCCCATGGAGGTGGAGGAAGACCAGGATCAAGTCGAGGAGGCACCTTAGCCTACTTTTCCTACATCATCAGTAGGGTCATCCACACCACAGGTGACTGTTCACATAGCCAGCACAGGTCTGGGTGAATATCTTGTGCAAAATGTGACCTTCGGTCCTACTTTAGAGACTACACGAGATATGAGTCGACCAATAGCCCATCGATACCTAGTTTGATTCATAGTACCATTGGGCGAGCCACCCAACCAAACAAACTTCATCTATGCTAGGTTGGATCAAGTTCCAATGTGAGCACCCATGGAGTTGGATGATGATGAACAGTTCATGGTGAATGTTCGGTACTTGTTCAACCCAGAGTATGCCATACATATTTTTAAGCTCTATCATTGGCATGGATAGGACCTTGGTCTTTTCATACAAGGATGAAGAACCCCTCTTGAACCACGTTATCAGTTGGAAACTGATAGGTTCAGATTGGGATTGCAGATTTAGGGACATGATGATTTACTCGCTGCATCATTGGATCATTTATACCTGGGTCTGGGGGATGACGTGGATTTTAATCCATATCATCCTAATGTGTCTAGCCTTCAGAGCAACAACCCGATGGTGTTAGTAATCACCATTGAGAGACCAGAGATTGAACATGAAGAGTTCTCGAAGAAGAACCCCAAAGGCAACCTGGGTCATCAAAACCGTAGCACAATCGATGATACCGGTATGCAGGGGCACAACCCCATCATTCTAGGCAATCTCGATTTAGGAGATATTTGTAGTGAATATGCAGAGTAGTCCACCTCTAAAATGAGCAGACCGAGTTATGATGCAGATGGCGAGTCCTCAAATGATGATCAATCCGAAGAGGAAATTGATCGAGCCTTCATGGTTTCGATATTTCTATGCCATTTACTGCCTAGAGAGCAATTAGATGAGATACAAGAGAATTTCATGGTCGATAGTGATTATGAAGATGAGACAGAGTAGTCCTACTTAAGGCCTTGTCCAAATAATCTCCCAATATTCGTGGACACGATAGAGTGGCCTGCTCATAGTAGTAATCATAGCGATGAGGTTGAGATGACCAATCCGAGCCTAGTATATCCACTACATCCATTGCCTACGAAGTCAGACTATGTTATAGAAGAGGTGCCTCTTAACGCAGATCGCTCTGAAGAGGAAGTAGAGCCATTTTTTGTGCCAGTGTCATATATACGATTGTTTTATCTAGTTTATTCAGATAGTGATGATAGCGATAGTAGAATCAGATACATGGGGCCACATCTGGTAGATCACCCCTTGCATATGGGGGAAAGTTAAAGATTATATCTTTATAGTGATGATGAGGATTTGTTGGAGATGGCCTATTTGGGGCCTCATCACTTGTGTAATCGGAATCCACCTCAGGGTCTGCCACCTATTACAGCTATGGGTTTACATCGAGAGATTAATCTCCAGCATCGCCTCAGGGAAATAATAAATCTAGAAGAGGAATATCAAAGGATATTTCCCCATCCACCTACTTATGTCGAGCTTCTTGAGTTGAGAGATCCCATTTTGCAGTCAGTGCATAGAGGGGATCCAATTTTACGGGCATCCCATAGGGAGGATCCTTTTGTCCCCATACCATCCGAGCCAGATCTTGGGCATGGAAGCTACACAGATGATGTAGAGTTCAGTCTGTGTGGTCCTGGAGATCAATTCCATTCCATCAGCATGGTCTCCATTGATTTGACCACTCCACTCCGTAATCCAGCAGATCTGTCCAAGACATTGCATCTAAACATGGATGATATCGATTAGAATCATGCTGATTCACCAGTAGAACCTAAATATTTCTTCCCAAATGAAGAGATGCTGCAACCATTTCATTTTGGACCAGGATGTGCTTATGATGTCTATTACGCTAAAAATGCTTCCAACAAAGTACATATAAATCCAGATGATGACATCCATTTGATCCCTACGCCTCATAAGCTTGAGGAGGGATCCCATATGTCAATAGAGGAAACCTTTGAAGTGGATATCGATAACGACCCCACCAATACAAAGAAGGTTAAATTTGGAATGAGTCTCACTCCATATGAGTGCGCTAGCATCATCCCTCTACTAAAAGAGAGACCTAACCTTTTTTCTTGGACATACAAAGATATGCCCGGTCTAGACCTAAAGTTGGTTACTCATAACCTTTTGCTAGACCCATCCAAGAAGCCCGTCAAGTAAAAGCTCAAAAATATGCATCCAACAGTAGCCTTAATGGTGAAAGATGAATTGCAAAAATTGTTGGATGTAGAGTTTGTCATTTCCATCGACTATCCAAAATGGGTATCCAATATGGTGCTTGTAGGAAAACTAGATGGAAGGATCTGTATTTGTACAAATTTTAGAGATCTCAACAAGGAAACACTCAAAGATTCATTTTCGTTGCCCAATATCGATGCTCTAGTAGACTCTACTGTCGGTCACGAAATGCTCTCCTTAATGGACAATTTTTATGGTTATAATAAAATTCGGATTAAGTCCGAAGACCAGCACAAAACCATGTTTATAATACCATGGGGAATATTTTACTACAAAGTTATGTCGTTTGGTCTCAAAAACACTGGTGCTACATACCAGCGAGCCAGGACATACATTTTTCATGACTATATGAACAAAATTCTAGAAGATTATATCGATGATTTTCTAGCCAAGTCATTGCTACGAGAAGAGCACGTGGAGGTATTGAGAAAAGTCTTCGTTCGCCTGATAGAGCACAACATCAGGCTAAATACTAAGAAGTGCGTATTTGGCATAAATTTTAGAAAATTATTAGGGTTCATTGTCTCCAAGAGAGGCATTGAAGCAAACCTAACGAAGTTCAATGCCATTTTGGAAATACGTCCTCCCACCAATATTAAGGAATTAAGGAGCCTTCAAGACAAGGTAGCTTCGATAAAGTGATTTATCGGCTAGCTATCGGATAAATTTCAACCCATGAATCGATTGATACATAAGGGTGTCCCATTCAACTGGGATGAGGACTGCAAGGCAACCTTTGCTGAGATAAAGGAATACCTGGCAATGCCGCTAGTGTTAGCTCCACCAAGGCTAGAAGAGCCTATTCTGCTATATATATCAGCAATAGACTTTGCGTTAGGGACCATGTTGGCCCAAAAGAATGTAAAATGCAAAGAGCAAGTCATATATTACATTAGACTAACCTTGGTGAGTTACGAGCTAGGATATACATATGTGTAAAAGCTATGTTTAGCAATAGTGTTCGCTACCAATAAATTGCAGCACTACATGTTAAGCCACACAACATATGTGATATCAAAACAAAATCCTTTGCAGTATATGATGAGCAAGACATATCATAATACACGTATTGCAAAGTGGATCATGCTATTGACAAAATTCAATCTGGAATTTGTAAGCCAAAATTCCATTAAGGGATAGGTCATAGCAGATCAGTCAGCTGAGGCACCACTATCCAACATTAGGCCTCTGACAATCGAGCTTTCGAATGATGCTATTTTTTTAGTATCCGAAGCTCCCAAACCTGAAGAACCAAAGAACAATGCTGATATGACTCTGTTCTTTGATGGTTCGAAGTGCGAGCAAGGATCTAGCACAAGGATAGTGTTTTTCACTCCACAAGGAGCTCCAATGCCCTTGTTCTTCAAACTAGACTTCCTATGCACGAACAATAATGCTAAATATGAAGTCCTACTTTTGGGTCTTCATACAGCCGTCACCATGAATATCAAGAGATTAAACATCTTTGGTGATTCCCTACTCATAATTAACTAAGTGAAGGGACTATTTCAGTGTTGATGTCCGGTACTGAAAGCCTATGAAGATCTTGTTGCCACATATCTGGCTAAACTGGAATGTTATGACATCGAGGCAATCCCTTGTTTGTCAAATAGATTCGTAGACACCATGGATTCTTTGGGATCCTTAATCCCTAAAAATATGTCTATCAAATTCACTACCATCCATTTCAAGATGCTCTTGCATCCTGTAGTAGAGCGTGCAGCCTTTGATAACAAAGAATCAGTCAACATGATTAGTGTGGAACCAAAATTTGATTGGTTCTACAAAGCTGAAAACTTTCTCAAGAAACCACCCTAGGGGTCTTTAACCTCCCAGAGTCCTACGGGGAGTGGAACCACCATTCACCACAAGGTTGTCTCCCAGTCTGCATTTATAAAAGTAAATACATAGGGGGTATAGGTTGTCTTAGTGGTTGAAGTTGAGGCTCATCAGAATTGGATGTCACAAATTCAAGACTTCCTAAGACTTGGTTTTGTCTCGGAGGGACTGTCGTGTGCCGCAAGACACACATTTAAATAGAAAGCGACTAAATTTGTCTTTATAGGAGATATTTTGTACCACCAAAGTTACAATGGAGTTCTCCTTCGTTGTTTTGAGCCCCAAGAGTCATCTTGGGCAATTTCAGAAGCTCATGACGGTACCTGCGATGGTCATTTCATCGGCATGGCCATCATCAAGTGTATCCTTCGAATGGTTATTATTGGCCCACTATGGAGAAGTATTGCAATGTGTATGTTAATAAATGCATCAAATGTCAGCATCATGCTAATATTACGCACCTACCATCACAGGCCTTATAGCCCATCCAAGCGGCTTGGCCATTTGCTCAGTGGGGGTTTGATCTAATTGGCAAGATCTCTCCTCCATCATCAGGCTGACATACATTCATCATTACGACTACTGAGTATTTTAAAAAGTGGGTGGAAGCCATTCCCTTAACAATGACCACGGGAGCTCGCATAGCAAAGTTCATAATGGAGCATATCATAAGTCATTTCGGGGTACCATCCAAAATAGTTTTGGATAATGGAACTTCTTTTAAGAACAAAATTGTGCGAGCTTTAACCTCTAAGTATCGTATCAAACATAGTTTTGCATCTCCATATTATCCATAGGAAAATGGGCAAGCTAATGCCTAAAACAAGACTATGGTAGCCATATTGAAAAAGATAGTGCAAGAACACCACAAGGATTGGCATACATAGCTACCCCTTGCATTATGGGCTTATAGAACTAGCATTCGAACTCCCACTGGGGCAACTCTGTTTTCACTAGTATATGGCGTTGAGGCCATTATGCCCTTAGAGTTGGAAATTCCAATGCTACACATTGGATTGAAAGAGTTCATTGATGATGACGTCGAGTGGCAAGCTCGCCTAGGTCAACTGACGCTTCTCGATGAACATCGCGTGAATGCCCTTGAGCATATATGCGTTTATCAAGAGCAACTCAAACGAGCTTACAATATCAAAGTCCACCAGAGAGACTTTGAATTTGGCGATCTTGTGCTAAAAGAAAACAAACATAACTCGAATTTGATTCCCGGTATTCGATACAAATATGCGACTAATTAGCTAGGACCCTATATCATATGTAAAAATATTGGTTTGGGTACCTATCGCTTGACGTCGCTAGGGGGTGTTGAGGAGCTTGAACCTCTCAACATAATCCATCTTAAGGCATTCTATGCTTAGAGAGTGTGTCATAAAAAGCTCCAAAGGCATCTGTAAGCCCTTTGGTCAACCCAAAGGCTCCGAGGGTTGCTTAAAGCCACTCGGTCATCCCAAAAAGGCACCAAGAATTTCTAAAAATCGCTTGGTCAACCCAAAGGCTTCCAAGGTTACTTAAAGCCACTCGGTCATCCCAAAAAGGCACCAAGGATTTCCAAAAATTTCTTGGTCAACCCAAAGGCTCCGAGGGTTGCTTAAAACTACTTGGTCATCCCAAAAGGCTCCAAGCTCTCATTCGAGTGATTTGGTCATGTCAAAAAAAGCTCCAAAGGCATATATAAGCCCTTTGGTCAGTCAAAAAGGCACCAAGGATTTCTAAAAATTGCTTGGTCAACCCAAAGGCTCCGAGGGTTGCTTAAAGCCACTCGGTCATCCCAAAAATGCACCAAGGATTTCTAAAAATCACTTGGTCAACCCAAAGGCTCCGAGGGTTGCTTAAAGCCACTCGATCATCCCAAAAAGGCACCAAGGATTTCTAAAAATTGCTTGGTCAACCCAAAGGCTCCGAGGGTTGCTTAAAGCCACTCGGTCATCCCAAAAATGCACCAAGGATTTCTAAAATCGCTTGGTCAATCCAAAGGCTCTAAGAGTTCTTGTAGCTTCTCGGTCATCCTAAAAGGCTCCACGCCCTCTTGCTGAGAGTTTGGTCAACTAAAAGGTTCCAAAGGCATCTGTAAGATCTTTGGTCAATCCAAAAATCTCCAAGTATTTCTAAAAATTGCTTGGTCAACCCTAAAAAGCTCCAAAGGCATATATACTCATCGTTTGGTCAAATATGAAAGCTCAAAAATGTATAAAAATTTGAAAATATATAAAATTCCAAAAAAATTGGTAAAGCATAAAATCCAAAAACATTTGCTTTTGCAGTTTGCATTTTCATATATGCATTCACATCATCATATTGCATTTAGGTATATGTCATCCGTTGCATTCCATAGTAGAGTGTAATGTGTCCATCAAAATCTTACAAATAATCGCACATTTGTGTTTCAATCATGCACCCTTGCATTTATCATAATTCATTGCATTCATACACGATACCTGTTGCAGAGAAATATGTATGTATATTAAGTTTTCTAGTCACTCAGCCATACCTAGTGGGTTATTCAGATATCGTAGAAAGCTTGCTTTGTTGTTATAGACAAGGTCATTAGTTGGGATAGTGCTTCAACATATCAGAATCCCGTAAATAAGCAAAATAATATAAAATCTTGCTAAGACAAGAGATGATGAAAGCTGCGAAAGTAGTCTTAGGTATCTATAGAAATGGATTTCACAACCTGCTTATCTTGCAAATAGTCAATTTAGAAAGGTGAACTTTGGCAAAAGGATAAGAATTTCCCCTATAAATCCCAAAGTTACAAAGTTTAAATCCCAAGTTACAAAGTGCAAATTTCAAAATACCAATTTCAAATCAAATGTAATGTGACATAGTGAATCAAAAGCACTATAACAATCCCTTGCTCAAAGAAAACGGTAACACGTGGACTAACCATGATTTTTATCACTATATATGAGCAAGTAAGAAGGGTGAGAACTTGAATCCCTGGATTTTCCACCTTTTGAAAGCCATAGAGTGATACCCGATCGTAGCAATGGGTTGGAAGAGTCCAGCCTGCAATCAGAGGGGTAGTTCTATTGGGTGATCCCCAAACATAGCAATGGGTTGAAAGAATCCCGCCTGCATTGGAGGGGTAGCCTGTTAGTCAAAAAGTGACTAACTACAAAAAAACATCTGATGCTCCTTTTTGCATATTTTCCAAGAGGACCAAAGTGGCCCATATGCTAAATATCAAAGAAAATGCAAAACACCACAAGGAGGAAAAAGTGTTGTGATATCGCGACATGTTGCATTTTCGCGGTTCAAAGTAAAAAGAAAAGCAAAAGGGAAAAAGTGTTGTGATATCGTGACATGTTGCTTTGTCACGGCCAAAAGGGAAAAAGTGTCGCGATATCGTGACATGTTGCTTTGTCACGGCCAAAAGGGAAAAAGTGTCGCGATATCACGACATGTTGCTTTGTCACGGCCAAAAGGGAAAAAGTGTCACGATATCGCGACATGTTGCTTTGTCGCAGCCAAAAGGGAAAAAGTGTCGCGATATCGTGACATGTTGTATTTTTGCGGCTAAGAGCAGCAAAAGGGAGCAAGAGGGAAAAGTGTCGCGATATCGCGACATGTTTCATTTTCGTGGCTAAGAGCAACAAAAAGGAGCAAGAGGCAAAAGTGTCACGATATTGTGACATGTTTCATTTTCACAGCTACGAGCAACAAAAAGGAACAAGGAGAAAAAGTGTCGCGATATCGTGACATGTTTCATTTTCGCGGTTCAAAGCAAAGAGAAAGAGTAATGGGGAAAAAGTGTCGTGATATCGCGACATGTATTTTCGCGACAAAAGAGAGGAAAAGGCACAAGGTGGCAAAAGTGTCACGATATTGCGACATGTTGCTTTGTCAATGCCAAAAGAGAAAAAGTGTCATGATATCGCGACATGTTGCTTTGTCGCGGCCAAAAGAGAAAAAGTGTCGCAATATCGCGACATGTCTCAGTTTCGCGATTCATAGTGAGGAGAAAGAGCAAAGGGCAAAAAGTGTTGTGATATCATGACATGTTGCTTTTTCACGGCTAAAGAGCAAGAGAAAGAGCCAAGAGGGAAAAGTGTCGCCATATTGCGACATGTTGCTTTTTTGCGGTCCAAAGCAAAGAGAAAGAGCCAAAAGGAAAAAGTGTCGTGATATCGCGACATGTCTCATTTTTGTGGCTGGAAGTGGCAAAAGAGCAAAGCAAGAAAGAATGTCATGATTTCATGACATGTCTCATTTTCACGACTGGAAGCGGCAGAAGAGCAAAGCAAGGAAAGAATGTCATGATTTCGCGACATGTCTCATTTTCGTGGCTGGAGGCGACAAAAAAGCAAAGCAAGGAAAGAATGTAGCGATTTCACGACACGCCAGTTGTAAAGGAATAAAGTATATTTTTGGCAACTGGAGACGAGCACTGAAATTAGGTGTCGATGGTCTATTGATTATAACCTGGCAGGTCTGCTGGATGATTGCTAATCTATCCAATCTACGAGAAATCCATTGTGTATTGTTAGAAACTATAGATGATTGCTTGTAAAATAAGTAAGATGTACTTAGGAAAAGATACTCTTTTAGGGTATATATAGGGGTGAGCGACTCTAGAAAAAAGGGTCGGCTCTTGGACGTTTACAAGACTGTGTGTACGTACTTTGAATACAAGCAATAAAATCGCATCTCCCATTAGCTTTTGGTTCATATCGTGCAAGTGTATGTACTAATGTTCTTTATTTCTGCTTACAATATTGAATTGTAAATTGAGTCTGTTCTTGTATCTACACTTTTGCAATCATAAATCATATTGCTGGAATAAGAATCTAATATATACGCATGCTAAAAGAAATATCAGAAATCATATCTAGAATTATATAATTTTTGCATGGGAATGTGTTTTAAATGCTTTGGATAGAAGTAAGTAAATCTGTCTTTGATGTTGTCTAATCTGTACCGTGAGAAAAGTTTCTAGCTTAGGCTATATTTCCCTTTATATCTTGTTCCCCTTTTGTCTAAAAAAATTAAAGGAACCAACCTTCTCTGGAGACTAGACAGATGATCTCAAGCAAGATCTGTCTATTCAATGTTGGCAAAGTCTAAGGCGCAACACGATTAACCGAAGGTAGATTTTGTTCCAACAGTTTTTGGCACACTCGGTGGGACCAGCAATCCCACAATATTGTATAAGTTTTGGTGTTTTACCTTCAGAGCCTTTTGTTTGCAAAATCTCAAGAAAAATCACCTAGCGACTCCGTTGCATTTAGACCATAAAAGAAAGACCTTGTCTAGAAAGCCTTCTGGTTATATAGCCATATGATAACCAGATCCCTAGCTAGAAACTCTGAAGAACCTATCAAGTTTTTTTAACTACATCTCAGAAAGCCTAAAAGCACACCCTATGCTAGTCATAAGATCAAATCCGCCCGACACCATTAGCACCTCTTTAACGCCTGCTATAGGAGTGTCTGCAAGCAATCCTATAGCGGTTGTAACTCCTTTAGCAATCATGGTGGCTGCCCCTACCCTAGTGCATCTTGTATGGAATCAAACTGGCCCTTTGAACTTGGGAACGCACCACCAAATTCCACAAGCTGCCCTAAAAGCCTTATCGACCTTTGACGAAACAGGTAAAACAACAGATGAGCACTATTTGGATGTATCAGCGCTAGCATCTGTTTACAACATCACTGAGGAAGATGTAATGGTCAGATTTTTGATCATATATTTGAAAGGAAAGATGCTCTATTGGTATAGAGCACTTCCCACTGGATCCATTACTTCTTGGGTAGTACTAGCCAATCGTTTGGTCGATGAATTTAATATACATGCGGATCCTTTCACATTGATAAATCAATTCACTGTCATTGAGAGGCATCCACAAGAAGAAATCCAAGATTTCAACATCAGGTTTACCAGAACTCGTGATAGAGTACAACAAGGCCTAAAGCCCATGGAAGAACAAGCTATATGCTATTATCTAAGGGCTTTTGATTCATAACTCAGTATGATAATAAGGCAATCTCGTGTAACCACTTTTCTTGGGATCTATGTAGAGGCAGCAAAGGGTGAAGCTGATCTCATCGCTATAAAAAGATATCCATCAAAGACTCTATTGCCAATTTTACCAGAGTTTTCCCAAGCATCAATCTCTAAACTGCCTGCACTCTCATCAATGTAGGCCCTCCCAGCTATAGCTGCACCTCTTGCATTTCATGCATTACCAGCCACACCCCTTGCATTAGCTCCCCCCAATGATCAATACACGACCATAATTAATACAATGAAGGCATTGTCAAATGAAATGGCATCCATGAAAAAGAGAGAGGTTGAAAGGAGTTTTTCGCCAAGAAGGTTCCCTCAGGTAACAGGAGATGCAGCACAATCAAGCAATAGGGGACATGTAAGACCGAGCATGGTATATACAAATGAGACAGTGGAGGCCGATGAGCCTCCCATTGATTCTAACTCTTGGTGTACTACATGTAATGATCCACATGGGGAAAGTTCATGTATAATACACCAGCATTATGTACAAAGTATAGCAGTTGAAAAGAGTAAAGAAAAAATGAAAAGTCATGTAAATATAATTAGAGAGGAGGACCACAACTTCATGATGCCTACAGTAGAACAGGTTTTAGTTTTGACAAGATCAGGAAGAAACCACTGCAAGCGAGACCCTAAAGAGCTTCAGCCATTGGATGTTTCCCCTGCTCCCAAGGAAGTTCCCAAAGAAAATCCTAAAGGAAGTCTCCCTCAGGAAAGAGAATATCAGTTTCCAGCCAAAATTCAAGGGCAAGAAACACACAAATAATTTTTTCCTCAGGGGGAAAATGAAACCCAAGAACGGGCTAGGGAAAGGTTGAGTTTCCCCTCATTGAAAAAAATGCAAAGAACTGAAGCTACCCAGGGATACAAAAATAAATGTGAAACTTTTTCCAAAGAAAGAGAAAGGATAGTCGATTCACCTATATTCAGTATAGTGGAGGAAATGAAAAAGACTCCTTCTAAGGCAAGTATGTATGATGCTTTTCAAATCCTAGGTCAAATCAATCTCCTACAGGAATCCCTAAGGACAATGAAAAATGGAGGTGGGACTGCATCATCTTCGAAAATGGTTCTAACGAACTTTACATCTGCAACTGGTAAGAATAGCCCCCCCATTTTATTTATCCCTTCAAATGAAAGGATGGGTTGTCCACAACTGCATGATAGATTTAGGTGCTGCTACCACTGTGATACCCAAAGCAGTATGTGATATTATGGGAATGGAGTACACTAGGAGCAGCGCAGGCATCCTATAGTTAGATGGTACTCCAATAAAAATTGTAGGAGTGATAAAGGATATTCCCATACGGCTGCATAATTTGCCTCAGATGATAGTCATACAAGAGGTAGTAGTCGTAGACTTGGAGCCCTATTTTGGTATGTGTCTATCCAGAGAGTTCACAACAAATATAGGAGGATACTTATCCTTAGATTATTCTCATTTGGAGATACCTTTCAAAGGTAGAAGGGTCAAGATTTTTAATGAGAAACCATCGACGTTTCATGTAGAAAGGATTGGTGAAACTGATCGTGTAAATATGATGACTGAAGAAACAATAGAAGACCTGATGGAAGAAACATTAGAAGAGCTCCAAGCTGAGGACGAGTTTTCTCTACAGAACTTTAATGCCATGATAGAAACAAAAATAAGAAACTATTCTATTGAGAAACCAAAAAGAAAATTGGTTCTGTAGAAGAGGATGGTTCTGTGAATCATTTGTGGAAGCTTTTCTTTGATGGGGCTAGGTGCAAGAATGGAGCTGGTGCCGAAATAGTTTTGATTTCTCCCACTGGAGAGGAAAAGGTTTTCTCTTACAGGTTGACTTGGAGTTGCTCCAACAACGTAGCAAAATATGAGGCCCTATGCTTAGGGTTAAGAAAGGCTGAGAAATTGAGAATCAAATAGTTACTCATCTATGGAGATTCAGAACTTATTGTGAATCAAGTCACCAAAAAAGGTATAAGTAAACATGATTATTTGAAGGCTTACAGGAACAAAGTGTGGGATCTCTTAGAGGCATTTGAGGCCCTAAATATAAAGTTTATCCCTAGAGAATTGAATACCCACGCAGATTTTTTAGCTTCAATGGGAGCTAATTTTTGTCTTGTAAGTAATGTTATTCAGAAGTCTAAAACTGTTAGACTTATATATAGGCCTTCAGTACCTGATAAAAATATTTTCCGGCAAGTTTTTGAAAATGATGAACAGGTACTAGATTTCTTAATCCCTAAAATGAATTGCTTAGCCAGTCGGGATCTGCAGGATGAAGAGGAAGGGAACCAGATCAGAGAAGTGCGTAAAAAAGGAGCTAAGCCTTTTAGGAAAAAGCAAAAAAGGAATTATATGTATAGTATAATATAAGCATATTCAGACAATTTTTGTAAATATTACCGCTTTTTCAGCCTTAACACAAAAAAAAATATTTTCAATCGCAGCCAATCAGAAGTCGACATTTTTTTTTGAATAGAGATACTAAGGTATAAAGGGAGTTTTGGCGAGGTAATGTTCATGTTTGATCTAAGTGAATTTTCCTGTGTTATTTTTCTTTCTCTGAAATATTCTTTTTACAACTGCATTGTTGACTCCGATACCCAATGGATAAAGGCCTGATTCAAAATTTTTGCAAGCAAAAAATCCCCCGAAAGGTGCCAAGAATGTTAGTCAAAAAGTGACTAACTACAAAAAAACATCTGATGCTCCTTTTTGCATATTTTCCAAGAGGACCGAAGTGGCCCATATGCTAAATATCAAAGAAAATGCAAAACACCCCAAGGAGGAAAAAGTGTCACGATATCGCGACATGTTGCATTTTCACGGTTCAAAGCAAAAAGAAAAGCAAAAGGGAAAAAGTGTCGCGATATCGCAACATGTTGCTTTGTTGAGGCCAAAAGGGAAAAAGTGTCGCAATATCGCGACATGTTGTATTTTCGCAGATAAGATCAGTAAAAAGGAGCAAGAGGGAAAAGTGTCACGATATCGCGACATGTTTCATTTTTGCGGCTAAGAGCAACAAAAAGGAGCAAGAGGCAAAAGTGTCGCGATATCGCGACATGTTTCATTTTCGCGGCTAAGAGCAACAAAAAGGAGCAAGGAGAAAAAGTGTCGCGATATCGCGACATGTTTCATTTTCGCGGTTCAAAGCGAAGAGAAAGAGCAATGGGGAAAAAGTGTCGCGATATCACGACATGTTGTATTTTCGTGACAAAAGAGAAGAAAAGGCACAAGGTGGCAAAAGTGTCGTGATATCGTGACATGTTGCTTTGTTGCAACCAAAAGAGAAAAAGTGTCGCAATATCGCGACATGTTGCTTTGTCGCGGCCAAAAGAGAAAAAGTTTCACGATATCGCGACATGTTGCTTTGTCGCGGCCAAAAGAGAAAAAGTGTTGCGATATTGCGACATGTTGCTTTTTCGCGGTCCAAAGCAAAGAGAAAGAGCCAAAAGGAAAAAGTGTCGTGATATCGCGACATGTCTCATTTTCGTGGCTGGAAGCGGCAGAAGAGCAAAGCAAGGAAAGAATGTCACGATTTCGTGACATGTCTCATTTTTGCGACGGGAGGCAGCAAAGGAGCAAAGGAAGAGACGAATGTCACGATTTCACGACATGTCCCATTTTTGTGGTTGGAAGCGGCAAAAGAGCCAAGCAAGGAAAGAATGTCACGATTTTGTGACATGTCTCATTTTTGCGGTTGGAAGCAGTAGAAGACCAAAGCAAGGAAAAAAGGTCACGATTTTGTGACATGTCTCATTTTCGCTGCTGGAGGCGACAGAAAAGAAAAGCAAGGAAAGAATGTCATGATTTTGTGACACGCCAGCTATAAAGGAATAAAGTATATTTTTGGCAACTAGAGACCAGCACTAACATCAGGTGCTGATGGTCTGTTGATTATAACCTGGAAGGTCCGTTGGATGATTGCAAATCTATCCAATCTACGGGAAATCCGTTGTGTATTGTTAGAAACTATAGATGATTGCTTGTAAAATAAGTAAGATGTACTTAGGAAAAGATACTCTTTTAGGGTATATATAGGGGTGAGCGACTCCAAAAAAAGGGTCGGCTCTTGGATGTTTACAAGACTGTGTGTACATACTTTGAATACAAGCAATAAAATTGCATCTCCCATTGGCTTCTGGTTCATATCGTGCAAGTGTATGTACTAATGTTCTTTATTTTTGCTTACAATATTGAATTGTAAATTGAGTCTGTTCTTGTATCTGAACTTTCACAATACATAAATCATATTGCTGGAATAAGAATCTAATATATACACATGCTAAATGAAATATTAGAAATCATATATGGAATTATATAATTTCTGCATGGGAATGTGTTTTAAATGCTTTGGATAGAAGTAAGTAAATCTGTCTTTGATGTTGTCTAATCTGTACCGTGAGAAAAATTTCTAGCTTAGGCTATATTTCCCTTTATCTCTTGTTCTCCTTTTCTCTAAAAAACTCAAAGGAACTAGCCTTCTCTGGAGACTAGATAGATGATCTCAAGCAAGATTTGTCTATTCAATGTTGGCAAAGTCTAAGGTGCAACACTATTAACCGAAGGTAGATTTTGTTGTAGCAATAGGTTGAAAGAGTCCCGCCTGCATTGGAGGGGTAGACCTGATCAATTTGTAAGATGAGCTAGCTCTAGGTACCTAGGATTGTCTAGTTGTATAAGTCTAATCAAAGTTGAAACAAGGATGGTACAATCGTATGAGGAACCCTATCTCACATATGGATTGAAAGAGTCCCGACTGACATACGAGGTATGCTTATGATCTATTTTAAAATACTCACATGCACACACAGGGATAATGAATAGTTGGGCCTATGATGGCAAAAGCCTTGTCCAATAAAAGCCTTGTATAGTTAGTATGCTATTTTTGGAGAAGTCTACTAGGGTGTTTGAGTTTCAAGGAAATCCCCAAAAATTTCTCTAATAGCAACAAGATACCAAATATCATTAAACATAAAAAATATGAGTAATTCATTCATCAGAATGAATTTTACAAAGCACAATCAAACATATAGGATAGATACCGCATGAATATCAGAAATGATGTTAAGACGGCCACTAACTATATAGTGTAGGAAAGAAAATATATAGAATGACATATTCATTCATTAGCATTATACCAATCCATTTCACTGCATTTCATATATGGGTGATTAATTGATTAAGTTCTTGTAATGAGAATTATCAATTATTTTGCATGATTGTGTTGGCAATTTTGGGTACCTTGAGTACATTGCCTTTGCTCAAGTATAGTTGTTGTCATTGATGTCAAAGGAGCTCTTGGTAGTTGTTGTCTTTGATGTCAAGGAGTTCTTGAAGCAATTTGATTTGTTGTCTAAGTATGTGTTTTGATGAAGGTTTCAGCTGGTCAGTAAGTCTCCAAGAAAATCAGAGTAGCCCAGTTGCAAAAGATCAAGAAAAAGATAAGTTAGAAAAAGTTTGCAGGCGGCTGGAAAAACTGTCGCGATTTCGCGACATGTTTTAGGAGAGAGAAAGTTCTGGCAAAACTGTCACGATTTCGTGACATGCTGGAAGGCAGAGACGAAGCAGGAAAAACTGTCATGATTTCGTGACATGTTTGAGGAGAGAGAAAGTTCAGGCAAAACTATCACGATTTCGCGACAAGTTGAGTTGGCAGAGTTGAGTTGCAGGAAGTGTCACGATTTCGTGACAAGTTGAGTTGGTAGAGTTGAGTTGCAGGAAGTGTCATGATTTCATGACAAGTTTCAATGAAGTTGTACGGATGCAGAAAGTGTCACGATTTCGTGACAGGTTGAGTTGGCAGCTTGTAGGTGGCGAAAGCGTCACGATTTCGTGACATGTTCCAGTTTCATGAGCAGTTGGCAGAAAAGTGCTTAAGGCAGCGAAAGCATCACGATTTCGTGACATGTTCCAGTTTCGTGAGCAGTTGGCAGAAAAGTGCTTAAGGCAGCGAAAGCATCGCGATTTCGTGACATGTTCCAGTTTCACGAGCAGTTGGCAGAAAAGAGCTTAAGGCAAAAAAAGCGTCATGATTTCGTGACATGTTCCATTTTCGCTAGTGCAAACCGAGAAAAGGTTGAAGAAGCAAGAAGTGTCATGATTTCACGACAAAGTTGTTGATGACGTCAGCAAGAGGCAAAGGTGTCACGATTTCATGACAGAAGCTGAGAAGAAGGCTTTGGAGACTAAAGCGTCATGATTTCATGACAAGAATCATGATGACATCAACAAAGTCAGGTAGTGTCACGATTTCATGACAATAAGCTAAAGCAAGGCTTAAAGTCTAAAGCTGTCATGATTTCGTGACAACAAGCTAGCGAAAGTGTACGACAGGCTGTAGTGTCACGATTTCGCGACAACAAACCAAAGAAGGCGCACGACAGGCAGTAGTGTCACGATTTCATGACAACAAGCAATACAAGGTGTACGATAGACAAAGGCGTAGCGATATCGTGACATGTTTGAGTTTCGCGCTAGAAAAGCTACAGAACAGTAGAGGCGGTTGAAGCCGACGGAGTTAACCTTTGTCGACGAAGTGTAAGGTTGTGCAGCCGACGATTGTTTTAAGGATATACAACCGACTAAGATCAAGAATTTAATCATGAATTATTGCTATAAAAGGAGGACTATTTTTGAGTTTCAAGTATCGAATGTGTGTGTCGAATTTGCGCAAGTGAAGTCTACTGTGCGCAAAGAGCAGTCGTATCGAATCGATCGAAGTGTGCGTTCGAAGTGCGACTTTCACAGAAGCAGAGTGTAGGAAGAAGTTCGATCGAGGAGAAGCAGACTGTGCGAAGAGGGTGCTGTAGTGGCTGCACATAGGCGCATAAGTTGCTGTGCGATCGAGTGCTACAGTATTTACACAGACTGTGTAAAGAAAGCAGAGTGTGCGAAGACTGCGCTACGGTGGATGTGCAACGGAGCAGAAGCTAAGTTGAGAAGATAGTGCTGCTGCTTTTTGCGAAGATTGCACTACTGTGTTTTTGCAAAAGTTGAGAAGATAGTGCTACTGTAATTTGAGAAGACTGTGCTGCTGTAGTTGCATAGACAATGAAAAGTTGTTTTCAACCAAGTGCAGAAAAGAACAGAGGAAGAGGACAATTGTGCCAGATCGAAGGACTGTGTTTGGTGCAGATAAGAGGACCAGCTTTGCAGTGACAGAGTTGAGGACAGAGATCTCCAGCCAGAGCAGGGAAGACAGGTGTCTTCTGTGGATAGAGTTCCACTTGCTAAGGGCAAAGGAGATAGAGGTCTTCTAGAGGATCACCAAGCAAAGCAGAATTAGGGGAAGGTGTCTCCTTTGAGCCGAGGCTCATAAACATTGTAATCGGGAAGGATTCCCAGAGGACTTTGATACAACTTTTAGAAGAAAAGTTTTATCCGTGGAGTAGCCCACCTTGGGTGAACCACGTAAATTGTTGTGTCTCTTTGTGGATTGCATTTTGTGCATTGTTTTACTATTGTTATTACTGCTATCTTATTCTGCATGTTAATGGTTTGAAAGTTGTATTGATAGATAAAGTTAAAAGTGGTCTTATACTGTTCACCCCCCCTCTCAATATAAGCTTGTGTTCTTCAATTGGTATCAGAGCCAGTGCCTTCGAAAAGTTTAACAACTTGAAGGAAAAGTTTGCAAAGAACACAATGGACTACTCAAGTGGCAATGCAGCACCTATTCTTGACGGATCAGATTTTGGCCTATGGAGTGCAAGAATGAAAGTCTATCTAATGGCACTTGGTAATGAGGTATGGGAAGTTATTGAAGATGGGTACACCATTCCTGCAAATGGTCCTTACACTAAAGAAGACAGGCTTCTACATCACAACAACTCAAAAGCCATGAATGCAATCTTGAAGGGTTTACAAAAGGCAGATCTCACCAAAGTTATTCACTGCAAGACAACTAGTGAAATGTGGAAACAATTGCAGTGTTGTTCATACAGGTGATGCAAATGTTCGAAAGGCCAAGTTGAGACATTTTAAAGGTATGTTTGAACAACTCAAGATGAATGATGATGAAAATATTAGTGACTACATGCTCCGGATGGATGAAGTTGTTAATTCTATGAAAGACTTAGGTCTTGAACTTGCTGAAAATGATGTGTGTGATAAGATTTTAAGATCCCTTCCTAATAGATTTAGTGAAAATATTTCTGCTATTGAGGAAGCTAAAGATTTAGATAAATTGAAAAAGGATGAGCTCCATAGTATTCTTGCAGCATTTGAGTTGAGAACTCAAGTGAAAGTTGATGTAAAGAAAGAGGCAGCTTTCAAAGCTACCAAGAAATCAAAGGGCAAACAGATTCAAGAAAGTGATGAGTCTTCTAGTGAGGAAGAGGCATATTACAACAAGAAAGGCAAGTTTTCCAGAAAGCACAAAAGCAAGAAAAATATAAGATGTTTCAATTGTGGGAAATTTGGTCATTATGCTACTGACTGTACTGTTTCCAAAAATGAAAGTGATGAAGATATACAGGATGTTAAGAGCAAGGATTCTAAAAAGTACAGGTATTACAAAAAGAGCAAAGATGAGTACAACAATCATGGAAAGAGGCATTCTCACAAGAATAAGAAGAGCTTCTACTTAGACAAAGCAAGTAAGTGTTCTAGCAGTGATAGTGAAAGTTCTTCTAGTGATGATGAAAATGAGATGCTGTTCATTTCAGAAAAAGAGGAAGAACCGAAACATAAATTCATTATCATGAAATGTTTTAGATGTGGAAATTTTGGGCACCTTGAGGATGATTGCAAAAATAATGATTTGGCTGCTAGTATGTATGAGGATGCTTCAGAAAACTACAATGAAGATGCATGTATGGTTTTTGAAAAAGGTAGCACCTCTAGTGATAAGAAATCTGAAAAAGGCCGTGATAATTCAAAGTGCCATCAAATAGAGGATCTTGAATGTGAACTCAATAATGCTCTTAGTGTTTTGAAAAAGGAAAGAAAGAAGAATGATAGACTCAAGATTAAATTAGATGAATGTTGTATGGAGAGAGATGAACTTATAGAAAATCTTGAAGTCTCTATGGCTAAGTCACAAGAACTCAGGAATGAGTTGGATTCTAAAATTCTGGAGTATAGTGAGTTAGAACAGAAATGGCTTCTTTGAAAGAAGAAAATAAAGAGTACAAGGATAAGCTCTACAGATTTCAGGATAGCTCCAAGAAGGTTAAATTTCTCATCAAAGGACAAAGAAAACCAACAGATAAAACAGGTCTCGGTTTTGTTGAGCCGCACAAGGAACAAGTTGGGGAATCTAGCAAGAGATTTCAAAAGAAAGAGAGTTCTATTGAAGAAAGTATTTCAGATCATGAGTCCGTAAGTGATAGATACGCAGAAATAGAAAACGATATTCAGATTGAGAAGAAGAAGTTTTCGGGACCCATGAAGTCGAATAAAAGAAAATTTCATGGCACATGTTTTGCGTGTCACAGATTTGGTCACATGGCTGTACATTGCATGACTCAAGTGAAGAAAGTAAATGACAGTTTCAGGAGACGTAATTTCTTTCAAGGGTATTGCTACTCTTGTCAACAATTCGGGCACAAGGCAATTTTTTGCAAGGCAAATAATAGGAACTGGGTTAGTCAGAACAAGCGGATTCAAAGAACAGCCATGCCTGAAAGAAATAATATTGTTACTTGCTATAAGTGCAACAATGAAGGTCACCTAGCTAGACAGTGTAGAGCTGATCTTCCGAGATACAAGAACATAAATAGCAGTATGAACAAGTCCAAGGATCAAAGCATGGATAAGAATAGGAATGACAACAAAAACAAGAAAAGTGATATGAACAAGTTCAAGGATCAAGGTATGGAGAAAAATAGGAATGATGAAAGGAACAGGAACAACAGGATGAACAGGTCCGAGGATCAAAACAGTAACAAGAAAAGCAATGTGGAAAAAGAATTCAAGAGAAGGCCCGACAAAGAAATAGTAGACATTAATGATGATGAGTGTCTAATGGGAGTTTCACTCCCAACCCTGTTTTAAATCACCTTAATAGAAGGTGGGGGAGGGACTAAGCTAAGAGACTCATTCTTAGTCCCAAACCCCAAAGGTGACCCTTTGCCATTGATGACAAAGGGGGAGAGATTTGAGTAAGGGGGAGAGATATGTGTAAGGGGAAGTGCTTCAAGTGAAGAGAAGAGCTTCAAGTCAGGGGAGGAAAAACTTCAAATACAGATTCTCATTTGTTGGATCAGTTGGTTCAGTTTTGGCTCTTGAGATATGTTTTTAGTTAAGGGTTGCCATCAATGACAAAGGGGGAGATTGTTGGCAATTTTGGGTACCTTGAGTACATTGCCTTTGCTCAAGTATAGTTGTTGTCATTGATGTCAAAGGAGCTCTTGGTAGTTGTTGTCTTTGATGTCAAGGAGTTCTTGAAGCAATTTGATTTGTTGTCTAAGTATGTGTTTTGATGAAGGTTTCAACTGGTCAGTAAGTCTCCAAGAAAATCGGAGTAGCCCAGTTGCAAAAGATCAAGAAAAAGATAAGTTAGAAAAAGTTTGCAAGCGGCTGGAAAAACTGTCGCGATTTCGCGACATGTTTTAGGAGAGAGAAAGTTCGGCAAAACTATCACGATTTCGCGACATGCTGGAAGGCAGAGACGAAGCAGGCAAAACTGTCACGATTTCGTGACATGTTTGAGGAGAGAGAAAGTTCGGGCAAAACTGTCACGATTTCGCGACAAGTTGAGTTGGCAGAGTTGAGTTGCAGGAAGTGTCACGATTTCACGACAAGTTTCAATGAAGTTGTACGGATGCAGAAAGTGTCACGATTTCATGACAGGTTGAGTTGGCAGCTTGTAGGTGGCGAAAGCGTCACGATTTCGTGACATGTTCCAGTTTCATGAGCAGTTGGTAAAAGTGCTTAAGGCAACGAAAGCGTCACGATTTCGTGACATGTTCCAGTTTCACGAGCAGTTGGCAGAAAAGTGCTTAAGGTAGCGAAAGCGTCGCGATTTCGCGACATGTTCCAGTTTCACGAGCAGTTGGCAGAAAAGAGCTTAAGGCAGCAAAAGCGTCACGATTTCGTGACATGTTCCATTTTCGCTAGTGCAAACCGAGAAAAGGTTGAAGAAGCAAGAAGTGTCACGATTTTGCGACAAAGTTGCTGATGACGTCAGCAAGAGCAAATGTGTCACGATTTCATGACAAAAGCAGAGAAGAAGGCTTTGGAGTCTAAAGCATCATGATTTTATGACAAGAATCATGATGACATCAGCAAAGTCAGGGTGTCACGATTTCATGACAACAGCTAAAGCAAGGTGTAAAGTCTAAAGCGTCATGATTTCGTGACAACAAGCTAGTGAAAGTGTACGATAGGCTGTAGTGTCATGATTTCATGACAACAAACCAAAGAAGGCGCACGACAGGCAGTAGTGTCACGATTTCATGACAGCAAGTAATACAAGGTGTACGATAGACAAAGGCGTAGCGATATCATGACATGTTTGAGTTTCGCACTAGAAAAGCTACAGAACAGCAGAGGCGGTTGAAGCCGACGGAGTTAACCTTTGCCGATGAAGTGTAAGGTTGTGCAACCGACGATTGTTTTAAGGATATACAGCCGACTAAGATCAAGAATTTAATCATGAATTATTGCTATAAAAGGAGGACTATTTTCGAGTTTCAAGTATCGAATGTGTGTGTCGAATTTGCGCAAGTGAAGTCTCATGTGCGCAAAGAGCAGTCGTATCGAATCGATCGAAGTGTGCGTTCGAAGTGCGACTTTCGTAGAAGCAGAGTGTAGGAAGAAGTTCGATCGAGGAGAAGCAGACTGTGCGAAGAGGGTGCTGTTGTGGCTGCACATAGGTGCATAAGTTGTTGTGCGATCGAGTGCTGTAGTATTTACACAGACTGTGTAAAGAAAGCAGAGTGTGCGAAGACTGCACTGTGGTGGATGTGCAACGGAGCAGAAGCTAAGTTGAGAAGATAGTGCTGCTGCATTTTGCGAAGATTGCACTACTGTGTTTGCGCAGAAGTTGAGAAGATAGTGCTGCTGTAATTTGAGAAGACTGTGCTGCTGTAGTTGCACAGACAGTGAAAAGTTGTTTTCAACCAAGTGCAGAAAAGAACAGAGGAAGAGGACAATTGTGCCAGACCGAAGGACTGTGTTTGGTGCAGATAAGAGGACCAGCTTTGCAGTGACAGAGTTGAGGACAGAGATCTCCAACCAGAGCAGGGAAGACAGGTGTCTTCTATGGATAGAGTTCCACTTGCTAAGGGCAAAGGAGATAGAGGTCTTCTAGAGGATCACCAAGCAAAGCAAAATTAGGGGAAGGTGTCTCCTTTGAGCCGAGGCTCATAAACATTGTAATCGGGAAGGATTCCCAGAGGACTTTGATACAACTTTTAGAAGAAAAGTTTTATCCGTGGAGTAGCCCACCTTGGGTGAACCACGTAAATTGTTGTGTCTCTTTGTGGATTGCATTTTGTGCATTGTTTTACTGTTGTTATTACTGCTATCTTATTCTGCATGTTAATGGTTTGAAAGTTGTATTGATAGATAAAGTTAAAAGTGGTCTTATACTGTTCACCCCCCCTCTCAGTATAAGCTTGTGTTCTTCAAATTGTCATACATTCTATGGTGTCGTATTTTAAAATTGATATACACAGTTTACATGCATTATTTATGTTTTAAGTGATTAAAGCATACATGTTCATTCCCATTAGATTATGATTATGTACATAATTCATTACCATAAATTGCATAGCATGCCATAACTTCATAAAAATAAATACATGCCCACAAAGCAAAAATAAATATGCGTTAAAAATAAATACTACATCCATTTGCATCCATTATATATGGCACATATAATCATATAGATCACTGCATAACATCATCATCATAAAAAATATAGCTATCTAGTGCATGTCATCCATACATTGCATCATATAAATATTGCATCATATAAACATTGCATCATATCAACATAGCATCACATAAGCATTGCATCCATGTGTATCAAATAAACATAAAATAAAAATTAAACATCAGATACACAATGAGCCAAAAATACCAAGTCATATATATATATATATATATATATATATATATATATATATATATATGTGTGCAAAAAGAGTACATATGAGGAGTATCAAAATGCTCGTAGGCTACAAAGCATGTAGGTCCTCGACCTTATACTCAAAATGAATACAACATAGCAAAAGTATAGTCTGCATCTAGCAGATCCTAGGTCTAGTTTGCTCCCCCTGTACCAGAGCTCTCGTCGCCTCCCTCAGCACTATGCTCTGGATCCTGCTCTCTTGTCTGCACTGGCATCTATGGTGGGTCTTGTTGTGGGTCCTGCCTACCTCCAAATCGTAAGGTGCTTAACACATGAGAAATTGGTAACTACAACAGGCTAGTCCCCTAACAGGCGACCCCTAAATTTTTCCCCACATCTCTAGGCCTGGCACACGATGTCACCCCATGTGTGCTAGAGGACCTGTGCATCCTCTCAGTCCTATGAGTCCTATGACTTGAGCTCATCATAGACTGCCCTAAGGTCCTAGACCTAGTACGCTAACACTTTGAGGAGAAAGGATCCTCAAGAACTTGTAGCCCGTGCATCTCAATATAACCAACTAGTTGATCAACGCAAGCAAGTCGGGCTACGTGCTTCTCATTGGTCCTCATGACCATACTATGTAGTCACTCTACCTCTATCATTAAATCTTGTATAGCTACTAGTGGTACCTTTGGTACTACCAGAGGCCCCATAGTAGCCTGAGGAGGTGGCATAGCCCCCATCGATACCCAAAGGAGGTCCCTCTTTGCCTCTGTTGTAGTCCATTGTACCTGCGCTAACTCTAGAGCAGTCTATAATCTCTGAGTCTGGGCCTCTACATTTGTGGCCCACATAGTCAAATCCTATATCTGATCTTACACCTCAGTAAGGTGCCTATCCCTATCAGCTACTCTCACCTCCAGAGTGGCGATAATAGTATCTCGCTCTAGCTATTGCATGTGGAATCATCCTAGCTGACTCTGTAAGTCAACCACCTAAGCTAAGAGCTAACCCTCTACACTGTCGGGAGGGACCTCACCTTCCTCTGGAGTCTCCTCATTAGGGTCAACCTTGAGAGTCTCATCGACTCGTCGCTTAAGGGGGTAGTCATAATTTCATAATCATAATCAAAGTCAACAAAAGATCCTTGAGATCGTAGATCCCCTGATCTTGTCAAAATTGTGTTCGTTCTTGTGAATCATTGTCAATAGCTATCATAAGTTTCCCCCTTTGCTTGGAGAAAACAATAAATATGATAATTGGTTTGTAACTCTCATCCTTCATATTTATGGGTCAGAAGATACCCATACTTGGCATTGATGCTATCTGAACGTCTGATGATGAGGGCAGACTTGTCAAAATGTAAGCCTTTCACAAGCTGGAAGCAATGATTCCAAGATGTACGTCATTTTGCTGGACATGGGGTATCTAATGTTGATCTGACTAATGATCATCATAGAACTTTAGACATCATTTTAGGATGTATATTTTTGCTCAACGTTGTTCAAATATCATAATGCATCTCAAAATGGGCATCTGTAGACACCTAAAATGCATCATGTCGAGGGCAACTACTCATATGGACATGCTACAAGACCATATGGAGGATATTGGATAGAATCCAAGATAGAGAAGTGGTTATAACCACTCAATTTAGGCATTTTGGCCTAAGCAGTATGAATCGTAGCCCAGACCTATGGTTTGCAGTCTGGACTGCAACTATGACCTGTGGTCTTAACTGAAGTTCAGTTAGGCCTTACATCCGATCCAAATCGGTTGGAATGGCCAAAAGATCTAGAAGGAGGCAGTTGAAGGATGAAAGATTCTAGAGGCTTCCATCCCAACTATCCTAACCAACCTTCTTGGTCTTGACTTCTCCATGAAGCCACCCCTAGCCCTAGGGGCATGCTATAAATACCCCCTCCAAATGGGGAGAAAAAGAGAGCAAGCATTGGAGATTTGAGCAGTGAAGCCTTAGCGAATTATACACTCAAACTGAGTATACTAAGAGATAGAGCTATTGCACTTAATCCTCGATCCTTTTACCACCATTCATGATGAATTACATTATGGATGCTCTAGGTGCTTAGGAGGATCAAGAAACATAAATCCAGGCAAACGAAGGACCTTCACATCGAATTGATCACCAAATTAGTCTAAGGACACCAAAGGCAACCCTTGAACATCAATTTGGACAAGGATATTAAGCCCACTGCCCTAATTTTGAGGGTAAACTTATCTGATTGTAGAACTAGGCTAGATTCACATTTTATGCTTATGTTTCAATTAGGGCTAAAATGCTTTCTTTATGCATGTTTATGTTTCATTTTCTACATTTTATCCATGCATAGTGTAGATGCTATTTTACTTTATGCTATTACATGAATCTTGATTCACTTTGCATAGTTTAGCAGCTTTCTTTATGCTTTCTTGATTATGCATGTTAATGGTGTCATTATGCATTTTACCTAAAAGGGCCTCATCATGAGAGGCTACCTATCTTTTTGACATTCTTGTTGTTTCTTGACCACAGGGAATAGTTCCAAAAGAGATATAAAGCATCCAATCCCTTATCCATGTTGAGCAAGGTGCAGCAGGAGTATTGTCATTGTTATCAACACAGTCAGATAGATCTGGTGATGCAATGGATAGGAAGTTCAAAGGCTAGTCAGATGCAGAAGATAGGAGTTCAAAGTGCTAAGGAGAAAATATGTCACGATATCGCGATATCGTGACATGTCAGGTTTTCACGACCCGATGAGAAGAAAAGTGCTAAGGAGGAAAAATGTCGCGATATCACGACATGTCGGGTTTTTGTGACCCGAAGCAGAGAAAAGCACAAGGTAGCGAAAGTGTCGCGATTTCATGACATGTTCCATTTTTGTGGGCAAAAGGCAGAGAAAAGCACAATGTAGTGAAAGTGTGGCGATTTAGCGACATGTTCCGTTTTCATGGGCGAAAGGCAGAGAAAGGCACAAGGCAATGAAAGTGTCACGATTTCGTGACATGTTCCATTTTCGTAGGTGAAAGGCAGAGAAAGGCACAAGGTAGCAAAAGTGTCACGATTTTGCGACATGTCATGTTTTCGTTGGTGCATGCCGAGAAGAGTGCAAAGAAGCGAAAAGTGTCATGATTTTGTGACATGTCATGTTTTTCGTTGGTGCATGCCGAGAAGAGTGCAAAGAAGCAAAAAGTGTCATGATTTCGTGACATGTCATGTTTTCGCTAGTGCAAGCCAAGTAGAGTGTACGGAGGCAAAAAGTGTCACGATATCATGACATGTTGTGTCTTTGCAGCAACAACAACAGAAGAGTTACAAGGGCAGTTGAAGCCGATGAAGACCGATGTTAGCCGATGAATATTAGGGTTTGCAATCGATAAAGATTAGGGTTTGTAGCCGACTATGATGAGGGGTACAATCGACTAAGATTAGAGTTTTTCATCATGAAAATGTTCTTATAAAAGTAGGGCTGTTTTGGAGAAATGGTCAAGGATCGAAGTGTGCGAAATACGGTCATTGAGTGCAGAAGAGCAAGTCGTGTCGAATCTTTCAAAGCGTGGAATTTTTCTAAGAAAGCAGAGTGCACAACAAGGAGAAGATGACTATGAAGTGTATTAGAGTGAAAGCAGAGTGCACAACAAGGAGAAGATGACTGCGAGGTGCAGCAGAGTGTGTGAAGTGCTTGCATAGAAAAAGCAGAGAATACAAAGGTGAAGTAGACCAGTCAGGGTCTTGTAAAAGTGAAGGTATCTTACTGTTAAACCCAAAGATTCAACTTGAAGTCCAGGTTGGTGCTTGGCATCAGAGGTTGGTGCTCCTTTCTGTTGGTGCAGATAAATCAGGGGTTGGTGCTCCTTTCTGTTGGTGCAGATAAATCAGGGGTTGGTGCTCCTTCCAATTGGTGCTGGTAAATTAATTGTAAAGTTGGTGCTTTGCAAAGGCTGGATTTGGATGGTAGTCCAAGCAATCATTTTTGAGGAGTAGCCACATTGGTGAACCTCATTAAATCTTGTGTTGTGTGTTGTTCTCTTGATGTTCTTACTATATCTATTTATAAGTTTTAACTGCTGCTATTTTAAGAGCTGTTAATTCATATTTAAAGAGCTACACTGATTCACCCCCCCTCTCAGTGCCATTGTAAGTCTAAAAATTGGTATCAGATCCAAGTCCCTGTACAAGCTTAACCAGCTAGGGTGATCTTGGAAATATCACAATGGCAGGTGGTGAAGGCTTCTCATCAAACAAAGCACCATTGTTTGATAGATCTAATTACATGTTCTAGAGAGTTAGGATGCAGACATATCTCTATGCATTGGGTTAGGATATTTGGGATTCGGTAGTCAGTGGATACACAATTCCCACCACTCCTCCAAAAGAAGCAAACAAAAAGAAACTGTTTGAGAATAATTCGAAAGCAACGAATGCCATCTTGTGTGGATTAGCAGATAGTGAATTAGTAAAGGTCATGAGCTATAAATCGGCAAAAGAAATATGGGAAAAATTGAAGAGTGTTCATGAAGGAGATGATAAGATCAAAGAATCCAAGTTACAGACACATCGAGCTCAGTTCGAAGCATTGAAGATGAACGACAACGAAAACATTGAGGCATTCATGTTGAGAGTTAATGGAATCATCAATGCGATCAGAGGACTTGACGAGGATATCGATGACTCTACTGTCGTGAAAAAGGTATTAAGATCTCTTCCTCAAAGGTTTGATTCCAAAGTCTCAGCGATAGAAGAAGCTAAAAATCTAAATTATTTTAGTATAGATGAAATGTATGGTTCTTTAACTGCATATGAGATGAGGATAGGAAGATCTAAACCTTCTGACAGAGAAGCAACTTTCAAAGCTCTTAAAAATAAAAACACAAAACACGAGTCCGAGGAAGAAGAGACATCAGATGAAATGGAAGCAAACTTTGTTAGAAAACTAAAAAAGGGGAAAGGAAAATACAGAGGGAAGCTTCCATTTAAATGTTTCAACTATGGAGGCATTGGGCATTTTGCGACTAAATGTCCACTTAAAGAGAAGAACAAAAATGATGAAGGATCCCACCAAGAAAGAAGTGACTGGAAGATGAAAACGAATTTCAGAAAAGGCAACTTCAAAAAGAAAAGTTTCATCTCCAAGAATGTCAGTTCATCAAAAAATAGCTCCGGAGAAGAGTCTAAAGAAGAAAGAGATGAAGCTCTTTTTATGGCATTTGAAGTAGTTAAATCAAAAAAGGAAGAAGGAGTGACGTCTGAAGTTTGTGATGAGATTCTCGAGGCTAAAGTAGATCTAGAAGGTGAGTTGATATCTACACTTGAAGAGTGGGAGATAGAAAAGAAAAATAACAAGAAACTATCAAGAAAGCTTGAGGATACAAATGGAATCATAACCAGCTTAAAAGTACAGATAGAAGAATCTAAGAAAATCTCCGAAGATCTCGAAGTGCTATTAACAATGAAAATAGATCATTGCAGCAAGTTAGAAGAAGAGATTGTTGGTTTAAGAATGCATCTAGAAGAGATGAATAAGAAAATCAGTTGTTATCACAAACATGAAGAAAGTTCTATGAAGTTGGATAAGATTTTAAATGACCAAAGACCTACAGGCATCAAATTTGGTCTAGGCTTCATCGAAGGAGAATCATCAAGTGGATCAAAGGCCAAGTCCATAAAGAATGAAGCTAAGAAACAGGTTGATCAAGGAAAAATGTCTCATGAAAGAGAAAGCATTCATACCAGGCACGATGGGAGAATTGACAATGATGGATTCACCAAAGTCACACATCAAAGAAGAAGAAGACCTATGGCTCCTACGACAACATGGCAAAGACCATCACCCAGGTTCAATTATCCTTTCTCTGGTTTCTATTTTAAATGCAATGGCTATGGGCATAAAATCACAGATTGCAAATATAATATAAGACCAAGGAACTTCACCAGTAGAAATGTTTTTTCTCCTCTGATGAATTATACAGTGGAATGTTATAACTATCATAAGTTTGGGCACTTTGCAAGAAACTGTAGAAACACATTTACTTCAAATCAATTTTAGGGAAGAAAATTTCAACCATACAGGATGAGTCAAAATAGAAAGCTTTCCGAAAAACATGCTCAAACTACTGATAAGGGAAAGGCAAAACAAGAGCCCAAAACTACTATCAAAACAGTGTGGAAAGGAAAAGAACAACTAAAGGAAGAAAAGGAATCCTTAATCGTTCAAATTGCTTTCAAAGCACAGAATAAATATGTACCATGGATACTAGATAGTGGATGCTCCAGTCATATGATAGGTGACAAACAAAAATTTGAAAAGTTACAAAAATATGAAGGAGGATCAGTAAAATTTGGAAATAATGATGGAGCCAAGATAGTCGGCAAAGGCTCAATCAAAATTAGTGATGGAAGGATTAAATCAGAAGAAGTCTTATTTTTGGATGGGTTGAAACATAATTTATTGAGTGTAAGTCAGATTTGTGATAAAGGTCATGAAGTAGTCTTTATGAAGCAGGGTTGTGAAGTCAAAAAAACAAACAATGGAAAATTGATAGCAACAGGGTCAAGAACATCTGGTAACCTGTACATGCTCTCAGAGACTTCAAAAGGAGCTTGCTTTATTGGATAGGAAGAAGAAAATTGGCTGTGGCACAAGAGACTTGGTCATATCAATTTTGATAATCTAGTAAAAATCACCTCAAAAAGGGCAATGAGAGATATTCCCACCATCAGCAAACCTGCAAACAACATTTGTGCTTCATGCCAAAAGGGGAAACAAACTAGAGTCTCATTCAAAACAAAAGAATACTACACAAGCAAACCTTTGGAACTAATTCACATCGATTTATGTGGACCCATGAGAACACAAAGCATAAATGGTGACAAATATTTTATGTTGTGCATTGATGACTATTCCAGAATGACATGGATATTCTTCTTGAAGTAGAAATCAAAAGCTCTTGATATGTTCAAGATTTTCAAAAACTAGGTTGAGAATGAAATAGGAAAGAGGATCAAATGTTTAAGATCAGACAGAGGAGGAGAATTCATTTCAGAAGAGTTTGCAGAATACTGTGAAAAATACGGTATCAGAAGATAGTTCTCAGCAGCCAGGACTCCTCAGCAAAATGGAGTGGTAGAAAGAAAGAATAGGACTGTGCAAGAAATGGCACGATCTATGTTGGCTAAAAGTAGAGTAGCTGACAGATTTTGGAAAGAAGCAGTCCATACTACGGTGTATATCCAAAATAGGTACATGCTGAGAACACATGAAAGCAAAACTCCTTATGAACTGTGGTTCGATAAAAGGGCAACAACAAAATACCTCAAAGTGTTTGGCAGCAAGTGCTATATCAAAAGAACTGAAGATAATCTTGGTAAGTTTGAAGATAGAGCAGATGAAGGTATTTTTGTTGGTTATTCGCCTAGAAGCAAAGCTTACAAATGCTACAACAAAAGGCTAAAGAAAATTGTGGACAGTGCTGATGTTAAGTTTGATGAAGGTAAAGAACGAGTAATCAGTTATGAAACAAACTTCCCAATATATGAAGAAGCTATTGAAGGAGATGAGGAAAACGAAATTGAAAAGATACAAAAAATTGACTCAGATGATGATGAGGAAATGGAAGAAAATAAGAAATTCAAAATAGGTAGCTGGCAGAGAAATCATCCTAGAGAGCAAATCATTGAAGATCCCAAAGTTGGAGTTCAGACAAGAAGAAGAGCAGTAAGCAACTACTCTCTACTATCCACCATTGAGCCTAAAAATATTGATGATGCAAGCAAAGATGTAAGCTGGATGAAGGCAATAAATGAAGAATTAGATCAGATAGAGAAAAATGACACTTGGGAGTTAGTTCCTAGACCTACAAACAAAAATATAATCGGGACTAAATGGATTTTTTGAAACAAATTGAATGAAGATGGATAGGTAGTCAAAAACAAAGCAAGATTGGTATGCAAGGGTTATGCTCAAGTTGAAGGCATTGACTTTGAGGAAACGTTTGCTCTAGTAGCTAGACTAGAGGCAATCAGAATGTTTCTGGCTTTAGCAGTCTACAAAAATTTCAAAGTTTATCAAATGGATGTGAAATCAACGTTTTTGAATGGGAAACTTGAAGAAGAGGTTTATATTGAGCAACCAGATGGGTTCCAACTTGGTGATAATCCCAACTTTGTTTGTAAGTTGAAGAAAGCATTATATGGCTTAAAACAGGCACCCCGAGCATGGTATGCTAGACTAGACAACTATCTCACTCAACAAAGGTTCAAGAAAGGTATGGTGGATAGTAATCTGTATGTCAAAACAAAAAATGGGCATCTTATTGTTCTTGTTGTCTATGTAGATGATATCATATTTGGTAGCAGCAAAGATGAGTCATGCAAGGACTTAGCGAGATAAGATGCAGAAAGAATTTGAAATGTCAATGATTGGAGAACTGTCATATTTCCTCGGATTGCAAGTTAATCAAAGTAAGAAGGGCATATTTATTTCTCAAGTTAAATATGTAAAAGAGATGCTAAAAAGGTTCACAATGGAGGACTAGTAAGCCAGTTAGCACTCCCATGATGACAGGCTATAAGTTGAACAAGGATGACAAATATTCACCTGTTGATCAAACCATGTATAGATCCATGATTGGAAGTTTACTGTACCTGACAGCTACCAGACCAGATATTTTACAGGCAATATGCATGGTAGCAAGATTTCAAGCTAATCCTAAGGAGACTCATGTAACAACGGTGAAAAGGATTCTTCGGTATCTCAAGGGTACTATGGAATATGGATTATGGTATCCAAAAGGTAAAGACTTCACCCTTATTTTGTATTTAGATGTCGATTGGGCAGGATGTGTAGATGACAGAAATAGTACCAATGGAGGTGCATTCTATCTCGGAGACAGATTGGTTGCATGGCATAGCAAGAAGCAAGATCCAGTTTCTTTATCAATAGTAGAGGCAAAATATATTGCAACGACAACATGTTGTACGCAGGTACTGTGGATGAAACAAACCCTAAAAGATCTTGGTATCTGCTTCAGTGAACCAATATCAGTTAAGTGTGATAACACCAGTGCCATTAACATCTCCAAGAATCTAGTTATGCATTCATGCACAAAAAACATCTCCATCAGGTATCACTTTTTGAAGGAGAAAGTTGCAAAAGGTGAGGTTAAATTGGACTTTGTTCCAACCATAGAACAAGTAGCAGATATCTTCACAAAACCATTGCCCAAGGAAGTGTTTGAGTACCTTCAAAACAAATTGGGAGTGGTCACACTTCCCATGAATTGACTAGCTACAGGGATCACATTCTCAGGGGGAGCATTTAAGTATTTGATTATTTTTTTGCTCATGTTCATAATTTGTGCTAAGTGTAACAAATTGTGCCTGAGAATGTTGTGCATGGACTCGGGGGAGTCTGCAGTAGCCCTTTGGTATTATTGACAAAGGGGGAGAAGAGTTACAGGAAGTTACACATGTGTTGCCAACAATTCCAAAGGGGGAGATTGTTGAGCAAGGTGCAGCAGGAGTATTGTCATTGTTGTCAACACAGTCAGATAGATCTAGTGATGCAGTGGATAGGAATTTCAAAGGCTAGTCAGATGCAGAAGACAGGAGTTCAAAGGTTACTCAGAGTATGTACAATGATTTTCCAAGAAGACCGAAGTGGCCCATATGCAAAAAGCTCAAAGAAAAAGACAAGTAAGAAAACTGTCGCAATATCGCGACATGTTGAGCAAGCATGAGAAACTGTCACGATATCACGACATGTTGGGCGAGCAAGAAAAATTGTCGTGATTTCACGACATATCGAAGGAGAGAGAAAAGTTGGAAAAGCTATCGCGATATCGCAACATAATGGAAGGAAAGAAGCCAAGTAGAAAAACTGTCACGATTTCGTGACATGTTGGCAGAGAAAAAGCCAAGTGGAAAAACTGTCATGATTTCGTGACATGTTGGCAGAGAAAAAGCCAAGTGGAAAAACTGTCATGATTTCGTGACATGTTGGCAGAGAAAACTCCAAGTGGAAAAACTGTCGTGATTTCGTGACATGTTCGGAGAGAAGGCACAAGCAAAGAAAATTGTCATGATTTCACGACAGGTTCGAGAGAAAGAGCTTGCAAAGAAAAGTGTCACGATTTCGCGACAATTTGCAAGAGAGGCAGTACGGAAGAAAATATGTCGCGATATCGTGACATGTCGGGTTTTCGTGACCCGATGAAAAGAAAAGTGCTAAGGAGAAAATATGTCGCGATATCGTGACATGTCGGGTTTTTGCGACCCGATGAGAAGAAAAGTGCTAAGGAGGAAAAATGTCGCGATATCGCGACATGTCGGGTTTTCGCGACCCGAAGCAGAGAAAAGCACAAGGCAGCGAAAGTGTCACGATTTTGCGACATGTTCCATTTTCGTAGGCGAAAGGCAAAGAAAAGCACAAGGCAGCGAAAGTGTCACGATTTTGTGACATGTTTCGTTTTCGTGGGTGAAAGGTAGAGAAAGGCACAAGGCAACGAAAGTGTCGCGATTTCACGACATGTTTCATTTTCACGAGCGAAAGGTAGAGAAAGGCATAAGGCAGCAAAAGTGTCATGATTTCGTGACATGTCATGTTTTAGATAGTGCATGCTGAGAAGAGTGCAAAGAAGTGAAAAGTGTCGCGATTTCATGACATGTCATGTTTTCGCTAGTGCATGCCGAGAAGAGTGCAAAGAAGTGAAAAGTGTCATGATTTCGTGACATGTCATGTTTTTGTGGTGCAAGCCAAGTAGAGTGTATGGAGGCAAAAAGTGTCATGATATCGTGACATGTTGTGTCTTCACGACAACAACAACAGAAGAGTTATAGGGGAAGTTGAAGCCGACGAAGATCGATGTTAGCCGACGAAGATTAGGGTTTGCAGTCGATGAAGATTAGGGTTTGCAGTCGACTATGATGAGGGGTATAGCCAACTAAGATTAGATTTTTTCATCATGAAAATGTTCTTATAAAAGTAGGGCTATTTTGGAGAAATTGTCAAGGATCGAAGTGTGCGAAATACGGTCGTTGAGTGCAGAAGAGCAAGTCGTGTCGAATCTTTCGAAGTGTGGAATTTCACTAAGAAAGAAGAGTGCGCAACAAGGAGAAGATTACTACGAAGTGTATCAGAGTGAAAGCAGAGTGCACAACAAGGAGAAGACAACCGCGAGGTGCAGTAGAGTGTGCGAAGTGCTTATGCAGCAAAAATAGAGAATACAAAGGTGAAGTAGACCAGTCAGGGTCTTGTAAAAGCGAAGGTATCTTACTGTTAAACCCAAAGATTTAACTTGAAGTCTAGGTTGGTGCTTGGCATCAGGGGTTGGTGCTCCTTTTTGTTGGTGTAGATAAATCAGGGGTTGGTGCTCCTTCCAGTTGGTGCTGGTAAATTAATTGTAAAGTTGGTGCTTTGCAAATGCTGGATTTGGATGGTAGTCCAAGTAGTCATTTTTGAGGAGTAGCCACATTGGTGAACCTCATTAAATCTTGTGTTGTGTGTTGTTCTCTTGCTGTTCATACTGTATCTATTTATAAGTTTTAACAACTACTATTTTAAGAGCTATTAATTCATATTTAAAGAGCTACACTGATTCACCCCCCCTCTCAGTGCCATTGTAATTCTAACACCCCATTGTGAAGAAGAGGGTCATCGACATCCTAGAGAAATTCGTGTCAAACACTATTGTAATTAATGTATCAAATGGGTATCCCTAAGAGGGACAAATCTATAATTTGACTTCATTGAAATTAATAAAGGATTCCTTGTATTCACGTTATTTCTTGTTATCAAATTATGCATGCCTATTTGTGTATTTTTATTTGATTGCGATAGTTAGATCGGGTGCAAGCCTCTTTGGTGGTTACACTATTCTAATATAGTTTTTATAGTAAAAGAGCAGATTTGAAAGTGACTCAAAAGGTACAATATCTACAGGGTAAATCATCAAAGGAAAGCCAAACATAAACACTCTTATTCCCAAGAAAAAAGAGTCACTCAAAGGGTTCATATTGGATGGATGAACCTGCAAAATCAAATCCCATATAAGGCTATCATCAAGCTACATTTACGTAGAAAAAAAGAGTGCACATCTACAAAAGATAATGCATAAAAATCTCCACATGAATCAGCACATTGGAGGTATAGAAGACAAAGAGCAAAGGTGCTACATTCAAGGTTTAAACTTGGAGAAGATCATCCACAAAAGGAAGCACCAAAATCGCCATTCAAAGCTCCATAGCGCCTCATCAATCCACTTGCAAAAGAAAATATTGCTTGCTGCCCAAGAAATGTTGCAAAGCAAAGGAATGACATACGAAAGGATTTAAAGAGTTATAATATTCTCCTTGGAAGGTGTTATAGCAAATGACTTCATGTAGAGAGCTTGAATACCATTTGTCATAAACTTTCTAAGGCACGATTTCATCTCTCAACGCTCAAGAAACCTCATGCAAGAGTTACAAGGAATATCAAGGAAGTGGTAATACATGTTATCCTCCACAAGCTTCACACAAGTACCCACATGAGTTCCCATACATTACATAATTACTAAGAAGTGTTGAAAAAGGAATTAAAGAAAAGGAGCACTCATATTTAACAAGTGTGACACTTGTCACAAAGCTCAAGATTATTCTCCATAAAAGGTGCCCAAAGTCCAAATTTCAAAGGTACAAAAAAGCGTAGTCAAAGCCATCCAAGTGTAGCATGGAAGGAAGGAAGAAGGAGCATTAAAGGCTCCTGGTCTTGAAGGTCAAACCTTCCTATTTTTGCAACACCTACATTCCAGCATTGAAGACAAGGAATTCCAAAGCATCTCCATTGATTCTAGCGCCAAAGGTAACCTTAATATTGATGTTATATCCAATTGAAAAGATCATCGAATAGTGAGGAGATTTAGCATCCAAAGGTAAGGTTTAATCCCATTTTATTATTGCTTTCATTTTTAGGAGATATAAGGGTTATAAGCTAAGGTTAAAATCTTATATTTTGAAAGCAAAATCCATAAGGGATAACTTATCAAATTGAAATAATATTTGCAATTTAACCTAGGAGAAATAAGGAATTTTACTTGGATTAAATTCTTTAATATTTTTCAAATATTATTAATTTTCTAATTTTCCAAATTTGGGAGCCATAAGGGTTACTACATCAAATTAATTTATTGGAAATTAGAAAAATTAAAATCAAATTTCAAGGAATATCATAAGGGGTTTATTAAATCTTTTCAAAGGTTGGAATTTAGCAATTTACTTGTCTCAAAATTTTCACAAAAAGGGACAAAAGAAATCCAAAATTAAACCTCCTTAAAATTTGGAAAAAGTGCTTAGTTCAATAGGAGTAATAAGGTGTTAGAAAATTTGATTTTTGATCTCTACAAAAACTGTACAAAATCAACCAAAATTGAACTACACTTTATAAAAACACTATATCATACTCCAAAATCATTAGGGAGTTATAAGGCATTCTACAAAAATTGATAATAATAATATCTATCAAAGATTATCAAGTTGGGAAGATATAAGATTTCTTCAAAACCTAAAATTAGGTGTTCATACTCTCATTACTAGGGAGACATAAGGAAGCCTACAAACCTAAATATTTATAAAGGTTTTATCAAATTAATATTATATACTTTAATCAGGAATCATATATCCTAAACTTGGGAGCTATAATGATGTCTACTTCCCAAAATACCTATAAGAATAATTGCTTCAAAAAATAAAAAGCCGGTGCCATAAAACTTGGGATCATGAATCCGCTCAAGAAATTGAAAGGAAATTTAGATCTAACTTCAAAACTAATTCATAGTGAAGCCTTAGAAGATAATTTTGATACTATGGAATGCTATCTTCAAATCCTTCTCAATGAAGCAATTGACAATGGCAAAAGTGAGATTTCACTTTCCTTAGACTTTGTGAGCATATTATACATGGCACTGCTCACATATAAACTAGGCAAGGTAGAAAATGAAGAACAAAAAGGATTGATAGAATTACTCAAAAAAGAAGGTAGAACTTGATGAGTCATATCTAGAAAAGTTTTTCAATCCTCATGCAGCATCAACACTTCCTGTTCTACGAACTCAAAATATTATCATGATGGCTTAAGTGGTTGTTCAAATTTTTTGTATAGATTAAAGATAGGAAAGGAGAATCTTCCTCACAAGAACCAAGTAGCAACTCAACCTCCTATGACAACACAAAAACCAGAATCAAAGGTAAAGTTAGAGATGAAGAAGAAGATATAGCAGATAAAGGAGGAATACAATGCAAATTCAATTGAAATAAGAAGCTTTCTACATCATATGAAGACACAAATTACCTAGTGAACTTGAATACAAAGAATGCAGAAGAAGAGTATAAAGTTTAGGAAGAAGAATAAGATCCATATTGAAGACTAAAGTCTTCAATACCCAAATAATGTAATACAATGGGTATTAGAAATAGATTATAGTACATCATTTGGGTCATGTGAATGTACCTACCAAGGTACATACTTAGGACATTAGATTACTTTAGGAGTAAGTTACCTAGTTACTTCATGCAATGTAATAAATGCACGTGTCAATGTGCAAGCTATAGATGTGCAAGTTATCCCTTATATAGCTAGATAGAGTGTTGGCCAAGGAAATTATCTTCCTATACAATGGTCTCATTGTAATAGCATAGATATTATCATAATCATTATCAGTGATCATCCTAGAAAATCATAGCATAGAATAGATACAGTTGCCCATATTGGAGATGGGATACAATGTAGTTCGGTAGCATTATTCATGGAGTGTTCATTCCTCCATAGCTACATTGTATTCATTTCCAAAATTTCTATTTATAGCATATTTCAATCATCTTAAAGATTTACTTTCTTTCATATTATTTTTGCATCTTGTGATTGTTGTCTTCCATTGCATATTGCATAAAAAGCTAACATAAGAGTGTCACTGTTACAACAAGATAACAATAATGGTGCTCTAAAATCTCCTATACCACCTCAAGAGTTGGGTGGATTTTGGAAGCTCTGATAACTTGAGCACCCTAGGTTGGATGCTCCTCTAAATACACCTACACATAGCCCACATCAACAAAGTCAATAACATATAATGAGCCTACTTAGGTGAGGCCCAAGTTTTATAGAAATATGCAAACATAAAATCTTTAAAAACCTTGATTAAAGGAATAACAGTGCATGAAAATATTACAAATTTACCTTGTTGACCTATTTGTTACTGATTTGGTGTCTGTGACTGATATCAAGATGCAACCACCTAGGAGGAGGTGGTTGGGATTACTGACTTCCTAGGGATAGGTAGTTGGATCTGCTAATTAGTGAAAGGTAGATGATTGGCTCCTTGTTGATATAGCAGTGTTGAGATTTGGTGTGGCCCTTCTAGGAGCTACTAGGAGGCTCTAGTGCCTGTCTAGTGTATGTTTGACCTCATGTTTGAGAGCAGCTTCAAGATGAATGTGGATGCATAGTTTTTTATATCTTCATTCCATGTTAGTTCTTATGCACATAAATGAGAGTGATCACCTTAAGATACCTGAACACACACAATGGAGCAAAGGGGTTGGGACAATTTTGAAAGAGTTTTGGTAAGGGAATTCAAACATATCTTGCAATTCAAGAAATGAGGGGGGTATTTAAAAAAATTGCAAGGGAGAGGGGTGATGACTAGGATGTGAGATGACATGAGGTGGCAACCATGTGGTAGGTGTGGAGGATAAGAAAAATCTAAAGATTTCTATTTGGAGGAATGTGCACCTTCCAACATTAATGATATTGGGTGGGGAGAGTCCTCACCCACCCGTTGGGCTTCAAAAAATCCCTACTTGATTCCCACCCCTAATTTTCAAAGAGTGGTGAAGTTGAACATCGATGTGACTGAAGGATGTGGTATTGACTCCAAAAGAGAAAGAAGCCTTGAGAAAATAATTCCAATTTTAAGAGATTCTTCATGGTCATTAAAGGGATAAGTCTAAGTATTATAAGTATTTTATTTCACCCCCATAAGATCATTCCCATTCACCCATTCATTAGTAAGGTCATTATTTCCTCTCATCATATTATTCATTCCAACCATTTTTATTTTTAGGTCGCCTTCACAATTTAACCCACGCCTTTTAAAATATGCATTCAGTCCATCAACATTTCCATATCCATAGCCCCATTTACCCCATATTGTTTAAGACTGCATAACAATTGCAAAACCCTTTAAAAGCCATCTTATAAGGTCAAAAATCATAAGGTATCCCTAAGTCAAACCATGGCCAAAAATATTTCTAAGCCTGCCTCAATTTTATTTTCATAAGTCTAAATCCCTAAGTCCACCTAAACACCATCCTAATTTTTTTCTACGTCATTTTGTAAGGATAAATGACCATAAGTCCTCATCGCATTTCCAAAACCCCATCACCGATCCAATATGTAACCAAATTCAGCCATCGACGATAGAATAAACCCAAAAATGCATTGTTGCTCATCCAAATACTCCATCGCTGATCCATATTTGATAGAATATTTCCATCAGTGACCAAATCAAAGCCCAAATATAAAGAAAAATCAATCATCGCTCTTGTGGAAGCTTTATCACTGATCCATCAGTGACCGCCTAGTCTCATCAGTGATAACAAGTCTTAATTCCAAATGAGGGTCTTACCATCGTTAGCCTAACCAGTCCCCCTCCTGATAATTTTTTTTAATTCAAGTTGTTTTAAAGTCAAGAGTATCCACCAAATTCCTCTTTACTAATCCATATGTGACTAAAATAATCCATCGAGAATAATCTAAAGCCTAAAAAATGCTATCACTCATCCAAACTTGGCATTACTGATCTATCACCAATTCATCAGCAAAAACCAATATCCATCAGTGATGCTTTAGCCCTAGGTCATATAGTCGACTACTAGGTCTTCATTTGCCTAAGTCGTAAGCATTATTTTTTGCTAAATATATAGCTCCTGAAGTCCAAGCTAGTCTATCACTGATAAAAAGATACTATCACTGATCCATAAATAAAACCATTTCTTCATCAGTGACCACAAAATAACTGTCTGTATAGGTTATCCCTCATTGCTCTTAGGAAAATCCTATCACTGATTCATCAACAACAACGAAGTCTCATTAGTGATGGAGTTTTTTGAGTCATCTAAAGGGTTAAACTATCATTGTTTTAGGTCTCCTCCTCCCGTTGCACATTAAATAATATGTGTTTACCAAGTCACCCGACTAAGTTTGTCCAAATATCTTAAAGTTACCTATCACCGATAGCAAGACTCTTTTGCTCATCCATCAACGATAGTGTGAACTCATCAACCATCACTCTCTCAAATGCAATGTCATTGATTCATCAATGACAACCCCAGGTTATCAGTGATAGTGTATTCCGTGCAAGTCTTCATCGCTCATTGAGAATGTCTATTGATGATGCATCAACAATAGACTAAGGCGAAGAGAAAAAATAGCATCGACGATACTGATCGTTCCAAGAAGATCAATGACATGTATTTCACCTAGAGAGGTGCATGACTCACGGTTTGAAGACTAACAAGAACAATGACAAGGTGGATGGCCCAAGATCCAAAAGCGATGATCCTGAATAAGGTGGCAAAATCAAATTTGGCTCAAGGTAAGAGTGTATCTCCTCGAGGCACACACAAATTAACAAAATACCCATGGTGAGTCTCCAGCTTACGGTGATAGGGAGGGGTAGACAATGTGGCACTAATGAGAGTGACACTCAAAAATGCAAACCTGGGTGGACAAATCATAAAATAAGATCCCTCTTCAATATTACCATTATGTATATATCACAGGTACAATTATTCAAAAAATGACCAAGAAAAGTTGGTTGATATAAATAAAGACTCTGCATGCACTTAGTCTTGAGCTATGTTAAACACTTCTCCACCAAATTTTGACTTCCTTAAAAAAACTTCATATAAGTGAAAATTTGTAGAGTACGATTACAAAGGAGGAAAGTACAAGTAGCATTACATCAATGGCTTCTTCTGGTAAACCAAAGAAAGTACCCAACTCTTCCAAAAAGAAACCTACCAATACTGTTCAATTTGTCAAGGAAGAAATCATGGATAGAGTTTTGAGAGTGTCACAAGCCTATCCTTATGAAGAGTTACAAGGTAAATCCATAAATAAGAAACAACAAGAGGTGCTAGGGAAGAAGGCACTAGTGAAATAAATTACTAAAGAACAAAGGCAAGAATACAAAGATGCTACCATTTTTTTATTTTGAGCAGACAGAAGAGGATTACCAGAGATATTAGATGATGCTTAAATATATTTTTCAAAGGGCTAGATAAAAATATTACGATGAAAGTCCATATTGTAACAGATGGAATAGTAATCTTGGAAATCTCATCTACCCATGCGTCCACCATTTGTCAGACCTTATCTCTTAGCTAGCCGTGGCATACGATCTAGAATCAAAATCCATCCTCAACCACAAAGACCAGAAGATATTCAAAATCACTAAGGAAAGCATTCACAAGGTATTTAATCTATCTCCTTCCAAAATAGTCCCAAATGATAAAGTGCTTGAAATACAAGCTTCCTGTATGTTAGGTACTCATTTTTATCAAAGTATGTTTGGTATGGACTATGATGTATCATACAAATTCCTCGTACCAAAAGTGACTCTCAGAGTATGGGCCAAATATTACGTAGATATGATCAATATCATAATGGGAAATAAAGACCTAGATAATATAAAAAGGGAGGTGATGTACATGGCTTCACAACTAAATAAAACTAGAAAAATACCAATGTACACCTGGGAAGAAGTCTTAGAGAAGAATGTGAATAAATAGCTCGTAGCACTACATAAAGTTATTAATAATAAGGAGGAGATAATTCCAAATTTTATGTATTACTCTTTTCTTACACATCTCATAGTTGGCCAGCTAGGTCCCAAGGTTTTAGAGACATTAAGAGGAGTCAATGCCTAATGCATCCAGGATAGATTATCATAGATTCAAGAAGGATGGTCTGATATTACCAAGTTCATTATAAAATTTATACTTAAAGTTCATAATGAGCTGTGTGGTGATGATCCTCAAAGGATTAGCATAGTAATAAGCAATTTTATAAAACATACTAAGGTTGGAAAGTTCTTCGTAGAATATTTCACTTACATAAGGTTGTATGGCACGACGATCCCGCCCAAAGTACTCCCAAATTTTTGCCCAATGTCCACTGCCACCTTAGAAATCGTAATGCAGGTAGTTGAAGAAGTGAAAATGAGGGTGAATAGAGGTAAAGCAAGAGTCCCTTGGCTCAAATTACATTTCAAAATGGGACACTATATTTTCAAAGGATACCTCAGTCTTCTCAGGGCTATGTGGAAGATGGATTATTACTGCTTTGCTGAACTTACATGGAAATCCTATGACTCAGACATAGAATATGATGAAGAAATCCAAAAGATAATGAAATTTTACATGGGCCATGAGAAAGATGTTTTTGAAGATGCCATGCATACCTTTATCATAAATAGAGATCTCAAAACTATGTGGGAAATATTAGAAAGACCTTACACCCATTTGGAAGAGGTGGGAAGGTATAGGGAAAAATTGAATAGACTAAGAGAAGCTACTATTGATTTTTATGATCCACGAGTCCCATCAACCAGACCTGAGGAACTTGAAGACCCTTTCTTATAAATAATAGAAAAAGACCTGCACTAGAAATAGTCATAGAGGAATCGTCTAATATAAAAAAAACTAGCCACAGATTGATCCAACCCCGTAAGAAACCCATCCAAGAGAGGTGTCTCAGGATGAATAAGAAGAAGAGCTAATCACATCCCAAGAAGCAAGCCCCTCAATAATAGTTGAAGATGCCTCAACCTTAGAGCCTCAAGTAGCATAAAAATTTGAAAAATCACTCGTGAGCTCTCAGGCACAAACATCAAATAACACCACCACCATGCACCTGATAGTAAATAATGAGAAGCAAAAAATTCCTTAGGCTGCCATGAAGAAGGTTACTTGAGTTGGAGGACTGAAAAATATTTTGAGAGAAGTGGTTCCCGAAGAAGCATATCCCCCTGGTTCTTCACCATCCAAAAGATCTCGTATTGAATCTGGTTCAGCTTTCGAGATGTCTCACTCCAGGGTACTGACAAAAGTGAAGAAAACCAACACATAATTCAATATTGAGGAAAAACAACAAATAGAGGTGGTTGAAGGAATCACAGATGAGATGTAGCTCAATAGCTATTGGCTCAGCAATGCATTACATAGGTTGACTCTGAAGTAACTATTACATAGCCTTTTCCAGAAAAGCCTACTAAACTCTACATTGATCCTGAAGCTAAGCAAGTAAAGTGGAAAGTGAATAATATTGAAATGTTGAAAGTAGATGTAGTAGTCCATATACAAACAACTACAGTCGTAGAAGTGGAGCTCACAGATATAAGAGCACAAAAGGCTCAATTCAAGCCAATGAAGCTTGAAATAGACCAGCTAAAAAATGAGAATCTAGCACTTCAGGCTGAGATAGGCAGACTGAAAGAAGAAATAAATAAAATACAAAAGTAGAAGCCACCAGTCCTAACTAAAAGAACATTTTACAAAAAATATTTTGTAAATTATTTCAATTTATTATTGGTTGAATTGACCAAAGATCGAGTCACACCAATGCCAAACATTTTCAAAGATCTTCTAGAAATCATGAACACCGGCTCAATGAATCAAAATTTTGATGTAAGAAATAGACCATAGAGCTATAAAAATTTCTCATATTTATTAGAAATACAAGGAAGAATACACTCAAATAATGGAGGAACAAGTCATAATTTCTTATGGACGAGTGTATGATTGCTAGACTGAATTCCAGAAGCTGAAGAGCTATTTTTTGTGAAAGACTCCATTGGGAAGATACAATATCAAACATAGATGAATGGACAAAAGAATTGGGTAACGTGAGGCTATAAAATGTTGAGACACTTAGGGAAGCCACTACATCAAATCAGATGGAAGCACTCATTGCTAATAAAATAATTGAAGTCAAATATGATGGGGAGGACAAAAAGGAATTGGTACTGCAACTTAGATATTTGGCTTCAATAAACATAGAAGCAATTCTATTCGCTGATCAGAATAGGCCATTGATGAAGAAATACCTTAATAAAATAAAGAGCATCAAACATGAGGTCAGGTCAACCTCCACATTTTCAAACAAATCCTCGAAAAAAATTGCTAAACTTTTATGAGTTGAATATGCAAAAGAAGACAACCAAGTGGGTCCCACATAAAAATACCAAGTAGAAACAACACCCCACTACAGAGATAGGAATAAAAAAAAGTATCCACTATACCAAAATAATAGAAATAGTAGTCTCAAGAATAGGTGGTAGAGTACAATGAGTTTTATCAGTGTGAGAAAGCTCAAGCCAATCTACAAAGTACCCAAAAAAATAGTGGTTGAAGACTTTCCAAGTGGTAGCACTTGCACCAAGCATCTGTAACTGATTTTGAATAGACCAATTATAAAAGGAGTCAAAGCAACCAAGCTTCATCATCAAGAAATCACGTAGTAAGCTTGCAGAAGGTATTTTGAGTGTCTTGGCGAGGGCTATTGTATTTTATTTGTTTCTCTATTATATCCATCTTCTCAATTTTCTTCCCACCCTTGTGCAGGTATTGTCAAAGGTCGAGGAGTCTGCTTGAGATGATTTCCAGGAGCTATCTCAAGAAGCCAAAGTCTATTTATCACTAGAATTAGGATAGTAGATAATAGTTCCCCTATTACATTATTTGAATGGGGTGAACTTTGTATTGTATTCACTAAAAGACCTATGCACTCTGCTAGGCTTTATCATTGTAATCATCATATATTTGAATATAATACGAGTCATCCGATTTCTACTTTTTGGCATATTCAGTACAATGTGTGTATCTATTTTCTTGTCTGTAAATTACGTAATTTCAATCTACAGGTAATTTTTTCATCATTGATTTAAAAATCCATATTGATTACGATATTCGAATGAATGTGGGTTTATCAGTATTTTCCTTCTTTTTCCTTCTCTTTCATGTGAATGATTAAAATTTGCTACAGTAACCCAATGGACAAGGCACCAGTCTGCTTTAATTTCTGAAATGCTTTCATTGTATGCTTGGTCAATATTTTCGCACATAAATAACACATTAAATCTGGTTGAGTGTATTTATCTTAAGAATATCATTATTAGCTCATATTAGGGTGTCCAGACCTAGCCTGTTTAGCTATCAAGCTATCCAAGGATGAAGTGGTGAGTCTACCAGAACTCACATATCTGCTTGTGGGTATCAAGGGATTTGAATAGCGTGACATTTTTTAGGGATATTCAAAATTTTCCACAACACCACCCAAGTGTCATAAATGGGCATGGGAAGTGGTGATGGAGCATGGGGATGTGGAGACCTTGGGTGATGTGGAGGAATTTTAAATTCATGGAAAATTGCAAGGTGGGTTTGGAATGACTTGTGAATTTATTGTGGATATTTATTAGGAGATTTGACTTGGGATTTATGCAATTTTGAATTCATAAAAAATTACAAAGGAGGATTTGGAAGGACTTGGGGATTTATTAGAAGAATTTATTAAGGGATTTGGTGGGTATTTTGTGAGATAATTAGGATTTTGGGGATTTGGTTTGGTATTTGGGAGTTTATTGGAGATTCTATTAAGGGATTTGACTATGGATTGGGAAATTATTAGGACTTTTTTAGAGGGGTTGATTAAAAATTAGGGAACAATTATGGGTTTTGGGACTTTTGAGGATGATTTGGGGATTTAATTGGAATTTTAGGGGATTTGGGATAATATTTTAAGATTTGGGGAATTTTAAGGATTTTATTGTAATTGTTTTAAGAATTTGCAAAATTAATCAAAATTTATGTTTTTAGGGGATCACACAATGACATGTTTTTGGTGTCTACATTTACCCCTTTTTGTACCACATTGTGTGTAAACACAATGCAATGCAAAAATAGATAACACCGAGTTAGCTGGATTGGTGATAGATGGTTGTGAATGGATGAATATGGTTGTTGAAGGATGGTGACTTTAGCTTAAGGTGGAGGGCATCGTAAAATTACCTCAAATCAAGGATAATATAAGATGCCCTAATTATAGAATGGAAAAATGCCCTTGAAACTTTACCTTTGACAAATTGATGAGATAATTTGATGTGGTAAGTTGACTAGCCATTGGTAGGTATCCTCACGACACTTTGATTGATTTGTTGAAGCATGATGGGTGAGTAACTGTACAATCACAAGTATATGGTATACCAAATTAATTAAAGTGGAGTTCTAATTGAAGGAGATAAGTTCATCTATTTGACCCAGCATAAGGGGTTTAATGATATCCTTGGGCAAAGAGTTTTGGACCTATGTGGCTCCAAAATTGAGTGTTTGGGTATTGGAATGATTTGAAATAGAATTTTGTGGATATTTTCTACCCCCTAAAGTGATGAGTTTATGGAGGAATAAATGGATGATAATAATGAATCACTTGATAAAATTTCATTACGTGATGGAGAAAAATGTGATGAATTAGATGGAGGGTGAGAGCAAATTTGGTCAGTGGGAATGGTCTGGGGGTGGGTGGTTGGAAATTAAAATCATTTTTAGTGGTTTTAAACCATTCCAAGTAGTTGAAAATCATCCCAAGTAGTCACCAACCATCCAGTGCAATCATCAAAGTGACTTGTGTGCAATTTTTTGTAGTTTGTAGGACCAAATGATGTTAGAATTGAATAAAACTATACTCAGTAGAAAGTTCTTTTTGAGACTGATCTAATGGTGTTTGTTTAAGCAAATTTGGAAAAGGTTTGATAGGGGAATATAGACACAAAAATATAGCCATATTTTATCTATCCATGTCCTCCAATCACAACCACCCATTAGTTGTATATATATATTTGTTTGATATATATAAATATAAATATTTTATATATTATATTTATATATATTTAATAAAAATATATGTATTTATATAAATTAATCCTAGCCATCCACCATGTTTTAATCTCAGCCATCCATCCATCTCAATCCATGCCACTTGCCCAAACTTAATCTCCACCCTTCCTCATGTTTTAATATCGATCACTCATTTTGTGTCATCGAAACCTTACCATGTTCAAGGGCATATTATAAAATATGAATCATTTTGATGAATCAAACCCTTAGAAACACCTTACACAATCTTAATCACCTAAGTCCTTAATTCTTAAGTTCTCTCTTATTATTTGAGAATCTTAAGTACCCTAGAATCTTAATCCCTTGCCCTAGCAACTTTGCCATCACTTTCATTGTTCTTTGGCCCCCATCGCATCGTCCTTTTTAGCCACTACCAAACCTATGCAAAACTAAATCTAGTTTTGTGACACTTCTCTTAGCCCTCGAGCACACCTAGAGTTAGATGAGCACCTCTGGGAATTTTTAGAACTCTATAGTGCATGCACAGCCTCCACAAAATGCCTCTAGGTATCTCACACAACAAATCTACAGTCCTACGATCCTAAAGCACCGTTCGAATATCCTCGCAACCATCAATGATAGAAGTAGAGATAGAAATTAGCATGTTGACAAGGTAAGAAGTTATTTGCACTTATTTTATGTTTTTGTACTTTTTTTTTATAGTATTATATTGCAACATCTAGGGTTTTAGTTGTTTTATATTTCTAAGGGTCTCACATAGTGGAGCCCTTGTAGATGCTTCTAAATAAGAAAACAAACAACACCAAAGCAAATAAATAGAACCAATACATAATATTCTGCAAAATGAATAGAGACTATATTTTATTGATATAAAATGGAGCCTTGATCTCCAATGTTTACAATTGTGGTACTAATATAATTATTACAATATCTAGGGTTTAAAAACCCTAGTTTCAAAGAATATCTTATGTTTTCTCGCTCGTATTCAATCCAAACAAGGCTTGTGGGTGGGCTTGTGTATCCCTACGGGACCACCCTATATTCAACAACTTCTAGATAAATGATTCTTGTACCTACAAATAGAGACAACAACAAAAAGAGATTAGAAGCACCTACGAGGGTTGTACTGTGTGAGGCCCTCAAAAAGATAAAATAACTAAAACCCTAGATGTTGCAATGTAATACTGTAAACTAAAATAAAAAAACATAAAATAAGTTCAAATAACTTCTTACCTTGTAGACACACTAATTTATGTCTCTAATTCCTTTTATGAGGGTCATGAGGATGCCTGAACGGTGCCCAAGGTCGTAGGATTGCAAATCTATTGCAAGAAATGCCTAGAGGCATTCTGTGAAGGCTGCGGATGCGCCAAAAAGTTCTAGAAATATCCAAAGGTGTTATTCTAGCTCTGGGGGACATTTAGGGGCTAAGGGAAATGTCATAGAATTAGATCTGGTTTGTGCAGGTTTGGCGATGGTAGAAGTAGATGATGCGATGGTAGTGGCGAATTATCAAAGTGATGGCGAAGTGGCTAGGGCAAGGGATTAAGATTATAAGGCACTTAAGATTATCAAATATTCAAGAAAGAGATTAAATATTAAGTATCAAGGGAGATTAAGGTTGTGTAAACTATTTCTAAGAGTTTGATTCATCAAAATGACTCACCTTTTATAATCTGCCCTTGAACATGTTAGGATTTTGACGATACAATATGAGTGGTTGAGATTACAAAATGAGGAAGGATGGATATTAAGTTTGGGCAAGTGGTATGGATTGAGATGGATGGATGGTTGAGATTAAAACGTGGTGGATGTCTAGGATTAATTTATATAAATACATATATATTTATTAAATATATTTAAATATAATATATAAAATATTAATATTTATATATATATATTAAACAAATATATATATACACAAATATTGGGTGGTTGTGATTGGAGGACACAGATAAATGACAAGTGGCTAGATTTTGATATCTATAGGGAAAAATTGGCTCAAATAGGACCTTACTTTTTGAAGCAATAAATGCTCAATTTTAAGTCTTTGCAAGATGAATTTGACTTGATCGGTTTAGAGGACGATGTATAAGAGTAAATCGATGAGGATTAATGAAAATTAGATTAATTGGTAGTATTTACAGAGACAATAGATAAGAAGGGAGTGGAGGGATAGTATCAAGGCAACGACAATGATGGGTGTTGGTGGGTGTGGTTGAGGGGCCATAATTTTGTAGTCTTTTTTTGAGGAGATGAGGATAATGTGTGTATATGGATATGTGATGGACTATATTTATTCATTAATGATATATGTATGATGATTATTTGATGGTTGATATGATATGATGTGATGTATGTATGGTGTTATGCATGTGTTTGGGGTATTAGATTTTGGTGATTATGGATGCATGTGGTTGTATATATATGATATCTTAGATGGCATGGATGTGATATACGAATGTGATGGATGATGATGTTTCTACTTATTTAAATGGTTTAGACTCAAATGTGTTTGTTTGATCACATTTTTGTATCTTTGTATATGCATTTCATAATCAAAATTAGTTTAATTAATCAATGACAAAGTAGTCATCATGATGACACATAAAGAGGACATGAGACATGATAATTACAATGGGGATAAGATATAAGACATGGATAGTGATATGTGAACCTAATAAATGATGATGAAAGACATATGATACATGATACAAAGGTTGACCTTGAACCCTTTTAATGCATATGACTAGAACTTTGTCAAAGTTCCTTTGAGATAGAACTCTATCTATTAGTGTATAATGAACATTCTGCAATCGAAAGACTCTTATTTGAGCTCTATCTAAAATAGCAAGATACTTGTCTATTTGTATATATTCAATCATTTCCTCCACCCAATCTGGTTCCTCTTCCCTATTTATTGGACACATTCCCGTATCATCCTTTTCTTCAACAATATCCAAATCTACTTCTTTTGCAACATTTTGGCCAGCCTTTGTGTCTAGCTTGTCCGACTAATCATTTAATTATCAATCCAGGTCAATACAATTTAAAGAACAAATAATCCCATATATATTATTCCATAACATTTAACTAGCTTACTTGATTCAATTCCTTAAGATCAGGTTACAGATTTTATATGTGATTCTTTTTAATTATAAATTTGATATAATAAATATGAAATTAACCTAATGAATGAATGTGTGTGGATCCACGTACATCTAATAATGTTCTAACTATATTACTTTTAAAATAAATGATGCATATTAAATTTATATTATTTCTATATTATACTAATCTAATTCTAATCTATTGCAGGAGTAGGAGAACAAGGATTGGTCTTTTAGAAGTGGGCCCTCCCTTCGAAAAGGTTAGTATATTTCTCTTCTCTTCTATGCTATTTTTATTTCAGTAACTATTTATTTCATTTAATATATTCTACCTATTAAGTATTCATTTATTGCAGGAAAGTAAAGATATTATAGAATGGAATAAATCATTATAGAAAATAGAATAATATTGCAAGGTTTATGGAAGAAAAAAAATACTATTTTATTGCTAGAATTCGAACGTGTACATTGCTGGAGATTACAACTATGAAGTGACTTCTTCAACTTGTATTACAGAATGCCATTCAAAGGAAAGGAAGGACCAAGAGGAGGGACCTTTTCAATGGCCTCTTTATTGTAATTTATACAATAATGTTCAAGGAAGTCATTTCTATAACATACTTTGTTTTCTCTAGCTAATTAAAATAGCGTAGAGGAGAAGAGAAATACATCAACCTTTTCAAAGGTATGACCCACTTCTAAAAGACTAGTCCATGTTATCCTACTCCTGCAATAGATTAGAATTAGATTAGTATAATGTAGAAATAATATAAATTTAATCTGCATAATTTATTTTAAAAGTAAGATAGTTAGAACATTATTATATGCACATGGATCTACACACAATCATTCATTAGGTTAATTTCACATTTAGTATAATGGGACCTTCGAAAAGGCTGATGTATTTCTCTTCTCCTCTTCTTTTTAATTATAAAATTGATATAATAAATGTGAAATTAACGTAATGAGTGATTGTGTGTAGATCCATGTGCATCTAATAATGTTCTAACTATCTTACTTTTAAATAAAATGATGCAGATTAAATTTATATTATTTCTACATTATACTAATCTAATTCTAATCTATTGCAAGAGTAGGAGAACATGGACTAGTCTTTTAGAAGTTGGCCATAGTGTAATTCAATTCAGTCCCATGTATTACTTACATAATAGATATCATAAGGCATTTTATTCTCTATTTGTTGAAGTACTGCTTCTATTGCATAGGCCAAGGCATCAAAATGGATATGAAAGAATAATTTCTAGTTTGTTCCTATTAAGATGAGAGCAGTAATCAATTTTTATTTTATGATTTCAAAAGCTTCTTGACATGCTTTAGTCCATTCAAATTTGCTATCTTTAGTTAATATTTTAAGCATATGAGAAGCAATTTTTTTGAAATCCTTAATGAATCTTTGGTAGTATTTTGCATGCCCTAAAAAAGCTTCTTATCTCTATCTAAGTTTTTGGAGGTTGAAGGGATTAAATAATTTGTATTTTTATAGGATCTACCTTAACACCTTCTTCGGATATGAGATGTCCTAAAACAATACACCTCCTCATCATCATAAAATATTTTTCATGACTTAGAGAAAGGTTTTGCTCTACACATCAACTTAGGACTTTTTGTAAACTTGCTAGAGTTTCTTAAAAAGTGTCACCATAGATTGTAAAGTCATCCATATAATCTTCTATGCATTCATTAATCATATCAGCAAAAATAGTAAGGACGACTCTTTGGAATATAGCAGGTGTATTGCATAGTCCAAAATATAATACTCTATAAGTTCCTATGGGAGATGTAAAAGTGGTATTCTCTTGATCTTCTTCAGCTATTGAGATATGGTTGTATCCGCTAAATCCATACAAGAAACGAGAGTATTTCTTACTAGCTAGGGTGTCAAGGATTTGATCGATGAAGGGCTAATGGAAATAGTCCTTCTTTATCACTTTATTTAGTTCCCTATATTCTACATATATTCTCCATTTACCATTATTTTTAGGAACTATTACCAATGGTGAAACCCATTGACTATCAGAGATAGGGTATATAAATCCCACATTTAAGAGCTTGACAATTTATTCCTGAACTATATATTTCATAGCTGGATTTAATCTTCTTTGAGTTTATCTTACTGGGTGACAAACTTCTTGAATGAAAAAGATACAAATACTCAAATGTATCCCTTTCATGTCCTCATAATTCCATGCGAATGTTGTTTAATTATTTTTTAAGACTTCTATCAATTGTATTCTTGAATGTTTGTAAGTTCATTGCTTATATTTAAAGATTTTCTAGATGTAATATCTATTTCTTTATAATTACTATCTATACTCATTATTTCATGCTTGATAGTATTTAGTTGATAATTGTAAGGGGCCATCGGATGAGGGTAACTTGTTCTTGCTTCACTATTAGTCATGGTAACTTCATTACCACCTCGTTCCTCATAAATAAGTGAAGCTAAGGGCCCTTCAATTTCTCATTGAAAACATTCTCCTAGTATATTGATTGATAAATTTTGTAGATAGTCTAAGTCTCCAAGAGAATCATACCACCATTGGTTTGAAAAATCATTGTCTTTTATTGATTCAGGAAACAAGCTAAGATTTTTAGTATACTTACCATTTGAAATAGTCATATTACCAACTCTATAGGTAATATAAGAATCATATGTTACAAGCCATGGTCTTACCAATATCAAGGGGTACCCCCCTAACTTTATCTTTGGCTGTAAGACTATAAAGTCTACAGGGTATTCCCATGAGCTTATGGAAACTATAATATCTTCTAGTTTCCCTTCTGGTTTAATGGTAGATCTATCTGCAAGTTGAAGCACTATATAGGTTGGTCGAATCATGTGTACCCCTAAATATTCTTTTGTTTCCTTTGTCATAAAATTTATGTTTGCCCCCAAGTCTACTAAGATATTATGCAAGTTTGTCTTACCAATGTGAACTATGAGTATAGGTACTCTAGGGTCTGTATCCTTTGGTAACAATTTCTCACCAATCATGATTTCAGATAGTTTCCCAATAACTTGAATAGTCTTAGGCTCATTATTCTTTCTCTTTTGTGAACTTGTTATACTTTTTACCAATTTGGAGTAGATGGGGATATCTTTAATATCTTGTAAAAGAGGAATTCTAATAGATATATTTTTCAATTCTTAAAGAAAATTGAAAGTTGGTTTAGATGGTTCTTTAGGTATAGCTAGTCTTTCAAGAAATGGAGCTCTTATTTCTTTTTGAGAAATTTGAACTTCTTTCTGTTGATCCAACACTTCTTTTGAGGGAATTTCTATTCCTTCCTCACATTTATCATCTTGTCCTTTTTATGTGTTCAATATTTTGGTAGTTTCTTCAAGTTCTGTGAAGGTTGCTCTATGATCTTCCAATATTTTTCCAAATCTTAATTGAATTTGTTGACAAGGTATTATAGATATTGAACATATCTCGTTTGTTTCATAGACTTGTTAAATATTTTATTATTATTGGGATTAGGTACAGGATGAGCCTGTAAAGGCAACTATTTAGGAGGATTATTTTTTGGAGGTGGAAGGAGTCTATTTTGAGGCTGGTTTTGAGGTACTTGCCCCCTAAATTGATTTTGAAATTTTTATTGTTGGGGCTATCCTTGAGACCAGCTAGGTCCTGTCTGCATGTATTGGCTATTCCAACTAGATGCATTTTGATTTTGGCCTGCCATCCATGGAGGTGAAATTCCATATGAATTGGGCATGAATTGTGCCCAAGGAGGTATATTCCAATATTGATTATATTGATTCCAATTTGATCAACTTGGATTATTTGACCAATAATTGGGTCTTTGTTGGTTGGAATAGCTAGAGTTTGACCAATTGGGTGGACCATTAAATGGACCATCCCTTATTTGATCTATAAAGTATACATCTTCTGCCTCTTTAACCTTAGGCTCTTTGATAGTGGTTTTGACAGCTAAGATATATTTACAATTTTTGGTATTATGGTTTTTGTCACAGATCTTGCAATAGGCAAAAATGTTGGAAATATTTGTAATATTCAAAGGGCACTCCCTTAGATTATGTTTCTTTCTACATCTATGGTAATATATCTCTTCAATATTTTGGTCCTTTGGTTTCTTATCCATGAGGTCGAGGGATGATGTCAATGTGCTTAATAAATTAATTTTGAGATTTTCTAGAATATTACCGATTTTAGCTTGTGTTACTCCTCCTCCTAGTGATGGGTATTTATTACTTCTTAATGGTTTGTTCCTTGAGTAATTTTTATAGATATTTATGATCTATCCTAATCCCATCTGATGGATATCTCCTTTCACCATAAGGTTTAGTATGTCCAAGACATCTTCCTTAAGCCCTTTTAGAAAAATTTCTTTCTAAACTTCCTCATCCAACTCGATATTTACACTAGATCCTACAAACTGGAATCTCTCGAGATAGCCCTCAAGGGATTCATCATATTTTTTATTCATATGAAAAAATTTTGCTTTCTTATCCTGAACCCTGCAATAGTCTTAGTATCTTTCAAGGAATATGTCTTTTAATCCTTATTCTCCATCACACCAGTTACAAATATTTTCCCCTATTAAGGTTGCATCCTTAAGTGTAGAAGGGAATAGTCTTAGTTTTTTCTCATCCGTGGTGTAAAAGTAAGCTTGGAACACTACTTTAAATTCAAAAAGGAAAGCATCAAGATATTCATGTGGTTTCCCATTGAAAGTAGGTAAAACAACAACAGAGATTGGTTTTAGTTCTCTTGTTAGCCTATCTTTAGGAGAAGATATTGAAAAGATAAAAGTTTTTCTATGTCAACCCCCCTTTGGTTTTCTACTTCCCCCTAATCTATTGTTCCTTGCCTTGGGTTTCTATTTACTTCCCCTTGTTCACTAGCCTGATTAGGCATGACTAAATATAGATTTTCAAGAATTGGACTAGGTATAGGGTCGGTAAAAATAGACAAGGGATCAATATGATCGTCAAACTCTGGTTTGGGTAGCAAATATGTTTTGGGATCTTGTTCTAGAATTTCAATTTTCTTAGCTATCATAGAATCTAAAGATGCAGTTTCGATTTATTTTAACTCAAAAGTTTTAGATTTCTTACTATGGTTTTCTTGGCAATCTACTTATGGTTTACTGATTTTAATGAATCTACCCTTTGAGTCTCTAGGTCTGAACATGAAACTTTGAAATAAATTTTAGTCTTCCTTGAACAACCTGTAGATATCGTTGATTGGTTTGAGTTGTTTAAGAGTCATATAATGTTCTTCATTAAACCCAAAGTCTTTTGTTACTAGAGTAATCAATTGGATATTAAAAATCTGTTTGAGAATTGGATTAGGGAATTTTGCTCAATCAATAATTTTTTGAGGTCAATGGATGCAGATTGTTTACTATTTTCCACCATCTAGAAACTTTTACTTCTCTATATTATATATATATATATATATATATATATATATAGATATTGTTCTGTTTTTGTTTTTGGTTCTGTTTTTTTTTTTCTAAACAATTCCTATTGTACTAAAACTAATTGGATTGGCCAGCTAATTTTAGCATAATAAGAAAAAGTAAAGTGTTTGTTGTTATTGTTTTACCTCTAAGAAATATTTTCACCGTGACTGTGTCACTCAGTCACACCTACTTCCTGTACTACCTTGTGTTTCTACAGGCCAAAGTCTTAGATTTAAACTAGCAACAACCACACTTGTGCAAGAAAATAAATTGCTTGAAAAATAAATTACTGAAAAAGTCAAGTCAAGTGCTTTTGTTATTGTTTTACTTCTAAGGTATGTTTTCATTGTGGTTGTGTCACTCAGTCACACCTACTTCATGTACTACCTTGTGTTTCAACAGGCCAAAACCTTAGATTTTAAACTAGGAACAACGACACTTGTGCAAGAAAATAAATTGCTAAAAAATAAATTGCTGAAAAGTAAATGCTTTAAAAATAAATGTTGGAAAATAAATACTAGAAAATAAATGACTAAATTCTAGGAAAACAATAAAAATTGATTTTAAGAAAATTGGAACCTGGTCCACCTAAGGTGGAGGATGCTTGTTGTGTGTGTGTGTGTTGATCACTGCTTGCACCACCCTCCACACATAACTCTATACGTGCATTGATCACTACTTGCGCCACCCTCCACGTATAGGCCTACACATGCATTGATCACTACTTGCACCACCCTCCACATGTAGGTAAGATTCCTTCCTTACGTGGTCCAACAACTTGCATATTAATGTAATGGCACTGCTCTCCCCGAAAACGATGCCAAAAATGTCTAGCTTGTCGGGCTAATCATTTAATTATCAATCCAGGTCAATACGATTTAAATAACATAAAATCCCATATAGATTATTCCATAACATTTAACTAGCTTACTTGATTCAATTCCTTAAGATCAGGTTACATATTTTAAATGCGATTCTTTTTAATTATAAAATTGATATAATAAATGCAAAATTAACCTAATGAATGAATGTGTGTGGATCCACGTGCATCTAATAATGTTCTAACTATCTTACTTTTAAAATAAATGATGCAGATTAAATTTATATTATTTCTACATTATACTAATCTAATTCTAATCTATTGCAGGAGTAGGAGAAAATGGACTAGTCTTTTAGAAGTGGGCCATACCTTCGAAAAGGTTGATGTATTTCTCTTCTCCTCTATGCTATTTTTATTTCAGTAACTATTTATTTCATTTAATCTATTCTAAATATTAAGTATTCATTGATTGCAGGAAAGTAAAGATATTACAGAAAGGAATAAATCATTATAGAAAATAGAATAATATTGCAAGAGTCATGGAAGAAAAATAATACTATTTTATTGCTAGAATTCGAACGTGTACATTGCTGGAGATTACAACTATGGAGTGACTTCTTCAACTTGTATTACAGAATGCCATTCAAAGGAAAAAAGGACCAAGAGGAGGGACCTTTTCAATGGCCTCCTTATTGTAATTTATACAATAATATTCAAGGAAGTCTTTTCCATAACATACTCTATTTTCTCTAGCTAATTAAAATCTAAATCCTAACCTTCAATCCTAACTATGTACTAACAATTTACTAAACAAATATAATTTCGTAACAAGACGTTACTTTGACTAATCAACACAAATACATGTGCTAATGACTTATTCTAAACTAATATGACTTTATAACAAATACAACTTGGACTAATCATTGTGAGGCCAAGTGGCATCTACTTAACAACTTTCTTAATATAAGAAACAACATAAATAATCTTATTCCTTATTCTCAAGGAAAGAGAATATTAGTTGGCAAAAATAAATCAATAGTTTGGATCCTTTCCAACTTTTAATAAAACTTTACAACTTTATCAAATAAAAAGAATATGCCAAATATTTGTTTGCCCACGTTGACAACCAAATGAATGACTGTGTAAGATGTGCTCATGTTGGATATGATGTGGCACTAAAGCTTGGTCAAATTTTGACTCTAGCTCTCTGTAGCACTCCTTTATGTAGATGCTTCAGTAACACTTCTTCATAAAACTTCATCCATAGTGCCTATGAGTGTGCCATGTGTCCAACTAGTCTTCATACACCTACGTTCTGGTTCAACATCCATGAACTTTCATCCAACTTCAACATATTTACCTAACAACATAGTAACTTACACAAAATTCATGTAAAATATACACATTAAGAACATTTATAATCATTAATCTAATTAATGCATAAATGACAATATTAAAATAAAACAATAAGTAAAATCACTCATATCCATTCATGTATAAAGAAATATATAAGCAAATAAGGTATAAATATTGTAACACTTTAACACTCATCACTTTGGCAAAGCGCTCTTCCTCTGAATAGCTTTGTGGAATTGATTTCAACATCATATTCTAAGATATTAGTTATCAATCTAAACATTTTTCATTTATTTATCCTCCTATTTTATATTCTCTAACACTTGAGTGGACGACATAATCAATGACTTTGTTATTTAAAATCATGTGTTTAAAATTCTTCAAACCTCTAACCAAAGCATATACCTAATTTTTTATAAAATTATACTTTTCTTCATATTCCTTTAACATTTGGATGAAGAAGGTAATCATGTGCTCATGCTGGTTTTCATCCTTCTATGTCAACCAGGTTACTATGCTACGCACTCCTCCATATGCATAAATGGTAGTCTATCAAAATTTGGATTTACCAATACCAATGCTTCTATGATGGCCCTTTATATTTTTTCAAAGGTCTCCATTCCTTCATCCATCCATATAAAATATTGATTCTTCTTTAGCATAAGCATCATTGGCCTAACAATTACTACAAAATTTAGGATAAATATTCTAATGAAATTTATATGTCTGAAGAAAGACTACGACCCCATTTTGTGCCTTGGTAGTTAAAGGCTTGCAATAACCTTGACTCTATTATGGTCTATGGCAATGCCATCCTTTGAGATAATGTGCCCTAGTAATTTTTCTTATGGAATACAAAATATGCATTTGTTTGGATTGAGATATATACCAAATTCTAACATCGCTTAAATGCTTTTTCTAAGGGCTCTAAATGATCTTCTTTTCCTTAGAAAATATTGTCTGATCATACAAATAGATTAATATAACTTTATTGATTAGGTATTCGAAGGCAATGTCCATAACTCTCTAGAATGTTACTTCAGCATTAGATAGCCCAAAGGGCATTGTTTGATATGTGAAGGTTCCACACTTTGTGGTAAAATTTATTTTGTGTTGATCCTCATCCTTTACCCATACTTGATTAAAACCAAAGGATACATCTAATAGTGAGAATATTTTAGAGCCTATCACTATTTGGAGAATTTGTTCCATATAAGGTAGAGGATAATGATATTTTAAGGAGGCTTTATGTAGGTCTGTGAAATCGACATATAATTCGATCTCAACATTTTTTTTCTTATAGGCACCAAGTTAGATACCCAAGTGGTGTGCTTGATAGGATATATAATATTTGATTCAATCAATCTATAGAGCTTTTTCCACATGAGAGGTTCAATTTTTGGATTTATCGACCTTTGTTTTTACCTTACAATCTTACCTTTAAGATCCAACTCAATTGTATGTTGGATAATCTCTTTGATATATCCTTTAAGGTATTCATAGGTCTAATCCATAACCTCTTTATATTTTTGACATAATTGGATAAGAGGCTCTTTCTTTGCTTGAGTAGCTTTATGGATGTCATTAATCCCATTCAATTTAATTGTTAATCTATGGTGGTGTCCTTGGATATATACTCTAATTACTATAACAGATATTTTGGGAGACAAATTTCTAAGATCCTAATTAAATTACACTTGTAGAAAATAAAATATCACTCTTGCATAAAATTAAATCACACTTGCAAAAATTAAATCACTCTTGCAAAAAAGTAAATAACACACTTGCAAGAAAGGAAATCTAATCTAGCAACTACAAGAAACTATCCCACGAAAATAAATAAGGTATTATTTACAAATTAGGACAATATACAAAAGACATGAAAAGAGAATTAAAAAAATTCATTGATTAGTCTATGAACATATCTTACAAAGATAATACTTTCCATTGTGCTAATAGAGTGGGCCCTTACTCAGCCCAATGGAAAGTAAACCTTAATTCAAAATAACATTAAACATATATACAAGTGAGAAAAGGATGTAAACATATTTTATTAAGAAAGGGATAAATTACTCTTTTACAATAATATTCAACTCCTACATCCATCCTCTTCCTCTTCTTCATTTTCAACTCCCATCCTGTTCTAACCTCTATAGTGAATTATGCCTCCTATTTTATAGAGAGGTCATATGAAACAAACCACTAACAACTTACTAATATAAAATATTCTCAATTTGAATTGGTTGGAAATAAATCCAACTAATTCTATACAAAGGACATAACAACCAAGTTGGATGGAAACTAACCCTACCTACTCTATACGAAGGAGACAACAACTAAGTTGGTTGGAAACTAATACAACCAACTATATACAAAGGATATAACATCTAAGTTGGTTGGAATCAAACCCAACCAAATTTTATACAAACCCCATAGATGGATGGGTGATCACCTCTTTGGCTACTTTATTGAATACTATCATCTTTTAGAGGGTTTTTTGCGATAGGGCTATTATGACACTAGATAATATTGAGCATGGACATGTACCAATGACCTATTGGTATAGGCAGCATGTTTTCTCATGGTGTCAGGTCGTTCTTATGCACATGATCTACAATGTACTTTTTCTAGAAATGTTAGGTGTGAGGTTCACTTGGAACCTCTTGGAAATGGTATAGGATCTACTCAGGAGCATGATAGAGGAGCCACTCATCATGGGGTGGGAGAGTGCACTCCTAGCCTAGCTCTATGATGAGCTATATTGTATTATGTTATAGGGGTGAGTAGGCATGGGATGCAACCTACTACTATAGATCTAGAAGTGGAAGAATATATGCATAGATAGACCTAGAGGATTACCCCTAGAGATTACAACAATAGCGATAGTGGCTTAGTGCTATGGTGCTCGTTAACAACGAGATTCAAATATATGTAAGAGTAGATATCATGTTGGGGATCTACAACACTACATGGACTCTCTAATAGGACTCCAGGTGAGTCAGATCATATGCAGGCCCTACTTGGGTTGCCCAGCTTGGGAGGAGGCTGATAGATACTTGGCCCACACAAGGTATGATTGATGGGTTATTGGGCATAAGCCCAAGGTGAGGGAGTTCTTTCACTTCTCCTAATTCACTAGGCAATTTGATTTTCGGTAGGACATCCCATAGGAGCTAGTTCTTTACCACCACCTGAAAGCAGAGACATAACTTGCGTGGTCACAGGTGATAGAGCTGATGAATTATGATGATGTCCTAGGAGACATAGGGGTGGTAGATGTTGGGACCAATACTGATTATGACACCTGGTGGACCACAAAGTTATGGTAGGGTGGCGGTCCTCTGGGTTGAGCTAGGGATGGGGAGACTATTGAGGCTGTGTTTGATGATCCACATGGATAGGAAGTGCATCCTAATACTAAGGGTGAGTGGGGTCAAGTTGCCATATAGGTGGAGGAGCTATAAGAGGAGGAGGGTGATGAGAAGGACCCATATGATGAGGTGTCCCAACTATAGGCTTAGGTACACAACTTGTAGGTACACCTACAGACAACACAACATTAGATCCTAGAGCAGGATATATCTCTAGCTATAGCTTGAATTCAACTACAGGTAGGGTAGAGGTAGTGGTGAGACTATGCAAAGGAGAGGATTGCTTTGTAGGCATAGGTGTATTTAGTTGGGACTACTATAGATAAGATCACTTCATAGAAGGATCTTCTATAGGCTCAACTAGATGCTAGGACTACTGAGAGGGATACTCTTAAGATATAGCTAGGGGCTCCTGCTACTTCTTAAGATACACCATCCACTATAGTCACTCAAATACTAGTAGGCTTTGATGTAGATGTAGATATCAGGTGACTAAGGGGACTCCTAGAGCAGAAGATATCTCAAATGGCCATGGATGCTGCATACATTATCTCTCTGTAGGGCCATATCAGGATACTAGGTGGAGTGGTCCACAGTAGGAAGCTCCCACTGGAGTAGGTAGAGTGAGTTTGGGAAGTCATTAGTGTAGCCCAGTCATAGGTCATATGTATGATTAGAGAGATCAATGGGCACTAGCTCTAGGTAGACTCATAGAGATAGAGCTGAGGGTGGAGGTGATTCAGGGGTACAGGCCCTCCATGATATGACATGATGTATTTGTATAATTTTTGAGTATAAGGTATAAGGACCTATAGTATTATAGCCTATGGGTATTTTGATCCCTCTATTACATTTTGACATACACATATATATGATACTCTATTTTATGGCTCATTATGTGTATAATTTTATTGCTTTATGTTCTTGTTATGCATATGTGGATGCAATGCACTAATGACATGCACTAGCAAGGTGATAGATGTATGATTAGATGTGATGATCTAGATGTATAGATGCACTAATATGTATGCATATATGAATGCAATGGTGAATGTTAAATGCATGTTTAAATTTTTGCAATTGTTTATGCATTAATCTATGTGATATGATATGATACATGATGTGTAATGTAATGCATTAATTAAATGATGATGATCTAATGCAAATGAACTTGTATGCTTTAATCACTTAAAACATAAGGAATGAATATAATATATGTTTTACAAACTATTGGATGACACCACTAAATGTATAAAAATCATGAATGTAAATGGTACCTCTTATCATAAGAGTAAATCATTTAGGCATACGTATTAGACATGAGATGATGTGGTATGTATGGTTTTTCCTTATAAGCTTCTATAAATTAAAATATATACATAAAATAGTCAGTGGCCATCTAAATATCATTGTTGATATCCATCTGGTATCTAACCTATTTTATTGACACCCCTTAATAAACAAAATCTTATAAGGAAAATTGTTATTGATTGATGATATGATTTATTGCTATAGGGGATTTTTGAGGTTTTTCATTAGACTCAAACATGCTAGTTGATTAATAAAAAGTTGTATAATGACTATACAAAACTCTTGAAAGATAAACGTTTTTGTTAAGAATACCAAGATATTCATTATCCCTATGTGTGCAAATGAATATATTAGATGAGATATAAGAATACCTCATTTCTAGGCGGGATTCATTCATCCCATTGGTATAATGAGGATCACCAAATGTTCACCATGATCCTAATTTTGGATGTAGTTGGACTAGACTACTAGGTAATACAAGCCACCTAAATCTAGCTCATTTGTAAATTGCTTAGAACTACCCCATTGCCAGGAAGGATTCATTCATCCCATTTGTGTAATAGGGATCACTTAATGGTTTCAAATATTGACCATTCCAGGGATTCAAGCTCTTCGCCCCCTTCTTTTCTTTTCATTATTTGGGATACTTGATCATGCTTAGTGATGAAAATCACTGTTTATTTTTCTTTTTTGTTTTCTTTTGGAGTAAGGGATTTTCTTTGATTTTGGGATTTTGCTTATTTTGTATGAAAGCAAGGAATTTCTTTAGGTAGGGGGGAGCTTGTCCTTTTTCCAATGACCTAGACCATGCACATCATAATATGAGCAAGTAAAAATATTTCGCTTAAGGTAACCAGGACCACTTTGTAGTGTTCATATTTCCTTGTCTATACTAGGATTGTTAATGTTTAAAATGTGATAGAATTTTGATATATGCAAGGTACTATCAAAACTAGACCTTATCTCTTGAAAGTGAAGATAACTTTCTACAAAATCTAAAAACATCACTAGGTATGGCTGAATGACCGAAAAACCCTAGTATATACCTTATAGCAATAGGAAGGGTTGTGTTGAAAAACACAATTACTCACAAGGGTGATGGATGATGATGATGAAAGGATGCATGATTAACATACAAACGTGGTGTTATTTATAATATTGTAAACACAAACTATCCTAATGAAATGCAATTAACTGAATGCATGTACAAAATATAAATGCCAAACACAATGTAAATGTTTTTTAATTTTTGATGTTTTGCAATGTTTTTGAATTTTATTGATTTTTGATTTGTTTGGATTTTTGTGTTTTAAATTGTTTTTGAATTTTGAGTGATATTCCAATGTTTTTAGATTTTTGATATTATGTATGAAACACCTTTAGATGAAGAATTTTGAGAGGTTTAGAATCTTCAACATATTCTAGTGATACTAGGTGATAAGTACCAGGTCCTATCTTCTCTGAGATAATAAATGAACCTAACTAGTTGGCCGTAAATTTGTCTCGTAGATGCGGTAGTAAGTTTGAATTTTGTTGGTTCTCTTTCAGCACAAGATCTCCAAATTTAAAGTCTCTCAAGTGGAATTTATTAATGTAAGCTCATTTTATCCTATCTTGGTAAACATAGAGATTCTCAAGAGCATTCACACGACATTCATAAAGAAGCATCAATTGATCTAGGTGATCTTGCCACGTAGTTTTATCATCAATTAACTCTTTCAATATGATGCATAATGTTGGAATTTATGATTCCAAGGGCATGATGGCCTCAACACCATATACTAGTGAGAACGGTGTTATCCTAGTGGGCATCCCTATACTAGTTTTGTAAGCCCATAATGTAAGAGACAACTGAATATGCCAATATTTATGATTTTTTTGAATAGTTTTCTTTAATATTGCTACCACTATTTTGTTCAAGACCTCTACTTGCCTGTTTGCCTGCAAATAATGTGGAGTTGCAAAACTATGTTGGATATTATACTTGGACGTTAAAGCCCTTATAATTTTATTTTTGAATGAAGTTCCATTATCTAATATTATTTTGGATGGCATACCAAAATGACATATTATATTATGGAGTATAAACTCTACAATACATGCTCCTATTGTTGTAGTTAAAGGGATTGCCTCCATCAATTTGGTGAAATACTCAGTGGTCGTTATGATAAATGTGTGTCGACCTCAAGACGGGAGAGAGATCTTACCAACTATATCTAAATTCCACTGAGCAAATGGCCAAGCCACTTGGATGGGCTATAATGGTTGTTATGGCAGGTGTATAAGATTAGCATGGTGTTGATATTTAACACACTTCTTGACATATATTGTGCAATCCTTCTCCATAGTGGTACAATAGTAACCCATTCAAAGGATGCACTTGAAAATGGCCATGCCACTTAAATGGCCACCACATGTACTATCATGAGCTTGTGAAATCACCCAAGCTAATTCTTGGGGATCAAGGCAACAAAGGAGAATTCCATCATAGCTATGACAATAGAGGATGTCTCCTAACAAGACATATCTAGTCACCCTTTGCTTAAATGCTCTTTTCATGGCATGCGATAATCCTTGTGGTATTACTCCAAGCTTAAGGAAATCATGTAATTGTGATAACCAATCTTGACAAGCAACAACTTCGACTGATTGAACGACATGCTCCTACTGTAATTCGAATTGCATGAATGCAAATTGGAAAACAACCTTATGGATAATAGTGGTACCATTCTTCATAGGACCCTATGAGAGCAAAGATCCGCAAGGTGCCTTCTCCAAAAATTTTCTAGCTCTATAGAACCACTCATGGTTTGGTTCTATGTGAATCATGTGGATTGATTCATTATTTTCTTGAGCCTCACATCGTATTGTGGATTATGATAGCATTTTAACCTAGATGATAGTGAAGTCAGAAGATGTATTTTGATGGATTAAGGATCTCAAATATACCATAGTGTCTTCAACTATGATGGACATTCGAGGGATTACCTCGATGTTGTACCACTCCAGTTATGCTAGATAAGTGCCCACAAGTTCCTTCTATGCTTTCAATATGGGACACCTGCACTGATAAATTATATTAACTTGATTTACTATGAGAAGGGAGTCATCAAAGATATTTAGCTTTTTTATCTTCATGATGAGCGTTGTTTGGAGACCCAATATTAGGGCCTCGTATTCAGTATTGTTATTGGTGCAAGGAAAGTTGAGTTTAAATGACAAGGGCATTGAAGCACCTTGTGGTGTAAAAAACACAATTCCTGCACCACCCCCTTGCTCGCATTTTGAACCCTCGAATAACAAAGACATATCTACCTTATTATCTGGTTCTTCGAATTCGGGTGACTCCTACAATGCAAATACTGCATCATCAATAAGCTCTATGATGAGAGGTCTATGATCCTGAAGAGGAGCCTCTAGTAGTTTATCAGCTATGACTTGATCTTTAATTGAATTTTAACTGATGAATTCTAGGTTAAATTTTATCAATATCATGATCCACTTTACAGTACATGTGTTATGATATGTCTTGCTCATCATATAATGCAAAGGATTTTGTTTCAATCTTACATAGATTGTATGACTCAGCATGTAGTGGCACAACTTCTAAGTTGCAAAGACCACTGCTAAGAACATATTTTCTACGTATGCATATCATAGCTCGTAACTAAATAGGGTTCAACTAATATAGTATATCGCCTTCTCTTTGTCTTGCACGTTCTTCTAAGCTAGCATGGTTTCCAATGCAAATTATATGGTATATATATACAACAAGAATGACACATCTAGTCTAAGTGGAGCTAAAAATAGGTGGCGATACCAAGTATTATTTGATCTTAGTGAACGTTTGTTTGATAGTCTTCAACCTAGTTAAATGGGATCCCCTTGTGTAGTAGTCGATTCATGGATTGACCTTTATTTTATAACTACACGATGAAGCACTTTATGGATGCTACCTTATCCTATAGGTTTCTTAATTCCTTGATGTTTGTTGGGGGACACATTTCTAATATAGCCTTGACCTTCACTAGGTCAACTTTGATCCCTCATTTAGAAACGATGAATCCCAAGAGTTTACCTGAAGTTATGCCAAAGACACATTTCTTGGGATTCAACCTGACATTGTGCTCTATCAGACAATTTAAGATTTTCCTTAGGACCTCGGCATGCTCTTCACATAGCAATGACTTGGCCAGTAAGTCATCGATATAATCTTCTAATATTTTATACATATAGTCATGAAAATGTATGTCATAGCCCATTGATATGTGGCACCAACATTTTTGTGTTTAAATGGCATAAATTTATAGGAAAATATTTCCCATGGAGTGCTAAAAGTGATTTTGTGCTAATATTTGGGTTTAATTTGAATCTGGTTGTAACCAGAAAAACCATCCATGAGAGAAAGCATTTTGTGAACTACAGTTGCATCTACAAGAGCATAAATATTAGGCAACAAAAATTAATCCTTAGGTGTTTCCTTATTTAGGTCCCTAAAATTTGTGCACATGCAAATTCTTCCGTCAAGTTTTCCTACGTGTACCATGTTTGATACCCATTCTGGATAGTCGATGGGAATTATGAACTCTACATCCAACAACTTTTGCAGTTCATATTTAACCACAAGGCAACATTTGGTTGCATCTTCTTGAGTTTTTTCTTGATCGAATTCTTGGTGGGGTCCAATGAGAGTTTATGAGTAACCAAATTTGGATCCAAAACCAACATGTATTTGTAGGTCCAAGCAAAGAGATCAGGTCTCTCTTTCAATATAGGAATGAGGTTGGCACACTTCTTAGGAGATAAGCTCTCTCCAAATTTAACCAAAGAGGAATGGTTGTAGCATTTCTTCATTGGGGAAGAAATATTTAGGCTCTAAGGATGAATTGACACGATAAAAATCAATGACCTCAGTACTGAGATACAAAGGTTTTGAAGGATCGAATGGATTATGAAGTGGAGTTGTCAGATTGATGGAGACCATGTTGATGGAATGGAAGAAATCTCCAGGACCACATGGATGAAACTCACTATTTTTGGGTTACTCCCCCTACTTTAGATGTGGCTCTGGTGATATGGGGATCACCAAGTTTTCTCTAGGAATAGACATAACAATTGGATCCTTAGGGGGAAACAATTGCCTTAGGTTCAAAGGAACAGGAAAAGCTATATGATATATCTCTTCTAAATTCACTGGTCTTCTTTGGATGGGAGGACCTGGGAATACTACATGATAAATTGGTTCCATGTCCATAGGCTCCATAATATGACGTATATGTTGAGGTCCTAGGTAGGCCATATTAGTATTGTCTTCATACGCATCGTCACTATCGACATACTCACTCTCATCATCTTCAGAATTGTATTCCAGATTTTCCTCCTCAAAAATAGATTCTAGTTATGACATTTCTAAGGATAGACTTGGATAGTAAACCAAAGGTGGTTATTCTGTAACCATGTTCATAGGCCAATTACCCCTATATGAGTGTGAAGGGTTTGGATGATAGGGATTCCAATCGACATCATCTCCAAGGCTAAGGTTCAGGTGATCTAGAGATATAGTTAATAACTCATCCTAACCTCTAATGTGATAAGCTAAACCAAACCTATCAGTCAATAATTGGTATTATGGCTAATACAAAGTTTGTTACCCTTGCTCAAATAAACCTAGTCCATAACCATGCCAATGGTAATTATTAAAATAATTAAGGATGTACTATGAGTTTGATAGATAATTAACATTTATAGCAAAAGGTTCATCATCATCTTCTTCCATGGGAAAGCAATTTGCGATTTGATCTAGAAATTCATAGATAGAATTTGTTTTATTGGGTGGTACCCCCAGTGGTACCACCATACCAATAGGAAAGTGATGAACTTGAGGCCTGCCCATATCCTGCATAGATTCTATGATTGGTGTAAAAGTTACATTCTAAACCAGGTATTCATCTAACCCGGGGTTGACTAGGTGAATCATCACCTGTGATGCAGATGATGCGATTGATGACACAGATAAGGTAGGCTGAGGTACCTCCTCGACTTCATTTTAAGAGTTTTCCTCCTCCACAGGATTTGGAATATCGACAGTTGTTATATTGAGGATTAACCTAGGTTCCTTTTCACCCAACATTGCCTTTAGCTTCTAGTCATTATTTAGCCTTGTTGATGTTGTAGGCTTTTCAAAAGCAACCGTTGTATTAGGGGTTGGTTGCGGTGCTAACATAGAAGGATCGACACACACTGCCTTTGACTTACCCACTGAATGTCTGATAGGAAACATAGGTCTAATATCTAAGTGAGTATATGGGAGGATGAAGTCTCCTGACAAGTCAACCTTATTGATATATTTAAATAGCTCTTCATCTGAAGGGACCATATGTACTTGTCCCTCGTGCACATACTTGATGCATTGGTGCAAAATCGAGGGGATGAAAAGTATGTCCCTTATACATGAATGACCTAGGATAATGTTGTACTGCATAGCACCCTCTAGAACATGGCACATCATCAGGATGATTTTAGCACAACCTGAATAGGAACGACTATTGTACCTACTATCCAGCACAACACATCGTTGAAAGCTCACAATGTAAAATTTGAAGGTAAAATATGTGACACAGGTAAGTTTAGGTTTCTTAAGGCCTTTATGGTTATTATATTGATTGCAAATCCTATGTCAATTAAACCCACTTGAAAGGAGTGTGGTCTACACATGCAATGATATATAGCGGTAGGTCCGCTATAGCAGTGGAAACCATTTTGATTTCATGATAATAAAATCTGAACACAGGTTTCTAGCACTGCTACACATGCCCCACAAAGTTAGTGAAAGCTTTAGGATCTTAGGATTGAACTTCTATGGCTCTTAATATTTCCATAAGCATCTCCCTATACCTAGGAGATTGTTGTATAATCTTATATATCGCTAATTTTGTCGAGGCTGTCTATAGACTCTGGATGAGTCTATTCCTAATTGTTACCATCAGTATTATTGGTGGACTTGGAAATGGGTTCTACGTTGGCCTCTGCTAAGGCATAGCTTATATTATAATGAGCACTATAGGAGGTTCTAGTTGGTTATACCTCTTGTTTCTAGTAATCAATTTCACCATATTGATAAATCCTTGAGTAGGCAAATAAATTTGCACTTGGTTGAATTGTCTGGCATTCTTCCTTGGTAGCTTGTGATTCAATAAGGGATCTTTGAATATTTCCATATTTTGGTTATCTGGCACCAAGGGGTTGTCTATCCACAGCTAATATTTATCGATCATATTATGCACCACGTGTTTAAAACCGTGGTATGCTTTAATGTCGTGCCCCTTTTATCGATGGTACAGGAAATAATGATCTTCTCTAAACCCTTTGGATTTAGGATGGTTGGGATCCAGCAATTGCACTTTGAGAAATCAAAGTGCCTTAGCCTCACATAATTGATTAAAAATTGATGTCAAATTCTCAAAAAATGGCATTAATTGGTGAGGTGGGCAACGTTCCTTATCCTTGCCCTACTTCTTATTGTGCTGATTGTATTGCACAGGGGTGGTTGTAATTGATAATTTTATAGTTGTTGGCTTTCATCCCCCTTTGGAAGGTTCAACATGAATTGATTAACATGAGTAGGTTTGGCCTAATTATTTTGATTCCTCGTGTTCTTATTATTCCATTCTTTGTCTAGAGTTTCAAGTCTCCTTCTTGCAACTTGATATCCTCAATGACTTGGCTTGCATCAAGGCCTCTTTAAATGTTTGATACGGTTGTAGTTGTAGTAATAGCGAAATGTGATTTGCACAACTCTTAGTAAACACTCATGTCAATTATATAGTTGGGATGTAGAATGAAAGTTTTGTCATTAATTTCCTCCATTTATTGCCATATTTTGTGATTGGCTCATCATCATATTGCTTTAGAGTAGCCAGATTGGACATATTGATCTTCTTCTTGATGCCAAATGAGAAACGTTCAAGAAAGGTATTTGCCAACTATTCAAAGTTGGTGATGTTATGCTTCTTCAGTTGATTATACCATTCCAAGACTAGGAATTAAAGGATTATCACGAAAGTCAATAATAAGGCATCATTGTTTTGAATCTAAAAACACAAATTCATGAAATTGATCACATGTTCCTGTGCATCATCGTTGCCTTGGAACTTGTCTAGCTTAGGCATATGGAAATGTTCAAGATACACTAGGCTAGGGATCGAGGGACACAAAGGTCAATTATAAATCTTGTTTAGGGTAGGCTTTTGATAAGCCATCCCCTGTTTCTCAATAGCTTTTATTTTCTCAGTAAGTACTGTGTACGCTTGAGATGATACAATTTCATCTTATCTAAGTGACCTATGTGGTGCAAGTGGAGGTAAGTTTCTCTGAGATTGATATGGACAATTGTGCTCATCGTCCACATCTACAAAAGAGGTTTTAGGATACTACTAATCTTGGCTATCTCTCTTTGATTCCTTGTACTGACTATGCCTAGGATGGTCTAGCATTTGATGCTATTGTTACCTTAGAGTGTGTTGGGAAGTATGACGAGTGTAGTTTTTGAATTGCCTAGGGCACAACTCTGGTTGTGATGTAGCACATCTAGTGTTACGCTACTACCTATATTCACTACTAGGAGTATATTAGTCTGAGCTAACCTATCCTCTCTCTCTTCATGCCCCTTCTAGTTGAGGATGCATTTCTCTCACAAGTGCTTCTCATATAAATGTTATCGAAGTAACATTTATCATTTTGTGTCCTCTTATTTGAGTTGCTCATGCTCTACATGCACATCTTCGAACTGATATTGGAATTTGTACTATATATATATCCTGAACCAAGCCTACGTGTTCGATCTGCAAGATCAACTATGTAGGGTCTTTGGCTTCCTAGATCTATATGTGGAGATCTAGTGCTACGATTCTTAGCAGATTGATCCACTACGCTCCTGCCTCTACCAGCATAAGGTGCATTGACATCTTGTTGAGGCCTTTATTTTGTGCTTGCATGCATATATGGGGTGCATGTTCTATGGGAGATTTTTGAACATTCCCCATGTGCATAGGTGTTCCTTTCTCTATCCTTACTATGTGTACTCTCAGAGTGAGAGTGATCAGTAGAGGTCCTACACCCTAATATTCTTAGCACTTAATCTAGTCCATTAAGTTGACTAGTTCTCCATGGTTGGTTAGGAGGTGTACCATTTACCCCAATAGTATTGAGATCTATCACAAACCTTACAGGTTCATTGTGATTGGGAGTCTTTATGGGTCTATGATATGATGCAGCCATTTCATCTTACCTCTCATTATGTAGATCTTGTTTGTGCCTATCTTGTGATAGTGGGGGTCTCAAACCACCCTCATTTATATAATACGAGGATCTTGTATTTTATCCTCTAATTGGGGTGTTCTGATGAGAGCCCCCATGAGTTGAGTTATCACCTCTAATGCTAGCTGAACATTGTTCAGAAGTATTATGTGTGGGAGGTTCAACTTCATTGTTTTGTGTGTTGGTTGGGGCATTAGTTTCTACCTTGGTTGTGGGTTGATGGTGACGGTCTCATGTGTTAACCATAGCTTGTGAATTATCTTGTATGTAAGTTTTAAGGTAAACAAATTATATACGATGATTATCTCTTTTAATTTTTCTTTGTGATCCCTAAAATTGTTTAGTGCATTTTTATTTGTTGAGTATACAATCTAACTCTTATCGTGTTTTGCAATTGTTGATGTACTCTCTTAGATTGTTAAAGGTTTTCACCTATATACTCATAGTGAAAAACTCGATAATGACATCCAAGATGTCTATCCCTCGAGATATGGAGATGAAATCCATACCTGGGCAAGGAGCATAGGTACTACTGATTCTCACCCAACACACCGTGGTTAGTGATACACCCCTCCAAAGAGGAATGTGTGCTATTTTGCATAGATAGGACAGTTCTTGAATTAGCCTTGGCCATGGACAGGTCTCGATGATACAATGTTAGACAATCCAACTGAGTGGTAATAACTTCCACTGTTGGTCTTAATCAATGGGTTGGATGTGAATGCCGCTAATATTTACTTTGGATCATGGTGTGTGTGTGTTCCTTTTAATTTTGCATTAAGGAAAGATGCATCAAGAAGCATTCATGATTTTTCTCTACATGCCTAGAAAATAGCATTTCATTTTTAAAAAAATGCAATACTAAATGCTCTTTAAAAATTCAAAATATCTAATGCAAAATTAACATGATATTAGCCTTTGATCAGGCCCTAAGCAAGCAAAACCTAACACACAATCTAAACAAGGGCTTCTACTGTGTATATAAGGCAACAGACTTGATTGCTATACAAAGTAGTAGTTAAAAAACCTAGTTGTTGTTGTTTAGGATGGCTAACAACATAGGCCACCGTTCCTAATAGCAATTAGTAGAAAACATGTTACTTTCACAAATTTACCTTGAAAATTTTGCTATGTTTGCTAATTAAACTGTAATTATCTTCAGATAGACAAAAATAAAACATAATACATCAAATGTAGAGAAGACCACTTACCATGGAATCCTCATCTAATGGAGAAATAGGCTGCTAACTATTTTTAACTGTATTTTTTGTTGGTCATTATTGATCAGAGCAGATGGGATACTAGCTGTTGATGCCATCCGTGGCTAGGACTATTAGCCACTTTTGCTCAAAGTAACTTAGCTTGCAACAGGAAAAACATAAAAACACAAGTTAACAGCACAAAAATAGGCCGGTTCGACTGTGATCACCATTTGTATAAGGTAAAAACCATGCATCTACACTATTGCAAACATATAATAATTTGACAAAGGAAATCAAGTAATCATTTGCACAAATAAAATATATTCAAGAAACAGGTTTGATATTTTATTAAAAATGATGAAGATCAATTACAATCTCTCCCTCTTAGGGAGTAACTCAAATTGATACAAATGTTATAATAGGTGAGGCCCCTCAATGGGGAAATATGCACTTGAATAGTCTTCAATTTAACACCAATTTGCTTGAGGGCTTACTAGGATGCCTCCTTCTCAAATGTCAAGAGGAAGATTCTTGAAAGATACTTTGTCTTTGAGAGATCTATTATCTACATGCAAGGAAACAACAAAGCACATTGGTAGCACATGAAACCTCTCATGATGAGGTTGATTTCCAAGAAGGTGCATGAAATAGAGCAAATATGTAAATAATGCATGAACATATATAAATATGCATAAAATTACCTACAAGATTGACAAATAAGCATGAAGCACAACTTGAAACATATAAAAGAACCTAAAGATGCATGTAATATTGTAAATTAAGCATAAAGGGACCTAATATATGAAAGCATGTAAAGGAAAGCATGAAGTGCACAAATGAAAGCAAATATGCTTATGAAACTACAAATAAATTGTGGACATGCATGAAATATGATTAATCGATGCTAAGTTAAGTTAAATGCATGCTAAAAAATGTAAATCTATGGCTAATTCAAAGGATTTTGCATGTCAAACCCTAGCTACTATAGATCATAGCAGTTGGATTTGTTAGTCGATGTTGCATCTAATAGCTAAGCCTATGGGCTACTGTTGACAAGAGTAGCCATGGGAAAAGTGTTCTGCTCATTAAATCAGGCTTGATGATGCTCAATTTCTCCATTGAATTGATGGTCAAGGGTTGTCGGTGTGTATAAACATAGATTTATAGTTGAAATCTCTTGAATTCATGATGGAATGGCAAGCTTGCTCATCAAGCTATTGGAAACTCCATTGACACAACAACAAGTGTTATTCTCCAATTTGAAAACACTTCTCTACTCCTCAAGGGTTGTAAAGTCAATCTTCAAATTGGTAGAGCTTCGTTAAAATAAATTCTTTATGATTATACCTCTTTGGGGGGTCTATAAATAGACTTCTCAAAATCTCAATATTAACTTCTCAAGGAAGCCAAGATCAAGAATTAGTTGGCCTGAGTAGTTGGGAGGAAGCCTCTGGAAGCTTTCCAACCTATATCTTCTCCAAAACCATTGTAATTTAGGTAGTTACAACTGATTTTTCTCATATCAATAAGATCAAGTTTATTATAGGGTTAGCCACTCTTGCTCAGTGCGGATAGGGGTACGCTACCCTTAGCAATTCTGATCATTAGTGATTGGGATCTCAACCATTGATGTTGTCATGTAATAAGGTTGTATAGGCCTAGAATACCTAAAATGAGTGGTTAGAACCACTGCTTGATCTTGGAAAGGTCCAAGCTCATTCATATGGTCTGCAAAGGTGCCCATATGAGTAGTCTCCCAAACATGACGTATTTTAGGTGTCTATAAAAGGATTCAACATGATTGGAGGCATAAACAAGGAGCAAAGGTGTTACATTCATGGTATCTAACTTGGAGAAGACCATCCACAAAAGGAAGCTCCAATTTATCATCCAAGCTCCATAGCGCATCATCAATCCACTGAAGAAGAATAACTTGCTTAGTACCCAAGCAACATCGCAAATCAAATGAATGGTTATGAAAGGGTTTGAGGAGTTATAATCTCCATCTTCAAATATGTTATACAAAAGAACTCCATGTAGAGATACCACTTGGCATAATATATATCATTGCTCTCTCAACGTTCAAGAAACTCCCGTGCAGGAGTTACAATGAAGTGGTGACACTTGGTATTCTCTACTAGCTTCACACAAGTGCCCATACATTTCAGATTTCTTCAAGAAGCGTTGAATAAAGAACTTGGGGTGTTACAAAAATAAGGGAGCTCTAACTTGTAACGGACGTGATTCATGTCACAAATTCTATGATTAATTATCCATAAAAGGCATTTGAAGTCCAATTTCAAAGTGGGAGTGATGCATAGTCAAATTCATCCAAAGAGGGAGTGAAGCACTTTCTAAAATGTTCAAAGCGCAGTGTGGAAGGAAGGAAGAAGGAGCATTAGAGGCTCCTTTATTTTGAAGGTCAAACCTTCAGCACCTACGTGCTAGCATTAAATACAACTCCAAGGGATATCTGTTGATTCTAGTGCCAAAGGTATCACTCACATTGCTATTATATTCAGTCATAGAAAGTGCCAAACTGTGAGTATATTTTGCATCTAAAAATGTAAGGTCTAATCCCATATATTATTGCTTTCATAGTTGGAGATATAAGGGTTATAAACTAAGGTTAAAACTTAGATTTTGGAAAGAAAAATCTATAAGGGGTAACTTATCTCATTGATTTAATATTTGCAATTTAACTTAGGAGAAATAAGGAATTCTACTTGGATTAAATTATTTAACATTTTGCAAATATTATTATTTTTCTATTTTTCCAAACTTGGGAGCCACAAGGGTTACTTCATCAAATTTAATTTATTGGAAATTAGAAATAATCCAAGGGATATAAAAGAGGTTATTAGGGTTTCTATTAAGGTTGGATAAATATATTTTTACTTGTCTCAAACCTTCAAAATGGACAAAATAATTCCAACATTAAAAGCTCTTCAAAACTTAAAAAGTGTTTAGTTCATTTAGGAGTAATAAGGTGTTAAGAAGTTGATTTTTTATCTTTACAAAACTTGCACAAAATCAACTAGAATTGAACTATATTTTTTACAAAAGCACTATATCATACTTCAAAACATTAGGGAGTCATAAGGCATTCTACAAAACTTGATAACAATAATATATGTCTAAGATTATCAAGTTGGGAAGATATAAGCTTTTTTCAAAACCTAAAATTAGTTGTCCATACTCTTATCACTAGGGAGACATAAGGTAGTCTACAAATATAAGAATATATAAAGGTTTTACCAAATCAAGCTTATATACTTCAAGAAGGTATAATATATAAAGAGCTATAAGATAGACTACAATTCTATCTCAATTCTTCAAGTTCAACCTTTTTAAATGGGTAAAGGAATGTCATACAATGATTGTAAAACTTGCTCCGATAGGAACTAGTTCACAAAGCATGATCACATGTGGTTTATTGATTCAGGAGCCAATCATCATATGACAGGAAATATACAATGGTTTGACTATCTTGAAGTTGCTAAAGGTTATATATTAAGAATTGCAGACAACCAAACTTATCATATTCATGGATATGGATGTGTATCTCCCAATAAATATTTTCCAAATATTCTACTACAAAAAGTATTGTATGTTCCTGGACTAACATTCAATCTCATATCAGTAAGCAAGCTAGTAGAAAACAACTACATGATTAATTTTGTATATATGGATGTGATCAATACATGTCTCATTATGAATCAATATGGAATAAAGTAACAAGTTCAATCCATGAAAATACCTATATCCTAGATTCAATGGAAATCTCACAAAATATTTTGATGTTACAAAATATTTCTAACTTATTTGCAGAAGAATAGGTTGAGGAAAATGAAGAACCAGTACATCAAAAAGGTAAGTACAGAATGATCAAAATTAAAAATATGAGAGGATAATTACACCATGCCCTACTTATTCATCAATAATCATAATAAAATGAAGGTACTTGCAAGTAAAACTATAAAGGTGGCTGGATAGAATATGAATATGAACATGCCAAAGATCATCCAATGAAATAAGAAGCTCCAACTACAACTTACTCTATATCATATGAAGACACGGATTACTTGTTGAACCTGAATACAAAGAATGCACAAGAAGATCAAGCAGAAGATGATGAAGAAGATCCATATTCAAGACTAAATTCTTCAATAACCAAATAATGTAATACAGGGGGGTATTAGAAATAGTGTATATTCCATAATTTGGGTTATGTAAAGGTATCCTCGAAGATACATACTTAGAGGATATATTTGGGATATGTAAATTTGTGCAAGTTATCTAGTTACTTAATGCAATGTAATAAATTCACAAGTTTCAATGTGCAAGTTGTCCCTTGCATAGCTATATAGAGTGTTGGCCAAGTATCCTATTTTACCTATATAAGGATGGCCTCATAGATAGATAGATATAGAGTCAGAGGACATAGTCAGATAGTGTAGCTTAGTGGATAGTACAACTCAGTGTGCCTCACCATTCGTTGGTGATGGATACAATATAGATCAGTAGCTTTATTAATGGAGTGTTCATTTCCTCCATAGCTACATTGTAATATTTTATATGATTTCTATTTACAACATATTTCAGTCATCTAGCAAATTTACTTTCTTTCATATTATTATGCATCTTGTGATTGTTTTCTCCCAAGGCTCATTCATAAAAAGGCAACATTCTTAACCCATCAACTCATTGCTAGATAAGGTAGTTATTATCCACTAATATCATCTTGAACATGTCCAATATTTAAATACTCAATCTTGAAATCATGTTTATCCAAGAACTTTGCCTAAGAATCACACCAACCCCCTATATTGGGGAAAAAAGTAAAATTTCTCTTCTTAAATTAAACTCTAATCCAATCCAAAATTGGTATGCTCTATCCCAATGTTGTATGGTTACTCACACACTCACTTCATTGAGGTGACAACTTAATCCCACTTATATTATTGATTAGAGTATCACGAGGATACATATCTATGGTTGGTCAGCCCACTCAATCGAGTGGGCTCAACAATCTATCACATGCAAAGATCCAAGGATATTCATCCCTTCCATAATTAGGGCATCCTACATTGTTCATGATTTGAGAAAATATTATGTATCCTCCCTCAAATATTGTCGTGGTGTGCCAAAAGCTATGGTCAACCATCATCAACCAATGTCTTCCATTGTCAATCCACTAATTCTATGTTATGTATTTTTGCATTGCATCATGTCTACACACAATGTAGTACAAAAAGGGGTAAATGTAGACACCTAACAAATGACATATTAACATTTGTCCAATGTAAATGTTTAATAATTTTACAATTGCTTCAAATAATTTAAATATTTGACATGGCAACCTTAGAAATATTAATCCACCCCATTTTAGCCCCTTTTGACCCATTAAGCCCCATCCTACACCTAGCCCATGGTCCCCATGTGACTATCCCAAACCTCTAGTCTATGTGCACATTCCCCTAGTCTATCCTATCACCCTAGCCTAGCCTACCCCCTACTCTCCACATCCCCATGCACCCACACAACCCCCCATGTTCTTTAATGCATATGGGTGGGCTAAGGACTCTCTACACCCAAGAACATTATTGAGCCATATCCCTTGGGTGGGGTGAGGACTCTCCCCACCCAAAACATTAATGAGACATGGTGCACACATTCCCATTTGATCATCCAAGTGGGAAAACTTAGATTTTTCCTCCCCTCACTCAAGCCACTTGGATACCATATCACCTCCACCTCATCTCCACTTCACCACCTCTCACCCTTGAGAAAATATATAAATAAGCCCTCATTTATTTCATTTCAAAAAGGAATGTGATATTACCATAGGGAAACTCTACCAAACTTTAGCTAGAATCTACTTGTATGTACTTTATGAGGAATCATCTTGCTTAAATGTTAGCCATGGACTACATTGTGTGCCTCTTCTTGCATGTTATTTTTTTGTAAAATACATGTAGGTTAGAGATCCAACAAATGCTAGATCCAGACCAGAGACACCTGAAAGCCTACAAAATATTCCCTCAAAAGGAAATTTTATTTTTATTAGCACATATGAGACCATCCATAGAGATATGATTTATTGTCAAAATAATCCCCATAGGTACAGTTTCTACTAGGAAATAATCACCATAAAAAATTCCATAGTAGACCATCCACAAATGTGAGCAAGGTAACTGTATCATGTTTTTATCTCATTTTGATTTTTGTTTAATGCTTTAGTGCAAGTTTTTTTTTATTGTTTGATCCTCTCTTATGGTTGGGTCCAACCTAGGTGGACCCAATGGATGCTAGAAATTTATTTTAGGTTGTGCAGGTGTGGATATTTTCCTCAACTTGGGATGGTATGCAAGCATAAACCCACCCTTATTGAGGTGGTCAATATTGGACTAACCACCACATCTCAAGGATTTGACTTAGTGGGTTAACCACCACCCTAGACCCTAGGACTAACCACCTTGTGAGGTATTCAAACACAAAGATTGTATTGGACACTAATGCCTCAATATTTCGGCATAAAAACAACTCTAAAGTGGTATCAGAGCCTCATCCCAAGATCAAATCCCCTTGAGTTATATTAGAGAGGGGGTGTTGGACTAACCGTCGCATCTCAAGGATTTGAATTAGTGGAAGAACTACCACCTTGGGCCCTGGGACTAACCACCCTATGAGGTATTCAAATACAAATATTGTATCATACACTATACTAACACCTTGAGGTTTTGGTATAACGACAACTCTACAGAGAAGACAAGAGTGCCATAATAGTGCATTATGAAAGGGATTTTCACCTTGAAAAATACTCTTTGTAGCCCAAGAGCATTTGAAAATATTGTATTATAACATATTTTATGTTTAATAAAATAACACATTTTCTTTACTACACATAGTAATGTACCAAATCAACATTGAATGTGTGCAACTATGAAAACCACCAAACTGAGCATCAAGCTATTATGATTGAAAATTTAGGTATTCTCTCAGGTCATTAGGTATCTATTTTGATTGACCTTAAAGCTTTTATTTATTTTATTAGTTCTATACTAGTAGGCAAGTTTGGTTTAGTAGGGCAATATTTAGGTAAACCTTGGCAAGAGGATATGGCTTTAGATACTCTCTAAACCGTTAAAAACAAAATGAAGAAATGTGAAGTTAGTATTAGAGATTGGACCATATGTTTAGATCTCTTAGTGATAATCTTGGGATCACATGATGTTATTATTGACATGGATTGGCTAGGTAATCATTAAGAAAAACTTGATTGTTACACTAAAAGTGTTGAATGTTTCTGTGATTTAGAAAGAAGGTAGGGATCAAAGGAGTAGCATGCCCTCTATCTTTAAGAATACTTTTAGAATTGCAACTCAAAATAATATTTAGGAAGTGATGATAACTATTTAGTATAATGAGCGAAAATAATTTGAGTAAGAAGATAGAAATAACTATAGATACCCTTCTAGTTATCAAGGAACTCGAGAATATTTTTTCTAATGAGTTATCAAGGTGGCCTCTTACAAAGGATTTTAATTTATCAATAGATATCATGCCTAAAAAAGAACTGATATCCAAGGTCCCTTATAGGATTGCAATTATTGAGTTAAATGATTTAAAGATATAGCTTCAGAATTGTTTGATAGAGATTTAATTTGCCCTAGTGTATCACCATTGGATCCACTCATAATTTTTGTTAATAAAAATAATGGTTCAATATGGATTTATATTTATTATAGGTGGTTGAATAAAGCCACCATCAATAATAACTACCCTTTTTGCCTTATTGATGATTTTATCAAGTGCATGAAGCAAAAATCTTTTTAAAGATTGATTTGATATTAGAGTATCACAAATTGCACATCAAGGATATTGATATCCATATGATACTATTTAGAACTCACTATGGCCACTATGAAAATATGATTACTCCATTTAGACTAAACTATGCACCAATAATATCTATAATGTTGATGAACAATGTATTCAAGAAATATCTATATAAATTTATTGTGTTTTTTCTCAATGATAAGTTGATCTACTCCAAGAATAAAAAAAAAATTAAGAGCACTTGAGACTAGTTTTGTAATGCCTTAGAGAACAAAATTTGCATGCAAAAAATTCAAAATGTTCTTTATTTCAAAAAAGATATAATATCTTGGGTATATTATACCTATAGAAGTAATATCAATTATTTATTGAAGTTTGAGGTCAATTTAGATTGGTCATACCCTACCAATGTTTCAAAAGTTAAAAGTTATACCCAGGTTTTACAGATGAGTTGGAGAGGAGAGGGCAATCCTCCAAGGGAGGTCCCAGGTTCGAATCTCCACCCTACCAAAAAGTTGAATTGGATACCCAAAATTCAATTGATAGTGTTGGTACGGGTAGGGTCGGGCACGACTCTTGGGTGACTTTGATGGTGTAGAACCCCCTGGTCATGGTCTCTCAGACCAAGGCAGCCCCGCAAGGGGTTTTTCACTTAAAAAAAAAGTCAAAAGTTATATGGGCTTGGTAGAATATTATCAAAGATTATTCAATTTTTCTATAATAGCTAATACTATCACCTATATAAAGAGAAAAGGAAAATAATATATTTTCAAAAATAAGTATGAGGTAGCATCTCAAAAGCTAAAATTATTGTTAAGTAGTGCACATATTTTGGGTGCACCATATCCTAATAAATAATTTATTATGTATATTTATGCTTCTAAGAGGAGGTGTCTTGATTCATAATAAACATGTAATTAATTATTATCCATAAAAACTCAAGGATTATGAAGTGTTTTTACCCTATACATGGCTTAGAGTTAGCTATGATTGTTCATGATTTAACAATTTTAAGATATTATCTACTAGGGCAAATATTTAAAGTAAAGTTAAATCACTAAAATTTAAGCTATATTCTTTTCTCAACTATATCTAAATGTCTAACAACATAGATGGATGCAATTCCTCTTTAATATGATTCTAACATCTTGTATATCAAGGGCAAGGATAATAAAGTCACGAATGCCTTGAGTAGGAGATATGTTTGTGCATCAATAGTGATAACATTAGATATTAAAAATCAAATCAAGCATAATATTCAAGAAGATTCATGGTATAATGAAGTTAGAGAACAAATATTTCTAATGATTTAAGCAAGGATATTTTGTAATATATTCCTTGATGATGATGGAGAACTTATATTTGAGTAACTTTATATGTACCATCAAAATAAAATTTGTGAAACCTTATATTAAATGAAGCCCATAATGTATCATGTGGAGCCCATCCAAGGATGAAAAGGATGTATGTTGGTTAGAGAAATTTACTTTTCTAGCTAGGGATGAAGAGAGATGTAGAAATTTTTATGGTAATGTGCTTACAATGTTATATATCGACTTGTAAAGGTATAACATCAACATCCTATAGTCTTATTGTATCTGCATGAAATCCTAGAATAAAAATGAGATGTGGTGTCCATGGATTTTCTTATTGCATAGCCATTAAATTAGTAGAGCCTGACTTCATTTTAGTGGTCAAATAAAAGTTCACCAAGGTTGCACATTTCCTACAAATGAAAAGCATATCTAAAGCTAAGGATGTATCTCAACTTTATGTCATGGGGTACTTAAAACATTATATTATATCAAGAACTTTTATTCACAACATGCTTTTAGAAAACCTTACAAAATACATTGTATACTCAATTATATTTATATAACATATCACCCCGAGATAGATGGGCAAACTAAAATATTAAATCATGTTTTAGAATATATGTTGTGAATGTATGAAGTGGATCAACCTAAGCAAAGGGAGAAGAATGTAAATTTGGTTGAATTTTCTTATATCAATAGCTAACATAGTTCCATTGGAATGGCATCATATGAATAATTATATGGTAGAATTTATAGGACACCACTACATTTTGATCAAATTGAGAAAAGGGTTATATAGGGATAGGAATATTGTAGGATATGGATAATTAGGTGGTCTTTATAAAATAAAAACTCAAACAAGCCCAAGATAAGAAAAATAGCTATGTTGATGCACAAATATTGAAGAGGTTTTTTTAAGTGGATGACAAGGTCTATAATAGATTTTGACATCACAAAAGCTCTATCAAGTTTGGAAAATGGATATAACTTACACCTTAATTTATGGTTCCTTTTGAAAATTCTTGAGAAACTATTATCACCTTGCTCTATTGCCTAGTTTATCTCATGTTTATAATGCATATTGTATGTTCATACTTGGAAACTGTGTGTTTGATAACTCTCATGTGCTTGATTGTAATCAATTATAGGTGGAAGATAATAGGGATGTAAACATAAACCTATTAATATTCTTGATAGAATAACTAAACAACTTAATAATAGAGTTGTAGATCAATTTTTAGTTCAATGGGATAGCTATAATAAAAATCAGCTCCATGGAAAGATTTGTATGAAATGGTATAAACTTATCTATACCTTTTTATTAACTTTCAAGGGGAGGTTCTTATTGGTTTTTGACCCCTTGATAAACTTGAACCTATGGATGACTATTGGAATAACATAGATAATAGTAAAGTGTGATAAGGATTAGTAAATAATAAAGAAATAGGATATGCTAAGGTGTTATAACATGCTTTATGATATCATGTTATATTGAACATGATATTTTCCTTATGAATTCGTGCAGTAATTTTTATGTATAATATCAACAAATTAGAAGTATAATTTAATGATGGTTTTATGGCATTATATTGCTCATGTGGGAAAAGAATTTTTTTTATATGTTTTAGAGGTGAAGACCACAATTGAGGGAAAAATAAAGTAATTCCAAAGTTATGTAGTTGTTATATTATCATCATTTTGTCCAGTCATTGCTTGCAATTTAGAAACCAACTTTTGTTGTGAAACTTGTTATATGATGAATGTCAAGTCAAGAGTGTATGCATGTATGCAATCATGGAAAGGAGAGGATATTACTAAGAAAAGAAAAAGTAATAATTGAAAGTTATTATTTTTAGATTATGGCCTTAATTATTTGGATTAATTCAATAGTTGTGAAGGCTTAGAAGATTCCAAAATCATTAAAGAAAGGGGAGCCTCATATTAAATTGATGGATTATCTTAGAGCATGAGTGAATTTTTCTGGTATTGGATAAGGATAATTATGTTATAGTAAGTTGGGATTCTTCAAATATATATATGCAAACCTAAACTATGAGAATGTTAGGAGCTTAATTATAGATTCCTAAATTTGTATGTGTTTATGTTATTGCTCTATGATATTCATATGTATATGCTTTTTAAATTGTAATATGGTAAATAGAAGCCACATAAAGTCCTATTTGTTGAAATGCTTGTGGGATTGGATGAAGATAGGGTGCTAAATCCTTGACCTCAATTGTGGTTGCCCTAAATGGATGGAGTTGCTAGAGGAGTTATTTATTACTATTATAATTTGAGAATGTTCATGTTTTTAATAAGATAAAAAAATATCTTTGTTTATCCATTGCTCAATGTATTGTTAGAAGTTTTATGGTTGTGTACAATATTGGTTAAGGATTATGTTATTATAAGATGTGTTCTATAGAAATTTTATTGCCTATAAATTCTAGTGGGAAATGTTAGTCTTACAATGGCACTGAGAGGGGGGGTGAATCAGTGTAGTTCTTTAAACTTAAATTCATAGCTCTTAAAACTAAAATAATGAAACCTTAAAACCAGATAAAGCAAGTATCACAAGAGAACATCACACAACACAAGATTTAACGAGGTTCACCAATTTGGCTACTCCTCAAGAATGACTTCTTGGACTACCATCCAAATCCAGCCTTTGCAAAGCACCAACTTTACAATCAATTTACCAGCACCCACTGGAAGGAGCACCAACCCCTTATTTATCTGCACCAACAGAAAGGAGCACCAACCCCTGATTTACCAGCACCTACTGGAAGGAGCACCAACCCCTGATTTACCAGCACCTACTGGAAGGAGCACCAACCCTTGATGCCAAGCTGCAACCTGGACTTCAATTTTGAATCTAGAAGTTTAACAAAAAAATACCTTCGCTTTTACAAGACCCTGACTGGTCTACTTCACCTTTGCATTCTCTATGCACTCTGCTCTCTCTACGCAATCACTTCGCACACTCTGCTTCATTACAGTCGAACTTCATGATCGTCTTCTCCCTTTTGCACACTCTACTCTCTTTACAAATTTTGCACTTAGCATGATTCGACACGACTTGCTCTCTGCGCACTATGACCAAATTTTGCACACTTCAACATACTTCAATTCTCCAAACAGCCCTCCTTTTATAACAATATTTTTATGATGAAAACCCTAATCTTAGTTGGTTGTAAATCCTAATCTTAGTCGACTTTCATAACAACTGTAAACCCTAATTTTAGTCGGTTGTCATCGGTCTTCGTCGGCTTCAACTTAACCGCAAAAATACAACATGTCACGATATCACGACACTTTTTCTTTCTCTCTCTTTCTCCTTGCTTTGGCCCCTAAAAATACATGTCGTGATATCGTGACACTTTTTCTTTCTCTCTCTTTCTCTTTGCATCGGACCGTGAAAATGCTACATGTCGCGATATCGTGACACTTTTTCTCCTTGCTCTTTCTCTTAGCTTTGGCCCATGAAAATACAACATGTCACGATATCGTGACACTTTCACCTCCGTATGCTTTCTCTATTCTTTTGTCATGATATCGTGACATTTTTGCCTTCGTAGACTTCGTCTTTTCTTTTGTCATGATATCGTGACACTTCTACTTTCATAGACTTCGACTTTGCTTTTGTCACGATATCGTGACACTTCTGCCTCCGTAGTCTTCAACTTAGCTTTTGTCATGAAATCATGACACTTCTACTTTCGTACTTAGCTTCTTTGCTTTTGTCATGAAATCATGACACTTCTGCCTTCGAAGTCTTCTTCTCTGCTTTTGTCATGAAATCGTGACACTTCTACTTCCGTACTTTACTTCTTTGCTTTTGTCATGAAATCATGACACTTCTGCTTTCGAAGTCTTGCTTTCTGCTTTTGTCATGAAATCGTGATAGTTCTGCTTTCGTACGCTTCCTCTCTTTCTTTTGTCATGAAAATGCGACATGTCGCGATATCGTGACACTTTTCAAACTTACTTTCTCTCTCCTATTTTAGTCACAAAAATGCGACATGTCACGAAATCGTGACACTTTTCAAACTTACTTTCTCTCTCCTATTTTAGTCATGAAAATGCGACATGTCATGAAATCGTGACACTTTTCTTACTTGTTCTCTTTCTTCGAACTTGTCATGAAATCGTGACACTTTTTCCTACTTTCTCTTTCTCTTCCAACATGTCATGAAATCGTGATAGTTTTCCACTTGCCTTTTTCTCTTCCAACATGTCATGAAATCGTGACAGTTTTTCCACTTGCCTTTTTCTCTTCCAACATGTCGTGAAATCATGATAGTTTTTCCACTTGCTTTTTCTCTTCCAACATGTCGTGAAATTGTGACAGTTTTTCCACTTGCCTTTTTCTCTTCCAACATGTCATGAAATCGTGACAGTTTTTCCACTTGCCTTTTTCTCTTCCAACATGTCATGAAATCGTGATAGTTTTTCCACTTGCCTTTTTCTCTTCCAACATGTCGCAAAATCATGATAATTTTTCCTGCTTTTTCTCTCTCTTCCAACATGTCGTGAAATCGTGATAGTTTTTCCTGCTTTTTCTCTCTCTTCCAACATGTCATGAAATCATGATAGTTTTTCCTGCTTTTTCTCTCTCTTCCAACATGTCATGAAATCATGACAGTTTTTCTTGCCTTTTGTATATGTCGCGATATCGCGACACTTTTCTTACTTGTCTTTTTCTTTGATCTTTTGCATATGGGCCACTTCGGTCTTCTTGGAAAATCACTGTACATACTCTGAGTAACCTTTGAACTCCTGTCTTCTGCATCTGAATAGCTTTTGAACTTCCTGTCCATTGCATCAACAGATCTATCTGACTGTGTTGACAACAATGACAATATTGTTGTTGCACCTTGCTCAACAATCTCCCCCTTTGGAATTGTTGGCAACACATGTGCAATTTCCTGTAACTCTTCTCCCCCTTTGACAATAATACCAAAGGGCTACTGTAGACTCCCCTTGAGTCCATGCACAACATTCTCAGGCACAATTTATTACACTTAGCAAGAATCATGAACATGAGCAAAAAGATAATCAAATACTTAAATGCTCCCCCTGAGAATGTGATCCCTGTAGCTAGTCAATTCTTGGGAAGTGTGACCACTCCCAATTTATTGTGAAGGTACTCAAAAACTTCCTTGGGCAATGGTTTTGTGAAGATATCTGCTACTTGCTCTGTAGTTGGAACAAAATCCAACTTAACCTCACCTTCCGCAACTTTCTCCTTCAAAAAGTGATACCTGATAGCAATGTGTTTTGTGCATGAATGCATAACTGGATTCTTGGAGATGTTAATGGCATTGGTGTTATCACACTTAACTGATATTGGCTCACTGAAGCTAATACCAAGATCTTTCAGGGTTTGTTTCATCCACAATACCTGCGTACAACATGTTGTCGCTACAATATATTCTGCCTCTACTGTCGATAAAGAAACTGACTCTTGTTTCTTATTGTGCCACGCGACCAATCTGTCTCCAAGATAGAATGCACCTCCACTGGTACTCTTTATGTCATCTACACATCCTGCCCAATCTGCATCTGAATACGAAATAAGGGTGAAGTCTTTACCTTTCGGATACCATAACCCATACTCCATAGTACCCTTGAGGTACCGAAGAATCCTCTTCACTGCTTGTCACATGAGTCTCCTTGGGATTAGCCTGAAATCGTGCTACCATGCATACTGCCTGCAAAATATCTGGTCTGGTAGCTATCAAGTACGATAAGCTTCCAATCATAGATCTGTACATGGTTTGATCAATAGGTGGAGATTTGTCATCCTTGCTCAACTTGCAACCTATCGTCATGGGAGTGCTAAGCTGGCTTACAATCCTCCATTGTGAACTTTTTTAACATCTCTTTCACATATTTAACTTGAGAAATAAATATGCCCTTCTTATTTTGATTAACTTGCAACCCGAGGAAATACGAAAGTTCACCAATCATTGACATTTCAAATTCTTTCTGCATCTTATTTGCTAAATCTTTACACGACTCATCTTTGTTGCTGCCAAATATGATATCATCGACGTATACAACAAGAACAATAAGATGCCCATTTTCTGTTTTGACATACAAATTACTATCCACCATACCTTTCTTAAATCTTTGTTGAGTGAGATAGTTGTCTAGCCTTGCATACCATGCTCGGGGTGCCTGTTTTAAGCCATATAATGCTTTCTTCAACTTGCAAACCAAGTTGGGATCATCACCAAGTTGGAAACCATCTGGTTGCTCAATATAAACCTCTTCTTCAAGTTTCCCATTCAAAAACGCTGATTTCACATCCATTTGATAAACTTTGAAATTCTTGTAGACTGCTAAAGCCAGAAACATTCTAATTGCCTCTAGTCTAGCTACTGGTGCAAAAGTTTCCTCAAAGTCAATGCCTTCAACTTGTGCATAACCCTTACATACCAATCTTGCTTTATTTCTGACTACCTGTCCGTCTTCATTCAATTTGTTTCGAAAAATCCATTTAGTCTCGATTATATTTTTATTTGCAAGTCTAGGTACTAACTCCCAAGTTTCGTTTTTCTCGATCTGATCTAATTCTTCATTTATTGCCTTCATCCAACTTTCATCTTTGCTTGCATCAGCAACATTTTTGGGCTCAATGCTGGATAATAGAGAGTAGTTAGTTACTACTCTTCTTCTTGTCTGAACACCAACTTTGGGGTCTCCAATTATTTGCTCTCTAGGATGATTTTTCTGCCAGCTACCTGTTTTGAATTTCTTATTTTCTTCCACTTCTGAATCACAACTTAAATCATCTGAGTCAATTTTTTGTATCTTTTCCTGTTTCGTTTTCCTCATCTCCTTCAATAACCTCTTCATAAATTGGGTAGTTCGTTTCATAGCTAATTACTCGTTCTCTACCTTCATCAAATTTAACATCGACACTGTCCACAATTTTCTTTAGCCTCTTGTTGTAGCATCTCGTAAGCTTTGCTTTTTGATGAATAACCAACAAAAATACCTTCATCCGCTCTATCTTCAAACTTACCAAGATTATCTTCAGTTCTTTTGATGTAGCACTTGCTGCCAAAAACTTTGAGGTATTTTGTTGTTGCCCTTTTACCGAACCACAACTCATAAGGAGTTTTGCTTTCATGTGTTCTCAGCATGTACCTATTTTGGATATACACCACAGTATGGACTACTTCTTTCCAAAATTTGTCTGCTACTCTGCTTTCAGCCAACATAGTCCGTGCCATTTCTTGCACTGTCCTGTTCTTTCTTTCTACCACTCCATTCTGCTGAGGTGTCCTGGCTGCTGAAAACTGTCTCCTAATACCGTATTTTTCACAGTACTCTGTAAACTCCTCTGAAATGAATTCTCCTCCTCTATCTGATCTTAAACATTTGATCCTCTTTCCTGTTTCATTCTCAACATGGTTTTTGGAAATCTTGAACATATCAAAAGCTTCCGATTTATGCTTCAAGAAAAATATCCATGTCATTCGGAATAGTCATCAATGCACAACATAAAATATTTGTCACCATTTATGCTTTGTGTTCTCATGGGTCCACATAAATCAGTGTGTATTAGTTCCAAAGGTTTGCTTGTGTAGTACTCTTTTGTTTTGAATGTGACTCTAGTTTGCTTCCCCTTTTGGCATGAAGCACAAATGTTGTTTGCAGGTTTGCTGATGGTGGGAATATCTCTCATTGCCCTTTTTGAGCTGATTTTTACTAGATTATCAAAACTGATATGACCGAGTCTCTTGTGCCACAACCAATTTTCTTCTTCCTGTCCAATAAAACAAGTTCCTTCTGAAGTCTCTGAGAGCGTGTACAGGTTGCCAGATGTCCTTGATCCAGTTGCTATCAATTTTCCACTATTTGTTTTTCTGACTTCACAACCCTGCTTCATAAAAACTACTTCATGACCTTTATCACAAATCTGACTTACGCTCAACAAGTTATGTTTCAACCCATCCACAAACAAGACTTCTTCTGACTTAATTTTTTCGTTACTAATTTTAACTGAACCTTTGCCAACTATCTTAGCTCCATCATTATTTCCAAACTTTACTGAACCACCTTCATATTTCTGTAACTTCTCAAATTTATGTTTGTCACCTGTCATATGACTGGAGCATCCACTATCAAGTATCCATGGTACATATTTATTCTGTGCTCTAAATGTTGTTTGTACGATTAAGGATTCCTTTTCTTCCTTAAGTCGCTCTTTTTCTTTCCACTCCGTTTTGATAGTAGTTTTGGGCTCTTGTTTTGCCTTTCCCTTATCAATAGATTGTGCATGTTTTTCGAGAAGTTTTCTATTTTGTCTCATCCTGTTTGGTTGAAATTTTCTTCCTTGAAACTGATTTGATGCAAATGTACTTCTACAGTTTCTTGCAATGTGCCCAAAATTATGACAGTTATAACATTCTACTTGTATAATTCATCAGAGGAGAAAAAGCATTTCTACTGGTGAAATTCCTTGGTCTTACATTATATTTGCAGTCTGAGATTTTATGTCCATAGCCATTGCATTTAAAACAAAAACCAGAAAAGGGATAATTGAACCTGGGTGATGGTCTTTGCCATGTTGTCGTAGGAGCCATAGGTCTTCTTCTTCTTTGATGTGTGACATTGGTGAATCCATCATTGTCAATTCTCCTTTCGTGCCTGGCATTATTGCTTTCTTTTGCATGAGACGTTTTTCCTTGATCAACCTTGTTTCTTATCTTCATTCTTTATGGATTCTACATTTTTGGCCTTTGATCCATTTGATGATTCTCCTTCGATGAAACCCAGACCAAATTTGATGCCTGCAGGCCTTTGGTCATTTATAATCTTATCCAACTTCATAGAAATTTCTTCGCGTTTGTGATAGCAACTAATTTTATGATTCATCTCTTCTATCTGCATCCTTAAACCAACATTCTCTTCTTCTAGTTTGCAGCAATAATCTATTTTCATGGTAATTTGTACTTCGAGATCTTCAGATATTTTCTTGTATTCTTCTGTCTATACTTTCAGACTGGTTATGATTTCGTTTGCATCCTCAAGCCTTTTTGAAATTTTCTTATTCTTTTTCCTCTCTATTTTCCACTCTTCAAGTGTAGAGATCAACTCACCTTCTAGATCTACTTCAGCCTCAGGGTTTTCACCACATACTTCAGAGTTCACTCCTTCTTCCTTTTCTGATTTTACTTCTTCAAATGCCATGAAAAGAGCTTCACCTGTTTCCTCTTCAGAATCCTCACCGGAGTTGTCTTCTGATGAACTGGCATTCCTGGAGATGAAACTTTTCTTCTTGAAGTTGCCTTTTCTGAAATTCATTTTCTTCTTCCAGTCACTTCTTTCTTGGTGCGATCCTTCATCATTTTTGTTCTTCTCATTAAGTGGACATCTAGTCGCAAAATGCCCAACGCCTCCATAGTTGAAACATTTAAACGGTAGCTTTCCTCTGTATTTTCCTTTTCCCCTTTTTAGTTTTCTAACAAAGTTTGCTTCCATTTCATCTGATGTCTCTTCTTCCTCGGACTCTTGTTTTGCATTTTTATCTTTAAGGGCTTTAAAAGCCGCTTCTCTGTCTGTGGGTTTAGATCTTCCTATCCTCATCTCATATGCAGTCAAAGAACCATACATCTCATCTATACTAAAATAATTTAGATTTTTAGCTTCTTCTATCATTGAGACTTTAGAATCAAACCTTTGAGGAAGAGATCTTAATACCTTTTTCACGATGGTAGAGTCTTCGATATCCTCGCCGAGTCCTCTGATCGCATTAATGATTCCATTAACTCTCAGCATATATGCCTCAATGTTTTCATCGTCATTCATCTTTAATGCTTCGAACTGAGCTCGATGTGTCTGTAACTTGGCCTCCTTGATCTTATCGTCTCCTTCATGAATACTCCTCAGTTTGTCCCATATTTCTTTTGCCATTTTACAGCTCATGATCTTTACTAGTTCACTGTCTGCTAATCCGCACATGAGAGCATTCTTTGCTTTTGAGTTATTTTCAAATAGTTTCTTTTCGTCAGCCTCTTTTGGAGAAGTGATGGGTATTGTGTATCCACTAACTACTGAATCCCAGATGTCGTATCCCAAAGCACAGAGATATGTCTGCATCCTGATTCTCTAGAACGCGTAATTAGATCCGTCAAACAATGGTGCTTTGTTTGATGAGAAGCCTTCACCACCTGCCATTGTGTTACTTCCAAGATCACCCTAGCCGGTTAAGCTTGTACAGGAACTTAGCTCTGATACCAATTGTTAGTCTTACAATGGCACTAAGAGGGGGGGTGAATCAGTGTAGTTCTTTAAACTTAAATTCATAGCTCTTAAAACTGAAATAATGAAACCTTAAAACTAGATAAAGCAAGTATCACAAGAGAACATCACACAACACAAGATTTAATGAGGTTCACCAATTTGGCTACTCCTCAAGAATGACTACTTGGACTACCATCCAAATCTAGCCTTTGCAAAGCACCAACTTTACAATCAATTTACCAGCACCCACTGGAAGGAGCACCAACCCCTTATTTATCTACACCAACAAAAAGGAGCACCAACCCCTGATTTACCAACACCTACTGGAAGGAGCACCAACCCTTGATTTACTAGCACCTACTGGAAGGAGCACCAACCCCTGATGCCAAGCTGCAACCTGGACTTCAATTTTGAATCTAGAAGTTTAATAGAAAAATACCTTCACTTTTACAAGACCCTGACTGGTCTACTTCACCTTTGCGTTCTCTATGCACTCTGCTCTCTCTGCGCAATCACTTCGCACACTCTGCTTTAGTCGAACTTCATGATCATCTTCTCCCTTTTGCGCACTCTACTCTCTTTACGAATTTTGCACTTAGCATGATTCGACACGACTTGCTCTCTGTGCACTATGACCGAATTTTGCACACTTCAACATACTTCAATTCTCCAAATAACCCTCCTTTTATAACAATATTTTTATGATGAAAACCCTAATCTTAGTTGGTTGTAAATCCTAATCTTAGTCGGCTTTCATAACAACTGTAAACCCTAATTTTAGTCGGCTATCATCGGTCTTCGTCGGCTTCAACTTAACCATAAAAATACATGTCGTGATATCGCGACACTTTTTCTTTCTCTCTCTTTCTCCTTGCTTTGGCCCCCAAAAATACAACATGTCACGATATCGTGACACTTTTTCTTTCTCTCTCTTTCTCTTTGCATCGGACCGTGAAAATGCTACATGTCGCGATATCGTGACACTTTTTCTCCTTGCTCTTTCTCTTAGCTTTGGCCCGTGAAAATACAACATGTCATGATATCGTGACACTTTCACCTCCGTACGCTTTCTCTATTCTTTTGTCATGATATCATGACATTTTTGCCTTCGTAGACTTCGTCTTTTCTTTTGTCATGATATCGTGACACTTCTGCTTTCATAGACTTCGACTTTGCTTTTGTCGTGATATCGCGACACTTCTGCCTCCGTAGTCTTCAACTTAGCTTTTGTCATGAAATCATGACACTTCTACTTCCGTACTTAGCTTCTTTGCTTTTGTCATGAAATCGTGACACTTCTGCCTTCGAAGTCTTCTTCTCTGCTTTTGTCATGAAATCACGACACTTCTGCTTCCGTACTTTACTTCTTTGCTTTTGTCATGAAATCATGACACTTCTACTTTTGAAGTCTTATTTTCTGCTTTTGTCATGAAATCATGATAGTTATGCTTCCGTACGCTTCCTCTCTTTCTTTTGTCATGAAAATGCGACATGTCGCGATATCACGACACTTTTCAAACTTACTTTCTCTCTCCTATTTTAGTCATGAAAATGTGACATGTCACGAAATCGTGACACTTTTCAAACTTACTTTCTCTCTCCTATTTTAGTCATGAAAATGCGACATGTCACGAAATCGCGACACTTTTCTTACTTGTTCTCTTTCTTCAAACTTGTCACGAAATCGCGACACTTTTTCCTGCTTTCTCTTTCTCTTCCAACATGTCACGAAATCGCGACAGTTTTTCCACTTGCCTTTTTCTCTTCCAACATGTCGCGAAATCGCGACAGTTTTTCCACTTGCCTTTTTCTCTTCCAACATGTCACGAAATCACGACAATTTTTCCACTTGCCTTTTTCTCTTCCAACATGTCACGAAATCGTGACAGTTTTTCCACTTGCCTTTTTCTCTTCCAACATGTCGCGAAATCGTGATAGTTTTTCCTGCTTTTTCTCTCTCTTCCAACATGTCATGAAATCGTGACAGTTTTTCTTGTTTTTTTCTCTTCCAACATGTCGTGAAATCGCGATAGTTTTTCCTACTTTTTCTCTCTCTTCCAACATGTCGCAAAATCACGACAGTTTTTCTTGTCTACTGTATATGTCACGATATCGCGACACTTTTCTTACTTGTCTTTTTCTTTGATCTTTTGCATATGGGCCACTTCGGTCTTCTTGGAAAATCACTGTACATACTCTGAGTAACCTTTGAACTCCTGTCTTCTACATCTGAATAGCTTTTGAACTTCCTGTCCACTGCATCAACAGATCTATCTGACTGTGTTGACAACAATGACAATATTGTTGTTGCACCTTGCTCAACAAGAAATATATATAACAAGGTTCTTTAATAGGAGTCAAGATTATTATCTAGACTTTGGGTTCATTTAAGCTATATGAGGAATAATTAATATAATGATATATGTGGTATGTTTGGAAAATTAGAATGTTTTTATTATAAAATTCTATTTTCTAAATTCTTTAAATGCATAAATGGATTAATGATCACTTGTTTAAATATATGCATGGATTGGAAGTTTACTATGAATAAATGTTGAAAGGAATTAGGACTAACAATTAAACCTAGCTAAGCCAAAATTTTATTTTTATGATGTAACATTATATCTGGCTTAATTTTTATTGCACACAAGTAGCCTTAAATAGGCATACACACTTAAAACAAAAAGGATATCATAGTTGTAAGTAACCACATGTAGACAAGCAACGAATAACCAAAATATTTGGAAACACACTAAACTAACCCAAGCAGACATAACAAACTAAACAACTTACCCAAGGAAGCACAACAAATTGAACTGATGAGCTATTATTTGATGTCATACCTCCTAATAATAGAAGCATTGGACTCTAATGATTACAATATAGAAGGAAAGTGATGAGATATTTTTTTCTAAGAAATATAGTAGACCTGATGAGGAAGTTGTCCTTTTGCTATAAAAAAGAGGTAATAGGAACCATGTCAAGTTTTACAAGTGTGTGTGTTAAAAATTAATTTGCATCAAGCGATTAAAATTAGGAATAACATATGTAGGATAGTTTTTGGGAAGCTAAAAAACCAATGTTAATTCATGATATGGTTTTATGAGATCAACTTTAACAACATCATGAAACCCCAAGTGAACTAGAAGATTATGTCAATACTAATTTGCAAACACCTACTAAAGGATAGTGTAAGGTTCATAATGAAGAGTATTGACCTTACTATGTGCCTTATGCTAGAAGTGATATTTTTCCAAGTATAACTAAACTTTATCTCCAACCTAAAAATAATGTGAGACACAATAATGATCCATGAGTTGTTTTTTATTTTGTTGAATCTTCTAAAGAATTTGAATAACCTTAGCTTCAAGAGACTATAAATGTTGGACAAATGATGTAGCCTTATCTTGTTTTTTTTGAAGATGTGTTGTGGAAGAACAAGGCAAAGATAAATATAACTCATAAGGATCCAAGGAATGGAAAACAAGATAAAACTTAAAAAGGGAAGTATCCTATGGAAGATAAAATTACTTAGTTGTAAGCATGCTCAATGTTTGTTAGACTCAAATCATGTTTTATTGGATAAGTGTGTATTGACAAAGCGAATAGATTTAAATTCGATTGTCTCACATACATGGGTTCGACCACCGGGAAGGGGTTTTAAAAATATAACCCTCCCAATGGAGGGTGTCTCCTCTCGGGGAGACGCTGCCCAAGCGGGCGACGGGTCTTCTCCCACGTGGGGCCACCTTGGTGGCTACCACTATGGGGAGGTCCACCGCTAGGTCGAGGGTTGCGATCCACCTCACACTCTGCCTCCTGTAGCCCCGCTCCGTTAGCCACCTCTCCATTGAATTTTCCCATTGCCCAAAGTTTTGAGTCTCCTGTCCCCATGTCTGAGTCGGTCTGTCCGACCTAGTCAATTCCCTCAGGATCTGTGCACGAGGATCCTCTATCAGCCTCGATAAACATTCTAGTCTAAAAAAAACTCAGATTAGCCCTCCTTAATAAATGTGCCCAAACATAAAATTGGATCTGATACCATATTGACAAAGCGAACATATTTACATTGATAATGAAATGCTTAAATAATACATTGAATACTATAATAGCTCGGAGATTACAGAATCACCCAAGGCTTATTTAGGCTTTGTTATAACAAATAATAAAATTCCATAATCAACTATCCACTAACTATATGCTAACAAATGTTGTTATCTTAATAATAATGGAATAAACAATATACACTAACAGTGTGATGATATATTCTAAGACTACACAAGGGTTTGATTCACCACATTTTTATAACCATTTAACTATAAATGAAAAGTCATCAAAGTTTTGAGAGAAACTCCTAAAATTTTCTATAAAAGCACCAAAAGTGACCCACAATATTTGATTCATGGTCAAATACAATGTTAGTAGGGAGACCAAATAGTTGCCAAACTAAATCAAAGAATAATTTGACTAATTTAGTTATAGAATTTATCTTATGAAAGGGAAAGAACCTATCCATCTTGGTAAAGCAATCAATAACCACAAAACCACAATCATGGCTTCAAAATATCATTTGAAAGCCACTCACTAAGTCTATGGATATGCTTTCCCAAGGATGAGTGGGAATGGGTAAAGGACAACTCAATCCCAAATTTCTATTGGTAGGTGTTAAGTAGCAATAAACTACACAACAACTCAAAAAGTGGAGGACATCATGTTGCATGTGAGGATAATAGAAGAAATGTTGTGAGCAGTAGAGTATTTTTTGCTTCCCAAAATGACCACCATAGAGAGTAGATTGTAGCTTCTTAATAAGAGAAGGGAAATAATTGTAGGGCATGTGCAAGTTATAAATTTTGTAGAGAACCCTTTTCTTGATATGAAAATATTGAAAAGTTATCAATTTTGATGTTAGATGTTGAAGATACTTACAAACCTGCCCAAAATCTTGATCATCTACATATAGAGAATCTTAAATATAAAATTCAAAGTGAAAAGTGGTGAACATTGTCAAGGCATGGGCTAAAGGAGGTTGGCTTAAATAATTTACAACATTTTTTTGTTCCTCTTCTTACACTCAATCATCAAATGAAACTACAACAAAGATGCTTCCCACTTCATATGTTATGTCTCTTTAGCTTTAGTTTGATATTGAAGAAATTGCAAAGGCATATGATCATTATGCATAATTGTTCCCTTACCTAAAAGGTAATATTTCTTAATGGCTTGAACTAGTGGATATAGTTCTTTATCATATATGGAGAAGTTTCGTTTTAGTTTGAGAATATCTCTAAATGATAAGCCATTGGATAGCTATTTTGTGTTAAAATTATGTCCGATGCAAATTAAGAGATATTTATATCAATCTCAAAATGCTACAAGAGATATAGTAACACAAGTCCTAGTGTTAAAAATAGTTCTTGTTTAAATATATTTGGTGCACAAGAATGAGTCTTTGTCAGTAGAAACCAACATTGAATTTTGTTGCTTAGTGTAAAGGTGTCGTAATTGTTGAATAACCAAGAATGATATTTTGGTATAATTTTTTAAAATAAAGGAAACTCCTTAACTAAATTATGGTAGAAGGAGTTGGTCATTTGTGTAAAACTTCCACTTTAGCAAGATCCACTTGAATACATTGTGTATCAATGACAAATCCAAGGTATGATATTGATGTTTGTGCAAGTAAACACTTAGATAGGTAGACGTACAATTATTTTTTTGAAGAATATAAAGAACTCATTCCAAGTGTTGAATATGTGACTTCTATATTTTTTTATAATACAAGAATATCATCCAAATATATGATAACAAACTAGTCAATATATTCCTTGAAAATATCATTCATCAATCTCATGAATGTGGTAGGTGCATTAGTGAGCCCAAAAGGCATTACAAGCCATTCAAAGAGACCCATTTTAATTTTGAAAGTTGTCTTCCATGTGGCTTTTCCATGAAATTTTACCTAGTGATACTTAATTTTGAGATCAATTTTGGAATAACTATGCACCTTGAAGTTGGTGTATCAAGCCATCAATACAAAGAAGTGGATACTAGTTTTATACTGTGATTTTATTTATGCCCCCAAAAATATACCAAGGTTTCAATTCCCATATTTACATAAGAAAAATTGGAGAAGCACAAGGGGATGTGCTTGGCTTTATGAAGGCTTTGTTTAGCAAGTCTTGAATCTATCATTTAATTTCTTCAATTTTCTATTGATATTTTGTACAATAGGACATTAATAAGAGAAATACTAGGAAATATATCAATTGAGTGATTGATTGTTTGATTTAGTGAGAGTATCTTGGGATCTTAAAACACATCAAAATATGATTCCAAAAGTTGTTAAAGATGTGTATGTTGTGTGGAAAATGTGATTCTTGTTTGCTTTGGATTCTCTTATGGCCTAACAAAAAGTAATGCTAGTATTAAGGCTTGATATATTGTTTTGTGTGCTTGCTTATAGGTTGGTACCAAATTTATTGATTTTGTTGTACTCTTTATTAAGTGTTTTTTGTTACAAAACTTTATTCTTATTAACATAAATTATTCATTAATATGCAAAAATATCAAATCATTCATCCACAAATAATTATCCACAATAACAATCCATAAATGAGAGAGAGATAGATAATACCCTTAAGGTAGGAAAACACCAATAATAATCCTTAAGGAAGTAATACCTCCACAAGATCTCCCAATATGAGAGAGCCACTTAAGGATGGTAAATTCCTATCAGCCACTTTGTGTTGGGATATAAGCAAAAGGTACAATTGTATTTACAAAATGATTACAATGTATAGGCATAAAGACTACGAGGGAGATATGACAAGTGTCATAATCACCACTCCAAGTGTCATGCACTCCAACTCAAAATGAATATAGAAGACAAGTGGAAGAAGACAAGTGTCAAACTGATGCATAGTGTATATTATATTATTCTAGCATTCCCATTTAATGTGCACTATCCTAACTATAAAAGAAAATAAGTCAATATTAGATAACATTCCCCCTTAATGTTGACTTCTATTACATACATAGAGCAATTTGCTAAACTGAGAAAACTTATCTTGCCCAAGGAACTTGGTGAAGATGTCAGCAACTTGATATTTAGTTGCTACATGCTCCATGTGTATAATGTCTTCTTGGACCATTTCTCTAATGAAGTGATAATGTATCTCAATGTGCTTTGTTCTCACATGGAAAACTGGAATCTTGGTCATATTGATGGTACTTTGATTGTCACAATATATGTAAGTTGTACCATTTATGAATAGCCCAATGTCTTGAATTATTTGCCTCAACTATTGCTCTATATTCAGCCTTTGTTAAAGATAATGAAACTTTGTTCTACTTCTTAGTGCTCCATGAAATAGAGCCCTGACCCAACTGAAAACAATAACCTAATGTGGATCTTCTAGTTTCAGGATAACTAGCCCAATTTGAATCTGTGTAGCCAATCAATGAAAAATAATCACAATATGTATACATAAGGACATGATGAGGTGTGGCCTTGAGGAACCTCAAAATCCTCTTAGCTGCTATCCAATGGCTTTTCTTAGGATCTTGCATGAATCTATAAATAATGTCAACTAAATAGGTTATATTTGGTCTAATTGAAGTTAAGTAGATCAAACTTCCAACTAGCTTCCTATAAATGGTGCCATCAACCCTTTCTTCATCATCACTATTAACCAATTTCAACCTAGTTTCCATGGGAGTGAGAGAGGGCTTACACTCCTCCATGTGAAACCTCTCCAAAATAGACTGAATGTATTTAGCCTATGAGATAAAAATCTTACCAGGTTGTTGCCATACCTCTATGCCTAAACAATAGTGGAGGAAGTCTAAATCTATCATCTCAAAATTTTTACATAAGTCCTCTTTGAGCAACCTTATTCCTTCTGTGTCATCACTTGTAATGAGAAGATCATCCACAGACAAAGTAACTAAAATGATGCAGTTTTTCCAATGTTTCACATAGAGAGTAGATTCTGCTGCAGATCTAGTGAAACCAAGGTTGATGAAATAGGAGTCAATATTTGCATACCAATATCGAGGTGCTTGCTTCAAACCATATAGAGATTTCTTCAATCTGATGACTTTGTTTTCTTGGCCTTCAACTGTGTACCCTGGTGGTTGGTTCACATACACTTCCTCCTTCAATTTCCCATTGAGAAATGCACTTTTGACATCCATCTGACATATAGGCCAATGCTTTTGAGCTACCATAGCACAAACAAAAGGTACAATTGTATTTACAAAATGATTACAATATATAGGCATAAAGCCTATGAGGGAGATATGACAAGTGTCATAATCACCACTCCAAGTATCATGCACTCTAACTCAAACTGAAGACAGAAGACAAGTGGCAGAAGAAAAGTGTCAAACTGAGGCATAGTGCACATTATAATATTCTAATACTTTGTAAGTAAATATGATTAAATATTATTGTTCTCCAATGATCATTACAATGACAAATATCTCTTCTTTATATACCGATATTCCAATTCTCCTTTGGGGAGCCGCCTACGAATATAATATAATATTATAATATAACATAACATTATATTAAAATCAACCTTGGGTTATGTGTGGCCCATGCCAACCCTTATATAATATAATAATATATCCCCAAATATCTATTCCTATGTACCCTAAAATGCCACCCTCCTTACAAATATTTCATCCTCAAAATATATGAAGAAACAAGATAATATGATTTGCTAAGCAATGTTAGCAACTGGTACCAATCTCAATAATCCATCCATCCTAGTGAAACATTGTTTGGTGGTGGTCGTTGTTGATGTTGGTATGCCATTTTTCCACTTGAGTAGCCAAATATGTTTTGTCGGCTCCACGCTTCTGTCGCTTTATTTTTATAATTCGAATTATGGGTCCACTTATTCCTTGATGTTGATGAACCACTTTGAAAACTAGGATCACTATGCTTTCTTTGCCAAACATTGCCATACTTGGTGCCCTTTTGATTCCATGTAGAACCATAATATTGTTGCCTTGAGCCATACCTCCAAGATTTTTTTGTTCATGGTGGTGTGGATGGCGATATGGTGCTACCTTCTTTGACTCCTCAACATTTGGCTCCACTATTTTAAAATCTTCTACATATTTTTCTTTCATGTTCCCTTTGTTTGGTGTGTCCTTGTGCTCTTCTATCAATGCTTCCTTGGAATTGCTACTGTTATTTCCATGGACTTAGTTTTTTTTGCTTCTTCCATGGTCTTTGTTGATGCTACTACCTTCTTGGATTCTGTTTTAGGTTCTTTTATTTGTTGTTCAAGTTGTTCCTCTGCAACCACTTCTTTTTTTTCCTTGGATCCTTGCTCCTTAAGTTGAGAAATATCCTGTAATATTATCTTCTTTTTCATGTACCATAACTTCATAAATTTATTTTGCACATTAATGTTAACATTACCCAAAGAATCTAACCAAGGATAACCAAGAATAATATCCTCATCATTCATCTCAATAGCATGAAAATCTGAATGTAAAACATACTTATCCATGGTGATCTTCAAATATTAAAAAATCTAAACATTCTCACCCTCCAACTATATGTCCTTAATTTTTGTTGCTTGAACTTACAACCTCTTAGCCAAAGCAATATTAATAAAATTATATCTTCTACTAGGATCAATGGAAATAATAACTTGTTCCTTTTGAATGCTTCAGTGAACCTGCAAAATAGAATTTTTAGAGTCAAACAAATTTCTTTTTCCACATTTTAATTTATCTTCTGTTGAAGGTATGCTTTCCTCTATCTGCATACTGACATATTTTTTAACTTCTACCACTTCTTTGAAATTTTATAGCTCTCTTTTTATTTCCTTTTGTTCTTTTTGAAGCATGTTTATTTCTTCTTCATATCCCTTGATGGTGACCTTCAAACTAGCTATCTTTTTATATGGGTCTCATTTACTCAAGAATGCATGCTCCATTTCTTCCAAAGTGTACCCTTTATTATTTTCAATCACACTTAACAACCAATGGATAGCTTCCTTTTCTAAAAGTGTAGCAAGGTGGAATTTCCAATAAGGATCATAAAAGTATGAAGACTTAAAATATGTCCATCATTATCTACTATCAATATCATCTGCTCCAAAAAACTTTTGAAGTGCCATGAGTTCAAACCCCAAGATAATGCAAACTAGGGTTTCATAAAAATATATACCATGCCCTAATGCAAACTAGGGTTTTATAGAAATAAATATCTTCCCACTGAGTTGAAAATAAAATTCCAAAGAGACAACTAGATCTATATTTTTTCTTCCAAAGAAAATAAATTGCAACTGATTTGCTTACCCGAACTAAAACATTTCGTCTTACAAAAAAATTGCAAATTGGAAATTTATCACTACCCTTAATGGCTAAATTTAAAAGGTCGTATCTCCCTTAATATTGCTTGGATTCCTTCATATGACCACTCATTTTAAATCTCTTCAAATTTTGCATAAATGGATCCAAGAATCGTCTAGATCAGATAAAGTTTTGCAAAGATATGGCTCCTGAAAGATGAGATACGTTTTCCAATTTTTTTTTTTGCAAAACTCGTCACTGTCCTTGTTCTATATTCTTGACTTAAAAAGGTCATATCTACCTTAATACTACTAATATTCCTTCATATAACCACTCATTTTAAAGATATTCAAATTTCGCACAAAATGATCTAAAATTCATCTGAATTGGATAAACCTTCACAGAGATATGGCTCCTAAAAGATGAAATATTTTTCCAAATTTTATTTTTTTTGCCTTAATTTTGCAATCCAAAAAATAATTCTCACTTTTCCAAAATCATTGCTCTGATACCACTTATTACAAAACTTTATTCTTATTAATAGAAATTATTCACCAATATGCATAAATATAAAATCATTCATCCACAAATAATTATCCACAATAACAATCCACAAATGAGAGAGAGATAGATAATACCCTTAAGGTAAGGAAACACCAATAATAATACTTAAGGAAGGAATAACTCCACAAGATCTCCCAATATGAGAGAGCCACTTAAGGAGGGTAAAGTCCTATAAGACACTTTGTACGCAAAGATGATTACATATGATTGTTCTTCAATGATCATTACAGTGATAAATATCTCTTCTTTATATACCCATCTTCTAATTCTACTTTGGGGAGCCTACTACTAATATAATATTATATTATAATATAATATTACAATAAACCTTGGGTTATGTGTGGCCCATGCCAACCCTTATACAATATAATAATATATACCCTAATATCTATTTCTAGGTACCTTAACATTTTTATTATATCTTTAAGTGTATAATTTTTTTTTTATTAGATACAAGAAGGGATTTTGAAATGATCCCTAAAAATTTTACAAAGAGTAAATTCAAGAAGTTCCTAGATAAAAATCCAAGCACACAACTCAAATGCAACTAGAAAGATCATCCTACAACCTCCAAGCAATAACTCCACACCCAACATAAAAGGCAAGGATCTTGACTCAAAACCCTAATCCAGAGTCACAAAGAATCACAAAAAAAAAGGAAGGCTAGAAATATCAACAAGATAAAATCGATGACCTAACCGAGAAGGCCCTAGGCCCAAACAAAAATAAATTATGCCATAGAGGGACCATATCCACCATATTTCAAAGTTGAATCCCTACTCTTAGGCACTTCCTGATTCCACTACACCATAATTTTGGTCTCCTCAGGACAAGCCATGATGACATTCAAGGAACCAATCAAGGTATTTTTATAATCCATAATCATATTATTATAAGACTTAGGAGTGTCAGGGATATTAGGAATATCTCTTAGCCTAGAAGAAGTCTTTCATTTGTCGATAAAATACATTGAAAAAATTTTGCTTTCTTTTTAGAGGGAGATAGTCCTTCGAACCTAAATTATATATCAAGATTAGGGAATTTTTTTACCTTAGCCAACTTAACTACTAGTCTCTTGGACCTTCTTGCCTTCTCCACACTACCTTTGGACCCAGTCAGGGAATCCAAAGCTTCACTAGCAGATTTATCCTTGACCTTCCTACTAACCAGGCTAGGACTTATGACCTTATCCTCAGCTTTCATGGGAGTCTTCAATTTGGACCGAACCAAATATGCAGTCTTCCAATGCCACACCAGTTAAAGGGGTGGAAAACACAACCATAGGAGAAACACCTCTAGATTTTTCCACATACTCCAAAACAAGGAGAATCAACCCCTAGTGAATGGATTTCATAACTTTTCCATCCTTAACCTGGTAGAAAGACTTAATTAGAAAACTAAAGAGGATAGATGGGATATTCATATTTTGGCCATGATGAAGTTGATTTAAGAACATCACATGGTAGCTTCAAAGTACATTCTTGGACTCATCCAATGTAAACTATTTCATAATTACCTTTACCACCCTATCATAGGGGTCCTCCTTTAACAATTTCACTTGAATATCATTTTGTAACTTAACCAATACCTCGTCCTCACCTAGGAAGAAACCTAATTTTCTTTCTAGGAAGTGTTTCTCTCTATTAAGACAAATTTAATCCATGGGCAACCTTATCACCTTAGCTATCAATGGGATGTCGATCCCAAACTCCAGGTCTCTCACATTCATAAACCCCTACTTCCAAGAATGAACCATCAGCTTCGGGAGCTCCCTGTTGTGACCATGATACTTAATAAAGCAATTCAAAAGCCCATATTTCTTCAAAAATTTCTTGATATCCTCATCAATATCCAAGGATCTGGGTTCCAAAATAGGACCTTCCATAATAAAAAAGCTATCCCATAAATAAGAGACACAACTCAACTAGCCAACCAACCACCCAAAAATCTCACTACACCAAGCCTAATGAATAGACAGGCCTAAAACCAAGAAAAAATCGAGAACCCAAAGCAACCAACTCAAATTAGCCTTCAAAGCTCTGAGTTGAGAATCTAAATCATGGGTGAGGCACAAAAATTGAAATCAATAAAAAACATCGAAACACAACAAGGACTAACCAACATCCACTCTAAAAAAATGAAATTTGAGGCTCACATTCTAAGTGAAAACTTCACCAAGAAATGAGAATCACAACTAGGCCCATGACACCCTCATGAAGCTTTGACCATGAATAAGATAAGCTAAAACAAACACATGGGTTCTAGAACCCTCTACCCAACATGAGCAATCTTGGCACCCTTCCCTAAAATGATTAAAAATCGCTAACCAACATCAGCCATGAAGATTGTGGATAGCCCAAGCACCAAGGCAAGTTTCCTAGCTTGCACTACCACTTCAAACCATGCATGCAAAAATCCTAAAGTTGGGGAGTTGGAAAGAATATCCAAAACAATTCATAATTATGATTCGTAAAAAGCATCATCCAATAGCACAAAATCCACATATGATCCCTTGAGCCAATGAAAATGCGCCACAGGGGACTCCCTTTACCATACATGAGAGCTTTTAATGTCTTTATGAAGAATAAAGCACTTGAGCCAAAATATATTCCACATCAGCCAATAAATGAACCACCCGCAAAGAGTACCAATAAAATTTCTACCCCAGACTATATAGGTATTGTTATATACATAATAATGGGATTTGTTATCATACTAATAGGATTTTCAATAAATAATTCACAACAATCCATAATGGTCATATCACAAGAGACCTTATCCATGTACTTGAGACCAAAATAGAAAGATGCAACACATATATGTGTGATTGGTGTGGATGAACCAAGATCCTTCCATCCAAGAGCATATGGATGAGGATGAGGGTCCATCAACAAATGCAATTTGTTGACTATGGATCTCACAATTAAGTTATTCTATGAGTCATTGTCAATAATACAATCCACTAGGAATTCATGTGTGAGATGGGCATGAGTGAAAAATAATATTGATCCCCTTGCATTGAATGGTGATGCATCAAGGTGACTGTATTGAATGGACCTTTCAATTTCCTCATATATATTATCTTCACTATGAGTCTCAAAGGAAATAATATTTTTTCTCGTTATGAGTCAATACAATCAAGGTCTTCTTCTTCAAGTTGAAAAGTTCAAACCTTACATGTCCTACCTTGTTACAATCATTATAAAATTTACTAGATTTATTGGCATCAAAAGAATAAGAACAACAAGTAGAAAAGAAGAAGAAAAAGGAGAAGAAAGATAATATTGAATTCTTGGACAATAGAAAGATTGTTTTCTTGGTGAAAAGAAATATGACCTCGTTGAAGAGGAAAATAATTTTCTTACTGGAGAATAAAATTATTATCTATCTTTTGTTGGAGGTTGTGCTAGTCTTAAAAATGATGATCTAAAGGTGCTAAATGAAAAATAAGATCATAGGGATCTATACTTAACATTAATTTTCTCTTATAATAATTATGCTTGGTTGAATATCACATCAAGTGAGTTGTTGGTCACATATTTTAGCTTCTAATATAGTTGTTCCTTTAATTCATTCTTAAGATTTAGAATAAGAGTTGCTACATCATCTACCACATTCAATATGATTTATAAATAGTTGAACTACTATATATAGTCTTGCATGGACATATTGAGTCATTGTCATAAGTGAAGCCATTTGATGCCCAAATCCTTTAAGTAATGAGATGTAAATAATTTCACCTTCAGATTGTAACAAGCTCATTTCACATGTTGACGGGATTATGAAATTGTTGACGATATGTGATTAGATCTTTAGCCATGCCACTAAGCTTCAATTTGGTAAATGAAATCTTGTCCTCTTTTGTATCATTGTTATACTTTGATCATATCTCTATGTCCATGATCCAACTATTATGGATCTCAAGATCATAAGAGTCATTGTACACCTTGACTTTACATTTTTTCCAGGGGTAGTTTGGGGATGCACACTTAAATATAATTAGCTTTGTTGATCAACCCATCCATCACATTGGCTAGCTTGACCATATTTTCAACAAGTGTAGTGGTAGATATATTGTATGTTAACACTAGTTAGAGTTACTTTTTCTCCTAACAATAAAATTTAGGATTCCTATTCCAATTTGGACCCCATAAATGTATCCTATTTATGGGATAAATCTCTAGAACAAGTGGTTGTATGACAAGTTTGGTCACCAGATGACAAAGTTATAAAGGTCTAACATTTTCAACCCTTGCAATGGAAAATCATTGTCACCAATTATAATTCTGAATCACTACCTATTTTTCAACAATTAAAATCTTCTACTTTATTTTAAAAAATTGTTCATACAATACATCATTAGAAAGCACTCAAAATGTACTTTTTATAGTACTATAATTATAACGAAAAACCTAGCATGTAGGAGATAAAGCATTAAATATGTATAGAGGTGGGAGTAAACCTTGTTTTTATTAGAAATCATTTCTTTCTCATATGACTAGAAAGTCATATGACCATCAAAACATCTTATGACTTACTCAAACACCACCTTCAAAATTAAAAATTCTATGACCCATCAAGGGAGAATCCACCTTATGGTTGTTACTATCTCAACATAGTTTTTTATTCCTAGAAGTAAAATGTATTGTCTTTCTCATCCCTTCACTTCTCATGCTTTAAGTTCCTATTTCAAAGTTGTATCTTCTAGGCTAGTTTCTAAAAGGGAGTCAACCAATTCTTAAAGGAGGAAATTACCTTTAGTTGAAAATCAAGCTAATAAGAGTAATAGAGTTATGGATCCTTTGTGGTTGTAGCCTTTGCAAAGTCATAGTTTATAGCTTCTCAAGAAAGGTAAAGAAAAATATTATGCATAGTGAAAAACAATAACATGTCACCCAATATTAATGACTTTGTCAGTAAAAAATAAATTGAACACATTCGTCTACGTTCCAAGACTTTAGTCATAGCCCTTGAAAAGTATATGTTCAAAAGCCCCATTTTCTAGCAAAATGTAAAGAAAAAGCTTTTTTTTTTTATAAGTTGTTTTTCAAACATACTAATAGATAAACAAGCCTACCTTTCAAACTACTTAAAAGGGATAAGAAACCAATGCAATATTTAAAATTTAATTTTATCATGTTGGTCTTTCAATACTCCTACTATCGTCAATTTCCAAGTTAAAATATATATTATAGTGGATAAGAGTTGCATTCATTACTAATAAGTCTTTCAATGGAGCTAGGGTTCAAATTGGGATTGGATGGCCACTACTATGACATAATGGAATAAGGCTACCTCTGCATACACCATGTATCTAACAAAAATGATCAATCCATGATTGTTGTAGGTTCTAAGAGTAGTTGTATTTGGTCCCTCTAGGTAGAAAGAAAAAATACATTCCCAACAATGTGGTGAGTCATGCTATGAAGCTTACAAAAAAAAATCTAATAGTTAGATTTGAGGAGATTCAAGCATAGCATCTTGCTAAAACACAACATAAAGAGAAAGAATCCAAGGAAAGAAGAGAGGTGGAGCAAAAGCAGCTAGTGCAACATGTAAGCTTACACTAAAATATGGATCACATATGTTTTTGCACCTAGATTGTGTTCCAATTGTAGTTTCTTTCTTTTCTATAGATATCAAATGAGTTTTTGAAAAATATAGGCATAAATTTTAGCACTCATCCATGCATGAGCTTTAGGAAAAACATGACATATAAATCTAGGATTGAGGCCTTCTCTTCCTATAGAGACTACTAGCAATAGTTGTGAAAGATATTCTCAACACAACTACTAAGCTTCAATTAAATCACCTCCTTCATGCAAATATAAAGATAAGATACATGCGTTGTGAGTGATTTTATGGTGGAGCACTATGGTACCAAGGGATCTAGAGGTGATCATGAATTTAACATGAACTATAGGATGGTCTTCAGAAGATTCTCCTAGTATGGCCTGGATAGTAGGGTTCAAGGACATGATTCAAAAATTCATCTATATCTATGATATTTTCAATATCTAGGACTATATTCCATGGCTGAGACTAGCCCTTCATGGCACTTGCTCTAATACCAGTGACAACATAAATATGGCTTACTATTTATTGTACACAAGAAGCTAAGGCATACACACTCAAAATAGAATAATATTGTGGTTATAACAAATCACATACAAACAAGCAAGGAATAACCAAAATATTTGGCAACACACACACACTAATTAACCCTAAGTGGGCATAACAAACTAGACAACTTGCCCAAGAAGACATGACAAAATAAACTGGCAAGCTATTATTTTGTATCATTTTATATGTTTGTAATAGTAATTGCATGCCTTGAAGCTTGAAAATATGATAGTGGCCTAAGAATGAATGTTATCTAGTGAATAGAATACCTCGTGCGTGTTTATAATTCATAACTAAAGTTATGCATTTTCATTTAGAAAATACCCATAGTAAACTAATTAATCTTCTTAGAACTTATTAGGGACTCCTTACCAATTTCATGGCTTTGAACTATCTTATAAAGTTTCTATATCACCATTGTTATATCTCTTGTGGGAAATTTGCCTTCTTTGTGAGAGTCAAAAGCTACTCTTATCAAACATTAAGGAGTGACTTTGATTATAGTAAGTTTGGACTCCCTTCCTCCTTTGGACTTCATAGCCTTAATGATGTTAGAGTTGAGAGTTAAATTATTTGGTTAGAGTTTATACCCAAGTCATGAACTTGGGTAACAATTGAACTAACTTACCACTTAGATCTCTAAACCTCAAACTTTAACTATTATTCTTGACCTTTGATATTTAAGTTTTTAAACTTTAACTCCTAAACGGTCATACAATTCTCTTAAAAATAATTTTTCTCATGCTTAAATTTAACTTAAATATACTTGTACAATTATAATTTTAGAAGCAAAAGTTAATCCAAATTATATCTTACCTTATATATGATTAGAAAAATTGGTTGAACTTGTATTTTTTATGCCTTCAAAATAGTTCTCTAAATAAGTTTATAAGTTAACAAAGCTTTTTATAAGTGAATGTCGGTCACATGTGAATAAACTTTAGTTATAAGAACCTTTGGACTCGATTGAATGGACCTCTTCATTAGGAAGCTTTGGTCACACTCGCATGAATCTTTCCATATGGAGCTTTGGCTTTGTCCATATAATTACTCTTTAGTTGTCTACGTTTTATAGCGAATTTAAATCTTAATAGTCAACGATTTTAAAACTTTTATATTAGAATGTTATATAAAAATTTATAGTAGTCAACGATTTTAATTTAGGATAAAGTATATATAGAAATTTAAGAAGTTCTAAGTTTAAATCTTGTTTTGTTAAAAGTGTAACTATTGAATGTTATCTTTTAATTTTAGTCATCTTTATCATACATTACACTTATATTTTTTCAATTAAAAACTTTTAATGAAGTGGCATTAGTTCAACCTCTTAAATTCCTCAATGCTGCTCGAGGGCTAGGTGGATTGGTAAATGTTTGTCTGGTAAGACGCTTACCAAGAAGACACCCAAGTTCAAACCTCGGGGGCAGCCTGTTTGCAAAGGTAGTAGTGTGATCTGAATCTTCTGCAAAGGTAGTAGTGTGATCTGAATCTTCTGAGTGCGTGTCAGACCAACAATGACGGCACTAATCCCAAGTGACTGGTGGTCCCCTTCATGTCGGGTCAACAATAACAAAGCGAAATAAGTTTGGTAGAAGCAGTGAGTGGTTTGAACCCTACACTTGATAATTACTAAAAAAAAAAATAGTGTAATTGTGACCAACTCCCCTATGCAACCGAACAAAAAAATAATCTGCTTATTTTTTTTCTAAATTATTAAACATATCATTTAAATGAAAAATTTAAGTTGAACTGTTGTTGCCTATAAAACACTACAAAAACTTATTAAAATTATTAACAAAATAATTAATACTTAATTGATAAAATTTAAAAAAATAATAATCATACACAAAATATAAAATTTTATATTAAAATATAAATCTTATATCAATCATTAATTCCTTCTAACTACCACCATAATATATTTATTTCTAAAACAAACCATTATAGATGACAAAGAACATCGCTAAACAATCCTATCAAACATACCGGAAATAAGAACGTTCACACATCTAAAAAAGATTCAAAGCTTTTATCGTTTCTTTCCAAACTTAATACTACAACCTTTTTATTTAAGACTTTGTAAATTTACATCATTTTGTACATAATTTAAAAAGTTTTTGGTCATTCTATGGGACATCGTAATAATTAGATTATAAATTTTGATTTTTTTTTTAAAGAAATTCAAATTTAAATCATATAAATTTATTTTAAAAAGCTGGCCATAACTGTTATAAACCATAAAAATTGAATCATATGCAAAATTCAGCCACAAGTAGACGGACCAGTTCATGTGAACACAGAATCTGCAAATTAAATGTTGATAAATGTTCACATCAGCCAAGCTGTAAAGACTTGCATGCCTGCATGCATAATTGCACTGGACTTTTTCTTCTAAAGTAAATGATAAAGACACCATCATCAATGTGAAAGCATTATAAATTACTTAGTTTGATGTGATAGACAAAGGTGAAGTTGAAAAATAATTCTGTGATTAGTGGTTTTAACAGGGAGCAGAATGTTCACTTTTAAAAAATTAAAGGGAGAAGATAACATTTTTGGTAATTTCAGATTCCATATTCATAAATAACATCTCTAACCAAGAAAGTATTCTATTGTGATTAGATTGGTTATAAGGAGAATCTTGGTTGTATTTAATATATATATTTTTTAAATGTTGGTCGTTTCATCATTAAAGCACATGATTACATTATAAGGTCCCTAATAACTATTACATAGCATATCCGCAATATATGAGAGGGAGAGATTTGAACCTGGGGCCTCTCCAACACGAGAGTTTCAACTACCCACTTCTCTCCAACTCCCCCACATGGGAAGATTGTATTCAATCTTTAAAAGGGATAGGTTTTGATGCTTGTTGGTAGTTGTTTTAGTTTAAATTCGTAAACTGAAAAAAAATTGGTTAATTTACTTTTAATTTATAAACTGTTGAAAATTTGGTTAAGTTACTTTTACCAAATTAAAGTAGTTTAACTATGAAAAATTTGATTAACTTTATTTTTATTCAACTAAAATTCACAAAAGTTTCTACAAAAATAAAAAAAATTACAAGCAATATTTAATTTATATAGACTGCCATAATTTTTTCTCTTATACTTATACTTACATGTTATTAATTTGATTTGAACCACACTCACATACTCCTTTATCCCAATTACACCTTAGCTTGAGCACAACAAAAGAAAAGGAAACACCCACACCTAAAGTCAAGCTCTCCTCTCTATCAAAAGAGTAGGTAATTAAAAATATTTAAACAATAAATATATATGTTAAATGTTTTTAATAAATTGTTAAAATTTTAATTGTTATATATATATATATATTAGAAATATAGGTTTTTATTGAAGGGAGTTTCAAATTTTTTTAAACAATATAATTTTATTGTGTGGTTTGTTAAAATACTATAAATAAACGATGATAATTGAAAATGGAGAAAATATTTTTCATACCAGTAAAAGAAAAAGAATATATAAAACCTGAAAAACTAATACATATAAAAATAAGGGGTGTATATGAGAGTATAACAAATTGATAAGGGGTGTATATGAGTGAGTTTTAAAAACAGAGAGAGAAGAGAAGCCGGTTTGAATCCATGGACATGAGCCTCACAAACCTAACCTGATGTTTAACTAAGTTTGACTTTTGTGGTTTGTGAAATCAAATCTACACAATAAGTTATACTGAATATGAATGGGCTATTGCCAGCTGGCTTTCACGGCTCTCACATTTTCCTGGGGAGGCGTGCACAATTATTCCGTAAAATTATCCTTTCCCTCTTGACCGTACTGTACGCGTGGCGCAGTGACAACTGAGATCACTTCAGACACCCACATCAAAGGTTTTCTAGTCTACTACGTGTCATTCTTGTAACAGGAATGACGTAGGTTGTGCATACGCTTTCAGCCCCAACGGTCGTTTTCGCCACGTGATGTCAGAAACGTACGGCTTGCATGATGGCATCCAACACGATGAAGATATATTCGCCTCGATATGATAGCCGGGATCCCGACAATGATCGCAACGGCCCATAAATGATGATGCGAAAGCGACGTGGGCATTACCTTGAAAACGACCGCCACCGTTTCACTTGGTTTTCATGCATTCCACATCGATCGCCGTTTTCAAGTGCCCATAATGGGAATCTATTCACTGTAGTACGAATGGAATGTCTTGTATTTCTTACTTAAATGGTTTTAAAAGAAAAACAATTTTAGTTATAGTTTTTAATTGTGTGATTTATTATATTTTATATTATTTAAAAAAATATAATAATAAAATAAAAAGTTATAGTTTAATGTAGTTATATGATCACATGATCTTGTCATAATTATACTCAATTTCATTGTCAATGATAATTTATATATTTATAGTACTTTAAATCTTTTAGATATTCAACAATAATTTCTTGCCATAATCACACTCAATTTCATTGTCAATGACAATTTGTATAGGTAAAACACTTTAAGTCTTTTCCATATTCAACAATTATTTTTTGTCATAATCACACTCAATTTCATTGTCAATGATAATTTGTATGTTTATAAACTTTAAGTCTTTTCGATATTCAATTCACTATAGTAAGAATGGAATGTCTTGTATTTCTGCTACAACTTAGAGTGGTCTTAAAAAGAAAAACAACCTTAGTTATAGTTTTTAATTGTGTGATCAATTGTATTTTATATTATTTAAAAAAAATAAAAATAAAAAGTTATAGTCTAATGTCTTCACATGATCACATGGTCTTGTTATAATCATATTTAATTTCATTGTCGATGATAATTTATATGTTTATAATACTTTAAATATTTTAGATATTCAACAATAATTTCTTGCCATAATCACACTCAATTTCATTGTCAATGACAATTTGTATGTGTAAAACACTTCAAGTCTTTTGGATATTCAACAATTATTTTTTTGCCATAATCACACTCAATTTCATTGTCAATGACAATTTGTATGTGTAAAACACTTCAAGTCTTTTCGATATTCAATTCACTATGGTAGGAATGAAATGTCTTGTATTTCTGCTACAACTTAGTGGTCTTAAAAAGAAAAACAACCTTAGGTATAATTTTTAATTGTATGATTTATTGTATTTTATATTATTTAAAAAAAATAAAAATAAAAGGTTATAGTCTAATGTGGTCACATGATCACGTAAGCTTGTCATAATCATACTTAATTTCATTGTCAATGACAATTTATATATTTATAACGTTTTAAATCTTTTAGATATTCAACAATTATTTCTTGCCATAATCACACTCAATTTCATTGCCAATGACAATTTGTATATGTATAACCCTTTAAGTCTTTTCTATATTCAACAGTTATTTCTTGCCATAATCACACTTAATTTCATTGTCAATGACAATTTGTATGTTTATAAACTTTAAGTCTTTTCAATATTTAACAAATATTTTTTTCTATCATTGATGTGTTTAAATTTAATAAAAAATCTAAAATCAAACCATAAAATATATATCAACCTAAAATTTCTGTTTAAAAAAATATTATATTTTTTAAAATCTTTTTAAGATTAAAGAATATTTTTAAAAGTTTCAAACCCTTGTACATTTAATAAGAAATTTTAACGTATGTTAAGGACCATCATGTCTTATGCATCTAAAAGTCAAGGGGTGTTAAGTCAATGTCATTTCAACTACTCCTAACGGGATGCCATGGTAAGGGAATAGGACCAAAGATGAAGGTAGTAAAAGAGCAAGACAAGGTCATTGCAGTAGTACAAGAGCAAGTTGAGGGCAGTACAGAAATAATTGCCATTCAAGTGGCTGTAAAGTACAAAAATAATTGTCATTCACGTTGTTGTTATGAGTTTGGTTGGTTGTTATAGATGTAAACACAACAAATTATATTTTAATTTAAGGATGTCATTTGGTTGGTTGTTTTAGAAGTTTGATTACTTTATGTTTTTTTTTCTTGTATAAGAAAACTTTTATAAATAAGGATGTCATTTGGTTAGTTGTTTTAGAAGTTTGATTACTTTATGATTTTTTTTTTGTTGTATAAGAAAAATTTTATAAATTTTGGTATATTGAAAGAGGATGTTAATATATTCTAATTGTTTAGGGAATCAAATCAAGGCAACTTAGTAGTCAAAATATTTAAAATAAAGTGCATATCTCGTGTCAACATATTCCAACTGTTTAGGAAATCAAATCATGGCAACCCATTAGTGCGGGTTTTTGTAAGCAAGATATTGAAATTTAAGATGTTAATAATTAGTTATAAATTTATGATGATTTGTTTATAGAATAAAAAATAAGAAAGGTTACGTCATATTACTATTAGATCGTCTTCTTATGGATGTCTAGCACTAAAGTATATCTAAACTTCATTATAGTTTTTATTAAGATTCTTCTTGAAAGTTGACATTTCCTAATATCTTTAGGAAATAGTAAAAGATAATTTGTCTTTAAACAAGGTGATATTAATCAAAGGTATAAAATGTAGTTTATTCTTTAAAATTAAATTTCTTGTTATTATTAATAGAGTAAAAAAAATTATCTCGATCCAAAGGTAAATAATGCAATGTCTTGTATTTAAGCAATATCAAGGTATAGTACACTTGATAATGCATGATGGGAAATTGATTTTCTCTAGTCAAATCATTGATTATGTATCTATATAAATTCCACATTTACTCAATTTTATTACACATTATGTAAAATATTTCTAGTCAAACTCCTATGTAAAAAAAAATAAAAAATTGATTATCTCTATATAAATTTCACAGCCTTTCAATTTTATTACAAGCTATTAATCAAATTATTTTGTACCATAACATTAAATCTTCATTTCATTACAAGTTGGTAGATACTATCTTCAAAGGAATTTTTTGTGTAAGTATAAAAGTACTCATTAAGGTAGTATACGACAACTAGCATTTAAGTTGTTGGGGTAGGAGAGAAAGATAACCAAGATTTAAGTGTTTAAACATCACAAAATGCAAATAAAAGCATAGCTTAGTACAAGATAAATGAGTTTTAAGGTGTTTAAAATTTAGTAGTAATTTAGTAAAACTTAAGTGTAATTAATGGCAAAGACTTTAAACCTCCAAATAAAGGTTTTATACGATGCTCTAATAAACAAAGTTTAATTGGATAAATACATATTAAGTAAACACCATCATCCCATATGACCTATGACTACATGCATGGTAAAAACTATATCTTTCAAAAGGATAAAGAACCATATATCATGTTATCACTATGTAGATAACATTTGAAAAAACAATAATGTGACTTTGTAGCTTCTAGCTGACTTTATTATTAAATTTATCTTGAGATTAAAAAAATGTTATGAACCTCACCCTACTTTTACAAAAATCCTTGATAATTAGCAAATATATTAAAACAATCTTCCATGATTAAAATTTACAATAATAAATCGCATAAATAAACTAAACTCAAATATCCAGAATAAAGCTCACAATTCACATAAATAAATCATATTTATTCAGACTAAATCAAACCCTTGAGATAGGGCAATACCGTATAATGCTCCTTATTGGAAGGAAGTCACTCTTTAATATATCTCAATATGAGATCTAAACACATTTTATTCTTCTCTTTATATATCCAATGTGGGCCTCTTGCCTACAATATAATACTCAACTCCCTACCACTACTGCTTATCTACACATGGGATAAATACATTTATTTTAATACTTTAATATTAAGTTTCAAGCTTAGGTACCTAACATTCCATGCCTCTTACAAATTGTTTCATCCTCAAAATATAAGAAGAGACAAAATAATATAATCTTTTGATCCTTACTGTGAACTGGTATTGATCTCGATCATCCAACCATTTCAATGAAACTTTGACTGGTGGTGGTCTTTGTTGATACCAATATGTAAATCTACCATTTGAGTATTTAGAGGTAATCCTTTGGTTCCATGTGTTGGAGATATCATTTTACTGGCAATTAATATTACTCTTTTTCATCCATGCTTGTTTTTGCCACTTGAATATCTAGGATTATTTTTTGGCTTCATACTTTTGTTGCTCTACTCTAGTAACTTGAATGATGGGTCCACTTGTTCTTTGTTGTTATTGTACCATTCTAAAAACCATAATCACTATGCTTCCTTTGTCAAACACAACGTGTTCTTTTGGTTCTATGAAATATCATAATATTGTTACCTTAAGCCATGTCTCCAAGATTGTTGTCACTCCTACTAGTTTGAATGGTAATATGTTGCCACCTTAACCTGACATTCTAAATTCTTTAACTCTTCCACATTATGCTCCTCTATTTTAAATTATTTTACATGTTGTTCTCTCATATTCCCTTCGTTTGATGTGTCCTTATGCCTTCTATGTCTTTCTTAGACTTTGTTGTTTTTCCTGTGGACTTTGTTGTTGTTGTTTCTTCCATGGATTATATTGTTTCTACTTCTTTCTTAGGTTTTGTTTCAGGTTCTAATGTTTCTTTCTCAATTTATTTTCTTGCAACATATTCATATTTTTCCTTGGATCCTTGCCTCATTCACTGGGAAATATCTTGTACTGTTATTTTATTTTTCCTACACTAGAACTTCATGAACTTATTTTGTACATTAATATTAATATTACCCAAATAATTTAACTAAGAATAACCAATAACAATGCTCACATCATCCATCTCAATAGTATAAAAATTTGAATGTAAAATATTTTTGTGCATAGTAATCTTCAAATCTTCAAAACTTTGAACATTCATACCCTCAAGTTGTATGTCTTTGATTTCTTTGCCTAAACCTACCTCTTAGATAAAGACATTGATAAAATTATATTTAATACTAGGGTTGATAAAAATAATAATATTTTCCTTCTTAATGCTTCCATGAACATGAAAAACAAATTTTTTATCACTGAACAAATTCTTTTTACCACTCTTTGTCTCATCTAATACTAATGGTATGGTTCCTCCAACTTGCACATTGTCATTCCTATTTTTTCTTCTACCCATATCTTGAAAAAATTTTACTCTCTTTAATTCCTTTAGTTTATCCTAGAGCCTATCTATCTTTTCATCATTTTTCTCTAATCCCCAATTGCATAAAAAAATAATTTTAATTTCTTCCCATGTGTATAATATTTGATGGTGTCAGTTAAAGCTCATATACCAAGTAAAAGCTTCCCTATGGAAAATATTACAAAGCTTATTTTTCCATTCAAAATTATTGAATTTAAAAGATTTAAAAAAATTCAATCATTCCTTAGCATCAATATCATATTTTCCAAAGAATTTTAGCAACTCCATGTCTTCAGCTTCAAAAAAAGTTTCAGTTTTTTTTTTTTAAATAAAATTTCTAAGTTTCCTCTATTCCTTTTAATAAACAATTAAATTTTCACTCAAACTAGAAACTATTAATATTCTATGGACTATGTACTATGGGAAACTAATAATGGTCTACTTTATTAATGGTTTGTAGACTATGTGCTTCCAACAACTAATAATGACCTACTATTTGGATTGTTTTTGGATCGCTACCAAACTATAGATATTTTTTTAACAAATTATTATCAAATTAAAAACTTTTTTCAAAATAATTTATGAACTATTATCAAATTACGAGATGAGTATTTCGACATTGATTATTACCAAACTGTGGATGCTTTTTTAACAAACAACCACCAAACTATGGAATGAATATTTTGACTTTGACTTACGGGCTGAGTATTTCGACATTGATTATTACAAAACTGTGGATGCTTTTTAACCGACAACCACCAAACTATGGAATGGATATTTTGGCATTGACTACCACCAAACTGTGGATTGATAGTGACTTTCTTCTTCTTCTTTTATACTCAAATTAACAACTATTAATGGCTTGTAGACTATGTGCTTCCAAAAACTATTAATGGATTGTAGACTGTGTGCTTCCACCAACTAATAATGACCTAATATGTGGACTCTTTTTTTGGATTACTACCAAACTACATACCTTTTTTTTACATACTATTATCAAATTACAAACTTTTTTTTAATAATCTATAAACTACTACCAAACTATGGATTAAGTATTTCGACACAGACTATTACCAAACTATGGATTAAGTATTTCGACACAGACTATTACCAAACTATGGAGTTTTTTTAACCGATAACCACCAAACTATGGACTAGGTATTTTGGCATTGATTGCTACCAACTTGTGGACTTTTTTTAATGGACTTTTTGACAAATGCTACTAACTACAAACTAGGTATTTTATGCACTCAGTTGCAATTATTTGCTTTATTGAATCTATGGAAACTATTGTAAAAAATTTTATTGAAGTTATTGTTGATGATCATATGGCACTTTTGTGAGAAATTTGACAATGAACTAGGATCTAGACTATGGCTTCCTAGTGGCTTAAGGTAAATATCACTAGCCACAAATGTTGTCTGAGTACTGCTCTTTGATTACCAATAATATTCCCACTAGGAATAATTTTTGAGAAACTAACCATAGGTTTACCTCCAAACAACATATCATTGTATACTCTTTTAAGATTAAATACTAATAGATAGGGTGTGGGATCATTCACTCTTTCACTAGTGACACACAAACAAGTTACTTCCGGGTTCTTGGGGTACTCCTCAAAATGAGTTTTGGAAAAAATATTAGCCCAAGTAGTTAAGCAATTAGGACTTCCATCTAATCCTACAAAAGACTATTAACCTAATTATGGTGCTCAATAAGCACCAAAATTAGGATCCAAATGATGAATAACAAAACACAACCCTAGAAAGTGCTTTGAAATACTAAAGTTTTTACAATGAAACATGGTCCTAGAAAGTGCTCTAAAATAACTAAAGCTTTTGTAGCAAAACAAGGCCCTAGAAAGTGCTCTAATACCAAGTTTTAAGAACCTCTTTGCTCGAATACCAATTATTATGAACCTTGCTCTACTTTCACAAAAAAAATCCACTGAAATGTTAAGACATTCTTCCATAATTAAAATTTATAATAACAATTCATATAAATAAACCAGATTTAGATATTCAAATAAAGCTCACAATTCACATAAATAAACTAAATTTAGATATTCAAAATAAATCAAACCCTTGAGGTAGGACAACATTGTACAATGCTCCTTATTGGAAGGAAGTCACTCCTTTATATATATATATATATATATATATATATATATATATATATATATATATGAGATCCAAAAATATATACTATTCTTGTCTTCATATATGAATATGAGCCTTTTACGTACATTATATAATACATGTGGGATAAATACATTTATTTTAATATTATAATATTAAGTTCCAAACTTAGATACCTAACAAAGAAAATATGATTTCCTTATCAAAACTAGAGTACTATTTGTCAAAGAAAATATATATATAGATGAATGATGCTCATCAAATAAAATATAAAGTAAATGGGATTTTCATATCTAAATTGGAGTGATGCTTATCAAAAAAATTATGAATTAAATGGGATGTAATAATAATACCATGTCTCCAGTCAAATTCTTCCATTGTGATAGGCATTCCCACAATAAAGAATCCCATGATAATATTCCTTGTTAAAATATTATGACAATATAATCATTTATTTAATAAGGGTTGAATTTGTTTCAAGCCTATATAACTATTTATAAAATTAAAAGAACGATGTTTGGAGATGAAATTTTTTTAGTGTTTTTTCAAGCACGTAGTTGTGATATTTATTGTTTAACCTTTTTTAGTCGACCATATATATCATCTATTAAAGAAATATATACATATAATTACACCAACAAAAAAAAAAGGAATCATTTCCTATTTTTGACATGCAAGTGAACAAATTCTAGGGTCCAAATCCAATACTATGAAGTAAATTTACCATGGTCCATTAGATCTATAGTAAAAAATAAATACCAAAGTATCATAAGTAACAAAAGCAAAAAGTGTAATGACTCATTCTATGGTGAGTTGTGTCTTTTAGAGGAGTGGTTGTATAATGAGTTTTTTTGTTGAACCACATTATATTAAGGGTTTCCTAAAAGCCTCAAATATTATTTTTTAGTTTTTTTTTTTTTTAACTCTATAGATTGTCTTTTAAGCTTTGAACATGCTAGGGTGACATTTCAAAGGTTTTATTTTTAAATAAATTATTATAGGAGGGATTTTTAGATAGGTAATATTTTTAAAGAAAAACCCTAGTCCATTTCATTCAAGGATTTCATAAGTTGTTTTATATTCAATATGTGCTCTAGATCAAGTGGTAACAAGTTAAAATGATTTTTATGATATTTTAATAAATCCACCTTCTAGGATTTCTTCTTCAAAAGTCATAATGTTGACTTTATATTCTAAAATATCATGTTGCTAATCAAATTCTTATATACAACCTCAATGCATTGATAGGTTCTTGGGTAGAATTTTTAGCACCATAGATTATGAATCTCAATATTAGTATAAAAGGAGATAATGAATGTTTCATAAGTTCCATATTCCCAAAGCTTAAATCAAATGGAGATAAAGCTACTACTAAAATCTAATAAATTGTAATTATGCATATATTTTTAAAATATCTCATTTTCGATTTGCTGCATCATATTATAGGGATCCCAATTTAATGGTTTATTATATTCTCCTAAATTTGAATCTAGTTTTATAATAAAAAATTGAATATGAAAAACATAGATTCTAAATAGTACAACCAAAAGTGTTCTTTTTATTAATTCAAAGTACATGATGATAAAGTGCAATTGACATGGGTTACCATTTTTTTGTCTAATTATAATATGCTATATGAAAAAATGTTTTTTTTTATTTAAATAAAACAATAATACATTCTCTTTTTCAAATACATCACACAGGGACTATTTATAAGGTTGTACTTTCAAAGGCCATATATTCATCATAAAAATGTATTTTATATCATTTTTAGATCACATGTTTATTCATTATTTACATAATTATGGTATCTATTTTATAGTTTTATATAGGGTCATATGCAATTTTATGCAAAACAATTATAGATATTATGGTTGCCCACTTGAATAGGTAAAATTACTATATCTTGTGAAGAACACAAGCTTATATTGAGAGGGGGGTGAACAGTATAAAACCAAATTTTACTTTTTCTTCTAAAACAATATTATCCAATATATCAATGGCAATATCAACAACAGTAATCAAAGTAATGCACAAGTCATCTCACACAATAGAGACACAAATTTAACATGGTTCACCTAATGTGGGATACTCCACGGAGAAAATATTTCACTAAAATTTTCTCAATAAATATCTTGGGAATCCTTCCCTATTACAATGTTTATGGACCTCTATCCAAAGGAGACACCAATCCCCTAATAAAGTTCATGGACACCAATCCACATGAGAACTCTTTCCCCTTTGTTGGTCCGTGGATATCTGTCCATAAAAGAACTCTTTCTCCTCTGATTTGGCTAGTGATCTTCTAGAAGACTAATGCCTCCACTGCACTAGCTTGTGGATATCTCTCCATAGAATACCTTTGTCCTCACTCAAAATACTTTTGTCCTCACTGCCCTAGCTAATGGATATATATCCACTAGAGACTGTTATCCTCTACTCTATCACCTCTAAAGTTCTCTCAGTTTTGTTCAATATCTATCTCAAATTTGTACTAAACACTATCCTCGATCTAGCACAAATTTGCTCTCAAATATGTCTTTGCTCTGGCACAAATCTGCTCTCAAATTTGCACCAAACTCTGTCCTCAAATCTATCTCTACTCTGGAACAAATATGCTCTTAAATCTACACCAAACTCTGTCCTAAATCCTTAACACAAATCTTGATCCAATCACAAATCAACTCTACTTAGATCTATCTCAAGCCTTACCACAAATATTGAACAAATCAATCAATCAATTTTGCTCTCAAGTCTTCTCAAATACTTGTCTCAAATCTATCCTCAAGTCTTCTCAAGAACTTGCTCAATATACTCTACAAGTCTTAACCAAGACTTACCTCAAATCTTCTCAAAAAGTCTTCACCAATAATTACCTTAAATCTATCCAACAAGCTCTCCCTAAAACTTGTTCAATCTACTCAACAAGTCTTCACCAAGACTTACCCCAAATTTGCCTAATAAAATCTCCCTAGAACTTGTCCAATCTACTCAACAAGTCTTCACTAAGACTTACCTCAAATCTATCTAACAAGATCTCCCTAGAACTTATCCAATCTGCTCAACAAGTCCTCCCTAAAACTTGTTCAATATGCTCAACAAGTCTTCACTAAGACTTACCTCAAATCTACCCAACAAGTCTTCACCAAGACTTACCTCAAATCTGCTCAACAAGTTTTCACTAAGACTTGCTTCAAATATGCTCAACAAGTCCTCCCTAGAACTTGTCCAATATGCTCAACAAGTCTTCACTAAGACTTGCCTCAAATCTGCTTGCAAGATTTCACAAAAGCTCACACAAATATATCCTTAATATTTCACAAAAGCTTACTCAACTTTGTCCTTAAGTCCCCTCTAGGATTTACTTAAATCTGCTCATAAGCATTCACAAAATCTTACTCAAGCAACTGCAATACTTGCATACAAAATTCAACTTAATCATTTTAGAAAACCTCTTTAATCACACAAACAAGTTTCACTCAGAATATTTTTTAGCCATAGAAACATATAGGGAATGGTTAAATACTCAATATGTTTCACACTCATAATATTTTATACTCAACAAAACACTCTATCACTTTCAAAATCTTTTTCAAATCGATTCAAAAATAAAGTATATTTGTTTCACAAAATTTGAACTATCACTCCAAAGCTTTCAATCAATAATGCTCAACCAACTTCACTCAAAAATCCACTCAATGAAACACAATGTGCTTACAAATTCTAACCAAATGTTTCTCTACACTTCCAACAACTCACACTATGGAACTCAAACCTTGACTCAAGATAAATCCAATTTCACATAACAATGATACTCATGTTCTTTTACAAACCCTAGCTCAAGATAGTTCTCTATCTCACATAACAATGATACTCATGTTCTCTCACAAACCCTAGCTTAATATAGTTCTCAATATCACATAAAAATGATACTCATAGTCTTTTAACATCTACAAATCATGCACATGAAAACTCACTCAAACATTTCCAACAATGCTTATCAAACAATCCTTTTCACTCCACCTTTGCATTTCACAACATTCAATCCAATAAAATTTCACTCACAAGGAAGATGTGCCCATACCTTTTGTTTTGATGGAGATATGTCTTCTAAACCTGTCTTAGTCACAATAACATCCTCTTTTCCAATTTCAAGGTTAGATAGCAACAACCTTTCTCAAAATATTCATACAAATATTCTCCCCAATAATTATTTCACCATACAAAAATATCAACTCTCAAGTACACCTTATAATATCCAAACTTCTCAAAATAATATTCAATACATAAAAATTAAATTCCTTTTTCAACACCTTATAAACTCCAAACTTCACAAGATAGCATTCAACAAATAAAAATTAAATTCCTTTGTTAAACCTTATAACTCCAATTTCTTTATCAACACTTTATAAAATCCAAACTCCACAAAATAACATTCAACAAATAAAAATTAAATTCCTTTGTTAAACCTTATAACTCCAATTTCTTTATCAACACTTTATAAACTCCAATTCCTTTATTTATATTTCTAATCAAAATAAAATATTTTTAATCAACCTTATGACTCCCACCTTTGCAAAAATAATCATGTGGTCTCTATGTAATTTGTGCCTTCACAAAAACCTTGGCAGAAAATCAAAGTGCTTACCTCATAAATGTTGGCCCACGTCTTCAACAAAAATATTTCGTCCTTTATGACTGCACCCAAACTCGAACTCACAACATGCTTCCATCGCAACGCCTTAGCCATAGGCTAAGTTACCATTGGGGCACATGCCCACACAAAAATTAAGGTGCACAATCTGCCTTATGTTCCTTGCCTTCTATGATTTTGGAGAACAACAAAACCTTGTTGTGTTAAAATGAAGGGGACACAAATTGAACCCTTGACCTGCCCTGCACGAATGACTTAGCCATCCTCCGATCACCGTTTGCACTACCAAGCACTTTGGGATTGGTTTGGCACTCCACTAGAAATTAATGCGAATTCTCCCTCCTTGAGTTTTTAAAACACGAGAATATCTTCTTCCCTCTTAATGTAGCGATCGATAAATCTTTTCTCTTAGGCATATCAAAATTGCATAGTATTTCTTAAATGAAAATTATTGCTCCCTTTTTATACCTTGTTCTTTGCACTCCCTCACGTTGGCTTAGCAAATTTGATTTTTAATTCGAATTTAAATTTAAACCTTTTGGTGCCTTATGATTTATTTAAATTAAAATTTTAACCTATGGTTAAAATATTTTAATTTAAATAAATTAAATAATAACCTTTAAAATATGCTCAATGGGTATTTTCAAGGATTTATTTTTTTAATGATTCCTTGGACCTCATTTTTCTTCACCTAAACCTTTTTCCCGAAATATTATAATATTATTATTTCTTTTTAAACCCGCTTCTCCTTCCTTGGATCTTCAATCTTTAGGCCTCTTTAGGCATATAATATTTAAAATAAATATTATATCCTTTTTCCTTTAACCACTTCCTTGCATTTTGGAAAAACCACCTGATGACATTAATGACGATGAAACTTGGACATCAACCTCTTGACATCAATGACAACAAAACTTGCTCAAATTTCCAATAATATCCCCCTTTGTCATTGATGGCAACCCTTTTTCATTTAACCATTTCTTTTACCTTTTTCAGTTCTGATACCCTTGAGAAACTGCTCCCCCTGACTGAATGCTCTCCCCCTAACTGAAATATCTCCTCTTTGACATCAATGGTAAAGGACCACATTTGGGACTAAAGATAAGACTTTTAGCTCAACCCCCTTCCCACCTCCACTCCTTAAGGTGGTTAATTTTGGGGTGGGAGTAGAACTACTCCCAATATTCCTCTAAGATACTCAAACGTCTCTTTTGGAAGTGGCTTAGTGAAGATGTCCGAAATCTGCTCTTTTGTAGTAACATATTCCAACCTAACTTGCTTATTTGTTACCTGCTCTCTTAGAAAATGATATTTGATCGAAATGTACTGTCTTGGAGTGCATCAATGGATTATTTGAGATATTTATAGCACTTGTATTATCACATAATATGGGAATAGTGTTATCATGCTTTATCTTGAAGTCCTCTAAAGTTTATTTCATCCATAATACCTGTGTACAACAAGCAACTGCTGCAATATACTCTGCCTCTACTGTGAATAAGGATATTGATGTATGTTTCTTACTTAGCCAAGATTCTAAACAGTCTCCAAGAAAGAATGCTCCTCCACTTGTACTTTTTCTGTCATCAATATTGCTAGTCCAATCTATATTTGTATATGTTGTGAGAGTGAAGTTATCACTTTTGGGGTACCATAGCCCAAAATCCATAGTCCCTTTTAAATACTTGAGAATCCTTTTTACTACTACTACATGTGTCTCCTTGGGTGCTGCTTGAAACCTTTCCACTAGTCCCATGGCATGCATTATATCTGGTATTGCAGTTGTGACATATAGTAAGCTTCCAATCATAGATTTGTACAATTTTTTATTTGCCTCAGGAGATTCATCATCTTTACTTAACTTGCATCATGTAACCATGGGGGTACTCACTAGTTTGCAATCTTCTAACTTAAATTTCTTTAGCATATCTTTTATATACTTGGTTTGTGAAAGAAATACACATTTCTCTAATTGTGAACTTTGAAGTCTAAGAAAGAAGGACAAATCACCAAGAATTGACATATCAAATTTGTTCTGCATGCTTTTTGTGAATTTATGATACATCTTATGATTGTTACCTCCAAAAATGAGATCATCCACATAAAAAACCACAATTAGTAAGTCATTCCCTTCATTTTTATGTATAAGTTACTGTCTACTATTCCTTTCTTGAAACCCTGTTCCTGAAGGTACTTATCCAATCTTGAGTACCAAGATCTAGGAGCTTATTTTAGTCCATAAAATACCTTCTTCAATCTACATACATAGTCTGGTTTATCAGTTAAGTTGAATTCTTCTAGCTGCTCAATATAAACTTCTTCTTCCAGGATACCATTTAAAAAGGATGATTTAGCATCCATTTGATATACTTTGAAGTTTTTTAAACTTGAGAAGGCTAAGAATATTATTATAGCTTCAATTTGTGCAACTGGAGCAAATGTCTCATCAAAATTAATTCCCTCAACTTGTGCATATCCTTTATATACTAATATTTCTTTGTTTCTAACTACCTGACCATATTCATTTAACTTATTTTTGAATACCCATTTAGTGCCAATCACATTCTTACCTTTTGGTCATGGTACAAGTTCCCAAGTCTTACTTTTCTCTATCTAATCTAGTTCCTCATTCATTGCCTTAATCTAAAACTCATCTTCACTTACCTCATTGAAGCCTTTTGGCTCAATCTTAGATAACAAAGAGAAATTTACTTGTTCATTTGATGCTATTACCCATCTTCTTATCTATCTCTCATATGGATTCCCAATGATTAGATCTCTTGGATGATACCTGGATGGAGTCTTAGGAAAAAGTCTTTGTGTTTCTTCTTCTTCTTTGTTTTGATTCTTCACATAACTCTTCTTGACAACTTTCATCTTCTTGATACACAACTTCTCGAACTGGTTCTCTTGTCCCTATCTTCTCATCAACTATTACATATATACTTTCTATAATAGTATGTATCCTTTTGTTATAGCATCTATAGGCTTTTCTCTTAGTGGAATAGCCAAAAAAAGTACCCTCATCACATATTGAGTCAAACTTGCCCAAGTTTTTCTCTTCCCATCTTATGTAACATTTGCTTCCAAAAATTCTAAAGTACTTTATTGTGGTTGGTCTTCCTTTCCAAAGCTCATATGGATTTTTGTGATGGTTTACTCTTACTTGAGATCTATCGATGATATATACTGATGTATGTACTACCTCTTTTCAAAAACCATCTAAAATATTAGACTCATTTAACATGGCTCTAGCCATATTTTCAATTGTCCTATTTTTCCTTTCAACTACCCCATTTTGTTGAGGAGTTCTTGTTGCTGAATATTCTCTTTTGATCCCATGTTGTTCAAAAAAATCTATGAACTTATTTGAGGTAAATTATCCTCCTCTATCTGACCTTTATCCCTTAATCCTTTTACCTGTTTCATTTTCCACTAATTCTTTAAAAGCTTTAAACTTCTCAAGAGCTTCTGATTTTTCTTTTAGGAAACCTACCCAAATAATTCTGGAATAATCATCTATATATAATATAAATTAGCTTCACCTTGTAAACTATTTGTCCTTATAGGATCGCATAGGTCAGTGTGCAATAATTTCAATGACTCAGATGACATAAATCCTTTTGACTTAAAACTTGTTCTAGTTTGCTTTCCATGCTAACATTATGAACAAATTGTGTTTTGTGGCCTTTTTAGCTTGGGTAAATCTTTGACAGCCTGCTTTTTGCTTATGTTAACTATGTTGTCAAAGTTTAAATGACCCATTATTCTATGCCACAACCAACTCTCATCTTCTTGTGATAGAAAAATACTTTCTCCTTTAATATTACTTAGCATGTAGAGGTTGTTTGTAGTTCTACTTGCATTTGCGATAAGTTTTCCAGTTTTAGAATTTCTAATATCACACCTGCTAGGATGAAATGTAACTATGTGCCCCTGATCACAAATTTAGCTGACACTTGGTAGATTGTGCCTCAACCCCTTGATATACAATACATTCTTTGTCTTATTTTTCCATTATCTAAACTCAAGGTTCCTTTTCCATAGATTTTTGCCAATCCATTATCACCAAATTTTACTGATCCTCCATCAGTTTCCTTGAGTACAAGAAATTTACTTTTGTCTCCTATCATACGACTAGAACAACCACTATCAAGAAACCATTATTTACCCTTATCTTTAACATGAAGAGTTGTTTGTACTAAAATTGATCTAACTTTCTCATGTCCTTTTCTCTCTTTCCTAATTGTTGAAGTTGTATCCTTTTTACTTGACTAAGGAAATACCATTTTGCACCATATAGCCTTGTGTCCAAAATTATTGCATTTATAATATATGACATCATCATTCATAAGAGGTGCAAAAGAATTGAAATTTCTATTAATATCATTTCTCACATAACCAGTGCAATGTGCAGCTCTATGACCATATTTGTTACATGAAAAACAATACCCATGGAAGAGATTATGCAACCTATTTGGGTGCATTGGAAAATATGGTCGAGTGCGTCTCCTTTTGTTGTTTTTGTGATTAACTCTCATCTATGGTTCTTATTTATCCTCTTCTTTCCTGATTTATTTTCCTTCTAGAGTATTAGTATGAGTCACGAGCTTATCTTTGTTTGATGTCTCTAATTCTTGAGAGCTTGAATCCTCTTTCTATTTCCCTAACTTTATATCTTGTCATAACTTGATCTTTTCAACTTCATTCCTTAGAAAGATAATTTTTTGCTTCCAATCTTTCACACTTTGTTTACCTTGCTCTTAATAGAAATGTCATATCCTTTTCAATTTTATTTCCTACTTCTACCTTTATCTTGAGTTCTGTGAGACTCCATAGAAGTTCCATATTTGTTTCTTCATCCTCTTGAATTTTATCCTTCAAACTTGAGTTCTTCTTTATAACCTTTTCCAAATTCTTGAGAGCAACAAAGAATTCCTCTTTTATGTCGATCATGGTCTCTTCTTCATTCTCGAAAGTCATGTGTGTTCCTGATAGATCTTCCTCCAAGTTTTTAGTATTTTCACGGATAAACCAACTCTGATACCATTTAAAGAATACAAGCTTATACTGAGAGGGGGGGTGAACAGTATAAGACCAACTTTTACTTTTCCTTATAAAACACTATTATCCAATATAGCAATGGCAATATCAACAAAAATAATCAAAGTAATTCACAAATCATCACTCACAATAGAGACACCAATTTAACATGGTTCACCTAATGTGGGCTACTCCATAGAGAAAATATTTCACTAAATTTTTCTCAAAAAATCTCTAGGGAATCCTTCCCTATTACAATATTTATGGACCTCTAAAAAAATGAGACAACAATCCCCTAATAAAGTTTGTGGACACCAATCCACAAGAGAAACCTTTCCCCTTTGTTAATTTGTGTATCTCTATCCATAGGATAACTCTTTCTCCTCTGCTCTGGCTAGTGATATTTTAGAATACTACTGCCTCCATTGCACTGGCTTATGGATCTATCTCCATAGAATACCTTTATCCTCACTCAAAAGACCTTTATTCTCACTGCCCTAGCTAATGGATCTCTATCCAATAGAGACTACTATCCTTTACTCTATCACCTCCAAATATTACTCTCAGCTTTTCTCAATTTTTGTTTCAAATATGCACTAAAAACTATCCTCAATCTAGCACAAATCTACTCTCAAATCTATCTTTACTCTGGCACAAATTTGCTCTCAAATCTATACCAAGATATGTTCTCAAATCTATCTCTACTCTGGCATAAATCTACTCTCAAATCTACACCAAACTCTATCCTCAAATATGTCCTCAAGCCTTAACACAAAGCTTGATCCAATCAAAAACCAACTTTTCTTAGATCTATCTCAATACTTACCACAAAGCTTTAACAAATCAATCAATTAATTTTGCTCTCAAGTCTTCTCAAAGACTTATCTTAAATCTATCCTCAAGTCTTCTCAAGAACTTGCTCAATCTGCTCTACAAGTCTTAAACAAGACTTACCTCAAATCTGGTCAACAAGTCTTCACCAAGACTTACCTCAAATATATCCAAAAATCTCTCCCTAGAACTTGTCCAATCTTCTCAACAAGTCTTCACAAAGACTTGCCCAAAATATTTCTAACAAGCTCTTCCTAGAACTTGTCCAATCTTCTCAACAAGTATTTATTAAGACTTACCTCAAATATGTCTAACAAGCTCTCCCTAGAACTTGTCCAATATTCTTAACAAGTCCTCCCTAGAACTTGTCCAATCTGCTCAACAAGTCTTCACTAAGACTTACCTCAAATTTACCCAACAAGTCTTCACCAAGACTTACCTCAAATTTGTTCAACAAGTCTTCACCAAGACTTGCTTCAAATATGCTCAACAAGTCCTCCCTAGAACTTGTCCAATCTGCTAAAAAATTCTTCACTAAGACTTACCTAAAATTTGCTTGCAAGCTTTCACAAATCTATCCTTAAGCTTTCACAAAATTTTACTCAACTCTGTCCTTAAGTCCCCTATAGGATTTACTCAAATCTGCTCATAAGATTTCAAAAAAGCTTACTCAAACAACTGCAATACTTACATACAAAATTCAACTTAATATTTTCAAAAAACCTCTTCAATCACACAAACAAGTTTCACTCATAATATTTTTTAGCCATAGAAACATATATGTAATGGTTAAAGACTCAATATGTTTCACACTCACAATGTTTTATACTCAACAAAACACTCTATCAATTTCAAACTCTTTTTCAAATAGATTCAGAAATAAAGTATAATTTATTTCACAAAATTTGAACTATCACTCCAAAGCTTTCAATCAATAATGCTCAACCAACTTCACTCAAACATCCACTCAATGAAATACAACTTGCTTACAAATCCTAACCATGTGTTTCACTACACTTCCAACAACTCACACCATAGAACTCAAACCTTGACTCAAGATAATTCCAATTTCACATAACAATGACACTCATGTTCTTTCACAAACCCTAGCTCAAGATAGTTCTCTATCTCACATAACAATGATACTCGTGTTCTTTCACAAATCCTAGCTTAAGATAGTTCTCAATATCACATAACAATGATACTCATGGTCTTTTAACATCCACAAATCATGCATTCAACAAATAAAAATTAAATTCCTTTGTTAAAACTTATAAATCCAATTTCTTTATCAACACTTTATAAAATCCAAACTCCACAAAATAACATTCAGCAAATAAAAATTAAATTACTTTGTTAAACCTTATAACTCCAATTTTTTTGTCAACACTTTATAAATTCCAATTCCTTTATTTATATTTCTAATCAAAATAAAATATTTTTAATCAACCTTATGACTCCCACCTTTGCAAAAATAATCATGTGGCCTCTATGTAATTTGTGCCTTCACAAAAGCCTTGGCATAAAATAAAAGTGCTTACCTCATAAATGTTGGCCCACATCTTCAAAAAAAATATTTCGTCCTTTATGATTGTGCCCAAAGTTGAACTCGTAACCTACCACCACTACAACGCCTTAGCCCTAGGCTAAGTTATCGTTGGGGCACACACCCACACAAAACTTAAGGTGCACAATCTACATTTTATTCCTTACCTTCAACGATTTCGAAGAACAACAAAATCTTGTTGTGTTAAAACAAAGGGGACGCGAATCGAATCCTTGACCTGCCTTGCATGAATGACTTAGCCAACCTTCGATCACCATTTGTGCTTCCAAGCACTTTAGGATTGGTTTGGCATTCCACTAAAATTTAATGCATAGTCTCCCTCGAGTTTTTAAAACACGAGAATCTCTTCTTCCCTCTTAATGCAGTGATCGATTAATAGTTTCTCTTGGGCATATCAAAATTGCATAGTATTTCTTAAATGAAAATTTTTGCTCGCTTTTTATACCTTGTTTTTTGCACTCCCTCATGCCAGCTTAGAAAATTCGATTTTTAATTTAAACCTTTTGGCGCCTTATGATTTATTTAAATTAAAATTTTAACCTATGGTTAAAATATTTTAATTTAAATCAATTAAATAATAACCTTTAAAATATGCTCAATGAGACTTTTCAAGGATTTATTTTTTTAATGATTCCTTGGAACTTGTTTTTCTTCACCTCAACCTTTTTCCCGAAATATTATAATATTGTTATTTCTTTTTAAACTTGCTTCTCCTTCCTTGGGTCTTCAATATTTAGACCTCTTTAGGCATATAATATTTAAAATAAATATTATATCCTTTTTTCTTTAACCACTTCCTTGCCTTTTGGAAAAACCACCTGATGACATTAATGACGATGAAACTTGGACATCAACCTCTTGACATCAATGAAAATTAAACTTGCTCAAATTTCTAACATCTTTTTTAACAAAATGACTTCTTTAAATGTGAAGGATTTGTGGAGAATATTTGATGAGAAATCAATGTGTAATAATAAGTATTTTGACCTCAAGAGGAATAAATAAGAAATACTTAAAATTAATCATGATTGCCCTTTTGAGTTGCTTTTAGTTATACATGATATTTGACCTTATCTTTGTACTTATATTTTTTAAGGGACATACTTCCCTAACAAATGATGATATTTTTACACTTATAATACATTACTAGGTTTTTACTAGGTTATGAATTATAAAAAAATCCTACCAAATAAGCTCATATAAAGATGGTACCTAAATCAAATAATACTAAAAATGATGAATCTAACTCCTCCAAGAAGAAGAATAAGAAGAATCCCTTTTATAACTATTGCACAAGAAAAAAATTATAGTTCCAAAATTATTTATCTCATCATCAAAATATTGAAACAAAGTTTAAGAAGGATAGTCTTAACAAAAGCCTATTGATCATCAATATAATAGGGAAGACATTTATAATGCACATTGTACAAAAAATAAAATAAAATTTGCTTCTTCTCAAGAGTAGGTTGTTGATTCTATAGCTATTTAGAATATGACTAACCACAAATCTTTTCTAACTATAACAACCTATATATCACATTAGGTAGTCATGACATTACTATTGTTGATGCTAAATTTGGGGAAGTCCTTCATGATCAAGGATTTAGTTGTAACATTCTTTCCATATATTATATCACTCATACCAAAAAGAGGGTATTTTTTTGACAATATTAAGAGGTCATTAAGGACATGGATGCTAAATTCAATGTTCTTGCTTCAAGATATTATAATAATACAATTTTTTTTTTGGTAAGTAGATTAATTTATATACAAAACGGGTTTTTTAAGAGGATCCCAAAACCTTATAACAAGAGAGGTCGTAGCCTTTACCATTAGAGAGAGCCCCTTGGGCTAATACATTAGGTACCATATGAAAACTTCCCAAAAAAAACATAGTGATGCCCATGAGGGCTACATCAAACCCTCCCAACGGAGGTCAAAAAACAACTAAAAAAAAACCATAAAAAATACATAAGCATCCATTATATAGATCATTGCCACCAAACGAAAAAAAGGAAACCATCCCAGGAAACTTCCTTACACGTCCGGATCCTCCTGGGTCTCACGCCCCTTAAAGTGCTTGAGTATCCTCACCATTGCATTTGTAGAGGAGAGGATCTTGGTCGTCATGTCTAATAGGAATTGGGGAGACAACCCTTCTGCATCACTCTTAGTGTCAGAGTTGATTTACTGCGGTGGAGTCCCTTTCTTCTTCTTCACCTTCTTAAGCCTCAAAGACGATCAGGATGGGGTCAAGGCGTCAGTCTGCCCTCTCTTGGCTGGCTTACTATGGGAAAATCTTTGGAGAGACGTAGGATTGGCCACCTTAGGGGGGCTGCTTTGAATAGGGTTGGAAGTCCCATCCTCATGAAAAAAACCAGGACTACCCGAGGCTTGGGTAGCAATAGGAAGGACCACCTGGGGTAGAGGATGATTCATAGAAACATGGTGAAATATGATACTCATTAACCCCTAGTGGATGGGAGGATATGATGATTTCTTGCTCTTTTCGATAGTGAGGCCAAGGGAGTAGACAAGATAGTCGGGAATATAGACCTACTTGGCATCCTTTAGATGGTTTACAAAACTGATGTGGAAACTACACAGAGGCTTGTCGGGATCATCGTAAGTAACATACTTAAGTATAAGGATGATGGCAAGATTCCAAGGTTCAGGGAGGGCAGAGTGAAGGAGGGCCGACTTATCCCATCCAAGGTTTTGTCCTTTGTCAGGGAATTGCTCCAATTCCTCTTCCCAACCAATTGTGATGATCATGCCAAATGTTACGACCTACCACCAGCAACCCAATGACCTTAATCATAAGCTCAATGGATATTTTAAAATTTAGCCCCCTCACCACAACCTTGCCTCGATTCCAGGAGTTCACAAAAGCACAGGTGACATTGTCTTCGGGCCCTTGGAATTTTTGGAGGAAAGGGAGCGTACCCTTGGCCTTCATAAACAACATGGCTTTGTCACACAAGGAAAACTCAGTCGGCTCGACGTAAGGAGAAGCCATGGATTCAGGAAAACACATGCTAGGAGGGAAGCTAGACGACTCTGCACCACACTCCATGGGACACCTTACACCAAAGACACGGCTCACCAAAAACACCACTAAAATAAATAGATTTTCTTTGGAGATGAGCCTCACATGCGTGCAGGGAGAGCCATCATTACCAAAGATAGCGTTAAATCTAGGACGGTGGCAAATATTGATTTTGAGGTGGACACGCAATCTCCGAAGGTGCCACGCATTTTCGAAGGTAGTGGCGTCTTTGGTAGTTATGTGTATAGATGTGGGTAGAGCGTACTCTCAAGGTGGCCCAAGAGAGGGCCAATGGTGATCTTCCCTTGGGCGTGTCGGACCCATCCAAATATCTGCAGGGGAGATGAAAAAGCACCCACCTATCTTCGAACATAATAATACAAATTATGATTACAATATTTATTATGAATTATCTTTCTTTGAAAGTAAGGATATTTCCATGGTGGATAAGGTGGATTCTACTAGTGAGCTTTGGCATCATTATTTGGGATATACTAGTCTTAGATCCTTGATAACATGATTCATCTTCATATGGTTTAGGGTCTTTCATTGGGATATCCTCTAGTATTTTGTGATATATGTATATTGGATAAGCACCATTGAGATTCCTTTTCTAGGGATAAAAAAAAACAAGCTTCTCAATATTTGGAGTTCATTCATACTTACATTTATTTTTTTTGCTTGAGAATAAGAGGTTGTACTCAAGTCCCCCACCCTTGATAAATCGTAACTCTCTTCGATAAATCTTGAAATTTTACAAACATTAAATTCTCATCTCAATTGATATGCTAGAACTACATACCTACATATTTTTTCACAAAAAGTTTAAATTTTTTATAATCATTTTTTGGATATTTTTCAATTTTTTGTTTTACAAATATTTATCATTCTTTTTATCAAGAATTTCTAATCTTGTTCATCCATCCATCCAAGTGAATTATTTATTAGTTATCGTCTTTGAAGATGCCAAGATACCATTGTGCCGCTTAAATATCCATAACTGCTCTATTGACTTTGAGCTTTTACTACTTTGCTCTTATATTTCAAACGACTAGTCCTATTATTCCCTAATGTTGTTGCACCCCTTTGAAACCCAGAAATATTATATTTTTTAGCCAAAAACTGTCATACTTGATGCCTTTATGACTCCATATAGATATAAAATATTGATGCCTTAAGCCATACCTCCAAGATTATTGTCACTTAGGGTGGTGTGGGTGTCGATATGTTGCAACCTTAACCTAACATTTTGTTTCCTTTTATTCTTCAACAATTTATTTTTTTATTTTAAATTCTTCTTCACAATATTCTCTCTTATACCTTTCTTTTGGTGCATCCTTGTGCACTTATAATAAGGCTTCCTTAGACTTTTCTATTGTTTCTTCCATTGACTTTATTGTTTCTACTACTATAAATTCAACTTTTGAGATTTTTAATGGTTCTTCAACTTGTTCCCTTACCATAATTACTTCTTGCTTCTCCTTGGATCCTTTCTTCTTAAAATTTTCCTTTTGAATGCAACCATGAACTTACACATTATCATCTATATTTTTTCCTTCTATTATATCTTCTTTATTCATTTCTTTCAGATCCCTCTGAAGCCCTTTTATTTCTTCTTTGTATCCTTTGATGATGACCTTCAAACTAGCTATATTTTAATAGAGATTACATTGACTCAATAATGCATGCTCCATTTCATCCTAGGTCAAAATTATTTCCTTAGTAAGAATTTCCCACCAATCATGAGCTTCCTCTTTTAAAAGATAGAAAAGTTTGCAATTCCTAAAATAATCACTAGAATATAGAGATCTAGACTGCTTCCACCATTCTCAAGCATCAATGTCATCCTTTCTAGTGAAAATTGATAACTCCATGATCTCAAACCAAAAATTTCTCAAAAGCAACTAGGGATTTGGAAAGAAAAGAAAAGAAACTAGGGTTTTTCAAACTTTTCTCTCTATTTTTTTAACTCCTCTAATCCTTACTATATTGTCAAAATATTAAAAAAAAAATAATTGACATAAAAAAGGAATGCAACCATCCATTATGAATTTGCATTAATCCATTACCAATCGTCTCTTTTAAAGGATTTAACATTATTGCATAAACTACAACTGTTGTTGCAAAGAAGCATGGACGACTTGAATGGCAACATGGCTCTTCTAAATGGTGATAGTGATAATGCTAGAAAAATATTTTACCGATAAACAAGATATTGCAATTGAAACTCAAATCACTCTTCTTTATTGATAATATTCAAATTGCTTCTCTTTGGTGGTAATCTTGTTGGTAATCTTCTCTTGCGATAATCTTCTCTTCCACCTTCATGCCCTTTTTCCGCCCCGCACTCATACTTACATTTATGGTCCTAGGACTATTTAGTATTTTTTATGTAATCATTACTTTCTTATATTTATTTATTATTTTAGTAGAGTTTTCTAGTCTTATACCATTGAATCTAAGGATGAATATTTTTCTAATTTCAAGGATTTTAAAACTATTGTGGAGAATAAACAAAAAAGAAATATAAAACTTGAGGATCTATTGAGGTAGAGAGTGTACCAACAATTAGTTCAACAATTTTTTGACTTTCCATGGCATTTCTTGGTGGAATACCATTCGTTATACTATAGAGAATAATGGGTTTTTTGAGCAAAAAATCTACAATGGATATGGTTTATGTTTTAATCCATACTAAGCAAATGGATGTTAGACTCTGACCAAAGGTAGTTTAGTAAGTAGTCTAATTATCAACCAGACTCATACTCATGTCAATAAGGGAATGATTCCTTTTGAGACGTTTACAAGGGAAAAACCTTATATTATATACATTAGGTTATTTGGGCCTATTGATTGGGTCCACATCCCTATTGACTTATTGAACATCCCAAATGAATTTTTATTTGGTATGATATAAGATTGAAGGGATATCAGTTTTATCATTTGAGTACCCATGAGGTTATTAAATTACATGATGCTAGATTTGTTGAATGATATCTTAGTACACATTAGACATTGATTTTAACTCTTCTTGATAATTCCTCTTCTTCTCAACTTGTTCCTATTTATATCTGCTCTTAGATAACTTCTATTGGGATATCTTTAATTCTAAATTCTAGTTGGTCAAGTTCTTTGAATTATGGTCCTAATACTTCTTATTTTTGATATTATGTGGATGGAATTGCTCCTTTCACTCTGAGTGCTTTTGTTCTTAACATTTTCTCTTCTAATATTATGTCAAATTCTCCTCCTGATTTAGTTTCTATTTATGATTTGTTTTCCTCTTGATATTATTCCTTGTACAACTAATTACATTCCCAAGTGGGATATGATTACTTTGTAGGATAAGTTTCAATTTTATCAATAATTTCATCTCAATACTTCTATCTCATGCATGTCTTGGTAATGTAAATTTTGATGGAAATCGTATCACTTAAAATTAGGATAAGAGATATACTTTGTGGGATTCAACTATATAGGAAAATATATTTCTCTCATGTAAAATAAAATATAGGAGTTGGTTTTATCATAATTTATAATAATTTGCTAGAAGAAAAAAACGCATAACATCATCTTGAATATTATGTAAGAGAAACTAAACAAGGTAAATAGAAAGAGTGATAGATAAAAGAATAAAGAGGTGTCCTCTAGCATCCATAGAAATTATCACAATAATTTCATACCAATGCAACAAATTAGGTGGTTAAGGGGTAATATACCAAATACCAAATCCTCAATAATTATAATTATAAATCACTTAACCCATGTTGGCATAGTGTTAAGGCATAAAGGTTAATTACATTTTATTAAATCCTTACCCATAACACACTAGGCATAAATGGTTTATTGAGAGTTAACCATAACAAGTTTTAGCTATGGTCCCATAGGAATAATTGCATCTAATTATAATTAAGTACATTACATAATTATTAACCATAGGCTTGCATATGATTACATCATATAATATCAAATTAGGCCAATAAAGTTAGAGTACATAATTTACAATAGCTTCCTTATCCAAGATAACAATATTATTGGATGAAAATGAGTCCTTAAACCCATGTATGGTGTTGATGTTAGATTTAGAAGCATCAAACTCATATTTTAGGATTTTAGCATAATAAATGAGTTAACTACAATGAAATTTTTTTCCTCAATACTCATATAGACTTATCCATATGATTCTTTCTCTTACTACAAATATTTGTAAGTTTACCAAATAGATGTCAAGAGTGTATTTTATTGAAAACTCTTATGATAACCCTACATATTTTATTTTTGGTCTTAGTAAGTCTCATGGGCTAAAAAAGGAACCTATTGCTTGGTGTGACAAGATAGACAACTTTCTTCAATTTGAATTTTCTTTGAGTAGGAAAATGAATTATGATTTTTATATGAAGAACTATGATGGTGAGATATTGATTGTTGTGTTTTATTTTGATTATTTGATCATTAGAAGTTTGATCATCTATGATTTAGGATTTAAAGGTATTGCTTGAACAATACTTTAAGATGATAAATTTGGGTTTTACTAATTTTGGATATTGATATTAGTAAGGCTTTTTTGGGTATTTATTTTTATTGCCTTTAATATACTTTAAATTTACTATAATAGTTATAAATGGAGGATTGCAATACATCTCCTAGGCATTTTCATTTTGGGGTAAAGCTTGAGGGTAATCATCCCTCTCCTTTGGTAGATGATTCTCTTTATTGATCATTTATGGGTAGTATTCTCTATCTCAGCCACCTTCAACCAACCATATCCTTTATTATAAATATTTGTTCAAGGCATATAAAACCACCATATGAGATACACTAGAAGCATTTCAAGTTTTATTCTTTACTATATTAGGATTACTACTCAGTATGGTATTCACTATGTACTAAATATATTTTTAATTTTGTAGGGTTACTTAGATCCATAATCAATTGGATATATAGATGAGTGAAAATTCACTTTAGGATATTTAAAATACCTTTGTTTTGGATCTATTATTTTTATTTTTCAAGAATAAACATACTATCTCTTTGTATTCCATAGAAGTAAAGTATAATGCTAACTAGGAAGCAAAGCATTTAGTTTGGATGTGGATGTTTCTTGAGTAGCTAAGGCTTCCTTTAAAAGCATCTACCAGTTTAGTCTATGATAACCAAAGTACTATACACTTGATCCACAATCCTATTGAGTATTTAAAGATCAAGCATATTGATATTTTATAAGTTTACTCTTAGGGATAAATTATAGTTTTAGTGTCTTTAGTAGATTCACTTGCATTTATATTTATGTAAGTATGTCAAATGTCACTTTTAATTTGTTATAGCAATGTATTGACATAGAAGAGTTTCAATTAGTGGGGATATTCAGTAATGTCTTCTAATAATATCCAATTTGGCTTAAAAAATAAGTTAAAATTTATAGTATTTTACTTTTTGGATATTACAAACATTGTATATTATATTATATTATCCCACTAGCACATATGACATGTATTAAGGTAATCCATGTGATGTTCTCCTGACTAGTAATAAGTTAGCTTACTATTTATAGGTGCATGTACCTTCTACTAAATGTGTATTTGCAATCCAACCCCCACCATCCATTTTATTATCTAGATACCATTCTTTTATTACTAATGAATAATATAGTTAATGTGTAAGAGCACCTTACTTGTATTTTTTATATCTATACTATGCATTTTGCCCCTATATATAATCTAGAAAATTTATTTATATTGTTCATTCCTATATGGGTATTATAAATCCATTTAATTCCAAAGGATATGTAATATTTGAGGTGATTTTTCTAGGGTTTTCACCCTTAAAAAAACAAAGTGTAGTTCTCTCCTTATTAATATTTATGAGTCACATTCTATAAAAGATAAAATTCCAAACTCCAAATCCAAATCTAAATACAAAATCATACAAATAGGTTTCTTACCTTTCTTGATTAATGTTTCCTAAGAAATAATGGGTAGTCATTTGTGTACAAAAGCTTAGTTGGTTTCCTAGGATTTACTCCCTTTTGACTAAGGCATACAATATAAACCATAGTTTTTTCCATATTGAAACCATTTAAAAGATCTAAGATGAATATAAGACCAGTTAAAAATATCTCTATCTATTTAAATTCATTAAAATTATTAATTCTATCAATAGTGATATTCTAATTATAAGAGCATGGTTATTTTTATAACACTAGTATAGTATTTATTTCAATAAATAGTTGTTACTATACCTTAAAATAGTTTATTTCACTTAAATAATCTCAAAATTACAAATTGACTTCAAATTTTATCTTTTCTACTTTACAATAGACACATCCTAATCCAATTAGCTTGTGTGGAACTTAGGCCAATATGTGTAATTGATGCTAGTTGATGTCCTTTATATTTTGATCCTCAAGTTTTATATCTTTTTGTATAAATAAGATCTAAAAAATGCTCATTTATATCCAATCATTCATCCACATTCAACATGAAGTAGTTCAATAACCTACAAAAGTCAAAATCCCCTCGTCTAACAAAATCACCTTTCATCAAAATATCTTTCACATTCATACTAGGGTACTAAGGTCAAACTAGCAATCTTATTGTTGGAAAATTAAATTAAATATCAATATCATTTTCCCTAGTTAGTATTGTTTCAAAAGGATTACATACTTCAATGTCATGATAGGGTAACCACTAATCAAAAAAGCTTCTTAAGCCTTCACCAAGGAGCATCCAAGAAGAAGCATCAAAGCAACAAGGAGCTCAAGAATAGAAATTAATAAGAATAAGAATAAGAATACTTAATTCATATTCATAAAAATGCTAATACCCTCTTAGGTTAGTATAAACTTATCTATTTTAACCTTTGTCATAATTGTATTTCTTTATTTATATTCCATATCAGTTTACCTTTGTCATAGTTATTTTCTTTTGATATAAAACTTTAATAGACACTACTAGTTATATTTTTGTATATTAACTTATATCTATAACCCATAACCTTACATCCCTTATTATACCTAGGGTATCCATATATTCAAATATAATCTAACCTTTCGTACCTTACTTTTTGGAATTTTACTTAGGCTTAGACTAGGACTAATGTTGCCTTCATTTAGGTGGTGTAGTTTCCTCCTAGGCTTGTTCAAATTTAGGTTAGACATATTCATAAATCCAATGTGAACTACTCCTTGTATGTAAATATTAATTTATTGATCTCATATTAATTCTAGATTGACATTTAGAAAAATCCAACGTCATTAGTCCAAATAGCCAATGACCTCAAGTCTGGAGCACAATGATTTAGGGTCTTAACCATAAATTTGAAAATATAGGACTCATCCTAGGGATATTTTAAACAAATTAGGAGGAAACCATAATAATGAGATTGTTTTTTTTGTTGGAGAACAAGAATTTGCATATGGGTTCCTCACCCTTCATAAATAACAACTCTCTTATTTAGAGCTTAATATTTTAGAAACATATTCAATTCTCATCTCAATTGAGTTACTATAGCTAGAAACCTACATCATTTTACATAAAATGTTTGAATTCTTGATTTTTATTTTTTGAGTACAAATATTCCATAATTTAGCATCCTTATTGACATTTTCCTACAACAATATTCACAATACCAAAAAATCACTTCTACTATATATGCATTGCATCGTAGTAGATTAAAATTTTCAAAACATCGTACTATCATAGTCCGATTTACCAGATTTGGATTGCTAGTTTTTGTTGGAATATATTACATTATTTGGTACATGCTAATGTACCATCATGGGTACATGTTTAGATTAGGAGTTTGTCTTAGATTAGGATTTAAGTATTTACTTTATGCAATGGAATAAATGCACAAGTATTATTAGAATGTGCAATGATGTAAATGTGCATGTTGTCCACATGTACATGAGTCCTTAAGAATAGGAATATGAAGAGTCATAGGAATATGGAAGGCCAAGAGTCATGTCTCATTATATATAGGCCTTCTTAGGTGATAGCAAAGAGAGGATTTTGGAGTGCACAAGGTAGAGTAGTAGTAGATACAATGTAGAGCATATAAGCAATATGGAGTGTTTGAGATCTCCATTTCATAGCAATGTACTATTTTTGTGAGATTTCATTAATGGCTGATTTATGAGTATTTTCTCAAGTTTCTCATCATATTCTCATGCTTAGTATATTACCATTTTCATATATTTAATATTGCATGCTCTTTTTATACCTTGTGGTAGTTATTTCATTAAATATATAGCATCAAAAGCTAACAGTGGTATCAAAGCCACAAGGGATATTGATAGGAGATAGGGAGAGCCACAAGAATATTGAGAGGAGATAGGAGATTTCATTTTTAGAATTTTTAAAATTGCTATTTGGCTAGAGTCTTTCCATAGAGTTGCAAAAAACTTGTGAAGACTAGGACTCAACATTGATTCCACTAGTTTGAAAAATCAACTAGTGAAGTTCATTATCTTTAGATTTAAAGAATTTCCATTATAATTTTCTAATACTTTGTTGTAGAGAAGAGTTGATTCAAAGAAATTTGAGAAGCTTCCTACAATATCTAGGAAGAATATCTTCTTTGGAATTGATCCAATACTTGAAGCAACAAGTTGAAGATTGAAGAATTTGGAGGCCTAAAGAAAAAGGTCCCATTGTAGGATTTGCAGATTGAAGATTCCAAGTAGAAGATTGAGAGAAATAAGGAGGAGGTCCAAGGAAGAATGCCCCATTGCATATTGAAGATAGAATATTGAGGAGACTCACGAAAGAGATCTCCATAGAAGATTGAAGATTGAGGAGAACCAAGAAGGAGGTCCTCATAGAAATTTGAAGATTAAAGACTTTAGATTGAAGAAAGAAGAAAGCAACTCTAGAAGGAGGAGACCCAAGAGAAAGGTTTCATTGAAGAACTTCCAGATTTGGAAGATTGAATATTGAAGATAGAGGACTAGGAAAAGTCCTATTGAAGATTTGAGAAGCTACAGAATTTGAAGACCCAAGAGAAGAGGTCTCAAGAAAGGTTGGAAGGAGAAAGAAGAAGAAGGCTAGAGAAGCCCTATTGAAGAAATTGAAGAAATTGGAGGATATTTGAAGAAATCTCATGGGAGAATATTTCAAGCAAGGAGAAGCACCTGATAAAGAAGAATTTGGGATAATTATCACCATCCGACAACAAGCCCAAAAGGAAGAAGGATTTGGCAAGAAGTTTGCCAAATTTTGGAAGAGATTTTTGAAGATCTCAAGACATTCAGGTTCTTGAGAAGAAGGCCAACAAATAGGCCAATATTGAAGTCAGAATTCGACAAGGAGGTTAAAGGAGAAAGGAGCTAGAAGAGGCCACCATATTTGAGAGATTTGAAGATTACCATTGAAGGCTTGAAGGCTGATTTGCAGAAGAGAAGATTGTTGTTTTTATAGCAGAAGTTGAAGAGTCACAGGACAACAAAATCAAGGTGACATAGAGCTGCAATTTAGAGGAGATTTGGGTAGATTTTGAAGAGCCCTTGAACAACCAGCTTGAAGGAAGGCTTGATAGCAAAGAAAGCTACAAATTGGAGGAATTTCCTACCAAATTTGAGAAGGTTAAGGACAACATAACGAAGGAGAAATTGACTACATTAGAAGCTAAAAATTTTAGAGTTTAGGATAGCAAGAGGGCAACAATTTGGGCAGCACTAATAGCTGCAAATTTTAGAGTCCAAGAAAGCAAATTTGAAGGAGGATTGGAGCCACAAAAGTCAGATTTTTGGATAGCAAACTAAAGGCTTAAAAGCTGAAAATCTAAGGCAACATTCAAGTAGAAAAGAGAGCTGTAAATTTGCAAAGTTTAGGGTAGCAAAGCACAAGGAGTTGAAGCTACAAAAATTACAAAACTAGGACAACAAATAGGTGAATCAAATCACCAAGGAAGCTTGCTACAAAGGAGGCCTAAATAAGGTTTGAAAATTGGTGTTATTAAAGTTTTATTATTCAAGTATTATTTAAGTCTTTAACACCATATTTGAGTAGCAAAAGGAAAGGGCTCAAGTTTACATCTTCTAAGTTCGAAGAAGAATTAGTTACATTGGTGCTATAAAGGTTATTATAAGCATTTAAATTAGTTCATTTTAAGATTACAAGAGCACCACATTAGAGCCATTAAAGTTAGCAAAATAGAGCTCTAAATATTAGTGTCTCCAAGGTGAAAAAGGAGGCATCTTGGGTATCATCAAACCTGCACATTTCAAACAACATAAAGCAAATTAGATATTGCTTAAAGGAGTTATAAAGGAAGAAAGCATCAGTTTCAAAAGTATGCTTTAGACTCATCAAAGTGCAATTTTTTTCTAAGGTCTATTGAGCAAAAGAAGGAGACTCAATAGTAAACAAAGGCAACATATATTTCTAGTATTTAAAGACACCAAGAGGTGTGCCAAGTATTGAAAAGCCTTTGGTGAAGGTAAGATTAACAAAGGTATAGAAATAACTACCATAAGCAATGCCATCATATTGAAGGAGATAGCCACTTGCACCAAGGAAGGCAATGTAGAGTATTGATAAACAATCATTATTTAGCCAACGTAAAGCATTGGAAACCATCATAGATTGCAAGGTTGAGCCACCAAGGTTGCACCACTAGCGTGAGGAGAAGAAGCATAGTCTCACTGCTAGCATTAGCATCATAGATCATGGCATATGAATAATCAACATCTAAGAGTGAGCATTGGAAAACAAGCACCACTAGCACCACCATAACACCACCAAGAAGTCGAAGAGCTACCACCTTGAAGAAAGCACCACCAAACCTGAAGCAAGCTCCATTACAAAGGAATCATCCACGTAGAAACTACCATAGGAGGAGAGCATTGGAGAAGTAACAGTTGAAAGAACCTCAGTGAACATTGGTAAGCACAAAGAAGTTTTAAAGTGATTGAAGGCCAAGAAACAAGAACCAAAATTAGGGTACATAAGGTGCATGACAAGGAAGGCCAAGTGTTAAGAAGTCATCCACCACATGGAGGAAGTTACATATTCCATTTGAGGATGTTACATATTCCATTGAAGAACATTTATTGAGGAGAGCTACATTCCATTTGTAACATTAAAGAAGTCATAATACATTCATACCCATGAAGTATAACACTCTTGGCAAGCGTTAAGCAAGAAAAGTTGGGTAGAGCACCACAAGAGATATTAAAAGGAAGTGCAAAGACCTCTAGTGCCACTTGGCACTTGATACTCAGAACATCAGTTATGATTAAAGGAAGGTGCAACATCTAAAGGGCACCTATTTAGTGCATGAGCTGAAAATAGCCTGAGAACAATGAAGGGAGCATGTGGAAATCAGAGTTGAGCACCTTGGAGAAGTTGGAAAGCATAGAGGAGAGTCAAACCTCAAGAGACCACATTGAATGAGCAAGGAGACACATTGATTACAAGAAGATAGAAGTCCTTTTTGAGCGCAGGTTGTAGAGTTAATGCAAGTCAAGTTTGGCGCGTCGCATATACAAGAAGGTAAGAATTATTTAGTTCATAACCTTTGCAAAGTTTAAAGGAGATATAAGGCATTTTTTAAGGATAAAATTAATTAAGTTTTTATACTTAAGGTTATTTGAGTAATAGGAGAAATAAGGTGATAAATTATAACCTTGGATAAAGTATTGAATGCCTTAGAAGATATTTGAAGAGAGAAGCATTGAAATTAATATATTCAATTCATATTGCATTAAAATATTTACAAATTATTAAACTTGGAGATATAAGGATTTCCACATTGAAATTGAAATTGAAATTGCAAATACATTAGTTTTCTAAATTTCCAATTAGGGAGTTATAAGGAGTTCAACACCAAATTTAAAGCTTTGAAATTTAGAAATTATATTATTGAAAATTGAAAGAAGCAAAACATAGAATTGCTTGAAAGTTGGAAAATTATTTTTGATACTAGTCTCTTATACAAATTGAAGGGACATAAGGAATCCAACTATAGAGCCTTGAAGATAAAGAATTATATCAATTGAAAGTGCATCAAAACTATCTTTAGCTTTCTATAAGAAGAAATAAAGTGCTTGTCTTAAAAAATAGGAGTTGAACATTATATTGAAATTATCATCAAAACATTAGGGAGACAAAAGGGATTCAACTCAAAGGAAAACTTAGAAAGCTAAGTCTACTATCAAAGCCATATTCAAAACATTTGGGAGAGACAAGGTATTCTACAAAACTTGAAGAATTGAAAAGATAAAATTGATCTTTTACATTCAAAATACTAGGGAGTTAAAAGGAAGTCTACTTAGAGATTTGAAATATTACAAATAAGAAATTACAAAGCATACTACAAAATTTGAAGAATTAAAAGATAGTATTTGATCTCATACTTAAAACTAGGGAGTCATAAGGTAGACAAATTCAAAGGTTTTGAAAGATAAAATATTTTATCAAAGTTTTTCTCAATACTAAAAGAGCTAAAAGGAATTCTACTTAGAAATTTGGTCATTGATTGATCATATACTACAAGAATTGAAGGTTAGAATCTAAAAGTTGAAAAATTGGGAGACATAAGGATTACTACAATTTCTTAAGACAATGGATAAGTTAGCAAGAGGAACATATCATCACAAGATACACTATGAAAGGATTCAAGATCAAAATCTATCCAATATTCCATATCAAAGATGCAAAATTACTTCTAGCACAAACAATTCTATAGGTCAAAATGAAAAGGATATTTGGTATATTGATTCCATTGCAAGTCATCACATGACTAGAAATTTACAATGGTTTGATTGCCTTGAAGTCACTAACAATTTTAGGTTAAAAATTATAGATGGAAAAACCTATTTCATACATGGATATGGGTGTGTAACACCTAGTACATCATTTCCAAATTTTTTGTTACATGATGTAATGTATGTTCCTAGATTAACATCAAATATTATTTCAGTTGCCAAGTTGGTAGAGAGCAAAAGGATGGTTGATTTTAGATACATAAATGGAGTCAATATGTGTCTCATCATAAATCAAAATGAGATAGAAGCTACATGATCAATCCAAAAATATATATATGCTCTAGATTCAATTGATATTTCACAAGATATTGTTGTATTTCAAAACAACACTAATGCATTTTGAGGAACAAATTATAGAAAATGGAAAATCTATATATCATAAAAATTGATGAGGAAATAGAAGATTCAAAATAAGAAATATGAGAGGACAACAAAACTATGGACTACTTGGTCATCTACAAATTAAAGAAGAAGAAGAAGAACTTGATCAAGTTGAAGAACATTTGAAATATGAAGACCCATATTGAATACTAAAGTCTTCAATACCCAAATAATGTAATACAAGGGGGTGTTGGAATATATTACATTATTTGGTACATGCTAATGTACCATCATGGGTACATGTTTAGATTAGGAGTTTGTCTTAGATTAGGATTTAAGTATTTACTTTATGCAATGGAATAAATGCACAAGTATTATTAGAATGTGCAATGATGTAAATGTGCATGTAGTCCACATGTACATGAGTCCTTAAGAATAGGAAGATGAAGAGTCATAGGAATATGGAAGGCCAAGAGTCATGTCTCATTATATATAGGCCTTCTTAGGTGATAGCAAAGAGAGGATTTTGGAGTGCACAAGGTAGAGTAGTAGTAGATACAATGTAGAGCATATAAGCAATATGGAGTGTTTGAGATCTCCATTTCATAGCAATGTACTATTTTCATGAGCTTTCATTAATGGCTGATTTATGAGTATTTTCTCAAGTTTCTCATCATATTCTCATGCTTAGTATATTGTCATTTTCATATATTTAATATTGCATGCTCTTTTTATGCCTTGTGGTAGTTATTTCATTAAATATATAACATCAAAAGCTAACCATTTTCTTCTTGAAGCACAAGTGAAACCACAAAAATTATAATAAATAGTTTATATGAAAGCACATTAATGTTATAAAATAAAGCAAATATTACCAATGGAAAATATTAAAGTAAATCTTAATTATTATTTGAATCAAGTAGTCAATATTTTATTGTTAGCTTCAACTAAACCTACTACTTCCTCTAACCATGGATAAGAGAATTTAACTTCACGGTCCTCAATTAAAACCCCTCTATTGGCTAGTCTATATGCATATTTGTTTCATTCCCTTAAAATATGTGTAAACCTGATTTTTCAAACTCTATAGCAAGGTCTTGAATTTCCACAATTATCTCATGTATGTTCATGGAGCCTTTGATTTCCTCAAAATTGTCTTTATTACAATGATTGAATAACCTTCCATCCATATTTTATTCCATTTATTTTTTTGTATATTTCTAATTCTTTGAAGGATGCCCAAGCTTCAACTTCATTATTTGTCTTAAATCCACTATTGAAAGCATAATGAGACAAAATATCTCCTCTATTATTTCTAATTATTCATCCTCCTCCTGCTAGTCCTATATTTCCTTTATATGCTCCATAAAAATTCAATTTGACCAACTCCACATATGGTGGTTTCCACTTTATATTCTTTGCCTTCTTTTTTCTTCTTCTGTCACCAACATCATAATTTCATTTGATGACTTGAATCCATATATCAAGGTTATTTGCTTCTATATTAAGGATTGGGTGAGTTGATAGGGTTGGTTTAGACTCCTCTATGGCTAAAAAAATCTTTCTTTTTATTACCTCTAATTGCTTTCTTTTACTTTAAATATACTTCTATTCCTTTCTATCCATACAATCCAAAGTATTATATTTTTTCATATATTCCATATTGTCTATAAAGCATCACTTTTAAAAGTGCTCTACCATTGCTTTAACCATTTTTAATTCTTCTATTCATCACCATGCATTTACAAAATATATTAAGAATCTATTGCCATAGTTTCCAAACTATTGAGCAGTGTCCCAAGACATGGTTTATACTCTCCTCCTCCATTTTACAAAGAACACATTTTGAGGGGTCATGAAAACCCTTTTTTATAAGGTTATCCCAGGATAAAAAAATTCTATGGCCTACTCACCAAACAAATATTTTGACTTTAGGAATGCTTGGGCTATCCCAAATATCTATCCATATTCTTATTTTTTTGGTGCTTTATATTATATCCACTTGTTGTGTATTCTCCTGAGCTATTCAACTCCCAAATAAAATTATCCTTGGCTCCCCTTGGAATAATCATTATTGTTATATTTCTACTCAACTGCCACCTAACAACAATATATTGTATACTTGTAAAAAGATCTTCTTTTTGTTTGTATCTTACTTCTTGATCATTTTACAAAATGTTTGAAATCCTATCACAACATTTATATTGAAGTAATCTCATCCATAATTTCAAAATTGGATCTATATTGAGTGGTTTTTTATCACACCAAGTATCCATCCAAATAGATATATTTTCTCTAGTTCCCACCACCCATATTAAACCTTTATTAACTAAATCAATTGATTTTTTTAAATCATTCCATACTGCAGATAGAGATAATATAGTAAATATTATGCTTGGGTCATTGGGCTCAACACACTTACTTATAAGAATTATTTCCCATTGTATTTGAATCTCTTTTTACAATCTCCAAATTACTTTTCCCCTAAGATCTAATTTTGCACCATGAGAACTATTACACCGAGACCTCTCCTAGTTTTATCATCTCACACCTTGCTTTATTTCACTAAAGGAAAATTCCTTTTATCATGTAATCTAGACTACAAAAATGATCGTATAATAAAGATCATTTTTTTTTCTATTGACTTTGGCATAGTATACTAGGATGAATAATATGTTGGAATGGTCTATAATACTAATTTAATTAGTTGCACTATTCCTGCTAACAATAACCATCTACCTTTCCATTCTAGTAGTTTATTATGAAATATTTCTATAACTAGATTCCATAATTCTATCCTCATTCTCCCCTCAAATAAGGGCATCCCTAGATAATTTGTTGGCAAATTTACCTCCTCCATTTGAAGTAACCCACATATCCTTTCTTTGGATTTAGCTAGGGTATTCAGAAAGTAGATTTTGGATTTTTTCCTATTAACTTTTTCCCTTGATGCTCTTATGTATTCCTTTAATTAGTTATTCAAAGCTCTAACATCGTTTATCCTTGACCTCCCAAAAAGGGTTGTATCATCTACAAATTGTTTATGGGTGATTTTTTTGATGTTATTACTAGCCTAAAGTCCACTTATAAGCTCATATTTGTTAGACTTCTTCAAGTTCCTAACCAAAACCTCTACCATAATAATGAACAAATGTGGTGATAGATGATCTCCTTTTCTAAGACCTCTCTTGGATTTAAATGATTCTATTACTAATACCTTGACCAAAACTGAATAGAAAATTGTAGATACACAAGATTTAATCCATCTAACTCATTTCTTTCCAAATCTAAACTTTTCTAATACTACAATACATTCCCATTTAACCCTATCATAGGCTTTACTCATATCAAGTTTTAAGATCATTGCTTTATATTTTATTTAAGTTGTTGAATGCCTAAATTCATGAGCTACTATGATCCCATCCAAAATATTTCTCCCTTTCACAAATCCTTCTTACTCTTTTTAAATAATAATATTGAGATTGTCATGTTACTATCTTAGAATTATTTAGTTTGAACAATAAAAATATTATAAACAAAGGATTAGATAACTTTAGAATATAAAATATAATTTATAATACCATAGAAGAAAATATTTGACTAAATTCTATATTGGAATCTATCTCAATAAATTGCCAAGAAAAGGTATTTGAAAATATACGAAGAAGCAAGGTCATCCTTTAAGAGCCTCAAATTCTAATACTTTGATCTCATCATTAGTAGGAGCACATCATCTTTAAAATGAAGCTACCATAAAGAAAAATGATATAACTAGTGAAATAATAAATATATATGGTATAATTATGTTTTCATTGAGCGATAACAAAAATAAGACTCATTATTTACCCTCATATGAAGAAGAAGAAAACCTAATGTTTGGAGACTATAAATATGATATCGAAGAATATGAAACATCTCCAAAATTATAATTGAGTAATGAAATACCAAGTGAAAATATTTTCTTAGACATCAATATGGTATAAATGATCATCTTTCTAGAAGATTCTCAATAATTGATAAGCAAGTTAAAGATTAATCTTTAGCTCAAAATGGACATGTTCAATCTCATTCAAATATAAATATTATGCTAGAGTAACATGTCATAGTTCATTAACTAAAAAATCCAATGCCAAAGAGAAGATCCTTATCCATAAAACATTTTTAAAGCATACCATTTTAGGACCCAAGGAGTTCAATCTGAAGGAAAAACTCACATTCACAAAAATATAACTAAGCAAGTTATCTTAGGAGATGCCCTATATTATAGAAACCACGATGGTACTTTACTTAGATGCTTAATTAAAGATGAAGTACCAACATCCTTATATGAATCCCATTTCAAGATATATGGAGACCGCTAAAGTGGTCATCCAACTTCTCAAAAGCTTCTTAAAATGGAACATTATTGGTCTACCATAGAAAATTATTCTCAGAAGTTTGTGCCTAAATATGAGCCTTGCAAATAGAAATAAAAATGTTAATTTTGAACATGCTTCCACACAAACCCTTAATCCTATACATGCAACTTGGCCTTCTACCATATGGGGACTTGAACTTGTTGGAAAATTTTATCCTTTAGCATCCACTAGTCATAAATTTATAATCATTGCCATTGAGTATTTCACCATTTGGGTTAAGGCAATGCCTTTGGTTTCCAACATGAAAATTACTATCTCTAAATTTATCATATTATTTGTAGATTTAGCATTTATTTTGTCATCATTTTAGATAATGGAAAATGTTTAAAAAGGGATGTTAAGAATTTCTACAAAAATACCATATACAACATTGGATTTCTTCACCATATTACCCTAAATTTAATGGATAAGCAGCATCTCCTAATAAAATATTGATCAAAATTTTACAAAAAATAGTAACAAAAAACAAGAAATATTGGCATATTATATAGTTGTAACACCCTAAATTTGACCCATAATAATTTGCATTAAAGACAAAAATATCCAAAAATTAATTCAAACAACTTTGTAACTTGTTGCCTCGATTTTCGTGCCTTCCCTAGTGAGATCGAGTTGAACTGACGAGATCGTACGTACGATCTCCGAGATTGTACGTACGATCTCTACGATCATACGTACGATCTTGCCCAAAATAGAAAAACTCAAAGTGGCAAAATGACAAACCAGTTACAATGTTTTTATCTTTACCTATGCAACCGTGCGATAGTTACGGGATCGGATCCATCGATCAGTCCCAACTTGGAAGGAGTTGCAACCTATTCTATTTTTAGCCTATTTTTCCTTGTTGGTTCATCCTATTTAATCAGGCATCCCTCCCCTCAAATTCCTCCTGACTCCATGATATAATTTTTGCATTCGAATCACTATAATTTCTGCATTAGTCCTAGTTATTTTCTATTTTCTATAGGATCGGAGGATACGATCAGGGATCAGATGATACGATCTAGGATCAGACGATACGATCAGCCCTATTCTACATATGATCTTGTTGTTGTTGTACGATCTTGCTTGTAGATCACTTGGGGGCAACTCCAAGTGTTGGTTTGCATTTCTTAACCTCTCATTTGCATATTTATCATCTAATTTATCATTTTCCATTGCATATAATATTATATTTAATCATTTTCATCCTTGGAGTTCACCAAATTGCATTCACTTGCATATTTCATATAGCTTAAGGTATATACATGTTAGATATTTGTATTAAGGTATTCAATAGATCATACATAATCTGATTTCTATCTAGTAAAGTCTGTAGCATATCCTAGTTTTCTATTTTTGCACTCTATTCATGAAATTATAGGTTTCTATCAAGATCGGATCTTTCGATCACTGATCGAACGGTACGATCATAGATCGTACGTATGATCTTGACCAAATTATATGATATTGCCCTACTACATACGATCTTGTCTACAACAAAAAATTAGAATCTTCATCAAACTTTCGGATACAAGTCAGAGTTTCAAATCACTTTTTAAGCATTGCATTGTTCATTAAAGCTCTATTTTCTATTGTTTGTTGTTTGCATATGAATCAAAATTGCATATAGGTTAGCATAGTTGCATATTGGCCAAAAACTAGGTGATTGTGAGATTTTCTAAAAGGAACACATCAAAACAAACTCCAAAACCTAGGCATGGAAACTACCATAAAATATTTCCTGGTGAACCCTAAATAATTCATCAAAAAATCACCAAAGAAGACACGAACTCAAGTGTCTCTCTTCGAGGTGTAGACCTATCATTCTCCCATTCCCCTTCGAGGTATGGATCCATTAGCCTGAAGGAAAGGAGTGCAAGAATTTTAGACCTACATTCTTTGGTGAACCCGACGTGAAAAACATTAGGCATATTTCTGATTTATAAAACATAAAAAAACATAAAAATTATAAAACATAAAAAAACCAAAAATCAAACAAAGTCATTAGTTAAATTTGCACATTTTAGTGAATTTCATAAATGTTAGATTACAACATTAGAAGAGTTGTACTCATAAATGTTAGGGCATTATTAGATACATAATTTTTTTTTAAAAACTCTAGTTTACCATCCGAAGAATAGTGGACTGAACTTTGGAGAAGATTAGAAATCATAAAAACCAAAGAGCCTATGCTTAGACAAATTATAAGATTTGACTTATCTAAAATCCTGGATCCTGATAGCACCTCTCACTACTTTGACATTCAAAGGGCATGTGATAGGTGGCTAGCAGATAAGAGAGCCAATATCTCCTCAGGTATTTACACCTTTGATGATTACCTTGAAAATGTTGTAATAGTACATAAGTTTCTAGCACACATAGAAGATCAAGAAATTGTTCTAGAAAATAGGAGAAGATTTCATAAAGCTCCTAGGGCTGTTCATTACCATGAATATTGTCATGAGTTATACTTTTGTATGCCATATTATGAAGTTGATTGCATCACTATAGCCCATTTTATTAAATTTTTAAAAGCCAACTTTCAGTTTGAGGAAGAACACTATATGACACCAGAGGAACTTGAACCCATTAATGATATCTATAGACTCTTTTAGGAAGACTAAGATATAATATTTAGGATATTATAATTTCTATTTTCTGCTTTGTTTCAAAAACATAAAAAAAAAATATAATATATATTTACATATTTGCATATTTATTTAGGTATATATATAACATATATACCCCAAAATTTTAAGCATATATATATATATATATATTTGCAAGATAAAAATCCTAAAACCAAAATGCCTAAAGTTTTAAGAAATGGTAAACAAATAGAGACTGATGAACAAGACCAAGAAAACATTGATGATAGGGTACTCATTGAAGATTATGTACCTTCAAAATATGAAGGTGATAATGGAGAAGATGAAATAGAAGATCCTGATAAACCTACATTAGATGAAAAAGGAAATGTTAAATTTGAGTCTCTTAGCAAATTTACCCAATTTATAAAAAACCACATAGAAGAGTTTAATCAAGTAATACAAATTGATAATTTAGGAGAAGGTGATATGGAATCAGCCTTAGAATCTACTTTTCAGATACATACAAATCCATTATCATACATGAATTCAACAGACCAAGATAATGATCAAGCAGGACCATCTAATCAAAACATGATACCTTTAAATCAAAATGTTCAAAAACCAATGGCACAATCATCCAAAATTGTTGTTAGTAACACTAAAACAAATCCTAAACAACAAAAACAACCATTCACATCTATCTTCTCTCAAGCTCTTAATCAACAAATATAAAACCAACAAAAAGCTAAACAAGTACAAAATACCAATCATCAACAGAAAGTTCAACAAAATCAACTTCATAATACTTTGCACAATAGTATTTCAATTGGAAATCCTTACACAACAACATCAACTTATCAAAGATACAACAACATGGTGCAACAAAATCAATTTGGTGGACAATCATAAGGCCTTGAAGACATAGTTAAACAATTAGCTTCAAGACTAGATCAAATAGATCCCTACCATCCCTCATATAGTTATAGAGAGATGTGTAGCCAACCCTTGGATCCTATTGTGGTCGCCCAACCATACCCAAAATATTTCCCTATGCCTGTCCTCTCGATATATAAAGGAATCGAAGATCCTATTGAGCATCTTCGCATGTTTAGGATAACATGTCATGATATTTCTCATGATGACTTGTTGTTGCTAAAAATATTCCCTAAAAGTCTCGGAGGCATGGCTCTAGAATGGTATTATCAACTACCTACAAATTCTTTAAGGAACTTTGAAGAGACAACAGAGATGTTTGTCCACCAATTTAGTGCCTATATAGAGAGGCATGTGACCATTAAGGATTTATACAATTTGAAACAAGGTAAAGATGAGAGTTTTGTTGAATTCTTGACTAAGTGGAGACAACTCTTAGGCAAACTACATTTTGCATTACCTCATCATGAAATGTTGGACATATTTATTGGTAATTTGCAAGAACAACTATCTTATGAGCTTTCTACTACTACAGTAACCTCCTTTGATCAAGCCATTGATCTAGCTAGGAGGGTAGAAGATGCCCTCATTAGAAGAGGATAATTTAAGAAGAAATATGAGGATAAAACTTCTAAGAACCAATATAAGAATAAGCAAGTAGTGGGTGATGGAGTTACTGATAGCAGAAACAACTCAAATGTTAACCTTGCTGAAACTGTAAAGAAATTTGTATTGAAAATCCTTGATAAGCCACCAAGAGAATTCACAAGATTAAATCAACCCTTAACTATGATTTTACCTCAATTATTGGAACAAGGCTTGATACGGTTACCTGAGGTAAGACAACTAGATACCACTGTAGTTGGATATAGGGTTGATTTACATTGTAATTTTCACCAAGTAGATGGACATTCTACAAATTCTTGTAAAAGGTTAAAGCATATGATACAAGATTTGATTGATAAAGGTAATATGGAAGTACAACAATTTCCTACAAATAATAATACCCAAAATAATACCCAAAAACAAACAAATCAAAATGTAAATCAAAACCTAGATATTTTTCAACATCCCTTACCTAAGCATGGTAAAGAAGCAGTAAATCAAGTAGATCATCACAATGTTCCTCATCCAACTCGGTATGTAGGAACCATTAGTAGCTTTTTACCACAACAAGATTTGCAAACCTCCTATGTACCTACTTTATCTATAGTCACAACTAGACCAATACAATATTTTCAATCTTCATCTTCAGAAGATACTAAAAGTGACACAGAAAGTGAAATAAGAAGTGAACTAGAGATTGCCTCAAATAGTTCTGAGTATGAATCAGATCGAGTTACTCCCATTACAGATTTATCAGTTCTAGAAGAACCATTCCCTAGGAGAATGACTATTCGACCATCATCTCAACAAATGCTTACAAATGAACAAGCAAAAAATGCTAGACCTCATTTTGGTTATTTACGAAATAATAATATTGTGGGTACTATTGGAGCCATTACTAGACAACAAATCCAAAATCAAAATTCTCAACCACAAACTCAAACTCAAAATGAGAAAACAACTCCATTTGTATTAAAGGCACCAACAAAAGGGAATAATATATCAAGTTCACAATAGAAACCTCCTTATGATATTAATGAACAACTAGCAAATATCACAACTAGAATCTCTCTTTTGGATCTTTTGAGAACTTCATCTATCCATAGAGAAGAACTAATGAGTACCTTAAGTAAAATGATGGTACCACAAAATATAGAACCTGATGTTGTGGTTAATGTTGTAAGCTCTAATGGAACAAATTACATAGATTTTTTAGATAAGGATATTCCTCCTCAAAGCATGTATAGAGATAATCCTCTATACATCACAACATTAATTGGGGATGTAGGTGTAAAAAGAGTTTTAATTGATAATGGATCATCATTAAATATATGCACATATGACTTTTTCCAAATATTTGGATTTAGAAATGAAGATCTAAAAAGGACTGAAATGATTATTAAAGCATTTAATGATGAAACTCAAGAAACATGTGGAGTGTTATCGATTCCATTGCAAGTTGGTCCAAGGATTTTGGATATGACCGTGTTTGTTGTACATTGTCCTACATCGTATAACATACTTTTGGGTTGACCTTGGATCAATGCAATGCGAGCGGTACCCTCTACATTACATCAGTGTGTTAAGTTTGAATTTAAAAATCAACTAGTTACTATACATGGTGATCCTAGACCATTTGATATGTGTGCCATGGTAGAACCAATAGGAGTTCCATTTTGTCCTGCTATGTCATCAACACATCCTAATCCACCTTCATCATCAACACCTTCATCATCTAAAACTACACCATATAAATCTACAACTAAAGAAGATAGTCCCTCTACTTCATATCCTACTTCGGATGAAGTATTGCTAGATTTATCTTTGATACTCACAACTTCAGAATAAAATAATAATTTTACCACTCAAGATTCCCTAGTGTTAGCTAAGTTACCACCATCTCCTCGAATGATGGGCTTACCATGAAATTTGGGAAGTATCTATCATGTTGGGAGTTGTGCCTTTGTCTACGCAGGGTATGATTATGGCAAAATTAATATTGTGAGTATCACAATTGATCAAAATGGTTTTGCTAAATGTTACTTTTCTAATGGATATATAAAATCAAAACAAATGATGTGTGATATGGGTTACAGAGGTAAAGGTTTAGGACCTCTTGAAAATGGAATACAAGAGCCTTTAGAAGTTGAAGAATGGCCTGCCCGATGTGGTATTGGCTACATTCCTACAAAAACCCAACCATTCCCATATGAGGATGATGATCACCTTATAACATATGAAGAATATTTAGCACAAAAAGAATTTTTTAAATCAAGTAGAAGGATATATTCTTGTAATATGTTATCAATAGCATACCCAGACATGATTGCTGAACCAGATGAATATTTGGAGGGAGATATTTTTCATGATATTTCTGTTGATGAAGTTTTAAAGAATCAATTCTATTTTTATGGGTCTATACCATGTATAGCCCATGTTGAAGCAACTACTCCTCAAGAAGAGTTAGCAAAATTAACCTTAGAGGAATTACAAGAAATGGGGGTGTCACCAACACCACCCAACTTTGAAAGAGAATCAAATATTGTGATAGAAAATGTTTTACAAGTTAACATTGGGATAGAGGAAAACCCTCACATGGTCAAAATTGGAGCAAAATTAAGTGAAGAAATATAGAAATAATATATAGCATTTCTCATAGAGTATGTTGATGTCTTTGCTTGGACATATGCAGATATGCTAGGCCTAGATCCTTCTGTGGTAATGCACCATCTAGTAGTGCACCTTGATGCAAAACCTATAAAGCAAAAACTTAGGAAAATGCATCCCAAAGTAGCACTACTAGTTAAAAATGAGTTAGAAAAACTTTTGAATGTAATTTTTATCCAAGCTATTGATTATGTTGAGTGGATATCAAATGTTGTTCTAGTAGCTAAAAAAGAAGCCACTAAAGTTAGGGTTTGTACTGATTTTAGAGATATTAATGATGCATGCCCTAAGGATGATTTCCCTCTCCCTAATATGGATCAAATCATAGATTTTATAGTTGGGAGTGGGATGTTATCCCTCATGGATGGTTTTTTAGGATACAATCAAATTAGAATAGCTCCTGAAGACCAACCCAAAATAACTTTTATTACACCTTGGGGTACCTTTTGTTGGAAAGTAATACCTTTTGGTTTAAAGAATGCAGGAGCAACATATCAAAGAGCTATGACATACATATTTCATGATATGATGTATGATATTCTACATGATTATGTAGATGATATTATAGCTCGTTCAACTAAAGAAGAAGAGCATATCAATGATTTAAGAAAAGTGTTTGATAGATTAAGAGAATATTTGATTCGCTTAAATCTTGACAAATGTGTATTTGGAGTTAAATTAAGAAAATTGTTGGGGGTTATTGTTTCTATGCATGGTATAGAAATAGATCCTCTCAAAATTAAAGCTATCCTTGATATGCCACCACCTAAAAACATATCAGATTTAAGAAGTTTACAAGGTAAATTATAGTCTATCCATCATTTCATTGATAAATTGGTGGATAAAACAGGACCTTTTCTTAAATTACTTAAGAAAAACATCCCATTCCAATGGGATAAGGAATGTCAAGAAGCTTTTGAGAGTCTTAAATAATATCTTCTTACTCCTCCAGTGCTTGTTCCTCCTAGACCTGATTGTCCATTTATTTTATATATTTCTGCTTTGAAACTTGCACTTGGAGCTATGTTGGCTCAAATTGATGATGAAAAGAAAGAATGAGCCACATATTATATAAGTCATAACATTAATAAGTTATGAAACTCGCTATACTCCATTAGAAAAACTTTGTTTGGTAGTTGTGTTTTCTACGCAAAAGTTGCATCATTATATGCTTAGTCAAAAAACATTTGTTATAGCTAAGTCTGATCCATTAAGGTACTTGATGAGTAGACCTTACTTGTCAGGGTGCACAACTAAGTGGGTTCTTGCTCTAAGTGAGTTTGAACTTACATTTATTGGCCAAAAATATATTAAAGGCCAAGTTATAGCTGATCAGTTAGTTGTTGCACCTTTAGAGTCTACTCACCCTATAACTATAGAATTTCTTGATGAGTGCCTTAACTTAGAAGAAGATCTGTCTGAGTCATGGTATTTGTATTTTTATGGAGCTAGATGCATGAGTGGTGTAGGTGCTGGTATTATATTAATATCTCCACAAAAGCACCTTATCCCTTTGTCTTTCAAATTACAATTTGCTTGTACTAATAATATTGCAGAGTATGAGGCTCTAATCCTTGGGTTACGAGCTACTTTAGCCTTAAAAATTAAAATATTATTAGTCTTTGAAGATTCTCAGCTTGTGATAAATCAAATCAATGAATTTTATCAGACATGATATGAGAAGCTCCACCCTTATAAGGAGTATGTTCTTAAACTTATTTCATTGTTTGAGAAAGTAACTTTAGAAGCCATCCCTCACACTAGCAACCGTGCCATTGATGCCATGGTTGCAGCTGCTTCTTTGTTACCTTTGGAGTTGGATGATGAGTATGCTACTATCATTATTCACCAACTCCAAGAGCCCACTTCCTCTAAGTCATGTCTAGAGCCATTAGATGTGTTTCTGATTAATGAAACAACCCTAGAACCTTGGTATATAGATGTCTTTAATTTTCTCCAAAATGGAACCTTCCCAGAAGGATTAGATAGAAACCAACGTAGGTTATTACGTAAGTGAGTTGTTCACTTTGTAATTGTTGGTAATACCCTATACAAAAGATCCTTTGAAGGTATCCTATTAATATGTCTTAATTTAGAAGAGTCTAAGAAAGCCTTAAGTGAAGCCCATGATGGATCCTATGGAGGACACTTTAGTGGAAGTGCCATTGCTAAGAAACTCCTTTGAATGGGATATTTTTGGCCTTCCATGGAAAAGGATGCTAATGATTATGTGCATCATTGTGACAAGTGTCAAAGACATGCAGACCTTGTTCATGCTCCTACTTAGGAACTTCAAGCTATTTCATCTCCTTGGCCCTTCTCTAAATGGGGTTTAGATATTATTGGTAAAATTAATCCTATTTCATCTGATGGTCATAAATTTATAATAATAACAACATAATATTTCACAAAGTGGGTAGAAGCTATGCCATTAGCTTCTTGCACAGGAATTTAATTTATTTTAATCAAAATATAGTGTAGATTTGGAATTCCATCAACTCTCATCTCAGATAATGGAACATGTTTCAAGAACAAAGATGTTAAGAAATTATGTCAAAAATATAAAATTCAACATAGATGGTCTACTCCTTATTATCCACAAGGAAATGGCTAGGTTGAAGCTTCAAATAAAACCTTAATCAAAATCCTAAAAATATTGGTTAATAAATCAGGTCGTGACTGGCACATGCAATTATATCCTGCCTTGTGGGCCTATCGAACTAGTGTTCGTACTCCTACAGGTGCCTCACCTTTTGTCTTGGTTTATGGTGCTGAAGCAGTTTTTCCATTTGAGTTAGAAGTTCCTTCTCTAGCTCTCTTACTTCAGGATGTTGAAGTAGGGGACGAATATCATGCTGGCAGACTAAGTCAGTTAGAACTTCTAGATGAAAAGTGTATTCATGCCCTAGAGCATCTTCGCTCTTACCAAGACAAACTCAAAAGATCATATGCCAAGAAAGTCCATAGTCGATCTTTTGAAATTGGTGATTTAGTACTTAAAGAAAATAAAAAGAATACAAATGCTAGAAAATATTTAAAAGGTAAATTTCAACCTAATTGGCTTGGACCATTTGTTATCACTACTAAATTTGGATCAGGTGCATATCGCTTGGCCACCTTAGAAGGAAAAGAACTTAAGGAGCCAATGAATATTATGCATCTCAAAAGATATTATGCATAAAAAAAAGTTCCATTTCTGTACATACTTGTAAATAACTTCTTCATCATTTAGTTTGCAATTCTCATATTATCAAAATACCAAAAAAATCAAGAAAACATAAAAATTTCCAAAAATATTTCAAATTGTTAAAATCTTGTTCTTTGCATCAGTGTGTGTTGTTTTCCAAAATTCAAGTTATATTTTATTTTATTTTAGATAAATTCAAAAGTTATCTTGAACCATGCACTTAATTTACATCTTTCATAATTTTGATTTTATCACTTTGATTATAAATCTCTCTTGTATCGAAAAGCACTATTACTTCATTAAATAAATTTTGAGTTTTGGGAAATGATCTTGCTACTTCTTGAACCAAGAACACATTCTCACATCTTAAATATGATTTGTTGCAAAATTCGAAAATGATACTACATAGTAGTCTTAGTTCCTTAAGCAAAAATTTTCCCTTGCTATCCTATTATGCGCATGGTCTAGAATACTGAGAATTGGCAAAAGGACAAGCTCTCCCCTACCCGAATAAAATCCCTTGCTCTACGTCTAATCTGGGCAAGTATCCCAAAAAAAGAAAAAAAAAGAAAAGAAAATAAAAAGCAATAAAATCCCCTTGTTCAAAAATGGACAAGAATCCCTATTCCAAAAATCAGAAGAAAAGAAGGGGGTAGTGAGCTTGAATCCCTGGAATTCCTCAGTTATTTGAAAGCCATGAGGTAAGCCCCATAACAGGTGGTTTGTGCCCAACCCGCTTGACCTTGGGTAATCCCTTTCATGTGGTGACATGTCTATCACATTAGCGACCTTATTTTGTATAGACCAATGTCCGCTTGTGGATTAGCTAGCTTTTGGTAACTTGACTTACATAGTAGTTCGGTACAATGGCATGCACAAAATCATGGTTAATGAACATTTCACTTGCACACACATTGGTTCATAAAAGTTTGCTTGTATCACTACCTTACTCAAAATCGGTAAATTAATTTCACAAGCACACACATTTGATCCTTGAGAGATTTTGTATCATTGTGTCAAATCAATATGGATAATGAACTCACTTATCACACACTGGTTCTTGATAAATTTGATTTTGTCTTAGAAATAAGTTAAAATATTCCTTTGAAATTTGTTAGACAACATTAGTTTATCATTTATATTTCAAAATTTTCAAAATATCCAAAAATAATTTATTTCAAAAATAACTTGTAGTACAAAATCATTTATCATGCATTGCATTTTTGACTTCGCGATGATGGTATAATTCCTAGGAATTATTCTTCTCAAATTTCACACTAGGAATTCTATGCCTAGTGCAAGTCATCTTTCTCAATTTTTAGGTCTAAAACATTTCATATTTATTAATCTTCTTAAATATGTGATACAAATGATTTGCTTCATATCAATTTATATTTTAAAGAATAAATAATTTCATATTATCATGCATTGCATTTTTGACTTCGCGATGATGGTATAATTCTTAGTAACTATTGTCCTCAAAATTTTCACACTAAGAATTCTATGCCTAGCGCAAGTCATCCTTCCCAAATTTTCATGCTTAAATCACATTATTTTCAAAACAATAACCTTTATCAAAATATTTCTTAAAAATCAAATTTTCTCAAAAAAAAATCAAACATCTTCTTTTATCATTATAAGCCTCAAGATTATACTTGAGCACCACAAAAATATTTCTATTATTAGCAATACAAAATTCCTCACAACAGGATTCACTTCATGACCTAGCGAGCATTGATCTCCACCAACGGTCATATAACAACACAACATCCTCCGAGGAACATTGCTAATCCATTTATTTCATCATTATACAAAAACATCTTTTCAAAAACACATCTACAAAAATTTAAATCATTTTTCATTTTAAGCATGATCAAAATATTTAAATCAAAAGCATGATTATAAGAAATTTAAACATCATAAAAATTCAATCAAATGCAATCAAATCATACAAAGTCACATAAGATAAGAAGATCAATATATATATATATATATATATATATATATATAAAAGTCTATATACAAAATAGAGTTAGACTAGTATGCCACAATCCTCAAAAATCGACATACTCAGTCACTAAAAATATAGTACAAAAATAATCCCCACATATATAAACCCCTATCCTCTAGAAACCCTAGAACTCTAGGTATCATCATCTCCACCAGGGGGTCATGGTGCTCAAAACTCTCCCCTCTCCATAGTAGTAGTTGTCCTGGTAGTCGAGCGAGATCTTGAGTGACTCAAAGTAGTTAAAGGCTCGTACATCGTAGGAAGTGGCTTTCTCTACCCTAGGAGACTACTATAAAGTATAAGACTTAATAAAAGTACTCATCTAATAGCCCTACTAGCTCATCCCTTGAGTTGCTCCTCCTAGAATGAGTAGTCTGAGAAGATGTAGGAGCTGGAGCCACATCTCCCTGAGTCACTTGAGCCCATGCCTATGCGAGATCTACCTCTAGAGTCTGAATCCTACTCCTCAAACCTACATCCTGTGCCTCTAGAGACTCAATATTAGTCTTCTGGGAGGCATTCTCCTCCCTCATACTAGTCACCTCTACCCGTAGAGCAGCCATCTCACTACTCTCCCCCTCCTCCATAATCCTCTTGCCCTTATCGGGCACCTCAGGTACAACCTCCTACTGAGGAGATGCTACATGCTCCTCCTCCATCTTATCATCCATCGTCTACTGAGAAGAGGCTCTCCTCTCCTCCCTGGACACCCCCCTATCCTCAATCGATTCAATGTCCACCCCTAGTACGAGGACCCTATCTCCTAGAAGGTATCTATGTCTTAGATTGTTTTTGGTTGGTTGCACGTCACTACCTAAAAACCTGATCAGTTACCTGTTGCACTACACTCCTCCGTAATGTCAATCGGGTAGGTCTGATGCCAATGTACCACTATCGATACCTATCTATAACCTTGACATCATCTCCATCTTTCTGTACTAGCTCATCATCAGGCTATGGATCCAAAAACTATGCCATGTTGGGAGCCCCACTATAGTAGTAGGGTCTCAAGTAGATCTAGCAAAAGTGATATTCCTATACTAAGGAATATCCTACTATAGCCCAAACTATCATTGCACCCAATCCACGTGATGCAACTCCACCTCTCCCTGGTCCATCCATAACCAAATGGTTCACCTGATGTGAGCCAACTCAAAAGCATCCTCACCCCACCCTGGTAGCTCTCTCTAGGACCTCCACCTAATATCCTCTACTAGTAGCTCATCCATAAGTCACCTCACTACATCGAGGCTAACTCATCCCAACCCCCTCTGTAGAGGCCAGTAGAAGATCCTCGATCTATCCTCCTCTACTCTAGGCTTGCCATCTCTCACTCAAGCTAGAGGAAGTCCTATAGGTCATCTGATAGCTATGTGCTCCCAACACCACACCTATAGAAAATATGTCAAAACCAATCCCTTCCCTCCCTTGTAGACCACTCTATGCAAAAATTTGTACAACCTATAGAGAAAGAATGGACCCTAAGAAAATCGTATGCTCTGATCATGCATATCATAGATCACCTCTACTAAGGTCCATGGTAGGTGGCATCCATTGAGGTGGCATAATATAAGGCCTCCCATGATGCCACTCAATAAAACTATCAAATGAGAGACTCCCTCTATCTCCCCAAGCCTATCAATGCTAACCCCACCCTTCTTCAGTAAGAAGTTAGGGTCTCCTATCAATCTCCTCAGTGCCTTGCCTTGGTTTCCAGATGCAACTATGTGAGCACCCCTCACTGGTATCCTCAAAATCCTCTAGATATCCTCTAGTGTGGGAGTCATCTCCCCTATCGGTAGTCTAAAGCATGATGACTCTGGGTACCATCTCTCTGCTAGAGTCATCAATAATCTCATATCCACTAGAATTTGTGGCATCTCTACCACATGTCTCAACCCCACTATCTCTAAGCATGTCCTCTCATCAACTAAGAGAGCAACCAAATCTACTTAGAGAGTAGCATATCTCCACTCTTGATTCTTTAGTTCTACCATCTATCAATAAAAATAAAATAATAAAATTTTAATTAGTGATCGGATCAAAAGTGTAAGATCGTATCGATCGAGCGATATCGTACTCTATGATATCACCAAAATCGATCGATATTGACCTTGAATGGATCAATTTTGTGATATCGTATGATATGATATCATAAAATTGAGTCGATTTCATCGATATCGTATCATACGATATCATGAAATCACTATGATCTTGTGAAATCATTACGATTTCATAGTTAGGGCTACGTAACAAGTGATGCCCTAAAAATCCAAAATTAAATCAAATTAAAGAGAAAAACATGAAAAATCTAAGCTAAAAGAAAGAAAAATACTTACCCTGAGAGCTTCGTCTCCTACTTGGACCAAATCGGTGCGATGGGGAGCATTCGCCATGTTTTCTCTAGAGCTCCAAAGTAACAAAAGACAAAGTGACAAATGAATTGAGTTTTAACCCTTTTTCTATTTTTATTATTTACCCTTAATGTAGAAAATTTTGAGTTTTTCTTCAAACGAAATATTTGATGTAAAAACTCGAAGGGGGTATCACACCTAATGCAGTTCACAATAAAACTTCAAATTTTAAACTTTTTGCAATAAATTTTTGTTTTCTCGTAAAGTGTGCTATTATTTTCTTTAATGCATTTTTTCAAAAATGTGCTAAAGAGGGGGCAAAATGTAACACCCTAAATTTGACACATAATAATTTGCATTAAAGACAAAAATATTCAAAAATTAATTCAAACAACTTTTTAACTTGTTACCTCAATTTTTGTGCTTCCTGGTGAGATCGGGTTAAACTGATGAGATCGTACGTACGATCTCTAAGATCGTACATACGATTGTATGATCTCTACGATCGTACGTATGATCTTGCCCAAAATAGAAAAACTCAAATTAGCAAAATGACAAACCAGTTACAATATTTTTGTCTTTACCTATGCAACCATGCGATAGTTATGGGATCGGATCCACCGATCAGTCCCAGCTTGGAAGGAGTTGCAACCTATTCTATTTTCAGCCTATTTTCCCTTACTGGTTCATCCTATTTAATCAGGCATCCCTCCCCTCGAATTCCTCTTGACTCCATGACATAATTTTGCATTCGAATCACTATAATTTCTGCATTAGTCCTAGTTATTTTCTATTTTCTACAGGATCGAAGGATACGATCAGGGATCGAACGATACGATCAGCCCTATTCTGCATACGATCTTGCTTTTGGTGTACGATCTTGCTTGCAGATCACTTGGGGGCAACTCCAAGTGTTGGTTTGCATTTCTTAATCCCTCATTTGCATATCTATCATTTTCCATTGCATATAATATTAGATTTAATCATTTTCATCCTTGGAGTTCACCAAATTGCATTCACTTGCATATTTCATATAGCTTAAGGCATATACATGTTAGATCTTTGTATTAAGGCATTCAATAGATCATACCTAATTTGATTTCTATCTAGTAAAGTCTGTAGCATATCCTAGTTTTCTGTTTTTGCACTCTATTCATGAAACTACAGGTTTCTATGATCGGATCTTTCGATCACTGATCGGATGGTACGATCACATATTGTACGTATGATCTTGCCCTACTGCATATGATCTTGTCTGCAACAAAAAATCAGAATCTTCATCAGACTTCCGGATACAGGTCAGAGTTTCAAATCACTTTTTAAGCATTGCATTGTTCATTAAAGCTCTATTTTCTGTTGTTTGTTGTTTGCATATGAATCAAAATTGCATATAGGTTAGCATAGTTGCATATTGGCCAAAAACTAGGTGATTGTGAGAATTTAAAAGGAACACATCAAACAAACTCCAAAACCTAGGCATGGAAACTACCATAAAATGTTTCCTGGTGAACCCTAAACAATTCATCGAAAAATCACCAAAGAAGACACGAACTCAAGTGTCTCTCTTCAAGGTGTAGACCTATCATTCTCCCATTCCCCTTCGAGGCATGGATCCATTAGCTTGAAGGAAAGGAGTGCGAGAATTTTAGAGCTACAATAGTATCCTGATTTAGAATAATATCACACAAGTCATATAATTTTTGTAGGAGCAATCCTATTTTCTCTCGTAAATGGTGAAGAAGCCATATTACCTCCAAAAATTGAAATTTTATCTCTTCATGTATCTTTATGTGATACTATAAGTGAATAATATTTTAGAGAGGTAATATTTACATCAATTAATTATTCTATATGAGAAGATATATCAAAATTTTAAGCATAATAAATCTTACAGATAGAGGATAGGAAGATATTACTTTAAAATTTGAAATCAAGAGTATTTTAAATTGGTTATCAAGTAATAAGGTTAGAAACCACCCATCATAACAACAAATTTTTTTACAATTAATAGCAAAGTCCTTACACCATTTTAAAATATTATAGTTATAAAGGTTTTCTAGACACTTAATGGAAAGGAGCATTACAAACAAGTCAACTCCATATTTCATAAAATATTATTTCCCTAGATTTACCTATTGGTTATACCAACTCCTTCATCCTATGAAGGGTCAACATAGTGGGAAACATATCTATTATAATATGTACATCATTGCATATTGAATCTGTTTTCAATCATCGCTTTGACATTTTAAGACTAAGTGTAAAGAATTGATGATTATAAATAAATCGCCAAGTGGTATTTCTACATCATTGTACAATTGTTTCTTTTCCATATATTATTATATATCTATATATCATTGTAAATTGACTCTTTTTCAATCATTACTTGTACTTTTTAAGACCAAGTGTAAAGATTTTTAATAAATCGCCAAGTGGTATTTGTGCATAATTGTCATTTGAATTTCCCATCGTATATGTGCCTTTGATTTTAGATATGTTTATAAGTTCTTAATTATGTGGAAAAGCACTTTAGCATTAGTATCTAGAATTATATTATTAGTTCTAGTTATTTTCAAATTGTGAATTTCTTCTCTAAAGCATATTACTCTTCTCTCCTCACTTACTTTATTCAAATTATTTTACCCATTCACTCCATCTTTACTCTTTTATGATCCTTTAAGGTCTATGTTATGACTATATTCATCCTTTGAATCATAAATATTTATAAAATAAGCCCTAGAATAATCATTTAAGTATAGTCAAATTAACAATAAAACATCAATCTCTAATATATTTTACTTTGATTTATATGATCACAGTAGCCCTTGAGAGCCCATCTACACTTGATCATTTCTTGTTATTTAATTTTTGTAGGACATTACACTTTATTTTCCAAAATATTTCACCTTCGTAAAATATAAGTTCCAAATCTAATTTTACATATAAAATCATGTAATTAGGATTATTACCTTTCTTGATTAATGGTTCCTAAGAAAGGATGGGTAGTCCTTAAGGTACAAAAGCTTAGTTGGCCCCTATGTCTTCCTCCCCTCTAATTAAGCCATAGCAGAGGTATCATTTTTTATGCCATATAAAAACCACTTGCAAGAACCTAGAACCTAGGGCTATAAGACAACCCTTGATAATGTCTTTATCCACTTAAATTCATCAGGTTGTTTATTATATCAATAACATTGACTTAACTAAAGAGCATTGTATTATAACATCTATTTTAATAGGTGGTATTGTTATGCATCAAAAAAATATGATTTCACGTAAGTCACCTCAAAAGTCTAAATTTACTTTCAATTTAATCTTTTCTAGTTACACTAGACCCCTCTTAAGCCAATTAGCTTGTTTAAAACTCAAGTCCAATAGAGTTCCTAATGTTAGATGATATTATTAATAATTTAATTTCAAACACTTAACTAGTATAAATAGGCTCTCAATATAGTTATTTGCATTCAATTCCACATCCATATTCAACTTGAAGTAGTTAGAAAACTCATAATAAGTAAAGTCCCTTCTACAAAATTTATCTTTTTATAAAATACATCATCTTCTCCAAATCCCTTTTGCACTCATCCTAGGATACTAAGGGATGCAATAAGCAATCTAGAATTATTATTTCTTTGACAATCAAAAGAGAAATCATTCTCCTTCCACATTTAGTTAGTATTCCTTGAAAAAGACTTTGTACTTCAGTGTCATGGTAGGAACCATTAATCAAAAAAATTCTTAGGCCTCCAGTAAGGACTATCCAAGAATAAATATCAAAGGAGCAAGGAGCTCAATGATATAAGTTAAGAAAAAATATAAGAATTTAAAAATATTTATAAAAATGTTAGTACCCTTCAAGGTAAGTACAAACTTATTTATTTTACCCCTTGTCATGTTTATATTTTTAATTTACCTCACATATTGATTTTTACTATTTTATACTTGTAAATATTATTATCTTTGATATAATACTATCATTGAAATTACTACTTAGTTCTATGCATGTTGTCCTTCACATATCACCCAATATTTATCACCTTGCATTCCTTATTATACTTATAATATACCCCTAAGGTACCCATATATTTAACTCCAACCTATCCTTCCCCACCTTATGCTTATTCGCTTATGGTTTTACTTAGTTTCAAAGTACTATCCGTGTTACCTTCACTTGCATGGTGTAGTGTCTTTCTAGGCTTGTCCAATTATAGGTCAAAAACCCATACTCTTGAAAAATATAACAAGTTTCCTAGGCTACAAAATGAGACTTTCTATGAATAGAAACCTAGCCTAAAAAGCTCTTAAAATTTTATTCATCCTTTATTATGCTATAATAGAAGGAAACCAATGGTAAAATTAACACACATATAGATAAACTTTAAACAACCTTGATTTTTTTGCTAATGATAAAGGTTTAGTGATCTAATAAGATATCTTCTCCTTAATTCCATCAATATAATATTTCAAAAAATTAGATGATGCACCTTAAAAAACAAATGGATTATCTATGAATGTGAAAATTCTTCTAACTAGATATATTTTCAATCATATTGGAGGATCTAATCAAGGTAATAAGAAAAAAAATAATGCAAAGATTAAATTTTCTTCCATTCAATATTAAGTTTGAGACCATAAAAAATATGTCAATTTTCACAAAATTCTAAAATAAATTTTGAACCTTGGTTAATATCAAACATGAATCGTTAGAAAAATATCCATTCATCATATTGGATTGAGATTCAAAAATAATATGCCCTTAACTAGATATCTAGAGAAATAATTGGCAAGAAGATACACCAATCTATACACAACTAAAAAATGAAGAGATAGATCAAGTGGTTATGTATGGATAAAAACATATCAAAATTTTCACATTAAATTTGATTAGGATACATATCCAAAGAATCAACAAAAAAAACCTTCCTAGACTTGTTGGCGTAATATTTTTCATAGTGTATGGATTTTGAATGCGCCATAGACTTCAACCTACAGTTTTTGGATGAAATGAGATTTCTCTCAATTCAACCTCTAGAGAAGGTCGGATCCTTAGAATACTTATAAAATAAAATAGAGGTTTAATCTGAGAGTAAAGATATAGAAAGGTTATAAAAAGGCAAGGTTTTGGAGAGATAAGCTAAAAGTGGATTGGGTATAGTATAAAAAAACTGGACATTACTATATAACAAGCTAACACAACCAATTTAAATGAAACTTAACAGACCAACCATTGTTAGATTCAATAAAAAATTTAATCGATCTCAATAATCTACTCTAATCATTCCAAAGACTCAAATGAATAGTAATCCAACAACGATCCTATTGGATCCTCAAAATGCAACCTAAAGTATGCCCCTAATTTTTGACTTTAGAATAGTCCATGATTGCACATAGTCCATATATTTTAGTTTGTCTTAATTAAAATTAGGTCTCACTTATTTCAAAATTGTTCTTTTTATTCTATTAGTCTTTGTAATTTTTTATTTAAACCATTTAAGTCTAGTTCATTTTGTCATAATTTTTTATTTCCCAAAAAATTTCCTATAGTTTGGAATAATCGGAAAAAGTTTCCTTGGTCATACAATTTCATAATTCTTCCTTAGCACCCTCTAATGATCCTAAATGTTTAATTTTCAATAGCTATATTTGTAGTCCACCCAATCAAATATTCCATACCCATATTAGTAATACTTCAAAGTTCCTAAGGTTCAAGGATATTTTTCACGTAAAAATCTATCCCCCTCTAAAAATTGCAAAAGTTAAATTTTTATCCTAAGGTAAAAATAAACCTTCATGCGTGAAGTCAAGATCCATATTCCTAGCCTTTCACATTTCATCACCGCACTTATTCGAAGAATACTAAGCACTCCTATACAATTGGCTAAGAAATGAACGGTTCAAAAAATTCTTTAGGAGATTAACAATCTAGAGTCAATCAAAAAGGTACTTGTATTTGAATGGACCACATTCACCTAGATAAATCTAAGCACCTTGATTTGATTGGTTAGCAAATGAGTGGCTCAGATTTGTCTAGAAAAAAAGGTGCTTAAATCCAATTGGCCAAAAAATGAATGGTCTAAAATCCTTCGAATAGATATGATGGCCTAGGATAGTCAGAGAAAAATAATTATAAAAAATGTGGCCATGTTTGTCTAAGAGAAACACGATGCTCAAACTATATTGGCTAATAAATGAACGGTTTAAAACCAACCTGATAGATCCGATGGATAGCGTTCATTAGGAACAAATATAGAGTAATTAACCAATCAAGTCTATAAAGATTATCTAGATTAAGGGATAAGTAGAAGATCAATGATCTAGGTGGTTGCTGAAAAACTATGACCTACAAGAAACTTCACCAAATCAACAACCTGCATTGCTCGATGAATCCCACATCAAACCTATGCCTATAAGTATTTTCAATTAAAATTAATTTTTATTTGACTAACTATTGTATAATCTCATTGTGAAATAGAAAAATCAATGGTCTATAATCACCGTAAGTTAAGATGAACAACCCATAGTTATCTATGGATTGTTAGAGTTTGTTAGAACTATTAGAGTTGCTAGAATGTCAAAGTTCACTTCAAGTTAAGCATCATGTAAATTTCCAAAGGATAAATGGATTGCATTGAATCTCCAAAGAGCTATGACCCATAGAATTCCACGTTGCAACCTTATTATTGAGGTAGAATATTAAACTAAAGAAATAGATAACCTGTGATCAGCTTAAGTCCATATAAATGGCCTGAAAGGCACTACAAATATTGACAGTATACAAATTATCAAAACTATGAGGATTGTCAGATACATCAGATGTAGAGTAGCCCAAATTGAAAAAAAATTATTAATAAAGTATTATTAAAGATAATTAATATTAAGCATTAAGCAAAAATCTATGGTTCATGATCATCCACAAGAGGATATGAACGGTCCATAATTTCTAAGCAAAAAAAGATAAATAAATTGTACCATGTTGGGTTGACTAAGATAGATAAAATATTATAAACACAAAAAATATATGGACATTCCACATTCCTTTGGAGCCCCAAGGTCACACAAAGGTGGATGAGAAATATGGTAAGCATTAAAGGTACATGATGAATGTCTATGGCTATGAGAAAAATATACTTTTAAGAAGAAAAAGACAAGAAAATGTTTTAGCATATTTGACACACATGTTAAAGGCTTCTCGATGGCTTATATTCGATCCTCAAATATTAATGACCAAAAATTTAAAAAGTGTATGACAAACTAGCCAAAACTTTGCAAACCAATAGCAAATAAACAAATCACCACACTATGAAAATTAATGATGTTGAATAAAGTAAGGTGTTAGAATTGGATGGTGGATTAAAATAATGGAATTGTAAATAATAAAAGTTGAAGCATGCGATGCCATCCTAAAAAATTCTACAAATATCCACATCAAACATCCAAACTTCACTTACAGTGGATATTTATAGATAATAAAGCATTGAAGGATATCGAACTTACATAAAGCTAAGAATTTAAAACTCACCAAGGGTCCCTAGAGTATTTTAGAATAATTACACCTTAGTAGTAATGGCCTATACAAGTGCCTCCTTAGTCACTCCATTAGGCACTATGGCTAAAATTGTAAGCTTAACTGAAGCCCTACCATACCAGGCACTAAAATAAAAAATTATCACCAGAGATGCAAATAAATTTGGTAAATTATCAAGCCTAAACAGAGAAATTACTCCTGCCCAACAATGGGAAGTGGAATATATTATCGTTTTCAGCAATGGGTCAATAGAAGAATATTACTAGCATCATCCAATGTTTTTAAAAGGACTTTTCAAGAGAGAATGGAGAGATTATAATAGAACCAATCCCTACTACAATAAATGGATGAGCAAATTAGGAAAAACTAATATACCCCAACGTTTACTTTTCATCAGATATTTTGTCTTTGCTAGTAAAAGCCTATGATCCTGAGACTAGAATAATCAAATATCATGCAAATTGACTAGCATTCAGAATCACACCAAAGAGAATTAGAAAAATTTTCCAGCTAGGTGAAGCTACACTAGTTCTAGATAGAAAGGTAATATTTGCACAATCTCACTACATGCTCGATACATATTTTTATACTAGACTTTTCAATCATGACCAACCAGTATCATATAACTTCTCCATTCATAAATATGCACTTCATCCTAGGCTAGGGATTATGCTAATATGATAAATATTATATTGGGTATTAAGAAAGTAAATTGGGTTAGTAGGTAGTGAAAGGAATGATAGTCAGATCATTCCAAGTTGCAAGGATATCAAGTGTTAACAGAACACCACATTCAACCAAAACAAGAATCTGAAAGCAAATTGATAGCATAAGCTTACAAATGGATATGCACAACAATGAGCAACAATATCATATATTAACATGAATAATAAATTGCCTCTCCTCTAGTACAATGAAGGTGCCTTGCTTATATAGGCAAGGATGATCAACCATAGCGGTAGGATCAAGCTAAGGATAAATATCCACCGTACAAAAGGAATAAGTGATATGGTCCATAGATATGTAACCGCTATGGAGAGAAAGAATATCAACCCTCCAAATATACCTAAAAATATCCCCATAACTCCTAGGAATAGTCAAACCTTAAAATATCCCCATAATATCTAAGAAATAAATATGTAACATCTCATAATATCTGAATAAGATAAATGAAATATCCACACATAAGTGGGTGGAGAAAATACATGGAATAACTAAATAAAAGGAAAATAAAGTACCTAGGTGAACATGAGCTAAGGTAAACAACCTACTCTAACACCCCCCCTCAAGTGAAGCTAGGTGCCAAAAAGTAAAGTGGCATATCCACAATATGAGTCCCGGTAACAAGACCTGATTAGGTGCTCATGTACAATGTGTATCCAGAAGCTCCTAAACAAAAAGGTGGAAAACCATGTGGAAAAACACCATCCAGCTAGAAAGAGAGAATAAAAAGTAGGAATGGAGCAAACGAGTGCTTCCAAAAACCCCCTAGGATGACGAGCTCCATGAAGAAGTCCTATGAAGAAGTGGATACCTCTATGATGAACAATGTGTCTCCCACGAGGAAGAAAGTAGCCATGAAGCATCCATCGAATGTCTTCCCACTCCAAGTGAGTGTGAGAAGATGGGAATAAAATATAGAATGATGACATAGAATCCTTCAAGCTGAAATGAAGTGAAGAATATTTCACCAATTAATTATGAAATGAATCTCCAAGAATGTAGAAGCCCAAACCAACACCAAAATAGGGTATAATATAGTCCCAATCAACATCCAAAAGATCAATATGCACAAAACCATGAGTGTGCAAAAGTGGAAGAGATGTTTGAAGAGCATCCATCAAGGAATAATCACCAATGTCCTGCTGCATAAGTGATTATGAGCCCATGGAAGTAGCAAGAGAAAGAAGTGGAGGCTTAGAAGCCTCAAAAGAATCAATATGGTCTTCAGGATCTCCAAGTGAGAGTCCAACTGAAGACAAAATATTTGTATCCAACTCTTGTAGGAGTACATAATCCAATGTGAAAGAAATAGGAGAAGGAAATGGTGGACAAGGTGGCTCACTCAAAGAGGGATGGCACACCAAAAAAGAGTCCACAAATGAATAATTACATGGAGGAGATACAATGTATACATCATCATCAAATAAATGAGTGAGGTCCTCATACATGTCAAGAAAATCACATGTGTGACTCTCAATGAAGAGAGAGGTAACACCATCCAAGAAGTCATCTATATGTAAGGATGTAATATGCCATGAAATATCTGTTGTATATGCTGCAACATCAACATGATCATCCACATAAGACAAGTGTGGATATGTATCCTATAAAATATCTGAAGCAGGTACTATAGCATCAACATCATCATCCAAAACATCATGAGATAGTGACTCCAAAAACAAAGATGCAATGTCACAAATGATGTCCTCCATGCAAGCAATTGTAATAGAAGGTGCCTTGGGTAAAAAAAAAATTTTCAACATATGATAAGCAAGGTGAGGTGTGTTCTTTTGAACTCCAATAAAATTTTGAAGCTCCCCACAAACTGAATAATAAAGCATGTTAGAGATCCTTAAATTGTTCATGAACCATGTCCTATACTCCTTATCCTTCACCATTGGTTTGGGTTTTGGAGTTATGAACAAAGGATCCAAACCTTCACTTTGACATAATGAACAAAGTACCTTAAACCATGCTTCAAAAGTTTCAGCATTTGCCTCTATGCTAAGTTTAAAAAAATAAGTTTCCAAGATGTCCTCAAAAGTAGAAGAGCCCCCCAAAATCAAATGCCATTATAATGTGAAAGGTCTAGTGTGATGTCACAAGGTGGTGCAAAATACCATAAAATCACATTAATGCACAAATGAAGCCTCTAAACTCTGAAAAGTCTCCAAAGGAATTACCAAAAGAATCCCCTTATTCAAACTAAGTGCCTCAATGAGGAAGATTGGCACAAGAGGATGCACCACAACAAAGCAAGGGAAGTCAAATACAAAGGAATCCTCAAGCACAACAATGTGTAGGCTCCACCAATACTGAACACCAAGTAAGATGATCACAAAGTTCCAAACTAAATGGACAAACAAAAAATAAAGGAAGATGGGACTTTATAACAATAGTCCATATACCGGTTCAAGTGCAAAACCCTTTTTCACAATGCAATATCGAGAGTGTAGTTATAAAACCATTGTAAATGTCTAAATACAGATCAAAAAAATCTGAAATTTTATAGACATATTAGAAACATGATTTTACAGGCCTGGAAAAACTTTCGCTGAGCAAATCCGAATATTTCTCCTGAAATAACAAGTTTATTAAAAGTAGTAAAATCACTGTAACTGTCATAATATAGCTCCAAATTCTCTGAAATTTTATGGGAAGGTCTAAATATGATTTTACACATTCTGTAAAAACATCTAAAACAAATTAGAAGTTTTGATGAAGATATACGCAAATTACTAAAAAAGTGTAGGTTTTCGTAAAATCAAGATATCTTGAAGAATACTGATCCAAATGAGCTGAAATTTTGGGTGCAACTCAAATGAATGCATCTACAGACCTCCAATTAATTTTATATAAAAATTTCATTTCTATAATGAGATACATGTAAAATATAAAAATGGGCTGGGTTGGTGACCATTCCAAAAAAGAAAATTCTCGAGAAGAAAAATGCTTAAGACAGATCCAATGGAATGAGGCTATTGCAGTATGGGCAGAAGAGATTTTAGGAGGCTTGTGATGATATGAAAATAAAATTAGAGACACAAATTGGTCAGAAAATTCCACCAAGTACCCGATCACAAAAACTGAAGCTTCCACACCAATCTTCGAACCTGCAAGAGAAACAATTGCACAACACTTACAAATGGATGACTGCAACACCTATTTATTTGATGTCATGAAAGGAATGATAATCAGATCATTCCAAGCTACAAGGATCTCAAGTGTTAATAAAACACCATATTCAACCAAAACAAGAATCTGAAAGCAAATTGATAGCATAAGCTTACAAATGGATATGCAAAACAATGAGCAACAATATCATATATTAACATGAATAATGAACTTTCTCTCCTCTAGTACAATGAAGGTGCCTTGATTATATAGGCAAGGATGATCAATCATAGTGGTAGGATCAAGCTAAGGATAAATATCCATCGTACAAAAGGAATAAGTGATATGGTCCATAGATTTGTAACCGCTATGGAGAGAAAGAATATCAACCCTCCAAATATACCTAAAAATATCCCCATAACTCCTAGGAATAGTCAAACCTAAAAATATCCCCATAATATCTAAGAAATAAATATGTAACATCTCATAATATCTAGATAGGATAAATGAAATATCCACACATAAGTGGGTGGGGAAAATACGTGGAATAACTAAATAAAAGGAAAATAAATTACCTAGGTGAACATGAGCTAAGGTAAACAACCTACTTTAAAAGTGAGGTTATGTTATTGATTGTTCAATGTAATACAAAAAGGAACCACCAATGTATATATGGGAGAATATGATAAGTGATACTATAGACAAAGAGTTGAGAGAGTTGCAAAAAGCTTTTAAAGAACAATAGGAGCTAATGCCTTATTTCTCATATTATTAATTTAATAGTGGAGCATATTACTAATCAATTGGTTAAAGAATAGGGAGGATTAGAGGTTGACCTTGTTCAAGATAGGCTCCCTTGGATTCAAGAATGTTGGTCTAGCTATACCATATTCTTTGGCATATTCCTTCTAGATATTCATTTGAAACTTTGTGACCTTCACCCTAACAAGATTGGTTCTGGAATAGCTAGATTCTTGCATGAAAAGAAGGTAGGAGACGATTTATTTGTTGAAGAATTCACTTATATAAGATTTTATAGGTCAAAAACTCCCCCAAAATCGTTACCTACATTTTGTTCAATGTCTATAACTACATTAGAAATTACTAGAGCAAATAGTATAGGAAGCTAATATGAGAGAAAGAAAGAAACCAACAAGAGTTTCATGGATAAGCCTCCCCTATAGAATGGGACATTATGTGTATAAAGGGTACTTTAGTATATTTACAACTATATAAAAAATGGACATATGGTTTTGCTAAAATTACTTGGTAGCCATATGACCCTTTTGATTATTATCAATAGTTTATTGAGAAAATGGCATCTGCCCTAGTGATTCATCGAGGAAATCCTTTCAAATATGCAATGCAAAGAGATATAAGAAGAAGAGAAGCTCTAAAGCCCATATGGAAGGAATATCTAAAGAATAGACCCCACACTCAAATAGAAATGGTAGATAATTATCTAGTTGAGTTGAGAGTATTAAGAAGTGCTTCAATGGAGGCAATTTCCCCTTTAGTCCCTATTGTATGCCTTGAAGAGCTTCAAGATCCTATTTTGGAAGTTATAAATCAAGAGCCTAAAAAAGTAGAGATATTGGTAGAAGTCATCGACTCAACTAAAATGAGAAAAAAAGAGCCTTTGGCTACACAGCAAGGTCTTGGTATTGTTGAAGATACAGGTAATGGAAAAGAGATAATTTTTACTTCTTCTACACAAGTCTATCTAGCTATCCTAGATCTTGCTCAAATATTAATGTCTCCTGAATGTAAGCTTGAGCTAGCAATAAATCTGCCCAAAGTGATACCCACAACCTTGGTGATAAACAAAGAAGAAATTAAGATATCCTCAATAGTACTCAAAAGGATTCAAGATGCTAGAGGATTATCTAATATTCTCAAGAGAATATCAAGTTAGAGTCTCAAGCCCTTCAAACTCCCCATAAGTGCAAAAGGGTTGGATGTGAAACGGTCTCTAATGGTCCCAAGAGTTTTAATCTAACAAGAGTAGAAGAAGTTATCCATTTTGATCTTGTTGAGGAGAAATAGATCCAAGCCATAGAAGAAGGAGAAAATTCTAGTGAAATATAATATACACTGGAAGAGCCTAGTAATCATACTGCATATACAACAACTATATCAATCCACATGCCTCAAAGTATTAAATAAATTCAAATTAGCCAAGAAATAAAAGAACTATAGATTTTAGGGTATCGAATGGCCATGTTAGCATTAGGGAGTCGGGTCCATATGCAAGCAACAAAAAATTATGCATAAAAAAATTAGGAGTTGAAGACAAATATAGAGTAGCTATGAGATGAAAAATAAGAATTGCATTCTAATATAGAAAGGCTCAAGAAATAAATATCAAATTCACAGGCTATAAATCATAAGGTAGAGCCTTAGATCCTAATCAGATGCATAGATTGTTTTGTCTACATTTCCAAGTATAAGAGAGAAATTTGTAACAAAATACAAAGTGAATTTAAAAACCTAGCAAGAATATTTTGAAACATCAATGTACTCAATATTTCCATGGAAAGTGTTGATTCAAGAATCCGACAGTGAAAAAACTACTCTACTAGGGTTTGATGAGGAAAAACTACTCTACGGGGATGACAATAGTTTTTGGAGGAGGTCTGAACAATTAGAGGAAGTTGTGATGGCGTTAAGTCCATCACAGATTATGCATGCTAGTGATATTTTTTCATCTAAAAATGATTGGAAGGAATATAATTTCCTATTGTATTTCGAGAATCACTTGTTAAATAACAATGGATGTTTGGAACGATGTGAATCTAGGATGGTTCTAGTGATTCAACCAGACTCGATGGTAGAAGATGTGGAGTATTTAACCAAACATGTACTTATTGGAAAAATTATGGGCATTTAAATTTCTCTTCCCTTTGTGGAGGCTTGGGTTAGGAAGACTTGGAACCCTGAAGGTGACGTGGAGGAGATTCTGAGTGTGAATAGTTATTTTATGGTGGTTTTCTCTTATCTTGTGGACTGTAACAAAGCATTTGAAGGGGGTCCCTATTTTTATAACCAAGTGGGACTCTTTCTAAATCCCTGGAATGTGGGTTTTAACCCGTCATAGGAGTAGTCGTCGTGGGTTCCAGTGTGGGTTTGGCTTCTGCGGCTTCCATTGGAATTTTGGAGAAATTATATCTTGCATATGATTTCCCTTCTTGGGAATCCGGTTGGACCGTCACAATAGATGATGGATAACAAGGTAATATTTATTGCCCGTATCTGTGTTGAAATTGATTTAAACAATCCTATTCTAGATTCTGTTGAAATATAGTTTGGATTAACTACATGGGTTTAATAACTTGACTATAAAGCTCTTCCTAAGTTTGTTCTGCTCATGGCTTCAAACCCTGGGCCCTCTTAGTTTGCATAAAATATAGATAAAGGAAAAGGCTCGATAAAGAAAGGGGATCGGGATAAGGAAGGCTTTGTTTTGGTAAAACCCCAAAATAGAGGAAGAAGGGAAAAAATAAACCTTAAGGATAGCTAGCTAGATGCTCTACTCAATCGTTTTGAAATACTAGATGATCTTGATAAGTGCATGGAGATACCTGAAATATTTCTACCTGATGCAGATATAACAGGGTCGAATCAGATGTCTCTTCTTGAGGTAGAAACTAAGGAATCAAATCTAGGGAGTTTAAATGAAGAACATAGGACTTTGATTCTGAGTATAGATGATATGGTTGGCTCTAGCCATGGAAGGAAAACTATTTTTTAAAGTGGCACAGATTTAGTTATGCTCTTTCCTACTCAGGTACTGATGCAGTTATCCTTGGACTACAAAACTCCTATGATGTTGATATTGCAGTAGAACATAATTAAAAAAGGTGCTTCGAATAAGAATAGGAAGGTGGGTCAAAATAAAGACCAAGATAAAATTAATTTAATGGGGAAGACTTTAGTGGAGTCAGGATTGGTGAGAATATTAGACTCCTATTTTTCTAACCCCAAGAAATGATTATCCTTTCATGGAATGTAAGGGGGTTGAACAACATCCCTAGATAAAAATTTATTTGTGATTTGGCCCGTGTTCATTCTCTGGATGTGGTGTTTATTTAGGATACTAAATTGGCTACTCATAGTATGTTCAATATTTCTCCCAAGTTGTGGAGAAGGGTTCAATTCCAATGTATTAGTGCATGTGGATATGTTGGTGGTATTACTTGTTTATGGAATCCAATTAAGATATCTCCTCTTACTTGGATTTCCAGTAGATGGTCTATTTTGATGATTAGGCATGATAATGAATCTGGTGAAACCATCCTACTTACAACTATGTATGCTCTAGTTGGTTACAATGGTAAAGTAAATTTGTGGGAGCACATTGGCTTTGTGAGAAGTCTGGCTCCCCTGTACCCATGGATTTTAGTTGGAGACTTCAACTCTATCACTTATCTAGAGGAGAAACACAGTAGGGTTGATTGTCTCGAGCCTTTTTTATTCTGTCTTCAGTGCTCATATCTAGGCCTTGAACTTGATTGACATTAAGCTGGATAATGAGATATTTAATTGGCACAATAGAAAATGTGGGGAAGATTCCATCTCAAAGAGATTGGATAGGTTTATGATCTCCAGTTTTTGGATTGGTAATAACAAAAGCGCTAGTTCTATGATTTTGGAGGGTAGGGGCTCTGATCATTGGCCTATCAAACTCTTTGCTCTAGAGTTAGGGCTAAAGAAGAATATTTCCTTTAAGTTTCAACTTATGTGGCTTTGGGACCCTAAACTTCATGATTTTATGCAAGGTTCGTGGACCAATGGCAAACCTCCTCATGGCACCACTATGTATTCCTTTATGAAGCAACTACAATTTGTTAAGCATAAATTGAAGATATAGAATAGACTAAATTTTGGGAACCTTTCCTTGGTTAAGTTGGCAACTCATAGGAGGATGGAAGAAGCTTCAAGGAATATTAGATATCAGGGCCTCAAGGAGGAGCTTCTCATTGAGGAATCTAAGGCTACGAAAGACCTTTCTAAATGGGAATTGAGGGAAGAAATTTTTTGGAAACAAAAAGCTCAAGTAGATTAAGGCTCAACATAATGGTAACCTGATTACCTCTCTTGTGAATTCTTAGGGTGCCCTGCTCTCTTATTTTAGGGATATTTCAGAAGAGACTCGGAGTTATTTCTCCTCTCTCTTCAAGGAGGAATCCCTCTCAGATGATAAGGATGAAAAGCTTATTCTAAACTCTATTCCCTTGATTGTTTCTAGAGAGATGAATGAGAACTTGATGGGTCCAATTTCCCTTGAGGATATGGAAAATGTTGCATTCAAGATGAAAAAATGGAAAGCCTCAGGCTTGGATGGATTCCCGATTGAGTTTTATTAGGATTTTTGGAAGTTAATAAAATTTGATCTTTTCGAGGTGATCCATGAGTCCCGAAAGAACAAACATATGCTAAGGGCCCTAAATGCTACCTTTGTGGTGCTTATTACCAAAAAATAGGGAGCAAATTCCCTAGATATGTTCAGGCCTATCGCTCTCTACAATGTTGTGTATAAGATCACAAAAATTATTGCTAAGAGGTTGAATATATGGTTGAGCAAAATCATATCTAAGGAGCAATGCAGGTTTGTTGCTGGCCAGAAAATATTGGATGGGGTTTTTATTGCTACAAAATCTATTCACTTGATGGAAACTTCTAAGGAGAAAACTATGTTCATTAATTTGGACATGGCCAAATCCTATGACCGAGTTAGATGGTCATTTCTTCACAAATTTCTTGCTGATTTTGGATTTGAGGAGGAATGGATTCAATGGGTGATGAGTTGTGTTTCTTCTTCCTTGTTCTTCGTTCTTATTAATAATGATTCATTGGAGTTGTTTGATGCCTCAAGGGGTTTGAGGCAAGGATATCCTTTATCTGCTTATTTGTTAATCATTATGGCGAAAGGCTTGGGAAGATTGCTCAAGTCTCAAGTTAGACATGGTCTCATTCAGGGGTGGAAGTGGGATAGTAGTTTTTTGTCTCTTTTTCACCTTCAATTTATTGATGATACTACTTTACTGGGAGTTTCCACTATTAGGGAAGATGATAACATTAGATGATCTCTTGACATATATCTTGGTGCTTATGGATAGTTGATTAATGAGGACAAGTCTTCTATTTTCTTCTTCAATACACCTCCTCTTATTCAATCCAGGATTGCTCACATTCTAAGATTCCAAGTCAGGACTTCCCCCTTCATTTATCTTGGTTTTTTGATTTCATCTCATCCTCTACTTAGATCTGCTTGGCAATTTATGCTTGATAAGTTTAGAAGGAAGGTGAATCACTAGACTGTCAGATGGCTATCCTTTTTAGGTAGAGTGTTGCTTTTAAAATATGTTGTTTAATCTTTACCCATTTACAGGTGTTTTGTGCAAAAATCTCCCTCTCATTTCATCAAGGACATGGATGCTTTGTCAAGATAGTTTTTGTGGTCTGGAAAACTTGATCAATCTAAATAGAGTTTGGTTAGGTGGGATTCTATTTGTAGGTCGGTTCAAGAGGGAGGTCTTGGGTTGTGATAGGTGGCTCTTTCTAGGTAGGATTTGGTTGTGAAACTTTATTAGATATGGTGTACCTCTCAAGAATATATTTGGGCTAAAATCATATCTTGTAGATACTTGAGAGGTATTTTTGAGACTGATATCCCTAGATTCATCTTGGTTGGGAAAGGTTTAGTTATCTAGGACACTCTAAAAAGATGAGATAATTTAATTAAGTAGGTTTTATTCTAGATTTTTAATCGGGGATCAAATACTCTTTTCTGGAAGGATTCATGGGATGGCCACCCTCCTATCTTGACTCAATATCCCAGGTTACATTCCCTAAATATTTTTTTCTTAGAAGCAGGCTGGTCTCGTGTGGAGGACTTTAAAAGAATCCAGTATTTTGGAAATATAGAGATGTACAGGTGGAAATATCCACAAGAATGGCCCCAAGGGGGATTGGTCGAGGATAAAGATGTGATTGCTCTTATTCTTATAGGGAGACCCTATTCTTCATTGAAGGGTAAATACATTATGGATTGGAACCTTGATCCCAAGGAAACCTACTATGTAGCCTATGGTTATCAAGGTTCTTGATAAGCAAAATTTTGGGAGTCTCCTTGTCACATGGTGGAAAGAGGTGTGGAATAGATATTCTTGGCTGAAATGTAACTTTTTTCTATGGCTAGTAGATCATAATAGATACCTCACTTGGGATAATATGAGGAAGAGGGGATTTCAGGGTCCCTCTTTTTATGTCCTTTGCGGTAATAATGAGGATGACTCTTCTCATTTATTTTTTTCACCATTGGTGGAGTGTTTGGAACCATCCTTGTTTTCATGTGCTCTCCCTGGTGGAGTTTTGGAGTAGTCTAGGTAAACCTCTAGCCAAGACACCCTTCCTCTAGGTGGCTTGGAATTTGGGTCCTTCTTGCATAATTTGGAATATTTGGCTCGAACGGAACCATCAAATATTTCAAGGCAGTCATTTGGTTGTTCAAAATATCTGAGAAAGGATCTTGTGTATGGTTCAAGAAACTATCCCTAGAAAATATGATGTGGACCCTCTTTTGGACTCTATGTAGGAGAAGGTACGACAAGCCCTTGGTATCTTTGGGGTTGGTGCAAACTCTTCTAGCCCTAGCAGGGTTCCTCAACTTAGCAAGAAGGTTAGGAGATATGGTAGGTGGAGGCCGCCCCTAGAGGAGTTTTAAAAATTAATACTAATGGGTCATATAGGGGCAATCCTGGACATGCTAGAATTGGTACTGTTGGGAGAGATTCGTCTAGTGTGGTTGGTTTTTTCTTTTCCATTTATAAAGGTGTTCACTCCAATAATTTTATGGAAGCTCTTACGATTCTCAAGGCCTTGCAGAGGGGGTTTTCTCTTGGTTGGCATAGGATTATCTACGAGTTCGACTCTCAAATTTTGGTTAATATTTTAAATAAAAAAATGGTAGAGGATTTTAATTGGTAGTTGGCCTCTATGGCCATTCAAATTGTCAAAATGAGTGAAGATTTCAAATTTATATCCTTTGTGCACATTCCAAGGGAATAGAATGGGGTTGTTGATTACCTGGACAAAAGGGCTTCTGAGCTTTTGGATCCTTGGATTATCGATAATTGGGAGAGTCTCCCATATGGGGACTCTAAACACCTTTGGAAGTTGATCCACAAGGATATTCAGACTTAATGTGGTTTTTTCTTGTTGTCCTCTTCATGTTTCTACCTTGTTTGGTGGTTTTAGTCTGTTTTGTTGCTTATTTGAGTCTTGTTTGTGAGCTCAGCTATACTCTATAATCTATAATTTTTATCAATAAATTTTTACCCCTTTATTTAAAAATAAAATTCTATAGAAAGCATGAAAAATATATTAGAATAAATAGATAACATAAGAGCTACAATACTTCCTATCTTTCAGCAATTTGAAGGAAGCTATGAAGAGATAAGTGAAGAATAAGTAATTCTAGAAGATGGCACAATCCTGGAGTGTGCTCAAGAATTTATGAAAGTATCAATGTTCTTAAGAGATAGACCTAAATGAGACAAGTGTATCAAAGAGATGGCAACATGGGAAGATGAAATAAATATTAAATTGGTTGAAATAGGATTATCACTTGAAGAGTGTTTGGAAATGTTTGATTTTGAGGATTTTATTCTCAACAAAATCGAGGACTTTGAATGTGACCTAGATAATGAATTTTAAATTGGCCAAGAAAACCCAAATTTTTATAGAGATAGTCAATTATCTATGCAATTTCTATCAAGAAAATAAATCATGGTCAAAGAGTCAAAAGAAAAAAGTCCTATAGGCTTTGATTATGATAAGATTTACTATGTGTTTTTGAGATGAAGCATGGGATATTATAGTTACACTAGTAATGGAGGTCATGTTAGCTTTTGAGGTAGATTGCAATGTGAGATGACAATCATAGGATATAGAAATATAAGAGAAAGTAAATTTACAAGATTGTAGAAATATGCTATAAATAGAAATGACATAAATGAATACAATATTGCTATGGAGGAAATACACTCCATGCAAGATGCTACATGACTATAATGTAATTCATCACTAATGGAGTGACCCAATACTACTACTACTACATACTGACTTACATATCAAACTCTTACAATGAGGTATTTTTATAATGGAAGATAGATTCCTTGGCCAACACTCTCCCTAGCTGTGCAAGGGACACCTTACACATTTACAACTTGCACATTAACACTTGTGCATTTATTACATTGCATAAAGTAACTAGATAACTTCCCCCTAAATTAATATAATGTCCTAAGTATGTACCTATTAAGGTACATTTACATGATCCAAATGATGTAATAGACTCTAACTCTAACACCCCCCTGTATTACATTATTTGGGTACTGAAGACTTTTAGTCTTGAATATGGATCTTCTTCTTCATCTTGAATGTATTTGTTCTCTGGATTATTTGTAACTTGTTCAAGCAAAAGTGTTAAATTTGCTAATAGAGATTTCTCCTCATAATTTTGAGTGTTCATCCAGTTCTTTAATTTCTTCTATCCTCTAAACTAGATGTCCTTTTTTATTTTCCTTTTGGTACTCCAATTGAGGATAATTGGTTGTCACTGAAATTGTTATTAACGAGAATTCCTTTGATACTATCTTGGTTGAAATTGGTGCCCATTGTTTATCTGATTTTATTAATTCTGGTTTTTGGGATTGTACCTACAATAATCGATACTATGACCTTTCTTTCTGCATATCTGATAATACCATGTTCTTTGTGCTTTTTATTTATGAAGCAATATTTTCCTATGGATTATATTTTGATGTTAATGCAGTGTTATTCATCTCAAATTTCAAAGTGTGTTCCACTTCATATTCTTGAAGGATATTGACTAAGTCATCAAAAGAAGTATCTTAACTTAAGATTTTTAGAGATGTGACCAAATTCTTATAGTTATCTAGAAGTGCTCTCATGGTTACTTGAGTAAGAAGTTCATCTTTAGGCTCCTATCCAAGATTTGACAATTTTTCTTTAATATGTGCTACCTTCCTTAGAAAAAATTCTAAGCTTTCTCCACTGCTCATTTTTAAGGAAGGTAGTTGAGTTTGTAGATGAAGAATGGTGGCTTTATTCTTCCCTTCAAATATTTTTTCTAAGATTTTCCAAGCTTCATAAAATGTTTTTGTTGAACTGATATAATGTTGTATTTCATCAATGATAGCAAATGTTATGATCATTTGGGCTTTTGAATCATTTTCCTCAAATTTTTGAATCTCAGTATTTCCTGTGGTAGGTTTCTTTGTTTTCCATTGGACAATATCCCAAATTTTTTCATATACGAATATTGCTTTTACATTATTCTTCCATGAGAAATAATTTGGGCCTTTGAGTAGTTGGGATTCAGCTAGGAAGAATTTTTTGGATCCCATTTTATTCTCTTTATCAACTCTTTAGATTTTTTGGACTTCCTTACGTCTCCCTAATGATGAGAGTTTACAAACCTAATAAGTTTTTAGGTTTTGTAACAAACTTACATCTATCCAAATGAATTTAGAACTTGATAATTTTTAATGGATGTTAATATTACCAAGTTTTGTAGAATGCCTTATGACACCCTGGGATGTTTTGGATAGGATATATGATCAATATAGTGCTTTTGTAAATTGTAGTTTAATTTTAAGTTGATTTTGTAAAATTTTGTAAATACAAAAAACTTCTCTATCTTCTTATTACTCCTATTGAACTAAAGCACTATTTTCAATTCTTTGAAGCGGTTTTAAAGTTAGATTTATTTTTCTTCCTTTAAGTGTTTTTGAGACAACACTATAAAAATCCCAACTTTTGAAAAACTTTAATAAACCTATTTAAATACCCCTTTTTTTTTTTTTTTTTTAATGTTTTCTATTTTCCAATTCCTAAGTTTGATGTTGTATTCCTTATAACTCCCAAATTTGGAAAAATTAGAAAATAATATTTGCATGCAATTTAATTTTCAATAATAACCCTTATTTCTCCTTGATAAAAAATTTCAAATATTAAAAAATCTGAAGTATGCTTGCTTAATGAATATTTAATGATGAATATTGTAATAGATAAAATGTTCCCTTATAACTCCAAAAAAAATATGTTAAAACAAGCATAAAGATCAATCGTTACCTCAATCGCTCCTTAATGTTGTGTTGGAAGATTCATAGCTACATGCTACATAGCACTCATGGGCAGTCAAAGCCCTATTTTACTGGTGCAAACTTGTTACTTGATTGTTGATCCTTCATTTCTACAATTTGGGGTGAAAGATATCTTAGGATATGCCTTGCAGGGCTTCTTCAAATGCAAGCGATGTTCACTAGTTTTATGACATTGTCTTAAATATTTTTCTTAGATCGTTGAATGGTGTATAGTCATTTCACCTCAATGTTATAACTCTATTTGACTACTCCCTTGATTTTCTTGGCTATGTTCTGCTTCACACATTACTATATCTTTCATTCTCCAAGATCGACATATTAAGTAATATGGGCTTCGTGACAAGTGTCACATGAAGCATTACAAGATAGATGTCTTTAACGTTCCTTTGGCAAAGATGACGTTGGTGGCAACCTCCAAAGAATATTAATTCCCTCCAGATGAATGTAACTCCCTTTAGGTGAGTTCTTGAACATTTGGAGATATAGAGAGATTGTGCCAAGTGGCTTGTGCATGCAAGCCTTCTTTCTAACGCTCCAAAGATAAGCTTGCAACCCTAATTTTTCCTTTATCTTTGCACCCTACATGAGCTTGCTATGTTTCTTGGTATGAAAGCTTTCTTTTGCATGTTGGCTTGGTGAGGATGATGGATGGTTACAGTTGGATTGATTCATAGTCTTATGGGACATTTTTAAGCTCTTATTTTGGTGGACACTCGCTTCAGTGGATGCCTTAGGTATAGATCTTATATTTGCACTTATTTACAAGTCTTTAATGCTGATTTTTACCTTTCTTCAACACTGGTTATAATAGCCAATGAGTATCATTTTTCTTTATCCTTTATGTAGATAACCTGCCACTGAATGTTGCCCTTCTTTCTACGTAAGCATGAGTGATGCAGGAGCATCCAGTAGAAAGCCAAAGAAGAGAAACTGTCGTGATATCGTGACAGGTTGGCCAAGGAGAAAAATGTCGCGACATCGCGACATGTCGCATTATCGCGACTCAGGAAGGAGAGAGAAATGCAAGGAGGAAAATGTCGCGATATCACGACATGTCACGTTATCACAACCAAAAGAAGAAAAAGAAGGAATGGACGAAAAATGTCGTGATATCGTGACATGTCGCGATATCGCGACCCGAAGAAGAAAGAAGGCGCAAGGGGAAAAGATGTCATGATATCATGACATGTCGCGTTATCATGATTGAAGAATGATAAGAAGCATAAGTGAGGAAGATGTCGTGATATCGTGACAGGTTGCATTTTCGTGACCCAAAGAGGAGAGAGAAATCCAGAAGAGAAAATGTCGTGATATCGCGACATGTCGCATTATCGCGACCAGACGGCAGGATGAAGAGCAGAAGATGAAAATGTCACGATTTCATGACATGTCGCATTTTTGTGACCTGCAGAAAAGAATAATCACAAGGGAGAAGAATGTCACGATTTCGCGACATGTCACATTTTTGCGACCTGCAGACAAGAAGAAGCGCAAGGGAGAAGAATGTCACGATTTCATGACATGTCACATTTTCGTGACCAGAAGGCGAGAGAGGAGCCAGGAAGCTAAAATGTCATGATTTCGCGACATGTCACATTTTTGTGACTTGAAGAGGAAAGCGAAGGCAAGGATGAAAGAATGTCGCAATTTCATGACATGTCGCGTTTTTGCAACCCGAAGAGAAAAGAGGAGCAAAGGAAGAAAAATGTCGCGATAGCGCGACATGTCGCATTTTCGTGACAAGAAGGCCAGAGAGGGAGCCAGAAAGAAGAAGTGTCACGATTTTGTGACACGTCACATTTTCATGATGAAAAGGCGAGGGAAGGAGGCAGCGAGAAGAAATGTCACGATTTCGCAACATGTCGTAGTTTCACGACCCACAGAGGAGAGAGAAGGCATAGAGGAAAAAATGTCATGATTTTGTGACATGTCGCAGTTTCGCGACCCGTAGAGGAGAGAGAATGCGTGAAGGAAAAATGTTGCAATTTCGTGACATGTCGCAGTTTCACGACCCGCAGAGGAGAGAGAAAGCTAGGAGGAAGAAATGTCATGATTTCGTGACATGTCATAGTTTCGCGACCAGAAGGTGAAGAAGGAGCCGAAGAAGAAAGATGCCGCGATTTCGTGACATGTCGCATTTTCACGACCAGAGGGCGAGTGAAGGAGCCAGAGGAGGACGATGTCGTGATTTCATGACATGTCACATTTTTGTGACCAAAGGGCGAGCGAAGGAGCTAGAGGAGGAAGATGTGATTTTGTGACATGTCGCATTTTTGCGACCCGAAGAAGAAGAGAAGGCAAGGGAGTTGAAATGTCACGATTTCGTGACCCAAAAAAGAGAAAGGAGGCGAAGGAGAAAAATGTCATGATATCACGACCAAAAGAGAAAAAGACGAGCAAGAGGGAGAAGATGTCGCGATATCGCAACATGCTGCATTTTCAAGGGGACCACGATAAAGCGACAATGACAGCTCATGGAAGTCAGGTGACGGATGCAGGAGCCGATACAGTGCAGCTGGAAGAAGAATGTGACAGAGGTCAGGCAGCGGTTGCAGGGCCGTTACAGGGGCATGTGGCATCAAGTCATAGGCGGTTATAGAGCACTCTGCCATTTTGTGTGATGATGATTCTGAAGGGCAAGCGAAGGCCAAGAGACATAGGAGATGAAACGAGGGGACCACCAGGTGGAAGACGAAGAGCCGCATCAGTAAAATTATAAAAGGGCAAGCCGAGGCATGCACAAGGGGTCAGAGTTCGGCCCCAGGCAGAGTTGTAGATGAGTTTTGGACCTGCTTGGCTGTGAGGGTTTCTTTTAAGAAGAGCTCCAGATTCCAAAGGGTGTAGATAGATGCACCGAACGTGAGGCAGTTTACACAGGGTCCATGGAGATTGAGGGTTTCTTCCAAGAAGAGCTCCGGATTCCAAAGGGTGTAGACAGATGCACCGAATGTGAGGCAGTTTACACAGGGTCCATGGAGATGGAAAACCCGATCTGCAAATTTGAGACAGAAGGCTATGATGTTGTTGATCTATAGACAAAACTCTGAATAGTAAGGCTGTGATGATTGTTTAGAGCGGTGGTGTTTCGACAGAATGCAGAGTTGCAGAGCCAAAGGAAAGAGAGCCAGAGGACTGCGAAGTCAGTGAATTTCTTCTAGACGGGAAGTGAAGGCGGTGGCTATTATGCTATTTTTTTATTCTATGATTTTCCAGAATCAGAGGGTCGGGGCCTCTATAAAAACCTAGGGATTGTAATGAGAGAGGAATGTAGAACCAAAGATTGCAATAGTGAATAGAGGAACTACGCCTGTAGGCTAGCATTGTAAAATTTTATTTTTGAATTAATGCATGAAAATTTGGATTTGGTAGTGTGCAATTTTTTGTTCTACATCAGTGGTATCAGAGCCAGAAGATTCTGAGTGCACAAATAGATCACTGATCGTGAGGTAGTTTGCGCCAGGATCTATGGTTGGGGGTTGTGAGAAAGTGAGCAAGATGCCTCTGCGAAGAAACCATGGTGGTGCGAGGAATATGGTGCCAGAGATCAATTTTAGAGCTTTGCAGAGGCAAGTGCAAGCCCTGTAGGAGGAATTGATAAGAGGAGTTGAGCCAAGAATAGAAGACCATAGTGAAGATGAAGCTTGGGAAGCCGAGGGTCCATCTGATGAGGAAGAAGCATTGGATCCAGTAGAAGCTACGTTGTATAGGGCCATTTTAACTTTTGTAATTCGGATTTGAAAGCTTTGAATGAAATATTGGTGGTTTTTTTGCTTGTAATTTCAGTCCTACGTCAAGTGGTATCAGAGCCAGAAGTTCCTGAGTGTGCAAACAGATCGTCGAACATGAGGGAGTTTGCACCAAGATCTGTGGAAGAGGAAAGAGTTTGGCACTCTATGTAGTGCTTGTAGGGGGTTTCATGGATGAAGCCTCAGAGAAAGAATTTGGCACTCTGTGTAGTGCTTGCAGGGGGTTTCTTGCATGAAGCCTCAGAGGAAGAATTTGGCACTCTGTGCAGTGCTTGCAGGGGGGGTTTCTTGCAGTGCAAAAGTGGGGGCCACTTCTCAATCCACCCCGATTGTCTGATGCAGGAGCATCCAGCAGAAAGCCAAAGAAGAGAAACTGTCGCGATATCATGACAGGTTGGCCAAGGAGAAAAATGTCGCAACATCGTGACATGTCACATTATCGTGACTCAGGAAGGAGAGAGAAAGACAAGGAGGAAAATGTCGCGATATCATGACATGTCGCGTTATCATGACCAAAAGAAGAAAGAGAAGGAATGGACAAAAAATGTCACGATATCACGACATGTCGCGGTATTGCGACCCGAAGAAGAAAGAAGGCGCAAGGGGAAAAGATGTCGACCGAAGAACGAGAAGAAGCGCAAGTGAGGAAGATGTCGCGATATCGCGACAGGTCGCATTTTTACGACCCAAAGAGGAGATAGAAAGCCAGAAGAGAAAATGTCACGATATTGCGACATGTCGCATTATCACAACCAGATGGTAGGATGAAGAGCAGAAGAGGAAAATGTTGCAATTTCACGACATGTCGCATTTTCGTGACCTACAGACAAGAAGAATCGCAAGGGAGAAGAATGTCGCGATTTGCGACATGTCACATTTTCGCGACCTATAGACAAGAAGCGCAAGGGAGAAGAATGTTGCAATTACGTAACATGTCGCATTTTTGCGACTAGAAGGCGAGAGAGGAGCCAGGAAGCTGAAATGTCATGATTTCGCGACATGTCACATTTTCACGACTCGAAGAGGAAAGCGAAGGCAAGGATGAAATAATGTCGTAATTTTGCAACATGTCGCGTTTTCGCGACCCAAAGAGAAAATAGGAGCCGAGGAAGAAAAATGTCGCGATAGCATGACATGTCACATTTTCGCGACAAGAAGACCAGAGAGGGAGCCAAAAAGAAGAAGTGTCACGATTTCACGACACATCACATTTTCATGACGAAAAGGCGAGGGAAGGAGGCAGCGAGAAGAAATGTCACGATTTCATGACATGTCACAGTTTCACGACCCATAGCGGAGAGAGAAGGCACGGAGGAAAAAATGTCACGATTTTGTGACATGTCACAGTTTCGCAACTCGCAGAGGAGAGAGAAGGCACAAAGGAAAAATGTGGCGATTTCATGACGTCGCAGTTTCACGACCCACAAAGGAGAGAGAAAGCCAGGAGGAAGAAATGTCACGATTTCGCGACATGTCGGAGTTTCGTGACCAAAAGGCGAAGAAGGAGTCGAAGAAGAAAGATGTCGTGATTTCATGACATGTCGCATTTTTGCGACCAGAGGGCGAGCGAAGGAGCCAGAGGAGGACGATGTCACGATTTCGTGACATGTCACATTTTCACGACCAGAGGGCGAGCGAAGGAGCTAGAGGAGGAAGATTTCGTGATTTCGTGACATGTCACATTTTCATGACCCGAAGAAGAAGAGAAGGCAAGGGAATTGAAATGTCGTGATTTCACGACCCGAAAAAGAGAAAGGAGGTGAAGGAGAAAAACATCGTGATATCGTGACATGTCGCGATATCGCGATCAAAAGAGAAAAGGACGAGCAAGAGGGAGAAGATGTCGCGATATCGTGACATGCTGCATTTTCGAGGGGACCACGACAGAGCGACAGTGACAGCTCATGGAAGTCAGGCGACGGATGCAGGAGCTGATACAGTGCAACTGAAAGAAAAATGTGATAGAGGTCAGGCGACGATTGCAGGGCCATTACAGGGGCATGTGGCATCAAGTCACAGGCAATTACAGAGCACTCTGCCATTTCATGTGATGATGATTCTGAAGGGCAAGCGAAGGCCAAGAGACACGGGAGATGAAACGAGGGGACCACCAGGTGGAAGACGAAGAGCCATGTCAGTAAAATTATAAAAGGGCAAGCCGAGGCATGCACAAGGGGTCGAAGTCCAGCCCCAGGTAGAGTTGCAAACGAGTTCTGTACCTGCTTGGCTGTGAGGGTTTCTTCCAAGAAGAGCTTCAGATTCCAAAGGGTGTAGACAGATGCATCAAACGTGAGGCAATTTACACAGGGTCCGTGGAGATTGAGGGTTTCTTCCAAGAAGATCTCTAGATTCCAAAGGGTGTAGACAGATGCACCGAACGTGAGGCAGTTTACACAGGGTCCATGGAGATGGAAAACCCGATCTGTAGATTTGAGATAAAAGGCTACAGTGCTGTTGATATGTAGGTAGAACTCTGAATAGTAAGGTTGTGACGATTGTTTAGAGCGATGGTGTTTAGACAGAGTGTAGAGGAGTTACAGAGCCAAAGGAAAGAGAGCCAAAGGACTGCGGAGGTAGTGAATTTCTTCCAGACGGGAAGTGAAGGCGGTGGCTATTATGTTGTTTTGTTATTTTGTGATTTTCTAGAATCAGAGGGTCGGGGCCTCTATAAAAACCCAAGGATTGTAATAGGAATGTAGAACCAGATATTGCAATAGTGAATAGAGGAACTACGCCTGCGAGCTAGCATTGTAAAATTTTATTTTCGAATTAATGCATGAAAATTTGGATTTGGTAGTGTGCAATTTTTTGTTCTACATCAATGAGTGATAATGCCCTCTTGCAATGACTCCACTGTTACAGGTAATACATTGCTCATAGGAATGAATTTGATGGAGGAAAATGGTATTTTTAAACACCTTAACTATTGTACATGTGAGCTCTTTGGTGGCTCTTCCTTTGGTTAAAAATATTGTGTTCGTATAATATTTTTGATATCTCCTTCCCTTGATCGCAAGTATATTGGATAAGAACATCCTTCTGCCCCCTATAAATAGTAATACCTTTGTTCTTCAAAGGAAAAAAGGAGGTGTCTTTTATAATATGCAAATCTTGCACTAAAATGAAGAATTTTTATAATCCTTCTTGCTTCTTTTGGATGATAGTCAATCCAAGCTAATGAAATGAGGATTCTTGCACTCTATGCTGAAAAATAAATCCTTATATTCTCCTTGAATCTTGAGACTTCCAAGGTATCAATTTGAGGCTTCCTTCAAGTATTTCAATGGTGGTTTTCTACTCCACCTTTCTACTTGTAATGGTGGCTTCTTTTGGCCACTAAAGTGCTGCAATTTTTATTTTTATTTTTGTGCTTCTTAACAACACAAACTAATTGAGAGAAATTGGTTTAAAAATAACTAGAATGGTGTGTATTAGATGCACTATAAATAGTAACAATAAATTCACCTTATTGCTCCACTAATTTCTCAAAAATACTCTTAAAAATTCCACTGCAACCTTTCAAATATAATCTAGAATAAATTCTTTTGAATTTCACTACAAACACAGTTGTAGGATCTAGTCTTCTTTTTCAAGATATAAGATAGGTAGTTGATTGTAACTTTAGAAATCAACTCCTAATTGTGAAAATGAACCTTAAAAATAATTTCTTTTCTTTTGCACTTTGAATACTGTAATATAATTTTCCTCTTTGCAAATTCTAATCTAACATAAGGTGCTTTAACAAATTTGTTGAGTAATCCTATTAATGAGCTAACTTGCACCAATAGTTGCTTACCTTTTTGACAAATTTTGTAGAGAATGTAGATCAAGCTTGTTGTTTTAGATGTCTGCAACTTTTTTTAGCTTTTCCAAATAGCTCCTCCTTCACGAAAAAGAGATATCAAACTTTATTTCATGAGCCTGGGGTTTGATGGTTTGATCTTCTCCTTTCTTCTATGGATTCAAAGGAATCTTTATGCCTTCTTGAAAGGTAATATTCAAGTCTCTCAGATTTGAAAAGCTCATTTTATCTTCAAGTCTTCTTGTCGAATTCTAACTTCAAGCAAAATCTTTTTCTTCTCAAGACTTTGAATATCTTGAGACCTTTTGTATCTTCTTTAGCACTTGTTGCCAATTCTTCTTCTTCTCCTGATTGGGCTTTGTTAGAAATAGCTTATATTACATTATTTGGGTCATGTAAATGTACCTTCCTTGGTACATACTTAGGACATTAGATTACTTTAGGGGGAATTTATCTAGTTACTTCATGCAATGTAATAAATGCACAAGTGTCAATGTGCAAGTTGTAATGTGCAAGGTGTCCACTTGTACAACTAGGTAGAGTGTTGGCCAAGGAACTTATCTTCCTATATAAAGGGCCATAGATATAGAAGAGATATCATAGTAGTGTAGGATTACAGTAGTGTAGGATAGATAGTAGTGTAGTGTGTGAGCTATAAGCTCAGAGCTCATTCATTGAGTAGTAGCTTGTATCATGGAGTGTTCATTTCCTCCATAGCTACTATTGTACTCATTTTTGACATTTCTATTTATAGCATATTTTAGTCATCTCACAGATTTACTTTCTTTCTTATTATTATGCATCTTGTGAATGTTATCTCCCATTACATGTTGTATCAAAAGCTAATAGTGGTATCAGAGCTACAATAGATCAAGCTATGATAGATCAATAGGAAAATCACCATTATCATTGACCCTGAGTTTTTTGTCAACCTGATGCGCCATTGGACCAGTCACTATCAAAATTTCTCAAAAGAGTCTAGGTGATAGAATTAGGGAGAGCCACAAGTGAGGACTGAATGAAATCTTAGTTTTAGGAATACTAAGATTGCATATGGCTAGAGTCTTTCCACAGAGTTGCAAAAAAACTCATGAAGACTAGGACTCAACATTTGATCCACTAGTTTGATGAAACAACTAGTGAAGCTCATCTAAGAGATCTAGAAATATTTACTTGAAGTTTATTTTATTGCAAGGAATTAATTCTCAGATGATTGGGACACCTCCTACAATAGAAATCTAGGAGACCTCAACTTCATTACCCAAAGGTCAAAGTGCCTTCATAGTGTAGATATTAGTTGTTGTAGAAAGGAGAATACTTCAGAAGAAACTTTTGGAAAAGAATCATGGTGAAGTTAGGAGATAGGAGATCTCCATTGCTAGATTGAAGAACTTCACAAAAATAAAAAGGCCATAGAAGCCCTGATTCAGAAGAAAATGTCATAGAAGCCTTGATCCATAAGAAAATGCCACATAAGCCTAGAAAAGGCCATAGAAGCCTTGATCTAGAAGAAAAGGCCATAAAAGCCTAGAAAAGGCCATAGAAGCCTTAATATTGAAGAAAAGGCCACAGGAGCCTTGATACTGAAATAGGCCACATATACCTTTATCTTGAAGAAGACTCCAGAAGAGAGTACTTAATTCAGAAGTAGATTTTAGTACTAATATTTTTGTTGTAGGTAAAGGAGATCTAGTAAGTCGAGAAAGCTTCCTACAAGAAAGTTAGGAAGAGTAGCCTCTTCAGAATCAATCTAGCACCTAAAGCAAAATAGATCAGGAGGAGATCTCATTGAAGAACTTCTAGATAAGGAAGAAGAAGAAGGACTAGGAGAGTCCTGCTCGAATCCAGAAGTAGCAAAATCAGAGATCTAGGAGAAGATCTCACCACCAACACTTCCAGAAGTAGAAGGTTGAAGATAAGATCTCAAGGAAGACTAGAAGAAGCTGCAAGATCAAAGACCTTGGTGAGATCTCGATGAGCATCCAATAAAAGGCTAGGAGAGCCTTGCTAAAGAAATCATCAAAGAAGAACTCACTGGAGAAGTCCACTACCAAGGAGAAGCCCCTGATAGTGAAGGACTTGGGACAATTATCACCATCCGACAACAAGCCCAAGAGGAGGAGAATTTGGCAAGGAGTGCCAAATCTGAGTGAAAGAAGAATCTAATGAAGACCTCAAGATATTCAAAATCTTGAGAAGAAGATCCTGCTTGAAGTTAGAATTTGACAAGAAGACTTGAAGATAGAAGAAGCTGGCTAGAACCAAAAGATTGAAGATTACCTCCCATAGAAAGAGGACACCACTTCAGAGACACAGACTTCTCCAAATCTACAATAGAAGGAGGAGACCACAAGAGGAGAACAAAGTCACCAAATCTTAGGTTTGTGAAAGAAAGTTTGAGACTACAGTTTGGTGAAGAAGGAGTTGTTCGAAATAGTCTACAAAGAGCTGCAAGATCTTACTCAAGGTAACAACTTGGTGATCTAAGACACCAAGATCTACATCCTCTACAAAAGAAGCAAAGAAGCTACAAAATATTTTATAAAAAGATAAGCAACTATTGGTGCAAGTAGATTCATTAATTGGATTACTTTTTAGATTTGTTAAAGCACCTTAATCCAGATTAAAGTTGCAACCTAAATTACAGTCTTCGAAAGTGCAAAATAAAAAGGTTCCTTTTAGAGGTTCATTTGCACACTAGGAGTTGATTAGATTCCAAATATTAATTATCTATCAACTACCTATTATCTACTTTGGAAAGCGAAAAGAAGACTGAATCCTACAATACTAATTGTAGTGAATTTGCAAAATATTTGAAGGTTCATTTCAAATTATTCTTGATTAGTTGCAGTGAATTGATTAAGTGCATTTTCTTGAGAGTATATTGGAGTGATAAGGTGTAATTTGTTAGTGCATTAAAAAGTAGAATTTTTTAGATTCATTTGCACTATTATTACTCTCAAAAGAAATTAGTTTTGTGCATTGAAAAAAGGTACAAAATCTAGTTTGCATCAAGTGTCTAAAGACACTCTTAAAGAACAAAAATCTGCAACTCTTAGTGGCCAATAGAAGCCACCAAAATTGGTTAGTACAAGCAAAGAAAAGCTAACCAAAAAGAAGCTTCAAATATTGAGACTTGGTGAGTCTCAAATCCAAAGCACTTAGGGGTTAGTGCAACTAAAATAAAGCTTCTATTTTATAGTGTTTACAAATCTTGGATTCACCATAAAATATCCAAGCAAAGAGGGTAAGGAGTCTACTCAAAAGGACATCCTCAAAACCCTCATTTGTGCATTCAAAAATCTGCTACAAAATCTGAAAAATGGAGTGCAAAAAGGGTGCAAAATAAAGTGTATTATTCACAAGGTATTGCACTACATTATCCATAGAAAGGGAGTAGATAGAAGGTGCCATTAAAGGCACAAAGGTCATAGGGAATCCAACCAAGAAGGATGTATGAAAAGCACTCCATATCCATGGCCCAAGGAGCCATCAAAAAGGGCTCATTCCTCACGTATCTTGGATGGAAGAACCTGCACAACACAAGCACACAATAGAAGATCAATATTCTATAGTTACGTAGAAGAAGGAGCCATACTACAAGCAAAGGCGTCACTATTACCTCATCCAAATATGCATGAACAATGCTACAATTTGCACGTCAAAGAGAACCAAAAGTGAGGAGAAAAGGTGCTAAAAGCAAAGGTCTAAAACTTGGTGAAGAAAATCCACCAAAGGTAGCATCTACCACACCATTCAGAGCTCCAATACCACCTCAAGGATCGACTACAAGAGAAAATAGTTGCTTGCACTTCAAGGAACATAGCAAGCAAAGGTAGAGGCATAAAGAAGGAGTTACATTCTCCTTGGAGGTGTTACAATGATAGACACCATGCAGAAACCTTGAGTGCCACTTGGCACAATATCTCAACAACGTTCAATATCCAAGAAACCTTGCAAGGAAGGTTACAAGCACCTACTCAAGTTTGAAGTACTACAAGAGCTGGCAGAAGCATTACTAAAGGTTGGCAGGGGTGTTACATAAAATATGCAAACGTTACACAGGTTGGAGCACCCATGAGTAATGTAAGTGACACTTGGCAGCCTTTATCTCCATTAAAACCATGCAAACCTAAAGCGAACAGAGCAGAAGTGGAATAGCATTTTCGCAGTCAAGGTTTTTGGAGAGGAAAACATAGTCAAACTATTCTTGAGCACAACGTGTAAGAAAGGAAAGAAGGAGCATTTAAAGCTCCATGAAAGGGAGGTCAAATCTACAGTGAACTTCTCTCTAGCATCGAAGAAACACTCAGCCAATCATCTCTCAAAGGATCCACACTTGTTCGAATTGCTCTCGTCATCTCAAGCGCCAGAAGCTACGTCTTAATGTTGTTACACTCAACCAAAATCAGTGTTATACAAGTGTGAAGATAAAGGGCCAAGGTAAGTTTAATTATCTCATTTATTTTTGCTTTCTAACATTGGAGAAATAAGGTTTTAAATAAAGGATAAATCTTAAGATTATGAAAGCAAATTATATAGGAGATAACTTACCTAGATCAAAATAATATTTGCAAAACAACCTTGGAGATATAAGGAATTCTACTTAGGTTTAACTATTTAATATTTTGCAAATATTGTTATCTTTTCTAATTTTCCAAATTTGGGAGTCATAAGGTCTACTACATCAAATTGATTTATTGGAAATTAGAAAAATTAAAATCAAATTTCAAAGGGCCATTATAAGAGGTTTATTAAAAACATTTTAAAGGTTGGAAATTTATAATATTTACTTGTCTCAAATCTTCTCAAATCGAGACAAAATATCCAACATTAAAACCTCTTTAAATTTGGGAAAAGTGCTTAGTTCAATAGGAGCAATAAGGATAATAGAAGTTGATTTTGTTATTTACAAAACTTTACAAAATCAACCAAAATTGAACTAAAATTTACAAAAGCACTTTATATCTTATCCAAAACATACTAGGGAGTCATAAGGCATTCTACAAAACCTAAGAATTGGTATTAGGGAACTTAAATGGCTTCAAATAAATTCTTCCTAGCAGAATCTCAGCTACTCAAGGGTCCTAATTATTTCTCCTAGAAGAATAAAGTGAAATCTATTTTGGTATATGAAAAACTTTGGGATATTGTCAAAGGGAAAGCTCAAATACCTACTACATATGATATTGAAATCCTAAAGTTTGTAGAAAATGATTCAAAGGCTCTAATGATAATAACCTTTGCTATCACTGATGAGATACAACCCTATATCAGTTCAGCAAAATCATCTTCAGATGCATGGACAAGCCTAGAGAAATTTTTTGAAGGAAAGAATAAGGCAACTATTCTTCATCTTCAAAGTCAACTTCATTCATTAAAGATGAACAATGGAGAAAGCATAGAACTGTTCCTAAGGAAAGTAGCAGATATCAAAGGGAAATTATTCACCTTAGGAGAAATAGTTAAGGATGAACTTCTTACTCAAGTAACCATGAGAGCACTTCCAGACAACTATAAACATTTGGTAACATCTTTACAAGTTCTAAGTAAAGATACTTCTTTTGATGACTTAGTCAATATTCTACAAGAATATGAAGTGGAAAATATAGTTAAATATGAGATGTCTAACACTGCATTGGCATCTAAAGATAATCCACAGGGAAACATTGCTTCTTCATCAAAAGGATGAAAACCATGGTACAATAGGTATTGTCAGATATGCAAGAGAAAAGGCCACAGTACCAGCTATTGCAGGTTCAATCCCAAGAATCAAAATCAAGGAAATCAGATGAACAATGGGAACCAATTTCAGCCATGACAATATCAAAATCCTCATCAACAACAATTTCAGTGTCCAACCAATTATCCCCAATTGGAGTATCGAAAAGGAAATAAAAAGGACATCTAGCTCAGAGGATAGAAGAAATTGAAGAACTGGGAGAACCGACAGATGATTATGAAATCAAAGCTCTTTCAACAAGAATGATAGGTTTTGAAGATACTAACAACTTGCTTGAACAGGTTACAGAAATCATAGAAGAAGAATCAGAATTCCAGATTCAAGAGGAAGATCCACATTGAAGACTAAAGTCTTCAATACCCAAATATTGTAATACAGGGGGTGTTAGAAATAGCTTATATTACATTATTTGGGTCATGTAAATGTACCTTCCTTGGTACATACTTAGGACATTAGATTACTTTAGGGGGAAGTTATCTAGTTACTTCATGCAATGTAATAAATGCACAAGTGTCAATGTGGAAGTTGTAATGTGCAAGGTGTCCACTTGTACAACTAGGTAGAGTGTTGGCCAAGGAACTTATCTTCCTATATAAAGGGCCATAGATATAGAAGATATATCATAGTAGTGTAGGATTACAGTAGTGTAGGATAGACAGTAGTGTAGTGTATGAGCTATAAGCTCAGAGCTCATTCATTGAGCAGTAGCTTGTATCATGGAGTGTTCATTTCCTCCATAGCTACTATTGTACTCATTTCTTATATTTCTATTTATAGCATATTTCAGTCATCTCGTAGATTTACTTTCTTTCTTATTATTCTGCATCTTGTGAATGTTATCTCCCATTGCATGTTGTATCAAAAGCTAACATGCTTGTTGTCGGATGGTGACAATTGTTCCAAATATTTCCATTATCAGAAAGTTTCTCCTTGATGGAGAATTTCTCCAATGAGTTTTTCTAGGAACTCTTTTGATGATCTTGCTTCAGTAACAAGGCTCTCCAAGCATTTTTCCTTGAGATCTCTCCTAGGTCTTTAACTCTGGAGATATTTTGGTCTTCCTTGAGACCTTCTTTAACTTCTATAATTGAGATCTCCTTCCTAGATCACTTGATTCTATTTCTTATAGATTTTAACAAGGCGCTCATAGTCCTTCTCGTCCTTCCAAGACTAGAAGTTTCTTCAATGAGATCTTCACTAGATATATTCACCTTCAAGTTTGCTTTAGGTGCTAGATTGATTCTGAAGAAAATAATCTTCCTAAATTTCTTGTAGGAAGTTTCCCAACTTACTGAATCTCCTTTCTCTACAATAAATGATTAGTACTAAAATCTGAATTTGCTTCTGAAGTAGGTACTCTCTTCTGGAGTCTTCTTTAGGATCAAGGCTTTTATGGCCTTTTCTTAGATCAAGGCTTTTATGGCCTTTTTAGGATTAAGGCTTCTATGGAATTTTCTTAGATCAAGGCTTTTGTGGTCTTTTTTGCTATGAAGTTGACTTTATCAATAGATATCTTCAATCTCTAGACTTCACTATGACTCCTCCTAGAGTCTCTTCTGAAGTATTCTTTTTTACAACTAATATTTGCACTATGAAGGCACTCTGACCTTCAGTTAATAAAGTTGAAATATCCTATATTTCTATTATAGGAGGTGCCCCAATCATATGAGGATTAGTTCCCTGCAATAAAATAAACTTCAAGCAATAGTAAACTTCTCAGATCTCTTAGATGAGCTTCACTAGTTGATTCATCAAACTAGTGGATCAAATGCTGAGTCCTTATCTTCATGAGTTTTTTTTTTGTAACTCTGTGGAAAGACTCTGAGCCCAATTAATATCATAACTTATTTTTTCAATATGTTCTACAAAATAATCTTAACGAAATTCACATGCAATGGGTTCAATAGAACATCGAGTTTGCAAAAATTGAAGCTATGGTTACTGACCCTATTTTAGCAATAGCTCTTTCTCAAATCTCTCCCTACCACTTTGATTCTTCTAAAAAAATTTGTAAGATCCTGTGCACTATGGTAAATCAGATTCACAAAAAAATTCAAGCTCAACAATATTGGTGGTTCCCCTCTCACTCTACAGTAGCTAGTTCTACTGTGACTATACCTACCATGGCCATGATATCACTGTTAGATTTTGAGGTATATTTCAATGGGATATGGAAATCATAGGATGTAGAAATATAAGAGAAAGTAAATTTATGATATTGCAAAAATATGCTATAGATAGAAATGACAAAACTTTATACAATATTGCTATGGAGGAAATGGACACTCCATGCAAGATGCTATAGGACTATAATGTACTCCATCACTAATGGAGTCACCCAGTACTACTCCTACTACCTATTGAATTACATATAAAACTCTTACAATGAGGTCCTTTTATAATGTAAGATAGATTCCTTGGCCAACACTCTACCTAGTTGTGCAAGGGACACCTTGCACATTTACAACTTGCACATTGACACTTGTACATTTATTACATTGCATAAAGTAACTAGATAACTTCCTCCTAAAGTAATATAATGTCCTAAGTATGTACCTAAGAAGGTACATTTACATGATCCAAATGATGTAATAAACTCTAACTCTAACAGGTCCAAGAAAAGTAAAAGAAAAGAATGTTAAAAAATAGTACTAAAATATCCATCGGAGAATTGAAGTTGTCTAAGAAAAAGATAAGGGGTAGAACTCAAGAAAAGAAAAAATAATAGGATACTAAGGTCAAAATATTCTAATATAATACAAAATGTAGACCCCACAACTAAGAGGAGGTGGATGTGCTAATAATAAGCCAATTGCAAGGTTTATATTATTTTAGTTATGGTCTACTAGAAAGACCCAAGGGCCAAAAAGCATTCAAATGGTAGGGATAGATTTAAACTCAATATAAATAGGAACCAATTGTTAGCCATAAAGGAAATCAATGGAGAAGATGATGTCAAATGGAGGGTCCAACTGAAAACAATTATAATAGAACAAGATACCTTGAAGCTATAAAAGGAACAACTACAGCTGAAGAAGACATCAAGTTTTGCATAGCAATTTTTAGCCAAAGGTAATCTAAGTGTTATTTTCTTGTCAATAATATTATCTTGTGTGTCGTGTCCTTCATTTATATCCCTTATTCTTCTCCATCATTGCACAGGTTTTTCTAAGGAAGCACCAAGTTAGCTGAGACCATTTTCAACGACTAGATCGAAAGCTTGGAAGTTCTTTGTCACTATTCTTAGGATGAAGGGTTGAGTTTCTCTGTTACATCATTTTAACATAGAGAACTATTTGTATTTTTTTAATGAAATCTAAGAACTCTTACAGACTTTGAAATTGTAAAAATGTTTTGAATATGAATATAAATCTAACTTCCTCCTTTGTGCAATTTAGTGTTCAATTGTGTGTTTGTTGCTCATTTACATATTACATTATTTGAATGTGTGAATGGTGCTTTCCTTCATTGGTTAATCTCAATTATGCTTGTTACATCATTTGAATGAACATAATTGAACCAATTTATTTTTCCTTTTCTTTCTATCTCATTTAATTATTAAAATATTGCTATGATTGATAATGGATAAGGCATCAATCTACTGATAGGGTATAATTAGTGAGTTCTATAAATCTTGGTCAAAACATTGAAATAATTTCATTTCATTTGTAATTTGGATGAGCATGAGTGTATATATCACATTGTAAGCTCATCTCTAGGGTTTCCTTACCATACTTGATCTATTTGAAGTCTTAGGATAATTCTTTTCCAAGTTAAATAGGTAGATCCACTAGAGTCCATAGTACTGATTGGAATCAGAAAACCTTGTGGCATGACAATATTTAAGGGATGCAAGAATTTTCAACTATTTTTGGTGTCGTTGTTGGGGAAGACTATATATATATATATATATATATATATATATATATATATATATATATATATATATATATATATTATTTTTCTATTGTCTTTTCTATTTCACATTTTTTAAATTTAAAATCCAATGGTCAAGGGTTTTATCGATTTGCTTAGTTTTTAAAAAAATTACCCACAATTTCCCAAATTCCTTAAGTGAAACAAGATTCTATGATATTGAGAGCGTTTTGAGGTGAGCAATATTGGTTGGAGAGCAATATTTCTTTTTGCATATTTGTGATGGTGACTCCAAAATTCAAAAACTAAAGAAAGGAAGAGAAGCTTAATATGGCATCTATAAGAAGAAGCAACAAATTTCTCTATCAAGAACTATCAAATCTAGAGGAACTTCTCCAGTCTCATAGAAATTCATATTTATCATTGAATTCTTCCTTTGGTAATAATTTGAATTCAACTTCTGTTAATGTTAGTTCTAGCACTATTCCTTCCTTGAGTGTTACTTCAAACCATGTTTCTACAACCCTTGTAGTAAATATGATAGCTCCTAATCATAATAAAAATATTTAGAAATGGAGGAATAATAGGTATATACCATTTATATTTCCACAAATTCTAAATCTCTTACCTGGTAAAGCTCATAAATATTTGTCTAAATTCCAAGGAAATAATGTTGTGACTAGTGAAGACCATATTAGAGATTTTTGTATGCCATGTATAGTCTTGAGGTAGAAAATATGTAGTCCTTAGATTGTTCCTTCAAACTTTAAATAATGATGCTCATGAATGGTTCAATCATCTTCAGGCTGATACTATAAATAATTTTCAAACTATGGAAGAAGTTTTTTCTCAAAGAGTATGGGGAGAAAAAGAATGAACAATCATTGTTGATAAAGCTGGATATAATGAAAACTAAAGAAAATGAGTCAGTAGAGAATTTCAATAGGAGACTTTTTAAAACCCTTCAAAGTGAAATTATTGATGTAATATGTGATGAAGAAGATGAGGAAAAGTTGAAATATGTTATTGGAGAGCCAACATAAGTCATTCAATTAAAAACCAATAGAATCCCTAGGGGTTTTGTTTCTTTGGAAATTCTATTTGATGACTTTGATAGGGCATATAAACCACTCTTCCAATAATATGAAGCAGATGATGTCAATATTGGAACAAATGAGGAGCCTAGGTTCATAAATATTAATAAAGATCCTTTAAATAATAAAAAACAATAAAGTATATTATTAAATAAGAATAAAGATGTTTTTCCTAGAGTAATTAAGATCTGGGGATGTTTAATATAGAGTTTATGACTCATATGATACCTCTTTAGGATGATGATAAGCCTTTCAAGAAAAAATAAAAAATTAATCCTACTTTGCATCCGGTATTGCAAAAAGAAGTTCAAAATATGTTAGATGCAAAAATAATTAGAAAATTCATATTCTCCTCTTGCATTGTCAACTCAGTGCCAGTCAGAAAGAAAAATGTAGATATAAATTTGTGTTGACTTCAAAAACTTGAATAAGAGCTTGCTAAAAGATAATTATCCACTCCCCCACATGAAGTAGTGGTTACAAGCAATGGTTGGTTCAGCTAGAATATCTTTACTGGATAGTTTCTCGAGCTATAATCAAATATTAGTAAACCCAAAGGATAGATACAAGATAACTTTTACCACACCATGGGGAATATTTGAATATCTCAGGATGTCGTTTGGGTTGATGAATGTAGGAACAACATTTTAGAGAGCCATGGATTTTAAATTTAAAGATTTTATGTTTGAGATAGTGGTAGTGTACCTTGATGATATTACAATATTTTCAAAAAATCTTGAAGATCACTTACACATCTAACTAAAGTATTTAATAGATGTAAATAATTTGGCATATCTCTAAATCCTAAGAAGCGCATTTTTGGAGCACCACAGGGAAAAATACTTAGGCATGTTATGTCAAAATAAGGTATTAGCATTGATCCAAAGAGAATAGAGGCTATTTCTAAAAGTCCTCTTAAAAATCTAAAAGGATTCATATGTTTCTTTGGTAGGATAAAGTTTTTTAGAAGGTTTGTTCTTGACTTTGCTGAGATTTCTAAACCTATCAATGCTAAATTAAAAAATAATGATAAAATAAGGTGGACATAGGAGAACACTAAAGCATTTTATAATATTAAATATGCAATCACCCAAGCCCCTCTCTTAAATTGCCCTCATTATTCTAGAGATTTTAACAAAACCTAATTTGCTTTAGAGCATACAATTGTTGTAGTCCTATCTTAGAAAGATGAAGAGAAAAATGAAAGACCTATAGCCTTTATGAGTGTAGGACTGAAGGGGGCTCAATTAAAATATTCTATGATAGAAAAATAGGCTTATGCTTTAATAAGGGCATTAGAACATTTTAAAAGTATATTTGGATCAAATAAAGTAATAACTTGTATTCCCTACATTGTCATTAAGTATATTTTCATTTGAATCAATGGGGAGTTTTGCAATATGGATGGTAAAACTATTATAGTATGATTTAGAATTTAAAGTAGTTTAGATTGTAAGAGGACATGGATTAGCAAATTATATGGATAATAGATAAGGGGAGGTTATAAACAATATGGTAAGACCCCAAGGTCTTACTATAAAATTATTAACAAATTAATGTAAATGTAATTGCAGGCCACTCAAAGGGGGCTCCCTTGTAATCACTTTGCCACTATAGGGGGCTCCCTCCTTAAGAATCTATGATTCTTATTATTCTTATTCTTATTCTTCTTCTTCTTGGATGATTTGTTTGAATGGCCAACCTAATATATATATATCTACCCTAAAGCTACGTTGGTGAAGAGACGTGATGGTTCACGTTATGAAGAGACGTGATGGTTCACGTATGAAGAGATGTGATGGTTCACTTTATGGGTTAATAATATAATAATTAAATTATTAATAATACTAACTAATAATGTTAGGATGGAGGATCCTAACATGCCACCCTCCTTAAAAAGAGCTTTGTCCTCAAATCTCAAAGTGAGGAGCTTTGTCCTTTGTTTTCCAAGAAGGATTTGCGTAAGTTCTTGGACTCTTTTAATGTCATCCTTCCGTAGGCAAGGATATCAAGAAGGATGAAGCATTAGCAGAGGGTTGCCATAAAAATTAGTAAATGTGTGATGATGAAGGGAAACCCTTGGGGTTCTTCAAACACCTTAAAATTATGCATAAAAAGAGGTGGTAAAACTTCTACATTCTCCTGTTGTTCCCTGGGAGAGGTAATGGAGGAGTGTGCAGTCACCTTTCTACCTTGTTTTTGAATAGGTTTGACCCTGTAGTGAGAACTCACTATTTGTGAAGAACTTGTGTGTAGTCTTGTTAGAGTGTATGACTGGCCTTCATTGGTCACTTCTTGTACATCGATATCTTTACCTTCATTGTTGTGATCAGGTGCTTTGCTCACATCTTGCACATCTACCTCACCTTCTCCCTCTATGGAATGATAGGGATCAACTACATTCAATAATTGTACATCTACCTCATCTTTGGCCCCTATGGAGGGACAAGGATCATCTAAATTTAATAAATACAATGTTGGTGTAGCGCAACAATGATGAGGCCCAAATTGCTCATCACAAGTACAACAGAGGTCTTTCACTCGTCGTTCCTCCATTTCTTGCAGGCTGAGGTACTTAACTGGAAAGGGTTTAGTTTTTGGGATAGTGGGCATGAATGATGATTTATCAATAGGTTTCTCCCTATGTCGACGTTGAACATTGAATTTATCTTTAGCTAACAAGGCTAATCCAATGGCTTCCTGTAGGGTGTGAGGAGTGTACATCATGACCACCACTCTAGTTTCTTCTTTTAATCCACTGATGAAACCCTTTATGAGAACTGATTCATCCAACCCTATGATGTGACTGGTGATATCCTAGAACTAAATTTTATATGCACGCACTGATGTGATTTGATGTAGGTGGGCAATATTAAGCAGCAAAAGTAGGTTGGGATCATGATATATTCCTCCATTGGCCATTTGCATAGTATTTTGGTGAAAATATTTTGGTTTTGTTGTACTTTAGGAAAATTTATTAATAAATCTCCCATGTCAAAATGGCTACTTCCCTATGATCGTTTGACACACTACGAAATAGTGTATTTCTATTTGGCTCTGATACCAAATGGTAAGACGCCAAGGTCTTACTATAAAATTATTAACAAATTAATGTAAATGTAATCGCAGGCCACTCAAAGGGGGCTCCCTTGTAATCGCTTTGCCACTATATGGGGCTCCCTCCTTAAGAATATCTGATTCTTATTCTTCTTATTCTTTTTCTTTTTTTCTTGGATGATTTGTGTGAATGGCCAACCTAATATATATATCTACCCTAAAGCTACGTTGGTGAAGAGACGTGATGGTTCACGTATGAAGAGATGCGATGGTTCACTTTATGGGTTAATAATATAATAATTAAATGATTAATAATACTAACTAATACTAACTAATAATGTTAGGATGGAGGATCCTAACACAATATTACATAGTAAAAGAAGATCATGAATAGGACTAATAAAAAAATAATAGTAAAGAATATTCTTCCACATAAACATATGGAGAATAAGGAACAATCAAAGGCACTGACCATCATCGAACAGGGAAATCAGTCAGACCAACATAAGGGAAAAAAGAAGGAAGACAAAAGAGATAGAGGCAAAGCGACAACACACAAAAACATAGAATGAAAAACAAGCAAGGTCAAGAAAATATTTTGCATGGAAAGTGCAGGTCACCAAAATGACTTTCAATATAGGGAAGAAATTTGCGGTCCCACAACCACACCACTCATGTAGGCATCCAAAATTTATGTGCAAGAGTTAATGAAGATGAAAGAGAAACTTGAGAGCATGGAAAGGAGAGATAAAATAAGAGATATTAAATTATATGAGGTCATAAACATCAATCAAATGTTGGAAAAGGAAAATAACCAACTCAAGGACAAAGTGTCAAAGCTACAAAACCTTGCGAACATGGGTCAATGTGAATGGCATGTCCTCAAAAAAGCCATCCAGTCCTCAATCAATGATATAATAAATGTGGAAAAATGAATGCAAGACAAATAAAAGTGGTATAGGAAATACTCCAAAATATAGAAACAAGAGAAAATGAGCTACGAAATGAATTAGCAAAGGCAAATTCATGGTCTCAAGTAGTAAAATAACCAATCAATTAGAATAAAGAGTTGATAGAGAAGCAAGTAAAAATTTAGATAATAAAAGAGAAATAAAGATATGAGAAGTTATCAAACATAATCATCTAAAGATTAAAATATTATGAGGATAGGGAAGACACAAACTGTTTAACCAGTTACTTCTTGTCAGATTGGTTACAATGGAAAGGTCAGATCAAACAAGTAGGCAAAATTGGAAAGCTGAGAGGAGTTAAATATAGGTATATTCGGGTTACATTGATGAGCTATGAGGATAAAACAAGGTTACTAAGAAACAAAGGCATGTTGAGAGGATCACAATTATATTTATATGATGACCTAAAATTTCTACAATAGGTTGAAAGAAACAAGGAATGGGAAAAGGTGAGGGTAGCAAGGAATGAAGGGAGATGGGAAAATTTAATAAATGGAAATGCGTACATCACATATAAACAAACCCAAAACAAATAGGAATTATGGTCCACCCAGGAATATCTTATGATGGTAAGTCAAAATTGTAGAGGTCACCCTTGGAGAAGAGGACCCGGGTTAGGGCCCATTGCTAGAGATAAAAATATAATCATCCTGATGGAAACACATGAGCACTATGGATGTAGGACTCCAAACTTTGTGGGATACAATAAAATAGCAATATGGAATAAAGCAATGGAAAATGGAAAGGGGCAAGGAGGTATTATGATTTTAATAAAAGAGGAGTCAGATAGGGTCATTAAAATTGAAAAACAATATGAAAATAAATAATACATTTGGATAAAGATCCTAGAAAATAAGTCATTTATTAGCATAGCAACATGCTATTTTTATCCCAATAATTCTAAATTCTATAATAAATATCACCTTAACAGATACCCATAATCCTCCGTAAAAAGAGACATTTTGACATATAGTAAGTTGGGAGAGATTATATTACTTGGAGACTTCAATGAAAGGATAGCCAATAAGCAAGCTAAAATTCTAGTAGGTAACAAAGATATCGAGATTAATCCTCTTTGGATGCCAAAAGATAAAAATCAGCAGTGTACCAGAACTTCAAAATATGAGCATGGGGTTATCATGCAATATGGAGAAGAGTTTGCAGCATACACAACTTACTTATTTGCAATGGGATGAAAAGTTGAAAAAAATCAGGAAAGTATTCATGCAAAACATATAAGGGACAAAATGTAATAGACTATGTTATATGTTCGCAAAACTGCATACCAAAAACAGAGGAGCTAGAAGTGGAAGATTCCCTAGTGGAACATAAGTCAGATCACAACCCAATTGTTATGAAACTTCAAATGCAAGGATACAAGCCAAGGGAAAAACACATGTAAGGTAATCAAAACAAACTTCCTCACAAGGGAAACATTCTCTTAACAAAAGAAAATCAATATATTTTTAGGGCAGCATTGAATAACAAGTTATGGGAAAGGGAAAGAAAGGGACTACCTCATAGTAATATAGGTTAAAATAAAAGTGAATGGTTAATGCACGTCATCCAAAAAGCTCTAAATAAATGCAAGAGAGCTAAACCTAGAAAGAAAGAAAAAAATATTTTTCCAACCAACCCGTGGTTCTATGAATGTTGCAAGGAAGCGCAGATATTACTAAAGGAATCAACAGGTAAAACAAGAGTAAACAAAAAAGCATATGAGAAATTAGTAAGGGCAAAAAAAGAAGAATATACTAGAACAAGAAGGAAATAACTTATTTACTTAGGGAAGCATGAACCAAAGAAATTTTGGAAGGAACTAAGCATGAAAAATATGTAAACTAAAAATAACATAACAGTTAGTCATTGGTTTGAGTATTCAAAACAATTGTATGAGGGTAGTAACTAGCAGGAGACACCCCCTACTATCATTGTCAAGAAAGAACTTTTCACAAATGAAGAAATTATTGAATGGATAAAAAAGTTAGCAATTGGTAAATCCTGTGACATAGATAATCTTCAAGTAGAGCATATAAAATGGGGGTAGATATTCTTGCACCACATATCAAAGATATTTTCAATGAGGTCATACAAAATGGCTTCCCTATAGAATGGACAACTAGCTTGACCATTCCTTTATTTAAAAGTGGAGATGTAAATAATCCCTCAAACTATAAAACTATCATGATCAACCCTCTCTTTGCAAAGCTATTTGGGAGTATGATAGAGCATAGGATCAACAAATGGGTGAAAGAAAAGGGAAAGAGAGCAAAGGGGAAAGCGGGTTTTAGGCCCAAGCACTCAACTATTTTTTATTGTATCATGCTTAGACACATAGTGGAAAAAATATGAGACAAAAAAGATGAGGCTTTTTGTTGCTTTGTAGACTTCAAAAAGGCATTTGACACAGTGCCAAGGAAACAATTATGGAGCAGAATGGAAGAGCTAGAGGTTCCAATTCACTACAGGGCAGCAGTTCACATATTATATGAGCATGTAAAGGCTAGAATCCGAATGCATGAAGGGTTATCTAAATATTTTAGGAGTGAAATAGGCATCAAATAAGGTTACCCTCTATCTTCGATATTATTTGGGTTGTACATTGACAAGTTAGAAGAATGGATAAACAAATTTGGGGGAGAGGGTGTGCACTTAGTCAAATATATGGTAAAACTCCTCATGTATGCAGATGATGTAATTCTTATGGCCGAAATAGCTAAAGATATAGAAGAACTCCTTCAAGCTCTAGAACTCTTTTGTAAGGAAGTTAGGATGTAGGTGAACATGAGGAAAACAAAAATCATGATTTTTTAGTAAAAAATAATAAGCAACATCTCAAATTTTAGTTTGTAGGAGAACCTCTTGAGGTAGTGGTAGAATAAAAATGCCTAGGCATAGAATTTCATGACAAAATCAATTGGAATACATTTAGGATGAAAATAACTGGAAGTGGTTGGAGAGCACTATATGCACTTCAAAATTGATGTAGGAATATCGATTTGTGGGACTGGAAGACCACCAAGATCTTATTTGGTCTACTTGTCACATCGATTGTGTTGTATGGTTGCGAGGGATGGGCCAGTGGCATGACAAATACAAAATGGAAGCAAATAGAAAGGATTCAAAAATGTCTATTTACAAATTTTATTAGAATTAAGACCACAGTCCCTTATGAAATTATTCTTTCTAAAACTATAATGTTTCCTTTAGAGGCGATTGCTATGACCAAGTTGTTATGTTACTTGAAAAAACATAAAAAATGAAAAACAATAGATGGCTTAGGACAGTTAGGGACAAATAACTACATAGGCGGAAGAACACATGGATCAAACAAAATAAAAAATAGATGAAATATTGGGAAATCAACATAAATGAATGCCCAAATTTCAATAAAGACATAAAAAACTATGTTGCAAAGTTTAACCCAACATATAACCACAATGAAAAAGCATATATAGGTGTTGAAATTAAGTGGAGGCAAAAAACCCTCATTTCTCAGATAAGGACTAGCTCTCATAGGCTTATATGTGAAACAGGGAGATGGACAATGCCCAAGGAACAATAGGAAGAAAGGATATGTACTCTATGCAACATAGGGGCAATAGAGACAAAGGAACATTTCATCTATGAATGCCCGAGTTTTTTAGACATTTGTGGTAAATACAAAGAAATGCTTGGAAAAGGGTCTATGACAGAGTTATTTGAAGATAGTAAAATAAAAAAAGTTGGGGAGTTGCTAACCCAAATCAGTAGGAGACTCATTGGGTCTATGATTCATTGGATACATAACTATTCTTTTCCAAATGACAAGTCTTGTGACTCTTGGCTTCTCTACTTGACACTTGCATACTTGATGAACACTTGACTCTATAATGTATGCACACCTATACATGACTCTTACACTTCCATAACTTGCACACTCTAACCTAAGACACTTGTGCACATATTTACATTACATATTTGATCTCTTACATATAAGAAACTTGTGCACATAGACTCAACTTACACTTGCACACTAACACACATGACACTTGTGCATTTCCTGCATATTATAACTTTACATGACACTTGTGCATTTCTTGCACATACACACATAAAAGGTGAAGTATAACTCATGCTCTAAACTATGACTCAACCCTAATATAATATGTACATATGTACCATGAGGGTACCATAGGGATACATTAGCATGTACCAAATAATATAATATACTCCAACAATTTATATGTATATATGAGAAGCTATGGTTACTTGCCTTTTGTACAAGTTCTTAAATATGATATTGTATGAATGTTTATGCTTGAATGAGATCATGTTCACTTTTAGTTGCTAGCATATAATGCATGTGTTCACTAATCCCACTAATATGCAAAATAATATCTTGAAATTGGTACATCGCCTCCATTAGATTAGGCCTTAATTTTTTCTTGTTGTTTATGTAGTGAATTTTCACTACATGCAAAAGCAAGTACCCTCCCTTACAAAAAACTAAAAAAGCGTAGTTAATTTTAAGCATAAAACAACCAATACTAGAATGGAAGGAAGCTAGGTGTGCCCATTATTTTAAAGTTATTGGTAATCGTAGTTTGGTAACATTTAACCAAAACTCTGAGAAGGATCCAAGGTGAAGTCAATTGCAAAAAAGGGTAGAAACCAAGACTTCATTCAATTTTTGAGAAAGAATGATAGGCAAAAGGGCAGTAACTAAATCCTAGGGTAGGCTATGTTCATCACTTGGTCATAGTCTCCCAAGTAGATGGTTGGTACATTGAGGACATCAACATAGAGGCTATCAAGAAGGTACCTCAAACCTAACAACATTAATTATAGGAGATCCTCATGTCTAATATTAAAATATTATTGGCATGGGTAGATGGATTGAACCATAGAAAGCTTAAATTTCAAAATAACCGGTACCCTAAAGCATTAATGGCTTTGGATCTAGGAACCTTAATATTATCTATAATTAATGTGATGGATTTCGAGCAAAATTTTGAATTTTGGGAGGGAAAATTTTCTTGATCTTGTCTATAAGTAGTAATATTTTCTTCATTGTAAAGGACCAAAAGTTGCTTATTCATGCCTAGTATCTAGCCTTGTATGTAATATTTATTTCACTGCTTTTCTATACAATAGTCTAGCTCAAGCCTTGAGTCATTTTATCAATTAGTTTTTTAGTATTTTTTATCTAACACGACTATAAGTGGACCCTGATATATATATATATATATATATATATAAGAAGTTGTGGCTATTCAGCATTCTATCCTAGTTCTTATGTGTATACATTATGCATAAATATTCAAGCTAGATGATATCATGTTCACTTAGTATTATTGATTATTGATACATGATTTCATTAATCCCACTATTGTGTAGAAGAGCCTTAGGATCTTGGTGCATCACCTCTTATAGCATAGGTTTTTAATCTTATATTATTTATCTTTTGTTTGTCTCTTTCTCTTCTCTTTTCCTTGTTAAATGCAATTAGATTAGGCTAGTTTATTAAGGTGAGATTAAAAATTGTATCTTAACAAGGAGTTGTCCTTTAATATGTGCCTTAACATTTTTCAACTTTTGGAATGTTGTACTCCATGTGAGATGTGAGTTTCGTGTGCATCCAACTACCATAATAGGTAATTGTGGCATTCAAATATGAAAACAGTTTTCCTAGCATGCCCAATGGGATAAATATAAAGTAATTCATCCTACAATTTAGATTGAGTTTGATTTATAAAATATCACAAAGAAGCAAATCTCAAGAGTGGCACCCATCATGTGTGAAAACAATTTTCCTATTGTGCAAACTAGAAATATGAGACCAAGACTCTAGTGAAGGTTTTAGGTCACCTATTGAAGCACTGAAAATTTCACTTGGTGACTCCCTTGGCTAAAGAACCCAAGGTTTTATAAACTTTAATTTATACAAAAGGACTAAAAATTTATGAGTACAAGACCTGCTACCATGTCTTTCATAGCTATAAATCCTTAAGTGCTAGTACAACCCCTCAACCTAATCTCAAGAAGAGCTCAAAATCATAATATGGTCGCACATCATAACTAGCCCATGAAGAGGTTTCTAGCATGGAATGATAGAGTTCCCCTAATTATCCCTCTTCCACTTGCTACTTGGTACCCAATCCTAGCCTCAACCCTTAAGTCATTGCCCTACTACACCAATGGAACACCTATATTACATGGTAAGCCTATGCACAATACACAATATTGATGAACAAGATGTGGTGTGAAGACCTAGTAACATCATTTAGACCTCCCTATTAGCCTCCTCCAATTATGTAGCCTACCACTTTTTATCTCACTTTAGTTATGAAACTAGTTCTAGTCTTGACTCCTCTCATCACTTCAAATCATTCAAATCCAAACTCCCAATCCTCAGTCAAACCAAACAAAATGAAAAATATTCTTAGAACACTATCAAATGAAGTGATGGATCTAAGGAAGAAAAAAATACCTAGAGGTTTTGATATTATTAAAATTCAAGAACTCTATTCCAATAGAATAAACAGGGCTATAGACCTTCTCCTAACGAGTACAAATGATCCCAGTTTTGGGCCAATAATGATGCGAGCTAGGCCCAAGGCTATAATCAATAGATAGTGCCTATACCAACCCCATTGTATCAAATTATTCATAATCCCATTAGAGATATAGCTCCCATGCAAAACAAGTATATGGAGGAATCTACCACATGGTACTGCCAATACCTAGATGCTTACCCTCTAAATATTTATTTTAGAGGAAAATCTTATCAATGTATAGCAGTATTGAATGAGGTGATACCTTTCCAATTATTTATTCCTTATTTAGGGATGAAAATGCAAGCATAGTGCAATCCTTCCCCCACCCTAACCCTTCATAATTCAAATATTGCTACTTTGAAGTAGATCCTAGTCATGTGGTATGGGGAGGAGGTATATGTTGTATCCAACAAAGTGAGTATTTCAACACCCAACAAGCCACAAGTCCAAGTGGACTATACAATAAGGACCAAAAGGAGGGAAACTATAGAGCATGAGAAGAGAAATCAATTGACCCCATATATCCAAAGTAGGCCAATCGATCTAATATGGTATGTTCCTTGTGCAACCTCACAAAAATAGAATTCATTAGAGCTTTTGATGTTCACTAAGCAGAACATCTCAAAATTTGTAAAATAGCACATGCTCTTATTGAAGCCCATAAAAAATTCTCAATTAGTTGTAGACAAGCCCAAACCTTAGCCACCACTAAGTGCCCCTTAGAATAGCGATCCCCTTATCAATAATTTGAAGATATCCATGATGGTTGTTCCTATAAGGGATGTATTATCCATTCTTGAATAGAAGGAGAGACTAAAGGAAGCTCTTAAAGAAGGAAAAGAGCTAAAATAGAAGAAGCCACTGGTAATATTAAATTTTTTTAGTCTAATAATGATCCAAGTCAGGCCCATGTCCTTCTACTTGACCCTAGTTTATTAGGACAAAATAATACATAACTACATGATAGACTTTGAGGCAAGTACTTCAATCATGCCAAGGGTAGTGGCAGACACATTTGAACTAGTTTATTAATTAATCAATAAAAAGGTGATGCAACTAGATGTGAACATAGTCTAGATCCTCAAGATAGAAAAAAGATCTTTTTCTCACACTATATGTCTATCCTAGCTTCATGATGACACTACATTTGAGGGTGATTGACCTTTTAGATTCATTTTGCATTTGTCTATATATATATATATATATATATATATATATATATATATATATATATATATATATATATATATATCACTACTAAGTTAGGAGGCTAATGTACATAGATTGGACACTCATGGTCTTGAGTACCAAATATGGGACCAAGATCAAAATTTTATTTGAATTTCTACATAAGCAACACATTGAACACCTACCTGCAATTGAGTTGAAAAATAATCAAACTTTCATGGTTGAGGAGGATAGGTCCAAGTCACAAATATCCATGATTGGGACACATTTTTTTGTTTATGATGACCAAAAAGAGCAAAGAGCCATAAAAGTTTAGGATTATGGTCCCAACAGAACTTTTTAATCCATAGGCATGGATTAGAATCCAAGAAAGGGCTAAGTGTGGGCCCTATCTAGGTCTCTATAAAAAAAGACTATGTATGCGGGAAATAGAAGACTTCATGTGCCAATTTTTGGCTAAGGTTCCCTTAAATGCATGAGTGCATACCTCATTTAAACATAAATGAACAAGGGCCAATGACCATGTAGATGAGAGGAGCCATAAACAAAGCTTGACCTATGAAGTCATATTCTAGTACTATGTAATAGCTTTCTAAGTCTATGAATTTACAAATGGATTGCACCATTAATAGCCTCTAAATGAATATATGTAGTTGCCCCACATACCCTAATATGTATAACCTTAATCATATAGAGGCTTAGTGATAAATTTTTCAAGCCAAGGCACCCCTTTTATAGAAATACTAGGAAGTTTCTACACATTTTGGGAAGTTTCCAAGGTGGCGTAAACTTAGAAAGACAAATACAAAGGATATCTCACAATAGCTAGTGCTACAAGAAAATCCATGACAAAGATACACTATGCCAACATTCAATCCAAGCTTCATTAATTAAATTCATGAGACAAATATGCTAGCTAGTATTACACACTCATGTGACTATGGGGAGGCAAGTAGGGGGTAAATTCAAAAGAAGTGGAAGTTCCTCTTGGATGGAATATTAATGAAAGAAGTGTGTAGGCCATTGTATTCTCCAACCCTCATAGCCCTACTAGGATATCCAAAGTGAATACCTTGGGGAAAAACATGTGTCACTTGGTGCCTAGCTCATTCTATCAAAGTAAAAAAAAACTCAAGCCATATGATTAAACTTAGATGGGTAAGATAAAAAGCTTCATCAATGTGACAATAAAGGTAGGCAGTGTTTAGGAAACCAATTTGAAATTGGCTATTCATAAGGAGTGGCACAGAAACCAATCAAACTCACTAGCCAAATAAGGATCTTAGTCACTCTTTTCAGCCAAACCAAGGCCAAAGCTTTGCATGTGAATTGATGACATGAGATGAAGTGAAAAGCCTATTAATAATGTTCCCTCCCAAGTCCTCCCCATTTTTTTGGATTCTTTGCAAGCTTTGGCGCACAAAGTCAAAATTAAAAAATAACAAATCTTCAAGGTCTTGGATAACCTACAATAACCATGGAGTCCAAGAGAAAGAATAATATCACTACCCCATCCCCATGAGCTACCTCAACTCCTCACTCAGCTTCAAAAATAAAAACTCATGATAAAGTCGCATGATCAAAGCCTTTAAAATGCATTAAAGATGAAATAGGAGTAATGGGCCTAAATTTGTTTAAATATATGAGAGGTCTAAGGGAATATGCTTCTCAAAGGCACCTCAAGAGTGAAATGAATCCTTCACCACAAGGATTTAGACTAGTTTTTTAGCTTGGCACATAGTTTCCCAAGTACATTGTTGTTACAAACTAGTAGAGGCATGTGCCTTACACTACACCCCTTAGCATTGTATAGTCAAGCCCCATGATGATCATTTTGAGCTAGTTGTTTTAGGAGAGGCTAAACACCAAATTTTGTTGTTACTAGGACTCATATTGAACCTCGAAGTTGTATGAGGGTATTATGAAAAAATTAAAGATAATATAAAATACTTGAACTTAAAGCTTTGAGATGTTAGGATTAAATAATAAAACATGAGCAATAAAATGTGGAAATAAAACACAGAATAAATAATGCAATACACAATAGACACAGATTTATGTGGTTCACCCAATGTGGGCTATGTCCACGGAGAAAATAACCAGGCCTTTTATTCCATCCATAAAATCCCTTTGTACATAGCCATGCACCGAACATTACAATCAACCACCATAAAATATCCTCTTATAAAAGTGTTTTACAATTTTAAGGTAAAAACCCACTTAAAATCTACTATCTAATTTGTGACCTAATAACAAACGATCCAGATTTACATAGAGGAAAAAACATCTATTTTTGGCTTCAGGGGTGCTATCCCCGACACCCCCACCTGGGGGGCTTCAAAGAATTATCATAGCCCCCTGGACCCCTTGGTGGACACTAGTAGGGGGGGCTAATACCCCCCTTACACCCCCCTCTTTCGTGTAGTGATTTCAAGTGCGGTTGAAAACAAGGCCTTTGAATTAATCAGCTTCCACAATCAACATGAGACTCGGAGGAATCCATGCCAGAATTTCCTTTATACCAATAGATATTTAATGAAGATGCCAACAATTTTTTGATGATGAAAATATTTATTTTTTATGCCATTTATAATGGAGAAGTGTTGCACAAAGAGTTGGATGTCATCCACATATTAAGGGGTATCCCAAGGAATAGAGATCTAATCCTATACTGTAGTGATTTTATAGCCCATAAAAATCACGAAGGGATATATAAATTCAAGGATGGGCACACCTTTATGTATGGTTCATTCTTATTCAATTTAGTCCTATTTTAAAATATCTAGTTGTTTGGGTATTTGAGCCTAAATACAGAAGATGAAGATGCCTGAGGACAACGTATCCCCTTCTAGATGGAAGTTCTCTTCTGGAACTCCTATTACCATTTTTTGCATGCACCAACCCTTAGCGCAATTAAATTAGGAAGACTCTAGTGCATGCCAAAACCAAGCACTAGGGACCCATAGTTTCAAATTAAAGTAGATTAGTATTTCTTGTAAGATGCCACCATTATATGTCTCTTTGGGTTCAACAAACCCCTATATCTATTACCAAGGTACATAATAGAAAGGGTGGTCTCTCTAGAAATATTGAGATAGGCATACTCAATAAATGCCACCTACGGGAGTGGGTAGAGAAAAATAGCATTATATAAAACCTCAATGCATTTGGAAAGTGCATCTCTACTAAAAAGGAAGGTAACCCCTAAATTAGAATCCAAGCTAAAAGAGTTAGGGTTAGAAACTTTGAATGATGCCCAGAATTATGATCCAGATAAGAAATTTACCTCATGGTTGACAAGTGCAAAGGTGTTTAGAAAATTCATCCATGAACCTAGGTCTGAAATCAATGTGCATCAAAGTACACAAGAAGAAGTTTACCCACCACTCTATAGGGAACAATTATTGCCATTAGAGCCCTAAACAAAGTTGTATGAAATATTATATATGAAAGAAAATGATGTTGACCCCAAGTCTTGAATCAATCCAATCAAGAAAAAAAATCTACATAAGATAAGATGGAGCAATGACAAGATCAAATCCTAGTGGAAAATTTGCTAGAAAATAAATGATACCGATATACCTTTCAGAGGGTTGGACCCGAATAAATATGAGACCTTCAACCATTACAATAACATGGATCACCTAGAAGAAGTTCCCTTTAATGCAAATTAAAATTAAGAAGAAACCATGAGCATTTGATTGCACCAATTAGCTCAAACAAAAGATATTATGGTTGGAAGATCAGTTTTGACACCTCCATATACAACTACATCAGCACTGCCAAGGCCTTCAAAGGATGAGCAAAGTGAAATATGTACATAAAAGGTAAAAATATTCTAAGGAATCAAAGGTTGGTCCCCAAACCATAATCACCAAAGGTGGGAGAGAAGAACGAGGCTACATCTCATGGTAACCCTCTGCAACCTCTAATAGTAGTTGCTAAATATATCATCTCGATGTAGGAGGAAGTGGTTTCATTAGTCAAAAATATGACCATGAAAACACCTTCCACTTCTACCTCAATTGTATAATCCTTAGATTTTATCATCATTGCCATGCCCATCTCTACCACTTTTTGTACTCTACCACTACTTGTCACCACCCAACCAATATCATCCATAAACCCTACTACATTGTAAACCTCCATTGAATATTTTTTACTATATTTACCAATGTGAATCAACTAGCTATCTTTCCCTTTGTGAAACCTATGATCATCACCTCATATGATTGACAACAACCACCTAGCACTCAGATTATCACATCCATAGAAGATTTATTACCTCAATTCTAGTAAATCTAGGATTAGGCACAATAGTATGAGTAGCAAGAGGTAGCCAATAGAGAAAAGCAACCCCCAACAACCTATATGAGAACCATCTATGATATCCAAAAATATTCTCTAGGTTTGGACCACCTGGAACCCTCTATCTCTAGTTAGAGTGAGAGATGTAGATTCAAGACTACCAAGTGGCTACCATACAGCTAAACCTTAAGGATGCCTAGTTGAAGGACAAGATCAAAATCATTGAGAGAGTTGGTAAAATGGTAAGCCATTAATACTTAAGTTATGTGAGGAGGATAGAAAGAAAGGAGAAGAAAATAAAGATTCTCAAACACACTCTTAGAGCTTCTTAGGCTAAGGTCCAGGTATTGAATCCCAGATGGACAATCTCATGTCTCAATTGGAAGAACCAAAAGCTTTAAAGAAAGAGTTGGAAGAAGGAAGAAAATAAATTACCAGGCTTTAGAAAAAGGTAGGTGACATAGAACAAATATCTAAAATAAAGTAGACATTTAGGGATAAGGTTACCGAGGTAGTCGATGGTCTGGTTCCAATACTGAAGTTCATCTAGGCTACTACCTCATGAAGCATTAAAATTAGCAAGACCATAGTGTAGGTTTTGGTAGAGACCAGTCCCAAGCTTGTTGGGGAACATGAGTATAAAGTTTGGACCACCATATTAGTTAATCAACAAGGGGAAGCCATGAGTATTATTCATCAAGAAGAAGCCATCATTCATATTATGGAAATCCTTGAGGTAAATTAGGTTGTATGCCAATGTAGGACCTATTAGAGTATATTATATCATTTGGGTCATGTAAATGTACCACCTTTGGTACATATCTAGAGTAGGAGTTTACTTTAGAGTAAAGTTAGTTAGTTGCTTCAAGTATTATAATAAATGCACAAGTGTCAATGTGCAAGTTGTAAATGTGCATGTAGTCCACATGTACATGAGTCCTAGGTAGAGTAAAGGCCAAGCAATCTATCTTTCTATATAAAGGCCTCATAGGTGTAGTAGTGATAGAGAGAGGGAGAGTGATATAGTAAGTATACAGTGTGTAGTAGATATAGTGTGTAGTATGGTACAATGTAGTTCTTTCATATACTTTCATGGAGTGTTCATGTCCTCCATTATATAACATTGTACTATTTTCATCATTCTCATTAATGACATATTTTTGAGTTATTTGCAGATGTTCATCTCTTTATTTTCCTGCATATTATTGTGCCATTAGTTTTATAGTTATCTCAGATTAGTTATCCTTCATCTTGTGGTTGTACTACCTCCCATCAAAAGCTAACAGTGGTATCAGAGCACATGGTAGATCAGATAGGAAATAGGGAGAGCCACAAGTGAGACTGAGAGAAATCCAGAAATCTCATTTACAGAATTTTTGAGATTGCATTTGGCTAGAGTCTTCCCATAGAGTTACAGAAAAACTTGTGAAGACTAGGACTCAACATTCATCCCACTAGATTGAAAAATCAACTAGTGAAGAGTCATCATCTCTAGATTTTACAGTTTCCACCATTTTAGTTTCTAACATCTTGTTGCAGGAAAAGGAGATTCAAAAAATTTGGGAAGCTTCCTACATAGAGCTAGGAAGAGTATCTTCATAAGAATCATTCCAACACTTGCAGCAACAAGTAGAAGACTGAAGATTTTAGAGACCTGAGGAGAGGTCTCATTACTAGAGATTGCAGACCTACAAGAGTGCAGAAGAAGAAAAGGCCATAGTAGCCTTACTGCTGATTCAAGAGACTCCATAGAAGAGTCAAGAAGAATATTGGAGGTTGGTGATCTCCATCAAATATTGTAGATAGCAGATTGAAGAAATCAGCTAGAAGAAGATTAAGAGACCCTTAGAAGGTCCAGTTACAAAACTTCTAGTTTTGGAAGATTAGAGGTTGGTGATCTCCATTAAAGCTTGCAGATTGCAGAAGTAAAGAAGGACCAGCAAAGGTCCTATTCCAGATTCTAGCAATAATTTTTAGAGATCCAAGAAGAAGATCTCATTACCAACACTTCCTTAGTAGAAGGTTGAAGGAAAGGTCTCATTTGGAAGACCAAAGAAGTTGTGAGGTTGAAGACCTTGGTGAGGTCTCAAGGAGAAACAAGGAGAAGGCTTGGAGAGCCTTATTTTTAGAATTCAAAGAAGGCCATTAAAGGAGTTCCTAGGAGAACTCATTGGAGAAATCTACCAGCAAGGAGGAGTTACTGATAGAGCAAAATTTGGGACAATTATCACCATCCGAAAACAAGCCCAAAAGGAGAAGAATTTGGCAAGGAGTGCCAAATTTTGAAGGAGAATACTGAAGACCTCAAGACATTCATATTCTTGAGAAGGAGATTAGGATCGAAGCTAGAATTCAACAAGGAGAAAAGAGCCAGACATTACTACCAAACCAAAAAGGTTTGAAGATTACCTTTGGAGGCTAGAAGGCTCATCCGGAGATAGGGGTTTGTTGAATCTACAACAAAATACTGAAAGGGTCCTTGAAGGAAAACTCAGCTGCGATTTGGAGGAGCTTCCTACCAAATTTATGAGTTTCAAGAATAACATTTCAGTGCAAAAATTGACTGCAAAAGGGAAGCAATTAAGACAACATTACTAGCTACAAAACTTTAGGAGTTTTAGAGTTCATCCTGAAGGCTAATAGAAGTCACCTACTACAAATTAAAGGGCAGCAAGATAGAGGAGTTACTAAGCTACGAATTGGTGAGTTAAGGAGCTATTTAGGACAGCCAAGAATAGTTGCACATTCATCCAGTAAAAGGGTAGCAATAAGGTGAATCTAATCACCTACAATCCTTCATCTATAGTGATCATTAAGGTAAGAAACTTGGGTGCAAATAGGTTCATTAGTTGAACTTTAATTTGGGTTATTATCCAGTTCCATTAAGCACCATTTTAATTCTTTAGAAGTTGCAAAAAGAGAAGGTTGCATTATAGTCTTCAAAAGGAGTGCAAAAGGAAGTTTATTTTAGAGTTATTATCTGCACATTAAATAGGAGTTGGATATATTTCGATAGAAATAAAATATCATCTTCCTATTATCTAGTTACAACAAAAGAAGACTACATTAAGAGATTATAGCTCTCTACAAGGAGCAATTACTAAGTGCATATTTTAAGGAGTAATAAGGTGAGATTAATATTGCACTATACTAGTTGTTCTTTAGATGCACTAAGTACTTTTATATTATAGTAAAAATTAGTGCATATTTCAAGCTACTTTAAGGGTTCATTTACAAGAGTTATAAGGGTGATTATTATTGCACTATAGTTAGTTATTCAAGTTCATTAAAAGTGAACATTAGTGTAGAATTAAAACCTCTAATAGCATATTAGTTGCATTGTTATAAGCTTGGATTTATTGGTGTTAAGATTATCCAAGTAAAGAGTTAGAGGTTAGTGTTGTCTAGCAAAAAAGGCAACAATACATTGCTCTCAGATATTAGAGCAAGCAGCTGCCATATCTAAAAGCAAAGGAGTAGCTTTATATATAGTAAGGAGCCACCATATCAAAGGAGAAAATAAGGACCATAAGGCATCAAGAACCTCTCGAAACTTTGGTGCAAATAAGAGCATCTTATTTACATTACATTGGTGCTCTATATCCCTCATAAAAGAGGAAGAAAATATAGTGTTTCAAGACACTACAATAGTAGGTATCCTACATCCACAAGTGGCTAAATATTCTAAGGTGGAAGGTGCAAAGAGGAGGTGAGCCAATATAGGGCTCATAAGCATTAGGTTTGGGTGTCTAAAAGACATCGATTTCAGTCCATTATCCATTGCCTACAAAAATGTCAACCTGCAACATGAAGACCTGTGTAAACAAGCTTGCATAGCAATAGACATCTACGTCTATAGGTCATCATCTTGCATAACAAAGGATAGCATAAAGTATCTACACAAAGGAGCTATCTATAGGAAAGGGCAGCATATAGCAAGTGGTGCAACAAGGAAGAAAACAAAGGTGCCATACTCAGTAAACCAACACCTCATTCGATCATCGAATCTCCATAGAACCAACACCTCATCACGATCATCGAAGCTCCATAGAACCACCACTCCATCACCCTTGGAGCCTCACAACTGGAGCCAACTAGCATCATCGAACGAAACAACTTGGAGAAGAGAAATCGTTTGTTATCAAAGGAGCGAAGCAAGCTTGCAAATGGTTGGAATGAATAGGCATTGAGAAGGCCTTAAGGATAAGTTTTTTGGTACATTGAAGAAAGCGTGCATGCAAAGGAGGCATTTGCACTTGTCTTGAAGAGAAAGAAATATTGTGCCACTTGGCACAAAGGGTATCTTTACCCTCATATCTCCAACGCTCAAGAAAGGCGTTCGTTTATGTAACACCTGCCATCATTGCTCTAACATCTAAGGAATTTCAACGCTTCTCAATAACCAGTGAAGCTCAAGGAGGAAACCAAAGCAACGTCTATCACCACTTGGCATTCATATCAAGAAGAGAAGCTTACATATAGTCGTCCAAACACAACGCAGGTGAGCAAAGAATAGAAGCAAGTTTACAATGAGCATTAAGTGAAACAAATTCAGCAGACAACGTATTCAAAGTCGGGAGTCAAGAGTCATTCAAATATGGGAGTAAAGAGTCATTCGAAGCTAGGAATTAAGGAGTCAAAGGTGCATTTAAGACATCCATTTATTTTGTCATAAACTAGCAACAGCAACAACGTTTTACAAGGATCTCCAACACTTATCAACCATTCGAACTACAAGGTATTTGAAGTCAAGCGCTCATCAAAATATTAAGGTATTATTTAATTGCTTTCATAAGGAGTAATAAGGGTAATATAAGGTTGAAGGTATTATTATTATTTGCATTTAAAATATATATGCAAAATCAACCTTTTTTGAAAGCAAGATTAAAGATTCCAGTCCATTCCAATTTACTATAATTGAAGATATAATATTTGCAATTAAATCATAGGAGGAATAAGGTTGTCTACATTGAAATATTATTATTGCAAATATTATTATTAATTTCTAATATTCCAAAGTAGGGAGTTATAAGGCATACTACATCAACCATAGGTTATTGGAATTTAGAAATATTAATCTATTGAATATAGAAGGATATAAAAGGAAGTTCTTCATTTACTTAAAGGAGTTGGAATTATATACTTACACTTGTCTCATATTCATACTAAAGGGACAAAAGAAATCCAACCATAGAGAACTTCAAATTAAGTGCATAGTTCATTAGGAGAAATAAGGTGAAATAGAAGTTGATTATTGTTATTTACAAAACATTACAAAATCAGCTCAAAAGTGAACTATTATTTACTAAGCACTTTATTAAGCTTATAGCTTACTCTAATCACTAGGGAGACATAAGGAATTCTACAAAACCTAAATCTAGAAAGGTTTTAACAAATTGGATCATATACTCAATTTACTTGAGAAAGATATAGTATTCTACAAATCCTTAATCTAAATATTAAGGAAGCAAAAAGAATACTACATGTCAAAAATTTCATAGCTTGTAGTTTGATCATAAACTTAATATACTAGGGATTCATAAGGTAGTCTACTACAAAGGATCTAACAAAAGTGTTCTTAAAACAGAAAAAGCTAAAACTAAGAGAGATGTCTACCTCAAGGAATACAATGAACAATGATATGAACAACACTATTAGAAAGGAAAGAGCAAGTGTCATAAAAAGTGGAATCAATAATTTACTTATAAAGTCTAAAGGAGACTTAGACCTTACTTCAAAAGTGATTCATAGTGAAGCCTTAAGAGACAACTTTGAAACTATGGAATACTATCTACATGCTCGATTCACTGAAGCAATTGATAATGGAAAAAGTGACATTCAAATTTCTTTAGACTTTGGTAGTATATTATACATGGCACTACTTATGCTAAAGTGTTTCAAAGATGAGAATGTGGAACAAAAAGGATTGATAGAATTATTTAAAAAGAAAACATAAATGGATGCATTATATCTAGAGAAAATATTTCAATCCTCATGAAGTATTGGTACTTCAAGTTCTACTAACACAAAATCTTATCATGATGCTCTAAGTATGTTCAGAAACTTCTATACAGGACCTGGAAAATGATAAAAAGAACAAAGGCAAAGAGAAGAGACTTGCAAGAATTAGGTGATAGTACATCCTCCCATGAAAGTACTGACTCCAAAGATGAGAATAAAGAAGAAGAAGAAGAGGAACCGAATCAAGGAGACATACAATACAATGTGAATTAAAGATAATATAAAGGACCAAATCAAGATGAAGAACATCTGAAGATAAATGATCGATATTGAAGACTAAAATCTTCAATACCCAAATAATGTAATACAAGGGGGTGTTAGAGTATATTACATAATTTGGGTCATGTAAATGTACCACCTTTGGTACATATCTAGAGTAGGAGTTTACTTCAGAGTAAAGTTAGTTAATTGCTTCAAGTATTATAATAAATGCACAAGTGTCAATGTGCAAGTTGTAAATGTGCATATAGTCCACATGTACATGAGTCCTAGGTAGAGTAATGGCCAAGCAATCTATCTTTCTATATAAAGGCCTCATAGGTGTAGTAGTGAGAGAGAGAGAGTGAGTGATATAGTAAGTATACAGTGTGTAGTAGATATAGTGTATAGTATGGTATAATTTAGTTCTTTCATATACTTTCATGGAGTGTTAATGTCCTCCATTGAATAGCATTGTACTATTTTTATCATTCTCATTAATGGCATATTTCTAAGTTATTTGCAGGTGTTTATCTCTTTATTTTCCTACATATTATTGTGCCATTAGTTTTATAGTTATCTCAGATTAGTTATCCTTCATCTTGGGGTTGTACTACCTCCCATCAAAAGCTATTAGAACCCGCATCGATGCTTTGACATGATTACTGGAGAAATAAAAGAGGCATGTTACCTTCTTAATTAGAAATGATCTTCCCTCCCCCTTGAACTTGGTAGGAGATCTCCTCCTAGAACAAGAGTTTTAGCAATTACTAAAGCAAAGGAGAAATGATGATATGTCACTAGACTCCTCCATCATAGATAAAGTGATTCCGGCAATTAAACCAGTGGTTGAGTTTGAAGTGCAACTCTTATAGGTTTTGGGCAAAGCTACCCACATCACACAAGATGATTGAAAAGAGCTTAAAAGAATTTTTCCTTTATTAAAACTACCCTCAAAAAGAGAATATGGGGAAATGTGAAAAATGATGAGCAAACTCCAATAACTCATTTGTCATTTTTTAACTCAATATTTTTTATTATGCATCTAATGAATAAAGCAATCATTATTTGAGTTCTCCTCTCCGACAGGTTAGATATCCTTGTGAATCACTTAGCAATCATTATTTGAGTGTCATCACACGCATGTAACATGAGCTCATCGTGCAGATTGATGCGCATCGCATGAAAGCAATTTCTTCTGCCACTAAGCGGACAATCTTGAGTGTTATCACAGGCATGTAACATGAGCTCATCGTGCAGATTGATGCGCATGAAAGCAATTTCTTCTGCCACCAAGACTTCACTTTTGAGATCAAACTTCATTTGAGAGGTCTGCTGAAATGGTGGCCTTGAAAAGGTCACCCTCCTCCAATGCAATGTGTCATAACAGTACCATCAACAACAGTACCATCAACAAGTTCTCCCTCCACATGACAACTATCTTAGCCACCCCTAAGAACTAATAAAACCAAACAAATCAAAATACTTTCCATATTCAGACATGTTCTCCACCCAACCCAAGAAGGAAAAAGAACTCACGTGCCAAAATTGATCTAACGGACATCCGAATTAAAAAACCCAAAGAGAAAAATCAAATCAAGCAGGGGGCCCGCATGACAAAACCGACCAAACAGGCTTTCAAAATAGAACCCATATGCCAAATCTGACCCAACAGGCTCTCGAATAAAACCCACATATCGTCTCAAATCAGGCAAAGAACTGCTCAGACAGACTTCCAAGCTAAAAACCAAATGAGGCATAGAACCTAATTGCCAAAATTGATCAGACAGGACACAAACCCAAACTGATCCGACACAAGCACCCATAGAACCAACAGGTTTCTCTAATTAGAAACAAGATTAAACCCGAACATTAACAATCAAACCGAAGTACTGTATACATATTTCAAAAACCCATTCGAAAAAACAGGAAAACTTTCTAAAAAGAAAAAAGGGAAAACACAAAATTCCACCGTACCACACAGAATACAATAAATAAAAAATCAAAAGAAGTATCCACATGGCAGAGCAAGCAGCACATTCAATGAATCCTAAAACATCTTAAAAAAACCCACCTAAACACACCTTTTCATCCGTATCACCTAACCCAAAAAAACCCACCTAAACACACCTTTTCATCCGTATCACCTAACCCACAAGCTAAATAAAACAAAATCCTAAAACAAAGAAGTATCCACGTGGCAGAGCAAGCAGCACATTCAATGAATCCTAAAACATCTTTAAAAAAACCCACCTTTACAAATGATAGATGGCCTAGAGCAGCTAGAGACGAAGAGTTACATAGGCGAAAGAATACGTGGATGAAACAAAATCAGAAATGATGAAACGTTGGGAAGTCAACATAAATGAATGCCCAAATGTCAACAAAAACATTAAAAATTATGTGAATGAAAAGTTCATAAGTGGAATGTGGAAAAATGCAAGCAGGAAAAGACAATATTATATTGCAAATTTTAACCCAACGTATGACCACAAGGAAAAAAGCGTATATAGGCGCTGAAATCAAGTGGAAGGAAAAAATACTCATTGCTCAGATAAGAACTAGCTCTCATAGGCTTAGATGTGAAAATAGGAGATGGACAACGCCCAAAGAACAATGGGAAGAAAGGATATGTACTCTATGCGGCACGAGGGCGGTAGAGACAGGAGGAACACTTCATCTATAAATGCTCGAGTTTTTCAGATATCCGTGACAAATACAAAGAAACACTTGGGAACGAGTTTATTACAGATTTATTTGAAGACAGGAAAATAAAAAAAGTTGGAGAATTGCTAACACAAATCAGCAGGAGAAGGAACAACCTTCTCAAAGATATTAAAGATCATATGATATGATTTAAGTAATTGTACTTCCATATTTGAGGTCCCATAGACCATATTTGGGTCTCGCGGACGTAATTAAAATCTTTCATTCATTCATTCATCCGTATCACCTAACCCACAAGCTAAATAATAAAACAAAATCCTAAAACAAAGAAGTATCCACGTGGCAGAGCAAGCAGCACATTCAATGAATCCTAAAACATCTAAAAAAACCCACCCAAAAAACCAAAAGAAGTATCCACATGGCAGAGCAAGCAGCACATTCAATGAATCCTAAAACATCTAAAAAAAACCCACCCAAACACACCTTTTCATCCGTATCCACCTGGGTTTAAACCTTGGTGCTGTCAGTTTGCAAAGGTAGTAGTCTGTTTTGGGTTCAAACTTTGGTGGTGTCAGTTTGCAAAGGTAGTAGTCTGTTTTGGGTTCAAACTTTGGTGGTGTCAGTTTGCAAAGGTAGTAGTCTGTGTTCTGAATCCTTCAAGGTCTGTCGATGATAGTACGAATCTCCTGAGTGACCTGCGGTCCCCATCTCACGCCGGATCAACAATTAATGAGACTGATAGGTTTGGTGGTTGCAGTCCCTGTGGTTTGAACCCTAGATTACTAAAAATAGTGGTTGTTACCAACTCTCCTATGTAACCAAAAAAACAAAAAGTAAAAATAAAACAAAATCCTCTGAGCGTGCTGTACACACATAGAGAGGGCTCTCAAGCAAAGCACATGAAACTCACAGTATTCCATTTGATATTGTTTTCGAGGGTTAATGGATTGATAAGATGTTGGACACTTATCAAGATTTAGGTTCAAACCTTGGGGCATGTTTAATTTGGGCAAAGGTATTGCACCAACACGGATTGATAAGATGTTGGACACTTATCAAGATTTAGGTTCAAACCTTGGGGCATGTTTAATTTGGGCAAAGGTATTGCACCAACACCAACCGCGAGGCTAAATAGAAATTGGGATTATAATGGTAGCACCATAATTTGATCTACTACCATCGAAAGCAATGCGACTTGACTCTGTGACTAATTGATTATGCTATTATCTAAAACAATGCAAACTCTGTGACGAATTGTTTCCATTACTATATGTCTAAAAAAAATATTCACTCCTCGGCATGGTTACGCTCAGCATAAGATCTAAGGAATATGGAAACGGAAAATCATTCTCCTCGTACATTGGCTCAAAAAAAAAAAAACACTCCAGAACTTCGTAAAGAACAGTCCTTTTGTCCTTTTCCGCTTGGTGTTGCAGTGCAGATAAAAAGCAAAGGACGCATGTACTACTTATCCCAGCTTTATTACCGCCGGATTCACCCCTGCATTCTTCCCAGAAAACGACGTGGGGATTTCAATCCCAACGCAGACAAGACAATTCGAAAATCGATCGATTCTCAAATGACGACGATTCGCATAAAATGTAAGGGTGTTGTCCAGCTGTGCTAAACATGTCAGACATAACATAAAATGTTCTACAGCTATACCCCTCTGAAATTTTCTGTGTATTATGGTTTCGAGGTTGACTGCCAATGGAATAGCAGTTTCCCGGCCGACATGGCCACACCCCAAAAGCGATTCGGGTCGTCCACGTGGTACGTGTGTGACACGCGCCCCTGTCAGCACGACCGTCCACGTCATCTTCCGTGAACAATTAATTATTGTTGTCACCATTTGGGTACCAATTTGTTGTAGTAGTTGTGTTATAATTTTTATTTTTATTTATTTATTATTATTATTTTTTATTATATTGGAGAGTTATTTATAATATTACTATTTTAGTAATTGACAAGAGCAAGGTTCAAACCAAAGGGGTTGCTTTCATCAAACCTATTTCACCTCGTTATTGTTGACCCGACGTGTAGGGGACTATCGGTTGCTCGACTGTTAGATCGTCAGTTTATTGTTGATTTGGCATGAAGGGGACCACCGGTTGCTCAACTTTCACATCGTCGGTTTATTGTTGACCTGACGTGAAGGGGACCACTGGTTGCTCGACTGTCACATCGTCGGTCTGGCATGCACTCATAGGATTCAGATCAAACTACTACCTTTGCAAACAGGTTTACTATTGACCCAACATGAAGGGGACCATCAATTGTTCGGCTGTCACATCATCGATCTGGCATGCACTTAGAGGATTCAGATCAAACTACTACCTTTGCAAACATGTTGCCCCCAAGGTTTAAACCTGGGTGTTTTCTTGGTGAGTGTTTGGCCAAACAAGCACTTACCAATCCATCTAGCCCTCGACCCCTGCGACTGACGCATAGGGCTAAGCAGTCTCCTCCTAACCATGACCCTTCGTAAAGCTCGAGAGCTACACTTGTCAATAGGGGAATAACACAACCTTTTGGGTATCAACAGGGTGGACACAAGCTACCATTTGGGTATCAACAGAGTGGGCACAGGAAAAATGAAGCCTTCTCGGTCTCTACTAACACATAGGACATTCTCAACTGCACTTTGTATCTACAGGGTGGACATAGAGGGAATGGAACCTAGGTCGGCCTCTACTAGCACCCAAGACTTTCACCAATTGTGCTACATAAGTAAATAAATAAAAAATGTGGTTAATGTGATATACCCTTACAACCGACGCAAAGGGTTGAGCAGTCCACTCCCAACCATAACCCCTTGTAAGGCCAGTCCACTCTCAACCATGATCCCTTGTAAGTCCGAGAGCTACACTTGTCAATAGGGGAATAACACAACCATTTGGGTTGTCAATAGGGGAATAACACAACCATTTGGGTATCAATAGGGTGGGTACAAGGCGAACAAAGGGTATCAATAGGGTGGGTACATGGAGAATGGAGCCTTATCGACCTCTACCAACACATAGGACATTCCCAGCTACACCTTGTATCTACAGGGTGGACACAGGGCGAATGGAACCTAGGTCGACCTCTACAACACCCAAGACTTTCACCAACTATGCAAAAACCTTTGTTAAGGAAAACCATTCCCCGTATCCCTAGGGGGCCTGGACTTTCCGTTCTACAGGGCCTGGATTTTCTGTTCCACAGGGCCTATCCCATCCGGGTGAACCCCTCAGGCTAACCGGGTTTTTTTTTGTATCGGTGCATGCTGTTAGGCTTGAACCCTAAACCTCTTTTAAAGGATTGGAGGAATTTTCCAATAAGGTACCTGATGCGGATATATTTTTTTTTAATTTTAGTTTACTTCTTTTTCTTTTTTGATTTCAAGTTGGCTTATACAGTCACAAACACAAACATCCTGGGATGGTTTGAATCTAAGTTATTTTGGAAAAGAGCCTAAAGCCTTAACCACCACATGGTAGTTTGAATATGGATCTCTAAAACGAAAGCTTAAAACCCTAACCACTAAACTATTTTATGGGACTTCAATTTACTTCCCTAACCACTAAGCTTAAAAAATTTTATATTCAAACTATAACTTGCGATGCTTATGCTTAATTAAAATAATAATTTATCTTTCTTCTCGGTAGCAAAACTGCTTGATTGAAAAATTTTATATTCAAACTATAACTTACGATGCTTATGCTTAATTAAAATAATAATTTATTTTTCTTGTCAGTAGAGACAAAACTGCTTGATTGCATGACAGGCATATTTGATGGCTATTGTTTTCTTTTCTTCTGTAGTGACATAATCCTGGGAATGGGGTGGGAAATGGGGGGCAGGGAATTCATGGCAGGGCCAGGATCCAGTGGGAATGGGGAATGCTGATGCATTGAACTCTATCCTCCTCAAACATTTGTGTGCAAGTGGGTTTTGTTCTCTGCATTATCTCTGTGGGCCTTGTAACAAAACTTGGAACAATATTGCCCAAAAGTGGTTCTTTGACAATGAAGCCCATGCCACGATAATGTTCAGTTATAATGACACAACTATGTGGGGATTGGGATAGGGATATGTGGATGGTTTGACAAGAACCTATAAAGAGACTTTTTATTTAAATTGTTAAATAGTATTATAATTTTTTTTTTGATGAATAACCTTTTATATACAACATATCTGCAACATGTGAGGGGAGAAATTTGAACCTGGGCCTCTCCATAGTTGGAGAGTTTTAACTACCCACTTGCTCTCCAACTATTATAATTATTTTGGATGTGTGATGGTTTGACACAATTATAAGGGCTTCTCTTTCGTTAATTTAAGTAATATGTAAATTTAGTAATAATTTTTTATATGGTGTTTATAAAAAATATTTTAATAAAATATTTATTTTTGAAATAATTGGTATAAATTTATTTAAATGTATATTTATTGTTTATATAATTTAAAATATTTAATGATACAAATTCATTTTGTATATCATCTACTATTAATAATTTTGGATGTGTGAATGGTTTGATAAGATTGAAGAGAGACTTGTTTCACTAATTTAAGTATCATGCTAATCCATTAATTCCATCATATCCATTAATTCCATCTTATCAATCAATTAATTTTATTCTTCACTAATTTAAGTATCATGCTAATCCATTAATTCCATCATATGTATATATCATATCAATCAATTAATTTTATTATATGAATATTCGTAGATGATGTTTTTAAAAAATATTTTAATAAAATATTTATTTTTGAAAATATTTGATATAAATCTATTTAATGTATATTTACTGTTTATATAATTTAAAATATTTAATGATACAAATTTATTTTAAATGTATATCATCCACTATTATTATTATTAATATGATACAAAACAATAAAAAATCTAATAATCTTAGTGATAATAACTTTTCAAACCATTAATAAATTATTAAAAAAATAAAATTTATCATATTTTATATATAAAAAATAATATAAAACCACATCTTAATGTGTTTCATTGTCATCAAATCTAATTCTCTTTCATGAATCAATTGATATAAAATAAAATATTATAATATAAATAAAGATAGATATGTATGTAAGTCCCAAATATTTTATACTAAATATGTGGACACATTTTATGCCGTAATAGTAAATAATAAAACTATAGGGACTGGATATACAATTCTAGTTATGACCGAAATTTGAATAAGTTTTGCTTTTGTCTCGTTTGGAATTTCATGAACATAATAAAATATATTTTTTAAGTGTATTATAAGATTTCCATAGTAGGTGCATTAAATGTTCGTTGAATTAGGAACATTTTGGAAACGTGGTGCAAATGTACTTGCAATCCTACGAGGACAATACACAAAAGTTTCTCCCTTGGCCACATTTTTCCTATCAATGGACCTAAGGGAAGGATAGGAATTGTTCGCTATTTAAATTTTTTTATATTGAACATCGTTTACAAATATTTATTTACAGCGTTCCTTCGAGCAAACACAAGAGGAATATTTACAGCGCTCGTTCGAGCAAACACAAGAGGAATCGATCTCACAATCACATGGATGATAATAACTAGGCAACTGTCATTACACCAAATGCCATTCGCCACTTAAATTTGATTAGTTTGTGTGTTGATTATAGGTATTTTTTATACTAACTAAAAAAAATTGAACTGTATATAGTATTTAAAATCATAAATTATAGGTCCGAGGTGTAGACCAATTGGTTCATCCAAACCCCATAAGGGGGCGGAGGTCCAAGGTTCAAACATCGAGCCTCGTCGAACTGAACGCTTGTCCCTTTCCTGGTGCTTTCAGCGGCGTAAAAGGTTTAAAATGATTATGGCATGGTGGTTATAGGGGCGGACTGCACGAAGATCTGTGTGGCGGCTTCTAGGGCAAACAACGCAGAATACTGTGGTGGCCATAAAAAGCTGGACAACCTGCCCAAATTCGTGGCGGCTACCGATTCCACCATGTAAATTCAAAAAAAAAAAAAAACATAAATTATGGATGGCGGGAGCTGGATCGGGAACGGGAGCGGGAGCAGGTTCAGACGTAGGCGTAGGATCCATGGCGGGCGCAGGATCAGGATCGGGTTCGGGTGCGTCGAGGCCTGGACCCGGGCCCGCAAGGCCCTCGACGGGACCAGAGGAGGGTTCAGAGGCTGAGCAGACTGGCGGTCAGGGCGGGGACGACATCTTGGGCCCAGGGCCTCCTCCCAGCCTCGATGCAAATGCAGGCCTAGGGAAAAAGCCTCTAGATCCTGGGTAGGGTTCTACCTCGGGAGGGCCCAAACCCTCCTACCAACAGATCTTGGCTAGCACCAGGGCCCAACCTCGGGCCCTGGGCATAGGGCTCTCCCTCGAGGGCACCCACATTTCCATTCAAGAGGAGGTCTACTCATCCTTTGTCTCTGGATCCTCTGCCTCCCTGGTTGGGAAGTTCCTGGGAGGGCGACCGGACATGGAAACCATCCGCAGATGGGCGACTTCCAAGTGGAAAGTTTCTGGACATATTCAGTTGGTGGCCCTTACCAAGGGCTTTTTCATTATCAAACTAAACAACAACGATGACGCTAAAAAGATTCTGTCTGGTGGGCCCTGGTTCCTGGGACGCAAAAGCCTCTTCCTCAGGCGATATGGAGTTGACTTCCATCCCAGCACCCAAAGTATCAACTTCGCCCCGATCTGGGTTCGGCTCCCCGAGCTTCCCTTTCACTTGTGGCACGAAGACGTACTAAGGCTCATTGCTCAATCGGTCGGTGAGCTGGTGGCCTTCGATCCCGCTACCAAGGCAGGCTCTCGCATGGTCCATGCTAGATTTTGTGTCAATGCAAATCTAGAATCCGAACTCCCCTCTTCTGTGTCCATCTCCTCTGGGTCCTTCTGGCGCCAAACCCTGATTTATGAAAACAAACCTGCTTTCTGCCCTCTCTGCTGCACTCAGGGGCACCTTCCCTACCAATGCCCCATCTCCAAGAAGGTTGATGCCTCTCTCCCTGCTAAACCCCCTTCCCGACTAGGCAGGGCCCCTTCCCGCGGGCCCCCCCGCGACGGCCACAGATCCCAGGCTTGGAACAACAAGGAGGCTCCCCCTTCTGTCCCAAAGGAATCCCATGCGGGCCCTTGCCTGATGGATAGCCCTTCCCAGGCTCGCCCTTCCCTCGAACCTCTCCCTGGTTGCCCTCCCGGGGCCCCGATCCCAGGCTCCCCCCCTCACCCGGTGCGGATCCCTCCCCCTCCCCCTCCCCGCAGGCCCTCGCTTGCGCCCCCTCTCAGCCCTGCGAGCCACCCGGGCTCTCTCCCCCGTCGGCTCCCACCTTCCCTTCCTCCCCCCTGGATGCCAGAGTTTCCTTCTCCCCCCCTCCTCGCTATCCCCCTCTCGACCCCCTCCCGCCCCCTCCCGGCGGTCCCTATCGGCCTCCCCCCTCAGAGTGTAGCTTCGAGAGGTCCGACGATGAGGTTGAGGGCAGCTCACTATCCGGGCCTGATGAAATCAGCCCCAAGATGACCCGAAGTAGGACGTTCGCCACAAACTTTGGCAGAAAACTCAAGAGAGGTCGCCCCACCCTGGGCGATCAGCGATCGAGGATCATTGAAGACGACATAGCCAATGGCTCTCAAGCAACCCTCTTTGACATCGTCATGAGCTTTTCCAAAGCAGACGCCCTTCGATCCAAACCCCCCACTCAGCTCGAGAAGGGGGGCAAGCGACCCCCCAAGGGTGTCAAATGAAGCTCATCACCTGGAATGTCAGGGGGCTCAATGGTGCCCCCAAAAAAAGGATCCTCGACCAACTCTGCAAGGATCACCGCCCGTCCTTCCTCCTCCTCCAGGAGACCAAAATAGATGAAGCGGCCGCTCAGAGGGTCGCCCAAGCTACTTGGCGCAATTGCGAGTCACTGTCTACCCCTGCGGTCGGCACAGTCGGAGGACTGCTATGCATGTGGGATCCCCGGTCTTTTGAGGGGAGACTCATTTCATCTTCCCCCAGAATAATCAACATTTTGGTCCATTGTGTGAAGTCAAGGCGGTCGTGGATCTTGTCTAATGTCTACGCTCCCAACAACCCGATTGAGAAAGCTACCTTATGGAAGAAATCAACTCGATGAGGGAAGCCTTTGCCCCCCTTCCCTGGATCCTAGCAGGGGACTTCAACAACCCCCTTTTCCTTTCTGACAAAAGTGGGGGCTCAGTGGCTCCATCCAAAAGCATGGAAGACTTTGGAGCCTTCATCGACCTCAATGAGCTCATGGACGTCAACCTAAAAGGAGCCAGGTTCACCTGGTCAAACAGAAGAGCGGGAGCAAGCCATATCCAGGTCAGGCTGGACAGAGTGTTCCTTTCTAAGGAAGCCATTCCCCTGTTTGTTGACGCAACCTTGTTGGATCTCCCCAAAATTGGGTCTGACCACAGCCCCCTCCTCCTCGAAATCGACCATCGCTCTTTCCTCAAGCGGCCCTTCCGGTTCGAGTCCATGTGGCTGCACCACCCCAACTTCAGGGCCCAGGTTGGTTGTTGGTGGGCTCCCCCAGTCCCTAGGCGCCCTGCTGAGCAAGTCTACCACAAACTGAGACATCTCAAAGAACAACTCAAGGTATGGAACAGAGAGGTGTTTGGCAACATCTTCGAAAATAAAGCAGCAATCAAGAAAAAGCTCGAAGACCTTGAGCTCAGGTTCCAGGAAGGCTCCCAAGATCCGGGGATCAGGGAAGAGGAACGTTCAGCCCTCAGCGAGTACCACAACATCCTAGCTAGGGAAGAAACATTCTGGAGGGAAAAGTCGAGAGCCCTATGGCTCCAAGATGGTGATGCTAATACCAAGTTTTTTCACACGTCGACCCTCAAAAATAGGGGCTCTAACAGAATTTTTGAGTTGGTGGGCAGCGATGGCAGAATAATCAAGGACGAAGAAGCCATTCGGACTAAAGCCATCAACTTCTTCCAGGAGCTCCTTGGCAACAATCCCCAGATGTCCCCAGAAGCGACAGACTCCCTGCTGGAGCATATCCCAACTTTCGTCTCGGCCTTGGCGAACGAGATGCTCCTGCAGCCCCTGTCTGACTTCGAAATCCATGCTGCTACGTTTTCCATGAAGGACGAGGTGGCCCCGGGCCCGGACGGGTTTCCCCCGGTTCTTCCAATCCTTTTGGGACCTCGTTGGCCAAGAAGTGTGCGTAGCCATCCGGGACCTCCAGTCCTCCAGCTCCATCCCCAGAGGTATAAACTCCACCTTCATTGCTCTGATCCCCAAGTCTCAGGCAGCCAGATCCCTCTCTGATTTTTGCCCCATCAGCTTGTGCAATGTCTTATACAAAATCTTGACCAAATCCATGGCCTCCCGCCTTAAGGATATCCTTCCCCTGATCATTGCCCCCTGCCAGGGGAGCTCGATCAAAGGCAGACTTATCACAGACGGAGTTATCATCATGCACGAGGCCATCCACTCGGTCCTCCTATCCAAAAAGGCCTCCTTTCTGCTCAAGCTAGATATGAACAAGGCCTTCGACAGAGTTGATTGGGATTTCCTTTCCAAGGTCCTTCTCAAGTTCGGGTTCCACCCCTCCTGGGTCAGTCTCATCAAAAACTGTGTGTCCTCCCCTTGGTTCTCTATCCTCATTAACGGATCCCCCGTCGGGTTCTTCCCTAGTTCCAGAGGCCTTCACCAAGGCGACCCCCTATCCCCGATCCTCTTCATCATCCTAGCTAAGGCCCTAGGACGCACCATTTTGAGTGTTGTCTCCCGCGGACTTATCTCGGGCATCAGGCCTACGCCGGGCCTACCCCTTGTGTCCCATCAGCAGTTCGTGGACGACACCATCCTTGCTACTTCAGCTTCGATCCCTCAAGCCAAGACCATCAAGCACATCTTGACCCTGTATGAGGAGGCGGTCGGGCAGAAAATCAACCTCCAAAAAAGTAAAATTTTCTTTATCCATACCCCCTCGGCTAGGCAAATCAAAATCGGGCGGATTCTTGGATGTACCCCTGATTCCCTCCCCTCCTCTTACCTCGGGCTCCCCCTTGTTTACAGGAGCTTCCTCCAAGACCCTTTGGAGCGGGATGATTGATCGAATCCAGAGGAAGTTGGCCCCCTGGAAAGGCCACCTCCTCTCACAGGCAGGTCGAGCCACCCTCCTGTCGACGGTTCTTCAAAGCATTCCGGTCTACTTCATGTCGGTCTTCAAAATCTCGGCCTCCATTGCAGCTCACATCGAGCAAATCCAAAAACGCTTTCTATGGTTGGGCAACGAAGATAAGAAGAGGATTCCCCTGGTTTCTTGGCCCCTGGTCTGCCGCCCCAAAGGCGAGGGAGGGATCGGGCTCAGGCGGGTGACCCCCATGAACAAGGCCCTCTTGTCCAAGCATGCCTGGAAGGTGTTCACCAACGCCCCTGATGAATGGGTCAGTATCGTGCACAGGAAATACATCCACCACCACCCCTTCCTCAACGACTCCCAACCTAGAGACGGATCAGCCTTCTGGAAATCCCTGATCTCCACTAAAGACATCATTCAAAAGGGGACCAGATGGATCCTCGGGGACGAAACCAAGATCGACTTTTGGGAAGACAGGTGGATCCAAGATGAGGCCCTGATTGCTGACAACGATCTCCTCGTCCTCAAATCGGACCTGGTGGGCAGAGGGCCCAAAGTGTCAGACTATCTCACCCAGAACCATGGACGGGTAACATGGAAGCCCATCCTGAACCCCAGGCACCCGCTTCAATCCTCCAGGCTCCAGCGTCTCCTTGAGGTGACAGTTATCCCGTCTTTCGGAGGGAACGACAGATGCGTCTGGCACGACACTCCCAGTGGCGTCTTCTCTGTCAAATCTGCCTACAACTTCCAAAGAGTCCCTGATGAGGCCCCATTCCTAGCCAAACAGGTGTGGGCCAAGAAGTTGATCCCCAAAATCAGCCACTTCATTTGGGCGGCCATCCAAAATAAGATCCTGACTATCGAGAACCTGATCAGGAGGGGATTTCAGATCCCGAACAGATGCTTCCTTTGTTGTGCTTGCTCGGGAGTCCACTAATCACCTCTTCCTCGGATGCCCCTTCTCTTCTGAAGCCCTGGGCCTCATCTTATCCCAATTTTCTATCCAGTGGGTGGCCCCCAATTCCATCTCTGACCTCCTGTCCCAGTGGCCCAATCCCTTTGCCCACCCCTTCCTCCACTTCCTTTGGGGCTCCTGCCTCCCTCATCTGCTCTGGCAACTCTAGCTTGAGTGCAACAACAGAGCCTTCTCCTCCCCGACCCGCTCCCCCTAGTGGGTGGTAGCCAAGGTGGTTGCCTTCGCCCTTGAGAACTCCCGCTCCCTCCCCTTGAGCGAGGTGCCCCGAAGGCTGGTCGAGTCCACCCTCCTCTCCTCCCTCGGAGTCCAGCTCCCCCCTCGGTCCCCCTCCCGCCCCTTCCCGTCGTTCCGCGATAAGGTGGACTGCCCCCCTCTCGGATGGGTTAAACTTAACTTCGATGGAGCTTCTAAAGGAAACCCCGACCCCTCTAGAGCGGGCGGGGTCATCCAGGATAGTCACGGGGCCCTAATCTTGGCGTACGTCGAACCGCTTGGCATTCAGACCAACAACTTCGTCGAAGCAGTAGCTCTCCTCCGTGGGTTGATAGCCCTCAAGGAGACCTCCCCAAAATTCATCATCGAGGGCGATTCCCTAGTCATCATCAAGGCCGCCCGCAGCTTGGGAAACAGCTCATGGCATATCCACAACACCATTCGGGAAGTTCTCACCATCCTCCAAGGATTCACTCACCACTCCTTTCATCATGTATACAGAGAAGGCAACAATGCAGCCGATTTCATGGCCAATCAAGCCACCACAATGAAAGATCTCACTACCTGGACCATGAATTTCCCTGATGCTCTGGTCCAATTAGTGTCTCAAGACAATTCAAGCCCCGATGAGAGTTCAGGCTCTTAGATCGCCCCAAGCCGGGGCCCTGAAGGTGCGACATCACGCCCTCCCCTACAACCCAAATCTAAGGAGACCCCATCCCTTGAAGCCTCCCCTTCCCCGAAACGACGCAGACCCACCCGAAAATGTAGAACCCCGGCTTAGGCCCTAGGCGGGGCCTCGACTCCTAGCGCAAGTTCGATTTGCAAGGGTCTGGCCCCCGGTAGCAGTAGGGCTGCTAGCATCTCCAAGAAAGCTAAGGTGGAGGCCCCGAAAGCCACCAAAGTCAGCTATGACTCCGAAAGTAAGTTGTGGAACTTTTTGACTAGAGCCCTCCTAGAAATCACGATAAACTCCCTGATCGCTTCTACAAAAGCGGCTTCCTCAGCGGCCAATGCCCTGTATGAACTCCAATGTAGGTTGGGCGACGACCCTGACAGGGAGAGGATCTAACCTGCCAGGTCGGGGCCCCCGTTCAGGTCAGGCCCGGCTGTAGGGCTACCTGGAGTGGTGGCGGCCAGTATTTTTTTGGGTTAACTGCTAGGCAATTTTGAGGTTTCTCCCTATTTGGTGGCCTCAGGCCAAATTTTGTCTTATTGGCAGCATAGATGGATGGAATTTTTGTAGGCACCGGGGCCCCTGGGCCCCGGCTTGGTCCCCAAGGGCGCAGCCCCGGTCTACTCTAACATCGAAATTTAGCTACGACTACTTATGTACCTAAGGTTTTGGGACCCTTCAAAAAACCTGCTGTAAATATTATTGTTACTTATCAAAAAAAAAAATCATAAATTATGGTTTTAATTTTATATGGACTCTAGATTTTTACTTGTTTTATTATATAAATTGTAAATTTTACAGTAGATATTTTTATATTAATTTTCAATTTTATATAGTTTGAACTTTTCAAAGTTGTTAATAGATCATTGTGGTCTTGTCAGGTTGATAGATTATTAGTGTCAATGAAGCCGTGTTATATTGCACGCATAGTCCTTTCAAAGCTTGAGACTTTATTGGTGGCATGGTGCTACCATGTTGATATGGTGGTGGCAATGGTACTCGTTCTCACACCATGGATTGGTCCATGATTAAACCCCTCGACTTTTGAGTTTTAACTTTGGACTCTTGAGTAAGCAACTTCTAAGAATGTAACATTTTTTAGAAAATCATTACTTTCTTGTAAGTTCCTTACTCCAAGTCAAACTTAGCTCTCAACTCTCGGTTCTTGTCTAGGGTTATACATAAGGGGTCGGTCTTAAAATGTATTTATAAAAATGGAGCGAATCAATTTTAAAATTCAAACAAATAGTGTCCAAACTCATGTAGAAGACATGGTGAATTGCTTTTTTCCACCAAAATTATAAAAATATGGTGAATTTATAATAATATTTGAACATAACTGGTAGCAACATAGTATAATGGATGGCATAATTAGGTTCACATTCCTAGGACATAGCAATAGAAAGCCTCATTTCTTGTGATTCGAATTGAGAGTTTCCCTACAAAGACACCAACAACAAATTTAAGGACATACATATAAAAGCAATAACATTTTTTTTAAATATAATTTCAAAAAGATAGCCTAGTGCTTAATAATAAGATTCTATATATTTACTTGCATAAATTGATTTAGAAATTCATGTTTTTGGATAAATCATCATAAATCATCATTAATCATCCAAAGTATGCATCAACATAAATTATGAAGCAAAAACAAAATTTTATAATAATTAATAATAAAAATCAATATAGAGCTGGAGACTAGAATCGCTAGTCACATCATCCCTTTCATCCCTATGATTGGTATCCAGGGATGGGATAACAATAACAAGTTTCCCCGTCTCAACCTTGTCATCTCCTCAAGAAGGGATGCAGAAGCACAAGGACAAGTTTCCCTATCTCATCCTTGCCATTTCTCAAAAGATAACCAAGCAAATGAACTAACTAGGGAAAGTGCTAAATTAGGTGGGATCCTCCACTTGAGGATCCACCTTCTCGATGGAGAGGCCCCTTAAACTGTGATCCACCACCTCCTTCCCGTTCAATAGCTTTTGATCCACCACCTCCTTCTTGCTCAATAGCTCTTGATCCACTATGTCTAATTTTGTGTAATAATTCTAGTTTAATAGCTCTCATAATTTTTTATCCACCCTGTTTCTTGAATTAATTTACTATATTTCTTTTCTTAAATAATATAATTATTACGCTTTCCATATTAAAAAAATAGTAATGTATTTCATAGAGAAAGCAAGCTTTAAGACCAAAGCTCAGGTTACTTTCAAAGAAAAGCAGCTTGAATAAAGTAAAATGCTCTGTAGATAGATATTCTTACCACCTTCCTTTTGTGGCTCATAACATAGTAGAGAGGTGCGCAAAAGGTATTCATGTTTATATACAAATGCATAGTACTTGTTTTCATTGAACAAAAAAATTTAAGCTCCTTCCTTAACAAGGAAATTTTGTCTAGCTTATTCAGTTTTTTGAAATACTCTTTACTCATCTTTTCACCAAAACTATGCGATCTAAACATATTCACTTGATATTAGCTCAATGGGTGAAAGGCCTTAAAGGGTATGATATTTCACATTACTAGTAGGAGGTGTAAAAAATTTAAATTAACTGATGTGATAAAAAAACAACCTTCATGACGTTGTTCTCTAAAAACTAGGCATCTTCAACTGCCATATCCTAAAGAACCCACCACACACCGAGGTGCAACAAAGAAAAAAAAGTGGAGGAATGCTTATTTTTATATGCTGATCATTTAATGAATCTATCATTTTTTTGATGAAAAAAGTAAATTTATATTAAATTAAGATAAAATCCTTTACAATAAAAAAAAGTGGATGGGTTAACACACCCCATAGGGAATCAAACTAACAATACAAGTTTACCAATCATTATCATTGATGATCATTACATCAAATAAAGCATATCATATGGAGTAATGTGCCCTAGCATGTTGTCCTACATAAACTGCTAGTGATTATGGGATGGGAATCCACCCTCTCTGCATCACAATTAAGGCCTTCAGTACCCGCGTCACTCCAACCAACAACTAGCCTAGGTGAAACTAGTTGAACATCATCCCACCCCCCAACCTGGTGGGATGAACAAGCAATGTCAACATTAGACCGCTTCCTAACTAGCGAGGGCTAGGATCGGTGCCAGTCTACGGGAGTACTTCCTACATATGACGGAGGTCAGAGGTTGGCACTCTGGGGGATCCGGTTAACTGTACACGAAGCATTGGCTCAGTGAACCAAAAGAACTTGCAGGTGATCCAACTCCATAGCAAATTTGTTGGCTTGAGTACATATTTGTAGCCACATGTCATTAAAAACTTCTAATTTGTCAGCATGAGTAAATGTGACAGAAGGTGTATACTATTTAAAAACAATTATGTTATGGGTCTTCCAAATATGAAAGAGCAGGCTAATCCTGAAAACCTGCCACACTTCAAAAAGTAGGAGAGACAAAGTAAAAGAGTCCCCAAGAAGAGCTTGGGGCCAAGAAACTCTTGCAGTTGTAAATGGGGAAAAAAAGGAAAAAATCCATTCCCAAGCTTACCTAGATATTCTGCAATTCCAAAAGAGGTGAATACAAGACTCGAGTACACCACAAAAAGGATATTTAGGATCAGGAATTCCAAGGTGCTTCAAATGTTCCCCCAAGGGAAGGCCTTGACACAACAAGCTTCACGCAAAAAAATATTTCTTGGACTCAACATAGGTAGTCCAAAAATTATGAAATCTAGAATTCCATCTAGTCCTTGTAGAAAATAAGTCCCCAAAATTGATTGATCTTAGGCACCAGAGGAATATGAGGAGATTAGCATTTATACCCCAAACAAGCCTTATAATTAAGCAAAAGGAGTGTCAACATGCCATCTCTACTCTGACCACCAAGGATGCTACGAGTGCACACCAATCTTGTGCAACATAGAAAAAGGGGTGAGGGCAATAACAACATCATAAGTATCTTTTTCCACACCATTCAGCCTGAAGGTGCATTTGAACTCATTCCATGGGAAGAAAAAAAATTAGCTATTGTAATAATACTTGGCAACTATTGGAATTGTCTACACCATTCAACCTGAAGGTGCATTTGAACTCATTCTATGGGATCCAATCCCTGGTCTGGCAAGAAACAAAATCAGCTATTGTAACAATACCTGGTAGCTATTGGAAAGCCTGACCGTAGCTCACTCCTTGAATCTATCACTTTTTTTATGTGACAACTATGAAAGGACTGATTTGTAAGGTGATCTACAACTTTTGGCATGGGCTCTTGGATAACAAAAAGAAATGTATGCTTTTCAAAAGACCTGCTCCACCCTTGGCCCGCTATTTTTCACTTTGTTTTAGTGAAATTGGCCCTTAAAAGGATTTGTATAGATGACATAGTCTATGAAAATCCTCCAGGATTATGACTCAACGACAACCACCAAAAGAAAATGATTTGTTTGCATTTATATCATCCAAAAATATTTTATTTGGATGAAAGGAAGAAAAGGTAACAACACCAGATAAATGTATAAATCCTTGTAATCTCTTTACCTTTTCTGCAGTTATTCTAAACACACAAGATAGAAAATACCAAACTGTGAATATTGGATGTCAAAATGAAATATTAGCCAAAATGAAAAGATTGCGTATCAAAATACAAAGGACCATGAACTAATTTGGGGATGATTTTCAACACCAATTATTGCAAGTAAGATAACAATGGAATGGAATTTTTAAATTCTAGTTCACTATTGGCACCCATTTTGTGTCCTATGGATTCTTCCCTACCAACAAGTATAGGCAATATTTTCGTTTAAAATAATGTAAACCAACTTACTTGTTCAGATTTGCCTATCCTTCATGAGATATGTCATTGTCTGAAATGTAGATTTATGGATGGAATAGGTGGGTATATGCAAGTAGCAAATAGTTGCAATGCACTTCATCTCATTGTATTCAACAAGCTTTTGCATAATGATATATTTTCATTAACCAATGGGTTGGATGAAAATAAATATATATTTTGGGTAAAACAAAATAAAAATAACTATTCATGTCATCTACACAATATAGAATGTTATGAATGTAATATAATGTTAATCATTTCTTTTGAAAATGTCATAGATAACATTTGTAATTTTGATGTCATTTATATATAATACATAATGCTATGGATGTATATAATAGAACAGACAATTTGAAAGGAAGGACGCATTGAAGAAGGAAAGCGAAGGAATAGCAAAGGAAGGTTACATAGAGGACTGCACTATAGAAATACAAAGATTTCTGGAAGGGCAATTATTTTAAACCATTATTTTGGGAGAGATGAGGAGAGGTGGAGGAAGCGGAGGAAGCGAAGGAGGAGCAAAAATGGCAGGTAGGAATTTTGAACCAACGGAAGGAGAAGATCCAGAGACAGGGCATAATGTTGTAGCTAAAAAGGAAAAGGATTCCCTATCAGCTCAATTCGAAAAGGCTAAAGGTACAGATCCTCCAGATAAACCCTCAGATAAAGGGTCCCACTGGGGTTTGGGAGCTGGCAACAAGGGCCCAAACTTTTTGGAAATGATGAAAGGGAAAAAGAAGGAGCTAGTCAGTGAACTATCGCCCCTAATACCAAACAATAACAGGTTAACTGTGCCAGTGGAGATTATGGAAATATTCTTGGATATGGAGGCATCATCCTTAGTTGGCAAGTTTTTGGGAGGAAGGCCGAACATTGAGACGATTCGCTCATGGGCCGCGACAAAGTGGAAAACTTCAGGAAGCTTAGAAATCGTAGCCATGTCAAGAGGTTTTTTTATGATAAGACTCAACAACAAAGATGATGCAGAGCGCATCTTGACAGGAGGACCCTGGTTTCTAGGAAGGCGTAGCCTCTTTTTGAGGAAGTGGGGGGAGGATTTCAACCCTGATAAGCAGAACATTAATATAGCATCCATTTGGGTCCACTTACCAAACCTCCCAATCCAGTTTGTTAATGAGTACTGGCTTAATGGCATAGCAAATACGATAGGAGAGCTCATGGCAATACACCATTCAACCCGGCAAGGACTAGACTGACGCATGCCAAGATCTATGTAAATGCAAACTTGGATTCTGATCTACCTTCTCAGGTGGAACTAGCATATGGAGAGTTTCTAAGGATTCAACCTATGGAGTATGAGAACAAGCCAACATTTTGTAGCGTGTGCAAAACCCAGGGCCACCTTCAAGACCAATGTCTGACAATAACTACAAACAAGGAAGCCACGAGCGAAGGTTTTTTGGGGAAAGCCAATGGGAGAGGGATCCCAAAGTTTCAAGGACCGCGTCTTAACTTGGAAGGATACAGACAAGTTAAGAATAACTAGGCTGACCAAGCCAACACAGAATTGGCAAAAATCTAGGAGAAAGGAAAGCAACATAATGAGGGAGGCAAAAATCATAAGGTATGTAATAAAGATCCCAACTTGAACATGTTTGATATCCTAGCAAATCTAGAAGTTGAAAAAGAAAATAGTAAGGATGATACCATCAGTGTCAAGTTTCCTAAAACCCTAGACTCCCCATCCAAATCGGGACCATCCACAACTATGACAAAAAGCCCCAAAAGCTATGCTCAAAATGAAGAAAAATTGCTAGGTCATTTCAGTTTAAACATGGAAAAAATAGAGTCAAGAGTCAAAGTTGTGGAAACAAGAGCCAGGAATGTAGCTCCTAATACGTTAGTGGAGAAAACTATCCCTTATAAGACGAGCCCAACGATAAAAGGTTCCTTTAAGGAAAGCCTCCTGTTTAGAAACCAGATAGGAGAGGTGAACTAAAACAAGGCTTAGGATGAAGAGGGGATTGAAAACCCCCAAAATGAGGAAGAAGGTTCAAGCCCTAGACTATCACAGTATATGCCCCCTCATTTCAGTCCAAAACAGACTAGAAGCACTACCAAGCCTCCGATAGATTATGGAAGTGAAAGAAAGAAAGGGAGAATATCTACAGCAGAGCACTATAGAATGAGAATCAATGAAGAAATTGCAAACGAAAAGCAAAGAACATTGTTATAGCAAGCTATTCCTGGCCAGGATAATAGCAAAATTGACAAACCCCCTTTGGATCAGGAAAGGGGGCGGGGGAAAAAATATCAAACAATCTAAATGAAGGTTCTCTCATGGAATGTGAGAGGCCTAAACGGCCCACCAAAACAAAGGATGGTGAAGTCTATAAGGAAGGATTGGAATCCTACTATTATTTTTCTTCAAGAAACCAAAATAGATGCGGCACAATTAGCACTTATAGCTAGAAGGATTTGGAAGCAAGGGGAAGTGGCCTTTCAACAGGTGAGAGGAGTATCTGGGGGCCTCATGATCTTATGGGATCCTATTAAAAGAGAAGGAAGTATTATTCAGGCAAATGAAAGAGTCTTAAGCATATTATTTCATGATTTTGATACTAATAAGAATTGAATTATGTCAAATGTTTATGCCCCCACCTCTGTCCAAGGGCAGTCTAAACTGTGGGGGTTTTTGGGGCATTTGAGCCAAGCTTTTAAATACATTCCTTGGGTGATTGGGGGAGATTTCAATACCCCCCTTTACCCATCCGATAATAAGGGAGGATCTGGGTTACCCTCAAGGAGCATGGAGGACTTCAATGAATTCATTAACACAAATGAATTGATGGATGTAAGACTAAAAGGAGCCAAATTTACATGGAGTAACAAGAGGATAGGAAGTCAGCTGATTCAAGAAAGGTTGGACAGGTTTTTTTATCCAAGGAAGCTACAACAATGTTTGGTGATTCAACGTTACAAGCCCTTCCTAAATGCACTTCAGACCATAATCTTATTCTATGGGAGGCATTTCAGGATAACTCCTTTAAAAAGCCATTCAGATTTGCATCAATGTGGGTTAAACATCCGAACTTCAAGAAACGAATAGAGGAATGGTGGCAGCAGCCTATCCAAGGAAGTGCTTCCTTCAAACTATCTCAAAAACTTAAGATGGTGAAAAACAACCTTAGAATATGGAATAAAGAAGTCTTTGGAAATATTTTTGAGAATAAGAGAGTAGTGGGGGAAAAACTGAGAATAATAGAAAGCAAAATCCAAAATGGAACCTATGATGAGGCAACAAGGACTGAAGAGAAGGAAACCCTTTGTGAGTTTTATAATATTTTAGCTTGTGAAGAGATGTATCGGAGGAAGAAATCAAGGGCATTATGGCTAAAGGAAGGGGACTCTAATTCAAAATTTTTCCATGTTACCACATTGAGAAATAGAAGAAACAATAATATTAGAAATTTAACTAAGGTGGATGGATCCTCAACTCAAAAAATTCAAGAGATCAGGGACGAGGCTGTTAATTTTTTCAGTTCATTATTGGGTGAAGAACAGGCTTGTAATTCCCAAGCAAAGGGCTATCTCCTTCAATTCATTCCACAACTCATTGATGAAATGATTAATGAGTCTCTTACAACAGATTTTTCAGACGAAGAGATCAAGGAGGCTTTGTTTAACATGGATCTTGACAAAGCTCCTGGGCCGGATGGGTTTTCACCACGGTTTTTCCAAGTTTGTTGGGATATTGTTGGAGCAGAAGTTATTGCTGCAATCAAGGAGTTCCAAAGTTCAAATCATATTCCAAGGGGTTTCAATTCAACTTTCATTGCTTTGATCCCTAAAGGCCCCAACCCCAAGACTATGGCTGACTTTAGGCTGGTTAGCCTATGTAATATATCCTATAAAATTCTATCCAAAGTTTTAGCCAACCGTTTGAAGAAAGTTCTACCGGTTATCATTGATCCAAGTCAAGAAAGTTCTATACAAGGAAGGTCAATCTTAGATGGAGTTATTACTGTTCATGAGGCTCTTCATACAGCCACTCAAACCAAAAAAGCAGTCATGGCTTTAAAGTTAGACATGAACAAAGCTTATGACAGGATAAATTGGGAATTCCTAGAGGCAGCTTTATTAAAATTTGGCTTCAACATGAAATGGGTCAAGTTAATAAGAGAGTGTATTTCTAAGCCTTGTTTTTCAGTTTTGGTTAATGGGTCTACTGCAAGTTTTTTTCAAAGCAAATGTGGTCTAAGACAAGGAGATCCCATAAGTCCTACGTTGTTCATCATTGTAGCTAAAGCCTTGGGAAGAACCATTAAGGCAGCAACGGTAGCTGGACTCATATAAGGTTTCAAGGCCACGTCGCCAACTACCCCGATGACACATCAACAATTTATTGATGATACATTGCTACTGACTTTGGCTTCTGTGGTTGAGGCAAGAAGGATTAAAAATATTCTCATAATGTATGAAGAAGCGGCTGGATAGAAAGTGAATTTTGATAAGAGCAAACTTTATTTCATCAATACCCCCATTCCTAGGCAAAACAACATAGCAAGGATCATGGAATGCCAGATTGCATCCCTTCCCACCTCCTATTTAGGTATTCCCCTATTTACGGGGAAACTTGAAGGATCAATGTGGAACATAGTTTTGGAGAGGATCCAAAAAAAGCTAGCAGGTTGGAAAGGACATCTGTTATCTCAAGCAAGCAAAGCGGTTTTAACTATGGCTTCACTTCAAAGTATACCCGTTTACTTCCTATCAGTATTTAGAGCTCCCAGCAAGGTGTATCACAAAATTTAGCAGCTTCAAAAAAAATTTCTCTGGTCAGGGACTGAGGATAAGAAAAGGATCCATTTAGTAGGTTGGAACAATGTTTGCAAATCTAAAGTCGATGGGGGGTTAGGATTGAGGAGAGTTGCTCATCTCAATACAACTCTGTTAGCCAAACAAACATGGCGGTTATTGACTAAGGTCGATAATGAATGGACCGCCATAGTTAGGAGGAAATACCTCCAAGGTGTGAACTTCCTTAATGACAACTTAGCAAGCAGGGGGTCCACATTTTGGAAGGCAATCCTCACGAGCAGGGATCTTGTCAATAAAGGTCTTGGATTCTAGGAAATGGGCAAAAAATAGACTTTTGGAAGGATCGGTGGGTGATATCTGAGGAGTTATCCCAGAATCCTCGTTTGGCTAGGATTCAAGAACATATGGAGCAACATATTGGGAAGAAGGTTGCAAATTATATGTGGCAGGATATAAATATCAATAGGTGGAAACACATCGAGTACTGAGGTTTTGAAGCGAAGTCTGAAGAGCTTTATAACATTTTAACTCAACAAATTATTCCCTCTGGAGAGGATGAAGATCACATTGTTTGGGCCGAGACTGAAAGTGGTGACTTCATAGTTAAGTCTGCCTATAATTTTCTTCTCAATGTGGAAGGTCAAAAATTTCAACCGAGTTTGGTTTGGATCAAAGGCTTAATTCCTAAAATATCCTTTTTTTCATGGCTAGTGATTCAAGGAAAAATCCTCACTATGGAAAATATGTTATCCAAAGGTATGGTTATTGCTAACCATTGCTACATGTGCAGGGTAGGATGGGAGACTACCCAACACTTGTTTCTGGAGTTTTCGATAGCGGAGTCCATCCTGGATGAACTTTTCCAAGCCTTTAGGATCTCATGGGTTAAGCCTGCTCTTATATCCGAAGTGTTCCATCAATGGCCTTAACCCTTTGTTAGCCTAAAACTTAAGTACCTATGGAAAATCTGTTGGCATCATTTTCTCTAGCGATTTGGCTAGAAAGGAACCATAGAGCCTTTAAGGATACCATTCACAACCCAAAAACCATCCTCAACAGGATTATTGTCTTTGCAAAAGAAAACCTTAGCACCTTAGTGGATGAGAACCACTCAATTCTTCCCCAAGAAAAACAATTAGCTCGGGCCTTAGGTATTGAGGACAAACCTTCCATTCCTTTGCCCAATCCCAAAAATGGGATTTCTTGGGAGCCACCTCCCAGGGTTGGTTTAAACTAAATTTTGATGGTGTAGCCAAGGAGAACTCGGGAAGAGCTGGAGTTGGAGGAATAATCAGGGATCATCAAGGAAATCTGGTCAAGGCCTTCGTTGAACCATTGGGAATAAGAACTAATAACGAAGCATAAGCTAGAGCCCTTTGGAGAGGGTTGCAAGTAGCCCAAGAAACTCAAGGTAACTTGATGATTGAAGGTGATTCTATGAACATCATCAACCTGTTAACCAATGGCAAAAAACCTCCATGGAGAATCGAGGGAGTCATCCATGAAGTGAGGATCCTTTTTGTGGCAAGACAGAACAGGAGGGCTCGTCATGTGTATCGTGAGGCCAACATAGGTGTTGATGTTGGTAGTTTGGTGACATGGACACAAGGTGTGCCACGTGAAGTGGAAAACATTATTAGTCATGAAAAGAAACCTACCCGTTAAGGAGAAATATGAATGGGTGTTCTTTCCCCATGGAGCTGGTAATAACTATGGGGTTTCCCTCTAAATAATACCAAATTGGAAATGAAGGTAACAGGGTGTAAGCCTTGGAAGATTTCGACAGAGAATAGGAAATGGGCAAGCAACAAGTTTCACAAGTGCAAAGTTCCAAAACTTCAATTCCTATCAATATAAGTAATGTTTACAGTTATGTTTAGGTATGGGTGTGCTTTGTTAGTAAGGTGTTGTAGGGGATTCAACACAATTTCTGGTAAGAAAGTTTCAAGGATGACTAGGATCTACAATCTCAGCATAAGGCTGGATACTGTAATAGGTTTTGGGTTAACCTGCAAAACCCGGTAATTAATGAAGACTTTTATTTACCAAAAAAAACATAATGCTATGGATGTAACATAATGTTGATTATTTTTTTCAAAAATTGTTGTTGAAAAAATTATAGACAACATTTGCAACTTTTTCTAAATCACAACTTCCATGGTTTCAAGAAGTTTGCTCTGAATATTTTTCAAATTGAACCTCCAAACACGTTATTCTATCTTAAACTTCATCAATTTGGTGGCTAATACGTTATTCTATCTTAAACTTCACCAATTTGGTGGCTTGTGCACTTAGGGTAATGACAGGTGTATGAATTTCACCACCTAACATTTTTATCCTCTTGTTGCCATGACCAATAACTTGTTCACCTATAATTGTATTCCTATATTCCATTTCAATTGAGACCAATTCTTTTATCTGGAAAGGTAAAGAGATTACAAGGATTTATGCATTTCTTATACACATTACAAGGATATTAATTTATCCTAGACCAGTTGATACAATATAGCAATATATTTTCATACATATTCACGGTCCAGTTAAGTAGCACTATCAAGATCAAACTAGCAATTATTGCTTTATCTGGTTAAATATTCTTCTTGTTCCTTTTTTTTAAATATTCACATACAATTATTGTCATCAATAGTCAAACTCCTGTTAAAATAGAAAACTTAGAAGAACATGATTTTAGAGGTTCAAAAAAGCAAAATCAATAGTCACTAATATGTAGAACAAAATAAAAACCTTGTAATGTCATTATTTTTATTAAAATTTTAAAATAATATATGTTAGTTCTAATCTAGTTGTCTTTTTATTAATTTGATCTCCTCTACTATCCATGTATCTTATTCTCCCAAGCACATGACACCTTAAATATAATAGTCCTTTTAATCAACCAAATATGAAGGTTGTTCATATGCAGGGATAAGCTAAAAGGATAAGAAGAAAAACAATTAAAAAAAATGACTCTCAAGAAGAATTTTATAGAGTGTATATTATGTTACAATATAACCTCCTATATATTGATCTTTTTAATAATATCATGAAACATCTATAAGAAATCATTGGATTTTGAATGTTTTTCTTTCCTTTCCCAAAGAAAAGAAAAAATAATTGGAATCATTTTGCAATGAATAATAAAATACAAATTCTTTTTTTGATTGAATATAAATAATATTGCTTTGCTTGCCTATACAATGGAGCATAAAGAGCTTTGTTCACAATAATTTCACTTTCATTTTTATTTAGATTATTTTTGAGTAATTGAGATCCAGATTGAAAATACAACTATTGATATTATCATAGATTATTAAGCAAGTGTCTTTCATTAACGTATTAATAACAGGTTTTCAAATATATTTGCATTTATAATGTTCCATTTGAATAGAACAAGAATGAAACTTCCTTCCATATAAAATCCAACAAATCCCAACCATCAAAGAATATTTAGAATGACTGAAAAAGAGTAATGTAGCTAGGAACTATGATGTTCCTTCAATAATTTTCACAAGATTGTAGTGTTCCTTTCAACTTTCAACTACTCAAATGAATCATTAACTACCTTTCTTGTCTGCTTATGTTTTATATACTACATGTTTTAAGGTATAAGCAAAATGCTCTAGAATTTCAATAGGCCTACTCAAGATGATGTTTAAATTCATAATTATTAAAGTATCCACACCTCATATTTAAAGTAGCGCATCCACTGAAAGTATCATAGCCATAGCTAAAAGGATGGTAGAAGCAGGAGCAGGAGTGGACGCAGGTGCAATAGCGGGAGCAGGATCGAGAGCAGGTGCAACCTCTGAGTCTGGGCTTGCAGGTTTTTCTACGGGATCTGGGTTAGACGTGGGGCCAAGGCAGGTAGGTGAGCATGGTGGGGACAGGATTCTGGGCACCAGGCCCCTTGGCAGCATTGTTGCGAGTGCAGGCCTTGGAAAAAAATTGCTCGAAAAAGGTCAGGTTACTGGCCTAGGGGGGTACAAACCCTCTTTCCAACAGATCCTATCTTGGGCTAGTGCCCAGCCCTGGGCTCTAGGCTTGAGGATTTCTTGCAAAGGGATGCACATCTCCATCTAGGACGATGTCTACTCAACATTTGTGTCAAGGTCCTCATTTTCCTTGGTGGGGAAATTCATAGGGGGCGCCGAACATGGAAACCATTCGAAGTTGGGTGGCCTTGGTTCCTAGGGTGCAAAAGCCTCTTCCTCAGGTGCTATGAAGCTGAATTTAATCCCAGCACCCAAAGCATTAATATCACCCTGATTTGGGTTCGCCTCCCTGAACTACCCTTTCATTTGTGGTAGGAGGACGTCCTAAGGCTCATTGCGCAAGCAATTGGTGAACTAGTTGCTTTCGATCCTGCTACCAAGGTAGGGTCCCGTATGGTCCATGCCAAGTTCTACGTCAATGTAAACCTTAAATCTAAATTCCCTTCTATGGTTACTATTTCTTCAAGATCCTTCTTCTGGAGCCAAACCTTCATCTATGAGAATAAAATTGCCTTCTGCCCCTTATGCAACACATAGGGGCACCTTCCCCACCAATGTCCCTCTTCCAAGAATGTTGACGCATATCACCCCGAGAAGCCCCCTCCTTGACCCGGTAGGGCCCCCACGTGGCGATTGCAGCACCCTAGAATGGTACAAAAAAGAGACATAATCTACTGCTACTAAGGAAAACCAGGTGGATCCCAATCGCTCGGGTGCTCAGCCCCAAGTATGTCATAACCCTAAATCTCCTCTTGTCAGTATTTCAGAACCTCTAAGGTGTGTAGAGGAATTATCCTTCGAGGTCGCCACGACCCCTATTCCCCCTTCCTTCCAGACAGGCCCACAGGTTGACCCCATCCTAGCCCAATCCAAGGAAGCCCCTTCCCTGACCTACGAGTTGTCAGACCTCCCCAACCCCCACCCTTCCCCCTCACACCTGGTGGGCGGGGTGCCCCTTACCCCCCCTGGTACCCTCCACTCAATACCCTTCCCCCTTCCTTCGTTCCCCTCTTCCCACCCTTCCTTAGAGTGTAGTTCTGAGAGGTCTACGGAGGCCGATCCTAGAAGTTCCCAGTATGAGCTTGAAGAGTTTAGCCCCAAAAAGACCCACAATAAGAAGTTTACCATCAAATTTGGAAGCAAAAATAAGAGAGGTTGTCCCACCCTTAGCGACCAACGTAACAAGCTCACGGAGGACAATATTGCTAGTGGCTCCCAGGTGACCCTCCTTGATGATTTTGAGAGTTTTTCGAAAGCTAATTCCCAGAGATCCAAACCCCTCATTCAAGCTAGGAAGGGAGGCAAGAGACTCCCCAAGGGTGTCAAATGGAGCTCATTACCTAGAATGTGAGGGGGCTCAATGGCACCCCCAAGAAAATGATCCTTGATCATCTTCGCAAGTACCACAAGCCGACTATTATCCTCCTTCAGGAGATCAAACTTGATGAAGTATCCTCCTCGAGAATCGCCAAATCTATCTAGAGTAATAGTATTTTTTGTCCACCCCAGCCTTGGGCACAATTGGAGGGCTACTGTGTCTTTGGGACCCACACTTCTTTGAGGGGAGACTAATTTCATCATCCCCTAGAATCACCAACATCTTGATCCACTATTTAAAGTCAGGGCAGTCCTGGATTTTGTCTAATGTTTATGCCCCAATAGCCCGAATGGAAGAGCGACATTATGGAATGAAATCAACATCATGAGGGAGGCGTTTGCCCCTCTCCCCTGGATTATTGTGGGTGACTTCAATAGTCCCCTATTTCCCTCTAACAAGAGTGGGGGATTAGTGACGGTAAATAAAAGTATGGAGTATTTCAGAGCCTTCGCTGACTCCAACGAGCTCATGGATGTCCACCTGAAAGGAGCCAAGTACACCTAGACTAATAGAAGAATAGGAGCTTAACTCATTTAGGTCAGACTAGATAGAGTTTTTTCCTGTCCAAGAAACCATCCCCTTGTTCACTGATGCAACCCTGTTGGCCCTTCCTAAAGTTGGATCTAATCACAACCCCCTCCTCCTTGAATTTGGTAAGTTTCCCTACCACAAGCACCCCTTTTGCTTCGAGTCCATGTGGCTCCACCACTCGGATTTCAGGGCCCAGGTGGCCTGCTGGTGGGATTGCCCAGTCCCAGGGCACCCTGTTGATCAAATCTATAAAAAAATGAGACTCCTCAAAGATAAGCTCAATATTTGGAATAAGGAGGTGTTTGGTAACATATTCGAGAGCAAAGAAACCCTCAAGAAACAACTAGAAGATTTTGATCTCAGATTTCAGAAAGAGTGCCAGGACCCGGGAGCACGAGAGGAGGAGCGCTTAGTCCTAGCCGAGTATCACAATGTCTTAGCCAGGGAGGAGAACTTCTAGAGACAAAAGTCAAGGGCCCTATGGCTGGACGATGGTGATGTCAATACTAAGTTTTTTCACACCTCAACCCTCCAAAATAGGAGCTCAAACAAAATCCTCGAGCTTATCTACAATGATGGCAGGGTAACCAAAGATGAGGATGATATCAGAGCCAAAGCCGTGGGTTTCTTTCAAGAGCTCCTTGGTGATGATCCTTAGTCATCTCCCTTGGCGGTGGAGACCCTATTGGAGCACATTCCCTCCTTGGTCCCGACCCATTCAAATGAGATGCTTCTTCGACCCCTCTCGAATGAAGAAATCAGCGCAGCTGTGTTTTTCATGAAAGAAAATTCTGTCCCGAGCCCAGATAGGTTTCTCCCCTAATTTTTCCAATCCTTTTGGGACCTCATTTGTCAGGAAGTGTGTGCGGCCATTCGAGACCTCCAGTTCGCTAGATCCATCCCTAGAGGCATCAATTCTACCTTCATTGCCCTGATTCCCAAGTCCCAAGCGGCCAGATGCCTAGCCGACTTTTGCCCCATCAGCCTGTGTAATGTCCTCTATAAAATCTTGACCAAGTCCCTAGAAACCAGACTCAAAGACATCCTTCCCATGATCATTGCCCCCAGCCAGGGAAGCTCTGTCAAAGGAAGGCTTATCATAGATGGGGTCATCATCATCAATGAGGTCCTTCATTCTACCCTCCTTTCCAAGAAGTCGTCCTTCTTGCTTAAACTTGACATGAATAAAGCCTTCGATAGAGTCAACTGAGAGTTCCTCTCTAGCATCCTCAAGTTTGGGTTCCACCTCTCCTGGGTCAACCTCATCAATAACTATGTGTCTTCCCCTTGGTTCTCTGTCTTTATAAATGGCTCTCTTATTGGTTTCTTCCCTAGTTCTAGAGGACTTCATCAAGGTGACCCCCTATCCCCGATTCTTTTCATCATCCTGGTTGAGGCCCTGTACCACACCATTTCGAGCACTGCTTCCTGTGGTCTCATCTCTGGCATCAGGCCTGCACCTGAGCTACGCCTAGTGTCTCACTAGTAATTCAAGGATGACATCATTCTTGCCACCTCTGCATCAGTCCCTCAAGACAAGGTCATAAATCAAATCCTGATTTTGTACAAAGAAGCGGCTGGGTAGAATATCAATCTCCATAAAAGCAAAATCTATTTCCTTCACACCCCCCAGCTAGGCAAGCCCATATCGAGTGGATCCTGGGTTGCACCCTTGACACCCTACCCTCCACCTACCTCGGGCTACCCCTGTTCACAAGGGTTTCTTCCAAGGCCTTGTGGAGTGGGCTGATCGAGCGGGTCCAACAAAAATTGACCTCTTGGAAGGGTCACCTCCTCTCCTACACGGGCAGGGCCACCCTTACGTCCACAATTCTCCAAAGCATTTCGGTGTACTTCATGTCTGTCTTGAAAATCCCAGCCTTAATTGCAGCCCACATTGAACAAATCCAAAAATGGTTTTTGTGGTCTGGCAGTGAAGACAAGAAGAGGATTTCCCTAGTCTCCTAGCCCCTTGTTTGTAGGTATAAAGAGGAGGGAGGGATCAAGCTCAGGCAGGTTCACCTTATGAACAAAGCCCTCCTGGCCAAGCAAGCGTGGAAGGTGTTCATGAATACCCCGGATGAATGGGTCAATATTGTGCATAGGAAATATCTCCATCATCACCCTTTCCTTAGAAAATTCTAGCCCAGAGATGGATCGAACTTCTGGAAATCCATGACCCTCACAAAGGACATTATTAGGAAAGGGACCCAATGGATCCTTAGTGATGGGGACAAGATCAACTTTTGGGAGGACAGGTGGATCCAAGATGAGGCCTTGAGTTCTGAAAGCGACCTCAGAGTCCTTAAATCGATCCTGGTGGTCTCCAAAGGCCCTAATGTGTCGAACTACTTGGTCAAGAATCAGGGGAAAGGCACCTGGAGGCCCATATCGAATCCCCACCACCCGCTTCAATCTACTAGACTCCAAAGCCTCCTCAAGACTACCATCATCCCTTCCACTAGGGGGGAGGACAGATGTGTCTGGCATGGCACTAGTAGTGGCTATTTATCAATCAAATCCACTTATGCCCTCCAAAGGGATCCAATGAAGCTCCTTTCATGGTCAAGCAGGTGTGGGCCAAAAAGCTGATCCCCAAGATCAGTTACTTCATGTGGATAGACATCCAGAATAAGATCCTTACTATTGAGAATCTGGCCAGGAGGGGCTTCCAAATCCCAAACAAATGCTTCCTTTGCTGTGCTGCATGGGAATCAACCAATCATCTCTTCCTCACTTTCCCCTTTACCGTCGAGGTCATGGGCCACCTCCTCACCTTATTTTCCATACAGTGGGTTCCCCCTAGCTCCATCATTTACCTGTTTTCCTAATGGACCAATCCCTTTTTCCACCCCACCCTTCACTCCCTCTGGACGTTCTGCCTTCCCCACCTGCTTTGGTAAATATGGCTTGAGCATAATGGTCGAGCCTTCTCTTCCTTGATCCGTAAATCCCAGTTGGTGGCGGCCAAGGCGGTGGCATTTGCCCTAGAGAACTCTTGCTCCCTCCCCCCGGGTGGCCCTCCCTGGAAGGCGAGTGAGGCTTCTATCCTCACCAACCTTGGATTTTAGCCCCCCCTGGCCCCCTCTATTTCCTCCCCTAGAGCTATGACCAGGTGGGTTGCCCCTCCTCCCGAGTGGGTCAAAATTAATTTTGACGGTGCCTCTAAGGGCAATCCCGACCCCTTGGGAGCTGGCGGGGTCATCCAAGACCACTCGGGGACCTTGATCTTGGCTTACGGTGAAGCCCTCAGCACGCAAACCAATAACTTTGTAGAAGCAACAACGTTACTCCACGGGGTCTTCGCCCTCCAAAAGGCCACTAGTAAAGTGATCATCAAGGGTGACTCCCTTAACATCATCAATGCCACCCTCAGTAATGGGGACAACTCATGGCACATCTACAATATTATCCAAGAGGTTTGGGCCATCCTTCCGGGGCTCCCCCAACATTCCATCCACCACATCTACAGAGAAGGAAACAGAGTGGCTGATTTTTTGGCCAATCTTGAAACTTATTTGGAAGGGCTCAAAATTTGGACCAAGGATTTTTCCACCGAGCTAGTGCAAGCAATGTCTCAAGACCTCCTCAATATTGATGCCATTCCAGACATCTAGACTCCCTTGGCACTATTCCTAGATGACCTGGCTCCATGTCAAGCACAATCGCACATGGGACGCTGACCTTACTACGTTTCTCTCTATGATGGCAGTTCCCAATGACATCCATGATCACGGTCATTTCAGAGCGACCAATTGGTTGAGTGTAGTGCCAGGTGTCTTCCTCCCCAGCATCCATGTCAAAGGTAGCTCATAAACCTCTCCTTTTTTTAGCATTATCATTAAGCTCGTAGTCAGCACAGCGTGTGGGCCAATGCCACCTCAATTCGAGTGCCTTGCTACTAATTTTGCATCATGAGATTACCCTGACCTGTCAGCCTAGGCATGGCTACCGCCTATGCAAGACCAGCCCTCTATGCCAACTCAGCTGGCATGCCACGTGGAGTCCATCCCTAGGCCACTTCCCCCTCACTACCAAAACTGCCATCCACATCACTGCCCTGTCATCCTCCACTCGTGTCGTCCCTCACCCTAGACGTCGACTCCCGAGGCATGCAATCCTTTGCTACCTCTTCGACTTCCTCCCTTGCCTTTATATCCCTCTGAGGCCTCTCACATTCACCTTACATTACCCCATACCTCCTGTCTTTTCCTGATGAGCTTCTTCTCCTGTTGGCCCCACTTCCATCTAGCACTTTCTACCCTATGTGATTTGTGAACCCACCATGTCAACTCCCAAGGCCATTTACGTCGAGCCCTCGACCCTCTCCCTATCCAAGTCTGCTAGGGTCTTTACTAATGCCAAGGAGTATACCCCCTTTCTAAGAAAATTTGCTACGCCTGATGAGGATATCATCCAAGGCTTCTTGGACACTTGGGATGAGAGTGAGGTCTAGGTGAAAGGGCTACATTTTAGAGTCACCAGAGAGTTTCTGTTCAAAGTCACTGGTCTACATTACGAGGAAAAGGGGAAGTTCATTCATTGAGACAAACACAATTGGTAGGAGGAGCTCTCCCGCTTCTTGGAATAGAATTGGACAGGACTGCTCTATTCAGAACTTACCTCCCCAAACAATTTGACAAAGCCCTAGTCCTCGTGATGTAATTTATTACTTGCGATGACCCAGACTAGAAGCTGTTCAATTACCATCTAATCTTCGTTAACCACCTTCGCGACACCATCTTGCTGAGCACTCCCCATTTTTTGCTTTACTCCCTTGGCCTTGCCATTGATAGGGCCCAGAAAAACCACATCCACGCTTACCACCAAGGACTTATGGCCGTCCTCTACTACCACGCTATGGCCCATCAGCCCCCACTCTAGAGAATCCACCCCCTAGCCTCTGTCCTCCCCATTGAGACTCCCACCTCCCCTGTCGCCTCCCCTGCTGCTTCTAAGTCTAAAGAGGACATTCTTAGTGACCTTGAATATTCCCCTCCCCCTAGAGAGCGTAGGCCTACCCAAAAATTCAATGTGTCATCTTAGGTCCCTGGCGGTATTTTGACCCTCGATGCAAGCTCTGTAAGAGGGGCAACCCCTGGCGGGAGCAGGTCCTCATCCAGACTCAAGAGACCCAAAGTTGATGCCCCGAAAACCATAGATATCAACTCAAATTTTGAGAATAATTTTTGGATCTTCCTGAATAGGATCCTCCTCAAAATGGTGATCAAATCGCTCACCTCGGCCGCCAATGTGACTATAACAGCTGTCAATGCCTTCAAGGAGCTCCGATGCAGGCTGGGGGATGGCCCCGATGGTGATGGAAATTAGTTCCCTGGTGCGGGGCCCCCACCCAGAGTTGCCCTGGGAGTTCACCTCATGTAGCAGGGTGGGCAGGGATGGTGCTTGGTCTACTCAGGCCCAGGGCATTTGAGCTGCTATGGGTGGAGGTTCGTTTCTAGTTTCTAGTTTTTGTTTGAATCAGCAAGCGTATTCTGCAGGTTTGGTCCCAGGGACCTTGGTACCCCTGATTTTGTCTTTTTCTTAGCAGGATGGGTTAATTTTGTTTAGGTTGATGGCCTGGGGCTGGGTTGCAAGGCCCAGGGTTTTGATCTAGTGTCATACCCCGATCTATTTTGTTTTTCTGTTGGTCCAAATCTAAGCTACGACTTCTATTGTAAATAAGGTTTTGGGATCCTTCAAAAACACGTATATAAAATTTTTTACCTATAAAAAAAAAGTAGCGCATCCGCTACAGGTTTAAATGAAATAAAAAAGTTTTAAAATTAATTTTTTATTTTTTTAACAAGTTTATTTACACTTTACCCTAGTTTGTATTTAGGTCTTTAGAAAGAGAATCCAAGACCTTAACCACTATCCTATCCCACAAAAACTAAATAAATGCTTAACCTGCTATCATTTTAATTTGAAATAGAATGTAATAATATTCTAAAATATATAAATTTTAATAATTATAAACTAATAAATAATGAAACCCATCGAAACAAAGTTGCTATGGAGCATAATAGTAAACTAGGAGATTAGTTTCTCCTTGTTTGGGTTGACTATTCAATCAATTTAAACTGAAGAACACAAGCTTATACTGAGAGGGGGGTGAATAGTATAAGACCACTTTTTACTTTTCTTTCCCAAACAATATTATGCAATATATCAATGGCAATATCAATAACAGTAATCAAAGCAATGCACAAATCACCACACACAATAGAGACACCAATTTAACGTGGTTCACCCAATGTGGGCTACTCCACGGAGAAAATATTTCACTAAAATTTTCTCAACAAATCTCTTGGGAATCCTTTCCCTATTACAATGTTTATGGACCTCTGTCCAAAGGAGACACCAATCCCCTAATCAAGTTCATGGATCTCTATCCACAGGAGACACCAATCCCCTCAACTGGTTCATGGATCTCTATCCACAGGAGAACTCCTTCTCCTCTGCTCTGGCTGGTGATCCTCTAGAAGACTACTACCTCCACTGCACTGGCTTGTGGATCTCTCTCCACTGAAGACTCTATCCTCACTCAGAATATCTCTGTCCTCACTACCCTGGCTAATGGATCTCTATCCACTGGAGACTACTATCCTCTACTCTATCACCTCCAAAGCTTGCTCTCAGCTCTATCTCAAATATGTACTAAACACAGTCCTTTGGTCTAGCAAATTTATCTCTTTTTAACATAGTCCTTTGGTCTAGCACAAATCTCTATCTCTGATCTCACTAAATAGTCCTTCGATCCTAGCACAAATCTTGCTCAATCTCTATTTGGTGACTAAATAGTCCTTCGCTCTCTAGCACAAATTCTCAATATCTATCTCTATTCTAAACATAGTCCTTGATCTAGCAAAATTATTTTTTTAATTTAATTCAATTAATCTATCCTCAAGCCTTAACACAAAGCTTGATTCAATCACAAATCAACTCTGCTAGATCTACCCCAAACCTTAACTCAAGGTTTGAACAAATCAATCAATCAACTCTGCTCTCAAGTCTTCTCAAAGACTTACCTCAAATCTATCAACAAGTCCTCTCTAGAACTTGTCCAATCTTCTCTACAAGTCTTCACCAAGACTTACCTCAAATATGCTCAACAAGTCCTCACTAGAACTTGTCCAATCTGCTCAACAAGTCTTCACCAAGACTTACCTCAAATATGCTCTACAAGTCCTCACTAGAACTTGTCCAATCTGCTCAAAGTCTTCACTAAGACTTACCTCAAATCTATTAAGCTTCCACAAAAGCTTATTCAACTCAACTCAATCTATCATATAAAACTTCTTCAATCACACAAACAAGCTTCACATAGATTCTTGTTTAATCTCACAGAAACATATAGAGAATGGTTAGAGACTCAATATGCTTCACACTCACAACAATGCTCAATCACTTTCAATATCTCTTGTTTTACCATAGAAACATATAGAGAATGGTTAGAGACTCAATATGTTTCAAACAAACTAAAACTTAATCACTTTCAATATTTTCTTCAACTCAATCTAAAAATAAAGAACAATTTGTTTCATAGAACTTGAACTATCACTCCAACACTTCCAATCAATTATGCTCAATCAACTCCACTCAACCAATCACTCAATGAAAGCTTATTCAACAATGCTTATCAAACAAACCTCACATAACAATGATACTCATGATATTTCACAAACCCTAGTTCAAGATATTAATTCTACATAACAATGATACTCATGATCTTTCACAAACCCTAATCATGCACATGAAGGCTCACTCAATATTTCCAACAATGCTTATCAAACAAGGTTTCTAGCATCAACCTTCATTCCAGAAAAACCCTCATCAATCAATATTGGATATCTCAAAACCAAACTCAACAATGCTTATCAAACAATCCTTTTCACTCCAACTTAGCATTCACAACATCCAATCCAACAATATTTTACTCACAAGGAAGATGTACCCATACCTTTTGTTTTTATGGAGATATGTCTTCAAAACCTGTCTTAACCACAATCAAATTTTCTTTGCCAATACTAGGGTTAGGTAGCCACAACCTATCTCAAGATCTCCACAAAATAATTTTCCCAATAATTATTTTACCATACAAAATATCAAATCTCTTAGTACACCTTATAATCTCCAAACTTACATAATATAAGTCAACATTTTCATTATAAAAAAATACACAATAATTTCCTTTATACACCTTATCACTCCAACTTTATAAAATAAATTTCAATCACCAAAAATTAAAATAAAATATTTTAATTTACTTTACCTTATAACTCCCTCAAAAACTTATAGTTTCCAAACTTACAAAACCTCTAAGCAATTTTGAAATTCAAAACCTTTGGAGAAATAAAAATGTTTTTAGCATACCTTTCAACTATTCTGCCCATCAAAACATCCTCGGAAGAATCGAACACATGACGTAGCCTCTCCAACACCCTAGCCTCAAGCTAGGCTACCAAGTGGGCTACGTGCCCACATGAGACTTTAGGCACACGTTTCCCACTTTATTCTCCTCATAAAAGCACTCAACAAAAAATGAAAACCTCTCCAACAACAACATCAATCGCGTGGATCGAACCCATGATCCCTTCCTTGCAAGCCTTAGCACTATCTCAACTACCACCTACGCTACCACCATCGGTGGATATTTCTATCCACGATGATGGCCTTACACCTTAGTCTGCCTCCAATCACTTTGAAACATGAACTTCTCTTCCTCCAACAAATGCAACGCTCAATTTTTCATTCGAAGGTGTGTATTCAAGGACTTAGGAAATGAAATTTATTTCCTATATTAATACACATGCTCTTGTCTTTTACATTTTGAATTTTTAAAATTCAAATTAGATTTTAAATATTTTAAATTTAAAACCTTTGCACCCATTATTAATTTAAATTAAAATTTTAATCAAATATTAAAATATTTTAATTTAAATTAAATCTTTTGTAATCTGCTCATGGGTCTTTTTAACTTGAACCTTGTTTTTCTTCACCTTGTTATTTGGCCCGAAATATTATAATAATATAATATTATTATTTAATTTAAACTTGCTTCTCCTTCCTTGGGTCTTCATCCTTTGGGCCTTTTTAGGCATATAATATTAAAAATAAATATTATATCCTATTCCTTTTCAAGACCTTCTTGCTTTTGGAAAAACCACTTGATGTCCTTAATGATGATGAAATTGAACCAATATTCTTTTGACATCAATGACAACAAAACTACTCAAAATTTCCAACAATCTCCCCCTTTGTCATTGATGGCAACCCCTTTATTTTTACCATTCCTTTTTCCTTTTCAAAAGCTGCTTTCCTTGAGAAATTGCTCCCCCTGATTGAATGCTCTCCCCCTAACTCAAATCTCTCCCCCTTTGTCATCAATGGCAAAGGGCCACCTTTGGGGCTTGGGGCTAAGAATGAGACTCTTAGCTTAGCCCCTCCCCCACCTCCTCTTGAGGTGGTTAATTCTAGGGTGGGAGTATCTCTACTCCCAGCATACACTGATCTTTACCTTTGTCCACCTTCTTCCTCAATTGATCCTTTTGATTCCTCTGACTATTCCTGTTCCTGCTTGTCTCTGGAAGTTCTGCTCTACACCACTTAGCTATGTGCCCAACATTATTGCACTTATAGCACTTAATGTTGTGATTCCTTGAAGGTGCAAATATCTTGTAGTTCCTCTTGGTGAAGCCATATCCATTCCTATTATGAACCCTACAATTTACTACCTTGTGACCAAACTGATTACAAGAGTAGCAATACCCTTGAAAAAGTTACCTATTTCTAAAATTTCCATATTCTTGTCTTTCATGTGTCCTGCACTGTGTAGCCTTGTGCCCAAACCTATGATATGAGAAGCATCATCCATTGAAACTACCTTGCCTTGACCTCATTGGTCTCTTAGTCTCTTTTACCCTATGTTGCTTCCTGTTCCATATGTTCCTCATTTGTGCATTGTTCCTTTCCTTGTTGAACTTTCTATTGTCCAACTCATTCTCAGAAGTCTCACTCTCTCTTACACTCTCTTCTTCTGAAGCTTCTTCTTCTTCGGAGCTTGAGATTGACTCCTCTCCTTGTTTTCTTTGTACCTATTCAAAACCAAGTCCTATTTTGTTTGATGAAGATCTTTGTACCTTGATAATCTTATCCAAGTTCTTTGAGCTTCTCCCAAACCTGTGTAACTTGTCCTTAGACTCTTTTACTTCCTTCCTTAGTGAAGCTACCTCATGCTCTAACCTTTCACATTCTAAAACCTTTGCTTCTAACTTCTCTTTGAATCTCCTTGTCTTAGCTATTGAGTTAGTTAGATCCTCTATAAGCTTTCCTTTCTCTTCATCACATTCTTGAAATTTAAGCTTGAGTTTTGAGTTTTACTTTCTTACCTCTCTTAATGCATCAAGGGCATAAATAAGCTCACCCTCAAGATCAACTTCTCCTTTCTCTGATTCTTCCTCTATTTGTTTGCCTTTGGGATCATCTTCATTCCTTTCTTATTTATCTTCAATAGGATCACCTCCTTCTTCTATTTCCAAAAGTAGACTTTCTTCTGGTCCTTCAAGTGTATCTTCATATTCATCATCACTGAAACTGAATCCATTCCTTGTACAACTATCTTCAAGATGACCAAAGTTACCACATCTAAAACACTTGAGAATCATTGGACCTCTCTTTCTAACATTTTCTTTTTCTACTATCATAAATAGGGTTTCTTCTTCTTCATTACTTGAAGAGCTTCCATCACTATCACTTGAACTCTTACTTGCCTTGTCTGCATAAAAACTCTTCTTATGCCTTTGGAAAAACTTCTTTCCTTGTTTACCTTGTCCATCCCTACTTTTCTTTTGGTACCTGTGTTTTCTTGTTTCCTTGTTCTTATGATCCTATTTTTCTTCATCATTGCTATTTCTAGCCTCTGGATAATCAGATGCATAGTGACCATATTTACCACAATTAAAACATCTAACTGATTTTGTACCTTTATATTTTCTTGAGTCCTTGTTCCTTCTACCATAATTTGCTTCTTCATCACTGGATGACTCATTGCTTGAATCTGACTTCTTACCCTTTGTCTTCTTAGTAGCTTTGAAGGCTGCTTCTTTCTGGGGAATAGGTTCCTCTTTTATTCTCATCTCAAAAGCTATGAGAATGCCATGTAATTCATCCCTTGTCAAAATTTCAATATCTTTTGACTCTTCTATAGCTGAAATATTTTCACTATACCTTTTTGGGAGTGACCTTAAAATCTTATCACAAACATCTGTTTCCTCAACTTTAAGTCCAAGTCCTTGCATGGAGTTAACAACCTCATCCACATGAAGTAGATATGCAATAATGTTTTCCTCATCCTTCATCTTTAGGTCTTCAAATGTTCTCTTGAAATTTTGCAACTTTACCCTTTTGACCTTTTTTTCTCCCTCATATATGCCTTTCAACTTATCCCAAATTTCCTTTGTTGATGTGCAATGCATAACCTTTATAAACTCTATTTCATGCAAACCTCTTAAAATTCCATTCATTGCCTTTGAATTATGATGATGTAGAAGCTTACCATATTTATCTATAGGTGGAGTTGTTGGTGGTATGTATCCATTCTCAACTACTTCCCATATTTCATTTCCAAGTGCCATTAGATGAAAATTCATCCTTGTACTCCATAGTGCATAATTGTTCCCATCGAACAATGGTGCTGAATTCCTTGATGATCCATTCTAAGAATCCATCTGTGTTCTTGTAAGATTTTCCTTCAAGTTGTTAAACTCTTTCGAAGGAACCCACTCTGAATACCAATTGAAGAACACAAGCTTATATTGAGAGGGGGAGGGTGAATAGTATAAGACCACTTTTTACTTTTATTTCCCAAATAATATTATGCAATATATCAATGGCAATATCAATAATAGTAATCAAAGCAATGCACAAATCACCACACACAATAGAGACACCAATTTAATGTGGTTCACCCAATGTGGGCTACTCCATGAAGAAAATATTTCACTAAAATTTTCTCAACAAATCTCTTGGGAATCCTTTCCCTATTACAATGTTTATGGACCTCTATCCAAAGGAGACACCAATCCCCTAATCAAGTTCATGGATCTCTATCCATAGGAGACACCAATCCCCTTATCTGGTTTATGGATCTCTATCCATAGGAGAACTCCTTCTCCTCTGCTTTGGTTGGTGATCCTCTAGAAGACTACTACCTCCACTACACTGGCTTGTGGATCTCTCTCCATTGAAGACTCTATCCTCACTCAAAGATCTCTATCCTCACTACCCTAGCTAATGGATCTCTATCCACTGGAGACTACTATCCTCTACTCTATCACCTCCAAAGCTTACTCTCAACTCTATCTCAAATCTATACTAAACATAGTCCTTCGATCTAGCACAAATCTACTCAATATCTATCTCTGATCTACACTAAACATAGTCCTTTGATCTAGCATAAATCTGCTCAATATCTATCTTTATTACTAAACATAGTCCTTGATCTAGCACAAATCTGCTCAATATCTATCTCGATCTACTAAACATAGTCCTTGGTGCTAGCACAAATATGCTCAATATCTTTTTCTACTTTTTCATAAATCTATCCTCAAATCTGCACCAAAATCTATCCTTAAATATATCCTCAAGCCTTAACACAAAGCTTGATCCAATCACAAATCAACTCTTCTAGATCTGCCCCAAACCTTAACTCAAGGTTTGAACAAATCAATCAATCAACTCTGCTCTCAAGTCTTCTCAAAGACTTACCTCAAATCTATCCAATAAGTCCTCTCTAGAACTTGTCCAATCTGCTCTACAAGTCTTCACCAAGACTTACCTCAAATCTGCTCAACAAGTCCTCACTAGAACTTGTCCAATCTGCTCAACAAGTCTTCACCAAGACTTACCTCAAATATGTTCTAAAGTCCTCACTAGAACTTGTCCAATCTCTCAACAAGTCTTCACCAAGACTTACTCAAATCTGTCTTTAAGCTTTCATAAAAGCTTATTCAACTCAACTCAATATATTACATAGAAAACCTCTTCAATCACACAAACAAGCTTCACATAGATTCTTGTTTAATCTCACATAAACATATAGAGAATGGTTAGAGACTCAATATGCTTCACACTCACAACAATGCTCAATCACTTTCAATATCTCTTGTTTTACCATAAAAAATATAGAGAATGGTTAGAGACTCAATATGTTTCACACTTAATCACTTTCAATCTTTCCTTCAAATCAATTAAAAATAAAGAACAATTTGTTTCATATAACTTGAACTATCACTCCAACACTTCCAATCAATTATGCTCAATCAACTCCACTCAACCAATCACTCAATGAAAGCTTATCAACAATGCTTATCAAACAAACCTCACATAACAATGATACTCATGATCTTTCACAAACCCTAGTTCAATATTTAAAAAAATTTGATATATATTTTCACAAACCCTAATCATGCACATGAAGGCTCACTCAATATTTCCAACAATGCTTATCAAACAAGGTTTCTAGCATCAACCTTCATTCCAAAAAACCCTCATCAATCAATATTGGATATCTCAAAACCAAACTCAACAATGCTTATCAAACAATCCTTTTCACTCCAACTTAGCATTCACAACATCCAATCCAACAATATTTTACTCACAAGGAAGATGTACCCATACCTTTTGTTTTGATGGAGATATGTCTTCAAAACCTGTCTTAACCACAATCAAATTTTCTTTGCCAATACTAGGGTTAGGTAGCCACAACCTATCTCAAGATCTCCACAAAATAATTTTCCCAATAATTATTTTACCATACAAAAATATCAAATCTCTTAGTACACCTTATAATCTCCAAACTTACATAATATAAGTCAACATCTTTATTATAACAAAATACACAACAATTTCCTTTATACACCTTATCACTCCAACTTTATAAAATAAATTTCAATCACCAAAAATTAAAATAAAAATATTTTAATTTACTTTACCTTATAACTCCCTCAAAAACCTTATAGTTTCCAACTTACAAAAACCTCTAAGCAATTTTTGAAATTCACAACCTTTGGAGAAGTAAAAATATTTTTAGCATACCTTTCAACTAATCTGCCCACCAAAATGTCTTCGGCAAGAATCGAACACATGACGTAGCCTCTCCAACACCCTAGCCTCAAGCTAGGCTACCAAGTGGGCTACGTGCCCACATGAGACCTTAGGTGCACGTTTCCTACTTTATCCTCCTCATGAAAGTGCATCAACAAAAAATGAAAGCCTCTCCAACAACAAAATGTCAATCGCGTGGATCGAACCCGTGATCCCTTCCTTGCAAGCCTTAGCACTATCTCAACTATCGCCTATGCTACCATCATCGGTGGATATTTCTATCCATGATGATGGCCTTACACCTTAGTCTACCTCCAATCACTTTGAAATGTGAACTTCTCTTCCTCCAACAAATGCAACGCTCGATTTTTCATTCGAAGGTGTGTGTATTCAAGGACTTAGGAAATGAAATTTATTTCCTATATTAATACACATGCTCTTGTCTTCTACACATCGACGAAATTTGAATTTAAAAATTCAAATTAGATTTTAAATATTAAATTTAAAACCTTTGCACCCATTATTAATTTAAATTAAAATTTTAATCAAAGATTAAAATATTTTAATTTAAATTAAATCTTTTGTAATCTGCTCATGGGTCTTTTTAACTTGAACCTTGTTTTTCTTCACCTTGTTATTTGGCCCGAAATATTATAATAATATAATATTATTATTTAATTTAAACTTGCTTCTCCTTCCTTGGGTCTTCATCCTTTGGGCCTTTTTAGGCATATAATATTAAAAATAAATATTATATCCTATTCCTTTTCAAGACCTTCTTGCTTTTGGAAAAACCACTTGATGTCCTTAATGATGACGAAATTGAACCAATATGCTTTTGACATCAATGACAACAAAACTACTCAAAATTTCCAACAATCTCCCCCTTTGTCATTGATGGCAACCCCTTTATTTTTACCATTCCTTTTTCCTTTTCAAAAGTTGCTTTCCCTGAGAAACTGCTCCCCCTGACTGAATGCTCTCCCCCTAACTCAAATCTCTCCCCCTTTGTCATCAATGGCAAAGGGCCACCTTTGGGGCTTGGGGCTAAGAATGAGACTCTTAGCTTAGCCCCTCCCCCACCTCCTCTTGAGGTGGTTAATTCTAGGGTGGGAGTATCTCTACTCCCAGCATACACTGATCTTTACCTTTGTCCACCTTCTTCCTCAATTGATCCTTTTGATTCCTCTGACTATTCATGTTCCTGCTTGTCTCTGGAAGTTTTGCTCTACACCACTTAGCTATGTGCCCAACATTATTGCACTTATAGCACTTAATATTGTGATTCCTTGAAGGTGCAAATATCTTGTAGTTCCTCTTGGTGAAGCCATATCCATTCCTATTATGAACCCTGCAATTTACTACCTTGTGACCAAACTGATTACAAGAGTAGCAATACCCTTGAAAAAGATACCTATTTCTGAAATTTCCATATTCCTATCTTTCATGTGTCCTGCACTGTGTAGCCTTGTGCCCAAACCTATGACATGAGAAGCATCATCCATTGAAACTACCTTGCCTTGACCCCATTGGTCTCTTAGTCTCTTTTACCTTGTGTTGCTTCTTGTTCCATCTGTTCCTCATTTGTGCATTGTTCCTTTCCTTGTTGAACTTTCTATTGTCCAACTCATCCTCAGAAGTCTCACTCTCTCTTACACTCTCTTCTTCTGAAGCTTCTTCTTCTTCGGAGCTTGAGATTGACTCCTCTCCTTGTTTTCTTTGTACCTATTCAAAACCAAGTCCTATTTTGTTTGATGAAGATCTTTGTACCTTGATAATCTTATCCAAGTTCTTTGAGCTTCTCCCAAACCTGTGTAACTTATCCTTAGACTCTTTTACTTCCTTCCTTAGTGAAGCTACCTCATGCTCTAACCTTTCACATTCTAAAACCTTTGCTTCTAACTTCTCTTTGAATCTCCTTGTCTTAGCTATTGAGTTAGTTAGATCCTCTATAAGCTTTCCTTTCTCTTCATCACATTCTTGAAATTTAAGCTTGAGTTTTGAGTTTTACTTTCTTACCTCTCTTAATGCATCAAGGGCATAAATAAGCTCACCCTCAAGATCAACTTCTCCTTTCTCTGATTCTTCCTCTATTTTTTTACCTTTGGGATCATCTTCATTCCTTTCTGATTTATCTTCAATAGGATCACCTCCTTCTTCTTCTATTTCCATAAGTAAACTTTCTTTTGGACCTTCAAGTGTATCTTCATATTCATCATCACTGAAACTGAATCCATTCCTTGTACAACTATCTTCAAGATGACCAAAGTTACCACATCTAAAATACTTGAGAATCATTGGACCTTTCTTTCTAACATTTTATTTTTCTACTGTCATAAATAGGGTTTCTTCTTCTTCATTACTTGAAGAGCTTCCATCACTATCACTTGAACTCTTACTTGCCTTGTCTACATAAAAACTCTTCTTATACCTTTGGAAAAACTTCTTTCCTTGTTTACCTTGTCCATCCCTATTTTTCTTTTGGTACCTGTGCTTTCCTGCTTCCCTGTTCTTATGATCCTATTTTTCTTCATCATTGCTATTTCTAGCCTCTGGATAATCAGATGCATAGTGACCATATTTACCATAATTAAAACATCTAACTGATTTTGTACCTTTATACTTTCTTGAGTCCTTGTTCCTTCTACCATAATTTGCTTCTTCATCACTGGATGACTCATTGCTTGAATCTGACTTCTTACCCTTTGTCTTCTTAGTAGCTTTGAAGGTTGCTTCTTTCTAGGGAATAGGTTCCTCTTTTATTCTCATCTCAAAAGCTATGAGAATTCCATGTAATTCATCCCTTGTCAAAATTTCAATATCTTTTGACTCTTCTATAGCTGAAATATTTTCACTATACCTTTTTGGGAGTGACCTTAAAATCTTATCACAAACATCTATTTCTTCAACTTTAAGTCCAAGTCCTTGCATGGAGTTAACAACCTCATCCACATGAAGTAGATATGCAACAATGTTTTCCTCATCCTTCATCTTTAGGTCTTCAAATGTTCTCTTGAAATTTTGCAACTTTACCCTTTTGACCTTTTTATCTCCCTCATATATGCCTTTCAACTTATCCCAAATTTCCTTTGTTGATGTGCAATGCATAACCTTTATAAACTCTGTTTCATGTAAACCTCTTAAAATTCCATTCATTGCCTTTGAATTACTGATGATGTAGAAGCTTACCATATTTATCTGTAGGTGGAGTTGTTGGTGGTATGTATCCATTCTCAACTGCTTCCCATATTTCATTTCCAAGTGCCATTAGATGAAACTTCATCCTTGTACTCCAAAGTGCATAATTGTTCCCATCGAACAATGGTGTTGAATTCCTTGATGATCCATTCTGAGAATCCATCTGTGTTCTTGTAAGATTTTCCTTCAAGTTGTTAAACTCTTCCGAAGGAACCCACTCTGATACCAATTGAAGAACACAAGCTTATATTGAGAGGGGAGGGTGAATAGTATAAGACCACTTTTTACTTTTCTTTCCCAAATAATATTATGCAATATATCAATGGCAATATCAATAGTAGTAATCAAAGCAATGCACAAATCACCACACATAATAGAGACACCAATTTAATGTGGTTCACCCAATGTGGGCTACTCCATAGAGAAAATATTTCACTAAAATTTTCTCAACAAATCTCTTGGGAATCCTTTCCCTATTACAATGTTTATGGACCTCTGTCCAAAGGAGACACCAATCCCCTAATCAAGTTCATGGATCTCTATCCATAGGAGACACCAATCCCCTTATCTGGTTTATGGATCTCTATCCATAGGAGAACTCCTTCTCCTCTGCTCTGGTTGGTGATCCTCTAGAAGACTACTACCTCCACTACACTGGCTTGTGGATCTCTCTCCATTGAAGACTCTATCCTCACTTAGAATATCTCTTGTCCTCACTACCCTGGCTAATGGATCTCTATCCACTGGAGACTACTATCCTCTACTCTATCACCTCCAAATCTTAATCTCAGCTCTATCTCAAATCTATACTAAATATAGTCCTTCGATCTAGCACAAATTTTAATATCTATTTATATGTACTAAACATAGTCCTTTGATCTAGCATAAATCTTAATATCTATTTTGATCTACACTAAACATAATCCTTTGATCTAGCATAAATCTTCTCAATATCTATCTCTGATCTGCACTAAACATAGTCCTTCAGTCTAGCATAAATCTTCTCAATATCTATCTCTGATCTACACTAAACATAGTCCTTCGGTCTAGCACAAATATGCTCAATCTCTATCTCTGGTCTAATATCCTCAAATCTGCACCAAACTCTATCCTCAAATCTATCCTCAAGCCTTAACACAAAGCTTGATTCAATCACAAATCAACTCTGCTAGATCTACCCCAAACCTTAACTCAAGGTTTGAACAAATCAATCAATCAACTCTGCTCTCAAGTCTTCTCAAAGACTTACCTCAAATCTTTCAACAAGTCCTCTCTAGAACTTGTCCAATCTTCTCCAAGTCTTCACCAAGACTTACCTCAAATCTGCTCAACAAGTCCTCACTAGAACTTGTCCAATCTCTCAACAAGTCTTCACCAAGACTTACCTCAAATCTCTAACAAGTCCTCACTAGAACTTGCCAATCTCTCAACAAGTCTTCACTAAGACTTACTCAAATCTACATTGAAGCTTCTACAAAATCTTACTCAACTCAACTCAATATATCATAGAAAACCTCTTCAATCACACAAACAAGCTTCACATAGATTATTGTTTAATCTCATAGAAACATATAGAGAATGGTTAGAGACTCAATATGCTTCACACTCACAACAATGCTCAATCACTTTCAATCTCTCTTGTTTTACCATAGAAACATATAGAGAATGGTTAGAGACTCAATATGTTTCACTCACAACAATGCTTAATCACTTTCAATCTTTCTTCAAATCAATTAAGAATAAAGAACAATTTGTTTCATAGAACTTGAACTATCACTCCAACACTTCCAATCAATTATGCTCAATCAACTCCACTCAACCAATCACTCAATGAAAGCTTATTCAACAATGCTTATCAAAAAACCTCACATAACAATGATACTCATGATATTTCACAAACCTAGTCAAGTAAAATGATATATGATCTTTCACAAACCCTAATCATGCATATGAAGGCTCACTCAATATTTCCAACAATGCTTATCAAACAAGGTTTCTAGCATCAACCTTCATTCCAGAAAAACCCTCATCAATCAATATTGGATATCTCAAAACCAAACTCAACAATTCTTATCAAACAATCCTTTTCACTCCAACTTAGCATTCACAACATCCAATCCAACAATATTTTACTCACAAGGAAGATGTACCCATACCTTTTGTTTTTATGGAGATATATCTTCAAAACCTGTCTTAACCACAATCAAATTTTCTTTGCCAATACTAGGGTTAGGTAGCCACAACCTATCTCAAGATCTCCACAAAATAATTTTCCCAATAATTATTTTACCATACAAAAATATCAAATCTCTTAGTACACCTTATAATCTCCAAACTTACACAATATAAGTCAACATCTTCATTATAACAAAATACACAACAATTTCCTTTATACACCTTATCACTCCAACTTTATAAAATAAATTTCAATCACCAAAAATTAAAATTAAAATATTTTAATTTACTTTACCTTATAACTCCCTCAAAAACCTTATAGTTTCCAACTTACAAAAACCTCTAAGCAATTTTCGAAATTCACAACCTTTGGAGAAGTAAAAATATTTTTAGCATACCTTTCAACTAATCTACCCACCAAAATGTCCTTGGCGAGAATTGAACACATGACGTAGCTTCTCCAACACCCTAGCCTCAAGCTAGGCTACCAAGTGGGTTGCGTGCCCACATGAGACTTTAGGTGCACGTTTCCCACTTTATTCTCCTCACGAAGGTGCCCACGAAAAATGAAAACCTCTCCAACAACAAAACGTCAATCGCGTGGATCGAACCCATGATCCCTTCCTTGCAAGCCTTAGCACTATCTCAACTGCCACCTGTGCTACCACCGTCGATGGATATTTCTATCCACGATGATGGCCTTACACCTTAGTCTACCTCCAATCACTTTGAAATGCGAACTTCTCTTCCTCCAACAAATGCAGTGCTCGATTTTTTCATTCGAAGGTGTGTGTATTCAAGGACTTAGGAAATGAAATTTATTTCCTATATTAATACACATGCTTCTTGTCTTTTACATGTCGACGAAATTTAAATTAAATTTTAAAATATTAAATTTAAAACCTTTGCACCCATTATTAATTTAAATTAAAATTTTAATCAAAGATTAAAATATTTTAATTTAAATTAAATCTTTTGTAATCTGCTCATGGGTCTTTTCAACTTGAACCTTGTTTTTCTTCACCTTGTTATTTGGCCCGAAATATTATAATAATATAATATTATTATTTAATTTAAACTTGCTTCTCCTTCCTTGGGTCTTCATCCTTTGGGCCTTTTTAGGCATATAATATTAAAAATAAATATTATATCCTATTCCTTTTCAAGACCTTCTTGCTTTTGGAAAAACCACTTGATGTCCTTAATGATGACGAAATTGAACCAATATGCTTTTGACATCAATGACAACAAAACTACTCAAAATTTCCAACATAAACCAACTTAAATAAAATGTATTTACAACTAAAGTATTTTTTACTGTTCAATCAATTTAAACTAACTTAAATAAAATGTATTTATAACTAAAGTATTTTTTATTGATCAATCATTTTAAATTAAACTCAAATAAAATTTAGTTACAACCAAACTGTTTTTAAATAATAGGTTTAGTTAGAATATGAGATCCATAAACAACATACCCACACCGTTACACCTTCATGTAAGATTATAACAATGGCTAACTTATCTATACTCACGATAACAACTAAGATTTGAAATGATTTCAATACATCTTAAATATATCATTTAAATCAACGCTAATAAATGCATTGTTCTAGCTTGTAAGTGTAGATTCTACGAAAAAACATAACCTAAGATCACATTCATTGAGGAAAATAACTATCTCTCCACTCTTATATGACACTCCGTCAAAATCTTCTTTTATTGGAGCAAGGGATACGAGGGGGAGCGAAGCCACCTACCTTTTCTCTCTACTGCCAAGGCGAAGGCAAGGGGACAGGGTTCCATACTACCTTCTCCTCTCTACCGCCTGAGAGATGGGATCTGTGAAGCAGGGACAGCCATCTTCTTCGACCGACAAGGAAGAGCCAAGGGGAAAGGCTTCCAGAACTGCCTTCTCCTCTCTACTGCCAGGGGGATATGAGTAAAGCGTAACTACCTCATATATTCCTATGCTGAGTGGGAAAGGCATATTTTTATGTATGACATTAAGTATATATACTGGGGTATAATAGGTGCTTTTGTTAGTGTAAATAAAATTATTTATAATTTCAAGGAGAAAATGTCATCTATTATCGAGGGTAATATTGGTGATTATACTTAAACAATCAAATTATTATAAAATTAGGGCAAACCAACCCGAAAATTGTTTTTCACCCAAAAATTTTGGGCTAATGGGCCCTAGTCAAGGGTTCCTATATTTTCCAATTCCAAATTTTGGAAATCCAAATATTCATTAATTAATAGTAATTCATCGTTATGCATAAATATGATGGGAAGCTCAAACTCCAATGTTGATTCATGATATGCTTTTCTAAAATTAACATTAGTAACATCATAAATCCCCAAGTGAGCTAGAAGATTATGGCAGAATAAATTTGCAAATACCTATTGAAGGATAGTGTAGGGTCCATAGTGAAGAATATTGACCTTACTATATGCCTTAGATTAGAAGTGATTTTTGTCAAAGTATAACTAAACTTTTTCTCCAGCTTAAAAATTATGTAGGATGCAATTATGGTCTATGGGTTGTTTTTCTTTTGTTGAATTTTCTAAAAAAATTGAATAATATTAGCTTCAAGAGACTACAAATTTTGGACAAATGATGTGGACTTATATTTTTCTTTTGAAAGATGTGTTGTGGAATAAAAATATGAAGATAAAGATAACTCATAAGGAGCCAAGGGATGGAAACCAAGATAAACCTCAAAAGGCAAGTATTCTATGGAAGAGCAAATTACTCAGTTGCAAGAATGCTCAATGCTTATTAGACTCAAATCCTATTTTATTGGATAAGTATGATGATATATATAGAGACTACATAAGGGTTCAATTCACCACCTTTGTTTGACCATTTGACTATAGATGGAAAGCCATAAAAAAATTGAGATGAAATCCTAAAATTTTCTATAAAGAATACAAAAGTGACCCATAGGAATTGATTCATGGTCAAATACAATGCTAGTAGGGAGGCAAAATAGTTACCAAACTAAATAAAAGAATAATTAGACTAAGTCACTTGTAGAACTAGTCTTACAATAATGAAAGAACTTAACCAAATTGGTAAAGCAATCAACAAACACAAAAACATAATCATGGATTTAAACTATTATTGGAAAACCACTCACCAAGTCTATGGATATGCTTTTCCAAGGATGAGTGGGAATGGAAAAAGGATAACTAAATCTTAACTTACTATTAGTAGGTTTAGAGCAGCAACAAACTACATAGCAACATAAAAAGTGCAGGATGTTGCATGTGAGGATAATAGAAGAAATGTTGCAAGTGGTGGAGTGTGTTTTGCTTCCCAAAATAACCACCAGAAATATTAGAGTGTGCCTTCTTGAGAAGATAAGTGCAATAATTATAAGACACATGCAACTTATGAATTTTATAGAAAATCCCTTTCTTGATATGAAAACCTTGGAAAATTATCAATTTTGAAGATGCTAGATGTTGAAGGTACATATAAACTTACCCAAAATGTTGATCATCTACATTTAGAGAATCCCAAATCTAAAATCAAGGTAAAAAATAATGATCATTTTCAAGGCATGGGCTAAAGGAAGTTGCCTTAAGTAATTTTCAATGATGTTTTTGTTCTTCTTATTACATTTAATGATCAAATGAAACTACAATAAATGTGCTCCCCAATTCATATACTATACCTCTTTAGTTTTAGCTTGATATTGAAGAAATTACAAAGTCATATGATTAGTATGCGTAATTGTTTCCTTACCTAAAAGGTAATATCTCTAGTACTTGATGGCTTGAACTAGTGGATATAGTTATTTATCATATATGGAGTAGTTCCATTTTACTGCTAAGAATATCTCTAAATGATAAGCCATTAGATGCCTATTTTGTGTTAAAATTATGTCCAATGCAAACTAAGACGTATTTTCCTCAATCTCAAAAGGCTACAAGAGATAGAGTAACACAAGTCCTAGTGTGGAACATAATTCTTGTTTAAATGTGTTGGATGCATGAGAATGAGTGTTTGTCATTAGAAAGCAACACAAATTAGAAAGCAATTGTTGAATAACCAAGAATTATTTTTGGGTAGAATTTGGCAAGACTAAAATAAACTCCTTAACTCAGTAACGATAGAAGGAGTTGGTCATTTGTATAAAACTTCCACTTTAGCAAGCTCCACTTGAATGCCTTGTATATCAATGCCAAATACAATCTATGAAATTGATATTTGTGCAATTAAACATGTAGATAGGTAGTTGTACAATTTGTTTTGTTGAAGAATATAGAGAACTCATTCAATGTGTTGAAGATATGCCCTCTATATTTTTGATAAGACAAGAATATCATCCAAATAGATGATAACAAACAGATCAATATATTCCTTGAAAATATCATTTATCAATCTCATGAATGGGAAAGTGCATTAGTGAGACCAAAAGGCATTACAAGCCATTAAAAGAGACCCATTTAATTTTTAAATTTATCTTCATGAGTCTTCTACCTAAAATTTAACCTAGTGATACCTACTTTTAATATCAATATTGGAAGAACTATGTGTAGACACCTAAAAGTTGCATATAATCGCTTGTAATCACTTGTAGGATTGCATAGGCACTTGTAGGCTTGCATAGGCACTTGTAGGCTTGCATAGGTACTTGTAGATTTGCATAGGCACCTGTAGGCATGCATAGTCACTTTCATACATAGGCAAGCATAGGTAATTGTAGGTAATCCTAGTCATTCGTAGGTGCAAAACCTACAAAACTACACTAATCACATCCAAAACACCTCCTATTCACAAAAGGGCCTTCTACAAGCACCTTTAGGCCATATACACCCTCTACTACACCTAATTAGGGTCCCCATGTGACCATTTTTTCCAAAACCCTAATGAGGATATTCAAATTCTATTTTTAAAGTCACTTTTCACTTAAGTGTACTTTATTACCTAAATAGGTTTAATTAGGGTTAAATCCAAATTAGCTCTAATTCTATCCTCACACATGTGTGTACCCACTCAATTAGGATATTTCCAAAACATACCTAACCTAACCTCCAACTAACTTAGGGATTAGCTAATCAGGGTTAACCCTAATCCTTGCTCACACGTGTGCACCTAGGATATTTCCTTCAGGGCACATGAAGGGATGACTCACATGCCACTTCATCACCCTAACCTAACCATGGTAGAACCTAATCCAAAATTTAGGCCACCTCATTCCCCCTAGCCTTGGCCCACTCTATAAATAGAGGGCCATTTACATCATTTAACTCTCTCTCTCTCTGTCTCTCCATTTTGACTAACATACCAAAAATATTCTAAAAATACTCTAGAACGTTCTCTATCATTTCCATATCCACCAAACATCAAACAATTGTATCAGAAACACATCCTAACAAAAAGTTTGCATCAACTATCAGCTATAGTAATTTTCACACACTGCCATGTGAACCTGGTCTACAACAACCCTGCAACTCCAAATCATGTAGGTATAATGTTTTTTTTTTTAATTTACATGGTGGAATCAATAGCTACCACCAATCTGGGTAGGATATTCGACTTTTATGGCTACCATAGTATTTTGCATTGTCCATCTTGAAAGCTGCCACATAGTTCTACATGCATTCCGTCCCTATAACCACCATGCCACAATAATTTTAAACCTTTTACGCCACTGAAAGCACCAAGAAAGGGAAAATTGATCATGTAGGTATAATTAGCTTATGGTTTTTACAACATTTCCTCCAGTATTTAGCTTTTTTCATTTCATTTTCATGTCATTTCTATCTGTATAAACATGGGTTCTGATACATGACAAGTTCCCAAATACATTAATGCATTTTTATAGGTTTAAATAGGTACATAACACATTTGCAAGCATCCAACCGGAGGTAAACAGACAAAGAAACCCACTTGCATTGAGGGCACCAGAAAGCATCAACATTTACATTGAAAAAGAGGGAAATATTTCCTAAGAGAAAGAACATTTGTAACCCTTTTGAAATCAATAATAAAGAGCACTTTGCATATTTTCATTAGTTTTGAAATTGATGTTCTAATTTATGTGTGTTACATTCTGGCACGCTCGGTGGGACCCCCACAAAACAGTTTTAGACTAGCCTTCTTGTTATCTAATCCATCATATGGCTTTATTTTTGGTGTTACAAGTACTATGAACCTAGAAAAAAGTCTATAAAAGCCCTAAAAATCATCTCAGGTTATCTATTAAGAAGTTACAGGCTTCTAAACCCACTTCACACACCATTGTGCAAACCACCAGTCATGTTTGAACACCACCATGTGACCCCTATTAAACAGTTGCAAAACAATCCAAAACTATCAAACCCTGTAGCAGAAAGATCATCCAACACTCCAAGAGGTAGGTATTCTTCTCAGAACCCAAGTTTTTCATTATTATTTTGCAAATAATGTTCTCTTTCAAAAGTATCAACTCACTTTTCAATTTCATTCAAAAGGCACATAAATTAGGGTTTGCTATTTTTAGGTCTTTCAAAATACCTAGGTTAGAAAATTTTAAATCCCTTTCATGTCATTTAGATTAAAATTTCAATCTCTTTTCAAGGCATTAGAGTAGGTTTTCAGTCCTTTTCAAAATCACCCACTCGCTTTTTCAAATTTCTTTTAGAGCACTAGATTAAGCTTTTCATCTCTTTCAAAATCTCATTTAGATCAGATTTTTCAAATTTCTTTCACATCACTTAGGTTAAATTTCCCATTTCTTTCACAAATCCCCTGGGTAACTTGCACATTTATTTTCAAGTCATTAAATTAGGGTTTCAATTTCTTTCATATCATTTAGGTTAGAAATTTCCCATTTCTTTCACAAATCCCCTGGGTAACTTGCATATTTCTTTTCAAGTCACTAAATTAGGGTTTCAATTCCTTTCATATCATTTGGCCTAGAAATTTTCCATTTATTTCATAAATTCCTTGGGTAACTTGCATATTTATTTTCATGTCATTAGATTAGGATTTCAAATTTCTTTCAAATCATTTAGATTAGAAATTTCTCATCTCTTTCACAAATTCCCTGGGTAACTTACATATTTTTTTTTCAATAATTAAATTAGGATTTCAAATTTCTTTACATCATCTAGATTAGAAGTTTTAAAATCTCTTTCACAAATCCCCTGGGTAACTTTCATAGTTATTTTCATGTCATTAGATTAGGGTTTCAAATTTATTTTAAATCATTTAGATTAGAAATTTCCCATCTCTTTCACAAATCCCCTGGGTAACTTGCATATTTTTTTTTCAAGTCATTAAATTAGGGTTTCAATTTATTTCTAATGCACATAGATAGATTTCAAATTTATTTTTCATGCACCTCATATTTGATTGTCTTTCAAGCTTCCTAGAGTAGATCTATTTTCAAAAGGCATCTAAGCTTAGTTTCTATTTAAAAAAAAAGCATCTAGGTTTAGTTTCCTTTTTGAAAAGGCATTTAGCTAGTTGTTTTTGCTTTCACATCATCGGTAGCAAACTCACTACCACACACTCACATTTCATACACAATGGTAATATTATACTTCATCACCAATCCCCACTCGATATTGGTGACATTGGAATTCATCTCCTTCCACTAGATCGCCCCCTAGATGTCACAGTAGCCCCTAGGAGTGGTTTTTTGAACTTCATCGACGAAATATCCCCTAATATTGAGACTATTTTTGGATTTCATCATTGGAAGTGACTTTCGTAGTAGGATAGGATTATATGTCTTTGTTCACAAGGCTCATATAATTCATGAATATGTAACTGTCGTTCTTGACTGAGCTCACCCGGGAGTGAAGTGACTACCTGGTTGGGCTAGTAGCAGGTCTCAGATAGTGCCACCTCTTCTTGTGAGAGGATTTTGAACTTAGTAGAACATTTTTAGTCTCTCCCTATTGGATATATTTTTACTGTACCTTCCATTTAGTCACCACTCACCCTTGAGACATAATTCTATTCTATGCACCCTTGGGTGTTGCAGGAGGTTTTGTGCCATAGATATTCTCATTTAGAGTCTCACATCATTTCCAATGTCATGTCATAGAGCTGGTACTCTCATTAAAACACACAAAACAACTAAACATTTGTTTTTATTTGTTTAGCACTGATTCCAGTTATATTTTGTATTGCACTCTCACAAAAAACTAGTTTCAAAACTTTCACTTGTTAGCCACCCACTTGCTGGCTATTCACAGTATATCACTATCACTTTTCTATTAGATTCAATTTCTATATTAGGTTCGCATAGCACTGTGCGAATGAGATTTATGTAGTACAGGTTCACACAATGGTGTGCAAACTCTGTTCTAGTGCATAGAAACACACCAACATTCACTGATTTGCCTAAAATATTACATAAAACACATTCACACATTCAAATTTATATTTTTGGATAGTTTTGAACACCTAATCACACTACATATCACCATGCCTATTGTTACTCATAGTCGAGCGTGTGAGCAAGTGCATATTGAGGAGGATTCTCGCACCACCTCCAGTAAATCTATTACTCCCCCTCCCCTCACGAGGAAAGTATCTAATCTCACACATGATCTCCTTGCTGGTTTTGAGCCATGTTGCAAACACACCATGTCCTATGGTGAGACCTCTATTTCTAGTAATATGCTTGCCATATCTTCTAGCGAAGATCATACTCTCCTTCCTCATTCATCCCCACCTAATCCGCCATCCATGTTCTGCGATCATGTCATCTATACTACTCTGGGAGACCCATATCCCTTCTTCACTATTGATGAGGAGACTCCACCTACCTCACCCAATTTCTCTCATCCTTTCCTCCAAGATCCATCTCATTCCCTTCTTGGGGTGACCCTTCTTTGCTTAATCATCCTCGCCCCAAGGCTACATTGTATACCCTGACCATAGGGATGATTTTAGATCCCTAGTCCTCCACCCCGAGTGCTCATGTGCCTTTATCACAATCACCTCTACAATAGATATTGTTGCAACAATAACATACTCCACTCACATCATCAGACCAATACGCTTCTCAAGCACCGTAACAACCACCTTCCCAACAATCATATTTTCCATCTTTCGATACCACATCACAACAACCATCTCAATGGCAACAATTCATTCCTCAATAACATCAAAAAATACTATCTTCACAAATATTTGTGGATATTTTCACAATTCCCTCTTCTCATGCTTCTACCTTTGATACCTACACTCCTTCCTCATCACTTCCTCCACCTACATTCCCCTATTTGGGATGTATGGTATGCCATATTCCACTCCACTTCCACCTTCATATGCTTTCACCTTTCGCCTTCCTCCACCTTGTCCATTTCAAGCTCCTCCTTCCATCCTTTTTCTTCTTATAATCCCCTATATTTATCCTATCTTGCCAATCCCCCATGCTATTCTACCCAAACTGAGTTCTTCATTCATCGCTCGTTCAGTCTGACGTAGTTACCATCTTCTGGCACATCATCTCGCCATCCACCTTCATCCTCTATTTAAACATTGCTCTCTCCACCACACTCTATTGCATGTACATTCTTCATGATACATCCTTGTTGGTCATCTACCCCAATCATGAAACTGTCATAGTAGATTCATGTACAACAACTACAAACTCCACAACCACAATATTACCATTCCCAGTATATATTTTCTCCACAATAGACTCTCCCATAAACTTCCATGTTTCATGTTGTTCAGTAATCACATCCATAGGAACAACTTTAGTATATTCCTCTTTCACAATGGAAGGAACAACAACTCTAGTACCCTTCCCATTCTCAGTCTTCTACTACCTTAGCAAATTTCATCGCACTCCCATCACCCGAACTCCAACTCTTATGAGAACAAGTTAATATGTTGAGTCTTCGTATGACTAGTTATGGGCCTCAGATACCCACATATAATGAGTTGTGCAATGAACCCATTCATCCATAAGATCTCATTTCTCCTTACCCATACCGCTTTGAGATTTTGAAGTTTGACAAATACAAAGGTAAAGAGGACCCTCGAGAACACATCAGCAACTATCGCTTCACATGTTATCATCTTCACATCAATGATCCCATCATGTTGTGTACCTTTGATCTCTCACTTGGGGGATAAGCCGTTTACTAGTACAACATGCTCCCATACCATAGCCTGTTTACATTCAAACAATTAGCTAATTTATTTCTAGGACATTTCTCCATCAACATCAAGAAGAAGATGAAATTTTTTTATTTCTACTCCTTGCGATAGGCTGATGATAAACCTATCATAGTTTTTATTTTTTGATGGAGATCAGTTATCCATAACCTAGCTCATAGCATTCCATTCATTGATATTGTCACACTATTTGCCAAAATTTATCATAAAACACATCTCTACACTTTTGCAACTTTATCAAAGTTGCACATTTGATGAATCCATTACTCAAGAAAAGGTCATTGAGGACATAAAATTCCAATCTGGAAAAATCAAATTTTGGTAGAATCCATACTACAATTCAAATTTTTTCTTCAACCGTAATGCACTGAATCAACCATTTTCAAAACTACCACAAACCAATCAAGTGGTCGTAGCCTCTCCAGCCTCTTCATCGATATCATGACCCCTCCCCTACTGTAATAAATATTTCAAACTAATGCACCTTCTCTATCTAACCCACAACAACCTCATGGTCTTCGCACTTAACCTCCTAGGAAAAATTTGACTCCACATTCTAAGTTGCTACCAACTCTATTCTAGAGGTTGTATGACACTGGTGATATGACCCTACCTGACGCCAGACCCATTGACCCAAATCAACCCAAACCTCATGGGTTTAATGAATAGGCCTTCTATGCATACCATCGACAACATGGCCATGATGTAAGGTCTTGTCACTCCTTCCATAGCCTAGTATAGGATCTCATCGATTGGGGTACCATTCAGGTCTCAAAGTTCCTCGCATAACATAACCAAAATTTGGTTATCTATTAGAACCCACTACCAGAACATGGGGGACTAACCCCCAAGGAGCCCAATCCAATACACGGGCCCAATATAGGAAAGTTAATAGTGTCCACCACAATCCTCCCTCACATGGAGTGGTTGGCATGATTAACCTCACCACTCGTACCCATCATTATACACCACACCAAGATGCATCTATCACTTCACCTCCTACACCATTCATTTCTCCTCACTCACCCACTGCATCAAATTTTTCAACATCCCTACCGTGCAATATCATCACTATTTGTGGTAGCCTCACTCATCAATTGCACAATGCCCTAACTAGACTATCCATTTTTTTATCTATTACAACAATCTCAACCTCATCACGAGGCGTTAAATGATATTCTTTGCTCAATTGACCTCAAAATCCATAACACAAATGCATTTCTAAATTTTGTTGAGAACATCTCTCGCTGCATGTAATCTTCTATCAGCTTCCATGACCATGAGATCATCAAAATTTTGGATAAGAGAGTTGATCCTCCCCTACATATTCCAGCATCCATCAATGACAACACCTGCAAGTGTGTCCTCATTGATACCAGTTATTCCATCAGTATCATATCTATTGTTGCCCTTCATCACCTACACATTCCACCTACTCACTTCGCTATGCCATCACTCGACATTCGTGCTTTTTATGGTTCTATGCACCCCATAGTAGGTTCCATAATTTTGCCTATACGCATAGGCATAAGGACCATATCCATATTATTCCATGTCATTCAAGGTAAAATGCAATACAATATTTTTCTTAGACATCCATGGATATGTGACATGTAATGTGTTTCATCAACCTTGCATCATTACCTCAAATATGTGTATGACAAACTCATCCATTGTGTTCCCATCGATGGCGACACATTCAAATTTGCAACATCGTAGACCTCCTACTAGAACCTTCATCATTATCTACACAGGTCTTTCCTATTCCTTCACATAATTAGGTAGATACTTCTATGCCCTCTTCCTCACCTACCTCATCCTCACATCGCTCACCTGGAGCACACACACCTTCCCCTGCTTCTACTTCCAACACACATCCATCCTCTTCTACGGATCCCCATCTTGCATCCATACCCTTTTTATCACCTTCTTCATGGCCTCCTCCTCCTTCTCAGCCATATTATTTCATGGATCCTCCATCTGTGTCTGTGCCTTTTTTTTCATCATATTTGTGGCCTCCTACTTTATCTCATCCATATTCTTCCACAGATCCTCCTATCCTTCCTACTCCTCTTACACCTCCACTACCATTTTGTCCCCAACATTCATCTTTCACTTCTCGTAGCACAACTCCTAGTTACCCCACATCAGAAGACTACGTTGATGACCTCATTGTAAAATCATGCACAAGATCATGGAAGACTATGTTGATGACCTCATCAAAAATTTGAAAGAACGCTCACAATATCTTGTAGATCTTCGTAAGATCTTTGATTGCCTTCTCAAACATAACTTACGACTAAACCCAAAGAAGTGTGTCTTTGGTGTCACTTCAGGTAAAATCTTAGGTTTCCTTGTCTATTAGTGAGGCATTGAAGTCGACCCCAATAAAGTCAAATCCATCATCGAGATGCCTCCTTCCATGAATCTCAAGCAACTACGTAGTCTACAGGGAAGAATCCAAGACATTCATTGCTTTATCGCCGAATTATCTGACAAGTGTAAACCATTTAACCACCTATTACAAAAAGGGGTCACCTTAAAATGGGATACTAACTACCAACAAGCCTTTGAATCAATCAAAGCTTATCTTACGTCACCACCAGTTCTATCTCTCCACCACATCAACAAATTGTCATTTCTTCTTATACATTTGTGCTATGGATTTTGCAATAAGAATGTTATTGGCTCAAAATAAAGTGCTCAACCATGAGCAAGCCATCTACTATATTAGTTGTAATCTGGTCAACTATGAAACATGATACACCTACATGGAGAAGCTATGTCTAGCTATAGTCTTTGCTACACAAAAGCTATGCCACTACATGCTTAACCACATGAATTTTTTTATCGCTTGTGATAACCCCTTACACTACATGATGACTAAGAGTTATCATAACTCTCGTATTGCTAAATGGATCATGCTTCTTACCAAATTCAACCCTGAATTCATTTCTTAGAAGTCCATAAAGGGACATGTCATCATTGACCAGCTAGCTGAGGCTCCATTGCCTAGCAACCAACCACTCCTTATCAGCTTTTGGATGATTCTATTTTTCACATCATCAAAGTTGAAGAATATGTTGAATCTAAAGTTCCAGTCAACCTGACACTATTCTTTGATGGCTCTCATTGCACCCCCACTGGGGGTGCTAGAATTGTATTTTCAAACCTGATGGGGAACCCCTCCCCTTCTTATTTAAATTAGGTTTCCCTTGCACAAATAACAATGCATAATAGAAAGCTTTCATTCTCGGATTAAAGCAAGCACTCTCTATGCACATTAGATGCCTTCACATATTTGGTGACTCTCTTCTTGTCGTAAATCAAGTCAAAGAAATTTGAAAATACCGTTGCCTGGTAATCCAATAGTACAAACAAATTGCTCAGTAATTTATCGCTCAACTTGAGTGGTATGATATCGAAGCTAATCCTCACTCTTCAAACCATTTCGTGGACACCATGGCTTCCCTGGAATCTTTAATAACACACAACCCACTATCTGACATGACACATGTGTCCATCCATACTTTAACACTATCCACTATTTCACATGCATCCCTCGTCGATAATGATGACATCCATGTCATCCACACTAAGCCCATGATCCTTGGTTTTCTCATATTAAGGATTACATAAAATTAGACTTTCTTCCTTGTAACTTACGACATGCTCACCATTAAGAATTTAAACAAAGGGTGATTCATTACACGCTGCTAGGGGATATCCTCTACCACTGTAGTCATGATAGCATCCTTCTATGTTATGTAGAGCCATAAGAAGCTCAACGATTGGTTCAATAAATCCATGATGAAACTTGCGATGGCCACTTCAGTGGCATGTTCATTAATAAGTGCATTTTATGCATGGGCTACTATTGGCCAAACATAGAACATGATTATTGTGAGTATATTAAAAGATGCATCAAGTGTCAACAACATGCCAAACCTCATACACTTACCTTCGCAAGCACTACAGTCCATCCAATCCATGTGGCCATTATCACAATGGTACCTCGATATTATTGGGAAAATCTTGCTCGCTTCCTATAGCAACCATAAGTTTATCATCACTGCCACCGAGTATTTCACAAAGTGGTTTGAAGCTATCCCATTTGTCTAGACCATGGAAGCTAAAATCATGGTATTCATAATTGATTACATCATATGTTGCTTTGGAATTCCCTCCCAAATCATATTTGACAATGGTACACCATTTTAAAACAAAACTATCCACACCCTATGCACCAAATTTACCATTTATCATAGATTCTCTACCCCATACTACCCATAGGGTAATGGCCATGCAGAAGCTACTAACAAAACCATCTGTGCTATCCTTCACAAGAGGGTCATATAATTTCATCGTGATTGCCATAATCAAATGCCATTGGCCTTGTGGTCATACTAAACGAGCATCCACACTCCCATTGGAGAAATGCCATTTTATTTAGTCTAAGATGCTGAAGCCATTATGCCCCTCGAGCTCGAGATACCTTCCTTACACATCTCTATGCAAGACTTCATCAATGATGATACTGCTCGTTAGACCAAACTCAACCAAATAAATCTCTTAGAAAAGCTTTACATCCATGCTATAAAGCACACACATGTTTACCAAGATCATTTGCATCATGCCTACAATAGTTAGGTACACCAACACAAATTCCAGATTGAAAAATTGGTTCTCAAAGAGAACCAAAAGATCACTAGCCAACCCTACCACCTGCGAGACAAATTCGTACCCAATTGGATAGGTCCTTACCTTATCACACCTAAATTTGGTTCTAGAGTCTATCAATTGGCTAATCTCTAAGGACTTGCAGAACCTAAACCAATCAACATCATTCATCTATGCACATTCAATGCTTAGTTATATTAAGTACAAATCACCAGTCATTGTACATATTGTCATAGTCATGTTATACATATCACCTCACTAATACATGCATGATCCACATTGCACCAAACACACACCTTGCACTTTCTATTACACAATAGAAATACCTTTGCTTTATATATCATTTTTATGCTGTTGGTACCTTTTGTCTTGGAGGTTCACTATCGCCAGCTATGCCACCTTCACTAGGACACCTTGCTAAATCATAGGTATACTCTCTATCCATCATGCAGGATTATCTAACACTTCTCCCTACACCAATTACCCTGATTGAACATATGAAACCCACTAACATTGTTCATGTTTATCATTCATCCTTCTCATCCCATTCAGACCATGATGCTTCACTTCAACCTCATTTGCTCAATCATAGATATTCACCCATATCTACTCGCTTTGATGATAGTCAAGACTCTCTTTCCTCCTTCGTGGATATGAGGAAACATTCCCACTCTACATACTCTAACGCAAGGGGTCCATCTCCTCCTGCCTTAGTCGATGAAAGAGACCCCTACCTACTGACTTCTTCAGCTCGATGACCTTCATTTATATCCTTTCCTCCTAATAGGGAGAATTCACCTACTCACCCACAATCCTCAGGGTTACCTCCACCCCTCCCTAATGGGATTTCACCTTATGCTCAGGCCATTTGCCAACACCTATATCAGTCCATCCCTTCGCGTACATACCTATCTCATACCCGTTGCTCATTGCAATTGTCACAAACCCCACCTATTTTCCAAATGCCACTGGTTCCCTTATGTGGTACTCACCTTTAACCTCCACCACCACCACATCATCTTTATCCATCGTCACCTCCCTCACCTCATCTGACACCATATCCATACCCATTTCCAAATACAACCATTCCACTAGGTTCTTGTTCCCCTCCTACCTCGATACCATCTCCTCCACCTATCGATATCCAACACATCCTCTCTCATCTTGATAATATTGAGTTACATTTGAGCCATTATCGATGTCATTCACCTATGCAACATTCTAGTACAACTCCTACTTCCTCATCCTCTTCCATGCACACATCTCATTCTCGCATGCAACCTCTACATAGTCAATATTCCAGACACCCATGCCTATCCTACCTCCCCTATGCTCTTCACCACCCGTGCCTTAAATTTATCCCATGCTTGTCCTTTTGGAGCCTCTCTCCCACACTTTGCACCAACTACTTCATGTAGGGCTCCTTATGTTACCTAAAATCTATCCAATCGACCCACTTTATCCCAAATCGAGGGGCTACAATGAGTACCAATTCTACGTCTACTATCACCAACTGGGGCATGACATCAACAAGTGCCACATATTTGAATACCTCATTAATAACATTGTGGATGGAAAAAATCCTCCATGATTTGAGCATGCCACCTCTTCTACTAGAATTCAGAGCACTTCACCTCATCCCATACCTCACCCCACACCATCGCATACATAATTCACATTCACCCCCACTATTTCTAGCAATTATCCAACCATACCACATATCAGGACACCAGTTGCATTCCCACTCCTAGTAATTCATGATCTGAGCTTCGCCACTTCCCCTATCCTTAGTTCATCCTACTATTTTTTTATTTCCCCTATTTTCTTCTTCTTCTTGTTATATTGTATTATTGCATGGTCACACTTCGAGTGGCTACATACCTATGCTAGATTTTCATTATCACTCTCCTCTTCTTCTCATTATTTTGCATTGTTGCATGGTCACGCTTTGAGCAGATACATACCTATGCTAAAATTTCTCTTCTTCTTATTCCCCCTTCTTGTTATTCTATACTATTCTATGGTCACGCTTCGAGCAACTACATACCTGTATTGAATCTCCCCCCATATTTTCTTCTTTTTTTCTTTCTTCCCTATTTGTTTTCTTCATCCCTCTTCATCTACCTCCTTTATTTTTATATTCTTCACCTCTCTCTCATATATCAATATTTTTAATATAGGTCACGTGCATTCTTCTCCTTGCACTCATCTCTTCCACCTTTCGAATCACCCCACCTACTGGGACAACCAAATATATTGTTCATACTTCTCATTATCTACTTTCTATATATCCCTCTCTTTCTGGATATTTTCCAATCTCATATCGTTGAGTTTCACACATTCATCCTGTACATATTTGCATGCATGCTATGTCTTTCATAATGCTTCCATTACATATATACATCCCATTGTTGCATCCATATCCATACTTGTATATTCTCCTTATAGAAATTCACTCATGATGGATTAAAACATGCACTTGTTAGCATAACCACTTGGATGACCACTCCACCTACCACTCATACCGCCCCACTACCCATCTCCTTCGATGGATTTTCCCTAATTGATCCTCATCCTCATTCCAAATGACCCCGTCCTTTCAGGGCCTCCACTGGATATGCTTAGGCTCTAAGTCATCTAGCATCCCTCTCCAAAATAGGCCATCCCCCTCATGTCCCCTCTTCATCCTCTTCTCCATAGCTTTACGTCATCTCAAGGCGTAGGGTATGAAGTCTCCCATCAACTCGTGCATCGAGTAAGGCGATCATGATAACCACTCCATCGTGATATGCTCCCACACCCACACCTACAATAATGGGCTCACACTCAAGCTAGATTGTCCTGCCCTCACTACCTCATACAAATCTCTGTATGCCTAGGCTATTAGCGTGAGCACCCACACAAACACCACCCTGTGCTCCAAAATATCACACACTACGCCCATCATATTTTAGGGGAATTTTAACTTTGAACTATCTGACAGAGCATAAGTTTCTATCATAAGCATGGCCATATAATGATGATTAGACAACATATCCTTCTTCCAATAATACTCATAGTCTACTCCCTTCTCATTTTGCACCTCTCCCCACCTATCACCAAATATACACTATAGTATATCCTTCTGTGTACCATCCAATGCCACTCTCACTATAATGCCCTCTATTGACAATTTATATATCATGTATATATCTTCAAGGGTCGTCATATCCCCTATTGGGCGATGAAAGGTGCTCCTAGCCAGGTCCCACCTCTCACATAAAGCTGATACATATGCCCTGTTGGCATGAATACTTGACATCTCCCATAGGCCATTAATACACACCTTGCCCATCCATTCCCCATATTCCTTGGTCTATTTACCCCCCAGGGTATCTCTCAAAGATCACACATGATATCGCGACTCAATCCTCTTCACATGTTTTCATTCCAACACATCACACAAATTGTTTGTCAGTTTCAAATATATCTAAATTCATTTTCATCATTACATACAAATATTCACCACATACACACATCATTCCTCATATTTCATGCATCACACATTCAAAAAAAAATTTGGTTCGTACACTGCCATGCGAACCTGGTTTGCACACCGCAATGCGAACCTTACAAGGAGAGCATTTTTGGACACCCATTATGCCCTTTCATTACAAATTTTTCTTCAACATGCATAAACATCACTCTTCATGCATACCAAACACTCAATCAACCATACAAGCACACACTTCATGGTACACATTCACATGACTTGCCAAAACATCACAAAATAGAAAACAAATGACTATTTTGCATACCCATTTTGGCCTTTCATAGTGAAATTTCATTCAGATTCCACAAACAACATACCGCTCACACATCAAAACCAAGTCAAACCTCACAAAAACATACTTTGAGGCACGTATACACACGACTTCCCAAAACATTAAAAAACAAAAAAAAACAATTTTTTTGGATACCCATTTTGGCCTTTCATTGTGTAAATTCCTCCATATTTCATAAATAGCACACCGTTCACGCAACAAAACAAAGTCAACCCTTAAACATACGCTACACACCACACCAATCAAACATTACAATCCAACGGTCGACACAGAAAACAATCAACATTGTTGGATACCCATTTGGCCACTTTCACACTTTGTGCACACATTTCAATCAAACACAACATGCACACATGCATTCACACTCAAACATATATTTTTGTACTTTTAAAAAATTTATGTAAATAAAAAGTTTGAATTTCAAGCAATTACCAGTGGCTCCCGCAACTCGTGCTTGCACATCCTACCACCATATCATCTTCGGTTCGAAATTTCAACAGTGCACTGCTTCACAAACTCTCTCTCACTCCTCTCCTCCTGACTTTGCACACCATAAATGATGCTCGCATGCGTGAAAAGAGGTTTTATTCTCCCAATTATCCTAGTTCACACCCCGTCATGCGAACCAACCTTCACCACATCATCTTCATTTTTTTCTAAATTTTTTAGATTCCTCTTTACTTTCCATCCATGTTTTCCACATTATTCCACTTTTTTTCACCATTATCTTTTATCAATCGATTCATCACTTTTCATCCGTTCCATTACCAATTCCTTGCTTGAGGGGGTATTCATACAATCATACACTTTGCACGCGATCAAACAATTAAACATCAAATCACGAGTATTATATATGTCTAATAATTTTTTTGCTGAAGATTATCTCAACATAAATCTCATTCCAATCAAACATTTGCTAAATCATGAGAGCCTCACGCCAAACGAACATGTCTTGATTCCATTCATGATAGTGGCACTGATCACACTTTGAATGTTGAACTTGATATGTCCTTGCCACTTAACTCAAATGATTTGATAAATTTCATCATCCGCTCATCAATAAATCATAAGCAAAAATTTGAAAATGCATTTTTTCTATTTGCAATTGGACCATCTTGCGTTGATCACAAGAAAAAAGCAGTTTTAAGTTTCTCCCAAAAAGCACCTAGTACGATATTGCAAAATGTTGTACTAAATTGGAAAATCACCTATTTCATCATCGTGTTTCTCTTGTAAATTATCTGCATTCACCCATCTATAGATTCTTCATCCTTCTAATCACCTTATCACCTTCTTCTACCATATTTTTGTACTAAACCATATTTTACACAATATAGTACAAAAAGGGACAAATGTAGACACCGAAAAGTCACACATAATAACCCGTAATAACTTGTAGGTTTGCATAGGCACTTGTAGGCTTGCATAGGAACTTTTAGACTTGCATAGGCATCTATAGGTATGCATAGTTACATGTAGATATACGTAGGCAAGCATAGGCAATCATAGGTAATCATAGTCATATGTAGGCGCAAAACCTACAAAATTGCATTGATCGCATCCAAAACACCTCCTATTCACAAAAGGGCCTTCTACAAGCCCCTTTAGGCCATCTAAGCCCTCTCCTACACCTAATTAGGGTCCCCATGTGACCATTTCCTCCAAAAACCCTAATTAGGATAATTCAAATTCTATTTTGAAAGTCACTTTTCACTTAAGTGTACTTTATTGCCTAAATAGGTTTAATTAGGGTTAAATCCAAATTAGCCCTGATTCTATCCTCACACATGTGTGCACCTACTTAGTTAGAATATTTCCAAATATACATAACCTAACCTCCAATTAACCTTGGGATTAGCTAATAAGGGTTAACCCTAATCCTTGCTCACAGATGTGTGCACCTAGGATATTTCCTTCAGGGCACATGAAGGGATGACTCACATGCCACTTCATCATCCTAAACTAACCATGGTAGAACCTAACCCAAAATTTAGGCCACCTCACCAAGGCCACCTCACCCCCCTAGCCTTGGACTGCTCTATAAATAGAGGGTAATTTCCATTATTTAACTCTCTCTCCCTTTTGGCTAACATACCAAAACTCTACTGAAATTACTCTAGAATCTTCTCTATCATTTCCACATCTGCTAGACATCAGATAATTGTATCAGAAACACATACAAACAGAAAGTTTGCATCTATTGTTAGCTACAGGGAGGTTCACACACCGTTGTGTGAACCCAAGAAAAGGTTCAAACACCGCCATGCAAACCTTATCTACAAAAACCTTGCAACTCCAAATCAAGTAGGTATACTTAGCTTATGGTTTTTACAATATTTCCTCTAGTTTTTAGCATGTTTCATTTTATTTTCATATCCTTTTTGTTTGCATAAACATAAGGTCTGATCCATGACAGGTCCCCAAACACATTAACACATTTTTGTAGGTTTACACAGGTACAAAACACATCTCCAAGTATCCAACCGGTGGCACACAAACAGAGAAGCCCACCTGCATTGAGGGCACCAAAAAGCATCAATAGGTGCATCAACATTTACATTGAAAAAGAGAGGGAAATTTTTCCTGAGAGAAAAAATATTTGTAACATTTTTGAAATCAATAATAAAGAGCACTTTGCATATTTTCATTAGTTTTGAAATTGATGTTCTACTTTCCGTGTGTTACACTATGCATCTTGAAGTTGGTGTATCAAATCATAAATACAAGGAAGTGGATACCAATTTTGTATTGTAATTTTATTTACTGCCCCTAAAATTATACCAAGGTTTCAAATACAATATTTCTTCAACACAACCAAAATTAGAGAAGTACAAGGGGATGTGCTTGGCTTGATGAAGGTTTTGTCTAACAAGTCTTAAATCTATTATTTCATTTCTTCAGTTTGTACCAATGATATTTCATATAATGGAACAATAGTAAGATAAAAACTAGGAAATAGATCAATTGAGTGAATTATTTTTTGATTAGTGAAAGTACCTTGGGATATTAAAACACATAAAAATATGATTCCAAAAGTTTTTAAAGTTGTGCATGTTGTGTGGAAAATGTGATGCTTGCTTGCTTTGGATTCTCTTATGGATTGACAAAAAGCAATGCTTTATATGGATTTATTAACTACTTTGCATGCTTTCTTATAGGTGAGTGCCAAATTTCTTGATTTTGTTGTACTCTTTATTAGGTGCTTTTTATTATATCTTTGAGTGTGTATACATAAAAACACAACACCATTGCAATAAAAATGAAACATTGTATTAAATTCGGGAAAGTCCCTTTTGATACACTTTGACCCTTTTAGGGTGTATTTTACAAAGAGACATGCCAAAGGGGAATCCCTTTTACAGATCAATGATGGTGTCTTTGTCTCTTCATGCTACAACAATGTGGGATGTGGGTTTGTCGTGACCACCGTGGTGAGATTTAAGCTTGTTGATTCCTGAACCTGAAATCTGCACACATGAAAATGGACGAGGGTTTAGTAGCACCTTTCACAATGATAGTGATAAATGCAAATGAAATAATTAATGTAAAATGAATAGAAGAGAAGATAAACAATGAATATGGCTAAATGACTAATTCATAATGGAAATAGAAAACAAGTATGATTATTGCTTACACAAGTCACAATTTGAGTAACATAACATTAGCATTTTCTCCCCCTCTTTCTTGGACATGTGATGGTGCCTTTATAGGCCTTTGATGGTTTTGGAGGGAAGGATAGGTGGCAATCTAGTAATGCCAAGTGGCAAGGACTGGATAGCCACATATCCTAGATAGTTGCAGTGAGTCACTAGAAGTGTCTCACTTAATTGGGGAGATGTGGCAAGTGGGTAGGTGCAAGTGGAGTGATGTGTGGAGTGAGGTGTGAGCTGTGACAAGTGGGTAAGTGCAAGTGGAGTGAAATGTGGAGTGAGGTATGATATGTGGCAAGTGAGTAGGTGCAAGTGGAGTGAAATGTGGAGGATTGCCCCATGTGAAGGGACAAAGGGGACAAGGGTGTATGAGAGGTGGCAAAGGAGTGATGGTGATATGGCCAAGACACATGTCAAGTGAGGAGAGAGGGTATCCTAGGAGGATATTTTCCAAATTTAATAAAATCTAGAAAATACAATTATGTGCAGGATTTTATGCCTAAGTCAAAACTTAGGCACATAATGTTATGCAAAACTGAAATGTGCAATGTGGATGAATAATGTGCAGGAATTATATGCCTAAGTTTAGAATTAGGCATATATTATTATGCAGAATTGTGATGTGTAATGCCAATGAATAATGTGTAAGAATTATATGCCTAAGTTTAGACCTAGGCATATATTATTATGCAAAATTGTGATGTGTAATGCAAATACCTAGATTTTAGTGTCTACAAATACCCCTTTTTGTACCGCATTGTGTGAAACACAATGTGGTGCAAAAATAAAAGACACGTGGTTTTATTTGATGGAGGAATGGACTCAAATATTCACGATGTAAAGAATGAATGACTTTTTTTGAAAACTTTGATTTGTTTATTTACCCCCTCAATTGGTGAATGGATAAAGGATGAAACCCATGAGCCAATTGACCAAATGTGGATGATGAAAGGAGGTGGTTGATTGAATGATGTGGATGTGATGCAAATGTATGTTATTTTGATCAACTTGAAAGTTTGGGATTGTTTGTGTTTTCGTAAATTTACCTTCGGTTTCGATGATGCACAAAATGTTGTGGTAAAATATTCGATCATGTTTGGAGTTCTTGTTCCACTGTGACTTTAGCAATTCCTTCCAAATGATGGGTTCAAGGAACCAGTCGTTCGGGAATTTGATACTTGAGTGATTTTTGATTATTACCAAATTGTTTTTTTGTTGCTTTCCACTTTTGACCCAACGGAAGGGGTTGAAGGGTAACCTTGTGCAAATCTATTTTGAACACATCTAAGCTCAAATATTTAGGGACATAGCTGATTTAATATCATAGTGATTTGATGTTGAATGTTTGAATGAGTTTCCTTATGGTGAGCTACCCATCCGACCGGATTGCATGGATTTCTAGTCGCTGCAACCACTAGGTGTATAGGGTAATCCACTAGATACAAGGTTCACTAAATGATGTGATGATGATGATTATGATGATGATGTTTGTAAAAATGCATGATGTGATTGATGTAAATGTTGGAAATCAATATCAAGTTGGATGCCCCAAGTTTGGGGTGGACTTATGTTGTCCCTAATTTGCCTTTTGGTTTGATTGACATGCAAGATGATGAGATAAAGGAACCAATCACCCTAGGAGCTCATTTTCCTAGTAATTGTTAGCAATTTCTTAATGCCAAATAATGAAGTATAAGTTTTCAATGTTTTGTAACCCCATGGATTAGGCGTCAATGACAACCTTGGACAAATCTGATTGAACGCAAGTCACTCAAAAATTGAAGGACCAACCTGGTTTAATTTCAAACATTATGATGTGAAATGATTTTGAATAAGTGTCCTTATGGTAATTTATTCATCCTACCAGATTGCATGGACAACCAATCGTTGCAACCACAAGGTGTCTAGAGTAAATCACTAGTTAGAAGGTTCACTTGAGATGATGATGATATGAGATGATTATTTGGAGGGTTTTACAATGTTTTTGTAGCCATTTGCATTTGAAGAGGAGTTGTGTAAGATGATCACAAATAAAAGTCAATTTGTGTTGCCACTATCATGGAAAATATGCTCATTTATAATGAGTGTAATTTACATGATTAAGTTTTTAGGTGTTGACTTTGATTATGAAACTGAATTTGTTGATTTTTTCTTTCCCTTAAAGCGATGATTCGATGAAGAAGATATGAAATGATGAAAGCAATGAAGCAAATTATAATGGTTGGAATGAAATAAATGTTTTTATTTTTGTTTCAACTGTGATTTTGACCTTTATTGATAATTATGCACTTCTATCCCTTGGAGCAGTCCAGCTTTTTGGCTTTCTTAGGGAATTGAGATGATAAAAATTCAGTTTTTGCATGAGGTGAATCACTTTTCAAGGGCCTTATGGTAATTTATCCATCCTACCGGATTGCATGGATTACTAGTCGCTGCAACCGCTAAGTATATAGGATAAGTTACTGTATACAAGGATTAATTGAGGCTAAGTGGAAGAAGGAAATTTACACCTCCATCCCTTGGAGCAGTCCAACCTCATTTTGAATTGAATGTGACCAAAGGGGCTTGATTCCTTTGGAGCCTTTTTGAATTGAATGTGATCAAAGGGGTTGATTCCTTTGGATATTTTTGAATTGAATGTGACCAAAGGAGTTTTGATTTCTTTGGAGCTTTTTGAATTTGATTATTTGAAATGTTAATGTTTAATGTGATTGTTGGGGTAGGTGTGAGACCTTGAATCCCCCCAAGTTGTTTGATTTATTGTTTGATGTGATTGATGGGGAAGGTGTGAGACCTTGAACTCCCCCAAGTTGTTTTGTTATTATTTATGCAAATGTGTAATGATTGATTGTTCAAATTGTTTTTTTGTACATGTTATGAAATGAATATGTTATGAATGAATGCAAATGAATGAAGGATGTTGCTTTATTAATCATTTTTCAAAGATATTTTGAACCCTTTTGAATGAATGGTGTTGCTTTATTGATTGTTCAAAGAGATTTTAAACTGTTTGAATGAATGGTGTTGCTTTATTGATCATTGTTCAAAGATATTTTGAACCATTTAAATGAATGGTGTTGCTTTATTGATTGTTTTTCAAAGAGGTTTTGAACCGTTTGAATGAATTGTGTTGTTTTATTGATCGTTGTTCAAAGAGGTTTTGAACCTTTTGAATGTATTGTGTTGCTTTATTTATCATTTTTCAAAGAGGTTTTGAACCTTTTGAATGTATTGTGTTGCTTTATTGATCATTGTTCAAAGAGGTTTTGAACCGTTTGAATGTATTGTGTTGCTTTATTGATCATTTTTCAAAGAGTTTTTGAACCATTATTTAGAAAACTTTGCCTTTATTGCTTAATCAGGGGCACCAATATGATACTACTTGTACGACTACATGGATGAAATGGATTATGATATTTGTGACTATGCGATGGTGGTATGTAATAGTAGCTTGCATATGACTTTCTTGTCCTTAGAGATAAAGGATCTAGAATTGTTTTACAAAGACTCAAAAATCCTAGTGTATCTAACAAACTCACTAAGACAGCCTAATTCTTCTAGGACCAAATGTGTGTGCAGTGAATTCATTTACCGAATCAAGAACTTGGTAATGAACCGAAACAATCAAGAACCAGTGTTTGTGCAATTGAGTTCATTAACTCATCTTGAGTAAATTGGGTAAACTTGTTATGGTTTTGAACCTAGAAGCTAGCTTGTCCGTATGAGCGATCAGAGGTCTCTTTTTTAAAAGAGACATATCGCTACGCATGAGCGTACTCCACTTCCAGTCAAGCGTCTATAGCCCTGGTGGAGGCTAACTCCATAGTCCATGATTTTTGTTTTTGATTTCTTGAATTTTGGGGATGACTACTTAACCATCTGACTGGAAATGTAGTATGATCCTTACAACCCAATTAATCAGTGGTGTGTGATGTAAAGGAATTAGAGCTTTGGGGAATCGAATTCTCAACCTAAGTGTGATGAGAAACGTACCCTATACTTATTACTCTATTTTTTTGAATTTTAAGCAACTGTGATAGTAGTGAAAACCACTGTTGTCATGGACTATGTTGCATAATAGGACAAGCAAGGATGACCCTTTTCACCTCAAGGTTCCTACCAAGTATGGTGTTATCCCTATTTGACACAAGATGTTTTTAATATGTGAAATTGTGTTTGGTTCTGAATGTTTTTGAGATCAATTTCCAATACTCAAGATTTTCTTAGTGTATATATGTGCAATGGTCCTAAAATAATTCGACATATTTTTCGGAGGTTGCTTAAGACACTAGTAGTGGCTGAGTGATTGAAAATATTAGGATTATGCTTAGGAAGCAATGTATTATTATGAGTGATGGGTTTGGTGATGTTTGATATGAGGTGCCCCTGATTAAGGCAACAAGACAGTTCACTATCAATTATTATTTTTATTTTAATGAACATGAATGTTATGAATGTGCCAATTCTATGAAAGTTGGAATGTGTAAATGCAATGGAATATGGATTGTGAAAGTGATTTATTAAAAATGCAATGTGTATAAAAATGTTTTTGTGTTTTATATTTATTGTTTTTGTTTTGTTTTGTTTTTTAGATGAAATATGACCAAAGGGGTTGGTTCCATTGAAGCTTTTGAATTTCATGTGACTAAAGGAGTGTTGATTCTCTTGGAGACTTTTGAATGAAAATTGACCAAAGGAGTGCCTCCCTTGGAGCATTTTGAAATGAGATTTGACCAAAGGGGTTAGGTTCCTTTGGGGCCTTTTGAATTGATTTGACCAAAGGGGTGCCCCCTTTGGAGTTTGTTTTTGATTTATTTGACCAAAGGGGTGTCCCATTTGGAGCCTTTTTGATTTATTTGACCAAAGGGATGTCCCCTTTGGAGCATTTTGAATTGATTTGACCAAAGGGGTGTCTCCCCTTGGAGCATTTTGATTTGAATTGACCAAAGGGGTTTTATCCTTTGGAGCCTTTTGATATGATTTGACCAAAGGGGTGTCCCCTTTGGAGCCTTTTTGATTGATTTGACCAAAGGGGTGTCCCCTTTAGAGTGTTTTGAATTGATTTGACCAAAGGGGTTTTGTTCCTTTGGAGCCTTTTGATTTGAATTGACCAAAGGGGTTTTATTCCTTTGGAGTGTTTTGATTTGATTTTGACCAAAGAGGTGTCCCTTTTGGAGCATTTTGAATTGAATTGACCAAAGGGGTTAGGTTACTTTGGGGAATTTTGAATTGATTTGACCAAAGGGGTGCCCCCTTTGGAGTTTGTTTTTGATTGATTTGACCAAAGGGATGTCCCCTTTGGAGTGTTTTGAATTGTATTGACCAAAGGGTATTTCCCCTTGGAGCATTTTGATTGATTTGACCAAAGGGGTGTCCCCTTTGGAGCCTTTTGATTGGATTTGACCAAAGGGGTTTGGTTCCTTTGGTGCCTTTTGATTTGAATTGACCAAAGGATTTTTATTCCTTTGGAGCGTTTTGAATTGAATTGACCAAAGGGGTGTCCCCTCTTGGAGCATTTTGAAATGAAATTTGACCAAAGGGGTTAGGTTCCTTTGGAGCATTTTGAAATAAAATTTGACCAAAGGGGTTAAGTTCCTTTGGGGATTTTATGATTGATTTGACCAAAGGGGTATCCCCTTTGGAGCATTTTGAAATGAAATTTGACCAAAGGGGTTAGGTTCCTTTGGGACCTTTTTTATTTGACCAAAGGGGTGTCCCCTTTGGAGCGTTTTGAATTGAATTTACCAAAGGAGTATCCCCCTTGGAGCATTTTGATTGATTTGACCAAAGAGGTGTCCTCCCTTGGAGCATTTTGATTGATTTGACCAAAGGGGTGTCCCTTTTGGAGCATTTTGAATTGAATTGACCAAAGGGGTTAGGTTCCTTTGGGGATTTTGAATTGATTTGACCAAAGGGGTGCCCTTTTGGAGCATTTTGAATTGAATTGACCAAAGGGTTTTATTCCTTTGGAGTGTTTTGATTTGATTTTGACCAAAGAGGTGTCCCTTTTGGAGCATTTTGAATTGAATTGACCAAAGGGGTTAGGTTCCTTTGGGGCATTTTGAATTGATTTGACCAAAGGGGTGCCCCCTTTGGAGTTTGTTTTTGATTGATTTGACCAAAGGGGTGTCCCCTTTGGAGTGTTTTGAATTGTATTGACCAAAGGGTATTCCCCCTTGGAGCATTTTGATTGATTTGACCAAAGGGGTGTCCCCTTTGGAGCTTTTTGATTGGATTTGACCAAAGGGATTTGGTTCCTTTGGCGCCTTTTGATTTGAATTGACCAAAGGAGTTTTATTCCTTTTGAGTGTTTTGAATTGAATTGACCAAAGGGGTGTCCCCTGTTGGAGCATTTTGAAATGAAATTTTATCAAAGGGGTTAGGTTTCTTTGGAGCATTTTGAAATAAATTTTGACCAAAGGGGTTAAGTTCCTTTGGGGCTTGTATGATTGATTTGACCAAAGGGCTATCCCATTTGGAGCGTTTTGAAATAAAATTTGACCAAAGGGGTTAGGTTCCTTTGGGACCTTTTTTATTTGACCAAAGGGGTGTCCCCTTTGGAGCGTTTTGAATTGAGTTAACCAAAGGAGTATCCCCTTAGAGCATTTTGATTGTTTTGACCAAAGTGTTGTCCCCCCTTGGAGAATTTTGATTGATTTGACCAAAGGGGTGTCCACTTTGGAGCCTTTTTATTTAAATTAACCAAAGGGATTTTGTTCCTTTTGAGCCTTTTGATTTGATTTGATTTTTATTGTTTTGCATTTTAAATTTTGGTATGAATATGGAATATGGTTCAGGTGAAATGAGGCAGCGAATGTGAAGGTATGTGTGTGAAAATGTGATGGAAAGATAAATGAATAACACACAAATCGAATAAACAAACAATATTTTCTAAGTTTTTTCAAGTTTTGTTTTCGATGTTTTATTTTTGATTATTTTTTTATTTTCGAAGTTTGGTTCCTTTGGAGCCTTTTGATTTGATTTGACCAAAGGGATTTGGTTCCTTTGGAGCCTTTTGATTTGATTTGACCAAAGGGATTTGGTTCCTTTGGAACCTTTTGATTTGATTTGACCAAAGGGATTTTGTTCCTTTGGAGCCTTTTGAATTAACCAAAGGGGTTTGGTTCCTTTGGAGCCTTTTAATTTGATTTGACCAAAGGAGTTTTGTTCCTTTGGAGTCTTTTGATTTGATTTGACCAAAGGGATTTGGTTCCTTTGGAGCCTTTTGATTTAATTTGACCAAAGGGGTTTTGTTCCTTTGGAGCGTTTTGATTTGATTTTGACCAAAGAGGTGTCCCCTTTGGAGCCTTTTTGATTGATTTGACCAAAGGGGTGTCCCCTTTAGAGCCTTTTTGATTGATTTGACCAAAGGGGTGTCCCCTTTGGAGCATTTTGAATTGAATTTACCAAATGGGTGTCTCCCCTTGGAGCATTTTGATTTGAATTGACCAAAGGGGTTTTATCCTTTGGAGCCTTTTGATATGAATTGACCAAAGGGGTGTCCCATTTAGAGCGTTTTGAATTGAGTTGACCAAAAGGGTTTGGTTCCTTTGGAGCATTTTGATTTGAATTGACCAAAGGGGTTTTATTACTTTGGAGCATTTTGATTTGATTTGACCAAAGGGATTTTGTTCCTTTGGACACGGTTGCAGGTTGGAAACCATGGACCTGTGGTTGTGAAGCCGTAGGTCACCTTGAGATGCATGCCAATGATTGGATTCGAGCTTGCACTCTCAATTTCTCGTTGGATCTGGATGTATTTTGGCAGCATGTCAGTACTTAAATTTAGCTCCCTTTGTTTGGTGGATTGATGGTGCTCTTATAGGCTTCCTGAGGCTTTAGAGGGGAATGTGAGGTGGCAAGCCTGACTTGCCAAGTGGTAAACCTGAACTACCAGGTGGAAGGGGCAGTTACAGTGAGTCACTCAGTGTGGCTCACTTAACTGGGGTGATATGGCCCCAAGTGGGTAGGTGCAAGTGGAGTGATGTATGGAGTTAGGTGTGAGATGTAGCAAGTGGGTAAGTGCAAGTGGAGTGAAATATGGAGTGAGGTGTGAGATGTGGCAAGTGAGTAGGTGCAAGTGGAGTGAAATGTCGAGGGTTGCCCCATGTGAAGGGACAAAGGGTATAAGGGTGTATGAGAGGTGGCAAAGGAGTGATGGTGATGTGGCCAAAACACATGTCAAGCAAGGAGAGAGGGTATCCTAGGAGGATATTTTCCAAATTTAATAAAATCTAGAAAATACAATTATGTGCAAGATTTTATGGCTAAGTCAAAACTTAGACACATAATGTTATGCAAAATTGAAATGTGCAATGTGGATGAATAATGTGCAGGAATTATATGCCTAAGTTTAGACTTAGGCATATATTATTATGCAGAATTATGGTGTGTAATGCCAATGAATAATGTGCAATAATTATATGCTTAAGTTTAGACCTAGGCATATATTATTATGCATAATTGTGATGTGTAATGCAAGTGCCTATATTTTAGTGTCTACAGAGTGTATAGGTATTTTTATATTCATTATAATGGTATTTCTTCTCATATTGAAAGGGTTTTCCAAGAAATAATTTACAACAATCCATATTGGTCATATCACAAGAGACATTATCCATGTACTTGAGATAAAGCAAAGGACACAATATATATGCACGATTGGTATGTATGAACCAAGGTCCTTCCATCCAAAAGCATATGGATGAGGATGAGAGTCCGTTAGAAAATGTAAATTTTTACTATGGATCTCACAATTAAGTTATTTTGTGAGCCATTGTATATAATATAATCTAATATGAATTCATGTGTGAGATGGGTATGAGAGATAAATAATCTTGATCACCTTGCATTGAATGGTGATGCATCAAGGTGACTTTATTAAGCGGACCTTTCAATTCCTCATATATCTTATATTCACTATGAGTCTTGGTAGAAGCAATATTCATTTTCTCATTATGAATCAATACCATCAAGGTATTATTCAAGTTGAAATATTCAGACCTTGCATGTCTTGGCTTGTTGCAATGGCTATTAAACTTACTATATTTCTTGGTATCAAAATAACAAGAACAAAAAGTAGAAAAGAAGAAGAAAAGGGAGAAGAAATATAATATTTATTTCTTGGATAAGAGAAATATTATCTTCTTCATGAAAATAAAAATGACCTCATTGAAGAGGAAAATTATTTCCTTGTCGATGAATAAAATGATTGTCTACCTTTTGTTCGAGGTTAAGCTAGTCTTAAAAATGATGATCTAAAGGTGCCAAAGAAGAAAGAAGAACATAGGAATCTATAGTTAACATAAAATTTCTCTTCTGCAAGTTATGCTTGGTTGAATGTCACATCAAGTGAATTGATGGTCACATATTTTAGCTTCTAATATAGTTATCCCTTCAATCCACACTTAAACTTTAGAATAAGAGTTGCTACATCATCTATCATATTTAATATAATTTGTAAATAGTTTAATTAGTATATATAGTCTTGCATGGATATATTGAGTCCCTATCGTAATTGAATCCATTTGATGCCCAAATCCTCTAAGTAATGATATGTAAAGAATGCCACCTTTAGATTATAACAAGCTCATTCCACATGTTGACGAGATTATGAGATTTTTGACGATATGTGGTTAGAAATTTATCCATATTTCTAAGCTACAATTTGGTGAATTAAATCTTATCCTCTTTTGTAACATTGTTGTACTTTAATCATGTCTTCATGTCCGTGTTCCAACTATTATGTATTTCAAGATCATAAGAGTCATTGTATACCTTGAATTTACATTTTTTCTAGGAGGCAGCTTGGGGATACACACTTAAAAATCATTAGATTTGTTGATCAATCCATCCATCAAATTGGATAGCTTGACCATATTTTTACCAAGTGTAGTGGTAGACATATTGTGTATTATCACTAGTTAGGGTTACTTTTCCTTGTAGCAATAAAATTTAGGATTCCTTTTCCAATTTGGATCCCATATATGTATCCAAACTATGGGATAAACCATTAGAATGAGTGGTTGTATGACATGTTTGGCCACCATATGACAAAGTTATAAAGGTTTAATATTTTCAACTCTTGTACAAGAAAAATCATTGTCATCGATTGTAATTCTGAATCACTACCTATTTTTCAACAATTAAAATCTTCTAATTGATTTTAAAAAATAGTTCATGCAATATATCATTGGAAAACACTCAAGATCTACTTGTTAAAGTGCTAAATTTATGACAAAAAAGTAGTATATAGGAGATAAAGCATTAAATATGTATAGAGGATAGGAGTAGACCTTGTTTTCGTTAGAAGTTACGACCATCAAAACATCTTATGACCTACTCAAATACCTTATTCAAATTCAAAAACTTTATGACCCATCAAGGGAGAATCCACCTTATGGTTGTTACTATCTCAACACATTATTTTATTCCTAGAAGAAAAATGTCTCACCTTTCACATCCCTTCACTTATCATGCTTTAAGTTCCTATTTCAAAGTCATATCTTCTAGGCTAGTTTCTAAAAGGGAGCCAACCAATTCTCAAAGGATATAATTACCTTTAATTGGAGATCAATCTAATAAGAGTAATAGATTTATAGATCCATTTTGGTAGTAGCCTTTGCAAAGTCATAATTTGTAGCTTCTCAAGTAAGGTAAAGAAAAATATTATGCATAGTGAAAAATATTAAAATGCCACTCAATATTAGTGAATTTGTAAGTAAAAAGAATAAATTAAACACATTCGTCTCCGTTCCAAGACTTAAGTCATAGCCCTTTAAAATTATATATTCAAATGCCTCATTTTATAGTAGAATTTATAGAAAAAGCAAATCTTTTTTCCATAATTTGCTTTTCAATCATACTAACAGATAAAGAAACTTGCCTTTCAAATTGTTTAAAAGGGATAACAAATCATTGCAAGATTTAAAATTTTAATTTTATCATATTGGTTTTTCAATACTCCAACTATTGTCAATTTCTAAGTTAAAATAGATATTATAATGGATAATAGTTGTATTGATTACTAATAAGTGCTTTAATGGATCTAGGGATTTAAATTGGGATTGGATGACCAATACTATGAAATGAGGCCACCTTTGTGTGCAACATGTATTTGACCAAAATTATTGATCCATGATATTTGTAGGTTCTAAGAGTAGTTGTATTTAGTCCCTCTAGATAGAAAGAGGAAATGCATTCCTAATTACAATGTGGTGATTCATGCCATGAAGCTTACAACAAAATCTCCAATATTCAAATTTGAGAAGAGTCAAGCATAACACCTTGCTAAATCACAACAAAAAAGAAAGAATCCAAGGAAGTAATAGAGGTGGAGAAAAAGCAGCTAGAGTAACATGTGAGCTTACACTGAAATATGGACCACCTATGTTTTTATGCTTAGGTTGTGTTCCCATCATAGTGTCTTTCTTTTTTAGAGATATAAAATGAGTTTTTAAAAACTCTAGACATGAATTTCACCACTCGTCCATGTATGTGTTGCAAGTATGAAGAAGGTGACAAACCAAGTGGCCTAGAAATATCTAGATTTTTGGCCTCAATGTGAACGCAAATGAAGTTTATCGGCAAATTTTTATGACGACACGATTTTTATTTAAACCTCCCTCTTCTACATTCTCTCCACCTTCTTCGTACCCCTGTTCTCTCTATTTTCCCACCACCTTTTCCTCCTTATCTTCCTCTCCTCCTCCACGTCTTCCCTCATCTTCTTATCGCTCCATCTCTTTCTTCATCTACCATCCCCTATATAAATATGTGTGCCATGCTTGTAATTGATGTAGAAGGTGTTGCGTAATAATAGATGAAAGCTCTGCATCAAAGGGAGCATTAATATTATGAAAATTGTGTTTATTTAATTTATTTTTTTGTGCCCACCAAGTACTCTGACCATCACTGGTATCAGAGCCGAGGCGGAGGCGGCCAGGAGTTTGGTACACGATTTTCGAGGAAGTTATCAGGAGACGCAGGTGGGGTCCGCTTTTCGAGGTAGTTCGATGATCGAGGAGAACATGAGGTGGTTCGGCGATCGAGGAGAACACGCAGATGGTAGAGCATAATTTTTGAGGCACACGTGGGGAAGCAGATCGAGGAGCGCTGACTGGGAGGCACGAATTTCGAAGCGACACGTGGCAGAGCACCACTAGAGGACACGTGGACAGCCGACGTGGAGGGCACGCAGCTCGAGGAGGTGAGCTGGCAGTGACGTTGGTGAGTAGGCAAGGTGACGTGGCATGGGTGGACGCTGAGTAGGCGAGGTGACGTGGCAAAACATTGGGTTGCCCGATTTCTCGAAGGCAATCAGTTGATAACGCGTGCCTTCACGTTATTAAACACCTCCCGCACCCATCTCCCACTGCATGTGGGATAAACGGAGGTATATTTAAAAAAAAAAACTTTTCGTGCCACGACGTGTTTTAGTATTTCTTGTTTGCCCTTAATTCCCATCCGAGCGTATAGCGTAGTTGGCAAAGCTTGCTGAGTGGTTTGGCGGAAGTCTCGGGTTCGAAACCCGCCGAGACGACTATAAAGAAGTTTTTTTTAAAAAAGGTTTCTAATATTTGTAAAGTGCACGCGCCGGGAATTTGGTTTCAAAGTCACGGGGTGGCGTAGTGGTTGAGGCGGTCAGTGGAATACAAGAGGTCGTCGGTTCGAGCCTCTCCAAGCTCGAATACAAAGGTTTTTAAATTTAAAAGTTTTTCAATTTTATTTTTTAAAGTTTATTAAAATTAATTTAATAGTTTTTATTATATTTCTTAATTATTTTTTAAAATATATTTTTTAAAGGATAATTAAAAGATATAAAAAATTATTAAATTAAAAAAAAAAAACTTTATAAAATATTTTTTGAAAATCTTCAAACTTTTTGGAAAGGAAAATTTGAATTTTTTTTTTTGGAGAATTTTTAGCACCTGAAAATTGATATATGCAACTCAGCTAAATTTTTGCCATGATGAGTAGATGATCCGGTCAACCGGATGTTACCACACCCTATGCTCTCTACTGAGGAGAGAATCAGCTGAGTCGTTTGATGAGCGGGTCCGATGAGACGGAATACATACTGTATTCAGTCAATTGCAGAATTTAGTGATAGCTCATCAGAGGAAGCCCGATTCAGGATACGAGGCTGACTCAGAGGACAATATTTTTGGACAACGAGTGGAGGAGTCCGATTCAGTTGCATTTGAGCCTGAGGAACAATCCAGTGAGAGCTATACCCCACGCTCTCCAGAGCTAGAGCCAAAGCCTAAACCAATAGAGCCTGAGCCAGCAAAGGCCGAGCCAGTAGCAGTTCTTGAAATCATCATCATCAGTGACGACGAGGATTCCATTGCAGACAATTTTGGGCCTCCAGTACTGGGCGATCCACAACAAGAGGAACGTGAAATCAGTGAGAGAATTAAAAAGTCTAGATTTGATTTGAACTTGTAATTACTTTGCTTTGTAATTGTTGTTTTTAGTCAAATCAAAGTTTACTTTTAAGCAGTAGAAATGGCCTCAAACACAAGTCTCCCAATTCCAGAATTCAATGGTAGTGATTATGAATACTGGTCAATAAATATGAAAACCTTATTGATAGGTAAAGGTTTATGGGAAATAGTTGAAGAGGGTTACACAGAACCCTCTGCTGTTGACTGGTCTGCTTTAAGTGTTGCCGATAGAAAAGCTAAGAAAGAAGCCCAAAAAAATAATTCCTTTGCCCTGTACCATTTACAAGCAACACTAGATAAAAGTATCTTTCCTAGAATAGCATCCTGTGTAACAGCTCAAGATGCTTGGAAAGCTTTGAAGGAAAGCTTTCAAGGTAGTGATCAAGTAAAACAAGTCAGACTTCAAACATTGAAGAGAGATTTTGAAAATCTCAGAATGCAGGAGAATGAGAAAATAGGAGACTACTGCGTGCGAGTCAAAGTCGTAGTAGATAAAATGGTCACTCTAGGTGAAGAGGTTAAACCTGAGGTTGTGGTGAAGAAAGTGTTGCGAACACTTCTTCCTAAGTGGAATCATGTAGCAATCATTATTGAAGAGTCAAAATATTTGACCACTCTTTCTTTTGATGCACTGATTGGTTCTCTCCTTTCACATGAAGAGAGATTGCAGGAATCTCCTTCCACCAGCCACGGAGGTGATGACAAAGCCTTCGCTTCACAAGAAGGAAAAGGCCAAGGTAGAGGTCGTGGCAGAGGTCAGCAAAGAGGAAGAGGTAGGAATAGTCCACGAGGTGGAACTCCAAGCAGAGGAGGATCTTCAAATAGAGGTGGAGGTCAAAACAGAGGTAATCAGCAGAACAAAGGAAAGCATCCAGGTCGAGGAAAAGGAAGTGACAAGTCAAAGCAAGTTTGCTACAATTGTGGCAAACCTAGCCACTTCGCTCGTGACTGCTGGTCAAAACCCTCACAAGGGAGCAACAATAGCCAGAGCAGTCAGTATGGCAATTTTGGAGAAGAGGAAGGGACCTCAAATCTCTTTCTTTCATATGGCCAGTCAGATCAGAACTTGAATGACACCTGGATCTTGGACACTAGGTGTTCAAATCATATGAGTGGCAAAGAAGAACTCTTTGCTACCTTGGATTCTTCTTACAAATCCAACATCAAGTTGGGGGACGACAAGTCATTGACAGTTGAAGGCATTGGAGCCTTGGAGGTTCCAACAAAAGAGGGCGTCAAACAGGTGAATGACATCTATTACACCCCTCATCTCCAACACAATCTTCTTAGTGTTGGTCAAATGATGGAGAAAAACTATAGGCTGCTATTTGATGAGGGTAAATGTATCATTTTTGATAAAAGTGATAGTAATAGAGTCATTACATAGGTTCCAATGACTAAGAACAGGTTATTCCCTTTGAATTTTGGCCAGCCAGGAGGAGATCAATTGGCAAATGTTGCTATTTCAAATCCAAGTGTGTTGTGGCACTTGAGATACGGTCATCTGAATCCAGCTAGTTTGAAGATGTTAACTTCTCAAGCGATGGTGACCGGACTTCCTAAAGTTCAGGACAATAAGGAAGTCTATGAAGGTTGTGCCTTGGGCAAGCACGCTAGAACCAAATTTCCTCAAGGGCAAGCATGGCGGGCCAGTTATCCACTCTAGCTAGTGCATTCGGACATCTGTGGTCCAATGCAGACCAAAAGCATTGGTAACAACTCTTACTTTCTTCTTTTCATTGATGATTTTTCAAGAATGTGTTGGATATATTTTTTGAAGCATAAAGATGAAGCATTTGATTGCTTCGTAGATTTTAAAACAAGAGTTGAAAATGAAAGTGGATATTCTGTTAAGTGTCTCGAGATCAGATAAAGGAGGAGAATACTCCTCTAATGAATTTTTGAATTTTTGTAAAAAACATGGAATAAAGAGGCAGTTCACTGCTGCCTATACTCCACAGCAGAATGGTGTGGCTGAGAGAAAGAACCGCACCATTGTAGAGATGGCAAGATCTATGCTTCAAACGAAGCATTTGAGCAATATGTATTGGGCAGATGCAGCCAGGACCAGTGTGTATATTTTGAATAGGAGCCCTACTTCAAGTTTGAAAGGGAAAACTCCTTACCAAGCATGGTATGGTAAGCAACCAAATGTCAAACATTTCAGAGTGTTTGGTTCATTGGCTTACTCACACATTCCTGATGAGCAGAGGAAGAAGCTCGATCCTAAGAGTCAAGCATGCATTTTTGTAGGGTACTGTGAGACCACAAAAGCTTACAGACTCTACAATCCCAGGACTCGAAAGATTGTACTTTCCAGGGATGTGATTTTTGATGAAGGGGGAGAATGGGGTCATCCCCAAATATTTAGTGATGTTGAATCTCATGATGCAGGTTCTTCACAAATTCAACAGGCACCACAGAAAGGCAAGAAGTCTCCTCCTCCAAGCCCAAGCAAATATTCTACATCCAGTTCATCATCTTCTTCACCAAGTCCTTCTCCACAAAGATCAGTTAGTTCCTCACCAATGGATATTGATTCTCCATCCAGAGGTAAGAGAACTCTCCAGCATCATCCATCTTATCAGATGTTGGATAAAAATTTTCAAAGAAGGTATACTAGAAGTCAAGCTAGTGAGATGAGTTCTGTTTTACAAAGACTTGAAAATATGCATTTGTATGGTGATGATGACTCCCAGCTTGAACCTCGAGGAGATGTAGTTAACTATGCCTTGTTAACTAGTGCACAACTTGAACCTTCTAGTTATGAGAAGGCATGTACTCAAAAAATTTGGCAAGATGCCATGAAAGAGGAGATAACCTCTATAAAAAACAATGACACTTGGGAGTTGGTAAAGCTTCCTAAAGGCAAGAAATGTGTTGGATGCAAATGGGTCTTCAAGACCAAGTTCAATGCTGATGGAAGCATTGAAAGGCACAAAGCAAGATTGGTTGCAAAAGGATTTACACAGAAGTATGGTATTGATTATGAAGAGACATTTGCTCCTGTAGCCCGATAGGAGACCATCAGAACAGTTCTTGCTTTAGCTGCTCACAAGGGTTGGAAAATCCAACACATGGATGTGAAGAGTGCCTTTCTCAATGGGTACTTGACAGAAGAAGTGTATGTTGAGCAACCTCAAGGATTTCAAGAGCAAGGTAAGGAGCACCTTGTTTATAGACTAAAAAAGACACTCTATGGCCTCAAGCAGGCATCACGAGCTTGGTACTCACGCATTGATGGGTACTTCAAATATTTTGGGTTCACTAGAAGTAGAAATGAACCCACCCTTTACTACCTGAAGCAAGGTAACGACATCCTCATAGTTTGCTTGTATGTGGATGATCTCATATTCATGGGTAGTAATGAAAAAGTGAATATGGAGTTCAAGCGCTCCATGATGAAGCAGTTTGAGATGAAGGATCTCGGCTTAATGCACTACTTCCTTGGAATGGAAGTCCATCAGACAGATTCAGGGATCTTCATCTTTCAACATAAGTATGCTCGGGACATGATAAAGAAGTTTGCTATGGAGCATTGCAAACCAGTTGCAACTCCAGTTGGACATGGGATCCAATTAAGCAAAGATGATGGAGCACCAAAAGTTGACGTGACCACTTTCAAGAGCATGGTTGGGAGTTTAATGTTTCTCGCCAACACCAGACCCGATATTCAGTATGTTGTTTCTCTTGTCTCTCGATTTATGGCTAGCCCATCTGAGCTGCATTTGCAGGAAGCTAAGAGAATACTCAGATATGTGAAGGGTACATGGGATTTTGGAATCCAGTACCATAAATGTAACACTATCAAACTTGCAGGCTTCAGTGATAGTGATTGGGGCAGCAATATTGATGATAGAAAATCAACTTCAGGGAACTGTTTTAGTCTGGGATCAGGACTAATAACATGGAGTTCCAAAAAGCAAACTGTGGTAGCTTTGTCTTCTACATAAGCTGAGTATATAGCAGTCACCTATGCTAGTACTCAATCCTTATGGCTAAGAAAAGTGTTGGAAGAGATTGGAGAACAACAAAGTGGTCCGACCAGGATTTACTGTGACAACATCAGTGCCATTCAGTTGGCATACAATCCGATCCACCATAGCAGAACGTAGCAAAATGAAACATTTTGATATGAAGTACCACTTCATCCGAGACATGGTGGAGCATGAAATTGTTGAGCTTAAATTTTGCCGCACTTTGGAGAATGTTGTAGATATCTTCACCAAAGCAATGGCTAAAGCTCAATTTATAAAGCTGAGAGACTGTGTAGTCAGTCCTCTCAACTTTAAGGGGGAGAATGTTGCAAGTATGAAGAAGGTGACAAACCAAGTGGCCTAGAAATATCTAGATTTTCGGCCTCAATGTGAACGCAAATGAAGTTTGTCGACAAATTTTTATGACGACACGATTTTTATTTAAACCTCCCTCTTCTACATTCTCTCCACCTTCTTCGTACCCCTATTCTCTCTATTTTCCCGCCACCTTTTCCTCCTTATCTTCCTCTCCTCATCCACGTCTTCCCTCATCTTCTTATCGCTCCATATCTTTCTTCATCTACCATCCCCTATATAAATCTGTGTGCCATGCTTGTAATTGATGTAGAAGGTGTTGCGTAATAATAGATGAAAGCTCTGCATCAAAGGGAGCATTAATATTATGAAAATTGTGTTTATTTAATTTATTTTTTTGTGCCCACCAAGTACTCTGACCATCAGTATGATGGTACACAAATATGATATTGTGGCCTTCTCTTCCTATAGAGACTACTAGCAATAGTTGTGCAAGATATTCTCACACAACTATTAAGCTTCAAGTGGATTGCCTCCTTCATGCACATTTAAAGTGAAGAGACATGCATTGTGAGTGATTTTATGGTGCAACACTATGGTGTTAAGGGATGTAGGGGTAATAATAAATTGAACATAAAATATAGGATGGCCTTTAGAAGACTCTCATAGTATGACCTGGATAACAGGGTTCAAGGACATGATTCAAGAGTTTATCTATCTCTATGATAATTTCAATATCTAAGACTTTATTCCATGGTTGGAACTAACCCTTTATAGCACATGATGTAATACTAGTGACAACATTAAATATGGCTTACTGTTTATTGCAATCAAGAAGCTTTAAATAGGCATACACAATCAAAATAGAAGAATCTCATGGTTGTAACAAATAACATACAAATAAGCATGAAATAACCAAAATATTTGGCAACACACACACACTAAACAATTGCAAAAGGCCATAACAAACTGAACAACTTGCCCAAGAGGGCACAACAAATTGAACTGGTAAGTTGTTATTCTATATTATTTTACATGTTGATGACAGTAATTTCATGCCTTAAAGCTTGAAAATGTGATAGTGACCTAAGAATAAATTTTATCCATTGAAACCAAATTTATGCATTTTTTTTTAGAAAATTCCTATAATAGACTAATTTATCTTCTTGGAACTGATTGGGGACTCCTTACCAATTTTATGGTTTTTGTTAGAGTTACTATTCTATGGTAACTATTATATTACCTCATTTGGTAATAATCTCCTATCCTAGGTTAGTTACGCTAACATCTATTGTTAGCACATATGTTGTTAGCGTATATTAGTAGGTTATTATTATTACATTAGTTTGTTCGTAGCATCTTTCAATTAGGGTTCATTATGGTTTCTAAGATCCATATTTCACGAGCCTACTATAGACATTGTAACCTATATATTCATATTCATTATCAATACAATTGTTCTCTTTTCTTACATGGTATCAGAGCGGGTGTGAGGAGCAGACCTCGCTCCGATTACGATCTTACCACCACCATCGCTGGAGTTGGAGCTGGAGTCGGCCCGCAACTATTTTGAGGCACGCTTCCAGAGGTGGCCCGCAGCACTTCGTGGCACAAATCTTGAGATGGTGGCCCGTAGACTCGGATCCTGAGGTACGACGACCCGTAGGCCCGACAGCTCCCACCACAAGGTGGCCTCGAGAGAGGGCCCGCAGGCCCACGTCACTGGCGGCCACAGGAGACGGCCCGCAGGTCCGACAACATCTTGCTGTCAGACCTGATAGGCCGACAACGAACCGTCGACACAGATCCGACGATCGAGATCTGAGAGGGTAGGCGCGCCCTTTGATCCCCCACGACCGACGACCGATGGCAAAGATTTGGCCATCGAGATCTGTGATGGCAGGAGCGCCCTCCGATCACTGACGACCGCTACTGCCACCCCGTGGGTCCAACGCATAATCGGGAGGGCAGGCGCGCCCTCCCAGGCGGGGATCGGACCCAAACCCGAGGGCAGGAGCACCCTCGGGTCTGACAAACCCTGACAAGGGGACCCCCAGGTGGCTTGTACCGATCAACGAGGGCAGGTGCGCCCTCCGTCAGATTCGACTTGATGATAAACTCTCGGGCACGGATCCCGAGGATCAAACTCAGACCCCGAAACGTAAACTTGACGGCACCCACATGCGCTCGGGCACAGATCCTGAGGCACTGACTTAGAACGTGACATGTGGCGACTAGACGCGACCTCGAGCACAGATCCCGAGGCGCTGACGTGGCGGACAGCCATTGGACCTGGACCAACCATTGGACCTGGACCAGACACGACACGTGGCGGACAGCCACTAGACTTAGACGTGACACGTGGCGGATAGCCAGACCTTGATCGAACTCGACACGACTCGGGACTCGACAAGTGGCGGACTGCCACTAGACCTGACACGTGGGTGACACGTGGCGGACTGCCATGCGCCACCCGACCAGACCGGCCGCGCCACACGACGACGACCAAAAGGTTTGTGGGGGGGACTGACTGCCCGCAGGGCAGTCAATTGTTAAAGGGCTTGAAAGCCCTTTTAAGGCCCAACTTTTCCTCCATGCGGGCAATGTGGGATTAATCCCACAGTTTCCCCGCCCGCGCGAGGAGTGAAGGGAAAGGGAAACTCCTTCCCTTCCCTTCACATCGGGGAAGCTAGCCCGACCGGCCGCGAGGCCAGCGCTAAGGCGCTGCCCGACGGGAGGTCGGGGTTTCAAGCCCCGTCGGGGCCAAAACAAGGTAATTTTTTTTTTTATTTGCATTTTTTTTAGTTAAAGTTTTTTTTATTATTTTTTTTAATAATTTAAACTTTGAACATATTTTTTTATTAAATCAATTTTTATTTCAATATTTAAATTGATTTATTTAAAATATATATTGTTTAGTTTTTTTATTATTAATTAAAATGATTTATTAAAACTTTTCTTAAACTATTGCAAATTAAAAATTAAAGAAATATTTTTTTGCAACTTTGATATTTAAAGGTGCTAGTGTTTTCTCACCAAATGGAGATATAAGACATAACAAGAGCACATTTTTTTTGTCGCAAATTAGACAAACTCTTCTCAAACCTTGTTAGTTTTGCAAAATCCAAGAGGGACAACATCATAGACATTTGATTCTTTCTTGCACAAATAGCAAACAAGGAGACTGAATTTTTTTTGTAAATTTCAAAGGCAAAGTGTGCATTTGTTTTCTCCAAGGGGGGATATAAGACATAAAATTGCACATTCTTTTTTGCAAAAATTTGAGAAGAAATTGTAACCTTGGGTCCATCAAAAACTAAGTCGTTTGTCGACTAGTTCTGGAAGCCTTCCAAATGCGGGTCATATGCGACTTGTCTTGGAAGGAGTGCTCAAAATTGTTAATTTTGCAAGATTCAGGGGAGAAGACAACATTGTACTTCTTTTGCAAAATTTGAAAACAAAGTAGGAGACATAAAAATATCATTTTTTGCACAACACAAAACACACATTTTGTTGCAAAAATTAAAAGGTGCATTTTCGATTTTACTCGACACCTTTATTGGCAAATTAGGTGCATTTTCGGTTGCATCCGACACCTAGGTGATAAGAATTTTGAGGGCATTCTTGTTTGATTATTGCATTATTTCTTTTGCAATTATAAGTCATATAATCAAGAACACACTAAACCCCAAAATTTCACAAATTTGTGTAAATATTTGCACAGATTTAAAGCCAAAATTACTTGATATTCTCTCCTAAATCAACAAAACCCCTAATTCACTCTTATTTGTTTGGCTTAATTTCCTCCAACTTTTCATCCTTCTTGAAAGGAGTTAAGGTAGGTGCCATTAAATATCTGTTTGAGTGAATTATATTTTGATACTCTTTTAGGGTAATCAAAAGAAAGAACAAGTTTTTTAAAGGAACCTTAAAAGTTGCAATCCTTTGCACTAAAGGGGGATAATTCCTTTCTTCCTTCAAACATAGATTTTGATAAGAGGGAAATAAAACTTGTCAAGGCAATCAGAAAAGTCCAAGTCATCAACATTAAAAATTTTCTTTTAGACTTCCTAATAGCAATCATGCTTGAAGTACTTACAATAAGAAAGGACAAATTGGTGAACTTTTTTTTTGATCAAATTGCCTAGAAAGCATAGTTTTGCACAAATTGTAAAAATGACAACCAAGACACCATTCAGTGTTGGTTTCAAAATAAGCAAAACTAAAATGCTAAAGGCACATCATAGAATCCATCTTTCTAGTGAAGTGTCTCATTCTGATTCTGTTTCTGGTTCAATGATAGCACAAGGAGTGCTAAATTGCTAAAATAGTTTTGTAGAGGGAAAACACGTGTCTCTTGGGCAAAAACACCATTTTCTCTCTCTCTTTTTTTAGGCTTCATAAATAGCATAAGTATTTTGTTTGAAGACCTTATAATAAGGGGTGCTTGTACCTTTTTTAGGCTTCATAAATAGCAAAATCTAGGTGTTTGAAGTACTTGTAACAAGAGGAGAGACTTTTTGTGATGTAAAATTGTCTAGGAGGCAATATTTGTAAAATCCTTCACAACACTCTTGAGTTGCATACTTTTTGCAATTGAGGGGGATATCCATTTCTTTTCTTCACTGATTTTTGTAAATAGGGAAGATGACTTATAAGGGTGCATTTTCGGCTTTGACCGACACCTTAGTCACACTTCCTTCAAAAATTAATTACACTATGTTTTGCAACAAGAAGGGGGGAACTTATAAGGGTGCATTTTCAGCAGCGACCGACACCTTAGCTACCTTATATTTTGCAAATTCATATTGTAAATGAATGAACCTTGTATAAAGTGATCTATTCTACTACACCTAGTGATTGCAGTGGTTGGTTACCCATGCAAATTTGGTTGGATGATGTGATTACCATAAGGACATTTGTTGACGTGAAGACAAAGCGAGGAATGACCCATTTTTTGCTTAGGAGCAGCCAGAGCACTGTGACAGAGCAAAGAACCAGCAGATCAACATCTTCTTCATTGTATTGGGGCAGTTATATACTTTACCCAAATATTGTTGTATGGGGGGATGATAGTATAGCTAGTAGTTATATTATTACCCAAATAATGTAATAAGGGAGGATGTTAGAGTTACTATTCTATGGTAACTATTATATTACCTCATTTGGTAATAATCTCCTATCCTAAGTTAGTTACGCTAACATCTATTGTTAGCACATATGTTGTTAGCGTATATTAGTAGGTTATTATTATTACATTAGTTTGTTCGTAGCATCTTTCAATTAGGGTTCATTATGGTTTCTAAGATCCATATTTCACGAGCCTACTATAGACATTGTAACCTATATATTCATATTCATTATCAATACAATTGTTCGCTTTTCTTACAGTTTTGAATGACATAAACATGACCTTATAAAATTTTTTATCACCATTGTTATATCCCTTGTGATAAATTTACCTTCTTTATGAGATTCAAAAGCTACTCCTATCAAACATTAAGGAGTGACTTTGGTTATGGTAAGTTTAGACTCCCTTCCTCCTTTAGACTTCATAACCTTAATGATGTTAGAGTTGAGAGTTAGAATATTTGGTTAGAGTTTATACTCAAGTTATGAACTTGGGTATCAATAAAACGAACTTGCCACTTAGGTCTCTAAACTTTAGGCTTTAACTTTTATTCTTTGACCTTTGATGTTTCGATCTTTAGACTTCGGCTCCCAAGTTGTCATACAGTCTTCTTAAAGACAATTTTTTCTTGTGCTTAAATCTTATTTAAATATAGTTGTGCAATTGTCATTTTAGAAAGAAAAGTTAATCCAAATTATATATTACCTTATAAATGATTAGAAAAATATAGCTTTTTACAAGTGAATGCTAGTTACATGTGAATAAACCTTAGCTATAAGAACCTTTGGACTCAATTGAATGAGCATCTTCATTAAGAAGCTTTGATCTCATTCACATGAATCTTTTCATAAGGAGCTTTGGCCTTGTCCAAATAATTACTCTGTAGTTGTTTAAATTTTGTAGCGAATTTAGTTTTTTAGTTGCATAAGAGAAGCTCTTATATTAGAATGGTACAAAAAACTTTATTATAGTCATTGATTTTAAAATTATGATAAAGTATATATGAAAATTTAAGTAGTTCCAAGTCTAAATCTTGTTATGCTAAAAGCATAATTATTGAATGTTTTCTTATATTTCTAACCATCCATGTTATATATTACACCTATATTTATTCAATTAATTTTTTTTAATGATATAATCTACTTATAAATCTTGTTAAATTGTTAAATATATGTTATTTCAATAAATAAATTAAATTAAATTTTTTTATCACCCATAAAATACCAAAAATATATATATATATATATATATATATATATATATATATATATATATATATATTAAAATCATTAACAAAATAATTAATAAAATTTAAATAGTAAACAATCATACACAATATATAACTCTTTTATATTAAAATACATATCTTATATCAATCATTAATCCCTTCTAACTACCACCATGGTATTTTTTTCAAGACATATTTAATCTGTTGAGAATAAATTCATTGCCGGATATAAGAATTTTCACACATCTAAAAAAAGATTCAAAGCTTTTATCAATCTATATTGTTTCTTTCCAAACTTAATACTACAACTTTTTAGTCAAGACTTCATAAACTTACCCAATGCATTTTGTACATACTTAAAAAGTGATTTTTTTTGAAAAAAAAAAAATTAATTCAAATTATAATAAAATATATATAAATTTCAAAACTACAAAATATATATACAAATAAACTTATTTAAAAAAGCTTTAGCCATAACTGTTATAAACCAAAAAGTGAATCTTATGCAAAATTCAGTAGATGTGATAGTTCATGTGAACAGAGAATATGCACATTAAAAAGTTGATAAATGTTCACATCAGCTAAGCTGTAAAGACTTGCATACCTGCATGCATAATTGCACTGGCCTTTTTCTTCTAAAGTAAATGATAAAGACACCATCATCAATGTAAAAGCGTTATAAATTACTTATTTTGACGTGATAAACAAAGATGAAGTTGAAAAAAAATTCTGTGGTTTTAACGCAGTGGTAAGCAGAATGTTCACTTTAAAAAAAGTTGGAAGAAGAATTATATGTTTTTGGTAACTTCAGATTTCATGTTCATAAATAACATCCCCACCAAAAAAAATATATTTTATTGTGATTAGACTCCTTAACTTTTTCACTAAGGGAAGAATTTTGGTTGTATTTGATTTGTAAGAAATATATTCTAAAGGGATAGGTTGATTGATAAAGGTTAAGTGTTTATATGTGATTGACTTTGCTTTTACTTAAAGGTTTAGATTTATAGGGTGATTGATAAATGTCAAGTATTTATATGTGGTTGACTTTACCTTTAGTTAAGAGTTACGGTTTATAAAGTTTTCATTATGAGATTCTGTTGACTTCACCTTTAACCAATAAACAAAGGTTTATAAAAAGATTATTATAAAAAGAATTTTAAAAAATATTTAATTTTATTTTTACCAATAACAATCGCTTATGAAAAAATATTTAATTGTCAATTGAACAAATTTTACAGTGAAATTTGTATCACAACGAAAATTACAATTACATGAAGCTCGACCTCCCATGTAGAGGAGTTGGAGAGCAAGTGGGTAGTTAAACCTCTCTAGTTGCTGAGAGGCCCAGGTTCAAATCTCTCGCCTCACATGTTGTGGATATGTTATGTAATGGTTCCCTCGTGGTCACAGTCTGTTTACCACTTGTGGCCACCTTTAAAAAAAAAAAAAAAATTACATAAAGGTCGACAATTTTAACAATTAAATAATATATTATTTTTTTTAATATTTTATTTTTGGAATTTTAAAAATAAAAGAGAGTGAAAAAATAAGGAAACATATTATATATGAATTTATAAATTGTTTATAGTTTAAGATAGATTGAAAAAATAAAGAAACATATTTTTTTCACTTACACAAGATCATAAGGGATATATAAGCATTGTAAAATTGAATTTTCATCAAAATACACAAGAACATGGTGTAGAAGGGTATTCCTCATACAATTCTAACTATAGAGTTCAGAAGTTTTAATCATTGAGCTCACTATCTAGAAAGAAGTCAAAAAATAAAATATGTATTTATTACACTTCAAGGATTATATAAGTATAGAAACACTTTATGTTTTTGGATTGCAAAGTTTATAATGATATTTTGGATAGTAGTATTTATACATAAAAAATGAAAAAAAAGAATAGAGAAACCTAGATAGTTTGTCAATAAGATCAATAACAAAAGATTAATTCTAAGAGGGAATGACAACTCATTAATAACAAAAGATTCTTTGAAAAGAGAGAAAGATAACTCAACTTTACTTTTTTAATAAATTTGATTCCAAGAACAAATAAGATATCATATTGTATTTGTGTTCAACAATTAAACTTTGTTCTCTTGAGTTGTTTTGACCTCACATATGGTAAAATATTTCTTTTTATTCTTGTAATGAATTTGATCCCATGTAAATTTTGTAAAATAATTTTTATAGAAAATTAATTTTTTCTAAATTTTTTTTGGATGATTTACATGTTATCAAGTAATTAGGAGTTTTTTTTAGATGTTATGTTCGCACAAAGGGACATGAGACCTTAGGACTCAAATCGTTAACCTCTTCACAATGAGTGCCTCCACTCACCACTCAGCTAAGACCTCATGCGGAAAAGAGGATGAAATCGGCTGAGACCCCATGTAGGAAAGATGATGAGATTCAAACACATTGTCTCCATAAGGGATCCAAGTTTGTTACACCAATCCACTTTAACACTTTTGAATGTGCAAGCAACAATCCACTTTAGCACTTTTGTTCGTGCAAGCAAGAGGTCTCTCCATCTATAATAGACTATCAAAATTTGTTCTCTTCTACTTATACTTACATGTTATTAATTCAAGTTGTTTGGACACTCATATAATCATTTACCTCAATTACACCTTAGCTTGAGCACAACAAAAACGAAGGGAACACCCACACCTAGAGCCAAGCCTCTCGTCTCTACCAAAAGAGTAGGTAGTTAAAAATATTTAAACAATGATTATATATTTTAAATTTTTTAATAAGTTATATTTTTTTCTAATTCAAAAAATTAAATAAAATTAATATATAATTAAAAATATTTAAACAATGATTATATATTTTAATTTTTTTTTTAAGTTAAATATATTTTTTTCCAATTCAAAACATTAAATAAAATTAATATACTTTTTAAAAATGATTTTTTTAAAATGGTATTAGATTAAACCCTTAAAAATATAGATCTTTATTGAGGGGATAGAGCTTCAAATCTTAATAAATTACATAATTTTATTGTATAGTTTGTTAAAATACTATAAATAAACAATAATAATTGAAAGTGATGATAATTTGAGTATGAAGGGGATCTTTTTAAGGATAAAAAACTTTAAAGTATATATATACATATAAAAATAATTTAATAAATTATTATTATTATTTATTTGGTTAGTGGGAGAAATCTTACGACCAAGGCGCAGACTATGACCCTTCCTAAAGCTATGCTTATCAACTAGCTTAGATATATAAAATATATATATCTATAAACGTCGAGAGTTATCAATCTCGAGGTGCTTCTTAATGTTGATTTTTTTAATAAAATATTAATATTGTTTACGGCGTGGCTGACCTTCCTGGCTGCATTGTAGGACACCTATCGACATAATAAGGAATTTCTTGGATTATTATAATTTTCAAACTACCTTAAAATGTGAGTGAATTTCAAGAAAGAGAGAAGAGAAACCAGTTTGAAATGAAATGGAAGATTTTAATTGCGTCCATGAGACCTAAATATGGTCTATGGGACCTCAAATATGGAAGTACAATTACTCAAATCATATCATATGATCTTTAATATCTTTGAGAAGGTTGTTTCTTCTCATGCTGATTTGTGTTAGCAATTCCCCAACTTTTTTTATTTTACTTGTCTTCAAATAAATTTGCCATAAACTCATTCTCAAGTGTTTCTTTGTATTTGTCATGGATATCTGAAAAACTCAGGCATTTATAGATGAAGTGTTCCTCTGTATCTATTGCCCCTGTGTTGCATAGAGTACATATCCTTTCTTCCCATTGTTCTTTGGGCGTTGTCCATCTCCCTGTTTTATATCTAAGCCTATGAAAGCTAGTCCTTATCTGAGCAATGAGTATTTTTTCCTTCCACTTGATTTCAACGCCTATATACGCTTTTTCCTTGTGGTCATAAGTTGGGTTAAAATTTGCAATATAATATTGTCTTTTCCTGCTTGCATTTTTCCACATTCCACTTATGAACTTTTCGTTCACATAATTTTTTGTCTTTGTTGACATTTGAGCATTCATTTATGTTGATTTCCCAACGTTTCATCCATTTCTGATTTTGTTTCATCCATGTATTCTTTCGCCTATGCAACTCTTCGTCCCTAGCTGCCCTAGGCCATCTATCATTTGTCATGTTTTCGGCTTTTTCAAGTAACATAACAACTTGGTCATAGCAATTGCTTCTAAAGGGAACATTCCAGTTCAGGCTAGAATAATTTCATAAGGGGTTGTGGCCTTAATTTTGAGAAAGTTTGTGATTAGATATTTTTGAATCCTTTCTATTTGCCCCCATTTTGCATTTGTTGTGCCACCAGCCCACACCTCGCAACCATACAACATAACCGGTGTAACAAGTAGGCCAAATAAGACCTTGGTGGTCTTCTATTTCCACAACTCGGCATTCCTACACCTGTTTTGAAGTGCATATAGTGCTGTCCAACCACTTTGAATTCTTTTCATCCTACATGTATTCCAATTAAGTTTGTCATGAAAGTCAATGCCCAGGTATTTGTATTCTACTACTACATCAAGCGGTTCTCCTGCAAACTGAAATTTGAGCCGTTGCTTCTTTTTTTTTGCTGAAAAAATCATAATTTTTGTTTTGCTCATGTTCACCTGCATCCCAACTTCTTTACAAAAGAGTTCTAGAGCTTGACGGTGATCTTCTAGATCTTTGGTTGTTTTGGCCACAAGAATTACATCAACTGCATATATGAAGAGTTTTACCACATGTTTGAATCTCACAATCCGTGGGACATGAGCCTCCATTATAGACTTTACAGTAAAGACAAACCTGATGTTAATTAAGTTTGACTTTTCTGGTTTGTGAAATCAAATCCACAATAAGTTATACTGAATATTAATGGCCTATTGCCAGCTGGTTTTCACGGCTCTCACATTTTCCTGGGGAGGCGTTCACAATAATTCGGTAAAATTATCCTTTCCCTATTGACAGTACTGTATGCGTCGCGGCATAACAACTGAGACCACTTCAGACACCCAACATCGAAGTTTTGTAGCTTACCACGTGTCACAACAATGAGCTGTTCTGTGACAGGAATGACGTAGTTGTGCACACGCTTTCAGCCGCAACGGTCATTTCGCCAAGTGATGTCAGAAATGTACGGCTTGATGATTGCATCCAACACGTTGAGATATATTCGCCTCGATTTGATAGCCGGGATCCCGACAATGATCGCAACAGCCCATAAATGATGAGGCGAAAGCGACGTGGGCATTACCTCGAAAGCGACCGCCACCGTTTCACTTGGCCTTCATGCATTCCACATCGATCGCCGTTTTCAAGTGCCCATAATGGGAATCTATTCACTGTAGTAGGAGTGGAATGTCTTTTAGGGTTTTTAAAAAAACAAAAACTAGAAAGCAAAAGAGGGTGTAATTTTTTTTTTATTTGGTTATACTCTTTATTATTTCAAAATAAAAAACAAAAAGCTATGGTGTAATATCATTTATGGGTTTACGTCATAATCACACTCAAGTCATGGTCATTTATGGGTTCACATGGTTTTGTCATAATCACACCCAAAGTTATTGACTTTGTGTAACGTCACCTATAGGTTCACATGGTCTGCCATAATCACACTCAATTTCACTATCAATATCAATTTGTATGTTTATAACACTTTAAGTTGTTGTTTTTTTAACATTTAATAAAATATTTTTTTTATTTAAACTTTAAATCCATATATTTAATTTTAATCAAAGAAACCAAAATTCAAATAAATAACTTATTATATATAATAAATTTAAGATTAAAAAAATATTTTTCACAGTTTCACATCCTTATATACCTAATAATAAATTTTAACAGATGTTAAGGACCATCCTGTCTTATGCATCTAAAAGTCGAGGTGTTAAGTCAATGTTTTTTCAACTATTCCTCGTGCCACGCCATAGTGAGAGAGGAGGACCAAACATGAAGGTAATACAAGACAAGGTCATTGCATTAGTACAAGAGCAAGACAAGGTCATTGCATTAGTACAGAACCAAGTTGAGGGCAGTCTAAAAATAATTGTCATTCAAGTTGTTGGAAAGAGAGGGTATTAGCATGAAACAAATCACATCTTATGAGTTTGGTTGGTTGTTATAGATGTATTTTAAATTTATTTTGGTTTATTGGTAAGGATGTTATTTGCATTATTCGTGATGTGATCTGGGTTCAATCCCCACAGATATGTATATGTATAAAAAATATTTACTCAATAAAAAATAAGTTTATTTTAATTATATAATTTTTTTTTCGGTTGTATATGATTTTTTTTTAGAAATTTTAGTTTGTTTTGTAAAGACGAAGTCAACAAGATTTCAACCATCCAAGAAATTGAGTGAGAGCAGTCCACGGAAAAAATAATTAAGATTAAACATATGCTTTTATAAGCAATATTTTGAGATTTAAGATGCCAACAATTATTATGATTTGTTTTTTTAGTTATATATATATATATATATATATATATATATTAGTAATACTTCTTATACACATCCACCATGGGGATTGAACCCGAGTCACATCATCGATAATGCAAGTGGCCTTGTTGGTAGACCACTGATAACATAAAGACCTAAAAAATAAGAAATGTTACATCACATTACTATTAAATTGTCTTCTTATAGATGTCTAGCACTCAAGTACATCTAAACTTCATTATAGTTTTTATTAAGATTCTTCTTTAAAGTTGAAATTTTGCAATATTTTTATGAAATAGTAAAAGCTAATTTGTCTCTAAACAAGGTGACAACAATCAAAGGTACAAAATGTAACTTATCATTTAAAATCAAATTTCTTGTTATCACAGAGTAAAAACAATTGTCTTTAGCCAAAGGCAAATAATGCAATATCTTCTATTTGAGAAATATCAAGGTACAGTACACTTGAAAATGCATGATCAGAAGTTGATTTTCTTTAGTCAAATCATTGTTTATGTCTCTTTATAAATCCTATATTTACTCAATTTTATTACACATTATTAGTCAAATAATTTTTTACTAAAACATCTCTAGTTAAATAGTTGATTATGTCTCTATATGAATTCAACATCTATTCAATTTTAATATATATTATTAATCAAATTATTTTGGACCAAAATGTTAGATCTTCATTTCATTACAAGTTGGAGGATACTATCTTCCAAGGCATTTCTTGTGCAAGTATAAAAGTATTCATTTAGGTGGTATAAGATAAGTAGACTATTGGGGTAGGAGAGTGAGATAACCAAGATTTCAAGTGTCTAAATATCATAAATAGCAAATAAAAGCATAGCTCAGCATAAGATAAATGAGTTTTACTGTGCTTAAAAAATAAGAAATGTAACATCACATTACTATTAGATTATCTTCTTATAGATGTCTAACACTCAAGTACATCTAAAATTCATTATAGTTTTTATTAAGATTCTTATTTAAATTTGATATTTTGCATTATCTTCATGAAATAGTAAAAGGTAATTTGTCTCTAAATAAGGTGACAACAATCAAAGGTACAAAATGTAGTTTATCATTTAAAATTAAATTTCTTGTTATCATAGAGTAAAAACAATTGTCTCTAGCCAAAGGCAAATAATGCAATATCTTGTATTTGAGCAAATATCAAGGTATAGTACAATTGAAAAGGCAAGATGAGAAGTTGATTTTTTCTAATCAAATCATTGATTATGTCTCTATATAAATTCTATATTTACTCAATTTTATTACACATTATTTGTCAAATTATTTTGTACTAAAATGTCTCTAGTCAAATAGTTGATTATATCTCTATATCAATTCCACATCTATTCAATTATATTATATATTATTAATCAAATTATTTTGGACCAAAATGTTAAATCTTCAATTCATTACAAGTTGGTGGATACTATCTTCCAAGGCATTTCTTGTGTAAGTATAAAAGTACTCATTAAGGTGGTATAAGGTAAGTAGACTATTTGGGTAGGAGAGTAAGATAACCAAGATTTCAAGTGTCTAAATATCATAAATAACAAATAAAAGCATAGCTCAGTATAAGATAAATGAGTTTTAAGTTGCTTAAAAAATAAGAAATGTTACATCACATTACTATTAGATTATCTTCTTATAGATGTCTACCACTCAAGTACATCTAGAATTCATTATAGTTTTTATTAATATTCTTCTTTAAATTTGATATTTTGCATTATCTTTATGAAATAGTAAAAGGTAATTTGTCTCTAAATAAGGTGACAACAATCAAAGGTACAAAATATAGTTTATCATTTAAAATTAAATTTCTTGTTATCATAGAGTAAAAACAATTGTCTCTAGCCAAAGGCAAATAATGCAATATCTTGTATTTGGGAAATATCAAGGTACAGTACACTTGAAAATACATGATCAGAAGTTGATTTTATTTAGTCAAATCATTGATTATGTCTCCTTATAAATCCTATATTTACTCAATTTTATTACACATTATTACTCAAATAATTTTGTACTAAAATATCTCTAGTCAAATAGTTGATTATGTCTCTATATGAATTCCACATCTATTCAATTTTAATATATATTATTAATCAAATTATTTTGGACAACAATGTTAGATTTTCATTTCATTACAAGTTGGTGGATAATATCCTCCAAGGAATTTCTTGTGCAAGTATAAAAGTATTCATTAAGGTGGTATAAGATAAGTAGACTATTGGGATAGGAGAGTAAGATAACCAAGATTTCAAGTGTCTAAATATCATAAATAGCAAATAAAAGCATAGCTCAGTATAAAATAAATGAGTTTTAAGGTTCTTAAAAAATAAGAAATGTAACATCACATTACTATTAGATTATCTTCTTATATATGTCTACCACTCAAGTACATCTAAAATTCATTATAGATTTTATTAAGATTCTTCTTTCAATTTGATATTTTGTATTCTCTTCATGAAATAGTAAAAGATAATTTGTCTCTAAATAAGGTGACAACAATCAAAGGTACAAAATGTAGTTTATCATTTAAAATTAAATTTCTTGTTATTATAGAGTAAAAACAGTTGTCTGTAGCCAAAGGCAAATAATGCAATATCTTGTATTTGACCAAATATCAAGGTATAGTACAATTGAAAATGCATGATGAGAAGTTGATTTTTTCTAATCAAATCATTGATTATGTGTCTATATAAATTCTATATTTACTCAATTTTATTACACATTATTTGTCAAATTATTTTGTACTAAAATATCTCTAGTCAAATAGTTGATTATGTCTCTATATAAATTCCACATCTATTCAATTTTATTATATATTATTAATAAAATTATTTTGGACCAAAATGTTAAATCTTCATTTCATTACAAGTTGGTGGATACTATCTTCCAAGGCATTTCTTTTGTAAGTATAAAAGTACTCATTAAGGTGGTATAAGGTAAGTAGACTATTGGGGTAGGAGAGTAAGATAACCAAGATTTCAAGTGTCTAAATATCACAAATAACAAATAAAAGCATAGCTCAGTATAAGATAAATGAGTTTTAAGGTGCTTAAAAAATAAGAAATGTTACATCACATTACTATTAGATTATCTTCTTATAGATGTGTAGCACTCAAGCACATCTAAACTTCATTATAGTTTTTATTAAAATTCTTCTTTAAATTTGATATTTTGCATTATCTGTATGAAATAGTAAAAGGTAATTTGTCTCTAAATAAGGTGACAACAATCAAAGGTACAAAATGTAGTTTATCATTTAAAATTAAATTTCTTGTTATCATAGAGTAAAAACAATTGTCTCTAGCCAAAGGCAAATAATGTAATATCTTGCATTTGAGCAAATATCAAGGTATAGCACAATTGAAAATGCATGATGAGAAGTTGATTTTCTCTATTCAAATCATTGATTATGTCACTATATAAATTCTGTATTTACTCAATTTTATTACACATTATTTGTCAAATTAGTTTGTACTAAAATATCTCTAGTCAAATAGTTGATTATGTCTCTATATAAATTCCACATCTATTCAATTTTATTTTATATTATTAATCAAATTATTTTGGACCAAAATGTTAAATCTTCATTTTATTACAAGTTGGTGGATACTATCTTCCAAGGCATTCTTGTGTAAGTATAAAAATACTCATTAAGGTGGTATAAGGTAAGTAGACTATTGGGGTAGGAGAGTAAGATAATCAAGATTTCAAGTGTCTAAATATCACAAATAACAAATAAAAGCATAGCTCAGTATAAGATAAATGAGATTTAAGGTGCTTAAAAAATAATAAATGTAACATCACATTACTATTAGATTATCTTCTTATAGATGTCTAGCACTCAAGTACATCTAAACTTAATTATAGTTTTTATTAAGATTCTTCTTTAAATTTGATATTTTGCATTATCTTCATGAAATAGTAAAGGGTAATTTGTCTCTAAATAAGGTGACAACAATCAAAGGTACACAATGTAGTTTATCATTTAAAATTAAATTTCTTGTTATCATGAGAGTAAAAACAATTGTCTTTAGCCAAACACAAATAATGCAATATCTTGTATTTGAGCAAATATCAAGGTACAATACACTTAAAAATGCATGATCAGAAGTTGATTTTCTTTAGTCAAATCATTGATTATGTCTCTTTATAAATCCTATATTTACTTAAATTTATTAAACATTATTGGTCAAATAATTTTGTACTAAAATGTCTCTAGTCAAATAGTTGATTATGTCTCTATATGAATTCCACATCTATTCAATTTTAATATATATTATTAATCAAATTATTTTGGACCAAAATAGTAGATCTTCATTTCATTACAAGTTGGTGGATACTATCTTCCAAGGCATTTCTTGTGCAAGTATAAAAGTATTCATTAAGGTGGTATAAGATAAGTAGACTATTGGGGTAGGAGAGTAAGATAACCAAGATTTCAAGTGTCTAAATATCATAAATATCAAATAAAAGCATAGCTCAGTATAAAATAAATGAGTTTTAAGGTGCTTAAAAAATAAGAAATGTAACATCACATTACTATTAGATTATCTTTTTATAGATGTCTAGCACTCAAGTATATCTAAAATTCATTATAGTTTTTATTAAGATTCTTCTTTAAATTTGATATTTTGCATTATCTTCATGAAATAGTAAAAGGTAATTTGTCTCTAAATAAGGTCACAACAATCAAAGGTACAAAATGTAGTTTATCATTTAAAATTATATTTTTGTTATCATAGAGTAAAAACAGTTGTCTGTAACCAAAGGCAAATAATGCAATATCTTGTATTTGAGCAAATATCAAGGTATAGTACAATTGAAAATGCATGATGAGAAGTTGATTTTTTCTAGTCAAATCATTGATTATGTCTCTATATAAATTTTATATTTACTCAATTTTATTACATAGTATTTGTCAAATTATTTTGTACTAAAATATCTCTAGTCAAATAGTTGATTATGTCTCTATATAAATTCCACATCTACTCAAGTTTATTATATATTATTAATAAAATTATTTTGGACCAAAGTGTTAAATCTTCAATTCATTACAAGTTGGTGGATACTATCTTCCAAGGCATTTCTTGTGTAAGTATAAAAGTATTCATTAAGGTGGTATAAGACAAGTAGACTATTGGGGTAGGAGAGTAAGATAACCAAGATTTCAAGTGTCAAAATATCATAAATAGCAAATAAAAGCATAGCTCAGTATAAAATAAATGAGTTTTAAGGTGCTTAAAAAGTAAGAAATGTAACATCACATTACTATTAGATTATATTCTTATAGATGTCTAGCATTCAAGTACATCTAAAATTCATTATAGTTTTTATTAAGATTCTTCTTTAAATTTTATATTTTACATTATATTCATGAAACAGTAAAACGTAATTTGTCTCTAAATAAGGTGACAACAATCGAAGGTACAAAATGTAGTTTATCATTTAAAACTAAACTTATTGTTATCATAGAGTAAAAACAATTGTCTCTAGCCAAAGGCAAATAATGTAATATCTTGTATTTGAGCAAATATCAAGGTATAGTACAATTGAAAATGCATGATGAGAAGTTGATTCTCTCTAGTCAAATCATTGACTATTTCTCTATATAAATTCTGTATTTACTCAATTTTATTACACATTATTTGTCAAATTATTTTGTACTAAAATATCTCTAGTTAAATCATTTATTATGTCTCTATATAAATTCTATATTTCCTCAATTTTATTACACATTATTTGTCAAATTATTTTGTACTAAAATGTCTCTAGTCAAATAGTTGATTATGTCTCTATATAAATTCCACATCTATTAAATTTTAATATATATTAATAATCAAATTATTTTGGACCAAAATGTTAGATCTTCATTTCATTACAAGTTGGTGGATACTATCTTCCAAGGCATTTCTTGTGTTAGTATAAAAGTACTCATTAAGGTGGTATAAGGTAAGTAGACTATTGGGGTAGGAGAGTAAGATAACCAAGATTTCAAGTGTCTAAATATCACAAATAACAAATAAAAGCATAGCTCAGTTTAAGATAAATGAGTTTTAAGGTTCTTAAAAAAGAAGAAATGTTACATCACATTACTATTAGATTATCTTCTTATAGATGTCTAGCACTGAAGTACATCTAAACTTCATTATAGTTTTTATTAAGATTCTTCTTTAAATTTGATATTTTGCATTATATTTATTAAATAGTAAAAAGTAATTTATCTCTAAATAAGGTGACAACAATCAAAGGTACAAAATGTAGTTTATCATTTAAAATTAAATTTCTTTTTATCATAGAGTAAAAACAATTGTCTCTAGCCAAAGGTAGATAATGCAATATCTTGTATTTGAGCAAATATCAAGGTATAGTACAATTGAAAATGCATGATGAGAAGTTGATTTTCTCTAGTCAATTCATTGATTATGTCTCTATATAAATTCTAGATTTACTCAATTTTATTACACATTATTTGTCAAATTATTTTGTACTAAAATGTCTCTAGTCAAATAGTTGATTATGTCTCTATATAAATTCCACATCTATTCAATTTTATTATATATTATTAATAAAATTATTTTGGACCAAAATGTTAAATCCTTATTTCATTACACGTTAGTGGATACTATCTTCCAAGGTATTTCTTGTGTAAGTATAAAAGTACTCATTAAGGTGGTATAAGATGAGTAGACTATTGGGGTAGGAGAGTAAGATAACCAAGATTTCAAGTGTCTAAATATCACAAATAGCAAATAAAAGCATAGCTCAGTATAAGAAAAATGAGTTTTAAGGTGCTTAAAAAATAAGAAATGTTACATCACATTACTATTAGATTGTCTTCTTATAGATGTCTAGCAGTCAAGTACATCTAAACTTCATTATAGTTTTTATTAAGATTCTTCTTTAAATTTGTTATTTTGCATTATCTTCATGAAATAGTAAAAGGTAATTTGTGTCTAAATAAGGTGACAACAATCAAGGGTACAAAATGTAGTTTATCATTTAAAATTAAATTTCTTGTTATCATAGAGTAAAAACATTTGTCTGTAGCCAAAGGCAAATAATGCAATATCTTGTATTTGAGAAAATATCAAGGTATAGTACAATTGAAAATGCATGATGAGAAGTTGATTTTTTCTAGTCAAATCATTGATTATGTGTCTATATAAATTCTATATTTACTCAATTTTATTACACATTATTTGTCAAATTATTTTCTACCAAAATGTCTCTAGTCAAATAGTTGATTATGTCTCTATATAAATTCCACATCTATTCAATTTTATTATATATTATTAATAAAATTATTTCGGACCAAAATGTTAGATCTTCATTTCTTTACAAGTTGGTGGATACTATATTCTAAGGCATTTCCTGTGGAAGTATAAAAGTATTCATTAAGGTGGTATAAGATAAGTAGACTATTGGGGTAGGATAGTAAGATAACCAAGATTTCAAGTGTCTAAATATCATAAATAGCAAATAAAAGCATAGCTCAGTATAAAATAAATGGGTTTTAAGGTGCTTAAAAAATAAGAAATGTAACATCACATTACTATTAGATTATCTTCTTATAGATGTCTAGCACTCAAGTACATTTAAAATTCATTATAGTTTTTATTAAGATTCTTCTTTAAATTTGATATTTTGCATTATCTTCATGAAACAGTAAAAGGTAATTTGTCTCTAAAGAAGGTGACAACAATCGAAGGTACAAAATGTGGTTTATCATTTAAAATTAAACTTCTTGTTATCATAGAGTAAAAACAATTGTCTCTAGCCAAAGGCATATAATGTAATATCTTGTATTTGAGTAAATATCAAGGTATAGTACAATTGAAAATGCATGATGAGAAGTTGATTCTCTCTAGTCAAATCATTGATTATTTCTCTATATAAATTCTATATTTACTCAATTTTATTACACATTATTTGTCAAATTATTTTGTACTAAAATGTCTCTAGTCAAATAGTTGATTATGTCTCTATATAAATTCCACATCTATTCAATTTTATTATATATTATTAATCAAATTATTTTGGACCAAAATGTTAAATCTTCATTTCATTACAAGTTGGTGGATACTATCTTCCAAGGCATTTCTTGTGCAAGTATAAAAGCATTCTTTAAGGTGGTGTAAGACAAGTAGACTATTGGGGTAGGAGAGTAAGATAACCAAGATTTCAAGTGTCTAAATATCATAAATAGCAAATAAAAGCATAGCTTAGTATAAAATAAATGAGTTTTAAGGTGCTTAAAAAATAAGAAATGTAACATCACATTACTATTAGATTATCTTCTTATAGATGTCTAGCACTCAAGTACATTTAAAATTCATTATAGTTTTTATTAAGATTCTTCTTTAAATTTGATATTTTGCATTATCTTCATGAAACAGTAAAAGGTAATTTGTCTCTAAATAAGGTGACAACAATCAAAGGTACAAAATGTAGTTTATCATTTAAAATTAAACTTCTTGTTATCATAGAGTAAAAACAATTGTCTCTAGCTAAAGGTAAATAATGTAATATCTTGTATTTGAGCAAATATCAAGGTACAGTACAATTTAAAATGCATGATGAGAAGTTGATTCTCTCTAGTCAAATCATTGATTATTTCTCTATATAAATTCTGTATTTACTCAATTTTATTACACATTATTTGTCAAATTATTTTGTACTAAAATGTCTCTAGTCAAATAGTTGATTATGTCTCTATATAAATTCCACATCTATTCAATTTTTTTATATATTATTAATAAAATTATTTTGGACCAAAATGTTAAATCTTCATTTTATTACAAGTTGGTGGATACTAACTTCCAAGGTATTTCTTGTGTAAGTATAAAAGTACTCATTAAGGTGGTATAAGGTAACTAGACTATTGGGGTAGGATAGTAAGATAACCAAGATTGCAAGTGTCTAAATATCACAAATAACAAATAAAAGCATAGCTCAGTATAAGATAAATGAGTTTTAAGGTGCTTAAAAAATAAGAAATATTACATCACATTACTATTAGATTGTCTTCTTATAGATGTCTAGCACTCAAGTACATCTAAACTTCATTATTGTTTTTATTAAGATTCTTCTTTAAAGTTGAAATTCTGCAATATCTTTATGAAATAGTAAAAGCTAATTTATCTCTAAACAAGGTGACAACAATCAAAGGTACAAAATGTAACTTATCATTTAAAATTAAATTTCTTGTTATCATAGATTAAAAACAATTGTCTCTAGCCAAAGGCAAATAATGCAATATCTTGTATTTGATAAATAACAAGTACAATACCCTTGAAAATGCATGATCGGAAGTTGATTTTCATTAGTCAAATCATTGATTATGTCTCTTTATAAATCCTATATTTACTCAATTTTATTACACATTATTAGTCAAATAATTTTGTACTAAAATATCTCTAGTCAAATAGTTTATTATGTCTCTATATTAATTCCACATATATTCAATTTTAATATATATTATTAATCAAATTATTTTGGACCAAAATGTTAGATATTCATTTCATTACAAGTTGGTAGATACTATCTTCCAAGGCATTTCTTGTGCAAGTATAAAAGTATTCATTAAGGTGGTATAAGATAAGTAGACTATTGGGGAAGGAGAGTAAGATAACCAAGATTTCAAGTGTCTAAATATCATAAATAACAAATAAAAGCATAGCTCAGTATAAAACAAATGAGTTTTAAGGTGCTTAAAAAATAAGAAATGTAGCATCACATTACTATTAGATTATCTTCATATAGATGTCTAGCACTCAAGTACATTTAAAATTCATTATAGTTTTTATGAAGATTCTTCTTTAAATTTGATATTTTGCATTATCTTCATGAAACAGTAAAAGGTAATTTGTCTCTATATAAGGTGACAACAATCAAAGGTACAAAATGTAGTTTATCATTTAAAATTAAATTTCTTGTTATCATAGAGTAAAAACAGTTGTCCGTAGCCAAAGGCAAATAATGCAATATATTTTATTTGAGCAAATATCAAGGTATAGTACAATTGAAAATGCATGATGAGAAGTTGATTTTTTCTAGTCAAATCATTGATTATGTGTCTATATAAATTCTATATTTACTCAAATTTTTTACACATTTTTTGTCAAATTATTTTGTACTAAAATGTCTCTAGTAAAATAGTTGATTATGTCTCTATATAAATTCCACATCTATTCAATTTTATTATATATTACTAATCAAATTATTTTGGATCAAAATGTTAAATCTTCATTTTATTACAAGTTGGTGGATACTATCTTCCAAGGCATTCTTGTGTAAGTATAAAAGTACTCATTAAGGTGGTATAAGGTAAGTAGACTATTGGGGTAGGAGAGTAAGATAACCAAGATTTCAAATGTCTAAATATCACAAATAACAAATAAAAGCATAGCTCAGTATAAGATAAATGAGTTTTAAGGTGCTTAAAAAATAAGAAATATTACATCACATTACTATTAGATTGTCTTCTTATAGATGTCTAGCACTGAAGTACATCTAAACTTCATTATAGTTTTTATTAAGATTATTCTTTAAAGTTGAAATTTTGCAATATCTTTATGAATTAGGAAAATCTAATTTGTCTCTAAACAAGGTGACAACAATCAAAGGTACAAAATATAACTTATCATTTAAAATTAAATTTCTTGTTATCATAGATTAAAAACAGTTGTCTCTAGCCAAAGGCAAATAATGCAATATCTTGTATTTGAGAAATATCAAGGTACAATACACTTGAAAATGCATGATCAAAAGTTGATTTTATTTAGTTAAATCATTGATTATGTCTCTTTATAAATACTATATTTACTCAATTTTATTACACATTATTTGTCAAATAATTTTGTACTAAAATATCTCTAGTCAAATAGTTGATTATTTCTCTATATGAATTCCACATCTATTCAATTTTAATATATATTACTAATCAAATTATTTTGGACCAAAATGTTAGATCTTCATTTCATTACAATTTGGTGGATACTATCTTCCAAGGCATTTCTTGTGCAAGTATAAAAGTATTCATTAAGGTGGTATAAGATAATTAGACTATTGGGGTAGGAGAGTAAGATAACCAAGATTTCAAGTGTCTAAATATCATACATAACAAATAAAACCATAGCTCAGTATAAAATAAATAAGTTTTAAGTTGCTTAAAAAATAAGAAATGTAACATCACATTACTATTAGATTATCTTCTTATAGATGTCTAGCACTCAAGTACATCTAAAATTCATTATAGTTTTTATTAGGATTCTTCTTTAAATTTGATATTTTGCATTATCTTCATGAAATAGTAAAAGATAATTTTTCTGTAAATAAGGTGACAACAATAAAAGGCACAAAATGTAGTTTATCATTTAAAATTAAATTTCTTGTTATCATAGAGTAAAAAACAGTTGTCTGTAGCCAAAGACAAATAATGCAATATCTTGTATTTGAGCAAATATCAAGGTATAGTACAATTGAAAATGCATGATGAGAAGTTGATTTTTTCTAGTCAAATCATTGATTATGTCCCTATATAAATTCTATATTTACTCAATTTTATTACACATTATTTGTCAAATTATTTTGTACTAAAATGTCTTTAGTCAAATAGTTGATTATGTCTCTATATAAATTCCACATCTATTCAATTTTATTATATATTATTAATCAAATTATTTTGGACCAAAATGTTAAATCTTCATTTTATTACAAGTTGGTGGATACTATCTTCCAAGGCATTTCTTGTGTAAGTATAAAAGTACTCATTAAGGTGGTATAAGGTAAGTAGACTATTGGGGTAGGATAGTAAGATAACCAAGATTTCAAGTGTCTAAATATCACAAATAACAAATAAAAGCATAGCTCAGTATAAGATAAATGAGTTTTAAGGTGCTTAAAAAATAAGAAATGTTACATCACATTACTATTAGATTGTCTTCTTATAGATGTCTAGCACTCAAGTACATCTAAACATCATTATAGTTTTTATTAAGATTCTTCTTTAAATTTGATATTTTGCTTTATATTTATTAAATAGTAAAAAGTAATTTATCTCTAAATAAGGTGACAACAATCAAAGGTTCAAAATGTAGTTTATCATTTAAAATTAATTTTTTTTTTTAATCATAGAATAAAAACAATTGTCTCTAGCCAAAGGTGAATAATGCAATATCTTGTATTTGAGAAAATATCAAGGTATAGTACAATTGAAAATGCATGATGAGAAGTTGATTTTCTCTAGTCAAATCATTGATTATGTCTCTATATAAATTCTATATTTACTAAATTTTATTACACATTATTTGTTAAATTATTTTATACTAAAATGTCTCTAGTCAAATAGTTGATTATGTCTCTATATAAATTCCACATCTATTCAATTTTATTATATATTATTAATCTAATTATTTTGGATCAAAATGTTAAATCCTAATTTCATTACAAGTTGGTGGATACTATCTTCCAAGATATTTCTTGTGTAAGTATAAAAGTACTCATTAAGGTGGTATAAGATGAGTAGACTATTGTGGTAGGAGAGTAAGATAACCAAGATTTCAAGTGTCTAAATATCACAAATAGCAAATAAAAGCATAGCTCAGTATAAGATAAATGAGTTTTAAGATGCTTAAAAATTAAGAAATGTTACATCACATTACTATTAGATTGCTTTCTAATAGATGTCTAGCACTCAAGTACATCTAAACTTCATTATAGTTTTTATTAAGATTCTTCTTTAAATTTGAAATTCTGCAATATCTTTATGAAATAGTAAAAGATAATTTGTCTCTAAACAAGGTGACAACAATCAAAGGTACACAATATAACTTATCATTTAAAATTAAATTTCTTGTTATCATAGAGTAAAAACAGTTGTCTCTAGCCAAAGGCAAATAATGCAATATCTTGTATTTGAGAAATAACAAGGTACAGTACACTTGAAAATGCATGATGAGAAGTTTATTTTCTTTAGTCAAATCATTGATTATGTCTCTTTATAAATCCTATATTTACTCAATTTTATTACACATTATTTGTCAAATTATTTTGTACTAAAATATCTCTAGTCAAATAGTTGATTATGTCTCTATATAAATTCCACATCTATTCAATTTTATTATATATTATTAATAAAATTATTTTGGACCAAAATGTTAGATCTTCATTTCATTACAAGTTGGTGGATACTATCTTCCATGGCATTTCTTGTGTAAGTATAAAAGTACTCATTAAGGTGGTATAAGGTAAGTAGACTATTGGGGTAGGAGAGTAAGATAACCAAGATTTCAAGTGTCTAAAAATCACAAATAACAAATAAAAGCATAGCTCAGTATAAGATAAATGAGTTTTAAGGTGCTTAAAAAATAAGAAATGTAACATCATATTACTATTAGATTATCTTCTTATAGATGTCTAGCACTCAAGTACATCTAAACTTCATTATAGTTTTTATTAAGATTTTTCTTTAAATTTGATATTTTGCATTATCTTCATGAAATAGTAAAAGGTATTTTGTCTCTAAACAAGGTGACAAAAATCAAAGGTACAAAATGTAACTTATCATTTAAAATTAAATTTCTTGTTATCATAGAGTAAAAACAATTATCTCTAGCCAAAGGCAAATAATGCAATATCTTGTATTTGAGAAATATCGAGGTACAGTACACTTGAAATTGCATGATCAGAAGTTGATTTTATTTAGTCAAATCATTGATTATGTCTCTTTATAAATCCTATATTTACACAATTTTATTACACATTTTTAGTCAAATAATTTTGTACTAAAATATCTCTAGTCAAATAGTTGATTATGTCTCTATATGAATTCCACATCTATTCAATTTTAATATATATTATTAATCAAATTATTTTGGACAAAAATGTTAGATTTTCATTTCATTACAAGTTGGTGGATAATATCCTCCAAGGAATTTCTTGTGCAAGTATAAAAGTATTCATTAAGGTGGTATAAGATAAGTAGACTATTGGGATAGGAGAGTAAGATAACCAAGATTTCAAGTGTCTAAATATCACAAATAACAAATAAAAGCATAGCTCAGTATAAAATAAATGAGTTTTAAGGTTCTTAAAAAATAAGAAATGTAACATCACATTACTATTAGATTATCTTCTTATATATGTCTACCACTCAAGTACATCTAAAATTCATTATAGATTTTATTAAGATTCTTCTTTCAATTTGATATTTTGTATTCTCTTCATGAAATAGTAAAAGATAATTTGTCTCTAAATAAGGTGACAACAATCAAAGGTACAAAATGTAGTTTATCATTTAAAATTAAATTTCTTGTTATTATAGAGTAAAAACAGTTGTCTGTAGCCAAAGGCAAATAATGCAATATCTTGTATTTGACCAAATATCAAGGTATAGTACAATTGAAAATGCATGATGAGAAGTTGATTTTTTCTAGTCAAATCATTGATTATGTGTCTATATAAATTCTATATTTACTCAATTTTATTACACATTATTTGTCAAATTATTTTGTACTAAAATATCTCTAGTCAAATAGTTGATTATGTCTCTATATGAATTCCAAATCTATTCAATTTTAATATATATTATTAATCAAATTATTTTGGACCAAAATGTTAGATCTTCATTTCATTACAAGTTGGTGGATACTATCTTCCAAGGCATTTCTTGTGCAAGTATAAAAGTATTCATTAAGGTGGTATAAGATAAGTAGACTATTGGGGTACGATAGTAAGATAACCAAGATTTCAAGTGTCTAAATATCATAAATAGAAAATACAAGCATAGCTCAGTATAAAATAAATGAGATTTAAGGTGTTTAAAAAATAAGAAATGTAACATCACATTACTATTAGATTATCTTCTTATAGATGTCTAGCACTCAATTACATCTAAAATTCATTATAGTTTTTATTAATATTCTTCTTTAAATTTGATATTTTGCATTATCTTCATGAAATAATAAAAGGTAATTTGTCTCTAAATAAGGTGACAAAAATCAAAGGTACACAATGTAGTTTATCATTTAAAATTAAATTTCTTGTTATCATAGAGTAAAAACAATTGTCTGTAGCCAAAGGCAAATAATGCAATATCTTGTATTTGAGCAAATATCAAGGTATAGTACAATTGAAAATGCATGATGAGAAGTTGATTCTCTCTAGTCAAATCATTGATTATTTCACTATATAAATTTTGTATTTACTCAATTTTATTACACATTATTTGTCAAATTATTTTGTACTAAAATGTCTCTAGTCAAATAGTTGATTATGTCTCTATATAAATTCCACATCTATTCAATTTTATTATATATTATTAATCAAATTATTTTGGACCAAAATGTTAAATCTTAATTTTATTACAAGTTGGTGGATACTATCTTCCAAGGCATTCTTGTGTAAGTATAAAAGTACTCATTAAGGTGGTATAAGGTAAGTAGACTATTGGGGTAGGATAGTAAGATAACCAAGATTTCAAGTGTCTAAATATAAAAAATAACAAATAAAAGCATAGCTCAGTATAAGATAAATGAGTTTTAAGGTGCTTAAAAAATAAGAAATGTTACATCACATTACTATTGGATTATCTTCTTATAGATGTCTAGCACTCAAGTACATCTAAACTTCATTATAAGTTTTATTAAGATTTTTCTTTAAAGTTTAAATTCTGCAATATCTTTATGAAATAGTAAAAGCTAATTTGTCTCTAAAAAAGGTGACAACAATCAAAGGTACAAAATGTAACTTATCATTTAAAATTAAATTTCTTGTTATCATAGAGTAAAAACAATTGTCTCTAGCCAAAGGCAAATAATGCAATATCTTGTATTTGAGAAATAACAAGGTACATTACACTTGAAAATGCATGATCAGAAGTTGATTTTCTTTAGTCAAATCATTGATTATATCTCTTTATAAATCCTATATTTACTCAATTTTATTACACATCATTAGTCAAATAATTTTGTACTAAAATATCTCTAGTCAAATAGTTTATATGTCTCTATATTAATTCCACATCTGTTCAATTTTAATATATATTATTAATCAAATTATTTTGGACCAAAATGTTAGATCTTCATTTCATTACAAGTTGGTGGTTACTATCTTCCAAGGCATTTCTTGTGCAAGTATAAAAGTATTCATTAAGGTGGTATAAGATAAGTAGACTATTGGGGTAGGAGAGTAAGATAACCAAGATTTCAAGTGTCTAAATATCATAAATAAAAAATAAAAGCATAGCTCAGTATAAAATAAATGAGTTTTAAGGTGCTTAAAAAATAAGAAATGTAGCATCACATTACTATTAGATTATCTTCATATAGATGTCTAGCACTCAAGTACATCTAAAATTCATTATAGTTTTTATCAAGATTCTTCTTTAAATTTGATATTTTGTATTATCTTCATGAAACAGTAAAAGGTAATTTGTCTCTAAATAAGGTGACAACAATCAAAGGTACAAAATCTAGTTTATCATTTAAAATTAAATTTCGTGTTATCATAGAGTAAAAACAGTTGTCTGTAGCCAAAGGCAAATAATGCAATATCTTGTATTTGACCAAATATCAAGGTATAGTACAATTGAAAATGCATGATGAGAAGTTGATTTTTTCTAGTCAAATCATTGATTATGTCACTATATAAATTTTGTATTTACTCAATTTTATTACACATTTTTTGTCAAATTATTTTGTACTAAAATATCTCTAGTCAAATGGTTGATTATGTCTCTATATAAGTTCCACATCTATTCAATTTTATTATATATTATTAATCAAATTATTTTGGACCAAAATGTTAAATATTCATTTTATTACAAGTTGGTGGATACTATCTTCCAAGGCATTCTTGTGTAAGTATAAAAGAACTCATTAAGGTGGTATAAGGTAAGTATACTATTGGGGTAGGAGAGTAAAATAACCAAGATTTCAAGTGTCTAAATATCACAAATAACAAATAAAAGCATAGCTCAGTAGAAGATAAATGTGTTTTAAAGTGCTTAAAAAATAAGAAATATTACATCACATTACTATTAGATTGTCTTCTTATAGATGTCTAGCACTGAAGTACATCTAAACTTCATTATACTTTTTACTAAGATTCTTCTTTGAAGTTGAAATTATGCAATATCTTTATGAAATAGTAAAAGCTAATTTGTCTCTAAACAAGGTGACAACAATCAAAGGTACAAAATGTAACTTATCATTTAAAATTAAATTTCTTGTTATCATAGAGTAAAAACAATTGTCTCTAGCCAAAGGCAAATAATGAAATATCTTGTATTTGAGAAATATCAAGGTACAGTACACTTGAAAATGCATGATCAGAAGTTGATTTTATTTAGTCAAATCATTGATTATGTCTCTTTATAAATCCTATATTTACTCAATTTTATTACACATTATTAGTCAAATAATTTTGTACTAAAATATCTCTAGTCAAATAGTTGATTATGTCTCTATATGAATTCCACATCTATTCAATTTTAATATATATTATTAATCAAATTATTTTTTTTTTGAAAAAAATGAAAAAACTTGTATTAACACAAAAGACAGTTACAAGAGGGAGAAAGGGCATCCCAACCAAGCGCAAAGAGACCAGAAGTACAAAGGGCGCGAAAACGCGACATGTCGCGAAAACGCGACATGTCGCGAAATCGCGACACAAAACCAACCAACCGCCGTGCCACAACACCTAGTCGCGATAACGCGACATGTCGCGATATCGCGACATGTCGCGATATCGCGACAAAAAGCGCCGGAACCACAACACCCGAAAAAGGTCGCGAAATCGCTACAGCATAGCACCAAATCACCCAAACGCCAAAAGTGTCACGAAATCGCGATGAGAAAGCCTTAAAGCATCTGCTTCCCGAAACTGTTGCGAAATCGCGACGAGGACCCCTTTGATCGAGCAACTTTGAGAAAGTGTCGCGACATCGCGACGACTTTTCCTTGGAGCCCCACTTGGCCGGAAGTGTAGCGAAATCGCGACAAGAAAACCAATGGGCGCCCCATCCGTAAAAGTGTCGCGAAATCGCGACATGTTCAGCCCCGAGGTGCCCATTACCAAAACAAGTCGCGATATCGCGACGTTTTTCCTGCAAGTTGTTTTTTCTCCAGAACTGTAGCGAAATCGCTACAGGTTTGCCCCTGTGCTTCCTTTCCATAAACATGTCGCGAAATCGCGACAGGTTATCCATTGGGAGGCTTTTCTCAAAAAGGTCGCGATAACGCGTCGGTTTTTCCCCCTTAACTAAATTTTGCTCAACACATCTCAAAATCGCAACAAGGATGCCCCTATGAGTCCCTTCCTCAAAAAAGGCACGAAATCGCGACGGATTTTCCTTAGAGTAGCTTTTCACACAGATTGTCGCGATATCGCGACGGTTTTTCCCTTTCATGCAGCTTTTCTCAAAGCGTCGCGATATCGCGACACTTTTCCTCCAAAGCAGAAACCTACCAAAAAGGTCGCGACATCGCGACACCTTCTCATCAACGACCACGACGACGCAACATGTCGCGAAATCGCTACAATAATCCTCCCAAGGCCACAACAACCAGAAGGGTAGCGAAATCGCTACAGTTTTCCAGGATAGGTCGCGACAGAGCAACAAGTCGCGACAGAGCAACAAGTCGCGACAGAGCGACATGTCGCGACAGAGCAACATGTCGCGATAGAGCGACATGTCGCGACAGAGCAACATGTCGCGAAATCGCGACAGAAAACCAAACAGGGTCACGACGACGCAATATGTCGCGATATCGCGACAGAAACAAACCTTAGTCATTTTTGAGCTCATGGATGTAGAGATCGTTCCAGGCCACTCCGAATCTCTTCATCTATCATAGGCATATCACTGTGCAGCTGGACACCTACCTCTTTCTCAAGACCCATCTTCGCAAGGAAGTCAGCTACCGTGTTCATATTTCTACTCACATACACAGGGATGACATCATCTAACTCCCTCCATAACTCCTTGATTTGAGATATCAACATCCGCAGTCTCCAGGCTTTTAAAGAGAAATTCCGCAAGCAATCTAGAGCGCCGATCAGACTTGAGAATCGTATTCAAGAATTATCCTCCGATGACCCCGCTTAATGTACCTCGTATAGACGCGGACTTAATGGCCAAGGCTTCGGCTTCATTGTTCGTGGCTCGCCCAATCCCCGCAATTCCCAGCAAAGAACCGCACTCGAGTGATCCCGACAAACAACACCAATTCCTCGCGTTGCCCGGTTGCCTTTTGCAGCCCCATCGCATTGATCTTGATCCAGCCTTCATGGGGAGGTTTCCAGCATGATCTATCTTGCCTCTCAAGACCCTCAACCCCCTCTTCAGGATGCCCAAGAGTAGCCTGATTCTTTTCATTGGCAAAAGTAGCAACAGTTTCTGTGACTTTGCTCCGTATGACCTGCCAAACACCGTCAATCGAGGAGAAAGTGTTTCTAAAGATCCGGCGTTTCTCTCCAACCAAACTTGCCACCAAATGAAGAGAAAGCCTAACCGCCACCCGCTCGGAGAGCTATGGAATTGAACCTAGCCCTTTTCCATTTTTCCCAAATATTGGTACGATTGAGAACACCATTAGCCTCGGAGTTTAAATTGCGAGAACCAGCTGCTCCCAAATCCGATGAGTAAAAGGACACTCAAAAAACAAATGGTCTCAGCTTCCTCATGATGGAGGCATAAAGCACATTGAGAGGGGCCATTGAAACCCCTACGTCTGAGATTGTCAAAGGTGAGAAGACCATTATGCATAAGTTGCCAAGCGAAGAAGTTCACTTTCGGCCAACCCTTTGAATGCCAAATCCTTTTCCAATGCTGAACCGAAAAAAGTGTGGGGGAGGCTCGTGGAGGATCTCTTCATATCCAAACTCTTAACTGAGTAGACCCCAAGGCTTCCATAGCCCCAGGCTAATTCATCTTCCTCATCCTTCCCCGTGAGGAACCTTTCTGACAATATTTTTTGCAGGATAGGCACCAACTCCGGAGAGACAGTAGTTGGCCACTCCTCCCATCGCTTAAACTTTTTAAAAGTATACCCCCCAAATGACTGGTAAGAAGATACTTATCAATAAGGATCCAACCCTGGGCTTCTAAGGCGGTCATGATAGGTTGTAGCTCGGGGAACATAACAATAATGGGCGGATGCTGGTCCCAAGAGTCTGTCCAGAAGCGAGCCTTGTCTCCTTTCCCCACTTTCCAGAATAATTGATCTTTGATAAACTGGGACCCAAGCTTGAGAGTCTCGCCACACTAAAGAACCAGGACCTTCCAAGGGAAAGCGACCCACCTCATTGGGATGGACATGCCCCAAATATTTACTGGAAAGAATTCTGTTGAAGAGAGAGGATGGCTGAGAAACCCACCGCCAGTACAGTTTTCCAGCCAAAGCCCTGTTATTAAGCATAGAGCATCTCAAGCCCAGCCCTCCTTTATCCTTAGGTCGGGTAACTTTGTCCCACCCAACCAAGGCCCATTTTTTCTTCCCTTTTGTGCCTTCCCATAAAAATCTTCTAGCCATTTTGTCCAACTCTTTCCGTATGGTATGAGGGGCAACAAGATTGAGAATTTATAGATCGGCAAAGCCTGAATAACCGATTTCAAGAAGGTTAATCTACCCCCGTAGCTTAGCCATTTATGGGCCCAATGATTCATTCTCGTCTTTGATGCCTCGCTAACATGTTCTTCCAAATATCAACATTTAACTTTTTGAAATGAAGGGGAACCCCTGTGTAAACAATTGGAAGAGAGGTCCTTGTGAAGCCCAGGATGTCAATAACACGCTCCTGAAGCCGTTGGTCGAGATTGAAAAAGACCACTTTGGACTTCCTGACATTTAGAACCCGATTTGAAGCCCTTAGGTAGACATTCAAAGTATCTCTGATTCCTCTAGCTTCCCGAAGAGTGGCCGCACCAACCAGACCCGTATCATCCACAAATTGCAAGTGAGTCATAGTTTCCTCCCCAACCTTGATACCAGAAAGCCGACCTTGTTGCCTTCTCCTCAAAAAAAGTCTTCCCAAACCTTCAGCCAAGAGAAGGAAGAGATAGGGAGAACAAGGGTCTCCTTGGAGGAGCCCACGGGAGGCGTCGAAAGGAAGCGAGGGAAGGCCCTTAATGAGAACAAAAAAAGAGGGAGAAGAAACACAACTCATAACCCATGCAATCCATTCCCCGAGAGAAGCCAAAGGCAGCCAAGATTTTCGACAAGAAGCACCACTCCACCCGGTCATAAGCCTTGGACATATCCAGTTTAATGAACATGCCTTTGTTGCCCGAAGTTTGCATTGAATGGATGGCCTCCTGGGCCAAAATCACCCCATCCAATATTTGTCTTCCCTCAACAAAGCCCCCCTGTTCAGGAGAAATGATGCTATGAAGAAGGGGTTTAAGCCTCTCAGCCATTATCTTAGAGATGATTTTGTAAATCACATTGCATAAAGCAATAGGCCTGAAATCATAGATATGAGTCCCCGCTTCCCCTTTCGGAATTAAAGCAATGAAGGTGTGATTGATCGCCCTGAGCATTCTTCGATTGGATCTGGATTCCTCAGTAACAGCCTTAACATCCTCCTCCAAGGTATCCCAGAAAGCCTCGAAAAATTCAATAGGAAAGCCATCTGGACCAGGAGATTTTCCAAGACTCATACCAAAGACCACATTTCTCAGCTCATCCCTTTCAATGGGTCTAAGCAGTGGTCTGATTGTCCTCTTCGTAGATAATAGGAGGAATAACATTAAGAACTTCGTTCTGAGCCTCAATATCTTGCTGCATACTTTCCTTAAAAAGTTTAGAAAAGTAATCGATAGCATGGGAGTGCATACCAGGAATAGTATCGAAGACATTTCCCCGTTCATCTTTGAGAACTTCCATATTGTTCATCTGTCTCCTAGCACAAGCTGACCGATGAAAAAATTTGGTATTTCTGTCCCCTTCTAATAACCAAGTATTTCTAGCCCTCTCGCTTCCAAAGATAACTCCTCTTGGTTGTCAATGTCCTCAACCGCTTTACGCAGTTCATCATCTTCAGATTTGAGTTGCTCAGTAATTGACCCTTCCCTAAAAAGTTTCTGAACCTCCTCCCATCTAGCCACCAAGGGAGCCCTTTGGGACTGGAAATCCGACTTATTTCCTTTCCTCCACTGTTTCAATTGAAATTTGACAAATTGAAGCTGTTTATGAAATTTGAACATTGCTGTCCCAAAAGGTGGACGGCCTTCTGTCCACCATTGAGAAATTTTTTGTCGAAGGTCCTCCTTTTGTAACCAAAAATTCTCAAATTTAAAAGGCCTATAGTGCTGTCCTCTCGAAGTCCCTCCCTCAAGCAAGATGGGAAAATGATCCGAAATAGGGCCCTCCAAAATCTGGAACTTAAAAGTCCATTTAACAAAAGCCTCCTCCGAGACCAAAAAGCGATCTAACTTGACCTTCCTCGCTATGTGGCTCCTTTCTCTTGTTTGTCCAAGTGAAAAAAACACTAGGGCCTTGAACGCCCACTAGATTAAAGGCCCGAACTTGGGCAATCGTAAGCCGATCCCCCGGGTCCAAAGTAGGGGAGCCACCTTCCCGGTCCCGACGTATAATTTTGCATTAAAATCCCCCGCAATAATCCAGCCATAACACTCCCCGTTTGCTCTCATATTGTGAACAACGTCCCATTGGAGCCTCTGGCCTTCAAGATCTTGGGCCCCATAAAAGTTGGTTATAAGGATCAGCTCAGAATTGAAGTTATTTCTGAAAAGAGAAGAAAGAACACCCCTACAAGCTACATGTTCTAAAGCAGTCCGCACTCGTAGGGTTCCAAAGGGTAACAATTCCCCCCGAAGCTCCTTGGGCAGCCACGTCCATATACCCAGCCTCCCCGCCGCATTTTAGTAGCGGTTTTACTCATAATATCTAAAGACATTTTGGTCTCCCGAAGAAGCAAAAAATCTGCTTTTCGGTTTTCTAAGAGTCTTTGAACAGCAGATTGATGGGTTCTACTGTTTAAACCCCTAATATTCCAAGATTGAATAATCATTGAAAACCTTGTGAGCAGTAAGAATCAATGGACCTCACCAATCCTTCATTGATTAACTTATCTCCTTGGGCTATTAGTAATTCCTTATTGGATTTTCTTCCCGCTCCTTGAGAGTTATTGTTTCTTGATCTCTTTTCCACCTGGGAAATCCCTAAAGCAGGCCTCTCTCTGTTTTTCTCTGCATTTCCCATGGTAACATCTTTTATAGCCGGCCGTGTTGGGGAGTGTATAACCAAGGCCCCCGGATTCTCTCGATCGCAGTGTACTCACCGGCACAACCACTGTTCTACTACGGGAGTGAAGGAAGGAGAAACAAGAGGTGGAGTGTTGACATTCTCACCATTCCCAACCACTCCTTCCATAGATTGGTCCTCCAGATCCACTAATGACTTGAAAATTTCATACCGATTGTTTGGCTTGAGCTGTACCTGCTCCTTGCCATTTTTCTTTTTGTTTCTCTTTCGTTTCACCTGTTCAAAGCCATCCTGTTGAGCATCAGGACCTGGAGAATTGCTAGAGGGTTCATTGACCGGACTAGACTTACCCTCTCTAGGGCGGTTTGCCATTCCACTCGGAGCCTCCGTTTTTGTGCTCACTACGTTTGGGCAGAACCTTGCCAAATGTCCATGCTTATGGCATACTCGGCACCTGAAAGGTAGGGCCTCATAGTCTAACTGCCGGATCCAGGGTACTCCTGCTAGCTCAAGTTCCACCTCAGCTGGTAGAGGCTGACTAATGTCCATCTCTACACATATTCTAGCAAAGACAGCAGAATTGCCCTCTATGGTATCTTTGGAGACTCCCAAAAATCTGCCTAGGGAATTACCTATTAATTCCAAAACCTGCTCACCCCAAAACTCCATCGGGAGAGCGTACATCCGGATCCAGACCGGGACAGCCGTGGGTTCGATGCGGGGGTCGAAACCCACTCTCCAGGGTTGGACAAATAACCCTGCTGGTCCATGGTTTCTCTTCTCTGATTCAAATGCTCTGTTTCTATCTGCTAAAGAAGAGAAACTTATGATGAAATACCCATTGCTTATAGGCCATAGAGAGTACTCACCGTGTGGCTCCCGGCTCCGACGTAACCTGTGTGTGCAGAAATTCAAGGTGGGCCTGATGCCCATGAATTTGCAGATCAAGTCGTGATTAGCTCGGTAGACGATTGTATCTTCGACCAGGATTGGTTCTATTACAATCTTAGGCCTGGAGGAAGATTGTGGGAGGCAACCATTAACGCGGTGAGCATGTGGGCCATTGGCAACAGTCTTGAGTATCGATTGAAAAGCATTCCGCTGAGCTCCGTCCGTGGAAGGCGAGGGAAAATCTTTCGCTTTCTCAAAGATATGAGGTCTTTCTCCCAGACAGAGAAACAGGAGGAGACCCCATCGGGCCCTCCCGAACCACTACGTAACCTTCAGGCGAAAGCGTAAACAACCCCCCAAAGCCCTAGGCAAGATCTTCGGGCCAGAGTCCCTCGAGCAACACCAGGCGCCGTCACAGAAAATTTCCCGCCAAAAGCCAAATCGCCAGAGCCGAGAGCGTTTTCTCCTGAAATTGATCCAGAGAAGTTTCATTAATCAAATTATTTTGGACCAAAATGTTAGATCTTCATTTCATTACAAGTTGGTGGATACTATCTTCCAAGGCATTTCTTGTGCAAGTATAAAAGTATTCATTAAGGTGGTATAAGATAAGTAGACTATTGGGGTAGGAGAGTAAGATAACCAAGATTTCAAGTGTCTAAATATCATAAATAGCAAATAAAACCATAGCTCAGTATAAAATAAATGAGATTTAAGGTGCTTAAAAAATAAGAAATGTAACATCACATTACTATTAGATTATCTTCTTATAGATGTCTAGCACTCAAGTACATCTAAAATTCATTATAGTTTTTATTAAGATTCTTCTTTAAATTTGATATTTTGCATTATCTTCATGAAATAGTAAAAGGTAATTTGTCTCTAAATAAGGTGACAACAATAAAAGGTACACAATGTAGTTTATCATTTAAAATTAAATTTCTTGTTATCATAGAGTAAAAACAATTGTCTCTAGCCAAAGGCAAATAATGCAATATCTTGTATTTGAGCAAATATCAAGGTATAGTACAATTGAAAATGCATGATGATAAGTTGATTCTCTCTAGTCAAATCATTGATTATTTCACTATATAAATTTTGTATTTACTCAATTTTATTACACATTATTTGTCAAATTATTTTGTACTAAAATGTCTCTAGTCAAATAGTTGATTATGTCTCTATATAAATTCCACATCTATTCAATTTTATTATATATTATTAATAAAATTATTTTGGACCAAAATGTTAAATCTTAATTTTATTACAAGTTGGTGGATACTAACTTCCAAGGCATTCTTGTGTAAGTATAAAAGTACTCATTAAGGTGGTATAAGGTAAGTAGACTATTGGGGTAGAATAGTAAGATAACCAAGATAATCAAATTATTTTGGACCAAAATGTTAGATCTTCATTTCATTACAAGTTGGTGGATACTATCTTCCAAGGCATTTCTTGTGCAAGTATAAAAGTATTCATTAAGGTGGTATAAGGTAAGTAGACTATTTGGGTAGGAGAGTAAGATAACCAAGATTTCAAGTGTCTAAATATCACAAATAACAAATAAAAGCATAGCTCAGTATAAGATAAATGAGTTTTAAGTTGCTTAAAAAATAAGAAATGTTACATCACATTACTATTAGATTATCTTCTTATAGATGTCTAGCACTCAAGTACATCTAAACTTCATTATAGTTTTTATGAAGATTCTTCTTTAAATTTGATATTTTACATTATCTTTATGAAATAGTAAAAGGTAATTTCTTTCTAAATAAGGTGACAACAATCAAAGGTACAAAATGTAGTTTATCATTTAAAATTAAATTTCTTGTTATCATAGAGTAAAAACAATTGTCTCTAGCCAAAGGCAAATAATGCAATATCTTGTATTTGAGAAATATCAAGGTACAGTAACAAAAGTGTAATCTAGGTTTGGAAAAATGTTTCCTACTCCTTCTGTGTGCCCTGCGTCCTATGCCCCTGCCCCTGCCTGTCTGCCTGTTGCTGGTGGGCCTTCACCCGATGCTCCCTCCTCTATCGTGCTAGAGCTTGGGGACTACAGCAGATGTCGTACCTACAAAAGGTTGTGGGGCTCCACCAACCCCTTCCCGCCTCTGATCCTGTTCGCCCTGTCGTGGACGGTGAGAACTTGGTCCTCCCGGATTCCCTCATGAAGGAAAAGCTTTCCTTCGAATCTCTTTCCCTTGTGGGCAAATTTCTTGGAGGGCGTCCCGATATGGAGTCCATCCGAAAATGGGCTGGCTTCAAATGGCGTGTGCTCGGAGATCTCCAGCTGGTGGCCCTTACCAGAGGTTTTTTCCTGATCTGCTTGAATAACCAAGAGGACCATGATCGCATCTTGACCGGAGGCCCCTGGTTCTTTGGCAGGAAAAGCTTGTTTTTAAGGAAATGGGGGGAATATTTTTGCCCTAGCACTCAGGACATCAATTTCGTGCCTATATGGGTTCGTCTCCCGGAGCTTCCCATCCATTTCTACCATGAAGACATTCTCCGCTGGATTGGTGACTACATTGGGAAAACGGTGGCCCTAGACCCTACAACGAAAGCCCGATCTCGCATGGCTTGTGCCCGCATTTGTGTCAATGCCAACCTTGCGTCCAAGCTCCCCACCCGCGTCAACCTCATCTATAGCGATTTCCATTGGTGCCAGGCTATCGAATACGAAAACAAACCCCCCTTTTGTATCGAATGTAATTCCCAGGGCCACCTTCGATCGTAGTGTCCTTCCCTCAAGCCTCAACGACCAACTCAGGGCAAGGAGCTCCTCCATCCTAGGCACGGTGATCGTCCATCCAGACCGGCGAACAACAGTGGGAAAGCGATTCAAACTGGTCCGCAGAAGTCTCCCGCTCCCACTTCTTCTTCGCACCCTGATCAGGTATGCTCCATGTTTGCCTTTCCTAATAGGTTCGGTCCTCTCCAACCTGCGGAGGATGAGATCCTCTTCCTCGAATCTCTCCCCGCAACCAACCCCTTGTCCCAAGGCCTGTCCTCCCCGTTACCTTCTGCATTAGGTTCCCCTCGGCCTATCCCTGCAACCTTCACCGATCCCCCCTCTGTAGAACCCCTGCTTACTCCTAACCCCTCCCCCTCTTCAGGCATGCCTATTGAGGATCCCCTATCTCCCTCCGGCTCGGACTCGGACTCCTCGGACCAACCCCCTCCCATCATCACTAGAAGCAAAAAAGGCTTGGTGGACTCTGGTGCTGAAAGAAAAAGAGGGAGACCCCCTAACAACGAGCTAATCAGGAAAGAGGCTGACGACCAAGTGGCTGATGGAAGGCAACTAACCTTGTCTGAAACCCTTTTCAATCAACAGAGAGATGATAACAGAAGTTCCAAACCTCCTCCTACCCTCAACAAAGGAGGCAAAAAACCCCCTAAATCGTCTAGATGAAGATCCTTTCATGGAACATTAGGGGCCTCAATAGCAGGAGCAAACAAAGGTTAGCTCGATCCATAAGAAAAGACCACAATCCATCTATTCTTCTCCTACAGGAAACAAAGATTGATGATGACAGAACCACTAGCATTGCCCCTAAGATCTGGAAAAAAGGTCAATGGGCAGCATCTCCAGCTGAAGGGACTGCTGGAGGCCTTCTGTGCATGTGGAACCCAGAAGTTGTTGAAGGAAGAATCATATCCTATTCTAACAGATCCCTAAACATGGCGTTCTACTGCAAGGAAAAAAAATTCACGTGGGTACTCTCCAACATCTATGCTCCCAACAATCCTATGGACAGAAACAACATGTGGGCCTCCCTGTCACTCATGAAGAGCGCGGTCTCTAACCTCCCATGGATGGTGGCTGGAGATTTCAATTCCCCCCTTTGTGTGGCTAAAAAAAAAGGAGGAACCAGTGTGTCGGCTAAAAGCATCAGTGACTTCCAGAACTTTGTTCGTGACAATGAACTCATGGACATTCAACTCCGGGGACACCAATTCACGTGGAGCAACAGAAGAGTTGGAGCGGACCACATTCAAGTTAAGTTGGATCGTTTCTTCCTATCCCAGCAAGCTATTCCCTTGTTTGGTGATACCTCCCTCATTCCCCTTCCCCGCATTGGCTCAGATCATTCCCCTCTTCTTCTTGAGTCCAATAAAGCCCCTTCCTTCAAGACCCCCTTTCGGTTCGAAAGCATGTGGATTCTCCATCCGGAGCTAAAACTGAAGATTCAAGAATGGTGGTCCACCTCTGTCCATGGGTCAGCCATCTCCCGTGTGTCTCAAAAACTAAAAATCATCAAAGAAGGCCTCAAAATCTGGAACAGGGAAGTGTTTGGGGACATTTTCAAAGCCAAAAAGGAAATCTCTGACCGCCTCTTGTTGCTGGATCACCTGGGTCAGCATAGGCCGTGGACCCCTGCATTGAGGGATGAGGAAAAACACTTGCTTTCTGAGCACCACAACATCTTAGCCAAAGAAGAAACCTTCTGGAGGCAGAAGTCTCGGGCTCTATGGCTCAAGGAAGGGGATGCCAACACTAGTTTTTTTCATGCATCCACCCTCCACAACAGGAGTACCAACAAGATCAAGGAGCTCCTTCTCGCCGATGGCACAACCACCCAGGACATTGTCAGGATTCGCCATGAAGCCTCCTCCTTCTTCAACAACTTGCTGAATTCTGAGCTTCCCCATGATGGGCCCGCCCAAGCCTCCCTCCTCAACAACATTCCCACTCTCATCACCCCGGAGATGAACCAGTTCTTGACTCAACCTTTGGAGGCCAAAGAAATCAGAGATGCCCTCTTCGCCATGAAGGGCGACAAGGCCCCCGGGCCCGATGGGTTTCCTCCACGCTTCTTCCAAACCTTCTGGGAGGTGATCGGGGACGAGGTCGTCTGTGCCATTCGAGAGATGCAGCACACTAAAATCATCCCCCGTGGGACCAACTCCACTTTCATTGCTTTGATTCCTAAGAGCCCCCAATGCAAATCCATGAATGACTTTCGACCTATCAGCCTGTGCAACATTATTTATAAAATCTTAACCAAATCCCTGGCTCAAAGGCTCAAGCAAATCCTCCCATCCATCATTGACCCATGCCAAGGGAGTTCTGTCGAAGGGCGGTCCATAACTGACAGTATCATCTCCCTCCATGAATCCCTTCACTCCTCCCATTGCAATAAGAAAGCTGCCATGTTTATCAAACTAGACATCAGCAAAGCCTTTGACAGAGTTGACAGAGACTTTCTGCTAAAAGTCATGGACAAATTCGGGTTTCACAAGGACTGGATTACTCTCATCAAAGGCTGCATTTCAGCCCCATGGTTCTCTGTGCTAGTCAATGGGTCGACGGCTGGCTACTTTCCAAGTTCCAGGGGAATTCGTCAGGGCGACCCCTTGTCCCCTTTCCTCTTCATCATTTTAGCCGAATCCCTGGGCAGAACTATCAAGAAGGCTATCACTGATCGGGGTATTTCTGGGCTCCAGTCGTCTTCACGCTCCCCCCCTTATCCCACCAACAGTTCGTGGATGATACTATCATTGCAACTCTGGCTTCTGTCCCTCAAGCCAAACGCATCAAGCGGATCCTTGACACCTTTGCTTCTGCTGCTGGCCAGGAGATTAATTACATGAAAAGCAACTATTATTTTCTCCACACTCCGGGTCCCAGACAACGAAGGATTGCCCGCACCCTTCAATGTTCCATTGGAGATCTTCCCACGTCCTATTTGGGCCTTCCACTGTTCACCAAAAGCCCCAAGGCTGCTATGTGGGATGGGGTTGTCGACAGAATCAGGCGTAAGTTAGCCGCTTGGAAAGGCTCCCTTCTCTCCCAAGCTGCTAAGTCCACGCTCACTATGGCGGTTCTCCAAAGCATCCCCGTCTATTTTATGTCAATTTTCAAAGCTCCTGTTTCGGTGCATTCCAAGATCGAGCAAATCCAGAGATCCTTCCTTTGGCGTGGACCTAAAAATTCTTGCAAGTTTCATCTGGTCAGGTGGGAAAAGGTGTGTCAACCTAAGGCTCTCGGGGGCCTTGGATTGAGAAGGTCGGCTGATATGAATCTTGCCTTGGTGGCTAAACAAACTTGGAAGGTGCTCACCAACTTCAATGTGGAGTGGGTCTCCATGATTCATGACAAATACTTGAAGCACAGCTCATTGCTAAACAACAACATCCCTTCCAATGGTTCGGCCTTCTGGAAAGCAGTTCTCCACGCCAGACCCCTCGTCTCCAAAGGAATCAGATGGTTGTTAGGGGATGGTTCATCTATTAGCTTCTGGGATGACACTTGGATTAAGGAAAAACCCCTCAATGACTATCCCTATTTTTTTGTGTTACGTCAGGACTCTGAGAGAGCTTGGGGCCGAAGAGTGAAAGATTACATTGACGACCAAAATCAATGGAGGAGCTTCCCAGGCAGGGCTGGAACCCGGTTATCCGAATTGTTAAGAACCGTCATCATCCCCATTATTGCTTCGCGTGACCGTCTGATCTGGGCCAAGACCGACAGTGGTGAGTTTTCCGTCAAGTCCACGTTCTCCCTCATTGGGGCTGCTCCCAGAACGTCCTTTCCCCCTGCTGCAGTTTGGATCAAGCATCTCATCCCAAAGATCGGGTTTTTTGCATGGATTGCTATCCAGAATAAGGCGCTCACCACTGACAATTTGATGAAAAGGGGGATCCCTGTCCCCAACAGATGTCACCTGTGTTTATCTGCTTGGGAATCGGTTAACCATCTGTTTGTGGATTGCTCGTTCACTAGAGAGGGCCTCGACTTCTTGAACTCCTCCTTTCAGATACAGTGGGTCCGTCCCAATTCCCTGTTGCAACTCTTCGCCCAGTGGCCCACCCCCTTCCGTCACCCCAAGCTTGCCTTCCTATGGAAGATTTGCCTCCATCACTTTGTTTGGCAAGTTTGGCTCGAACGAAATCGTCGAGTCTTTTCGGAGACCTCCATCGACCCTATCTCGACGGCCATCAAATCCCTGACCTTTGCCATCGAGAATTTCTAGCTCATCCCCTGGGTCTGTGCTCCCCTTAGCCCCGTGGAAGTCTCCATCCTTACCTCCCTCGGCATCCCCATCCCCAAGTGGGACCCCCCTGCCCCCCATCCCCGTTCCACGGCCGTTTGGCATCCCCCCATGGCAGGTTGGATCAAACTCAATTTCGATGGTGCTTCCAAGGGAAATCCTGGGTTGGCTACTATGGGGGTGTTGTGAGGGATCACAATGGCTCCATTATTCTTGCCTTTGTGGAGAACCTTCACCACAAGACCAACAATGTGGCCGAAGCCTGGGCTCTTTGGCGTGGCCTCCAGCTCACCAAGGATCATCGTTCTGGGATCCACATCGAAGGTGATTCTGCCATCGTCATTGGCTACTTGACTTCTAACAAGGACCCCCCGTGGAACATTAGGACTCTGATCAACGAGTGTCGGGCCCTCCTATGTAGTCACAGCCAAGTGGAAACCAATCACGTGTTCAGGGAGGCGAATAGGATTGCTGACAGGTTGGCAAATATCGGCTTGGGTAAACGTTCTTTGGAAGTGTGGCACCACTCCTTCCCGCCAGATGTCCTTCGATTGGCGCTCTCGAAAGCCCGCGATAGACATACCATAATTGCCTCTGTGTCATGACGATTCTCAAAGCTCCGATTACCATGAGTCTTCTGTGCAGCTGCATCTCAAGGTCTATCTATGTTGTCCCAATTTTCCTTTCAATGCTTCCCCTCTTCCTCCCCGTTGAAATAGGCTATCAAGCAGAACATTGATGAGGAGGTCATGGATGTCGACCCGTAGTTGGGGGCTGACCCTTTCCACTTCGTGTCCAGTGGGATCCATCCCCGTGCGCTGGTTTTGTTCAGTTCATGTCTGGTGGTTTACGTCCTGAATTGTGGTTCTTCCTGTTTTGTTGTTTATGTGCAATGGGTTGTCACAAGTTTGTCCCCTGTGTAGGTTTATCACTATCCTTCTCTTTGGGAGTTATGTATGCATTTTTGATGTAAATCTGGGACAGGGACCCAGTTAAAACCCTTTTAATGATATTCTCTAACTTACAAAAAAAAAAATATCAAGGTACAGTAAACTTGAAAATGCATGATCAGAAGTTGATTTTCTTTAGTCAAGTCATTGATTATGTCTCTTTATAAATCCTATATTTACTCAATTTTATTACACATTATTAGTCAAATAATTTTGTACTAAAATATCTCTAGTCATATAGTTGATTATGTCTCTATATGAATTCCACATCTATTCAATTTTAATATATATTATTAATCAAATTATTTTGGACCAAAATGTTAGATCTTCATTTCATTACAAGTTGGTGGATACTATCTTCCAAGGCATTTCTTGTGCAAGTATAAAAGTATTCATTAAGGTGGTATAAGATAAGTAGACTATTGGGGTAGGAGAGTAAGATAACCAAGATTTCAAGTGTCTAAATATCATAAATAGCAAATAAAAGCATAGCTCAGTATAAAATAAATGAGATTTAAGGTGTTTAAAAAATAAGAAATATAACATCACATTACTATTAGATTATCTTCTTATAGATGTCTAGCACTCAAGTACATCTAAAATTCATTATAGTTTTTACTAAGATTCTTCTTTAAATTTGATATTTTGCATTATCTTCATGAAATAGTAAAAGGTAATTTGTCTCTAATAAGGTGACAAAAATCAAAGGTACACAATGTAGTTTATCATTTAAAATTAAATTTCTTGTTATCATAGAGTAAAAACAATTGTCTCTAGCCAAAGGCAAATAATGCAATATCTTGTATTTGAGCAAATATCAAGGTATAGTACAATTGAAAATGCATGATGAGAAGTTGATTCTCTCTAGTCAAATCATTGATTATTTCACTATATAAATTATGTATTTACTCAATTTTATTACACATTATTTGTCAAATTATTTTGTACTAAAATGTCTCTAGTCAAATAGTTGATTATGTCTCTATATAAATTCCACATCTATTCAATTTTATTATATATTATTAATAAAATTATTTTGGACCAAAATGTTAAATCTTAATTTTATTACAAGTTGGTGGATACTATCTTCCAAGGCATTCTTGTGTAAGTATAAAAGTACTCATTAAGGTGGTATAAGGTAAGTAGACTATTGGGGTAGAATAGTAAGATAACCAAGATTTCAAGTGTCTAAATATAACAAATAACAAATAAAAGCATAGCTCAGTATAAGATAAATGAGTTTTAAGGTGCTTAAAAAATAAGAAACGTTACATCACATTAACATTAGATCGGCTTCTTATAGATGTCTAGCACTCAAGTACATCTAAACTTCATTATAAGTTTTATTAAGATTCTTCTTTAAAGTTGAAATTCTGCAATATCTTTATGAAATAGTAAAAGCTAATTTGTCTCTAAACAAGGTGGTGGATACTCAAATAGTTTATTATGTCTCTATATTAATTCCACATCTGTTCAATTTTAATATATATTATTAATCAAATTATTTTGGACCAAAATGTTAGATCTTCATTTCATTACAAGTTGGTGGATACTATCTTCCAAGGCATTTCTTGTGCAAGTATAAAAGTATTCATTAAGGTGGTATAAGATAAGTAGACTATTGGGGTAGGAGAGTAAGATAACCAAGATTTCAAGTGTCTAAATATCATAAATAGAAAATAAAAGCATAGCTCAGTATAAAATAAATGAGTTTTAAGGTGCTTAAAAAATAAGAAATGTAGCATCACATTACTATTAGATTATCTTCATATAGATGTCTAGCACTCAAGTACATCTAAAATTCATTATAGTTTTTATTAAGATTCTTCTTTAAATTTGATATTTTGCATTATCTTCATGAAACAGTAAAAGGTAATTTGTGTCTAAATAATGTGACAACAATCAAAGGTACAAAATGTAGTTTATCATTTAAAATTAAATTTCTTGTTATCATAGAGTAAAAACAGTTGTCTGTATCCAAAGGAAAATAATACAATATCTTTTATTTGAGCAAATATCAAGGTATAGTACAATTGAAAATGCATGATGATAAGTTGAATAGTCAAATCATTGATTATGTCTCTATATAAATTCTGTATTTACTCAATTTTATTACACATTTTTTGTCAAATTATTTTGTACTAAAATGTCTCTACTCAAATATTTGATTATGTCTCTATATAAATTCGACATCTATTCAATTTTATTATATAATATTAATAAAATTATTTTGGACCAAAATGTTAAATATTCATTTTATTACAAGTTGGTGGATACTATCTTCCAAGGCATTCTTGTGTAAGTATAAAAGAACACATTAAGGTGGTATAAGGTAAGTAGACTATTGGGGTAGGAGAGTAAGATAACCAAGATTTCAAGTGTCTAAATATCACAAATAACAAATAAAAACATAGATCAGTATAAGATAAATGAGTTTTAAGGTGCTTAAAAAATAAGAAATATTACATCACATTACTATTAGATTGTCTTCTTATAGATGTCTAGCACTGAAGTACATCTAAACTTCAATATACTTTTTACTAAGATTCTTCTTTAAAGTTGAAATTCTGCAATATCTGTATGAAATAGTAAAAGCTAATTTATCTCTAAACAAGGTGACAACAATCAAAGGTGCAAAATGTAACTTATCATTTAAAATTAAATTTCTTGTTATCATAGATTAAAAACAATTATCTCTAGCCAAAGGCAAATAATGAAATATCTTGAATTTGAGAAATATCAAGGTACAGTACACTAGAAAATGCATGATCAGAAGTTGATTTTATTTAGTCAAATCATTGATTATGTCTCTTTATAAATCTTATATTTACTCAATTTTATTACACATTATTAGTCAAACAATTTTGTACTAAAATATCTCTAGTCAAATAGTTGATTATGTCTCTATATGAATTCCACATCTATTCGATTTTAATATATATTATTAATCAAATTATTTTGGACCAAAATGTTAGATCTTCATTTCATTACAAGTTGGTGGATACTATCTTCCAAGGTATTTCTTGTGCAAGTATAAAAGTATTCATTAAGGTGGTATAAGATAAGTAGACTATTGGGGTAGGAGAGTAAGATAACCAAGATTTCAAGTGTCTAAATATCATAAATAGCAAATAAAAGCATAGCTCAGTATAAAATAAATGAGATTTAATGCTTAAAAAATAAGAAATGTAACATCACATTACTATTAGATTATCTTCTTATAGATGTCTAGCACTCAAGTACAACTAAAATTCATTATAGTTTTTATTCAGATTCTTCCTTAAATTTGATATTTTGCATTATCTTCATGAAATAGTAAAAGGTAATTTGTCTCTAAATAAGGTGACAACAATCAAAGGTACATAATATAGTTTATCATTTAAAATTAAATTTCTTGTTATCATAGAGTAAAAACAATTGTCTCTAGCCAAAGGCAAATAATGCAATATCTTGTATTTGAGCAAATATCAAGGTATAGTACAATTGAAAATGCATGATGAGAAGTTGATTCTCTCTAGTCAAATCATTGATTATTTCACTATATAAATTTTGTATTTACTCAATTTTATTACACATTGTTTGTCAAATTATTTTGTACTAAAATGTCTCTAGTCAAATAGTTGATTATGTCTCTATATAAATTCCACATCTATTCAATTTTATTATATATTATTAATAAAATTATTTTGGACCAAAATGTTAAATCTTAATTTTATTACAAGTTGGTGGATACTATCTTCCAAGGCATTCTTGTGTAAGTATAAAAGTACTCATTAAGGTGGTATAAGGTAAGTAGACTATTGGGGTAGGATAGTAAGATAACCAAGATTTCAAGTATCTAAATATAACAAATAACAAATAAAAGCATAGCTCAGTATAAGATAAATGAGTTTTAAGGTGCTTAAAAAATAAGAAATGTTACATCACATTACTATTAGATTGTCTTCTTATAGATGTCTAGCACTCAAGTACATCTAAACATCATTATAATTTTTTTTAAGATTCTTCTTTAAAGTTGAAATTCTGCAATATATTTATGAAATAGTAAAAGCTAATTTGTCTCTAAACAAGGTGACAACAATCAAAGGTACAAAATGTAACTTATCATTTAAAATTAAATTTCTTGTTATCATAGAGTAAAAACAATTGTCTCTAGCCAAAGGCAAATAATGCAATATCTTGTATTTGAGAAATAACAAGGTACATAAGACACTTGAAAATGCATGATCAGAAGTTGATTTTCTTTAGTGAAATCACTGATTATGTCTCTTTATAAATCCTATATTTACTCAATTTTATTACACATTATTAGTCAAATAATTTTGTACTAAAATATCTCTAGTCAAATAGTTGATTATGTCTCTATATGAATTCCATATCTATTCAATTTTAATATATATTATTAATAAAATTATTTTGGACCAAAATGTTAGATCTTCATTTCATTACAAGTTGGTGGATAGTATCTTCCAAGGCATTTCTTGTGCAAGTATAAATGTATTCATTAAGGTGGTATAAGATAAGTAGACTATTGGGGTAGGAGAGTAAGATAACCAAGATTTCAAGTGTCTAAATATCATAAATAGCAAATAAAAGCATAGCTCAGTATAAAATAAATGAGTTTTAAGGTGCTTAAAAAATAAGAAATGTAGCATCACATTACTATTAGATTATCTTCATATAAATGTCTAGCACTCAAGTACATCTAAAATTCATTATAATTTTTATCAAGATTCTTCTTTAAATTTGATATTTTGCATTATTTCATGAAACAGTAAAAGATAATTTGTCTCTAAATAAGGTGACAACAATCAAAGGTACAAAATGTAGTTTATCATTTAAAATTAAATTTCTTGTTATTATAGAGTAAAAACAGTTGTCTGTAGCCAAAGGCAAATAATGCAATATCTTTTATTTGAGAAAATATCAAGGTATAGTACAATTGAAAATGCATGATGAGAAGTTGATTTTTTCTAGTCAAATCATTGATTTTGTCTCTATATAAATTCTGTATTTACTCAATTTTATTACACATTATTTGTCAAATTATTTTGTACTAAAATGTCTCTAGTCAAATAGTTGATTATGTCTCTATATAAATTCCACATCTATTCAATTTTATTATATATTATTAATCAAATTATTTTGGACCAAAATGTTAAATCTTCATTTTATTACAAGTTGGTGGATACTATCTTCCAAGGCATTCTTGTGTAAGTATAAAAGAACTCATTAAGGTGGTATAAGGTAAGTAGACTATTGGGGTAGTAGAGTAAGATAACCAAGATTTCAAGTGTCTAAATATCACAAATAACAAATAAAAGCATAGATCAGTATAAGATAAATGAGTTTTAAGGTGCTTAAAAAATAAGAAATATTACATCACATTACTATTAGATTGTCTTCTTATAGATGTTTGACACTGAAGTACATCTAAACTTCATTATAGTTTTTACTAAGATTCTTCTTAAAAGTTGAAATTCTACAATATCTTTATGAAATAGTAAAAGCTAATTTGTCTCTAAACAAGGTGAGAACAATCAAAGGTACAAAATGTAACTTATCATTTAAAATTAAATTTCTTGTTATCATAGAGTAAAAACAATTATCTCTAGCCAAAGGTAAATAATACAATATCTTTTATTTGAGAAATATCGAGGTACAGTACACTTGAAAATGCATGATCAGAAGTTGATTTTATTTAGTCAAATCATTGATTATGTCTCTTTATAAATCCTATATTTACACAATTTTATTACACATTTTTAGTCAAATAATTTTGTACTAAAATATCTCTAGTCAAATAGTTGATTATGTCTCTATATGAATTCCACATCTATTCAATTTTAATATATATTATTAATCAAATTATTTTGGACCAAAATGTTGGATCTTCATTTCATTACAAGTTGGTGGATACTATCTTCCAAGGCATTTCTTGTGCAAGTATAAAAGTATTCATTAAGGTGGTATAAGATAAGTAGACTATTGGGGTAGGAGAGTAAGATAACCAAGATTTCAAGTGTCTAAATATCACAAATAACAAATAAAAACATAGCTCAGTATAAGATAAATGAGTTTTAAGGTGCTTAAAAAATAAGAAATGTTACATCACATTACTATTAGATTATCTTCTTATAGATGTCTAGCACTCAAGTACATCTAAACTTCATTATAGTTTTTATTAAGATTCTTCTTTAAATTTGATATTTTGCATTATGTTCATGAAATAGTAAAAGTTAATTTGTCTCTAAATAATGTGACAACAATCAAAGGTACAAAATGTAGTTTATCATTTAAAATTAAATTTCTTATTATCATAGAGTAAAAACAGTTGTCTGTAGCCAAAGGCAAATAATGCAATATCTTGTATTTGAGCAAATATCAAGGTATAGTACAATTGAAAATGCATGATGAGAAGTTGATTTTTTCTAGTCAAATCATTGATTATGTATCTATATAAATTCTATATTTACTCAATTTTATTACACATTATTTGTCAAATTATTTTGTACTAAAATATCTCTAGTCAAATAGTTGATTATGTCTCTAGATAAATTCCACATCTATTCAATTTTATTTTATATTATTAATAAAATTAATTTGGACCAAAATGTTAAATCTTCATTTCATTACAAGTTGGTGGATACTATCTTCTAAGGCATTTCTTGTGTAAGTATAAAAGTACTCATTAAGATGGTATAAGGTAAGTAAACTATTGGGGTAGGAGAGTAAGATAACCAAGATTTCAAGTGTCTAAATATCACAAATAACAAATAAAAGCATAGCTCAGTATAAGATAAATGAGTTTTAAGGTGCTTAAAAAATAATAAATGTAACATCATATTACTATTAGATTATCTTCTTATAGATGTCTAGCACTGAAGTACATCTAAACTTCATTATAGTTTTTATTAAGATTTTTCTTTAAATTTGATATTTTGCATTATCTTCATGAAATAGTAAAAGGTAATTTGTCTCTAAATAAGGTGACAACAATCAAAGGTACAAAATGTAACTTATCATTTAAAATTAAATTTCTTGTTATCATAGAGTAAAAACAATTGTCTCTAGCCAAAGGCAAATAATGCAATATCTTGTATTTGAGAAATAACAAGGTACAGTACACTTGAAAATGCATGATCAGAAGTTGATTTTCTTTAGTCAAATCATTGATTATGTCTCTTTATAAATCTTATATTTACTCAATTTTATTACACATTATTAGTCAAATAATTTTGTACTAAAATATCTCTAGTCAAATAGTTGATTATGTCTCTATATGAGTTCCATATCTATTCAATTTTATTATATATTATTAATAAAATTATTTTGGACCAAAATGTTAGATCTTCATTTCATTACAAGTTGGTGGATACTATCTTCCAAGGCATTTCTTGTGCAAGTATAAAAGTATTCATTAAGGTGGTATAAGATAAGTAGACTATTGGGGTAGGAGAGTAAGATAACAAAGATTTCAAGTGTCTAAATATCATAAATAGCAAATAAAAGCATAGCTCAGTATAAAATAAATGAGTTTTAAGGTGCTTAAAAAATAAGAAATGTGGCATCACATTACTATTAGATTATCTTCATATAAATTTCTAGCACTCAAGTACATCTAAAATTCATTATAGTTTTTATTAATATTCTTCTTTAAATTTGATATTTTGCATTATCTTCATGAAACAGTAAAAGGTAATTTGTCTCTAAATAAGGTGACAACAATCAAAGGTACAAAATGTAGTTTATCATTTAAAATTAAATTTCTTGTTATCATAGAGTAAAAACAGTTGTCTGTAGCCAAAGGCAAATAATGCAATATCTTTTATTTGATAAAATATCAAAGTATAGTACAATTGAAAATGCATGATGAGAAGTTGATTTTTTCTAGTCAAATCATTGATTTTGTCTCTATATAAATTCTGTATTTACTCAATTTTATTACACATTTTTTGTCAAATTATTTTGTACTAAAATGTCTCTAGTCAAATAGTTGATTATGTCTCTATATAAATTCCACATCTATTCAATTTTATTATATATTATTAATCAAATTATTTTGGACCAAAATGTTAAATCTTCATTTTATTACAAGTTGGTGGATACTATCTTCCAAGGCATTCTTGTGTAAGTATAAAAGAACTCATTAATGTGGTATAAGGTAAGTAGACTATTGGGGTAGGAAAGTAAGATAACCAAGATTTCAAGAGTCTAAATATCATAAATAGCAAATAAAAGCATAGCTCAGTATAAAATAAATGAGTTTTAAGGTGCTTAAAAAATAAGAAATGTGGCATCACATTACTATTAGATTATCTTCTTATAGAAGTCTAGCACTCAAGTACATCTAAACTTCATTATAGTTTTTATTAAGATTTTTTTAAATTTGATATTTTGCATTATCTTCATGAAATAGTAAAAGGTAATTTGTCTCTAAACAAGGTGACAACAATCAAAGGTACAAAATGTAGTTTATCATTTAAAATTAAATTTCTTGTTATCATAGAGTAAAAACAGTTGTCTGTAGCCAAAGGCAAATAATGCAATATCTTTTATTTGAGAAAATATCAAGGTATAGTACAATTGAAAATGCATGATGAGAAGTTGATTTTTTCTAGTCAAATCATTGATTTTGTCTCTATATAAATTCTGTATTTACTCAATTTTATTACACATTTTTTGTCAAATTATTTTGTACTAAAATGTCTCTAGTCAAATAGTTGATTATGTCTCTATATGAATTGTACATCTATTCAATTTTAATATATATTATTAATCAAATTATTTTGGACCAAAATGTTAGATCTTCATTTCATTACAAGTTGGTGGATACTATCTTCCAAGGCATTTCTTGTGCAAGTATAAAAGTATTCATTAAGGTGGTATAAGATAAGTAGACTATTGGGGTAGGAGAGTAAGATAACCAAGATTTCAAGTGTCTAAATATCACAAATAACAAATAAAAGCATAGCTCAGTATAAGATAAATGAGTTTTAAGATGCTTAAAAAATAAGAAATATTACATCACATTACTATTAGATTGTCTTCTTATAGATGTCTGACACTGAAGTACATCTAAACTTCATTATAGTTTTTACTAAGATTCTTCTTAAAAGTTGAAATTCTACAATATCTTTATGAAATAGTAAATGCTAATTTGTCTCTAAACAAGGTGACAACAATCAAAGGTACAAAATGTAACTTATCATTTAAAATTAAATTTCTTGTTATCATAGAGTAAAAACAATTATCTCTAGCCAAAGGCAAATAATGCAATATCTTGTATTTGAGAAATATCGAGGTACAGTACACTTGAAATTGCATGATCAGAAGTTGATTTTATTTAGTCAAATCATTGATTATGTCTCTTTATAAATCCTATATTTACACAATTTTACTACACATTTTTAGTCAAATAATTTTGTACTAAAATATCTCTAGTCAAATAGTTGATTATGTCTCTATATGAATTCCACATCTATTCAATTTTAATATATATTATTAATCAAATTATTTTGGACCAAAATGTTAGATCTTCATTTCATTACAAGTTGGTGGATACTATCTTCCAAGGCATTTCTTGTGCAAGTATAAAAGTATTCATTAATGTGGTATAAGATAAGTAGACTATTGGGGTAGGAGAGTAAGATAACCAAGATTTCAAGTGTCTAAATATCACAAATAACAAATAAAAGCATAGCTCAGTATAAGATAAATGAGTTTTAAGGTGCTTAAAAAATAAGAAATGTTACATCACATTACTATTAGATTATCTTCTTATAGATGTCTAGCACTCAAGTACATCTAAACTTCATTATAGTTTTTATTAAGATTCTTCTTTAAATTTGATATTTTGCATTATGTTCATGAAATAGTAAAAGTTAATTTGTCTCTAAATAATGTGACAACAATCAAAGGTACAAAATATAGTTTATCATTTAAAATTAAATTTCTTGTTATCATAGAGTAAAAACAGTTGTCTGTAGCCAAAGGCAAATAATGCAATATCTTGTATTTGAGCTAATATCAAGGTATAGTACAATTGAAAATGCATGATGAGAAGTTGATTTTTTCTAGTCAAATCATTGATTATGTATCTATATAAATTCTATATTTACTCAATTTTATTACACATTATTTGTCAAATTATTTTGTACTAAAATATCTCTAGTCAAATAGTTGATTATGTCTCTATATAAATTCCACATCTATTCAATTTTATTATATATTATTAATAAAATTATTTTGGACCAAAATGTTAAATCGTCATTTCATTACAAGTTGGTGGATACTATCTTCCAAGGCATTTCTTGTGTAAGTATAAAAGTACTCATTAAGATGGTATAAGGTAAGTAGACTATTGGGGTAGGAGAGTAAGATATCCAAGATTTCAAGTGTCTAAATATCACAAATAACAAATAAAAGCATAGCTCAGTATAAGATAAATGAGTTTTAAGGTGCTTAAAAAACAAGAAATGTAACATCATATTACTATTAGATTATCTTCTTATAGATGTTTAGCACTCAAGTACATCTAAACTTCATTATAGTTTTTATTAAGATTATTCTTTAAATTTGATATTTTGCATTATCTTCATGAAATAGTAAAAGGTAATTTGTCTCTAAAAAAGGTGACAACAATCAAAGGTACAAAATGTAACTTATCATTTAAAATTAAATTTCTTGTTATCATAGAGTAAAAACAATTGTCTCTAGCCAAAGGCAAATAATGCAATATCTTGTATTTGAGAAATAACAAGGTACAGTACACTTGAAAATGCATGATCAGAAGTTGATTTTCTTTAGTGAAATCCCTGATTATGTCTCTTTATAAATCCTATATTTACTCAATTTTATTACACATTATTAGTCAAATAATTTTGTACAAAAATATCTCTAGTCAAATAGTTGATTATGTCTCTATATGAATTCCATATCTATTCATTTTTAATATATATTATTAATCAAATTATTTTGGACCAAAATGTTAGATCTTCATTTCATTACAAGTTGGTGAATAGTATCTTCCAAGGCATTTCTTGTGCAAGTATAAATGTATTCATTAAGGTGGTATAAGATAAGTAGACTATTGGGGTAGGAGAGTAAGATAACCAAGATTTCAAGTGTCTAAATATCATAAATAGCAAATAAAAGCATAGCTCAGTATAAAATAAATGAGTTTTAAGGTGCTTAAAAAATAAGAAATGTAGCATCACATTACTATTAGATTATCTTCATATAAATGTCTAGCACTCAAGTACATCTAAAATTCATTATAGTTTTTATCAAGATTCTTCTTTAAATTTGATATTTTGCATTATCTTCATGAAACAGTAAAAGATAATTTGTCTCTAAATAAGGTGACAACAATCAAAGGTACAAAATGTAGTTTATCATTTAAAATTAAATTTCTTGTTATCATAGAGTAAAAACAGTTGTCTGTAGCCAAAGGCAAATAATGCAATATATTTTATTTGAGAAAATATCAAGGTATAGTACAATTGAAAATGCATGATGAGAAGTTGATTTTTTCTAGTCAAATCATTGATTTTGTCTCTATATAAATTCTGTATTTACTCAATTTTATTACACATTTTTTGTCAAATTATTTTGTACTAAAATGTCTCTAGTCAAATAGTTGATTATGTCTCTATATAAATTCCACATCTATTCAATTTTATTATATATTATTAATCAAATTATTTTGGACCAAAATGTTAAATCTTCATTTTATTACAAGTTGGTGGATACTATCTTCCAAGGCATTCTTGTGTAAGTATAAAAGAACTCATTAAGGTGGTATAAGGTAAGTAGACTATTGGGGTAGTAGACTAAGATAACCAAGATTTCAAGTGTCTAAATATCACAAATAACAAATAAAAGCATAGCTCAGTATAAGATAAATGAGTTTTAAGGTGCTTAAAAAATAAGAAATATTACATCACATTACTATTAGATTGTCTTCTTATAGATGTCTGACACTGAAGTACATCTAAACTTCATTATAGTTTTTACTAAGATTCTTCTTAAAAGTTGAAATTCTACAATATCTTTATGAAATAGTAAAAGCTAATTTGTCTGTAAACAAGGTGACAACAATCAAAGGTACAAAATGTAACTTATCATTTAAAATTAAATTTCTTGTTATCATAGAGTAAAAACAATTATCTCTAGCCAAAGGTAAATAATGCAATATCTTGTATTTGAGAAATATCGAGGTACAGTACACTTGAAAATGCATGATCAGAAGTTGATTTTATTTAGTCAAATCATTGATTATGTCTCTTTATAAATCCTATATTTACACAATTTTATTACACATTTTTAGTCAAATAATTTTGTACTAAAATATCTCTAGTCAAATAGTTGATTATGTCTCTATATGAATTCCACATCTATTCAATTTTATTATATATTATTAATCAAATTATTTCGGACCAAAATGTTAGATCTTCATTTCATTACAAGTTGGTGGATACTATCTTCCAAGGCATTTCTTGTGCAAGTATAAAAGTATTCATTAAGGTGGTATAAGATAAGTAGACTATTGGGGTAGGAGAGTAAGATAACCAAGATTTCAAGTGTCTAAATATCACAAATAACAAATAAAAACATAGCTCAGTATAAGATAAATGAGTTTTAAGGTGCTTAAAAAATAAGAAATGTTACATCACATTACTATTAGATTATCTTCTTATAGATGTCTAGCACTCAAGTACATCTAAACTTCATTATAGTTTTTATTAAGATTCTTCTTTAAACTTGATATTTTGCATTATCTTCATGAAACAGTAAAAGGTAATTTGTCTCTAAATAAGGTGACAACAATCAAAGGTACAAAATGTAGTTTATCATTTAAAATTAAATTTCTTGTTATCATTTAAAATTAAATTTCTTGTTATCATGATGAGAAGTTGATTTTTTCTAGTCAAATCATTGATTATGTATCTATATAAATTCTATATTTACTCAATTTTATTACACATTATTTGTCAAATTATTTTGTACTAAAATATCTCTAGTCAAATAGTTGATTATGTCTCTATATAAATTCCACATCTATTCAATTTTATTATATATTATTAATAAAATTATTTTGGACCAAAATGTTAAATCTTCATTTCATTACAAGTTGGTGGATACTATCTTCTAAGGCATTTCTTGTGTAAGTATAAAAGTACTCTTTAAGATGGTATAAGGTAAGTAGACTATTGGGGTAGGAGAGTAAGATAACCAAGATTTCAAGTGTCTAAATATCACAAATAACAAATAAAAGCATAGCTCAGTATAAGATAAATGAGTTTTAAGGTGCTTAAAAAATAATAAATGTAACATCAAATTACTATTAGATTATCTTCTTATAGATGTCTAGCACTCAAGTACATCTAAACTTCATTATAGTTTTTATTAATATTTTTCTTTAAATTTGATATTTTGCATTATCTTCATGAAATAGTAAAAGGTAATTTGTCTCTAAACAAGGTGACAACAATCAAAGGTACAAAATGTAACTTATCATTTAAAATTAAATTTCTTGTTATCATAGAGTAAAAACAATTGTCTCTAGCCAAAGGCAAATAATGCAATATCTTGTATTTGAGAAATAACAAGGTACAGTACACTTGAAAATGCATGATCAGAAGTTGATTTTCTTTAGTCAAATCATTGATTATGTCTCTTTATAAATCCTATATTTACTCAATTTTATTACACATTATTAGTCAAATAATTTTGTACTAAAATATCTCTAGTCAAATAGTTGATTATGTCTCTATATGAATTCCATATCTATTCAATTTTAATATATATTATTAATCAAATTATTTTGGACCAAAATGTTAGATCTTCATTTCATTACAAGTTGGTGGATACTATCTTCCAAGGCATTTCTTGTGCAAGTATAAAAGTATTCATTAAGGTGGTATAAGATAAGTAGATTATTGGGGTAGGAGAGTAAGATAACCAAGATTTCAAGTGTCTAAATATCATAACTAGCAAATAAAAGCATAGCTCAGTATAAAATAAATGAGTTTTAAGGTGCTTAAAAAATAAGAAATGTGGCATCACATTACTATTAGATTATCTTCATATAAATGTCTAGCACTCAAGTACATCTAAAATTCATTATAGTTTTTATTAATATTCTTCTTTAAACTTGATATTTTGCATTATCTTCATGAAACAGTAAAAGGTAATTTGTCTCTAAATAAGGTGACAACAATCAAAGGTACAAAATGTAGTTTATCATTTAAAATTAAATTTCTTGTTATCATAGAGTAAAAATAGTTGTCTGTAGCCAAAGGCAAATAATGCAATATCTTTTATTTGAGAAAATATCAAGGTATAGTACAATTGAAAATGCATGATGAGAATTTGATTTTTTCTAGTCAAATCATTGATTTTGTCTCTATATAAATTCTGTATTTACTCAATTTTATTACACATTATTTGTCAAATTATTTTGTACTAAAATGTCTCTAGTCAAATAGTTGATTATGTCTCTATATAAATTCCACATATATTCAATTTTATTATATATTATTAATAAAATTATTTTGGACCAAAATGTTAAATCTTCATTTCATTACAAGTTGGTGGATACTATCTTCCATGGCATTTCTTGTGTAAGTATAAAAGTACTCATTAAGGTGGTATAAGGTAAGTAGACTATTGGGGTAGGAGAGTAAGATAACCAAGATTTCAAGTGTCTAAAAATCACAAATAACAAATAAAAGCATAGCTCAGTATAAGATAAATGAGTTTTAAGGTGCTTAAAAAATAAGAAATGTAACATCATATTACTATTAGATTATCTTCTTATAGATGTCTAGCACTCAAGTACATCTAAACTTCATTATAGTTTTTATTAAGATTTTTCTTTAAATTTGATATTTTGCATTATCTTCATGAAATAGTAAAAGGTAATTTGTCTCTAAACAAGGTGACAACAATCAAAGGTACAAAATGTAACTTATCATTTAAAATTAAATTTCTTGTTATCATAGAGTAAAAACAATTATCTCTAGCCAAAGGCAAATAATGCAATATCTTGTATTTGAGAAATATCGAGGTACAGTACACTTGAAATTGCATGATCAGAAGTTGATTTTATTTAGTCAAATCATTGATTATGTCTCTTTATAAATCCTATATTTACACAATTTTATTACACATTTTTAGTCAAATAATTTTGTACTAAAATATCTCTAGTCAAATAGTTGATTATGTCTCTATATGAATTCCACATCTATTCAATTTTAATATATATTATTAATCAAATTATTTTGGACCAAAATGTTAGATCTTCATTTCATTACAAGTTGGTGGATACTATCTTCCAAGGCATTTCTTGTGCAAGTATAAAAGTATTCATTAAGGTGGTATAAGATAAGTAGACTATTGGGGTAGGAGAGTAAGATAACCAAGATTTCAAGTGTCTAAATATCACAAATAACAAATAAAAGCATAGCTCAGTATAAGATAAATGAGTTTTAAGGTGCTTAAAAAATAAGAAATGTTACATCACATTACTATTAGATTATCTTCTTATAGATGTCTAGCACTCAAGTACATCTAAACTTCATTATAGTTTTTACTAAGATTCTTCTTTAAATTTGATATTTTGCATTATGTTCATGAAATAGTAAAAGTTAATTTGTCTCTAAATAATGTGACAACAATCAAAGGTACAAAATATAGTTTATCATTTAAAATTAAATTTCTTGTTATCATAGAGTAAAAACAGTTGTCTGTAGCCAAAGGCAAATAATGCAATATCTTTTATTTGAGAAAATATCAAGGTATAGTACAATTGAAAATGCATGATGAGAAGTTGATTTTTTCTAGTCAAATCATTGATTTTGTCTCTATATAAATTCTGTATTTACTCAATTTTATTACACATTTTTTGTCAAATTATTTTGTACTAAAATGTCTCTAGTCAAATAGTTGATTATGTCTCTATATAAATTCCACATCTATTCAATTTTATTATATATTATTAATCAAATTATTTTGGACCAAAATGTTAGATCTTCATTTCATTACAAGTTGGTGGATAGTATCTTCCAAGGCATTTCTTGTGCAAGTATAAAAGTATTCATTAAGGTGGTATAAGATAAGTAGACTATTGGGGTAGGAGAGTAAGATAACCAAGATTTCAAGTGTCTAAATATCATAAATAGCAAATAAAAGCATAGCTTAGTATAAAATAAATGAGTTTTAAGGTGCTTAAGAAATAAGAAATGTGGCATCACATTACTATTATATTATCTTCATATAAATGTCTATTACTCAAGTACATCTAAAATTCATTATAGTTTTTATTAAGATTCTTCTTTAAATTTGATATTTTGCATTATCTTCATGAAACAGTAAAAGGTAATTTGTCTCTAAATAAGGTGACAACAATCAAAGGTACAAAATGTAGTTTATCATTTAAAATTAAATTTCTTGTTATCATAGAGTAAAAACAGTTGTCTGTAGCCAAAGGCAAATAATGCAATATCTTTTATTTGAGAAAATATCAAGGTATAGTACAATTGAAAATGCATGATGAGAAGTTGATTTTTTCTAGTCAAATCATTGATTTTGTCTCTATATAAATTCTGTATTTACTCAATTTTATTACACATTTTTTGTCAAATTATTTTGTACTAAAATGTCTCTAGTCAAATAGTTGATTATGTCTCTATATAAATTCCACATCTATTCAATTTTATTATATATTATTAATCAAATTATTTTGGACCAAAATGTTAAATCTTCATTTTATTACAAGTTGGTGGATACTATCTTCCAAGGCATTCTTGTGTAAGTATAAAAGAACTCATTAAGGTGGTATTGGGGTAGGAGAGTAAGATAACCAAGATTTCAAGTGTCTAAATATCACAAATAACAAATAAAAGCATAGCTTAGTATAAGATAAATGAGTTTAAGGTGCTTAAAAAATAAGAAATATTACATCACATTACTATTAGATTGTCTTCTTATAGATGTCTGACACTGAAGTACATCTAAACTTCATTATAGTTTTTACTAAGATTCTTATTTAAAGTTGAAATTCTACAATATCTTTATGAAATAGTAAAAGCTAATTTGTCTGTAAACAAGGTGACAACAATCAAAGGTACAAAATGTAACTTATCATTTAAAATTAAATTTCTTGTTATCATAGAGTAAAAAAAATTATCTCTAGCCAAAGGCAAATAATCTTCTAGGATTATTATGTTTTTTAAAAAATTAATCTTCTAGGATTTCTTATTCAAAAGTTATAAAGGTAAATTTATATTCTAAAATATCTTGCTTTTAATTGAATTCTTATAGACAACCTCAATGCATTGATAGGTTATTGGGTCGAACTTTTAACACCATAGATTATGACTTTCAAGATTAGGCTATAAGGAGATAATGAATGTTTTATAAGTTGCATATTCCCAAAAAACTTCAATCAGATGGAGATAAACTGATGTGTATATCATTTAGGCATAGAATTAGATTTATTTCCTAAAAGTATAAGATCCTAAGTATTAGTTAGAATAATTACAAATCTTATTCCAACTTGTAAATATTGGCACATTTGGACGACATAGTCATTGGGTTTGATTTGTTATCTTCTTAGAGTTAGCAAATTGGTTTTGATTAGCTTATTCATAGTTTTCTTGTTAGCATCTTCTATTTTGAGAAGATTATGGTTGTAAACTTGTTATTTAAGCACATATCGAGTAATAAATTATTTGTTCATTTTGGCTCCACATCACTAGTATCAGAGCTTGAGATTAGGCTTGTGGTAGATTAGCTCTAGTTTGTATAGGGAATGCTATTTTAGATCCCTTGCTTGAGCTTAAAAATATTTACAAAAGTCCCCTAAAATTCCCAATTACAAGTCCCAAGTTGGTCTCTATTAGTTTATTCTAGTCAATTTACCTCTATGCACAAAATTTGGGGAGGTTTGGGCTAGTTTCCTCTAAATTTTGGGAGTTCTAAGGTAAAATATTAATATTAATATTAATATTAAATTACTTACTATATTAGGGTTTTAAATATCTTATCAAGTGCGCTATACCTGATTTTTCAATCACCCTATTGTTGGTCATGAATCTGCCTAAGTATAAAAATATGCGCCCTAGACCCGACCAACATTGAAAGGCCAAAGGAAAGAGATGTCCTTCGGGCCAATCTCCAGAGAGGGCTGGTTCCCTTACTAATCTAAAAATCGGTATAAAGCTTAGGGAGAGAAATTAATAGAAAGAGATGGGAAATATGGTTGTAAGCCAGAAAAATAGAGTGGGGATGAACTAACAACTAAATAACCAAATCAAGTTCTAACCAACATTCATCAGAAAGAACAACATAGGAACCAATCACAGATCGCAAATATGACTTCCAATTAACATTTCAACATTCATTTCTTCATCAAAAATTAAATTCAAATGCAGAATTTTAACTTATCTAACAAAGGCAATGAATATAGCAGAAATAATAGGTAAAAAACAATCACATACACGACTGATCCAGGAACCAGAGTCCAAAGTCTTTCAATTGAGGCAGAAGTTAAAACTCAAAGAGTTTTTTAGCAAAATGTTCCTCCTCCTCTTTTTACATCAAGTTTCTTAGTTTTTATAGAGGATTTCACCTCCAAAATTTAATAAGCATTAAATAAAATATCGACCAGTCAAATATTGATCAACAACAATTTTCTCTTCGGGAACAACAATGAACAAATCAACGAACATCTTGGGAAGCAGTGATCCTTCTTCAAATGGCAGAGCGCCTTGGAACCTAGCAAGAATTATTGATAGAATTTTCACCTTCATGTCGGTGCCTCAAAAATGAGCATCCATCATAGTGGATGGCACCTTGAAAATCAACAGGATCACACCAGCGTCAAAGATGCAACATTTAATTTTGACCACTCTTCAGCAATAATTCTGGAGATATTACCTTCTTTGCCCCACGAATTGAATTCACCAATCCTTGCACTTTTCCAAAAATGATCTGCACTAAAAGCATGGAAGAAATGATTTGATGGAAATGATTTGATTTATCAAAATGATTTTGCAAGGCATTTTGCTCAAAAATTCTTTCTTGAGGAATTGGGCAGAAAATAGAATTTCTTGTAAAAGGGGGAAATTGAATTTGCTCCAACTTGGGGTAAAATGGAATTTTGATGGGTAAAATGATTTTTGAAGAATATTTTTAAAATAATTTTTGCAAAAATGGAAATGTTTTTTGGGAAAATCGAAGATTTTGCTTGGGGAAAATGCTCGAAAGATGATTTATTGTGAAATTCGTTTCATACTTAGGAAAATTTTGGAAAAATTGAATGTGGTAAAAATGGACACCCGACCATGTTTTCTCAAAAAATGGTATATTGTTGAAGAGAAAGGTGAAATTGACTTTGACCTTTGAAAATGCATAAATTTTGGTGAAAACATCTTTATTTATTTTTCTAGAAAAACCATTGATTAAAAAAATGCCAAAATAAATCAGTGAAAATATCAAAAAGTTAAAGAGACTAATGATAAATGCACAATTTATATTTTATACTTAGAAGTTTTTACAAAAAGTTCTAGTGTGGCAAAACTACCAACACTTTTGGTGGCTCTCAGGGTATTCAACTTGTCTGGATGCAATCGACCCTAAGCCTTTATCCATTGGGCTCAACTCTCACTTCCACTTGTTGCATCAGATGGTTCATTTCATTCAGTAACTTCCTCTTGTTCTCTTTTCACCTGTGCCCATTCCTCTTGCTCCTTGAGATGTGCACTGGTGGTCTCATATACTACAACCACCTCAGCCCAAGAATCTAAATCAAGCATCGAAGGATAATGGAGTGAATCAATAATGAAGCACAATGTTTGGATCTGGTCCAAGCTGATGTGATTGGCTCTCTGGCTCAGCTCTAGCAAGGATGACTCAATGCGGGTGAGCTTCTTCATGAATGACAATACCTACTCTTCTATAATTGGTTCTATCCAACTATCAATCTCTGAGGTATCCTCTATGAAATCTCTCTAGGCTACCTCCAACTCTCACTTTGAAAAATATCCCCATGATCATCAGTGAAACTCAAGAATCTAACATCAACTACAACCTCAAAATAAATGAGCGAAATACAATGCTCCTTCTCATACATATCAAGCAACTTACGACCTTCTCTAGCTAGATCCAATCTAGAAAAATAATTGCACAATGTTATCCAAGCTTTAGACCAAGCTCGGTCCATCCCACTCATTGGTTTACATCGAAGGTCAGAATGAGCTAATGATTGAATCTTTAGTGCCATCTCCAATTTTGGTTCTAGCTGCTCCTCGATATATTGTAATGATTCCTCACCAAATATAATTATTATTCGAGCCTCTTGAAGATACAATAGAACCAAGAGTGCTTTCGTTACCCATTTTGTGTAGTCTTTAGTCAAAATATGATGAGCCTCCTTGATTTTCTCCTTGGAGAAACCCATTGATTGTACTACCTTTTCAGCCAACTGATTCTGTAAAGTTTTGAGTTGGGTAGCCAATGCTTGCACTTGTTGTTCTACTCCTTCCTAGGTTTTTGGTGTTCCTCGATCACTTGCCTATATCTTGCAATTTCTTTCTCCAAGCCATCTACCTTCTACTACCAATGCTCTACCTCTGATTTCATTGTTTCAAGTTGGGCCTTATGTTCGGCTAGAGCATCTTCCAACTCGATGATCTTCGCTTCAACTTCAAAAAGTTCTTCTTGAAATGCTCATCGTGCAAATAGATTGAGCTCATCTCCACTTGAATGTTCCCCATATTTTTTGTAGTATCAATCTGTGTAAGGTCCTCTGTAATGACTTCATAAGCATAGTCACTTGGAGCCATCTCTCCTTGGGGCTTTTGGACCTGGGGAATCATTTTCACCATGTGGGACTCCATAGCTTTAGGGTCAAAAGAGACCTTCTTCAATGTTTTCGTTGGAGCTTGAGCCTCCTTTCACTTACATTTTTCAGCCATCATGATGAACTTTGTAGGGCTTGACTGATATTTTCTACAATAGGGTGCTCTAGCACAACTTCCATCTCTGACTCTGGCAATGCCTACAACTCAAGAAATGGGAAAAAGGAAAAAGAGCTTATTGAGGGTTTGGCTCACAAAGGGAAATGAAAATGGGAGTGGTTGATGGAATGGAAATATAGGATTCAGCTATAGTTACACTTACTCGAGAAGGGGCTGGTGTACTTATAGCCATGGGAGAACTAACTGAATGGAAGATGAAGGGAGTGAAAATGGATGCGAAAATGGGTTGGGTGCGGATGCAAAAGAACTAAAAGAAAGGGAAATAGAAGGAAAGGGAATAGAAGAAGGAGCATTGGTGATCGGTGACTGAGAAATGAGGAGTGAAACTGAAGTGGAAGGTATGCTAGATGGGGGTGAAATGGAAGTGAAAATTATTGAATGGGACTCGATGATCACCAAATGCTCATGATCAAGGGAAGAAGATAGAGAAAATGTACCTATGAGCTCCAACACCATTTGAGCCGATGATGAAGGTGGTTGTGATACTAATTCTTTCTTGGCCTGATATTCCTCCATCTCCTCCTCAATATTAATGATCTCAACCTTCTGGCCAAGTTGCTCTTCCTGGACCAAAGGAATAGTCTTTGAAATACCATCCTGTGTGGCTAAAACTATAGGAGGAGGATTTGTGCCAGATGAAGAGACTGCACCAGTTCTTGGCTTCTTGGAGATGTTTGGAAAAGGAAGTGCCTCACCCACACTCCTTTTCTTGCATTAAAGCTGCTCTTTTGGTGATGACTATTTTTCTTCTTCTACAAGTGGTGCTTCTTCAGCTATCGGTCACTCTTTTCCAGCCACGATCTCTTCACTATCAGATCTTTGAAAGCTTTGAGGTACAATTTTAGTGAAAGTGATCGATGGTACTTGTCACAATGCTCATCATATATATCTAAAAATATCTCATCCATCACCAAGCCATAGACTGACCTGGTATTTCCTCGGTGGGCCCTCATAATCCACTAGTTGGTGATTTTCTCCTCAGACCAATTGGGCAACTGATTCTTCATTTTACTAAATAGGTTTGGAGGAGGAATCTGGTGCTTGTGGACTCTAAGATTATATTCGACTTCCATCTCATAGAAGTCATGCCATGGAGGGAGTGACATCATCTTCTCAATGTGCCACTCAAGATCGTGCCCTTCTGGATTGTTCCTTTGTTACATAATATCTTCCCTAGGGTAGCAATGAAAACTCTTCGCTTTAATAAACTTTATGAAATGACCCAAAGGGTCATATTTCCACCATTGGGGCAATTCGACCAAACCAAGGTCATAGAGGGTTTCAAAAATTAGCTCATTCTACCCCACTTGGTTTACTTCAATGTCATCAAATTGAAATGGCATGTCACACGTAGCCCACTTTCCCCTACCTGACCCATATGTGTCATTGGTGAAGTCGCTCTATCGGGCGACCTCCAATACGAAAATGCATTTCAAAGTGAAGTATGGAAGGAGGAACGACTTACCGGTAAAGCCAAAAATTTGTACCATGATACCTTGCATCAATAGGAAGATATCACCTTTCTCATTCATGATGATCTCCTCCTTCATCACCCTCGACACTCTCTCACATGCACCAAAAATAAGCTCGAGGGTGGGGCCCAGGAATATGTGATTGAAATTATAATAGGACTCCCTTCTCGACAACCTTTGAGTCCATAAATAAATAGGTAATTTTTTGTCTACTTCATCGATCTGCTTCATGACTATAAATGAAAAATATTGGTGCATGTGAAAAAATAAATACCACACCAAGAATGAATAATGTCTGAACACCACCTCTTCTCCACTTTGCACCTTCTCCAACTATGTGTGCATTCTTTGAGCCATGTAATCCACCCAGTCAAAGAAAATTAGATTAGTGCTCACCTTCATAGTCGTCGGGGCGTAAAACTCCACCTACGAAATACACTATGCAAGTGATGCTTACCATTTATGCATCATGGAATCTAAGGGCAACCCAACAATCCATGCCAACATCGAATATAAGTCTAGGCTCTTAAAATCTATCAGAGGCTTTGGCAAAGCTGACAACTATCCAAACTATGGAGTCTTTATCAATTGACTCTCCATAAACTGGCGCAATGACATAGTTGATTGGTATCTCTCCTCTTGCTCCCTAAGATTGAGATTTCTGAACATTATGTCGAAGGAGGTCTGACCCCACAAGTGAATGCTTCTCTGACTGCATTGGTTGAAATGTTGAACAACTTCTCTCCATTCACATTTTGAATGGCTCTTGTAGTAGGATGATAAAATTTTGAAATTGCCAAAATAAGTTCTAGGTAGGCATGAACTAGTGTACATAGGAACCAAAAAATATGCGCATGGTACGCTATAGTTCATGAGCTCTCAGGTGTTAACCCTTGCTTCACTACAAACTCCACATATTGACACAATTCCTCCATGCCCTTGTTTAAAATGGTACAATCACCAATTTTTTCCAATGCATCATAATATGGTTCTAATTCCTCATCTTCATTCCTCCTTGCTTTCTTGGCTTTTTTTCGTCTTCTTCGATTCTGTGGCTTTCTTACCCATTTTCACCCTTGAGCAACTCCTCTACAATATTCTAATAGTTCTACAATTAAGCAATAATTCAGTAGTAGTTCTACAATAATTCAACACCCTTGAGAGAATACTCTGATTTTTCTTTGTTTACAAGCTTCATAGGTTCACCCTTTTTATAATGCTCGACCTCAACAACCTGATTTAATGCATGTGGCACACACTAAATTTGGGTGAACGTGCTCCTTGGTTCCCTCACTCGACATACTTTTTCATAATTTTTAATGGTTCATAATGTCTTGCACTACAAATATTCTTCGAATGTCATGCCTAATCACTTTTTAATTTTGAGGCGCGCTAATCTGGTTGTCAATAGTTGACCTTGGGAATGTGATTCACTACTTTTTCACCTTGAACTATGTAACTAGAGTGCTTTTTGGGTGAACTCATCCTTTTTCATGATTTTAGGCATCAAAAACACCTTTGGGTAGTTTTTCTGGTGAAATTATCTTTAACTTGTACACATAACTGGAGTTTCACTGTCAAAAGCAAATCATGCAGACTAAAATTTTTTGGGTGAACTTGTCTTTTGCTTTTCTTTAAAACGTCAACTGGGTGAAAAGGCATGTGAAATATTTTTCCTTTTGAAAATATATTTTTTAATCCAACTAGGAGTCTTCACTAAAAAGTGTGAAAGCTTTCTATGCTTCTTGGAAAAGCAGATTAGGAGTTCCTGAAAAGCAAGGCAAAAAGCAATTTCATCCACTTTTACTTTGAAAATAGCTTTCGCTAAATTGAATGCTCAAAAACATGTAATTGGTAAATTCTAAATCTCTTTTAAAAAATGTATCATAAAAGAAAATTTAATCATGTGTTTCTTATTTAAACTTTAATATTTTGCTAAAAAAAGGCATGTAAGCAAGAAAGGTTTTTTTTGGGTGAATTTTCTAATTTGAGCACCAAAATAAGGAAAGTTCTTGTTTTCTCCAAAAAGAAGGAAGGGGAAAATGATTTCTTAGAAAATACTTTGTAGAAAATGACTTTTGCTCCTTAATTTTTTTTTATACCATTTTAGCCTAAAAATCAAATTGAAAAACTATGTACATATTTACATTCTTGATCCTAAATTTTTACTGGTAGTAGACCTTCAAATGAAGACCATTCACTAGAATCGGCAACACACGACCATCCATATCCTACAAATAATATGAATTAAATTGATTCACACTGGAAATCTGAAATGGGCCCTCCCAAATTACCTCAAACTTGTGATGTTTTCCTGGCTTCGCCTTGTTCTCATTCCATTTTAACACAAGATCACCCACCTTAAATGCCTTCTCTGAAGTCTTCTTGCTAAACCAATTTTTTGTCATCTGAGCATGCTCCATGAAAGCATTATATGCTTTCTCCCTTTCTTCTTCCAACTGTAATAGTTGAGCCAACCTTGCACTCATGGGATCAAATTCATCATCTTCATCATCAAGCAATTGCAAATATTGAAGAGTCGATAACTCAATGTGAATGGGCAAGACTACTTCCTTACCATACACCAAAGAATAGGGGGATGTCTTGATAGAATTTTTAATTGAGATGTGATCAACCCATAAAGCTTGGTTTAAGAGCAAATGCCAACTTCACTTGTTGTTACCAAGAGTCCTCTTCAAAATCCTAAGTAGATTCTTGTTCGTAGATTCAGCCAAACCATTTCCCTATGGATAGTAATTTGATGAAGTTTTCAAATAAATACCATACTTACCCATAAAATCACTAATTTTGGCATTGATGAATGGAGTTCCATTGTCTGTTATAATCGCATCTGGTATGCCAAAGTGAGTGATCAATCCTTCAAGGAAAGTGATGACTACCTCTTGGTCTACCTTCTTAGTTGGGACTACTTCGGCCCATCGGGTGAAATAATCAGTTGTAGTCAGAATGTATTTATGTCCGATAGATGAATTAGGATCAATGACCCCAATAAAATCTACACCCCATTGTTGAAATGGTGCTTCTACTTGGATCGGGTGAAGAGGTAAAGGTGCATTTCTGCTCCTACCGACATACCTTTGGCATTTGTCACAACTTTGACTGACCTTAAATGCATCTAAAAAAGGGTGGGCTAGAAATAACCTACTTTGATAATTTTTAATGCCATGGGTCTTCCTGCATAGTGGCCTCCTGACAATCTAGAATGAAATTCTTCTAGGATTTTTTGCTTTTCTGATTCTCTGACACATCTGAGAAGCACTCCATCAATGTTCTTATGAAACAATCCATTTGGTAACATAACATACTTGAGGGCCTGTAGTCTAAATCTTCTTCTTTGTGAAGCATTGAGATGTGAAGGACACTTTCCTGAATTGAAGTATTCGACAAGGTCCTCTATCCAATCATGGTCAACTAAGGAATGATTAGCAATATTACTTTCACTTATTGAATCTTCATACTGGCAAACCATTGATTCGGAGGTAGCGCTCTTTGCAAGCTCTTGACATAATGCTCGACCATGAACCAGCTTGGTTGGTCAAATTTCAATATCATATTCTTAGATTTTAGAAACCCAACCAACTCTCTTGTCTCCAAGCTCACCCTGGATAATGAAACTTTGGACATCTGGATGAACAACATAAACTATTATTTTTCTCTGTGAAATAAAATACTGAAACTTCTTCAAGGACTTCATCATTGCATACACTTGCTTCTCTATGAAATTGTACTTTTCTTCATGCGGTTGGATGACTTGGCTTAAAAATGTGATCGGCCACTCATTTCCATCTTCTCCCTTCTGTGTGAGCACAATTGCGTAACTCTCTTGTTCACCAATAACATAAAGGATAAAATCCTTTGAATAGTCAGGGTTTATCAAAATAGGAGCTTGAGCAATTCTTTCCTTGATTTCCTTGAATGCTTGCTTCCTTTGCTCAGTCCATTTGAACTCAACATCTTTCTTCAAGAGTTCAGTCATTGGTTTCACAACTTGGGAAAAATCTACAATAAACTTTTGAATAAAGTTAATCTGACCAAAAAATGACTGTAAACCTTTCTTGTTAGCTGGAAGTGGAAGCTTCAAAAGAGCCTCAGCTCTAGCTGGATCAACAACTAAACCCTTTTCTGAGATTACATGGCCCAGGAGCTTTCCCTCCTTCACCGCGAAGATAGACTTCTTTGGGTTGATGGATATTCTGAACTCTCGATATTTTTCAAACACTTGTCTTAAATGCAAGTTGTGCTCCTCCCTGTTATGAGAGAAGATAGTCATATCATCCAAATAAATAACAATGACTCAATTTAGTAACTCATCGAAAGCCACATCCATCGCTCTCTGAAAGGTTGCTCCAACATTCGAGAGACCAAAAGGTATTCATTGATAAGCAAATGTACCCCATTTTGTGGTGAATGTCATTTTGTATTGGTCTTCATCCTTGACCCATATCTGATTGTAGCTAGAGAATCCATCTAACAGAGAAAATATTTGAGCTCCTACAACTATGTGAAGAATCTGATCAATCTATGGTAAAGGATAATGATCCTTCAGAGAAGCCTGATTTAAATTTTGGAAATCAACACATAGGCGAATATCTCCATTCTTTTTCCTCACAGGGACCAAATTAGCTACCCATGTAGAATGCTTGATTGGGTAAATAATTTTAGCTTCCAACATTTTCAATAGTTCAACTTTCATCAGAACTTCAATTTTGGGATTGACTGGTCTTTGTTTCTGCTTGAAAGGTTTCACTCCTTGCAGTTCAATAGTATGTTGGATCACATTCTTGTTGTAACCTTTGAGGTCATGGTAACTCCAGGCAACAATGTCTAGAAATTCATGGTATAGCTCCTTGATTTGCTCAAGTTCTTCTAGAGTGCAATCAGTTCCAACCTTGATTGACTTTTCAGGTTCCAACTGCAGCTCGGTGTACTCCTTCTCATCTACTTTGATCTTATGTTTTTTAGCTCTATCATTCTGATCAAAGAGACTTTCGAGCGAAATCAATCCTTTCGGGATATGATTATTTCTTAACTAGATCAGTCCTTCAATTCTTCTTCATCGAGTGTTCTTCCTTCCACACTACTAGCTTCTTTTATCAGGAAGTTCATGATCTGCTCATCACTTTCAAACACTTGCCAATAAATATTCTTATCAGGAACTAAAGGCCTGTAAACCAACCTCATGGTCTTTGGTTTCTTCACCATGTGCTCAACTGGAGAAAAGTTGGCACCAAGGGATGCCAAAATATCTACATGTTTATTTTGTTCTCATGAAATCGCTTGAATATTTAATGTCGTGTAGGCTTCAAATAGATCCTAAACTTTGTTGTGATATACCTTCAAATAGTGTTGTTTGGAGACACACTTGTTAGTCACTTGATTGACAATCAGCTCTGAATCTCCAAAAATCTGGAGTTGTTTGATCCCAAGCTTCTCTGCTTTCTTCAAGCCTAAGCACAATGCTTCATATTCGACAACATTATTGGTACAACTCCAGGTCAACCGGTATGAATATATCTTCTGTATGCCAGAAGGAGAGATGAGGACAATTCCTACTCGATACCATTTTGCATCTTGCACCATCAAAGTAGAGCTTCCACAACTGATCTGGAATAGGATCTTGATCATCAGATACCTTCACTTCAGCCTTTTCAGGCTTAGTAATGGAGTAACAACCAATCTCAGTTTCCATCATCGCATTAAAATCACTCATTGAAAATTCATCTTCTGTATGAAGCTCATCCAGAGTCTCTTCCATTAAATCCAATTCTTCTAGTTCTTCAGTCACCATATTGATAGAATCCATGGACTTTTCTTCTTCTTCGATCCTCTCTACATGAAATGTGGAAGGCTTCTCATTGTAGATTTAGATTATTTTCCCTTTGAAAGGAACTTCCAGGTGAGAGTAATCCAAGGAGAGATAACCTCCCAATTTGGTAGTAAACTCTCTTGAGAGGCACATACTAAAATATGGCTCTAGGTCAACTACAACCACCTCTTGGATCATAGTGATTTGAGGTATCTTATGCAGGATAATGGGGATATCTTTGATGACACCTACTATTCTTATAGGAGTACCATCCAACTACAAAACTCTTAGGCTACTCCTGGTATACTCCATACCCATAACTTCACAAACCACCTTTGGCATGATAGTCGTCGCAGCACCAGAGTCAATCATGCAGTTATGCACAATCCAACCCTCCATCTTGAGAGATAAATAAAATGGTGGTGGTCTATTCTTTCTAGTAGCTAAAGTTGTAAGTGTCTGAGCTAACATAGTCTGAGTGGGATTCTTCTTTTTATCTTTAATAGACTTCAAATATTCTTGCAACAAATCAACTTATCTAGGCAATTGCAACGCATCATAGAGACTAACCTTGGTAGGAATCTTCTTTAGTTCTTCAACAATGTTGTATGTAGATGAACTGGACTCTCTTCTTTCATTAGTAACCTCATACTTGCTCTGATATTGTTGCATGGCTTCCACCCTCTGACGCTTGGTCAAATATGGGTATTTAAGGTATTCTTTTACCTGTTCCTTCATCTCAGCTTACGCTTGTGAAGTTGACGCCTTCGCTTGAGAGATTCTTTCTTTCGCTTGTGTGGGCAAGAGATATTTTAAAAGAATAGGTTCTTCTAACTTAGATGCTGAGCTAGGTGCCTTCACTTGTGCTTGTCTCTTTTCATTCTGCACCTTTGGCTCAGTAGGTACCTTCAATGGCTCCATCTCAATTGGATCTACTATGACCGAATTTTTCCTAGCTCTCGTGAGAACTGAAACTTGTTCTATGGAAGGGACCATAAAATTATGATCAACTTCTCTAATCATGTTGATCTGACCATCGAAAGAGCTATCTACCAATGTCTGCACATAGTTCAGATGAACCATGCAAGTTTCTTCACCATGCGGATCATTGCAGGTAGAACACCAGTACATTTTATCTGATGGGCCAACTTCTTCATTTGTCAACATTATTGGATTCCTTTCAGGCATCTTGTTGGTCGAAGCTGCTTGCTCTCTGGTGATTGGTGGAGGTTGAAATATCCTAGGCTAGAAATCTCTCTCAGCTTACCTTTTCTTAATAGTTGTGATCTCATTTCTCATCGCTCTCATTGTTGAGTTCATTGATTGCATCTCTTGCAGCAACTTCTCTTGAGGATCAAGATTTGAGGGTGTTGGAGGAGTTGGTAATGGTAGTGGTACTAGCAGAGATGGTAGTGTTGGGAATGGAACTAGAGTAGGTAGTTATGGAATGGAAGGAGTAGGTAGTTGTGGGATAGAAACTATCGGGGTTTGAGATGAACTTGAATTCCATGAAGGGATCGGATACATGGGGGACATTGGTAAAGATTGAGAAGATGCATTGGAATATAAATGTTGTGGGAGATCAAGAAAGATAGGCATCATCATATTTGGTGGGAGCTTACCAATAGCAATTAAATCAGCTTCAACCTTTTGCGTAGTGGAGTACAAGGCCAAAAATGTATCAATATTGGACTGATGGATGGCCATGCTAATGTCAAAATTGAAGGCTCGGAGATAATAAAATGCAGCTTGTTCGAGAGTCGATCAGAGACCATCAGGGACTCTCTACCAAGTTCGAGCGAACCTAACATTGAAGTCAATGATTTCCTCCTGTGGATACCTCTGAATATTAGTAAATTGATGCAATAAGAAAAAAGGATCCGCTTGTTCATTGAAGCCTTTTATCATTAACTCAGCCAACTGGTCCCATGTGGTAATAGTGGCAGGTGGTAAGGATCGGTACCAATAAAGCAACTTCCCTCTGAGAGAGAGCATGAGCAATCTGACCATGACATCTTCATCTGTGATGCTATGAATAGTCGCCAAAGAAGCCACATCTTGAACATGCTCATAAGCTATTTTTCCCGTACCATCATAAGTAGGCAAAGCCTTCAATGTTGCTGGTGGGATCGGGTTCTGAGCTTGCAGATTCAAAGCTCCGGAATGGTTCCATGCTGGAAACTATCTTGGTGGTGGTGGATTTTGGGCCATTTGGACTAGAGTGTTTGCTTGGGGAGGAAAGCTAGTGGTAGTACTAGAAGGACTTGAAGGAATGGAAAACACACCAACTACCTGTGAAGATGTTACAATTGATGGGATAGTTGGAGTGACTAATCTAGGATGCTCTCCTAAGACTTGGGTGTCAAGCTCAAAGAACTCAATAGGATTTTCTAAATTTTTGGCCTTCGATCTTGTGATCATGAAGTAAAGCTTTCACCAACTTCACGTTCGAAGGCTTCTGGGTAAAACTGAGTCGCCAGATGTTCTAATCAAATAGTAAAATATGAACATCAAATCTTAATACTGCTTAAGGTGGAACTTTTGGGGTCCCACCGGGCATGCCAAAAATTGTTGGTCACGAATCTGCCTAAGTATAAAAATATGCACCCTAGACCCAACCAACATTGAAAGGCCAAAGGAAAGAGATGTCCTTCGGGCCAATCTCTAGAGAGGGTTGGTTCCCTTACTAATCTAAAAATTGGTGTAAATCTTAGGGAGAGAAATTAATAGAAAGATATGGGAAATATGGTTGTAAGCTAGAAAAATAGAGTGGGGATGAACTAACAGCTAAATAACCAAATCAAGTTCTAACCAACATTCATCAGAAATAATAATATAGGAACCAATCATAGATCGTAAATATGATTTCCAATTAACATTTCAACATTCATTTCTTCATTAAAAATTAAATTCAAATGTAGAATTTTAACTTATCTAACAAAGGCAATGAATATAGCAGAAATAATAGGTATAAAATAATCACATACATAATTGATCCAGGAACCAGAGTCAAAAGTCTTTCAATTGATGTAGAAGTTAAAACTCAAAGAGTTTTTTAGCAAAATGTTCCTCCTCTCTTTTTACATCAAGTTTCTTAGTTTTTATAGAGGATTTCACCTCCAAAATTTAATAAGCATTAAATAAAATGTCAGTCAGTCAAATATTGATCAACAATAATTTTCTTTTCGAGAACAACAATGAACAAATCAGTGAATGTCTTGGGAAGCAGTGATCCTTCTTCAGTAGAGAGCGCCTTGGAAATTAGCAAGAAGGAATGATGAAAATTTCATCTTCATGTTGGTGCATCGAAAATGAGCATCCACCATAGTGGATGGTGCCTTGAAAATGAACAGAATCATACCAGAGTCAAAGGTGAAGTGAATCAACATTTAATCTTTGCAATTCTTCAACAATAATTTTGGAAATATTAGCTTCTTTGCCCCAAGAATTAAATTTACCAATCCTTGCACTTTTCCAAAAATGATCTGCATTGAAAGCATAGAAGAAATGATTTTCACTTTTGAAATGGACTTTCGCTCAATCTTATGCCCGAAATGAGCTTTCGCTCGAGTTACACCTGAAATGTTTTTGCCAAGGCATTTCGCCCAAAAAATTCTTTCATTGAGGAATTGGGCGAAAATAGAATTTCATTGTAAAAAGGTGCAAAAATGAATTTCGCTCCAACTTGGGGTGAAAATGGAATTTCATTGTGCATGGGGTGAAAATGGCATTTCGCTGGCGAAACTGCTTGGAAGTGATTTCACTGGTGAAAATGCCAGAAAATGAGTTCATTGGCAAAAATGCTTGGAAGATGTTTTTGCTACGCCTAGGGGTTTCACTAGCGAAACTGCTAGAAGAGGATTTCGCTACGCTTAGGGGTGAAAATGCCCAGAAGATGATTTCACTATAAAATTCATTCCATACTTAGGCAAAATTTGACAAAATTTAAATGTGATGAAAAATACCGACCTGACCATCATTTTTGCTAAAAACCAAGCGACAATGGTATATTGCTGAAGAAAAGGGTGAAATTGACTTTGACCATTGAAAAATGCATAAATATTGGCGAAAACATCTTTATTTATTTTTGCTAGCAAAAGCATTGAGCCAAAACAAATCAACGAAAACATCAAAATTTAAAGAGGCCAACGTCAATGCAAAATTTATGTTTATACTTGGAAGTTTTTGTATACATAAAAAAGAACACCATTGCAATAAAAATGAAACATTGCATTATATTTCATAAAATGAGTTTTGTGATACAATAAGCCCCTTTGTAGGGTGCTTCACAATAAAAATGCTCAAAGGGGGTGATCCCCTTTTACAATAAAAAATGGTGTCTTTCTCTTCTTCATGCTACAACAATGTGGGAGGTGGGTTTGTCGTGACCACCATGATGACCTTGAGCTTGTTGAATCCTGAACCTGGAATCTGCACACATGCAAATGGACAAGGGTTTAGTAGCACCTGTCACAATGAATATGATAAATGTAAATGAAAATGACTAATGTAAAATGAATATAGAAGAATATGAACAATGAATATGGCTTACATAGCATAATCCGAGCAACATAACATTAGCATTCTCTCTTCTCTCTTTTTTTGGTCATGTGATGGTGCCTTTATAGGCCTTTGAGGGTTTTGGAGGGAAGGATAGGTGGCAAGCTAGGGCTGCCAAGTGGCAGGGACTGGGTAGCCACCTATCTTGGGTAGTTGCAGTGAGTCACTAGAAGTGTCTCACTTAACTAGGGAGATGTGGCAAGTGGGTAGTTGGAAGTGGAGTGATGTGTGGAGTGAGGTGTGAGATGTGGCAAGTGGGTAGGTGGAAGTGGAGTGAAGTGTGGAGTGAGGTGTGAGATGTGGCAAGTGGGTAGTTGGAAGTGGAGTGAAGTGTGGAGGGTTACCCCATGTGAAGGGACAAAGGGGACAAGGGTGTATGAGAGGTGGCAAAGGAGTGATGGTGATGTGGCTAGGACACATGTCAAGTGAGGAGAGAGGGTATCCTAGGAGGATATTTCCCAGATTTAATAAAATCTAGAAAATATAATTATGTGCAGGATTTTATGCCTAAGTCAAAACTTAGGCACATAATGTTATGCAGAACTAAAATGTGCAATGTGAATGAATAATGTGTAGGAATTATATGCCTAAGTTTAGACTTAGGCATATATTATTATGCAAAATTGTGATGTGCAATGTGGGTGAAATGTGCAGGAATTTATATGCCTAAGTTTAGACCTAGGCATATAATTTATTATGCAAAATTATGTGATGAAATGCAAATGCCTAGATTTTAGTGTCTACAGATGCCCCTTTTTGTACCGTATTGTGTGAAACACAATATGGTGCAAAAAAAAAGACACCTAGTTTTATTTGATGGAGGAATGGACTCAAATCTTCTCGATGCAAAGAATGAATGACTTTTTTGAAATTTTTGATTTGTTTGCTTACCCCCTCAATTGGCGAATGGGTAAAGGATGAAACCCATGAGCCAATTGACCAAATGTGGATGATGAAAGGAGGTGGTTGATTGAATGATGTGGATGTGATGCAAATGTATGTCATTTTGATCAACTTGATGCCCCAAGTTTGGGATTATTTGTGTTCTTACAAATTTACCTTTGGTTTCGTTGATGTGCAAAATGTGTGGTAAAATCTTCGACCACGTTTGGAGTTCTTGTTCCACTATGACTTTAGCAATTCCTTCCAAATGATGGGTTCAAGGAACTAGTCGTTCAAGAATTTGATACTCGAGTGATTTTTGATTATTACCAAATTGTTTTTGGTTGTTTTTCGCTTTTGACCCAATGAAAGGGGTTGAAGGATAACCTTGTGCAAATTTGTTTTGAACACATCTAAGCTCAAATATTTAGGGACCTAGCTGATTTAATGTCATAGTGATTTGATGTTGAATGTTTGAATGAGTTTCCTTATGGTGAGCTACCCATCCGATCGGATTGCATGGATTGCTAGTCGTTGCAACCGCTAGGTGTATAGGGTAATCCACTAGATACAAGGTTCACTAAATGATGTGATGATGATGATGATGATGTTTGTAAAAATGCATGATGTGATTGATGTAAATGTTGGAAATCAATATCAAGTTGGATGCCCCAAGTTTGGGGTGGACTTATGTTGTCGTAAATTTACCTTTTGGTTTGATTGACATGCAAGATGATGAAGTAAAGGAACCAATCACCCTAGGAGCTCGTTGTCCTAGTGACTGTTAGCAATTCCTTAATGCAAAATGATGAAGTATAAGTTTTCCATGTTTTGTAACCCCATGGAGTAGGCATCAATGACAACCTTGGACAAATCTGCTTGAACGCAAGTCACTCAAAAATTGAAGGATCAACCTGATTTAATTTCAAATATGATGATGTGAAATGATTTTGAATAAGTGTCCTTATGGTAATTTATCCATCCTACCGGATTGCATGGATAACCAATCGCTGCAACCGCTAGGTTTCTAGAGTAAATCACTAGATACAAGGTTCACTTGAGATGATGATGATGTGAGATGATGATTTGGAGGGTTTTACAATATTTTTGTAGCCATTTGCATTTGAAGGGGAGTTGTGTAAGATGGTCACAAATAAAATTCAACTTGTGTTGCCCCAATCATGGAAAAGATGCTCATTTTAATGAGCGTAATTTGCATGATTGAGTGTTTTGAGTGTTGACTTTGATTATGAAACTGAATTTGTTGATTTTGTCTTTCCCTTCAAGCGATGAGTCGATGGAGAAGATATGAAATGATGAAAGCGATGAAACAAATGATAATGGTTTGATGAGATGGATGTTTTTGTTTTTGTTTCAACTATGATTTTGACCATTGTTGATAATTGTGCACTTCTATCCCTTGGAGCAGTCCAACCGTATGGCTTTCTTAGGGAATTGAGATGATAACAATTCATTTTTTGCATGAGGTGAATCACTTTTCAAGGGCCTTATGGTAACTTATCCATCCTACCGGATTGCATGGATTGCTAGTCACTGCAACCGCTAAGTATATAGGATAAGTTACTGTATACGAGGATCACTTGAGGCTAAGTGGAAGAAGGAAATGTACACCTCTATCCCTTGGAGCAGTCCAACCTCATGGCCTTCTTAGGGAGTTGAGATGAGAACACTTCTATTCTTTCAAGAGCCTGTTGAATTTGTTTTTGACCAAAGGAATTGAGATATCTTTGGATTTTTTTGTTTTTTGTTGTTTTGGAGAATGCATGATTGTTTTGTGTTTTTGTTTTGTTTTTGTATGACAAAAGATGCATGGAAATGTTTTTGGTGTTTTATGTTTTATATGACAAAATATTCATGGCAATGTTTTTGTTGTTTTATGGTTTTGTAAGACAAAAGATGTATGGAAATGTTTTTGGTGTTTTATGTTTTATATGACAAAGAAGGAATGTTTTTGGTTGTAAGAAAAAATGATGGTTTTTTTTTTGTGTGTTTTATGTTTTGAGATGATTGATGTTTTTGATTTTTTTTTTGACCAAAGGAATTTGAGTACCTTTAGAGCATTTTGGATTGATTTGACCAAAGGGGTTTATGCCTTTGGGGCTTTTTGAATTGTGTTAATGATAATTGTCCTTATGGTAATCTACTCCTCCTACCGGATTGTATGGATAGCCAATCGCTACAACCGCTAGGGTGCTAGAGTAAATCACTAGATACAAGGATCACTTAAGGCTGAGTGAAAGAAGGAAATGTGCATCTCTATCCCATGGAGCAGTCCAGCCGCATGGCTTTCTTAGGGAGTTGAGATTATAGCATTTCAATTTTTGAAAGCCTTGTTGAGATTGAATTTGACCAAAGAAATTGTGTTACCTTTGGAGTTTTTTTTTGAATTGAATGTGACCAAAGGGTTTGATTCCATTGGAGCTTTTTGAATTTGATTATTTGAAATGTGAATGTTTAATGTGATTGTTGGGGTAGGTGTGAGACCTTGAATCCCCCAAGTTGTTTGATTGATTGTTTGATGTGATTGATGGGGAAGGTGTGAGACCTTGAACTCCCCAAGTTGTTTTGTGATTGTTTATGTATATGTGTAATGATTGATTGTTCAAATTGTTTTTTTGTACATGTTATGAAATGAATATGTTATGAATGAAGGGTGTTGCTTTATTAATCATTGTTCAAAGATATTTTGAACCATTTGAATGAATGGTGTTGCTTTATTGATTGTTGTTCAAAGAGATTTTGAACCATTTGAATGAATGGTGTTGCTTTATTGATCATTGTTCAAAGAGATTTTGAACCATTTGAATGAATGGTGTTGCTTTATTGATTGTTGTTCAAAGAGATTTTGAACCATTTGAATGAATGGTGTTGCTTTATTGATCGTTGTTCAAAGGTTTTGAACATTTGAATGAATGGTGTTGTTTATTGATTGTTAAAGAGGTTTTGAACCATTTGAATGAATGGTATTTTTATTGATCATTTTTCAAAGAGGTTTTTGAACCATTATTTAGCAAACTTTACCTTTATTGCTTAATCAGGGGCACCAATATGATACTACTAGTATGACCACATGGATGAAATGGATTATGATATTTATGACTATGTGATGGTGGTATGGAATGGAGGCTTGCTTATGACTTTCTTGTCCTTAGGGATAAAGGATCTAGAGTTGTTTTGCAAAGACTCAAACATCCTAGTGTTCTCAAACAAACTCACTAAAACTGCCTAATTCTTCTAGGACCAAATGTGTGTGTAGTGAATTCATTTACCGAATCAAGAGCATGGTAATGACCCGAGACAATCAAGAACCAGTGTGTGTGCAATTGAGTTCATTAACTCATCTTGAGTAAATTGGGTAAACCTGTTATGGTTTGAACCTAGAAGCTAGCTTGTCCGTATGAGCGGTCAGAGGTCTCTTTTAAAAGAGACATGTCACCACGCATGAGCGTACTCCACTGCCAGTCAAGCGTCTATAGCTCCGGTGGAGGCTAACTCCATAGTCCATGATTTTTGTTTTTGATTTCTTGAATTTTGGGGATGACTACTTAACCGTCTGACTAGAAATGTAGTACGATCCTTACAACCCAATTAATCAGTGGTGTGTGATGTAAAAGATTTAGAGCTTTGGGGAATCAGATTCTCAACCTAAGTGTGATGAGAATTGTACCCTATCCTTACTACTCTATCTTTTGAATTTGAAGCAACTGTGATAGTAGTGAAAACCACTATTGTCATGGACTATGTTGCATAATGGGACAAGCAAGGATGACCCTTTTCACCTCAAGGTTCCTACCAAGTATGGTGTTATCCCTCTTTGACACAAGATGTTTTTAAGATGTGAAATTGTGTTTGGTTCAAGAATGTTTTTGAAATCAATTCCCAATACTCAAGATTTTCTTAGTGTATATATGTGCAATGGTCCTAAAAGAATTCGACATATTTTTTGGAGGTTGCTTAAAACACTAGGAGTGGTTGAGTGATTGAAAACACCTAGGATTTTTGCTTAGGAAGCAATGTATTATTATGTTGATGGTTTTGGTGATGTTTGATGTGAGGTGCCCCTGATTAAGGCAACAAGACATAGTGCACTATCAATTATTCTTGATTTTAATGAATATGAATGGTATGAATGTGCAAATGCTATGAAAGTTGGAATGTGTGAATGCAATGGAAGATGGATTGTGAAAGTGATTTATTAAAAATGCAATGTGTATGAAAATATTTTTGTGTTTTATATTTATTATTGTTTTTTTTTTTTGTCTTTTGATGTTTTTGAGATGAAATGTGACCAAAGGGGTTTGGTTCCTTTGGAGCTTTTTGAATTTCATGTGACCAAAGGAGTGTTGGTTCCCTTGGAGCCTTTTGAATGGAAATTGACCAAAGGAGTGCCTCCCTTGGAGCATTTTGAAATGAGATTTGACCAAAGGGGTTAGGTTCCTTTGGGGCCTTTTGAATTGATTTGACCAAAGGGGTGTCCCCTTTGGAGCCTTTTTGATTGATTTGACCAAAGGGTGTCCCTTGGAGCTTTTGATTTGACCAAAGGGGTGTCCTTTGGAGCTTTTGATTGATTTGACCAAAGGGGTGTCCCCTTTGGAGCATTTTGAATTGAATTGACCAAAGGGGTGTCCCCCTTGGAGCATTTTGAAATGAAATTTGACCAAAGGGTTTAAGTTCCTTTGGGGCTTTTATGATTGATTTGACCAAAGGGGTGTCCCCTTTGGAGCTTTTTGAATTGAATTGACCAAAGGGGTGTCCCTTTGGAGCATTTTGAAATGAAATTTGACCAAAGGGGTTAAGTTCCTTTGGAGCCTTTTGATTGATTTGACCAAAGGGGTGTCCCCTTTGGAGCATTTTGAATTGAATTGACCAAAGGGTGTTCCCTTTGGAGCATTTTGATTGAATTGACCAAGGGGTGTCCTTTGGAGCCTTTTGATTGAATTTTTGACCAAAGGGGTTAGGTTCCCTTTGGAGCCTTTTGATTTGAATTTGACCAAAGGGGTGGTTCCTTTGGAGCCTTTTGATTTGATTTGACCAAAGGGGTTTGGTTCCTTTGGAGCCTTTTGATTTGAATTGACCAAAGGGGTTTTATTCCTTTGGAGCATTTTGATTTGATTTTTTTTTTGCATTTTGAATTTTGATATGAATGTGGAAGGTGGTTCAGGTGAAATGAGGTGGCGAATGTGAAGGTATGTGTGTGAAAATGTGATGGAAATACAAATGAATAACACACAAATCAAATAAACAAACAATGTTTTCTAAGTTTTTTTCAAATTTTGTTTTCGATGTTTGATTTTTTTATTGTTTTTGGATTTTTACCCTTTTCCCATTTGTCCCTTCACATGGGGAAACCCTCCACATTTCACTCCACTTGCACCTACCCACTTGCCACATCTCACACCTCACTCCACATTTCACTCCACTTACACCTATCCACTTGCCACATCTCACACCTCACTCTACACATCACTCCACTTTCAACTAGGCGCTTGCCACGTCTCCCCAGTTAAGTGAGACACTTCTAGTAACTCACTACAACTACCCAAGATAGGTGGCTACCTAGTCCTTGCCACTTGGCAGCCCTGGCTTACCACCTATCCTTCCCTCAAAAATTCTCAAAGGCCTATAAACTAAAATAGAGGGGGAAGCCCCTGAGACATTTGAAAATGTGGCGAATGATATCCACCTCATCCCAACTCCACATCAACTAGAAGAAGGATCTCACACGCTAATTAAAGAATCTATAGATGTGAATCTTATCCTAGAAATAGACAATCCACAAATTATCAAAATCGTAAAATATTTATCCGCAGAAGAGAAAGAATGCATGATCAATGTGTTGATGAGAAATAAAGAAGTGTTCGCATGGTCATATAGAGACATGTCGAGATTAAACCCAGAGTTGGTAGTCCATAACCTTACTTTAGCATCAGATGCTAAACCTTTTAAGCAAAAGCTTAGAAAAATTCATCCAATAGTTGTTTTACTTGTGAAATAAGAGTTACAAAAGTTATTGGACATAAATTTCATAGTCCCAATTGATTATCCAGAATGGCTCTCAAATATGGTACCCATTCGCAAACCAAAAGGAGGGATACGCGTATGCACTAATTTTTTAGATTTAAACAAAGCATGTCCCAAGGATTATTTTCCTTTACCCAATATTGATCAACTAGTAGACTCTTGTGCTAGCCATGAAATGCTTTCCTTAATGGACGATTTCTCGGGATACAATTAAATTCAAATTAATCCCGAAGATCAACATAAAACAACATTTACAACACCATGGGGCACATTCTGTTACAGAGTGATGCCTTTTGGACTTAAGAATGCAAGAACTACATATCAACATGCTATGACGTACATATTTCGTGACTATATGCATAATATCATCGAGGATTATGTATATGACTTGATTGCTAAATCAAAAAAATATCTTGAGCATATTGAAGTCCTAGAAAAAACGTTCAATCGATTGCTAGAACATAAAGTAAGGTTAAATCCTAAGAAGTGTATATTTTGTGTCACATCAGGAAAGCTTCTAGGATTCATTATCTCCAAGTGAGGCATTGAAGTAGACCCGGGTAAGGTAAAAGCTATACTAGAGATGCCACCTCCAAAGAACTTGAAAGAGTTGCATAGCTTATAAGGAAAGATCCAATCTATCCGACGATTCATTGCACAACTCTTAGATAAATGCAATCCTTTCAACCGCTTGCTACAGAAGAGGGTGACATTCTCTTGGATGACTGAATGTCAAGAGGTATTTGATGACATAAAAAATTATCTAGCTTCACTACCAGTTCTTACGCCACCTCGAACAAGAGTCCCTTTTTACCTATACATTTTTGCAACAGATTTTACAATAGGAACAATGCTTGCACAAAATAATGAAAATCATAAGGAGCAAGCAATTTACTATATTAATCGAAAATTTGTAAGTGACGAAACAAGATATACTTATGTTGAAAATTTGTGTTTAGCGATGGTTTTTTCCACTAAGAAACTTAGACATTATATGCTAAGCAACACTACTTATGTCATTGCTAGATAAAACCCTCTGCGATACATGATGACTCACACTTACAATAACACCCGTACAACCAAGTGGATAATTCTTTTAATAGAATTTGATCTCGAATTCATAAGTCAAAAATCCATAAAAGGTCAAGTGATAGTTGATCAGCTAGTTGAAGCTCCCTTACATAATGATAAACCACTAATCATTGAGCTTCCAGACGATTCAGTATTCTCTATCACAGAGCAGGAAGAGTTAGTAGGGCCTGACATAGGGCCTGCACATGCCTGACGTAGGCCTGCATAGGGCCTCACAGGGCCCTTATGGCATTTTAATTTTTTTTTTATTAATTTAAAAATAATTTTTCTTAATAAAAATTTAAAAGAAATTATTATTTTTTAAAATAGGATTTTTCTTTGAAAAAAATAAAAAATAAAAAATAATAAAACAATAAAATAAAAATAAGAAAGGGATTATGATTGGAGAAAAAGTACTTACTTGGATTTCCTGCTCTTGAGGAGGTTGCCACTACAAAATTTAGACCTTGTATTGCTCTTCATGAAGATGCGTTATGGATTAGGAAACCCTGCAATTACACAAAGAGATACAAAGTTAGTATTCTAAAAATAAAAATATGGAAAAGGGGTAAGAAGACCATGATCACCAATTTGTATACATTAAAAAGAACACCATTGCACTAAAAATGAAGCATTGCATTATATTTCGTAAAATGAGTTTGTGATACAATAAGCCCCTTTGTAGGGTGCTTCACAATAAAGATGCCCAAAGGGGGTGATCCCCTTTTACAATAAAAAATGGTGCTTGACTCTTCTTCATGCTACAACAATGTGGGAGGTGGGTTTGTCGTGACCACCGTGATGACCTTGAGCTTGTTGAATCTTGAACCTAAAATCTGCACACATGAAAATGGATAAGGGTTTAGTAGCACCTGTCACAATGATAATGATAAATATAAATGAAATGACTAATGTAAAATGAATATAGAAGAATATGAACAATGAGTATGGCTTACATAGCACAATCCGGGCAGCATAACATTCGCATTCTCTCCTTTTTCTCTTTTTTTCTCTCCATGTGATGGTGCCTTTATAGGCCTTCAATGATTTTGGAGGGAAGAATAGGTGGCAAGCTAGGGCTACCAAGTGGCAAGGACTGGATAGCCACCTATCTTGGATAGTTGCAGTGAGTCACTATAAGTATCTCACTTAACTAGGGATATGTGGCAAGTGGGTAGTTGGAAGTGGAGTGATGTGTGGAGTGAGGTGTGATATGTGGCAAGTGGGTAGGTGCAAGTGGAGTGAAATGTGGAGTGAGGTGTGAGATGTGGCAAGTGGGTAGGTGCAAGTGGAGTGAAATATGGAGGGTTACCCCATGTGAAGGGACAAAGGGGATAAGGGTGTATGAGAGGTGGAAAAGGAGTGATGGTGATGTGGCCAGGACACATGTCAAGTGAGGAGAGAGGGTATCCTAGGAGGATATTTCCCAGATTTAATAAAATCTAGAAAATATAATTATGTGCAGGATTTTATGCCTAAGTCAAACTTAGGCACATAATGTTATGCAGAACTAAAATGTGCAATATGAATGAATGATGTGTAGGAATTATAAGCCTAAGTTTAGACTTAGGCATATATTATTATGCAGAATTGTGATGTGCAATGTGGGTGAAATGTACAGTAATTTATATGCCTAAGTTTAGACCTAGGCATATAATTTAATATGCAAAATTATGTGATGAAATGCAAATGCCTAGATTTTAGTGTCTACAGTTTTTACAAAAAAATTTATGTGTGGCAAAACTACCAATACTTATCCTTTTTTGATGACTCAGGAAGCACCCTTCATCAGCCAATTTTGATCACCTTCGGTAAGCTTTGATGGCCAGGTATCAATTAATAATTGGTAATCGACCATTAACGGCCAACCACAGGTAGCCCACACTTTTGGCCTACTGGCAACTAACACCTTTGACCATCCTTAGCCATCGTTGGTCTTGCTTCTAAACAACTACCAATTGATCATCTTCGATTACCTCTAGCCACTAGCTTGTAGACATGCAAACCCTCCTCCCAATGGTCCCCTTGATGGCTTGAGAACACAAACACCCAATATTTTCTCATGATGTTAGTTTGATTTTGAGGTAGAATTACTTCCTCCTCGATGATGACAACCCATCGATACCCACAAAACTACCTTTTTGATGTTTGAAGCATTGTCATTAAAAATTTCTCTTGGTGTGATGACATATTAATGATGTGCAAGCTCTATAAACCATTTTTTGACCATGGTAGTAGCTAGATCTAACCAATATCATTCTATTACATGTGGAATTTATGGTTTCCTAGCATAAATAAACATTTTCCAAGTGATTTTAGTCAATTTCTGGTTTTTCCACGATGGTGCATGCCTCCATAATGTCAAATTTTGGTTGCTTATAGTCCTACATGCAAGACTCTAAAGGAATTATTTATTTTTTAATAACCTTCATGCATGAAGTAAATAAACTAGCGTGCACTAGTTGAGGCTTGATTAGCCTTAGGTCTAGTAACCCTGATCAATGCATGATGCACACTTGGTACTTTTCTTGGCAGTTTGGTTGACTAATTGACTCTTACTTAAATTGACACATGGCTTGGTCACGGGTTAATAAACTATTTCATATATATTTTTTTGTTTTGCAAGATTTAAAATCCTATATTTACAATGGGGCAGGTATTTCGCTTGTTTAAAAGAGATTTTGGGTGCTTAGATTGTCAACCAACCCAATGGGTTGGCCAAAGCGTGATGGTTGGTGCTCCTTTGACTTGCCTTGGTAGAACCCAATTGAATCATTGACTACTATGGACTCCTATTGAATATGGATTCATCTATCGTGTGACTGTGTTGACTTGCTTGAATTTGCATCTGTTGTGTATTGATAAAATCAAATTTTATTGAATAAATTCATTTTTAATTTTTTTTGTGACCTTATAGCAAGTTAGTTTAATTTTTGTTTTTACCACTTTCTACCTTAGACAAACTATCAAATTATTTGGTAGAGGTAAATTTTTTTATCTTGCTTGGGCATAAGAATTAAATTCTTGTAATATGGAGTGCATTTTTGGTTGAACCTAACACTCCTAAATTCACTTTCATTCTTAGAGACTCTTTTGAAAGAAGCCCTTCCTTCAAAATACCATAACCCTTTTTATGTTATCATAAATATCACATGAGTACTCCATGTATTGGAGTTATGTTTACCCCTAGTGGCTTGTCTCGTAGTGTATTTTCGAGTTGATTCTCTAAAACCACTCACATATTTAAATATTCTTTTGGAACCAACGCTTCCTTCATAGGCCATGAATATCACATGGGTACTCCATGTGTTGGAGTTATCTTTACCCCCAATGGCTTGTCTCTTAGTGGATTTTTTAGTTGGTTCGTATCTTCACCAGCAAGACTTACAACATTAATTTGACCAACACCACATCAAGCAAAAATTCTACATTAGCTTCCATTTCATATTCTTGGCTATCTTAGCTTTTGAAGTCCTTAAGGATTTTTTATCCTCCAACATGGGTTTTTGAAACCTTCTTGAACATATTATCAATTTGTAAATATGTAATAACAAGTGCAAGTTCGGTGGTACCTGAAACTCCATCATATACCTTGATTTAGCATCCTTATCTTGTGCCTTTTTATTTTCTTTCCTCTCTTTGTTGCACATTTACCCACAGTGATTCGATTGCAGTTCGAGGTAGTTGATGTGCATGCTTCTAGTTTTGAAGCATGAATTATGTGAGGAATAAGCAATAATTTATGAATATGATTGAAGATATTTACTAGCATGGCCCTTATAGACTTGTTTTCTATGGGTACTCCACTTTCAAGAGTCATAGTCCCTTCTCCATTCCATTGGAGAAATTGTATGCTCTCAAGCAGAGTCTCCGACAAACATATGCTATTTTTGATCGAGAAAAACTTAGATATGATCATATGCTCTCAAGAAAATCCTTCAATGAATGTATGCTCTTTGTGATAAATCAAAGCTTAGAGACAATTGTATGTTATCTATTATCAGGAAACACCTTCCATAAGGATCTCTCTCTTCTTCATTCTGTTCGAGGATTTCATTTTTGGGTACTTATACTTGATCTCTTCCACCTTCTTGTAAAAGCATTGCAGTTTAATGCTTCTATGGTGGGAAGGTATGATGTGGACATCATTTAGGCATAGAATTAGATTTATTTCCTAAAATTCTAAAGTCCTAAGTCTAAGTTAGAATAATTACAAATCTTATTCCAACTTGTATATGTCGATATATTTGGATGACATAGTCATTGGGTTTGATTTGTTATATTCTTAGAGTTAGCAAATTGGTTTTGATTATATTAGTCATGGTTCTCTTGTTAGAATCTTCTATTTTGAGAAGATTACAGTTGTAAACGTGCTATTTAAACACCTATTCAAAAATAAAATATCTGGCCAGTTTGGATCCCCATCATAAACCTAGAACTAAAATCCAATAAATTGTATTTATGCAAAAATCATAAGAATTTTTTAAAATATCTCATTTTGGATTTGATGCATTATATTATAGGAACCCCATTTTAGTGGTTTATTTTGTTCTCCTAAACTTGAATCTAGTTTTGTGTTAAAAAATGAATTAGCTAGTATAGTGCTCAAAGAAGAAATTTTTTGTTCTCCATATGAAAAACATAGTTCCCAAATAGTACAACCAAAATTATTCTTTTTATTGATTCATAGCACCTGATAATAAAGTGTAATTATCATGGGTTACCATTTCTTTATCTAATTATAATATGCTATATGGAAAAAATATTTTTTTTGAAAACAAATGTTCTATTTTTCAAAAACACCACTCAAGGATATTTATAAGGATTTACTTTTGATGTACAAATGTATTTTATATAACTTTTAGATCACATACTTTTCCATGCTCTTCATAATGGTGGTATCTATTTTATAGTTTTCTTAGGATCATAGGCAAGTTTATGCAATAATATTATAGATCTTATGGTTGCCCACATGAATAGGTAAAATTATTATATCTCGTTTAATGACATTACTTTTTTAAATTTAAAGTAAGGCTTTGTGAAGCATAGTTGATGAGAAATCAATATGTGTAATAACAAGTATTGTGACCTTGAGAGGAATAAATATGAAAAATTTAAAATCAATCAAGATGTTTGCCCTTATCTTTTTGCTTATATTTTTTAAGGGATATACTTCTCTAGAACATGATGATATTTTTACACTTTTAATACATTACTAGGTTGTGGAGAATCCTATCAAATAAGATCATATGAAAATGGTACCTAAATCAAAGAATAGTAAGAAAAATAATACTAAAAGTGATGAATCCAACTTCTCCAATAAGAAGAAGAAGACACCCTTTTTATAACTATTGTAATAGAGGAAAGTTATAGTTCCAAAATTATTTATCTCATCTTCAAAATATTGAAATAAATTTTAAGAAGGCTAGTCTTAATGAGAGCATATTGATCATTAATATAATAGGGAAGACATTTATAATGTACATGTTGTGATGTATTTTTTTTACTTAACATTTTCTTCTTCTCAAGAGTGGGTTTTTGATTCTAGATCTATTCATAATATGACTAACCACAACTCCTCTTTTTCTAACTATACCCACCTATATATCAAATTAGGTAGTGGAGAATCATTATTGTTGATGTCAAATTTTGGGAAGTCCTTTATGATCAAGGATTTGGTCCTAACATTCTTTCCATATATTGCATCACTCATACTAATAAGAGAGTATTTTTGGAAAGATTAATAGGTCAAAAAAGATGTATGAATGCTGAATTCAATGCTGTTGTTTCAAGATATTATAATAATATGAGTTATGATTACAGTCTTGATCATGATTTATCTTTCTTTGAAACGAAGGGTTTTTCCATGGTCGATAAGGTGGATTCTACTAGTGATCTTTAACATAATCATTTGGGGTACACTAGTCTTAGATCATTTATAACATGATTCATATTAACATGGTTTAGGGTCTTTCATTCAGAGATACTCATTTAGGTTTTTGTGATATATGTATATTGGATAAGCATCATTGAGATTCCTTTTCTAAGGATAAAGAAAAATAAGCTTCTCAATACTTGGAGTTGATTCATAATTACATTTATGCTCCTAGGACTATTTATTATTTTGTATGTAATATTTACTTCCTTATATTGATTTATTATATTAGTAGAGTTTATTGGGCTTATACATTTGAATCTAAGGATGGACCTTTTTCTAATGTCAAGGATTTTAAAGTTGTTGTGGAGAAAAAAAAAATATATAAAACTTGAGGATCTATTGACGTAGAAAGTGTACCAGCAATTAGTTCAACTATTTTTTGACTTTCCATAGCATTTCTTGGTGGAATACCACTCATTATACTATAGAGAATAATGGGTTTTCAAGGAAAATAATCTATGATGGAGATGGTTTATTGTATCATCCATACTAAGCAGATGGATCTTATAATTTGAGGAAAGGTAGTTTAGTGTGTAGTCTAAATTATCAACCATAATATTACTCATGTCATTAAGGGAATGAATCCTTTTGATATGTTTACAAAGGAGAAACCTTATATTATATACGTTAGGTTATTTGGATCTATTGTTTGGGTCCACATCCCAATAACATCCCAAATACATTTTTATTTGGTATGATATAACATTGAAGGGATATCAGTTCTATCATCTGAGTATCCATGAGTTTATTATATAACATGATTCTAGATTTGATGAATGATATCTTAGTACACATTTGAGATTGCTTTTAACTCTTCTTGACAATTCCTCTTCTTATCAAATTGTTCCTATTCATATCTACTCTTAGATAATTTCTATTGGGATCTCTTCAATTCCAAATTATAGTTGGTCAATTTCTTTTAATTATGGTACTAATACTTCTTATTTTAGATATTATATGAATGGAATCACTTCTTTCGCTCCAAGTGATTTTGTTCTTAACATTTTCTCTTCTTCTAATATTATGTCAAATTTTCCTACTTCTGGTTTACTTTCTAGTGATGATTATTTCCTCTTGAGATACCTCCTTATACAATTCATTACATTCCCAAGTGGGATAGGATTAATTTTTAGGATATATCCAATTTTTATCAAGGATTTCATCTCAATCCCTTTATCTCATGTATTTACTAGGAATGTAAATATTGATGAAAATCCTCTCTTATAATTAGGATAAGGGATATCTTTTTTTTGGTAAGTAGTAGTTTGATTATTAGGGTTTTAACTGGGTCCCACGTATATACAAAAATCCTTGCCAGGGTGGTGGATATTATTGCAAAAACCTTGTAACGGTAAATAGAAGCCAAAGGCCTAGCAGAATCCCTCTCAGGGGATAAGCATGACAACAGTCCCACGTAGGGGATTGAGACCTTAACATCTATGGACGAATAGCCCACGTAAGGGCATTTATTTCTAGCATAAAACCCTACCCAAAAAAGGTGACAGAGCTCCAAGGGCTTTCCAAAAAACTAAACTTGAAGTAATAAAAAAGGACCAACATAACAAAAACAAGCCAAGGAAATCGAAAGGGAATCCCTAAGGGTTGACCTTCGCGGGGTTCTCCTTCGCGTCTGTAGTGAGCTCCTCCAAGAAGCGCTTCATAGCCTCGATGGTACTTTTGAACACATAAATGAAACATTTAATAAACATTCTTGTCATGTGCTTTGATGTTTCAGGGGGGGTCCGAGTCCCTGCTATTATCATCAGGGACATTAACAGGGGAGTTCTGGCTTGACTCTGTTTTGATCTTCTTGGTCCTCGATGATCTATGGATCACAAGAACATCCTCAATTATGATTCTACACTTTCCCAACGTCACCTTATTGGAGGATAGGGTGGGCTTAGAAGGGATAGACTGCTTGGGGGCAGTCTTCTTGGATTCAAAGGTTTCATACTCGGGATCTGTCTCACTGACCAAGGGATCGCTAGAAAATGAATGAGTTGGAGAAGATACAAGGGGGAATAGGAGGGCTGGATTGGAGGGGAGTGGCTGCCAGGGGAGGATTGGTGATAACATGGCAAAAGAGAAAAGTGAAAAGGCCCTGGTGGGTGGGAGTGGAGTGTTTCTTACGAGCAGTGGAAATCGATAAGCGGACGAAGCAGTGGAGGAAAGGGAGAATGTTCATGGGCTTGTAACCATGAAAGTGGTTGATAAGAGCCAAATGGAAGCTGGACATCAGCTTAGAGGGATCATCAGAGGCTAAATACTAGATCAGGGTAATAGCGACAGTGAACCAAGGGGAGGGAAGGGAGGTGCGTTCAAGCGAAACACCTGTCCATTTGAACTCTTGGTAGTTGGGGAACCCCTCCATCTCAGGCTCTCAACTGTGCTTGTCATGATGGACGCAGCGACCAGACAGGGGAAGGCTAGACACCTCAGCCATCAACTCGAGGGTAACCTTGAAACGAACACTGTGGATTACGACAAAGTCATTCTTCCATGTCCGGATGAAGTCAGTAGAAATATCAGCTTCGAGGCCCTAGAATTTACTCAGAAAGGGCTTCAGATTAAAGGTGTCTATAAAGGGTTTTGCCAGAGGGTCGAGCTGGAGGGAGCTAGGTTCGATGTATGCCATAGTACCAGGAGGAAAGGACAAGGGAAGAGATAGCGACCAGGACAAAGGGTGACGAACGATAAAAGGAAGGACACGGGGATTTTTTAAAAAGGCCAGCAAGGGACGATTAAGCATGTTGATCTGATCGAGGAGGGTACAGGTGGACAAAGGCTAGGTAGGATGGGGATTGGTGATAGTTCTTAGGCCTGAGTCGGTACGGGGAAATGACGATATCCAGAGCCTCTTGGATCCAGTGAGGATGGGTAGGGAAGCATATTGGATAGGGGCATCGAGGGTGGTGTTGGGGCATCGCAAACCGTAATGGGGAGTGTAATTGAGGATACCAATCATCCACATGGGAAATCGATGACTGGTGGTGCCAACAAGGATGCCAATCATGAGCCAACGATGAAGGAGGAGCTTGCTGGAGAATATACTCCTAGGAACGGCTGTAAACCTAGAAAAGAAACACATTGGTTAGTGATGAGGGGGTGACACAAACCTACCTTTCCTGTCAGACACCCAATGGATTAGAATTGTGCCACATCGTCAGCGGAGATTGAATAAGACCCATGTTGGCAAGCTGGTCAGCGAGTTTGTTTGCTTCATAGAATACATGGAAAAATTAGGATAAGGGATATCATTTGGGAGAATTAGTTAAATATAAAATGATAATTATCTCATGTAAAATAAAATATAGTAGGTTTTTATCATAATTTGTAATAATTTTCTAGAATAAAAGGCATAACATTATCTTGAATCCTATGCAAGAGAAACTAAACAATGTAAATAGAAAGAGCGATAGATAAAAGAATAAAGGAGTGACCTTAAGCATCCATAGAAATTATCATAATAATTTGACACCAATGCAATAGATCAGGTGGTTAAGGGGTCTTATACCAAATAACAAATCCTCAATAATTACAATTATAAATCACTTAACCCATGTTGGCATAGTGTTAAGGCATAAGGGATAATTACAATTTATTAAATCCTTACCCATAACACCCTAGGCATAAATGGTTTGGTGAGAGTTAACCATAACAAGTTTTAACTATGGTCATAGAGGGCTAATTGCATATAATTATAATTAATTACAATACATAATGATTGGCCATAGGCTTACATATGATTACATCATACAATATCAAATTAGGCCAATAAATTTAGAGTGCATAATTTTCAATAGCTTCCTTATCGAAGACGAGAATATTATTGGATGAAAATGGGTCCATAAACCCATGTATGGTGTTGATGCTAGATTTAGAAGCATGAAACTCGTATTTTAGGGTTTTCTCATAATAAAGGAGTTAACTATAATGAGACTTTTTCCTTGGTTACTCATATAGACTCATCCATATGATTCTTTTTTACTTAAAATATTAGTAAGTTTACCAAATAGATGTCAAGAGTGTATTTTTCATGGAAAATCTTAATATAGCCCTACACATTTTTTTGTGGTCTTATTAAGTCATCGTTTGTTAAATAAGGTACATATTGCTTAGTGTGACAAGATAGATAACTTTATTCAATGTGGATTTTATTTGAGTAGGAAGATGAATTATGATTTTTATATCAATAATTGTGATGGTGAGATATTGATTGTTGTGTTTTATTTTGATGATTTCATCATCAGAAGAAGTTTGATCATCTATGATTTAGGATCTCAAGCTATTTCTTGAATAGTCCTTTAAGATGATAGATTTGGGTTTTACTAATTTTGAATATCGATATTACTAAGGCTTTTTTAGCTATTTATTTTTATCACCTTTATTATACTTTAGAGTTACTATAATAATTTTAAATGAAGGACTGCAATACATCTCCTAGGTATTTTTATTTTGGGGTAAAGTTTGAGGGTGATCATCCCTATATTTTGGTAGATGATTCTATTAATTGATAATTGGTGGGTATTCTTCTCTATCTCACCTACCCTCAACCAATCATATCCTTTATTATCAATCTTTGTTCAAGGTATATGAAACCACCACATGAGATACACTAGAATTGTTTCAAGTTTTATTCTTTACTATATTAGGTTTACTACTCAGTATGACATTCACTATGCACTAGAGGTATTTTTATTTTGTATGGTTACTCAAATGTATAATCAATTGGAGATCTAGATGAGTGGAAATGCACTTTAGGATATTTAAATTACCTTTGTTTTAGATCCACTATTTTAATTTTTTAAAAAGAAACATAGTATCTCTTTGTCTTCCATAGAAGTAAAGAATAATGCTAATTAGGAAAAATACATTTTAGTTTGGATGTGGATGTTTCTTGAGTAGTTAATGCTTACTTTGAAATCATCTACCAATTTATTCTATGGTAATAAAATTACTATACACTTGATCCACATTCCTATTGAGTATTAAAATATCAAGCATATTAGAACTTAATAAGTTTAGTCCTAGGGCCAAATTATTGTTTTAGTGGCTTTAATAGATTAGATTATATTTATATTTATATTTATGAAGGTATGTCAAATGTCACTTTCACTTGATTATAGCAATGTGTTGACATGGAAGAGTTTTGATGCAGGAGCGTCCGGCAGCAACAGAGCAATCTTGCATCAGACTAATTTTTTCTAAGTATTTGTGTTTTCAAAGAAGGAAATTAAGGCAAGTCAAAAGTTTTGTCGTGATATCATGACATCGCGATATCGCGACATCGCGATATCATGACGTTATTTGGAAGCTAAGGCACGGAGGGAGTTTCGTCGTGATATCGCGACGTTATTTGGAAGCTAAGGCACGGAGGGAGTTTCGTCGCGATATCGTGACGTCACAATATCATGACGCTATTTTGAAACTAAGGCACAGGGGAAGTTTTGTCGTGATATCACGACGTCCAAAAGGCAAAGGCGAAGGCGAAAGGAAGACCAAGGCTAAAGCAAAAGTTGTCGCGATATCGCGACCAGTTGAAGACAAATCAAAATTGAACACAAGGACGGTCCCATGCGTGGGAAAAGAGGTAGCGGTCACAAATGAATGTTCTGACAAGGCGACAGTTGCAGTTCAGAAGGACAGTCTGACCAAAATGGCGGTTGCAGGTCAAGGGGTCTTTAATGCAAGCTTTCATAGCGGATCGGGGCAGTTGCCCATTGATGGAAGGAAATTTGAAAACTTGGCAAAGGAAGCAAACTTTTAGATTTTGTTTCATGAATTCGCTCAGGTGGGGGCATTAATTGCCTAGAGGGTCGAGACCACGATAAAAACTCAAAAAAATTGGAAAGGAAGGGATGGTGAGTTCGAGATTGAGAGGGGGAAGAATGATGCCAGTAGACGGTATTGTAAGACTATGTTAAGCAATTTACAGAAAAAATAATTTCAAGTTTGTTGTGTGAATCTCGGCTTACCATCAAGTGGTATCAGAGCCGAAAGTTCTTGAGTGTGTAACAGATCGCCGGACGTGAGGCAGTTACACCAAGATCTGTGGAAAGGCTCATGAGAAAGTGAGTAGAATGCCTCCGAGAAGAAACCTCGTTGGTGGGAGAGGCATGGCGATAGCAGCAGATGTCCGAGCTTTGCAATGGCAAGTTCAGGCCCTGCAAGAAGAACTGCGCAGAGGGCACGAACCAAGAAGAGATGATGGCAGTGAAGACGAAGTGGATGAAGAAGAAAACCAGTCTGAAGAAGAATAAGAGGTTGTAGATTTGACACAAGCCAGACTGTACAAAGCCATATCCCAGATTGGGAAGAGGTCAAAGATGGAGGTTTCCACGTATTTCGGGAACCTGGATCCGAAAGAATTGATCGACTGGATCAATGATCTGGAAGAATACTTTGAGTATGAAGAAGTTGAAGATCCTGAGAGGGTCAGATTTGCCAAGACCAAGCTGAAGGGTCATGCCAGCATATGGTGGAAGGGAGTACAGCTGGAGCAAAACAGGAGAGGAAAAGAGAGAATAACAAAATGGATGCAAATGGTGGAGAAGCTGAAAATACAGTTTATTTCGGCAGATTACAAGTTGGATCTGCTAAGAAAAATGCAGAGTTTGAGACAGATGAACAAAACTGTCCAAGAATACACGGAGGAGTTTTATAAGATCTCCATCAGAACTGGCCATTTAGAAGCAAGCAAGGAGAAGGTGGCCCGTTATATCAATGGGTTGAGACCCAGTATCCAGGAAGAGTTGAGCTTAGTTCGGGTGAGCACCATTGAAGATGCTTACCAGTTTGCTCTGAAGGTTAAAGAGAAACTGAATAGAAGGTTTGAGAGCAAGCAAAGAGGAAGAGGGCATGGAGGAAAGACTAGTGGAAGAAAAGAGGAAGGAAAAGAGGAGAAGAAAGAAGAGGTTAGCAGCAATCGAGATCAGAAGGAAGATGAGGAACCCAAACCCCAAGTTTAGAACAATGGCTACCCAAGAGGAAGAGGTGGATCTGGATGAGGAAACAGAGGAGGAGTGTTTCATGGAACCTATTTCCACTATGGAGAAGAAGGACATCGGGCATATGAGTGTCCCCAGCACCTCGAGAGGGTGAACAAGAGACATGTGGGTCCTGCCAGAGCTGCTGTGGCAGAGGAAGATGCTGAATCAGAACATTCTGAGGAGGTAAAGAGAGGAGAAGTCATGGTCACAAGGAGAGCCATGCTGATTGAGGAAGACAAGCCAGAGCAGAGGAGAATCTTGTTTCGCATGAGGTGCAAAAGTTCAGGTAAAGTTTGTAATGTTATTATAGACAATGGAAGTACTGATAACTTAGTCTTCGAGGAAATGGTCACTAAGTTGCAGCTGGAAAGGAGAAGACACCCGCATCCATACCGGATTGCATGGTTGTGGAAGGACCACAGAGCATGGGTCCGTGAATAGTGCTTAGTCACGTTCAATATTGGGAACTACCAGGACGAGGTCCTATGTGATGTTTTCCCCATGGATGCTTGCCATTTGCTGTTAGGAAGGCCATGGCAGTTTGATCGGAGTGCAGTGCATGATGGTCGTGCAAATACGTACTCCTTGACGAAATATGGAGTGCGCCACAAGTTAAAACCATTACAGGCAGTAGACGAGAAGGTGTGCGGCAGTGCCAAAATTTGTCTGGTAGAAGGTAGAAAAAGTTTTTGCCAGGAGACGGGGTTGAAGCAGGTTGCAGAGGCAGGCGTACGTTTGGAGATGTTGCAAAAAATGTGGACCGAACAGCACAGAAGTGAAGGTCACTTCTCCATTTACCCCGGGTGTCTGATGCAGGAGCATCCGACAACAACAGAGCAATCTTGCATCAAACTAATTTTTTCTAAGTATTTGTGTTTTCAAAGAAGGAAATTAAGGCAAGTCAGAAGTTTTGTCGCGATATCGCGACGTCACGATATCGTGATGTTATTTGGAAGCTAAGGCATGGAGGGAGTTTTGTCGTGATATCGCGACGTTATTTAGAAGCTAAGGTGCGGAGGGAGTTTTGTCGTGATATCGCGACGTTATTTTGAAACTAAGGCACAGGGGAAGTTTCGTCGCGATATCGCAACGTTGCGATATCGCGACGTCCAAAAGGCAAAGGCAAAGGCAGAAGGAAGACCAAGGCGAAAGCAAAAGCTATCACGATATCACACCACAAACCGAGGCAAAGGGCTCATAGGCGAAATGGTCACGATATCGCAACATGTCGCGATATCGCGACTAGTTGAAGACATATCATAATTGAACACGCGGATGGTCCCGTGCATGCGAAAAGAGGCAGCGGTCACAAATGAATGTTTTGACAAGGCGACAGTTGCAGTTCAGAAGGACAATCTGACCAAAATGGCGGTTGCAGGTCAAGGGGTCTTTAATGCAAGCTTTCATAGCGGATCGGGGCAGTTGCCCATTGATGGAAGGAAATTTGAAAACTTGGCAGAGGAAGCGAACTTTCAGATTTTGTTTCAAGAATTCGATCAGGTGGGGGCATTAATTGCCTAGAGGGTCGAGACCTCAATAAAAACTCGAAATAATTGGAAGGGAAGGGATGGTGAGTTCGAGATTGAGAGGGGGAAGAATGATGCCGGTAGACGGTATTGTAAGACTGTGTTAAGCAATTTACAGAAAAAATAATTTCAAGTTTGTTGTGTGAATCTCGGCTTGCCATCAAGTTTCCATTAATGATGATATTTAGTAATGTCTTCTCCCTATAGTCTCCAATTTGGATTAAAAAGGAAGTTAAAATTTATAAAAGTTCACTTATTGGATATTACAAGCATCGTATATTATATATTATTATATTAACCCATTGGAACATGTGACACATATTAAGGTAATCCATGTGATGTTCTATTGACCAGTAATAAGTTAGCTTAATATTTATAGATGCATGTGCCTTCTATTAAAGGTGTATATGCAATCCAACCCCGACCATCCATTTTATTATCTAGATATAATTTTTTATTATTAATGAATAATGTAATTCCTATGTAAGAGCACCTTTATTGTATTCTTCATATCTATACTATGCATTTTGCTCCTCTATATAATCTACGCAATTTATTTATACCGTTCATTCCTCTATGGGTATTGTAAATCAATTTATTGCCAAAGTAGATGTAATGCTTGAGGTGGTTTTTCTATGGTTTTCACCTTAAAAAATAAAAAGTGGAATCCTCTACTTATTAATATTAATGAGTCCCATTCTATATAAGATAACTCCAAATCCAAATATAAATCCTAAATCAAACAAATAGGTTTCTTACCTTTCTTGATTAATGTTTCCTAAGAAAGCATGGGTAGTCCTTGATGTACAAAAGCTTAGTTTATCAACTAGGAATTCCTCCCTTTTGACTAAGCCATACAATAAAAACCATAGTTTATTCCATATTGAAACCATTTAAAAGGATCTAAGATCAATAGACAACCATAAAAAATATCCCTATATATTTAAATTCATCAAAATTATCAATTCTATCAATAGTGATATCCTAATTATAAGATCATGATTATATTTATAACACTTGCATAGTATTTATTTCAATAGGTAGGTATTATTATACCTTAAAATAGTTTCTTTCACCTAATATCAAAATTACAAATTGACTTCAAATTTTATCATTTCTACTTCTAGTAGACACATCCTAATCCAATTAGCTTGTGTGGAACTCATGCCAATATGTGTAATTGATGTTAGGTGACGTCCTTTATATTTTGCTTTAAATTTTTTTATTTATATAAATAAGATCTTAAAAATGGTCATTTAAATCCAATTATTCATCCACATTAAACACAAAGTAGTTAAATAAACCACACAAGTTAAAATCTCCTCTTCTAACAAAATCACCTTTCATCACAATTTCTTCTACATTAATACTAGGATACTAAGGCTAAACTAGAAATCTTACTCTTGGACAATAAAATTATAGATCAATTTCCTTTTACCTAGTTAGTATTCCTTCAAAATGATTACATTCTTCAATGTCATGGTAGGGGAACCATTAATCAAAAAAATTTGTAAGCCTCCACCAAGGAGCATCCAAGAAGAAGCATCAAAGGAGCAAAGAGCTCAAGAATAGAAGTTAAATAAGAATACGAATACATAATTCATCTTCATAAAAAGGTTAATACCCTCTAAGGTTATTATAAAGTTATCTATTTTAACTCTTGTCATAATTGCATTTCTTTATCTATCTTCTATATCAGTTTACCTTTGTCATAGTTATTTTATTTGATATAAAACTAGCATAGACTCTTAGTTATATTTTTGTATGTTAACTTATAGATATAACTCCATAACCTTACATCCATTATTATACCTAGGGTATCCATATATTCAAATATAACCTAGCATTTCCTACCTTATTCTTTTAGAATTTTGTTTACGCTTCGACTAAGACTATTATTGCCTTCATTTAGGTGTAGTTTCCTCCTAGGCTTGTTCAAATTTATGTTAGTCATATTGATAAACCCAATGTGAACTACTCCTTGTGTTTAGAGATTGATATATTGATCCCATATTAATTTTATATTGACTTTAGGAAAATACATCATTAGACCAAACAACCAAGGACCTCAAGGCTTTGGAGCATAATGATTTAGGGTCTTACCCATAACTTTGCAAATATATGAGTTCTCATAGGGATATATTTGAAAAAATTAGGAGGGAACCATAATATTGATATTGTCATGTTACTATCTTAGAATATTTAGACCGAGCAACAAAAATAGTATAAACAAAAGCTTAGCTAACTTTATGATGCAGGAGCATCCGGAGACAGTAAAGCAACCTTGCATCTTACAAGTTTCTTTTTTAAGTTATTTGCATTTTGATCGATTAATTTCAGTGTTGAGGAAGGTTCTGTGGGGCAATTCCTGGTTGGAGGAAGTTTTAAGGCAAAAGGGAGAGGGGTCACGAAATCGCGACATGTCACGATTTTGCGACCCCAAAAGTTGCAGTGTGCTATTTGGCGGGTTCCGTCGCGATATCACGATGTCGCAATATCGCGACGTCGCGATATCATGACCGTTTTGCAAGGCAGTGGAGAGGAGTGTAAGTCGTCGCGATATCGCGACGATTTTGCAATGTAGTGTGGGGAGGCTTCAGACGTCGCGATATCGCGACGTCGCGATATCGCGACGGTCTTCAAAACAAAGGCGGAAGGAGAAGAGGGGGTCACGAAATCGTGACTTGTCGCGGTTTCGTGACCCCAAAGGGCTCGACGTAGAGGAGGCGCTTTCGGTCGTGATATCGCGACAGGTCACGATTTCGCGACCTGTCATGATATCGCGGCCAACCAAAGGCCGACACGTGGCGCAACATTGGACAACCACGAAAGTTGAGGAAAATAAAGAGCAAGGTAAGGCCCGAAAGGGGAAAGCGGACGGCCGGGCAAGGCCAATTTTGACACGTGGACTGCCACGTGTATCATGGCAATTGAGGAGGACACGTGTGCCGACATGGAGAAGTCATAGAAGAATTACGCACGATTGGCTACGTGTAAGAAATTAAAGACGAAGGCCACGTATCGGGAGTTAAATTTGACAGCCGCGTGCATTAAAGGGGGAGAACCACCATTTGGAAGAATTTTTTTTTTCGACAAAATAGCAGTGCAGAGTACGGTCTGAGCGAAGCGGCCAGTGCAGGGTATGGGAAGCCATTATTGCAAGCAGCAGTGCAGATCGGGCAGTTGCCCATTTATGATAAAAATATTTGAAAACTCGGAGAGGGGGAAAATTGAAGTTTAAACTTTGTTTTAGGCGGGAGCATTAATTGCTAGAGGACCGGGACCTCGTTAAAAACCCAAAATTTTGTAATAGGGAGGATGGTGGACCGGAGAACGAGGGAGTGGTACGAGTGGAAGAACAGAGCCGAACTCGGCCATTGTAAATCCTGCGGGCTGTTTCATTCAAGCTTGTAAATATTTTTTTTTTAATTTTTAATGAAAAGGCAAAGTTTCTTGAAGTGTTGGTTCCCGGTGCCCCGTCAGTGGTATCAGAGCAGGAGTTCCTGAGCGTACAACAGACCGCCGAAGGAGAGAGGCAGTTGTACCAGGACGTGTGGGAGGGTTTGAGTTTGGGTGAAGATGCCTCCGAGAAGAAACCCGATGGGTGGAAGAGGCATGGCAGCGGAAGATTTTCGGGCATTGCAGCGGCAAGTCCAGGCCCTGCAAGAAGAGCTACGCAGAGGACGTGAGCCGAGAAGGGATGCAGACAGTGAGGATGAAGTGGAAGAGGAGAATGAGTTTGAAGAAGAGGAAGAAGATGTAGATCCGGCCCAGGCCAGATTGTACAAGGCCATATCCCAGATCGGGAAGAGGCCGAAGTTAGAAGTTCCTACGTATTCCGGGAACTTGAACCCAGAGGAGTTGATAGACTGGGTGAATGATTTAGAAGAATATTTTGAATACGAAGAAGTTGAAGACCCTAACCGGGTCAGATTTTCTAAGACCCGACTGAAGGGTCATGCTAGCATTTGGTGGAAGGGGGTACAGCTGGAGAGAAACCGAAGAGGAAAGGAGCGGATAACCAGATGGGACAGAATGGTGGAGAAATTAAAAAGGCAGTTTATCCCCGTAGATTATGAACTGGACCTGTTACGTAAAATGCAGAGTTTGAGGCAGATGAACAGAACAGTTCAAGAATACACGGAGGAATTTTACAAGATCTCCATCAGAACCGGACATTTGGAAGCAAGCAAGGAAAAAGTGGCCCGTTACATTAATGGGTTGAGACCGAGTGTGCAGGAGGAGTTGAGCTTGGTTCGGGTAAGCACCATCGAAGATGCTTACCAATTTGCTTTAAAGGTTGAAGAAAAGTTGAACAGAAGGTTTGACAACAAGCAAAAGGTAAAAGGACCGGGAGGAAAGAACGGTGGAAAGAAAGAAGGAAAGGAAGAGAAGAAAGAAGAGGAGAGCAGCAGCCGAGGTCAGAAAGAAGAAGATGAAGACCCAAAACCGCAAGTTCAGAATGATAACTACCCGAGAGGAAGGGGTAGATCTGGACGCGGGAATGAAAGGGGAGTATTCCGTGGAACATGTTTCCACTGTGGTGAAGAAGGGCATCGTGCATTCGAGTGTCCACAACACCGAGAAAAGACGAACAAGAAACCGGTGGGTCCCGCCAGAGCAGTTGTGGCAGTTGAAGATGCTGATTCAGAACATTCTGAAGAAGCTAAAAAGGGAGAAGCAATGATTGTGAGGAGGACCATGCTGGTGGAAGAAGACAAATCTGAACAGAGGAGAAGCCTATTCCGTACCCGGTGCAAGAGTGCAGGCAAAGTTTGCAATGTGATCATCGACAATGGAAGTACAGACAACTTAGTTTTCGAGGAGATGGTTACTAAGTTGCAGTTGGAGAGAAGGAGGCACCCACACCCGTATCGGATTGCGTGGTTGCGGAAGGACCACCGAGCTTGGGTCCGGGAACAGTGTTTAGTCACGTTCCAGATCGGGAGATACCAGGATGAAGTCCTGTGTGATGTATTCCCCATGGATGCTTGCCATTTGCTGTTGGGCAGGCCATGGCAATTTGATCGGAGTGCAGTGCATGATGGACGTGCAAATACGTACTCCTTGGTGAAAGATGGAGTGCGGCACAAGTTGAAGCCATTGCAGACCGAAGATGAGAAAATGTGCAGTAATGCCAGAATTTGTCTGGTAGAGGGCAGAAAATTCTGCCAGGAAATAGGATTTGAGCAAGTTGTAAAGGTTGATGAGTGTTCAGAGATTTTGCAAAGGAAGCAGACCGAACAACTTAGAAGTGAAGGTCACTTCTCTTGTTACCCCGGGTGTCTGATGCAGGAGCATCCGGAGACAGTAAAGCAACCTTGCATCTTACAAGTTTCTTTTTTAAGTTATTTGCATTTTGATCGATTAATTTCAGTGTTGAGGAAGGTTCTGTGGGGCAATTCTTGGTTGGAGGAAGTTTTAAGGCAAAAGGGAGAGGGGTCACGAAATCGCGACCCCAAAAGTTGCAGTGTATTGTTTGGCGGGTTTCATCGTGATATCGCGACGTCGCAATATCGCGACGTTGCGATATCGCGACCGTTTTGCAAGGCAGCGGAGAGGAGTGTAAGTTGTCGCGATATCGCGACGTCGCGATATCGTGACGGTTTTGCAATGTAGTGTGGGGAGGCTTCAGACGTCGCGATATCGCGACGTCGCGATATCACGACGGTCTTCAAAATAGAGGCGGAAGGAGAAGAGGGGGTCGTGAAATCGTGACTTGTCACGGTTTCACGACCCCAAAGGGCTCGACGTAGAGGAGGCGCTTTCGGTCGCGATATCACGACAGGTCACGATTTCGTGACCTGTCACGATATCGCGGCCAACCAAAGGCCGACACGTGGCGCAACATTGGACAGCCACGAAAGTTGAGGAAAATAAAGAGCAAGGTAAGGCCCGAAAGGGGAAAGCGGACGGTCGGGCAAGGCCAATTTCGACACGTGGACTGCCACGTGTATCATGGCAGTTGAGGAGGACACGTGTGCCGACATGGAGAAGTCATAGAAGAATTACGCACGATTGGCTACGTGTAAGAAATTAAAGATGAAGGCCACGTATCGGGAGTTAAATTTGACAGCCGCGTGCATTAAAGGGGGAGAACCACCATTTGGAAGGATTTTTCGACAAAACAGCAGTGCAGAGTACGGTCTGAGCGAAGCGGCCAGTGCAGGGTATGGGAAGCCATTATTGCAAGCAGCAGTGCAGATCGGGCAGTTGCCCATTTATGATAAAAATATTTGAAAACTCGGAGAGGGGGAAAATTGAAGTTTAAACTTTGTTTTAGGCGGGGCATTAATTGCTAGAGGACCGGGACCTCGTTAAAAACCCAAAATTTTGTAATAGGGAGGACGGTGGACCGGAGAACAGGGGAGTGGTACAGTGGAAGAACAGAGCCGAACTCGGCCATTGTAAAGCCTGCGGGCTGTTTCATTCAAGCTTGTAAATTTTTTTTTTTTTTTAATTTTTAATGAAAAGGCAAGTTTCTTGAAGTGTTGGTTCCCGGTGCCCCGTCACTTTAGAATATGAAATATCATTTCTAATACCATAGAAGAAATAATTTGACTAAATTCTATATTGGAACCTATCTCAATAGATTGCCAAGAAAATGTATTTTAAAATATACAAAGAAGCAAGGTTATTCTTTAAGGCCCTCAAATTTTGATACTTTGGCCCCTTAAATAGTAGGAGCACATCCTCTTTACAATGAAACTACCATAAAGAAAAATAATATTATTAGTGATATATTAAACATAGATAGTATAATTATGCCTTCATTAAAATATAACAAAAATAAGACTTTTACCCTCCTATGAAGAAGAAGAAAACCTAATTTTTGGATATTGTAAATATGACACCGAAGAAGTTGAAACATCTACAAAATTATAATTGGGTAATGAAAAACCAAGTGAAAGTATTTTCTTAGATGTCAATATGGTAAAAATGCATCCCTTGCATTATAATGAGGAAAAAGGTCTTTCTAGGAGGTTCTCATTAATTGATAAGCAAGTAAAAGATGAATATTTAGCTCAAAATGTGTAACGACCCATTTCTAACCAACTTGAGAGAGAGTATTTTTTTAATTTATAGATCCACAAGTAATGATCTTAGTTAAGGTTCTCACAATATGTTCCCTTTTTAATTCAGATTTGTTAAAGCATATCCACATTTTGAGACTTTGTCACTGTAGATGACTCTTGAGTGGATAGGAGTGGCCAAACTCCCATAAGTTCTAGGGTTCACCTTATATACCTCCGTAGTATAAAGGATGCTTTAATGGTCCCCCCACATTTCTTACATTCTCCATGAATGCAAGACCATTCGACCATAGTGTAGGGATTATCCCTTCTCAATATTTAGAGAAGAGGATGCCAATTCCCTCATCAACAGTCTATGTTGGTGCTCACAGGCATAATACCTTAAAGTTTAGTCATTGTGATGCAGGAGCATCCATCAGCATCTGATGCAGAGGCATCAAGATTCGAAAAAGTCAGTGCTGAAGAGTCGAAAGAAGAGAAAGTAGAAGACAGTCAATAGGAGAGAGAAAGTGCAGCAGAAGGGGCCGTGATTTCGCGACATGTCGCGAAATCATGACAGAAAAACAGCGAAGGGCGAGGAGGCAGAGGAGAGTAGCGAAATCATGACATCGCGATTTCGTGACATCACAAAATTGCGACGTCAAGGCAAGGAGGAGGCAGTGGCAGGAAGTTGCAATGAAATCGCGACGTCGCGATTTCGTGACGTCTCAGCGAGGCAGGGGCAAAGGCAGGAGTCGGTAGCAAAATCGCGACGTCACGATTTTGCGACATCGTGAAATCGTGACAAAATTGCGAGCAGAGGAGCGAGCGGCAAAACGGTCACGATATCGCGACATCGTGATATCACGACATCGTGATATCGTGACAAAAATTTGAAAAGCAGGTACGAAGGCAAAATGGTCGCGATATCGCAACATGTCTCAATATCGCGACCAAAATGAGAAGCAAGCGCAGGGATGAGGAAACGTCGCGAGACGGAGAGAGAAATATGCGACGAAGAAGGAGAAAGAGGTGGCGGGAAAACTGCAACAGGCGATATTTTCAAATTTTGATCCAGAATGACACGTGGCACCTAGGGTGCAGTAAATGGCGGACAAATACCAAGAAGCACAAAAGATGAAAAGGATGGACGCGCAGGGTATTCTGACCGAGTCAGTAGTGGCAGGGACCGTGCAGAGTGCGGGAATTTAATCGGGTTGGTGTCTCGATTTTTGTGTAAATGTTTTTAATCAGGTTGGTGAACCCATTTGCACGGGAGTTGATGCGTGAGAGGGTCGGGGCCTCTATAAAAACCCAGTTTGTTGTTTTAGTCGGGACGGTGGATCGAGGAATGCACGCTGAGTGTGAGAAGGGTAAAGCTAAGCCGAGAGCTAGCTACTATAAAGCCTGCGGGCTGTTTGGCGTAAGATTTTTAGATTTAATACGTAGAAAAGTTGTAGTGGAGGAAACCGAGTCGAGGGTCGGTGATTGTAAGCCTGCAGGCTGTATGCATGTAATTTTTAGATTTCTTAACAAAAAGTAGGGTTTGATGAAGTGTGCATTTTTTGGGTCCCCGTTAGTGGTATCAGAGCAAGTGATTCTGAGTGCGTAACAGATCACCGGACGTGAGGCAGTTACGCCAGGATCTGTGGAGGGTTCTGAGAGAGAGTGAGTTCAGATCTCGGGCGTGTTAGCAGATCGTCGGACGTGAGGCAGCTACACTGGATCGTTAAAGCTTTGTAAGAAAAGAAAGAAAGAAAAAAAATGCATTCCCGAAGAAGACGGGACAACAAGGAGGATATGGTGCCGGAGGAAGAAGTCTTAGCTTTGCAACGACAATTAAAAGCCCTGCAAAAGGAATGGCTTGCAATAAAGTTGCAGGAGCAAGAGGAGCGGCAAAGAAGGCGAGAAGAAAGAAAGAGAAAGAAAGAGGAAAAGGTGAAGAAGGCTGTAGAAGAGTGCAGTAGTACCGAGACCTGCCCGAAAGAAGGCACAGATTTTTTTGTGCAAGTGGAGGAGTTGAAGCTGGCTGCAGCAGAAGTTTGCAGCAATGAGGAAATCTGTCCGGTAGAAGACAGAAGTTGTGTGGACCGGGAGACGGGGTTAGAACAGTCTACGAAGGCAGAGAAAAGTCTGGAAGTGTTGTCGGAGGCAGCAACCGGACCAAGCAGAAGTGAAGATCACTTCTCCACTTACCCCGGGTGTCTGATGCAGGAGCATCCATCAGCATCTGATGCAGAGGCATCAAGATTCAGGAAAGTCAGTGCTGAAGAGTCGAAAGAAGAGAAAGCAGAAGACAGTCAGTAGGAGAGAGAAAGTGTAGCAGAAGGGGCCATGATTTCATGACATGTCATAAAATCGTGACTATCGTGAAATCACGACAGCGAAACAACGGAGGGCGAGGAGGCAGAGGAGAGTAGCAAAATCATGACGTCACGATTTTGTGACATCACGAAATCACGACGTCAAGGCAAGGAGGAGGCAATGGCAGGAAGTTGTAGTGAAATCGCAACATCACGATTTCATGACGTCGTAAAATCACGTCTCAGCGAGGCAGGGGCAAAGGCAGGAGTCGGTAGCGAAATTGTGACGTCGCGATTTTACGACATCGCAAAATCATGACGAAATTGCGAGTAGAGGAGCGAGCGGCAAAACGATCGTGATATCGTGACGTCGTAATATTGCGACGTCACGAAATCACGACAAAAATTTGAAAAGCAGGTACAGAGGCAAAATGGTCGCGATATCGCGACATGTCACGATATCGCGACCAAAATGAGAAGCAAGCGCAGGGATGAGGAAACGTCGTGATATCATGACATGTCACGATATCGCGACAGAGAGAGAAAGATGAGACGAAGGAGAAAGAGGTGGCGGGAAAACCACAACAGGCGGTATTTTCAAAATTTGATCCAGAATGACACGTGGCACCCAGGGTGCAGTAAATGGTGGACAAATACCAAGAAGCATGAAAGACGAAAAGGATGGACGCGCAGGGTATTCTGACCGAGTCAGCAGTGGCAGGGACCATGCGGAGTGCGGGAATTTAATCGGGTTGGTGTCCCGATTTTTGTGTAAATGTTTTTAATCAGGTTGGTGAACCCATTTGCACGGGAGTTGATGTGTGAGAGGGTCAAGGCCTCTATAAAAACCCAGTTTGTTATTTTAGTTGGGACGGTGGATCGGGGAATGCACGCTGAGTGTGAGAAGGGTAAAGCTAAGTCGAGAGCTAGCTACTGTAAAGCCTGCAGGCTGTTTGGCGTAAGATTTTTAGATTTAATACATAGAAAAGTTGCAGTGGAGGAAACCGAGCCGGGGGCCGGTGATTGTAAGCCTACGGGCTGTATGCATGTAATTTTTAGATTTCTTAACGAAAAGTAGGGTTTGATGAAGTGTGCATTTTTTGGGTCCCCGTCACATTGCACCTCCGTAGTGGAATTATTAAAAACTTAGTGCTTAATTACCACATCTTTGCGATGGGTTAATTAAGTTGATTATCACTCCGAATGATAATTTTACATGGTCACCCAAGCCTTCTTATTCAAGGTGCCATCACTTAAATCGATTGCACATGGGTTCCTAATCTCCACGATAAGAAATAATATTCAATTTTCACCACTTAGAATCTATCCAAAAACTCCCCATTTTTTGAAATTCATTCAAGTTCCCCACTCTAGATGTGCCCAATGCAAAAGACTTGGGTGTTTCTTCCCCATAATTAGCTTAGGTTTAGATTCATCTAATAAGGGTTCTAACATGGTTACCTAAAACATGCCCTTTTAAACTCTCCTTAACCCAAAAACATAACATCTATTTACCTTAACATATCTCTATATATCTCTCTATCAATAGTAAAACATGCCTACTTAGCTTATTTAAGAGCAGATTAGAACATTCCTAAAGCATAATTTCAAAGCATTAACCATTACATTAAAGTTTACACTTATCTAATAAGCAAAAGTATGTCTTATAATCAAATTCAAATCTACTTTCAATTCATTTAACCAAATCATAATCAATCACCCCTTTTTGGTTCTTTAGTAAGAATAACTTTAACTTTATTCTTTCAACATGAATTAGAAACAATAATAATAAATACTTAAAGCATCAAATATTCAAGTTCTCTCATAATAAAGAAACTTTATTAACAAAGTCTTCCTCAATAATATAATATCTCTATATTCATAGAATCAATCCCATAACTAATCATTATAAACTCTTTTTACATTACATCTATTTTTTTAATAAGAGATTACAATTACATCATATTCTTAAACAATATGAAACCATGGTAAATACATGATAGAATACTATCCATCCATATCATTGTTTGTTGATTTTCCTTGAGCTCCATTGAGAGGTAGTTGGAGTAGGGGATCAAGATAGCTCCTCATGGTAATGCATTCCTAAATGCTCTTTGATATTCAATGCATCCAATAAAAATAGTTAATATAAATGACCATTTATATTTCTGCACCTCTAATATTTACATCAAATAAACCATATAGAAACAATCATTTACATTTCCACATCTATATATATATATTTTTAAACCAAATATATGAAGAAACCCCATAATTTCCTCATCCACAAAGGACTTCACACCCATTTGATTATTCCATGGATTTTAAAAGCAATACATACAAGGAAAACCCATAATTTCCTTAAAACAATTGTTCTTCATGCCCATCAAACATTTCAATATTTCATAAGTAGTAAAAGGAAAAAAACTTTATAATCATAAACCAATAATAAAGCACCCTTGTACTACCTTCAATTCATATTTATAATCCACAAATCATTTCTACCTATTTTTCTTTATTTTAAAACAATAATTATAAATTTTCTCTTTCATACTTAAATCAAAAAAATAATTCATATCTAAATCCATATCTTCAACATCAATACATTCCTTGAAAATTCTAGTTTATTTTTCTAAAAGAAACAAGTAAACATTTGGCTATTTTACTTTAATTAGTTTTGGTAACAACATTACAATGCCCTTTATGTTCAAAACAATTAACTCTCTTCTATATTAGCTATGAACATCCTTTATAAAGAAAAATTTAATATAAGGTCAAATTCAAGTTATCATTTTCTTCTTTCTTCTAATAAAATTCAATGGATTAATAATTCAAAGTTTAATACACATAGGCATTTAGATTACTGATTCAATATGCACAATCTTGAATACAGGGGTTTCAACGTTTAAGAAAACCATAGTCAAACACAAAGGTTCTAGGTTGAATTAAAGATAACATACAAAAATATTTCATTAATATAAATATTTATAACCATGATCTTGGAGAGAGATGACCACTAACCTGTAAGTGATTTTCTTATGGCCGATGCGAGGCGACACCAGGTTTGATCTGTGGATTGGTAGAAAAATTGGTGTGTTCATGGGGAACGATTTAAGGGTGGAATATAACACTAAAGAAAGAATGCTTTATTGCATAAAGAGTATGAATGTGGTTTTCAACCTTTCAAATTATCCATTAACATGCTTGGAAGCTTCATGGTTGAAATTTGGTAGCACTTTGTTGCTTGGAAGTGAAAGCTCTCTTTGATCCTCAATTCAACAACACTTTGTTGCATGAATACTCCTTGATAAATGTATGAAGGTTGGGCACCATTAACTAGGCTTCCAAAAGGGAGTCCAAGCTGGCAATGAAATACAAGAAGTGGTTGGATTAAAGAAAGGTAACTACCCATTCTTGAATCTTGGCTACAACTGACGAGTATGTCATTATGCTCAACTAGCACATGTAATCGCTTTCACTGTGGTGCGAGATTTAAATTTGTTTCAGGTGTGACCATATCAGGGTGATATGGCCATGATTGAAGGTCATATTGGGGTAAGACTATCTTTAGAGGTCATCCCTTGGTGGGACAGTCCTAGATGTAAAGGTAAATTCCTCCCTATTTGAGTGGTGAAAACCACTATTGAGCCCTAGGGGTGCCCAAGGTGGGTCATATGGCCTAAAAGGGGTCCATATAGGTAGTCTCCTCAACATGACGTATTTTAGGTGTCTACAAATGCCCCTTTTTGGTATGCATTGTGTGAAAGCATATTACAGAGCAAAAATAGATGATCTATAAGTCAAATTGAGGGTTGATGGTGTTCATTGATCTAATCAATGTTAGATACCCCAGTCATAAAAAGAGCATATATTTTTGAATAATTTCTTCCAACACTTTGATGAACTTGATTTTGGTAAGTCTTTTGGCTAAAGGGCACATCAGCTTTTGGCATAACTTATCTTGGTACTCATACGTTTTGCGTAGATATTTTCTATGAACTGGACTTCAGACTTACCAAGTGTGTAGCAACCCCTATTGTAACTACTCAACCACTCAATTTTTTTTATATTCATATATCTTTCATGAGGTAAATAATATAATCATGATTTAAGGTAGAACCATTCCAGCTGGATTGTAACTTATCTAGGAAAAAAACATCAAAATCTATTGATACTTGATCAGAGTCTCTTTTGAGTAGAAGTGATCATCTTCTACGAAACCCTTATACCCCACTGGTATGAGAAAGTTGGCCAAGCGAAAGGTTTCATCCTTTATAAAATGGAAAATCACCCTAGTCCACCAAGACCAGTATATAGGTGAATGCCTTGAAGATGGAAATCCATGAACTAACCTTACCAATGGTTATTCATAGATCTTAGATCCGATCCACATCTCTTTTATGGAATATATAGGATAACAAATCACTGTTCGTGATTAAACTCATAAAATCCATGGAATATCATATTAAGCATGATTATATAACTTTAAACCTCTTAAGACTTATTTGTCCATTCTTTTCTTTAGGTATCCAGTTTGCTATTCATAAGAGTCATTTAAAGACAATACTTGTCCATCATGGGAGTACCCCTCCTCATGCACACTCAACTTCTTAGCTTTAGAATATAAGGTTTGTTTTGGTTTTTAATTCTAGACCAACTTATCTTCTTGTGGGTTTCATCCCATTCCAAATTCCAATGTGTTCTAAGTTAAACTATCATGAGTGTTTATGAGGTGAATATAAATCAATGATGTCCTTTTATGATAATATTCATTACATCATAACCTTAGATTTGAAACAACACATGAGAGGTCTATTTAACCAAGAATTACATTCCATTACGACCAAATTTATAATTCCACACAACCATTGATTACATAGAGTAAAACTAACTAGTTGCATCATTCATAATTATTCAATTTAATCTAGAAAGTAAATGGCACAATCACATAATATTAAATCAACAACATATTAGAAATTAAGCATACATTCTTAGTATCATAATGAACTGCTGAATAAATCACATTCAATGTATACGTTGCAGTAATCTATAGACATGAATAAATTTTAACAAATCACTATTCATGATTAAACTCATAGAATCCATGGAATGTCATATTAAGCATGATTATATAACTTTAAACCTCTTAATACTTGTTTGTCCATTATTTCCTTTAGGTATCAAGTTTTCTATTCATAAGAGTCATTTAAAGACAGTACTTGTCCATCATGGGAGTACCCCTCCTCATGCACACTCAACTTCTTAGCTTTAGAATATAGGGTTTGTTTTGGTTTTCAATTCTAGACCAACTTGTATTCTTGTAGGTTTCATCCCATTCCAAATTCCAATGTGTTCTAAGTTAAACAATCATGAGTGTTTATGAGGTGAATATAAATCAATGATGTCCTTTTATGATAATATTCATTACATCATAACCTTAGATTTGAAACAACACATGAGAGGTCTATTTAAGCAAGAATTACATTCCATTATGATCAACTTTATAATTCCACATAACCATTGATTACATAGAGTAAAACTAACTAGTTGCATCATTCATAATTATTCAATTTAATCCAGAAAGTAAATGGTACAATCACATAATATTAAATCAGCAACATATTAGAAATTAAGCATTTATTCTTAGTATCATAATGAACTGCTGAATAAATCACATTCAATGTATACGTTGCAGTAATATATAGACACACATAACTTTTAACCATATCATCCACATATATCATTTTCTATTTTAAATTAAAATCAATAGGAACAAGAAATAACACATAACCATAAAATAGAGTGACTCAATGATTTATCCTGGGAACCCTCATGGGGAATAAACCCATCCTCCAAACTATAATCTTTCCTCATAATCATAAACTTGAGATGTCAAATTTACAAATACATAAGGGCATCTATGGATCCCCTTTTTAATCAATTATATAAATCAAGGGATACAACTTCCCCTTCCCAGATTTATGATACCATTAAGAAATTTTCCAATTCCTTATTCTAGGTCATTATTATAACATTAAGGTATTTCTCATACCTATAAAGAATCCATTTGTTCCTTCATGATGCAATTAAGGAATTTATGGACTCCTTTCTCTAAATCATCTTAAATATTTATAACATCTCATCTGTAATTATGATAATCATCAGAATTATATTTGTGAGAAATTGTATTGATGATAGAGGGTATCCTATAAGTTCCCTCAAGAATGAATACCAAAATTCATTCTTCATGATTGATTCAAAATCAATCAATAAATTAAAGTCCCATACCTTTAATTCATTAATAATTAATATTTTCCTTTAAGGTTAATACTAACATAATTAATCCTTCATCAACTACTTAACCCCAAGTTTACTCTCCTCGTACTATACATTGAAGATTATGATAATACTTTAAATAATGTTTCTTTAATTTAAATATACTAAAATATATGTTAAAATTTTAAATCTCATTTTGTTAAAGGTAGATTCCTTTTACATTTATTATGGCTTAAGTTCTAGCTTAACCCAACCTACATTCAAAACATTAATTTTTTTTTATATATCCATGAGATCCTAAAAAGGTAATTTAAACTAAGCCCTTTTCATACACCAATACATCTATAAATGTGCTCTTGGCCTTCGAATAAGTTTATGAAGTGGTAACCCCCACTTAATCTATAAACTACAAACATAGGTCTTCGAGGTATTTACTTTCCACTCGACAGTTCGACATCATGGGGTAAGCATTAATTTTAGCAAGCAACTCTTGCATTACGATGTCTTCTAGATTGGATCCACGTCCCAAAGCAACATTTAATCGATCACTTGAATTATTGAATAGTAGATAGACATACAACCTATGCAAAGGAGAGAACCTAACCATCATGTATATGAAATGTTAGTGTTATACAAAGCTTTGAACATCGTAGTACAAAATCCACGTGGTCTCAGCAGGTGGTGACAATGGTTTATATGGTATCCCATCATGAGTCTACCTACTAAACATACCTCTGACAAGTATCAATCTATTTGGCTGTCCAAGTATCAACTAATTGATGTGGAACATCTCTTAATTGGAGATTAGTTAGGCCTTGATGATGTCATTAACCATATAAACACCTTTGTATAAATTCAGGTAATCTTATCTGGTGTGGATATGGGGATTATACACTATGCCTTTGAGATTTCTCTACAAAAATGAAGGAGGTTTCCAAGCAACCTATCCCTTCAAAATTGGTCATTCTAAAGTCCATACTCCACTTGGTAGAGGGTTTTATGTTGCGCACTAGTTACTCGGTGTCTCCAATTAAAGCTACCACTAGGAATAGTGAGAAATTTGGTCATCAACAGATCACGTAGGTGCACAGTTATGACTAGATCAGACGAGATTTGGGATTCGATCCGATGCTCTCTAATCCCTCAATCCAGTATGTATCAATACTGACTATGCTCAGTCATGTCATGATTGATTCTGGATAATGTAAATGGTCGAAGTCGAATAGTAATTTTGATTTTCTGTCTACTTGAGATCACTAGGTTTCATGGCTTGAGGTGCAAAATCGGCTCAAGCCTTAATCAGCAGAAGAGCATAACATGATTTTAGTATAATCCATCAGATGCAATATGAGGAGGTATTAAAGTGGAACGATATTTCAACCACCAAAAGGGTAGTTTAAGTGGGAATATGTTCAAATAGATAGAGCCCTACGATTCCATTGATGGATAAATATCATAAACTTTTTTAATCCCAAGTTGTATCTTCTATTTTCTAGCGAATGCTATCGCCCTTATCTCGTTTTACAAAAACATTGTAATTATTAAACAAAGGTAGGATACAACAGTGTTATCTACAACCAACGTCGATATACCAACCTAAGCCCAATGTGGTTTCATATATACCCGATAAAACTATAGCTGTCAGGAGATGAAATTCCAACGATGATTTCCAATAATATGTGTCTGTGAAAGTTTTAATTACTCATATTACCCATGTTGCTTCATCCATCCCTGTAGGGCGAACGACCATAGACTTTGTGTTAATAGCCTTGCTTGCATGAGGTCGCGAGGTCGACTCTCGTCGAGGGTGCTATACTAATTTTTTTTTAAATAAACTTTATTTATAGTATGAATCAATAATTACATCAATATATCAGTACAATTTCACAATTTCCAAACACATTAAGGGCATTAACTACAGTGTTGCATATATTGGATCAAAATAAGTAAGGCTAGATAATATTTTAGAAAACCTCCCATTGTAAAACAAATCTATCCATTACTCCCATGTTAATGAATTTCGTATTCAAATAAAATTCTTTGAACATTTTTAAATATCGTAATTATGTTTCAACTTCTAATAAAGAATACCTTGTAATAGAATTTAATTTATGCCAATAGTAACACAAGGTGAAGGAAAGAAAGATCCAACTTGATTCTCCCACCCTCACTTCCCTTTGTCCTTGCCTACTCCTTAGTCTTCCAAGCTTCCTCCTTACTATAACTAGGAACTCCTTCAGGTCTTCTTATTTTTTATCCACCCAAGGGTGGAGAGCATACTCCCTAGGACCATCAAGATTTTCCTAGATAGCCTTTCTTCACAAAATGTCCTCTATTTATAGGACACTTCTCCACTCATGGGCCAAATAGTGGCCACATTATAATAATATTAAAAATATGCCTTGGACCCATTATGACTCATCATGTCTTGTATAGTATAACCAAAAGTAGAAAAAGGGTCCACTAGAGATAAGGTGAGTGTCCTTATTTTTGTTTTGTGTCCTTTCTCATGGGGAACAAATATAAAACTAATACTATTAAGGCATAGAATGGATACAAAGTTAGAACTATTATTGATAAGATAAGAGATCTCCCTTTTAATTTCCACCAATATAGGGAAGCCATATGGGTATTTCCCAATGGATAGGATAGTTCATATAATATTTAACAATCCTATAGTCCTTTTAAGTCCCATCTAAATTGGGTCCACTAGGTTGTTTACACATAATTTACTATATTGTTATAATTTTACAAAAGATAATTCCTCAAATTTATCTTTCACAAGACCTCATAATTAGTTTCTAATTAATTATCTTCTCTAAAAGATAATTAATATTTTCCTATCCTTCATAAAATTATTTTATTAGAATTTTTGTAGGATTATTTAGGGTCTATGCCCCTTTTATCAGGCATTAATTGATCCCATGATCAATTAATTTTATTCTGATAAGGTTCGAAGGAAATGGGTCATGACATACACCCCCCCTTAGATTAAACACAGTCCTCTGTGTTTGAACAATTACCTTAATGAAAATATGTATCTAGCAAGGCTAGAATTCATCCTGCTATTTTACAATTTTGAGACATCAGATTTTTCTTTCTTCCAACACCTCAATCTTGATGGTAAGCTTCATCTTCCATCCATGAGAGTACCTGGACCTGCAAAAATGCAAAATATCAGTAGTACCATGTCCTTATAAACAACATAACATCCATTATGCATAACAAAAAGTATTGAAAACATCATCAAAACATAATCTCATCACAAATATTATAGTTTTAAACCATCTATTACTGCACAAATACTGAATTTAAAACACTGCAATAATAGAATTTGCAAAATGGTGTTATAGAGATATTATGAAATTATGCATTTGTACCTTATTAGACATAGAAAGTCTTGTTAATTTTATCAAAACTCCCACCAAGGAGTATCACAATATAATTTTGTTAACCCCTAACATGAGTTAACCTGATAAAATCAAGTGTTAACAAAGACACATCATAATTTCAGAATCTCTATTTAGGATATCCACATATATCCTAATATACATTTTGACAACTTTCTTGCCAATACCAGAGCATCCACCTAGATGTCTCCTGGTTATATCATTTTGGAGAAGTCCCATACCTTCTCCAAGAATGGACACCAATCCATTCTTCAAATTCATTTAGTGTTCTTTTAATTAAATAAGTTTACTTTATGAATACAAACAAAATCTACATTCATAAGCTACTCTGAGTTTCATGATAGAAAACTTTAAGTTCACACAATATTTCATTTTTATACCAGGAATATATAATTCAAATGATTTCTAATTACAATTGGCCAAATCCCTTGGCATACTAATACATATAGCTCCTAGAGTAGTGGCTTCAGATCTCAAGGTTGTTCTTCCTCGGATCTTTCACCCATCGGGTCCATACCTACATTACCAGTTTGAGAATCTATTGGAGAAACTGCTCGAGAAGTAGCTTGGGTTCTATTCCGACCAGTTGCCTGAGTTGCTCGAGTTGTATTTCCCTATTCACATTGTCCCTCAATAGCTGGTTGTGATGGAAGAAGTAACCCATGGCTTATAAGTGCATCCATACAAGAAGTCAAGAATGCAGCTCTGTAGATATCCCTTCCATGGTGTAATTATGCATTTTTTGCTTGCAAGGCTATCACTACTGTATCTCTCCAGCAGTGCATTTGTGTTAACTCTAATCAAAACCTCTCTCGCTCTGAGATGGCAACTTCTTTCTCAGTCTCCAACTTAAACCTTTGTTGTGCCCATTTGTCTACTAACTTCAACTATTGAATCTCTAATAGTCAAATTTGCTTCTTCAGCGCCTCCACTTCGTGTTGCACTTTTCTCATAGGTTCATCTTCTCCTATGTTGGATGGTCCAGCTCCTGTGTCCAACCATTGGTGTACACATATTTTGGAAGATTCTTCCTTATTTCTCTTCCTAGATGAGTGCTCCTCCTCCATAACCTTAGTTATTTCTCTACTATTATTTTCCTCACTGGAATATTCCTCTTGGCGTTGCCACTGTGTGGCCCACCAAATATCGTAGTTAGGGGTTGTACCTATGTCATCCTCCTCTGGTGTCCATATAGCCTCATCAGGTTTTGAAGCTAGTGGTTCCATTGGTGGAGGTATCACGGTTGTTCACCCCTTCCTCGTATAAACCATGGATGGGTCCGGTATCCATTGTATAATACCAAACTATCACAATACACGAGTATATTGAAAATACTTGTATTGCATACTTGTACGTCCGATCATCCATCTTGCTCATCTCACATGAGCGAGTTGTAAACCATCTTCTGCCCAAACTAGGCCCTCTCTCCAAGGTCTCCAAATAACGTCATGGGAGTGCAGATTCTCCCAAATAGAGCGGAATCACTCTCTATTGCCTTCAAGTGGTCTGTGGTTAGACCATTCCTTTTTTGTTTCCACCTTAATGCATAGGGCATCTCTGGCCCCATAAATTGGTGTGCATCATAAGGTAGCCCTTGGGGTCTTGCTACCGCTATGTGCTCCCATACCCAAACTTGTAGCAAAGTGCTACAGTTCAATCCGATTTTCATCGTTGTTCTTAAGTCGAACAACTCTCTATAGGTTTGGGCCAATAATGTTGGTGCCCATGCATACACCACTGACTCTTCCACTATATCTTGCACGATTCCCAATAAATTCCAAGGAAATCGTGCACTTCTTGATTCGGGTAAGATGACACCCGATAAGAGCTCCATTATAACTACATGCTTATGTGTCAGTCTACCCTACACATAGTGAAGTTCATGCTCTATACACCCCTTATCGGTGTTCACACTCCTCCATTCTGCTTCAAACACTCTTTCTAGAATATACCCCATTTCTGCTTCATTGGCAACGATTACTGTACGACCTTCTACCGGTATCTGGTATATCCTGTATACATCTTCCAATGTAATAGTCATTTCTCCAGTGGGTAACTGGAATGTCCCTCTACTGGGATCCCATATTTCTACTAGGGCAGATAGATAGCATCTGTCTACATGTATTGGCTCTAGTCGAGCCACTCCTTCAAATCCTACTTCTTTCAACCATTGCCAATCGCTCACATCCAGCCTATCCCTGGCATTTTGAAAGATCATCCTCAAAGGATACCATGCCCTGATGATATTTAATGGTTAAATTTTTGATGTTTTTATAGGATTACCACTGCTAGTTCTAACATTTCTAGAAGCCATAGCTCAAAGAGTATGTACAAATAGATCGGCTAGCAGGAATAAGATAATTACGAGATACACTATGATGTCCATCCCCAAGATCATTAGTACTAATAGGGTAAACCCTAATACAAGCAATATGATATTCACTGCCATGAATAGTGCTTAGGTTATTTCTATATCTAAAACTAGGATAAATTCTACACCATTTTATCCATTCTATGATGTTGGAGTTTTACCTCGATTTCATTTGTTGGATAGTATTTTGAGGTCCATTTATTTTCGTAGATTCATAGATCAATCAAATTGAGTTATTGGGTTCTTCTCCAATTCCCAAGGGAGTAATATTCTTTCGATGTGCATAGAACACATCATCATAACCCACATGTCCTTCCCTTAATTTGTATCATGTCCCATCATCGACCCTTCGATGACTCCAATGGATGATTTTGTACCTTATTTCTCTATTGGTAAAATACATCTATCGCACGGTACTATTGTTGTAAAGTGTACCCATATTGACTTTATTGTCATATGGTAGAATTACAATTAATTTTGTATCATCTTACTTCTATCTTCGGTATTTGGTTTACATCGGTTTCATATACGTGGTTTTCTACGCTTCAAACAACTGTTGCAAAACTACACTCTAGTTTTCTTATAAGTTATAATACCACATGCATGGCATAGTGGTCAGTTCCCATTTTTAAATAGCTTAGCACCCATTATTTCTTTCAACCACCACCCGGGTGGCCGGGTGCATACTTTTCTGAGGAGTCGGGATACTTAGGGAGGTTGGCAGAGCTACATGTGGTGGTGACACTTGGGATTCCAGGGCTTACTTGGTGGAGTTCCCTAATACTCATGTCAGAGACGAGTCTGGTGAGATTTGGGGGATTTACATACTTAGATGCGAGGTTTCACCATCCTTGTTCTCCTCCAACATAATGGAGTTTCAGGTTTTGGTGTTGTCGGGTGACTTCTTCCGCCATTGCACCATAACCTCTAATTGGAAAATTCTAGAGTGTATTGTAACATTGATAAAAAATGAAAATAAAGAAAACATTGTTTTGTTTGAACTTCCACTAGTTAGTTTTCGACTAACTTACATGGTTGAATTTATGTTTGCATATCCTAAGGTTTCACTTCTATTCAGGACTATAGTCATTTAAGTTGTCCAAATTGGTTTGACTATCATAGTTCAAGTGAACCCTTAGTAAATCTAAACCTTTGACTCATACACACTTGAAAATAAGGAGTAAGTAAGTCAAAAGATATAGATGCCAAGTATTTTTCCAAAAGAGTCTAAGGTACACCACTTAAAACCCATGCAGGAGGGTTCACTTAGCTCTTCCACTTTCGAACGACTGTGGATCTACTCATGGGGGATAGGAACTCAGACATCATAATCTCAAGCATTGACCTTGTCCTTACCAAGTGTGCATTGTTTAGAGTTGTGGAATTTATGTTTTGAGTTTTCTCTCATGTTTTGTTTCATGCCCAAATATTTTTCTAACCTAGATCTAACTAGAATCTATTAGTTAGCCTAGGCTCTAATACCAACTATAACAACCCTTGTTGTCACTACTCAACCACTCAATTTTTTTTATATATTCATATATCTTTCATGAGGCAAGGAACATAATCATGATCTAAGGTAGAACCATTCCAGCTGGATTGTAACTTATCAAGGCAAATAGCATCAAGAGCTATTGAGACTTGATCAGAGTCTCTTTTGAGTAGAAGTGATCAGCTTCTACGAAACCCTCATACCCCATTGGTATGAGAATGTTGGCCAAGCAAAAGGTTTCATCCCATATAAAAGGGAAAATCACCCTGGTCCACCAAGACCAGTATATAGGTGAATGCCTTGAAGATGGAAATCCATCATAATGAACTAACCTTATCAATGGTTATTCATAGATCTTAGATCCGATCCACATCTCTTTGATGGAATCTATAGGATAACAAATCACTATTCGTGATTAAACTCATAGAATCCATGGAATGTCATCTTAAGCATGATTATATAACTTTAAACCTCTTAAGACTTATTTGTCCATTATTTCCTTTAGGTATCCAGTTTGCTATTCATAAGAGTCATTTAAAGACAGTACTTGTCCATCATGGGAGTACCCCTCCTCATGCACACTCAACTTCTTAGCTTTAGAATATAAGGTTTGTTTTGGTTTTCAATTCTAGACCAACTTGTCTTCTTGTGGGTTTCATCCCACTCCAAATTCCAATGTGTTCTAATTTAAACCATCATGAGTGTTTATGAGGTGAATATAAATCAATGATGTCCTTTTATGATAAGATTCATTACATCATAACCTTAGATTTGAAACAACACATGAGAGGTCTATTTAAGCAAGAATTACATTCCATTATGATCAGCTTTATAATTCCACACAACCATTGATTACAAAGAGTAAAACTAACTAGTTGCATCATTCATAATTATCCAATTTAATCCAAAAAGTAAATGGCACAATCACATAACATTAAATCATCAACATATTAGAAATTAAGCATATATTCTTAGCATCATAAATGAACTGCTAAATAAATCATATTCAATGTAAACATTGCAGTAATCTAGAAACATGCATAACTTATTTAACCATCTCATCCACATATATCATTTTCATTTTGAAAGTAAAAGCAATAGGAACAAGAAATAACACATCAAACCACAAAATAGAGTGACACAATGATTTATCCTGGGAACCCTCATGGGGAATAAACCCAACCTCCAAAATATGATCTCTCCTCATATTCATAAACTCAAGATGTCAAATGTTACAAGTACATAAGGGCATCTACGGATCCCCTTTTAATCAATTATACAAATCAAGGGATACAACCTTCCCTTCCCAGATTCATGATGCAATTAAGGATTTTCCCAATTCCTTCCTCTAAGTCATCATTATAACATTAAGGTATTTCTCATACCCATAAGGAATCCATTTGTTCCTTCATGATGCAATTAAGGAATTTATGGACTCCTTTCTCTAAATCATCTTAAATATTTATAACATCTCATCTGTAATTATGATAATCATCAGAATTATATTTGTGAGAAATTGTATTGATGATAGAGGGTATCCTATAAGTTCCCTCAAGAATGAATACCAAAATTCATTCTTTATGATTGATTCAAAATCAATCAATGAATTAAAGTCCCATACCTTTAATTCATTAATAAATAATCTTTTCCTTTAAGGTTAATACTAACATAATTAATCCTTCATCAACTACTTAACCCCAAGTTTACTCTCGATTATGATAAGACTTTAAATAATGTTTCGATGGGGGACCGAAAAATGCGCACGCTCACAGACTAAAAATTCTCATTCTATTAGCTAGAAAATGCATACAATAATAGCCCGCAGGCTTACAAAGACCAGAGCTCGGCCTGGTTTTCTCTAACTGCACTCCCTCAGTCCGTTCTCCAGTCCACCACCCTATTCTATTACAATGCTTGAGTTTTTATCGAGGTCTCGACCCTCTAGGCCATTAATGACCCACCTACACAAAAGTATTAATCAAAACTTGTAAAATCGGCTTTCCCTACCGAGTCTTCAATTTTCCTTCCGTAATTGGCCAACTCCCTGATCCGCCATGAAAGCACGCATTTAATAGGCCCTTGACCTGCAACCGCTATTTTTTCAGACTGTCCACCTATGACTGTTGCCTCTTTTCCCATGCGCATGGTCGTCCGCATGTTTATTTCACATTTGTCTTCTTCTGGCCGTGATATCGCAACAGGTCGCGATATCGCGACATGTCACGATATCGTGACCAACCCGCCTTCGAGCCCCTTTGTTTTGGTTTGTGTCGCGATATCGCGACGTCGCGATATCGCCTTGGTTTTCCTTCCATTGTCACGATATCGCGACGTCGCGATATCACGACAAAAACCTTCGCCTTTGCCTTCGCCTTTTGGTTGTCGCGATATTGTGACGTCGTGATATCGCGACAAAAACCTCCACCTTCGCCTTCGCCTTTTGGTTGTCGCGATATCACGTCACGATATCGCGACGTCGTGATATCACGACAAAACCTCCGCCTTTGCCTTTGCCTTTTGGTTGTCGCAATATCGCGACGTCGCGATATCGTGAAAAAAACCTTCGCCTTCACCTTCACCTTTTGGTTGTCGCGATATCGCGACGCCGTGATATCGCGACGCACGACCACCCTCTGCCTTGCCCTGCTTTCTTCTATGATGTCGCGATATCGCGACGTCGCGATATCGCGACAGCCTTCTACCTTTGTGCCTTTGCTAAAGAAAAGAAACAAAATACTTAGAGAAATTTGTCTGATGCAAGATTGCCTTGCTATCGTCGGATGCTCCTGCATCAGACACCCGGGTAAATGGAGAAGTGACCTTCACTTCTGTGTTGTTCGGTCCGCGTCTTTTGTAACATTTCCAAACATGCACCTGCCTCTGCAGCCCGCTTAAACCCCGTCTCCTGGCAAAAAAAATTTTGCCTTCTACCAGACAAATTTTGGCACTGTTGCACACCTTCTCGTCCACTGCCTGTAATGGCTTTAACTTGTGGCGCACTCCATATTTCATCAAGGAGTACGTATTTGCATGACCATCATGCACTGCACTCCGATCAAACTGCCATGGCCTCCCTAACAGCAAATGACAAGCATCCATGGGGAAAACATCACACAGGACCTCATCCTGGTACTTCCTAATATTGAACGAGACTAAGCACTGTTCATGGACCCATGCTCTGTGGTCCTTCTACAACCACACAATCCGGTATGGATGCGGGTGTCTCCTCCTCTCTAGCTACAACTTAGTGACCATTTCCTCGGAGACTAAGTTATCTATACTCCCATTGTCTATAATAACATTACAGACTTTGCCTAAACTTTTGCATCGCATGCGAAATAGGCTTCTCCTCTGCTCTGGCTTGTCTTCCTCAATCAGCATGGCTCTCCTTGTGACCATGACTTCTCCTCTCTCAGCCTCCTTAGAATGTTCTGATTCAGCATCTTCCTCTACCACAGCAGCTCTGGCAGGACCCACATGTCTCTTGTTCACCCTCTCGGGGTGCTAGGGACACTCATATGCCCGATGTCCCTCTTCTCCACAGTGGAAACAGGTTCCTCGAAACACTCCTCTTCCATACCCACGTCCAGATCTACCTCTTCCTCTTGGGTAGCCATTGTTCTGGCCACTGGATCTGGGTTCCTCATCTTCCTTCTGATCCCGACTGTTGCTAACTTCTTCTTTCTTCTCCTCTTTTCCTTCATCTTTTCTTCCACCAGTCTTTCCTCCATGCCCTTTTCCTCTTTGCTTACTCTCAAACCTTCTGTTCAGTTTCTCTTCAACCTTCAGAGCAAACTGGTAAGCATCTTCAATGGTGCTCACCCGAACTAAGCTCAACTCTTCCTGGATACTGGGTCTCAACCCATTGATATAACGGGCCACCTTCTCCTTGCTTGCCTCTAAATGGCCAGTTCTGATGGAGATCTTATAAAACTCCTCTGTGTATTCTTGGACAGTTTTGTTCATCTGTCTCAAACTCTGCATTTTCCTCAGCAGATCCAATTCATAATCTGTAGGAATAAACTGTCTTTTCAGCTTCTCCACCATTCGCGCCCATTTTGTTATCCGTTCTTTTCCTCTTCTGTTCCGCTCTAGCTGTATTCCCTTCCACCATATGCTGGCATGACCCTTCAACTTGGTCTTGGCAAATCTGACCCTCTCAGGATCTTCAACTTCTTCATACTCGAAGTATTCTTCCAGATCGTTGATCCAGTCGATCAATTCCTTCGGATCTAGATTTCTTGAGTACATGGAAACCTCTATCTTCGGCCTCTTCCCAATCTGGGATATGGCTTTGTACAGTCTGGCTTGTGCAGGATCTACAACCTCTTCTTCTTCTTCAGACTGGTTTTCTTCTTCATCCACTTCGTCCTCACTACCATCATCCCTTCTTGGCTCTGATCTTCTACGCATCTCTTCTTGCAGGGCTTGTATTTGCCTCTACAAAACTCGGACATCTTCTGTTGATGTCGTGCCTCTCCCGCCAACGGGGTTTCTTCTTGGAGGCATTCTACTCACTCTCTCCCAAGCCCTTCCACAGATCCTGGTGTAACTGCCTCACGTCCGACGATCTGTTACACACTCAGGAACTTTTGGCTTTGATACCACTTGATGGGGGACCAGAAAATGCGCATGCTCACAGACTAAAAATTCTCATTCTATTAGCTGGAAAATGCATACAATAATAGCCCACAGGCTTACAAAGACCAGAGCTCGGCCTGGTTTTCTCTAACTGCACTCCCTCAGTCCGTTCTCCAGTCCACCACCCTATTCTATTACAATGCTTGAGTTTTTATCGAGGTCTCGACCCTCTAGGCCATTAATGACCCACCTGCACGAAAGTATTAATCAAAACCTGCAAAATCGGCTTTCCCCGCCGAGTCTTCAATTTTCCTTCCGTAATTGGCCAACTCCCTGATCCGCCATGAAAGCACGCATTTAATAGGCCCTTGACCTGCAACCGCTGTTTTGTCAGACTGTCCACCTATGATTGTTGCCTCTTTTCCCATGCGCATGGCCATCCGCGTGTCTATTTCACATTTGTCTTCTTCTGGTCGCGATATCACAACAGGTCGCGATATCGCGACATGTTGTGATATCGCGACCAACCCGCCTTCGAGCCCCTTTGTTTTGGTTTGTGTCGCGATATCGCGACAGCTCTTGCCTTCGCCTTGGTTTTCCTTCCGTTGTCGCGATATCGCGACAAAAACCTCCGCCTTCGCCTTCGCCTTTTGGTTGTCGCGATATCGCGACAAAAACCTCCGCCTTCGCCTTCGCCTTTTGGTTGTCGCGATATCGCGACGTTGCGATATCGCGACAAATACCTCCGCCTCCGCATTCTCCTTTTGGTTGTCGCGATATCGCGACAAAAACCTTCACCTCCGTCTTCGCCTTTTGGTTGTCACGATATCGCGACCACCCTCTGCCTTGCCCTGCTTTCTTCTATGATGTCACGATATTGCGACAGCCTTCTGCCTTTGTGCCTTTGCTAAAGAAAAGAAACAAAATACTTAGAGAAATTTGTCGCAAGGCAATCTTGCATCAGTTTCTTTAATTGAAATATACTAAAGTATATAATAAAACTTTAAATCTCATTTTGTTAAAGGTATATTCCTTTTACCTTTAGTACGACTCAGGTTCTAGCTTAACCCAACCTACGTTCAAAACATTAATTTTTTTTTATATATCCATGAGATCCCAAAAAGGTAATTTAAACTAAGCCCTTTTCATACACCAATACATCTATAATTATGCTCTGGGCCTTCGAATAAGTTTATGAAGTGGCAACCTCCACTTAATCTATATACTACAAACATAGGTCTTCAAGGTATTTACTTTCCACTCGATAGTTCGACACCGTGGGGTAAGCATTAATTTTAGCAAGCAACTCTTACATTACGATATGTTCTAGATTGGATCCATGTCCCAAAGCAACATTTAATCGATCATTTGAACTATTGAATCATTGATAGACATACAACCTCCAAAAAGGAGAGAACCCAACCATCCTGTATATATGAAAGGTTAGTATTATACAAACCTTTGCACATCATAGTACAAAATCCACGCAGTCTCGACAGGTGGTGACAACGGTTTATATGGCATCCTATCATGAGTCTACCTACTAAACATGCCTTTGACAAGTATCAATCTATTTGGCTGTCCAAGTATCAACTAATTGATGCGTAACATCTCTTAATTGGAGATTATTTAGACCTTGATGATGTCATTAACCATATAAACACCTGTGTCTAAATTTAGGTAATCTTATTTGTTGTGGAGATGGGGATTATACACTATGCCTTTGAGATTTCTCTACAAAAATGAAGGAGGGTTCCAAGCAACCTATCCCAATACTCTCTAATCCCTCAATATCGACTACGCTTGGTCACTTCATGATTGATCCTGGATAATGGCAATGGTCAAAGTTGAATAGTAATGGGTATTTTTTGTCTACCTAAGATCGTTAGGTTTCATTGCTTGAGGTGCAAAAATTGGCTCAGGCCTTACTCAGCGAAAGAGCATAACATGATTTTTGTATAATCCATCAGATGCAAGCTGAGGAGGTATTAAAGTGGAATGGCATTTCAACCAAGGATCCATTGGTCATCATACGATTCTGTAGCAACCATGAGTGGTAGACGCACAAGCACCAGAAGGGTAGTTTAAGTGGGAATCTGTTGTTCAAACATATAGAGTCGTACGATTCCATTGACATAAATATCATAAACCTCTTTAACCCTAAGTTGTATATTATGTGTTCCAGCGAATGCCATCACCCTCATCTCATTTTACAGTAACATTGTAATTATTAAACGAGGGTAGGGTACAACAGTGTTATCTACAACCAATTTTGGTCTCCCAACCTAAGCCCAATGTGGTTTCATATCTACCTGATAAAACTATAGCTATCAGAGGTTAAATTCCAATGATAATTTCCAATAATCTAGTGAAAGTTTTAACTACTCATATTGCCCTTATTGTTTATTGTTTCTTTCATTCCTGTAGGGCGGGCGACCATAGGCTTTGTGTTAATAGCCTTGCTCACGCGAGGTTGACTCTCGTCGAGGGTGCTATACTAATTTTTTTTAATAAACTTTATTGACTGTATTGAATCAATAATTACATCAATATATCAGTACAATTTCACAATTTCTGAACACGTTAAGGGCATTAACTACGGTGTTGCATATATATATTGGATAAAAATAATTAAGGTTAGATAATTTTTTAGAAAACCTCTCATTGTACAACCAATCTATCCATTACTCCCATGGTAATGAATTTCGTATTCAAATAAACTTCTTTAAGTTTCAACTTCTAATAAAGAATACCTTGTAATAGAATTTAATTTATGCCAATAGTAACACAAGGTGAAGGAAAGAAAGATCCAACCTGATTCTCCCGCCCTCGCTTCCTTTTGGCTTTGCCCACTCCTTAGTCTTCCAAGCTTACTCCTTACTATAACTAGAAACTCCTTTAGGCCTTCTGGTTTCTGATCCATCCAAGGTGGAGAGCATAATCCGTTGGACCATTAAGAATTTTCTAGATAGAATTTCTTCACAAAATATCCTCTATTTATAGGACACTTCTTCACTCATGGGCCAAATAGTGGCCACATCATAATAATATTAAAAATATGCCTTGGACCATTCTCATCATGTCTTGTATAGTATGACCAAAAGTAGAAAAAGGGTCCACTAGAGGTAAGGTAGGTGACTCTATTTTGTTTTGTGTCCTTCTTCATGGGGAACAAATATAAAACTAATACTATTAAGGCATAGCATGGAGACAAAGCTAGAACTATTATTGATAAGATAAGAGATTATCCTTTTAATTTCCACCAATATAGGGAAGCCATATGGGTATTTCCCAATGGATATGATAGTTCATATAATATTTAACAATCCTATAGGCCTTTTAGGTCCCATCTAAGTTCGTTGCAGTAGGTTGTTTACAAATAATTTACTATATTACTATAATTTTACAAAAGATAATTCATCAAATTTGTCTTTCACAAGACCCCATAATTAGTTTCTTATTAATTATCATCTCTAAAAGATAATTAATATTTTCCTATCCTTCATAAAATTCTTTTATTAGAATTTGTGTAGGATTCTTTAGGGTCTATGCCCCTTTTATCAGGTATTAATTTATCCCATGATCAATTAATTTTATTATGATAAGGTTCGAAGGAGATGAGTTGTGACAAAGTGTTTGCTGACATTTTTACTTTTACCCCAATAAATAGGGAAATGTATGATAGTTGTTGGCAATGTTTCTTGAATGAATGCAATTTGCATTGATTGAGTGTTTGATTATTGACTTTGATTATGAATTTTGTGATTATATGACTACCCCCTCAAGTGACGAGTCGATGAGGAGATGGAAAATGATGAAAGCGACAAGTCGCTTGACCAAGATGACTTATTTTGGGTGTTGTAGGACCTTTGCAAAAATAGAAGAGGGGAAGATCCCATTACAACTTTTATTTTGACCATTATATTATTTTTTTTGGTGAGTGACCTTATGGTAATTTACTCATCCTACTGAATTACATGGACAACCAATCACTACAACCTCCAGGTTGATATAGAAAATCACTGAATACGAGATTCACTTGAGTTTTTTTTCACCAAAGGGGTTAGGTGCTTTTGGGGCCTTTTGAATTGATTTGGCCATTATTGGTGATTGTTTTTTGTTCAAGTGGCCTTATGGTAATATACCCATCCGATCGAATTGCATGGATAATTAGTTACTGCAACTGCCAAGTGTGTAGGTTAAATCACTGGATATGAGGATCACTTAAGAGAATTTTGACCAAAATATCTTGGGTATATTTCTTTTCTTTTTTTTTGGAATTTTTTCAATTTTTGTTAATTCTAGGGTCGTCCTATGGTAGGATGGTTGCATTTAATGTGATCTTCTGACCCCTATATGGTTTTAGAATTTTGAAAATATAAAGCAAATTTTCTTGATTTTTGATGTCATTTTTACAACTAGGGAGACAGTCTCTCCCTAGTTGGAGAGGAGGAGAATAATTTGTGATGCGGAGCACTACTAAAAAATTAACCCACTACCACTATGGACCAACTAGGGACTTCGACAAGCGGAGAAGGTAGAGAGAGAAAGGTAGACACCATATTATATCATTTGTTATTTCACCATTTAAACAAACCTCACTAATTAATGCAGATAATGAACCTCACTTAAAAATTTAAGGTAATGAATCACATCTTATATTAGGATGTAGTGTAGATTGTTTGCTTCTACTTCATTGCTTGAATTTTATTTTTTAATTTTTTTTAGGAGGGGTGCGTGATTTTAGATCACGTTTTTGCCAATTTTGAGTTCATCTCAATGTGAGACGATCCCCCATTTGTGAGTTGGGGGTTGTCTCGAGGTGGGACGACCGGGTTTGAATCCCCAATGGTTAGAAATTCAATCGTTATGGGGGCATCTCAACCTAGGATGACCGCATGGAGAGACTGCCTCCACCCGATGACCTCATGGAGAGATCGTATCGGGTCAATATGACCTTATTGGGAGTGAATATTGGCATTGCTTTGTGTATTTTTTATTTTAATTTATTTTTGTTGAGATGATTTGTATGTGGTACAACTTATTAGAATGCACCATAGATTTCCAACAATATTCAGGATTGCATGAGGGTACCTTTCTAATGTTGATTGGGAATGGATTGAGGCCATTGGCATTAATAAGGTGACATGATTAGAGGTAATGATGGTAGATCATACTTATTTGACTGCCTTGGTCGACCGATGGGATAGTCGGACCAATACCTTCCACCTCTTGATTGGTGATATGATAGTCATTCTGGAGGATATTTACAAGATCCTTCTTGTGCTGATTGAGGGATGCTCCATCATATCAACACATGTTAGTCAGCTAGACAAAGTGTTGCAGAGGATTTTTAGTGAGGATTGGGAGGTGGATTGACAATTCTTAGGTAGTTGTGGGCTATTAGTAGAGGCATGGTATGGGGCTGAGGTCCTGACTAGGAGACATGTGGTGCTAATGTCACTCATGTCTAACATTCTACTACCATATTATTTAGGAGCGAGGTTCCTATGAAACCTCCTCGAGCTAGTCCAAGAGTTATTTTATTGCACCATTGAGGAGTCGTTGGTGATGTCCTAGGGGAGTACTCTACTTGCACATTTATATGATGAGTTGTATGAGCTCCATTAGCGGTGTAGGCATGGATTGGGGTGCAACTTTCTACTTTAGATCTGGGATTGGGAGCACATTCAAGTGGATAGACCAGAGGGGCTTTCATGGGTATCATGGGCACAAATGGCAGACCGTGATACTAGCTATGCAGCTCGATGGGATCGAGAGTAGAAGGTGGGTCAAAGTTGACCCCATTTAAGGAGTATTACCTATTACATGGGGTCACTAGAGAGACTAAGGTTACGATAGGTGATATGGTAGCTGTATCAGGACTGCCCACCCTGGATAGAGGTAGTGAAGGAGCTAAGATGTATGAGGTATGAGTGATGGGTTATTGGTCAACACAACATGAAGTGGAAGTACATCCAGTACTCTTTCATCACTTGATAGTTTAGGGTTTGGCAAGATACACTTGGTGAGCCTATTATCTACCTTCATTGAGGAGTTAAGACTTAGCTAGAGTGGTCATAGGTGAATCCAGTGGTAGATGAGGTGGATCAACCACTAATGGACCAAAGGGTGGATGATGTAGGTACTATAGTAGAGTACGATGTATAGTGGGTTACTCAACCATGGTAGGATGGTGGACCTATATGGGTATACTGGTTGGGTTGGTAGCAAAGGAGGGCTCTAAGAAGGCTAGGTATGAGCAATGAGTGCATCATCAAATGGAGGGGGAGTGGGGCCAGATCACCGAGGGAGTGGAGAAACCACAAGATGAGGGTGGGGATGATGAGGACCTGTAGGATTGGGATGATCTACTTAGAGAGTTAATTTAGTCTTTTTAGGCATAATTAGCAGAGCAGGATACCACCATTACCATATTGTAGAGCTAGTTGGCTAGAGAGAGGTAAAGGGGAGAGGTTTCTCTAAGGGAAAGGATATTTTGACTATGTAGTTATAGAGCTTCTATTAGGAGGTGGTCAGGGTGATAATAGATAGATACACTCTATGGATGAAGGTGGTGGATTTGATCATGGCTCAAGTATAGGTAATGTTAGGTGGATAGGCTTCAAGATATGTAGCTAGAGTATCGACTAAAATGAGCAGGCTGCAGTCACTACTGGGTGACTATTAGGCTCAAAATTGATATAATTGGGCCTATATCCAAGACTTGGAGGATCAGGTAGGGCTACTTGATGGTCATCTACCTGAGTGATCTTCAGTAGGGGGATTTGAGTGGAGCTAATGTAGTGAGTCAGGGCAAATATCTATAATGATGTAGAATCCTAGATCTGCATCTTGGTATTAGAGGTTAGTGGCCAATGGATCAGGAGGGGCACACAGAGATGCGATCGAGGATGATAGTGATTCTGGAGGTGTGGGCTTCACATGACTTAGATATTATGTATAACTTTTGTTTTGAGTATGAGGTCCAAGGACCCACACTATTATAGCCCACATGCAATTTTATATCATGATGTACTGGACTTCCATATTTATATGATATATCTTCTATTATGGCCCATCATGTGTTTATGTTATGGTTTATTTTATTTGATGTATGGATGCACTTTATGGATGTAATTATGGATGATGGATGTATACCTAGACATTATAGTATAAATGCATAGATGTGTGCCTAGATGTTTGCATGTAGATGTTGTACTAATGATGTGATGATGCAAATTTTGATTATTATATTTATATGTTAATATATAATGAATAAATATAGGATTCTTAATAACATTTATGTAAGCACCATAGAATATATAAAAGTTATCAATCAACATTTTAACCTTTTCACAAAAGTTATACATTTTTTAGATGAATTGATGGATGTGAAACCAATAGGTGCTATGAGGAATGATAAGGTTTTTCATGAGACTCAAACACCCTATTTGACCAATCAAAATTGTTTATTGACTATACCTGACTCTATAAGATAAACATCTGCTAGAAAGACCCAGATATTCAATATCCTTGTGTGTGCATGTGATGTTTATTAATGATGCATAAGACTACCTCATTACTAGACAGGTTTCATTCAACCCATTACTGTAATGAGGATCGCCTCATGGTTATTCTAATCCTGATTTTGGACGTAGTTGGACTTGACTACTAAGTAATACAAGCCACCAAAAGCCAGTTCATCTACAATATAACATTCGTCTGTACAAAATAAGGTTACTAATATGATAGCCATATCACCATGCGTAAGGCTACTCCATAGTTAGGCAGGTTTCATTCAACCCATTGCTATAATGGATATCATCCCACGAATTTTAAATGACTAAGGATTCTAGGGATTCAAGCTCATTATCCTCTTCTTTTATTTTGATTTCTTTGGGATACTTTCTCAATATTAGTGGTGAAAACCACTTTTTTTGGAGCAAGGGGATTTATTTGTTAGTGGTAAAAACCACTGTTTGTTGTTGTTTTTTTTTGGGAGGGATACTTGCTCATTTTTGAATGGAGCAAGGGGATTGCTTGGGTAGGGGAAGCTTGTTCTTTTGTCAATTCTCAGCATTCTAGACCATGCACATAATAGGATGAGCAATAAAAACCTTTCGCTCAAGGGAGAAAGGACTATATTGTAGTGTCATTCTTCCTTGTTCAAAATTGGATTTTAATATGTGAATTTTTGTTTGGGATTTTAATATATGCAAGGTACTATCAAAGCAATACCATACCTTCTAAAATCCAAGATATATTTTCAAAAAATTTGAAAGGAAAACTAGGAATGGTTGAATGATCAAAAACCCTAGTGAAAACCATATAGCAACTTATTAGTAGTGTTAAAAAATATAGTTACTCACAAGGGGAATGTGGATGATATTGATATGCAAAATATGATGGCTTTCCCTATGATATTTTACAAACTAAAAGGTGTGTTTAAAATAGTCAGTGGCCATCTAAACATCATTATTGATATTCATCTGATATCTACCCTATTTTATGAGGACCCCTTAATAATAAAAAGCCCATAAGGAAAACCACAAATGATGATGATGAGAAAAGGTTGATTAAGAAATATGATCCGAATACAAACATGGTGCCAGATCCTAACATGTAAGAACCAAACTAGTCCTAATGCTAATGCAAATGAAAGGATATACCTAATGCAAGTTAATAAATGCAGCTACATGAGATGCATCATGTTTTGAAATGCAAATGAAAATACACTATTTTTGTGTTTTTTTAATTTTCTATTTTTTTCTTTTTTGTTTTTTGTGATTTTTGATTTTTTTTTGTTTTTGTGATTTTTATTTTTTTTGTTTTTGTGATTTTTATTTTTTTTTGTGCATTATCCCTTATGCATGAAACACACACAAATGGAGAATCTTAAGAAGTTAAGGTTCCTCAACACCCTCGAGAGACACTAGACGATAAGTTCATGGCTCTATCTTCTATGTGACGATAAAAGGGCCTAACCAATTTACCATGATTTTGTTTCGTAAGTGGGGTGGCAGGTTTGAATTTTGTTGGTTCTCTTTAAGTACAAGATCCCAAACTTTAAAGTCTTTAATATGGACTTTTGTATCATAATCTCATTTGATGCAATCTTGATAAACATGGAGATGCTTGAGAGTGTTAACATGACATTCATAAATAAGGGTCAATTGATCAAGGTGAGCTTGTCACGCAATATCATCATCAATGAATTCTTGGAGTGATATGCACAATGAAGGTATTTCCAATTCTAAGGGTATAATGGCCTTAATGCCATAGACTAGAAAAAACTATGCTACCCCAATGGGTGTCCAAATGCTAGTTCAATAAGCCCATAATGCCAGAGGCAATTGAAGATGTCAATCTTTGTGATTTTCTTTTATGGTTTTCTTAAGAATGGTAACTACAGTCTTGTTGGAAACCTCTACTTGTTCATTGGCTTACTAATAATAGGGCATGGAAAAGTTGTGTTGGATATTATATTTAGAAGTTAAAGCACACACATCTTTATTTTTAAATGGCATCCCATTATCGGAGATAATATTGGATGGAATACCAAAAAAAATATGATATTATGAAGTATGAACTCCGTAATGTGAGATCCAATCATATTGGTAAGAGGAATGGATTCTATCCACTTGGTGAAGTATTCGATGGATGTTATGATAAATGTGTGATGGGTCGAATATGGGGGTGAGATTTTCCTAATTAAATCAAAACCCACTACAAAAATGCCATACCTAATGGATTGGTTGTAAGGCCTGAGAAGGTACATGTAAGATGCTGACATTTCACACACTTATTGACATAGGCACAATGGTATTTATCCATGGTGAGCCAATAATAGCCCATTTGAATGATGCACTTGGTGATAGCCATGTCGTTGAAATAGCCATCGTACGTACCATCATGAGCCTGCAAAATTATCCAAGTAGACTCTTGGGGGTTCTAAAAAACAAAGGAGAAACCCATCGTAGCTTCGATGGTACAGTATATCTTCGAGTAAGACATATTTTATCACTTTTTGATTGAATTTTCATTTTACGACATGTGATAATCCCAAAGAGATATTACCAAGTTTCAAGAAATATTTTAATTAGGTGAACCAATCTTGATATGCATGGGTATCGACTGAATGAACTACATGTTCCTGTTGTGACTCATCATGCATGAATGCGAATTGGGAGACAACCTTTTTTATTATTATACTAGAGGAATCAATAACTCATTACAATTTTTCAATACCTCTTCATGGGTTCGAATCTCACTCCTTGTCACTACTATAACCTCCAGTTGCATCGGGTAAATATTTTACATAGCTGACTATACTAATGTGACACATCAACTAGTACTACGAGGCCTACGGGATTGAAACCCTAGTATCTACACTCCAAAAAAGCATTTTGATCATTGAACCAATCCCTTAGATCCAATTGGGATATAACCTTAAGATGAATGGTCGTGCCATTATCAGAAAGACCCTATAGGACCAAGGACCCCAAGATGCATGTTTCAAAATGTTGTATATCTGAGAGAATCGATATTGGTTTGATTCAATTTGAATCATGTGGAGAACTTCTTCATTATTCAAAGCCTCACTTATTATTGATTACATAAGTGTTTTAACCTAAATGGTTGTGAAATAATCTAAAGGGTTTTGTGGAATTAAGGACCCCAAAGAAGCTATTGTATCTGTAAAATTATTATACAAACGAGGGACTACCTCAATTTTGTACCATTCCAATCTAGTGAGTAATTTTTCCACAAGTGTTTTGTACGACTTCAAGATCGAGCACTAATATTGATAGATTTTCTTGAATTGGTTGACTATGAGCAAGGAATCACCAAAGATGTTGAGCTTTTTTATATTCAAGGTGATAGTTGTTTGAAGACCCAAAAGGAGAGCTTCATATTTAGCATTGTTGTTGGTGCATGGAAAATCAAGTTTACATGAAAGGGGCATATAAGCTCCTTGCAGTGTAAAAAATATGATTCTTGTGCCACCCCCTTGCTCACACTTATAACCATAGAAGACAAAAGTCATTTCGGCTTTATTTTTAGGTTCTTTGGGTTCTGGCAAGTCTGATAATGCAAGGACTACATCATAAGGCAACTCGATAGTAAGAGTCATATCATCATGTAGATGAGCCTTTACTAGTTGATCGATAATAAATTGACCTTTGATGGATTTTTCACTTATAAATTCAAGATCAAATTTAATTAGCAGCATAATCCATTTTGCAGTACGACTATTATGGTATGTGTGACTCATCATGTATCACAAAGGATTCTCTTTGGAAATGACATATATCATATGATTCAATATGTAATATCAAAGCTTCTTGGTGGCGAATACCATTGCTAAGAAAAGCTTCTCAATGTATGCATATTTGAGCTCATATATCACCAAGGTATGATTGATGTAATAGATAGCCTACTCCTTATTTACCTCTTTCTTTTGGACCAACATGGTCCCTAAGGCAAAATTAGTAGCTAAAATGTATAGTAAAAATGACACACCTAGTCAGGGTAGAGCTAAAACTGGCGATGATGCCAAGTATTGCTTGATCTCATAAAAGGCCTTTTGGCACTCATCATCCCAATGGAATGGGACCCCCTTTGTGACAATTGATTCATGGATTGACATTTATCTGAAAGTTTCCCTATGAAGCATTGGATAGATGCTACCTTCCCTTATAAGTTGTGAAGTTGCTTAATATTGGTAGGAGGAAGGATTTCAAGCATTACTTTGACCTTGGTAGGATCAACTTCGATCCATCACTTGGAGACTATAAAACCCAAAAGGTTTCCAGATGTGACTCAAAATACATAATTTTTAGGATTAAGTCTAACATTATGCTCAATTAGGCAATCAAATACCTTCTATAGAACATCAACATGCTCTTGATGCAATACAGATTTGTCTAGCAAATCATCCATGTAATACTCTAGGATTTTATACATGTAGTCATGAAATATATATGTCATGTCCTGCTGATATGTTGCACCAATATTTTTGAGGCCAAATGGCATGACCTTGTAGAAAAATGGTAAAGGTTATTTTTGGTTGATCTTTGGGATTGAACCGAATTTGATTATAGCCTAAAAAACCATCCATGTGAAGAACACAAGCTTATACTGAGAGGGGGGTGAACAGTATAAGACCACTTTTTACTTTCTTTCCAAATCAATATCAATTAATGTCCTTAATTGCAATAACCAAATATAGCAGTGTGCATTAATAACTCAGATAGCAGTAGTAAGCAAGAGCACAAGTCACCACACACAATTGAGACACAATATTTAACGTGGTTCCCCCAATGTGGGGTACTCCACAAGCTGATCTCCTTATAATATTTCACACAAAAATATCCAATACAATGATTTCTTTGATCTGCTCAAAGCTAGGCAATAACAAGTTCACACAGAACTTGTCCAAATCTGAATAACAAGCTCACACAGAACTTGTCCAAAGTTGAATAACAAGCTCACACAGAACTTGTCCAAATTGAATAACAAGCTCACACAAAACTTGTCCAAATGAATAACAAGCTCACACAGAACTTGTCCAAATCTGAATAACAAGCTCACACAACTTGTCCAAATATGCTCTAGCAAGCTCACCAAGAACTTGCCCAAAACTGCTCCAACAAGCTCACTAAGAACTTGTCCAAATCTGCTCTAGCAAGCTCACCAAGAACTTGCCCAAAACTATCCCAAATCTATCCATAAATCTTCCCCAAAACTATCCACAAAGCTTTCTCAAAACTGTCCACAAATGCCTTCTCAAAGGCTCAATCAATCATGCTCAAGTAGCACTCAAATCTCATCCACAAATCTATCAAGGCAAAGCTCAAATATGAACTCAATAATGAATGGCAATGTACTCTTCAATGGATGACAACAATGATCCACAATGATCTCAACTCAACTCAACTCAAATCAACTCATAGAAGCATAAAGAGAATTTTTAGAGACTCAATATGTTCTAGGCTCAATATCAACTCAACTCAACTCAACTCATAGAAGCATAAAGAGAATTGTTAGAGACTCAATATGTTCTAATCTCAATCTCAACTCAACTCAAATCAGAATAATGGAATAGTTTATTTCATAGGACTTGAACAATCACTTCACACATCACTTGACTAGGCTTATTCAACTCAACTCAACCCAAGTCTTATAGAACCATAAAGAGAATTGTTAGAGACTCAATATGTTCTAAACTCAATCTCAACTAATCACCACAAGGGACAATTCTTCCTCACACAACCCTAGTCCAAGTATGTATCAACCAACTCAAATGTTTCCAACAATGCTCAATTACAAATCTCACATAACAATGATACTCATGTTCTTTTCTAACTCAAGTTCTTTCACAACCAATGGGCTTCAACAACTATGCTTATAAAACAAGGTTTAAACACAACTCTCAATTCAGAAAACCTTGAAGCATTCAATCAACCACTTTCGAAAAGGAAACCACAAACAATCCTTTTCCCTCCAATGATATTTCAGAAATCAACCACCATAGACAATCAATAGGAGAATGTGCCCATACCTTTTATGAAGATGAAGAAACCCCTTTGGAAAATCTGCCACACTCAACACACTTTGAAAAGAACAAAACAACCTTCACTTGAACCCTTTTACAAAAATAGAAATATCTCTTTATGTACACCTTATTTCTCCTTCTAAACAAAATAATCAAATAGCCCTCGAAATAAGATTTCCAACGATATATAATATGATATACTTCTAAAAGGAAAATCACCAAAAATATTTCCTTTTCACAACATGCACCACAAACCTTATCTCTCCTAGGGCAACCTTAGAAAAATAAAATATTTGGAAAAATTAATAACTTGCCTTTAACCTCAGTAGGATTCGATCCCTTATCGCTGCCCCTGCACCACTCAAACTATGGTGCCAACAACCATGTGAGCCAACCGCTCACATAGAAACCAAGAGCGCAAGACCTCCTTCTTGCTTCCTCCGAACTTGCCCTCAAAAACCACGTGCGCAAAAGGTTCTCCCTTTTTACCTTGCAAAAACTAGCGCCGATGGGATTCGAACTTCGGATCTGCTGGTGCTTAAACACCTTACGTGCCTTCCTCTTGCCTCTAGGCCACAAGCACCTATGGTGATAGGTAAGGAACCTCCCTTACCTTTGTTCCCTCTTCTCTTCGTTGGTTTTCGAATGAATACGACACTTCTGCTTCCTTAGCGCTTCAAACGGATTATCTTCATCGAGGACTTAGGGAAAATAAAAATTTTAGTGGCATATTTATATATGCCCACATTTTTATTTTGACGTCGGCTATGACTTAATATTATTTGCCTCCTCCTTTTTGACGTCGGCAATAATAAAATATTAATTTTAATTTTAATTTTAAATGATTAAAATTTAAACTTAAATATTTAAAATTAATTATCTCCTTCATCGGGGCACCTTTTTCGATGAAACGAAAATCCAACCTGGGTTTTAAGAAAAACCCATTTCAAATATGCCATCCATGGTTTTAAATAAAACCTTTTATTTTTCCTGCCTTGGTTTTCACAAAAACCCTGTAAATAGCCATGCTTTCCAAAATATCATAAATGCTTATTTATGAAATATTTTGGCCACCAAAACTCAATGTGATCCATGTGACATCAATGACAACATAAAATACCTCAAATTTCCCAATCAATATCCCCCTTTGTCATTGATGGCAACACCTCTAATGCAAATCACCACAATCACTGCAAAAACCAACTCCGAGAATCAAAGTTGCTCCCCCTGACTCAATACTCTCTATGGAGGCTGCTCCCCCTAACTCAATACTCTCTTTGGAGGCTGCTCCCCCTAACTCAATGCTCTCCCCCTTACTCAAATCTCTCCCCCTTTGACATCAATGGCAAAAGGGACACCTATGGGGCTAAAATATATGACTCTTAAGCTTAGCCCCCTCACCCCCTTCTCTCTTGAGGTGATTAATTTTGGGGTGGGAGTACTTTTACTCCCATATCACTTTGTTTCTTTCCTCTATCAACTTCCTTCCATGTTTTTCTGATATCCTTCTCTTGATGAATTACTTGATCTTCTTGTCTAGAACCTGTTTGACCTTCTTGCTTTTGACCTTCTTGCCTTGAACCTATTTGGAATTGAGTCCTACACCATTTTGCAATATGCCCAAAGTTATTGCAATTGAAACACTTGATATTGTAGCCTTTGGATGGTGCCCATGTCTTGAATTCATTCTTAAAATAATTTCCATATCCATTCCTTTCTCGAACCCTGTATTGTGAAGCTCTGTTTTCATGACCATTATGACTTCTGAATTGTGTAGCTCTAAAACCAAAACCATGTTGCTCATTTCCTTTGCACTAAAAATCTTTATGACCAATCCTGTTACATGAGAAGCAATGTCCCTAAAAACCATACCTTCTTCCTTTGAAGTTTCTTCTAGCAAAATCAAACTTCTTTGATCCATAGACCCTACAGTGTATAGCCCTGTGTCCAAATCCATTACAAGAAAAACAATGTCCTTGAAAAGCCCTTTGTTCATGCCTTGGTTCTTCATATCTTTCTTGACCATTATCCTTATGATCATTTTCAACTTGTGCATTGCATCCTTGAACCTTCTTTGTAGTATCTAAAACTTCTTCCTTAGTTTCTTCCTTGCTTTTCTTTTCAAGAATTTATTTTCCTTTTGAACTTGATTCACCTATCTCAAAACAAGAACCAAACTGAATATTTGGAGCCATAGGAACTTTGGAACTTTCCTCACAAATCTTAGGTGCTTCCTTGCTTTCATATTTTAAAACTTCCTTTCCTTTTGAGTGTGACTTTTCTTGGAAGTAAGATACAACCTTAAAATAAGTTTCCACTCCTTTTTGAACCTTTTCATCTAATGTATCATGTCTTTTCATGGTTACCCTTAGTTCTTCATTCATCCTTTCTTCTATCCTTTTTGCATTTTGAAGCTCTTCTCTGAGATTACTGATTGTTTGAAGTAGTTCTTCTCTGATTTTGACATCTGTTCGAATCTTGTTTTCAAGATTCCTGTATTCTTCTTTTAGCCTTTTGATTTCTATTTTTGTTTACTTGGCTCATCCTCTTCCTTTTCTATTACCAAAAGTGAGACTTCTTTATTTTCACTATCATTGAGACCATTATAATCTTCTATAGCAAACAAACTCTCAAGATTTCTTTGACCATGCTTGTTTCCTTGATGTGTCATCTCATCTTCACTATCATCGAAACCATTGCAATATCCTGATCTGTGATCTCTTTGACCACACACAAAGCATTGTTCTCTTTCACCTTCTATTCCTAGAAATAAATGTTCTTCCTTTTCATCATCTGATTTGTCTCTATCACTATGATCTGAGCTATCACTTGCTTCTACAATGTAGTAAGATTTCTTTGCCTTATGAAAAATTTTCTTCTTCTCATACCTGTTTTGCTTGAATCTATCATCTTTGTCATGCTTATGCTTTCCATCTTCTTTTCTTCTGTGACCCTATTTTTCATCATCACTATTTTCTTCATGTGGACACTTGTATGCATAGTGACCAAGATCACCACACTTGTAGCATCTGACTTTCCTTATATCCCTAAAATTCCTTGAGTCCTTATTCCTTTTGATGAAGTTAGCTTCCTCATCATTATCTAGAACTCTATCTATCTCTGAAACTTTCCCTTTCTCTTTTTTTGAAGCCTTGAATGCAATCTCTTTTATTGGAACTTGATGCTTACTTACCCTCATCTCATAAGTTGTGAGAGTACCTTGCAATTCTTCCATTGTTAACTTGTTGATATCCATTGTCTCTTCTATTGTTGAAACCTTAGAATCATATTTCATGGGAAGTGATCTCAAAACCTTTTGAGTAACTTCTGATTCTTTCATCTCAAAACCTAGGCCTCTCATGGTGTTAGTGATTTCATCAACTCGAAGTAAAAACTTTGCAATATCTTCAGAATCTTCCATTTTCAATTCCTCAAATATTTTTCTATGAGTTTGTAGTTTTGCCAACTTTACCTTGGAATCTCCTTCATAAGTATTCCACAACTTGGTCCACATTTCATTAGCTGAAGTACATACCATGACTTTTGCAAAATATGTCTCACGAAGCCCACTCAAAATACAATTCATTGCTCTTGCATTGATCTCAACCAATTTCTTGATAGTCTTATCTGCCTCGGGATCACCTTCAACCCTATACTCTTTTTCAACCATTTTCCATACCTCATATCCTTGTGATATCAAGTAGTTCTTCATCCTCATGCTCTAGAAAGCATAATTGTTACCATCAAATAATGGAGCCTTATTTGTAGATGATCCATTCTGTGAAGCCATCTGTGTTCTTATAGAATCTGCCCTCAAGTTGTTAGCCTTTTTAAAGGAACCCGCTCTGATACCAATTGAAGAACACAAGCTTATACTGAGAGGGGGGTGAATAGTATAAGACCACTTTTTACTTTCTTTCCAAATCAATATCAATTAATGTCCTTAATTGCAATAACCAAATATAGCAATGTGCATTAATAACTCAGATAGTAGTAGTAAGCAAGAGCACAAGTCACCACACATAATTGAGACACAAGATTTAACATGGTTCCCCCAATGTGGGGTACTCCACAAGATGATCTCCTTATAATATTTCACATAGAAATATCCAATACAATGATTTCTTTGATCTGCTCAAAGCTAGGCAATAACAAGTTCACACAGAACTTGTCCAAATCTGAATAACAAGCTCACATAGAACTTGTCCAAAGCTGAATAACAAGCTCACACAGAACTTGTCCAAATCTGAATAACAAGCTCACACAGAACTTGTCCAAAACTGAATAACAAGCTCACATAGAACTTGTCCAAATCTGAATAACAAGCTCACACAAAAATAACAAGCTCACAAGAACTTGTCCAAATCTGCTCTAGCAAGCTCACCAAGAACTTGCCCAAAACTGCTCCAACAAGCTCACTAGGAACTTGTCCAAATCTGCTCTAGCAAGCTCACCAAGAACTTGCCCAAAACTATCCCAAATCTATCCATAAATCTGCCCCAAAACTATCCACAAAGCTTTCTCAAAACTATCCACAAATGCCTTCTCAAAGGCTCAATCAATCATGCTCAAGTAGCACTCAAATCTCATCCACAAATCTATCAAGGCAAAGCTCAAATATGAACTCAATAATGAATGACAATGTACTCTTCAATGGATGACAACAATGATCCACAATGATCTCAACTCAACTCAACTCAAATCAACTCATAGAAGCATAAAGAGAATTGTTAGAGACTCAATATGTTCTAGGCTCAATCTCAACTCAACTCAACTCAACTCATAGAAGCATAAAGATAATTGTTAGAGACTCAATATGTTCTAATCTCAATCTCAACTCAACTCAAATCAGAATAATGGAATAGTTTGTTTCATAGGACTTGAACAATCACTTCACACATCACTTGACTAGGCTTATTCAACTCAACTCAACCCAAGTCTTATAGAACCATAAAGAGAATTGTTAGAGACTCAATATGTTCTAAACTCAATCTCAACTAATCACCACAAGGGACAATTCTTCCTCACACAACCCTAGTCCAAGTATGTATCAACCAACTCAAATGTTTCCAACAATGCTCAATTACAAATCTCACATAACAATGATACTCATGTTCTTTTCTAACTCAAGTTCTTTCACAACCAATGGGCTTCAACAACTATGCTTATAAAACAAGGTTTAAACACAACTCTCAATTCAGAAAACCTTGAAGCATTCAATCAACCACTTTCGAAAAGGAAACCACAAACAATCCTTTTCCCTCCAATGATATTTCAGAAATCAACCACCATAGACAATCAATAGGAGAATGTGCCCATACCTTTTATGAAGATGAAGAAACCCCTTTGGAAAATCTGCCACACTCAACACACTTTGAAAAGAACAAAACAACCTTCACTTGAACCCTTTTACAAAAATAGAAATATCTCTTTATGTACACCTTATTTCTCCTTCTAAACAAAATAATCAAATAGCCCTCGAAATAAGATTTCCAACGATATATAATATGATATACTTCTAAAAGGAAAATCACCAAAAATATTTCCTTTTCACAACATGCACCACAAACCTTATCTCTCCTAGGGCAACCTTAGAAAAATAAAATATTTGGAAAAATTAATAACTTACCTTTAACCTCAGTAGGATTCGATCCCCTGTCGCTGCCCCTGCACCACTCAAACCATGGTGCCAACAACCATGTGAGCCAACCGCTCACATAGAAACCAAGAGCGCAAGACCTCCTTCTTGCTTCCTCCGAACTTGCCCTCAAAAACCACGTGCGCAAAAGGTTCTCCCTTTTTACCTTGCAAAAACCAGCGCCGACGGGATTCGAACTTCGGATCTATTGGCGCTTAAACACCTTACGCGCCTTCCTCTTGCCGCTAGGCCACAAGCACCTATGGTGATAGGTAAGGAACCTCCCTTACCTTTGTTCCCTCTTCTCTTCGCTGGTTTTCGAACGAATACGACACTTCTGCTCCCTTAGCGCTTCGAACGGATTATCTTCATCGAGGACTTAGGGAAAATAAAAATTTTAGTGGCATATTTATATATGCCCACCTTTTTATTTTGACGTCGGCTATGACTTAATATTATTTGCCTCCTCCTTTTTGACGTCGGCAATAATAAAATATTAATTTTAATTTTAATTTTAAAATTTTAAATGATTAAAATTTAAACTTAAATATTTAAAATTAATTATCTCCTTCACCGGGGCACCTTTTTCGATGAAACGAAAAGCCAACCTGGGTTTTAAGAAAAACCCATTTCAAATCTGCCATCCATGGTTTTAAATAAAACCTTTTATTTTGCCTGCCTTGGTTTTCACAAAAACCCTGTAAATAGCCATGCTTTCCAAAATATCATAAATGCTTATTTATGAAATATTTTGGCCACCAAAACTCAATGTGATCCATGTGACATCAATGATCCATGTGACATCAATGACAACATAAAATACCTCAAATTTTCAACACCATGAGGGACAACATCTCATGACCTATACTTGCGTCGACTAAAGCATCGATGTTTGAAAGGGGGAATTCATCCTTAGGAGTCGCAATGTTAAGATCTCTAAAATCTATGCATATGCGAATCCTCCCATAAAGTTTCCATACGGGTGCCATGTTGGATACCCAGTCAAGATATCCAATAGGTTGGATGAATTCTACATCCAATAATATTTTTAATTCATATTTAACATTAAGGCTATTTTTGGATGCATTTTATGAAGCTTATGCTTGACCAATTTTATTTTTAGATCAAGCTTAAGGTTGTGCATGATTAATTTTGGGTCAAGACCTAATATGTCTTTGTATGACCAAGCAAAAGCTTATATCTTCCCTATCAAGAGAGTTGTGTAGATGGATCACTCTTCAAGGGATATAATTTGTTCCAATTTTCCGTTCTTAGGAGCCTCAGGATCAGTGCCAATGTCTATATCAATTATTTCCTCTATTGACATGTGGGATCCCTCCTCAAGCTGATGAGGTGTAGGTATCAAGTGAATGTCATCAACTGGATTCAAAGAATCAATCATGTTTGGTTTGATCTCAACTTGACAAACATCTTCTTTTGGCCCTTGGGAGAAATGAAATGGTTGTAACATTTTTTCACGAGAAAAAAGCTCTTCACATGGCGGTGGTGATGCGACGTGATCAAAATTGATGGCCTCATGGTTGAGGTGCAAATGTTTTGAGGGGTTTTTGGGATTGGAGTGGTGCAGTTAAATCAATGGAGACCATATTGATGGTGGTGGATAGTTTCTATTTGTGAATGAGGAGAACCTATCAAATATGGGTGGCCCTAGATAGACCAGAGGTGGTAGTGGAATGAATGAATGAAACCTAGAAGAAGGCAGGATTACTAAATCTTCTGGAGGTAAAATTTACCTCCAAATGGGTTGGCATGTAGAAAAAACCCTAAGATAGAGCTCATATGGGTCTATGAGAGTCTCAATGGGGGTGAAGTCTTCTCCTTCATTGCTAATCCACTCGTTATAGCAAGGAGCTAGATACAAAAATTTTGTCTCATCCTCATATTCTTTTGATATCACACTAAAGGAGAAGAAGGCTAAAAAAAAATCATCATGATGAGAAGATGATATCCTAGCAAATAAAATAGCGTGGGTCAGCGTAATCATTCTCATCAACCTCATCCTCAAAGCATATGGTTAGGCATTAGAGGAGTTTACGAGGAGTTTATATGGAATACACACGAAATACCCTAAGTCATATTTTCTTGTAGGGAGTTGGTATTGTGGCTAGTAAGGTGTTCAAAAACCTTGCTCATATTTACCAAGACCATATCCATACCAATGGCAGTGGTAAAATTATGGGAGGAAAAATCAGGGTTGGGCAAGTAAATGATGTTCCCTGAAAATGGCTCTTCATCATCTACCACCATATATGATGAAATTATAGAATCATCAAAACTCCCATATATAAAGCTCATCTAGTTTTGAGGTACCCTTAAGGGTACAATGGTACCAATGGGTAGTCAACGCACATGAGGTCTACCCATATCCTAGATGGACTCAATAAGTGGTGTGAATGTGACATTCTACACAAGGTACTTAGTGAGAATAGGGTTAGACAAGTGAACCATGACCTATGATGGGGTGGATGATGAAGGTATAGCTTGATCTAACTCATCCATAGAAATGAATTATTTTCCCTCATCCATAGGAGTTGGAGTATCCCCTATTGAAATGGTGGAGATGGATGGGAGAATCTCCTCAATTGGCTTCTTCAATTTTTTCTCGCTCGAAGGATTTAAGGACAAATAAGGGATATTGAGAGATACTAATGGTAATGGCAGAGATGGATATGGTTCCATGACTGGTTATGGTGCTACATCTGACTCTGACTGGGATCATTGGGTCTAATATCTAGATATGTGGATGGAAGGGTATACTCTTGCAAGTTGTGTTCCATATTGCAATACTTGAATGGCTCTAGATCTACGTGAACCACATGAACTTGCTCTTCATGTATATATTTAAGACACTAATGTAAAATATATGGTACATGCTTCATGTCCATCATCCAAGGTTTTCTAATTAATATATTATATTGCATTGCACCCTCCAAGACATGGCACAATGTAGGAATAGTCTTTAGCCCAACCTGAATAGAAAGGACTGTTGTGCTGACGGTGGAGCATAAAGCATTGTTAAATTCTCAGGGAGTGAACATGGATGCCACAATGTATGAGGTTGGAAGACTAAGATGGTGTAGTACATCAGTTGTGATAATATTCGTGGAGGAGACCATATAAATCAAAATTCACTTGTAGGGAATCCAATTCACACTGGTAATGATGTGCAGTGGAGGATCGAATACAGTAGTGGGAGTTGCTTTGATATCATGATCATGAAACATAATTATAGGCTCTTTACAATATTGAATGTGCCCCACAAAAGTGAAAATCAATTTGGGATCCTGGGATCATAATTTAACTGATTTCAAAATCTCCATTAGAGCTTCTCTATGTCGTGGTGATCGTTGTATTAGCTCATATATGGAGAGTTTGGTCGATGCTATTTTTAGAATTTGGGTAAGCCTACTCTTGATCATCACCACTGATTGGGATGGTGGACCTTGGATAGTATTTGATTGCGACAATGGTTGTCACATAGAAGGAACATTGACTAGAGCTACAAGTGGTGTAGTTTGGTTAACATATCTCCTATTCTTTATCACAATGTTAATCATCCCAATGAAACGTTGATTAGGTAGGGTTGTGTAAATTATTTTGACCTATCTTATCCGATATTACTTAACCTCGTGCATGGGTAAGGGATCTTTGAATATGTCCATCTACTATTTATTGGTAGCAAGAGGTTTATCAATATGTAATTAATTTTTCTCTAGCATATCCTATACTAGGTTCTTAAATGTAAAGCATGTATGGATACCATGACCATTTTTTCAATGATAAAGATAGTACATGTCCTCTTTATACCACTTAGGTTTTGGATGATTTGGATCGAAGGGGTGAATCTTAGATAAGATGATAGCCTTCGCCTCACACAATCAATTAAAAATTGATGCCAAAAATTTAGGAAATAACATATAATTGCAAGGTGGGTGACGTTGTTTTTTTTGTGCCTAATTACACCGAGGTTGGTCATGGTTTTGCATAGGAGGGGGTTGAGCCTGATATCTGGGTTGTTTGTTTATTTCTTCGGCTTTGGAACACTTAGGACAACCTAATTGACCGTAAGTGGTTTTTGCTATGTATAATTACCTCTAGGGTTTTTGTTTCATTCCTTCATGAAAAGTTTAATGTCCCCCTCCTAGAACTTGATATCCTTGGGTTGTGCCAAATCCTCCTTGAATGTTTGGTATTGTTGTAGTTGTAATAAAAGTGAGATTTTCTTCGAACAACTCCTAGTGAACATTTGGGTAAGTTCTATGATGGGTAAGGTGAAAGACAATTTTGACATAACCTTTCTCCACGTGTTGCCATATTCTATGATTGGCTCATCATCAAATTGTCGAACGTTGGACAAGTCAATCAAGTTTACCTTCTTCAAATTGAATGAAAATAATTCTAGGAAGGTGTTTGTAAGCTACTCAAAGCTACATATGTTGTCCCTTGGTATATGGTTGTACCACTCTAAGGTTGGGCTAGAGAGTGTTATCAGGAAGATCCTAAGTAACAAGGCATCATCATCCTGAAGTTGGAAACAAAGGTTCATGAAACTAGTTATGTGTTCCTGTGCATCATCATATCCTTTAAATTTATCTAATTTTAGCATTTAAAAATGCTTAGGGTATGGGGGACATGGGATCAAAATATGGAGTGGTTGATTACATAGTTGATACAATGTGGGCTTTTGATAACTCATTCCTTACTTCTCTAATGATTTGATGCATTTTCTGAGTACCTTGTAAGCTTGAGATGATATTATCTCATCTTCATGTATGGGCATTCGAGTAGGGAGAGTGGTTTAAATAAAATTGCAAGAGGTTAGAACAAGAACCTCCAATCACATGTAATTGTGACAAAAAAAAACAAAGCAAAAGATAAAAATTCCCAATCACACAAAAGTTACAATAAATGGAAATAATCTAATAAATGCTTTATTTCTCATTCCTGTATTTCACCTATTTACAATGTGATACCAATGGAATACATATTCTAAATAAACCCTAAAACAAAACCCTAAATATTAAGCCCTAAAAATAAAAAATTACTTTTTTTTTAAATTTATTTTGTTATTATATTTTCTAGTCTATTTCGTCTTTAGTACCAAAATCTAAATCACCCAAAAAAACTTGGATAGCCCTCAAAATTTATATGCACCTTCATATCATCTATATTAAGCCTCTTATAAAGTCACAACACCTACCCATGCCTAAATAAGAAGTTATTCCACATATTTTTTCTTCAAATTTTCAAAAAAATACTAAATTTCCTTTTTGGGGCACTAGATGAAGGAATTAGAACTTGAACAAATATTGAAAAAACAACTAGATGACTAGATTGGTCTAGCCCATGGCATGTCCACCCCTTTATATAACTCCCTGTAAAATTTCAAGTCGATCCAACGGTCGAATCAAAAGTTATGCCCTCCATAATATAGGCTCCTACATCATAGCGGAAAAATATTTGTGTGGGGATGATGCGGTTGAATATAATCATCAACCATATCCTCATAGAGTGATTTAGGATACCCTTGGTCTTGATACTCTCACTCTAGATCCTCATAGACCTCATATTATGGTCAACGATTTTGTGGTTGATGTTGTTGAGACCTATGGTGATGGATGGACACACGAGGAGGGCAATTTTAATTTGACCTAAGAGGTGCATCATGGTGTTGTGCAATGTGTCTTTGAGGGGTTTATTACTGATAGGTACTAGGTGTGTGGACCTCCTCATGTGTTGTTCTTTGAAATTTTTCTTGGTGCAATCGTTGCTGACGTAACCTTTTTTGGTGCACCCTTTGTTACTTTAATTGGATTTGTTCTAGGCATTCTCGATCCATTTGCAACTTATCCAATTATAGTTGGTTTAGATATGCTCATCTATTTGTGTTCTACCTAGGTATTTGATTCACTTTCTCAACCATGTGAGGTAAATAATCCCTTGTATTAATACGATGGGTATCGACTTGCTTTCTTTGCCTAACAAATTTGGCTTTCCATTTTCCATAATCGAGGGAAGCCATGTTGACCTAATTCTCAACTTTGAAGGTGAACTCTACATACTTAGACAAGATAAAGGTACAATGTGTCTGCATAGAACACTCATTGTAGTGAAAAAATATGACCTGGGTCTTCCTCTTCCTCGTATTCAAGGTAGGTGTAATCAAATGAGGTTGCCCTGTTAGGACAATGAGGGCCATACCCATCTAATTAAAAAAAAATTGGCTCATCCATGAACGATCAAGCGGAGTGACTCGCTCGTCTAGGATAGGTGATGGCGCATAATCTTGATCTTGCTAATATTGACGGATAGGTCAAGTCGGGATGCAAATCTGGAACAATCTCATACTAAGTCCCTCGCTAGGTGGGTTATGTATAATAGTAGCACGAGATCATCTTCGACCAAGTAGTTCATCTTCTTGATCATATTGAGGACTCATAGGTGCATCCTAGATAGAGATATCCTATGGATCAAGTTTCTTGGGGGTGATGTTAGTATTACGACAAACACCGGGTGCCATGGTGGAATGACCATGTCCTTAGGACTAAATCAGAGATATTTTGTACCTCATAAATTTTCAGCATCATCAACTTGTGAATGAGCTCGATTGCATGTTGTTACCATGATGTTTAATTAAGAAAAATAGTAAAGAAACAAACAAGCAAACAATGTGATTATCTCGTTTAAGTTTTAGTTGTGATTCCCTATATTATTTTGTTCATTTTGATGTTGAAAACCCCTATATTCTATGAAACTAAGGGTAAACAAAATAGAAAAATACTAAAAGGTAGTTCAAGCACACTTCCCCTATCGATGGATGTGACTCAAATGGAAAAAAGTGGCTTCCTATTGGATATTGGCTAAAGGTAACCTTATGGGAAAAAATTACCCCTTTAAACGGGATGCACTGTCTAATTTCCTTGTACTGGTGAAGCCTCACTTTACCTTATCCCTCGAATTTAAGGTATGGATAGTAATGACAGTTGTGTCCACTGATTATTTTAAAGAGCCCCATGGTAAAATATCTATGCTAACCTTCCCACTCTAGGCACACCCGAGAGTAGGAAATATTTTAGTGATGAAGCCTGAAAATCCATTCACTTTTGGCCACTAAGTTTCTAGGGTGTGAGCCAATGGATGGGCCCACCATCACTAGTCTCGATCAATAGTTTGGTGATAAAATCCAACTCGATGTTAAAGTGAATCATGATGTGTGGGTTTTCTTTTATTTTATTCAAAAGAAAATAAAATCATACAACATTCCATGCTCTTTTACTAATGCATAAAAATAACGTTTGATTTTAAAAAATCCTAAAAATAATCAAAACTTCTAATAATGCAAAATCCTACAATGAGATCAATCTTTGAATAGGCTACAAGTAATCAAACCATAGTAGTATTCAAAAAGAGGCTATCTCTGCAAGGGACGATTGTAGGTAGAGATTGTCTAACATATAGATGGTAAAAAATAGGAGCCATCTGGGATAGAGACGATCATATATAGAGTTCATTTGACCCATGGACAATCACAAACAAAGAGTTTTAAAAATTCAAAATCTATTGAAATTCCTTCACTTAAGCATGAAAAATGTACTATTATTTACTAAAAATAGAGGAGGAAAGATAAAATAACTTACTATGATAATCTAATTCTGATATAGATGTTGTTTTTCGATGTTTTCGCTCTCTTATCTAAGGCCATATTTGACAAGGATGGTTGTGCCTACTATCCATATTGGTAAGAGATGGTTGTGCTTGTTGGTCGTCTTTGTGAGGGATGATCGTACCTGTAATTCACAACCACCAAGAATAAATTTTTTTTAGTGATGTGAATACAAAATGTGGACTAAGTCCTATCGTGATCTCCACTAAAAATGCTAAAAAATATCATACATCCATAAAATGAAATACAAGATTGAAATGTAGCAAATAAAAATGCAACCATAGAGATAAATAATGAAATGTAAGAAACTGATGGATGGTGCCCTTTTATTAATAATATCTTGTTCCTTTTCAAGAAGGTTACAAATATGATCCCCTTGAGGGATTGCTACCAATATTGATACAATGAATGAATACCATTCAGATGTACTACACAGGATATTTTTGCATCTCACAAACTAATTTAGGATATATTTTCAGGACTATCGCAAGGAAAGATGATGGTATGTGAATATTGATATTGTTTCTTCCTCATAAATACCTGTAATTTGGACACAAAAAATATTAAAGAGTATTAAAAGCATATGCATAGCCTTTCAAGATAAGGCCCATTATTAATACCTAAGAAAAGGACAAAGAAACTGAAATAATATAATTGCATGCATGAAAAGAAAGCTTATCTATGCTAAAATAGTAATTAAAAAGGTTGTTAAACTAGATAAAAGAAAGAAAATAGGAATAGATATCTACTTAGGAGGTCGTCTCTATGCAATATGGTCGTACCTATGGGTTGTCTTTGAGAGAGATAACCGCTAACTTGCAAGTTATTTTCTTGTGGCCGATGCGAGGTGATGACGGGTTCGATATATGGATTGGTCAATGAATTGGTTCATTCATGGGAATGACTTAAGGGTGGAATCTAACACTGAAGCAAGGATGCTTGATTGTACAAATACTACGAATGCAGTTTTAAACCTTTGAAATGATCCATTAGTATGCTTGGAAGATTCATGGTTGAAATTTGGTAGCACTTCTGCTTGGAAGTGAAATCTCTCTTTGATCCTCAATTTGACAACACTTTATTGCATGAAGACTCCTTGATAAATTTATGAAGGTTGGGTGCCATTATATAAACTTCCAAATGGGAGTCCAAGCTTACAAGGGAAGCCAAGAAGTGGTTGGATTCAAGAAAGGTAACTGCCCATTCTTGAATCTTAGTTGCAATTGAGTAGTATGTCGTTATGCTTAGTTGGCACATGTAACTGCTTTAACCATGGTGCAGGATTGTTTGAACTTGTTTTAGGCATGAACATATTAGGGTGAGATGGTCATGACTGGCGACTGTCTCATGGTAATATGGTATTGGGAGGTCATCCTTTTGTGGGGTGATCCTAGATGCAAAGGGAAATTCATCCCTATTTGAGTGGTGAAAACCACTGTTGAGCCCTAAGGCTACCCAAGGTGGGTCATATGGCCTAAAAGGGGTCCATATGGGTAGTCTCCTCAACATGACATGATTTAGGTGTCTACACAATCATTTCAACCACTTCCAAATATTTTCAAATCAGATGTTAAAAAATAGGAAGCGATCATAGGAATGCTCTATCTGGATATACTCTAATGGGGGTCGCCTAAATTTCTTAATCAACAGGAAAAACTATCATAGATACTTAAACCACTAGAAACATTCATAAAAATATCATGAAACTTTAGGGAAGGTAAAGAGCTTGGTTCTAGTCTCAATTTAGATTAAAAACAACAAGGTTTTACTTCCAACAAGAGTTGAAGAGAGTCCTTGGCTTCTTTTATGGTTCCTAGATTAAAATAGGGTTTTACCAAGCCAACAAGAATCTTCCCAATTCTAAAATATAAATAAATGACTATTAAACAAGGTAAATACTTTTTTCTTCAACCATGAAAAGTGCATAGTGAATGTCCTCTTGCGTTATCTGATGCCCAAGCAAATTGCTCTCTTTTTTTTTTCTTCCACACACTTTGTTCTTCCAAAAATGAACTCCCTCCTTCTTACCTATTCTTGGTCTCTCTTGCATTGCCAAGAATAAGAAGGAGACCTCCCAAGCCAATTTTTCTAACCTCTCATGTTTTTCTTTAACCACATTTTCAATATTCAGGTGCTAAAAAACAAAGGTCATTTTACAAGCCTATCATTTCTTAATTCCATGCTTATTTAAATTAATTGCCCCTTCCCCTTTTTGCAATTAATTTAATAATTATCTAATATCATAGATATTGAGCACAAATCCAAACATCTAATGCATAAACATGCCAATTACTTTTCATTTCTAATGTTACACTTAAACATTAGAACAAATATGATAAATTAATTAATTATCCCTTAATTAATTTGGTTTCAAATGTTAATATGAATTATTAACATTGACATTAACCATTAGGGGATTAATAAAACCTCTATATTTATTAATCATTCCCCTTAATGAATAATTTTCCATATTCATTTCAACCCATAAACAACACATATTAAATTCAAATGCTTACAAATAAAACATTTCAACATGGTATACCACCTCTTGTTCTTAGTTAACAAGTTTTTGATGACCTGTCATCACTTTCTACTAATAACATCTTCCTTGCTCCTGCAATTTCCGAGCCAATGGTATCACCTTATTCAAACATGCAATATGACATGCAACTAAATGCTGGTAAATCCTACCTTGGAGCTGCCATCAGTTAAACTGACCATCATTTCCCATTTTTTGATCTCTCGTTCCTAGTGGTCGACTTCCTTATCCACCTATGAGAGTACTTGGTCTTGCAATCATTCATAACATCAACAGTACTACATTCTCATATAATATAACCAAAATAACAATTGAAATTAACCATCCATAAAGAAATTAATATTAAGCATTGCATCATCACATTTTTACACATAATCCATATTGTCAATGAGTCTTGCCAAGGAGGGTCGTGACAAAATGGACATGTTTAATCTCTATCAAAGACAAATAGTATGCTAGAGTAACATGTAATAGATCATTTAACTAACAAATATATTGCAAAGAGAGGATCCTTATTCATAGAAGGTTTTTAAGCATACCATTTTAGGACCCAAGGAGTCCAATGTGAAGGAAAAACTTGCATTCACAAAAATGTTACTAAGCAAGTTATCTTAGAAGATACCCTATATTATAGGAATCATGATCGTGCTTTACTTAAATGCTTACTTAAATATGAAGTACCAATATCCTTACATGAATCCCATTCCAATATATACAGAGACCGCTTCATCCCACTTCTCAAAAGCTTCTTAAAATAGAATATTATTGGCCTACCATAGAAAATGATTCTCATAAGTTTGTGCCTAAAAGTGAGTTTTGCAAATAGAAATAAAAATACTAATTTCGTACATGCTTCCACATAAACCTTTAATACTATAGACACAACTTTTCCTTTTACCATATGGGTACTTGACCTTGTTGGAAATTTTTCTCCTTTATCATTTGCTAGTCATAAAATCATAATCACTGCCATTGAGTATTTCACCACATGGGTTAAGACAATGCCTTTGTTTTCCAACATGAGAATTACTATCTCTAAATTTATCATATTATTTGTAGATTTACCATTTCTTTTCTCATCATTTTAGATAATGGAACATGTTTAAAAAGGGATGTTAAAAAGTTGTACAAAAAAATACAACATTGGATTTCTTCACCATATTACCCTAAATGTAATGAATAAACAAAATATTCTATTAAAATATTGATCAATATTTTACAATAGAGTAAAATAAAACAAGAAACATTGGCACATTATATACTATCCAAATATATTGGAATATCACGGAAGTCATATAATTTATGTAGGAGCAACCTCATTTTCTCTTGTAAATGGTGAAAAAGTCATATTGCCTCCAAAATTTGAAAATTTATCTCTTCATGTATCTTTATGTGATATTATAAGTGAATAATATTTTATAGAGGTAATATTACATCAATTAGTTATTCTATATGATAAGATATATCAATATTTTGAGCATAATAAATCTTAAAAATGGAGGATAGCGAGATGTTACTTTAAAAACTAAAATAAAGAGAATTTTGAATTGGTGATCAAGTAATAAGGTTAGGAACCACCCAATATATAAAATTAATAATTTTTCTAAGCAATAGCATATTTCTTACATCATTTAAAAATGTTATAGATCTAAAGCTTTTAGGATCTAGACACTTAATGGAAAGGAGCATTGCAGACAAGTCAATTCTATGTTTCATAAAAAAAATTATTTCCCTAGATTTACCTGTTGGTTATACCAACTCTATCCTATGAAGGGTCAACATAGCAGAAACATATATATATATATATATATATATATATATATATATATATATATATATATATATTATATATATATATATATATATATATATATATATATATATCTTTGCATATCGACTCCTTTTTTCAATCATCACTTTGACATTTTAAGACAAAATGTAAAAAATTTATGATTATAAATAAATAGCCAGGTGGTATTTGTGCATAATTGTACAATTGTTTCCTTTTATATATTATTGCATATCTATATATCATTATATATTGAATATTTTTTTCAATCATTACTTTTCCTCTTTAAGACCAAGTGTGAAGAATTTATGATTTTTAATAAATGTTCAAGTGGTATTTGTGCATCACTGTACAATTGAATTTCCCATCGTATATGTGCCTTTCATTTTTGATATTTTTATAATTTCTTCATTTTATGGAAAAGCACTTTAGCATTAGTATCTAGCATTATATTATTAGTTCTAGCTATTTTCAACTTATGAATTTCTTCTCTAAAGCATATTATTCTTCTCTCCTCACTTAGTCACTTTCTTGACTTTATTTTACCCGTGACTCCATCCTTACTCTTTTATGCTCCTTCAAGATCTATGTTATAACTCTATTTATCCTTTGAATTAGAAATATTTATAAAATAATATCCAAAATTTTCATTTAATTATAGTCAATAGTAGCCCTTGAGGCCCCATATGTACTTGATCATTTCTTGATGTTTTATTTTTTAAGAAATTACACTTTATTTCCCAAGGCATTTCATCTTAAACTATAGGTTCCAAATCCAATTTTAAATATAAATTCATGTAACTAGGATTATTACCATTCTTGATTAATGGTTCCTAAGAAAGGGTGGATAGTCCTTAAGGTACAAAAACTTAGTTTCCCCCTAGGGTTTCCTCCTTAATCCATAGGAGAGGTATCATATTTCATGCCATATATAAAACACTTACAAGAACCTAGAACTATAATACAACCCTTGATAATGTCTCTATCCACTTAAATTCATAAGCTTATTTTTTCTATCAATAATATCGACTTAACTAAAGAGAGTTGACCTATAACACCTATTTTTAATAGATGGTATTATTATGCATCAAAATATATGCTTTCACCTAAGTCACCTCAAAAGTCTAAAATTACTTTAAATTTAATATTTTCTAGTTACACTAGACCCCTCTTGAGCCAATTAGCTTGTTTGAAACTCAAGTCCAAGAGAGTGTTGGAGATATTACATTATTTGACCCCCTTCAATATTAGTTTAGTAAATGATTTATATTTTATATAATGTATGTGGCAATATGAAAAAGAGTGCTAAGTTTCAAGAGAGCATGAAGAGTCACATGATATGTGGCAAGTTGAGAGTTTTGTCTTTAATAGAATATAAAAGGTTGCATCTCTTGTATGAAATAGGAAAACAATAGTTAGAGAACTAAAAAGTCATGAAAAATGATATATTGGAGGTAAAGCTCCATGCATTGTAACCATGATATATCAATAATGTAATTCTGGTATATTGTGTTCGTTTGTGTTATATTTTCATAAGATTTTGTTGTTATTAAGTTTCATTGTTAGTAGCATCGGTTTAATTTATTTTACCTATTCAGAAAGCGAATAGTGGTATCAAAGCCACAAGGGAGTTTGATAGGAGATAAGGAGAACCACATGTTTCAAATTGAAGAGGATTACTTGCTGCGAATTTTCTAAATAAAATGTTTGAAAAAGAAAAGCATTACACAATCTGAGTTGAAATTTGTGAGAAGAAATTGAATCCAATAGAAAGAAGCATAAGAGGCCAAATTTCACAGTGGAAAATAAAGCATTAAGGATTCTTTGTTGAGAAAGATATTTTTGGTTACTATTTCTGGAAGAGAAAAGAATATTTTGAACATTACGCAGCTCGAGATGTTACATTGCATGTAGTGTATGCTGATTAGAAAGAAAACATTTTAATTATATGGAGAAATTATGAAGGAAGCTTTGGAAAGTTACATTCATGTGAAAGTGAGGCCTTGAATGCTTGGGACTGGAAGCTACTAGAAGAGGGTGTTTTTGCCATCCACAAAAATATCGAGTAGAGATACACATCAGCAAGTTCGTTGCTGGACTTGGACTTCGAAGCCGAGGTTTGCTGTGAGATGCCTATTTACCTGTACTTCAAAAATGACTCGATGATGAACTCAAATCAGTGGTGAAAATCTGGTCAAAGATACATATATATTAAAGCGAAAAACCCTTTGCGTGGTTGTTATGACCATGGGATTTTACACCAACATTATTAATTGGATTTTGGTTACCCAATTCAACTTTTTGATAGGATGGAGATTCGAACCTAAGATCTCCCTTGAAGGATTGTCTTCTACTCTCCAACTCACCTACAATACCTAAGTTCAAGGCCTGATTTAATTGAATTCACAATCATTCAGGAATTTTCTAGAGATGCAGACTGTAGCAAAATTAGACTGGGTGGATGCCAGTTAAACTACGGTGATTTATAGTTGTTATAGTAAGCAAGCTATTACGTTGAGCATTTCTTTTTTAGAAACGCATGGACCAAAGGCGTGTAACACCGTTGGATTGAAAATACCATTAATAGCTTTATGAATCATGGAACAAAGTATGAATCCTAGAAGAGCTTTATGTGGTATCCATTGGAGTTGTTGAATACTAGAAACCAACATTGTTTTCTGCTTGCGCTGGCATAATATCAGTGGTACAAAGGGCTAAAGAAGCTGCGGTTGCATAAATATTTTCCCAAAGGACCGTCGAAAGACCAGAATGGGCGACGGTTACATTGAAGGGGAAGCGCTACAAGACAATACTCATCAAGATAGTAGAATTCAAGCATGCAACAGTGAAGTGCACTCGAATGGATAAAGGAACGCGAGCACCATTATAAGAAGGTGATTTGCTATTTGTGTTTGAAAAATTGAATTTAATTTTTTATCAAAGTTAAAGTGGAGATATATGGCTAATAATTAATTTGAGGGATAAGGTCAAGTCATAATAAGGTTAAGATTTATTTTTATTTTTTTTAAGTTTTTTAATTGGAGTAATGATTTATTTATTTATTTTTTTTGTTGTAAGTTTTTTAATTGGAGTAATAAGTTATTTTTGGAGGGATAAGAAATTTTTTAAAATAAAAAGAAAAGAAGAGAAAACAAAAATGACAAAAAGAAAGAAACTAAGTTCTTTTTATTAGTTTCCAAATAATTAGGGAGTCATAAGGATTTCTGCTTTTAAAAGTTTTTGAAATTTTGAGATTTGATTTATAGTTGAAAATTTAATGAGTTAGTGAATTTTTGTAAATTTAGTTATTTGGGAGATAAAAGGGTTTCAACCTCAAACTTTAGGAAAAATATAAATTTATAAAATTTAAACCTAGGGAGATAAAAGGGCTACTACTCCAAAGGAAATGGCAAATACAAGAATATTATTTTCTGAATCACAGTTATTAAAGGGGCCTAATTTTACCCATGAAAAAACAAAATGAGGTCAATACTTATTGTTGAAAAACTTTGGGATGTAGTAAATGAAAAAAGAGACATTCCAGTAAATAAAACAGGAATTCAAAAATTTAAAGATGATGATGTTAAAACTCTTATGTTAATACTATTTAGTATATTGGATGAAATTCAAGCACACATTAGTGAAGTAGAAACTTCAAAAATAGCATGAAAAAATTTGTGTATGATATTTGAATAAAAGAATAAGGCAACCATTTTACATCTACAATCACAGTTGTATATACTAAAAGTTCATGATGGAGAAAACATAGAACAATTTCTTCGAAGGATATCATAATTAAAATCAAAATTACACACATTAGAATATGTTGACGATCAATTTCTAGTCTCAGTTGTACTTCCTAAATCTTTCAAAATGTTGATCACATCTCTTCTAGTATCAAACCAAGAGGTGTCATCTTTATCAATATGAACTTCAAAACTAGTTGAGAAGAGAGTTATTCAATAAGGCTCTTATATCAGAAAAAAGAATTTTGCATTTCATCATAAAAATAAAAATAAAAGAAGTATTGTCATATTTGTGAGAAATAAGGATATAATACAAAATATTGTAAGTATAATGCATTGATAAGGAAGGGTTAAGACAAAGAATTTTCTAAAGGGAATCATAGAGATCAGAATAATCAGCCAGGGTATGTTGCATAATCAGAATCTGCAAAAAGAAATATTTTTGCAAATCACATATGTTTGTTATCAATTGTTGAGAAATCCAATAAAGAATTAGAACCTATGATAGTAAATTCTTGTACACTAAAGGCAAATATATATATTGTAGCTCATATGATTTGAGTATAGTTCATGATTGGTTAAAAAAAGCTTATGTTATCAGAATTGATGATGATAGAGATTCAAATGATGATAGAGATAGTGATGCTCAGAGTTGTGTTGATATTGATAGAAATCAGTCTAATGATATTTTTGGTTATTTTGAAAAGCATACTAAATAATTTGGTTCAAAGTTGAAAAAAATGGGATATAAAGATACAAGTTTAGGTAAACATGAACATGGAATGAAAGAACCAATTGTATTGGAAATAAGACCAAAATATGAAGGTCTTGGATATACAGGTTAGACTAGTAGTAATGAGCAAGGAACTAAATTTGTGATAGAAAATAGCAATATCAAATCTATCATAGGGATTGATAGAATCAATAATAATGAAGGACATAATAGGAAAAGGAATTTTGTAACAAAAAATAAATGTAGTCATTGTGGTAGATATGGATACAAGATAGAAAAATATTGGAATCTCCATTGTTGTGAAACTTGTGGAGGACATAATCATTCTAAAAAATCTTATCTATATAAAGATAAGGAAAGTCAAAAGTTGAAAATGGATTTTGAATGGATAGGTATGAATGAATGGAGTAAAATGAAATAAATGTTGTATGGTTTCTACAAATGGAAACCAAGTGTAATGAAAAATCAAAGTTTATTGAATGAAATGAATAATATTTGATATTATCATGAAGAAATATGAAATAACTGATTATGATCCACGCATATCTTGGAAGGTAACCTACAATGAAAGCAGTGAAAGCATTTGTAGTGATGATCCTATAGATACAATAGCTTTATGAATATTATAGTGGATGACCTAGAGATAATGATTATCTAGAGGTGACCTAGAGGTAAAGTTCCAGAGGTAGTGACCTAGAGGTAGTGATCCAGTGGAAGTGACCTAGAGTTAGGGTCCACAGATAGAGATCTAGAGGTGACTAAGATACATTGATCCAACAAATAAATTATTTATCCACCCATGATAGAGTTAGACTAAAGATTGAATAAAAAGAAGAATTAGATATTGAAGGTAAAAAATCCTCCTACCAAATAATGTAGTACGTGGGGGTGTTGGAGATATTACATTATTTTTCCTCCTTGCAATATTAGTTTGGTAGATAATTCATATTTTATATAATGTTTGTGGCAATATAAGAAAGAGTGCAAAGTGTCAAGAGAGCATGAAGAGTCACATGATATGTGGCAAGTTGAGAGTTTTGTCTTTAATAGAGGATTATGAAAGGTTGCATCTCCTGGATGAAAGAGGAAAGCAAAAGTTAGAGAACTGAAAAGTCATGAAAAATGATATTTTGGAGGTAAATCTCCATGCATTGTAACCATGTTGTATCAATAATGTAATTCTAGTATATTGTATTCATGTGTTATATTTTCGTGTGATTTTACTTGTAATATTTTGTTGTTATTAAGTTTCATTGTTAGTAGCATTGGTTTGATTTATTTTTAGATCTTGGTTGAAGCTTTCTGTGAGTTAACCTATTCAGAAAGCTAACAGAGAGTGCCTAATAATAGATAATGTTATTGCTAATTTTATTTCAAACACTTAATTAGTATAAGTAGGATATCAATATAGTTATTTGCATTCAAAAAATCATAATAAGCAAAATCCCCTCTTCTATCAAATTCCCCTTTTCATAATTTGCACCATCTTCTCCAAACCCCTTTTGCATTCATCCTAGGATACTAAGGGTAATAAGCAATCTAGAATTATTATTTCTTTGACAATCAAAGGATAAATCATTCTCCTTCCATCCTTAGTATTCCTTGAAAAATACTAAGTACTTCAATGTCATCGTAGGGAACCATTAATAAAAAATTATCTTAGGCCTCCACTAAGGACCATCCAAGAAGAAATATCAAAGGAGCAAGGATCTCAAGGATATAAGTTAATAAGAAAATAAGAATTCAAAAATATTCATAAAAATGTTAGTAACCTTCAAAGTAAGTACAAACTTAATTATTTTATCCCTTGTCATTTCCATATTTTAAATTTACCTCGCATATTATTTTCTCCTATTTTATATTTATAATTATTATTTTCTATGATAGAATACTAGCGTTGACTTCACTACTTAGTTCTATGTTTGTTGTCCTACACCTATCACCCCATATATCACCTTGTATTCCTTATTATACTTATAATATACCCCTAAGGCACCCATACATTCAACTCCAACCTATCTTTCCCCACCTTATGTTTATTATTTTATGGGTTTACTTAGTTTCATAGTACTATTAGTGTTACCTTCACTTATATGGTGTAGTGTATTTTTAGGCTTGTCCAAATATAGGTAAAAAAATCACACTATCAACAAAGATAACAAGTTTCCTAGGCTACTTAATGAGATTTTATATCATTAGAAAACTAGCCTAAAAATTTCTTTAGATTTTCTTCATCCTTTATTATTTTATAACAAAAGAAATCCAATAAGAAAATTAACACACATATAGATAAAATTTAAACAACCTTGAATTTTTCTGCTAATGATAAAGGTTTAGTGATCTAATAATATAGATTCTCCTCAATTCCATCAATAAAATACTTCTAAAAATTAGATGATGCACCCTAAAAAACAAATGAATTATCTAGGAATGTGAAAATATTTCTAACTAGATACATTTTTCAGCCATATTGGAGGATCCAATTAGGATAACAAGAAAAAAATGATGCACATATTAGGTTTTCTTCCATTCAATATTAAATTTGAGACCATAAAAAATATGTCAATATTTCACATAATTCTAAAATATCTTTTGAACCTTGGTTAATGTCAAACATGAATCATTAGCAAATATTCATTCATCATATTTGATTGAGATTCATAAATAATATGCCCTTAATTAGATATCTAGAAAAATAATTGGTAAGAAGATACACCAATATATACACAACTAAAACATGAAGAGATAGATCAAGTGGTTATGTATGGATCAAAAATACCAATTTATTTATATTGAATTCAATTAGTATACATATCCAAATAATTAACAAACAAAACCTTCCTAGACTATGTGAAATTAAGACCAAATCAAATGTCCTAAGGTATGGTAAGACTAAATAATCATACACTTTAATCATATATGTATGGATCAAAAATACCAATTTATTTATATTGAATTCAATTAGTATACATATCCAAATAATTAAAAAACAAAACCTTCCTAGACTATGTGAAATTAAGACCAAATCAAAAGTCCTAAGGTATGGTAAGACTAAATAATCATACACTTTAATCATATTTTCCAAACTGAATTAAAAAAAAAACAATAAAGAATAACTTGATTACTTAGTCCGTTTAATACCTTCTAAACAACAATAATAATAATAAAATCTATAATATAAATACCTCTAATAAATTTAGTCCACTTAAATTTGGCAAATATAAGGATAATATTCCTCATACTCAAATTTAAGGTCTTAACAATAATTTCATAAGAAACATAAACCAAAGATACAGGCCTTAAGTTGATGATAAGGTGTAAAATACTTACTATGAAAATAAATTTGATATATCCCTTATTGATAAGATGCTTAAAATGTAGGTTTGTATTGTTTTAAGGTAGATTTAGTATAAATCAACACCTACAATTGGTTATAGTTATTGATATAGTTCACAAGAAAAACAAATAATGTTGAAAATATTATTATATAATAGAAGTATGGTATGTTCATTAAGATCATCTAATGACAAAGGTCAATCATAAACAACTCTTTTAGCATCACAAAAATTAAATATAATCATAAAATCCATTTTTGTATAGTTTACTTCCTATCCTAAAAAAATGCTAAGATTTAAATGATTTTTATAGTGACAAAATTGAGAGACATGATCTTTGTCTTTTAAGTATGCCTTAATCAACAAGAATAATTTATATTCACTTAGTCAGTTACAATGTTGTAGTTTATTAAAGAAGCCCTTTAACACCAAGAAGAAATTTTAAACCAATACTATATGGAATTAACCCATGCTCCTCTTTCATAGTGAATCAATATTTTTCAATTGGTTATATGGGATTGAAATGGACCCCACCCATATTTTATCATCACCATGTAGTGGTATTAGAACAGATATTGGATATTATCCATGTATCACTTGAAAATATTTGAACCCGGGTCTCCTTGAATATTAAGGAATCTAATCGGTTGAGCTAATATCATTTGATAATGAATAAAAAAAATTATTTCTAAAGGAGGAAACATAAACCTGCAATTTATCATTAAGTAGTATTTATTTCAAATTAAAGGGATATTTTTTTTGATGAAAAAGCAAATTTATATTAAATTAATATAAAATACTTTACAATAAAAAAAGGTGGGTGGGCTAACACACCCCATGAGGAATCAAACTAACCCTCATTGACAAGGGTTAGTAAACAAAGTTGCCAAAAAAACACAAGTTTACTTATTTTGTGTGGAAAACATCCCATAAGGGATGCCACTTTCAGGTAAGACCCAAGGAGGCAGGGGTATCTCTTTTACCAAAATCGCCCAGGGCTCGCACCTGACCTACCACCTTTGACATACTCAAGGAGCAAACCTGAAACAACAAAAAATAAGAACACACAAACACAAACACACAAAAAGATTAAAATAAAAAGAACATGCTCCTTGAGTGTGTCAAAAAGATAAAGCACAATCAAACACACACAATAAGATAAATAAAATACAACACGAACCACACAAAAAAAATACAAACATAACAAAAATCAACATAACGCTACAAAGACACAACCAACAAAAACATGAAAAACAAAAACAACCAAAACCTAAAAAATAAAAAAAACAACCAACAACAGACAACAAAGAAAAATAAAAACATAAAAAACACTCACACACCAAAACACAAAAACACCAATTAACACAAACATATAGAAACACAAGCAGAATAACAACAAAAACACAAGAACAACAACAAAAAATACAAAACAATAAAAACATAAGAACAATAAAAAATAACACAAAAACAAAAAAAAACAAATAGAAAAGAAAAAATAAAAAAATAGAACACAACAATGACCTTTCTAGACCAAAATACTTTTAAGACAAGAATCAACAAAGGAAACAAAATAAATATTAGTTTGAGCTAGGGAACTAAAATACCTTGACCGAACCAAAGAGAATAAAAAATAAAGCAAGAAGAAACTAGGTACCTCCAGAACTGAATCCATCCAAAAAATGATAGAAATAAGAGCTTCCCTTATTTGTGAAGCCCACCATCTAGGAGGATGGTCGTAGCAAGTAAGATCATATTTGTCCAAAGCCCAATTAGCTAAAGCATCATCACTTTTGTTCTGATATCTAACCACAAGATTGTAATCAACTTCAAACATCCCATATGGATTAATTGAATCTTCTCAATAATTATTTTTATTCTCCAATCAACCTTATGATTCTTAGAAGAAGTCTTCAAAATATTAATCATGAGTTGAGAGTCAGACTCAACTAGCACCTTTTCCCATCCAACCTTAGTAGCCTCTTGAAGACCTCTAAGGATACCATACCCCTTAGCAAGGTTATTGGATATAATACCCAAATTCTTAGCAAAAGTAAAAACCAAGGAGCGATTTGAAAGTCTACCAACTCCTCCCACACTACCTTTTCCAGGGTTCCCTCTAGAGGCTCCATCAGTATTGACTTTTCCAAAATCTTTAGAAGGAGGTTGCCAATTCCTTGTTCTATCCATATTGTAATTACTCACATTCCCTTTAATGTGGTTTCTCTTAGAAGAGTTAATATTCAATCTTTGCATCACTTGATTCCATCTTTGGTGGGAGTTTTGGTGGTGATTAACGAGTTGATGGACTGTTTCAACTAAGTTGGCAATGGTCTTATTTCATATATAGTGAATATAATTTCTTTCTTGATTTAAAATTTGGTTGTTCCTTTCATTCCATATATTCCAAAGAAGAATGGTAGAACCCATCCAAACTAACTACCTAATAAAATGATCAACACCCTCTTTATTAGGCCAATCCCTCCAAATTTGTTCAAAAGTAAAAAAATTGGACCACTATAATCCAAGTAAAGTGGCCATTCTCCTCCAAAGCACAGAGGCTAGAGTACACTCAATAAAAATGTGGCTGAGATTTTCCACATTCTCTTCACACATTTCACATCTAAAAGGACCATGAAAACCATGCTTCATAATATGCTCCCTAGTAAGCACCCTACGATGCAATAAAATCCAAGTAAAGAACCTCACCTTAGGCCAGAGCTTTTGAGACCACAACTGAGAAAAGATATCAGATGATTGGTTGGGATCATTATGGCATAAGGTCAAATAACCTTGAGCAACCGAATACTCACCCTTAGTAGTGTTGTTCCATCAGAAACAATCTTTATCATGGGACCAAGAGAGATCTTATATGAAGGATGAACTGGATATCTTGTCTTTGCCTTTCTAGGATTTGAATAGGCCAATCCTCAATAGGGATCCAATATCTACCAACCTCTGAATTACCATTATGGTAACGATAATAATTAGCCACCTTTATCTAGTTAGCTCAGTGAAGCTCCTCCATCCAAGGCCTCCAATCGAGAAACTGAGTTATCAAAGGCTTGTGACCATCCCAAGAATCTATCCAAAAATTTACCTATTGACCATTATGAATGATCCAAAATAATTTTTTCTTTATCAAATCCTCACCAATATTAATATCTGCTAAAATGGGAGAACCTTTGGAAGTCAATTGATAATGAACAAGAACTTTAGGACTTTTTTTCTCAGCATATTTAGCACGAACATTCTTGGCCCAAAGAGCATTAGGGTTATGCAAAATCCTCCAATATAATTTAGAAGTTAAATATTTATTGTTATTAATAGCATACTGAAATCCTAACCCCCCTTCACTATTAGGAAGACATAAAGTGTCCCATTTCACCAAGGCCCTTTTTCTTTTCTCCTTAGCACCACTCCAGAGGAACCAATGACTGATTTGATCCAATTCTTGAAGAACAACCTTTGGGATATTCAACATGGTAGAAACATATATAGGAATAGCCTAAAGGACTAATTTTACCAAGGTAATTCTACCCCCAGAAGAAAGCCACCTATTGGTCCACTTTCCAATTTTCTTCTTGACTTTGTCCAACAACCAATTCCAATATTATTTTTCTGTATTTGAATATTGATGGGAATACCTAACTAAGTGATTGGAAGGGAGGTCTTCTTATATATGAATTTATCCAATACCATGGATTCCTATCTGACAGAGCAATGAAAGAAAATGACATTATATTTATCTTTATTAATCAATTTCCCAATACCCTTAGAAATACAACTAATGATTTGCTTAATATTAGAAGCTTCTTTAACTGCAACTTTACCTAAAAGAGTAGAGTCATCAAAAAATTGAAGATGAGAGATAGGTCTAAATCTATGATCAATAATAACTCTCTCAATGATTTTGTTTTCTCTCTTTTTGGTTATAGTCCTACTTAAGCATTCAACAATAATGATGAATAAATAAGGGGATAGGGGGTCACCTTGCCTAATACCTCTGGAATCTAGGAACAATTGAGAAGGTCTGCAATTGTTAAGAACTAAGTAGAAAAATGAAGAGACACATCCCATAATCCAATCCATCCAATCTTGAGAGAAACCAAATTGCCTCAAAACTTTGATAAGGAAGTGCCAATCCACTCTGTCATAAGCTTTGGATAAGTCTAACTAAATGAACATGGAAGGAGATTTTTGCATATCCATGGAATGGATGGCTTCCTGAGCAAGAACTATCTCATCCACTATTTGACACCCTTCCACATAACCCCCTTGTTTAGGGAAAATAATCTTATGCAAAATAGGCTTCAACCTTTCTACCATGATCTTAGTAATGATTTTGAGAAGAACATTACATAAATAAATAGGTCTAAAAGTTGAGATATGTTAAGCCTCTTAAGCTTTTGGAAAAAGAGTAATATAAGTTTTATAGATAACCTTCAATTTTTTTTGGCTTTCCTATCTTCTTATACCACCTCTAATAAATCATCATGAAGGATATCCCATAACTCTTGGTAGAACTCAATGGGAAAACCATCAGGACCTGGGTTTTCCCTATTTGCATTTAAAAACTACCAATTGAAGCTCTTTGATAGTAATAGGAGCAGTCAAAATAGAGTTCTCCTCAAAAGTTATAAGAGAAGGGATTGCTTGAAGAGCATTTTTTTGAGAAGTCGAGTCAAGAGGAGTAGAAGCAAAAATATTGGAAAAGTAATTGACAACAATAGAGTTCATGCCATCCCAAGTGTATACAACATCTCCAGAATTTGATTTCAGGGAAGAAATAAAGTTGTGAGATATTTGAGCTAGAAGATATTTGTGGAAGAAATTTGTGTTTTGATCACCTTCTTTGATCCATTGAATTCTATATTTTTGCTTCCATAATAGTTCTTCTCTTTTTTTCCATTCCTCTAACTGAGCTATGAGTTTAATTTCATCTGCACTTGTACTCTTTGTGAGGCCATATAAACGGATTTTCTTATTCAAATTTTAAATCTGAGCAATAAATTTATGTTTTTTTTATGAACATCCCCAAACTCCTTCTAATTCCAAGTCTTGATTTTATATTTAATGTATTGCAATATTTTAGCAAAACAGAACATCTTAGTCCTATACCTAGGTTTACCTTCCTTCCACTATTGTTGCACTCGAGGTTTAAAGGAACTGTCTCTAAGCCATATTAACTGAAATAAAAAAAGAGAGAAACTCATATTGGTTTTCCACATTTCCACCATGACTGGCCAATGATCCGAACCAACATTGTTAAGAGTCTTAACTTTAGGAATGTGACCATGGATTAAGAAATTGTTAGAGAGCAAGAACCTATCCAATCTCTCCATTATACAAGCTAAGCCTTGCCTTCGGTTAGACCAAGTCATAAGGCCATTATTTAGTTGGATGTCCATAAGATGGAGGTTTGAAATATATTCACTCATGAGGTCAGTGCTCCAATCCAAATTTCTATCTACCCCTATTTTCTCATCTAGAGAGAGGATGGTATTGAAATCTCCTCCGATCAAGATCCAAGCTTCAGGAAAATAAGAGATAATATAAGTTATATTCTTCCACTGTCTTCTTTTTTCCTCCAAATTAGTTGAAGAATAAACATTAATGCAGAGCATAATTTGGTTGAAATTTCTGCTTTGAATAGCTATAGCCAAAAGAACCAAACTGCCAACCATATTTTGGGTCCCAAAGGTAAGCAATACCACAAAAAGTCCCTTGGGAACTGAGGAAAACCACTTTTCCAACTGGCCAAATTTTACTAGAAAATGATTCCATATCCTGTATTGACATCTTCGTTTATTGAAGGAAAACAAGATGTGGATGATTTATCTGAATCATTCTTCTAATTTCATTTTGTTTTGAAAGACTCCCATTGAGTCCTCTAATATTCCAAGTGAAAATATTCATTAATACCAGGGCTAAAAAAGTTGGGAAGGGCATTAATCTTACCTTCCTCTACAAGCTTTTCACCTTCTTTTACCATATGATATTGATTAGTCTTGCGACCTGCCTTTTGATTAGAATCCATCTTTAGTTCTTTTCCCTGTTTCGTGACTTACTCCAATTGAATCTGATATGGCTTCTAACCTTAAATAATGCTTGTACACAACCAAAATATTACAATAGAGTCTATATTGTGACATGTATTGTTTGAAGTTTTAACATTTAAAAGAGTGTTTTTCTTGTGCATATTTTCTCTCTTTTTTTTCTCTTGAGAACCTTTGATTTGTTGGTTTGTCTTTGAGTTCTTCCCTTTATATTTAAATTGTGTTTCTAATATTTATGTTTCCAATATTTCCACTTCCTCACTTGGGACATCATTTGTGAAAATAATTTCAAACATATTAGCAGATAACATTAATTGATCCTTCATAACTGGTTTTTTCTGAGTGTTCTTGTTCTTAGGCAATTGAAAACTTGTTGTTTTTATATCTTCTTTCTTTTGATCTAGAATTTTATTTGGGAAAACACTAGCCAAATGACCATATTCATGGTAAATTCTACAACGAAAAGGAATGTTCTCATAGTCCACTACTTGCTCCCAAGTGTCCTCCCAAAATTGTAATGTGATATTTTTAGGTAGGGGTTGTAAAAATCCATTAAAACACAAATATGAGCATAAATAATATGTTTAAATTTTCTTACTACAATCAACAATCATCATAAATATTCCTAAAGAGTTTCCAATTGAAGAAAAAATAGTTAGATTCCATAATTCAACTGGGAGGCCAAAGAGTCTAACCCACACGGGACTTGTAGAAGGCATCTCTTCTTTGACATCAAATTTAGTATGCCAGGGCTTCATGAAAGCCTTGCCCTTCCAAAGAACCAGGGACCCCCTTGAAAATTTGTCTCTCTATCTTCATTATTAGCAAATAAAACAAGAAAATAACCATTTGGATAAATAGATATTTGTAACTCACCTTTAGTTTTCCAAATTTTTGTGATCCAGACATTGAAAGAAGATAGGCAAAAACCCATGAAATGACAAATTAGTCCTCTTTTTTCCATATCTTCAATGCCAATCTGAATGTTGCCCATATCAAGCTTAACAATAGGAGTTCCATCAGCTACTTTATGACATCCTGTATTCATTTTCCTAGGATCAATCTTAGGCATCCTTAGAGGTTTATGGAAAGCCCTAATATTAATATAATAATTAGGCTAAGGTTGTCCACCATTGAGGGCATCCCCAAAATTCATTTTTGGGGTTGATTCTTTGAAATTTTTACCCTTGACAGGGGTTTCCATAGTAGATTTATTTTGTGGGTGTACCTTAGCACCAAATTCACTTGATATTTGAGCTATTTTTTGATCAACTACTTAAAACTTATTTTGTGATCTCATTAATCCATTGCCCTAAATGCCATGGAAAGGTATGATTTTCACTTTTATTTTGTGCAACAAATTGGAAACCATTGTCACTCAAGTTCACAACATGAATATCTATTGAAAGATATATTTATAATCCATCTTGGATCCTCTACAATATATCCTGCTAAAATATTGAGTAGAAACCATAAAAATATTGGCTTCTAGGGCTCGAAGGCACCAAAAACCAACCTTTGGAGCTACTTGCACTTAACCCAGATGAAACCCTCGCACAGTCGCTTGCCAAAAATCTCATTCACACATAGGCATGTGTTAGGATCTGTGTTGCTTCAAATTATCTAAAAATTTGTGGAGACGTTCTAGGGTTTATCAGGCATCTACCCACAAAATTTCATCTCAATCCGAGTTTGGATGAGAGAATATGGCTGAAACAAGTTTGGCAGTTTGGGCAGTCCTTAAGAAAAGCGTCCCTCACAATTTTTCCTCATAAGAGTCAATATGGAATGTTCACTTGGACTATAAAAAAATACAAGTTTACCAATCATGATCATTGATAATCATTACATCAAAGAAATCATATCATATGGGGTAATGTGCCCTGGCATGTTGTCCTATATAAATTAATTAAAGGGATATTTGGTAGATCCATATTTTAATATCATATTAGAATGGTGTTGAAAGTTGCCTTCTTGCTTATCATATGTAGGCAAAAAAAAAAGTAATATGAACTATAACAATACAATTTTAGATATGATTTTTACTTACAATATCCATTTATTATTTAACATTTTTTTAGTTTACTACTAAGTTTTATTATCATGGTAGGATATATTTATCTCAATTGGCAAAATAAACATAATTTGATACAAATTAACCCTATCTAGTGTGACAACTTTAAGTGCATTTCTAATCTATGTCGTAAGGAATTTTTTGTCTTAGGTAATGGAATTAACAATATAGCAAATGGTAAAGGGATTTTATTTTATTTTTTAGTTTTGCATTAAATAATTTTTTTTGATTGGTTGAAAGAAAGGGTTTTGAAATGATCCCCAAACCTTTTACAAAGAGACCACCACAAAAGAGATAATCTCCTAAAGACTATCTTCTGAAGACAAACAAGGAACATCTAAACCAAGGATACGACCTCCACAGGACCATCTACAAAGAGACCTAAAATTTGAAAATGGTTTTCCCACCTGAACCAGGGAAAACTAACACACAGGAAAAAAGGAAACTAACACCTTTGAAAAAGAACATGGGAACTCCAAGTCCCATCTAGAATATCACAAAAATTTCAAAATTGAAACACATTCTCACTCGAAAATGAAACTAAATTCCCACATGGAGGAAGTAGCACAAACAATGTAAGCCTACATGGAGGAGACTACCAAATACCTGGAATATGGATCAATAGTATAAGGAGATCTTCGTAGGCCATGAGATCTCACTATAAAGGAGACATAATGCACATCCATAATGTAGGAAAACCTAGAGAGATTCAAACTACCATGGTAACCCCAATTGAAAATAAAAATCTGACAAAAGGAATATCTTTAAGAAACCATATTCTACAACAAGCAAGCACGCATAGGGTGCCCCTCCAAAGACCAAAAAAAAATTGTAGAATAATCCCATCAAAAGATCACCAGCACCAGATCAACACCCAACCTCACCAACAGTCCGTTCAGGAGGTAATCCTCAAAAACCTTTTATCGTAGCTGCACGTAAAAATAGAGGGTCCTATATTGAAGATCCAAAAATAACTACAGAGAAAGGTTCCACCAAAATTCCCTGAAATAGACAAGCACCAGATCTTCTAAGAGAGATCAGAATACCTTGAGGCCACCATTGAAAGCCCATCTTAAAAGCAGCCACGAGAGCCACTCAATTGCAAATGATAAAAACATGGTCCTCCCTCAAAGACCAAGAAAAATATAGAAGAGGAAAACCTAGGATACAAACAACCTAGCTTAGCAGAATAAGGGAGGAAGCCACCACTACGAATAACCTTGAAGCACGAGGTCCCTCTAAAAGACCAAAAAAATCTACAAGGAAAGGCTCTATAACACCATCTCCCAAACTGGGCCAGTTGAAAGCCAACCACCACCAAAGGGTACCAAGGAAAGAATCTCCGGGACATTCCAACTAGACACCAAGTAAAAAGTAATTATCATTTGAACATCATATAATCATATAAGGTTTTAAATGTTTGAAATAAATTTTAAGTAGTTAAAAAAATAAACTATGTGGGTGTAATTTACTACTAAAACATAAATATCCATCTACTATAAAATTCCCTCTTAGGCATCCAAAAATACAAATAATTTTATTAATTTAAAATAGATCTAGTTACTACCACTTTATGTTTGACTACTAGTAGCATCATGAGTATAATTTTAACATCATTATTTAATGATATTGAAAATGAGGTTAACCTAAAATTGTTAGGTTTAATATCCCAAATAAATCAATTGATAGATGTGTCCATAGCACAAAAATAATAGATCGAGGTCAAAGGATTCGAAATCTAAGTTTCATCCAAGCAATTCTAACACAATAAACATAGGCTTTTGTTTAGTTCCTTTCTAATTTTTGCACTTAGGCTCCATTGTCATCTTGATTGTTATGCAACCAAGACTAAACTTGCAAGGGAGTAATATGCCTAACATAATCCAAACCTATTTATGGATAATTTTATCTATTCAAGATCAAGGATTCAAAGGAGAACATATCAATAATTGGTTGCATAATTAGTTATCTCTTTGGTCAACCAAAGATGATAAAACAAGGTTTCACTTCATAATTTTGCTTTGAGACTTGTCAAGTTTGGGCTTCGTGTTACTTTATGCTATTTTTAAATACACACATCCTTAAGTTCAACTTCAAGTTCAAGATCACATGTTGGGAAAGAGAGTACACATGTCATGTGTAATGGTAACCAAGTTCTAAACTTGGGCTATAAATGATAACAAGGTGGACATGTGTTAGGCATAGTGCTACACAAGTTCCTAGTTTAGGTGCTTGACCCAAATTTTCATTAAGTCAAAAATTATTTTTAATATGTATAACATTAAAGGATTCAATTTTGAAGATCAAAATCCAATGATATATTGGTATCCACCATATTTTACCAAATTAAAAGAATGATACCATGACTATTAAGGTGCAATAATGGAACATAACACCAACTTTGCTTTGGCACCAAACTATTTTAGTGATATGACATTATTAGTTAATTGCTTCCAATGGTGTCTTTGCACAAGATACATTTTAGGTGGTGGTAATTTATCCACCCTTGGTGCAATCTCTATTTGGTCTTGATACCACTTATTTTCTAGCAATAGCATCATTATCAAATCTTCCCTTAGATCTTCTCACATTATTGGAGTTAGTGCCAACTTGACTTTGAAGCACCTATAGGTTTATTGTCAACCACTATGGATCTTGGCACCAACCTATGGACTCAGTATAAGTATAATATCTTGGTGCCATCTTGTTTGATATTTTATAGTGCCTATTCAATGTGGCTCCAAATTTATTAATCGATGTCCACATTCTTGATGTCAAAAAGGAATCAATATTATAAGGGGTCATTTTATAGGTTAGATTAAGGCATACTAGAAGGATTATTGGAAATAGGATATCTAATTTGGTTCAGCATAAGTTACATTTCCCATAAGTATTTAGTTGTGATCTACTAACATACTACTCAATTCAATCGAATATATGGCATCCACTCTTAGCCATTGGGTGTGGTAGTCAGGATTTGAGTTATTTTTAAAGTGTAAGAATGTGATCAAGGTTCTAATTTATAATTTCATTTATCATAGTGACACCTTCTAATGATGTCTTCATATGGGTTAGCATCATATAATTAGTTGGAACCAATTTTTTTTGTCTTGGAACTACTTTCTAGATTTAGCACCAAGGAAGTCGGTTTACTGTCACTTTCTAGAGTTGGTGACAAAGAATTTTATCTTGGTGCCACTTTTTGGATTTGACACCATAGAATTTTAGCTTGGGACCATTGTTCAAATTTGGTGCTTGATTTCACAACTCCAAGAGAAGATAGCACCAAAAATTCTACCGTATCACTAACTACTCTGAAGCATAGCTTATAGTTCTATTTTATTTACACTAAGACCCTATAAGCAGAATACATAGAGATTCAATAACTTTCTTTTTAAAATGAAATAATTTCCATGCATGTTTTATAGGACAATGATCTTCTACCATTTAAAATCACAAGAGATCACTACAACAAGATATTCATGCTTCACTTGCAATTTACACAACCAATACTTAATTTTTTTTTTTTGGTAGATAAGATACTATAGCATTAATACCGGGTTTTACAGGTTGATCCAAAATCGTTTACAAAAATCAGCCCAGGGTTGTTGATGAACATATCCTTACTAAGGATCCTCTATATGTAAAATCTACATGTCGCCAAAGCCATTACATCCAGTAAGACACATAACCTGTTATCAAAAAGAAACTTCCCATACAATATTTTGGGCATACCCCAAGAAAACATGCATCATAATTACAAAAAAGAAACAGACACGGATCCCTTCCTTGAGACAATGGAGAAACAAAAAGCTGCAGACACACATAACAGAGTACTGAAAAAACTCCCACAAGCTCTGTATTGACAGTTACTCTTAATAATTCTTTTGTAATTGCTTTCTTTCGTATATGACATGCTTTGGTACCACATACTATCTTGGCCAATCAGCCTTGGAGAAATGAACCTGCTAGCTAGATTTATGGCGATGGCTATCTAGTGGTCCATGTGACTTTGGTTCGAAGTCTTATATTATTGTTTCTTTCCTTCCCTGTGATTATCAACCAACCTCAAATTACTAAGATGACTAGGAGCCATGTTATCTGACATGTGACTATCCCCATTAGTCTTTGTGGTATTTCCAAGCAACATCCACGAAGACTGATAGCTCAAATAATTTTTATTGTGAGTCCAATTCAAAAAAGATACGGGAATACTCCTAGCCTTTGAACTTACAATGCCTTCCCTATTGGTAAATTCGACTATCATTCTTGGAATTCTTGTTGAATAAGATCCTCTACTTCATTCGGGACACCGTGTTCCCATTTGAAAAGTCCGTCACCATAGACACCCAAATTGGCTAGCTTATCAGCAATTTTGTTAGCTTCCCAAAAGACATGTTGGGATTTTTTGTCCTGTCTTCCCTGGAAAAGGATCCTAGCCTCTTCAACAATTGTTTTAATCCTCCAAGGATGTGTTTTCCAATTATTGAGGAGATTTATAACATGCATAGAGTCTCCTTCTATGATCAAATTGCCTTCTAAGTCTTGAGTCATTTGAAGTCCTCTCCACATAGCTCTAGCTTCAGCTTCGTTGTTTGTCCTTGTTCCCAAATATTCAAAAAACACAAGCATCATATTTCCATTATGATCTCGTACAATGCCACCAATGCCTGTTCTGCCAATAATTAAAATTATAGTTATTGTATATATATATCAACATAGATCTAGATCAATTTCACAATCCAACCAATGGAACTTCACTATGCCTATACACATTACATAGTTTCCTGAGGAGATAGCAATATCTCAAGGCAAGTCTTATGTTACACAATAATAAAGCAAATAGATGAATCATTATTGTTTAGTACTACACACCCACTATAGTTTAACTCTACAATACTGACTAGCACTACTAGTGTTGATTTCAACCTAGTATAGTCCATAATTGATGTAAGGTTTTACCACCCCACCTCCCTCCAAGCCCCATAAGAACAAAAAATATTAAACAATATGGGTATTTTTTTACCACATCCACCAAACCAAAATACATTCATAGAAGGCTATAGTACAAATAAATAATTACCTAAAAATTAGAATAGAATAACATAAATATTTTCTAACCAAGTGGCATTAGCTCAAACAGTTAGATTCCTCAACATTTAAGTAGGAGACAAAGGTTCAAATATTTCCATGTGATACATGGATAATATCCAAGCTTTATTGTAATACCACTATGTGGTGATAATGTAATACCGTTGGGACCCATTTCAATCCCATATGATCAATTGAAGAAAAACATAAACAATGACTGATACAAAGACCCACACTTGACCATCCTCACAAAGGTAGAAGTGCATGTGGGCCACCACCTTACTAGGACAGCACATAATATGAAGCCCATGGTGCAAAAACACAAGCACAAAAGAGAAAACATAGTGCAACATATCCAATATATGATCATCATAATGCAACTATAACATAAACACATACCACGCTCACAACTAAGTCATCCATCCTTACAATTTAATTTTGCACATATGGATCACATCCAACTTCATAGAATTTGCAGTTACTAAGGTTATTTATAATCATAGGGATCACATCCCTCTTTAGACAGGTTACACTTCTTCTGGCATAACACACATGATGGTCTTAAGTAAATAAACACACATAAAACCCAATTGTATTTGCATTTGCATTTGAGCTTCTAAAAAAATCATAAGTTATGTTGGTCAATATGGATTGCATCCATATTTTATTAAATCATAATTACTTCATGAAAATATATATCCTCCTTACCTGACATTAGATATGTCATACATGCTCTAAAATTCATTTATAGGAGGCACTCCCTCCAATCCTTGTTGATGTCTAACATGGAGAAGCTACCACTCTTTGCTCCAACACTTTGGAATTCTATACTATCCTTCAACCTAATTTTTTTTCAAATACAAATGACTTACATTCCACATTCTTGCATCACATAAAGTTCTTGTAAGTTGCCAAGCAATGGGACTAGATAAGTTAGACCTTGTATTCAATAATCTACTAGTTCAAACACAGTCTACAAGTTAAAAAGAAATGCAATCATTTTTTATGAAAGATAAAAATACACATTAAACATCCTACTAATTTATAAAATAACACTAACCAACAACTAGTAGTTTAGAAATATATTACCAACATTTATGTCCAAGTATAACAGTATGTTTTTTAGACATCCAAAACCTATTAACCATCATTTAGTTCTAAAAACATACCAATAATAAGATCCATTATAGGGAGATAATATAAGTTGATGTCTAAGGAGAGACATATTGATTTCAATTTCATTATCATTTGTTCCATTGTAATTATTTAGTTTAGTCCATTAATGCATATTGTTGAGTCTTTACAATTGCTACTTTTCCCTGCACCTTCTAGAACAACTCTTATTATCATTTTTATATGGTTTTTGCTTCTCCTCCTTTTTTCTTCCCCATTTTGTTTTCATGTCTCCCTATAGATCCTCCCTAATAATTCCCTACCTATCAATTCCATTTTTGGAGTAATCACATCTTCCTTCCCACTACTCACATCTTGATGGAGTAATTATCCAATTTCTTATTTTGGCAAGCAATCACATTGTTCTTCCATTTTGGACTATTCTATGCTCTTGTCTTATGGAAAATGTCACTATCTCACTATAAATCCAATTTTTTTATCAAAGGGAAGGGATTAATTGTAAGGTAATTTTAATTTACCTTTATTATTTATTTAGTTAAAAATTTGAATTGGATAAACAGGTATTATTTGACATAGGATCTGTAAAAACCCTAATTTCTTTCCCAATTTTTTTTCTAAGTTTAAATTTTATTAAGGTGGTCCAAATAAATTCCACAAAAGCTTTTCCACATTACGAGTTTCTAGATGTTGCAATATCCCTCAGGTGGACATGAGTGGCCAATCTTTCATAGTATTTCTAGGGTTTACCTTCTACACTGCCCATACAACTTAAAGGATACCTTTGTGTGGTCACCACATTTCCTTTCTTTATTTTGTATGTATTGACCACATCGTAGGGGTTCACCCTATCTCATTTGGTTGAGAAAAGGGACGTCGATTCCATCACTAGTGTTTGTCAACCTTTACTAGTATTTAGGTCATCACTAGTGTTTGTCAACCTTTACTAGTATTTAGGCATAAGCTTCTTAAAGTTTTACACACTTCATTTAGTATTAAACTATTTTGCACCATTAATATATAAAATGGAGGTGACTGTCACCTTATGTGGCATCGCCCATTTAGTCACCCATAAATTGATCGAGGTTCCTTTGACTACCACATCAAATGGCATCTTCCATAGGAATCCATCCACATTCTTTTGGGATCCTATGATTGTCATTTGCATGACATTTTCTTTTCACATGGTTATCTCATTTTCTATTGGAGAATCCATCAATGGAAAATTTATGCTCACTATTTATTGGAGCTCATTTCGGTGATCCATTACTGAAGTGCCCATTGTAACCCTAAGGGATTCATTATTTTTCCCTTAGTTCTGGTCCTTAAGGATTCTTACTAAGTTATAGCATTCTAGGTCATATCTCTTTGTTTTTAAAGATAGAAACCCCTACCCCTAAACGAACATAAGAAACAATATTATTCTTCCTTTTATCTCATTCTTTAATATTCATAACTATATAATTCATTCCATTACAAGAAATAAAGGTAAAATTAAACATCCATCTTTGTTCTCTTTTTACCTTAAAAGCATAACTTAAAATGAAAAATCTCATTTCATCATTATATACATTTTATAATAATAATACATTAAATGCTTGAAACAAACAATAACAAGTTCTACCAAGATACACAATTGATAGTTTAAAGCCATAAAAATTTCTACCAAGATACACAATTGACATGACATTTATCTTGGGAACCCTATCCAAGGAGAAAATCCAACCTAAAAAATTATCCATATTTATTTCCATTCCTAGAATTTAGTTGAACTACAAGAAGGAATTCATTATTCCTTTGTCTCATCTTCAATCTAATTCACATAATAATTTCCATAATTTTTATGATGGTTTGTTATAGGATATTGTAAATTCCTTTTTACAAGGTAAGGGAATCCTATTATTCCATCTCAGTTAAAAACCATTTAATCACCATTCAGTAAAAAGTCTTCTTTTGAACATTTCCTTACAATAGGATAAACATGGAACCCCCATAAGTTCCATTCCATTCAAGGGGTCTCACGCCCATCCTTTATTAGAGTAGCACACTAGGTATCTCTATTAAAAGGAACATTCTCTTTTATTTATAAATTCCATTAATCAAACCATAATAGTTCCTATTTCTATTTAAAACATCATGCTAAACTATTCAGATTCCATTATTGAAATATTCCATCTAGAAAATCTTGCATCAATTTCAATAAACTTATCAAAGTAAATTATAACCACAGTTTTCTCTAAGAAGGTTCCATAAAGCCTTTTAAATAGTATTCTTATCAACTTAATACAAAGATTCTACAAGATTCTATAAATCCATTTTAGCATAGTGCATTGACTATTTAAATTAACTAAAATAGATTACCTACACATAGCTATGTAATTTTCTAGAGTTCCAAATAAACCTAAAATTCAATATAAAATTAAATTCATTATTTCTAAAAAGAAATTCATATTTTATTCAAGGTTTATCTAACTCATACTAGATAAAACTATTAACAATTCATTTTTGTTCATCCTAAATTACCTTTGCTCAAAACAATAATAGTTCCACTTCCAAATCTTATTTTATATTCACAAGAAATGAGTTGACCTATACTTTATAATACATTTCTCTCTCTGATTCCTTTTTCTATACTTTGGTTTCTCTCAACGTACTGAATGTCGACATCTAATTTTTAATATAAAACTCATTTCAAAATAATTTCAACCACTTATTAATTCCTTCCTAAGTTTTAAAAACAACTCACTTTGCAAATAGTTGGATGTGAAGCTCGTACTCCTTCCTTAAACATGCTAAGCCCTACTTATGAAATTCATAATCAATTTATAAGGCTCCAACCCAAAGGCACTCACTGTTCGGAGCAAAGGTCATAAAGGACTTTGTTTAAGTATGGTTTAAAATGTCATAAAAATCAAACAACCTATTTCACCCGTATACATGGTGACTCTTCACTATGGTAAAGAAGGTAAGGTTTTAATTTAATAAAGTTCTTTTTAATATTTAAATCTAGGGTTTATTTCCCAGTAATATGCACAATGCGAACAATGTTCACCTATGCTCAGTTTGGCCAACAAAGTAGAATATGTTCACTATCAAACATACCCTATAAACATGTGCACATACCTAGGTACTAGAAGAAGGGAAACAGATGCTACCACCTGCAAGGGATCGGTTATTCATGTGTGTAAATGGCAGTTCGACGTGGGTTTGTGTCTTTGATGATCTCTCTAAGGTACCAAAAATATTTGGAAGGACTTGGATGGTTCTCAAAGGTTCTTAACAAATCAATAAGTGACTAAGAAATACATACAATCCATCCTATGGACTATGGAGTACCTACTTAAAACACATATAAAAGGAGTACCTTATAGCTTTAGAGAGTAAACTTTTTGTAGAAGATGATCGTGCACTCTGGAGATTAGATTCTTCACTACACTTTTCTCCTTCCAAAAAGTTTCAAATCCGTATCTATGTTGCAGGTTCCTGTATCAAAAATTGAGTCATCTATGTCCCTCATTTCCTCTCTCTTCATAGAGATTTAAAGGCAAGACTAGAGAGGATTTTCTATAGATAATGATTTCCCAACTACCCACCAACCATATTATCTTTTACTTAGTTTTGTGGTATTAAATAATGAACAACATTATTTCTTCCTTCCCCATTGTATAAAATATTAACATATTTTTTTAATTTTTAACAAATATTTTAATCAAAAATACTTTAGACATTTATACTTTCATTATAATCTATTACAAAGTTTATTAGAAATGCCACCATGATACTAACATAGAAATTCTGAAAAGATATATCAAGGCTAGGCAAAAACAAACTATATCTAACATAGATATATGTATTATTTGTTAAATTACTTTGACTATGTTGGCCTCCAACTTTCTATCCTCATACCAACGTATCTTTTCCTGCCAATATACAACTTTTTTAGTAGCATATCATTAAAATATAACATATCCATAAACATCAGTTATTAAAAAGATCGCTTAGATTCATAAATCCTTCATATGATAAAGTTAGTCCAGGGGAGGGTCATGACATACTACCCCCCTTGGATTCAACACAATCCTCTATGTTTCATTAGTAACCTACAATAAGACCAAAAATTTACATTGTATTGATTCAAAAAAATATGGAAAATGTTTTTGTATATCAACTACTTTTTTCCAAGTAGCGTTCTTTTCTAAGTACCAATCCCATTAAACTTTACATTGCTCCAAATTTTGATTCCTCATTTGCTTGGAACAGAAATCCAAAATCCTTACTGTATTTACTTCAATTGCTACAAGGTTGCTTATATGCAAGTTAGACAAATTCCATACATGGTCAGGATCAACTACATACTTCCTAAGCAGGGATACATGGAAAGTATTGTGGATCTCGGATAGGTTGGGTGGTAAAGCGAGATGGTAGGCAACTGGACTTATCTTCTTAGTAATTTCAAAGGGTCCAAAAAATTTAGGATCTATTTTGGTTTATTTGATGGCACTCTTCATGGGTTTTATTCTGAGAAACACTTTGTCTCATACAGATAATTCTCTAGGTGTGCACTTTCTATTGATATAACTATTTTGGTGATCATAGGCTTCCTTAAGCTTTTGTTTCATCATTTTTAGTTGTTCATCCATATCTCAAACTGGGTCCGATCCAATGGCAATTCAGTCTTCTATATTATCTTATGAGAGGGGTGTTTGGCATCTTTTGCCACACAATACTTCAAATGGAGTCATTTCCAAAGAAGCATAATGACCATTGTTATAGGTAAATCCAACCAAGTGCGAAAAATCTTTCTATTTAGATTTTTGATCCATACAATACATGAAAAGTATGTCCTCCAAAACTTTATTGACCCTTTTTGTTTTGCCATCAACTTTTGGATGATAGGCTGAACTAATATTTATTTGCATACCTATAGCCTGATGTATGGCTTGCCAGAATGCAGATTTGAATCTAGAATCCCTATCAAAAATAATTACTTCAGGAAAATCATGTAACCTGAAAATTTCCTTGGTAAATCGTTTAGCCACCACAACTACATCATCCTTTGTACTTCTAGGAAGAAGTGGTTAACCTTGGTCAACTTATCCACTACCATAAGGATTGCATCATTTTGGAATCTATTCTTAGGCAACCCCACAATAAATTCCATGGATATCACTTGCTATTTTTGAACAGGTATATCGTGTGGGTATAGATAACCTGCTAGATGTCAGTGTTCAGCCTTCATCATTTGATATTCCATACATATAGCAATAAATTCATTTATATCATTCTTCATTCTAGTCTAGAAGAAATTCTTTTTCATATTTTCCCTCATCTTGGCCCCTCTAGGATGAGTAGAGTAAGGAGATCTATGTGCCTCCTATATAATCATTCTTATTAAGTCACCATTTTTGGGTATGGCCACCCTATATTTAAACCATAAGAGTCCTTCCTTAGAGCTATAATATTTATTTTCTTCAGCGTTTCATACCATATTTTCTTATATCTCATTGCAAAATCGATCCTAGGTTTGCATTTTTTTTACTTGGTCCATCAAGTCTATATGGCTATGAGTTGTAGCATCTACATACCTTTGTCTACCCAAGGCATATACAAATTTTTTATCTTTACCCTTGATATAATCTATACCAAAGTCATACTCTGCTAGAAACTTGATCCACCTTCTCATTCTTGTATTGGACCTTGGTTGAGTGAAGATATACTTCAAACTCTGGTGATCGATTCTAAGCTCAAATGGTTTATCTAACAGATAGTGTTACCACACCTTAAGGGCATGTACTACTACTACAAATTCCAAGTCATGTGTAGCATAATTTACTTCAAGTTTCTTGATTTTCCTTTACTCATACGCTATTACTAATTCTTCCTGGGATAGGACCCCTCCTAATACTTCCATAGATGCATTTGTATACACTGAAAACTTTTCCTGTGGGTTTCAAATTTTTAGAATGGGTGCAGTGGTTATTTTTTTTGTTTTAACAAGTCAAAGGCTACCTCACTTATCTATCGATTTAAATTATTTTTCCTTTCTCTAAATATTGATGATAGGGTAGGCAATCTTAGAGTAATTTTTTTACAAAGTGTTTGTAGTAGCCTATGATACCCATAAAACTTCATACTTCTATCACATTGGTGGATCGTGGCCAACTCAAAGTGGCTTCTATTTTCTTTGGATCTACTACTATCCTATCAATAGAGGTAATATGCCCAAGATATTGTACCTCAAGGACATAAGAGTCACATTTTGAGAGGTTACCATAAAACTAGTTTTCTCTCAACAACTCAAGCACTATTCTTATGTGCTTATCATGTTCTTCCTTGTTCTTAGAATATATCATAATATCATCTAAAAATATCATGATAAACCAATCTAAGTGTCTTCTAAACACACTATTCATTAGATTCATGAAAGACGTTGGTGCATTCGATAGCCCAAATGGTAGTACTGTGAATTCATAATTCCCATATTGAGTTTTGAAGGTAGTTTTGTGAGTGTCCTCCTCACGAATTCTTAGTTGATGGTATCCTAATTTGAAATCAATCTTGTAGAATATGGTTACCCCTTTTAACTAGTCAAACAAATCCTCTATTCAGGGCAAGTGGTATCTATTTTTGATGGTTGCTATGTTCAAAATTCTATAGTTGATATATAATATAAGTGATCCATCCTTCTTCTTGACAAAGAGAATTGGTGCATCCCAAGGTGATACATTGGGTTTTACCAACCATTTTTTTAACAAACCCTAGAGTTGTACCTTTAATTCTTATATTTCTATAGGATTCATCCTATATGGGGTTCTATGTATTGGCTCTGTTCCAAGCATCAGTTCTATAGTGAAGTCAAATTCTCTTTTTGGTGATAACCCATGCAAGTCTTCAAGAAACACATCCTTATACTCCTACAATATTGGGTGTTTTTCAAACACCTCTTCCTTTTTATCAGTCTCAAATTCATTAAACTTGACCATGAAAATCGTTCCACCCTTTTTCATGGTCTTTTTTAATTGCATTTCTGATAGTAATAGAGGTCAAAATGAACCTTGTTCACTAACAATTTACCTTTGTTGATTATCCTTATCAGTGTACTCAATCCATATTTCATGGAAGTTGATTACAAATTCTTGGGATTTCAGCCAATCCACCCCTAAAATAACATCAAAGGCATGGAGAGGAGCTACATATAGGTGCCATTCTATGGAACCATTGGTCAATATGACTTATATTTCAGGATAACATTGATCCATGGAGTAGGTTTATCCAGAACCATACTCTACTCTCCACCCTTCTACCAAGAATATTAGTCTTTCTAGATGTATCCTTGACCAAAGTAGATGAAATAAATTTATCTGCTACTCTACTATCTATCAATTTTAACATTAAGGATCATACATTTTAGAAAGAGTGGGGTAGCATGTCCATATATTTTTGCATAGCTTGGTTCTTCCAAACTTTTACTAGATTCAACTTTATGTGGATATTGACTGGCATAGTGAGGTCCTCCACAGGTGTAACAAATTAACTTGTTAAAAGGTTTTATTAACTTACCTTTCTTATGACCCGCTTGTCGAGAGTATCTGTGCTCGATAATGATTTTTAGTATCAACTAATTTTGGCCTATCTAATCCCGCAATACCCTTAATATGGACTCTAAATGTGATATTTTCCTGTGCAAGTGTTGGAGTAGGGGTATCTCATAGGCCATACTTTCATCAATATTTTGGTGGGATCCCCTTATCATCTTATAAGGTTGGTATGTTCCTTGTCTCCCTTGTCTTGTTCTTGGTGTCATTTCCCATGGCTAATCAAGTTTCTCATATTAGTAATTGTTCCCTATATTTCTTCCCATTAATTTTTTTATCTCTTCCACAACAAAACTATCAACTATCTTTTATCAGTAGTTCAAGAATATTACCTAACACACTTACTTCTAGTAAGGTGCTTTTTTTATGAGTAGGATAGGCCCTATGATCAATAGTCTGGTTTACTTTTTGTAAACCACCATTCCCATGGGAAGATTCCATACTTCCTAAGGTACACATCAATAACTAGTCATGGCTAGGTTCTTTTCCAAGGTAGTCTTTTATTCCTACATCATAGTTTAGTCTAGGAGAGCTAAAATATCTACAACCATGCTATGATACCAACTATAACAAACCTAATTTCTACCCCAATTCTTTTATTTCTAAGTTTAAATTTGACTAAGGTGGTCCAGATAAATTCCGCATAAGCTTTTCCACATTGTAAGTTTCTAGATGTTGCAACATCCCTCAAGTGGATAGGAGCGGCTAATCTCCCATAGTAGTTCTAGGGTTTACTTATACACTACCCATACATATTAAATGATACCTTTGTGTGGTCACCCCATTTCCTTTCTTTCTTTTGAAGAACTTATTGACCACAACATAGGGGTTCATCCTATCTCATTCAGTTGTTGATTCCCTCACTAGTGTTTATCATTATTTACTAGTATTTAGGCGTAATCTTCTTAAATTTTTACATACTTCATTTAGTATAAATATATTGTGCACCATTAATATATGGTTCAATTAGTTTAATGGAGGTGACTGTCACCTTATGTAACATCACCTATTTAGTCACGTATAAATTGATCGAGTTTCCTTCGTCTACCACACCAAATGGCATATCCCATAGGAATCCATCCAAATTCTTTTGGGATCCTATGATTATCATTTGTGCGATATTTCCTTTTCACATGGGTATCTCATTTTCTATTGGAGAATCCATCACAAGGATTTAGTTACATGTAAAATTTATGATAGCTATCTGTCAGAGCTTACTTTAGTGATCCATTACTGAAGTGTCCATTGTAACTCTAAGGGATTCATTATTTTTCCCTTAGTTCTAGTCCTTAATAATTCTTACTAAGTTATAGCATTCTAGATCATTTCTCTTTATTTTTAAAGATAGAAACCCCAACCTCTAAAAGAACATAAGAAACAAAATTATTCTTCCTTGTATCTCATTATTTAATAGTCATAACTGTATAATCCATATTCCATTGCAAGAAATAAAGGTAAAATTAAACATCCATATTTGTTTTCTTTTTTACTTAAAAGCATAACTTAAAATGAACAATCTCATTCCATCATTATATACAATTTATAGCAATAAAACATTTAATTCTTGAAACAAACCATAACAAGTTCTACCAAGATATGCAATTGACATGACATTTATCCTGGGAACCCTATCCAGGGAGAAAACCCAACCTAAAAAGTTGTCCATCTTTATTTCCATTCCAAGTATTTAGCTAAACTACAAGAAGAAATTCATTATTCCTTTGTCTCATCTTCTATCTAATTCATATAATAATTTCCACAATTCTTATGATGGTTTGTTATAGGATATTGTAAATTCCTTTTTACAAGGTGAGGGAATCCTTTAATTCCCTCTAAATTAAAAATAATCTAATCATCATTTAGTAAAAAGTCTTCTTTTGAACATTTCCTTACAATAGGATAAACATGGAACCCCCATAAGTTCCATTCCATTCAAGGGGCCTCACAACCATTCTTTAATAGAGTAGCACACTAGGTATATCTATTAAAAGGACCATTCTCTTTTATTTATAAATTTCATTAATCAAACCGCAATAGTTCCTATTTTTAATTAAAACATCGTGCTAAACTATTCAAATTCCATTATTGAAATATTTTATCTAGAAACTCTTGCATCAATTTCAATAAACTTTTTATTAGAGTTGCAATAGTTTTCTCTAAGAAGATTTCGTAAAGCCTTTAAAATAGTATTCTTATCAACTTAATACAAATATTCTACAAGATTCTATAAATCCATTTTAGCATAGTGCATTGACTATTTAAATTAACCAAAATAGATTACCTACACATAGCTATGTAATTTTCCAAGGTTTATCCAACTAAACCCAAAATTCAATATAAAATTCAATTCATTATTTCTAAAAAGAAAATCATCTTTTATTCAAGGTTTATCCAACTCATACTAGATAAAACCTATTAATAATTCATCTTTGTTCAACCTAAATTACCTTTGCTCAAAACAATAATAGTTCCACTTCCAAATCTTATTTCATATTCACAAGAAATGAGTTGACCTATACTTTATAATACATTTCTCTCTAATACCTTTTTTCTATACTTTGATTTCTCTCAACGTATCGAATGTATCGAATGTCGGCATCTAATTTTTAATATAAAACTCATTTACTTATTAATTCCTTCCTAAGTTTTAAAAACAACTCACTTTACAAATAGTTGGGCATGGAGGTGGCACTCCTTACTTAAATATGCTAAGCCCTACTTATGAAATTCATAATAAATTTATAAGGCTCCAATCCAAAGGTGAGGACTTTGTCTAAGTATGGTTTGAAATGTCATAACAAGCACACAATCTGCCTGTACACATGGTAACTCTTCACTGTGGTAAAGAAGGTAAGGTTTTAATTTAATAAAAAAAAAAAAATTATATTTAAGTATAGGGTTTATTTCCCACTAATATGTGCAAAGTGAAATTTTTTTATTTGTGCTCAGTTCAACCATCAAAGTAGATTACATTTACTACCGAACGTCCCCTATAATAATATGCACAGACCGAGGTGTTAGTGGAAAGGAAAAAACATTGCCACCTATAAGAGATCAGTTATTCATGTGTTTGATGTTGGAAATTTTGGGTACTTTGGGTACATTGCTTTTGCTCAAGTGTATAAGTTGTCATTGATGTCAAGAAGCTCTTGAAGGAATTTGATTTGATGTCAAATAACTTGTTTTGATGAAGGTTATGGCATGACAGTTTCAAAGGTCTTTTGTAAACCCCAAGTTGGCAGGTTTAAAGATTACAGGTGGATGCATTATTTTAATGCATTTGGGTCCAGGAAGAAGTATTTATTTAAATAATTAAAAACCGTGTTAAGGTTCCTTTTAATTATTTAAATAAATACTTCCTCCTGGATCCAAATGCATTAAACTAATGCATCCACCTGTAATCTTTAAACCTGTCAACTTGGGGTTTACAAAATACCTTTGAAACTGTCATGCCGTAACCTTCATCAAAACAAGTTATTTGACATCAAATCAAATTCCTTCAAGAGCTTCTTGACATCAATGACAACTTATACACTTGAGCAAAAGCAATGTACCCAAAGTACCCAAAATTGCCAACAATCTCCCCCTTTGTCATTGATGGCAAACCTTTACTGAAAACACTTATCAAGAGCCAAAACTGAAACCAACTATGCTAACAACTGACCAACTGTGCCCACAACTAAGAATCTTCCTTTGAAGTTTTGCTCCCCCTGACTTGAAGCTCTTCTCTTCACTTTGAAGCTCTCCCCCTTACTCATATCTTTGCTCATAAACATTGTAATTGGGAAGGATTTCCAAAGAACTTTAAGATAACTTTTAGAAAAAAAATTTGTGGAAGTAGCCCAGCCATTCTGGGTGAACCATGTCACTTTGTGGATGATATTGTGCATTGCTTTGATATTGCTTTGGGTATATTGCTTTACTATTTTGAAGTATAATGGAAAAAGTATAAAGAGGTCTTATACTGTTCACCCCCCCCTCTTAGTATAAGCTTGTGTTCTTCAATTGGTATCAGAGCAGGTGCCTTTGGAAAGTTTAACATCTTGAAGGAAAAGCTAGTAAAGAACACAATGGATCATTCAAGTGGCAATGCAGCACCTATTCTTGATGGGTCAGATTTTGGTCTTTGGAGTGCAAGGATGAAGGTTCATCTAATGGCACTTGGGAATGAGGTTTGGGAAGTGATTGAAGATGAGTACACTATTCCTGAACATGGTCCTAATACTAAAGAAGAAAGGTTCCTACATCACAGCAATTCAAAAGAAATGAATGCAATCCTGAAAGGCTTACAGAAGCAGATCTCACCAAAGTGATTCACTGCAAGATAGCTAGTGAAATTTGGAATCGATTGAAGGTGGTTCATACAGGTGATACAAATGTCAGAAAGGCCAAGTTGAGACACTTCAAAGGTATGTTTGAACAACTCAAGATGAATGATGATGAAAATATTGGTGACTACATGCTTCGTATGGATGAGGTTGTTAACTCCATGAAATACTTAGGTCTTGAGCTTGCTGAAAATGATATTTGTGATAAGATTTTAAGATCTCTTCCTAATAGATTTAGTGAAAATATTTCTGCTATTGAGGAAGCTAAAGATTTGGATAAGTTGAAAAAGGATGAGCTCCATAGTATACTTGCAGCATTTGAGTTGAGAACTCAAGTGAAGGTTGATGTCAAGAAAGAGGCGACTTTCAAGGCTACCAAGGAATCCAAGGGTAAACAGCTTCAAGATAGTGATGATTCTTCTAGTGATGAAGAGGCATATTACAACAAGAAAGGCAAGTTCTCTAGAAAGCACAAAAGTATGAAAAATGTAAGATGTTTCAATTGTGGAAAGTTTGGTCATTATGCTACTAACTGTACTGTTCCCAAGAATGAAAGTGATGAAGATAAACATGATTCTAAGAGCAAGGATTCTTAAAAGCACAAGCATCACATGAAAAATAAATATGAGCACAACAATCAAGGAAAGAGGTATTCTCACAAGCACAAGAAGAGTTTCTACCTAGACAAAGCAATTAAGTGTTCTAGTAGTGATAGTGAAAGTTCTTCAAGTGATGATGAAAATGAGATGTTGTTCATATCAAAAAAGAGGAAGAACCGAAACATAGATTCATTATCATGAAATGTCTTAGATGTGGAAACTTTGGTCACCTTGAGGATGATTGCACAAATAATGATTTGGTTTCTAGTATGTATGAGGATGCTTCAGAAAACTATAAGGAAGATGCATATATGATTTTTGAAAATGGTAGCACCTCTAGTGATAAGATATCTGAAAAAGGCTTTGATGATTCAAAAAACAAACAAATAGAGGAAGATATAGAGAGAGGTGAAGTAGATCTTAAAGGTGAACTTATTAGTGCTCTTAGTGCTTTGAAAAAGGAAAGAAAGAAGAATGCTAGACTCAAGGATAAGTTAGATGAATGTTGTATGGAGAGAGATGATCTTATAGAAAGTCTTGACTTCTCTATAGCTAAGACACAAGAACTCAAGGATGAGTTAGAGTCTAAGGTTCTTGAGTATAGTGAGTTAGAACAAAAAATGGCTTCTTTGAAAGAGGAAACTAAAGAGTACAAGGATAATCTTTACAAGTTCCAAGATAGCTCCTAAAATGTTAAGTCACTCATCAAAGGTCAAAGAAAGACAACAGATAAAATAGACCTTGGTTTTGTTAAGCCATACAAGGAACAAGTTGGAGAGTCTAGTAAGAGACTCCAAAAGGAAGAGAGTTCTGATGAGGAAAGTATTTTAGAAAAGGAGTCATTGAATGATAGATGCACAGAAATAGAAAATAGAATTCATAATGAGAAGTTTTCATAACCTAAGAGGTCAAATAAAGGGAAGTTTCAAGGCAAATGTTTTGCTTGTCATAGGTTTGGTCACATGGCTTCACATTGCATGGCTCAAGTGAAGAAGGTAAATGACAGTTTCAGAAGTGCTAGTTACTTTCAAGGGTATTGCTACTCTTGTCAATAGTTTGGGCACAAGGCAAATAACAAGAACAGGTTTGGTCAGAACAGATTTGGTCAGAACAGTTTTGGCCAGAATAGGTTTGGTCAAAATAGGGTTGGTCAGAACAGGTTTGTTCAGAACTGGTGGATTCAAAGATCAGGTTTACCTCAGAGAAACAACATCGTCAAGTGTTTCAAGTGCAACAATGAAGGTCACATAATAAAACAATGTAGAGCTAAAATTCTAGAATACAGGAACAGGAACAGTGGCATGATCAGGTCCAAGGATCAAGGCATGGACAAGAACAGATATGAGAACAAGAACAAGAACAGTGATAAGAACAGGAATATGGGCAAAGAGTTCAAGAGAAGGCCCGGCAAGGAAGTTATAGACACTGATGATGATCAGTGCCTAATGGGAGTTTTACTCCCACCCCAGAATTAATCACCTCATCAGGAGGTGGGGGAGGGACTAAGCTAAGAGGCTCATTCTTAGTCCCAAGCCCCAAAGGTGACCCTTTGCCATTTATTAAAAAGGGGGAGAGATATGAGTAAGGGGGAGAGCTTCAAAGTGAAGAGAAGAGCTTCAAGTCAGGGGGAGCAAAACTTCAAAGGAATATTCTTAGTTGTGGGCACAGTTGGTCAGTTGTTAGCATAGTTGGTTTCAGTTTTGGCTCTTGAGAAGTGTTTTCAGTAAAGGTTTGCCATCAATGACAAAGGGGGAGATTGTTGTCAATTTTGGGTACTTTGGGTACATTGCTTTTGCTCAAGTGTATAAGTTGTCATTGATGTCAAGAAGCTCTTGAAGGAATTTTATTTGATGTCAAATAACTTGTTTTGATGAAGGTTACGGCATGACAGTTTCAAAGGTCTTTTGTAAACCCCAAGTTGGCAAGTTTAAAGATTACAAGTGGATGCATTAGTTTAATGCATTTGGGTCTAGGAGGAAGTATTTATTTAAATAATTAAAAACCTTGTTAAGGTTCCTTTTAATTATTTTTAAATAAATATTTGTTTGCATTGGGTTCTCCTAACCCATGGCGCAAATGTCTTAACTTTGATGGCGCTATGTTCTAAGTTTGTGGGCACTAGCCAAGACCTCCGCCGACGTGTTAAACTCCTCCGCCGACGTGTTAAACTCCTCGCCGACATCAAGATTTTATGGGAAATATGCATATAAATCTCCCATGATGAAGATCAAAGATCATCCCATCCGCATTTTCGAAAAGTGTTGTTCGCTGTGAATTCGTGATCTAATGTTCGATTTTTTCCTCGTGATTTCGTGATCTGCTGTTCAGATATCCATCGTTCATTTTTTGTATTCATCGTAAGGTTTCGTCATCATCATTTGCGTCAGAAGACAGGGAGGCCTGTTGTTTATTTTAGCCCTGGCACAGAAGGTATAAGGGAAACAGAGTGAGGTTTAAACCTCACCGGACACCTTTGGCGCACCGGTAGCGGCTAGACTATTGGCGCGCTACCCGAACGGGAGGTTTCACGTTCGAATAACGTGAAAGGGTTTTTCTTCATTGAAGTGGATGCAGCGGGTGGTGTTAGATTTTGTGCACAATTTCTCCATAGCACAATTTTTGGTGTTGGCCAAGGTATTTTCGAAATTAATTTTTGCTAGTGTATTTTGCGGATGGAGGAAGTTTATTAGAGAGAAAAATAGCTTAGGAGTTATAAGGAGTTTGAAACTTTCTTTATTTTGATAAAATATTTTTTTGAAAGTGTTGTTTGCATTATCTTATTGCATTCTTATGAGAGATAAAGTTTTTTGTTGATAAGACTATAAGGGAGAAATAAGGTGTATAAGGGATAAATATTTCTTGTAATGTTGAGAGTGCTTTTGGTTGATTATGGAAATGAAAGCATGATTTTTTAAGGTTAGAATTGCTTCTTGTGTGAAGTTGTGAAACCTTAAGTGGGCAGCTTTGAGATTGATATTAGCTTTCATTAAATTGGTTATAATCAAGCTATTCTTTACTTGGTTAAAGTGTTGGGCTTACTTCTTTGTTGATGATTTGAAAATTTGTTTTGTGCTATTGAGATTTGAGTTGGTGGATGCTTTTTGTTCAAATAATATTGGAGAGAAAAGGAGTTCTACTTGTTTCCTTTTCTAATGTTGATTGTGAAATGCTTCAAGGTTGTGTTTTGAGTTAAATGGTGTTGATTGAACCTTGGTTGATGAGCATTGTTGTTGAAGCCCTAATTGATGGTGAAAAGAACACGAGTATCATTGTTATGTGATTCTTTGCATAGTTGGCAATTGTTGGGGTTTCATGTTCTTGAAATAAAGCATTCTATCCTATCCATTTCAGATATTGAGTTGAGTTTTCAGATTTGAGATTGAGATTGAGCAGTTTTGGACAAGTTTCGGTGGGGACTTGTGAGCAGATTTGGACAAGTTTCGTTGGGGACTTGTGAGCAATTTTGGACAGGTTCCGATGGGGACTTGTGAGCAGTTTTGGACAGTTTCTAGTGGGGACTTGTGAGTAGATTTGGACAGGTCCTAGCAGAGGACTTGTGAGCTGAGTTTGATAGTTCTATTAGAGAACTTGAGGATAGAGGTGCACTGGTTCTATGAGAAGAACCTGAGGATAGATTTGGCAAGTCTTTGAGAAGGATTGTATGCAGAGGATTGATTTGTTCAAAGAGTTGAACATATCTGATAGAAATAGGAAGACTTGTACTAGACCGATTGACTGTGTTTGGTACAGGTTGTTGAGCTACTGTGGACGTGATCATAGAAGGCAGAGGTCTCTTAGGCTAAGCATTGAGGACAGGAGGTCTTCGGTGGAAAGGAGTTCCATGTGCTAGCAAGAGGTAGAGGTAGTTGATCTTCTGAGGGATCATTTCCAGAGCAGAGGGGAAGGTATCTCCTTTGAGCAAAGGCTCATAAATTCTGATTGGGGGAAGGTATCTCCTTTGAGCAGAGGCTCATAAATTTTGATTGGGGGAAGGTATATCCTTTGGGCCGAGGCTCATAAACATTGTAATTGGGAAGGATTACCAAAGAACTTTGAGATAACTTTTATAGAAAATTTTTGTGGATGTAGCCCAGTCATTCTGGGTGAACCACGTTAAAATCGATGTCACTTTGTGGATGATATTGTGCATTGCTTTGATATTGCTTTGGGTATATTGCTTTACTATTTTGAAGTATAATGGAAAAAGTATAAAGAGGTCTTATACTGTTCACCCCCCGCCCCTCTCAGTATAAGCTTGTGTTCTTCATTTAAAAGGTAATCCAACATGGGTTTGTGTCTCTAGCGATCTATCTAGGGTGCCAAAAATATTTGGAAGAAAGACTTGGATGATTCTCAAAGGTCCTTAACAAATCAGTAAGTGATTAAGCAATACATACAATCCATCCTACGAACTATGGAGTACCTACTTCACATATAATATGAGTATCTTATAGATTTAGAGAGTAAAACTTTTGCAGAATATGATCGTGCACTCTGTAGATCAGGTCCTTCGCTGCACTTTTCTCCTTCCAAAAAGTTCCAAAGCCTTCTTTATTTTGCAGGTACCCGTATCAAAAACTGAGTCATCTATGTCCCTTGTTGCTCTCTCTTCATAGAGATTTAAAGGCAAGAGTATGGAGGCTTTATTATAGACAATGAATTCCCAACTACCCACCAACCATATTGTCTTTGACTTAGTTTTGTAGAATTAAATAATGAACAACATTATTTCTTCTTTCCCCATTGTATAAAATATTAATGTCTTATTTTTAATTTTTAATAAATATTTTAATTAAAAATACTTTAAAAATTTTCTACTTTCATTATAATCTATTACAAAGTTTTATTAGAGAGACCATCATGATACTAACATAGAAATTCTAGAAATATATATCAAGGTTAGGAAAAAATAAACTATATCTAACATAGATATATGTATCATTTTTCAAATTACTTTGACTATGTTAGCCTTCAGCTTTTCGTCCTCATGCCAAGGTATCTTTTCTTGCCAATATACAACTTTATTAGTAGCATATCATTAAAACATAACATATACATAAACATCGATTATTAAAAATATCACTTAGATCCGCTCATGTAGAGGAGTTGGAGAGCAAGTGGGTAGTTAAAACTCTCCGGTTATCGAGAGGCCCAGGTTCAAATCTCTCCCCTCACATGTTGTGGATATGTTGTATATAAACGGTTTTTCAACAAACAAAAAAATATCACTTAGATTCATAAATATTCCATATGACAAATTTGATCCAAGGGAGGGTCATGATAGGATTCCAATACCATTCTTTTCATCCTTTTGGAATTCACCAAGCCTTCATGCTTTTTATAATTAAAATGAAAGTATTAAGGTCATTGTTCATAGGTAATGATTTTCAATTATCCATTTTATTTTTGTTAATGATGATCTCTCCTTGCCCAAATAGGATACATGCAAGCACACCCAAACATGACCTTTAGGACAAGAAAAGTTACATGCACATTCTTTTTTTCTATATTTCAAGTAATAATAGAAAATAATATAATGTTTGTAACACAAAAGCTATATAAGTTTTTGAATTGCTTTATCTTGCATCATTTATAGTCTTTTCCAATATAATAACACTTACTTTTACTATAAGAATAATATATTCCATAAAATTATAATCATAAAATGTAGCCTTTTGATATCATATATCAAGGATAGCAATATGCATTCATAGTAAGCAACCTCATATTTAAATGAACAAGATATCAAAAAGCAAAATATACTCAATAGAAGGTAGAGGCAAAGAGTCATTGTTGTATTTTTATGGGGTATTCTTATACCTCCAAGGCTAATTGTCTATATGATCATGAAAAATGAGAATTTCTAATTCAAATAAATGTTTTATTTAACGAGGTACTTCCAGCTTCTCATTTCAACCCTCTCCCTATTTGTATGATCAAGGAGACTCCTCTAGCTTCTTTAATGGGTTCTACTTCTTTAGAAATTCTCATCCACACTATTCTAGTTCTTTAGGCTTCCTCTAATTTGACTCCTTTCTTTGTAGCTTCTTCTCCACCATCTAGAGTTTTGAATCCTAGAGTAGATGAGCTTGATCCTCCTTTGCCTTGTTTGATGGTTATGGATGTTGAGGTAGATGGTGATTTTTTTTTGGATGCTTCTATTGAAATACTTTAATCTAACCTTATTAGACCAAGGTTGAAAATGATGAAATACCTATGGGTATTTTTGGTGTAGCCTATGAGAAAATACTATGTTAATATTTCATCCTTAAATATATAAGCCTACAGGTGTTGTCTATGTAACCCTATAGGTATTCTATACTTGTTGGATATTTTGAGTCCCTAAGCTAAAAGTTGTCATTGATGTCAAAAGGACCTATGTAAGTAAGCACTATGATTTTGCTCCACAAAGAGCTTCATGAGAAGCAAATTTTTTTATCAAAGGTTCAAGAAGGGATGCATGGCATTTGGTTCCAAAAGGAGCTTTAAGGGATGCATGGCATTTGGTTCCAAAAGGAGCTTTAAGGGAAGCTTAGCAAAATATTTTTATGAAAACCAAGGAAGGCAAGGAAAGGTTTTATTTAAAACCATGGATGGCAGATTTGAAATGGTTTTTTTCTTAAAACCCAAGTTGGCTTTTCATTTCATCAAAAAATGTGCCCCGGTGATGGAGAAATTTAATTTTAAAGGTTTAGTTTAAATTTTAATTTATTTAAAATTTAAATTTTAATTTTAAAATTAAATAAAAGAGTTTTCCTGTCATGTCCACCGAAGTCATATATTTTATCATGCAAAAGTTTGAATATTTAAAGGGTTTGATTTTATCAACCAAGTAGGTGACAAGAAATATTATCCGCATTCGATTATCCCCTCCTTCGCAATCATTGATTCCCCCCTTTCGATTTTGTTTTGCGCACTGCACATGGATCAGGGGAGCAAGTTTTAAGGTATAGATGGAGAGGACAAAAATATAAGTCTCAAAGACTTAAAGCCTCCACGTGGGAGGCCTAGCCCACACGGTGGGCGGAGAGTGCGCTAAGGTGCATGACGAGGAGGAACACGGGGTCGAAACCACCCAAAGCCATTTTGCAAGGTATGCCATAATTCGATCGCCAAAATTTTTAGGTGCAAGAAATATTTCGAATTTGCTAAGGTTGTGTTCAGCATCTACTTTCACGGAGAGTATAGTAGATTTAATTTTTGCATATGGCTAAGGTTTGATATTTGATTAATGTGGGATATTGCCTGAGAAGACTTTGTGATTATTTTTTTTAAGTGCAAAAGTGTTGAAAGGAAGGATATAAAATATTTGAGTTATTTTATGGTATAAGTGGTTTTTGGAGTGACAAGGTTATGCAATGTTTTGATTTATTTTATTTTATGGTATAAGTGGTTTTTGGAGTGACAATGTTATGCAATGTTTTGATTTATTTTGTTTTATAATACAAGTGGTTTTAGGAGTGATAAGGAAGTTGTGCATTAATTCTTAACAAGATTTTCTAATTAAAAGCCTTGGTGAATATTATTGTGAAGTGGAGTAATGTTGATTATTTTTTGATCTTCTAACCCTTGTGAGGATTGGCAAAAGAATATTGTGACTGTGGCAGATTTCCAAATAGGCTTCTTCATCTTCATAAAAGGTATGGGCACATTCTCCTATTGATTGATTATGGTGGTTGATTATAAATTACCTTTCGAGTGAAAAGGATTGATTGTGGTTTCCTTTTTGAAAGTGATTGGTTAAATGATTCAAAGTTTTCTAGTTTGAGAGTTGTGATTAAACCTTATTTTATAAGCATTGTTGTTGAAGCCAATTGGTTGTGCAAAGAACTTGAACTTGAGTTAGAAAAGAACATGAGTATCATTGTTATATGAGATTTGTGGTTGAGCATTGTTGGAAACATTTTGAGTTAGTTGATACATGCTTGGACTAGGGTTTGTGATAAAGGGTTGTTACTTGAGGTGTTTGGTTGAGTAGATTTGATTGAGCCTAGTCAAGTGGATGCATGTGGTTGTTCAAGTTCCATGAAACAAACTATTCTATATTCTAGATTTGAGTTGATATTGGTATTTGAGAATAGAACATATTGAGTCTCTAACAATTCTCTTTATGCTTCTATGAGATTGATTTGAGTTGATATTGGGATTTGAGTATAGAACATATTGAGTCTCTAATAATTCTCTTTATGCTTCTATGAGATTGATTTGAGTTGAGATTGGGATTTTAGTATAGAACATATTGAGTCTCTAAAAATTATATTTATGCTTCTATGAGATTGAATTGAGATATTTATTGAGCATTAAGTATAGAACATATTGAGTCTCTAACAATTCTCTTTATGATTCTATGAGATTGGACAAGTTCTGTGTGAGCTTGTTAAGTAGATTTGAGACAAGTCTTTGAGAAGGCTTGTGGACTGATTTTGAGTAAGCTTTTGTGGAAACTTTCTATGCAGATTTGAGCAAGTCCTAGAGAGGACTTATTGAGCAGATTTGGACAAGTTCTGAGTGAGCTTGTTGAGCAGATTTGGACAAGTTTTGAGTGAGCTTGTTCAGCAGATTTAGATAAGTTTTGAGTGAGCTTGTTGAGCATATTTGAGTAGGTTCTGTTTGGACCTATTGATAAGATTTAAGAAGATTATGTGTGGACCTATTGAGTATATTTGAGAAGGTTCTAAGTGGACCTATTGAGCATATTTAATTAGGTTTTGTGTGGACCTATTAAGCATATTTGAGAAGGTTCTATGTGGACCTATTGAGAAGAATTGTCCTAGATCAAATATACTATGTTTAGTGCAAGATATTGAGAAGAGTTGTGTTAGACCAACTGAACTATTTTTAGTACAGTATTGAGACAGAGCTTTGGAGGTGACAGAGTACAGAGGATAGAGTCTCAGTGGATAGAGATCCAGTAGCCAGGACAATTGAAGACAGATTTGAGTGAGGAGTCTTCAAGTGGAGAGAGATCCACCAGTTAGTGCAGTAGAGAGACAAAGTCTTCTAGAAGATCACTAGTCAGAGCAAAAGGGGAAAGAGTTCTCCTATGGAAGAGATCCACGAACTTGATATTAGGAGATCAACATCTCCTTTGGACATAGGTCCATAAATATTGTAATTGGTAAGGATTTCCAAAAGAGATTGATTAAGAAAATTTTAGTAAAATATTTTCTCCGTGGAGTAGCCCACATTGGGTGAAGCACGTAAATTGTGGTGTCTCTATTTTGTATGGTATTTTGTGCATTGATTTGATTACTGTTATTGATACTGCTATCTATACACTGCATAATATTGAATTGAAAGAAAAAGTAAAAAGTGGTCTTATAATGTTCACCCCTCCTCTCAGTATAAGCTTATGTTCTTCATATACATAAGCCTATGGGTATATTTCTAGATAATCCTACGAGCATTCTTCTATGTAATCCTATGAGCATATTTATGAAGCCTATAGGTAGATTTGATGTAATCACCCAGGGAGCATGTGGTATCATGACCCAAAAGATTATTAAATATATTTAAATAAAGTTACCCTTAATTATTTGGTGTGTAAAATATGGTGTCGATCAACAAGCACATGGAACATCCAAATGGTATCATTAAACGAGGTTAGACCGACAATTGGTACTTGCCTAGTGAACCTACATGATCAATGAACAATGACTAGTTTAGATGGGACTTAGCCAAGCATGCTTTGATACAAGTTATTGTGCACCCTACACCTAATATAATATCTTTGACTCATCACACTTTACATGTGGTATAAAGGCTATTGTTAAGACCTTAAACCTTTGTCATGTAGAATTTGCATAAATGCCATTAACAACTCATGGATTGAAGAAAGTGAGCCTAATATTTCATTGGAATTTAGGTTAATCCATCAAAAACCCTACTAGGATATGATTTATGGATTGCATCGCTTAGAAAAATGAATCAGAGTTCAATCGACTAAAAGGGGATGGTGTATGAATATCTCAGCATAGTAAATAATCAACATGAGTTTGATATAGAAGTCTTCATTAGAGCCTCTAAGATAATTCCTAAACCTACTAAGATGTTAAGATCATCTACCCCCATCTCAGGTCATCCATAATGAGATCCCAGTGGGTCAGGATGGTTTTCTTATTTATGTGATTTTCTAGTTTAATTTAAAAACACCTAACAGGAGGGGTCGTTATGGGTGTGCTATAGAGGTTTTTACTCCCATCGTAAATCTATAATCAAAAGTAAGAAATTCACCATCCAATTGGATGCAAAGGCTAATAGCAGGGAGACTTAGGCTAAACATGTTTCGTTGAAGGTACTAACGCATCATTAATATCAACACATCTACGCATAACAAAGAATTAGTATACTGATATTGGGATAGTATGAGATCATAGATTAATATCAAAAAGTTATCAATATAGGTTGATGGATAATCAAACACAATCATAGAAAAATTTAGACCCTACTACCTTCCACGCACGTTAGATCTCAACAAAGGACCCAACTCTCAGTATAGTTTGTAGAGGGAAAACATCCCACATGTATTGTATTATGGGAGAAGGATAATATATAGGTGTTTATGCACAAATAATATAATGACCACCAAGCGGTGGCCCTAGTGTCACCATCGATGGTGATGATGGTAATCTTAGTTAAGTGACAGTATATCACCTGTCCACTCTAGTGGCCTTCTATACTGAATTTAAATGTTTTACACAAATAAAAATCTCTTTACCTATGGTGTAAGTCTAATAAGCCCTATTCAATGGAAGGTTAATAAGCCCTAATCATAAAAATATCATAGTCTGATTCATTGACCCACCTCCTTAATTTAGTAATAGAATGATAAAGTTTATAATGAAATATCCCAAGAGCTAAAACCCACATTGATATAATCAAATCCAATTATAAACATATGGATCAAAAACGTTGTCTTCAGGGCAGTACAACAATCCATATTAAGGAAAATTCTAAAGCAATTATAAAGGCATAGATGACAATTATTCATATTAAAGAAAGGCTTGAAGCATTTATAAAAGCATAGGCATACTAAAATTAGGAAAGAATCAACCTGAAACATAACCTACTCCAATTCATTAAGTTTACCTCCAAGAAGAGTCTATCCTTCGAGACTTCTCCTCCATCCTTCCCTCTAATACCCCTCAAGCTATCTTTCCAAGATGCCCTCTCCTAGAATCTCTCTTTCATTCTTTCAAGAGGGTATTTATAGACTTTATGTGGTGCCATTTCAAATGGAGAAGGATCAGTTTAGGTAAAGACTTGCATGAAGGGTCATTTGGAAGGAAGGGTCCAATTAAGAGAGTTAGGTTAAGGACTGATAGGGTGATACAATTTGAAAGGTGCAAATTTTGACATAAAGTACTGAAATGACTATAGCTCTAGTTTTAAATTCATTCTAGTACCTTTTTGAACCAAAATATCTTCCCTTCAAGAATTTGGGCCCCCATTTTTCCACTTTCTTCTAGAAGTTTAGTTTTAGCTTTTAATTAAGCTACATGCTAATTTTTAGGCCATGGATAATTATTTTACTTTTCTATTACTTCTAGAAGTCCCTTTTTTTTATTTCTTATTATTTCAATTGTTATCATTTTGTAGCAACAAAATGATAAAATAAATACCATCTAGGTATTAAAGCAATTAGGTTAATTTAAAACCAAAATCAATATCAATTATTTACATCCTTCTTCTTGATGGATCTTTTGCAAGATTTATTCCTTTTAGGCAATTTGATGATGGTGATTGCTTCCCTTGCCATCTTTGGAAATACCTGAAATCATCAAATCATTAGTAATACCATGTTCAACATTAATGATAATTAACTACTTACCAAACATGATAGTCTATATCATCAATGAGATTTTCCAAGGGATGGTTGTGACATCTTCTCCATGCTAGGGTATATCATTAGTATGCCTAGTGCCTAATTGAGAGTCCATCCTCTTATGGAGTCAATTAGAGCCCACCATTTCTTTGGATCGAGACTAAGTGTCTCAAGCTATGCTAAAATTGACAAGGATTTGTCCCATACCAACTCATCGTTGAGCCTTTTAGCACCTATATCTAGCTTCTCCTAGATCTAGTAGTTTGCTAGCAATTCTCCAACCACACATAGGACATGAGATCCTTCACAGTACTATTCGCTTATTAGCCTAGAGAGGGTGTCCCATACCACTTCTCATTACTTTTTCATGGCAATAGGATCTCTTGTCCTGGGTAGGATTTCCAGAAAGCAAGTGATATCAATTCACAACAATTGCCCTTCCTACAATTATTGGTGTTGGGTGGATGCTCATCAATATTGATGAAGCATCAAGATAACCATACCATCCTTCTCTATGGTGATAATGATTTTAACTTGGTTCTTGGATTTAGAGATTGTAGTTTCATATTTAGTATTCTATTATAAGTCATTTAAAATTTACAAAAACATAGTACGCTCATGTCTAAGATTTTTCAAATATTTATTATGCAAAATAAAATATATTTAAATGAAACACATATTCTTACCTATCTATTTAAGTATTTCATTTACTTCTAGAGATATTATTTATCTCTTCTAAAGATAATATGTACCTTTTTATTAAAGGGATACTATTTAATATTTCAACTATATCCACACCATAAACTATTAATTAATTCTACGTTGTCTAAACTAAAAGACAATTCTACATTATTTATTTTGGATTGCCTTACTTTAACTCTTCTAAGATCTATGAATAACTTTCTTTAAATTAAACTAGATTAATAAAAACATAAATCAATATTAAAACAAGTCTAGTGACACTATATAGAAACAAATGTATTTCCACAATGCTTCCAAGTAAATGATAATAAATTACTTATTATAATTTAAAGGATAACATTAACTTTATATAGTTTATTTACCTCTCATATGACTATATAACCAATTAACAAAGTGGAACTTTCATGTTTTCCATTTTTCATAAAATATAAGTAGTACTAACCTCAAATATACTTTTATAATATCAAAGTTAATACAACATTCACTAGTCCCAAAGCAAAATATCATACAAAATTTTAAATTATTTAACAAATAAACTAGTCATAACTCCAATAGTTTTCGCACACGACAAGCTTTCCATGAAACGAGACTTTTAAAGTCAAATATATTATGAAAAGAAATCTTTTAATCTATAGGTAATCTTATAAAGACATCTAAACAACTTCGAGAAATAGGTTTCGTTAGAAAGTCTAAAAGATTAAAGTTAATAAAATATTGTATAACCAAGTTTAGCAAGAGTATTATTCAAATTTCAAAGTTTAATAATATAGGTGACACGTTCATAAGTCCTCGGATGGGTTGGCTCTAGAGACTGTCATTGCCAGTTCTATCTTAATTTTTAAAACAGTATTATCCGTCCCTGAACCTTAAAGGGATCATGCCTCCTTATACGCATTTATTTCTTTTTTATATTTCAATGTGTTTGAAATTGTGCTATCTACTAATCTGGCCAAAGTTATGGCTCATAGATTTAGAGATAAATAAACTATATTATATTTTTTTTTTCATTTTCACTACAACATATCATTACATAAACGCACTCAAAAATCAAGCTTAACAGTAGTATAACTTCATTCTGTGGGTTCTTTTCCTATCAGTCCATTATTTAATTTTTATTATAGCTCAAAGATGCATAGTATCAACCAATTCTCTATACAACCATTTTATAAAGAAACACTACTCAATTTAGCTTAGCCGTCCATACTTCATTTTAGGAAATAACTATTATAATTGTTTGATATAAAATTTCATCTATTGTCCAATATAATACTATAACAACTGTTTCCATATTATAATAAAACTTTGCTGCTAAATACATATAAAAAAATTTATTCTATTTCAATTTTTGGTTATAAAGAGAGTTCTATTGACGTTGTTGCTACACTGATAAATCAAAAATGAAACAGTTTTCGACCTGCCACTAATCTCATAAAACTAATTTTGAAAATATGTTTTTTGAATTCTAAAGGACACTGTTGCATAGTGAACCATATGAATGAACCCGCTATGTCAACGCACCAGCACATATCTACTCATCCAAACATTCACTTGAGCTTATACCGGTGGTTGGTAGTGGTTGTGCATTTGTTTTGGGTCAGTATGGCTCAATGATATGCAGATATTGAAAATATTTTACACACTCTACAATGTATTCATATCTCTTAGGCAACCAACAAAAACTTAAAGCAGTAATACAACAATTTCGTTTCACAAAACTATTATGTTTAATATGGACAACCAGCACCTCGACTACATGCCCAACTTAAGAAATCAAGACCAAGTTGGTTTTTAAAAGAGGCTAAAGCATATATGGATATTATCTACTAGTAATGTGGATGGGTGACTACTTAGAGTAAATGATTTAACTAGGATAAAGTAGGACTTTAAATATAGAATACAAACACCCAATGCACTTCAAACCTTTTGAAAAACATATACAAATGTACAACTTATCAATAAATCATTTGCATTACAATAATTTGATATCAACTTCAAATAATATTCTAGGAAGGATCTAACCTGGTTAACTTGATAATTGAAAAAAAAATCCTTCTTCCAAGCCACTCGACACGACGTACAACAATGCTCGCAGAGAATAGTTCTAATTCTGATTTGAATCGAATACCTAAAACTAATTTTGGCCCCTTTTTATAAAATAACTATAAGCTTGAGTTTGGGTGACACCTAATGACAACCATGCAAGTACAAATAGTTACCAAGTGTCACAACCTTTGATACTCCGATGAAGAAAATATCATACCCTTTTAGGTATAAATATAAAATGTTACTTTTATTTTATGTATGTATATACAAATATATATATATATATATATATATATATATATATATATATATATATATATATATATATATTAAATATTATTTTTCAAATTTTAAAATTTATACATAAACTAGATAACAAGCATGCACCTAGTGTAGTGTATTAATAGTCAATTACAATGCAAATCAACCATATCACAATGAAATCATAGGCAAAATACTTTTATATGCAATCACAGGCAGGATGATTCTATATGTGTTTGTTTCAGTGAGCTTCAATGTACTCACGAGCCATGGTGCATTAAACACTACACATCATATCCCACCTTACCTTATGTGGACAACCACTGTCTTACTATCGAAAGGTGGGTACCAGGTCCTACAAGTTCCTTTGTATTGCCAGCTTGAAGGTGAACACCTGCTCCTGCACTCATAAAACTTTATCAACAATATCTCATTATAATAACAAGCAGACAGATAGCAAAATGGAGGGGTTATTACACTTGCAATCTAATATTGCAGTGGGATGGCCCTTTCCTCCACCTAGGAGAATGAGAAGTTCCAATGCTACATACTCAACCACTTGACCTTTTCCCCTGGTTATAATAGGGAAATCGGTCCTCTCTATCTTAAAAGGGACAACAACTTTTTAAGTGGGAAGGGTGTTGGAAGATATGGATATTACATCATTTGGTTATTTCTTAATGTACCTTCATGGGTACATATTTAGCTTAGGATTATATTAGGAGATAAATTGTTTATTAGAGTTATTTAATAAATGCACAAGTGTTAGAGTGGGCAATGATGTAAATGTGCATGTAGTCCATATGTACATGGGTCTTACGGTTGGATGAGAGGTAAGGAATCTATTTTTCTATATAAATACCTCATTGTGAGTGATTGTGGTTTTTTGAGAGTGTAAAGGAGAGACTAGTAGTAGACATAATGTAGCTCTATTTTGCTATCATGGAGGAGTTGCAAACTGAAGAACACAAGCTTATACTAAGAGGGGGGGTGAACAGTATAATATCACTTTTTTACTTTTTCTTCCAATTCAATATTATGTTGTGTAAAGATAGCAGTATCAATAGCAGTAATCAAAGCAATGCATAGAAACCATACACAATAGAGACACCATAATTTACGTGGTTCACCCAATGTGGGCTACTCCACGAAGAAAATATTTTACTAAAACTTTCTCAATCAATATCTTTGGAAATCACTCCCAATTACAATGTTTATGGATCTATGTCCAAAGGAGATGCTAATCCCCTAATCTCAAGTTTGTGGATCTCTTCCACAGGAGAACTCTTTCCCCTTCTGCTCTAGCTATGTGATCTTCTAGAAGACTTTGTTTCTCTGTTGTACTAACTGGTGGACCTCTCTCCACTTGAAGAATCCTCACTCAGATTTGTCTTCAACTGTGATGGTTGTTGGATCTCTATCCACTTAGACTTTGTCCTTTGTACTCTGTCACCTCCAAAGCTCTGTCAATAGGCTCACTGATAACCTGCTCAATAGGCTCACACAGAACCTACTTAACAAGATCACACAAAACTTGTCAAATATGCTCAAGCAAGCTCACCAAGAACTTGCCCAAATTTGAATAACAAGCTCACATAGAACTTGTCCAAAACTAAATAACAAGCTCACACAGAACCTGTCCAATGCTGAATAAGAAGCTCACATAGAACCTGTCCAATGTTGAATAAAAAATTCACACAGAACTTGTCCAATGCTAAATAACAATATCACACAGAACTTGTCCAAATTTTCTCTAGCAAGCTCACCAAGAACTTGCCCAAATATGCTCTAGAAAGCTCACCAAGAACTTTCCCAAATTTGCTCTAGCAAGCTCACCAAGAACTTGCCCAAATCTGCTCTAGAAAGCTCACCAAGAACTTGCCCAAAACTATCCACAAATTTGTCCCAACACTGTCCTCAAATCTGTCTCAACACTATCCTCAAATATATCCCAAAGGCCTTCTCAAAGGCTCAATAAATCATGCTCAAGTAGTACTCAAAATGAACTCAACAATGAATGGCAATCTCAACTCAAATTAACTTCATAGAAGTATAAAGAGAATTGTTAGAGACTCAATATGTTCTAATATCACTCTCAACCCAAATCAATCTCAACTCAACTCATAGAAGCATAAAGAGAATTGTTAGAGACTCAATATGTTCTAAACTCACTCTCAACCCAAATCAATCTCAACTCAACTCATAGAAGCATAAAGAGAATTTTTAGAGACTCAATATGTTCTAATCTCAATCTCAACTCAACTAAACTCAAATCAACTCAACTCAACTCAAGTCAATCTCATAGAAGCATAAAGAGAATTGTTAGAGACTCAATATATTCTAATCTTACTCTCAACTCAAATCAGAATAATAAAATAGTTTGTTTCATAGGACTTGAACAATCACTTCACACATCACTTGACTAGGCTCAATCAACTCAACTCAACCAATCATCACAAGGGACAACTCTATCTCACACAACCCTAGTCCAAGTATGTATCAACCAACTCAAATATTTCCAACAATGCTCAACCACAAATCTCACATAACAATGATACTCATGTTCTTTTCTAACTCAAGTTCTTTTACAACCAATGGGCTTCAACAACTATGCTTATCAAACAATGTTTAGACACAACTCTCAATTCAAAAAACCTTGAAGTATTCAACCAACCACTTTTGAAAAGGAAACCACAAACAATCCTTTTCCCTCCAATGATATTTCAAAAATCAACCACCATAAACAATCAATAGGAGAATGTGCCCATACCTTTTATGAAGATGAAAAAATCTCTTTGTAAATCTGCCACAATCACAAAATTCTTTTGCCAATATTCACAAGGGTTAGTAGATCACAAAATAATCAGCATTACTCCACTTTTCAATAATCATCACCAAGGCCTTTAATTGCACAACTTCCTTATCTCTCCTAAAACCACTTGTACCATAAAATAAAATAAATCAAAACATTGCATAACATTTTCACTCCCAAAACCACTTATACCATAAAATAAAATAAATCACAATATTGCATACCTTGTCACCTCATGAAAGAATTAATCCTCTTGAAAAAGAACAAGGCAAACTTCACTTTTGGAACCCCTTTGCAAAATCAGAAATATCTCTTTACACACACCTTATTTCTCCTTCTAAATAAGTTATTCAAATAGCCCTCGAAATAATATTTTCGACGATATATAATATGCCCACTTTTCGAAATAAATTGAAACCTTTACATATATATATGCCAACCTCCATTAATTGCACATAGGTCGGCCCTCCATTAATTTAAACTTAAACTTTAGACTTTAATATCTTCATCACCGAAGATCATTTTTCGATGAAACAAAATTCCACCTTGGATTTTAATAAAATCCCTTTCCACATAAGCCCACCATGGTTTTAAATAAAACCTTTTATTTTGCTTACCTTGGTTTTCATAAAAAACCTGTAAATAGCCATGTTTTCCAAAATATCATAAATGCTTATTTATGAAATATTTTGGCCACCAAAACCAAATGCGATGCATGTGACATTAATGATCCATGTAACATCAATTTCCAACATAAAATACATCTAATTAACTCAAATTTCCAACACTAACTCCATGAGAGGAGCATTGTAATTTTTGTGAGCTTTCTTATATGAGTATTTCTAGAGCATTGTATCAAGTTTTCTATCATATTTTCATGCATGTTAAGTTTCCTTTATCATAGTTATAATATTGCATGCTTATTTCAATACTTGTGAATACATTTCCTTTATGTTTAAGGCTCCAAAATCTAACAATGGTATTAGAGCCACGGTGGATCAAAGGAAAGCCACAAGTGATCACCATTACTATTGTTGAGTATTTGCAAACTGGACCATCCATAGTGCGTCGTTGCATGCAAATACCATCACAATAGATTTTTGATAGAAGTAGCTCTAGATAGAAGAATAGAAAATAGAGAAAGCCACATGATATATTTGGCTAGAGTTTTTCCACAAGAGTTGTAACACTTGTGAAGACTAGAACTCAACATTGTATCCACTAGATTGGCAATCCAACTAGTGAAGATTATTTTTCATAGAGTCATAGGAATTTTTATTATCTCTAATATTTCATTGCAAGAGAGAAAAATAAGTTTTCAGGAGAACCATTGGGTTACTATCATCTAAGTTTTTCTTGTTGTAAAAAATTAACTCTCAGAAGGTGGGAAGCTTCCTACAATAGATAGAGAAGAACTTCATCTTCATTGCTTGAAAGTCAAAGTTACTTTCCTCGTGTAGGGACTAATTATTTGTTGCAAAAAATAAGGATTGAAGATTTGGAGGCCTAAGGAGAAAGGTCCCATTGAGATATTTGTAGATTGAATACTCCTAGTTGAAATATTGAGGAGAGATCTAGTGGCCAAGGAAGCCACATTGAAGATTGTAAATCTAGGAAGGAGGTCCTAGAAAGAAGACCCCATTGAATATCAAAGAGACTCAAGGAGAAGAGTCCTAGAAAAATATTGGAGATTGGTGATCTCCATTGAAGACTAAAAACTTCACATTGAAGAAGAGGTCCATTGAAGGCCCTATTGAAGAACTTCCATAGTGGAATATTGAGCATTGAGAAGAACTAACAAAATGTTCTATTGTAGATTTTAGTAGCAATAGATTCAGGAGATCCTAGAAGAAGATCTCATTTCCATAGTTGAAGATTGAAGAGGCCAAGGAAGGTCTCATTGAATATTTTGAAGCTACAAGATTGAGAACCTTGGAGAGGTCTCAAGGAGAAACAAGAAGAAGGCTTGGTGAGCCTCATTGAAGGAGTCCCTAGAAGGACTCATTGGAGAAATTACTACCAAAGAAGAAGCTAAGGAATTGGGACAATTGTTGCCATCCAACAACAAGCCCAAAGGAGAAGTTTTGGCAAGAATATTGTCAAATCAAAAGGTAGTATTGAATAGATCTCAAGATTGATAGATTGTTTGAGGAGGAGATCTACTTTGAAGTCATAATTTGACAAGAGAAAAGAGATAGAAGAACCACCAAATCTGAGATATTTGGGGGCCATCATTGAAGGGTTCTTGAGAAAACATCTCAGCTGTGATTTGGGGAGAATCCTACCAAATTTTTGGGATTCAAGGACAAATTTTCAGTGATGGTATTGACTACCTTACAATCTGAAAATTTTCAGATTTGAAGACAAAGAAAAGGTAGCACATTGACAACACTTAGAGCTACAAAATACAGAGTTCGTGGATAGCAAAAAGGCAGCAAATCGAAAGAGTTAGAAGAAAAATTTAAGATTGCATTTAGTGTTGAAAGTTTCAAAAAATTTGGGCAGCGTTAGTGACTGCTAAAAATCAGATTCCAGAAGTACATTCTGAAGGAGTTTTGGAGCCACCAAATCAGAGTTTTGAGCAGCAAATTGGTAAGGTATTGAAGCTGCAAAAAGGTGAGCAAAGAGCTATTTTTGGACAGCATAGAAGAGCTACAAAATCATCCACAAAAGGTAGCCATTGAGGTGAGTTGAATCACCATCATCTTCATCATCTACAAGATTGAAAAGGTATGCAACAGAAAGGTGCAAAAGTTCATTAGTTGAGCTTTCATATTTGGTTTCTTATTAAGGTTTATTAAGCACCAATTTCAAGGTTCAAAGAGTTGCATAGAATAGTTTCATTTCAAGTCTTCAAAATAGTGCATAAGTTATAGTTTACAAGGATCAAACCTGCACATAGAAGAAAATAGAAGTTAGATATATTTCAAGAGAAAGAAACGTATCAACATTCTATTTCTCATTCTAAAGAAAAGAAGACTATACTTGCATAATATAGAGTGCAAAATATTACATTGAGTAGCTTGGATTTATAAGTGAAAGAATAGCCAAGCAAGGGAGGAATTGCCAAGAGTTAAAGGCAATAATCTATTTCAGCCAAATTAGTGATCAAAGGAAGATTTATTAAGAGCTCTTTTGAAGAAGTTAAAGGCAGAATTTTGTGGCAAGGAATAGCCACCAAAAAGGGTAACATTACCTCCAAAATTTGGAGAAGAAAGCCAACATATTATAGCAAGAAAAAGAGCTTGAAAGGAAGAAGGAATTCCAATTTTAAGGTACAAGTAAAGGCCACATCTACAAATGGATTTTGCGGACAGTTTTGGAGAGGATTAAAAATAGGTTTTGGAAGCAAGGTTGGGCCATACAAATAAATATCCAAATCAACAAATTGAAGCCCACACTCCAAGCAAAGTAAAGGATAGGTTTCCAAGCATAGGGGGTAGTCATAATCTATGTTTGAGAGTCATTCAAAGGACTCCATAAGTGCTAGAAAAATATAGGTTTTATAAGAAGAAAGAGACCTATTAGAAACTCCACAAAGGGCATTCTACAAAGCCCTAAAATATAGCCTTCAAAAAGCAAAATAAAGGGCCATTCAAAGAGGTCTAAATTCTAGTTATTTGAGGTGTCAAAAGAACACCCAATGGAGCGCCATAACTACCGAAGTTGTCACGTACATAGAGGATAAAACCAGACCTACAAAAGAGAGAATACAAGTGAAAATAGAAGGGTAAAAGTTGAGGTCATAGTGCAAGTCATCTGTTATCACAAAGGAGGCACCATCACCATTGAATCTAGCTAGAAAATAACAAGTTTACATGTCCAACAATACCATAGAAGATAGTCAAAGCATTCTACCAAGGAAATATGTAGATAGCAAGAGAAATTACAAGAGTTGAGCATTGGAAAAGAGCTAGAAAGATCCGAGGATGTTGAAAAAGGAGTTAGAAACCTATTGCCACGTGGAAGGAGTTGTTCCATGCATCCAAAGTGAAGAGTGCCACATTGAAGAGGAAGGTTAAGCACCTAACATCATAGTGTAACGTCCATATTCGAAACTCCAACAAAGACAAGACAACAGAGCGCCTAACATCATAGTGTAACATCCATATTCAAAACTCCAGCAAAGACAAGACAAAGGAGTGCCCAGCATCTTAGTGTAACATCCCATATTCGAAACTCCATCTAGAACAAGACAAAGGAGTGTTGAGAACTCTCCATATACAAGCACCCAACATGGAGGAAGAAGGTAAAAGGAATTATAATAGTCATCAACCACCAAGAAGTAAGAAACCGAGTGCCACTCGTCATACGCGTTGAAAGAAGGAGCTACAACAAATATTTCCAAGAAGTGAGAAGAAGACAAGCGCCACATGTCATAGGTGCTACAAGGAGGTGTAAGAAGGAATATTTTCAAGAAGGTTGAAAAGGACAAGTGTCACTTGGCACTCTCATCCCACATTGCATCAAGTTAAGAAGGTGCCCACGTACGTAAACATAAAGGAGGAGAGCTAAAGAAACATTGAAGGTAAAGTAAAAGGTTGCTATTTTGAAGAGTACGTAGAAACCAACAATAGAGAGATGGCTACATACAAGAGAAATACCATATTTGAAGAGATTTCAAGCCTCATACAATGCACATAACAGCCAGGGATAAAGTGTGAAGAGTAGAGCACATATTCAGCCAACATTCGATTGAAGAAAGGAAGATAAATCAGTCCATCTACAAGAAGGAGAAAGTGGACAAGCAAGGTGAAGAGAAACAAGTGAAATCAGCCCTTGCAAACAACATACATTCCAAACAACTTGCAAATCAGAATCAAGGTTCGAGAAGGTGAGAAATATTCATTATTATATTGCAAGTTTGATATCAAATTTTATTACATATTCTAGAGATATTAGTAGGAGTAATAAGGTGTTGAAAGGTTCTCTAGAAAAGAATATTGGTTATATAAAAGAAAGAGTTAAAACTAGAAGCATTTAAACCATTTCCATTGCTTCAAAAGAATATTTGCAAACATCAAAACATAAGGAGATATAAGGAGTAGAAAAATCTAGTTTGCAAATACTTAGTATTTCTAAAACTTCTAATTAGGGAGATATAAGGAATCCTACTTCAATTGAATTTATAGAAGTTTAGAAACCTATCATTGCATTGAATCATAGTTGAAGAGTCTAAGATATTTCTTGCATCAAAAATTATAGTTGGAATACTGAGTTAAAAGGACATAGACAATCCAACTAAGAACATTGAAGGTTAATTACATCTCAAAAGTCCTCTATAAATAGTTGATTGCAAGCAATAGAGGTTAACCATAGAGACAAAAGATAAGTCTACAAATACTTGAAAAGCACAAGAAAAGTGTTAAATATCTTTACTAAGGAGTTTTTAACACTTACTCATTCATACTAGACTCTACTCACATACTTCAGACATATTAGTGAGCAATAAGGAATTCATACTCAAAGGATTATTTAAGAGAAATATGGATGATATTGTGAAGAATGCATTTAATAGTGAGGAACTACTACATGAGTTGGAATTTTATTCTCAGAATCTTATAGATACATTTGAAGGATACAAACACCTGCCCACTGGTAAAAGGAATAGATTCTCAATGTTCCTCAAGGAAGCAAAAGAAGGAAACTTCATAACATTAATTGGTTATCTTCATGAAGTACTTTTCAAAGCATGGTGGAACACTCAAAATGCAATTATATTATCTGCAAAAGAATGTTTGATGATATATCTATCATTGATTATTTTTGAATTCTTCCAAAGCAAGGAGAAAAATAACAATTCTAGTCACTACTATTGTGATGATTTACTAATCCATCATGAATAAGATATTTCTCTAACAAAAGTACAGAGAAATAAAATAAGAAGAAGAAATAAAAATAAGCACAACAGGAAAATGAAGATAAGAGAAAGCATACTCAAACTAGATACAAATAGTGGATCAAAGACACAAGAAGATAAAGCACATCCTGATGTTGTCAGCCAATACAATGAGGAAGAAAAGAAAGAAGGACTAAAGCATCAAAATGAAATCCTTATTGAAGATAAACATGAGATTCTTATTGAAGACTAAAGTCTTCATCAACCAAATAATGTAATACAGGGGGTGTTGGAAAATATGGATATTACATCATTTGGTTATTTACTAATGTACCTTCATGGGTACATATTTAGGTTAGGATTATATTAGGAGATAAATAGTTTATTAGAGTTATTTAATAAATGCACAAGTGTTAGAATGTGCAATGATGTAAATGTGCATGTAGTCCACATGTACATGAGTCTTAGGGTTGAGTGAGAGGTAAGGAATCTATATTTCTATATAAAGGCCTCATTGTGAGTGATTTGGAGGAGTTTTTGAGTAGTGCAAAGGTGAGAGTAGTAGTAGACACAATGTAGCTCCATTTTGCTATCATGGAGGAGTTGCAAACTCCATGAGAGGAGCATTGTAATTTTCATGAGCTTTCTTATATGAGCATTTCTAGAGCATTGTATCAAGTTTTCTATCATATTTTCATGCATGTTAAGTTTCATTTATCATAGTTATAATATTGCATGCTTATTTTAATACTTGTGAATGCATTTCCTTTATGTTTAAGGCTCCAAAATCTAACAAAGGGAAAGGATCTATATTGCTAGCCTCTTCCCTATTCACAATTACCTCTCTCTCCTTTAATAGTCGTACTTGGTAGGATATCCCATCTTAATAATATTATGTTATATTTTGTAATGTTTATTTGGCTTTTGAGGCACCTAGACAAGTGGGGCCACTTACTGTAACCTTTATAAAGAATGTAATTGCTTTTTTGGTAGAAGATTCTTGTTTGGGTGGCCACTTGCATATGAATCCAAACCTTGAGAATTATAGTTAAGGCTACAAAGAGTCTTTGAAAAGGAAAAATGGCATAGATGAAGGCACCTCATATTATTTTGTACCGAAGATTTGCTTCTAAGGAGGTTGCCCTCTTAAAGAGGCCTACGATTCTATAATTTTTTCTTGTTTTTTTGCAATATAATCTTATTGAATTTCCATTTCATCTTGCATTATTGTTAATCTTAAGTTTATTTTCTACTATTATTGCAATATTGTGTGGATGTGCTTTTATTTTATGACAAGTTTTGTAAGTGGTATTATGATGCAAGAGCATCCAGTGGTGTAAGAGTGATCTTACATCACTCAAAAAAAAATGTAATTGTTTAATTTTGTAAAACTAGTAAAAAAAATTTAACTTGCAGGAGATTTTTGAAGGTTTTAGAGGTTGAATTTGAGGATTTTTAGCTTAACCTCGCTTAGTTCATTTCGTGCCCTTTCCAAAAATATGTTGTAATAGTCAATCGGGTCAACGAGTGCGAAGTTGTGACCTTGGCAAGTTGCCCCCAAAATTCAAATTTGAAATAGATGGTTTTAGGTGGGAAAAGGGGAAAACTGGGTATTTGAGGGAATTTTCGAAATTGTAAAAGGGCTTTTTCTTTTGGTATCCTCATTTTGGAATGAAAGTAATGAAATGTTTGGTTCTCTTACAGGAACAAAGAAATAGCATTTGTGTATCATTTGTTTGTGTTATTTTATCTTCACCATATTATAACTTTTTCTAGGGTCATGTCTTGTTGTAATGCAAACAGTTCATGTTTTGTTATTTTGATTTGTTAGGTATAAATTTTCCTTGTTTTCATTTTTATAATTATGTTCCTATAAAGAAAAAAGACAAAAATCAAACCATTTTTTTCTTGTTTCTATTTTAATAGGTTAGAAACCCTACGTCAAGAATTTTAAAATATCACAAAGGACCTATCATTATTGGCTAATTTTTATTACCTATAAAGAATCCAATGAAGGTAAATTAAGCCCCAATACCTAGGCCTTAGAAAACACTTGTATACAAACTTGAGCTCCCACGTATCTTTAGGTATATTGGGAGACCCCCTTAGGATTAGGAGAAAACTTTAGTCGTAGGAAATTTTTTTATCATGTATCTATCCATAGTGCACAAAGTACAACACTCAATAATATTACCCTCATGTACTATAAAAGAAGTAGGTAGTGCACTCAAGGGTATGTGTGGAACCGTCCTTAAGTAGTGGCCTAAAATATTGTTTTGATCATTATCGTTTGTCACTGTAGTTTAATAGAGGGCTATGGACAATGCACGCACCTTGGACTAGAGTTACCCTATCACAATCATATGCTACACCTCCAAAACCCTAACCATAGATTTGAGCATACTATATAGACTACATCTAGCATGAATTTACACATACTATAGAAAAATCCTTGTTAAAAAATATTTTTTTTGGATTAGTAAAAATTAGTAATAACATCAAATAGGGTAGTTGTCAAGGCAGTTATCAATAACAGACAAAAATAATGTTAGATAAAAAATTGTGAGTAACAGTCAAAACAAATTTTGCCAAGACATTTGTTAGTAATAGTCAATAATAGTGTTAGATAGGGCAGTGTCAGTGATAAAATTTGACAAGGTACTTGGGGATAACAAACTGACTAGTAACTGATATGGTAGTTATTGGGGACTAGAGAAGAAAGTCATTTTTTTAGGTGAAGGGAAGCTTTAGGAGAAAAACAAACATCACTTGACTATAAAAATAAAAAAACTTAAGGTGACAAAAAATATCATTTTGAGACCTAATCCACTATATTCGTCTTTTCAAATTGACGTTTTGATATATAGCACCCAAACATTGTTTTTGAACCATTACTAGAAATAGTAATCCCTAGGTACACTTCCATTTTTAGTTAGTTTGTTAGGGTGGTCCAAATCACAAGTATATGGTTGGAGGAACCAAAGGAGCAATTATGGAGATGGAAAAAACCAATATATATAACAATTAAATATTACACTTAGTAACCTACAAATCCAAATTTCACACATTGGAACAAAAGATAAACAAATGAAATATCACATGCAGGTTTTAAAATCTGACCAGCTGAAAGTCAAAACAAGGATTGAGAAAAAATTCCTTGAGGTTGAAGAGCAGGTAAAGGAAGTTCCAAAACTATACCAATAGCTTAACACTTAAGGACTAGGTGGCAATTCAGTACACAGATATGAAGAAAGACATCATGCTCTTTTTGACAATAACACCATATTTAAAATGCCCAAATTAGACTTTCCTAAGTTTAATGGCAAGTATGTTTATGGTTTGTTGTATTGAGTAGATCAATTCTTCAAACTCCATAATATTCCCCAATATTTTTGGATCACCATAGAATCATTTAACTTTGAATCTAAGGCCCCACAATGGTATCAATGGTTATATAACATGACTCTTGACCCTTCTTAGGAAGACTTTGATTTCCAATTACTCATTCATTTTTTCCCTAGTGAGTATGAGGACTTTACAAGAGCCTTAACAAAACTAAAAAAACCTCTATTATTTGGGGATATCATACTCAGTTTGAGAAATTAGCTAATAGGACAATGGGTTTGAATGAAGAATTTTTCTAGAGTTGTTTTATCAATGGGTTGAAAGATGATATCAAGGAAGAAATAAAAATGTTAAAACCACAATCTATGATGCAAGCCATAGGATTGGCTAGAATAGGAGAGGAAAAATTTTCTACCCAGAGATGGCCTATCTAAATTCCCATAATCTATAATGAACACCCCCACTTGCTGGTTCTGAGTTATTTTGGTTTGTGCTTGTTTGTTTTTGCAATGAAATAATTGGTTTTGCTTGTTCAGTTTGAGACATTGACTTCAATTTCATTCATAATGCAATAAGAAAACAAAAATTTGAACAAATGATAAATTTACAATAAGGAGATTTATTTATTTAATTTTTTAACCTGAAATTATAGGTATGTATTTGCACAGCAAACTGGAAATTACATAGCTGAAATATTCATTTCCTCGTAACTCGATCACCAAAACTTTGATTCCTTCCCCGTAAATTGTAGTTGTCTCTTCCAATGAAGCCTCCCAAATGTAACATTAAAAAGTGTGAATCCAAACCCAATTAGTTTCTTCATGCACCCTGAGGTAGCTATAGGAAAGATATATGACTATTAAAGGGTTCGACCTTACCTTGAAATTCATACCTCACTCTAAAGAACTTCAAAATACCACTAAAATTATCAACTGATGAGTCAAAAATATTGGTAAATTTCCCACAATGATTTGATGGGATATTTCCCTACTGTGGGCAAATGACATGATTCCCTAGTGAAGAACACAAGCTTATACTGAGAGGGAGGATGAATAGTATAAGACCACTTTTTACTTTTTCTTCCAATTCAATATTATGTTGTGTAAAGATAGTAGTATCAATAGCAGTAATCAAATAAATGCATAGAAACCATACACAATAGAGACACCATAATTTATGTGGTTCACCCAATGTGGGATACTCCACGGAGAAAATATTTTACTAAAACTTTCTCAATCAATCTCTTTGGGAATCACTCCCAGTTACAATGTTTATGGATCTTTGTCCAAAGGAGATGTTGATCCCCTAATCTCAAGTTTGTGGATATCTTCCACAAGAGAACTCTTTCCCCTTATGCTCTGGCTATGTGATCTCTAGAAGACTCTATCTCTCTACTGCATTGACTGGTGGACCTCTCTCCACTTGAAGACTCCTCACACAGATCTATCTTCAACTGTGCTACTGCTAGATATCTTTCCACTGAGACTCTGTCCTCTGTAATCTATCACCTCCAAAGCTCTGTCAATAGGCTCACTAAGAACCTGCTCAATAGGCTCACACAGAACCTGCTTAACAATATCACATAGAAATTATCCAAAACTGAATAACAAGCTCACATAGAACTTGTTCAAAACTAAATAACAAGCTCACATAGAACTTGTCCAAATCTGCTCTAGCAAGCTCACCAAGAACTTGCCCAAATATACTCTAGCAAGATCACCAAGAACTTGCCCAAAATTGTCCACAAATCTATCCCAACACTGTCCTCAACTTTATCCCAAAGGCCTTCTCAAAGGCTCAATAAATCATGCACAAAACTTCCACAAATTATCCTGAAATCTATCCCAAAAGCCTTCTCAAAGGCTCAACCAATCATGCTCAAGTAGTACTCAAAACTCATCCACAAATCTATCAAGTCAAATCTCAAAGATAAACTCAACAATGAATGGCAATGTAATCTTCAATGGATGACAACAATGATTCACAATAATCTCAACTCAACTCAACTCATAGAAGCATAAAGAGAATTTTTAGAGACTCAATATGTTCTAATCTCAATCTCAACTCAACTCAAGTCTTATAGAACCATAAAGAGAATTGTTAGAGACTCAATATGTTCTAACCTTAATCTCAAATCAACATATAATGATGGAATAGTTTGTTTGATAGAACTTGAACAATCACTTTACACATCACTTGACTAGGCTCAATCAACTCAACTCAACCAATGATCACAAGGGACAACTCTTTCTCACACAACCCTAGTTCAAGTATGTATCAACCAACTCAAATGTTTCCAACAATGATCAACCACAAATCTCACATAACAATGATACTCATTTTATTTTCTAACTCAAGTTCTTTCACAACCAATGAGCTTCATTAACAATGCTTATAAAACAAGGTTTAACCTCAAATCTCAAACTAGAAAACCTTGAAGCATTAAACCAATCACTTTTGAAAAGGAAACCACAATCAATCCTTTTCTCTCCAATGATACAGTCAATAGGATAATATGCCCATACCTTTTATGAAGATGAAAAAACCTCTTTGTAAATCTGCCACAATCACAAAATTCTTTTGCCAATCTTCACAAGGGTTAGTAGATCACAAAATAATCAATATTACTCCACTTTTCAATAATCATCACCAAGGCCTTTAATTGCACAACTTCCTTATCTCTCCTAAAACCACTTGTACCATAAAATAAAATAAATCAAAACATTGCATAATCTTTTCACTCTCAAAACCACTTATACCATAAAATAAAATAAATCACAATATTGCATACCTTGTCACCTCATGAAAGAATTAATCCTCTTGAAAAAGAACAAGGCAAACTTTACTTTTGGAACCCCTTTGTAAAATTAGAAATATCTCTTTACACACACCTTATTTCTCCTTCTAAATAATTTAGTCAAATAGCCCTCTAAATAAGCTTTTCAATGATATATAATATGCCACATTTCTGAAATAAATTGAAACCTTTACATATATATATGCCAACCTCCATTAATTGCACATAGGTCGGCCCTCCATTAAATTAAACTTAAACTTTAAACTTTAATATCTTCATCATCGGAGGTCCTTTTTTGATGAAACAAAATTCCACCTTGGCTTTTAAGAAAAGCCCTTTCTACATAAGCCCACCATGGTTTTAAATAAACGATTTTATTTTGTCTGCCTTGATTATCATAAAAACCATGTATATGTCCATGCTCTCCAAAATATCATAGACCTACACCATCTTGCAATATGCCCAAATTTATTGCAATTAAAACACTTTATATTGTAGCCTTTGGCTGGTGCCCATGTCCTGAAATTATTCTTAAAATAATTTTCATATCCATTCCTTTTCTGAACCCTGTATTGTGAAGCTCTATTTTCATGACCATTATAACCATGACTTCTGAATTGTGTAGCTCTAAAACCAAAACCATGTTACTCATTTTCTTTGCACTAAAAAGCTCTATGACCAATCTTGTTGCATGAGAAGCAATGCCCCTAAAAACCATACCTTCTTCCTTTGAAGTTTCTTCTATCAAAATCAAACTTCTTTGATCCATGGATCCTACAATGTATAGCCCTGTGTGCAAATCCATTACAAGAAAAACAATATCCTTGAAAAGCCCTTTGTTCATACCTTGATTCCTCATACCTTTCTTGACCATTATCCTTATGATCATCTTCAACTTGTGCATTGCATTCTTGAACCTTATTTGTAGCATCTAAAACCTCTTCCTTAGTTTCTTCCTTGCCTTTCTCTTCAATAATTTCTTTTCCCTTTGAACTTGATTCACCTATCTCAAAATAAGAACCAAACTAAATATTTGGAGCCATAGGAACTTTGGAACTTTCCTCACAAATCTTAAGTGCTTCCTTGCTTTCATATTTTAGATCTTACTTTCCTTTTGAGTGTGATTCCCCAAACCTAAAATATGGGACCTTTGGTGCTTTGAAAACTTTCCAAAACTTGTGCAACTTATCCTTGGAGTCTTTCACTTCCAACCTTAAGGAAACAACTTCATGTTCTAATCTTTCACATTCTTGCTTCCTTACCTTTAATTGTTCAAGCATATCTTCTTCAATTTTCTTTGCCTCTTCAACCATGATTTTTAGATCAATGAGATATTGTAGGAGCTTTTCCTTTATCTTCTCATCCTCTTGTGCTTGAGCCTTTAGTCTTGAGTTTTCTCTTTTCATTTCTTCAAAAGCTTGTTCTAACACTTTCTTTTCTTCATGATCATAACTGTGCCTGTTTTTCTCTTCATGATAAATTCTTACTTGAGATTCTTGCTTTTGATCTTCAGTAGGAGCTTCTTCTTTTTCACTAACTTAGATACTTTCATTATTGCTGCTAGAAGAATTTATTACTTCTTCTATATACAAGCTCTTCTTGTCATGTCTACCTTTTTCATACATGTTTTCCTTTTCTTTTTTATTCTTACATTCATCTTCACTATTTTGATTGTGTCTATCTTCCTTGATTTCTATTTCATCTTCACTATCATTGAAGCCATTGCAGTAACCTGAGACATGATCGATTTGACCACAAGCAGAATATTCTTCTTTTGAAACCTTGAATGTTGCCTTTTGAGAAACAATATCTTTGAAAATCCAGTCAAGTTCCATTTCCTCTCTATTGCTGATATACCCATTTTGTAGACAATAAAATGCCATGTGACCAAGCTTACCACACTCAAGACATCTTACTAATTTTTCTTCTTCCCTTCTTAGAGCTTCTATATCGGATTCATTTTTCTTCGTAGATCTCATGGTTCTTATTTTGCCTTTCTTTGCCATGTGTGTTCTTGTAGAATCTTCCCTCAAGATGTTAGCCTTTTCGAAGGAACCTGCTCTGATACCAATTGAAGAACACAAGCTTATACTAAGAGGGGGGTGAATAGTATAAGACCACTTTTTACTTTTTCTTCCAATTCAATATTATATTGTGTAAAGATAGAAGTATCAATAGCAATAATCAAATCAATGCACAGAAACCATACACAATAGAGACACCACAATTTACGTGGTTCACCCAATGTGGGCTACTCCACGAAGAAAATATTTTACTAAAACTTTCTCAATCAATCTCTTTGGGAATCACTCCCAATTACAATGTTTATAGATCTCTATCCAAAGGAGATGTTGATCCCCTAATATCAAGTTCATGGATCTCTTCCATAGGAGAACTCTTTCCCCTTCTGCTCTAGCTATGTGATCTTCTAGAAGACTCTGTCTCTCTACTGCACTAACTGGTGGACCTCTCTCCACTTGAAGACTTCTCACTCAGATCTATCTTCAACTGTGTCACTGCTGGATCTCTATCCATTAATACTTTGTCATATGTACTTTATCACCTCCAAAGCTCTGTCAATAGGCTCACTAATAACCTGCTTAATAGGCTCACTAAGAACTTGCTCAATAGGCTCACACAGAACCTGCTTAACAAGCTCACACAAAAATTATCCAAAACTGAATAACAAGCTCACATAGAATTTTTCCAAAACAAAATAACAAGCTCACACAGAACTTGTCCAAATCTGATCTAGCAAGCTCACCAAGAACTTGCCCAAATATGATCTAGCAAGCTCACCAAGAACTTGCCCAAAATTATCCACAAATCTGTCCCAACACTGTCCTCAACTTTGTCCCAAAGGCCTTCTCAAAGGCTCAATCAATCATGCACAAAACTTCCACAAATTATCCTGAAATCTATCCCAAAATCCTTCTCAAAGGCTCAATCAATCATGCTCAAGTAGTACTCAAAACTCATCCACAAATATATCAAGTCAAATCTCAAATATGAACTCAACAATGAATGGCAATGTAATCTTCAATGGATGACAACAATGATCAACAATGATCTCAACTAAACTCAACTCATAGAAGCATAAAGAGAATTTTTAGAGACTCAATATGTTCTAAACTCAATATCAACTCAACTCAACTCAAATCAACTCATAGAAGCATAAAGAGAATTGTTAGAGACTCAATATGTTCTAATCTCAATCTCAACTCAAATCAAATCAAATCAACTCATATAAGCATAAAGAGAATTTTTAGAGACTCAATATGTTCTAATCTCAACTCAACTCAACTCAAATTAATCTCAACTCAAATTAATCTCAACTCGACTCAAGTCAATCTCACATAACCATAAAGAGAATTTTTAGAGACTCAATATGTTCTAATCTCACTCTCAACTCAAATCAACCTCAACTCAATTCAATTCAACCTCAACTCAACTCAAGTCTTATAGAACCATAAAGAGAATTGTTAGAGACTCAATATGTTCTAACCTTAATCTCAAATCAACATATAATGATGGAATAGTTTGTGTCATATGTTGGCAATTTTGGGTACTTTGGGTACATTGCCTTTGCTCAAGTGTATAAGTTGTCATTGATGTCAAGAAGCTCTTGAAGGAATTTGATTTGATGTCAAATAATTTGTTTTGATGAAGGTTACGGCATGACGAGTTTCAAAGGTCTTTTGTAAACCCCAAGTTGGGAGGTTTAAAGATTACAGGTGGATGCATTAGTTTAATGCATTTGGGTCCAGGAGGAAGTATTTATTTAAATAATTAAAAACCTTGTTAAGGTTCCCTTTAATTATTTTTAAATAAATATTAAATTATTGTTTGCAATGGGTTATCCTAACCCATGGCGCTATGTTTTAAGATTGTGGGCGCTAGCCAAGACCTCCGTCGACGTGTTAAACTCCTCGCCGACGTCAAGAGCTTATGGTAAAAATGCATATAAATCTCCCTCGATGAAAATCAAGAATTATCCCATCCGCATTTTGAAAAGAGTTGCTCGTTGTGAATTCGTGATCTTGTTCGTGTCTTCGCCATTTCGTGAATCCGTTGTTCATTTTTGTACTCGTCGTTTGTCGTAAATCCGTCGTAAGGTTTTCGTCTTCGTGTTCGCATCGGAAGAAAGGGAGGCACTATTGTTTTATTTAATCCCTGGCGTAGAAGGAACAAGGCTAACGGCGTGAGGTTTAAACCTCATCGGGTGCCTTTGGCGCAACGGTAGCGGCTAGGCTGTTGGCGCGCTACCCGAACGGGAGGTTCCGCATTCGAATAACGTGAAAGGGTTTTCATCGTGAAGTGGACGCAGCGGGTGGTGTTAGAATTCGTGCGCAATTTCTCCATAGCATGATTTTTGATGTTGGCCAAGGTATTTTCGAAATTAATTTTTGCTAAGTGTATTTTGCGGATGGAGGAAGTTTATTAGAGGGAAAACAGCTTAGGAGTTATAAGGAGTTTAAAGCTTGTTTTATTTTGATAAAAGATTCTTTTGAAGGTGTTGTTTGAAATATCTTATTGCATTCTTATGAGAGATAAATTTTATTTTTGATAAGACTATAAGGGAGAAATAAGGTGTATAAGGGATAAATTTTTCTTGTAATGTTGAGAGTGCTTTTGGTTGATTATGGAAATGAAAGCATGATGTTTTAAGGTTAAAATTGCTTCTTGTGTGAAGTTGTGAAACCTTAAGTGGGCAGCTTTGAGATTGACATTTGCTTTCATTAAATTGGTAATAATCAAGCTATTCTTTACTTGGTTAAAGTGTTGGGCTTACTCCTTTGTTGATGATTTGAAAAGTTGTTTTGTGCTATTGTGATTTGAGTTGGTGGATGCTTTTTGTTCAAACAATATTGGAGAGAAAAGGAGTTCTACTTGTTTCCTTTTCTAATGTTGATTGTGAAATGCTTCAAGGTTGTGTTTTGAGTTGAATGGTGTTGATTGAACCTTGTTTGATGAGCATTGTTGTTGAAGCCCTAATTGATGGTGAAAAGAACATGAGTATCATTGTTATGTGATTCTTTGCATAGTTGGCAATTGTTGGGGTTTCATGTTCTTGAAAGAAAGCATTCTATCCTATCCATTTCAGATATTGAGTTGAGTTTTCAGATTTGAGATTGAGTTTGAGCTGAGTTGATTTGAGTTGAGTTTTGAGATTGGGAGTTGAGTATAGAACATATTGAGTCTCTAACAATTCTCTTTATGCTTCTATGAGTTTGAAAAATCACATTGGGTCTCTAACAATTCACCTTGTGATTTCCTACTAAGAAAGTTTTTTTCTTGGTGAGCTTGCTTGAGTTTTGGACAGGTTTCGGTGGGGACTTGTGAGCAGTTCTTGGACAGGTTTCGATGGGGACTTGTGAGCAGATTTGGACAGGTCCTAGCAGAGGACTTGTGAGCTGAGTTTGATAGTTCTATCGAGAGAACTTGAGGACAGAGGTGCATTGGTTCTTTGAGAAGAACCTGAGGACAGATTTGGCAAGTCTTTGAGAAGGCTTGTGTGCAGAGGATTGATTTGTTCAAGCTTAAGCGTTGGACAGATCTGACAGACAGAGGAAGACTTGTACTAGACCGATTGACTGTGTTTGGTACAGGTTGTTGAGCTGCTGTGGACGTGATCATAGAAGGCGAGAGGTCTCTTAGGCTAAGCATTGAGGACAGGAGGTCTTCGGTGGAAAGGAGTTCCACGTGCTGGCAAGAGGTAGAGGCAGTTGATCTTCTAAGGGATCATTTCCAGAGTAGAGGGGAAGGTATCTCCTTTGAGCAGAGGCTCATAAATTCTGATTGGGGGAAGGTATCTCCTTTGGGCCGAGGCTCATAAACATTGTAATTGGGAAGGATTCCCAAAGAACTTTGAGATAACTTTTAGAGAAAAGTTTTGTGGACGTAGCCTAACCATTTTGGGTGAACCACGTTAAAATTGGTGTCACTTTGTGGATGATATTGTGCATTGCTTTGATATTGCTTTGGGTATATTGCTTTACTATTTTGAAGTATAAAGGAAAAAGTAAAAAGAGGTCTTATACTGTTCACCCCCCACTCTCGGTATAAGCTTGTGTTCTTCAATTGGTATCAGAGCCGGTGCCTTCGAAAAGTTTAACGGCTTGAAGGAAAAGCTAGTAAAGAACACAATGGATCATTCAAGTGGCAATGCAGCACCTATTCTTGATGGGTCAGATTTTGGTCTTTGGAGTGCAAGGATGAAGGTTCATCTAATGGCACTTGGGAATGAGGTTTGGGAAGTGATTGAAGATGAGTACACTATTCCTGAACATGGTCCTAATACTAAAGAAGAAAGGCTCCTACATCACAGCAATTCAAAAGCAATGAATGCAATCCTGAAAGGCTTACGAAAGCAGATCTCACCAAAGTGATTCACTGCAAGACAACTAGTGAAATGTGGAAACGAGTTGAAGGTGGTTCATACGGGTGATACAAATGTCGGAAAGGCCAAGTTGAGACACTTCAAAGGTATGTTTGAACAACTCAAGATGAATGATGATGAAAATATTAGTGACTACATGCTTCGTATGGATGAGGTTGTTAACTCCATGAAAGACTTAGGTCTTGAGCTTGCTGAAAATGATGTTTGTGATAAGATTTTAAGATCTCTTCCTAATAGATTTAGTGAAAATATTTCTGCTATTGAGGAAGCTAAAGATTTGGATAAGTTGAAAAAGGATGAGCTCCATAGTATACTTGCAGCATTTGAGTTGAGAACTCAAGTGAAGGTTGATGTCAAGAAAGAGGCGACTTTCAAGGCTACCAAGAAATCCAAGGGTAAACGACTTCAAGATAGTGATGAGTCTTCTAGTGATGAAGAGGCATATTACGACAAGAAAGGCAAGTTCTCTAGAAAGCACAAAAGTATGAAAAATATAAGATGTTTCAATTGTGGAAAGTTTGGTCATTATGCTCTGATTGTACTTGTTCCCAAGAATGAAAGTGATGAAGATAAACAGGATTCTAAGAGCAAGGATTCTGAAAAGCACAAGCATCACGGGAAGAACAAAGATGAGCACAACAATCAAGGAAAGAGGTATTCTCACAAGCACAAGAAGAGTTTCTACCTAGACAAAGCAAGTAAGTGTTCTAGTAGTGATAGTGAAAGTTCTTCAAGTGATGATGAAAATGAGATGTTGTTCATATCGGAAAAAGAGGAAGAACCGAAACATAGATTCATTATCATGAAATGTCTTAGATGTGGAAACTTTGGTCACCTTGAGGATGATTGCACAAATAATGATTTGGTTTCTAGTATGTATGAGGATGCTTCAGAAAACTATAAGGAAGATGCATGTATGGTTTTGAAAAGGGTAGCACCTCTAGTGATAAGAAATCTGAAAAAGGCTTTGATGATTCAAAAAGCAAACAAATAGAGGAAGATATAGAGGAAGGTGAAGTAGATCTTGAAGGTGAACTTATTAGTGCTCTTAGTGCTTTGAAAAAGGAAAGAAAGAAGAATGCTAGACTCAAGGATAAGTTAGATGAATGTTGTATGGAGAGAGATGATCTTATAGAAAGTCTTGACTTCTCTATAGCTAAGACACAAGAACTCAAGGATGAGTTAGAGTCTAAGGTTCTTGAGTATAGTGAGTTAGAACAGAAAATGGCTTCTTTGAAAGAGGAAACTAAAGAGTACAAGGATAAGCTTTACGGGTTTCAAGATAGCTCCAAAAAGGTTAAGTCACTCATCAAAGGTCAAAGAAAGACAACAGATAAAACAGGCCTTGGTTTTGTTAAGCCACACAAGGAACAAGTTGGAGAGTCTAGTAAGAGACTCCAAAAGGAAGAGAGTTATGATGAGGAAAGTATTTCAGAAAAGGAGTCCTTGAATGATAGATGCACAGAAACAGAAAACAGAATTCAGAATGAGAAGAAGAAGTTTTCAGAACCTAAGAGGTCAAATAAAGGAAAGTTTCAAGGCAGATGTTTTGCTTGTCACGGGTTTGGTCACATGGCTTCACATTGCATGGCTCAAGTGAAGAAGGTAAATGACAATTTCAGAAGTGCTAGTTTCTTTCAAGGGTATTGCTACTCTTGTCAACAGTTTGGGCACAAGGCAGTTTATTGCAAGGCAAATAACAGGAACAGGTTTGATCAGAATAGGTTTGGTGAATAGGTTTGGTGAAGGGAAAGGGCAAGAAAGGTTTGGTCGAACGGGTGGATTCAAAGATCGGGTTTACCTCGGAGAAACAACATCGTCAAGTGTTTCAAGTGCAACAATGAAGGTCACATAATCAGATAGTGTAGAGCTGAAATTCTAGAATACGGGAACAGGAACAGTGGCATGATCAGGTCCAAGGATCAAGGCATGGACAAGAACAGGGATGAGAACAAGAACAAGAACAGTGACAAGAACAGGAATATGGACAAAGAGTTCAAGAGAAGGCCCGACAAGGAAGTTATAATGGGAGTTTTACTCCCACCCCAGAATTAATCACCTCATCAGGAGGTGGGGGAGGGACTAAGCTAAGAGGCTCATTCTTAGTCTCGAGCCCCAAAGGTGACCCTTTGCCATTGATGACAAAGGGGGAGAGATATGAGTAAGGGGAGAGCTTCAAAGTGAAGAGGAGAGCTTCAAGTTCGGGGGAGCAAAACTTCAAAGGAAGATTCTCAGTTGTGGGCACGGTTGGTCGGTTGTTAGCACGATTGGTTTCAGTTTTGGCTCTTGAGAAGTGTTTTCGGTAAAGGTTTGCCATCAATGACAAAGGGGAGATTGTTGGCAATTTTGGGTACTTTGGGTACATTGCCTTTGCTCAAGTGTATAAGTTGTCATTGATGTCAAGAAGCTCTTGAAGGAATTTGATTTGATGTCAAATAATTTGTTTTGATGAAGGTTACGACATGAGGTTTCAAAGGTCTTTTGTAAACCCCAAGTTGGCGGGTTTAAAGATTACAGGTGGATGCATTAGTTTAATGCATTTGGGTCCAGGAGGAAGTATTTATTTAAATAATTAAAAACCTTGTTAAGGTTCCCTTTAATTATTTTTAAATAAATATTAAATTATTGTTTGCAATGGGTTCTCCTAACCCATGGCGCTATGTTTTAAGATTGTGGGCGCTAGCCAAGACCTCCGTCGACGTGTTAAACTCCTCGCCGACGTCAAGAGCTTATGGTAAAAATGCATATAAATCTCCCTCGATGAAAATCAAGAATTATCCCATCCGCATTTTGAAAAGAGTTGCTCGTTGTGAATTCGTGATCTCTTTTTTGTGTCTTCGCCGTTTTCGTGAATCCGCTGTTCATTTTTTTGTACTCGTCGTTTGTCGTAAATCCGTCGTAAGGTTTTCGTCTTCGTGTTCACGTCAGAAGAAAGGGAGGCACTATTGTTTTATTTAATCCCTGGCGTAGAAGGAACAAGGCTAACAGCGTGAGGTTTAAACCTCATCGGGCGCCTTTGGCGCACCGGTAGCGGCTAGGCTGTTGGCGCGCTACCCGAACGGGAGGTTCCGCGTTCGAATAACGCGAAAGGGTTTTTCATCGTGAAGTGGACGCAGCGGGTGGTGTTAGAATTCGTGCGCAATTTCTCCATAGCACGATTTTTGATGTTGGCCAAGGTATTTTCGAAATTAATTTTTGCTAAGTGTATTTTGCGGATGGAGGAAGTTTATTAGAGGGAAAAACAGCTTAGGAGTTATAAGGAGTTTAAAGCTTGTTTTATTTTGATAAAAGATTCTTTTGAAGGTGTTGTTTGAAATATCTTATTGCATTCTTATGAGAGATAAATTTTATTTTTGATAAGACTATAAGGGAGAAATAAGGTGTATAAGGGATAAATTTTTCTTGTAATGTTGAGAGTGCTTTTGGTTGATTATGGAAATGAAAGCATGATGTTTTAAGGTTAAAATTGCTTCTTGTGTGAAGTTGTGAAACCTTAAGTGGGCAGCTTTGAGATTGACATTTGCTTTCATTAAATTGGTAATAATCAAGCTATTCTTTACTTGGTTAAAGTGTTGGGCTTACTCCTTTGTTGATGATTTGAAAAGTTGTTTTGTGCTATTGTGATTTGAGTTGGTGGATGCTTTTTGTTCAAACAATATTGGAGAGAAAAGGAGTTCTACTTGTTTCCTTTTCTAATGTTGATTGTGAAATGCTTCAAGGTTGTGTTTTGAGTTGAATGGTGTTGATTGAACCTTGTTTGATGAGCATTGTTGTTGAAGCCCTAATTGATGGTGAAAAGAACATGAGTATCATTGTTATGTGATTCTTTGCATAGTTGGCAATTGTTGGGGTTTCATGTTCTTGAAAGAAAGCATTCTATCCTATCCATTTCAGATATTGAGTTGAGTTTTCAGATTTGAGATTGAGTTTGAGCTGAGTTGATTTGAGTTGAGTTTTGAGATTGGGAGTTGAGTATAGAACATATTGAGTCTCTAACAATTCTCTTTATGCTTCTATGAGTTTGACAAATCACATTGGGTCTCTAACAATTCACCTTGTGATTTCCTACTAAGAAAGTTTTTTCTTGGTGAGCTTGCTTGAGTTTTGGACAGGTTCCGGTGGGGACTTGTGAGCAGGTTTTGGACAGGTTCCGGTGGGGACTTGTGAGCAGATTTGGACGAGGTCCTAGGGGAGGACTTGTGAGCTGAGTTTGATAGTTCTATCGAGAGAACTTGAGGACAGAGGTGCACTGGTTCTTTGAGAAGAACCGAGGACAGATTTGGCAAGTCTTTGAGAAGGCTTGTGTGCGAGAGGATTGATTTGTTCAAGTAGTTGGACAGATCTGACGAGACAGAGGAAGACTTGTACTAGACCGATTGACTATGTTTGGTACAGGTTCTTGAGCTCTTGTGGACGTGATCATAGAAGGCGAGAGGTCTCTTAGGCTAAGCATTGAGGACGAGGAGGTCTTCGGTGGAAAGGAGTTCCACGTCCTGGCAAGAGGTAGAGGCGATTGATCTTCGAGGGATCATTTCCAGAGCAGAGGGGAAGGTATCTCCTTTGAGCGAGAGGCTCATAAATTCTGATTGGGGGAAGGTATCTCCTTTGGGCCGAGGCTCATAAACATTGTAATTGGGAAGGATTCCCAAAGAACTTTGAGATAACTTTTAGAGAAAAGTTTTGTGGACGTAGCCCGACCATTTTGGGTGAACCACGTTAAAATTGGTGTCACTTTGTGGATGATATTGTGCATTGCTTTGATATTGCTTTGGGTATATTGCTTTACTATTTTGAAGTATAAAAGAAAAAATAAAAAGAGGTCTTATACTGTTCAGCCCCCCTCTCAGTATAATATTGTGTTCTTCATCATAGAACTCGAACAATCACTTCACACATCACTTGACTAGGATCAATCAACTCAACTCAACCAATCATCATAAGGGACAACTCTTTCTCACACAACCCTAGTCCAAGTATGTATCAACCAAATCAAATGTTTCCAACAATACTCAACCACAAATTTTACATAACAATGATACTCATGTTCTTTTCTAACTCTAGTTATTTCACAACCAATGGGCTTCAATAACAATGCTTATAAAACAAGGTTTAACCTCAACTAGAAAACTAGAAAACCTTGAAGCATTAAACCAATCACTTTCGAAAAGGAAACCACAATCAATCCTTTTCTCTCCAATGATATTTCAAAAATCAACCACCATAAATAGTTAATAGGCGAATATGACCATACCTTTTATGAATATGAAAAAATCCTCTTTGTAAATCTACCACAATCACAAAATTATTTTTCCAATCTTCACAAGGGTTAGTAGATCACAAAATAATCAACATTACTCCACTTTTCAATAATCATCACCAAGGCCTTTAATTGCACAACTTCCTTATCTCTCCTAAAACCACTTTTACCATAAAATAAAATAAATCAAAACATTGCATAATATTTTCACTCCCAAAACCACTTATACCATAAAATAAAATAAATCACAATATTGCATACCTTTTCACCTCATGAAAGAATTAATCCTCTTGAAAAAATAACAAGGCAAACTTCACTTTTGGAACCCCTTTGCAAAATCAGAAATATCTCTTTACACACACCTTGTTTATCCTTCTAAATAAGTTATTCAAATAACCCTCAAAATAAGCTTTCCAAAAATATATAATATGCCACATTTCCAAAATAAATTGAAACCTTTACATATATATATGCCAACCTCCATTAATTGCACATACGTCGGCCCTCCATTAAATTAAACTTAAACTTTAAACTTTAATATCTTCATCACCGGAGGTCCTTTTCGATGAAACAAAATTCCACTTTGTCTTTTAAGAAAAGCCCTTTCCACATAATCCCACCATGTTTTTAAATAAAACCTTTTATTTTTCTTGCCTTGGTTTTCATAAAAACCCTATATATATCCATGCTCTCCAAAATATCATAGATGATTATCTATGAAGTGCTTTTGCCACCAAAACCAAATATGATCCATGTGACATCAATGACAACATAAAATGCCTCAAATTAACTCAAATTTCCAACACCTAGGTACCCATATGTTGTATGGCCTGCTCTAGTATTGCATCTATCACTCCAAAATAAATCAAAATGGCACTGACCTACATGAAGTATAGCCATAAAAATATAATCCAGATGGTTAGTTCATCAACCCAGATGAATTCAAAATTTGGCAAACCCTTGTTTGCCTCTATTAATATTATATAATATCTCTGTGATGAGAAATTCAATCCCTGATCAGCTAGATATGGTCTCACACATCTGAAACTGATAATCCTACTAAGAAATACACTCCCAAAAAGCCTTGTAGATTCTCTGACAAAAATCTATGCAACTCATAACAAGAAACACAAAATATCCCTATGCAAAATGAGACCCAATATGAAAATATGAGGTGAGGGTCAAATTAGGATTTGGGTGCCACATTTGCCTTGGGTTTTTTAAATTCAGTTGATGTCATTTAATACATGTAAAGGGGCCACGCCCACCCCCATGTCCTAGTCGAGTTATTTTTTACCTTTTAAGTTATAACTTTAAGTTATAATTTAACATTATAATTCATCATTATAACATGTTACCCTTTCCTAGCGACCATTTGCCTTGGTCAGCTCCACTCCTCTTCAGTGATGACTGTCTGAATGGTTGTAGTCTTAGATAGACCATATCTCCTATCTCAAATGTGCATTCAATTATCTTTTGATGAGCATATTTTTTTTGCTGCTCCTGTGCCTGTCTAATGTTATCTTACAATGAACGCATGATATCCTATGTCTCCTGTAGAATATATTTGGCTCTAGGAACCCGACTGTCACCTAACATCAAATACATGAATCTAGGATCTTCATACCCATACAAGGCCATGAATGGGGACATTTTTATTGACATGTGATAGGATGAATTATAGCAGTACTCACTCATATGTACCCACCTAACCCATGCCTTTTGTTGCCCCGACACATAATTCCTCAAATATCCTTCTATCCATTTATTGACAATTTTAGTTTGACCATCTATTTGAGGATGATAACTTGTGTTGGGTGTCAACTCTGTCCCACATAATCTAAACAACTCCTACCAAAAGAGACTCATAAACTTACTATCTCTATCACTGACTATGGACTTAGGTAGGCCATGCAATCTGAAAACTTCCCTAAAAAATAGTTTAGCCACCTGTGCTTTTAAAAATCTTGTGGTGATAGCAAAGAAATGGGCAAACTTGGTAATTCTATCTACCACCACAAATAAATAATCCTTTCCCTATGTCTTGGGAAGTCCTGTAATGAAATCCATAGATATACTTTTCCATTTTTATGAAGGAATGGGAAGTGGCTATAGTAACCCTGCTAGAAAAGTATGCTCATGCTTGTTCTTTTGGCACATAGAACACTCTCGAATGTACTGCAGAACCTCATCCTTGAGTCCTCTCCAAGAAAACCTCTCATGGATCAGCTTGTAAGTCTTGTAGTAGCCATGGTGACCAATCATTGGTGCATCATGTAAAAGCCTAAATATTTACCTCTTGAATTTGGAATCTATAGAAATCCAATTATCCCTTTGTAATAAATCACATCATCCCTGATAATATATCTATCGTCATCTTGTGTTCTATCCAATACTCTGTGAGCAAACTCATCTTTGGCATAATCTGCCATAATCATAGGCCTCCAATCTTCTGAAATCTTTGTCAATGAATATAAATGTGGGTGCCTAGATAGTGCATCTGCTACTATGTTCTTCTTTCCTTTGACATATTCAATGTCAAAGTCATAAGCATGTATTATACTGACCCATTTCATCTATATATCATTCAAATCCTTCTGTTTCATGAAATATCTAAGGCTTTTATGGTCATTTTTTACAATAAATTTCCTACCCACCAAATATTGCCTAAATTTTTCCAGCGCATGCATAATGGATAGCATCTCTCGGTCATACACTGAATAAATTATCTCTCCTACCCTCAACTTCCTGCTCTCAAAGGCTATTGGATGCTTATTCTACATCAACACTACTCCAATAACCTCTCCTTATGCATCACACTCCACCTCAACTGGTTTGGTAAAATCAGGTAAAGCCAAAACTGGACAGTTGCTCATAACCTTCTTAAACCTATCAAATACCTATTGTGTCATTTCTGACCATTGGAATACTTCCTTCTTTGTTAAATTTATTAAATGTGCTGCCAAATGTGAAAAACCTTTGACAAACCTACGGTAAAATCCACATAAATTGAATAATACCCCGAGTTGTGTTAGGTTTGTGGGTGTTGGTCATTCAATGATTGCCTGAATTTTCTCTGGGTCTACTCTAACTCCCTATGCACTAATGATATGACCCAGATACAATAATTTTGTCATCCCAAATTCACATTTAGTCTCTTTAGCATAAAGATACTCTGACTCCAGAATACTAAGCACCTCTTCAAGGTGTGTTAGGTGCTCTTCCCATGATCTACTATAGACCAAAATAACATCAAATAAGACTAACACTGTCTTCCGAAGTTTCCTGCTAAAAACCCTATTAATTAAATATTGAAATGTTTTTGGGGCATTAGTCAACCCAAAGGGCATGACTAAAAACTCAAAATGGTCATAATGACACTGAAAAGTTATCTTTTCCATATCTGATTTCCGCATCCTTATTTGATGGTATCCTGATATTAGGTCTATTTTGGTGAAGTATCTAGCACCATGTAACTCATCAATCAATTCATCTATTCGGGGAATTGGATATCAATTTTTTATGGTCTTTTTATTGAGATCCCGGTAATCAATACACATACGCATGGACCCATCCTTCTTTTTAACCAAAACAATAGAGGATGCAAATGGGATTTTGCTTGGCCGTATGTGTACCATATTAATTAATTCATTGATTGCTCTCTATCTCATCCTTATGACATTTTGGATGTCGATAAGGAGTAGTAATGATAACTGTAGCTCCTTTCTCAAGATCAATAATGTGCTCTATACCCCTATCTAGTGGTTGCCCTGATGGTATATCACTAAATACCTTATTGTATTTATTGAGTATTTCTTGGATGTCCAGATGATATATCTTGTGCTCCTCTGTAAGTATGGGTAAAATAACACAGTGGGTTACCCACTCTATCTTATTATGCCTCCTAAACCTCTCCATACATTTTAAAGAGACAACATGAGGTCCTCCTGTTGACATCCCTTGTAACACCACCTGTCGACCATTCGCCTCAAACTTCAACTCCATTTTCTTGAAGTTGAAGGTAACTTCACCCAATGTCTGCAACCACTGAATACCCAACACTACATCCAAACTCTTTGTGTTGACCACAAATAAATCATCACATACCTCATAGTTTCCCATAGTAATTTGTAACTATGGTACCTTCCTGGTGTAGGTAATAGAGAAATCATCGACAATAATTACTTTGAACTCATCCACTTCAATAGTCTATAATCCCCTTCTGGCTACCAATCCCTCATCGATGAATTTGTGTGTGGCACCTGTATCAATCAACATTACCACATGCTACCCCTTAAGAACACTCTATATTCTCAAATATTTGGCTCCCTAAACACTATGAAGATGAGATAGAGTGTTATTGTCCTTCCCTGCTTGATCCTGGGTGGTCTCTTGCTCTTCTAAGGCATGTTCATCCTCACTATCTTGATTTTTTGATTGCTGATCAAAATTTTTAGAATTAGTTTCATCATCTGAATGATATTCTATCAATTGTAAATTACCCTTAAACTCACATTTATGCCCAGAAGTCCATGAATTTTTGTAAGTAAAACATAACCCCTTCTTTTGGAGTTCATGAAGGGTGTTTGGATCTAACTTTTTGAACATGCCCTTTTGCTGGTTAGTGTCCTTTTTTATTGGTTTTTATTCCTTCTCTTTTTTTAAATCCTTCCCTTTGTATTGACTCTTAGACTTATATGAAGTGACTTCCATGTCCCCAACCTATCTAATGGCATCATGCAAGGTAGTTGGGTTGAATGCTTTGACCTAACCTCTCAAAGGTTTAGATAACCCATCCATGAATAAAACCACCAAATATATCTTTAACATATCTGTGACCATCACTGACAACCTTTGGAATTCAGTTATGTAGGAGTCCACTGAACCCCATTGTCTCAAACGTGTCAACTCCTTGAATTCCAATTCTTGTTCATTCCTATAAAATCTTTGCATAAGTCTCTCAGTTAACTCAGCATAATCATCCACCCTATCATGTCCTAAAGTGTGTATATCGTGATGCCACCAATCATGGGCAACACCTTCCAAATGTAGAGTACAAAATTTAATGGCCTCGTCTTCTGTCATTGGGTTCAACTACAAATAAGTGTTCATTTTTTGGACCCAGGCCTTAGCTGTAATTTTTCTTGATGCACCAAAGAAGGGTATGTGGATTTTTTCTATTCTCCTCTGTATTTCTAGGCATCCCTAATATGTAAACTATATAGGATCTCCCTGACCCTATTGGAATTGCCCCTGCTAAAACTATCCCTAGTGAACGGGTCTTCCCCTATTTCTAGGAGTTTACCTGTTACGAGTGTCCACGAAGTCCCTGAATGACATGAGATTCTGAAAATCAGGACCAAGTACCTTCCACTCATGCATGTATTTTTGATACTGATATACCACTAAAATTTTTTGTTCCTCTTCTATTGGGGCCGCTATTGGGGCCACTAGAAGTTCAGGATATGGTAGAAATTTGGGCATAAATGGTCTAGAGCTACTAGCTCTCTCTGTCCTGATATGAGTGACCACCCTGTTAACTATTGATTCCTAATTTCCCATTTTCTATGCTGCATTAATTTGTTCAACCTATGGGCCTTGTGCATTAACCAAAATATTAATCCCATGTACCTGTTGTGTCATCAAACCCACTAATTGTTCCAAACTATGCTACATGTGTTAATTTATTTAATTTTTTGACCTAAAAGTATAGGTCTGTATTTGCACAACAAACTAGAAATTACACAGCTGAAATGTTTATTTACTCATAACTCGATCATCGAAACTTTGATTCCTTCCCCGTAAAGTGCAGTTGTCTCTCCCAATGAAGCCGTAAAAAATGTAACCTTCATAAATTTAAATCCAAACCCAATTAATTATTGCATGCTCCCCAAGGTAGCTGTAAGTAAGATGTACAGTTGTTGAAGAGTTTGACCTTACCTTGAAATCCATGCCTCACTCTAAAGGTCTTCAAAATGCCACTAAAATGATCAACTAGTGAGCCACAAATATTGGTAAATTACCCAAAATTATTTTATGGGATATTTCCCTACTGTAAGTAAATGACACGATTCCTTAGGCACCCATATGTTATACGGTCTGCTCCAGTATTGCATCTATCACTCCAAAATTAAACAAAATGGCACTGATCCAGATAAAGTATAGCCAAAACAATATAACCTAGATGGTCAATTCATCAACCCAAATGAATTCAAAATTTGGCAAACCCTTTTTTGCCTCTATTAAGCTCAGATAATCTCTTTATGATGAGAAATTCAATCATTGATCAGCTAGAGATGGTCTCACACATTTGAAACTGATAATCCTGCTGAGAAATCCACTCTCAACAAACCTTGTAGATTCTTTGATGAAAATCTCTTCAACTCTTCACAAAAAACACAAAATCTCCCTATGCAAAATGAGACCCAACGTGAAAATATGAGGTGAGGGTCAAATTAGGGTTTAGGTGCCACATTTGCCTTGGGTTTTTTAAATTCAAATGATGTCTTTTAATATATGTAAAGGGGCCACGCCCAACCCCATGTCCTAATTGGGTCACTTTTTACCTTTTAAGTTATAACTTAACATTATAATTCATCATTATAACATGTTCCCCTTTCCTAGCGACCATATGTCTTGGTCAACAGTTGTAGTTGATAGAATTAAACCCTGTAATTGGTAAAATATCATGTGCCAAGGTAAAACTGACCTCCTGAACCAAAACTAAATCTCTAACATGGATTAAAATAGTGATATCTTTGCCAAATTGAGTCCCACACCATTCCGTTTGAAGAACACAAGCTTATACTGAGAGGGGGGTGAACAGTATAAAACCTCTTTTTAATTTTTCCTTTATACTTCAAAATAGTAAAGCAATATACCCAAAGCAATATCAAAGCAATGCACAATATCATCCACAAAGTGACACCAATTTTAACGTGGTTCACCCGAATGGCTGGGCTACGTCCACAAAACTTTTCTCTAAAAGTTATCTCAAAGTTCTTTGGGAATCCTTCCCAATTACAATGTTTATGAGCCTCGGCCCAAAGGAGATACCTTCCCCCAATCAGAATTTATGAGCCTTTTCTCAAAGGAGATACCTTCCCCCAATTAGAATTTATGAGTCTCTGCTAAAATGAGATACCTTCCCCTCTACTCTAGAAATGATCCCTCAGAAGATCAACTGCCTCTACCTCTTGCCAGCACGTGGAACTCCTTTCCACCAAAGACCTCCTATCCTCAATGCTTAGCCTAAGAGACCTCTGCCTTCTATGATCACGTCCATAGCAGCTCAACAACTTGTACCAAACACAGTCAGTCAGTCTAGTACAAGTCTTCCTCTGTCATCGTCGGATCTGTCCAACTCTTGAACAAATCAATCCTCTCGCATACAAGCCTTCTCAAATACTTGCCAACTGTCCTCGGGTTCTTCTCATAGAACCAATGCACCTCTGTCCTCAAGTTCTCCGATAGAACTATCAAACTCAGCTCACAAGTCCTCTGCTAGGACTTGTCCAAATCTGCTCACAAGTCCCCATCGAAACCTGTCCAAAACTGCTCACAAGTCGCCATCGAAACCTGTCCAAAACTGCTCACAAGTCCCTATTGAAACCTGTCCAAAACTGCTCACAAGTCCCCACCGAAACCTGTCCAAAAACTCAGCAAGCTCACCAAGAAAAACTTTCTTAGTAGGAATCACAAAGTGAATTGTTAGAGACCCAATGTGATTTTTCAAACTCATAGAAGCATAAAGAGAATTGTTAGAGACTCAATATGTTCTATACTCAAATCCCAATCTCAAAACTCAACTCAAATCAACTCAGCTCAATCTCAATCTCAAATCTGAAAACTCAACTCAATATCTAAAATGGATAGGATAGAATGTTTTCTTTCAAGAACATGAAACCCCAACAATTGCCAACTATGCAAAGAATCACATAACAATGATACTCATGTTCTTTTCACCATCAATTAGGGTTTCAACAACATTGCTCATCAAACAAGGTTTAGTCAACCAACACCATTCAACTCAACATCAACCTTGAAGCATTCAACCAATCATCACAAGAAAAGGAAACAAGTAGAAATCCTTTTCCCTCCAAAGATATTTGAACAAAACAACCACCAACACAATATCACCAAATGCAAAGAATAACTTGCTCAAATCAACTCAATGGAGTAAGCCCAATATCATGAATCAAGTAAAGCAATAACTTGATCAAACAACCTCTATGGAAGCAACTCAACCATCAAACTCAAAAAAGCCAACCAAGGGTTCCACCAACTCAATGCAAGTAGCTAGACTCACAAATATAAACCCTAGTGTACAAAGCTTCCACTATCTCAAACCAGAAATTATGCATTCACAAAAAAACTCTCCTTAAGGATAACAATGCATAAGTAGTCTTCAACAAACCAGAAAATAGGATTTACACCCAACCAAAGGAAACCTAGTTGAAAACCTTTTCACTCCAACTTTATTTCAGAAAAATATACACCAATCATACTCATAAGGAAAATGTGCCCATACCTTTTTGGAGTAGAAGAAAATTGATCCTTAAAGTTGTCACCACACACAACCCTCAAACTTCCAACCAAGTTAGGGTTAGAACCAAGATAAATGAGCATATATAAAAACTTTCCTTAATACACCTTTTAGCTCCTCTTCTTTAAAAACAACCACCAAAGAAGCCAAAAACACAACAACCAAAACTTACATCTTATATCTCCATTTTCAAATTTAGCATAGCAAAAGACTAATCTCAAAAATACAACCAAAGAAATATCCCCTTATTTCTCCTATGTCTTTTAAACAATGCTAAACAATGCCAAAAATCATATCAAGAAAATAATCACACCTTATAATGGCTGCCCTTGAAGAATCCAAAATTCACAGCACAAAACATGTTTTAATAAAAACGTGATTAATCCATGCACAGCTCCCTCCACGGGGATCAAAACGCAGACCTCCGCCTACGCAAGGCCCAAACGTAGCGTTCGCTGCCACTAGCCCACAAGGGGCTTACGAAGTCCAAGACGGACTTCCTTCCACATAAGCGATCAAGCTTTTCGAAAGCTTTTCAAACCACGAGCTCTCCTCTTTCGCAACGTAAACAGAACATTCGATCGCAGCCAAACCAATTAATTGCCTTCAATTTTCCAAGTAGGTTAGGAACCTTCTCATATTTATAGTCCATACGTGGACTTTAGAACACGTCGGCTGCAAAGAAAAGTAATTTCGAATTTAATCGAGATTTGCTTTCTAAAGGGTTTAAAAACCCTTAAAGTATTTTTAATAAATTAAAAATAATTTCTCCCTTAATTAATTAAATAATTAATTAATTAAAACCTTGAAGGGTTTTAAATAATAATTAAATAAATAATAAAGAGAACCTCCATTGGTTTTAATAAAAACCATTGCCAATGGAATCTCTCCGGATTCTCTTAAAAAGATTCTCTTGGAATCTTCCACCTTTAAAGCCAACACATCCTCTTAACATTAATGTCATTTCCTTTTGACATCAATGACAACTCATAGACAAGAAGCTAGGATCTCAAACCCAAAATTGCCAACACTGTTTAGCCTAGGGGACCCCCATTACTAGGCTAACATGTCCTTATTTCTCCTATTATTGAGAAGGGGGCATTACACAATCCAAACCTACATTTCCATCCAAATTCATATTGAATACTAGCAATAAAGCTCCACCAATCAAGCAATTGACTAGGGAGGAAATGGATACCCATAGAACACAAGGCTTATTTTATAATTATGATGAGAAATATTCATTGAATCATTGGGGCTAAATGCATACAACAAAAGTTTTTGTTAGGTGGATGACTCAACAATGAATGGAATAACCTATGAAGAAGTAGAACTATAGGAGGAAGAGCCTCAAGATGAAGGTGAAGCATAGGAAGAACCAAAACTAGAGATTTCTATCCATGCAATTATGGGAATATCGATACCTCAGACGATGAAGGTAGTAGGATTATTCAGAGGAAAAAGAATTACAAATCTTATCGATTCAGGTAGTACACATAATTTTATTAATCCCTAGGTAGCTAAGTAAGAGAATTGTTATATACATGCTTGCAAGGTTTTTGAAGTCATGGTGGAAAAGGAGGAACATTACCTTGTACGGGTAAATTTTGAAATGTAAAATTGAATATAGGGGATTATGAACTCAAAACTAAAATTTTTGGACTTCCACTTGAAGTATGTGATGTTGTGTTGGGCATAGTGGCTCCCTACCTTGGAAATAGTAGCCTAGAACTCTTTTGAATTATGGATGCAATTCTTGTAGAATGGGAAATCCTACACTCTCTATGGTTCACCAATAGGATATCTATAGGCTATTATTTTAAGTCATATGGAGAACTTATTAACAAATTCCTCACGTGGGATAGTAGCCTAATTATTTGCAATTCAACCGTAGACTTCAAAAGCAGACGAACCACAAGGGGATTAGTAACTCATTTTGACTAAACATACTGTAATTTTGTAGAACCAACATAATTACCTCCACATCATTCCCATGATCATGAAATATCATTGGTACTAGGTAGCTTTCCACCTAACATCAAACCCTATAAATACCCCTATGCACTTAAGTCAAAAATTGAGAAGTTGGTTCAAGAGTTACTAAAAATAAGGGTAATTTGACCTAATAATAGTCCTTATTCTTATTTGATACTATTGGTTATAAATAAAGATGGGTCATAGCAGCTATGTATAGACTTTTATGAGCTCAATAAGCTCAACATTAAGGACAAATTTCCTACTTTTGATCGATGAATTTTTGGATGAATTACATGGCACAAAGGTTTTCTCCAAGTTGGAATTTTGCTCTAGCTATCATCAAATAATGTTGAAGGAGGAATATATCCCCAAAACAACATTTCAAACTCATGAGGGCAAGTATGAATTTATGGTTATGTCATTTGGCCTAACAAATGCACCATCAACATTTTAGAGCCTCACAAATAATATCTTTTATCCATTTCTTCACAAGTTTATTTTGATTTTCTTTGATGATATTCTCATCTACATTCACAGTTGGTTACAAGATATAAATCAAACTTCTAAATTATTGTGGAAGCATCACTTATTTTTCAAACAATATAAATGTTCCTTTGGCATGCAGGAGTTGAATACATGGGGCATATTGTTTCACAAGGAGTCAAGGTTGACCCCAAGAAAAATAAAGCTATCCAAAATTGGCCTAAGCCACAAACTCTCAAGGTGCTTCTTAGGTATTTTGGCTCATGGGATCTTATTATCAATTTGTACAAAATTATGGATAGATAGTTTCCCCCTTAATGGCCAAGTTGAAAAATAATTCATTTATGTGGTTAACTTGAGCAGAACAAGCGTTTGTAGATATTAAGGCTATGATTTTGACCCTGGTGTTGGCTACCCTTTATTTTTTCAAACCATTTATAATTGAAAGTTATGATTCAAGTCATGGCATTGGAGTGGTATCAATGGAAGAAAGGAAACCCTTAGCTTTCATGAGTAAAGCCTTATCAAGAAAAAAATTTAAGAAAATCTACTTATCAAAAGAAATGATGGTCATCCTTCATGTTAATAATTGAAACTCATATCTCATTGGGAGATATTTCTCTACTAAAATACACCACCAAAATTTCAAATATATCTTGGAGCAAATGGTATCTACTCTAGCATAGCAAAAATGGGTTTCAAAATTTTTGGGGTATGACTATGGCATTATGTACAAGAAAGAAAAGAAGAATATTGTAGCAGATGCTCTCTCCTATTAGTTTGAATAACAAGTGAAAAAGTGTGTCCTTTTATCCCCACTTTCCCAATGGTTCTCCCAACTTCAAGAAGACGCATCCAAGGACCAGTCTTTATAGACCTTACAGGAATAACTATAGAGGGATCTCAATACACATATCGGATATTCATGGGATGGACACTTGTCATGATATTAGGGTCACATTGTGATATCCAAAACATCATCACTCCATAAGGATATTATGAGTAAAATGTATGCTTCACCTACTATAGGCAATTCAATATTCTTGAAGACATATGAGAGAGCTAAAAGGTCATTCTATTATGAGGAAAGGAAATTAGATATTCAAACTTTTATGGCCAAATGTGAAATTTTCCAATGGATGAAAGGTGAAATAGTTCATACTCTAGGAACTCTACAAATTTTATCAATCCTAGATAATGTATGGACTGATATCTCCATGGATTTTATGGAAGGGCTTCATAAATTCGAAGTAAATTTGGTCATTTTTGTGGTGTTAGACCATATCTCAAAATATGCTCATTTATGATCTCGTTTCTATCCTTACCATACCTCCACCATTGGTCAAATATTTATGGACTCAATTTTCAAACTCCATGATATGCCCAAATCCATTATGTCTGACTGTAATCCCACTTTTACTAGTCAATTTTAGCAAGAATTATTTAAAATCTAGGAAACACAAATATAAATGAGCTCAGCATACCATCCATAAATATATGGGTAAACTAAAATTGTCAACAAGTGCTTGGAAACCTACCTTTATTTTTTTACCTTAGAGCACCCAATACAATGGGCTAAGTGGTGGTACAACACTTCCTTCTATGCAACTTTCAAAGTGACTTATTTTGAGGTAGTGTATGGATACCCACCTCCATCGCTCTTCATATGTTCTTGGAAACCCCAAATTTTGAGTGATGGATGCAGTAATTCAGAAGTGTACCCAACATGGTGTTGGCTCAAAATTGGATACAAAAACATACTAACCAACATCATTCTAAGCGTAGCTTTAACGTAGGTGATATGGTCTTCCTTCAACTCCAACTCTACAAAAAATCATTTGTGCAACTTCAAGCTTATAAAATATTGGAAACATAATTCTATGGACCTGTTGTGGCTGATCCACAACACACCCCAAAATTGGGGACCCACCTTTTTTGCATGCTTTCAAAGAAGATCTCAGTGACCCAGATGCTAAAAATCAAGAAAAAGGCAAAATTGCACAAGGATGAAAAGGGGTCGCGAAATCGCGACATGTCGCGAAATCGCGACATGTCGCAAAATCACGGCCGAAAATGAAAAAGTGTCACGAAATCGCGACAAGTTGCTCCGTCGCTGCCAAAAAATGAAAAGTGTCACGAAATCGCGACATGTCGCAAAATCACGGGCGAAAATGAGAAAGCGTAGCAAAATCGTGACATGTCGCAAAATCACGGTCAAACCGGTCAAACGGGGCAGGAAGCAGAAAGCGTAGCAAAATCGCGACGTGTCGCAAAATCACGGTCAACGCAGTCAATGGCAGCAGGTGGGCGGAACCGTCATGAAATCGTGACGTGTTTGATTTTCGCGGCCCAGAGAGGAGAGAGAAAGACGAAGCAGAAAGGCGTAGCGATATCACGACAAAAATCAGCAAAGGTGCATGAAGTGCAAAATGGTCGTGAAATCATGACAGAATCGACAGGAAGGCATGAAGCATGAAAATGGTAGCGATATCGCGACAAAAATCAGCAAAGGTGCATGAAGTGCAAAATGGTCGTGAAATCGCGACAGAATCGACAGGAAGGCATGAAGCACGAAAATGGTCGCGAAATCGCGACAGAAAGCAGCAAAGCAGTACGAAACGAAAAGGCGTCGCGATTTCGCGACGAAATCTAGCGAAAGAGTACGAAGTGAAAAAACGTCGCGATATCGCGACAGCATGCAGCAAAGGTGCCCGAAGTGAAAAAGCGTCACGATTTCGTGACAGGTTGCAGCGAAGGTGCCCAAAGTGGAAAAACGTCGCGATTTCATGACAGGTTGCGGGCAAATGGTACGGAACGAGAAAAGCGTCACGATTTCGTGACATGTCATGATTTCGTGACATGTCGCAGGGCGTGATGGCAGAAAGGCTGTTGGCAGGAAAACGTCGCGATATCGCGACATGTCGCGTTTTCGCGGCCAGGAAAGCGGACAAAGTTGCATGCTATTTTTGTCATGATTTTCATGGGGCCGTTACAGAACATGCAGAAAAGTGCGGGACACATGGCGTACAGGCTGCAGAAGCGTTACAAAGAAGATCAAACGTCTCAATGTCGAGCATAAAGCCAAAACACACGTAGTCAAAGAAAGATGAAACGAATCGATCTGGAAGATGAAGCGAAGCGTCACAGGCCGAAACAGAGAGCATTGCCGAAAGCTATAAATGCAGAAGCACAAATTGGCACAAGGGTCGAAAACCGCTGGAGCAGAGTTGCAGTGCTAGAGGCCAGAGGGTCATTCTGGGCCTGCTTTGGGAGTGTTTTCCTTCCTTTTTCTGGTTTTGAGAAAACCAGAGAGTCTGCTATTGTAACTTGACATATTATTAATGCAGAGTGTTCAAAAATTTGCATCTTGTTGGCAAGAAAGAAGGAGTTATTTTCTGCATGCATGTTTTAATATTTATCATTCCCTTTTTCAGATTTCTAGGCTTATAGATGAAGTTTAATGCAAGTTCTCTTGGTTGCTTCATGCGAATGTCTAAATCTGAAAAATAACAGTAAACCCAGAGACCAGCACTTAACTTATCTGGATTGTGCGTGTTTGCAGGTTCAATAGGTTAGGTTGCATGCATGGAAACCTCACATCTTCGGTTTTGCCAGGACGGGATAGCATCATACTGGATGCAATTTTAATTTCTTTTCTTTTACATTTTATTTTCTTTTTGCTGTATTTTATTTTTCAGAAGCTCCAACTTTAATTTTTCAAGCTTTAAATTAAAATAAAATAAAAAATTAAAAAACTTCAAAATCCATAAATAATTCCTTCATGTTATGGCATTTCATTAAATTTTATTTTGAAGTTACAGCATGGTCATATAAGGATCAAATCACATTTGCTTTATAAGGGTTCAATGAACAATCATTAATTTTTCACAGTAAAATAAACCACGGTGCCCCTTGTTTTCAGTTACTTGCAACCACTAAGGTGTTCCAAGCATTTTAATTAAATATCTTTATTTGATATTATTAATACATAGATGCAGAATGCTGACATAACCGGAACCTTGGAGAAATTACTTGTTTAATTTCTTTGCAAGCAGAGGATTTAGAACCCAAATCCTATCGGAGAGTGTGTTTTCACAATCGGGTGAAAATACCACTCAACAGATTGGCGCTAGAAGGAGGGCCTGAAAAGGGTTTATTTTATCATGATTTTAGATGCTACGGGTTTTTAATTGTTTAAGAGCTTTACATTGCTAAATATTTCAAGTCCATTTTATTAGCATCTTCGGCCTCTAACACCACTCAACGGATTGGTGCTAGGAGGGCCGAACGGGTTTATTTTTAGTGTAATATAAATTTAAATTTTTGTATGCTTTAGTCCTCTAACACTCAGCAAATTGTAAAAAGGACGGCCTGAATTTATTTACTTGTTCTATTTTAATTCAGGTATGCTGTAATATTTTTCTGATTGTTCATACAGAAATATGTGATTTGATTTAATTTTTAAAATTTTGGTCTCATGCAATTACTTTTCATTTGATTTTAATAAATACATCTCTTAGTTGATGCTAACTTGATTTTTTTTATAAATTGCAGGTTGAATATTCAACAGATTTGGTTCTAAAATTACATTTTAAGCTTTACTAATGGCAACACTTGAGGAGCAAATGGTATCCCTGAGAGCTGAAATAATGTCTCTAAGAGAGAGAATGGTATCAATGATAGAGGATTATTATGAGGGTTTACTATTGTGATACCCTATCATATTCCTACAATGTTATTGGATTTTTTACGGTGTTTTAATCAAGAGGTGCCACTAGGATACTTGCAAAAACTGCATGTTTACAAGGATGCATTATGTAAATTCCAGATTTTTTATGAGGAGGTAGCTTGTAAGTTATTTGCATACATTTTGGATGATAGACCATTCTTTTGGTATAGCCAACTACCCATGGAGGTTAGGACTTCTTGGATACAACTAGAAGCGAGCCTATCTTCATCATTTTGGTAATCAGGCTGACTTAGAAATATTGAAAAATCAGTTTACCTCCATATGTAAAGAGTCTAATGAATCCTTGAGTCAATTCAATGGAAGATTTCGTGAGTTGCACTCCCAAATGTGGGAAAATTTTAACACATTGGAAGAGGAAGCCATGGAAGTATACCTAGGAGCCATACACCCCACACTTGCTTCACTCATTGAGGAAAAGCTGAGTGGTTTGTCCCTAGAGAGAATCCATGAGGTCTTAGAAGAGATAGAACGACAAGGTCTTGAAGAAGAAAAGGCACAACATGTTCACATGAGAGATTGTTCTTTTGATGCCAACCTACACCAACCATCAAACATAGCACCCTCCACTCCAATGATACCTAAGGTGAATGATCAAGGGGATGAATTTGAATACCCAAATGTTACGACCACCTTAGATGTAGTCCAAGAGGAGGTGCAAATTGCTAAGACAACATCCACTAGTGAGGATCATGGGCCTCTAGAGATACACGATTATCTGGATGAAGGGGTTCTAAATTCAACAATGTTTGATATATGTGAAAGGATGGAACCCACCATAGAATTGAATGAAGTGGTTGAAAGTGAAATGGAAAGAAAATCAATAAATAAATTTGAAGATATGATAGAGTTTCACCACTTGTTCTTGGAAGATACTATTGATGAGATGTGTAAAATTAAAGATCAAGAAATTCTTCACCCTCCAAATTATGATAATGAATCATGGGTTACTAATTTGGACAATGATAGCCTTATAAATTTGAATTCAAGAAATAACCCACTTTTGGAAATAATTGAACCATCTAAGGAAGGTGAAGATGAATTTGATGAGAAGCACATTGATGAATTGGAAGATGTTGAAGAAGTAGTTGAACGTCACCACTTGATTTTGAAAGATGATTATTATGATGCTTGGAAGAAGTGGGAAGACTTCACTCATTCCAAAACTACTAATGAAACTTTTGTGCCAATTGATATATAGGACAACATAATTGCCTACTCAAAGGAAGATATTACAACTCCTGTACAATTTGAGGATGTTTTGGAAGAGGGTTTCAAATCTCATCAAATTTTGGAAGATTATAATGATCTTATTGCCAAGGACAAAGAAGAAAAAGAATTGATGAATGAATCAAGAGATCATGTCACAAACATCATGGATTTTCATTCTATGGATTTGGATGACGATTTTTACAATGGTTGGGGGAGATATGATGATGCATTCTTTTCTCACATCCCTATAGATGAAACTCATATTTCACTTGATATGCAGGATGTTGAACCTTCTACATCATACGAAGATCTCATATTCACAAGATTTGAAAAGGGGACAAAATTTGATCATGTTGAATATAAATTCATTGAAAGTGTGGATGCAAGTTTGCATGATGATTTGGAGGATTCAAATGAAGAGATACCATGGATAGTGAACAAAGAATTAGAACCAAATGACAAAGAGATGGATCAATTGGAAGCAACTCAAATAAGTGATCATCAAAACAGATTACTTGACATACACTTTGACCAAGAATGTTTGAGGATTGAAAAGGATGACCATATTTTGAATTTAAATAATGTTTATGGTGAAATGTCATTAAAGGTAAATGAAAAACAAGGTATAATTTTTAATCACACCTTTAATAACATTGTTTCAATGAATGGAAAAGAAGTTGATGCACTTGAATTGTTAAACAAAATTCATCAACAATTATTAATTGAATCTAGGATAAAAACTTTTAATGATCCTAATTTAGTAAATATCCTAGATGCTTGTAAATTGTTACACAAATTTGATTGGCCTACAAATTTGGAAAATGATTTGGCTTTGAAATTTGTAGAAATAGGCTCCTACTTACAAAATTGCATATTTGAAAAAGATAGCCTAATTCTAAATCAAGGAGGGAATTATGAAGTTTACATTTTAAAGAATAGACAAGATAAAATTGAAAATCATTTATTGTCTAATCATTTTAGTAATTTGATGCTCACCTATGGGAGTATTATTGGAACTAAATCAAATTGGTATGGTGAGCATGGCAAGTGGAAATTTGTTGCATTGTTTGGTCTTAGTCTTGTTTGTGTTGGATTCCCACAACATTTGGCATGCATATCATGTCATATTTTTGTTGAAATGTTCTAATCATGTGTGGGATCCAGGAAAGTGATAATCCAAGCTTTGCATCATTTTGTATTATAGTGTACATTTGTATATAGATTTTGGTTTTTGGTTTTGGGTTTGTGTTTTCAAGTTTCATTTTGGGATTGCTATTTGGATTTGGATTTAAAGTTGTGTGTTTATTTGACATGTTTTGTTTGTCTATAAATAAAAAAAAAAATGATGATGAAAAAGTTGCCTTGAGATGCTAACTTATGTTCTAGATCGGGAGAATATGAAACATTGGAATTGTCTTGTAAAAGCTCCACAAGTAACACAAACAATTTAATAATATCGTTTGAAACTTGTGATGCATGAAGTAGTCAGTTTTATATAGCAATATTTCATCTGCAATTCAAAAGACAATGCATTCATATTACATCTCACTTTGCACATACATGCCATCGTAGTTGCAAGTGCATTTCAAATGCAAATCATTAAAGTGTGTCAAATCCTCTTAGGGTTGTGTTATAACATAAATATAAGAAGAGAATCCTAAGGTTGGAAACTGAGTCTTGAGATATCTAGAACCAAGCACGTCTTATACATTAAAAAGGATCTTGAGCAAAATGATCAAAACCTAACTTGGAAGAAAAGGTTGGGCGAAAGAAGTATTTCATGTCTATCCTATTTATGCAACATGATCCTTAAAACAGTGGTTTTGACCACTTCCATAGAGCTTAAAGCCTAAAATCAGAGTAGTAAGGATAGGGTTAAATCCTCATCGAACTTAGGTTGAGGATCCAATTCCCCAAAGCTTTGATTTGACCTACATGGAGTAGTAAGGATAGGGCATAAATTCTCATCTCGCTTAGGTTGAGAATCCGATTCCCCAAAGCTCCTATGTCTCATTTCATAATAAATCTTGGATTGGAAGGATCGTACTACTTGTCCTCTGCAAAGGATGGGTAGTCATCCCCAAGGTCTAAGCAATAAAATTAATATTTTCCATTTACATCTAAAGTTTGGATTGGAAGGATCGTACTACATGTCCCTAGCAAGGATGGGTAGTCATCCCTAAGGTCCAAGAAGTAAAAAATAAATTTTTCCCATCTCATATTTATATTGGATTGGAAGGATCGTACTACTTGTCCTCTACAAAGGATGGGTAGTCATCCCCAAGGTCCAAAGAAATGAAGATAAGTTTTGGATTATGGGGTTAAGTATGCCCATGCATGGCAACATGTCTTGTCTAAAAAACAAGACCACTGATTGTCCAAAGGGTTAGACTAGCATGACCATTTCTTCCATAATTGGTTAAATTATTTTGCTCAAAGTGAGGTAATGAATTCTAAATCAGAATAGTAAGGATAGGGTTAAACTCTCATCTCGGTTAGGTTGGGAGTCTGATTCCCCAAAGTTCTGATTTCACATTCACTTGCACATGGGTTCAAGATAGTAGGGACTCATAACCAACTTTGGGATATAATAAGCAATTCATATAGTTGATCCTAAGAGGGTTTGACAATCTTGAATGTTTGTGTATGATACTAGAAGAAAGACTATGCCTTTTATAAAAGCAAAATCTCCTAGCATATTCATTAGGTTACACAAATCATTCACAATCTCACATATGCATTCATGTAAAATTGACAATGGAATGTTGATCAATTTCAAACGATAGGGAATGAAAACACATTGCACACATCGAGCTAATACTTGATGATTCTGATGATTCATGTACTTTTGATCTTTGGGCATTTGTTTATATTGCTTATGTGCTAACGCATGTTTTCGAGTTTATATATGTTTCGAGGTTGGGTTCTCACTAAAATGCTCAAGAGCATTTGAAAGTCACCATTTGTTGTGGCTGATCCACAACACACCCCAAAATTGGGGACCCACCTTTTTTGCATGCTTTCAAAGAAGATCTCAGTGACTGAGATGCTAAAATTCAAGAAAAAGGGGCAAAATTGCACAAGTATGAAAAGTGTCGCGAAATCGCGACATGTCACAAAATCGTGGCAAAATAGAAAAGGTGTCACGAAATCGTGACATGTCGCTCCGCAAAAATGAAAAAGGTGTCACGAAATCGTGACATGTCGCAAAATCGCGGGTAACAACGAGAAAGCGTAGCGAAATCGTGACATGTCGCAAAATCAGGTCAAACGGAAAGGAAAGGGTAGCGAAATCAGACGATGTCACAAAATCATGGTCAACGACAAGGAGAGTGGGGAACCGTCACGAAATCGCGACGTGTTTGATTTTCGTGGCCCAGAGAGGAGAGAGAAAGATGAAGCAGAAAAGGGTAGCGATATCGCGACAAAAATCAGCAAAGGTGCATGAAGTGCAAAATGGTCGCGAAATCATGACAGAGAAGGCATGAAAAAATGGTAGATGAAAAGCAAAGAAAATGAAATGAGAAAGGCATAAGAGAAAATGGTGAGAAATCGTGACAAAAAGAAAAAGTGAGAAAAGAGCACGAAGTGAAAAAACGTCACGAAATCGTGACAGCATGCAGCAAAGGTGCCCGAAGTGAAAAAGCGTCGCGATTTCGCGACAGGTTGCAGCGAAGGTGCCCGAAGTGGAAAAACGTCGCGATTTCATGACAGGTTGCGGGCAAATGGTACGAAACGAGAAAAGCGTCGCGATTTCGTGACATGTCACGTTTTCATTGGGCATGATGGCAGAAAGGCTGTTGGCAGGAAAACGTCGCGATATCGCGACATGTCACGTTTTCGCGGCCAGGAAGGCGGACAAAGCTGCATGCTATTTTTTGTCATGATTTTCTTGGGGCCGTTACAGAACGTGCAAAAAAGTGCGGGACACGTGGCGTACAGGCTGCAAAAGCGTTACAAAGAAGATCAAACGTCTCAATGTCGAGCATAAAGCCAAAACACATGCAGTCAAAGAAAGATGAAACGAATCGATCTGGAAGATGAAGCGAAGCGTCACAGGCCAAAACAGAGAGCATTGCCAGAAAGTATAAATGCAGAAGCACAGATTGACACAGGGGTCGAAAACCGTTGGAGCGAGTTGCGGTGCCTAGAGGCCGAGAGGTCATTCCGGGCCTGCTTTGGGGGTGTTTTCCTTTCTTTTGTTGGTTTTGAGAAAACCAGAGATGTCTGCTATTGTAACTTGACATATTATTAATGCAGAGTGTTCAGAAATTTGCATCTTGTTGGCAAGAAAGAAGGAGTTATTTTCTGCATGCATGTTTTAATATTTATCATTCCCTTTTTCAGATTTCTAGGCTTATAGATGAAGTTTAATGCAAGTTCTCTTGGTTGCTTCATGCGAATGTCTAAATCTGAAAAATAACAGTAAACCCCAGAGACCAGCACTTAACTTATCTGGATTGTGCGTGTTTTGCAGGTTCAATAGGTTAGGTTGCATGCATGGAAACCTCACATCTTCGGTTTTGCCAGGACGGGATAGCATCAAACTGGATGCAATTTTAATTTCTTTTCTTTTACATTTTATTTTCTTTTTGCTGTATTTTATTTTCAGAAGCTCCAACTTTAATTTTTCAAGCTTTAAAATAAAATAAAAAAAATTAAAAAACTTCAAAATCCATAAATAATTCCTTCATGTTATGGCATTTCATTAAATTTCATTTTGAAGTTACAGCATGGTCATATAAGGATCAAATCACTTTTGTTTTATAAGGGTTCAATGAACAATCATTAATTTTCACGGTAAAATAAACCACAGTGCCCCTTGTTTTCAGTTACTTGCAACCACTAAGGTGTTCCAGGCATTTTAATTAAATATCTTTATTTGATATTATTAATACACAGATGCAAAATGCTAACATAACAGGAACCTTGGAGAAATTGTTTCTTTGCAAGCAGAGGATTTAGAACCCAAATCCTATCGGAGAGTGTGTTTTCACAATCGGGTGAAAATACCACTCAATAGGACCCTATCAAATATTGTAGTGGATTGGACAAGTGGCCTATAAGCTTGTGTTACCACCTTCTTCCAAGATCCATCTAGTCTTCCATGTCTCTTATCTCAAGAAGGTACTCGACAATCACATTCAAGTCCAGTCAACACTCCCTGAGTTAGATGATGAAGGTTAAATCATCTTGGAGCCTGATAGCATTTTGGACCAAAGAACCCGCACTCTCTATAACTGCACCATCACTAAAATTTTAGTCCAATGGCAAATTTTACAACCAAAATATGTTACATGGGAGCCTCTCCAACAGTTGTAGCAATAGTTTCATTATCTCTTTTAAGGACAAAGCTTTTTAAAGAGAAAGGACATGTTAGGACCCATCCTAACCTTATTATGTAATAATCCCCTTCCTAAAGTGGGGATCCCATATTAATAATATTATGTAATGTTTTGTAATGTGTATATGAAATTTGAGATGCCTAGACAAGTGGGGTCATTTAATGTAATTTTTATAAAGAATATAACTCCTTGTTTGGTAGAATATTCTAGCTTGGATGACCAATTGCATGTGAAGCCAACCCTTGAGCATTATAGTTGGGATTACAATGAGTCTTTAAAAATGAAAAGAGAGCATAGATGTAGGCTAGATGGAGGAATATCCTCAAGATGAGCATGAAGCATAGGAAGAACCATAGGCAGATATTTCTATCCATGCACTTACGAGAATCTCGATCTCTCAGATGATGAAGGTAGTAGTATTCTTCAAAGGGAAAATAATTACAATTCTTATCTATTCAGGTAGTACATATAATTTTATTGATCCCATAGTAGCTAAGCAAGTGAATTGGTACATACATGCTTGCAAATATTTTGAAGCCATGGTGGCAAATGGATGAACATTACCTTGTAAGGGTGAATTTTGATATGCTAAATTTAAGATAGGGCATTATGAAATCAAAACTAATGTGTTTAGTCTTCCACTTGGAGTATGTGGTGTTGTGTTGGGAGCATAGTTTCTTTGTACCTTTGAAATAGGACCCTAGAACTCTATCGAATTATGGATGTAATTCTTGTAGAATGGGAATTCCTACACTCTCCATTGTTCATTGATAGGATCTTTGCAAGCTATCTATTCAATTTGTATAGAGAAGTTATTAATAAATTCCTCATGTGGGGTAGTAGCCCAATTGTTTCAAATTCAACCATGGTCTTCAAAAGCAGATGAACCCCAAGGGGATTTACAACTCATTTTGACTAAACATATTGCAGTTTTTGCATAACCAATAGAATAACCTCCACATAATTCCCATGATCATGCAATTTTGTTGGTACCAAGTTGCTTGCCACCTAACATCAGACTATAAATACCTCTAGCACTTAAGTCAAAAATGAGAAGGTTCAAGAGTTGCTAAAAACAAGGGTAATTCGACCTAGTAATAGTCCTTATTCTTCTTTGGTAATATTGGTTAAAAATAAATACAGGTCACAAAGGCTATTTATAGACTTTCATGAGCTCAATAAGCTCAACATTAAGGATAAATTTCCTATTCCTATGATTGATGAATTGTTGGATAAGTTACATAGCAAAAAAATTTCTCCAAGTTGGATCTTTGCTCTCGCTATCATTAGATAAGGCTCAAGGAGGAATATATCCCCAAAACAACATTTTGAGCTCATGAAGGAAATTAATAATTTATGGTCATGTCATTTGGCCTAACTAATGCACCATAAACATTTCAGAGCCCCATGAATAATGTCTTTCGTTCATTTCTTCATAACTTTATCTTGGTTTTCTTTGATGACATTCTCATTTACAGTTACACTTGGGCACAACATCTAAATCAAAATTTAAAACTATTGTGGGACCATAAGTTATTTATCAAACAATCCAAATGTTCCTTTGGTATGCAAGAGTTGAATACTTGAAGTATATTTTTTCATAAGAGGGAGTCAAGGTTGACCACAAGAAAATTAAAATTATCCAAAATTGGCCTAAGTCACAAACACTCAAGGCACTTATTTGGTTTTTAGGCTCATGGGCTATTATTATTGATTTGTACAAAATTATGGAAAATAGTTTTTCTTTAATGGCCATGTTGAAAAATAATTCATTTATGTGTTCAACTCAAGCAGAACAAGCATTTGTAGATCTTAAGGCTATAATTTCGGGCTACCTCTATTTGTTCCAAACCATTTATAATTTAAAGTGATGCTTCAAGTCATGGAATTGGAGTTATATTAATGGAAGAAGGGAAACCCTTAGATTTCACGAGTAAAGCACTATTAAGCAAAAATTTAGGAAAATCTACCTACGAAAAATAAATGATGGTCATCCTCCATGTTAATAATTGACACTCATATCTCATTTGGAAACATTTATCTTTTAAAATAGACTACCAAAGTTTGAAATATATCTTGGAATAAAGGGTATCTACTCTAGCATAGCAGAAATGGATTTCAAAATTGTTGGGGTATGACTATGACATCATGTATAAGAAAGGAAAGGAGAATATTGCAGTAAATGCCCTCTCCTGTCAGTTTGAATATCAAGTGACAATGTGTGCCCTTTTCTCCCTACTTCCCCAACAAGTCTTCCAACTTAAAGAAGACACATCAAAGGATTAATATTTACAAATCTTACAAGAACAACTATAGAGTGATCCCAATTCACATGTCGGATATTCATGGGATGGACTGTGGACACATGTTATGATATTAGGGTCACATTGTGCTCTCCAAAATATCATCACTCCATAAGGATATTATGAGGGAAATGCATGTTTCATATACTATAGGTCATTCAATATTCTTGAAGACAATGAGAGAGCTAAAAGGTCATTCTATTAAGAGGGAATGAAAAATATATTCAAAATTTTATGGTCAAAAGTGAAATTTTCCAATGGATGAAAGGTGAAATGATTTGTACTCCAAGCACTCTATAACCATTGTCAATCCTAGATCATGTATGGACTGATATCTCCATGGATTTTAATGAAGAGATTCATAAATTCAAAGGAAAATCAATCAATTTTGTGGTGGTGGACCATATCTCAAAGTACGCTCATTTAAGATATCATACCCATCCTTACCATACCTCCACCATTGCTCAAATATTCATGGAATCCATTTTCAAACTCCACGATACACCCAAATCCATTGTGTCTAACTCTGACACCACTTTTACTAGTCGATTTTGGCAAGAATTGTTTAAACTCTAGAAAACACAACTATAAATGAGCTCAGCGTACAATCTATAAATGGATGGGTAAACTAAAATTATCAATAGGTGCTCGAAAACCTACCTTTATTGTTTTACATTTGAGCGCCCAACACAATGGGCTAAGTGGATACCTTTTGCTAAGTGGTGGTAAAACACTTATTTCCATACAACTTTCAAAATGACTCCTTTTGAGGTAGTGTATGGGTACCCACCTCCATTATCCTCTTCATATGTTCCTAGAAACTCCAAACTTTAGGTGATGGATGCAACTCTTCAGGAGTGTACACAACTTGGTGTTGGCTAAAAACTAGATGCAATAGCATACTGACAAACACCATTCTAAGCATATCTTTAACGTAGGTGATATGGTCTTCCTTCGACTCCAACCCTACAAACAATCATCTATGCAACTTCAAGCCCATCAAAAATTGGTAACATAATTTTAAGGAGCCTATTAGATATTGTAGTGGATTGGACAAGTGGCCTACAATCTTGTGTTACCACCTTCTTCCAAGATCCATCCAATCTTTCATGTATCTTGTCTCAAGAAGGTACTCAATAATCACATTCAAGTTTGGTCAACACTCCTTGAGTTATATGATGAAGGTTCGATCATCTTGGAACCTGATAGTATTTTGGACCAAATAACCCGCAATCTCTGTAGCCACACCATCAATAAATTTTTGGTCCAGTGGTAAGGTTTACAACCAAAAGATGTTACATGGGAGCCTCTCTAACAATTATAGCAATAGTTTCCTCATCTCTAACTTTAAGAACAAAGCTTTTTCAAGAGAAAGGATATGTTAGGATCCCATCCTAACCTTATTATGTAATTATACCCTTCCTAAAGTGGGGACCCCATATTAATAATATTATGTAATATTTTATAATGTGTATGTGGCATTTGAGATGCCTAGACAAGTGGGGTCATTTAATGTAATTGTTATAAATAATGTAACTCCTTTTTTGGTAGAATATTTTAGCTTAGGTGGTCAGTTGCATGTGAATCCAAACCTTGAGCATTATAGTTAGGGTTACGAAGAGTCTTCAAAAATGTAAAGAGAGCATAGATGAAGGATATATGGAGGAAGAGCCTCAATATGAGGGTGAAGCATAGGAATAACCACAACCAAATATTTCTATCCATGCACTTATAGGAATCGTGAACCCTCAAATAATGAAAGTAGTAGGATACTTCAAAGGGAAAAGAATTACAATTCTTAGTGATTTAGGTAGTACACATAATTTTATTAATCCCCAAATAGCTAAGCAAGTGAATTGTTACATATATGGTTACAAATATTTTGAATTCATGGTGGCAAATGGAGGAACATTACCTTGTAAGGGTAAATACTAAAATGCTAAATTGAATATAGGGGAAAATGAACTCAAACCTTATATGTTTGTTCTTCCACTTGGAGGATGTGATGTTGTGTTAGGAGCATAGTGTCTTCGTACCTTGGGAAATTAGCCTAGATCTTTGTCAAATTATGGATGCAATTATTATAGAATGGAAAGTCCTACACTCTCAATGGTTCACTAACAAAAATTTTGTAGGCTATTAGTTCAAGTCGTATGGAGAAGTTAAAAAATTCCTCACATGAGGTAGTGTTGGGATCCAACTTGACATCAAGTAAAACTTGATACTGTGATTGTCTATCTTCCAGCTTTCTAATTAGGCTTGCACCTGTTAGTCACGGCTCAAAACTCAACATTGGATGGACTAAAGATTTCTCTAATCCAACCTCCAAAGTAGGTTGACTCAATTAAGTTCAGTAATTGTTTAAGAGATAGGGGTAGATAAGGGTTTAGGATTAAGGAATTATAACTAAAAAAGTGGTCGAATAGATCTAACAGTATAGGCATCCACATCAAAACCTTTCAACAAATCATTTCTAGTGTACCACACTCAAGATTAACAACATCCAAAAAATAGAATAATCTTCATCAAGAAACACAAAACAAATACATACTCCAAGAAGCTATTTCAACATCCACAATACTAATAATCCAATTTAGCAGAATAAGATCAGTATCTAGATTCAATAGAAATGAACTTCTTGAGAGCATAGATTCAATTATGAAAAGGTTTCAATTTCTCTAAATATAGTAATTCAATAGTAGAACAAACTAACCATAGCAACATTAACAAAAAATCAATTCATAGCTTTAATCTCTCAAAAGAAATATTGAAGACACTAGTTTATGAGTTAAACATCTGAGTAATTCTCCTTATATTGATAAATCTTCAAAATGGATACAAGGTGGAAGAGTGTAAGGGACCCCATGCACATATTTTTGTCTTATGTATAAAATAGCAATCCTACGATCCAAACCAATAATCTCAATATGAGAATAATTCATACCCAACCGATCTAGAAACCAAAATCCCAAGTAAAAAAGAATTGTCACTCCTCCATCGATGAGAGTGCTACAAGTAAAGAAGAAAAAATGCCATGGGAGGCTATATATCTAAAAAAATAAAACTCTATTCCAACAATTTTTTTAACTTTAAAATGGAAAACTATAAAATTTGTACAATGAATGCCCTTAGACCTATCTAATATTACATCATACAATGTCAACCTTAGCCATGAATCAAATTACAATTTCAACACCCTCCAATAACTAAAAAAAAAAATTGGTAGATAGGATACTATAGCATTAATACCGGGTTTTACAGGTTGACCCAAAACCTTTTACAAAAATCAGCCCAGGGTTGTTGATGAACATGTCCTTACTAAGGATCTTATATATGTAAAATCTACATGTCGCCAAAGCCATTACATCCGGTAAGGCACATAGCTTGTTATCAAAACAAAACTTCCCATACAACATTTTGGGTATACCCCAAGAAAACACACCTGCATCATAATTACAAAAAAAGAAACAGACATAGATCCCTTCCTTGAAACAGTGGAGAAACAAAAAGCTACAGACACACATAGCAAAGTACTGAAAAAAACTCCCACAAGCTCTGTATTGACAGTTACTCTTAATAATTCTTTGGTAATTGATTTCTTCCGTATATGACATGCTTTGGGACCACATCCCGTCTTGGCCAATCAGCCTTGGAGAAGTGAACCTGCTGGCTAGATTTATGGTGGTGGTTATCTGGTGGTCCATGTGGCTCTAATTCGAAGTCTTATATTGATGTTTCTTTCCTGCCCTATGATTATCAACAAACCTCAAATTACTAAGACGACTAGGAACCATGTTATCTGACATGTGACTATCCCCATTAGTCTTTGTGGTATTTCCAAGCAGCATCCACCAAGACTGACAGCTCGGATAATTTTTATTGTGAGTCCATTTCAAAAAAGAGACGAGAATACTCATAGCCTTCGAACTTATAGTGCCTTCCCTATTGGTAAATTTGACTATCATTCTTGGCATTCTTGTTGAATAATCTCCTCTACTTCGCTCGGGACACCGTGTTCCCATTTGAAAATTTCATCACCATCGACACCCAAATTGGCCAGCTTATCAGCAACTTTGTTAGCTTCCCGAAAGACATGTTGGGCTTTTTTGTCCTGTCTTCCTTGGAAAAGGATCCTAGCCTCTTCAACAATTGTTTTAATCCTCCAAGGAGGTGTTTTTCAATTATTGAGGAGATTTATAACATGCATAGAGTCTCCTTCTATGATAAAATTGCCTTCTAAGTATTGAGTCATTTGAAGGCCTCTCCACATAGCTCTAGCTTCAGCTTCGTTGTTTGTCCTTGTTCTCAAATACTTGGAAAACGCAAGCATCATATTCCCATTATGATCTCGCACAATTCTACCAGTGCCTGCTCATTGAAGACTCTATGGTTCTATTGGTCACGAATCTGCCATAGGAAAGGATTTTATGCGAAATGCGCCCCAGACCCGACCAACATTGAAAGGCTGGGAGAAAGAAATGTCTCCCAGACCAATCTCCAGAGAGGGCTGGTTCCCTTACTAAATTTTATATTCTTGAAGACTAGAGTTACAGGAAAGGAATTGGAAATATGCAGAAAGAAATGGGAAATTACGAAAAGAGATGGGAAATGTAGCCACAGGCCGAATTTATCAGATCGGGAAAGATTAGCAGCAGATAACCTCAAGCACACTAACAACATATAACGAAGGATAGCGATGTAATTTACTTACAACCTTGCACAGATAACCTTCAGAATCACATTCCAGAACTCACTTCCTCACTAGCAATATTTAAACTCAGATGCAGAATTCAAACTTAGCAGCAGATAAGAAATATGAGCGTAAAGGAGAAATGCATAATATAGAAGGGAAAACACACATAAAGTTGCTTGCAAAACCAGAGGCCAAATATCTTTCATTCATGCAAAGAACTTGAAATTTTTTTAGCAAAAGTCACTCTCGATGCTCTTTCTGAGATATACATTGATATTTATAGAGGTCTTGCCTCTTTGTAGCATTTAAAACATGAAACGAACTTCCTCGAGATCTACAAAATGTGCAAAAAAAATAAGGAAATGATCCCCTTAAACCAGCCTCGGAGAAGTCAGAAATTGAATGAAACAAGGAACCGGTCGTTCTCGGAACATGCTTGGAACGTTAAAAAATAACGAACAGAAACTTTAAATAATGGAGGCGTCTTCAATTTTGGTGGCTTCGAAAGCTAAAGGCCTGAGCACGTTCTTCTATCTTGCACACATTGGAAAGCAGATAAACATTAAATTTTGGAGAGCTTTTAATCCTTGGAAATTGCAATACTTCATCGGACCGTTGAACTGCTTTCTGGCGCAAAACCATGATGGGTCACGAAAATGCGATGTATTCGGCTCTTTGTTCTCCTTCGTCACCTTAGGTCGCGAAAATGCGACGCATCGTGAAATCGTGACATTTCGTACTATTCTGCTCCTTCCTTGCTTTGCTCTCGCGAAACTATGACCTGTCGTGATTTCACGACGTTCTTTCCCCATGTTGTCCTTTCGCTATTTCAAACCGCAAAAATGTGACAAGTCACGATTTTGCTACATCTTTCTCTCTTTTGGCTTTCTCACTGCTCCTCGTCACGAAAATGTGACATGTCGTGAAATCACGACGTTTTCTACTTTATGTGTCCTTCTCTTCTTTATACCTGCGAAACTGCAACATGCCGCGAAATCGCGATAGTTTTCTCTTCCTTGGCCTTCATCCTCTTACAAGCAGCAAAAATGGAACATGTCACGAAATCGTGACATCCTTCTCTATTTAGCCTTTTCTCCACAATATGTCGTGAAATCGCGACGTTTCCTTGCTTTCTCTACTGTTGTCGCTTTCTGTCGCGATATCATGACGTCTTGCTCTTGCTTGGTCACATCTTCAAAAATGTCGCGAAATCGCGACGCTTTTCATGCCTTATGCTTTTCTGTCCATCTTACCGCGATAATGCGACATGTCGCGATATCGCGACGTTTTTACATTTTGCTCCTTGGTCACTTTTCTGTCGCGATATCGCGACGAGGTTCATTGTCATTGCCCTTTGCTCAATTATGTCACGATATCGCGACCTTTTCTATCACTCTGCTCCATGGCCATCGCAAGTCGCGAAAACGCGACATGTCACAAAATCACGACAATTTTACTGCTCTGCATCCGTTGACCATTTTGACCGTGATTTTGGAACACGTCGCGATATCGCGACATTCTTCGACTTTGGCTTCTCTCTCCTCTAAACACCCGCGATAGTGCGACATGTTGCGATAGCGCGATAGTTTTGAACCCATGCTCTCCATGCTATTTTTTGGTCGCGATATCACGACAGTCTTCGGACTTAGTTGTTTTGGCACAAAAAATCGTAGAGAAAACACAGAGGAGTGAATACTCAATAATTTATGCATGAATAATCAACAATCAAAACAATGTGGCAAAAATGCCAACAGGTTCCTTTCTAACCACACCTACCAAATATAGTTATTGAGACAAATTTTCCACATGTATCTAAGTCTTTGGCTTGAAAAGGGGTAAGGCCATTGGACGAACAAATCAAGTACGATGGCTGGTTTAACCCAAGAAATATTGAAGGCCTGAAAAACCCCACTTTAGGACAGTCAAGGAAAAAGGGCACTCAAGGAAAATGTGATAAATGGTCTCCCAATTAGCCCTACACAGATAACAATGATTAGTGATACAAATACCTTTACGCATCATATTATCAATGGTTAGAATTATTCCTTGGATAACCAGCCATGAAAATACTGCAATTTTTGGAATTAAATTTTTTATCCAAACTAAGTCCTTTTGGAGGACAAAATCCTCGTCATCAAGCAGAATCTTGTAAGTTGATTTAACAGTGAACTGCCCATTTTTTGTAGGAGCCTAGGTCACTTGATCTTCCTTGGGTCTAGTGGGATAAACTGTTGCTCGATAATTTTACAAAGATAATTTGATTCCACTTGAAATCCCTAAATCCTTATTTGTTTCCACTTCATTCTACCTCTGTCCTCAACCATATAATCGGAGACTTTTCTGCCAATGAGTTATTCCGTGATATCTCTGACTCGGGCTAAGTTAGGATATTACGTTAGTGGTTCATCCTTAGCCCACCTATCATTCCAACAATTTATCCTCTCACCATTGCCTAAAACCCATCTTAAACCTTTTTTATGATTTCCTTACAATTGAGAATTACTTTCCAAAAAGCAGAACCTCTGATTGGAATTGAGTCACTTAGAAATTCCATATTTTGAAGATACTTTCGTTTGATGATAGTTGTCCATTCATTTTCTTTACCAAAAATGAGGCGCCACACCTGCTTAGCTAGTAAAGCTAAATTCATATGAGAAATTCTCCTCAGACCTAAGCCTCCACTTTCCTTGGGTCTGCATAATTTGGTCCATTCTACAAGGTGTATCCTTTTTTTCTCCTCTGATCCAGTCCATAAAAATTATTTTTGAAGTTTCTCAATTTTTTGCAAAACCTTCATAGGGGCTTTGAAAATAGAGAGGAAAGAGACTGGAATACTCTGAAGAGAGGCCTTAGTGAGGGTCAGCTTTCCTGCTTGAGATAGACTATGACCTTTCCATCCAGCAAGTTTTTTTTTTAATTCTTTCCATAACCCTGACCCACATTGACTCTCTCGAAGAACCAATGAAAAGAGGGAGACCAAGATATGAAGTGGGGAGGTTTTCTATATCACACCCTAAAATTTTTGCAATCCTTCCTTACCTTTGAATGGGGGTGTTCAAGAAATATAACTTGCTTTTACTAAAATTAACTTTTTGACCAGCAACATCCTCGTAGAGTTGCAAGATGTATTTAATTATTTTGGCCTCAACCACCAACGCCTTAGTCAATAGAAGGGTATCATCAATGAATTGTTGGTGAGAAACAGCCCTAGTGAGAGATGTTGCCTTTATTCCCGATATTAGCCTTGAATTGCAAGCATTTTTTATGGTTCTACCTAAAGCTTCTACCATAATGATGAATAACATGGGGCTGATAGGGTCCCCCTGCCGAATTCCTCTACGACTTTGAAAGTAACTAGCAGTTGTTCCATTAACCAGAATCGAGAACCATGCTTTAGAAATGTATTCTTTGATAAAATTAACCCATTGGTGGTGAAAACCAAACTTAAGGAGGACAAAAATCAGAAAGTCCCAATTTAGCCTATCAAATGCTTTGTTCATATCAAGCTTGAGGGCAAAAATAGACCTGTTAGTCTTATGAGTAGAGTGTAGAGCTTCATGAACTGTGATAACTCCATCCAAGATTGACCTGCCCTAGATAGAGCTTCCCTAGCACGGATCTATGATGCGGGGCAGAACATCTCTTATTCTATTTGCAATGGCTTTAGTTAGGATCTTGTAATAAATATTGCATAGACTGATTGGCCTGAAGTCAGCCATAGATTCAGGGGTTTGCTTCTTAGGAATTAGAGAAATAAAAGTAGAGTTGAGACCTTTTGGGATATGATTGCTTTCTTGGAATTCTATGATAGCAGAAATTACATCCTCACTTATGATGTCCCAAAAAGCTTGATAGAAACGAGGGGGAAAGCCATCGGGTCCCGGGGCTTTGTCTGGCTCCATGCTAAACAAGGCTTCCTTAATTTCCTCATCAGAAAAGGGAGCTAGAAGATTAAGGTTTATATCCTCATTTATTATGCTAGGAATGGATTGCAATAGAATATCTTTGGCCTCCTCATTGCACTACGATTCCTGACCAAGGATAGAATTGAAATAAGTTACTGCCTCCTTTCTGATTTCTGTTAAGTCCTGAGTAATAGAACCATCTGCTTTTTTAAAAATTTTTATCTTGTTATTGCTTTTGTTTCTAAGTGTGGTGACGTGAAAAAACTTGGAATTTGAATCTCCATATTTCAACCAAAGAGCCCTTGATTTTTACCTCCAATATATTTCCTCACAGGCCAAAATATTATGAAACTCTACTAGTTTTGTCCTTTCCTCCTGCCTAGTAGTTTCATCAGCATCACCATGTTGAATCCTCTGATCAATTATCTTCAAACTTTCAACAACCTATTTTTTATTTTCAAATAGGTTCCCAAAGACCTCTTTGTTCCAAGTTTGAAGCTTTTCCTTAACAAACTTTAATTTTCCAACAAGTTTAAAAGTTGCACTACCCTTGACAGGCTGTTGCCACCACTGAATTAAGTTATCTCTGAAACTGGAATGTTTGATCCACATAGATTGAAATCTGAAATGTTTCTTGAAGGACAGAGAGTTAGGGATCTCCAACAAAATGGGATTATGATCAGAGGCAATTTTAGGAAGGGCTTGCAGGGTAGAATCATCGAACATAGTTGTAGCCTCCTTTGATAGAAAAAACCTGTCAAGTCTTTCTTGAATGAGATGACACCCTATCCACCGATTGCTCCAGGTATAATTCGCTCCTCTAAGTTTTACATCCATCAACATGTTGGAGTTCACAAAGTCATTGAACTCATCCATGCTCCTGATAGGTGGTCCATTTCCACCCATTTTGTCCGAAGGGTAAAGAGGAGTGTTAAAATCCCCAACCAGAATCCAGGGGACATTATGGAATATTTCACTCAGATTGCCTAAGTACTCCCACAGTAGAGCTCTCCCTTGAATTGAAGTCGGGGCATAAATATTTGAAAGGATCCACGACCTGTTGTTGTTTATTTCCTTAAATAAAACACTAATAACCCTATCATCTTTCTGAATAATGGTGCCTTCTACTATCCGGGGATCCCACAAAGTCATAATGCCTCCAGACGCTCCTCTGGCTGATTTGCAAACCATCTCCCCTTGATTCCAGATTTTTTTTGCTACTTTTTTTAACTGAATCTCATCAGTTTTTGTTTCTTGCAACATGATAATAGTTGGATTCACTTGATTTCTTATTGCACTGACTTCCTTGTGTTTGGGTAGGCCATTGAGGCCTCTCACGTTCCATGAGAGGAACTTCATTTAGATTGTTTAGGATTTCTTCCTCTCCCCCTCCCTTGAGGGGGTTTTCCTAATTTGTTGTCTTTAGAACCCGGAATAACCTGTTGAAACAAGGTTCTCTGTTTTCCATTGGTAATGTCATTATCAGTTTTAATTTTTTGATGCTCAACATTTGATATTCTCCCTCTTCTTTTTTCATTGCAAAAATCTATAGGAGACTTCACAGTGCTCCTGGTTTGTTTAGGACTAAATTGGGGGAGGCAATTTGTTGCAGAATCGGACTGCCATATTCCTCAATATGAAGAGTTTCACATATCTCCACCCCTACATCCAAATATTCTCCTTTTTTCCTGTATTCCCCTGGTCTGCGGGAAGGCCCCTCAGTAGGATTCACCTGGCTCCTAGTGATGATGTTAGGGAGATAAGATTTTTTATTTTCCAATGCCTCAACTTTCTTCCTAAGTTCTTCAGCATTAGGGTTTGGCTTTGGGATGCCCACTGGGCTTGAAGTATTTTCAGCATTGGGGTTTAAGGATCCCGACTTGGATGGGGATTCTAGAGATCGGGCATTAGGGTTTGGCTTTGTGATGCCCACGGGGCTTACAATAATTTTAGCATTAGGGTTTGAGGATCCTGACTTGGATGGGGATTCTAGAGAGTCAGAAAGGTTAGCTTGAAGGTTCTGGTCTTCCATGTCTTTCGATAATCCTCCTACTCCCATATTGGATAGAATTGAAAATTTATTTGAAACTAGAGGATTGGAACTTACCTGAGTATTTTGGTTGCCAACAACCTGTTTTTTTCCTTTGTCTTGTTGGGACCTTGCACCCTCTCTTTTATTTTTTTGGTAGACATAGTTTGCCTGATTGAAATTGCCTCTACTAGGGAAACTCCTCAAATTTCCTCTGTCTAGCATTCCCTGCTTCTGCTTTTCTCTATTCATTGCCAGGTTAGGGCACTGATTGCATAGATGTCCTTGATTTTTGCATTCTGCATAGAATGTCAGTCTGTTCTCGTATTCTATCGGTTGTTTTCGATAGTATTCTCCATAATCTAGCTCCACAAACCTTGGCAATTCATTATCCAAATTAGCATTTACGTAGATTCGTGCATGAGTCATCCTTATCCTGGCCAAGGTCGCATGGTCAATGGATATCAGGTCCCCTATAGTTCTGGCTATGCCCTATAGCCAATATTCATTGAAGAACTGGGCAGGTAGACTCGAGAGACAAACCCAAATAGGGGCAATGTTAATATTTTGCTTTTTAGGGTCAAAATCTTCACCCCATCATTTGAGAAAAAGGCTCCTTTTGCCCAAAAACCAAGGACCTCCTGTTAAAATGTGGTTAGCATCCTCCATATTGTTAAAATGGATAATGAATAACCCTCGAGTTAGAGCTACCAACTCCAAGCTACCTACCGGTCACCATTTACCCGTCGCCCAAGCCCTAATAGTCTCCATGTCCGGCCTACCTCCCAAAAACTTGCCTACTAGGGAGAATTCTTCCATTGAAAGAAAAGGGCTCATGGAACTTGTCGGGGCCAAAATTTTATTATTTATTGGAACTAGGGGCGGAAGAGAGAGAACCTCCTTTCTTTTTCCTCTAAGATTCTTAGCAAAATACAACCACTTCTTGGGCCCCGCATTGTCCTTTGTATCTTTTTTGTCGGGGTCTTTCTGAGGAGGGTCGAGCCCCGCGTGATGCCCGCCTCCAAATCTACCATATCCTGACCGCCTTCCTCTGGATCCTCGCTTGATCCATGCTCGAGGTTCCCACCCGCTCCTTCCATACCTACTCTACCTCTGCCGCCTTGGTTGAGATTCCTACCCAGAAAATTTAAACCCTCACTCTCGTCGCACCCGCTAAACCTCAATATAGTGTTAGTAACAACTTAGTACCTCCAATAACTAAAATTGAGGGGCCAAGAAGAGAAGACATTAGTGATAATAATAGCTTCCTCCTACCCATAATGGATGCTCTAGTAGGCCTCTACAATTGAGACAAATTCTTTTGAATCTCCCTCATCATCTAGAAGATGTTCGTCTAACTTCAAGAACTCAACTTCAATCCTTTGCAACTTTAGTAAGCAATACTTTGTTGGACATCCCTCCCTCTTACAACATCCACAAGTGGTATTTGTTTTATTTGTAGACTTAGCCTAGCCCTTGAGCCCCTAGGCCTTAGTCTCCTTAGCTTTGAATTATTTTTCATGAGCTTGTATTTATGGATTTTCGCCAAAATTTTGCATTGCAACCTAAATGTGAACTAAGAGAGAAAACAACTAGTCAAGAGTAAGAGTCTTCTGAGATTCCAAGAACATAGGAATCATATTTAAAATTAGGTTCAATATCTAAAAGGAGGGGAGAGATTGGTAAGGACAATATTAACGCATTCTACATCATCTTTTTTTTTACCTCTAAAATATGCAATATTTACCCTTGAAACCTTAAATCTCACAATATAATCCTTAATGCTAACAAGCTCAATTAGTTCAAGAGAAGAAGGCTCCAATTCCAAGTGAATTACTTTAGTAATATTAACCTTTCCAAAAATTTAATGTAGTTTTGATCATACCTTAATAGGGTTACTCTCCTCTTTGATGTGGAAAAGCAACATTGGTTCAATCATCAAGGAAAACAAACCTAGTGTTGCTTCTATTTTTTTATGGTGAGTTTCATCATAAAGAAAATTTGCTTTATCCTCTTGAAATGTGCACCATAGGCTCTTACTTCATAGTAGGCCAATCGTTTGAGTTGACCAAATACTATAGTTTTTGCCATTAAGGCGAGTAACTAGGGCTTTGTGGTATTACACAACCTAACCCCTAACATTGTAACAAGTCCATGAACTAATGTCACTAGTGTTAGAGCTCAAAAAATCATGTGATTAAAAAAAAGGGTTCAAAATGCTTCTGTATGCAAAAGTTATGGCCTCTAAAATTTTTGCCCTAATGGACTCAAAAGATCAAAAATTAAATCTCTAAACCTTGGAAAAAAGGGAACCAACAGACTATAGCCACTTGGAAATCCATTATTCGTTGAAGTCTATTGATTTTTCACTAGCTCAACCCTCTTGAACCACTCTAGATGTGACACAATTTTTTCTGACTAGAGAGATATTTAAATACACAAATAAAGTCTTCGTGGTTCCAAATGTAGCCACATCAGCTAAGGAGTTGGCCAGAATTCCACCTTGTAAGCAAAAGGCATCCAATGCCCTCAACAAGACTCAAATCGGAGTCTCCTTCCTACAAAGACGTCTATGCTAACCAACAAACCACAACACTTATGTGTAGGCAAGTCGCTACTTTTAGACTACCCACGTTCTCACTTCAAACCTTTTAAATGTGGAGGTACATGGGTTGAACACGCGGTCTCCCCTCCCAAAAATGACTTTGCTGACCAATTTGTCTACATTTCAAGCAATAATGAGTTGGTGTCTCCCATAGAAGAACATGATCCCAACTCTACCTACCAAAAACTAGACATGATTCTAACCCATGTCATATTGCCTTCGACGTAAAGCACAAACTAACATGTCATTTGTGGCTTCAAGATAGGAGCAAAGCAATCAAATATACTACATAAACATGATTTTTGAGCGAGAAGTTTGTCTTTCCTTTAAAATACTCAACTAAGGATAGCTCAAACTTGAAACATGAAGCCTCAAGCGCCTTAATGCCTCCTCCCATAGCCATAATAAAATCATCCATAGGAGGCACCTGGCACATCCCTTCCTTGTGGAAAAGGTAACATGTGCCTCTGCTATAAAGGGTGCCAAGCCAAGGCAAGAAGGTGAATCATTGAATGCCTCTCTTGTGCTAGATCTCTATCTTTACGAATAAATTTTACAATAAATAACTAAAATTGAATTTCATATAACATTATTCGAAGAAACAAGGATTTTTTTATCCAAGGGCTTTTGAAAAAAGTAGTAAATTCATTGAAAAGTTTGGAATAAAAATTGGAGACTCCCAAGATAACTCTTGCATGACCAAGTGAAGTAGCTCCATACTTGCTATGATGCCATGTTGAAATTCACGATATTTTGCAAAAACAAACAAAAGCAAACCATGCACTCAAATTTTATACATAGAAAAAAAAAAAAAGACAAAATGAGAAGGATTTGGTGGGCACCTATAGGCACCATAAATAATCACTATATCTTAAGATATTATTACACAACACTTTGATAATAAAATTAGAAGTATGGGGAGGTATTCATAACAGTACAAAAACCCCAATTACATCATTAAGTTTAACCTAAGCCAATATAACAAGAAGCCTTTTAGGTTAATTACAAGTTGTAGACACCAAAATCCAGCCACTTGTAAGTCATCTATACCTTCCTGTTAGCCACGTGTCAGTCATCCACCTTCCCGCCATTATTTGGCCCAAATCCACACCTTCCCGCCATTATTTGGCCCAATTTCACCTTTTCCCGCCATTATTTGGCCCAATTTCACCTTTCCCGCCATTTTTCATTTCCAAATTTATTTAAATTAATATTTATATATATTTTTTAATATTTTAATATATATATAAAGATACTTTAAGTGATTTAATCTGAGCCATCCATCCTTCATTTAATCTCATCCGTCCATCCATCTTAATCTGTTTCACAACCTAGATTTATTCTCTACCCTTGGATCCACTTTAATCTTAGCCACACATTCAAAGTGTCGTTAAAACCCTAAAGTGTGCCCTAAGAGTAGATTATAAATTGAGTCACCTTGATGGCTCAAACCCTGTCTCTTTTACCATCTCTCTTTTGTTATCTATCGCTAAACCTACCCATCCATCGTCGTCCCTTTTCGTCGCATCCATCGCTGCATCCGTCGCCAACTTCGCCGCCATCCCTTCTGCAGCATTCTGCAGAATCCCCCATTCTTGTCGCAAGTGCCCGCGGGCGTTTACCCGCAGCCACAGACGCAGATCGGCGTCTGCAACCCCGATCCAAAAGCACGTGGGCGTTCAACGATCGCACCAGGGCACCTTCCACAGCCGATTTGACAGTTACATCACTTCCAGGTGTCGCCTGGTCTCGCCGCGTTAACAAAAAAAGAGGTATAGATTCTAAAGCAAGTAATATTTTTATGTATTAATCCGCCGTTAGATTCTGAATTCTATTTATTTCATTTCTAGGGTTTTAGACTGTTTTTGAGGGCTCACACAGTGAAGCCCTCTTACTAGTTTCTAACATTTTTGTAGTTTTAATGTGTGCAGGATTTTAATGGCAGATTTGATTGGATGATAGCAGCTGCTTAAGGCTGGAGTGGTCCGAGCCAAAGGATACAACGAAGCCCACTCATTCCGTTGAGGTTAAGGATACATTCTTCGGAGACGCCACCATATTGTGTCAGCTAGGGTTTCAGAGAACCCTAGCACAAATTGTAATCTTGTATCACAAAAAGGGTTACAGGCCCTGTTGTACTCAAAAGGAGTTTCTAAACTCCATTGATTAATAAAAATCGTTTGTTTTGTACAACTGTGTTCTGCATTACTTTTTATCGCGATTTCTTTATCTTTTGTTTTGCGTTGTATCTTTAATCTACACAAGTCATAAGTAGGGTTTAGCCATAATAATGTTAACCACGGCCCATAGGGCTTTTATGATAAAATACTACAAAGTAATTAATACATTGTATAATAAAATGTCCTTAGGCCTATCCAATACATCACATAACGTCAACTCTACACCATGAATCAAATTTTCATTTCAACAAAAAGATGATCCAATTATTTTTTTTTCACAATGAATGGTATGGCTCAAAGAGATTCTAAGAATTTTGCTTCAATTTTAAGATATCGACAAATTATGAAAATATAAAGTTGTTTTAGTTTTTCTTTACAATAAAAAGTTAGAGACCCAAATTTTAAACACTGACTCCTAAAATAAATTTGTCAACCAGCATGAACAAAGTAGGTTGGAGCTCAATATTATTTGGTGGCATTGGGTTGAGAAAGGGGACAAAAGAATGTCCTCTAACCTTAGATTCAAGCCTTTCTATGTAACGTAAATCTTCTTCCATAAATTTCAAAAGCTAGACATGATTTGATTTTTGATGCACTTGTAATTTTCTACAACTTTAAATGCCTAAGCACTAGAAAACCTAGTAAGAACATAAATCCCCTAAGAAGTTGCACTCTTTAGGGCTTAGCACCATATACCAACATGTAATTATATTCCTCATGATCTCAATCTCAATGAAGTTTTATATATGGTTAATAAGAAATAACAACAAAAAAAAGTAAAAGCATTTCCCATATTACACGAGACACCAAAAATAAAGGTACACAATGACATGCCAAAAGAATCATATAACCAAATAGAAGAGATACATGTGAATAAATTGATTAGTGTAAGAAACTACTTGTATTCCTTGTGCATACTGATGTTGGATATATCCATGCCCCCTAACACACACAAAATAATAACATAATCATGTCAAAAATGTACACCTCAAAAATTCTTACAATAGTCAATTGTGCAAATTAACTTCACCTAATAGAACACACAATTGTCTGTGTCCCAAATAAAATATCCAACATAATGATCCCTAACTTCTCACAACACATAATGTCAACATCAAACTCAAATGGACTAACACAAGGTTGGTAGTTCATGGGCCTAGATTTATCCATATGCTTATGGATGTCCAAGCAAGTAAAATTTTCAAGGTATCAAATTTACACCAATCATTAATGTAGAATATGCATATTATACATGTGTGTGTCAAAGTTTTCTAGTAGTGAGATCTTAGATGAGATGAGGTTCAATTAATAATTATTGGAACCTTTAAGTAAAGGAGTTAGGTTCTAACCTGGGACGAGATTCAATGAGTAATTATAAAAATCTTTAGCTTAAGACCTTGTGTTAAGCATTTCCAAATATAGAGATAGTAAAGTCTTTCACTTTAGCATCTACTAATATGTTGTGCCCTAGTATTACATAAATAAATAAATAAATGGTAAATGGATAATAAAATTCAAAAGAAACATTAAAACTTGACTGATTTATGTCTTTCACTCCCTTTTATATCAATCTAATCACATTGAGCTATTTGGTACCATTGATATTTAAACCTTGGTCTATACTACATCAACTATCAACTATTTGTCCCACCAAAATCTATTAGTGAATAGCAATTAACCTGTTAGTGCATTAATTTGTGGAATACAAAAAAATAGCAATATGGAATAAAGAAGCAAAAAATGGCAAAGGGCATGGGGGTATTATGAATTTAATAAAAGAGGAATGGGATAGGGTCATTAAAGTTGAAAAACAAGATGAAAACAAACAGTACATCTGGATAAAGATCCTAGAAAATAAATCAGTTATTTTGCATAGCAACATGTTATTTTGCTCCCAAGAATTCTAAATTCTATAAGAAACATGACCTTAACAGAGAAGACCCATAATCCTCCCTAAAAAGAGACATTTCAATATACAGTAAGTTGGGGGAGATTATATTAATTGGAGATTTCAATACAAGGATAGCAAATAATCAAGCTAACATTCTAGAAGGTAACGAAGATATTGAGATTAATCCTCTTTGGATGCCATAAGAGGAAAATCAGCAGTGGACCAGGACTTCAGAAGATGAGCATGGGGCTATCACGCAATATGGAGAAGAGTTGTTAGGTCTCTGCAACATATGCAACTTGATTATTTGCAATGGGATGAAAAAATAGAAAAATTCAGGAAAGTATACATGCAAAACATATAAGGGACAAAGTGTAATAGACTATGTAATATGCTCATAGAATTACATACCAAAAATAGAGGAGCTAGAAGTGGAAGATTCTCCAGTGGAACTTAAGTCGGATCATAACCCAATTGTTATGAAACTTCGAATGCATGGAGACAAACCAAGGGAAAAACACTTGCAAGGCAATCAAAATAAATATCCTCACAAGGGAAACATTCTCTTAACAGATGAAAATCAACAGAATTTTAAAGCAGTATTAAATAACAAGTTACAGGAAAGGGAAGAACTACCTCACAGTAGCAAATATTACAGTAAGAGTGAATGGTTAATGCACGTTATTCAAGAAGCTCTAAACAAATGCAAGGGAGCTAAACCTAAAAAGAAAGAAAGAAATAGCTTACCAACCAACCCATGGTTCGATGAAGATTGCAAAAAAAATACGAAAATTACTAAAGGAACCAACGGGTAAAACAAGAGCAAACAAAAAAATATATGAGAAACTGGTAAGGGCAAAAAAAGAAGAATACACTAGAACAAAGAGGAAAGAATTGGTTTACTTAGGGAAGCATGAACCAAAGAAATTTTGGAAGGAACTAAGCGTGAAAAGGATGCAAACTGAAAATAACATAACAGTTAATCAGTGGATTCAAAACAATTGTATCAGCGTAGTAACCAGCAGGAGACACCCCCTCCTATCATTGTCAAGAAAGAACTTTTCACAATTGAAGACATTATTCAAGGGATAAAAAAGTTAGCAACTTGTAAAGCCCGTGACATAGAAAATTTTCAAGCAGAGCATATAAAATGGGGGGTAGATATCCTGGCACCGTAGATTAAAGAAATTTTCAATGAGGTCATACAAAATGGCTTCCCTACCGAGTGGACAACTAGCTTGACCATTCCTTTGTTTAAAAGTGGAGATGTAAATAATCCCTCAAACTATCGAACTATCATGATCAACCCTCTCTTTGCAAAGTTGTTTGGGAGTATGATAGAGCGTAGGATCAACATATGCGCAGAAGAAAAGGGAAAGAGAGCAAAGGGGCAAGCAGGTTTGAGGCCCAAGCACTCAGTTATTGATCACTGTATCACGCTCAAACACATAGTGGAAAAAATATGGGACAAAAAAGATGAGGCTTTTTGTTGTTTTGTAGACTTCAAAAAAGCATTTGACACAGTGCCAAGGAAAAAATTATGGAGCAGAATGGAAGAGATAGAGGTTCCAATTCACTACAGGGCAGCAGTTCATAGACTATATGAGCATGTAAAAGCTAGAATCAGAACACAGGAAGGGTTATCTGAATGTTTTAGTAGTGACATAGGTGTCAAACAAGATTGCCCTCTATCTCCGACCTTATTTGGGTTGTACATTGACAAGTTAGAAGAATGGATAAACAAATTTGGGGGAGAGTGTGCACTTAGCCAAATATGTGGTAAAATTCCTCATGTATGCAGATGATGTAATTCTTGTGGCCAAAACAGCCAAAGATCTAGAAGATCACCTTCAAGCTCTAGAACACTTTTGTAAAGAAGTTGGGATGCAGGTGAACATGAGCAAAACAAAAATTATGATTTTTTTAGCAAAAAAGAAGCAACAACTTGAATTTTAGTTTGCAGGAGAACCGCTTGAGGTAGTAGTAGAATACAAATACCTGGGCATAGACTTTCATGACAAACTTAATTGGAATACATGTAGGATGAAAAGAACTCAAAGTGGTTGAAGAGCACTATATGCACTTCAAAACAGGTGTAGGAATGCCGAGTTGTGGGACTGGAAGACCACCAAGGTCTTATTTGGCCTACTTGTTACACCGGTTTTGTTGTATGGTTGTGAGGTGTGGGCTAGTGGCACAACAAATGCAAAATGGAGGCAAATAGAAAGGATTCAAAAATATTTAATCACAAATTTTCTCAAAATTAAGGCCACAACCCCTTATGAAATTATTCTAGTTGAAACTAGAATGTTCTCTTTAGAAGCAATTGCTATGACCAAGTTGTTATGTTACTTGAAAAAAAAATAGAAAACATGAAAGATGATAGATGGCCTAGGGCAGCTAGGGACGAAGAGTTGCATAGGCGAAAGAATACATGGATGAAACAAAATCAAAAATGGATGAAACATTGGGAAATCAACATAAATGAATGCCCAAATTTCAATAGACATAAAAAATCATGTGAATGAAAAGTTCAGAAGTGGAATGTGGAAAAATGCAAGCAGGAAAAGACAATATTATATTGCAAATTTTAACCCAACATATGACCACAAGGAAAAAGCGTATATAGGAGTTGAAATCAAGTGGAAGGAAAAAATCCTCATTGCTCAAATAATGACTAGCTCTCATAGGCTTAGATGTGAAACAGGGAGATGGACAACACCCAAAGAACAATAGGAAGAAAGAATATGTACTCTATGCAGCATAGGGTCAATAGAGACAGAGAAACACTTCATCTATAAATGCCCGAGTTTTTCAGATATCCGTAACAAATATAAAGAAACACTTGGGAACGGGTTTATGGCAAATTTATTTGAAGACAATAAAATAAAAAAAGTTGAAGAATTGCTAACCCAAATCAGCAGGAGAAGGAACAACCTTCTCAAATATATTAAAGATCATATAATATGATTTGAGTAATTGCACTTCCATATTTGAAGTCCCATAGACCATATTTGGGATATTTAGGTCTCGTGAACGTAATTAAAATCTTTCATTTCATTTCCTACATCTACTTTGCCTTGATTTATCTATATATATTAAAGGTTAAAATAAAATAAACAGGAAAAAAAATAAAAATTATTTAAATATGGCAAAATATCTTTAAAACTAATTGGTAGAGACATCTACAAGCTAAAATCATTTACTATGAAGTGTTAAGTTTTATTTATATTTGTATATTTATTTTTGAAATTTAACTTCATAAAACTAAATAATTCTATGGCTTGATTTTAGTGATAATTTTTTTAAAGTTTTATCATTGTGGAACCCAATCCCAAACTTAATTTAACCTCGCCCTTCAAGGTAAATTTTATGGCTTGATTTTAGTGATAATTTTTTTTAAGTTTTATCCTTGTGGAACCCAATCCCAAACTTAATTTAACCTCGCCCTTCAAGGTAAATTTTATGGCTTGATTTTAGTGATAATTTTTTTTAAGTTTTATCCTTGTGGAACCCAATCCCAAACTTAATTTAACCTCGCCCTTCAAAGTAAAATAAAATCATTGACAGCTCATTCCAAGTAAAAGCTCTCAAGTAGAAAAAAAAACAAATAATAATAAATAAATAAATAAATAGCTTAAATTTTTTTTAAATAATCTAAAATGTTAAAGAATGCAAAGTTTAATTATAATTTTTTTCAATGAATTAACACAAATCTTTACGGCGATGCTGATGAGGTTTATTGAATGAGGTTTAAAAAGCATATACCTTTAAATATTATAGAAAATACGTTTCCATTTCTTTTCGAGAGAATAAAATCTTTAAAAAAATATGATTATTAAATGGTGAAAGGAGCGATGGCGGGAACGGGAGCGTCTGTGGACGATGGCGATGGCGATGGCGATGGCGGGAACGGGAGCGGGAACGGTGGAACGTTGGAGGGTGCTAGTGTGGCAGGTTTGTCCTCGGGCACTGCAGATGGTGTTGGGCCTACTGCAAGCCCACTCAGCAAGTTCCACGGTGAAGACCCAAACGGCGTGGTGAAACCGGCGCCTGATAACGTTAGGGTTTCACCCTCCAAACCACCTCCTTGGTCTTTGTCCTTTGCGGACAAAGTTAGGTCTTCGTCAGGAGCATTTTCTTTCCAAACTCCTCTGCCCTTCTCTGTTTCGGGCACTGAAGTCTCTTTTCCAAGTGAGGTTATGGAGCCACTAATCTTCCAAGAGTCTCTCTCTTTGGTTGGGAAATTTGTCGGTGCCCGACCGGATATGGAAACTATCCGCGAGTGGGCTCTTTCCAAATGGTGACTTTCGGGCAGCTTGGAGTTAGTGGCCTTTCCTCGAGGGTTTTTCATGATAAGGCTAAACAATGCCCTTGACACCCACCGCATTCTTACTGGAGGGCCTTGGTTTTTCGACCGTCGCAGCCTGTTTCTGCGAAGATGGGGGGAAGACTTTGACCCTGAAACTCAGTCTATCAACATCGCTCCGATTTGGATCAAACTCCATGGGCTTCCCCCATAGTTCTTCTACAATGATGCACTCAAAGGCATCACTCAATCGATTGGAGATTTGGTAGCCATCGACCCTGCTACCCGAGCCAGAACCAGAATGACCTATGCTCGTGTCTGCGTCATGGCTAATCTGGATTCGGCTTTGCCTACCTGCATCGACATCAACTATGGGAGCTACAGAAGACGTCAAGGAGTGGAGTATGAGAACAAGCCCGCTTTTTGTTTGGAGTGCAATACTCAGGGTCATCTGGCTTCTCAATGCCCTTCCCGAAAAAAAGATATCCCCAGCGATTCGGGCCGTAAGAAGGATTCCCAGATCCCCAACACATAGAAAAAGGCTTCAGGCCGGGGCCGTGGCCGATCTGCTGGTCCTCCTAAAACCTCTGCTTCAAATCATGGCAAATCCAACAATGTAAGTGCTCTTCCTCCCCGTTCTAATCAATTTGCTCCATTAAATAATCCTCATGCTAGAGAGGACATCTCCGATGAACTTCCCATAGATCCAAATGTCTCGTCCACACCCACTTTGATTTAGTCTCCCTTGTTCAAAGGCAAGGCTGCAATGACCTTTCCAAACTCACCCATCGATTCTGGTCCCTCTCACCTTCCTCTTCCCTTCCCACCCCTTCCCCCGACTCAGAATCGTCCTCTTTCCCTTTCCCCGACTCAAAATCATCCTCTTTCCCTTTCCCCTGAGTCTGTTGCCCTGTGCCAGTCTCCCCGCTCTCCATCCCCCCATCGGCCTGCCCCTGGGACTGACACCAATGATATTCTCCAAACATCCAGCCCTCTCAAATCTCCCATTCCCGCACCCAAAGCTGACGTCAACAAAGAACAGAAAAGGGGACGTCCATCAAATGCAGAAAAGCTTGCCAAAGCAGCTGAGACTGAAACGGCTGACGGCTCTGTGCCTACCTCCTTGGGCCCTATTTCCGAACAACCCACCCACCAAGACATGGATGAAGTTAGACCTAAACTCACTCCGTCTCAAGGGAGAGGCAGAGGTCGCAAAGCAAACCCCAAGTCGACTCGATGAAGTTCGTCTCTTGGAATGTCAGAGGCCTCAATGGACCTGCTAAACAGAGGACTGTCAAATCAGTAAGAAAAAACCTAAAACCAAATATCATGTTTCTTCAAGAATCCAAACTGGACGAGATTAGCAGCACTCAAGTTTGCAAGATAATCTGGGAAGACAACAATTTTGCCTTTTGTCCCTCCTCAGGGGCATCTGGGGGTCTCCTTTGTTTGTGGGATCCGACAACTATTGAGGGGAGAGTGCTTTCAGTCTCTGACAGAACCATCAACATTTTGTTCACCAATAAAGCCACTAACCTCCAATGGATCGCCACCAATGTTTATGGACCAAACAGCCCTGTCAACAGAAGATTGTTGTGGGATAACATCTCTGCAATGCGCAATAACTTTCTTGACTTTCCATGGATGCTCTGTGGCGATTTCAATGCTCCCCTTCACCTGTTTGACAAGCAAGGAGGCAATCCGATCACTAGCAGCTGCATTGAAGATTTCAGCGATTTTGTCAACCTCAACGAGCTAATGGACATGCCACTCCAAGGATCCAACTACACTTGGAGCAACAGAAGGGTGGGCATTCATCACATCCAAATTTGGCTTGACATATTTCTCTTATCCAAAGAACTCATTCCTGTCTTTGGCGATGCCAAGCTTCATAGCCATCCAAAAATTGGATCCGATCACAACCCCTTAATTCTGGATTGTTCCCGCCCCAACAAATCTTCAAAACCCCTTTCAGGTTTGAAAATATGTGGCTCACCCATCCAGATTTAGGTCGGTGTATTCGACAATGGTGGCAGCAAAACCATTGTCCAAACCCTCTCACGAATCTGTTCCTCAAACTCAAAGCGGTCAAGCTCAAGCTGAAATGCTGGAATAGGGAGGTTTTTGGCAATCTCTTTACCGAAAAAAAGCATCTGATGGATGAGCTCAAAAGGGTGGAAAATCTGATTCAGGGAGGAGATCAGAGGGTCAAAACTTTCATGGAAGAAAAAAGCCTCCTTTCAAACTTTCACAATGCCTTGGCTAAGGAAGAGTCCTACTGGAGGCAAAAATCCAGAAGCCTCTGGCTCAAAGAAGGAGACACCAACACGAAGTTTTTCCATGCTTCCACCATGCGCCACAGAGGCTCAAATAAAATCTCTGAGTTGACCAAGGCTGATGGAACCATTGTCTCTGACATCCATGCCATCAGACAGGAAGTTGTGCGCCACTTCCAGGAAATCCTTGGTCCAAGTGTTGACTGCCACCCCCGCACTGCAAGTTCTCTGCTACAGAACATACCAAAGTTGGTGTCTAACGATGACAATGGGAAATTGCTCCAATTCTTCACTGAAGAGGAGATCAAAGAAGCTCTGTTTGCAATGGAACCTGATAAGGCCCCTGGACCCGATGGCTTCCCACCCCGGTTTTTTCAACACTTTTGGGATATTGTGGGCCCTGATGTCGTTGCTGCGGTTAAATTCTTCCAGAGAGCCAAAAAGATGCCGAGAGAAGCCAATTCCACCTTCATTGTTTTAATTCCCAAGTCCAATGATCGTGCTTCTCTCTCCGACTTCAGACCTATTAGTCTCTGTAGTGTCATCTACAAACTTATCACCAAAGTTTTGGCAAACAGGTTGAAAGACATCCTTCCCTCCATCATCGACCAGTGCCAAGGGAGCTCGGTCAAAGGCAGATTCATTGCTGATGGAGTGATAACCATCCATGAATTGGCCCACTCGGCATCTAAAAATAAAAAACCCAGTATGTTCCTTAAGCTTGACATGAACAAGGCTTTTGATCGGGTTTCCTGGAAATTCCTGTTCGAGGTCCTAGAGAAGTTTGGGTTTCACAAAGAATGGATCAAGATGGTTCGTGAATGTATCTCTACTGCTTGGTTCTCTATTCTTATCAATGGTTCACCCGTTGGTTTCTTCCAGAGTTTCAAAGGCATCCGTCAAGGGGACCCTCTGTCACCCTTCCTCTTCATCATTTTGGCCGAAACCCTTGGAAGAACCCTTACTGCTGCTTGCAACAGTGGACTCGTCTCCGGGATCAAACCAGCCTCAACAACTAATGCCATATCTCATCAACAGTTTGTGGATGATACTATTCTATCCTCTCATGCCTCTGTTCCCGAAGCAAAAATCATTAAGAACATTCTTGATTCTTATGAAGAGGCGGCTGGTCAGAAAGTCAATTACCGCAAAAGCAAGTTATACTTTCTCAATACTCCCATCCACAGGAAAAACAGGATTGCTGAGATCCTTGGGTGTATCATTGGGAGCCTCCCAACTACTTATCTTGGATTACCGCTTTTCCACGGCAAATCGGTCTCAGCTATGTGGAACCCTATTTTAGATCGCCTCAATAAGAAACTTGCAAGTTGGAAAAGCTCAATGCTCAGTCAGGCAGCCAAAGCCACTCTGGTCCAGGCTTGTCTGCAAAGTATTCCAGTTTTTTTCTTATCTATCTTCAAAGCTCCTGCTTCCATCTGTCAAAGAATTGAGCAAATCCAACGCAGATTCCTTTGGGCCGGAAACGAAAACAAGAATAAATTTTCACTTGTTGCCTGGGATAGGGTCTGTTCCAAGAAAAAGGATGGAGGACTCGGATTCAGGGACATCAAGTGGATGAACATGGCCCTTATTGCCAAGCAGTCCTGGAGACTTACCATCAATGAAAAAGTCACTTGGATCGACATCATCAAAGCTAAGTACCTCCATCAGGTTCCCTTTTTGGGAGAGCACAACCTTCCTAGCGGATCTCATTTTTGGAATGGCGTCACCAAAACAAGGAAGATCATCAGGGAAGGCTTAAGGTGGTGCCTTGGAACTGGAATGACCATTCATTTCTGGGACGATCCGTGGATCCGTGACAAACCTCTCAGCCAAGATCCACATCTTGCAGTGCTCAAGACGGTTATCGAAGCCACCTTTGGGGATAAGGTGTGTCATTTCATTAACCCAGGTATTTCAAGACCTGAATGGAAACACCTGGCTCTTAATGGGCCTAGACATATCATCGAGGCGCTCAGGTGGTTACAAAACTTGTTGAGGACTTGCATCATCCCCAGCTCTCACAAAGATGATTCCATGGTCTGGAACCTTGAAGATTCAGGGAATTTCACTGTTAAATCAGCTTACTACAGTCAAGAAACTCCCAATGATGGTCCGGACTTATTCAATCAGGTATGGGTTCCCAAGATCATTCCCAAGGTCAAATTCTTTTGCTTGGTTGGCCATCCAAAATAGAATCCTCACCACTGACAACTTGATAATCGGAGGGTTACTCATTCCCAATTGGTGCATCCTGTGTAAAAATGCTCGTGAGTCAACTTCGCATGTTTTTTTGGAATGTCCCTTCTCTCTTGTAGTGCTCAACCAGGTTCTTAACACCTTCGACATCTCCGCAGCCCTCCCCCATTCCATTCCCCTCCTTTTTTAGCAATGGCCCCGGCCTTTCAAGAGCAATCAACTTAAATTCATGTGGCAAGCTTGCCTTCACATCTTCCTGTGGCAGATTTGGCTTGAGAGGAATGCCAGAATTTTCAAAAACCAAGCCACTGATAAGAAGATTGTTGTCGCCAAAATCTTGGCCCTTGCTACGGAGAATGCCTCTCTTGTCTCGTCTTCCAAACCCCCCCCTCCTGGCCTTGAATCGGACCTAACAAAATTTTTCAATCTTTCCAATTTCTCTGCTACACCCCGTACTTCTGTTGACAGGTCTGTTATCAAGTGGGTCTTACCTCCTACTGGGTGGCACAAGCTTAATTTCGATGGTGCGGCCAAGGGCAACCCAGGAGCGGCCGACGGAGGAGGAATTCTCAAAAATCATAGAGGAGAAATAATTTTGGCCTTTGCCCAGAACCTGGGAATTCAATCTAACAATATGGCAGAGGCTCGGGCTCTGCTTCAAAGCTTGATTCTCTTGGAAGGCTTGACCATCAATAAACTTATCATAGAAGGAGACTCACTGCAATGTATCAACTGGCTCAATGGGACTGCTGTGCCTCCCTGGGCCCTTGTTTCGATTTTCCAAGAATGCAAGGCACTAATTGGCCTTTACCCAGAATTAGTCATTAAACACCAGTACTGGGAAGGAAACAAAGCTGCGGACTGGCTTGCTAACAAGGGAGTTGGCGAATCTGACATTCATGTTTGGAGAGACTCCTTTCCCATTGGCCTAAGGGACGCTTCTACAAGTACCAATGTCTGCACAATGTGAGTGGTTGGCAGGGGACCGGGTTTGTTTGCTCTTGGAACTGGTCGAGTTTTCGCGCCCTTTTTTCCTTCTTCTCCCCCTTCGGCAGCGTTTTGGCAACTTGTCGCGATATCGCGACACTTTTCACCGTTGGCCACGAAATTTCAGCATGTCGCGATATCGCGACATCCCTTTTCCCTCTGGCCGCGAGGTTGCTTCTTGTCGCGATATCGCGACACTTTTTTCTCCTTTGGACGCGGTCTTGCAACTTGTCGCGATATCGCGACACTTTTTCTCTCCGGCCGCGGTCTTACAACTCGTCGCGATATCGCGACACTTTTTCTCTTCGGGCGCGTTTTTGCAACATGTCGCGATATCGCGACACTTTTTCTCTTCGGGAGCGATTTTGCAACATGTCGCGATATCGCGACACTTTTTCTCTTCGGGCGCATTTTTGCAACATGTCGCGATATCGCGACACTTTTTCTCTCCGGCTGCGGTCTTCCTTCTTGTCGCGATATCGCGACACTTTTTCTCTTCGGCTGCGGTCTTCCTTCTTGTCGCGATATCGCGACACCTTTTCTCTTTGGCAGCGGTCTTCCATCTTGTCGCGATATCGCGACAATTTTTCACTTCGGCTGAGGTCTTCCATCTTGTCGCGATATCGCGACAATTTTCCTCTTTGGCAGCGGTCTTCCATCTTGTCGCGATATCGCGACACTTTTTCTCTTCGGCTCCGGTCTTCCATCTTGTCGCGATATCGCGACACCTTTTCTCTTCGGCTGCGGTCTTCCATCTTGTCGCGATTTCGCGACACCTTTTCTCTTTGGCAGCGGTCTTCCATCATGTCGCGATTTCGCGACACCTTTTCTCTTCGACAGCGGGCTCCCATAAATGTCGCGATTTCGTGACTCTTTTTCTCTTCGGCAGCGGTCTTACTTCTTGTCACGATTTCGTGACACCTTTTCTCTTCGGGCGCGATGTCTCTTCTTGTCACGATTTCGTGACACCTCTTCTGCCCGGTCGCGGTTTTGTTTCATGTCGTGATTTCGTGACTCTTCTTCTCTTCTGGCTCCAACCCTTCAACCTGTCGCGACATCGCGACACTTCCTTTCTTCTGGCAGCAACCCTGCAATTTGTCACGATTTCGTGACACCTTCCCTCCTTCGGCCGATGGCGCTTCTTGTCGCGATTTCGCGACATCCCTTCTTCTATTGGCTGCAACGGTGCTTCTTGTCGCGATTTCGCGACATCACCAAACTGGTCGTGTTTTCGTGACTCTTTTCCTCGTGGGAAGGTTTGCTCGCTCTTTGATCTTTAGACCTTCTCGGTCGCTCTAGTCTTCATGTAATTCTTCTTGTACAAGGTTCAGGGACCTTTCAACACCCTTTCTACCAATCAAAAAAAAAAAAATCTTAAAAAATATCAAAACTCATAATATCCAAATACATCAAAAGACAAATATATTGACTTGAAACAAAAACCTAGCTAAGTCTTAATGGCTAAGAAAAACACACTGCTTTTAAAAAGAATAATTCAATTGCACTAAAGTCACAATTTTCTAATTTTTTAATTTGTTTTTTCTCTTCAATTTACAAGAGTCTCGTTCATGCTCAGTCTTATTAATACATTTGTAAACATGCAATTTGAAAATCATTATATAATGTTGTACACGATACAAATTGAGGCAATTTTCCACAAAAAAAAAAAAAATAACCAGGACGAGTTCTTGCTTACAGAAAATGTATCAGAACACTCAAAATCATAATTCTGCCACATTATAAAAAATGATACCCAATTGAAACGCCAACAGACTTCAGCTTCCATAGTCGAGGCATTGTACATGAATAAGACTGTCCGTGAATAAGACTCTCTATGAAGTAGAGGACGTATCCACTTGAACTTTGTCAATAAGGATCACACCCAAACTTCTGGCTACCAACATTTTCCCTAAAGCTTCTTTGCATGCTTCAGTGCCCTTTTCAATTGGGAAATCCCTCGAATCATTAGTTTTAGATCCATATGTTTTCCTATTCTAAAGGGACTTTCTCTTTGCTTGGCTACCTTCATTTCTTTCTGCTGGCAAGTTCACAAATCTGGTCACATGGCCAAACCATATGCAAAGGGTTAATTGTGCGGCCATGCCAAGCCCATGTTCCATTCAAACCCTAGTGAACTCACACAGTTTACCACTTTGTTATGGCTATACAATAAGACCTTAAACTCTTCAAAGGCAATCAATAATGTCATGGTCATGGCTACGTCTCACAAACACTCGCTTCATAGAGAATCAGGGACCTGAGAGCCCACACAGGGATTGCAAACTTTGACTAATATCCAGTCCAAAAATCCATTCCTGGAGAACATCCTGAGATTAGTCTCAAAATAAGCCCCCAACAAATTTAGCATGCTTTTCACTTCAGGCATTACACTCCCCAAGCATGTCATGCTGAATGCAATTGTCTCCAAATCAAGGGCATTAAACATTAATTTTAATATATTTACCAGGCACATGTGATGAGTTGGATTCCTTCAATCAGACGAGGAAACTAGGGGCCCATCAACAAAGTAGGAACCCTTGATTGCCCAATCCTTAGGCCTTCCTGGCCACCATTTAGAGATGTAAAGTAGAAAACGTAACCAATGTAGAAAGCAAAAAGGCAATAGACACTTTCTACGACCATGCAAGATGGTGGCACATGACAACATACCTCATGACATCATTCCAAAATTAAAATAAACCAGCACTCCTCTCAATCTGAAGAGCACATCCAATCACCTAGCCTTATCACCAGAAGGCCACACTAAGTTACCATCCATCTCTTTCTTTCTTTCTTTTTTAATAAAAAAAAAACAATTGATGGCTATATGCCACAAATAACTTATAGATGTTTAAACAATTTTGATGGCTATATGCCACAAATAACTTATAGATGTTTAAACAATTTGCCCTCTTGCCTTAGATTTGTTGTGTGTTCACAGTCCTAAAGCATTAGTAATATTCTCCATTTTTCTAACCTAATTTCATGGCATTGACAACTACTCAAAAATTCATGAAAATCAAATTCACGCAGCAATAGCATGAAACATGCAAAATCGTAAATCAACTAAAAGAACCATTACAAGAAATACAAATTATGTAAATAACAAAATGATAATATACTGTAAAAGAATAGAACATAATCCTTGATGAGACATGAGATATCTAGAAATGATTATCTTTATTATGGACATTTATAATGTACAATATCTCCAAATTACATGCATACTGCAAATTGATGGAGAGTCAGAGAAGAGCTATCTCTATAATCAACAAAATATGCTTATGTAAGATGGCCCATGGCATTCATTGTTTGAAGACAAATATCATATGCAACCACCAGTAACAACTCAAAATTCAATGAAGCCTGCATGCATTACTTTGCACTTATTCCCATCAAGCATACTAAGACAGCAATGTCTTATTAACTTATCTATAGCATATCATCAAATGGCATGAGCTCAACTGGCTAGATACCTCAACTATCAAGGAGGAGACCCTGGTCCAAATCTTGCTAGGTGATACATGCATCACTATCAAAAGTAAGTTCTAATACCACTATGTGGTCATGAAGTAATACGGGTGGGGCCTGTTTCAATCCCATATGACCGATTTAAAAAAATATAAATAAATAAATTACATATAGCATATCTAACAAAAAAAATTATCGTTGTTTGCTTTAAATATGATCATGTGAGTGTTTATAGCTCCTAAAATTTTGAGTTCTCCTTTAGGATCCATCCTTGAAGCAAATTTTCAAAGTTTTACTCCTATAAATATGAGTCCTGAAGATGGACTTAAAATCTTGGGAAATTTGACATTCATATGGCAAACCCAAAAGCAAACCACAATAAACATGAATCTCATGAAATCCTGAAAAAATTAAAATGTTTAATCATCTGCCCACATGCAATCATGTCAAACTGTAGTCCAAGTCAAATTCAGGTCCCCCAATATTTGGTTAGTAATGAAATTTAGCTCTGATGATTTTGGATTTCAACTGATCCTCCTAGGTAAATGTAAAAGAGTTTGGTCTCATTCAGTCATATTCAAGTTCCTCCAATACTAGGGAACTGTTAACTCTAGCTCTGTTGAGTTTGGATTTCAACTGATTGTCCCAGGTTCATGTAAATGCTTTGAGTCTCATTTCAATATAAATGGCTCCTGTCATTGTAATAAATGTGTTTGGAATCCATCTGACTTCAACATGGATGGACCTTCTACAGGAGTAAACTTAAAGCATTCTTGAACTGGAAAGCATCATATGTTAAGTGACTTTCCTTATTATAAGCTGCTAAATGGCAGTCTCCTACAATTTATGTTGACTTTTTATAATATTTTTTACAAACTATTATTCTTTGCTCGTATAATTATGTGTTGTGGAGTGCGTATGTGCAAGCTGAATAAGGGACGGAGGAAAAAAAAACATTTAGGTGCCTCCAGGCCAAATGTTGGCCAAAGATTTAGCCATCCTGAACTTTGCATTATCAATTGTGTACGAAGATATGCCAGGAAAAAGGAAGTCAAAGTAGTTGTTCAACACCATTTCAAAACAAGAGCTTGAATTTGAAGTTGCATGATAAAAAAGGAACTATTATAGTCTTCATGTGATGCCAAAACTTGCCTATAGCACTGACATAATTCCTGAAAGCAATAGTGCATATGAAATATTCTCTACATAGTAACTTACAAACTTGCGTGCATACCACTCATAAAATACCATTTAGTTGAGAAACGCTGAGTTCAACATTAAAAACTCAAGACCGATGATATCTGACAAGGATGCTACTAGAGTCATCAAGCATGACACTTGAAGCACAGTTAATTCATCCTATGCTGGAAAGATATATATTGAAATTCAGAAGTTAAACTAAAAGTTCTGCATACCAAGTATCATGTTGCAGGTGGGATGTTTAAATAAACTTGCAAAGGAGGAGCTTTAGATGAAATATGAACAGTACTTCCATATTTCAGAGGAAGACAATCATGAGAACCATCAATGTAGATAAAACCCTGCATACAACTCCATACAATATGCATCACTTCGTTAGTTCTGATCCATCCATGCATGATCTTTTGCTGATCATGCAGCAAAATTGGTTCCCTGACCATATACTGGAGATCCCTGGACAAGATGGGCATGGGGTAACCTCCAGCAGAACGCATAGCAGCTGTTGAACCAGCAGCAGTGCAGACTCTGAGACCACTTGATCGGCAGTATACTGGAGGAAAATCATTATCATAACAGTCTTCTTTTATTATCCTGAAGGCAAGGAAACACATTGATAAACAATCTTATAAATAAAGAGATTAATTGCAGTTAGGTTTTTCCCCATTAGCATCTAGAAAACTAAAAATCCAACAAGAACCATAACCATCGAACAAGACTACATGTTACACATTACTTAACCAATTAAATGTGTGGTTTTTCTAATACAAAGATGGATTTTCTTTTACAAATACTACACGCTATTACTTAGCAGCTGGATATTTCTAAAATATTAATATGTAGGTGGTGATCAACCCAAATAGAATTTTTCACGAACCCATAACGTAACTTACAGTAAGCAGTCAAAAATATATTGGTGGCTAAGTTTCATATCTCACCTGAATGAGCAATGAGTCACTGCAGCAGGACTAGGGTGTGCAAGTAGAACATCATTAAGTGCATATGTGTCGTACTGTACACCATCAATAGAAATTACTATTCTTGATAGTTGTACGGGTTTTCTCCTTTCTTCGAGAATTTCATCTAGTATCTGCAGAATCAACCATGGTAAATCTTCACACCAACAGCAGAAAATTAATTCATTCAAAGAATTTTAATCATGGATGCCAGCAACAGACACTGCAACAAAGTGTTCAAGGAATCATGTTTTCAACAATTGATGATAGAAAAAGGGAAGATGCCTGAAAAGTATCAAGAAGTTGAGTTTGTTTTCATAAATTAATAATTACATGTGATCGATTATAGTTAAATTTACACATTTTTAAGAACTCGCAGCGCATCTTAATTTCAGATTAAAAACTCCATTAAAAGTAAAGAACAGGTTTAAAGTGATCTTGGTATCTTCTCTACATTTTATATTCAAAAGCTTGAGTCCTAGGATTAGTAGCATTAGAATCTCAGGTGGATATAGTAAAACATATAGAAGGAAAATCGAAAGCATGAATTTAATTTATTAAATTTCTCTTTTTATACATAAAAGATGAGGAGAGGTTTCTTATTAATGGACATAACAGCCATGTTACGCTTTATAATTATTTAATACCATTTATTACTTAACAAATAAATCAGATACAAATCCATGTTTGTTCTTGAAATTTAACAAATTTGTTGGGACCAGGTGGTTTTATCATTACGTTTGCAGTCTGCTTCAGTGTAGCACAATAGTGAAAACCAATTTCTTCACCATCAACCAGATGCTTTAAATAATGGTGGTGGACCACGATATGCCTTGTTCTAGCATGATAGACTGTGTTCTTCACCAATTCTAAAACACACTGGTTATTGCAAAAAGTAGGGATGGCTCAAACTGTTCTAATGTGAGATCAACAAATAATCTGCAACAAAATAGCTTCACAAGCTGTATTGACTGCTGCCTCGTGGAAAAAAAAAAGGCAATTGTAGGTTGTTTTTTGCTCTACCAAGACACATCTCCAAAAACCTAGAGCAAAAACATACCTTGAGGTTGATTGTGATCATCAAAGGATCCTGCCTAGTCTGAATTTGCACATCCTAACAATCTAAAATCTACTTTGGTACATAATGCCAAAATAAATGGTTCCTTTATATTTGAGTACCCTTTACTGCCTGCCAATTTTCTATCTTCAGTTTAAACATAAATTGAGAAAGATATCCAACTACAAAGCATTAATCCAGTCTTATTCATGTGTGATCAATCAGGTTGCCCACCACTCATCTGTAAATTGATTCACTGGCCGGTTGAGAATCAGTATTGAATGATAATTTCATCCCACATGATAAAACACACCTTCCGGGAAAATCTGTGGCAAGTTCTGGTTGCTAGAGGTTATTCTATTAATATCAAAACAATGTTGTGCAAGGCAGGTGGCACGAAGTTGTACCCTCCATTGAGAATACAAATGGTAAATATTATTATTCTTCCAACTGTGTGTGCTAATTTTGGATTTCATAATGAGATTCACAAGTCACCACATCATTTGTAGTCTGGTAGCACACAAGATACAAATCTTATTCTTATTCTAGAAGATAAACATTCTAAACTAAACTAATAATGGTCCAAACCTCAGAATTTCGACTGATCCAAAACTCAGAAGATGGGGAGAGGTCTCTTATTAATGGACATAACAGCCATGTTACACTTTATAATTATTTAATATCATATATTACTTTACGACACCCTAACAAATAAATCAGATACAACTCCATGTTTGTTCTTGAAATTTAACAAATTTGTTGGGACCAGGTGGATTCGTCATTATGTCTGCTTCAGTGTAGCACAATAGTGAAAACAGATTTCATCATCACCAACCAAATGCTTGATATAATGGCGGTGAACCTCATTATGCCTTGTTCTAGCATGATAGACTGTGTTTTTCACCAATTCTAAAACACAAGGTTATTGTCAAACCGTTCTATTTTGAGATAACAAGATGTCTGCAACCAAATAGCTTCACAAGTTGTACTGACAGCTGCCTCGGGGAAAATTAGGCGACTGTAGGTTGTTTTTTGGTCTACCAAGACAACTCCAAAATCCTAGAGCAAAAACATACCTTGAGGTTGATTGTGATTATCAAAAGATCCTGCATAGTCTGAATTTGCATATCCTGACAATCTGAAATCTACTTTGGTACATAAAGACAAATTCAATGATTCCTTTAACATATTTGAGTACCCTTGCTGGCTGCCAATTTTTCATCTTCAGTTTAAACATAAATTGAGAAAGATATCCAACTACAAAGCATAAATCCAGTCTCATTCATGTGAGATAAATCAGGTTGCCCATCACTTATGTGTAAATTGATTCACTGGCCAGTTGATAATCAGGATTGACTGATAATTGCATCGCACATGATAAAACCGACCTCCTGGGAAAATCTGTGGCTAGTCCTGGTTGCTAGAGGTTATTCTATTAATATCAAACAATGCTGTGCAAGGCAGGTGGCACAAAGTTGTACCCTCTATTGAGAATACAAACATTAAATGTCATTATTCTATTAATTTATCCCAACTGTTGTGCTATTTTGGATTTCATAATGAGATTCACAAGTCACCACATCATTTTTAGTCTGGAAGCACACACAAGATACAAATCTTATTCTTATTCTAGAAGATAAACATTCAAAACTAAACTAATATTGATCCGAACCTCAGAATTTCGACTGCTCCAAAACTAAAAATTTCAAGTTAAGGAAAATCATAAAAAAGGGCAATTCAGGAATAACAGAGTATAACAAACCAGAACATAAAAATAGACAAGCAAAATAGCATAATGATTTTATTGCTCAAAAAAGAGAATACAATGCAAAGAATCTCTGAGAAGAGATGTGAGGCCATCACATTGCATCCATTACTTATTCCTTTTCCAATCAGGGGTGCATCTCTCTTTATACAATAATTGGTTGATACTCAGAATTTTGAGTTAAAGAAAATCAAGAAATAGTGCAATTCACCTAATCAAAAAAGAAAGAGTGCAATTCAGAAATAACAAAGTATAACAAACCAAAACACAAAAAAAGTTGAGCAAAATAGCATAATGATTTTATTGCTCAAAACAGAGTACAATGCAAGCAATCTTTGAGAGGAAATGTAAGGCTATCACATTGCATCCATTACTCATGCCTTCTACCATCGGGGTGCATCTATCTTTATACAATAATTGGTGTGTTGGAAATCTACCAATTGCAAATGGAAGGTCACCCATATGGAAATGTGGTGGTTCACCTTCCATGAATTAGAAGGTCACCCATATGGAAATATGGTGATTCACCTTCCATGAGTTACGAAGTGCATATTAAATGAAAATTACATACATATGACTTGTCCTTTTGTGTTTTGTCTTCTATTGATGTGTCAACATGGCTAGAAATGCATTTTGGCTACGAAAATCTGAAAATAGAAACTTACTATTTCAGTAAATATTTTGTTTTGCATTTTTGAAGGCCTTTGGAGCGCTTGTTTTTTTTTTTTCCTCCTCCCTACAAAGTTGTTGGAAGGTCCCTGCTGAAACTGTTGTACTCCCTCTAATCTTTCCAACGCTTCTTGAATGAATTAAAAAGGAGTCCCAAGCACAATGTTATGCCCTTGGGATTGTGGTTAGGATAAAATAAATAGGGTTTCCGGAATTTTCGAGCATAAAGCCATGCTCCAATTAGGTCACATGCCTAGATCATTCCTCCCCCCTTGAAGACAAATGACCCCCATTGCACCAACTTTTGACATTAGGTGTAAAAATTGTTTCTTTATCCAAGTTGTCCTGCCCTAACCACTCTATACATCTGAATGGACTGCCTTCTAATGGTCTTAGTCCATGTATCAACAATCTGATCCTTCTCCACTGGTGCTAAACTGTTTGGATTGAGTTCTTCAATGTCCAACTATTCTACTACTATGGAAGTGTCCAACAAAGGTGGATGATAGGGCTTGAGAAGTTCAACATTGAAAATTGGATGCAAACCAAGATAAGATGGAAGATTCATTCAAAGGCATTTTCTCCCACCTTCTTGGTGATGGTGTATGGTCCATAGCAAAGAGATCTGATTTTCCTATGGGGTCTTGTAAGCCTCTCTTTCTAAAGACTATTAGAAAAGAATCCGAACACACAAAGAAACCAAGGACACAAAGAACTTGAAAGACGGAATGCTTATTTTCTTATGAAATAAAGAGAGCACATGTCCTTTTATAGACAAGGAATGACATAAACCCTAAAATGACTTAACTATATTTTATGTTATAAATACCATAGTTGAGAAAATCGGAATCGGCAAAGAATCGGCATTTTTAAAAATCGGCAAAAATCGGGAATCAGCAAAAAAACGGGGAAAGAATCGGCAAAGAATGGCCCAAAAAAAACCGAAGAAAACAAAAATTTTCATTGAAAAAAAGTTTTTTCATGCATATTACAATGAATTAACAGCTGAAAAATGGGCTTGCATACATAGTTACCAGGCAGCAATATTTACTTAAAAAGAGGAGGGAAAAAAACACAAAACCCTAAACCCTAAACCCAAAAACCTAGGGCCTACCCTAGGGTTTAGGGTTTAAACTTCAAAGTTCAAAGTTTCAAACATTAACAGCTGAAAAATGGGTTTACATACATAGTTATCAGGCAGAGCAATATTTACTTAAAAAGAGGGTTTCGGGATTAGGGTACATTACCAGCTGAAAAATGGGCTTGCATAAAAAAACCCTAAATTGGCCGCAGCCTAAAAAAAAAATGGCAGATATTTTAAAAAAATCAGCAAAAAATTGGCGATGCAGATTTTTTTAAAAAATCAGCAAAACGTCTTCAAAAAATCTTTGCATCGCTGAGAGTTTGCAGATTGCATCAGCTTTTTAAAAAATCGGCAAAAAATCGGGATTCTGCAGATTTTTTGCAGAGTTTCTCAACTATGATTAATACAACATTAAAGCGTAAATTAGACTAAGTCAACAAGTAACTTTATTAATACGCCTAAGTCTATAGTCCAGATGACCATTATGAACTAAATAACTCTAACATCCTCCCTTAATGGTCATTCTAGAAACCACACCAAGTTTGTCTCTGAATTTTACAAATTTATCTGGGCCAAGAGACTTGGTGAAAATGTCTACAGTCTAGTTCTAAGTTGGGCAATATTTCAGTTCAACTTCTCCATCTTCTACATGTTGTCGAATGAAATGACAATGCACATCAATATGTTTTGTTTGCTCATGGGAGATGGGGTTCTTTGCCAACTTGAGAACTCCCAAGCTATCACAAAGAAGTACTGTGGACTCATCTTGATGGACTTGCAAATCTGCAAGCATTTTTCTGAGCCAAACTACTTCACATGCCCCTTCTACTGCTGCTCTGTATTCTACTTCTGTAGAGGAAAGTGAAACTGCATGTTGTTTCTTGCTAATCCAAGATATTGCCCTGTGCCAAGGCTAAACACAAAACTCATTGTAGACTTCCTGTCATCCATGGATCCTGCCTAATCTGAGTCAGAATAGCCATGCAACTGAGGCTCCTTAATTTTCCCATATAGAATGCCAAAGTCCAATGTTCCCTTTACATACCGTAGCACCCTCTTTGTTGTTGTTCAGTGTTCCGTTTTTGGAGCTTGCATAAGTTGGGAGATATAGCTTACTGCATAGCTCAAGTCCAGTCTAGTGGAGGTAAGATAGATCAAGCTGCCCACTAGTTGCCGTTAAACTGATTCATTGACTGCCTTTGAATCAGTCTTGGCTGAAAGTTTCAGCCCTTTCTCCATTGGTGTAGATGAGATTTAACAATTTGCCATCCTAAACTTGTCTAACAAACTTTTCGCATAATTTGTTTGTGAAACAAAAATATGATTATCTGTTTGCCAAACTTCTACACCTAAGCAATAATATAGACGGCCTAAATCTGTCATGTCAAAGGCTAAACATAACTTTGATTTTACCTTTGCAATTTCTCTTGCCTTGCTACCCGTGATGATGATGTCATCAACATATATCACTAGAATCACCACATCACCATTCTCACCTTTGATGTAGAGATTGGGGTCAAAAGGACACCTAAATCCCTGTTCTACCAAATACCTATCAATTTATGCCCTGGGAGCCTGCTTCATCCTATAAACAGCTTTCTTCAATCTGCATACCAAATTTTCCTTCCCTAGAAGCTAAAATCCCTGTGGTTGGTACATGTATACTTCTTCCTTTAAATCACCATTGAGGAAGGCACTCTTCACATCCATTTGATGTAGTTTCCATCCAAATTGGGCTGCCATCGCTAGAAGAAGAGGTATTAAAGTGGAACGAAATTCCAACATAGGGAACCAAGCAGATTGTGCCCATTTTTTCAGTGGAAGCAAATGTCTCCTCATTGTCAATCTCTTCCTTTTGAGCAAAGCCCTTTGCAAACAGCCTTGCTTTATGCTTGTCAAGCATCGCATCTGCCTTATACTTGACTTTATAGACCCATTTGCAGCCAAAGGGTTTCTTCCCTCGAGGTAGTTTTGTGAGAACCCATGTTTGATTCTTTATCAAAGTCTCATGTTTGGCTTGCATAGCCACTTCCCATTTTGGGCTGCCTTTGGCTTCTTCATAATCCTGAGGCTCAAAAGTGTTTTGAAGATTAGCCATCAAAGCATAATTCATTGTACTAGATGCCTTACCTCTTTTTTGTTTACCTTCCTGATTTATACAAGCCAACTTATCCCAATAAGCATAATCAGTACAATTCACTGAACCAGATGCCCTATCTCTTTTTGGTCTACCTTCTTGGCTCATACCAGCCAGCTCATCCCAATGAGCATCATTATAGGTGTTGTACCACCACTTTGGTCTTTTCTTGCTCTCTTGTGGCTGCAAAACATTGCTGGTTTCCTGCTGATTTGAACTATTTCTAGCATCTTCTTGGCTGGAAAATTCATGGGAGTCATGTTGAGAGGTGATTCCTACCTCTTGTTGCCTTGCCCCATCCATTAAACCTGTTCTTCTAGCCATATCCTCTTCATTCAGCAACTTTCAGATCTGATTTCTTCTAAAAAAGCCCTGCATTTTCATCAACTACCACATCACAGCTAAGACATATTGTGTTAGTCTAACATCAACCAACCTATAAGCCTTATGATTGTCACTGTACCCTATGAGCATCATTTTTTGGCATTTTGCATCAAGTTTGGTTCGTTTTTATTTAGGAACCCACGCATATACTACTAAACCAAAAACTTTGAGATGACTTACTTGAGGTTTTCGTCCAAACCATGTTTTTTCTGGAGTCTTCTTGTATACCGCTTTTGTTGGAGACCGGTTGAGAAGATACACTGATGTGTGTACTGCTTCTGCCCAATACTTGTAAGGAACAGACTTGTTTTCTAACATACACCTAGCCATCTCCACAATGGTACGATTTCGCCTCTCTACCACTCCATTTTGTTTTGGAGTGTAGGGAGTGATATATTTCCTCTTAATGCCTTCTTGAGTACAAAAATCAAGAAAATCCTTACAGCAAAATTCTCCACCATTATCAAATCGAAGGACTTTAATGCTCTTCCCAGATTGGTTTTCTACCAAAGCCTTGAACTTCTTGAACTCATTAAACACATCTGATTTCAACTTCAAAAAATACACCCACATCTTCCTGGAAAAGTCATCTACAAACAATAAAATAAACCTGGCACCTGAGAATGATGTTGTCTTCATAGGCCCACAAATATCAGCATGGATCAATTGAAGAAATTCCTTAGCTCTCCCATCTTGCCCATCTTCAAATGGAGTCCTGCGCTACTTACTAGCCTAACATGCTCCACAAATTTCTTGTTGATTCTATATATCTAGAAGGCCATCAACCAAACTTTCTTTAGCCATATAAGAAAGAGATCTCAAATTCAAATGCCCATACCTTTGATGCCAAAGTTCACTACTATTTTGACCACTCTTGGCCATTCAAGCATACTCTTTCACCTCCCTTGCATCAACAAGCCTGAAAATCCCATGCTCTTCAATACCAAGAGTGATTTCCTTCTTACTAACCTTATCCACAAAGTAGCATTTGTGATTGCTGAAAATCACATGTAAGTGGGGGTTGTGGTCCATAATTTCACTAACAAAAAGTAGATTCTTATCCATTCCTAGAACATTGTGAACATCAAGAAATACCATCGCTTTACTTGACAAGATTATCTACACATTACCTTTGCCTTCTAGCCTATATTCCTCCCCACCACCAAACACCACATAGTCATTAGAAGATTCTTTAGTATCTTAACTAATATACCAATCTCTCTTATTGTAAAATGATGAGATGCACCCAAATCTATATACCAAGCAAATGCTTTCACATTGTCTGCTTTATCATGTGTCATAAACACAAAGAGGTCTCCCTCTTCCTTATTTTCTGCAACATTGACCTACTTCTTTGGCCCTTGGTTATTCTTCTCATCATATAACTTGTTCCTACAAAACTTTTTCATATGGCCCATTTTTCCACAATAATGGCACTTAAAAGTCTTGGGATTACCTGAAGCATCTGTCTTGCTACCCCCTAGAACCTTAGCAAAATTGCCTTTGCCCTTGAAGTTGGCTGACAAAGCCATATCTGAACCCTCATTCCCACTGCTTTTTCCACCTGTCTTGCTACAAGATCTTGGTGCTCAAATCCTCAAACTTCAAGTCAACATCAATAGAAGTAATATTTAGGGTTTCAATAAAATGTTGAAATGAAGTTGGTAAACTCTTTAGAGTGACAACTTGTTGGTTACGAATCTGCCACTAAGGAAAGGATTTTAATCTATTGCGCCCTAGATTCGCCCAGCAGATTGAAAGGCCGGAAGGAAGAGATGCCTTCCGTGCCAATCTCCGGAGAAGGCCGGCTCCTTTAGTTCTCACTTGGGGGTTTTAGCTTAGAGTGCAGGAAAGAGATTATAAAGTACAGAAAGAGACATAAATATGGTTTGTTTTGGGTGGGGAAGATAAGCAGCACAATTACTAACCAATCACTATACCAACAACAATCAAAACAATGTATGTAACAGAAACCATTAGTGCTATTCTATCCTATGTATCCTTCCTCTCGTATTCCAGATATACTTAATCACCAATGCTGAGATCCAGAAGTGCAGAATGACAGCAATCAGAAAAATAAGCAACATGAAACATAAATACTTAATAAAGGCAGCATAAAAGACAGAGACAACTAATAGAGCCAAATATACTTTGAATTAAAAGCAAGTGTGTAGCTACAGAAGTTTCTTAGCAATATATCCCCCTTCCACCCTTTTACAATGAAATGAGCCTGCTATTTATAGCAGAATTTTCCCCCCAGATTACATTTTGGGCACAGGATCCCAGACCTGGCAAAAGCTGCAAAAGCTGACAAAAGCGGCAAAAAGCGGCTGATGTTTGACCTCTGCGAGCAAAGAGTGTACTTGCAGCAAGGTCTACCTAGAAGTGTAACAGCTCCGTGGCAATCTAGTAGGTGAGCAGTCGAATCCGGTTGAATGGTGGTAGAAGCGGTACAATCTATCATTAAACTCTCATCTGCTCTGTACCCTGGTGGCACACCTTCTGTCACATCTTGACGCTCATCCCGAGACTGCACACCTGTCGTGATCTGAAGTCTGCTGATGGAGGGGGAAATGATTGAACTTAGAAGCTCATCCATTTGTTTTTTTATCCTGCCTGACAGCGCACAAAACTGATGCGCAGCCGGACGGCGCAAGTTGAAAACAGTGAAGTCGGGCGGTCCATGCCTTAGACATTTTCCTGCAGTCTATCTCTTCTCATGTCTGACGGCGCACCAAAACAAGCGCGAAGTTGGGCGGCGCAGCGCAGTCGGACGAACCTCCATGCCTTAGAATAATTTCCAGCATTTTCTCCCTTCTCCGCCCGAGGGCGCACTAAGACAGGCGCGCAGTCGGACGGAGTCCGACACTTAGTCAATTTTGTTGCCTTTTCATAGGAGTCCTCCCGACAGCGCACAGATGGATGAGCGCCGCCCGACTTCATTGCGAAGTCGGGCGGCTCATACTTAGCATATTTTCTGATGATGCTTCAACATTGCCGCCCAAGTGCGCACTGATTCCTGGGCGCCGTCCGACTTCGCTGCGAAGTCGGGCGGCCCCAACACTTAGTCAATTTTTTGGCTGTTTTTTCAACATGACCGCCTAGGTGCGCAAAAAACCATGAGCGCCGCCCGACTGCGCTGCGCAGTCGGGCGGACTCAACACTTAGACAATTTTTTAGGCAATTTTGCCTACTTGCAAAAAACACTAAAAACATGAAATGACAACAATGCAGAATTTGAAATTTTGACAGTTGAAGGGTAGAAAGGACATGAAGAAGAATGGGAAGGAAGGGAGAGGGAAGACATAGCAACAACTCTTACAAAATTTTCAAAATTGGCACCCCGTGCAAAATGTGGCAACATTCCTGGCGGCTCGCGGGGTATCGAGCTCGCCTCGATGCAAGGAACCTAGCCTTTATCCTTTGGGCAGAGAGTCCTTCACGGCCCCTGCATCCCTCTGCTGCTGCTGAGCTCCCCGCTTTGGTAGTTGTTCTTCCTCTTGGTCGCTCTCAGCGGTCTCTTCTCCTGAACCTTCCTCTTCTTCCCTCTCTGAGCTAGATTGTTCTGCTTCCTTTTCTTCTTCCTCTGGAGTGGGCTCAACGCGATCGTGGACGTGCTCATAAGCAGATTTAGCCCGAGCCCAGGCTACTTCCTGGAAGGGCTCTAAGTCGCTGATGTCTTTCAGCGCTTTCCCGAATGCCGCGACCTGGTGCACGTCGATGGTGTTGTACCTTTCTCCCAGCTCGTGGAGGCAGGTGTTAATCTTGCAAAATTTTGACACCATCTGGGTTACCTGTGACTCCTGAACCGGGTCACTCCAGCCATCAATCTCAGAAGTATCTGCCTCATAGGCCTGCCAGGTCTGCTTCAATTGCTCCAGGGGCAGATATTCTCCATCTTTTACAAAGCTCAGGAATCCGAGCGTAGAGAGGGTGTGAAAGGGGACCAGACAGATGTTCTTTTCATGAAGCAATGCATCCAACATCTTCCTGGTCGTCCTGATCCTTTCAGATTTTTCAAAATAATTTTGCAAGGTTACCCTTGCATCGGCCCAGTCTAGGGCAATCTGTGACATTGGTGGAAATTGGAGGCCCTTGCGCTCATATTCTTCAAGTTTAATTGCCAAGTCCAGCCACTGTTGTGCTTGGCGTTCGGCCTCCTCTACCGCAGGCTTTCCCTGGGCAGAGATCTCTTGAATCTTCGCAATGAAGTGGAGGACTGACAACGATCTGGAAACGTTTGTTCTGCAACCCTTCAGCAGGCTGGCTCTCATCTCCTTGATTCTGTCTTTTGAGAAAGTAGCAGCCTGAGACGCCTTTTCTTCCAGCAGCACCTGAGTCTGCCGAAGCTGATTCTGCAATTGGGCGACATGCGTCAGTGTTGCCGCCTTTTCTTCCGCCAACTTATCAGCGGCCGCCTTCTGATCCGCTGTCTCCTGCTGAGAGGCTGCCAGTTGATCTTTCAATTTTTTTACCTCCTCCTGGGCAGTCTCCAGCTGGGCCTGCGCCTTAGCTAAATCTTCTTCGAGCTGCCTCTTATCACCCTGGAGCTGGTACAGCTGCTGTTTGGTCTCGAGGCGCTTGACAAGAAGGTTGTCAGCCCTTCTGCGGATTCCACCTATCTCATACTCCTCATTTATGTCATCAAAGCTCTTTTCCTTAATCCGGTATTCGTAGTCCGCTTCTGTCATCTCCTGGATGGGCTTTTTGACCTTGGGCACTCTTTTCTCTGTTCGAAGCACCCTTTTCTCCAGGTCGTATTTGGCGCGCTTCTCAGGTACGGCGATTTCTTCCGCCCTCCTCTTTCTGACCCCCTGAAGAAAAGCAACAGAGCCCTGGGCGGCCTTTGCGGCTAAGGGCTAGTCATCAGTAATCCACAGCTGCTTTTCGACCAGTTCCAGTTCCGCGAACAAGGGGTATGCCGAAGCCAAATCTTGCTGCGGCATTTTTCCTGCAAACAATGAAGCGGGCGATGCACCAGAAGATACAGCCGCCTTTGAGGGCAACTGGGACCTAGGGGAAGCGGGCGACTGTTGAGGTGGAGATGAGATTTTTATGGCAGTAGCGGCAAGAGGTGAACGGTGAGGGGACCTAGGGTTTGGCCTAGGGTTTGAAAAATGTTAGGGTTCTGGGCAAAATGTCCAAACGACTGCAGACTATGCCGGGGTTGTGTGAAGGGAGACTGGAATGAAGCAGCCGGAATGGGCCCAGAAGTGGAAGAGGGTGAAGGCGTAGCAGTTGGGGTTACTAGGGTTTGTTGCAGGGGCGGAGAATGCGTACCTGCGAGCTCCGCCTGAGCTGGCGTTCGAATAACTCCCGCAACCCACGTTTCTGTCTCCCTCTGAGGACTGTCCTCAAGAGAGATTATCTCACTTGCAGCAGCGCCTGTTTGTGGAGTCGCCTCTGTCTGCTGCACAGTCTCCTTCTTGGGCCGCCTTTCCTTGGTCTTTTCAGACCTTTTTCTTTTCCTCTCTTTGGGCGCGGCCGCTTGTTCGGGGGGAGCGGCGGCGGTTGACGCATCGGGAGCCGTGGCTGATAAAGTAAACTTGTACTTGGTCTTTGGCTTCGACGGTTCTGCGCCCTTTGCTTTTTCACCGGCTGATTGCTCGGGCTCTTTTTCTGACTACGACGACTTTTCAGGAGTCAAGGACAACATTGGGTCCACCTCTACGTCTTCTATTGCTTTACTGCTGGATGTCCCTTGTGCAACTGAATGTTGAGGTGGAGGCCTCCTTTTATGCCTTGGGCGGGCGCCTAGGGGGACGATATCACGGAACACGAGCGGCTGCCACTTGTCAAAGTGGTTGTCATATAGGACGGAAAATTCATCATCAACGGTCAACGACCTTTTTTTTTATTTGTCGTGCCGCGTACGGCACCTCATTATCCAACATTCCATAATCTTGTCCTTACTCCAGCCTAGCGGCGCCACCTTTGCGAGCAGTCTTCTGAAACCAGTTGATCCCACTTTGTGATTATCGTTGTGCTCGGGATCGTAATCTGCTTCTACACAATAAAAATCATGCCATGGTGGCCATGATTGCATTTCCTCAATGTGCCATTCCAGATCGATTCTCGCCTGATTACCTCTTTCTGACATGATCTCTTTTCGCGGGAAAACATGTACGAACTTCTGCCTGATCCCAATCGGATCATATTTCTAGCGCTGAGGCAACTGCACCAGGCCAAAGCTGAGGAGAGTATCTTCTAAATATACATGTTGCCCAACCTCGCGAACCTCGACACTACCCCAGGTGATAGGATAATTGAAGATGGGGCTCTTTTTCTTCCCATGGCCGTACTCCTCTTCTACGCAATCCATTTGCCGCGCTGCCTCGAGGCCAAAGTGATATTCTGTACAAAAATACGACAGCAGAAATGGCTTGCCCTTAAATCCATAAACCCTAATGACGACGCCCTGAGTCAACCGAAATGTATCTCCAAATTCCTTCTTCACCAAGTGCTTGGTCATATAAAAAAAGGAGGGTATGATGCTCGACCATTGAAGAGGGCTAGGGCAATGCCCAAGAACTTGAAGTTGAACTCGTAATATGACTCCCTTCTGTACAGCAGGTCAGTCCATTCATATACGGGCAGCGGCGCGCCATTCTCATCCACCTTTTGAACCAAAACAGTGTTCATCTTGTAGTGCATATGGTACAGACACAGCCATACCAGAAATGAGCAGTGCCTGAACTCTGTGGTTTTCTTCTGCTGCAGCTTCATAAGATTCGAGTGGATGGCGTAGGCTATCCAGTCTGCCCAGTCGAAATAAATTGGCCGCCTTCCCGATTTCAGGACATTGGGGTCGTAAAACTCCCCATGAAGGATGCATTCGGCAAGCGCGAGCTGATATGGGTGCACCACTTCATCAGTGCCGCAGCCCAAAACCCAGGCAAGTATAGTATATATATACTGGCTTTTGAATTTTGCCAAGGGTATTGGGCGCGACGGCCATCTTGAAACCGGCAGCGGGTGCTCTAATTCCGAATTGAGGAAATCCCTCATTCTTCTTGATTCGCCAGCCCTGCCCGCTTGCTCTTCTAGGTTGACCCTCCTGATTATGGCATTCGGGTCTGGTTCGTGCCCTGGCGCAAAAGCTGGTTGGACGCTCTCTTTGAAGAGAGAAAACAATATCCGACCCTGGCAGTCACAGACCTGTCGGGTGTTGGGCTTGTAATATTCCACAATTGATTCAATCAGCTCCGGGCAGTGATGGACAGGAGGGCACAAGAACCAGTATAAGTTCGACCGGTAGGCTGCGCCAAAATGGTGTGAGGGCGATACCTTCACGGACCATTGTTTTATAGTGGCCCGCAGCTGTGTGATGCTGATTGAATAATTGCCATCCCTGTAGCCGCTAAGGCGGTCCACAAGCGGCGGGGGAGGAACTTTCTTCCCGGCGCTTTTCGCCCTGCCCTTTCCCTTCTTCTCCTTCGGCACTTCGCTTCCAGGAGCGCTTGAGACGGTCTGCTCTTCTGATTCCTCTTGAGACGAACTGGACGCTGCCTGCATAGGCGCCTTCCCCTTTGCTGCGCTCGGCTCTTTACCCATGGCACTGAAAATGACCAGAATTTACAGCTGCAATTCGAAATTTTCCCTTTTCCACAGCGCAGCTCGAATTTCTTCAATTAATTCTGATATTACTGAGTGAATAAACCCTTTTTCAAAAATGGGTAAAAGCAAGCATTAATGGTGGCTGGCGAATTTAAAGCTCATTGCTCGAAGTGGGTGAGTAGCGCCGTTATTCCTCGGCGGCCGCACGTGGGATCCCTGTTGGGGAGCGCAATCTGTACGTCATTGGTCCGGGCTGCGCTTCTCTTTTAATGAAACCTGCCTTGGAAGTTGCGCAATGATTCCTTAAAATTTTTTAAAACCCGTGCCTTTAATGACGTCATCCACCGCCAACCGGGCACACACTACGAAGCACTTAACTTGGCAGCCGTGCTGGAAAAAATTAAGCAAAGTTCGTAATTTTTTCTATCTCCCCGACCAAGTGCACCCTAGAAAGTGGGCGTCGTCCGACTTCGGCACAAGAAACCTGCGCTTTAGGGCGTCCAATACTTAGGAAATTTTCAACTTTTGATATGTTCTTGAGACGCGCCCGCCAGAGTGCGCAGATTTTGGTGTGCGCCGTCGGGCGGCGCAAGGGAAATTTGCGAACTCGGGCGGCACACTTAGTCATTTTTTCAATTTTTTTGCTTGGCCCCCGTCGGGTAGCGCATAAAACAGGGCGCGCCGCCCGACTTCGCTGCGAAGTCGGGCGGGCTCCCATACTTAGAAAATTTTCTGGGTTTTTTCCATTTTGTCACCGGCTTGGAGCTCCCACATCAAAATTTTCTCCATAGAAATTTTTTTGGGTTTTTTCCATTTGTCACCGCGGCCTTGGAGCCTCCCACCGTCGCGAAAATCTGAGGGCGACGCCCGACTTTGGAGGAATTTCTAGCGCCTTTGGACGACATTTCCCTGCCTTAGCCATTTTTCGTCTTTTTCCAAACTGCTGTGCACCCTTTTTTCGAAACACTCGACTCTTTTCTCGGATTTAAAGCAGGAAACAAATTCTACTGAAAGCAATATTTACATTCAGAAAATTAAACTGAAACTGCAGAAAATGAAGTATGTACAAGGGGAAAACCTTTGATATCTTAATGGTGGTAGGCTTTCAGATGAAAGTCGTTAACGGGTATCGGGAGGATCTGACCCTCCATGTCTCTTAGCACGAATGCATTGAACTGGTTCACCCGGGCGACTTGGAAGGGGCCTTCCCAGAAGGCGTCAAACTTGTCATGGTTGCCCGGTTTCACCTTGTACGAGTCCCATTTCAGCACTAAGTCCCCAATCTTGAAGACTCGGGCGGTGGTCCCCTTTGAAAACCAGTTCTGCGTTGTCTCGACGTGCTTGGTAAAAGCCTGGTAAGCCTTTTCTCTTTCCTCTTCGAGTTGCAGCAACTGAGCCAATCGGGCATCAACGGGGTCCTTGCATCACCTTTCTCATCCTCTAACAGCCATAGTGCGGGCATCTCAATATGAGTGGGCAAGACAGCCTCTTTCCCGTACACGAGCGCATATGGCGACGTTTTGATGGATTTCTTGAAGGAGATACGGTCTGCCCATAGCGCTCGGTCCAGAAGCAGGTGCCATGACCTTTTGTTCCTTTCCACGGTCTTCTTTATGATCTTCAAGAGATTCTTGTTGGTGGACTCGGCTAGGCCGTTCCCTTGCGGATAATAGTTTGAAGACATCTTGTGGTAAATCCCGTACTTGCTGGTGAACTCTGTGAGTACAGCGCCTACAAACCCTGGACCATTGTCTGTCACAATTGCCTTTGGGATCCCGAAGCGGGTGATCAGACTCTCAAGGAAACCGATGACCGTCTCCTGGTCGGCATGCTTGGTAGGTATTGCCTCAGCCCATCGGGTGAAATAATCCGTGGCTGTCAGAATGAACTTATGCCCTGCCGAAGAATTTGGCGTTATTGTCCCGATAAAATCCAGGCCCCATTGCTGAAATGGAGCCTCAGCCTGAATTGGCTGAAGGGGCATAGGTGCATTCCGATTTCTGTCGGTGAACCTTTGGCATTTCTCGCATTTTTGACAGACCGCATGCACATCTGCGAAGAGGGTGGGCCAATAATAGCCCGCTCTGATGATTTTCAAGGTCGTCGGCCTTCCCGAATGGTGTCCTCCTGGCATCCCAGAATGGAACTCGCCGAGGACCTTCGGCTTATCTGATTCTTTGACGCACCGCAAAAGGATGTCGTCAATGTTTCTAAAATACAGCCCCTCGGGGCGTAGTACATATTTTAAGGCATTGAGCCTAAACCTCCTTCTTTGTGAGGCATTGAGATGATCTGGACATCTCCCTGTGCTGAAATACCACACTAGATCATTTGTCCAGTCACTTTCCTCTGATAAGGAGTTGGCAAGATTACCTTCCATCATTGGATCCTCCCACTGACAAGCAGAGACTTCAGCTGCAACACTTCGGGCCAATTCTTGGCATAGAGCCCGACCTCGGATTAACTTGGTGGGTCGTACCTCTATGTCGAACTCCTGGATTTTGGCAATCCATCCTGCCCTCTTGTGACCAGGTTCCCCTTGAATGATGAAATTTCTGACATCGGGGTGTATCACGAAGACGGTAATCCGGCTCTGAGAGACAAAGTGCTTGAACTTTCTCAAGGACCTCATGACTGCATGCACTTGTCGCTCAATAAAATTATACCTTTCTTCGTGCGGCTGGATCACTTGGCTTAAGAATGCTATCGGCCGCTCTTCGCCATCGTCTCCCTTTTGAGTCAGAACTGCAGCGTAGCTTTCGGGCTCTCCCACCGCGTAAAGGATGAAGTCCTTGGAGTAATCTGGATTTATCAATACTGGTGCCTGGGCAATCCTGGCCTTGATCTCCTCGAAGGCTTTCTTCCTCTCTTCGGTCCAGACAAAGTCAGCATCCTTCTTCAAGAGCTCGGCCATGGGCTTGATTACTTGGGCAAAGTCAGGCACAAACTTCCTTACGAAGTTGATCTGGCCAAAGAATGACTGCAGCCCTTTCTTGTTGATCGGGATGGGCAAACGAAGAAGAGCCTCTGCTCTGTCGGGGTCAACTGCAAGGCCCTTCTCAGAAATAACATGGCCTAGCAATTTACCCTCCTTCACCGCAAAGACTGACTTCTTAGGGTTGATGGATATGCCGAATTCACGACATCTTTCAAATACTTGCCGCAAGTGGGAGGTGTGGTCTTCTCTCCTGTGTGAAAACACAGTCATGTCATCCAAGTAGATGACAATGATTTTGTTGAGCAGCTCACGGAACGCCAGGTCCATAGCTCTCTGGAATGTAGCCCCTGCATTGGAAAGACCAAAGGGCATGCGCTGATAGGCAAACGTTCCCCATTTGGTGGTGAACGTTGTCTTGTGCTGGTCCTCATCTTTTACCCAGATCTGGTTATAGCCGAAGAACCCATCTAAGAGAGAGAATCTCTGAGCTCCTGCAACCACGTGAAGGATTTGATCAATTTGAGGGAGTGGATAATGATCCTTCAGCGAAGCCTGGTTGAGATTGCGGAAATCCACGCAAAGGCGGATATCTCCGTTCTTCTTCCTCACGGGAACCAGATTTGCGACCCAAGAAGAATGCTTAATAGGATAGATGATTTTTGCTTCCAGCATCTTCAAGAGCTCGGCTTTCATCATAGATTCGATCTTTGGGTTGACCGCCCTTTGCTTCTGCCTGAAGGGCTTCACATGTTCTTCCAGCTCTATAGTGTGTTGGATCATCTCTCTGTCATACCCCTTCAAGTCCTGGTAGCACCAGGCTACAATGTCTGGGTACTCCTTGCACAGGGCCCGGATCTGCTCTAGCTCCTCGGTGGTGCAGTCTATTCCGACCTTGATCACCTTTTCAGGCTCCAATTCCAAGTCCATGTACTGCTTAGAGTCTACTTTGATCCTATGGGATATAGCTCTATCATTCTGATCAAATAGGCTCTCTAAGGTAATCAGTCCTTTTGGGACGTGATTATTCTTTAACTGTATCAACCCCTCATATTGCTCGTCATCAGGGTCTCTACCTTCGATTGAACTTGCTTCATGTATCAAAAAGGTGACGATATCCTCGTCACAATCGAACACCTACCAGTGGGTGTCCTTATCAGGCACAGAAGGCCTGTAAATAGTACGAACCGGCTTCGGCTTCTACATAGTGTCATCAGTCGGGACGTACTTGGCTCCAACAGACGCCAAGATGTCAGCATGCTTATTCTTTTCACGGGAGATGGCTTTGACATTCAAGGAGTCAAATGACTCCATCAGGTCCCAGACACGGTTGCGGTACGCCTTGAGGTAATGCTTCTTGGAGGCGCACTTGTTGGTGATCTGATTGCACACTAGCTCTAAGTCGCCAAAGATCTGCAAGTGCTTGATCCCGAGCCTCTCCGCCTTTTTCAAGCCTAAGCACAAGGCTTCATATTCCGCCGCATTGTTCGTGCAACTCCAGGCCAGCCTATAACAATAGTCCTTTTGTATACCAGATGGGGAGACTAGGAGGACCCCTGCCTCGGCGCCATTCTTGCATCGGGCGCCATCAAAGTACAACTTCCATAGCTCATCGGGGGAAGATCCTTTATCCTTTTTGACCGTCTCCTTAGGCTTTTCAGGTTGGGTGACGGAGTAACAGACCTATTTCAGTTTCGATCATGGCATTGAAATCCAGCAAGGAGAACTCATCCTCCACTTGTAGCTGCTCTATGGCTTCTCCCACCAGGTCTACTTCTACCAGCTCCTCGGTCGTCAAATGGACCATATCATTCTGCTGCTCTTCCCCGGGTATTTTCTCAACCAGGAAAGTGGAAGGTTTTTCATTATAAATTTTCAATCTCCTTCCTTTGAAAGGGACCTCCATGTGTGAGTAATCCAGAGACAGGTATCCACCCAACTTGGCAGTGAACTCCCTTGAGAGACACATGCCGAAGTAGGGTTCCAAATCAACAACCACAACCTCTTGGATCACCACAATGTCGAGCGCCTTGTGCAACCGGATGGGGATGTCTTTGATGACGCCCACTGTCTTCACTGGAGTGCCATCTAGCTGCAAAACTCCTTGGCTGCTTCTTGTGTATTCCATACCAATTTCTTCGCAGACAGCCCTTGGCATGACGGTGGTTGATGCACCGGAGTCAACCATGCAGTTGTGCACTATGTGGCCTTCCATCCGTAAAGACAAGTAAAAAGGTGGCGGTCTGTTCTTTCCGGTGATTGAAGTTGTCAAGGGTTGAGCTAACACAGCAGGCTGCGGTGGCTTTCCACCTTTCACAGTCTTCAGGGACTCTTGCAGCAGATCCACCTGGCCAGGGAGCTGAAGGGCATCGTACATGCTTATTTTCGTCGGGGTCTTCTTGAGCTCATCAACGATGTTGTAGGCCGAAGTACCAGCCCCTCTGCTTCCTTTGCTGGCTCGTACTTGGTGCGGTACTGCTGCGTGGCCTCGACCCTCTGTCTCTTTGTCAGCGACGGGTACCTCAGCTTTTCCCGAGCTTGCTCTTTTGTTTCAGCCGGAGGTTGAGTCACTGGAGCCTTGACTACTGGAGCCTTGAGCACCAGAGGCTTCTCTTTGGCAGTTGGAGGTAAAGGTGGTTTATCAGGAGCTGCCACAACAGGTTGCGTCCTCTCCCTTCTTGTATACACCTTCAACGGCTTTATCTGGGCCGGGGTGGCCTCAATTGGCTTTTTTCCCTCCTTGGTCAAGAGTGACACAGGATCTTCTTCAGGGACCGCAAAGTTGCTCTCTTCATCCCGGATCATGTACGCTTCATCTTCTATGGTACTACCCGCAAGGGTCTGAATGTAGTGCTGATGCAGCATGCAAGTGTCTTCCCCATGTGGATCATTGCAAGTGGAGTACCAGTTCACACGATCTGAGGTGCCAGGTTAAGCATTGCTTGCAGCATTTCTTGTTGGAGGCCTTTGGGCCTGAGCCGCTTGATCTCTTGTCAACGCGGGAGGAGGATACGACCTCCTAGGAACAAATTCCTGTTGAGCCTGCTTCTTCTTCATGATTGTCATATCATTAGACAACGTCTGGTAACCGGAAGCAAGGGCCCGCACTTCCTAGAGGATCTTGGTTTGTATATCAGTATCAGCTGGCACTGGCCGATGCGAGAGGTAATGCGGCTAATGGTGGTGGAGCAGGCAACGTTGGGTATTGTGGAGGAGCGGGGAGTGTTGGATATTGCGGAGGAGGCGGATTGGGACGATGCACTTGAGGCGGACCATACGGGTCTATGACTGGCGCAGGATTCCACGGCTGATGGGGATATGGATTGGATGAGGAAGGTGCCCCACCAGACGCAGGTGGATATTGTGACTGAGGAAAATCTGGATAGATTGGGGGCTGCATCTTGTGCGGGAGTCTACCTATGGCAATCATATCCAGTTCTGCCCTCTGAGCAGCCTCATACAATGCGGGGAAAGTATTCACACGGGCCAACTTGACGACCAAACAAATATCCGAGTTGAAAGCTCTGAGGTAGTAGTGGGCAGCTTGTCCTTCAGAAGGGCGTAGTTCAGGGGGCACTCTCTTCCAGGATCTCGCGAACCTCACGTTGAAGTCCGATATCTCCTCTTGCGGATGGCGTTGAATGCTTTGAAATTGGTGCAGCAATGAGGAGGGATCCGCGGATTCATTGAATCCTCTAACTAGCTTGCCAGCCAGCTGGGCCCATCCCGTGATAGTCCCTTCCGGCAAGGATCTCCACCAGTAGAGAAGCTTCCCTCGCAGAGAGAGCTAACAGCCGGGTCTTGACACTTTCATTTGTGATGGCGTGCAGCGCAGCCAAGGCCAGAATGTCTTGGATGTGCTCGTATGTTGTCTTCCCGGTGCCATCATATGTAGGAATGGATTTTAAGGCAGCAGGTGGAACAACTTCTTGTCCAGCTAGAGCGAGGGGTCCCGTGGAGTCAACATCCGGGAAGAGGTCATTAGCATTCGCCTGAGGATTGGCCATGTCTTCTTCCTCTTCGAGCTGGTCAGTGGTGTAGTCGGTATCAGTACTGTCTGAAGTTGTGGGTTGTTCTTCAACTTCAGCTCTTCAACTTATTCAACTTCTTCAATTTCAGCTTCAGATTCGTGCTCGAATCTATCGTCTTGATGTGCTTGATAATCAACCAGCCTCGGGTGCTCTCCAGCAGCGTTGATGTTAAGCTCGTAAAACTCAGGCTCTTGTCCCGAATTCCTAGCTCTCCATCTTCTTGTATGCATGAAGGCGCTCTTGATATTGGACCAGTCTTGCAGACTCAGAGGGTATTCAGGTTCAGCAGAGTCGCCAGGTGTTCAGATTTAACAGCAATGAAGCGAACACCGATGCTTCGATTCTGTTTATGGGGTGGGAAACTTTCGGGTCCCACCGGGCGTGCCAGAGAAACTGTTGGTTACGAATCTGCCACTTAGGATAGGATTTTAATCTATTGCGCCCTAGATTCGCCCAACAGATTGAAAGGCCGGAAGGAAGAGATGCCTTCCGTGCCAATCTTCGGAGAAGGCCGGCTCCTATACTAATCTCACTTGGGGGTTTTAGCTTAGAGTGCAGGAAAGAGATTTAAAAAGTACAGAAAGAAACATAAATATGATTTGTTTTGGGTGGGGAAGATAAGCAGCACAGTTACTAACCTATCACTATACCAACAACAATCAAAACAATGTATGTAACAGAAACCATTAGTGCTATTCTATCCTATGTATCCTTCCTCTAGTATTCCAGATATACTTAATCGCCAATGCTGAGATCCAGAAATGCAGAATGACAACAATCAGAAAAATAAGCAACATGAAACAGAAATAACTGAGGAAGGCAGCATAAAAGACAGATGCAACTAATGGAGCCAAATATACTTTGAATTAAAAGCAAGTGCATAGATACAGAAGTTTCTTAGCAATATATCCCCCTTCCACCCTTTTACAATGAAATGAGCCTGCTATTTATAGCAGAATTTCCCCCCCAGATTACATTTTGGGCATAGGATCCCAGACCTGGCAAAAGCTGCAAAAGCTGACAAAAGCGGCAAAAAGCGGCTGATGTTTGACCTCTACGGGCAAAGAGTGTACTTGCAGCAAGGTCTACCTAGAAGTGTAACAGCTCCGTGGCAATCTAGTAGGTGAGCAGTCGAATCCGGTTGAATGGTGGTAGAAGCGGTACAATCTATCATTAAACTCTCATCTGCTCTGTACCCTGGTGGCACACCTTCTGTCACATATTGACGCTCATCCCGAGACTGCACACCTGTAGTGATCTGAAGTCTGCTGATGGAGGGGGGGAAAGATTGAACTTAGAAGCTCATCCATTTGTTTTTTTATCCTGCCTGACAGCGCACAAAACTGATGCGCAGCCGGACGGCACAAGCTGAAAACAGCGAAGTCGGGCGGTCCATGCCTTAGACATTTTCCTGCAGTCTATCTCTTCTCATGTCTGACGGCGCACCAAAACAGGCGCAAAGTTGGACGGCGCAGCGCAGTCGGACGGACCTCCATGCCTTAGAATAATTTCCAGCATTTTCTCCCTTCTCCGCCCGAGGGCGCACCAAGACAGGCGCGCAGTCGGACGGCGCAGCGCAGTCGGACGGAGTCCGACACTTAGTCAATTTTGCTGCCTTTTCATAGGAGTCCTCCCGACAGCGCACAGATGGATGAGCGCCGCCCGACTTCGCTGCGAAGTCGGGCGGCTCATACTTAGCATATTTTCTGATGATGCTTCAACATTGCCGCCCAAGTGCGCATTGATTCCTGGGCACCGTCCGACTTCGCTGCGAAGTCGGGCGGCCCCAACACTTAGTCAATTTTTTGGCTGTTTTTTCAACATGACCGCCTAGGTGCGCAAAAAACCATGAGCACCGCCCGACTGCGCTGCGCAGTCGGGCGGACTCAACACTTAGACAATTTTTTAGGCAATTTTGCCTACTTGTAGAAAACACTAAAAACATGAAATGACAACAATGCAGAATTTGAAATTTTGACAGCTGAAGGGTAGAAAGGACATGAAGAAGAATGGGAAGGAAGGGAGAGGGAAGACATAGCAGCAACTCTTACAAAATTTTCAAAATTGGCACCCCGTGCAAAATGTGGCAACAATTACCACCATGTCCTCTTCCATTTTTCGCCCAAAGGCATTCAACTGTTCTCTAAGGTCTTTTATCTTTAGCAAATGATCTTGTAAAGACTCACTTTCATCCATTTTGCTTGAAAATAGTAAATTTTTAAGGAAGAAGGCTCTACCTTTATCTAAAGTTTTATGTAAATCCTTTAGTCACTTCCAAATAGTTGTAGCATCACCCTAGTATGCACTTAGAGAAGCATTTCATCAATCACTGAAAGCTTTATTAGCATCACAGCTTCTCTATTTCGTTCATCAAACTTGGTTTGATCATTTCTATTATTGTCAATCATGTTTCCTTGTCCAACACAAGTTGATCCAAACACCTGTACTCAAAAATGGCCAACATACGTTGTTTCCACGTACTATAATTCTAGACCCTCTAACATAATGTTAGACAAACTAGCCATTAGAGCACAAAACGATAAAATCTACAACTAAAATAGAGACAACCAAGAAAGTTGTGTTTTTCCTCCCCCAAACTGAAGATTACGGAGAAAAAAATATTCTTGCTGGAAGACTAATAGATCTGTTGGAAAACAACACAGGGCTGCTGGAATATACTCAAATCTGTTGAGAAACGCTGAGATATGCTGAAAAACACTTAGATCTACTGGAAAACTCCCAAATCTACTGACAAACGCTCAAATTTGCTAGAAAATTCTCAGATTTGCTAAGAAACGCTAAGATCTGCTTTTTCCCAAAAGCACCTTCAGTTTCTTGTTGAGTATCGAAAAGCAATACCTCGTCTGTCACTGATCTATGCAGTGCCTAGGCCTTCACCCACTTCGACTTCCCCTCACCATGGCTCTAATACCATATTAGAAAAGAAACCGAACACACAAAGAAACCAAGGAAACAGAGAACTTGAAAGATGGAATGCTTGTTTTCTCATGAAATGAAGAGAGCACATGTCCTTTTATAGATAAGGAATCACATAAAACCTAAAATGACTTAACTGTACTTTAAGTCATTAATACAACACTAAAGCATAAATTAGACTAAGTCAACAACTGACTTTATTGTATGTGTAAGACAATAGTCTAGATGACCATTATGAACTAAATAACTATAACAAAGACGTACCATACCTTTATCCAGCCTTGACTTGATGTAGGGCACGATGCTAGTCATGGCATTAAGGAAAATGATCTAGGCATGTGACCTTTTTGGGGCATGGATTTATGCCCGAAACTGCTCGAAACCCTTTTTTTTTTTTTTTTTAATAAATACTTCTTATACACATCCGTTGTAGGGGTTGAAACCGGGTCTCATCACTGATAATGCAAGTGGCGTCCTTGCCGGTAGACCACACTCACATGGATAAAACCCTATTTTTTAATCCTAACCACACGCTCAAGGGCTTAACTTTGTGCTTGGGACTCCATTTTAATACATTCGTGAAGCATTGCAAAGATTAGAGGGAGAACAACAATTTCAACAACTCTATCGCAAACAGAGTTGTTAGCAACTTTGTGGAAAAAACACTATGATGCTCTCAAAAATGCAAAACAAAATATTTACTAAAGACAGTATTTTTCTATTTTTAGATTTTTGTAGCAAAATGCATCTCTAGTCATGTCGACACATCGTAGAAGACAAAACACAAAAGGACAAGTCATATATGTGTAATTTTCATTCAATATACACTTTGTAGCTCATGGAAGGTGAATCACCACATTCCATATGGGTGACCTTCTAACTCATAGGTGAACCACCACATTTCCATACAGGGAACCTTCCATATGCAATATGGTGGATTTCCAACACACCAATTATCATTTAAAAAGAGATGCATCCTTGACTATAAAAGGCATGAGTAATGGATGCAATGTGATAGCCTCACATATCTTCTCAAAGATTGCTTACATTGTACTCTATTTTCTTAGAAATAAAATCATTAAGCTATTTTGCCTATCTATTTTTGTGTTTTGGTTTGTTATACTTTGTTATTCCTGGATTGCACTCTTTCTTGATTTTCCTTGACTCAAAATTCTAAGGTTTGGATCAGTGGTACCAGAGCGGTCAGCCTTTTGAGTGTGTGTCCATAAACAAAAGATCAGGATGTCGAAAGTTTGGGTATCACATGAAATATCCCTCTAATTACCTCCCTTGTCATTTCAAACGATCTCAAATAGGAACTAGAAGGGACAACACCGAGACAAACATTGAATGAAGCCCTCATGAAATAGAAGAAAAATATGATGGATCAATTCACTCAAATTCTTCAATAGCTCCCTGTTGTAAATTCTGCAAGCTCCTATGCACAACCTCTCACTACCCTAGCACCATTCAATGCTCCCACATCTTTTAAGGTTCAGGTGAAATTTGATATTCCTGATTTTTAAGGAAAAATTAATGTCGATGACCTAAAAAATGGGCTGGATAAGTTATCTTCATGCTTCTTTGTAAAGAAATTCACCAACAGTGAGAAAAATCACTTTTGCATTTTTGAAAGCTTCATTACCTATTCAAAATTGGTGGGAAGCATATTATAACAAGGTCAAGGAGGAGCATTGTTTTAAAACTCACAACTTGGGAAAACTAAACAGCCTAATTTTGAAGAGAAAATCGGCAACTCAAGAAAACTCTGACAGAAAAAAAAAAAAAAAAAAAATCCGAAGAAATTTTTTCAATAAACAGAAAAAAAAATTTAAGCAACAATTGAAGAGTCGATTTTGTATTAGATATTTGTTGTAATGAGTATATTTATAATTTATGAAATAATAATTCAGCTCAAATCGTAAATACAACATAAAAATATAACATTTTGAAATGTAAGGCAATTTTTAAATTATTTTTTGTTTTCCCATTTTTTTCTTTGTAGTTGATGCTCATGGTTGGCCTTGGCTTTGAATTAGTGGGTGAGGCTACTCAAGTGCATTATCATAATGGTATATTTCCTCCAATCTATTTAAATTTTTTGCTTTCTTTTCAAGTGTCTCAAGTTCCACTATAGTAAACTCAAAATCCATAGAACTCTTGTCAATATAATAAAAAAATAGATCTAGCTCATCCAGTTAAATTGCCATGTTGGATTCACTATCATCCACTTGTCTTGTCCAAAGTCTAAGGTTGTATTACCCAAACACCACGTCAACCTATTGCACTTCTTAGTGTGTATGGCGTTAAATAGAGACCAATTTCACTCACACTCAAAAGTGCTACAACGTTGACTAAAGACGCAAATAAACATATTTTGTAAGGTAGTTGTTTTGGAGCCATAGACCTCCCATCATAAATTTATGATAGTATACTATAAGAATGTAAATTTTTAACATTCAAAGTTGAAATGTATTGTCTGATCATAAGATTGACCTTGTTTTTCTAGCAAAGGGAGACACAAACAAGCTCCCTCCTATAGTCTTGTACATTTACAACTCAATATGGATAAGGTGATGTTTGTTGGATTTCCTATCATCCTTATAAACAAGCGTAAAACCTAAGGACCTCTTCATTACTTTATAGGCTATTGCTATAAAATAATTAGGAATTCAAGAAGCATCCCATGACATAAATTCATTGGCATTGTTTCCATGTCCAAATTTTTTAAAAAATGTGGCTAATTGCTTCATATTTATACAAAGTACTTCTGTAATAATGTCAAATGACCTCTTTCACTCTATTCATTACCTCATAGCAAATGGTAAATTTTTTACCATATATAAGGTGAAGAAACATTACCAAGGGCTCAACCACCTTAATTATAAAGTAAATATTGAAAATTTAGAAAAAGTAATATTCAAGTATAAGTAAGATTTTGAAATTTAAATTTGAACTCAACATGCAAATTGTAATTACTTCAAAAAAATTTTGAACACTTTTTCAAAATTAATTATTATACATTTGGCTCGATATCTACTATCTCACCTCTTCAATATGAAACTATGAGGTATCCTATTATTTACACTTAAACATCGGCTTCAAATTAGAGGATGATGTGAGAAGGTTCTACAAGGAAATGAAACTAGAGGTAAATAAAGTTATCCCTAGCCAAAGAATTTCCTTTCCATCATTATGCTCCCTCATGAAGTTAAGCATCCATGTGTGGTTATATATAAACCATGTTATGCTCTTTACCTATTGTACCACTATATTCACCCATGATATTTTGCCAATATTCTTCAACATGAGGTCAATGCAATGGAAAACACATAGTTCCAAAAGATAAAGGGTACTTCTCTTAAAGAAGTCTATATATAGATACATATATTGTTGCATTATCTTTCACTACTTGGACAATGTTTTCCACACCTATTTTGACCACACAAACAAACTAAATAATAATTTTGAATTATTTGTCTTTCATGAGGCATCGACCAACCATGGATCCATCCAAAGCCACCATGAAGTTCAAGAGTGTGTAGTTTCTTCCATACATCCACCCATCGAAAGAATGTTACATCCCTTTATATTTCATATCATCCATTATTATTATACAAGAGCAGGTGGTTTAATTACATACTCCTCCAATAGTGGTTTACTTATTTGATGTGTATAAGGTATATTTACTCCTTTCATAGACTCACTCAATGCGTTCACTATGACTTACCAATAAGGGTTGTCCATAGAGTGGAACAGAATGTTATAATAATACCAAAACTTGTTATGACTATATTGACCTCCTTTGCCATGTCCCTTCCCATTGTAGTATTATAAATGGTAATTTTTCTAGTACCAAAGCCTTGTCCCATGCTTCTCCCACTCCCACTAACAACACCTTGATGAGTGCAAGGGCTAGGAACATATTCTTCAATCATGGCATGAATATAATATAGTTGGACCTCATCCCCATAAAATGAGCCCTATGGCCCCACTCCTTGTCCCGTTGTAATTATTTCCCTTTTGTCATCTATTTTCTTGGACTTTTATTTCAATGTGAAATCCTTCACCTTAGATTTAATCATTTTATCTATGTTAGGGCAAAGATATGTATCTTTCTCTATTTGACCAATCAAAAAAAATTGAGGCAATTAATGCCTTTTCACATGTCCTTGCCACAAAATTTACAAAACACCTAATTCAACAAGTTTCCCTTAACTACATAATTCCACATTGGGTCCTTTCCTAGGGTTTGAGTTGGGAATTGTGTTGATAGAGTCATTTTAGTTCCACTTCTAGGAGGGTCACTACTGCCCATAATGGTTCCAAGGACCTCACCTAAATAAGTCATCTGTATTTCCTAATAATAGAGAAAGCAAGAAAATAAAATATTAATGAAATGCCCTAACCTACATGCTTTAAAAAAGCAAACAATAAAAATTTAATGTGTAACTACATGCATTAAAAGAAAAAAAAAAAATTGAAGAAAAATACCTAACAAAACCCTTGATTTTCTTGCTGTGCGGGGAACGGAACAAATTAAAAAAAAAACAGCCTAGAAACAACAAGAAATTTCCTTGCACCAGTGTCCAATCTCTGATCCAAGCCCGAACAATGGTTTAGATTCAATGTTTGGAGTGGTTTCACAATTCACCTTCTGCAATTTCGTTCTAGGAGCTGGAGATTGAAAAAAAAATGAGTTTCAGCCAAAACAAAAGGGATTTTAAACACAAAATCGGTCCCCTGGGTCTACGAGCGCGAGTTCCTACGAGAAATCACCAAGAACTCACCAAGAAATGGTGGAGAAAATCGCCACGAGTTAGTGATTTTCTCGGCCTAAGATTCTAAAAAAAAATTGCACGTGTTTGACTCACGAGAAATGCGATTTCTCATGAGAACCCGACGAGTTTTAAAATGTTGGGGAGGAGAATGAAAATGAGGAAGTAGTCTTTACATGCATGGATCAAATATTCTTAACCTTCATACAGAGGTGACCTAAGTGTATGCTTAGGTAGTATGCTCCTCATATAACAGGAAGAAAATAAATCTTAACGTCCTCCACTTTAATCTAAAGATCACATTTAACACACTCCAAAGGTTTTTCTAGACACCTCAAACCTTAATTCTATCAAGAGGCTTGGTGAAGATATCCATTGTTTGTTTTGTTGTCGAACAATATTTGGGTTTATCACTTTCTTCCAAAACAACATTCAAAAATAGTGATACTTAAGAACCCACCTTTAGTTCTTGAAGTGAAATTTCAGAGTTAAATTCAAATTTTCAATTTTAAACAAAATAATATTAATAATAATACTAATTTTAAAACAAAACAAAACAAAAAAAACAACCTTATTCAAAAAAAATGGTGTTCTATCATCTACAACAACATCTCTACTAATAATGCCCATAAGGTTTAGAACAACTAGTTGCAAGTAAAGAGTTTTACATCTTAAACCAAGCTTCAAATCTTATACGTGAGCTTTAACATTTACTTACACCACTTGGGGTTGCTTTTTCAAAGATATGAAAATAAATTGGGTAGCTCCATCAACATTGAAAGAGTTGAAATGTTGGATTAATTATTTCAAAGCTAGAGCATTATGTAATCTGTGGAGGATTGGTCCTGCTATTATTTGTTGGAATTTATGTCTTGAAAATGAATGAATGAATGAAATATTTTAATTACGTCCGCGAGACCCAAATATGGTCTATGGGACCTCAAATATGGAAGTACAATTACTCAAATCATATCATATGATCTTTAATAATATTTGAGAAGGTTGTTCCTTCTCCTGCTGAATAACAGAATTAAAAATAAATATCTGAAAATCATGCACAAGTTTGGAACCGTATTATTGCCTCTCTTGCAAAATTTTTATAGACATGGTGCTCATCATGTGAAGTCAAGTGCAGAAAAAGAGGTGCTAGCCTCTTGGTTACAAGATATGAATATAGATGTGGAAGGGTTATCTCCAACAATGAAGTTAAAACAAAGGATTTGCTTCATCTATGGTAAAATGGAAATGTCCCAAAATTGGGTTTACTAAAATTAAATTTTAATGGTGCTTCCAAAGGAAACCCGGGAAAAGCTCATGGAAGTGGTGTTTTTCGAAATAATGAAGGCACAATTCTCCTCACTTACTCAGAATCATATGGAACTTCAACCAACAACTATGCAAAGGCTAGGGGACTTCTTACAAAGATCAAAAATACAATTGAAAAAGGATGGAAATGTATTTCAATTGAGAGGGATTTACAAATTATCGTTAACGCTATCAACAAAAATAGATGTGGAGATTGGATCAAAAATAACGTTATTGTTGGAGGCAGATTCTTGGAAATGTGAGCATATATAGAGAGAAGGAAATCGGGTAGAAAATAATTTAGCCAATTGTGGTGTTGATCTTCGTTTTGATGAAATTCAAATTTTAGAAGGCAACTGGCCGAGACAGATTTTATCTCTTAATAAAAATTATTGCAAGGATCTGATTGCAAAAACATAGCAGTTTAAGGAAGATGAAGAACATATTTGATAGTAAGGGAAATGAAGTATATTTGAAAAAAGGGCAAGCTAGATATGGTTTAATTGACCTGAAAGCAAATGTAATGATTTAGCATTTTGATAGGAGTGGCCCCCAAGAGAAGCCACATACAACTTATTAAAAATAAAACCTCTACTAATAATAAACTTATTTGTATAGATATCAAGCAATCCTAATTTCTTAGACTCTCCAGCAAACAAATACCTCTTAGCCTTGTGCATTTAATTCACTTCTTTTTCCCCTGGAAGTAAAGCATATGCAACATGACCGAAGATACAAGGTGACTAACCTGAGATTTTCTGCCTAACCATGCCTCCTTTCAAGTGCAATTTTGAAGTATTTTATGTGGACTGCAGTAGAGATTAATACCGTTGCATTCACTCCTTTTATCTAAAATTGAGATGGCACTAGCTTACTGTGTATCATACACTTGGCCTTTCTACAAGTGTCTGTTTCCTCCATCCAATATCTTCTGTAATGCAGTGTAAGGAATAGTAATTTGCCTGTGTATTCCCTCCACTGCACAAAACGTTTGAAGACTTTTTAAAAATGAACAACATCACCCCCACCCCCAACCACCACCACCCAAGAAGAGAAAAATGCATACATGCCCCAGTTATATCTTCTGAGAGTCATCATTTTGTTTTCACTTTGCTTTTTACCAACATTTTTGAAATGAACAAACTAAGCAAACCAGCCTGATTTGTTTTTACAGAAATAAACCCACATTTTTCTGTGAAATCATCTACCAGGAAAGGAAAATGCCTTGATACAACGAATGTTTACATTGGTCTGCAAAGATCATCATGGACCAAATCCAAGATATGCCTCTGACATGCCATGTATTCAATTTGTCAAATGGTTGTCTATATTGTTTCCCAAAAAATACCCTGCACATACTTCTTGCTTTTCTTGAATGGAAGGCAACCCGTGGACCAAATTAGTTCTACAAAGCACAAAAAGATAATGAAAATTTAAATGGCCATACCCTTCATGAAAAAGAATGGATATATTATCCTGCAATGCCAATGCATGTGAGCTCTCTTCACTAGAGCCAACAACCTTAAACAATCCTTTTTCTCCAAAACCTATAGCAAAGACTTTATACCTGTGTAAAGTCTTGAACATACACTTGAGTACATCAAAAAATCATAGTCAGATTAGGGTTTTTGGTGATTTCACTATGGACATTTTTTCCCTATTACATGCACTCCATACATTTTTGAAGGTATATTTCACTCCATTATGCATAGTAACCTTTACACCACAAACCCTCCTACTGTGTCAGACCAACTATCCATAACTATGATTGTTTCAGTTTGAGTCTTATTTCCTACAAATGTAACAAATTATTCTATCCTAAATGTAAAATACTTTGAAGAAACAAAATCAAGACATAGAAGGGGAAGATTTTTACCAGCTGCAATGTGACGAACTTTAATCCTGATTCTAGTCCTTGGTTAGCAACTTATGCCATGTTTCCATGTTTCCAACCCTTTCTCTGAAAGAAATTATACTGCCTATGACTGCAATCTGTTGAGATGTCCAAATTCATGGCAATAATAAGACCTAAACCTAGGTTTGATGTTAAATCATTTGTTCCACAGGAATTACAAGTTTGTCTGTGATGTTTTCGTTTACCTTTTGTGTCTGTATATTGCACCAAGGGCAATCTCTGGTTTTCTAGAATTGGACTCTCCCAAGTCCATCAAACTGTTTCCCTTTTGGAACAGAAAAAATAAGACTACTTTGAAATCCAAAGTCTGACCTTTTCTTACAGATTCAAGGATTCTATAAAATTTTCATAGGATGGAGGCAAACTATTCAATACAAGCATGACCATATGTTCCTCCTCTATTTTCTTCCCTATAGCAGTCAACTAATCACTAAGTTCCTTCAGTTTAAAAGATGGTCAATAGGGAATTATCTTCAATCATTTGGTGGAATACAACATATTTTCTTGCAATACAACACCTTGGCTTTTTTGAGGTTTAATACTTGTCCTGTAGGCTCTGAAATAAAGCACATAGAAGTAGCATTCCTCACTTCAGGGATCAATTCATCTGAAACAGATAATTTATGAATAAGGCCTCTCTATGTCATTTTTCAAAGTTGGTAGGATAAATAGTCATCCTTTGATCTTTTCCCAGAACTAAGTGGTCACATTCTCAAATATTTACAAAATTGTAAGATCTTGTGACTCCCTAAATTGAATAATCGAAATCACACTATAGATATTGGCCATAGCTTACAAAAGTTTGCACAACAAGCACTCAAACTAGCATTTCATATAGATGGAAGAAACCTCAACAAACACACAGTTTTGATCAATGATTTTACAAGAATCTGAAAAAGTATATTCTGATATACACTTAAATAACTGCTTTTTAAATCTGGTTTAAAACAACAAACTTAATTGGAAAACCCAATCTCAGCAAATCCAGAGCCAAGTATTTTAGTAAAATTCTTATGTGCAACATTTTAGTTCACTTACACAACCAAAGAAAAAAATAAAGGTTATATGGAATTGTAAGATTCTAAAACAAAATTTATGCAGATTCGAAAGTACAAAATAACAAGATCCTTTTCAAACCCTAGTCTGTCTTGTCTAGAAACATTGTGTGATTTCTCTAAAATTTCCTCCAAATCTTTGTTTCTCCATTTCAAAAACTCAGAAACATGGAAACTTCTCAGAAACTTTTGGATACTCATCATCTTGACTTTCGATGTTTCCAAGCGTTCTAAGAGACGTTTCCAATGTTTCCAAGGGCGTTTCCAAAGCTTTTGTCATTTTGAATCAAAGGAAAAGTCCTAAGTTGATACTTTCAGAGGTTTTATGGGTATAGCATGAAGCTTACATGGACCAGACATGACCCACTTTAATAAAAATCAAGTTGCCACAAAAAAAGATCTAAGATGAGGAAAAAGAGAACCAAATTAATGATGAGTTGAAAATAATTGTAGGTTTAGATCAATGAGACCAGAAAATCTAGAACAAGTGATAAGATCTTCAACAGCAAAGAGAAATTGAAGCACATATGGGTTCCTTCACCTGGTGAAATGGAATAAAGAAACGTAGAGAATCTAGTTTTCTTGAATTCTAATATTTGTCTTGTGTCTTGCAAAAACAACCAGTATACAAGAGGACAAATTGAAGATTGAGATGTGGATTAAAAATCCTTAGATATTTCTATGGTTGCACCAGATCTTGAAAATGATGAAAGTCCTCCTCACACACCTGCTGTTTAAGGCACGGGAGTTTGATTTTCTTTCAGTTTTCATACTAATTTTGATCACTTTAAAAATTAAAGGCTACTTTTATAGCATATCCCATTTAGTTCAGTTTTGTATGACAAGTATAGCCTAATCTAAAAAGGTTGAGGTTTGATACTAACCATTGTATTCTATATAAAATTTAATAATTAAATATGTTTTCATCCATTTGTGATCTCATTAATTTAATTTTGTCTATACATTTAAAAAATATTTCATATTTTTTTAATTTATCATTTTCTTTGTCATTTCTACATTTCCAAAACGTTTGAGGACTGTGCTTCCTAAGGCTTTTCCATTTCAAAAGCCTTACTCATTTCCAACTTTCATGCACACTGCAGTGCCTCTGGTCGCTCTTTGTTTAATACTAGGGTTTTGAGGCTCTTTCATCTGCTGAAGCTTACCTCAACTCTTCTAGTTGTAAATGAGTCTGACCACAGTAAGGTTCTTTTTGTCTTCCTTTCTGTCCTAACAGATGTTCACTTCACACTACTTTCCTTTTCTCAGACGAGGTCACTCAGCCAGTCACGACAAGTTCTTGCTCATTCTTTTGAGCAATGCAAAGACATCCAGGGTCATTCTTCCCAGTTCTCACATGCATCCCTCTGTCCAAAAGAAAAGATGCACATGACAGTACCTCTAGGCAATGTCCGTTTAATAGTAGAGTTCTGAGGCTCTTCCATCTGATGAAGCTTACACTGGCTATTCTAATTATAAATATATCTCTCCTGGAAAAACTTCTTTTGTCTTCTTTTTTATCCCTAGAGCTGTTCACACTATTTTCCTTTCCTTATATTAGGTTACTCATGTAGAAATAGAATGCAACACACTACAATGTAATTCTACAATGAATATATAAACAAAGGTACAGGCATGTAATTCTACTATGAATATATAAACAAAGGTACAGGATGGGAAGAATCTTACAGATACACATGGATAATTCCAAATACACAGCATGTATCCTTCACAAACCAATCATCTGCAATACATTATGGTCTCGTCAAACCACACTCAAACATACATTGACCAATAGACAGCATACATATATAGGGATACCAAGAATAGGGAGGTGGTTGGCAACTTCCCAACATAATGTTACATTACGTTGGCCACATACACATGACAACACTACTTACCAAGGTTTCACAAGCCAGGGGGATGGGTTTCAGGGACGGTGGTGGACGGCAGGCCAATTAGGGGACGGCTGGGGGATGGCTGGTATAATACTATGAAAAATTTTAGAAATTTAGAATAATATACAAATTCTACACACAACAAAAATAAAAAATACTAAAAACTTAAAAAGTATGCATGTTCTTAAAACATGTTTCAATCTGAAATGAACTCAGCTATTAGCCTATTACTAAGTGCAGCCATTTCAACAAATGTAACTTAAAGGTTCAGCCAAGGATATCAAGTGCAATCTCTAACAGTTAACCAAAATAGTTGCTATTGCTCAAGTAATAAATGCCACACTGTTCAGCTTTTAACATTCAAACAATAACAGTCATCATTTTTCAGCCACAAATGTTCAAGCAAAGACTTATCATTTTTTAATTTTTTTTCAGTCACCAATGTTCAAACAAAGACAGTTCTCAGTTTTTACTTTTTGGCCATCAATGTTCAAGCAAGATAGTCATTGGTTTTCACTTTTCTCAGTCATCAATGTTCAGGCAAGATAGTTATCTGTTTTTTCAGCCATCAATGGTCAATCAAGACAGTCATCAGTTTACAACTTTACAGCCCTCAATATAAATTATAAAAGCAAGACAGCTTTACTGTTCAGTCTCTACTCTCTAGCAATTCTGCACTGCTGTCCAATCACTAAAGTAATATTTAAACATTGACAACCACCATTGTTCAGTTCCCACCATGTAAGCAATGACAGTTACTCCTGAGTCCTAACTGTTCAAATATGACAGCGTAAATGGTCAGCCACTATAACAGGGAGAGTACTCAGCCACTAGTAATCATGAAAAATAGCAAGGTTCCACGAGCCTAGGGGACGGGGGGACGGGTTTCCGGGGACGGCGGGGGACGGCAGGCCGATTTTAGGGGACGGCTCGGGGACGGCTGGGGGGGGACGGCTAGTATAATACTATAAAAATTGAATTTTTTTAGAAATTTAGAATAATCTACACATTCAGAATTCTACACCCAACAAAAATGATATTTCATATTACTAATCAATTATGTAAGTGCAGCCATTCATATTCAGATTAGTTACTAACACATAAGTGCAGCTATTCATATTGAGATTAGTTACTAACACATAAGTGCAGCCATAATTGAGTCATTTAACATTTTCATATTCATATTAGTTACTAATATGCAGCCATTTAATTGTTTCAAGTTCAACAACTATAACTTGAAGGTTCAACCAAGGATATCAAGTGCAAACAATGTTCAAACAGTCATCATTTTAAGTAATAACAGTCATCATTTTTTCAGCCACCAATGTTCAAACAAAGACTGTCATTTTTAAAAAATTTCAGTCACTACCTGTCACCAACTGTTCAAATTTTCAGTCACTATACCAAAAGAATTGGTATTGTTTAAATAAACCTCCTTTTAGTCTTGTAATGATGGCATTATAGCATAATTCCAAAGACCCTTACCATTTTTTAAGTTAATTTTTTTTTTTTTCCCCCTTGGGTGAGGATGCCCAATCGTGGGGGACGGCTGGGCCCCATGGGGGACGCTCAGACCGGGCCCAGCCGCCCCCGGGGACTGCCCAGCCGTCCCCGGGGACGGCCGGGCCCCATGGGGGATGCCCAGCCGTCCCCGGGACGGTCTGAGCGTCCCCCATGGGGCCCAGCCATCCCCGGGGACGGTTGGGCGTCCCTAGGGACGCCCCAAAAAGGGGGACGTCCCGGGGATGGGAGGCCACAGGCCTCAGCCGTCCCGGGGACGTTTCCCAGCCGTCCCCCAAAAAGACGCCCCAAAAAGGGGGATGTCCCGGGGACGGGAGGCCACAGGCCTCAGCCGTCTCGGGGACGTTTCCCAGTCGTCCCCCAAAAAGGGGGACGGGGGGAAACGTCCCCCTTGTCGTCCCCCCGTGCTGGGGGACGCGGGAAACAGGGGGACGCGTCCCCTAGGGGGGGACGCGTCCCCATGGAACACTGAAAAATAGTAATACTAATAATCTCAATGCTCATTTACAACAAAAAGAGTGATACAAAGAGAACAAAAAAAAAACCATGGGTGCCAACCCCGTACCTTTTTTTTTTATATTTAAGTTTGTATCTTTTTTTTTTTTTTTTTTTTTTTTTGGGCATGAGACACCCAATCGTGGGGGATGGTTGGGCATCTCTAAGGACGCCCTCGGGACTGCTGGGCATCCCCGAGGATGCTCGGGAGACGGCTGGGCATCCCCCAAGCATCCCCTGGGACACGGGGACGTGCCTGAGTGTCCCCAGGAACGGCTGGCCATCCCTAGGGACGTCCTCAGATGTCCCCTCACAAGGGACGTCCCAGAGACGGCCGCCTAGGGGACGCTGCCATCCCGAGGACAGCCCCCCTACCGTCCCCCCCGTACCGAGGATGCAAGGGATGGTGGAACACAGCTACTTACACTATGGCATGCAACATGATCATGTTCAATGATGAATGTGTTCAAGCATTCATGCAGATGTGATGTTCATTCATGCCCTCCTTTAGACTTGTTTGCATCCATGCCAACTGACCAACTAAACATTGGATTACAAGCACTGAATGCAGTACATGAATCACTTATCATGCTTCTTCCACCTCTTTTTGTTCCATACCTCTTTCAGAACTGGCTGCACTGAAAATTGTTGCCAGCAAAACACTATTCTCCATTTGATTATTTTGTCGCATGCAACTGGCTGCATTCGAAGTACAATAAATAATGCCCATCCCTGCCTATGTTGAGGGTCAAGGGGGCAGGTCACCCATGTGACAAACAAGAATGTCACCACTATACTATAATATGATTCCGTTATAAATACATAACCAAAGGTACACAATGGGAAAAAAAACTTACAGATACATGTGTATACATTGCATAAACAACATGTACCATTCACAACCCAGTTATCCGCAATACATCATGGTCTGGTCAAACGACACACAAACATAAATTGAGCAACATACCTCGATTAGCCTCTCCATCTCTCCTTGATCAAGATAGATAACATACATACAAGTGGTTGGTAACCACCCTACTACCACCTACCTACCCCCAACTACCTATTCACATTAAAAATTAAAAAATACCCCATAACATTTATTACAAACACTTACTGCCATGTAACGTACGACCACACTACTTACACTATGACATGCGACATGACTATGTTGAATAGTGCATGTGTTCATGCACTCATGTAGAGGTGACATTCATTCAGATGTCAAATCACCTGCCCACAACTCAGCAAGTTAGAGCAGATTCTTTCTCATTCTTATGAGCAATGCAAAGGCAGTTACTGTCATTCTTCCTAGTTCTCGTGTGCACATCCCAAACTATATTGCCCTGATACCATAAAGTGAATGGAAGGAATGATGCATATTTATTTAGTATTTTTATATATATATAACAAGGGTTTTGTAACAAAACATAGCAGCCAAACTTACAAATGACATTATAATACTAAATTATTATGATATTATGTCCCACGTATTTACAATGCATTATATTAAATTGACTTTATTACATTAGAATCATCCTTTTGAAAGCTTTCATACATGTTTGTGATGGCCTGTACTCATCAATATGAAGCTCTTTTCAACAATTCAGAAATATACTTGATTAGGATCCTGTTTTATGTCCATACTCAAGTAGCAGTAAAAAAGGACCAAGATCTATCATCTCAAACCCTTTCTTCAATTCTTGCTTCACTCCTTTGTTATGTTTTTCACCATTTTCTGTAAGCAAAACATCATCAACATATAAAATAATGATAAACAAAGTTTTGGTGTTAGTACTCCACCGCCAGCCTTAGTGCCAGTGACACCAAGGAGAATTACTACCAACAATTGGATGAGGAATAAGAATATGACATAACTCAATTTGCAAAAAATGTTTAATAAAGAAAGAGACTTATGTAGTACTACACCATGTTGTAGAATGTTCAAGAATATGGGCTTCCTCAACCTCAACCATACGAGGGAAAAAGCAGGATGTAAGTGGTTCTTTTAAGCATGTGAACTTTGCTGTCACTTTTTTTTGTTGATATTTTTGAGCCTCATACATGTGATGAAGCTTGAATGGGAAAACGCTATGCAGTCTGAATATAGTGCTCTTATGAAGCATAAGACTTGGATGTTGGCACAATTTCCCCTAGGAAAGTAACCCACTAGATGCAAATGTGTGATGCCCTCTATCTAATAATCTTTCTCTTTTTTTTTTAATACTAGAATGATGCAAGAAAGAAAAGAACAATGTACCACACCAATGTAACTAACAAAATAAACTGTACAATAACCCTGGAGCTGTATTTTATTGATAAAATCTGCTGGAATACATCAATAGAGTAATAATAATATGGAACTAACTAGAAGTAAAGCACCTGGTAGAAGATCTTTCCCAAAATCAGAACTGATGCTGCTGTATAATGCTGCTCCAGCTGCCCCTCAAATCAGTCTACCCGTAGAAAAGATAAATGTTTTGAGCTTAATGCAATCTCTAGGTGAGATTGCCCACAAGAAACTAGAAGGGTTCCATCCTCTGATCTCTGGATCCAAGGGTTTTTGTCCCTGAATCAGTAGATGAGTGCTGCCTGGAGTAGCCACCCTCTCTAGGTCTGAAAAATGTGATATAAGCATAGAATGAATCTCTCAAAGGTTGGGCGGCCTCTATTTATTCATTGACATGCTCCAAACCCTAGGTGCCTAGCTCAAGTGTCAATAGAAATGAATAGAGATTATTTTTACTTGATATGACACTAATATCACTTAGGACATGTCAAATTTAATGTTAATAATCAAGTACCACATAACATGGCACTAGTGTAATAACATTAAATTGCCTAAGTAGCCAATAAACCCTGACCCCTCATCAGTAAATTAGTCATAGCTGCATGACATGGTCCTTTCCTCGAAAGCCCTCCAAAAGCCCCTAAGAAATAGGAACAAGTTTTCCCTAGGGCACTTATAATGAACATGTACACTTAAAAATCTCCAAGGGCATGAACAATGTCAATAGTAAAAAGGTCCCCTTAGGGTAAATCCCCCATGAGGAAACTAATGGTGAGGGTCCCACCTCCAACCGACCTCCTAAAATATAGGAAATGGTCCAAAACTCATAAAAATACCAGGGACAAATAAATGAAACCAATCCTCACCAGTATATACTTCTCTAGCAATCACCCCTCACCCACTGAGAAGTATAGATATGGACTCATGGGTTGTGCTAACTCAATGAAAGGGGGACATTACAAAATGGCTATATAAGGTGGAAAGCAAAGCAGACAGTTCCTTGGACAAGTGCCAAGTATGACTTTTTGCCAAGGTTATTCATAATCGGAAGGGCTAGAATATGAAGAGAACTCTGACCTATAGCCAAAATGGTCACCTTTCAGTCGGTTCTCTCCATGAAAAAACAATTTGGATAAAAAGATGTTTTAGAGGGAAGTAAACCTTCCTAAATGACGATTTGGATGAAAAAGTCCATTCAACTGCAAGATTTCAACGTGCAAGGCAAAGAACATCTACTGTGCAGGTGGTGAAGTCCTTATATAGACTCAAACAGGTTCCATGAGCTTGGTATATTAAAAGCAATGGTGAAAACATTGTGGTCATAATTGCCTGTGTTGATGATCTTGCCATCATCTAGATAGAAGCCATTGCGATTCAAAAGGTGAAATATGACATTTGTTTTGCTTTGATATGATTGATTTAGGCCTCCTACATTATTGCCTAGGTGTACAGTTCTGGCAATCTAACCATTGCTAATATGCCAATACTTTGGTAGAAAGAATCATGATGAAGGATTGTAATCCAGTTTCTACACATATAGAGGTTGTGTTAGGAATTAATCCAAAAATTAATTTAGTTTCATTGTAAGAGCAGCATGCTACCTAATCATAAAATTAGGTCAATTCCTCATGCAGGTTAAGAATATTAGTTTAACTTAGAATGCTTATCTTCTTGAGAAAAATTAAGATTTGTATCTCATGTATGCTATCTGATTACAGTAGATTTGATGACTTGTAAATCTCATCATAAAATCCAGAAGAGCCTAAACTTCTGGGATATATGAGCACTATTTATATGATTGTATTTCCCATGGAGAGTATGACATTGTGCATATACTGCAATTTTTTGATATTATTGAAACAGCACCTTTGGAAACTTGGACTTACCAAATGTTTTCCCAGAAGACATGTTTTTCTTATTATGTTTCAGAGCACTGGAAGCCTTATCCCCACATTCTGTGAAAGAAATATTAGTGCATGCACTTCAAGGCCAGCAAAAGACAACATGGAATTACTTACCTGTTTATGCAGCCCAAATACAGTGCAAGAGGCTTAGTTGTAGTCAAAATCTGATAAATGTAGAAGACAATTCATGAAGTATAATGTAATTCTGACAGCACAGATCTATCTGTGTGTGTGTGTGTGTGTGTGTGAGAGAGAGAGAGAGAAATGAATTGAAAATGCCTCCAGGTCAAGGAAACAATATCAAACAAGATATTAATCTTATTGTTGGCAACTCCCATGCATTTTGAATAACTAGTCTATCTGTTTCTAGTCCACTTTTATGCCTGCTCTATTCAGCATGCTAAATTGCTACTATCTATTTTTGAGATGATTTGTGCAAGTCTGTGAATGTGTTTTCAAGTTTAACTCATTATGGGGCATTGTGTTTGCTATCCAACACTGATTGTGTCCATATGACTTTATGGATGCAACAGTTGTGAATTGTTATGCAGTTATCTAACAACAACTAGACATATTGGCTATGAAGAGATATCTGGAATATACATCATGACCTTAGATCTGCTGCTGATTTTGCTTTAGTAAAGTGCAAATTACTGTTGACAAAGTGCCATGGATATCAAGCTGATAGTATGTTGAATATTTTTGAGGATATCTTAACTTTCGTCTAAATTGGTTTGGGTGCTTGTGTTCATGAAACAGATGAGAAGAGTGACCATTGTTTTGTCTGTTAGTGAAGTATTGTTATGAGAACCATAGTTACCAGACTTGGGAGGTTCAACCCAATTGGAAGGCCAAAAATATTCATATGCTCATTTTTTTCAAAAAAGTTTGGGTTTTTTTGGAAAAATAAATTATAGATGTGTGTGTGCGGTGTGTGTATATGTATTATATATAATGCATGGAAAAAACAGAAAATGCAGAAATTTTCAGATTTAATTGTTTCAATATTCAATGTAGAGGTTCATTTTTTCAAAAAGGTTCAGGTTTTTTTGGAAAAATAAATTATATATGTGTGTGTGGTGTTGTGTGTATATGTATTAAAAAAATGCACAAAAAAACAGAAAATGCAGAAATTTTCAGATTTCACTGTTTCCATATTCAAAGTCAACATCTAAGTCCCAAGCCCTTGCCGATAAAATCTGCATCTGAAATCGCGAGTCTGAAAAAATCGGTAAAAAATCACGAATCGCAATTTTTTGCCCAAAAGATTGGCCACGGCAGCATGGATAGAGGAAATGGTATAAATAGCTTGTTTTTTCCTTTTGTCTCATTTTGCTTGTTCCAAACTGGAGAGAGAGGTCTGCCTACCTAATACCACACCAAACAAAATACTAAAGCACATCCTGACAGCGGAGTTTTTGCAGTTTGAAGGAATCATACAACCACCAACAGCTGCCCAAAGGATACATCTGAGATAAGAAAATTCTTGCACACTGTTTTTTTTTTCTCTTTTTCTATTCCAATCATGTTTTTTGTTTTTCCTAAATTTAAACCAAATGCAACAGCCACCCAACTGTTGCATTTGAGCTTGAAATTTGAAAAACTAGGTCAAAATTTCAACTTTTTTTTTCCTCTTTCAGCTATCTTGTTTTTTTAATAAGTATCGCTGCCTGAACTATGTATGCAAGTCCATCTTTTCAGCTTTCAATGTTTAAACTTTGAACTAGGGTTTAGGGTCTAGGTTTTCTTTTTTTAAGTAATTGTTTGTTGTTACTTGTTTCCATGTGCAGACACAAGAAAATGTCAAAAAGATATCCAGCATGGAAATATGCAAGGGAAGGGGAAAAGAAAGGGGAGGTCTATTACAACAAGAGCCTCTCTTCTCCACGGATAAAATTGCAAACTTTGAAAACCTAGCGGAGGAGATAGCAGCCAAGGCACAAGAAGAGGCAAGGGCACAGCGACAAAGAGAGACTAGAGCTTCTGTTAGGGCAAAGGGCAAAGGCATTCAAAGACCTTGAGGCATTGTATTTGTCATGACGCATGACACATTTTGTAATCTGTACCTTTTTTATATTATAAGCAATACAAGATGTGTTTTGTCACTTTCATGTGTAGTTTAAGGCTTTAAGCTTGTATCACTTGCCACTTTCATGTGTAGTTTAAGCTTGTATCACTTGCCACTTTCATGTGTAGTTTAAGCTTGTATCACTTACAGTATTAATATTTGATTTGCATAATGTTAATTCATTGTGATATGCATGAATAAAACCTTTTTGTCAATGAAAATTTGCATTTTCTTCGATTTTCTTTTTTGCCAACTTTTTGTCGATTCCCCATTTTTTCCTATTCTTTTGCCTTGCCAATTCCAATTTTCTGAACTATGTCCCAAACAAATGTTGATCATTCAATGTTGAAATGGGGAATGTTTGACACAACTTGCTGCCTCTAGTATGCGTCCAAAAACTACTAAGTTTGCAATAGTCATCAAATATTTCTGAACTACAACTTTCGTTGACTATAAGCCCATGCAAATGGGAGCAGTTGAGTATTATGAAGGATTTTTTTTTCCTTTTTTTCTTTTTTTCTTTTTGTTCCTCCCTTTCATGTGTTCCAGCAATGGCTGAAAGAAGGTTTGCTCCAAACCAGTTCAGTTTGGGTTAAACTAGGTTTGGCTGAACCTGGTAACTATAATGAGAACTACTCGGTTCACAGAAAAACACTATTTTGATTTTCTCCTATATCAGTTTTCTTTAAGCTGGTCTTTCCCATCACACATAAAGAGAAAATTCTTTTTTATTTTTTTATTTTTTTTTTGGGGGGGGGGATTCAAGAGGAATGATCTTGTCAAAAGATTGCCTTTGTCACAATTTTAGAGAAAAATAGGTTGTTCCTGACGGTCTTTTCCAGAGCATAAAATATTTTTGCCAATTTATGGCAGATGTTGAACTTATGAAATTGAATCAAAAAGTAGTTGATGGGTCATCATTTTAGACAGCCTTTTGGCAGACCCTCCTAGATTCATCAGACTTCTAGCGTACTGGTGTTAACAGGTCACAATTCTAGGCTAATGTCTTCATGACGGACTTGTCATACTTTTGCAGTATTCCATGATCTTTTCAAAAAAAAAAAAATACCCATATTCCTTTACCGTTTTGTGGTCTTTTTCTGAACCTTCTAGAATATCTGGCTTCAAGTATGACCATAAAGATAAAATTAAATCATAAGTTCTTCAACCATAGGCAATAAACATGAAAAACATATCTTCAAAACTGTGTTAACTCTGGTATAAGGAGTTCTGGATTTTGGGCAGGCAACACCCATTTTTCTGTAGGCAACTGTGTGTTTATGCAGAGTATTCTGTCTACAACTTCGGAATATGCTTTGAATGTCTAAGAATTTCGTAAAGGAGCTCCTATTTTTGTCAGGGCAAAAAATGGTCTTTGCTTTTAATTACTTAAATTGGCTATCTTGGAAATGCCTGGAACAGCTTGCTTCTGACATCTCTCATCCAGTGTGTGATCACTGGGTATACTCACATCTTGGACAAATATTCTAGTGTTCTTCACAAGTATATTCAGTTTGATAGGCATAGGATGCTAGAACATATGCATTGATGATAAAAGTATATAGGATTATGTTTAAATCAACATTCCCTAGACAATATTTCTTCAGGTTTTTCAAATGGCATCTGTGGTCTTCAGTCTGAATATCTGACACTTCATCCACATCATCCCTTGGCTATATTTCTGCACAGAAGACTCTGGCAAATTACTTTCTCCAAGTCAGGCTTCTTAACCAACAATTAGTCAGAGTTGTTCTTTCTTTGTGTCTCATTTAGGTCTTGTCTAAAACCTCGATTGGCTCTTCTCCAAATCCTTCAAATGACCTTTATTCATCTCCAAGATGCGCTCTTTCAGCCGCAAATATCTGTAGGCAGTATCTTGAGGACTATTATACCGCCTGCCATGGTCTACATTGTCAACGCAGTCTAGAATTCCCACAAAACTGTGCTGGATTTCAAACAGTGCACGCTAATGTTTGCTTCAACTAGGGCTTTAATGCATGGGTCTCCATTTACAAAATTGGTATTTGTTTTTTCTAAACGTTTTCTAGACAGTTCCAAATAAAGATAGCATGTATTCTTTAAGAAATTTCACAAGGGCTCAAATATTGAGAACAGGCTATACTGTTCCTCGAACAGGCTTGGGATTCTTTCTTTTCTATGATCATCTCTTCAAGATTCACGTGACTGCAACTGAATTTGCTTCTCTAGACGAAGGTCTGCATCTGCTCTGTGGTCTGATTCTGTATGCACAATGGCTTACGTGCAGTCCGAACTGGCTTTGAATTTCTCTGTCATGTGTTAAGGGGGCAAATTCCACTGGTCTTTGCATTATTTTCCAGTGCTTAAATAAGCACAAAATACATTGGATTATCTTCCATAGCGTAACAGAAGCATGAGTTGGAAGATAGGAAATTCTAACTTAGGCTAAATGCTAACTTAAGCTAGATGCTAACTTAAGTCTCACAACTAATAGAATCTAGAAACTAACTCTAGAAACCCACATGAGAGTAAAGGGTCACGTTTACATAGGTTTTTTATTAGCATAACTAAATCTAATCCTAAGAAATATAAACCTAGGAAGAGAGGTCCTCATCATACCTCCCCAAAAAATAAGCATTGGACTCCAATGCTTTTACAATAGGAGGGTGAAATACAAAACGCTCAAGACATATCCCGCTGGTTGGAATGATTGAAGATGAAGATGAACTGTCATCAGAGATCTGAACAAGGTCGATGCTGCCAATCGGTGTTGATGCTGGGATGCAACATTCTTTCACAGATCTGTTGCCAATCTGGGAAGGAAATCGACGAGGACCAATGGCCTATTGCGAAGTCTGCTAAGCCTGCTGGAAAACAGGAACCTATCTGGCTGAAGGAGGCAACAAGGAAGAAGGTCGCTCAATACCAGGAGGAGGCATAGCATGAGCAACAAGAGCAACAGGAGGTTCTGATGATGGAGGAATTACCTCCTTGTGAGAAGGTGGTGAAGCAGGTGTGTCCTGTGGCCTGCTAAAGATTAATGCAATCTATTGTGGTCGATGGGAGCAGGGCAAAAGTGTGGTATGCTGAAGGCCACGAATGAGAAATGTCTTATTCGCATGATGCAAGGTGTATGTATGATTATACGCATCATATTGAGCCCTTCTGTCGTACTAAAAGGGCTGGCCAAGAATTAGACCACAATAATCCATAGAAGTCACATCACAGGTGACTCGATTGACAAAATGAGTGCCAAATGCAAACGACACTATGCAAGTTTCTGTGATGTAGAAGGCGGAACCATTATCCTTCCATCCAAGTGAGTATGGACGAGGATGTGGTTCCAAATGCAGTTGTAACCTATCGACTACGGATCTTGCAATCAAATTTGTTTGCGATTCCGTTTTCAATGATACAATCCACAAAAAAATTGTGAGTTAGGTGGGCTTTCGTGACAAACAAACTATCATGGCCATTTTCATACAAATTATGATTCATAGGGTAATGTTGTTTAGTTTACCCTTCAACTCATCATATTCTCTATCTTCTCCTACGATCTCAAGGGGACCATTTTGAGGTTCCTCCTTTTGAGATTTTACAATGAGGTTCTTCCTCTTCCTAAAACACTCAGATTCCTTATGTCTTCTTCTTTTACAATGATTGCAAAATTTCTTACTATTATAAGGAGGAGGAAGCGGAGGAGAAGAAGAAGAAGAAGAAGGCATCTTTGCCTTAGTCGATTGCTGCTGATTTGGAGGTCTAGAAGCTCCCTTTGACTAAGCAACAAGCTTCTCTTCTGCCAACTATGCATGATTAAAAGTTGCATCCAAAGTAGCTAAGGGAGTATATTTCAACTCCCGATACAAAGGTTCAAGTAGCCCACTTGTAAATTTGATGATAAGGGCTTCTACTGGATCCTTCACACGAAGCAAAATTCTCAATCTATTGAATTGGAAGACATTAATCTTGAACAGGCATATCATAAGTCTATCTTAATCTATAACATTTGACTATTAACTCCTGTTCATAATTTGAAAGGTGAAAAGTATCCTTGAGGTGTGGATCAAACCATCCCAAGTAGTAATTGGGTTTTGACCTTCTTGTATTTCCATAATCACAAGTTTGGCTAACCCTGACAATTTGAGCTTTGCAAAAGGCACTTTTTCCTCAACAGGAACCTTTGTATAGGAGAACCATCCAACTACCTAGGGCATCAGGATCCCTAGATCCATCATAGGTTTTTACTTCACATTTTGCCTTTGTCCTTAGGTCATTATTATAGATCTTTACATCAGGGACACTTTGGACTATGATGTCTTAGACCTTATTGGCTAATAGACCAACTATCTAGGGTAATGCAATCATTTGATCTGCTAAATCCGATGCCTTTTGGGATCGGGTATAAACCAGAACTTAAAAAATAAAGGCTTTAGCCTTTCCTAGGCTTGTACAATGAATTTTGCTTTTCCAAAGCAATAGACTTTTCTAAGTTATACAAAAATTATACCTTAACTTCAAAAATAAAAAGAAGGTATTTAATTAATTAATTAATTAATTAACCAATTAATTGATTAATTTAATTAATTAATTTAAAATAAACCTTAGGATATTTGAAAAAGGTGTCAAGTCAGGTCATCAAGTCCTTTGGTGACTAACCTTTGGTGTGGTGCATGCTCGAAAACCTCGGGAAACTCTTGACGACCCTAAGTCTGTCAAAACCCATTCCACATGGACGTCCAGTAGGTCCGATTTTGCGGATTTGTCTGCTCCTACTCATCCTTGATTTTTCAACGTCGAACTACCTCCAGACTTGGAAATCGACCAATCCACGGCCCTAACTAGAGGCAATTCACGTAGAGAGGCAAAAGTGATTTGTCCAAACTTTTTGTCACAATGAAAGATATCCAACGATTGTGTTTTAAAACGAACTATGCTTCCTGTTTGAAACGCGTTGGGAATCCATGTCTTAGGACAAGCTTTCAGCCACTGTTGAGGTGACATAGCTTGGGCAATGTTCGTTGGACAATTCCTTCTTGTTTGACCAAGCGATCTGCATCGTCAATCTACATGCAGCTGGCTCTATCTTTTGGGAAGTGGAAGGGTGCAAAATCCACTAACAAAACTATGATTAGCAACTTGGGAACCAACTAAAAATCATCAACAAAACAGACGTTCGAGTAGCTAATGAACGTCGCCAAAATTCATCCTATGTCTGTGCTTCCTCGTTCCAGATCACGTCGAATGCCTGAGCCACGTCTTCTCATACAGGAACAATGTGGGAAGGCTGTTATTCCAAATGTTATAGTTACCTCACATGTTGAAGGCGACCAAATTGCAATGGTCACTCACGTGTCCAAATTTGCCAGTTTCACGCCATGTAGCGAATAAGTCAGACTGCAGCTAGCAACAACCCACCAACATCCTATGTAGAAATTGATTATGTGGTTCTCAAAAACTGCACTTTTACCTCTGCAAATCAATTTGGAGGCCAACCTCACACAACAAAATTCATTAGCGTGCACTGTGGATGTTTGATTAAAACCAAACATGATCTTCATGCTCTAGCTAAACAACTTAGGTGTCAGAGCTCGTGATGAAATCGAGCGCTCACAATGCCGCGTCACAATGGAAGGTTTCACAACAACAAGCTACGTCAACACCAATTATGCAGTCGACTTCCAATTGGTGCCTCAAATTTTGGCATGTGTGCTTAAATGGTCTTCTGCGGCTGGCAATTTGCCTATCAGGAACAATTTTTTGGCGATTAAAAAACGTCCAAAGGACCATTACTAGTTTTGGACATCAACCAACTCGCAATTTACCCGAGTCTAGAAACGACCTAAACAGCACTTTGTTAGAACAACTCAAGCTGTCAATGCAAAATATGTCTCTGCCTCTGTGCAACCATAGCAAGTTGGATGTCTAACACAAAGCTCTCATAGATTGATTTCAATCTGCCTTAAAGACTTAGATCTGTCTTCGGATGGTCGATCTCTAAGTCCCCGATTAGCACAAATCTGATGGAAAACGAACCTCTTCTTGGATCTTAAGTTTCAATGTCAATATCAACAATTAGTGCCAACATCAAGGCAGACAAAACAAAGCTTAAGTTGTTCTTTTGCTAATTGGAATTAACAGAATGAAGGACGATCATGCAGAAATCTTGAACACAACCTAGGATCAAAATGCAATTAACTAAATCCAAGATCAGAGGTGCTTTGATACCAATGTTAAGGGGGCAAATTCCATTGGTCTTTACATTATTTTCCAGTGCTTAAATAAGCACAAAATACATTGGATTATCTTCCATAGCGTAACAAAAGCATGAGTTGGAAGATAGGTGTAGACAACGGTGAGTACTTCCCGAGACGAGGGAATGACAGTTTTTAGGAGAAGGGAACTTGGCGATACAACTTAAGGAACATGTTTATCTAGTTCAGACAGCTAATCCCTGATGGCTCAGTCTATGATGGATTAGGCTATGACGGATTGCCCTGGGATGACTTAACTCCTAACGGATCTAGCTTGAGGCATGACAGATCCTATGTGACGGATGACAGATGATTGATGACTGATCCTCAATGACGGATGACTGATGACTGATGACTGATGACTGAAGTCTGATCCTCTATGACAGATGACAGATGACTGATCCTATATGATAGATGACTAATGACTGTTGACGGGTCAGGTCATGACGGATGTCTGATCAGTGCATAACTAATGTCGGCTCAAGTCATGACAGATGTCAGCTTGTTTAGTCTATGTCGGCTCCCCTGGTGGTTAAGCAATGTCGTCCCTACAACCATTGTGCTTCGCCTGCATGCTCCTCCCTGCAGTCCTGTAACACAGCATATAACACATTCAAACATTCATAGAGACAAAGTTAGTACCAAAACGTATCCTTGGATTATCATGAAGATGGTTACATTCAGTCCTGTGACTGCAACTATCTCACGCACAACACTTCCTCCTCGCTGCTCTCCTATGCAATGGACAACTAATGGATTCTCAATAGAAAGAACATGGATCCTTTACAAAAATGAAGGGGGTCTCTATATAGGGTGGCTCTGGTGGATACTGCAACCAACCAGGCCCCCAACTACCAAAACTGTTTTGTGTTTCAGCCTTAACACATAATTAACAGCAGTTAACTCATTACACGTGATGGCTGATTACATTTGTTTTCACTTTATTACATTGCTTTATCTCATGCGTCTGATTACATTGTATTTATCATTACTAATCGCTAAATGACATTGTTGTTGACTAATTTGACTATTTACATGCCAGTCCTACATGAGTACAATGTACAATGTAGACATTTCGTCAAACGCTTTTATTTCTTTTTGGAAATGCTATCTACAATAGGAAATTCTAACTTAGGCTAAATACTAACTTTAGCTAGATGCTAACTAAATGCTAACTTAAGCTAGATGCTAAATTAAGTCTCACAACTAATAGAATCTAGAAACTAACTCTAGAAACCCACGTGAGAGTCAAGGCTCATGTTTACATAGGTTTTTTTTACTAGCAAAAATAAATCTAATCCTAAGAAATATAAACCTAGGAAGAGATGACCTCATCATCATGTCTTCTTGTCTGCAACCAGCAACTTTGTTCATTTGAAAGGAATTATGACAAAGATTTCTGTGCAATCTTTGATTTCAGCAGTAACAGTAACTTGTTCTGCACCAGCCTGTTGCTGAACTTCGCACTTCCTTATAACCCTAATTTTTTTGGACTTTGGCTGAGTTTCTTCCATTAGCATAGTTCTGTCAACATCTGTCCCTTAGCAGAATTGATCTTAATCCTTCACTGCATTTATGAAAACTTCAATGAATATATGCCTTCACATGTCTCCTGAAACAAAGAGGTCTCATGACTCTTCTAAAAATATTCTAGACTGGTGTGTATTTACGCAAGCTCTTATTTGTTTCTCCCCAGACCAGAGACTGATTAAAGCTCTGATACCAAATCAAAGGGAAAATAACTGAGCAAGGAGAAAAGATATTTCATTAATAACAACTTTAATGCTTTACAAACTGAACGTCCTCCTTAATAAAAGAAGATAAAGACATATTTCAATATAAAAAAAGAAGATAAGACATGTAACAGGTGTTTGAACCACCTTTTAGTCATCCTTTTATCAAAGACTTTTGTCTGATGACTTAATTCCTTTTCTGCCTAAAACTTCATCTAATACAAAATATAATTTATACCAAAAAAGAAGCTAAAATACATATATTTTTATACCAAAATAGAAATTTAAAAAAAAATTATAAAAAAGAAAACTAAAGACATAAATAGGAGGATGGTTTGCTTCAACACCAAGATACAAAGATGATTAAACAAGTTTCCTGCCTGACCATGCCTTCTTTGGAGTGACATTTCTAACCGCTTTACAGGGAGTATGGTTGAGAAGATATGCCATCATATTCATTGCTTCTCCCTAGTATTGACAGCACACTGCCTTGCTATGCATCATGCAGCTGGCCATTTCTACGACTGTCTTGTTCTTCCTTTCCTCTACCCCATTCTGTTGCAGCATGTAAGGCACAGTAAATTACCTGTGTATTCCCTCTTGTACACAAAATTTGAAAATTGTTTGGAGCTGGACTTCCCCCTCACCCCAAACCCCCCAAATTACCTTTGCTGAGAGCCCTTATATGTCTATCGCTTTCATTTTCAATCAAGCTTTTGAAATATACAAATTGATCAAAGCAATCTGATTTGATCTTCAAAAAAATATACCCCACATTTTATTGAAAAAATCATCCAGCAGTAAAAGGAAATACCTGGCCCCAAATATTGTGGGTATCTTCATTGGTCTACAAAGATCAACATTGACCAAATCTAAGGTTACTATGGCCTGCTATGCATTTCTAGTATCAAATGATTGTCTATGGTGTTCCCTAGTCAGACACCTTGCACATATCTCCTGCTTTTCCAGAATGAAAGGCAGCTTGTGAACCATGATAGTTTGACCTAAGTGTATAAGGATACCTGAAATTCAAGCGGCCATACCTTTCCTGCCAAAGGATGTTGTTATTGTCTTGCATAGGCAATGCACATGAGCTCTCCTCAACAAAGCCAGCAATTTTCTACAACCCATTTTCTCAAATCCCTATGGCCATCACCTTGTCATTGTCAAAATTCTTGACCATACACTGATCACCTTGAAAGGCAACAGTTAGGATTTCTAGTGTTCACTTATAGAAGAAAGATTTTTGTGAACATCAAAAACATAGTAGAGATTTTCAAAGGTATATGTCGCGACACTTTTTGCAGTAGCTTTTTGATCACCAAATCCTCCTATTAAGTGAGACCAACCATGCCCAACTGCAGCTGTTTCTCTTTTATTCTTATTTTCTACAAGTATGATAAATCAATCTCTCCTAATTGTAAAATGCTTCGAAACACCAGAATCAAGATATCACATACAAAGGGAAGATTTTTATAACTGCAATGTCACAAAGCAAACTCTTCCCTTAACTCTAGTCCATGTTCAGCTATCTCTGCCATGCTTGCCCATTTCTGACTCTTCCTCTAAGAGAAATCATAACGCCTTTTCCTTTAATCTCTTTTTACATATCTAAACTGATGGCAACAATAATAACACATAATTCTAGGCTTGGAGATGGAGTTAGAATCACTTGTTCTGGACAAATCATGAGTTTTGTCTTCCAGAATTTGTTTTACAATTGCCTTCATGTTTTGCAACAAAGGCCGCCTCTGTTTCTTTGGAACTGGACTCTCTGATTTGCACCAAATTGCATTCTTTTTGCAACAGAGAATATCAGACCTTAAAAAAATCCAGAGCCCACTTTTCTGCCAACAAAGTCAGAGACTACAAAACTTTCCTAGGATAAAGGCAGGCTATCCAGCACCTGTGCAACCATATCCCCTATTTTATTTCCTACCCTATGGAAGCCAACTAATCACGAAATCCTTCAATTGGAGAAGATGGTTAGACAAAGAACTACCTTAACTCTTTAAATTGGTAGAAAACAAGTTCTTAAGATATAACACCCTGCCCTTTCGTAACATTCATTACATGTCTACAGGATTTTTCCGAAGGCAGGCGCAAAGGTAGCATTCCTCATTTCAAGGATTAATCACCTAAAACTGACAATTCAAAATTGAGCAAGAACACTTACGCCTCTTGTCATTGTGACTCCCAATGTTGAAGTTCTACAAAAGTTTTTGAGGGTCAGGCAAAATTAGGTATCAGCCATTCTTTTCAGCCTAGTTAAGAAAATTGGAATCGGATCTGAATCCCCATGGAAAAATAATTGGGAAAATTTGGGAATCGGCAAAAAATATGGGGAAATTTTTTTTTTTAAAAACAAAGAAAATACAATTTTTTATTGACAAAAAGTTCTTTCATGCATATCACAATTTTTTGGAAAAAAATCAGCAAAAATCAGCCAGGCTATGGATCGGGAAAAATCAGCTCAAATCAGGATATTTTGCAGATTTTTTCAACTAAAGTTTTCAGTATAGTAGAAAAAGATCCACGCAAGAAAGATCACAAGGCAAAGGAAATACTTCAAGTCGATTTATTACTTTTGACAATCTTGTTTTTACTAATAAAACCTCCCATTGAATAACTCTTATGCCGCTTGTGTCATGGTGACTCCAGATGATGAAGTTCTACAAGAGTTTTTGAGGGTCAGGAAACATTTGGTAACAGCCATTCTTTTCAGTATAGTAGAAAAATATGCACACAAGAAAGATCACAAGGGCAAAGGAAATACTCTATTTATTACTTTTGACAATCTTGTTTTCACTAATAAATCCTCCCATGATACAGTCCTCTCTCTCTCCCTGCCAAAAAGATGCACACAAGAAAAATCACAAGGGTAAAGGAAATACTTCCAAGTCTATTTATTACTTTTGAGAATCTTGTTTTTACTAATAAAACTTCCCATTCAAGAACTCTTAAGCTGCTTGTCTTTGTGACTCCAGATGTTGAAGTTCTACACGAGTTTTTGAGGATCAGGCAACATTAGGTAACAGCCATTCTTTTCAATATAGTAGAAAACGATGCACACAAAAAAGATCACAAGGGCAAAGGAAATAGTACAAGTCTATTTATTACTTTTGACAATCTTTTTTTCATTAATAAAACATCCCATGGTACAGTCACCCCCCCCCCCGGCTCTCTCTCGCACAGCCATTCTTTTCAGTATAGTAGAAAAAGATGCACACAAGAAAAATCACAAGGGCGACGGAAATACTTCAAGTCTATTTATAACTTTTGACAATCTTGTTTTCACTAATAAAACCTCTCTCTCTCACACAACTTCTAGACATTCAACTGAACTGCCTTAAACATGGGGAGGGTCGCATAAGGTGCTAGAGAATTAAAGGAGAGCAAGCATTGCGGTGAACACGTGATGTCCCAACACTTTCATTTTTCTGTATGTGGAGGCAACCCTGCCAGTTGCAGGGCAAGATTACCAAAGGTGAGATCAAGAAAACTGGTATACTATCCCCTTGGGAAAGCCCCTATAAACTCAACTAACGTCACGGTAAAAGACCGGTTAGACCCTTGGGTGGGTGAATCACATTATAGCTGATGATTGCACAAACACATCTCAGCACTGTTTAAGTTTTAAGTAAAACCCCAGCACATCCCTAATTGGACCTAAATAAGGCCTATTTAAAACCTAGGATTGACCATAATCAGTATATAGTTGCTTCGAACAGCTGCACAGATGGTATCAACAGAGGTGTTGTAAAGCTCATTATCAAGCAAATAACTTTCAATTGTCAGGTGTAGTCCCAGGTGAACACATAATATTCTATTCATGCAACAACCCCTCTTTTTAATCCTAAACAATATATGAATAAAATGACCATGTGGTTGCCTCAGGGGTTTGAGGCAAACAATGGGGAACAAAATGTTTCAACCCGTAGACCAAGGTTCCAATCCCATGGGTGAAGCTTAACATTTATCAAATTGCATGATCTCAACCGGTTAAAGTACCTCAACTTTCAAGGGGGAGACCTTGATTCGAATCTTGCCAAGCAAAATGATCATAATTGCAAAAAATGTTGTTGTAATACTACTATGTAGTCAAGATGTAAGATAGGTGGGCCCCATTTCAATCCCATATAGCCAATTTAATAAAAAAAGAAAAAAAGAAACCCTATGATCATTTGGAAGTTTTGAAATGATTAGACAAAACTTACTAGAAGACATAATGGCTAAGATGTTTATTGCATAGTCAAGTAAGGGGGAAGTGTAATCATAATCACATCAAGATATAATTTGACAATGTTCACACTGAAGATAAATTTGATGATTCCATTCACATTTTAGAAATAACACAAGTTCAAAATTCCTTTGTTAAAATGTTTACCAACTCGGCCACTAACAAAGGCTCTATTTCCAATGAATGTCTTTGGTGAAATTCTCACAATTTTTCTATTTTATACCTAATAATTTAATAAATTCAATTTTTAAAATGTTTTAATCCAGGCACATTTTATTTCATCTCAAAAGTGACTGGCTATCCCACTTTAGAGGACAGCTAAGTAAACACATATTCACCAGTTCCTCTAAGCTAATTCAATTGGGATCTGAGGTAATAAAGATTTATAGGTTGCCCTTCCAAATCTTCGTATTTATTTCAATCCACACCACAACATCAGTTATGGCAATTTCTAAATGCAAGAATATGATGGAAAATCGCATAGCCAGTCACTGTTCACCACTGTTCAGAGCCAAATTCTCTGGGGCTAGAAAAAATGTTAATTACTAATGTGAAAGGCAGTTTACAAGGTGAACAGGGAAGGATGAGGACCATCAATGCCTATGCAATTCTCAATATTAATTTATAAAATGGTGGCTAGCCTGAGAGGCAACATGTGAGTATATCCAACAATGGCCTTGATCTCCTAACCTGCCTGGATGCATTAAGGTAACTATTAAGCCCTGTTTGTGTTGGAATTTATTATATATGACCAGATTTAGTGGGGTGGTTAAAACCACTCATGCAAAAGAATTGTTGGTAGTTGTGTTTTCCATCATTAGGTAACGTGTTCTAATTTGGACAACGAAATATGTATTTAATAAGCTCCTGATCAATGGAAAAGTAACGCAGCGTGTTTTATTATCAGTGGTATCAAAGTGGGTTGGATCGGAGGATGTTCCATCTCTTCTTCTGATCAAACATTCTGTTTGCAGACGGTGCTTGCAAGCCTGAGTTAATAATCCCTCATATTCGTGGATCGAGCAGCCAGCGATTTGCTCGTATCTCTGATTTGGGCTGGGTGATTCAATACTGTAATACATGGGTCTCCTCTCGATTTTCATGAGAAATTCGTCATAAAGGTCCAAACCGTCGGAAGGAGGACCAGTACTAAGCATTCACGACCTGGTGGCGAGAGTAATTATATTTATGATAACATAGATGACAATGAATAAGAATCCAAGGTTCCCGCATAGAACCCACAGCTCTGGTATAAGTAGAATGCAGGAGAGGGGCTGGGGAGATTTCATTGTTACAACCAGGAAGCACGTATCGCAGCTGTGACAGAGACCAAAATATAGTCAATATATTTGTTCGCTTTCGCGTGTTTCCTCATGGAATCCTCAGTGTTTATGGAGTCATTGCCTTCATAAATTTCTTCCACTTTTTCCATTTTTATAGAGGCGAAGTGTCTCTATGGACTTGAACATCGACGAGAGCAGTTATAGAATTACTTGGATGCGGCAAAGTTTTGCTCTGAGAAGAATGTAGAGGGAAGAGACCAAAAAGCTAACGACGACGGAGAGTGGGACATGCCACTTGATGGCGAGATTTGTGCAGGAGATTGATTAACTTAAGAAATTGCCCTTTGTATAGCGTTTACTTTTGTTGCATGGAATGGTCAGGTATGTGGACCTTTGTTTGACACATGTGATAATTAAAAGTACATGGGTACCTATTAATGGAGCTCTTGCCAAGAAAAGGAAATGAACGTATAACAGCAAGGGGTGCAGAGCAGTCGTAGATGAATTATGCACCTAAGAGGAGATCTTGAAATCTTTCAAGAAAGCGCAAAATAGCCGTTAGTGGTCAGTAATTGGCACAGAAATTTTTTTTTTCATATGCTAACTTCAAGGATGTTCTTCGCATGATTGATTATGCAGCAGAGGCAATAGAAATAAAAAGAGTATTTCAATGTATATTAAAAAAAAATGGTTAAGAAGTATCTTCTAGTATCATAAAGGGTCATGATTAGTGGTATTTATGAAGGGCTAGATTAAGTGTTATGTGTTTAGTATTAATATTATTTTAAAAGAGTCATATTAGTTTTATAGGGAGAGAAAGCTAATAAAATTTGCTATATTAGTATATAACCGTTGGTCTAGTTAAAGTTAGGAGTGTCTATGTCAAAGATATTTGCTTTAAAATCTTTTTGGTATCGAGTCAAGTCAATCTGTTAGAGTTAAAATTGAGTCAAAGGTGCTTATTGGTGGTACCCAACACCTTTATAGATCGTTTTGATTAAAGGGGGGATAATTCTATATTCTCTCAATACTCATAGACAAGACAATGGTGATTGAGAAGTTCGATGGATGAGATTACCGTACATGGCAAGTCAAGCTTCAATGGCCTCTAATTGAAAAAGACCTTTGAAATGTCCTGAATGAAACTGCATCAAAGTCACAAACCCTTTACGAGGCAACCAAGTGGGCTGCAAAATATCAAAGAGCAATAACTATGATTGGTCTTGGGCTCTCAGATGCATACTTACATCACATAGATCTCTCAAAGACTGCAAAAGAAGTTTGGGAGTCTCTCAATACATTGTTTGGTTCACAAGCATCAAGTGCAAAGATGACACTTAAGCAAAACTTATTTGGATAAAGATGATGGAAGGTGATGATATCGTCCAACACATAAATTTCACTCTTTGATGAATCAACTAGCTAGAATTAATGCCAAGGTAGAAAGTGATGATGCCAAAGCTATTTTGTTAAATAGCATGCCTTCTAGTTATGCTAATATTGTGTTCACATTGAACAAAATTAATCCTACTTTGGAAGATGTAATTTTGTCTTTGATTGATGAAGCAAATCGAGTTAAGAAAAATGACTTGATTAATGAAGACAAGGTATTGTTTGTAAAGAAGAAGCAAAATAGTAAGGCTTCTTCATCCAAGGACAGATTTGTGTGCTTCTTCTGCAAACAAAGAGGTCATACAATGATGAACTGCATCCAACACCAAGGAACTGATAGATGGAAAGCTTAAAACAAACAAGGGAATGGTTGCAAATGGAGACGATGATGAAGAATGCGATCTTGCAGCACATGACAAAGACCCTCCCCAAGAGGACAGTGAAGAGGAATATGCTTATTGATTTGATTCAAGATTGGTCCTTGTGAATAGTTTTGTGTGTCCCTATTCAAAAGGGAATGTTCAGTTTGGCCATAATTCCCATTAAAATAGTATTTGATTAGTGAAGGCCCATGCTGCACTTAAGGTGAATGGTTGAGTGTCCCCATTCACAAGGTGTTGTAAATCAGTAAGGCCCAGTCCAATTGATTGTATTGTGATTGGCTGTGTGTGCCCCTAACCATAATTGTTGTGAACAGTAGTGTGTGTCCCTGTTTACAACTTTGATGTTGGATTGTGTGTGTCCCTATCCATTTGTTTGTGATTGGTTGTGTGTCCCCAATCACAATTGTTGTGAACAATAGCGTGTGTCCCTGTTTGCAACTCTAATGATTGGATAGTGTGTGTCCCTATCCAGTTGTGTTGAAGAATCATGGATAGCAAAGTTTGTCCTTATCTGTGGTTAAGTGTTCAATGAGGCTATTACCACTAAAGAAAGTATAGTCAGGCCATTCCCAATATTGCTTGTTGCAAAAAGTTGAGTGTGTCCCTATTTGTACTAGTGTACTTGATAAACTATTGAGTGTGTACTAGTTCATCATATGGTTATTTGTATTGTTGTGAGTATGTTTGGATCATGATGTAATAAGGGAGGGTATATTGGAATTTATTACATATGATCAGATTTAGTTGGGTGGTTAAAACCACTCGCGCAAAAGAATTGATGGTAATTGTGACTTCCATCATTAGGAAATCACATGAAATGTACCATTGCTCTAATTTGGGCAACAAAATATGTATTTAATAAGCTCCTAATCAACGAAAAGTTAAGGCAACGTGTTTACCAATTTGATATCCCTAATCTAAGATCTACTATAGACTTGAACATAAGTGTGCTTTGTATCATCAACAAAGGCTAATATACATGTTTAGAAGTTTCGAATTTTTTTTTTATATTTTTCAATATTTTATTTTATTTTTTACGATTGGTGTGTTAGGACCTCACATCCCAATCCTTTTTATTTATTTTATTGTAATAGTTTAACTAGTAATTAGTGGGCACCTCTTTTGAATATAAAGGTGACCCTCGATCATTACGGTTAGGGTTAGATAGCTCAAATAGTTATTTTTGCTTAATCTATTTTTGGCTAATCAAGGAGCATTAGGGTAGGCTGAATTAACTTTATATATTGCATTATGACAGAGGTCAAGGCATCCCGAAGAATTATATTGCATTGAGCTTTCTCATAAAGGAGGTTGTCCCCTCGAGGCGGCATGCGATACAATGTAAACTCTTCAGTCTTAATAATAAAATTATTGCTATTTGTGTTCATTCTGTAGAATTGTGTTTTCTTGCAAGTTTATTTGCAATGTTTATTACTTCATGCAAGTAGAATCATTATAGTGAGAATATAACTTATTTTTCAATTTCCTTAAGATTTTGCATATTGTATACAAAGAATAGACAAAGTTCCAGAGAAAAAAATATTGTTTCATTGATTCATTTTTTATTGGTCACTATTTCAGTAATAATGCTTTTAATTTAGCTTATTGGCTAATATTACCTACTAAAAATCTTTTTCTTGGAATATGATGAGGTTGGTTTCACTCCCTAGGTGTGAAGAAAGATATATAATATATTAAAGGATTTCAAAGCCTTGAAAGCAGAATGATAATCGTGTTCGTTCAATTCCAAAACCAACAGACCATGCAACTGCAAACCATCACACTATCGCCTTCCTTGAGAATAAGGTGAAAGAAAAACCCTTTCCTCATTAAGTAGTATTATTTAAATCTCAAGACATATCTAAAGTATTCCATTATAATAATATTTGATTGTTATATATCGCTACTGGGAATATTAAAAACAATTTATTTTGAGTCTTGAAAGCTTGATCCTTTGCTATTTTCAAGAACTTCAAAATACAGATGTTTGGATTGCAAGTGAATCTCTCATATCCTTCATTTCATATCATTATGTTTCTTTTGTATGGAACACTTTTTAATTACAAAGTTCAAAAACCTTGTGTTTCTTGTTTCTCCTCCTTTCAAACATGTTTCTTGTTTGTGGCACATTATGGTGCTCTAGATTTAGCCTTCCTTTGGCACAGTAAAAAGAAAAGATATCAATCATGTGAAAAGGGCAATTGAAAAAAACGAAGAAACCAAGCAATTTATTAAGATGCAAATTTCATCAATGTATTAACTGCTCACTAAGTACTATATATTAGCTTTGCACTTGTCCAAATATCAACAAATCATGAAAATTCTTAGTTGACACTTTAGGTATGGTAAGAAACAACTAAGCAAAAAGAGTGGAATTGGCAAGGGATATCATGCAAAAAAAAGGTAAACCTACCAGCACCAGAGAACAGAAGTTCCATTATCTATGTCTTTCAAACATATGCTGAATCATGAAAAACAGCTTCATTTGCTTAGGAACCAAATAACTGTCATTCCTATGCTAAATATAAAGCAAACTCATTTCTTCAATTTCTTGTGACTTGACGATTGAAAAGAAAAACACTAATGGAAAGAAATTGCAATTTCACCTGCTCAAAATTGTCTGCTGTAGCAGCACACAAATAACCTGTACTTCCTCTTACACCAAATGACTTTACATTCCCCTTAACCTGCATCAAAGAGTGCACATCAATGATATAAGAATGACAAAGATATTAACAAAAAGAAGCCTGATAAATTCATCCTCTCATACTACACAAAAAATCACCATACCCATGTCTGAGTTTAAAACATTAAATTAAGAATGATGCTGTTCTAGATTTTGCCATTATTCTAGATTTTGCCACCAAGAACACTGGCAAGCCTTGTTTGTTTTATCTGGTGAACATGACCTTTTAGAGCCAGGCACAGTCAATACATCCTGAAATAGGATTACTTTATCACAGTCAATGACCTTTTAGAGAAAGTATACTATCTCATCATGAATTAAATCATTTCAGTAACTGACACAAGAACAAACCTCTGTGTTTCTTGCAGGGGCTGAATTTACTCCAAAAATTGGAGCAGAGCTGTCCATGTGGTGACTGGCCCGCAAAAGTGTTCCATCCCCACCAATTGTAATGACCAGGTTGACATCACTGATTGGCACATTTAACTCATTACAAGAAACTATTCTCCATTCAAGAGGCTTCCGATGCAGCACATCCTCACAAAATTTCACTGTGTCTAAATGAGCCTTGTGCCTATCTGCTAGATTGCTAACTAGCTGCAAAGACCATGCAGAACAAGAAATTTAGTATTGGCATGCATTAAGAATACATTCTTTATTTTTTGTGTGGATTCAAGGATGTAGGTTTACATTAAATTCTCTTTGCTATCTATGGATTACTAATCAAATGATTGTTACTGATGCATGCTTTAAGCTTCAGACTAGCAGTGGATCAAAAAAACATGAAGATAAAAGTATGTCATTAACATGCTGGAGACACAGGGACTTGAATTCAACATTTTCAAATCATCTTGACTAAGTCAGGTGACCATGCAGAAGTAATAAGACCAGCATATTAATATGATATAGTATATTCACAAGATGTAATCCAGCTGGAAAACTGCTCCTCAGTCCTATTTGGCATATATAGAAGTAGTAGATACTACATGTCAATAAATTCATTCAAAATCCTAGTTTAGTCATATGTGTGTAGCTGAATCTATGTAGACAGTCAAACTAGTTTAGAATAACTGTAGCAAATGCCCTAGATAATGTACCATGTTTTCTTCTCTACGTACATTAGAAATATATTTTTAAAATTAACCACAATAGAAGAGCATGCAATGTATTGAGCGGATCAAAATTGCTATAATGCTAAACGACTAGCATATGAAATTTGCAAGTAAACTTTTCATAATAGTGAGTGTCAGACAAATACATAAAGAAACATACGTTTTAATAACTAAAAACATTCAGACATTACTAACAATTTCTCCAAAACTTTCAGAAGTGCTTAGAAAAAAAAAATATATATATATATATATATATATATATCAAAAATAACTAGCCAGTTGAGTTGGTCTATTCAAAGAGGCGGTCTCCATGAGAAAAGAGGTGTATTTATTTTCCAGTGTATAGATTTGACACTCCAAGTCATAAGTTCCTGAATTAAGCATAATCTGGCTACACAGCAGTCATTTCTTGCAGTCCACCAGATAAGGGACAGCAGAAGACTCTAAGATTTCAACTGAGGATTGCAAACTAATGCAGTTGGTAATCAATGTCTGAAGCCCAGCATAGTTCTTCTGGATTATCCAAGGCAACTTTGTAATCATTCCCCTTTTCACAGGAGACTCCTGAAGGCTGGTTCAGGGACATGCACTTTTATTCCAGGGGAAGTTGAAGTGCTGACTGCTGCTTGGGTTCACCTATGGATCATTTTCCATCATAGTGTATGCTGCTAATCTAAGTTTTTGCTGCCAGATTTGGTTTACATTTCTTCAAGCAATTATAGAGCTCTTGCAGAAATCATTCAGCAACTCCAGTAGTGAGATGGTATTTTTTTTTTTTTTTTTTTTTTTTAAGCGAAAAACCCCTTGTGGGGCCGCCTTGGTCTGAGAGACCACGACCAGGGGGTTCTACACCGTCAAAGTCACCCGGGAGTCGCGCCCGGCCCTGCCCGCACCAACATTATCAATTGGATTTTGGGTACCCAATTCAACTTTTTGGTAGGGTGGAGATTTGAACCTGGGACCTCCCTTGGAGGATTGCCCTCTCCTCTCCAACTCACCTAAAGGGTGCAACACCGGGACTTCCCAGGAGGTCACCCATCCCAGTACTACTCCGGCCCAAGCATGCTTAACTACAGAGTTCTGATGGGATCCGGTGCACTAATGCTGGTATGATCGCACCCAGTAGTGAGATGGTATGGCATAGACATAGTTTCATGCAATGGAAAACAAAGAGAAAGACAGAATGAACAAAAGAACACAACTCATTACACTACAAAAGACATGACACCACCCAATAGGAATTATGTTACAAGACGCCATGCAAAAATGACCAGCAATCTGGGATAAGAATTGCGACAGAATTCCTCCCACTCCCACAGTATAACATGTCATGATAATTAGATGACAAATTCACGTATCAAAAAAAAAGCTGAAATTACTCATGTCAAAACTCGGTCATCTGTCAACCATTATTATGATTTGAAGAAGGCAGAATTTGCATAAAAACTATCTCCTTGATGATACAATGCAAGGCCACAACATAGGCTAACTCAAACAAAAAACCATGTATTACTACTAGAGTTGCAAATTTATATTATGTTCTGCTATCCATGATGGGAAGCTTTGTATTCCCATTTGTCTGTATTCATAGCAAAGGATCATAATAGATGAGGAAAATCACCAATTATGGCTATCAACAAGAAGAACAACTTAAGGATGTCAACAAATTTTGAATGCTAGATGTATCCCATTCTAAACTTTAACTGTTGATATGACTACAAGCTGGAGTATAGTTATAAGAACAACTCCAATTTTCTTTTCATAAAAGTCAAAAGAGCTAAAACTAAGTCAAGAGATTGTGGAACTACAAAGGCTCACCCAGAGATAGAAAAGAGGAAGCCTTTTTGTGTTCTCATTATGATCCTACAGAGGCAATTGAATAGTTATAAATGACCATGATTATAGAATATGAATTACAAAATCAGACTCCAAACTGTAGGCAGGCTTGATGACATGGTGTCACGTCAAGCGCCATCACAGCCATGAGTCAGATTGAGCTATGAAACCTACATAATTGTCTTAAGTGTTTGTCACACATGTATATTGCAACATAAATGTTTGTAATAAGTATGTTGAATATGGTATTTGGGGTATTTTTATCTTATATGCATGCAGACAAATAGTGGGTAGTTAGGTAACAAGCAATTGCCTACCACCTAACAATTGTAGAACTCCCACACAAAAAAATAGAACACAACATGAACATACTATGATATAATTCCATAACAAATAAAGAATGCACAATAGGAAGTACACACAGATACCCATAAACATATAGCTACAACATGTAACATTCATATTCTAATCAACTGCAATACGTGGAGTGTACTATACAGACCATACAAGCAACAAACATAGATGACCAACATCTCCATCTCTACCAACAGCCTCCCACAAGGTAGATGGCATACATACAGTTATCATGAGATTTAACAGGTTTTTGGCAACTTCCCAACTATCACTGACCTATCCGTACCCATGAAACATTAAAATACCCCCATCACACATTGCATAAGATTTACTTCAAACATTTATGTCGCCAAATACACATATGCAACAATACTATGTCATGACAATACTTGCGACAAATTCTACAATAGAAATATATACGTTCATGAGACGTGTAGCATACGGCCATGCACTCATGCAAACATGACATTCATATGCCAACTCGTCTGCCTACATCTACACCGAACATTAGCAATCGATCAACTAAAGGCATTGATCTTGCTACTTAATTTGTTGCCCTCCCTAAGCTTCCTTTCGTTCCATACATCTTCTGCAATTAGTTATATCACATATTTCTGGCAGCGCAACTAGTTGTATTGGAAGTTTGATTGTCAACACCCATCACTGTCAATGCCGGAGATTAAGGGGGACAGAATCCTGTTGTAAGGTCAAGGGGCAATGCCCCTTGCAGAGTTTGGGGCGTTTCAACAGCCCAACCATTGATTCCTTCACAAACACTTCCTCCAACTCCACCCAGGCCTAGTACTCACCCTCTAGCAGTTCCATGTACCAATCCACTACAATTCCATGTAGCATAGCACAAAATAATCTCCTCCTACCTCCTTCATTCTTCTACCTATTTGCTTTTCAAATCATAATGCAGATTTTCCAATGTGTAATTGGGTCCTCTATTTCATTACCATGAAACATGGGATACTTATGGATCTTAGGAATATCGCTGGTTGTCATGATGATTGATTTAGCATAGGCAATGGTTGCTCCCATGACAAACTCTCATTGTGTGCTTCGTTAAACTCACAACACTACGGTTCCTCATGTGTCAAACTCGCATCTTGCACATCATTGAATATGCCAACTACAATTGCTAACTCGCATCTTGCACATCATTGAATATGCCAACTACAATTGCTCCTTTGTCGAACTCCTGTCACATGCACCAACAAACATGCCAATCTGAAGTTGCTCCAATGTTAGAGTTGTCATGTGCAATGTTGAACTTGCCAACCTGCAATTTGTAACGGCTTCAATGTAGCCATATCAGCTATCTTTATTTTTATTAGCTCAGGCCCTAGGTTAAGGAAGTTGACCATGGAGCATTAGTGTTAAGGTTAACGTTGATTTAGTCTATAAATAGGAAGAGTTATGTTCTAGTTGGAATCATCTTTCATATTTGAATCTTAGTTGTCTTTGTTGCACATATGAGACTTCGCCCTCTCCACGTGGCTAAGAGACTTTGCCCTTTGTAAGTGGCTAAAAATTTGTATTGATTTGAATCCAGAATCTGATTACTTGCATTTCAGATTTTTTGGCATTGAATCTAAATTTATTGTTATTAGTGGATATTATATATTATCCATTGTTGAATTGCTACTGCCATCACTGTATTCCTTGAAGTTGTTTCATTACAAGTGGTATCAAAGCATCGATCTTGGCTCTCTATGGCAGTGCAAATATGGTGGAGAAGGGCACATGAACCATTCCAAAACCTCTATTGAACAATTCTACTTCCTGTCTCCCGAGTATCGAGTGTGTCGGGACCCTTGCGGGAGACCTATCCCATTGTGATAGTTTCTCTGAGATGATCAAAACAATGGGTATTTCCAGCGACACTTTTCAAGAATCGGGTTTGTCAGGACCCTTGCAGGAGACCTATCTTATTGTGTTCATCTCTTCAAACTGATCGAAATAAGGGGTATTTCTCATAATACTTTTTCAAAAGTGCTCCAAAGGATTCTTTCAGTTTTGCAATTGCCCCTAGTGTATGAACAAACCTACCAGTCTTATTGGTTGGTTGTGAATCAACGATTGATTGCAGCACATTGCTCATTTAGAGGATGTGTGCATGAGTAGAAAGAAGCGCCAACCTAGAAATCCCAATAAGCATCACAACACTCCTCGAAATATCAATAGTTTTGACCAGCAATTTCTTTCTTCCTTAAACGCCATGGCTTCGCCTCCTCCCAACACTACTACTTCCTCTCCTCCTCCCAATAACCCTCCCCTTGCCACTCCTCGCATTACCCTTCCAATTGGTAATACTATTCCCAATACTATTGATTTATGCCTGCATACCTATCTTGAGAAGTAAGAAAGTGTGGTTAATTCCATTGTGATCTCTCAAAATGAAATCAAGACTGCCTTAACCAACATCCAAAGCTTCCTAAATATGTCCTCTACTACGCATTCCCTTGACTACGATTCTCAAAAAGTCATTGAGCAGCAACCACCAAGCATGCAACAAGCACCAAATCCAAGGGACAAAAGCATTCTTTAACAACTACCATCCGGTCATGGACCTCTAGTTAGCACACAACTCCCTATGCTACCAAAGGCACTCTTCCAAGTATGGGTGGTTATATATCAGGCTCTGCTTTTGATCTAGATCCCTCTATAGGAGGTGCTTCTAATTTCCTTTAATGGCCTCATGATGTTCCTGATCCATAGTGTCAATCCACGTGGGTGAATGACCAAGATGGATAGCATCATCCGTTTGCACCTTGTTCCTGAAGAAGGTTGTGTCACATTAGCTACTACTAAGTTGGGAACCCATGCTCATCAATGGTTCTTATGGAAGCTTTACCAACTAGGGACCTCTCTTATGTGGCTTGAGTTCAAAGCACAATTTCTTCAAAGGTTTGACAAAGGATCGTCCACATTGTACATGGTTTGCTTGATACAAACTAAGAAAGTAGGAACAGTTGAGGAGTATTGCGTAGAGTTCACGAGTCTTCTCACTGTTAGACTCACAGTGACACTGAGAGGGGGGTGAATCAGTGTGATCTTTTAATATTTTAAACTTGCAATACTTAAAGCTGAAATAAAGCAAATTTAAACCAGATATAACAAGAGAGCATCACACACAACACAGATTTAACGAGGTTCACCAATGTGGCTACTCCTCAAAAATGACTCGCTTGGACTACCATCCAAATCCAGCCTTTGCAAAGCAACAACTTTACAACTTATTTACCAGCACCAACTGGAAGGAGCACCAACCCCTCAATTTTTCTGCACCAACAGAAAGGAGCACCAACCCCTAATTCACCAGCACCTACTGGAAGGAGCACCAACCCCTTATGCCAAGTTGCAACTTGGACTTCAAAGAAAATAACAGAAAAATACCTTCAACCTTTTGCAAACTGTCTGCTGTTTCTGTACACTCTGCTTCTTCTGCGCAATTTCTTCGCACCACCAGTTTGCTTCTGCGCAACAGCCCCGCGCACTTCGCTTTAACACAAACAACTGATCGCTTCTGCTCCTTTGCGCTTTCCTGCTCTCAGTTCGCTCTCACTTCGCACTTAGATCGACACGACTCAACCTCTGCAACCCGCGCACTTAATTCGCGCAAATTCGATATGCACACTTCACTTTTTCAAACTCCAAAACAGCCCTCCTTAAATAATAGAAATTTCAATAATAAATCTTGAACTATAGTCGGCTGTAACCCTAAAGATCGTCGGCTGCAAAACCCTAAATTCCGTCGGCTGCAAACCCTAAATTTTGTCGGCTGCAAACCCTAAAATCTGTCGGCCTGCATCGGTCTTTGTCGGCCTCGACTGCCCCTGCAACTCTTCTATTGTTGTTGCCGCGAAAACACAACATGTCGCGATATCGCGACACTTCTGCCTTTAGAGACTTCATCTTCACTTTTGTCGCGAAAACGCGACACTACTGCTATAAAAGACTTGCGTTCTGTTCCTGTCGCGATATCGCGACACTTTTGTCTTTGACAGCCTCTGCTTTGCTTTTGTCGCGATATCGCGACACTTCTATCTCTTTCTGCCCTTCTCGCCTTTTACTCGCGAAAATACAGCATGTCGCGAAATCGCGACATTCTCGGCCTCCTTGTTCACTTCGTCGCTTGCAACCGCGAAAACCAGACATGTCGCGAAATCGCGACATTCTCCCTCTCGCTACTCTACTTGGCTTGCTCTAGCGAAAACAGAACATGTCGCGAAATCGCGACATCTTTCTCTGCCTTGTGTCTTTTCTGCCGTTTGCCCGCGAAACCGGAACATGTCGCGAAATCGCGACATCTTCGCTGCCTTGTCTCTTTTCTATCTTTGGCCCGCGAAACCGGTTAGCGCTTTCTCTTCGAACATGTCGCGAAATCGCGACACTTTTCATCCTTAGCGCTTTCTCTTCGAACCTGTCGCGAAATCGCGACACTTTTCATCCTTAGCGCTTTCTCTTCGAACCTGTCGCGAAATCGTGACACTTTTCATCCTTAGCGCTTTCTCTTCGAACATGTCGCGAAATCGCGACACTTTTCATCCTTAGCGCTTTCTCTCCGAACATGTCGCGAAATCGCGACACTTTTCTTCCTTAGCGCTTTCTCTCCAAACATGTCGCGAAATCGCGACACTTTTCTTCCTTAGCGCTTTCTCTGTCGCGAAATCGCGACAGTTTTCTTACTTGCCTTCTCTGCTTCCAACATGTCGCGAAATCGCGACAGTTTTCCTTGCGCCTTCTCTCTCCTCGGCCATGTCGCGAAATCGCGACAATTTTGCTTGCGCTTTCTCTCTCCTCTAACATGTCGCGAAATCGCGACAGTTTTTCTTGCCTGCTGAATATGTCGCGATATCGCGACACTTTTCTTACTTGTCTTTTTCTTTGATCTTTTGCAAATAGGCAACTATGGTCTTCTTGGAAACTCACTCCCCGAATAACCTTTGAACTTCGTCCTCTGCATCCGAATGACTTCTGAACTGCCTGTCCACTGCATCATTAGATCTAACTACCTGTGTTGACAACAATGACAAAACTCTTGCAACACCTTGCTCAACAATCTCCCCCTTTGGAATTGTTGGCAACACTTGTGTAAATTCTTGTAACTCTTCTCCCCCTTTGTCAATAATACCAAAGGGCTACTGCAGACTCCCCCTGAGTCCATACACACAATTCTCAAGCACAATTTGTTGCACTTAGCACAAATTATGATCATGAGCAAAAGAATAGTCAAATACTCAAATGCTACCCCCGAGAAAGTGATCCCTGTAGCTAGTCACTTCTTGGGAAGTGTGACTACTCCCAATTTGTTTCGAAGGTACTCAAACACTTCCTTGGGCAATGGTTTTGTAAAATATCTGCTACTTGTTCAGTGGTTGGGACAAAATCCAATTTAACTTCTCCTTCCGCAACTTTCTCCTTCAAAAAATGATACCGATGGCAATGTGCTTTGTGCGAGAATGCATAACTGGATTCTTGGAGATGTTAATTGCACTTGGTGTTATCACATTTCATCGTTATTGGCTCACTGAAATTAATACCAAGATCTTTCGGAGTTTGTTTCATCCACAAAACTTGTGTACAACATGTTGTTGCTTGCAATATATTCTCGCCTCGATTGTAGATAAAGAAACTGACTCTTGCTTCTTATTGTGCCATGCAACCAATCTGTCTCCCAGATAGAATGCGCCTCCACTGGTACTCTTTCTGTCATCTACACATCCAGCCCAGTCTGCATCTGAATATGATATAAGAGTGAAGTCTTTACCTTTCGGATACCATAACCCATACTCCATAGTACCCTTGAGATACCTGAGAATCCTTTTTACTACTGTCACATGAGTCTCTTTGGGATTGGCCTGAAATCTTGCTACCATGCAAACTGCCTGCAGAATATCAGGTCTGGTAGCTGTTAAATATAGTAAACTTCCAATCATTGATCTGTACATGGTTTGATCTACAGGTGGAGATTTGTCATCTTTACTTAACTTGCGACCTGTCACCATAGGAGTGCTAACCGGCTTACGAGTCCTCCATTGTGAATCTTTTTAGCATCTCTTTCACATATTTGACTTGGGAAATAAATATGCCTTTCTCATTTTGATTAACTTGTAACCCAAGAAAGTAAGACGGTTCACCAATCATAGACATTTCAAATTCTTTCTGCATTTTATTTGCTAAGTCTTTACATGATTCATCTTTGTTGTTGCCAAATATGATATCATCTACATAAACAACAAGAACAATGAGATGCCCATTTTTTGTTTTGACATACAGATTACTGTCCACCATACCTTTCTTAAACCCCTGTTGAGAGAGATAGTTATCTAGCCGTGCATACCATGCTCGGGGTGCCTGTTTTAAGCCATATAAAGCTTTCTTTAATTTGCAGACAAGATTGGGATCTTCACCAATTTGGAAACCATCCGGTTGTTCAATGTAAACTTCTTCTTCAAGTTTCCCATTTAAGAAAGCTGATTTTACATCCATCCGGTAAACTCTGAAATTCTTATGAACTGCTAAGGCTAGAAACATTCTGATTGCTTCTAATCTGGCCACAGGTGCAAAAGTCTCTTCAAAATCAATGCCTTCAACTTGTGCATACCCTTTACTGAGACCAATCTAGCTTTATTTCTAACTACCTGTCCGTCTTCATTCAATTTATTTCGAAATATCCATTTGGTGCCGATTACATTCTTATTTGCCGGTCTAGGAACTAATTCCCAAGTTCTGTTCTTTTCAATCTGATCTAACTCTTCATTTATTGCCTTCATCCAGCTATCATCTTTGCTTGCCTCAGCTATATTTTTGGGCTCAATCTTGGATAAAAGAGAGTAGTTACTTACTACTTTCTTTCTTGTCTGAATACCAGCTGTGGGATCTCCAATTATTTGATCTCTGGGATGATTCTTACGCCAGCTGCCTGTTTTGAATTTCTTGTTTTCTTCCACCTCTGAGTCATCAATTAAGTCATCTGAGTTAAGAGTTGGTTTCTTTTCTGTTTCATTTTCCTCATCTCCTTCAATGACTTCTTCATAAATTGGGTAGTTTTCTTCATAGTTAACTGTTCTTTCCCTTCCTTCATCAAATTTAACATCAGCACTATCCACAATTTTCTTGAGTCTCTTGTTGTAGCATTTATAAGCTTTGCTTTTTATCGAATACCCAACAAAGACACCTTCATCTCGCTCTATTTTCAAACTTCCCAAGATTGTCTTCGAGTTTTTCTGATGTAACACTTACGACCAAAAACTTTGAGGTGTTTTGTTGTTGCCTTTCTACCAAACCACAGCTCATAAGGAGTTTTGCTTTCATGAGTTCTCGGCATGTACCTGTTTTGGATGTATACTTGCAGTGTGGACTGCTTCTTTCCAAAATCATGTCTGCTATTTTGTTTTCAGCCAGCATAGTACGTGCCATTTCTGTACTGTTCTGTTCTTTCTTTCTACCACGCCATTCTGCTGGGGTGTTCTAGCTGCTGAATATTGTCTCCTGATACCATGCCGTTCACAGTATTCTGTAAACTCATCTGAGATGAATTCTCCTCCTCTATCCGATCTCAAAAATTTAATTCTTTTTCCTATTTCATTCTCAACTAGATGTTTGAAAGATCCGAACATTCCAAAAGCTTCTGTTTTATTCTTTAAGAAGAATATCCATGTCATTCTGGAATAATCATCAATACACAACATAAAGTATTTGTCACCATTTATGCTTTGAGTTCTCATGGGTCCACACAAGTCTGTATGTATAAGATCCGGAGGTTTCTTTGGTGTGGTACTCTTTTGTTTTGAATGAGGTTTTGGTTTTCTTTCCCTTTTGACATGAAGCACAAATGCTATTTGAAGGTTTTCTAATGGTTGGAATGTCTCTTATTGCCTGTTTTGAGCTGATTTTCACTAGATTATCAAAACTAATGTGTCCAAGCCTCTTGTGCCATAGCCAGTTTTCTTCTTCTTGTCCAATGAAACAATTACCTTTTGAAGTTTCTGAGAGTGTGTACAGGTTGCCGGAGGTCCTTGATCCAGTAGCTATCAATTTTCCACTGTTTGATTTTCTGACTTCACAGCCCTGCTTCTTGAAAACAACTTCATGTCCTTTATCACAGATCTAACTGACACTCAATAGGTTATGTTTCAAACCATCGACAAACAAAACTTCTTCTGACTTGATCTTCCCATCACTAATTTTAACTGATCCTTTTCCGATTATCTTAGCTCCATCATTATTTCCAAATTTTACAGAACCACCCTCATATTTTTGTAATTTTTCAAATTTTTGTTTATCACCTGTCATATGACTTGAGCATCCGTTGTCAAGTATCCATGGTACCCTTTTACTCTGTGCCTTGAAAGTTGTTTGAACTATTAGGGATTCCTTTTCTTCCTAAGGCTGCTCTTTCTGTTTCCACTCTGATTTGGCTACCGTATTGGGCTCTAGTTTGGACTTTCCTTTTCCAGTATCTTGAGTATATCTTTCAGAAGGATTTCTATTTTGTCTTGTCCTATTTGGTTGAAATTTTCTTTTCTGAGGTTGATTTGCAGCTAAAGGACTACGACAGTTTCTTGCAATATGTCCAAAGTTATGACAATTAAAACATTCTACTGCATAATTTAACGGTGAAAAAACATTTCTACTGAAGAGATTTCTTGGTCCTACATTATACTTGCAATCTGCAATTTTATGCCCATAACCATTACACTTGAAACAGAAACCAGAAAAGAAATGATTGAACCTGAAAGATGGTTTTTGCCAGGTTGTTGTAGGAGCCATAGATCTTCTTTTCTTTTGATGTGTGACCTTGGTAAATCCATCATTGTCAGTTCTCCTTTTGGGCCCGGCATTATTGCTTTCATTTGCCTGAGTTGTTTTTCTTTCATCAGTCTGTTTCTTCTCTTCATTCCTTACGGTTTCTACATTTCTGGCTTTTGGTCCATTTGACGATTCTCCTTCCACGAAGCCTAGACCAAATTTGATGCCAGCAGGTCTTTGATCACTTAAAATTTTATCCAACTTCATCGAACTTTCTTCACGCTTTTGATGGCAGCTGATTTTTTGATCCAGTTCTTGCATATGCATTCGTAGACCGACATTCTCTTCTTCTATTTGTTTTTTCTGTAGAACGACATTCTCTTCTTCATGGTTATCTGAACTTCGAGATCCTCGGACATTTTTTTGTATTCTTCTGTCTGTATTTTTAAACTGGTTATGATGTCATTTGCATCCTCAAGCTTTCTTGAAAGTTTATAATTCTTTCTTTTCTCAGATTTCCATTCTACAAGAGCAGAGACCAGCTCACCTTCTAGATCTACTTCAGCCTCAAGATTTTTAGTAGAAACTTTAGGATTCATTATTTCCCTCTTTTCTGATTGTTCTACCTCTTCCGATTTTTCGGATTCAAATGCCATGAACAGAGCTTCACCTGTTTCTTCTTCAGAATCCTCACTAGAGTTGTCCTCTGAAGAATTTGCATTCCTGGAGATGAAACTTTTCTTTTTGAAGTTGCCTTTCCCAAAGTTTGATTTCTTCTTCCAGTCACTTCTTTCTTGGTGCGAAGCTTCCTCACCCTGGTTCTTCTCATTTAGTGGACATTTTGTCGCAAAGTGCCCAATGCCTCCACGGTTAAAACATTTAAATGGTAGCTTTCCTCTGTATTTTCCTTTTCCCTTTCTTTGTTTTCTGACAAAATTTGCTTCCATTTCATCTAATACCTCCTCTTCTTCAGACTCTTGTTTTGTGTCTTTGCCTTTTAGGGCTTTAAAGGCTGCTTCTCTATCCGTGGGATTAGACCTTCCTATTCTCATTTCAAAAGTAGTCAAAGAACCATGCATCTCATCCATACTAAAGCGATTTAGATCTTTAGCTTCTTCTATGGCTGAGACTTTAGAATCAAACCTTGGAGGGAGTGATCTTAATACCTTTTTCACGATCGTAGCATCATCCATATCTTCGCCGAGACCTCTGATTGAATTAGTGATTCCATTGACTCTTAGCATGAAAGCCTCTATGTTCTCATCATTGTCCATCTTTAAGGATTCGAATTGAGCTCGATGTGTTTGAAGCTTGGCCTCCTTGATCCTATCGTCTCCTTCATGAATGTTCTCTAGTTTATCCCATACATCTTTCGCTGATTCACAATTTATGATCTTGACTAGCTCATTGTCCACTAATCCACACATGATGGCATTTTTTGCTTTCGAATCATTTTCAAATGCCTTTTTACCGGCAGTGTCTGTTGGAGCAATGGCGGGAGCTTTGTAACCATTAACTACTGCACCCCAGATGTCAAAACCCAAAGCACGGAGATATGTCTGCATCCTTATTTTCTAGAAAGCATAATTGGTTCCATCAAACAATGGTGCTTTGTTTGAGGAGAAACCTTCACCACTTGCCATTGCGTCACTTCCAAGATCACCCTAGCTGATTGAGCCTGTTTAGGAACCTAGCTCTGATACCAATTGTTATAATCATAGTGACACTGAGAGGGGGGTGAATCAGTGTGATCTTTTAATATTTTAAACTTGCAATACTTAAAGCTGAAATAAAGCAAATTTAAACCAGATATAACAAGAGCATCACACACAACACAGATTTAACGAGGTTCACCAATGTGGCTACTCCTCAAAAATGATTGCTTGGACTACCATCCAAATCCAGCCTTTGCAAAGCAACAACTTTACAACTTATTTACCAGCACCAACTGGAAGGAGCACCAACCCCTCAATTTTTCTGCACCAACAGAAAGGAGCACCAACCCCTAATTCACCAGCACCTACTGGAAGGAGCACCAACCCCTTATGCCAAGCTGCAACTTGGACTTCAAAGAAAATAATAGAAAAATACCTTCAACCTTTTGCAAACTGTCTGTTGTTTCTGTACACTCTGCTTCTTCTACGCAATTTCTTTGCACCACCAGTTTGCTTCTGCACAACAGCCCCACGCACTTCGCTTTAACACAAACAACTGATCGCTTCTGCTCCTTTGCGCTTTCCTGCTCTCAGTTCGCTCTCACTTCGCACTTAGATCGACACGACTCAACCTCTGCAACCCGCGCACTTAATTCGCACAAATTCGATACGCACACTTCACCTTTTCAAACTCCAAAACAGCCCTCCTTAAATAATAGAAATTTCAATAATAAATCTTGAACTATAGTCGGCTGTAACCCTAAAGATCGTCGACTGCAAAACCCTAAATTCCGTCTGCTGCAAACCCTAAATTTTGTCGGTTGCAAACCCTAAAATCTATCGGTTTACATCGGTCTTTGTTGGCCTCGATCGCCTCGCAACTCTTCTATTGTTGTTGCCGCGAAAACACAACATGTCGCGATATCGCGACACTTTCGCCTTTAGAGACTTCATCTTCACTTTTGTCGCGAAATCGCGACACTACTGCTATAAAAGACTTGCGTTCGTTCCTGTCGCGATATCGTGACACTTTTGTCTTTGACAACCTCTGCTTTGCTTTTGTCGCGATATCGCGACACTTCTGTCTCTTTCTGCCCTTCTCGCCTTTTACTCGCGAAAATACGACATGTCGCGAAATCGCGACATCTTTCTCTGCCTTGTGTCTTTTCTGCCGTTCGCCCGCGAAACCGGAACATGTCGCGAAATCGCGACATCTTAGCTGCCTTGTCTCTTTTCTGTCTTTGGCCCGCGAAACCGAAACATGTCGCGAAATCGCGACACTTTTTCTACTTGGCACTTTCTCTTCGAACCTGTCGCGAAATCGCGACACTTTTCATCCTTAGCGCTTTCTCTTCGAACATGTCGCGAAATCGTGACACTTTTTCATCCTTAGCGCTTTCTCTTCGAACATGTCGCGAAATCGCGACACTTTTCATCCTTAGCGCTTTCTCTCCGAACATGTCGCGAAATCGCGACACTTTTCATCCTTAGCTCTTTTTCTCCGAACATGTCGCGAAATCGCGACAGTTTTCTTCCTTAGCGCTTTTTCTCCGAACATGTCGCGAAATCGCGACAGTTTTCTTCCTTAGCGCTTTTTCTCCGAACATGTCGCGAAATCGCGACAGTTTTCTTCCTTAGCGCTTTTTCTCCAAACATGTCACGAAATCGCGACAGTTTTCTTTCTTGCCTTCTCTGCTTCCAACATGTCGCGAAATCGCGACAGTTTTCCTTGCGCCTTCTCTCTCCTCGGCCATGTCGCGAAATCGCGACAATTTTGCTTGCGCTTTCTCTCTCCTCTAACATGTCGCGAAATCGCGACGCGTTTTCTTTCCTGCTGAATATGTCGCGATATCGCGACACTTTTCTTACTTGTCTTTTTCTTTGATCTTTTGCAAATAGGCAACTATGGTCTTCTTAAACTTCAAACTCTTGTCCATCTCGAATAACCTTTGAACTTCTGTCCTCTGCATCTGAATGACTTCTGAACTGCCTGTCCACTGCATCATTAGATCTAACTGCCTGTGTTGACAACAATGACAAAAACTCTTGCAACACCTTGCTCAACACTTCACCTACCAATTGGATCCAACAACGGTGATCTCAGCCTTTCTCCATGGTCTTAAGGATAAAATTCAGCGAGAAGTTGACATGCACAATCCCTATACCCTCGAGGATGCTCAACATATAGTTTTGGAGACAGAACAAAATCTCCAAGAGCCTTGTCCCCAACCTTGGCGTGACTTCAACCCTCAACATCCTTACTTCAATAATCGTAATAATGAGCCCTCCCACAAATTTTTATGTTTCAATGTTGTTCTCACCATCCCTAAGATCAGGCCTATGAAGAATATTGTAACTTTCAAGTGGAAGGTGAAGAAGCAACGGTATCAAAAGATGAACATTCATTGCAGCAGAAGCAACCAACTAAAGTAAAGGTTGAGCATAAGGATGGTACAATGGCTCTTTCCACTTATGCCCTTATGGGGCTCCAAGCTCACCATACCATCAAGGTCCAAGGATTCACCAAACGACAACGCATCAATGTGTTGATTGATTCAGGTAGCACACATAACTTTATTGATAGTAAGACAACAAAGTCTTTGGGCTTGTATATCAATTCTTCAAATCAGGATAAATTTCAAGTATTGATTGCAAATGGGGGTATCACTTAGTGTGTGGGTCGAACGACTAAGGTTAACATCCAAATGGGGGATTATACTTGGTCAGGCAATCTCTTTGCCATGAATCTGGGTAGTGCAGATGTCATCTTGGGAGCACAATGGCTATCTCAGCTTGGTGATGTTACTATTAATCTACAATGACTATATGTCAAGTGGACAGAGAATGGAAGGGTCATTTGTCTCCAAGGAATCCAACCTCCTCCCTCCAAGGTGGTTAGTTCCCATAGCATGGAAAAGATATTGAAGAAAGGTGGTCATGGATTCTTCGCCTAGGTCAATTGCATGGAAGTTCAGTCTTTGGAGTCGCTTCTTCCAACTCTTCCTTTAGACTTGCAGAACATTGTGGATCGCTATGCGGATGTCTTTGGTGAGCCCTCTTCCTCCTAAGTGCACACATGATCATGCCATCCACCTTGTTCTAGGAAGTCAACCTCCTAATGTGCATCCTTACCACTATCCCCAGCCCCAAAAGTCTGAAATTGAGAAGCTGGTTCAGGAAATGTTGGAGCAAGGAATCATTCGTCCAAGCATCACTTATTCCTCCCCATTGGTTATGGTGCAGTGCAAGGACAATTCTTGGCACATGTGTCCTGATTTTCAACCTCTCAACAAGATCACCATCAAAGATAAGTTTCCTATCCCTATTATAGATGATTTGTTGGATGAATTGCATGGTGCTAAATACTTTACAAAACTAGACTTGCGTTTTGGGTTCCATCAAATTAGGGTTAGAGAAGAGGATATCCCTAAGACTGCTTTTCGCACATATGAGGGTCATTATGAGTTCCTAGTCATGCCTTTTGGTCTCACTAATGCTCCTTCCACTTTCCAAAGTCTCATGAATTCTGTCTTTTGTCCTTTTCTTCACAAGTTTGTCCTAGTTTTCTTTGATGATATCTTAATTTATAGCAAGTCTTAGGAAGATCATCTAGTTCATGTGGACAAAGTTCTTCACCTATTACAAAAGGAAAAACTCTTTGTCAAAAGGTCCATCTTTGGGTCCATGAGGTAGAATACTTGGGACATATAGTATCTTAGGAAGGAGTCAAGGTAGATCCTAACAAGATCAAAGCCATGCAAGACTAGCCCTTGCCCAAATCCCTTAAACAACTTCGTGGATTTTTAGGTCTCACAGGCTACTACAGGAAATTTGTCTGCAACTATGGCAAGATTGTTGCTCCTCTCATTGCTCTCACTAAGAAGGATGCCTTTGTTTGGTCTGAAGCAACTTCCCAAGCCTTCCAGGCCCTAAAGGAGGCTATGTGTACCACCCTTGTTTTGGCCACCCTTGATTTTAGCAAACCCTTTGTCATTGAGTGTGATGCTTCAGGCACAGGTATTGGAGTTGTTTTGATGTAGGATGGACACCCATTGGCCTTTGAAAGTAAGCAGCTCTCTGGCAAGAATCTGGGACGATCCACTTATGAGAAGGAAATGTTAGTTGTTCTGCATGCCATAGAGAAATGGCGGCCTTATTTGTTGGGGCGTCGCTTCATCATCAAGACCGACCATAGCAGCCTTAAGCATTTCTTAGAACAGCTCTCTCATGTCCTGAACAAAATAAATGGTTGACCAAGCTCTTGGGGTATGATTTTGTCATTGAATACAAGAAAGGAAAGGAGAATGTGGTGGTTGATGCTTTATCTTGCAAACATGAAGACATTGTTGTTGTCAGTGCCATCTCTAGTCCTCTTCCACAATGGCTTTCTCAACTTTGAGAGGACTGGCTTTTTGACCCAAAGACTACTCGGATCATTCAGGAAGTGGAGGCTGGCTCCTCACTGCCTTCTTTTTTCTCATATGTTGATGGGGTTCTCCACAAGAAGGATCGCATTTATCTTCCTCAATCCTCGATTATTAAGACTAGTGTCCTCCAAGAATTGCATGCATCTCCTTTGGCTGGACATTTTGGATTCTTGAAAACATATCAATAGGTGAAGCAATCTTTTTCTTGGAAAGGATTAAAAGCAGATGTCAAGACCTTTGTGGCCGAATGCGAGGTATGTCAGCGTAACAAGGGGGAAACTGTTAAATCTCCTGGGTTGTTGCAACCCTTGCCTATCCCTAACCGCCAATGGGAGCACATATCCATGGATTTCATTGAGGGCCTTCCCAAATCTAAGGGCAAAACGGTGATCTTTGTGGTAGTGGATTGCCTTTCCAAGTATGCTCATTTCTGTGCATTGCAACATCCCTATTCAGCCAGCAAGGTTGCCAAGGTATTCCTCGATTCTGTTTTTAAATTGCATGGTATGCCCAAGTCCATTGTCAATGATCGTGACCTTGTCTTCACCAGTAATTTTTGGAAGGAATTGTTTTGTCTTAGTGGTACTCAGTTGAATATGTCCTCTTCTTATCACCCTCAATCGGATGGCCAGACAGAGATTGTAAATAAATGTTTGGGTACTTACCTTCGTTGTTTTGCTCAAGACAAGCAATATCATTAGGTTCATTGGCTCTCTTTAGCTGAATGGTGGTACAATACTTCTTACCATTCTTCCCTCAAGATGTCCCCATTTGAGGCCTTGTATGGTCAGAAACCTCCATCAGTGGCAAACTATGTTCCAGGATCCTCCAAGGTGGCCCAGGTAGATGATTTGTTGCAGCAACGATGGCTTGTGCTTCAGCTTCTTAAAGATAATTTGACCTAGGCCCAGAACCACATGAAGTAGCAACAGGATTCGCATCATTCTGAACGACAATTTGTTGTGGGGGATATGGTCTTTTTGTGCCTCTAGCCCTATAAGCAATTGTCCTTGAAGACCAAGTCCAGTCAGAAGTTGGCTCCTCGATTTTATGGGCCCTACAAGGTGGTTCGTCACATTGGTGAAGTGGCATATCAGTTGGAGCTTCCACCATCTTCCTACATCCATCCTGTCTTTCATGTTTCTTGTCTCAAACAGGTTATTGGCCAGAAGGTGCAGTCCTAGACAGAGCTTCCAGTACTCAATGAAGAAGGTCGAATCACTCTCTAGCCAAAAGTAGTGTTGCAGTCCAGAGTTCGTCTTTTGCGGTCTCACCAGATTTAGGAGTTCCTCATCAAGTGGCAGGATCTTCCAAAAGAAGATGCTACGTGGGAGCTTGAGAGCATTTTCCAGTCTTTTCCAGCTTTGAGGACAAAGCTTTCTGGGGGGGAGCCATGTAATGGCTCCAATGTAGCCACATCGGCTATCTTTATTTTTATTAGGTCCCTAGGTTAAGTAAGTCGGCCCTTGAGCATTAGGGTTAGGGTTAATGTTGATTTAGTCTATAAATAGGAAGAGTTATGTTGTAGTTGGAATCATCTTTCATATTTGAATCTTAGTCACCTCTATTGTGCATATGAGACTTCGCCCTCTCCAAGTGGCTAAGAGACTTCGCCCTCTCTAAGTGGCTAAGGATTTGTATTGATTTGAATCTGGAATCTGATTACTTGCATTTCTGATTTTCTAGCATTGAATCTAAATTTATTGTTATCAATGGATGTTAAATATTGTGCATTATTGAATTGCTATTGCCATTACTGTATTCCTTGAAGTTGTTTCATTACACAATTGCTCCAACGTTGGACTTCTCTCACGTGCACAATCGAACACATCAACTTGCATCTAGCTCGATGTCGAAATCCTACCCTGCTCACTACTAGACACGCCAACCTATCATTGCTCTAATGCCAAAGTCTCGCAACCCGTTTCAATTGCTATCAGCCTTTCTTGTTGAACCTGGTTTTCTCTATCGCCAGATTCATCATCACTTGACCCTTCATCGCACATTGCATCACGATGCATGTTCGTCGATGTGGTCATGGACACCATCGTGTCTTTTGTCATTACAACACCTTCATCAACATTGTCATGCATGTGGAACTACCGTATCCGATTATGCTCATGCTTGGATACTTGTATTTGTGTATCACATATGGATAAAGATGTGATACTTCTCAAAAACCCTATCCAAATGTATTCAAATACATGGCTACCGTATCCAGACATATCTGTAAACATGCACATATTTGGTCCATATCTAATAAATCCAATATGGCCTAGGCATATCTAGAGTTGTATCCACAACATGGTATAAAAAGAAGTATACAAAAATTTTAATTTTAATTTAAAAAACAATGACAATTCTCTTCTTAATTAATGAAAATATCCTATTCAAAACTTATATTTGTGTAAACATTTTTGTGTTACATGTTTTCTCTTTTAATATAATATCAATATATATATATATATATATATATATATATATATATATATATATATATATATATATATACTTTTCATAATCTTATGTCCAATTGTGTCCATATTAGAGGGGCTTGAAAACTTGGTGTATCTATATCCATGTCAGATACTATATCCCCATACAACATAGCAAGCATACCTTTGTGGTGCCTTGCATCTTCACACACAACTCCAACATCACTTGGCCCTTCATAAATGCCAAGGAATAAATTTGCATCATTTTTTATTCCAGGCTCCCATCTTCCCTCCTCTTGAAGTGGCAAAGATGTGCTTGGACTCCTACACTTGTTAACCATGCCCAAATATTCCCATTTCCATTGTTGTCAATCTTCCAAAGCAAGATGCTCATCACTACTAAGTGTCACCAGCATTGACCCAACTTCAAATAGGCAATGATGCCAAAAGGTAGAACTCCTACACAAAGAAACAACATGCAACATACTATGATATAATTCCAATATAAATAACAGTACACAATAGGAAGTACTTGTAGATACATGTAAAATTACAATATAGCATGTATCATTCATATTCCAACCAACTGCAATACCTCATGGTCTAGTCAAGCATGCAACACAGACCATACAACTGACAAACATAAATGACCAACATTGTCCCACAAGGTAGATGGATTGCATATACTTATAACAAGATTCAATAGGCGGTTAACAACTACCCAACTAACACTGAACTATGCATATACATGAAATATTAGATACCCCATGGCATATTACTTAATGTTATTTACAAACACATACATATGCAACAATATTATGTGACAACGACACTTACAACAAATATCTAGGACACATACGACAAATTCTACAACACAATTATATATTTTCATGCTACGTGGTGCATGCAAATGTGGCATTCATTCAATAACTCGTCTGCATACACCAATAACCCTCTTTCCTATAGATTGCCTTGTTCCTGTTCTCTTCTAATATCATCATATCGTATCATGTGATATGTTGTTGTATGTTCAAATGGTGTGTGAGATGATGATGTCATACTGTTTGTACCAGACTAGATTGTGGATGTAGTTGCTTCACAAAGATAGTGGCAAACTTCATTTGGTGCTATGAGTTATTGTTATAGATGTATTTACTTTATGTTGCATATCATGTTCTGTTCTATTTCATTATTCTTTGTGCGTGATCGAGAACATATGTTCCACAGAGCACCCTTTTGATTGGATGAGACAAGGAAACATGTAGTTGTGGAAAAGGGGCAGTGGAAAACACCTCTAAATTTTGGCAAAAAAGAGGGCAGCAAAGGGAACGGCTATATAAAAACTAATAATGTAAGAAATATATAAAATTAAAATTACAAATGAAAAAACATTTCAAAATGCACAAATTTGAGTTAATCATTTGTTTTCTCATTACGAATCAGCACACATACACAAAATGAAAATACAATGATGCATTATATGGAGAATATGATGACTAATCAACGTGATTGGGCCACTCGACTGCCAATAATGCTCTTCAAAATACTGTGTTCAACTTCTCATTTCTAATGACTCATTTTTCGATTCTATATATATATATTCTCCCAAACCATATTATGTGGCAATATCATGCATTTATTGTGTGAATATAAATGGATCGTAGAACTTCTTTAGAGATGCTAGAGTTGTGTGTTTCAACTTTCAATAGAAGCTATGCAGGCACCCATTCATTTGCACTCTTGTCTCATTGAGAAGTCTTTAAATTTTGGAATATGAGGGGAACAACTTTCCAGAATTCAGCTATTTATCTAATCTGACAACTCTCTGTGTTCTTCATATTTCAGTTGTGCAGGCATCCATCCATTTGAATTCTTGTCTAACATATACACTAAATAAAAAATAATTTTCTGTGTAAACCCTCGGCCACAGTTACAATTTGCACAGTCATCACTTACAGTAAAAAGTATGATTAGTAACAGTAAAAAGTATGATTAGTTTCACCTGAACTGGTTGCCTGCTTTTATGCTGACCTGCCAGAGGAAAACGAGTATTATAGAGAGTTTTGACCTTGTTTTTCTATGCACTGACACCTGCCAGGTCTTTTACATGAGCTCACTGAGTCTAGCTAGGTCTTGGTTAGCCAGTCTGTTTGGGTTAATTTCATTCACTTGGGACTCGCATGAGTGAATTTTTGCAAAGACTTGCCGAGTCTTACTATTATGGTATCTGCAATTTTTTGCTTTCCTTTGTGGATGAATGGACTGCTTGATTCAAGAATAGTCATGGAAGAACAAATGCTGTCTGTTATGCAGACCAAAAGCCATAGGTCCCACAAGAACTTTTTGTTATAAATAAATAATGTCCCATGCATACCTAAGAAGACTAGACTGAGGGTTTTCTTGTTTTCTATGTGTTTCATACTGTTACATCATGCACTGAAGACAGTTAAAAACACTAAATACTGTCATTTCCATTTTTTCCCAAAGTAGTCAAGGTGCATTTGTGGTCATCATAGGATGGGTGATGCTCTACCTGAATTGTGTTGTCCATAATAAGAATCGATGGATGAGCATTTATATGAGAAAGAGACCAGATTTAAGGCATATTGTGTCATTTAACTGCCATTATGTTATTAAGAGGTAGTCGATATTTGAACTTGAACCCATAAAAAAATATAGAGACATAGAGTACCCTCTTAGCTCTCAAAAAGAACTTATTGCATAAAAGATTGTGGAAAGAAAGTTGGTTTAACGATTTTTCTTTTTCTTTTTTTTTTTCTCTTTTCTTATTTTTGTTTTTTTATTATATAAATAGCTTACTCGGTATTCAGCTCATGCAATCCACTCTACCCATGAAACCTGAGCCCCTCCCAGCCTTTGGTAAGCAGAAGCTCTTTGAAGGAGAGTATTTTCTTTGTGGGCTAATTTTTCACAGAATTATCCGCACCCTCACAAATGCACACAAGATTGATCAACATCTACGACCATCAGTACTAAGTCTCTCTTTATTTCCTGAAGCATTACACTATCATACGTATATTCCTTGCTATTTTTTGAAATAAGATTCCAAAACAAGTCTAAAAATTATCCATGACCTGAAATTCCTCCCTGCTTAGCAGCCAGAAGAATCTCAGGAACCAATTTTGCACAGTTCGAATGAAAGCATTATACAAAATTCAATAGGCTCGATTTTTAATTATCAAATGGTGAGTTCAAAAGAGGTTCAAGCTAGAGAATATATACATAATTACAAAAAAATATTATTAAAATACTATAAAAATATGTTATAATATAATATTAGTAGAGCACATTTCAATCCCATTTAATCAATTAAAAAAAATTAAAACTTTCAACCAAGGGATCTAGGGTTTAGGGTTTAAGTAGCGGAGAATGGCACTTCAGGCCTACTCATAATATGAATTTAAACAAAAATTCACTCTTCAAAACTCTTTACATTAACAGTGAAATAAGATAACTGTATTATTAGAAACCAAGCAATTCGAACTGAGATGAACATATGTTTCCAAAGGGATTTAACCACGAAATTAAGCGGAAAAAAAAATTATATAAGTACCTGAACGTTTGAAGCACTCTCCTTCAACAATAACAAGGCTCTGCGTATGGTCATCTTGGCTCTTGTGCATCTGTACTTTTAATTAGAATTTGGGTATCAATAGTATGTGCCAAATGTGTCTGCATTCAACTTATTAAATTATTTTTCAGGGTGGATGTGGATTTGCTCAGGCGAACGTTTAAGCAAAGAGCCCGTTGTGGCAATAATATTTCGTCACGTGATGGTAGACTCGTTCGTTCCATAAATGACAGGCGACTGCACAAAATTTTGCTACAAGAAGCCGGTGGGATTTTTTTTTAATATACATTTAATTAATATTATAGAAGAGATCTAAGTTAAAATTCTATATACAAAAATATACGTCCCGACCTACAGTGCAGTCGGAATCAAGCTCAAAGCTAATGAACACACCGCCTGGGTAGGTGTTCTATCTTGGGTCTCGCGGACGTAATTAAAATCTTTCATTCATTCATATATTAAAAATAATAAAAATTATATATTTAAATAGTTAACATTTTTTAATTTGTAATTAATAATAGTTTTGTTTTTTTAGTTCAATGTGGTATTTTTTTTTATATGTATGTTTTACAAAGTACATCTTAATATTTTTTAAAAATGGTATTAGTAATATAAATGTATAATTTTAATTAGGTTAATATTGTCTAGGTGTGGTTGGAAAAGAACAAAATAATATTTAAAGAAAAGGAAATAAATTTAGAGGTAATGAAAAAGAAGTATTGTATAGCTATAGAAGAGTCTAAATTAATCCTAGCAACTCATCCAATCTCTAATCTTGAAGCAAAGAGCCTTGATAGATGAAGTTAAGTCATCAAATGGAATTATGATGTTGGGAGCAGGAGAAACAAAAGCAGGGCAAAGAATATAAAGTGGAAACCACAAGCAAAGTTGATCAAATTGAATTATGATGGAGCATCTAAAGGAAATCTAAGACTAGCAAGAGGAGGAGGGATAAAAATAATAATAGTGATGAGATTTTGTGACATTAAGCTTTTAATAGTGGAGTTAAGACAAATAATGAAGTTGAAGCTTAGGCGGCTTTGGAAAGATTAAAAATATGTAGACAAATGAAATGGAACAAAGTATAAATGGAAGGTGATTTATTAATAAGAAAGGCAATTTTGAGGAAAGGAAAGGCTCCACAAAACATGTAAGAGATCATTGTGGAAACACAAGACCTTGCTACAAAGTTTGAAGAAATCAAGTTTACACATACATTAAGGGAAGAGAATAAATGTGCAAAATAGTGTTCTAGAGGACTAGAAAATATTTTAGGGAATCCATTTATAGATCAATGTATTAGAGGAAACCAATAGTCCAGCTTTGGTATAGCGAACTATGATTTTGTGAAACAAATAGAAATTTTATATGTTGTAGCAAAAGAATATGACATTAGATGGATGTCATGGCTGAATGGATTATTTGAGTTGTTGGTTGGATTATGTGCCAGAGTATGGATTGGAACTTTTAACATTTTGAGATTTCTAAACTATTTATTATAGTTCTTGTGGTTGCACTTATGCTTCAGGAAGGAAACTAATAGTCCAAATCTGGTAAAGCAGTCAATATTTTGCGAAGTTTTGGAAATATTACTCTACTAAGATGTAGTGCATAGACAATAGAGGCAGGGTTTTTGGTTATTCTAAAGGTTGCTCAAATTCTTCAATGACTCAATTTTTCTTCCTATCTATGAGCATGGAATGTTATTTTGTTGGTTTATATATATATATATATATATGGAAAAGTGACTCAGTAGATTTTCATCCTAAAAGCCTTTTTTTTGTAAATGTCAAGAAGAAGGATACTAAATATTTGTATCTACAAAGAAAATTGAAGATCCAAAAATTGAATATCAAGGACTCAAACTTTTTATGAAAAATGTGTAAGTGTCTACCGATAGCATCTCAATTGAGTCGAGAATTGAATTTGTTTGTAAACTCTCAAGCTCTAAAGGAGATAGTTGTGATTTGTCAAGGGTGTGGGATATGAGTACAACTATTTTTTCTCCAAATATATATATATATATATATATATAGATAGATAGATTGTCTAGGTGTATATCCATGATTTTAAATTTGTATTGGAGACATACTAGGCATTTGGGTATGCAAATCAAATCTTAACAAAGAATTGGATATTCACCAAAAACACCAATAAAACACAAATATATTCTAACAATGCATGAATACTTTTAAGATACATGAAAGATATCATATATCCTTACATCTTCACACCTCACATGCCCCTACATTCTTGCACCTACAAACCCCAAGTTTTGAGGTTCATGTTTGATATCCTATAGCTACAACTTGTATGCGTATATACCCAACCTTACTTCTATTGTTTTAAAATTAAAAAAAAATAAAAAATTATATGATATTTTTATTATTATGCAAAAAATTAATTGAATAAATAGTTATTAAATTTAAATCGATTAAATGTAACCATATATTTTTTAATCAATAGAAAATGGTGGTATAATAATATAACCTACCTATTTCCATAAGGAAAGCATTAAGTATCATATAATAAGAAATGAAAAGACAGGCAAGGCGGCGTGAGCAAGGAGGAAGCATAAGGAGCAAGTGCCACTTCTTCTTGTTTCAAATTTTAGGAGAAACTAAAAAACCAAAGGATTTATGTGAAGAAAATCTAAGTAACATGGCAAAAAAGCTTTTTTTGAAAGTCCTTACTAGAAGTAAGGCTATCCTAGCTAGTGATAAGAGGAAGAGTGTGAATCTATGAAAAACCCTATCCAAGTAGCAGATTCTACACCAAAAGTGATTATTAAGGATGAGATGATCGAGCATGTTATAATGGTTCTTAAAACCATAGGGTTAATATATAAGTTCCATTAATATTGGCCATGTTTTTCTGAGATTCAAAATTAGATCAAGTGGAAGTGATAATTGAATCCAAAATACCCCATACCTTTATTTCGAAATGATTTTTCCTCAATATCTTTTCCAGTTTAGAAATAAGAGATAAAATAGTAGATGGTGTCCCTTGGTTTAGGGGCAAAGCTGCATTATATTTAATACCATGAACTAAAAAAAAAATTATGGAAACAAAGATCGTTAAAAGGCTTTTGATGTGGATTAGGATTTTTGGATTTCCTTCATACCTAATCAATAAGAAGGTTTTGAATAATATTGGCAATATTGTAGGTGAATTCATCCAAAAGGGATAAACTACTAAGGAGAGAAGGCATGTTGTATACAGTTGAATATGTGTTGCCATGCATATTTCAAAATCTTCATCGAAGTCCATTAGGATTAAATTTGAATCAAAAGAATGGGATCAATGATAGCTTTTTTAGCCTTAATACTACTATAAAATATTACATATTATGTATCACGGGATCAAATATAATATAGCCACAATATAATAAGATCAAAATAATGATAAGAGTAGAATAATATGAGCAAATTAATATGTAAATCAAGGCTTATAATAACTCAAATAACATTCAATAATATGCAAAAATATGAATGTAAATAGTCTTAATAAAACATGTACTAAGCATGTAATATAACTTACAATATTAATTGCTCAAAATGTATATAAGCTTTATTGCTTCACTTTCTCTTACAATGATAAGACTTGTTCTCCTTAATGCATTGTGATTGTGTTATGATACCTAGGAATAGATATTTGGGGATGTATTATTATATTGTATAAGGGTTGACATGGACCACACATAACCCGAGGTTGATTGTATTATAATATAATATCATATTAGTAGTCGGTTCCCCAAAGTAGAATTAGAAGATGGATATATAAAGAAGAGATATTTGCCATTGTAATCATCATGGAGATCTTTGTCCACGAAGTGGCTTATGGAACTTTGCCCTCCTTAAGTGGTACTCTCATATTGGGAGATATTGTGGAGTTATTCCTTCCTTAAGGATTATTATTGGTGTTTCCCTACCTTAAGGGTATTATCTCTCTCTCTCTCTCATTTGTGGATTGTTATTGTGGATAATTATTTGCGGATGAATGATTTGGTATTTTTGCATAATGGTGAATGATTTCTACTTATGAAAATAAAGATACGTAACAAGTGATATCAGAGCAACGATTTTGGCAAAGTGGGGATTATTTTTTTGGATTGCAGAATTAGGGTAATTTGTTTTTCTAAAAAAATGTCTCATCTTTTAGGAGTCATATCTTTGTGAAATTTTATTCGATTCAGACGATTTTTGGATCATTTTGTGCGGAATTTGAAGAACTTTAAAATAAGTGGTCATATGAAGGAATCCGAGCAGTATTGAGGGAGATACGACCTCCTAAATTCAACCATCTAGAACAAGGGCAATGGCAAATTTTGCATTTTTTTGGAAAAATGTCTCATCTTTCAAAAGCCATATCTCTATGATATTTTAGTCGATTTAGATGATTCTTAGATCATCTTGTGCAGAATTTGAAGAGCTTTAACATGAGTGGTTATATGAAGTAATCCGAGAAATATTAAAGGAGATACCACCTTTTGAATTCAACCGTCTAGAACAAGGGCAGTGACAAATTTTCAATTCGCACTTTTTTGAAAGACAAAATTTTGTTAGTTCGGGTAAGCAAATCAGTTGTAATTTATTTTGTTTCAAAGAAAAAATGTAGATCTAGTTGTTTATGTGTAATTTTAGCTTTGATTCAGTGGGGATATATATCTAACCCTAGTTTGCATTAGGGCATGATATTTATTTTCATGAAACCCTAGATTTGTATTGAGGTGTGAACTTATGGAGCTACAAACATTTTATAAAGAAGATGATATTGATGTTAGAGAATGGTGGAAACTATTTAAATCCATGTTTACTAATTATTATTTTTGGCACTGTTATCTTCCTCTCTTTCTTGGAGGAGAAGCTCTCTCTTGGTTTTATAGTCTTTACGACACCCATAATGAGCTAACTTGGGATAAGATAAAGCAAGAATTCTTGAGTCAATGGGACCTATATAAAATTATAGCTAGTTTTAAGGTCACCGTCAAGGGATATGAAGAAGAAATAAATATGCTTCAAAAAGAACAAAAGAAAATAAACAGAGAGCTAGCAAATTTCAAAGAAGTGGTAGAATATAAAAAAGATGTCAGTATGCAGATAGAGGAAACCATACCTTCGGTAGAAGATAAATTAAAATGTGGACAAAGGATTTGTTTGAATCTAAAAATTCTATTTTGCAGGTTCATGGAAGCATTCAAAAGGAACAAGTTATTATTTCCATTGACCCTAGTAGCATATATAATTTTATTAATATTGCTTTGTCTAAGAGGTTGCAAGTTCAAGCAACAAAAATTAAGGACATACAATTGGAGGGTGAGAATGTTTAGATTTTTGAATATTTGAAGATCACCATGGATAAATATGTTTTACATTCAGATTTTCATGATATTGAGATGGATTATGAAGATATTATTCTTGGTTATCCTTGGTTAGATTCTTTGGGTACTATTAACATTAATGTGCAAAAGAAGTTTATAAAGTTATGATACAAGAAAAAGAAGATAACATTGCAGGATATTTCTCAGTTTAAGGAGCAAGGATCCAAGGAAAAACAAGAAGTGGTTGCAGAGAAACAAATTGAAGAACAAATAGAAGAACCTGAAATAGAATCCAAGAAGACAGTAGTAGAAACAAAGCCCATGTAAGAAGCAACAACAATTGAGTTCATGGAAATAACAATAGCATAATCCAAGGAAGCTTTGATAGAAGAGCACAAGGACACACCAAACAAAGGGAACATGAAAGAACAATGTGTAAAAGAATTTAAACAATGGAGCCAAATGTTGAGGAGTCAAAGAAGATAGAACATCAAGTTAAGGTTGCACCATATCGCCATACACACCACCATGACCAACAAGAATCTTGGAGGTATGACTCAAGGCAGCAATATTATGGTTCTACATAGAATCAGAGGGACACCAACTATGGCAGTGTTTGGAAGAGAAAGCATAGTGATCCTGGTTTTCAGAGCGGTTCATCGACATCAAGGAATAAGTGGACCCATCATTCAAGTTATCAAAATACAACAACAAAAGCGTGCATCCAATAAATTAGATTTGGATACTCAAGTAACAAAATGGCATACCAACATCAACATGTTTCACTTGGATGGATGGATGATCGATATTGGTACCAGTTGCTAACATTGCTTAGTCAATCATATTATCTTATTTCTTCATTTGTTTCAAGGACGAAACATTTGTAAGGAGGGTGGCATGTTAGGGTACCTAAGAATAAATATTTGAGGATATATTATTATATTGTATAAGGATTGGCATGGACCACACATAACCCAAGCTTGATTGTATTATAATATTATACTATATTATAATATAATATTATATTAGTAGTTGGTTCCCCAAAGTAGAATTAGAAGATGGATATATAAAGAAGAGATATTTGTCATTGTAATCATCATGGAGATCAATCATATGTAATCATCTTTGCCCATGAAGTGGCTTATGGTACTTTATCCTCCTTAAGTGGTACTCTCATATTGGGAGATCTTGTGGAGTTATTCCTTCCTTAAGGATTATTATTTGTGTTTTCCTACCTAATGGGTATTATCTCTCTCTCTCTCTCTCTCTCTCTCTCTCTCTCTCTCTCCATTTGTGGATTGTTACTATGGATAATTATTTGTGGATGAATGATTTGGTATTTATGCATAATGGTGAATGATTTCTGCTTACGAAAATAAATATCCATAACAGATTGTCATTATTCCTCATCATTCATTGTATGGAGTATTGCCTTCATAATATAGTCATAGTAGCATGACTCTTTGGATACTTGACTATTCCTTTCCATATTCCAAGTCTCATGACTCTTGGCTTATCTACTTGCCACTTGCATACTTGATGAACACTTGACACTATAACATATGCACACCTAAACATGAATCTTACACTTCTATAACTTGCACATTCTAATCTAAGACACTTGTGCACATATTTACATTACATATTTGTTCTCATACATACAAGATACTTGTGCACATAGACTCAACTTACACTTGCACACTAACTCACATGACACTTGTGCATTTCCTGCACATTACAACTTTACATGACACTTGTGCATTTCCTACACATTCACACTTACATAAAAGAGAAAATATAACTCACACTCTAAACTATGAATCAATCTTAATCTGTTATTTATAAATTCACCATGAAGGTACCATGGGGGTACATTAACATGTACCAAATAATGTAATATACTCCAAAAATCAACAAGTGGATTATGAAAAATTGCATTCCAATGTCACACGTATCATGAAACTAGACAAATGACAAGATATTGCAAAGTGAAAATGATGGAGAAAGAGATGGAAAATTTTAGGCATGTTGTAAACTTCAATATGAAACAAGGAGATCATATCATAGAAGCTCAGTCAAATCAATAGTTTCCAATCTTAAAAAAGTGGCAAGGAAAATCCCTCTATATCATCAAATGACAAAGGCTATTACAGTTCACTCAAATCAACCATTAGAAGAAAAAATGGCATAAAGGATGAGGAAGGACAATGTGCAAGTTCAAAAATAGGAGTTAAAGGTACAAAGGAAGATAGAGAGGTAATTTTTAAAGCAAAGGAAGATGGAGAGAGAAATTTCGAAGTGTGTATCCAATGCACTTCAGGGTTTTAAAAGTAGCACAATTAAGAAAAACATATGGAGGATACCGAAGGAAATTTAGGGTTTCTAGGGTAGCATAAGAAAGTAATGACTATAGAGGATCATCAATGCACTTTAGGGTTTTTAGAGAAACATAAATAAAAAAGTGTATATGAGGATATTCCTTGTATTTCAAATTCTTTAGACCAACGTAAACCTTTAGAAGATAAGTACATCTCATTATGAACGATATGAAAAATAAAAGAGTATAATGAAGACAAAAGTGTTGGTGAGAATGAAAAAAAGAGAGGAAGGGCATCAAAGCATGAACAAAGAGAAAAAAAAAAACTCAAAGGGATATCAATTTGGGAAGCCAAATAAAAATATCATAGGTGTTAACAAGAAGTCAGACTAAGCCCATTAATAAAAATAAAAAGTTATGATGATGAAAATGATATCATGAAATATAAAGGTTATGAATAAGACACCTAAAATTTTTTTTTATTAAGGAATTAATAAGTCATTGTAGTTCTAAGTTTATTTTAATATAAGAAATAAAATTAAGTTGTGGGGAATGTAAGGATGCTTTTAAAATAAAATGGAATATGGGTGTTTGTCTAGCAATTTATTCTATAGGAGCTTTAGGCAAAATTTTAACAATATGAGACACACACATATGGGATGGAAAATTGTTAGAAGAAAAAAATAATTGGATTATTGGACTATTTTACAAAAAAGAGGAAAACATCAAAGTTGGGGTTATAAATGTATATTCTCCAACTATCGTTACTCCTCATGAAAGATGTTGGAAGGACATATTTTTGTCAAACACAATGATGATTTATAATTGTGATATATGGATTCTTGGGGCTAAATTCAACATAGTTCTATCTCCTTTAAAAAAAAAGGTGGTACTCTAGGATGGTCTAAATCAATGCATGATTTTTCTTCATTTGTCAATCCAAATGGCCTTTGGGATGTTAGTCCTTCAAGTTTTCAATATACATGGGATAACAGATCCATTGCGTAAACTCATATAGTGGAAAGGTTGGATAGATTATTATTATCCAACATATGGTTGCAAATAAAGTATACAATCTCTTCAGATATTTTACTGTCAAACCCATTCTTTTGACCTATGATTTACCTAGTAATAGTCATCAAAAGGTATTTTAATTTTAGTATATATGGCTCCAAGACTCAAATATTTCTACATGGTTATGCTATGGTGGGATGAACCAAATTTTGAAGGATCATATATAGGTTTGTTCAAAAGTTGAAATATTTAAAGGAGCAAATAAAGATTTGGAATGCCAAATATTTTAGTAATATTTTTAAAGAAAAGAAATAAATTGAATCCAAGCTCAAAAAATTATAAGATAGCAAAAATCAATTGAATTAATCATGATTCTTATGTGAAAAATAATTACTTTCTACTTATCATAATTCATTGAAAAATGAGTCATATTGGTTCCAAAATTTTAGAGAGCAATGACTCAAGGAAGGAGATAGAAATACAAAAATATTCATTTTACAACAAATATATATTTTTTTGTCACATCAAAAATATTTTAACTCCTGAGTGCGAGAAAATTAGATGCACACATAAACAAGAGTTAAGCAAATATTTTAACTTCATAGAGAAATATATTAGATGGTCAGTCAATTAGAGGAGTTATGCAAATTTTTGGTCTGATGCTTGCTTGAAGCCTTATCCTCTTATCTCTGACTCAAAATGACAACCATTGGCTCAAGCATGACTAGCATATAAAGGTCCAAAGGTCAAAGACATCTAATATAAGAAAAAACTCCAGATCATGGATTTATTTTAGTAATATGGTTGAAGGAGAGAAACTCAAACAAATTGCAGATGAACTTCAAAAGATGCCTCAAGAGTTTTATTTGTCGATTTTTATACAAAAGGATGATATGGTTTGGAAGGTATCAAAGGATGGTGGATACTCGATCAAGTTGGTATATTAGGATTTAGAACAATCAAAATTTCCTTCTATCAAATATTTTCCTTGGAAGAATGTATGTTTATTAGAGGGTCTCCCTAAGGCCTCAACATTTCTTTGATTAGTAGTTCCAAGTAATATTTTTACAAGAGAGAGTATACAAAGAAGAAGATATTATGGACCCTTCAGATGTGCCTTGTGTGAGAAGGATTTAGAAACATCGGATCATTTACTTCTTCATTGTATCTTTTATCACACCATTTAGGGTTATTTTAAAAAATATATGAAATTATAATGGGTAGCTCCATCAACATTGAAAGAGTTGATAAAATATTGGATTAATTATTTTAAAGCTAAAGCATTATGTATTCTTTGGAGGATTAGCCTTGCCATTATTTGTTGGAATTTATGGCTTGAAAGGAATAACAAATTTTTTTGAACATAAATCTCAAAATCATGCCCATGTTTGGAATTGTATTATTGCCTCTCTTGTAGATTATCTACAAATATTGTGCTCATCATGGAAAATCTCAATTGCAGAAAAAGAGGTGCTAATAATTTGGCTACAATATTTTAACATATATGGAAGATTCATTTGCAACAATAAAATTAAAACACATGATCTACTTTGATCTATGGTAAAATGAAAATGTCCAAAATTTGGGTTTATCAAAATTAATTTTGATGGTGCTTCTAAAGGAAATCCAAAAAAAGTTGGTGGAGGTGATGTTTTTAGAAATAGTGAAGGTAAAATTCTCCTCACTTTTTAGAATCATATGGAACTTCAACTAACAACTATGCAGAGGCTAGGGCACTTCTTACAAGGATTAAAATTACAAAGAAAAATTATGGAAATATATTTCAATTGAGGGGGACTCACAAATTATCATCAATGATATTTAAAAAAATGGATGCAAAGACTAGATAAAAAATAATATTATTGTTGATTTTGATGATCTATTACTAGAGGCAATCTCCTGTTGATGTGAGCATAATTATAGAAAAGGAAATTAGATAATGGATAAATTAGCGAATTGTGGTGTTGATCTTCATCCCGGTGAAATTCAAATTTTAGAAGACAACTAGCCAAGTGAGATTTTATGTCTTAATGAAAATGATGTCAAGGAGATGATTGTGGAAACATAACACTTCGAGGAAGTTGAAGAATATATTTAAGAGAAAAAAGAAATAAAAAAACTATGATAAAAAGGTATGCTACAAAAATGTAATATTTTGGTATTTTGATGGGAGTGGTCCTCTGTAGAAGCCACATATAAATTATATATATATATATATATATATATATATATATATATATATATATATATATATATATATATATATATATATATATATATATATATGAACTCAATATGGAAGAAATATTGAGGAAGAAGAAGATATAAAGAAGGAATCAATTAATTATTTCAAAAATATTTTGCTAGATACCGGGAAAGATAAGGAGGTATAAGATAATATTTTGCAAGATATTCCATCAATTATCACACTATGACAAAAATGAAAGTTGATATCTATGGAGGAGCTACATGAAGTAGTTTTCTCTTTCCATCTTGACAAGGCACTTAGCCTTGATAGATTTCTTGTAATTTTCTTTCAATTTTTTTGGATTAATTGAAGAGTGATATGTTGGCTATAGTTGAAGAGTCCCAAAAAAGGAAGACTCCAATAAGTGATATCATTGTCGCTTTTATCATGTTGGTTCCCAAGAAAGGAAAAACAAAATATTTTGATAAATTTTGTCCAATAAGCATTTTCAATATGATTTAAAAGATCATTTCAAAATTTATGGAAAATAGGTTGAAAGGTATTTTAGATTGTGTTATCTTAGAGGAATAAGGTGATTTTGTTCATAGTAAAATTAGTATAGTTGATGTAATCATTGCACATGAGGCCATGCATTCTCTTCATTCTATGAAAAACTAGGTATGCTTATGAAATTAGATATGAATAAAGCATATGATAGGGTTTCCTGGAGTTTTCTACATGATATTCTCAAAAAGTTTGGTTTTGATTATAGTTGGTGTGAATGGATTAAATGTTGTTATAGCTCTATGAAATATCTTATTTTGATCAATAATTCTCCTACTGGTTACTTTAAGTAATCTTGTGGACTCTGTCAATGTAATCCACTATATCCTTATCCATTTCTTATTCTTGTGGAGGCATTAGGGAGAGCTTTCTCAAAGGTAAAAATGAAAGGTATTCATGTTGCAAAAAATTAATATTATCAATGTTATCTCTAATTTATCAAAGATACTTTTTTTGGTTATCCCTCAGTCGATGAGACCATGTAGTTAAAATCAATATTATCATGCTATGAGAAAGCTATTGGATAGTTAGTTAATACTACAAAATCTAGAATTTTTTAATTAATATTGCACTAGATTTAAAACAAATTATTGTGAATATTTTAGGGTTCAAAATTAAAAGTTTTCCATGATCCTACTTAGGTATTCCTTTGTCTCATAAAATAAATAAAAAAGAACCTTGAGTCTCTTGTTTGGATAGAATAAAAGCTTGTTTAGTAGGTTGGAAAGGTAAGTTCTTACCCATGGCAAGAAGGGTACAACTCATAAAGATTATGTTGCAATTTATCCCTATTTATATGATGTCGCTTTTAATATTTCCAATAGGTATAACATCAAAAATTAATAAAATTCAAAGAGACTTTATTTGGAAGTGATGATAGGAAAAATTTAGGTTTCCTCTTTGTAAGTGGGATAGGGTGTGCAAATGAAAGAATATTGGAGAAGCAAACTTAACAAAACTATAGATTAATGAGTTTGGCCTTAGGGGAAAATCTTAGGTGGAGATTATATAGAGATCAAGGAAAGAATTGGGCAAAAATGTTACTTCAAAAATATATAGGTTCTCTTAATGCAAATGAAATTATTGATGAAAATAACCCTGCCCAAAGGATTGTTAACTTGGAATTCCATATCAAATAGTTTGTAATTGATCAAGAAATAAATTATATTGTTAGTCAATGAGAGGAATTTTGCAAATTTTTAGTCTGATGCTTGGTTAAGCCTTCAAATATTATATCAATATGAGCAATAACTCTAGGTCATGAATTTTTATAAGTAACCTGGTTGAAATAAAGGAACTCAAACATATTATGGATAAACTTCAAAAGATGCTTCAAGAGTTTTATTTGGCATTTTTTACACGAACTAATGAATTAGTTTGGTATCTATCAAAAGGTAGTGGATACTCAGTCAAGTTGGAATACAAGGATTTAGAGCAATTGAAATTTCTTACTCCTAAAGATTTTTCTTGGAAGAATTTTTTGTCACTAGAGGCTCTCCCTAAGGCCTCAATATTCCTTTGTTTAGTAGTTCAATGTAAGATTATTATAGGAGATAGTCTATAAAGAAGAGGATATCATGGACCTTTTAGATGTGACTTGTGTGAAAATGATTAAGAAACATCATATGTGCTTTAATATTAGCCAAAAATAGCTATGAGTTGTTTAACCCTAACCTTAATGATCAAGGGTTACCTTACATTCAAAAGTGGTACCTAGTTATAATTAACTAAATTGTTACAATAAATAAACAAAAAGGATTAGAACATGAGATACTAACATTACCTCCTCCTCAATAAATGAGAGAACTATTATTAAAATTGATTTAGTGGTTCCTAAGTGGCATATTCAAGGTGTAAGCCATACCATTGTACCACAATATCTATAATTGGTTGGTTACACAATTGATGTGATAATCGGTCCAAAATAGCCTTTGATTCTATAATGATGAAGCCTTCATCATCTAGTTTAATTAGTGCTATCTAGACTTTAAAGTTCTATGTTAGGGCCTTCTTTGACCATGGTACATGGAATATAGGATGTATTTTGGAAGATGGTGGCAAGTCCAACTTGTATGCACCAGTGCCATTCTGCTATAAGACACAATAGTGCCCATAAAACATAGGTATTTTGACTGCCTTTTATGTTTAAGGACTTTTGTTTTTAAGGGTGTAATCTAATAAAAACCAAGTGGTCTTAAAAAGTTCTCATTTGGATCTATGCTAATTTACCTGCTATTTTATCCAATTTTGGGCCATTGCTAAATTTCATTGAGGGATCAAAGTAGAGCCTCCCAATTGTTGAGAGTAGAACCAATGATCTATACATGAGAACTTCATAGAAGATAGGAGGTGAGAGATCTTGGTGGCTAGCCATACACAACTTCATATGGGGTCATCTTGGTTATTGTATTATAAGTAGTGTTGTACCACCATTTTGTTGATGGTATCCATTTGAATTTAATGCATTTTATGCTCTAAAGCAAAGTAGCATAAGTAAACCTCCAAGAACTTGATAATTTTAATTTATAATTTGTTTATGGATGGTATGTCGAACTAATCCTCAATTGAGTTTTGTGCAGCTTGAAGAGTTCCTTCCAAGTATTACTTGTGATGTTAGATCACAATTATAGACTATAGAGGTAAACATGCGATGGAGTTACAAGATATGACCAATGAATGTTTGGGCAATGATGTAGGCCATGTAAGGATTGTAAAAAAGAGGATACTTCAAGAGACAATCCATGACAACCAAAATAATTGATTTACCTATTGAATTGATAATACCCTAATAAAATCCAAGGAATACTAGTCTATATTATCACTAGAATAGGTATTAGTTGGAGCATGCCTTAAGTTGGATTTGTTTCCCCTTTATGACATTAACAAATATCACATTCATGAATAAACCATTTACTATCTTATTTAATTCCCTTCTTGAAAAGTTTCTCTTCATGAATTGATGTCTTCAAAAATCCAAAGCATCTAGCTAAAGGTGATGCATGGTAGTTCCTATAATAGTTTGTCATGCACAACAAAATTTATAGCAAGGATAATGTGTTCTTTGCAGTGCAAATATTAGTCATCCCACAAATACATTGACTAAATTATGGAGTGTGTAGATAACCTTTGAATTAGTCATTGTATATGTGGACCCTGTTACTGTTGGAAATATTGAGTTTTCATTGATGTCAAAGGTGCATGTTATTCAAGGCAGAAATATTCTTCAAGGGTGACAAGTTTATAAGGTTGGACAACATATCAATGGTGTCAAAAATGGATTTGATGAATAGCAAACAATGGACAATTATTTAAGGCAAGGTATATTTCAAAGCAAGGCAATTTGTTTAAGTAAAGGATTATAATATTTAAATATCAAATTTAAATATTACAAGAGAAGGACAAAGGTTTAAAAGTTGCTTGGGACAAAAAGATTTAAATATTACAAGAGAGGGACATAGGTTTAAAAGTTAATATTATAATATTTAAATCATAAGATTTAAAATATTATAATATAAAGTGATTCTATAAGAAAAAGTGTCGACATCTTTGGGAGCAATTATAAATTTTGAAAGCAAATAAATTTGAGTCGACCTCCTTGGACAAAATTGAAGCAATTGGGAAACGTATAAATACATGGCATTAATTCACCTTTGAGTGATGAAATTTTTTGATTACATCCGACGTTGTGAGTGTGAACGGTAGAAAGAGGAGAAGAGCAGTGAAATTTTGAGGAAGAGCAAGACAAGGATAAATATTTGTGCACGCCTTTTCGTTTCACCTGATGGAGTAGCCCAACCAGTTGCTTGGCTTGCGTGGAGTGTTGTTGTGTAGGAGGTTAGGGGGTCGAATCTGATCGATGCCATTTTGTTGAGGTTTTATTGTTGAAGGAGCAAAAATACACGAATAAATATCACATTGTGCTCCTTTGGTTTCACCTGTTGGGGTAGCCTAGTTGGTTGTGTGGCTTTGCGTGGAGCGTTGTTGTGTAGGAGGTTAGGTGGTCAAATATGGTCGACATCATTTTGATGTGGTTTTGTTGTTGAGAGAGCGCAAGGACATGGATAAATATTTGGGTGCCCCTTTTTGTCTCACCTACTGTGGTAGCACAACTGGTCACGAGCGCTTGTGAAAGCGTTGTGCTTCTACAGGTCAGGGTTCGATTCACGGTTGTGCAAAGGTATTTAAATTTTTTATTAAAATTTAAATTTGAGGGAGATATAAGGGTCAAGGTGTTAATATAGAAATTGTGACTTTTGCAAAAGGAGAAATAAGGATTCTGATGTTAGCATAAAAGTTTCATTTTTGAAAATTAATAAAAGAATATATAAGGGTTTTTGTTATTAATAAAGATTTATTTTTGTGAGTATCAAAAAAGGAGATATAAGGAGTTATTTTTAAGCTTTATTGTTTATGTTTTTACTAAGGGTTTTTGAGTGGAAGATTTAATAAATAAAGGAGAAAGAGAATTGCTAACCAAAATTTTGAACTAAAAAATAAAAGGAAAATTATCTTTGTCAAAACAGGTTTGGAAGGCTCTTGCAAAAAGAAGATCATCATCATTGAGGTAGATTTAGAGGTATGGTGATTTAATTCCTTTATCAAAGTGGTTGTGGTTAAGGAAAACATTTTTGTTGTCATATAGTGGGAGGTATAAGGAATTATTGGATGTGCATTGTTTTTGCTTGAAACTGGAAATAAATGGGCAAGAGTTATGAATCAAATTTGTGAGCAAACTTGTGCTTTATTTTTTATTGCAATTGGGATTAAATGTGCAAGGGTTATAGACCAAATTTAAGAGAAAATTTGTGCATTGTTCATGATTTATTTTGGGAGTAGATGAGAAGGACAAATTTGTGCATTGTGATTGGTTTTGAAGTGAATGTGGAAATAAGCAAAATAGTATAGTCTCACACAAATAGAAGAATTGTTTTAAAGTAAGTCAAAGTGTCACATAGTAAAAGGATAGTGGGAAAGGATTCAATTGAAAATAATGAAATTTTTAGCTATCTACAAAAGGGAAGGAAAGGTGTAAATCAACAATTACAAGGTCAGTTATCAAGTGCTAGACTAGAGCTACCTTTTAATGTAATAAATGTGAGACATGTGAAAGCAACATACTTAATGAATGTGAAGAACATATTGGGCATTTTATAAGTGCATATCATTCTCTACATGTTCATGAAATAATTATGGGTAGAATATGTTTGAATTGCTATAGTAGAGGAAAGCACACTAAAGAATAGATGAGCATTGTTTGTATGTGAGATTTGGGAGTAGATGAGCATTGTTGTATGCAATATTTGGGAATAGATGAGCATTTTTTGTATGCAATATTTGGGAATAGATGAGCAGAGTTGTGAGCAAGTTTGGAGCAGGTTTGAGCAGATTTTATGAGTAGGTTTTGGAGCAGATTTAAGCAGGTTTTATGAGCAGGTTTTGGAGCAAATTTGAGCAAGTTTTGTGAGCAAGTTTTGGAGCAAATTTGAGAAGGTTTTATGAGCAGGTTTTGGAGAAAATTTAAGCAGGTTTTTTATGAGTAGGTTTTGGAGTAGATTTGAGCAGGTTATGTGAGCAGGTTTTGGAGTAAATTTGAGTAGGTTTTATGAGCAAGTTTTGGAGTAGATTTGAGCAGGTTTTATGAGCAGGTTTTTGGAGTAAATTTGAGCACGATTTGTGAGCAAGATTTGGAGCAGAACTAAGCAATATTTGTGAGTGGGTTGGTGCCCATGAACCAAAATAAGGGATTGATGTCTCCTATGGAATGGTGTCCATGAACTTGAGAGGGGATTGGTGTCTCTTGTGGATTGGTGTCCACGAACTTGGGATTGGTATCTCTTGTGGATTTGTGTCCATGAACTTGAGATAGGGGATTGGTGTCTCCTGTAGATTGGTATCCATGAACTTGAGATAGGGGATTCATGTCTCTTTTGGATTGGTATCCACGAACTTGATAGGGGATTGGTATCTCCTATGGATTAGTGTCCACGAACTTGAGAGGGGATTGATGTCTCTTGTGGATTGGTGTCCACGAACTTGAGATAGTGGATTGGTGTTCACAAAATTGATATAGGGGATTGGTGTCTCCTGTGGATTGGTGTCCACGAACTTGAGAGGGGATTGGTGTCTCCTATGGATTGGTGTCCACAAACATTGTAAGATGGGATTGGTGTCTCCTGTGGGTTGGTGCCCAAGAAATTTATTGAAGAAATATATAAGAAATATTTTGTCGTGGTTTTCTACCGAAAGGGTGTTTCCAAATAAAAGCTATGTCTCTCATATGTGTGATGATTTGTTTCATTATTGCATTAATATTATTGTTGTTATCATTTGGATTGAAAAGTGAAAAGTTTTATCTTATATTGTTCACCCTCCCTCTCAGTATAAGCTTGTGTTCTTCAGTTACCACTATTGTTAAACTTTATGCAACCATTCTAGATTTGGTAAGGATACTACATACTATCGCTTGGCCATCAAATTTACATGATAGAGCATTAGATACGACATTGTTTTTATTTTTTAATATAGGATCTCGTAATAATTTACCAATATATTAGTCAACCACCTTTTTTATTCAAGAGAAGAGACATGTTCAAAAAAGTATTTGAGACTATCATGATCGACCTTAATGTAAAAAGGTTTACCCATAAGATAAGGTCATTAATTTATCACCGCATGAAGTATTACCATCATTTTTCTCATATATTGATTTTTCCAAATGCTTTCCTATGAGGGCTTTATTGGTGAAAGGTAATGGATGACTTTATTGCATGATTACTACCCTAATTCTATTCCCTAATACATCACATTCAATTGTAAAGGACTGAGAGAAGTTTGACATAACAAGTACAATAGTGGTGCACATAGTCTACTTGAATTTTTTTAAAAGCCCTTACTATTGCTTAAGTCTACTTAAATGAATACTTTTTAAACATAGTTTCCAGAGGAGTTGTATTTTTAACATTATATTTAGCAAATGATAGTAGCTAGTGAGACCTATAAATACATATAGGCTTTAAAGGGTCTCACTTTTAGGCCAATTTTTTATATCCTCAAAATTTTAGGGTCTACCTTAACGCCTTCTTCTAACACAATTTTTCCTAGATACTCAACCTCCCTTTGAGGTAGATAGCACTTGGAACACTAAGCATATAGTTAATTTCCCAAAAGTAATTTTCAAGGTTTGATGTATGTGAGTCAAATGCTCCTCCCAAGTTTTGTTATAAATGATAATATAATCAAAGAACACTAAAATAAAGTTTTGGAGGAAAGGTTAGAAATTTTGATTTATCAAAATTTGGAATGTGAGTGGAGTATTTGTTAGGCCAAAAGACATGACTAAAAATTCATAGCATCCATCATTTGTATTTAATACTTTATTAGGAACATCCTCATCGTGGACACACATTTGGTGGTATCCCAAACACAAATCTAGCTTGGAGAAAAATGAACATCATCTAGTTTTTCTAGCAACTCATCTATGAATGGAATTAGAATTTTTTCATTAATGGTGATTTTGTTCAATGCCTAGAAATCCAAACAAAATCTCCACAACCCATTTTTATTTCATACCAAAAGCACTAGTGATGAATAAGGATTGGTGTTGTTGCTTTCAATAGTTCTTATACTAAATTTTCAATTTCTAATGTTTGTGCATGGGTATATCTATAAGGATGCATGTTGGTTGTGGAATTTCCCATAATTATTAGGATGACATGGTTATGTGCATGCTATGGAGGAAACCCATAGGTTTCCAAAAAAATTTGGGAATGCTTATGAATGATCACTTGTAACTATAGGGATTAATCTTATTCATCAACGTCTATGGACTGCATTGCCAAAATTTGAGCCATACCTCCATGAGATCCCTTTCTAAATATTTTCTCAATGCGATGAGAATTGATTATCCTTGTTATAATAAATGTCATCCCCTTAAGGGTGTATTTTTGGTCATCTACTATGAATTACATCCATATTTTATAAAGTTTCTTAAGATAAGACAAAATGTGTCCAACAATTGAGCTCTTAAAACTATGTCACACCCTCCTAATGGAAGCACACACATATCAAAATTTAAGTTGTACTATCCCATAGTAATCTTAGCATTACAATATGTGTGTTTACAAGGGAGAGTGCCTTTTTTGACTATCATGATTTCAAATTTTGCATGGGTACAAATAACAATATACTTATTTAGCCACCTTGGAATCGATAAAATTGAGTGCTACTTATGTCAATGAGAATGGTTAGAGGATGTTTTTAAAATACCCCCATACCCTCATTGTTTGATATGTAGTAATAACTACTAAGACCTACAAAGATATCTCAAGAATGGGTTCTTCAACAATATCAATGTCCTCATGTTGTTAACCATCTAAACTATCATTTATTGTATCAGAATTAGGAGAAGTAGTGGTTAAGTCAACATCTAGTAGACATAATTTTTATTTAGTATATTTATATCTTGGGCTATATTTTTCATCACAATTATAATAAAGGTCATTCTTTCAATGAGGTTTCATCATTTATGCAATCATTTTATGGGAATGGTATTGTTTCTGACACTAGAGGAGACTAGAATCATCAAGAATTTTTTTGAATTGGGGTGGCTTATATGTGTAATATTGTGTTATCATTTTTTCTTTTGCTAACATTGCTAAATTAATGGAATCCACCATATTTTTTAGGTTGAACAATTTTACATCTTGATTTTGATGGTTTTTTAGCCAGATTCAATCATAGGTCCCAATATTTAGGATCTTGAGTAGCCTCAAATATTAGAGCAATTAAATATAAATGACCAATATCAACAATAATATGCATAAACAAACTTACAATATAATTGCACAAAATATTGTATACAAGCTTCAATATTCTCTGATGAATCTTCTATTACAATGAACTTCTTCAATACAATCTTCCATTGATAATTCATGGAGCTTTATCTCCATAATATAACCTTAGAAAGGTGACTCTTGAATACTTTGTCTATTGCTCTCCTCACATATCCGGGAGATGCATCCTTTCCTATTCCACACATAAGACAAACCTCTCATGCCTCTTGGCTTCACATCTTACCACTTGTATACATGACTCTTGACTCTCTATTTACTTGCACACTTTACTATATGACACTTGGACTCACCCTACACATAGACACATACTTTAGGGAAATATAAATCACACACCCTAATCTAATATTTACAATATTTACAATTGTACCATGGGGGTACATTAGCATGTACCAAATAATGTAATATTCTCCAACACCCCCTTGTATTACATTATTTGGTATGAAAGTCTCTTGATGTACATAGAAGACTCTGAAATATCTAATACTTGTTTCGACCAAGAGATTTTGTAAAAATATCTGCAATTTGTTCTTTAGTGGAAACATGCTTTACCTAAATATGATGATCCTGAACATGATCTCTAATAAAGTGACATTGAGCTTCAATATGTTTTGTTCTTTCATGAATCATAGGATTTTTTATTAATTTAAGAACTCCTTGATTATCACAATTTAGTATTGTTGGAGCCCTTTTGATTCCCATATCTGACAAAATGTATTATAACCAAAGTGCTTCACATATTGCATCTCTTGTTGCACAATATTTTGCTTCTATTGATGAAAGAGCCATTGCATGTTTTTTACTATACCAAGATATAGGTCCTGAACCAAGATAGAACACATACCCTGATGTTGATTTTCTATCATCTATAGATCCAACATAGTCAGAATCTGAATATCCCTGTAAGTAAAAATTATCATTTATTTTGTATTTTAATCCATACTCTGTAGTTTTGTTGATGTATTGCAGTATCCTTTTTGTAGCTTTCCAATGACTTTATCTAGGTTCTTGCATAAATCTAGAGAGATAATTTACAACAAAAATAATATCAGGCCTAGTATTTGTTAAATACAAAAGACTTCCAATTAATTGTCGATACATAGTAGTTGAAACTAATGATGTCTCATCATATCTTGATAGTTGCAATCCTTGCTCCATAGGTGTGTCTTTAGGTTTACAATTTGTCATTCTATATTTTTCAAGTAATGATTTTGCATACTTTGTTTGTGTTATTGTGATGCTATCATCATTTTGACAAATTTCTAAACCAAGACAGTAATGTAGAAGTCCTAGATCTGTCATTTCAAAATCCTTTTCTAGATCCTTTTTTACTTCATCTATTAGATTTTTTGAGCTTCTTGTGATTATTATGTCATCAACATATACTACAAGAATTATTCTCTCTGATCCAACCTTCTTTATATAAATATTTGAATCTGATGTACTTCATTTAAAATTGTGTCATAGCAGATGATCATTAATCTTAATGTACCATGCTCTTGGTGCTTGTTTTAAACCATATAAGGATTTGTTTAATTTACAGACCTTTTGTTCTTGTCCTTTGATAACAAAACCTTCTAGTTGAGTCATATATACCTCTTCTTCAAGATCACCATTAAGAAATGCACTCTTAACATCCATTTGATGAAGTTTCCACCCAAGTTGTGCTGCTAATGCACAAATTGTTCGAATAGTAGTCATTCTTGTTGTAGGTGCAAAAGTTTCTTCATAGTCAATTCCTTCTATTTGAGTATATCCTTTTGCAACTAATCGTGCCTTGTATTTGTCAAGAGAACCATCTGCTTTGTATTTTATTTTGTAAACCCATTTACATCCTACTACTTTCTTTCCTTGTGGTAGATCAACTAAATCCCATGTTTTATTTTTCATTAATGCTGCATATTCTGATTTCATGGCTGTTTTCCATTTTGATTGTCTTATAGCATCTTGTGTAGTTGTAGGTTCTTCTACTAAACTCATTAATCCCATATTTGTTCTTGTCATGCTACGAGTTTGAGGTCTTGTGGTGGTAAGATCTGGCATTTGCTCTAGCTTTGAATCTTTAAGTGTATTTATGTACCATTTTGCCTCTTTTCTTTGAGGTGTCATTATGAATTCTGAGTTTTCAATTGGCTCATTAAATATTTCTAATTTTGATTCTTCACTTGATGAGTTTTCTTCATCTAAAATATTTAGAATAGATCTTGTATCAACCTTTTGATCTTTAACAATATTTTTGTTTCCTTCATCAAAAACTACATCTCTGCTCACATGCATTTTCTTTGTGATTGGATCAATTATTCTATACCCTATTGAATCATCATCATATCCAAGAAATATCCCGCATATGGTTTTATCATCTAATTTTGTCCTTTTTTTCTTTTGGAACATGCACATATGCCTTACATCCAAAGATTCTTAGATGTTCTATTGAAGGTTTTTGTCCTTGACCATGCTTCTTTAGGAGTAATATTTTTGAGTATTCTTGTGGGTGATCTATTTTGTATGTATACTGTAGTTTTAACAACTTTTACCCAATATTGTCGACCAAGATGTGCTTCTTTTAGCATGCAATGAACCATTTCCATAATAGAACGATTTCTTCTTTCTGCTATACCATTTTGTTGAGGTGAGTAAGTTGTAGTAAGTTGCCTTTTATACCATTTGACCTTAGAAATGATTCAAACTCTTTTGATAAAAATTCACCACCTCTATCAGAACAAATATTCTTGATTGATTTTCCTGTTTCTATTTCTACAAGTTGCTTGAATTGTTTAAAGCAACTAAAAGCTTCAGATTTAAGTTTCAAAAAATATACCCACATATTTCTAGAATAATCATCAACAAAGAGCTGAAAATATTTGTGTCCTCCAAGGCTAGTAGTGTTCATTGGTCCACATAAATCTGTATATATTAATTCTAGTGGTTCCTGAGCTCTGTATTTATTGAGTTCAAAAGGTATTCTATGTTGTTTTCTTGCAAGACATTCTGGACAAACTATAGATTCCCATGAAAGTTTGGGTAATCCTCTGACCATTTGATATCTACTCATTTCATTCAAAGAAGATGCACTTATATGTCCTAGCCTTTTATGCCAAAGTTCTTTGGTTTCTAATATTCTTGCTGATAGAGCAACATTTGATAATGTGTCTAGGGCAAATAGACCATTTATGTAAGAACCAGAGGCTATAAGTTTTCCTTGTTTAGTAATAAGACATTTCTTTTTGTTGTCAATAATTCTGAACTCAACTACTAGATTTTGATCCATCATTTGAGATACTGAGAGGAGATTAGTAGTTAATCTAGGCACATACAATACATTGTTAATTATGCCTTTTGTATTAGATAAATTGATTAGAATATCTCCTACTCCTTTGACCTCATATGTCTTATTATCAGCTATGGCAACTGGTTTCTCACATTTCTCTTGAAAAATATTAAACCATTGTTTGTTTCTAGTCATATGCCTACTTGCCCCTGAATCAATATACCAATGATTTAGACCATGATATTTTTTAATCATTGACATGACTTATTCCTTTGATGTAAAACACCTTATGACTCCCAAATTTTAAATCAATAAATTTTTACTTTTCAAAAAATTTTGAAATCAAAATTTTAAATTATTCTTGTCACTCCAATGAATTCTTTTTATGATTAAATTTCTTTTAATTGAGAAATCATCTACTTATGGCTCCCTTATCAAATTTTAAATATAAAATTCTTATAACTCCAAATATAACCTTAAAAAAGCTTTGATAAATATGTGCCTTGACTATTTTCATAAATCAACTTACCTCACTAACTACCTCATGCCAATTCTACTCTGAATATCACATGATACCACGTCTCTTTAAATATTTGCGCTAACTTTCATGCATAGTTTGATCTTGGATGTTAGACATATAAATATAAGCATTATCAAAAAACAACTTATGCAATTTGTTGTACCATTAAGCACTCATACCTTTGTATTCTAATACTTTATCTTCTTTAGGAATGCCCAAAATGCACAAATGCTTCGCATATATTGTCTTCCTCTCCTAAGATACAATTTTTTTTTTTTTGTAATTATTTTAATAGATTAGCAGTGGGTTTTTATAGAGGATCCCAAAACCTTATGTACAAAATCAGCCTGGCTGGAATGTGCATCATGCCTTGTGGCTGGAGGAATAAAACTGATGATAGAAAACAAAAATTGCTAATTGCCCGAAGGCTACAAGTAGGGCCCTTATGCCTGAATATCCTGGAAACAAACCACATTTTACCAAGGAAAACAAAAATACTAGATGGAGAAATTTGACCATCGAAAGCAGAACATGACCAAACCAAACGAATGACCTTCTGAAGCGGGGAGAACATCATGAGAGGATATCCGCATTGGCCAAACTCACCACCTCAGACGGGAAGCATGAGCGCCACACAACAGGACACGTGGTCGCAAGCCCTTTGTTGGCCATGTGGTCTGCCACGCGATTTCCTTCCCTGAAAATATGACACGCCTTCCACCTATCACGTTGAGAGAGGAGCATCCTAGCCTCAAGAATGATGTTGTAGACCCTCCAAGATGGGTCTTTAGAGCCTAGAAGATAGTTGACTATATTGAGCGAATCACCTTCGACTATCAAAGGTCGAGGATCCTCGGAGAGGATCTGGATACCTTTCAAAACACTTCTGGCTTCAGCATAGTGATTAGTTTGGGCACCCAAATCTTCACAATAAGCCAACACGAGATTCCCATTATGGTCTCTAACCACACCACTAGAACCAGCGGGGCCAGGATTGCCTTTGGTCGCACCATCAAAGTTTAATTTAATCCAGCCCACAGGGGGCTTGGTCCAAAAAACATCCCCACGCTGAGACTTAGAAACACCATCATGAAAAGGGAAGAGGCCCAAACTTTTGAAGATCGCTGCTTCGCCAGGAAGGCAGGGACGGGAACTAGGAACAACTTTAGAATTCTCAATGGCGAAGGATAAGGCTCTCTGAGCGACACAGGGAGGTACTCTAGGGACCTTGCCAAAGACTCTAGAATTCCTCTCTAGCCAAATCTGCCAAATGGAGTGGTGGAAAGAGGCCTCAAGAAGGAAGCAGAGTTTAGGATTCTTGAAAGGATTGGGCCATTGGTGGAAGGCATCTTTGAGGGAGCAGGGAGTGCACCAAAGGATTTGAAAGGAAGACAAGACAGTGTCGAGGACAGAATGGGAAAAAGGACAATGCAAAAATAAGTGGTCTATCGTCTCACAATCAACAAAGCACAAGAAGCACCTGTTGGGAATAGCAAAACCCCTCTTATGGAGGTTGTCGATGGTTAAGGCTTTATTATGAAAGGCAATCCATGCAAAGTAATTAACTTTAGGAATAATACCCTTCCTCCAAATCACTTTCCATCGGTGATCCATGGCAATCTCGTAAGTAAGAAGGTCATAGGCGGTCTTGACAGAGAACAGACCATCCTCCGTGCCACGCCAGATGATTCTGTCATCTCTTCTAATAGATGGAATTAAAACAGACCGAAGAATATTAGACAAAAAAGTCATTTCATTGTTAAAGCCGTCCAGGACTGGAAAATTCCACCGAGGGGGAAGAGAGCTCCGATCAATGAAGTCTGCAACCTTGAGTTGGGAATTTGGATCCACCTGGGCTTTCAGGCCAGCAAGGTCCGCTCTCAACTCGAGAGCTCCATTAGTAACCCACCCGTCCTTCCAGAAGAGAATGGAGTTGCCATCACCCAAAATCCAGCAAGCACCAGAGCTGATCAGAGAGCGAGCTTGAAGCACCGATTTCCAAAAGGCAGACGCTTCAGGAGGAATCCCGACATCAAAAAGAGAACTCGATCCAAGATACTTCCTCTTAACCAGCTTGACCCACTCTGTCGGGTCATTAGTCAGGATCTTCCAAGCGTGCTTAGCGATCAAAGCAGTGTTCATGAGTCTTGATCTCCTCATTCCCATGTCACCTTGGTCCTTTCGCAAGCAAACCTTATCCTAGGCCACAAGAGGAATTCTGGATTTTTCTTCATTTCCAGACCACAGAAAGGTCCTCTGAATCTTTTCAATCTTGGAATGGACAGAAATAGGCAGCATGAACACAAACATGAAGTAAGTTGGGATTCCTTGGAGACAAGCTTTGGTAAGGGTGGCTTTCCCGACTTACGACAGGAATTTGCCTTTCCAAGTGCTCAGCTTTTTGTGAAGACGTTCCAGGATCATGTCCCACAAGCTTCCATTGGCCCGACCATTACAAGCCATATGCAAACCCAGATAAGACGTAGGCAGGGAATCAATAGTGCATTCCAAAATTCGCTATGCTGAGCCGCCTTCGCATAGGAGTGTTAATAAAGTAAATTTTGCTTTTGATGTAATTGAATTTCCATCCAATGACCTTTTCATAATGGGAGAGGATTCGCTTGATGGATTTGGCTTGAGTGACGGACGCCCCAGTGGAGATGAGGGTGTCATCCACAAATTGCTGATGAGAGACAAGATCGACTCTGGAGGTGGGAAAAATGCCAGAGATCTTATTATGGCGAAGAGCCTCTTTCAAAGACCAACTCAGAACCTCAGCCAGAAGGATGAATAGAATAGGAGATAGAGGGTCACCTTGTCTGAGGCCTCTGGCACTTTGGAAATACCCAGCAGGGGATCCGTTGATTAGAACAAAAAAGGAGGGAGTGGATATGCAACTATTGACAAGGTCAATCCATTGAGGGTGAAAGCCAAACTTGAAGAGGACAACACAGAGGAACCTCCTGTCAACTCTGTCAAAAGCTTTATTCATGTCCAGCTTGAGGAAAAGAGCAACATTTTTGGAGCGGTGAGCAGAATGGAGGGTTTCATGGATGGTGATGACACCATCGAGAATGTTTCTACCTTTCACGGTGCTTCCCTGAGAAGGACCAACCAAGGAGGGAAGAAGGGACCTCAGACGGTTGGCTATGGACTTGGTTAAGATTTTGTAAAAAACATTGCACAGGCTAATGGGATGATAATCAGAGAAACTTTTACAGGCGAAAGACTTAGGGATGAGAGCAAGAAAGGTAGAATTTAGTTTTGGATGGATGGATCTGGAGGCTTGAATCTCCTGAATTGCTTCGCACACATCCAAGCCCACAACATCCCACATAACTTGAAAAAAGCTGGGGGAAAATCGTCAGGCCCAGGGGCCTTGTCTGGTTGCATGGAGAACAAAGCTTCTTTAATCTCGGACACAAAAAAAGGCTCCAGAAGCTTAAAGCTTACCTCGGGAGGAACTTTGACTGGGAAGTTATCCAACAGAGATTTCTGAACCTGGAGATCACTATCGAGAGGAACATCGAGCATATCCTGGAAGAAGTCAACCGCTTCACTTCGGATTTCCTCAATATCCTTGGTAACGCGTCCATCCTTGCACACCACTTCCCTGATTTTGTTAACCCCTCTGTGCTACAAAGTTGACGCGTGAAAAAACTTCGTATTGGAGTCTCCATTTCTCAACCAGAGGTCCCTAGATTTTTGGTGCCAGAAAGTTTCTTCCCTTGCAAGAATAGAATGATAATCCACCAAGAGCCTCCTTTCCTCCTCCCTGAGGCAATCGGTGTAACCTTCGAGCTCCATTCTCTCCTCCACCAATTTCAGGTTTGCAGAAATGGACCTTTTGGACTCAAAAATGTTGCCGAACACCTTGTTTTCAAATTCCTTTTGATTAACTTGAGTTTTAAGGCCACTCTCTTGGAAGCGGAACCTGCTACCTTCTGCTACCACCATGCTGTAACCAACCCTCTAAAGTCCTTGTGAGAAATCCACATGGACTCAAATCGAAGGGGTTTTAAAAACAGGCCCATCAACCGTCTCCAGGACAATAGGATTGTGATCAGACCCAATCCTCGATAATGCCGAGAGAGTTGCCGCACCGAGTATGGGAATAGCCTCTTGGGATATGAAGAATCTGTCAAGCTTGACTTGAATAAGATTGCTCCCAATCCTCCTGTTGCTCCAAGTGAAGGATGCCCCCTTGAGGTCAATGTCAAGCAAGTTATTGGTAGAAACAAAATCTCGAAAGTCTTCCAGACTGTGGCTAGAGTGGTTCGATCCTCCTTTCTTTTTAGATGGGTGAAGAGGACAGTTGAAATCTCCCCTAAGAACCCAAGGGAAATTACAGAACGTTTCCCTCATCTGGGAAATAGCCTTCCACATTTCTGCTTTCTTCGAGATAGAGTTTGGGGCATACACATTGGAGAGGATCCAAGAAAAGTTAATGGCTTTGGAATGAAACAAAACATTGATAATCCTGCTGGAAGTTGAGAGAAGGTTGCCCTCAAAAATCTCTGGATCCCAAAGAATCATGAGACCGCTCGCCGTTCCCACCGCAGATCGGAGAGGAATTTTGCCTTAGCCCAAATGAGCTTAGCGACTCTAGCGAAGAGATAGCATCGATCTTAGTCTCTTGCAAAATTAGGATGGACAGATTCGTCCTCTTTACGAGATCGACCACCAATCTCCGTTTGGCAGTGCATTAAGCCCTCTCACATTCCATGAGAGGACTTTCATCTCAAGAGTTTGATATTCTTCTTACCTCCCTTTCCTTGCTGGAGGGGAGGTTTTGGGACAGACGAGTCACCCATCTGGGAATCAGAATCATCCTGAAAAAGCAACCGTTGAGTACCATTTGCAACATCTGCCGCCATCTCCTTGTCCCGCCTATCTTTGTTGGGGGGACGACCTTGCTTCCTTTCACTACCAAAATCAACACCTTGCTTTCGACTTCTCGTATTACGAGGGCTGATATTACCAGACTGCTCACCCCTTCTTCCTAGTAGGTAATATTCCAGCACATTTTGGGACTCGAGGTGGTTATGGTCCAGGATTTTGGGTGAATCTGCCTGTGCGGTGATTTGGGGAAGGGACTGGTCCTTCTCCTCCTGTGGTCCAAGGTGAGGGCTTGCACCACACGGCTCAGAGACCGTTTGGGGGGAGACTGCTTCCACCGGGTGGGAGGATTCGATATGGTCCCTAGACGGGCCTGGAGATTCATGCCCTTTCGCAGGGTGCTTTGTCTGACCTTCATCGTGTTCCAAGGGGTTGCTGGAATCCCGTTTCTTCATCCCTAGATTTTGAAGAGGACAGTTGGACTGGAGGTGCCCTTGAGAACTGCACTGGGGGCAAAAAGTTGGTCTGTTCTCATACACAATGGCTTGCTTGTGGAGAATGATATCTCCAGACTGGAGAGTGATGGATGATGGAAGGTTAGCCTCCAAATCCGCTAGAATGCAGAATCGAGCTTGAACAAATCTGGTTCAAGCTTTGGTGGGAGGGTCAATGGTAACCAACTCACCAATGGAGCGTGCAATTCCTCTGATTACATTTTCATGCCAACAGAAGAGGGGGAGACTCGGGAGTCTAACCCATATTGGAGCAATGTTGATATTTTGGGTCTTGGGGTTGAAGTCCATACCCCACTTCCTTAGAAAGAGACTTCTGCGGCCTAGGAACCAGGGACCACCAGCCAGGATTTTATAGTAGTCCTCCTTGTTATTCAGTCTAATCGTGAAAAAACCCTGGGTTAAGGCCGCCAACTCCATGTGACCAGAGGTTCGCCATTTACCTGCCGCCCACTTGCGAATGGTCTCCATGTTGGGACGACCGCCAATAAACTTACCAATGAGGGTAAATTTTTTGAATTCCACAAAGCTTGAAAGAATTTCCGCCGAGATGTCCAACTCATCCCCGACAGGAAACAACTCCTTGGAAAGCAGACCGCTAAGGGTTTCTGAAGCCGTTGCCTGAGCGTACGACTTCTGAGGTCCACCTCCCCATTTTTCTGGTGGATCCTTGTCATGACCTACATCCTCTTCGGTTGGAGAGGACTCCTTAGCGCCCCCGGTCTCTGACTGCCCTCCCTCCGCCCTGCTGTGCCCCTGGTTCAGTCTGTTGGTGTTCCCGTGCTCTCCCGCAGAAGCTTTCCCACCCGTCGTCATCTTGGCCATCAAAACCCTAGCTCTCCGGTACCCACTTCTCTCACCTAAGATACAATTTTGAATTCATATAAAATTTCAAACTTATCAGATTAAAAAATTCTAATAACTTTATTTAATATGATAGGCAAAAAACAATGGCTTCAATGGCGCTTCAAAGTTCTCTTGGCTCTCAGACTCTACCAAGATTTTCATTTTCTAGAAAAATCTTATGCTCTGCTAGGTTCTTCTCTAGATAATTTATCTAGGTTTAACTTAGGAACTATCTCCTCTCTTTTGAAGACTTTAAATGAGTACTTCTTAGGCACTATATCCTCTAAATTATAATAGGCACCATCACTCCACTCTCAAAGGTTTTCAATGTGTACTATAAATCCCTTCTTGGAGGCTATCAATAGGCACTATTTCACCCGAGCATTAATGTTATATCTTCTCATAGTCAATGTGTATTGCACCCAAATCAAAATTTTCTTTCCTTTGACGTAGTTTATTATCTTTAAATCTAACATCCTTTTGTAGCACTCTTTATTTTTTCTTATTTTAGCTCACATTCACTTCAATATACTCACAAATTTACCTATAATTATCAATCTTCACAAAATATTTCAGGGTAATCAATAACCCAAAATCTATCTTGGCCTACATTTTCTTCACATGGTTCTTTCTCCAAATTTATTTTTCAATATTCACATTAGAGCTCTTGATGCTAGCAATAGAAACTACTCGAGGTAGCTTTGATACCACTGATGTATTTTTAATTAGATTCAATCATTGGTCTCAATATTCAAGATCTTGAGTAGTCTCAAATATTAGAGAAATTAAATATAAATGATCAATATCAACAACAATATACATAAACAAAATTACAATATAATTGTACAAAATATTGCATACAAGCTTCAATATTCTTTGATGAATCTTCTGTTACAATGAAATTCTTTAATACAATCTTCCATTGATTATTCATGGATCTTCGTCTCCATAATATAACCTTAGAAAGGTGACTCTTGAATACTTTATCTATTGCTTTCCTCACATATTCGGGAGATGCATCTTTTCCTATTCCACACATAAGACAAACCTCTCATGGATTTTGGCTTCACATCTTGCCGCATGTATACATGACTTTTGATTCTCTATTACTTGCACACTTTACTATATGACACTTGGACTCACCCTACACAAACAAATACTTTAGGAAAATATAAATCACACACCCTAATCTATTATTTATAATATCTATAATTAGATCATGGGGGTACATTAGCATGTACCAAATAATGTAATATTCTCCAACATATTTCTTCTTTTAAGTCACTAGTGAACAACTTGTAAATAATGCATTAGATAACCCTTCTATCATATTTCACAAAAAAATAAATTCATTTTGATATTCTCGAATGGAGTGTTTTTGCGTAATTTTAGTCAAAGCTCTTATATAATATTCGTATGCACTAAGTTAGAAATGAATAAGTTCATGTAGAATTAATCCCATTAAGATGTTCCTCCTTTGTTTTTTGGATCCATTAGTACCATTGGATTGCTTCCTGTTCTAGGTTGAAGGAAGTTGTAGGTACTTTCTAAGTCTTTGGTGTTAGATAGAAATCAAAGTATGGATTTACCCAACATATCTAGCTAGATAGGACATTCCCATAAAACTTTGAAAATTTTAATTTTGTTTTGTAAGATGGATTGGATAACGTATGTTGTCCTCCCGTAACATTTTATGGATTTCTTATGGATTTAGTGGGGTTGTGCTAGAACCCACCCTATTGTACTATCTATTGTAGTTGATTGTTAAGTGCAGAGATTGGAAGTTATTAACTGGAAGGAGGTCATATTTCATTCTAATTATTCAAATATTTTGAGCTTTTTTCTCCTTTGTGCAAGACTTCCCAATAAAATTGACCCATCCATTGCTATATTTCCTTCACATTATCACTAACGTTTTCCAAGGTAATGTCTTGTGATTTGCATCTTCTTGTTATTTTAGGGGAACCAAGTGTCTAGAGAGTGCTTTGGGTGCTATATATGGAAATGATCAACTCAAAGAGGTGATTTTAATATAATGGAATAGAATTTGATCTTTTTGGATGAACAAAAAAATTTAACAATGCTAATATCAAAATAATAATTTTGATGAGGTCATCATAGCGAGTTAGATCTCAAATTAATATTTTTAGGCATCCTTTAGGGGGGTCCATCTAATTTAAACTACTAGACTCCTAATGATTTATGAGATATTGGCCCTCAAACTTTGATTTTTTTGCTTTGTAAAATTCCAAAACCTCTTGTAATCTTGTGAATGCTTTACATATTGCTTTATAATTTTGCCTTGTAAACTGCTATTGTTACTCCATACTTTGCACAACTATCATACTGAAAACATGAACTATTTATAATCCTTTGTAACTTATTTCTCTCTATCCTAGTCTCTAAAAATCCCTATTCTACTAGAACAATTATATATCATGTCTGAAGTACTTGAGCTATGTGAAAATTCTAGTGGTATTTGAATTGCTCTCTTAGTATACCTAGAAGAGTCTTTGCAAGGGTTAATTTGGGTGTGCTAGGTTGGGTCAATTTGCTTTATGAGATGAAAAATATATTGATCTTTTTTATAAAGTGTTCAACCCAATATTTCAAGGCACTAACTATAGAGGATTCAACCATTCTCATAGCTACACTCCTCATATTAAAGGTATAATGTGATTAACTTCATAGGTCTAATAACTTACTGGTGCACCACAATATGCAAATGGCCAATGTGTTACCATGGATAAAGGCTTCTTCTATTCCTAGGAGATATTCCTATATATCCAAGAGTATGCAGGAGCTTACAACCAAGTATGGATTCTATCCAAGGCCTAGCTATTGGAGTGTGATCATCCCTCACTTAACTCTACTTTATGGTAGTCTATATTAGATAATAATGATGACTCTCAATGATCTTTAAAACCCTTGATATAGGGTTTCTACCCTAATAAATATGGGGGAAATAGTTTAATGTCGTATTATGAAAATTCATGATGACTATATCATAATTATAAAAAACAAAAAGTACAAAGGATTATTGAATTATATGGTGGTTAAGATTTTTTTCAGGCCATGATAGATTTTTTTCCATGTTTGCCCTTTGATCCCTGGTAAACCTTGAAAAACGTATTTTTGTAATTTTTTAATATTTTAATCTTGAGGGCTTGTCTCATAAACTTGACCTAAAGGTAACATATAATTGGTATAAATACCCCTCCTCACTGATCATTATTTATTGATTTGAGTGTAGTTTAAATTCTGTTTGAGTAAAGATATTTTGGTGTCTATAGACACCCCATCATATGCAATATTTTTTTGTATGTTGTGTATTTCTTTTGATAAGCAATACTAGGTAATGTTTAATTCCATTTATTTCTATAAACTACTATGAAATCTGACATGGTATTAGAGTGGGTGTGAATCTTCATTATTCATTTGCTTCTCCCTATAGTAGATTTATCTTATAGCTTCTCTTGAGGATGTTTTTTGAAGGGGCCTATGGAGAAATTTTTTTGAGTTGATGGTGTAATCCAAATAAGGGTTTCTGACATAAAACCCCAGTGGACTTGGATTACGAGGATCTCACAAGAACTAGAAAATTTATTTTAGGAGAAATATTCATTAATAGTTTCAATTTTTCCTCTCATTGGCACTCAATATTGCTTGCTATTTTTTACTAATTAAATGGATACCCTATTTTTAGGATTAAATTTTTGAAAACCTCATTTGTATTTTATAGATTTAAAAAAAATCATTTCCTTTTCTCTTTTGACTTTTGATGACCAGTAACAACACTAATGAGAGGAGATACTACTTGGCCATTATGGAACAAGGAAAGAAGGGACCAAAATTCTGTAGACAAATCCCTATGCTAGAGAAATCATGGGTAATCTTCTATGCTTCACAAAGACCTCCGAGCCACTTGACAAAGTTGCAAAAATGGTCTAGCAACTTTTTTGTCACATAAGAGTGAGAGGAGGACCTGATTGGTCATATTTGACAAAATGGTTGTACAAGCCAAACTATAATATATATGGATGAGCCATCAAATTTTTTCAATACTTTACAAAATTTTAGGGGGGGTCATAGTTGAGCACTTTTCACTGTTTTGCCTCTAGGTACCTCAAAATTACTTTTGAAAATTTCTTGCATTTCTCTCCAATATTTGAAATTTTGAATTTTAAATTTAGAATACTCCAAAAGATCTTATTAGTTTCTGGAAATAAGGCATTTCATAGGTTGCATGAACGTCATGCTAACCAAGGCACACACCATGGGTGGAAAAAAAGAGACACATGGCTAGAAGCATCCTATTTTGTTTGGTTTTGTTCATTCTCCTTCCACATTGGGTGCTTGGGGAGGTGGCTAATAGAAAGGACCTTAAGACAGCCCAATGGAGGTCATGAGTTCAAATCCCTCCTCCCTTATTTGGTTCATGACATCAACATTTCACCAACACTTTCTTATAATGATGTCAACATTTTAGAAGATGTGGCACCATTTTGATCCATAGTGATTGTATGGTAGGGCCATATGGATGTCATATTGTAGTCTACATTGCAGATATGACATAAATCCTAAGGTAACACATGGTAATATATATAGTTGAGTTGGTGGTGCATGCATATCAAGGTGACATGTAGCAATTAACATGACATGTACAACTAAGGTGGACCATATGGACTCCACATGGTAGTATGTATTATAGAGGTGATATAAATCTTGAGGTGACATATGACAATCTATATAGCTAAGTGGGGGGTATATGCATCTCAAGGTGACATGTGGCAACTAATATGGTAGGTACAACTAAGGTGGCATGAATCCTGAGGCTACATGTGAGATTGTATAGTTGAGTTGGTAGGTGCATGCTTTCTAAGGTGAAACATAACAATTAACATGGTGGCTTATACAATTGCTCTGGTAGGAGGTGCACAAATATCAATGTGATATATGGTAGCTAAGATGGCAAACTAGGTTGATGTGGTAGTGGCACAAATATTTAGATACTATGTGGTAAGCTTTGGTTGGGCCAATGTTTCTGATTGTATAAGTCAAATGTGGTAGTTTGTATGCCACTTGGTGCCTATATAAGAAATATTGACCAATCATATTCTACCATATCATTGAACTTGCATAGTCAACAATGCATAAATTTTGGAGTAAGTCAAACAATGACAAGTGGTGCAATGTGGTTCACTAGTCAATGTATAGTAAGCAACCTTTCAACCACTTATGCAGTGACACATGTTGGCCTCTTATTCACTAAAGGTACTAATTTTTTTCAGAGGTTTTAGGGTGAATTTTTGTTATTTTGGGGCTAAAATTTCAAGGACCATAACATTTGCATATGAAAGTGTTTTGAGCCATTTTTTTTCTAGATCACATGGTTTTTTAAGCTCTCTACATTGATAGTATTTGTTCTAGTGAAAAATGCTTATGAATTTTATCTTTTAGAAAACAAGTTATGGCTTATCATGTGCCTCTATTGAGTGGTCCAAACTATGCTACATGGAAAATTAAGATTGAATCTCTACTACAAAGAAAGGGTTTTCTCAAGTATATGAATGAAGCACCTAGAGAAATTGATTTTGAGATAACACAATTGTACAAGGATAAGAAGGATGAAGCCCATGGTGTGATTGCTTTCCATGTGGAAAATATGTATGACACCCGTATAAGCAACACCATTGATCCCAATGTCTTTCTTGGTAAGTTTTAGGGACAATGTGATCATATTGACTCCACTTAGATCAAGTTAGAGGTAGAGCTTTCAACCTTGTCTATGGACTCATTTCACACTATAGATGAGTGCATTAGTCAGTTCAAGAAATTACAAGAGGATATCTAGACTATAAGAGGACTACCTAAAGAATGAAGGGAAGGACAAGAGGCATTAGAGAAATAAAGGTTCACAAAGCTGCTCAACATTTTGTTTAACAATGTGTTAGAAACATATGAGATAGTGGTTATGGTCTTCAAGATGCTATGTGTGTACTTTCAAGACTCTCCTTCCCAACCTATCAATGAGGTATTTAAGTATTTCTTGCAACATCAAGGTAGGAGAAATAGATATGAGGGTGATTCTATTTTCAAACAAATACATGCAAAGAAAAATGTTGTAAAAAGTAATAATGACAATAAGGCCAAATAGAATGAGAAAAAAATCCAAGGAGCCCTTAAATAAAAATACCTATTATTTTTGCAAGAAAGGACACAAGCCAAGATTTCATAGGCTATAAATCAAGAAGTTAGAAGAGGTAGCAAAAAAGAGGGTGTTGATGTTGCTTTTTTCTATACTGAAAGTGAGGAATATTGGCTTTTTATCTAGATTCAATCACAGGTCCCAATATCCAGGATCTTGAGTACTCTCAAATATTAGAGCAATTAATATAAATACCCAATATGAATGAACATAGCATTCATTAAAATAAAAATAATATGAAAATATATGGCCAAATATCATTCATGCAATAACATGATGAAAAACTTACTATAATATTGCTCAAATTGTATACAAGCTCAATATGTAACTGCACTTGTTTCTTCTCTTACACCTAGATATCTTTTTATGGATATTTATCTCTTAAATAGAACCTTAGAAAGGTGAATCTTGGACTCTTTTTACTATTGCTCTCCTCACATATCTGGGAGATGCATCCTTTTCTATTCCACAAATAATACAAACCTCCTATGCCTCTTGGCTTCACATATTGCTACTTGTATACATGACTCTTGACTCTCTATTTACTTGCATACTTTATTATATGATACTTGCATACTTTATTACATAACAATCGTGCACTTTCTCACTCTACATATTTGCACACATTATTACATGACACTTGTGCACATCCTACACATATACATACATAAGGGGAAATATAAATCATACTCCTAAACTATAGACTCAAATCCTATTCTAATATTTATAGTTGTACCATAAGGTACCATGGGGGTACATTAGCATGTACTAAATAATGCAATATTCTCCAGCACCCCCTGTATTACATTATTTGGTTATTGAAGACTTTAGTCTTCCATCACTGATTCTTGCATTTGTTCTTTTGTTCTAGCTATGACATTGCTTGAACCTTTGATGATGATCTACTGACCTATTTTCTATAATATTCATTAGATTTTATTTGTGACCATAAAAACATTTTAACATATCTATGATTCTATTCCAATTTGATTTATTGATCCATCCATAGTGAACCTCAATTTTCTTTTCACAAGCAATATTTGGTTTGGTCTTCTCACAAAGTTTACAACTTTGAGATGTTTTGAATTTCATCTTGGACTTTTCATCTTTTTTTTAGTCTTATCTATTGTTTTTATTTTGTTACTTGTAACATCAGTGCCATTAGGAAGTTTTGGAAGAGCTTCCTTTTTATCCTTTTCATAATTATCTTGTTTTTTTATCTTCAACTATAATCCTTGTTGTAAGGGCTCTACTTTCATTTCCTTATATAACTTATATCTCTTGAATTTATTGAGCTAAATTTCCCTTTTGACTTTCTTCTTTTGCTTGTAGTTGTTGTTGTTACCCATATGGATATTGAGATTTTTTTCAATTGGTAATAAGATATTGAAATGGGCCCCACCGTATTACATCATCACCACATAGTGGTATTACAACAAAGATTGAATATTATCCATGTATCACTTGGCAAGATTTTAACCTTGGTCGCCTCTTTAAATATTGAGGAATATAACCGGTTGAGCTAATGCCACTTCATACTATATTGAAACTGAGGTTGATACTGCCTTGGATGAACATTTTGAAATGGTATATTCATTAGATTTCTTTGATTCAAAAAATTATATCTACAAAAGCTTGTAGAATGACTCTTTTCTTGCATATGTGACAATATCTTTATTTCCATCTAGGCCAAGATTTTGATGATGTTGTAGTGTTACTTGGTGTATTTTCCTTAGATATCAAAGCATTATTAGTCATTTCATATTTGACTAAATTACCCACCTCATACTCTTGAATAATATTAACTAATTCATCAAAGGTTGTTTTCTTATTTAGCACTTGAAGTGAAGTGACTAAATGTTTGTAATTTTCTAGAAGTGCTCTTAATGTAACTTGGACAAGAAACTTATCTTCTACTTTTTCTCCCAGATTCAATAGCTTAGCTTTTAAATCAACTATTCTTCAAAGAAAGAGTTCTATACTCTCTCCACTATTAACCTTTAATGAATATAACTAAGATTGCAAATGCAATATAGTGGCTTTGTTCTTTCCTTCAAATATATCACATAACTTTTTCCAAGCAACTTTAGAAGTCTTTGCATCACTTATATATGGTTGGATTTCATCAATTATCCCAAATGTAATCAACATAAGGGCTTTTGCATCATCTTCTTCAAATATTCATTTTGTGTTTTCATCTTTTGGCTTATCCTTTGTTCCATTTACTATTTCCCAAAGTTTTTCAACAATGAGAATTGATCTTATTTTGTTTTTCCATGATGCAAAATTAGGTCCTTTCAAAATTTATGATTCAAAAGAAAATTTTTGCTATTTGACATAATGGAACTCATTTAAATTTTAAATATCAAATCTATCAATTTCAAATTCCTTTGGAATAAAAAAACTTTTTTCTCTCCAAATATAATTTTGCAAATTCAATAATCAATAATAAAAAACTTTTAATCCTTTTGGAGTAGGAAACCTTATGGCTCCCAAATTAAAAAAAAAAAAAAAATTTAATTTACAAGTTTTCACTAAATCAAATCTTTCCTTTTGGAGTAGACTTCCTTTTGACTCCCTAATTAAACAAAAATGATTTCTCAATTTTCAAATTTTCAAAAATTAAATTTTTGAAATCACATTCAATTTTTCAAATTGTTCTTATCACTCCAATTAATTCTTCAAATTTCTTTTAATTGAGAAATCATCTACTTTTGACTTCCTTATCAAAGCTTAAATATAAAATTTTATAACTCCAAAATTATTACCTTTAGAAAAGCTTTAATAAATATGTGCCTTGACTATCTTCAAAAATCAACTTACCTCACTGAATTCCACTTGCGAATTCCACTTCGAATATCACATGATGCCCACATCTCTCTAAATTTTTGTGCTAACTTTCATGCATAGTCCAATCTTGTACATTAGTATTAATAAAGCATGCGTTACCAAAAAATGATGCATGCAATTTGTTGTACCATTAAGCACTTATACCTTTGCATTTAACATTTCATCTCCTTTGGGAATGTCAAAATGCACAAGTGCTTTGTAAATATTGTCTTGCTTTCCTAATACGCAATCCAGAATACATATCAACTCTTAGACTTCTTAGATCAAAAAAATCGATAAATTTATTCAATTTGAGAGGCAAAAACAATAACTTCTATGGTGCTTCGAATTTCTTTTGGCTCTCACGCTCTACTAAGCTTTTTATTTCTCTAGAAAAGTATTATGCTCTATTATGTTCTTCTCCTTTGGATAACTCGTCTAGGTTTATCTTAGATGCTATTTTCTATCTTTTGGAGAATTTCAATGAGCACTTCTCAGGTGCTATTTCTTACTAAATTTTAGCAGGCACTATCACTCCTCTCTCAAAGGTTTTCAATGTGCACTATCACTCCCTTCTCGAAGGCTATCAACAGATGCTATCTCACCCAGGTGTTACTATTATATATTTTCATAGTCATGGTGTACTGCACCCAAATCACTTTTTATTTTCCATTGACATAGTTTCTTATCTTAACCTTTAACATCCTTCCATAACACACTTTCTTCTTTTTTATTTTATCCCATGTTCTCTTCAATGGATTCATCAATCTTCTTGCAAAATATTAATCTTCACAAAAATATATTAGGGTAATCAATAACCCAAAATCTATCTTGGCCTATGTTTTCTTCACATGGTTATTTCTCCAAATTTCTTTTCTAATATTCACACTAAATATCTTCTCTGATGCTAGTTATTGAATAATCTAAAATTGATCTTTCCAAATTCACACTAGAAGTTTCTTTTGATGCCAAATTTTCAATCTAAAGCTTATCACTCCAATATTCTCAAATATCCACACTAGATTTTTTCTTGATGCTAACAATATAGACTACTTGAGTTATCTTTGATACCATTATAAGATTTTTAGCTAGATTTAATCACAAGTCTCAATATCTAGGATCTTGAGTAGTCTCAAATATTAGAGCAATTAATATAAATGGCCAATACTAATGAACATAACATTCATGAAAATAATAATAATATGAAAATAAATGACCAATATAATTCATGCAATAACATGAAGAAAAATTACAATAATATTGCTCAAATTGTATACAAGCTCAATATGCAACTACACTTGTTTCTTCTATTAGAATCATATATATTTCATGGAGCTTTGTCTCCATAACATAACCTTAGAAATGTGACTTTTGGGCTCTTTTGACTATTGCTTTCCTCACATATCTAGAAGATGCATTCTTTCCCATTCCATACATAAGATACACCTCTTATGCCTCTTGGCTTCACATCTTACTACATGTATACATGACTATTGATTCTCTATTTACTTGCACACTTTATTCTATGGCACTTGCACACTTTATTACATAACACTTGTGCATTTTCTCACTCTGCACATTTGCACACATTGTTACATGACACATGCACATCCTACACATAAACACATACATAAGGGGAAATACAAATCACACTCCTAAAATATAGATTTAAATCCAATTTTAATATTTATAATTGTACCATAAGGTACCATGGGGGTCCATTAGCAAGTACCAAATAATGTAATATTCTTCAACAAGGAAGGTTTAGAAAGGAATATATCATAGAATCAAGTTGTAGTCCACTCTACATATTGTGCATCCACCTCCTTATTTGAATGTATATTTGATTCAAGAGCAACTAGAAATATGATAAAGCACAAGCATCTACTTCAAGGCTATAACAACACTCATGTAGGAGAACATGTTTTGATGGGGATGACTCCTCATTATAGGTAGCTGGAAGAGGAAACATAATTACTATATCTTTGTCATTTTATGAGGTACTTCATATTCCTAATATTGGTCTTAATCTATTGTCTGCATACCTTATTACTCACATAAAAAAAAAGGTAGAATTTTATCCTAATTGATGAGTGATTAAGGATATAGACAATGGATTTAGGATTGTTGATTTTAGATATTATGATGAGTCTAATCATATGTATAAGCTAAATGAAATACCCACCTCTCATTCTTCATCTTAGCAAGAAGAATGTTGTTGCTATGATAGCTTATGTTGATGATGAGAATCATAAGTGGCATCATAGACTTGGACATATTAGTTATAGTTCCTTGAGGCACATGAGTTAGCATGATGAGATGGTTATTAGGCTTCCACATATATCTCCTCTAAGTGGTGTTTATGAGGGATGAATTTTGAGGAAGCATCATAGGGAGAACTTTTTGAGAGAAGTTATGAGAAGGGAATCTCACCCTTTAGAGATCATTCACAATGACATATGTGGACCTATGGGTGCACCTTCTCTTTCAAGAAATGTGTACTTCATATTTTTATTGATGACTTCTCTAGATATGTGTGGATATATACCTTTCACACCAAGGATGAAGTGTTTGTGAGGTTCAAAACTTTCAAGTTCCTTAGGATATATGGGGGTGGTCAATATGTTATTCATACTTTCCATGATATCTTGGCTACTCATGGGATAACATATCAGAGGACTATTCACTACACTCTTGAACAAAATCGTGTACCTAAAAGGAAAAATAGGGTACTCATAGAGATGACTCATTGTATGACTCATGCCAAGGGGATAGATCATAAGCTTTAGGGAGTAGTCATTTGTGCAAGATATATCATCAATAGGGTTCCTACTAGGGCTATTCGAGGAATGATACCTCTTGATAAGTTGATAGGAGATAATCTAGATGTGTCTATATTCCAAAAATTTAGGTCTTCATTATGGGCTTAGATACCCAAGGATATATAGAAAAAGAAGACATGTGAACCATGTGTATATATATAGGATATTTTGATGTATCAAAGGCATATTGTCTCTATGATCCTTAGAGGTATGAGGTGTTGATTAGGTGAGATGTCATCTCTAATGAGGTGCTTCTAGGTACTCCTTCCACTCTCTCTCCTAATCTTCCAACTTTTGATTCTTCTAATTCTTTGCCTATTTTAGCTCCAATAGGTTCTTTAGACATCTTGGGTGGTTCCATCCCTATTAGAGCATCTTCATATTCTAGTTGTTGTTCACTGCCTATCAATTTGACTCCATTACGTATAGTTTCTCAAGCAGTATCTTCTTCCCCTAGAGTGGGACAAGATGAATAAAATGGTTTAGTTCAGAATAATCTAGTTGTGCATGATAAGGTGAGTAATGATGAGTTGGATTCTCCTATTTTAGTTCTTTATGTTGAGATGATGCAATATAGTCATGCTCCTTTCAAATATCCTACCCACAAGTAGGTTAAGATGCATTTGAAGGATGCACAACCCAGTCTATCACTTCAGAAACATCGAAAGACTCCTTGAGACTTAAAGGTAAACCATTCATAGGATATTTCAATCTACTCTTTGGCTAAGGATAAATTTGAATGGGAAGATACCATGGTAAAAAAATATGAGTTATTGATGAAAATAGGACATGGGAGTTGGTTCTATTCTAGTAGGAAAGAATGTTATGGTGTGTAAATGTATCTACAAGAACAAGCACACATCAGATGGTCAAATTGCAAAGCATAAGACACACCTTGTTTCCAAGGGTCTCTCTCAGTAGGAGGGAGTGGAATACTATAAGAAATTTGCACATGTAACCAGGATGAACTCTTTTAGAAGGACTCTTTCTATTACAGATTTCTATAGATGGAAGGTGCATCAGATGGATGTGAAGAATTCCTTTCTTCATGGAGAACTTAAGGAGGATATTTACACACAACTGTTAGAGTTAAAGTGCACTATGCCTTCACCTTGACACTTGTCAGTTTCAACTGACAAGTGTCATGTTCATCATATAGGCCTTCTGCCTATATATGTAACACATTTTTATCAATAAAATAATCCCCTTCAGTTTTCCCTCCTAACATTTGGTATCAGAGCTCCAGGCGGTCTCCTGCCCTGTGAAACCCTTGAGGGGGGATTTCCCTCATAGAAATCCTCCCTCCCCCCTCATTATTTTCCATCATTGTTTTTCCCCCATTTTTTTGGATACTGAGGGAGTATGCTCTCCATCCCTTGCTGGATGGATCAAAAACCAGAAGTTGAAGAAAGATCCATGAAGTTTTTTTTGTGTTCTCAGAAAAGTTTTATTGCGTCTCCGCCCGTAGAAGTTCTTTTTTATGGATTTACTGGATTCGGCCAATGGTGTTTCGTTTGAGATGAAGAAAAGCTCCGAACTTGAAGCATACTCTGATAGTGAATGAATATGAATGAAAATTCTTCTGTAGTGTGCTGCCACATCCATCTCAATGCCCAGATAGAATATAACATTGATCGCAGCTTAGACGTGCAGTGACTATGTTTTCTTTTCTCTTTTACGTCATTTCAGTTTCTGAATGCCATGGTGGGGAGTCGTGGTGACGCCGTTGTGGAGTTAGGATTCCATCCGTTTGTCGAGCATATTTTTTTGCTCACTGGAGTCAGTGTAATTACTATGAAAACATATGGTGCAGCGACGATATTTACCTCAAGCTTCTCGTCAAGCTATACCATTTTTTTTGGTAAGGAGAACCAGCAACAACATCAATGCGATGGTTTTGAAGAGGCTATTTATGAGTAACACTCATAAAGCGCCTTTGTCTCTCTCTCTCGGCTTGTTCGTTACATGGAAGGAAAGGATGGAAATATTGCAGTGCTTATTGGCACAGTTACAGATAATAAAAGACTATATGAGGTACCTGCTTTGAAGGTAGCAGCGCTAAAATTTACCGAGACAGCAAGGTCTCGCATTATAAAAGTGGGAGGTGAATTTCTGACGTCGAGCTGCGGGTGCATGATGATCCCATGATTTTTTAGATGCTATATGGGACAATTGGGCCCACTGTGTGCATTATGGAGCTCATCTCGGGGGTGCACGCTCGTATCCCACAGTTTACCGCTTGAAGAATTTCGTCACTACGCAATGAGCTGTACGACAGCGTCGTTGGATGCAGCCAAATTTGCTCCTGTGATCAACTCAACGGTCACCAACACCTAGCCCCTGATCGAGGATGTTCTGTGAGTCGAGGCCGAAGTCAGTGGAGGACATCTTCCAATTTTTGGAGGACATTTATTCTAATTTTTTGTAGGTGTTTTTCGCTATCACCGAAAACAACTAGCGCGTGATGCGAAACTGTTTGTCTCTCTCCGCGCCCACTGTGGAACGGTAAAGTCAAGAAGCGCATGGCAAATTCTGGAGGGCCAGATGACTACTACAAATGGCCGCCAAACATACCACCCTCTGCCACGATGTAAAGTTCCTATAATTATGGTCTTGTGTTGTAAATGCATGGATCAATTAGTTTCATAATGGCAGTGTTTCCGACGTCGGCAACACGTAAGAGCTCAAGCGGCAGCGTGGCAAAGGTGGCCGGGTGGCAGAAGGGCACGGTCGTCTAGCCGCGGGAGGCAATGAAAGTGCAGGTGCGCAGCGTCATTGCATGGATGTCGCGGCTGTTCTATGATGAAAGTTATGCGGCGGGACCTCGGTGGTTCATATGGAAGATTTTTTTTAAATGTTTTGGCCAATATTTAAATGTTTTCCACATATATTTAAATGCATTAGTGGGCGTTTTCATTCATATTTGGAGATAGGGATTTTGGAGATAATTCATTTTACAGTGGGGAAATATTTTCTTACAATGACGGCTATGTAATTGCTTTTACCCACATAGAGAGTGGACATGTAATTCCCTTGCGTGGGAAAATTGAGTCTTTTTATAATTCCGCCACAGTGCGATGCCAGGAATATGATATTCCTGAGGTTTATTTTGCTGTCTTAGATAGGCATTATGATTCTTTCACATGATGAAGGCCCTTTTGATGGTGGAATATAAGGGTATTTACAGTCGTTGGAAACGTTTTTTCGCGACGGACACATTGGTAGTGTCCATTTGTAATTTTGAGGCTGTTTCAATTGAGTTTTTTAGCCTCAAAGTTTTTTCTACCTTGGAGTGCACTCTCGGTTGTACCCGACACTCCCAAGGTAATTTCATTTGTGATCCTTGTACCTAGTGACCTTTTCTATACACTTGGCGAATGCAGCGGCTGGTTACCCATGCATTTCGGTGAGATGACATGGTCACCATAAGGACACTTATACTAGGGACTACAGACATAGACACCCTAGACTCTATCCGAGGTTGTTTTCGGATCTACTTCTGAAGACTACAGACGAAGACACTTCAAAATATTCTCTTCTTTTCTTCTTCTCTCCTCCTATTTGGATCTATGGCTCATTTTATTGTATTGAGTGCATTTTCGGTAGAGACCGACACTCTTATATGGCTCGTTTTTCCTTTCATTAGGTGCATTTTCGGCAGAGACCGACACCTTCTAGATTGAGTTCACCATGAGGAGGGATTTCATACTCATGGTGAATCTAGTCAGTGACCTACGAGAGGCAACATCCTCTGAGGATGACCTGCAGAGGCAACAGACCTAGAAGTGGCTGACCCTGAGGCACCCATGATGACCCCGAGGCACTTAGACGGCTGACCCAAGTGGCAACAGACCCGTGGAAGTGGCTGACCCTGAGGCAACAGATCGAGATGTATACATAGTGGATCTAGCATTATTCATAGTTTGAGAGCCAAGAGCACAAAGCACGAGCCTAAGACCAAATCAGCAATAAGGACGATGATAGGTTGTTTTCGAGAAGTCAACATTAAGGGGGAATTTTACCTAATGTTGACTTGCTTTGTTTTTTCTTTAGTTAGGATAGTGCACTTTAAGGGGGAATGTTAGAGTTAAAGTGCACTATGCCTTCACCTTGACACTTGTCAGTTTCACTTGACAAGTGTCATGTGTTGAATGTAGGCTTATGCCTATATATTGTAACCATTTATCAATAAAATATAATCTCCTTATATGATGAACATGACACTTGTCAGTTGAAACTGACAAGTGTCAAACTGAAGGCATAGTGCACTTTAACTCTAACAACAACAACCATCCAAATTTGAGCTAGAAGGCCTTAATCTATTGGTATACTGCTTGACCTAATCTTTGTATGGTCTTAAGCAGGATCCTTAGGCTTGGTATAAGAAAATCCATTCTTTCTTCATTAATTACAGATTTCAACAATGTGAGGCTAAGCATGATATTTATATTAAACATTATGATAAGGATACTATGGTGATTGTGTTGTATATTGATATTCTTATCATGGTTAGCTCTGCTACCATGATTCTGGAGATGAAGTCATGGCTTCACTCCACCTTTGATATGATAGACTTGGGGTTCATGCACTATTTTTTGGGAATCTAGATTTATTAGTCAGATTATGGAATTAGCATTTGTCAGCCCAAATATGCTTTGGATCTTCTTTAGCGATTAGGATGGAGTGCAAACCTACTAGTACCATTGGTGGGGGTTTTTTAAATCCCCATATAAGAAATAAAAAATTAGATTTTCCTCATTTTAAAAAAGAAGAAGATATATGAAGATACATTCACACCTCAAGGATCATATTGAAAATGGTTTGTTTTCTCTAATTTTTGTATCACTTTTACTCACTTTATGCTAGATAATTAAAAAATCCTCATTTTTTTTAAGAATCTTATTAGTTTTATTAAATATCCTTTTACTTCATTCATCATATCTTTGATTCTATATCTTTCATTTTGATTCTATATCTTTCATTTTGATTCTATATCTTTTATGTCTATGTTACATCTTTTTAATTTTGCTTTAGTATCTTCCAACAATAGATATGAAGGTACTTGATCATTAAATATTGTCTAATAGTTAGACATTAAAGCCTTCTTTACCTTACCTCAACAATTCTCGTATACCTCTATTCCTTATATTATTTGAAATTTAGTTTTAAGTAAACATTAGTAGACATTTAATGTTGTTTTAAAAATAAATTACTATTTTTTTAATCATTAGTAATAATATTTATAAATAAAAAAATCATCAGATCTTTGATTCTATATCTTTCATGTCTATGTTACATCTTTTTTATTTTGCTTTAGCATCTTCCAACAATAGATATGAACGTACTTCCTAGATCATTAAATATAGTCTAATAGTTAGATATTAAAGCCTTCCTTGCCTCCACAATTCTCGTACCCGTATACCTTTGTTCCTTGCATTATTTGAAATTTAGTTTTATGTAAACATTAGTATACATTTAATGTTGTTTTAAAAACAAATTACTATTTTTTTAATTATTAGTAATAATTTATTAAAAAACAAATTGTGTAGCGTAGTTGGTGAAAGTCTTGGGTGTTGGTAGGGGTCGATTCAGGTTTCATTATGCTTGTGTCCACCCTACATATACAAGGTGCAATTGGAAATGTCCTATGTGCTGGTAGATACCGATAAGGCTTTATTCTTTTGTGTCTACCTTGTTAATATCCAAATGACTGTGTTATTTCCCTATTAATAAGTGTAGCTCTCAACCTTACAAGGGTCATGGTTGGGAGGGGACTACTCAGCCCTATGTGTCGATCATAGGGATTTATCACACTAACCATAAAAAATTAAGTCCCATGGGAACAGTGCAACGATTCGGGCTTTGACTCTTCTTAGGAAGGTCCAAGGTTCAAAATGCGATATGGGTTGAGTGTGTGAGGGGGTGGGTGTTGGGGGCTATGTGTTAAAATTTCCTATTGATAAGCATAGCTCTCAGATTTACGAGGGGTCAAGATTGGGAGAAGATAGACTCAACCTTGTGTGTTGGTTGGTCGTAGGGATTTCTCACACTAACCAAATAAAAAAAATCTATTTCTTACTATGACTACAATCATTTATATTCTTATAGGTATCTATACAATAATAACTTAATATTTGAAATATTTTCAGTAAATATCTTTATATTTTTTTATTTGATTGTATTGAGATTGAAATAGGCCTCACTTATATTACATCATTGATCATATAATGATATTATAATAGCTTGGCTATCATACATGTAACACTTGACAAGTTAATACCATTTGATTAAATATGTTAGTGTGAGAAACCCTTACGAATGCTCAGGGTTGGACATATCTATTCCAACCATGACCTCTGATAATTACTAATCCACCTAACCTTTGGGAGCATATTTTTTTTATTGAAGTTAGTTTGAGAAACCCCTACAAATGCTCAGGGTTGAACATGTCTATCCCAACCATTTCTTTAATTTTTCTTTTTAGATTTTACAATCGAAATTATTCATCTAGCTAGACCTACTAGATATTTTTTTTGAAGGAGTTTTAATTGTTTCTCTAGATCAACTAAATCTCTGGTAGGTAAGATAATATTTTCAATATGTAGTGGGTATAGCCCATCTAGAAAGGCTAATACCAATAAATTGATCCTCTTCTAGAAGTCTTTAAAGTTTATCCTTGTATATTTCAGTGGGGACAAGAACACCCTTTATAATTTCCAATGTTTAAGTGAATATCATTTGATGAACCTTGATTTCTTTGAAGTTTAACAATGCCCCTTTCATACAATTTATATGCAACTATTATGTTTGAGAAATATGCTAGCTTTTAGATAACTTTCAAAGACCTTGTAATCTACAATACAAAAAATTAGGTTCTTTTTATTATTATGATATTTTTTACAACAATTTAAGGGTGCAATCAATTGATCATAATGTGTTGAATGTAAAATCCAACTTGATCTTTAACTCTTAGGTTATTATCATCCAATGATTGATTTTATCTTCTATTATAATATAAATATTTTATTTAATAACATATAATTCATAATAATTCTATAGTTATAAAGGTTATTTTTGAACCACTTTTAAAAAATTACTTTATGTACATACATATTATGAATTAAAACCATAAGCAATAGTTCATTACATGTCTATAATAATATTAAGAAAATAAAACAATGTTTGATGTTACTATATACTAAACATATATAATGTAATAGTTTTAATACTAGGACTTAAATTGAGGAAATACCTTTTATCATATAATTACTTTATTTATGGGAAATATTTTTTTAAAAAGATAAAATCATTTTTGATATCTAGAGAGGTATATAATTTCTTTTTATATTTCATAATATTTTACACTTCATAACATTTGAAGTATGATGGGTGTCCTGGGGCATAAAACTATGGCCCCTTTCATCAAAGGAAAAGATTGAGGGAAGGGTAAACCTCCCTATTTCTCTCTTCCTAATGAAGTTGCATTATACTATGTTGAGCTTTCTAAAATAATTATGGTATTGTTTTTTAACATGATTTATCACAAGAGTCTAACCTATTTCACTAGATAAAGACTCTGGGACAGGGTTATGCATAAGAGGTAGGACCCGAAAGGTACTTATAAAAAAATGGCGAAACTATTTCAAAACGACGACGAAATCTGTCGAACTGCATGTATGTTGGCATGGCGAATGATTTTAATTTTTCTCAAAAAATTGGCAAAAAAGGGCGAATTTTAAAGTTTTGTCGAACCAGGCCAAAAAGATACCGGCTACGTTTAAAATCTTGGCAAAATCTTGGATGCGAATTGCGGTCCGATCATGGAACGGATGCATAATATGATCCGGTTTTGGAACGGGTTGCAAAACATGAAACGGTCTCGAGCCGGGTGCATAATAAGTACCAGGTATTCGAGTAAGAGATATGATATGGCGTCTAGTAAACATAAGGATTGTAGCACGACGCAACTTATCGCTATTGACGTTGTTAGGGGGAAAACACATGCAATATTGGCAAAGTTGATCCCACATAACTATCTATCCCACATAACTATTTATCCCACATGATTTAGTGTACTCTAATTTCAAAGCTTAAATAAGAAACTTCCTTCATAGTAAAGTAGGCGAAGATTCAAGACAAGAAGGGTGGCCTCTTTCTGACGGGTGTAGTAGGCAAGAAATCAACTACACCCGTCAGGAAGAAGACCAACGTGTCTTGTCCTGGATCTTGGCCTTTTACGACCATGGATCGGATGCAATGGATGGATGCATTTAATGTCACGATGGTACAATGGTCCTAGACACCGAGAGAGTGCATTTATGCATCCAGGCATCGGGTGGATGCATTTATGCATCCGAGTAGATGCATTTATGCATGATAGTAGATGCATTTATGCATCAGACGGTTGTAAATTATGCAACCGGTTTAAAATCGGAGCATATTATGCATCCGGGTGTTGGACGGGTGCATTTTATGCGTTCGGGTGTCGGTGGATGCAAACCATGCTCCGACATTAAATCGGTTGCATAATATGCAACCTCTCGATGCCCTGGATGCATACTATGCTCTATCATTAAACTAGATGCATATTATGGATGCATATTATGAACCGGTAGCATAGTTTAGTCCGACCGCCACCGTACTGCCACGTGTCTAATACTGCATGTCCCATCCTGCATGTCTAATACGATGTTGCCACATGTCAAATATGTTTCAAGTCTATAAAATGGCATCAACAAGTCATTTTCCCATTTCTTTTCTATGACAGCTACAACCAGAGCTAACCTTTCTGATCGACCTTTCAGTTTCCATTCCCAATCCTTTTTCTTCCACTTCCAACTACTTCCAATGGATACCCCTTCCACAATCCAACCAAAATTCAAGAATTTTGCGTGCACTTTGATTTCAGATCTCATGACAATGTCAGGGATGAACTTTGAGTGGTTGTATAACGTAGGTTTATCAACCCTCGTTTCCATGCCACATTTCAAAATAGACAAAGTGCTCCTGCAACATATTATCTCTGGTTATGACCATGATAGGGGTACTGTAAGCATTAATCTACGATCTAAAAATATTGTTTTCAGCATCACCCCTGGAGATATTCATAGATTGACAGGTCTTCCATTTATTGGTTTTAATCAAGTGTCACCGAGGTCACAACTTTCTCCAGATGACAAAGAACACCTCGATAACAATTACGGTCTTTCATCAGAAGATTTGGCAGGTATAAATCTTGTTAAATGTATTTTATTAATTTTCAATGTTTTAAATTTCTAAATTGACATCGAATTTTTTTATGCAGCTTCTAACACCAAAACAAAAAGAGGTTTAACGATTAACGATGTTAACCATCAAACTCTGAAGGCCATTATCGAGTTTTTCCAGGCCAGGCTTATTCTATTGGGAAGACCAAAAATTCTGTTTTGGGCACTGTATTATATTGTTCAGTCTAAAAAAATGAAAAGTTTGATTGGTGTACATATATTTCTGATCGAGTCAGGACTGAGTTGCACGCGGTCAAACTTGCAACCGCCAAGACTCAGCCCCCCAAGACTCAGCCCATTGTGGGCAGTGTAAATTATATTTTAGCTTTATATTTTGAGTCTTTTCATAATTTGTCAACTACTCCTGTACCAACTGTTATGCATTCAAAACTATTGTCTATTGCCATGACACCAGAGGAATTGAGGGTAATAACTACATCATTGTCTTTGACATACTATTTTATAGTTTACAATATTTATTTTTTTAATTTTTTTCATCTATATGCAGGCGAAGGCAAAAATTTCAAGGACTAAACAAATTGCTGCCAATAGGGGTCACAGGCCGGAGCAAACAGGTGATTCTGAAGATACGGGCTCTGAAGCAACACCTGTTACTATGCAGAGGTCACACAAACGTGCCAGGCAAGCAGCTACTCATGGGGTGTCTCGTACACCTAGGTTTGCACAAAATGTGCAAGCCGAATCTAGTGTGGCCAACCCCTCCCCCAATGTAGAACAATTGCATCACATTTCATCTGGTAAATCTATGATTCTATGTGTAGTTAATTAAAATTTAGATTTCTTTTTATTTTAAGCAGAATTATAACAAAATTTTTTTGACTATTTTTAGTTGATTCTCGTGATCAAGTAGTAACATCACAAGTTAGAGGGCATATGCCACCACCACCTCCTCCACAAGCATCACACTCACCGGTTACACACAATCAACAACAAGGACAATCACCCTTTACATGCAATCAACAACAGGGACAGTCACAGCCTCAGCCTATGCGAGGGCAAGTCGGTGTTGGAAAACGTTTGTTTTCACAAGCCACTTCATGAAATTTTGGGCGTGGGATTTCACAACCACAGACATCACAAAGACCAACACCAAGTTTGGCAGGAATTGGATTCTCTCAGTTTACATTTTCTTCAAATTCACAGGCACCTGAATGTTCTGGACAGGGATTGGACAATATTCCTCTTGATGACGATTACATGATGCAGGGCCCGATTGAAGGCTTCAGGGCAACATATGTGCTTAAATATAGAGCACGAGAAGAAGTCCCTGCAGCTCAGCAGACATCAGAACCACCCATCCAAGGAGACAACCGTCATCCTCAAGGTCCTCAAACTGAGGATGATGTTGTCAATTTTAATGAAAATATTTCATTGGCAGCCAGTATCGAGTCAACAATTCAGGAGTTTGTTTTGAAATATTTGCAAGAGTTGAAAGAATGGGAATATCGGGCAAAGGTCCTTATTAAGGAAATTAATGCCCGATATAAAAATTATGAAAAAAGAGATTCTATTTATTCTTTAGTCAAATATGAACCTGAAAAACTTGATGGCTTGCTAAAACAGGCTACTTCAGGAATAGTTAAATCTGATTTTATTTATGAGGATGATGTCTTAAATGTTGTTGTTGGTAGATTGGAGAATGTTAATGCTGAAGCCCAAGCATTTTACAACTTATGGGCTTCTGATAAGGAAAGGGTTGCAGTTGTTGAGGCTGCAAAAGAATTGGCTGAGGTAAAAAAGTTATATATATTCCAATTTTCTATTGCATTTACATTTTTATATTTCTTGAAAATTTGTAATAATTTCAATGTATCCCTTTTGAATAAAGTTTTCAATTTGTTTTGCAGTCAAACTTTGAAAACTTGAAAACACAGGTTAAGAGCATGGATGTCAATATTCTTACAACAAAATCATGTTTGATGAAATCAATGGAAATGAAAAAGAAAATGCAGTCAAAGATTGCAGAAAACAATAAGTTAAAAAAATTCATCAGAGAGAAGTTGCATGAAGATCCGAAAATGGTGCTTGATAAAATGAAAGAAACACTTCCAACAATACTTGAAGATCCAAACAAAGAAGAAGTTGCATGTGTGTCAAGTATTGTGAAAGTACGTGACAACCTTGTTAGAGTTGGAGCACTGCCAGAAGAAACAGAAGTTGATAAAGGAAAAGAAACGACAACTCCAAACACTAGTGAAGCATCCATGCACCAATCAAAAAATTGAAATTTGAAAATGTTGACAATGTTTTTAAAAGACTGAAATATGTTATTTCTATTTGAATTTGGTATGTGATATTTGAGACTTGAGTTTGAAAATGTTTTCAAAATACTGCAATATATTAATTTCTCTTTGAAAATTTTATGTTATATTTGAGTTTACAAATGTTTGAACGATGTAATTTCTGTTTGATAATGTTTTAAAAAGATTGGAATATTTATTTTCTGTTTGAAAATGTTATGTAGTAGAGTTAGAAAATGGTATGTAATATTTGGGTTTAAAGTGTTTGAAAGATGTGATATATGTCTTTTTGAAATAGTTAATTTGTAGTTATGATGCACAAAATTTGGGTTTAAAAATGTTATGTAATATTTGAGTTTGAAAATGTTATCTAATATTTGGGAATTTCTGTTTGAAATTGGTATGTAAAATTTGAGATATGAGTTGGAAAATGTTTAAAAAATATTGCAATATATTAATTTATGTTTGAAAATGTTATGTTATATTTATGTTTACAAATGTTTGAATGATGTAATATGTTTCTTTTTGAACTAGTTGATATGAAACATTCTGTTTGAAAATGTCATGTAATTTCTGTTTGATAATGTATTAAAAAGACTGGAATATTTATTTTCGGTTTGAAAATGTTATGTAGTAGAGTTAGAAAATGGTATGTAATATTTGGGTTTAAAGTGTTTGAAAGATGTGATATATGTCTTTTTGAAATAGTTAATTTGTAGTTATGATGCACAAAATTTGGGTTTAAAAATGTTATGTAATATTTGAGTTTGAAAATGTTATCTAATATTTGGGAATTTTTGTTTGAAATTGGTATGTAAAATTTGAGATATGAGTTGGAAAATGTTTAAAAAATATTGCAATATATTAATTTTTGTTTGAAAATGTTATGTTATATTTATGTTTACAAATGTTTGAATGATGTAATATGTTTCTTTTTGAACTAGTTGATATGAAACATTCTGTTTGAAAATGTCATGTAATTTCTGTTTGATAATGTATTAAAAAGATTGGAATATTTATTTTCGGTTTGAAAATGTTATGTAGTAGAGTTAGAAAATGGTATGTAATATTTGGGTTTAAAGTGTTTGAAAGATGTGATATATGTCTTTTTGAAATAGTTAATTTGTAGTTATGATGCACAAAATTTGGGTTTGAAAATGTTATGTAATATTTGAGTTTGAAAATGTTATCTAATATTTGGGAATTTATGTTTGTAATTGGTATGTAAAATTTGAGATATGAGTTGGAAAATGTTTAAAAAAAAATTGCAATATATTAATTTCTGTTTGAAAATGTTATGTTTCTTTTTGTACTAGTTGATATGAAACATTCTGTTTGAAAATGTCATGTAATTTATGTTTGATTTAAAAATATTGTAATATCTAATTTTGAACGATGTAATATAAATCTTTTTGAACTAGTTAATTTGAAATTTTTTGTTTGAAAATGTTTTAAAAAGACTGCAATATCTAATGTCGGTTTGAAAAATATATGATGCACATAATTTGGGTTTGAAAAAGATTGCAATATCTAATATCTAATTTGTAGTTATGATGCAATATCTAGTTTTGTTTGAAAACGTTTTAAAAGGACTGCAATAGCTTATTTCGGTTTGAAAAAGTTATGATGCACATGAAAGTTATGAAAAAAATAATTCATTTAAATAATATAAATTTGGAACAATATACAGAAACCTGCTATCAAACCAATTTGTGTTTATCATTGTCAATGAAATGAGAGTTCAGAAACTAAGACCCAAACATAAAATTTTACAATCTACAAAAATGATTTAAGCCATGTAATTTTAAAGCAATAACGTGATTTAAAAAACAATTCATTGAAATAATATAAATCTGGAACAATATTCCAAAATCTGCTATCAAATCAATTCGTTATTATCATATTCCATGAAATGAGAGTTGAGACACTAAGACCCAAACATAAAATTTTACAATCTACAAAAAATGATTTTAGCCATGTAATTTTAAAACAATAATATGATTTAAAACAACAATTCATTGAAATCATATAAATCTGGAACAATATTGAGAAATTTGCTATCAAATCACTTCGTGTTTATTATTGTCAATGAAATCATGGAAAATTATCACTATGGAAGCTGAAACATATCAGCTTGTCCAAAAATCTGTGTCTCCACCATCTGATCACTGAAAGCATCATCATCATCGTTATCAATCGTATTCAACGTTCCTCTTCTGTCTACCAAGGAACTCCAGTATTCCAACGCCCTATCATACGAAAATGTATCCAACTGATATGAGGACACATAAATTCTTAAATAATTTTCTAAATTCTTGTCAAGTCTGTTGCGGATTTTAGATTTAACAAAAGCAAGTGCACTGAAAACTCTTTCATCTTCGATTGACCCCAAAATCATTGTTTCACATAATTCATATAAACGAAAGTATTCACTTATAGTATCTTTTAAGACTATGCTTGGATACAATTTTTGCCACAAACGTGTAGTGGAACCAATCTCATGGATATCTGTCATAAGTGATGTTTGCAAAACCATTGTTCTTCCAAAATGCGATGACTGTTCTTTCAAAAGTTCACTGTTGAGTAGACCATTAATTGCTACACCATTGACTTCCACACTCTTACTGAAATGGTCAATGAGATTACCCATATATTTAATAAACAACTTATTTGCAGAACTGTATTCAGTACAAGGCCCCCAAAACATGGGGTTAACCACACCCATGGACTCAAGCAACTCATCTCTCTGAAACCGTTCTCTTATCTCACCTATCAAATTTTTTGCTATATTTGACAAATTACTCTTTGTTTTCTGTATTACAACATGAAATCTATTATGTGTTACAGGAACTTCTTCAAAATATTCCACAACAATACTTGATTGCCTTTCAAAACAATAAACAGGTATCATCTTTTCATGAACATTAATACAGAGATGATCATTGATGTCAAACTTCAAAAAGCTTTTTGGATTGTTCACGTTTATCAATGTATTCCAACTATCAAATACAGGTTCTGTAAAATCTGCATTAGACACATATAATGAATCAAGAAGCATGCATATTTGTTTTCTCATCCTCATAAAATCAACGATATAGATAGATCTCTCTTGTGCAAGATTAATTAATCTGTTCATTTCTTTTAACATTGGAAGAATACCACATAATGTCAAAAGTGTTTCCAAGTCACTCAAACGGAACAACATATCTTTTGCCTTATCAACTATTATGCGATTTGCATGCATAAACCCTGTCGGTGATTGATATTCTGCCAAAACTCTCTGAGCGAGGTTGAAACAGTGAAATCCATCTTGTATCCACATATTTTAACAATTTTTTCCCTTCTGTAACTCCTAGTGCAAATTGCTGAAACTCTACAAATATTTTCGGACTTAATGAGAAATAAGAATGAATATCACGAACAAGGTTTTCAACTTTAGCAACATTTGAAAATGTGCTCACAATTTTATATGCAAGATTTACTCTATGAGCCATACAGTGAATGGGGATCATATATGGTGCAACTGTGGTTTGGAGTCGAACACACAGACCAGACCTGTGACCTTGCATAATAGCAGCTCCATCAGCTCCAACACAAATTAACTTTGTTGCAATGTCTATATCATTCATTCCCGCAATATTCTTTAAACTTTTAACAACAACATTATAAATATTTTTTGCATTTGAACTTTCCAACATCTTATGTATTCCCAACAAAATAGGCCTTCTAACATGATTTTGAAATGTGTACACATGCATGCAAATCCAAGAAGTGTTATCCACAGCTGTTACCTCATCAATAGAAAGTGAAATGAATTTGGCAAGTTTTACTTGCTGCCTTAGGTCTTCTTTCTCAACCAAAGATAAACATTTTGCCATTTCCCAACCACTTCGGTCTGACCAATGAGAACTAGGAAGGTTTTGCACATTAAAAAGGCATAATAGCTGCTTATAATCAATAAAATCGGACATTGGTCTACCTTTCTTGAGAATATTGTAAACAATGGCAAACTGCTTACTTTTTGAAGCTAAAACAGTCTTTCGTAATTTGTCAAATTGGGCTCCAATTGTTCCACCTTTCTCAACAAGAGATTGTTGTTGCTTTAAGTGATTGTCATATTCTATAGCATATCTTAAATGCATACATTCTGATGCATCCTTCCACTTAACTTCTTTACTAACTTCACCATTACTTTTTATAACTTTAACATAACATTTGCCAACATGTTTTTCAATTGTATCAATCTTGTTTTGAAGCCTATGATCCTTACCAAGTCTCCAACTGCAAATTTTGCATCTACATTCTTTTTCATCAATTTGGTTATCCTCAGTCATGACAGGCTCAAGCCAGGGAAATATTTCTGCCCATTCTTTCCTAAATCCCCTTCCAAGTATCCAGAGAGATGCTTTTCTTTTTTGGAATTTTTGGTTGAAGATTCAATTGACGCTTGTAATGATTTTGATTTATCACTTTCATTTTCAATTGTGATGTCATTTTGCGTGTTGTCATCAGGTGTTTGTTGGATATCATTTCTAAGGGGATTTTCAATGAAAGTCATCTCTTCTTGGGGAATATCTTCAAGTGGAGGCATATCAGGATCGATAGGGTATTTTGCATAGTAGGATACCATAATATTTTTTATCACTATTGGATGAAAAAATTTACAAAAAAATATACAAATCGTCAATCAAGCACATACTGGAAGTAAAAAATCATTTGTACCTTGAATTTGCATAGATGTCATTGGCTCATCGCATTTCGAAGTTTGGCTAAAATATTTGAGGATACTCTTTTCAGTAGAAGATTTGGTGCCCTTCTTTCCATCACTGGGTGACAATTTACTAGTGACAAAATAAAGTTAAAGAGGGTGTATTTTCTGGAGGCCTTTAGATATTATTGTAAATAGAATAAACAATTGTTGGGTAGTAAATTATACATACTTTTTTCCAGCCATTCTTTATTGTGAATTTATCAGTTTATGCCACTAGTTATTATTCTGGTGAAAGCACTCTAACAGAGAAAAAGAGCATCAATATGTCAATAGAGAACCAAAGCATTTACTTATGTATAATCTTAGCAATAAAAAAATATCTTAATTAAAACTAAGAATCAAAGCAAAATAGAGAAAACAAGGGAACAGACTCAATAGAGCAATGACAAAATAGAGAAAAAAAGGGAACACACTCAATAGAGCAATGACATTCAAAACCTGGAAAAATAACAAGCAGAACATGGCAATATAAAGAAAAGTAGAGAAGTGATAGAGAACCTGGTGCTAAAAGATAGTATGTCCGTATGCAGAGATACTGGTTCCGGTCGGAGGTAGACAATGATCCTGGTAAACATAGGTCCATCCGATTGCACGAAAGTGTCCGAACTCAAAAATGGTTCCGTCCGATTGCATAGAAGTGTTCGGATTCAAAAATGGTTTCGTCTCGTTGCACTGAAGTGTACGGATTCATAAATGGTTTCGTTCGACTGCATAAAAGTCTCGCCCGGTTGTGTGGTTGTATCCGGAAGCATAAAAAGTTTATTGGTTGCACGATAGTGTTCGAAAGTTGGGAAGGCATCGCTGATCGTACAAAAGGTTACGGATACAAAAGTGTTTGGTCGGTTGCACAACAAGTTCCGTCCGCTACAAGAGAGATTTGATTCGTCGGTTGTAGAGTGGACACGTCCGTTTGGTTGAGAGGGGGACTTTGGTTTTAGAATTAGTCTCATTCGACTGTAGAGCAGGACACAGTTCTGATCGGTTTTAGGATTAGTTTCGTCCAATTGCAGAGCAGGACACTATTTCGATCGGTTGCAGAATTAGTTTCGTCCGACAGTAGAACAGGACACTGTTCCGTTCGGTTGCTGAATTTGTTGCGGTCGGTGGCAGAAAAGGTTTCGATGTTGTGACGAATTGTGTAGGTATTTTCCCTAGGGTTTTAATTATATATAGAGGTATACTTGGCGAGTTTGGCGGGATAATTTAGAAATTCTAAAATTTTAGGGCTAAAAGGGTACTTTATTTAGGCGGGATTACTTGCAAATTTTTTAAAATATTCGTGATACTCTCATCAAAGGATGGCTAACCGACACCGAAAATTTATTTTTTCCCAAAAATTTTGGCTACATGGCCGACGTCCGGGTCTCAAAAATTTCACGAATTTGAATTTTTGAAAATGGGTTTTTTCGCCCCAATGGCGAAGTTTCGCCGCTATGCATAACGCTGCTTTGGAAAGATAACCATGACTGGCTTATTGAGTTGTTTAGAGGTATATGTTGGGGTATGTCTCCATTTCATTCGACAATTCCTTATTTGTCCAAATTTTCTTAAGTTTTGAAACTTGTATCATATGCGGTCATATTTCATATCTCTAAAATTAGACCCTTGAATTTCATCCTAAAGAACAAACTTGAACGTAATTACTATTAGCTTTTGATGTTAAATACTTAAAGAAAAATAACCTCAAGATCTAAAATAAAGATACTATATCAAATATAAGATAATGACAATATTCTAAACATATAAAAATCATAAATAACTTCTGAAACAACTCATAAAATTACCATTAACAAATACTCATGAAAATAGTAATTTGATATAGAATAAAGATCTCAAGTATATACACATGGGGGTTGCCCCCTAAGGGGCTTGACAAATGGTCTAGTGCTTTAATGATCAACAAATCTAAAGGTTGAAGGAGTGTGGAAGGCTGGAGGTTGAAGGAGCATGGAAGGCTAGAGGTTGAAGGACTGTGGAAGGCTGGAGGCTGAAGGAGCGTGGAAGGCTAAAGGCTAAAGGTGTATGGAAGGATAGAGGCCGAAGGAGCATGGAAGGTTGGGTTGGCTAAAGAAGCTACAACGAAAGGCTGGGATGTTGGGTGGAAGGTTGGGATGGCTAAAAGAACATGGAAGGCTGATAAGGCCGAAGGAGCATGGAAGGCTGGGCCGATTGAAGGAGCTACAACAGAAATATGAGATGCTGAGTGGAAGGTTGGGAAGGTTGAAGGAGTGTGGAAGGCTACTTACAATGAGAAAAAAAAATTATAAATTGCGAAGGATTAGGATTTTTTCCTAAAAAACATCTCATCTTTTAGGAGCTACATCTTTGCAAAGAGTTATCCGATTCAGCTGATTCTTGGACCAAATTGTGCATAATTTGAATAGATTTAAAATGAGTGGTCATATGTAAAAATCTAAGCAATATTGAGGGAGATACAACCCTGTGAAGTCAACCATTCAGAACAAGGGTAGTGATGATTTTTAAAGTCATGAAAAATTAAGGTTTTTTTTTAGAACATATCTCATATTTTAGGAGCCATATATTCGTGAAGAATTATCTGATTCACCTAATTCTTGGACCAACTTGTGTAGAATTTGAATAGCTTTAAAATGAGTGGCCGTAAGCAAAAAATTGAGCAATATTGAGGGAGATACAACCTTATGAAGTCAACCATTCGGAACAAGAGCAGTGATGATTTTTCAAGTCGGGAAAAATAAAATTGTGAATATTTTCCAACTAGAGTTCAAATTATGAAAAGAGCAATGAAGGGCTATGGTTTCAACAAAGAATGAAACTAGCAATTCAGATTTGGTAAAGCAGACTATGATAGTGCGATGTTTTGGAAATATTACTCTATTAAGGTACAGTGTATAGATAGTAGAGATGAAGTTTTGGCATTATGAAGGCTGCTATAGGAAAATATCAAGAAAGATGTTAAATTTTGGAGTAATTGTATTCATACAAAAATTTGAAAAGATCCAAAAAATGAAATCAAGAATTAAAACATTTTATGTAAAATGATGTAGGTTTCTAGCTATAGCATCTCAATTGAGATGAGAAGTGTATCTATTTTTAAACTCTCAAGCTCTAAATAAGAGATGTAATTTGTCAAGGGTGGGGGACCCGAGTGCAACCTCTTATTATCCAGAAAAAAAGTACATACGCACTCCCTCTACATTATGTTACATTATCTCTCTATTGTATTGTTTGCACACATACATAGAGATACATATATAATGGAATGTGACTCTTCATATGGAACACTCTTGGCCTTCACTCTTCTTGAGACTCTTCACTTTTCCTAATCTATGGACACATGTACACATGGACTAATGTGCACATTTACATTATTGAATATAATGCACACTTTAATAATACTTGTGCATTTATTACATTGCATAAAGTAAATACTCAAATACTAACTTAAGACACATAACCTAATCTAATTATGTACCCATGGTGGTACATTATCATGTACCAAATAATGTAATATTCTCCAACACCCCTTGTATTACATTATTTGGTTATTGAAGACTTTAGTCTTCAATATGGTCTTCATCCTGATTTTGGAGCTCATGCTATCTTCTCTTGCTTTCTCCAATCTACTACCTTTTTGTATACTGATCAAATGAATGGTTAGTATATTCCAGTCTTTGTGGCTTCAAGATTACAAGTTTCTTGAACTCTTTCATAGTCATCAAATTCTTGTATAAGAATTTTTCTTTTTCCTTTGTTCTTAGAATCATATTATCCTTTCTTTTTCTGTATAGAAACTTTTGCTTCATCACCTCCATTCTTTGATTCTTCATTATTTGATTTACAAACTGCTTGAGCTTCTTTGAATTATGATGCATGAACATGGTAGATAAATTTGGATCATAATTGATCCATTTTTATTTTTCTTGTTTGATAATATGACATTGTTTCTTTCCATTGATAACTTTGAATTCTACTATCATATTTTGATCCATAAGTTGAGAAACTGAAAGAATGTTGATAGTCAATCCAGGAACATATAACACATTGTTAATTATTCCTTTTCCATTTATTAGATTGACTAGAACATTTTCTATCCCTTTTACTTCATAAGTATTACTATCTGCTATAGTAATTGGTTTCTCATTTTTTCCTCATAGAGAATCAAACCATTGTTTGTTTCTAGTCATATGTTTACTTGCTCCTAAATTTTTGTACCAATAATCCATAATTCCTTTAGTTTTGAATAATATATCCTTTAATTCTCTAAACCTTTGAAGTTGACTACCTTATGTCTCCCTAGTTTGATTTATCAATCAACAATCTTGACACAATTTCAATTTTCAAATTTTCCAATTTTATGTCTCTTTAATTTTGAATGAGAGACTAGATATCAATGTAATTTCCAACTTTCCAAATTCTAAGTTGAATCCCTTTTATCTCCCAAATTTTAAGTATATAAATGAATAGGTTCTAAATTTCATAAACCTAATTTGATGTTGAAGTCCTTATGGCTCCCAAATTAGAAATTTAGAATTTTTGTAAAGTATATTTGCAAATTTTGTAACCCTAATTTGATGTAGGAATCCTTATCTCTCCAAATTTCAAAATATTTGCAAATATAAAAAATGCTTTACAAAACTTTATAATTCAATTTCAAAACTTTACAAAATCTTCTCAAAACTTGAAATTGATTTCCAAAATTTCCCAAAATAATTTTAAGGTTTCTCAAAACTTTCCAAAAATAATAATTCAGCTTTCTAAGGTTTCTAATTTCTCTTCTACACCTTATTTCTCCATCAATTAAATTAATCTATAATTAATTAGATTAATTTCTTAACAACCTTAGAAAAATAATTATATTTCTCCTTATAGCTCCTAACTTAGGTAAAAGTTCAAAATTCAATTAAATTAACTTTTACCTCTGCAATAGGTGCACATAAATCATGGTCAATGGTGGTTGACCTCCTCCTCAATATTCATTCCTCCTTGAAAGCCTCACTTGATGTAGCGCTCATTCAAAAACTCTACCGCTTCTTGGATGTACTAAGTTTAGTCTTATTCCATGCATTTAATACATGTAAGAAGACGTTTCACCTTACTCATATGATGGTTGGTGCTCCTCCTTCCATGAGGACATGTGGCATTCAATCTCTTCACATGCTTCTAAGTGATGGTTGGTACTCCTCCTTCCACGAGGACATGTGGCATTCAATCTCTTCACATGCTTCTAAGTGGCACTTCTTCCTCTTGGACGTTATGTACAGGATTCTCTTTTACTAAAAAATGACTTCTTGCAAATGTTTCAATGATGGCACTTCTTCCAAGACTTTTCAAACAAGCCAAACCTTAGACAAATAATTTCCAAATAATTTTTTTGCTTGCTCTTGTGCTGCATGGTTACGTCTCTTTGGTTTTTGCCTTCCTGAGAGTAACTCTTCAACAAAGTGAATGCAAATGATCGTTTGTGTCCTTAGAATGACACTTGAGCCTCTACACTCTCCAAACGTTCACTTGTAATGGCACTTTTGTGGTTCCTCCTTGCATGTTGGTGGCTCTTCCTCGAGCTATGATAATCCATTGCACTTTGATGGTGCTTCTTTCCTCCTTCGTATGGTGGCTCCACCTTTCAATGGTGGCTCAACTTCGGTGGTGCTCCTTTCCTTCTACGTATGGTGGCTTCTTTGGCTACCACTTCTATTGCCCCTTTTTAGTAGATTCTACCTCGGCTCTGGTGTGGTTTGTCTTCTCCACAACTCGGCTTGGATGGGTGAATCTCTTGCTATTCTCCAAACTACTTATACTCCCTTTCCTTTACTCACTTTGTTGACTTATTTCTCTAAAATTTTGCAGGTTTTGAGGATGCTCTTGTGCCTTCAAAGACTTACTTTGCTTCCTTTCAAAACCATATATTGAGCACAATATTTTGAGTGCTCCTTAATGCATTCATAGCTCCTTAGCTTGTTGTTTCTGATTTGGAGTAATATTTTCTTATAGCATACAAATCTTCTTTTGCTGATTTCAAACTTAAAAATGAACCAACTTCTTTATGCTATATCAACACACTAATTTGCAAGCTTCTTAAACTCCTTCTTTAACTGGGAGATAATAAACTTAGAGTTCTTCTTTTTCCTGATTTGAACTCTCTAATATATGGTGCCAAATAAACTTAGATTAAATCCACTTTTCATAAAACTGAAATACTCTTTTAAGCACCTAATTTCAAACCTCTTTGGTTGTCTTTTGTAGCTCATCTCCTCTCCTTTCTTGCTACTCGAACTTGTTGTTCTATACCTTCAAATTTGCAGCTTTACTTGCACTTTGCTTGCTGCCAAAAATCAGCTTCTATGCTGTCCAAATGGTTATTATAAAATGCTAAAATTTTTTAGCCTTTCTACCCTTTCAAATGCTGCTTGAAACTTGCCTTCTTTGTCTTCAACTTCTCTGAATTTTGTAGCTCCAAATATTGCCTTCTTGCTATCCAAAATTTTTGCAATTTGCAACTTCAATTGCTACCAAATATTTCTTCGCTTTTCTATCCAAATCTCTCTCAAATCTATCCCGAAATTCTCCAAAATGCAGCTCTCTAATCTCTTCTTAATGCTACCCAAATTTACAGCCAAAAACTCTTCAATTCACTACTCCAAAAACTAATTTCTTCTCCTTTATCTCGCTGTCCAAAAATAACATTCAATTCCTCCAAATTGCTGCCTTCTTTTTTGTCAAATCCTCCTTCAATACGCTATCCAAGGGCACTTCAAAAAACTTCCCAAATCTTCTCCAATTCGTAGCTCTTCTATCTCCTTCCAATGCTGCCCAAATTCGTAGTCCAAAACTCTTCAAATGTTGCTCCAAAATTCTGACTTCTTCTCCTCTATCTTGCTGTCCTGAAATAGTCTCTAACTCCTCCAATCCACTACCTTAATTTTTTATCAAGCCTTCCTTCAATTGGCTGTTCAAGGGTACTTCAAAATCTACCCAAATATTTTTCAATTTGCAGCTCTATGTCACCTTCAATTTTCTATCCTATGACCCTTCAACTTCTATCACAAAAATCAGCAATCTTCTCCTCCACAAATCAGCCTTCAAAACTTTAATGGTTGTCTCCAAAAATATCAATTTGGTGGCCTCTTATTTCCTTTTTCTCCTCCTTAGCTTCCACTGAATACTATCTTCAAATTTGACCTCTTTGTTGGCCTCTTCCTCAAGAATCTGAATGTCTTGAGATCTTCAAAAATACTTTCCAAAATTTGGCAAACTTCTTGCCAAATCCTTCTTCCTTTTGGGCTTGTTGTCGGATGGTGACAATTGTCCCAAATTCCTCTTTCCAGGAGCTTCTCCTACTTGCAATATTCTTCCTCAAACTTTCTTCAAATCTTCTCCAATGGCCACTTCTTCAACTTCTTCAATATGGCTTCTCTAGCCTTCTTCTTTCTCCTTCCAAATTTGCTTGAAACCTCTTCTCTTGGGTTTCCAAATTCTTCAATCTTCTATCTCCTTTCTCAAATATGCAATGGGGACCTCTTCTCTTGGGTCTCCTCCTTCTCCAATCTTCAATAGGGCTTCTCTTGGCCTCTTTCTCTCTTCTCAATCTTCAATCTGCTATGGAGACCTCTTTCTTGAGTCTCCTCAATCTTCAATCTGTAGTCTTCAATCTTCAATGGGGACCTCTTCTCTCGGGTCTCCTCCTTCTTCAATCTTCAATCTCCAATGGGACCTCTTTCTTGGACCTCCTTAATATTCAATGTCTACTCTTTTTCTGCAACTCAAAACTAATCCCTGCACGAGGAAAGCACATAGACTTTCAGGCAATCAAAGATGAAATTCTTCTCTATCTATTGTAGGAAGCTTCTCAACTTCTGAGAACTAATTTTCTGCAACAAAACTTAGACAACAACAATCAACCAAATCTCCAGAATTCTAAAATCAATAAACTTCACTAGTTATTCTTCAATCTAGTGAAAAGAAATCTATGTTGAGTCCTAGTCTTCACGAGTTTTTCTACAACTCTATGGAAAGACTCTAGCCAAAAAGCAATCTAAAATCTTCTTCTTCAAATCTATCAAACTTCTCAATAGGACCTCCTTCTTGGGTCTCTTAATCTTATCAATGTCAAGGTCTATCTTCAAGACCTGTAAATTTCCTTCTATTCCGAATTTGCTCTTGGAATAGGTAAATTAAATCTCCAATATTCACTGGTTCTCCTTCAACACAGTGGAAAATACTATCTTCTCTGGTTTTCCTTTTCCAGAGGTAATTTCTCCAACTTCATTGGTTTCTCCTTAACCAGTGGAAATCTCCTTTGCAACTTTTAAAAACCTGTGCAAGATAAAACCTTGTTGTAGCTCTGATACCACTGTTAGCTTTTGATGCTAAATACTTAAAGCAAAATAACCTCAAGATCTAAAATAAAGATACTATATCAAATATAAGATAATGACAATATTCTAAACATATAAAACTCATAAATAACTTCTGCAACAACTCATAAAATTTCCATTAACAAATGCTCACAAAAATAGTAATTTGATATAGAATAAAGATCTCAAGTACATACACACTCCCTCTACATTGTGTTACATTATCTCTCCATTGTATTGTATGCACACATACATAGAGACACATATATAATGGAATATGACTCTTCATATGGTAGTGACTCTTGGCCTTCACTCTTTTGTACACTTTGGGTCCTATTTGATGTACACTTGTAATATGACTCTTCACTATATTTTCCTAATCTAAGGACACATGTACACATGGACTAATATGCACATTTACATTATTGAATACTTTGCACACTTTAATAATACTTGTGCATTTATTACATTGCATAAAGTAAATACTCACACTCTAATCTAAGACACATAACCTAATCTAAATATGTACCCATGGTGGTACATTATCATGTACCAAATAATGTAATATTATCCAATAATTACCCATGTGGATAGAATTTTGATTTTTGAATTTATCAATTCTCTCATTTTCCCAATCCATTGTGTCTCAAATTAGTAGGGTTCTTTGCGTAGGTCAAACAAGAAAAAAATATGGGTCCATCTACAACTCTATGCCAAAATAGACTTCTCATAGGACATCCCCATCTCCATTGACACTGTGGGATATGACATTTAATTCTTACAACCTCTAATCTATCTAAATATATCCCACACCTAATTTAATTGTAGAGAGGTAGGAAATTTGATTAAGGATTTTCCAAAAAAATTGCTCAGTAAAAAAATGAAAGAAACATGATAACAATTACTTCCACTATCCTATCTTTAGTTAACCCTCATGCTTTCACCTGCTAAATTGATCAAGGGTAAGGATTGTATTGAACCCAGTCAAGCTAAAAAATCCTTTTAGTTTATGTAAGTCGACTACCTTCTAATAAAAAAAGGTAAAGCGGATGACACACCATGGGTAAAAGGGGGCATTTGCGCTAAACCTATGTCTTTAATGCTAAACTTATTGACATAAAAAATCATCTTTGAAGGAGCAAGAAAAATTCTTTTAAGATTATTTCATAGGATGTTCTTCCCTATTCATTTTGGTAGCTCCCAATATTCCTTTTTACTCCCTTTGATCATTCCACCCCCTTGGATTCCCCCTTATCCTTATCCCTAATGCTACCTTGTATAGATGGTGCTAGTTTGATAAATTGGTTTCAAGTTTTAATGGTTGAGGTCGATTAGCCCCTTACGTTGAGTATTAATAAATTTTAATTTTCTATCATGGAGCATTTGGGAACTTACTCTCTATGCATGTAAGTTGTATCTCTTAAGGGTGCTAGCCAACATAAGATCAATTTTTTTTTACAAGACGTGAAAAATTATTGGTGTTCTTGTTGAGCATTGTTTAACCCATATGCAAGCCCAAGATAAAGCTTCCTTCATAGATCATGAATTGGGTAAAGGTTTTCCTACTTTGGTCCTACCTTCAGTGTTGGATTTAGTGGTGATAGGCTTGGGTTGTGATCCCTATAATAGATGTGTTTGGGTAATGATAATGGTGTAAATTTAGTAGCTAGAGTTTTACTCCATAAATACACCCAATGATAAATCTATTCATATAAGACATTGGAAATGGATGACATAACATTTAACATATTTTTAATGGTCGTTGAAAGGAAATTTCAACATGGTTGGAAGATGGTATTTTTTTTGAAAACATCTCATCTTCTAGGACCCATATCTTTGTGAAGGATTGTTTAATTCAATTGATTTTTGGACCAATTTATGTGACATTTGAATAGATTTAAAATAAATGGTCACAAGAAGGAATTCAAGAAATATTGAGGGAGATATGACCTTGTGAAGCCAACCATCCAAAACAAGGGTAATGTCAAATTTTCAAGTCATAAAAAACAAAATTGTAAATATTTTTTAGCCAGTGTTTCAATGATAGGAGGAGCAATGTAGGGCTAGGGCTTCAGTGAGGCAAGAAATTATGTCTGGACATAGAAATTTTTAGCTAGGTTTCTTTTCCCCTTCATCTTAGGAATTTTTAATGCAAATTATTATGATTTTTTATCAAATATGATGTCCACTATAGGATATTCTGGTAAATTTTAGTAGATTTTGAGTTTTAGCTTTCTTTATGTGGATTTATTTATAGCTAAATCCTTAGAATCATCTCTAGTAGTAGATGTTAGTGAGCACACCATAGAGGATCGATCCTTGTTTCTCAAATATAGGGTGGTTTTTGGTAAATTTAATGGGTATTGGCTAGGGGCTTCAGCCTTGAGAAAATGGATTGATAGGAGTTGGAAGTTTTCAAGAGTGATTCTATCCTTTCTTCTCAAAGGTTTCTTCCTATCCATTTTTTTTTCTAGGGAAGAAAGTGATAGAATCCTAAAATGGGGTCCTTGGTTTATGGGAAGAGCAATACTCTTTCTTACCGGCTAGTATGAAGGCTTTTCACTTGAAATATAAATCTATTCCTAGTACCAGTCTAGGTTAGGATGTATGGGTTACCATTGAATTTTAGGATATGGATACTTTCAAGGTAATAGGAAAAAATCTGGGAGAATTCCTTGAGATTTTAGAAACTACAAAATATGGATTCTTGGCTATTTATGCTCAGATATTGGTCATGATTGATATAAGTAAAGCTTTACCAGAATCAATCATTCTTAAGTATAGGGATAAGATGTGGATCCAAACTATAGATTATGAAAATATATCTTTTAGATGTAGAATATGTCATGATGTGGGGCATAATGAGATATCTTGCCTAAGAAGAGTCCAACATAATCATATTTAGAAAACCACAAGGGAAACTTACAAATGGATATGGATGAGGATGGTTTTCAATCTCCAAAAAATAGATCTTGACAAATGAAATAAAATAAACACTCGAGACAAGTAAGGAGGGATATTGGAAGAAATACCAACTATTTTGAGGATTTAGGCTATGAAGAAAAAGTGGATTAAAGTTTAGAGGATATAGTACAACATGTTCAACATATTAACAAGGAACCATCTATTTAGTACGATCCTAATTTAAGGACGAACATTCTTGATGAACCTAAGGAATTTGCCTCATCAGATTTTGAAGACTCTCTTGAAGCACTATGCACCATTCAAGAGAAAAAAATTAGTAAAAAATTGTAGTGTTAGATGTTAATACCTTTACCATTAATAAATAAATACCAAAAAATAAGTAGAACAAATTAAAAGCTTATGTAGTAGAGCCAAGAGAACATAAATCTGATGAAAAAGAAAGTTGTAAAAGAATTTTGAGGAATAGAATAATAAGATCTACTCCTGATACATGCAAGGAAAAAAGAGAAAAACCTTTAAATTATCAAGTGAGATCTAGGGAAGCAAGATCAAACATAGAGAAAATAACACAAAATTATATGGTTGAAATTCTCTTTACCAACCAACAAAATGATATTGATAATTTTCAAGTGGGGCCAATAGCCCTTAATGAGATATTATTATCATCTCATAGAATATAAGGGGTGCTAATGCCTCCTCAAATCAGAGGTGTATCAGGTACATATATTTAAATAATAAGCCTGATATTTCTTGTATCTAAGAAACTAAAATGATAAAATAAATTTCTAAAACTATGAAAGCAATATGGGCAATATGTGAATGGGATGCTATGGATTCTAAAGGAGCGACAAGGGGAATTATAACTTGTTGGAATCCTATTAGAAAATTTTGTGTAACCATTCTTAAAACTAGGCATTGGATAGCCTCTTTAGTCACATGCTACTTTATAGATATTCATTTCATCCTTACCAATGTCTATGGACCTACAACTTAGTCAGGTAGATTAGAAGTTAGAGTGGGATTGAAGCCTTTATGAGAAGTAAATGCCAAGAAACCTGATTCATGATCATAGGGGTTGAGTTTGAAGAAGAAAACTATACATGGACCAATAATATGAGAGGCAAAAACTAATAACAAAAGAATTAGACAGATGCAAACTCTCAGATAATTAACTAGATGAAGGGACTTGTACTAAAATTAATACCTTGACAAGGATTGGTTCAAATAATTGGCCAATAAGAGTTAAAATGGTGGTAAGTGAATTAAAAAAAGATCATATTTTACATATGAGAAAATATAGGAAGACCATCCTCAACTTATTGATATGATAGAAACAATATCTTTAGGAAATGATGGGCTATATACACTTCAAAAACAAATTAAATCAATGACATCTAGATTAAAAGAATGAAACAAGAAAACTTTTGGAAACATTTTTGAAAAGAAAGAAAAACTAAAAGATACACTTTTAAAATATTAAAAAGGTGATCATAATAATATAAGCTCGAAGGAAAGGGAGTTTCTTAGTGAATATCATAATAGTTTGAGTAAGGAAGATAAAATTTGGAGATTAAAATCAAGACAAACTTGATCAAAATAAGGAGATAAAAATACAAAGTTTTTTTAAAGGATGGCTACAATACAAAGATCAACATCCATAATTAGTCGAATTAAATTAGTGTAAGGAGTTTGGATTGAAGACCAGAGTGAAATCATAAAGGAGACAAGGTCATTTTATCATAATATTCTAGGATCAAATGAGTTCGAAGTTCCAAGAAGTACCTTCAATTATAATATATGAAGACAATAGGAAACTGATAGAGCCTATTACTTTAGAAGTTCATTTAGCTCTAATAAGGATAAATCACTAGGTTCAGATGGGCTATCTATAGCATTCTATCAATAAAATTGAGATATAGTGAAGGATTCTTTATTGGTGGTAGTGGAACACTCTAGGATAAAATAATACATACCTTATAAAATAAATGCAACATATCTTATCCTGATTCGAAAAAGGATGCATACTTTTTTGATTTATTTAGACATATAATCCTACGTAATATGACATAAGATTATCTTCAAAATGATGGCAAATCGATTAAGACCACTATTAGAAAACAATATTTTAGAAGAGAAAGGAGTGTTTGTGAAAGGGAGACATATTTCAGATGTGATGATCATAGTCGCTCATGAAGTTATGCATTCAAAAAATTCAATAAAAGAGAAAGCAATGATCTTAAAACTTGATATGAGTAAAGCCTATGATAGGGTTAAATGGAATTTTATTTTTGTAGTATTAGAAAAGTTTGGATTTGGGAAGAAATAGATTAGATGGATTAAAACTTGTGTCTCTATAGTTTCACATTTAGTATTGATCAATGGGCTAGTAACAAAATCATTTAAAGCCAAGAGAGTTCTTATATAGAGAGATCGTCTATCGCCATACTTTTTCATTATTATGGCAGAGGTTTTGAGTAGGAAATTGAAGAAGGCTAACAAATATGGGCTTATATATGGACTTAAGTCTAGTAAAAACATCAATAAGATCACCCACCAATAGATTATATATGATACAACCATTTTTAGGAGGGAAATAATAAACGAGGCCAGAGCTTTGAATAACTTATTAAAGGAATACAAAAAAGTATGAAGGCAAAAAGTGAATAGGATAAAATCCAAAATTTACTTCCTAAACACCCTAGCTAAAATCAAAGTAGGGATATGCAAGTTACTTTAAATGGAGGAGGTAAATTTGCTAGCAACTTATCTAGGGATGCCCTTATTTGATAGGAGAATGAGGATAGAATTATGGAATCTAGTTAGAAGTAAAGTTTAGAATAAACTACTATCATGGAAAGGTAGATGGTTATCATTAGTAGGAAGAGTACAACTATTTAAATCAATATTATAGACCATTATAATATATTATATGTCCTTGTATACTATGCCAAAATCGATAGAAAAAATGTTAATCTATATTATGCGGTCATTTTTGTGGTCAATACTACATGATAAAAGAAAAATTCATTTGGTGAAATGGAGCAAGGTGTGTGATGATAAAACTAGGAAAGATCTTGGTTTAAGATTTATTAAAAATGCAAATTGAACTCTTAGGAAAAAAGGTATTCAGATATTGTACGAAGGGAATCAAAGACAATGGGTAAGAATTCTTCTAAGTATGTTGAGCCCAATGGCCCAAGCTTAATATTTATTGCATTCTCTCTACCAAATAGTTCAACACTATAGAACGATTTAAAATAAGTGATTGATTTAGTGATTAAAGGTTTAATATGGGTGGTGGGAATTGGAGATTCTTTTATTTGGATGGATACTTGGTGTGACAATCTAGATAGAATTTTGAAACCATGGATGAGATTACTTCAAGATAAATATGGTGATAGAGTTTTAAACATTTAACACAAGGAGCAGGAAGGAAGATACAAATGGAAATAATATTTTTTTACAAGTATACAAGACATTAATTCTAGGAGACAATTGAGTAGAATGATAACAACAATGATTAATCTGAGGGGAGATAAGGATAAGTTGATTTGGGATTTGAATATATCAAGAGAATATACAACTAGAAGTGGATATAATGTAAAGTACCAACAAAATAGAAATATCACAAGAATATGGATAGATATTTGGGATAGTCCAAGCATTCCTAAAATCAAAATATTTGTTTGGATAGTAGGTCATAGAAGAATTTTATCTTAAGATAACCTTATGAAAAGGGGTTTTCATGGCCCCTCATAATATGTTCTATGTAAAAAGGAGGAGAGTATAGAACCATCTCTTGAGACACTGGTCAATAGTTTAGAAACTATGGCAATGGCCTCTAAATATGTTTGGTAAATACATGATGATAATGATATAATTAAAAAATGATTAAAGAAACGAAAGAACACTTCCAAAAGTGAGGCTTTACAAACAATTTGGGATATATAAAAATATACAATACTTTGGATTGTATGGATAGAAAGGAATAGAAGAATATTTAAAGAAAAGAAAAATAATTTAGAGGTAATGAAAAGGAATATTTGTTTATCTATAGAGGAGTCTAAACCAACTCTATCATCTCAACCAATCTCTAATTTGGAAGCATAGAGCCTTGATAAATGGATTCAAGTCATAAAATAGAATTATGATGTTTGATACAAGAGAAAAAAAAATAAGGCAAAAAATATAAAGTGGAAACCACTAGATGTGGAGTTGGTCAATTTGAATTTTTATGGAGCATCTAAAAGAAATCCAGGACTAGCAAAAGGAGGAGGAATAATTAGAAATAATAGAGGAGATATTTTATCTCATTATGCTTTCAATAGTGGATTTAAGATAAATAATGAAGCTGAAGCTTGGGCGAGTTTGGAAGGATTAAAAATATCCAAACAAATGAAATGTAAGAGAGTATGGATGGAAGATGATTCACTCATAGTAATAAATACAATTTTGAGGAAAGAAAAGGCTCCATCGATCATGTAAGAGATAATTTTAGAAATTCAAGACCTTTCTACAGAGTTTGAAGAGATCAGGCTTACATATGTGTTAAGGTAAGGAAACAAATATGTAGATAGGCTAGCCAATAGATGGGTTTTAATCAAGGATCATGAAGTTAAATTCTCTTTTCCATGGTTAGAGGAAGTAGTAAGTTTAGTTGAAGTTGACATGAAAATGTTGACTACATGATTCAAATAATGATTAAGATTTAAGTTAATATTTTCCATTGGTAATATCTATTTTATTTTATAATATTAATGTGCTTTCATATAAGATATTTATTATAATTTATTTGGCTGCACTTGTGCTTTAGGAAGGAAACTAGCAATCTAGATTTGGTAAAGCAGACTATGATAGTGCGATGTTTTGAAAATGTTACTTTACTAAGATGCAACAAATAGATAGTAAAGGTGAAGTTTTGGTGTTGTGAGGGCTGTTGTAGGAAAATATCAAGAAGGATATTGAATTCTAGAATATTTGTATTCATACAAAAATTTGAAAAATATTTAGAAAATGAAAATAAAAATTCAGATATTTTATGTAAAATAATGTAGATTTCTAGCTAAGGAACTCAATTGATATGACAATTGAATCTTGAGATGAGAATTAAATTTATTCATAAAATATCAAGCTCTAAAGAAGAGAGTTATCATTTGTCAAGGGTGGGGGACACAAGTACAACCCCTTATTCTCAATAAAAATGGTTGAAAGATTTGTGAATCAAATTTGATAATACAACAAACAAAACTGAATATTCTAATTAATTAAGTTGTTAAAACAACCTAAGTTTTATAGAGGATGAATAGTATGACTAAAAATATCATTATAAAAAAGAGGAGGTCGCATAAAGAGAAACACATAACGATCTGTGTTGAAGGTAAAAAAATTATACTCTTCCTTTTATGTAATTGGAATAAGTCAACTTGATCCTCTTCCCTTAAACAAGTGAATCATGGCCCAATCATACTCTTCATCCTCTCCTATGGGAGCATCGCTCAATGGTGGTGAGTGTCGAGTTCTCCCCATGTGTTGTTTTCATTGGTTGATTTCCCCCATGGACCTCATGTTAACTATAGGGTCCATTCTTTGCTCCTATGATATTACCTAGTCATGTACTTTTTCAAATAAAAAAGTTCTAAAAATACTTTGAGCAACGCTACAAGAGTTTTGAGCCATTATCCCACATGTATCCCATGATGGCCCTCATGGTGGTATATAAAGCACAACAACTACATAGAGCTTTGCAAATCAAGAAGAAGGATTTTGGATGAAATGCCCAAGTGGATGAAAGTGAACCATGATCTAATTCCTCAAACGAGTGAATCATGTCCCAACCATATGCTCCATCCTATCCTGTGGGAGTATCACTCGATGGTGGTATGTGTGGAGTTGTCTCCATGTATGATTTTTATTGGTTGATTTCCCTCGTGGGCCCCATGTTAACTCTAGGATCCATTCTTCGCTCCTATTGTACTACTTAGTTTTGTACTTTCTCAAATAATTTTTTTTTAGAAATGCCTTGAGCAACGCTATGAGGGTCTTGAGATATTATCCCACATGTATCCCATGATGACCCTCATGGTGGTATATAAAGCACAACACCCACATAGAGCTTTGCAAATCAAGAAGTAGGCTTTTGGATGAAATGCCCAAGTGGATGTAGGTGAACCATGACCCAACCCCTCAAACGAGCGAATCATGGCCTAGCCATACACTCCATCCTCTCCTATGGGAGCACCACTCAATGGTGGTGAGTGTAGAGTTCTCCCCATATGTGGGTTTCATTGGGTGATTTTCCTCGTGGGTCCCATGTTAACTCTAGGGTCCATTATTTTCTCCTCTTGTACTACCTAGTCTCATACTTTTTTAAATAAAAAAATCTAAAAATACCTTGAACAACATTGTGAGAGTCTTGAGCCATTATCCCATATGTATCCCATGATGGCCCTAATGATGGTATATAAAGCACAACATCCACATATAGCTTTGCAAATCGAAAAGCAGGCTTTTGGGTGAAATACCCAAGTGGATGCAGTGAGCCATGACTTAGCCCCTCAAATAAATGAATCATGGCCCAACCATATGCTCCATCCTCTCTCGTGGGAGCATCACTCAATGGTGGTGAGTGTGGAGTTCTCCCCATGTGTGGATTTTGTTGGTTGATTTCCCTCGTGGGACCCATGTTAACTCTAGGGTCCATTCTTCAATCCTCTCATACTACCTGGTCTCGTACTTTCTTAAATAAAAATATTCTAAAAATACCTCTAGCAATATTGTGATAGTCTTGAGCCATTGTCCCACATGTATTCCATGATGGAACTCATGGTGGTATATAAAGCACAACACCCACATAGAGCTTTGCAAATTAGAAAGCAAAATTTTGGGTGAAATGCCCAAGTGGATGCAGGTAAACCATGACCTAACCCCTTAAATGAGCAAATCATGGCCTAGCCATACACTCCATCCTCTCCTATGGGAGCATCGCTCGATGGTGGTGATTTTGGAGTTCTCCCCATGTGTGGTTTCTATTGGTTGATTTCTTGCTAGAAGTGGTTTGAGACATTTTGAATTCTAATTTGAAATTCACGTAAGTGATTTTCTATTTTTAAGTTCACTTAAGTGTATCTATTTTGTAATTCACTTCAGTGATTCTATTTTGAAATTCACTTAAGTGATTTTTTATTTTTAACCTTACATCTCGAGATGAGATGAGATCTAATCTTAGGGTTACCTTTTTCAAGGATAAAAGGAGAAGATCAAGAGTGTTTGAAGACATAGAAAGAAGAGAAGGAAAACATATAGCTGAAGGAAAATTGCAATATTAGGAGGAGAAGAACAATGAAATTGCTGGCCAAAAAGATAGCAAGAGAGTAGGGTGTCTTGTTGTAGCTGTAACCTCCTTTATTTTGTAATATTTTAGGTTCAAAAGTATATTTAACTTCCATTGTTCACATTGTTTATTTTTTCAACTATCTGTGACTATTGAATGTTTTAAATAAATTAATTTCAAATCTGATTTATTTTAAAAAAACATTGGACAACAATTATCTAGGGTTGGGAAAATTTACATGGTATCAGATCTAAGTTTTGTGATTGAGACCCTTAAGGGTTTACAATAGTAGATGACCACTGAATATTAAAAAAATAGCAGTTAGAGGATTTCATATTTTTTTGCTTGAAGGACTATGCTTATTTGCAAGACTATTTTTTTTTTATTCATTCATATCAGATTTGAATGTTTGTACAACAAATATCAGAGATGACAACAACTAGCCTTAGATTTGAGGATAGATTAGAAGCTGCCTCCAATTTCTTACCTTGGAAAGTTATGGTAATGTTCTTATTAGAAGAGAATGATCTCTAGGATATTGACAAGGATGATGTGACTTTACCTACAAATCCACAATAATTGGTAGCTCACAAAAAGAAGGAAGTGAAGGCTAAGCGGATGTTATTGGATGCAGTGAAGGATCACCTGATTTCTCACATATCCAAGAAGACTAAGGCAAAGGAGATGTTTGATGCCCTTGTTAGGCTCGACCAAAGCGTGAACATAAACAAGAAGATAATATTGTAGAACAAACTCAGATTTATGGAGATGACTAGATCTGACACCATTACCAGTTACTTGATGAAGATCACATGGATTCATGATCAAATGGAAACAATTGAGGAGAAGGTTGAAGGCACAGAGTTGCTGAACGTGGCACTGAATGGTTTCTTATATTCATGGGAACCATTTGTCAAAGGTATTTTTGCTCGTGAGAACCTTCCCACCATTCAAAAACTATGGGATGATTTCATCTAGGAGGAGACTCAGATGGAGTCAAAGACTAGCAAGAAATGTGGTGATGATAACCTAACTCTCTTTGGGTAAACCAAGAAGGGCAAAGGTAAAGGACCTAACAAGGGTAAGGTAAAGAGTGAGGATTCAACCTCACAGTTAGGGAAGAAGGACTTGAGCAAGATCAAGTGCTTCATTTGTCATAAGCACAACCATTATGCATCATAGTGTCCAAAAAAGAAGGATAAAGGGAAGTAGCAACAAACATAGGTAGAAATCTCTACAGAAACTCAAACGAGTGAGTTTGCTGCCAAATTCAAGAAGGATTTCTCATTGGTATCTTTCCTTTCTACAAACATGATTCCAAGAGATGCTTGGTATATGGATAGTGGGGCATATCGATACATGACATCAGTTCGATAGTGTTTTACCAATCTACAAGAGCAAGACTTAAGGGTTCAGGTTGAGCTTGGTGATGATACCAAATATCCAATTATAGAAATTGGTACCATTTTTTTTGACTCCAATCAGGAAACTCTTTAGACTTGCATGATATTTTGTTTTTTCCAGGTCTCAGGAAGAATTTTATTTCATTTCCAATTATGGAGGATAAGAGTTATGCAGTGGAGTTCAAGAACCAACATGTCCTTTTAGACCAAAAGAATCTAGCCCGAAAACAACACAAGTGATAGGGGTTAGAGAAGGTAGTCTATATAGGTTGTAAGGTGAACCTGTTTTATCCCTAGTTCATAGCAGTAACAACTTGTGTGAGTTGTGGCACAAGGGGATGAGACACTTGCATCATAGAGCATTGCCTATTCTGAGGGAGATAGTGACAGGTCTTCCAAAGTTTAGCAGAGGGTGCATGCTTGACAAGTATGCCAAGGGTATTTTTCCAAACAATGAGCATAGATCTAAGGAGATACAAGATACAGTACATTCGAATATTTGTGGATCGATGTCAATAGCATCAATTTTAGGTAGCATGCACTATGTTTCCTTTATTGATGATTTGTATCGCAAGACATGGATCTACTTATTAAAGACCAAGGATGAAGTCTTTAGCAGGTTTTAGGAGTTCAAAGCTCTAGTTAAGAACCAGACAAAGAAGAAGATCAAGATCTTGAGATCAGATAATGGGGGTGAATATAACTCCAAGGAGTTTGATGGTTTCTGCAAGCAATCAAGAATCAAGAGGGAGCTAACTGTTCCATACAACCCATAATAGAATGGATTTGTAGAATGAAAGAATCGATCCATCATAAGGGTTGCTAGGGCCATGATTCATGACCAGGGCTTACCGATGTTTCTTTGGGTAGAAGCATTCAACACAACAGTCTACATACAAAACATGTGTCCTCATAGGATCTTGGAGAACAAGACACCAGAGGAGGCATTCATTGGTGTGAAACCAGAGGTTAGTCATTTTTGCATCTTTGGATGTCTAGTTTATATCTATGTTTTGGTAGAGAAGAGAACCAAGTTGAAGCCCTCCAGTGGGAAGGGTTTATTTTTAGGATACAATGAGACTTAAAAATATTACAAGGTTTATATTATAGATAAGAGGAAGACAATAGTGATAAGGGATGTAAAGTTTGATGAGGATATTGCATCCAATAAATCTCATGAGCCTATTCTAGTGATAGAGAATGAGGAGCAGGAAGCTTCGAAGGTTGATCCAGGGTCACCAAAGATACTAGTGGTTTCCAGTTCAAGACAACAATCTTCAGGTGAGGATATGGAGATATTAGCCTCTTCCAATTCTATCAAGAGATCTTTATGGCTTACACAAACATTGAGAGATGCTCAGGAGTATGTTGAGGATCCTAGTAGCATGATTAGGGAGAGCAGACCTCCAAGGAAGTTTTCAAACTACATGACATTGATGAGTAACATCATAAATTTAGAGCCTTCCAATTTTTAGGAGGAAATAAACCAGTAGGTTTGGCGAGATGCCATGGTGGAGGAGTACACCTCCATCATGAAAAATGATGTTTGGGACATAGTTCCAAGATTGGAGGGGAAGTCAAATGTGAGTTCCAAATGGCTCTACAAAATTAAGCATCCTACATATGACAACATCAATAAATTCAAGGTAAGGTTTGTGGCAAAAGGGTTATCCTAAAAAGAGAGAGTGGACTATGAGAAGACTATTGCTCCAGTCACTAGATACAATTCCATTAGAGCAGTTATATCTTTAGATTCATCTATGAGATAGTAGATTCTTCAAATGGATGTGAAGATAAATTTCCTTAATGGGATCATTGAGGAAGAAGTGTACATAGAGCAACCTCAAGGCTTTGAGGTAAATGAAAAGGAATCCCATGTTTGTAGGCTTAAGAAAGCCTTATATGAACTCAAACAGGCATCAAGAGCATGGTATTCCAGGATAGATGGATACTTGCAGAGTGTGGGCTTCACCAAAAGTGATACAAATCCTAATCTATATTACATATTTTTTGGGATTGATCTACTCATTTTGGTGCTATATGTAGATGACTTGTTTCTTATAGATGTAGAGAAGCTCATTGTAGGGTGCAAAGTAGATATAGCAGTTGAGTTTGAGATGAAGGACATCAACATGATGCATTACTTCTTGGGTTTGGAGGTTTGGTAGAGACCAGGGGAGATATTCCTTGGGTAGGGTAAGTATGCAGTTGAGATCCTAAAGAGGTTTTAGACGAAGGACTGCAAACCTATGGCCACACCCATGATCACTAATATGAAGAATTTGATAGCTTCAGATTTAGAATTTATGGACCTTATGTTGTATAGGCATCTGATAGGATCCTTGATGTATTTGGTCAACACTTAATCAAATATATGTTTTGCAGTGAACACCTTAAGTCAGTTCATAGTGGGACCAAGACAGGAGCATTGGGTAGCAGTAAAACATGTGCTTAGATACTTGAGGGGCATAATGGAGTATGGTATAAGATATCTTGAAGATGTTGAAGTGAGGTTGTAGGGGTATACAAACTCAGATTGGGCTAATAATGTAGTAGACATGAAGCACATCTTAGGGTGTTGCTTTAGCTTAGGATCAGGTATCATATCTTGGTTTAGCAGGAAGAAAATTTCTGTGGCACTTAGCTCAACAAAGGTCGAATACATGGTAGGTAGTATTTTCTATTTGTGAGGCCATCTGGATTCGCAAGTTGCTTACAATGTTGGTTGATCAAGATTTGGATCCCACGGTGATATACTATGATAATCATAGTTGTATCAAACTCTTTGAGAATCTAGTATTTTATGACAAGTCCAAACACATAGACATCAAATATCACTTCATACAAGATAGGATTCATAAGGGAGTTGTAAAGCTCCAATATATTCCCATATATTAGTAGGTATCTGATATTCTGACCAAGCTCTTAATGAAATGGAAGTTTTAAGCATACAAAGATAAACTTGGACTGATCCTTCCTCACTAAAAGGGAGTGTTGAAAAATGTAGCTTGGACAAGAACTTATTGTACAAGCTTTAGTATGAACGTGCTAGAATTTGTTCGAGACATTTCAAATTCTCTTTTGAAATTCACTTAAGTGATTTTCTATTTTAAGTTCACTTAAGTGATTCTATCTTGTAATTCACTTAAGTTATTTTATTTTTAAATTCACTAAAGTCACTTTCTATTTTTAAGTTCACTTAAGTGATTCTATTTTGTAATTCACTTAAGTGATTCTATTTTGAAATTCACTTAAGTGATTTTTTATTTTTAACCTTACATCTCAAGATGAGATGAGATCTAATATTAGGGTTACCTTTTTCAAGGATAAAAGGAGAAGGTCAAGAGTGTTTGAAGACACAAAAATAAGAGAAGGAAAATCAATAGTTGAAGGAAAAACTGTAAGCTTAGGAGAAGAACAGTGAAATTGTTGGCTAGAAAGGTAGTAAGAGAGAAGGTGTCTTGTTGTAGCTATAGCCTCCTTTATTTTGTAATATTTTAAGTTCAAAAATATATTTAACTTTCGTTGTTCACATTGTTTATTTTTCTAGCCATATGTGTGACTGTTGTATGTTATAAATAAATTAATTTCAGTTTTGATTTATTTTAAAATAACATAGGACAACAATTATCTAGGATTGGGAAAATTCACAAGCCCCATGTTCTAGGGTCCATTCTTCACTTCTCTCGTACTACCTAGTCTTGTACTTTCTCAAATAAAAAATTCTAAAAATACCTTAAGCAACATTACGAGAGTATTTGCCATTATCCCACATGTATTATATGATGGCCCTCATGGTGGTATATAAAGCATAACACCCACATAGAGCTTTGCAAATCAAAAAGTAATATTTTGGATGAAATGCCCAAGTGGATGCAAGTAAACCATGATCTAGCCCCTCAAATGGGCAAATCATGGCCTAGCCATATGCTCCATTCTCTCCTATGGAAGCATCACTTGATAGTGGTGAGTGTGGAGTTCTCCCCATGTGTGGTTTTCATTGATTGATTTCCCTTGTGGGCCCCATGTTGACTTTAGGGTCCATTATTCACTCTTCTCGTATTGCTTAGTCTTGTACTTTCTTAAATAAAAAATATATAAAAATACCTTGAGCAACACTGCGAGAGTCTTGAGCCATTATCCCACATGTATCTCATGATGACCCTCATGGTGGTATATAAAGCACAACACCCACATAGAACTTTACAAATTGAGAAGCAGGCTTTTGGGTAAAATACCCAAGTGGATGAAGGTGAACCATGACCCAATCCCTCAAATGAGTGAATCATGGCCTAGCCATACACTCCATCCTCTCTCATGGGAGCATCGCTCGATGGTGGTGAGTGTGGAGTTCTTCCCATGTGTGGCTTCCAATGGTTGATTTCTCTCATGGGACCCATGTTAACTCTAGGATCCATTCTTTGCTCCTCTCATACTGCCTAGTCTCATACTTTATCAAATAAAATAAATTTAAAAATACCTTGAGCAACGTTGTGAGAGTCTCGATCTATCATCCCACATGTATCCTGATGACCCTCATGGTGGTATATAAAACACAATATCCACATAGAGCTTTACAAATCAAGAAATAAGATTTTGGGTGAAATGCCCAAGTAGATGCAGGTGAACCATGATCCAACCTCCCAAATGAGCGATCATGGCCCAGCCATACGCTTCATCCTCTCCTGTGGAAGCATCACTTGATGGTGGTGAGTGTGGAGTTCTCCCCATGTATGGTTTTCATTGGTTAATTTTCCTCGTGGACCCCATGTTAAATCTAGGGTTCATTCTTTGCTCCTCTCGTACTACTTAGTCTCATAATTTCTCAAATAAAAAAATTCTAAAAATACCTTGAGCAATATTGTGAGAGTCTTGAGTCATTATCCCACATGTATCCCATGATGGCCCTCATGGTGGTATATAAAGAACAACACCCACATAGAGCTTTACAAATTGGGAAGCAGGCTTTTGGGTGAAATGCCCAAGTGGATGTCAGTGAACCATTACCCAACCCCTCAAAGGAGCGAATAATGGCCCAACCATACTCTCCATCCTATCCCATGGAAGCATCGCTCGATGGTGGTGAGTGTGGAGTTCTCCCTATGTGTGGTTTTCGTTGGTATATTTCCCTCATGGGCCTCATGTTAACTCTAGGATCCATTATTCGCTCCTCTCATACTGCTTAGTCTCGTTCTTTCTCAAATAAAAGAAAGCAATTTAGAGGTAATGAAAAGAAATATTTATTTAGTGATATAGAGTTTAAAACAACTCTATCATCTCATTCAATCTCTAATTTAGAAGTAGAGAGCCTTGATAGATGGAGTCAAGTCATCAAATGAAATTATGATGTTGGGTATAAAAGAAATAAAAAAAGACAGAATATAAAAAGGAAACCACCAATGTAGATTGGTCAAACTAAATTTTGATGGAGCATCTAAAGGAAATCTAGGACCAATAAAAGGAAGATGAATAATTAGAAATAATAAAGGAATTTTTTTGTCTCATTACAATTAAGACAAATAATGAAGCTCAAGCTTGAAAGGCTTTAGAAGGGTTAAAAATATGCAAACAAATGAAATGAAATAGAGTATGGATGGAAGTTTATTCCCTCATAATAATAAATACATTCTTGAGGAAAGAAAAAGCTCCATTGAACATACATACTAGAGATATAATTGTGGACATTCAAGACCTTTCTATAGAGTTCAAAGATATCAGGTTTACATTAATTAAACTAGTTAATAGAGAGGTTTTAATTAAAGATCGTGAAGTTAAATTCTCTTTTTCATGATGGTTAGAGAAAGTAGTAAGTTTCATAAAAATGTTGACTACCTCATTCAATGGTTAATATTTACGTTAAAAATGAAAATAAAAAATTAAGACATTTTATTGAAAATGATATAACAACTCAATTGAAATAAGAATTGAATTTGTTTGTAAACTCTCAAGCTCTAAAGAAGAGAATTATGATATGTCAAGGGTGAAAACCCAAACACAATCCTTTAAAAAAAATGGTTAAAAAATTTATGAAACAAATCTAATATAAAACAAACCCCTAAAAATAAATAATATACTAATTATTTATTTTCTTAAAATAAGATAAATTTAAATCTTATTAAAATATATATATATATATATATATATATATATATATATATATATATATATATTATAAAGGATGAATAGTATAACTAAACAAAATTACAAATCTCAAAAGAAGGAGGTCGCAGAACAGTCAAAATCATACTCTTCCTCTCGTGTAATTGGAATAAGTCGGTCTGATACCTATATCCAGATTTCATGTGATTGGAATAAGTCGGCCTGATACCTATATCCAGATTAGACTGCGAAATATTATTATTTGGAGCCCTATAAATCCATTTCATGCTCTCTTTAATCTTCTGAATAAAGATGATATTTCCTTAGCCTGATTAGTATTATCGGGTCACAATACTTCCTTTTAATTAGTTGATTTTGCTATCATGGACGTATTGAGCACAACAACCTCCCTCGTGTGTTCTCTTATCCCAGTCCTATTTTGCCTGCTCGTAGGATGGACATTAACTGGCATACAAATTATTCAATTGCCTTACACGAACGTTACCTACTTTCTCCTGTCAATGTTGTCCACACTGTTCATCATAAACGTGTTAACCTTTCTATTGTTTCTGTTTGGAAACGATCAGATCCTGCTCAGCAAAAGGATTCACAGAAACATATTATATTTGATAGTGGGAGCCGCCACCAGCGGAGCTTTTCTTTCTGGAACAATTTATAACTTTACCTCTACTCTTTTATTCACTTTCGTTTCGACAATCGTTTATATCGTCGATAAAACTACGCAAAATAATCAGTATGTGCGGCTGGAGAGGTGGATTAGAGGGTTAGACGAGCGAGTTTTGCAAGAAATTGTGTTCATGGTTAGCCTGGTTCGGAGTCGTGTCGTAGAGCGGATTGAAGGCGAGAGAGTGAGAAAACGATTGGGTGAAACGATTCCAGAAAGGATATATGGGGGTGATGAAGGAATGAGAGAGAGCGAGAAATGTATGGTTTGTCTGTGTGGCTTCACACGCAATAAGGACGCTGTTCGCGTTTGTTTCATGTGCAGGAATTGTTATCATAATAAATGCATAGAAGATTGGATTGCATTTAGGGCTACATGTCCTCTCTGTGTGACGCCTCTTTTATAATCATGGGTAAATCATGAAACAGCCAGTTCTCAAGCCTTGGCAGCCATTCTGAAGCCTTGGCAGGGATTTTTCATATTATGATACGAAGGGGATTTATTTGCCATATTTCTGTGTAAAATCTTTGATCTAAACCATTTTCTATCATAATAGAATTCCTTGCTAATCTTTGAGTTTATCTATAATCAAGCTTTTTCTTATTTTTTCATTATTTTTTACTTTGTAATTTATTTTCATGTAGTTTTATAACATTTGTAACATTAAAATAAAATATTTACTAGTTGATCCCATTCTGTCTGTTTAAATTTAATCTCGTTAAAATTTTAGAAACATACATTTAGTCTTAATAAGTGACAAAGACTTTTTTTTCCCCTTATTAGATGGTAGAAGGGAATTCAAAATAAATAAAGTGGAAGAAGTCAAGATTAATTTAATTAAATCACATCCATTTTTTTGAATAATAGAAAATCATCCTTATCAAATAATAATAAAAGTATTATAGAGTTCATCCCTTACACTTTAGGTTTTTAAGGGTAGCATAATAACAAAAGTGAGGATATCCATTTTAACTTAAGGTTTATAGGGAACCATAACATAACAGGTACCATGGAGGGTGGCCATTACACTTTAGAGTTTCCATAATGACATACAAATAAAGGTGCTTTTGATGTCATTGGTTGCACTTCAAGTTCTTGAGGATAGAATAAACCTATACATGACCAGATAATTATCAATAATCTAGAAAATAGAAGAGATTGATGAGGATGAAATTACTTATAAAAATAGAAAATGGAGAGGAAGACCTTGAAATAATAAATAAAAAGAATATTAGTTTGAGAAACAAAAATAAACATCATAGAAAAAATAATTCAGGCTAATCCCAGGCATAAGAATAAAAAGTGATGATAAAGATGGTATCTTAAATGTTTAGGATATGAATAAAGCCCTTAAAAAGTAGTTATCAGGCAATTAATAGGTTATATAGTTCTAAATTTAGTTAATAAAAGAAATACAAATAAGTAGTGAGAAAAGTAAGGGTGCATTAAAAAGTATTTGGAGTATGAAGGGTTGTCGAATGGTTTTTTAGGAGGTACTAAAATAATATGGAACTATAATAAATGGGATGAAGAATTGCTACAAGAAAGAAGAAATTGGGTCACTAGTGTTCTTTAATGTTAGAGAAAAAATTAAGTTTAGATTAAAAATATAGGACTTAAATTCTGGTTACTCTTAGTGATAGATATTGTAAAGACCATAGTTTATTTATATTATCTTCAATGATAATTCAAAATCATGATCAATGGATTTTTGGAGAAATTTAGTATAGTTATTTCTCCTTTAAAAAGAAATATTATATTCTTCAATGGTCTAAAAAAATTAAGGAATTTACATCCTTTGTCAATTCAAATGATATTATCCTTTTAAGCTTTCAATATATATGGGATAGTGATGCATTAAATAAAATTATATAGTCGAGAGATTGAACAAGTTTCTATTATCTAATGTATGGTCACAAAAAGGTGTATATTCTCTTTAGAAATTTTATAATGAGCAAGATCATACTATAGACCATTTCTTTGGATAAGTGACCTATTCAATAATGGTCATCCAAAACCAGTTTGTTTTTAGTCTAGGTTGATCTAAGGTCTTAATTTCTTCCAAATGATTAAGTTATGGTGGGGTGCATAAATACTTTCAAGGATTGTATATGTGAAATATCTAAAGGGGTAAATGAATATGTGAAATATCATATGATTTGGTAACATATTTAAAGAAATTAAAAATCAAATTCAATCTTAATAAATTATAAGATAATATTAGTATGAGGGGATCAAGACCCCTAAAACTGGTGTAAACTCATTGAATCAAGTGACATTAGCTCAACTGGTTAGATTCCTCAACATTTCAAGGAAGAGATTCATGTTTGAATCTTGTCAAATGATACATGGATAATATCCAAGATTTGTTATAAATACCACTATTTGGTGATGATGTAATACGTGTGGGATTGTTTCAATCCCATATAAACCATTAAAAAAACAATTTACAAGATAATAACAATCAACAAAATGGAACAACACAATTATATACAAAAATGGAAAATTATTACACCATAATTATCATGACATATTACAAAATGAGTAGTCATATTGGGTTCAAAAATCCAAGGAGGGATGACTTATGAAAATAGATAAAAGTATAAAAAATTTCATGTGATTACACAAATATATTATCTTTTATCAACATATGTTTCAAATCAAAATAGAATAAGTGTTACGGAAGAAGAAGAGATTACAAGGAATTAATCAATTATTTTATTAGAAGTTGGGCACTTAAGGAGGATCAATGTGATCTTATTTAAAATATTCCATAAATTATCACATATCAATAAAATAAAATCATGATGAGAAATATATCTATCAAGGAAAAACATAAGGTAATTTACCTTTCCAATTTAAAAGACAAATACCATCTATGAGTTTCCAAGATTTTTTATTTAAAAAAGGAATTTCCAAAGAGCAATATGTTATTGTGATTAAAGACATTAGGAAAAATAAGGCTATCAAAAGTGGGACTAATGACATATTTATTACCTTGATTCCTAGTAAAGTTGAGATAAAATATTTTAATAATTATTTTCCATTAAGTCTTTATACTACGAGTTATAACATAGTTTCAAAATAACATAAGGCTTTAGATGATGAGGACATATTATAATTCACGTGATACTTCAATCATGCTAGATTTTATTGTTAATTTGTTAGTCAATTTGCTAGCTCAAGTTAGCTAATTGTTGTATTTCTGTTTTGTAAACTATGCTATTTAAGCACTCAAGAATAATACAAACACAATTCAATGTTTCCAACATCAGTTGGTCTTCAAAGTAGTAGATTCTACTTCTGTTGGGTAGGGCACCATGTTGTCCATTCAAGATCAATTCTTCAAAAATTTGAAGCAACAATTGAAATTAATCGTTGCTAATATTCAACAAATTCAAGCTGCCACAACAAAAGAACAGGAAGAAGTTGCAGAAGAAATTCTTCCTATAGAAGACATTGCTATAGAAGAAGAAGATTCTATAGAAAATGAATGTCTTCATGTGGAAGCCATTGTTGCAGAAGAAGAAATTCTTCTTGCTGATACAAAAGAAATTCTCCCAATGGAAGAATTAAAAGAAGAAATAATTTTTGTAGAAGAAATTTCTATAGAAGAAATTGTTGCTACAGAAGAAGAAAATATTGCAGCAAAAGAAATCTGTGCAGAAGAAATAATTATTTCTGATGAAAGAAAAATTGAAGAAAAATTTATTTCTAATTTTTTTTTAAGCAATACCTAGAATTGAACTAGGATCTATGGGCATGGAGCCCATCGTCCTTCCATTGGACCATATTGCTATCAATGCAAAATATAAAGGTCTATGTGAAGAAGATACCTTTGTTGCTATCGAAGCAATATATTTTTTTGAAGAAATTGAAGGCTTACTTGATAAATATCCAGAAGAATATTCCACCACTTTTTCTTTCCCTGCAGATGGTGGATATTTTTATGTTGTTGGATCTATTTCTATTCCTCTTTCTATTGCTAGACCCTTTGGTTTGTTGGGAGATCTGAAATTGATTTGCATCATAGATTGGCCACCTCCTTGGCCATCACCACTTCCTCCATTGCTCGCGAGTTTTAATTAGCAACAAAGAATTTTTATTTGGTTGGAAAATAGAGCATGGAAATTCAAACATCGAAGAAAATCCACTTTTTGTATTACCCCTATTCATGTAGCCCTACATATATGTTATCATATTGCTTTTTGAATGTGAACAAAAGGAAAAAAAAAGCAAGGCTCAAATACTTCCTATCCCCATTGCTTCATAAAGCACACCCAAGAGACCCATGCCTCACCACAAGATACGCGTGAAGGGGACACACACCCCATGGTGAGCGCGTAAAGCTCCCACGTAGGCACATAGGCAACCAAAATGCGGGTTTGCAATCGGCCAGTACTGGCCTACATGACAGTTGTGCCAAAGTTGTGCGTGATAGCCTACATGCAGGGCACGCAGCTGGCTGTCCCAATGCTGGCCTACCACACATCTCTAAAAGTGTACGGTACACTAGCGTGTGGGTGCGTGCTCCATGCACGTATGCCTACACATGGCATGCATACCAATACGTTGTGAGCATGTTCCAGCACACCCACGCTGGCCAATGCAAGCCAGAGTGTGTGCGCATGCCAGCGTGTTGGACCAGCGCACTACGTGTACCTACACATGCCAAAACATGCATGTCAATGCACATTGATAGTGCGCATGATGCATGGAGCATGCACACATGCTCCCAAGCACACAAATATGCGCATTGTTATTTTTATTTTATGAAAAAAAATTAAATTAAATTAATTATTTATTTATTAAATAAATAAATTAAAATTAAATTAATTAATTAATTTAATTATTTTGAATATATATATATATATATATATATATATATATATATATATATATATATATATATATATATATATATAATGTCAACTTGAGGAACTATTCTTCCATCTACAAGCATAAACGAGTTTATAGTTGTTGAAAAGCTCTTTTTGAGCTCGACTCATTGGTATCCTTCTTTTGGCATTTTGTGAAGACCTGTTCCAACTCATCCTTGGTCTTCTCCTCTTTGTATCTTGGAGTGCATTTTTAGTCGTACTCGACACTCCTAAGTTCGCTCCCATTTTCTTGTAAAAGCATTGGAGTCCAATGCTTATATGGTTGGGAGGAATGATGAGGACATATTATTATCATTCACATGATACTTCAATCACGTTAGATTTAGTTGTTAATTTGTTAGATCAAGTTATCTAACTGTTGCATTTTTGTTTTATAATCTATGTTATTTAAGCACTCAAGAATAATACGAATGTAGTTCGATGTTTCCCACATCATTAGAGTTAAAGTACAAATTACAAGGTTAACCATACTAGTAACTTAATCAATTTTATTAGGGATAAATACATCAAATTATATCCATAGGCTTATATAAAGAGTACACCACATATGTCCATAAGCTAATCATAGGATTACATAAATATTACATTATACACTATCATCCTTGGCCTATATGATTATATCATATATACTCCAACACCCCCCATAATTTAAGCTAAGGGATGAAGGAGAGGAGACATTAGAGAAGATAACACTTCCCACTAATGGATGCTGTAGTGGGCTACAATTTGGAGAAACACTCTAATTTTTCATCGCCATATAGTCGTTTTGCTTTAAAAGTTTTGCTTTAATCTTCTTTAATATCACTATGCAAATCCCCATGGAGTATCCTTTCATTTTATAGTATTGATGTGGCTTTGAATTCTTTGAAGACTTACAATATTGAGAGTTAGCCTGAACTAATTTGAAGTCCTTAATATTGACCTATATCTAAGGAAGTACTCTACAGTTCTTTATAGTAACCTTATAATAAACCAGAAGATAGAAGAAATAAGTGTTATAATATGCCATTTCTCCATAGTTATTATATTCATATGAAACATTAACAAAAAAAATGAAGAGGTGAAGTAAGATTTGTAATAACATATTTAACATATTCTACATCCATCATTATTGAACCTCATAAAGTCATTAAATCAATTTATAAAGCCTTAAATGAGATATCTAGGCCTTGATTCTATCAAAATCCAAACATTTAGGTTGGAAAACTATGTTTCCAATATTCTATCTTCAGTGGAGTCTATTTTTTCTAATGGCTCCTTCAAATATTCTCAGACCATGATAGCATCACTCAACTAATCAATATTTGAACTAACCAAGTGTGCAGTTTTCTCACTAGGGTAACTAAAAATATTCCAAACTATTCATATAAAAATAAAAGGTTTTAGTCCTTAGATTGATGTCATTAATGCATAGATGTGGAAAAACTAGGCAATATAAAAAATAGGCCTAGAATGCTTTTGTATGTAAGAAATTATGACCTCCAAAAATTTGGGATTATTAGTAATGAAAATTAGAAAAAAAATAAAACCTTAGTACAAAGAATGAGGAGTTAAGGTCTACCACTTGTCATGCATTAATAGGAAAATATTTATTACCATGTGTCTTGCATGAATGAAGGAATGACATCTGCATTGATTTGAGTGATCATCAATACATACACACATATATAGAGAAAACAAGCAAATTAAGAGAGAATAATATTCAAACTCATGACCTTTGTGTGTGAAGCATGTTATGTTGTCTAGGCCAGACAGTCATCCCCATGCTAATTTCAAAGTAGAATGTGTGTGCCCATCCCTTGAGGTGAGGAGAAGCTTGAAGTGTATGTGAATTTTTCAAAGCTAGAAAAGACATGATTTAGATCCTAGTCTCATCAATGAGAGTTTTAATTGCACAGTGCCTAGCCAAAATGCTTGCAACACTTCTTAGGTTATGAAATACAATGACTCTATCAAGTAGATAACTCAATGATCATTTGAATATGTATACAAATATCAACACACATATACTTAGTGGTTTATTCACCAAGATAAAGTGAATGGAAGTCAAACCAAGGACTCCTTTAAAGTGTTTTACCTTTATCACACTGTTCAATAGGACTCCTGATGAGAAATTTTGCAAATTTTTTTCCCATTCATAATCATGGGGAGACATGTAGTTGCATGCCAAGAGTGTGTGGATGGAATCAAACCCATGACCATAGGAATATAAGAGAACCAAATGTGCTAGTTATAAGGATGCTAATATCTATTGAATAAGAATGTTGAGGTCTTAAAAGCCATCTAGGCTAAGAAAAAATATGGAAAATACTTGGAAAGGGATGCAAGGGGGTTTGAACCTCGATTCTACATCAAAAATTTATTACAAAATAACTCAATAACTTCCATGCCATAAGAAATGGATGGAAGGAAATTGCGTAGCACTCCTTGAAGATGAAAACATTCCATTCAACATTATTCTACATAAAAAATATACTCAAGGTTGTGCTTTAATCCTATGAACTAAATTTTCAAAGGCTACTAAGAACATTATGTTGGATGAGATCAAATGAAACTATGTCAAGTCTCCAAGTTGTTACCATCCTCCATTAATAATTGGGTGTGGGGACATAAAAAATAGTTTACCATCTAGATTTGAACTCATGACATATATGTTTTAAATGCCTATAAAGAATCTATGCCTACAAAGAGGACAAGGGCAATAAAAAAAACTAGGACAACTATGCTTCTTGAAGAAAATCCTCCTATTATCCTATAATTTTAAATAATATTGGATATGCATAAAATTTGATATTAAAAATTAAAAAATTTGAATTTAAAATTTTAGAATTTTCATCCAAAAATGAGAAGGGAATTTTTTTCCTTCTTTTTTATCCTTATGCCATCAAATGAAAAACATTCTTCTTCATGACCAAGTGAGAGGCTTCATAACCACTCGATACCATGTCTAATTTCATAGTACTTTATTCAAAAGGATAAAAACATAGTATTCACCACAAATCATAAATAAAAAAGTAGAGAAGAGATACAAGAGAGTAATAGAAAAAATAAATATGAATAAACAAAAGAGAAAAGTGGGATGCTCATGGGAACGTAAGGAAAAATAACATTGACGTCACTTTGATGCAATGGACTAATTAGTTGATGGGTATTTATACCAAATACTAAACATAAATTATTACATCGCCCAAGCCAACACAAGCATTTAGGGTTAAATTACAAATTGCAAGGTTAACCACTACATGAGTGATTTAACCAATGTTACTAGGGCTAAATATTTCAAATCATATAATCCTAGGGGGACTACACAATGATATGTGCAATGATACAAGTTTTGGATCTTCTTCGAAAGGTCCAAGGTTCAAACCGTGGTGTGTGTGTGGGGTTGTGTTAATCCTCTATTGATAAGTTTAGCTCTCGACCTTACGAAGAGTCATGGCTAGGGTGAGAATGCTCAACCCTAGGCATCGATTGTAGGGGTTTCTCACACTAACCAAATTATATATATATATATATATAGGCTTACATGACATGCCTATAAGCTTACATAAAGATTACATCATACACTATTGAGCCTTGACCAATACAATCAAGTTATATATTCCAATATATATATAACCCTAAGAATCTATTGTAGGGGTTTCTCACACTAACCAAATAATATATTAATAAATATATATATATATATATATATATTTAAAATCATATATGTAGGCTTACATAACATGCCCATACGATTACATAAAGATTACATCACACACTATTGGGCCTTGACCAATACAATCAAGTTATATATTCCAATATAAATATATATGCATGGATGATCATCTCTAAATGTCTTAATGATATATTAGGATACTATATTCCTATATGCTTACTATGTGTGTTACTTATGTTTTACATTAATTATGCAAGTAATTTAATAATAAGATATAAGAATGTATGGTTATGTCAAAAGTGCTTAAATATTTAATCATAATATTAAATCAATAACATGTTTGTACTCTGAACTCTCCTTTCTAAAATCACAATCATTCCAAGATTTTCCTCTCTGGACTCTCCTTTCTTGAATACCGTTGAGGATGGTTTCTACTTTGTTCATTCTAGCTACTACATCTAGGATGATCTGTGTTCCCTCAAATTCCCTATGAATCTCATCTAGATGAATCACCTTGTCCTTAAAATCATGTTCTTCTCTTGGATTATATTTTAGAATAGAGTTATGACAGTTGATAATCTCATCTCTAGAGGTATGGTTCCTCCCAACTGCTGTGTCCTTTATTCCAAGAATTGGGAGTCTATATCCCACCTGTTCCTCTCATGCACCTTCTCCTCTTCTGTGTTGTACTCTATCTTTGTATCTTTTAATGTGGTCTAGAACCAACCCAATTTCATCCATGATATTTTCATCCAATGACCTAAACCCTTTCGTCGTCCTCTCTTGAGATCTCTTTGGTCCTTCTATCACCCTCATTTCTTGTGGCACATCTAGCTTCAAAGGAATAAAAGAATTTTAATAGCTCTTGTTTTGACTCTACTTTCATTCTTTTATGAATCCTTTGCTCTGCCATCAAGAATGTCCACCTTGTTCCCTTTGAAAAATTTCCTAGAGGTAGTCTTGAATCTTCTCTCTTTGCCCATTTCAACCTTCCAGGAGAGATTGTCCATCGAACTATTTTTTTCCAAGAACGCTCATTAGTGAAGTGGATTCCTCCACCTACAAGGTGGATCAACATCAACTTTGACTAAGCCACCAAAAGAAATCCAGGCAGAGCTGGCTATGGAGGAATTGTCTGAGATGATCTTGACAAAGTCATCCTGGTCTTTGCTAAAAACATTGGTGTCCAAATGAACCATGTGGTAGAATTTCAGGCACTGCGTTAAGGTCTCTCCATCCTCAACGATCTCCACTTTACCAACATCAATATTTAGGGTGATTCGCTCAACATCATCAATACCATCAAATCAATCTCTAGTCCTAGCACTGAGAACTTGCTCAACATGGTTGAGGATTCCAAGAGGTTGCTGGGAAATTACAAGAATGTGGTCATTCAACATACATATTAGGAAGGAAACAAAGCAACAGATGCCATGGTAAATTTAGTGATTTTCAAGGAAAATCTTCGGGCTTGGTTCAACCACTTTTCTCGAAGCATATTCACTGATCGTAATGAAAATAAATCAACCTAATGGGGTCGAGTAGGTGGTTTTTTCTAGGTATCATTCCAAGATTGGCACAACTCATTACCTTCTCAGGTGGTATGTAAATATGATTCATCGCTCTCTCGTGATGGGTGATCCTCGTAATCACTATAAACACTGATATCAACCAAAGGGCTTTCATCATAATCCTCAGTGGAGTTTGAATTATATGCTTGCCTACTTTTTCATCCACATCCATCGTCGTGTCCTCCATATACAAGCCTTCAAGTGGCATATTGTGCTCCTTGCGTTGCGGACATCCAGATCGGGCACCTTCCCAGCTGGCGTCCTCCATGTAAATCATTCTCGTAAGTGGTATAGAAAATATATTACATACACACTTGCCTATAGGATACATTAATAGTAATCATAAACACTCATACACCTTTGGCCTTGGCCTAAAAATATCACAATACACATATTTCAACACTCTCTCATAATCTAAGTTGAGGGGGCCAAGGAGAGAAGGCATTAGAGATAAAATATCCTGTCTCCCATAATGGACGCTCTAGTAGGCCTTCACTTTGCCATAATCATCCTCTTCTTTATCATAAATAAGCTTGTGTCCAGATCTCAAGAAATTTATCTCAATCTTGTTATGCAATTTTGATAGAGTGTTCTTTCATTTTACAATACTCATAAGTATTTGACTTCCCTAAAACCTTATACTTGACCATAGGAAATTGATCCTTAGATTCCATTATTTGAAATCCTTTGGGTGAGCCTATGTATGAAAAAAAATTCCATAATTTTTTTACAACTTTATAATGAATAATAAGCTTGAAAAGTACTTTAAGAGAGATAGTCTATGGATCCTTGATAGTCATAGCATTCAATCAAGAACCAAGTCATCTATATGAAAAGGAGGAGAAATATTGGAAGTAATGGATTTGACATACTCTTCATCACCCTTTACCTTACATTTTGTCATAGCTAAGTTAGCTTTTAGGGCTTTGAAGTGCAATATGTAGTCTTCAACACTATTAAAATCTAAAGTTTTGAGAAATCTCTATCTCTATTTTGTTAACTTCACTAGTGCTTAATTTCCCATAGGGATACTTCAAAATGGTCCATACTTGATTAAGATTGGTTTTCTCTCTAATGTGAAAAAGAACATCTAGTTTAACTAACATGAAAAAGAGACCACAGGCTTCCTTTCTTCTTACCAAGTTCATGATCGTTGAGACTTTCTAATTCATCATTAAATATAAAATAGACATTATTGCTTGTATGTAATTTTATAATATAAACTGACCAAGAGCTATAATTTTTTCCACATGATATAATTTTACCTACTAAGGTGCATAACATACCCTAAGGAATCTATTTTATATAGACATTCCATGTAGAGTTATAACAAGTCCATAAACTAATGTCATCATTGCATAGAGATTAAAAATTATATAATTTTAAAAATAAAGGATTCAAAGTATTTTGTATACGAAAGTTATGGCCTTTGAAAAATTTGGTATATTAGCACTTAAATCAAGAGAAAAAATCAAACTAAAAAACCTCAAAAAATTTGTTGAATCAAATTCAGTCACTTGGTGCAATCTCCTATTGATACTTGTCTAGTTTAGATATGATACTACCTTTTTCAATTGGTGAATAATGGATTGCTAATTTTATTTTGATATGATTGGAGAATGCAATTCACACACACACACACACACACACACACACACACACACACACACACACACACACACACATATATAATTTGCATAGAATAGGTTTAACGTCAATGAGGCTTGAACCTAGCACCTTGCCCCAATAAGTGAGCAAGCCAATTGTTATATCACATGCATTTTTTAAAAACAAGAAGAGGAGAAATACATGAAGACAACACACTTTGTTTGTATACCTTAAAAGGGAATTTAGCTTCAAGATTCATTCTTGGTACCTAGCTTGTACAAGGCATATTTCCAACCATTGTGCTAGCACAACTACTAGAGTTAGGGAGAAGGCACTTTGTACTTAAATACATGTACTCATATCATCAAGTAGATACTTCTAAAATGAAGGCTTATAAAATTTGAACCTCTAACTACATGATCAAAAACAAGCAAATTGACCACTACACCATCATATGTTGACAAGATGGAGAGGAAGAAATAATAGTGAAGTGAGTTTTTTCAATTTGAGAACCTCAAGGCTTATTGTTAGGATTTGAACCTAGGAAATATTCCAAACACAGAAATGCTCCAATATTCTACTATAGTGACAACCAAAGAAAAAATTGTGAGACCTCCTTTTCTTGAAAGGTTGAGTGGTGCATGTATGCTTTCCCTAATGCTGCTTATGACCAACATCCTTGTGAGAAAATAGAGCTTATTCATAGAATGGAAATCCTAAGTTCAAAGGTACAACTTGATCCAAAAAACTAATGATTCTACTACTATACCATCCTATCAGATGGATACAAAGTTTAGGCATGAATAAAAAAAAAAATATTAGCCAAAAGAGGATAAAATTATGCAAGGAATCAAATTGGTGACCTAGTGTATAATAATGAGTGTCATAGTTGTTATGCTACCATTGTGGACAACCATTACATTATTTGATCCATTATATGAGTGGTGGCCAAAAACTAGAAAATAAATGTAAAATGTGATTTGGTGGGGATACGACACTATTTTCGTGGAAAAAATTGATGCCAATGCCAATTTGAATTTTTATTTTTAAAAATGAAAACAATCTTTCAAAAATATTTAGAGAATCATATTCAGTTTCTAAAAGATGAAGCCCTTTTCAATAGTTGACTAATGTAGTTTTGGTCTCACTCTGATACCATGTTCTAATTCACAATGCTTTCCAAAAACATTCTAAACATACATTCACCACAATCATATCAAAAAAATATGCAAGAGCCATTTCAAGATAGCAATGAACAAAATAAACAAAATTAGGAGAGATAAAGAGATAAATGACACAAAAGGAATAAAGGGTGGGTTCCCAAGGCAACCCATAATATTTCACATATTCACACTAATACAATGGATCAATCAGTGGGAAGTATTTATAGTGGTATTAAAACCCAAATTAGTATTTAACCTTAAGATGATATGGCTTGACTTTGAGGTTAAATTACAATAATATAATAATAAATTACACCCTTTAATCAATGTTATCCATAAAGGTAGATTAACCAATATTACTAAGGGTGAAATATGAAGGGTTCCCTTAGGCTTACATGAACATGCTCATAGGCTTACATAAATGATGCCTAAAGGATTTACATCAAGAACGATCATAGGCTTACATACACACTTGCTCATAGGTTACATTAATAGGGCTCATAAGCATTCTTCCACACTTTTGTCCTTGGGCTAACAAGATCAAATGCCATATATTTCAACAATTTCAACAATTTCAACACATGGGATCTCCTAACCTTTGAATTGTCCTCATATAGAGAATCTAATGCTTTAATAACAAGCTTCAACATGGCTTGCTTATATTCTATAGGCTCAAAGGAGTCACATTTTTTCACTAAATTTATAACTATAAATTAGGTATTGAAGATAAAGTTATTAAATATGTATGATATGGTCATAATATGATCACTAATAGTTAGTTCTCTTAAAGGATGATGATTTGTATTAGGTGTCATGGAAATTAGTCAACAATCACTTGTGCTTTGATTGAATTTTGAGTTATAATATGGATATCAATTCTTGTATCATTGTTATTCACTTTTCATATCTAATATCATTAGGTATATGAGGATTTTGAAATTATGATGTAAAGTATATGATCTATTATGAACATATATACAATATATAATGCCTAAAATTATTATAAGAAGAATGTATGGTAATAAAGTCCTTTTCTATTAGGGTGTATCAAGTTTCTTCTAAAAATATGGTTCAATGATGGTATATTCCCTATTTTGTTAATATGATTGGACTAGTATTTTACTTGAGGAAACATCAATGGATGAGATATATAATATGAACTACTTATCAAGATCTGACAACTTTAAAGTTGAAGGAAGTAGAAGAAAGTACTTAAATCTTGAAATGCATTAACAAAATTTTTGTCCCTTTCAAGTTTGACATTTTGCTTTAATAATTTACTACTTGGGTGGGATTTATAGATAATTTTGATAATGAATCAAATAATTACCCCTAGTTTACCTAAAATCAACTTGATTTTATTGTTTTTCTAGGGTAGGCATAGTATATATATATTTTTTATTTTATCCTTATCCATATTTATACATTTTTTCGACACCATAAAACCTAATAATTTTGTTGCTACATATTGCAAAAACACGCTTTTTTAGATATCTTAGCCACTATAATATTTTAAATATAGACAATAAATGAATAAAATGATTAGTGTTTATTGTATTTATTAAGAATTTCGTCAATAAAAGACTCAATAATATTACTAAATCATGAAAGACATAAATCATTGAATGTTGGTAAGTTAGCCTATCATATTTAAGACCAGTGGACATGATTATATAGAAAAACATGCGCCAAGAAGTAGTGAATATTATCTCATTTTGGTCCTCAACATCAATTTTATTTGGTCATAATATTAATATCCTTCCATAAGGGACACCATCTCATGTCTTGTAGATATCCTTCCATAAGGGACAAAATCTCATGTCTTGTAGTGGAATTTATATGATATTTGTGCAAAGTAGTGAGAAATTATTTTTAGAACAAGTAAAGTCTAAGGTTGGTTGAATTAATTATGACATAGACATAATAGCTATGAAAATTTTAAAATTGAAAATCTCATATTAGATACTATGGTTGATTGATAAATATCAATATTGACATGTGAGGTGCATGTGCATGCATTAGAGGATGTGCATCATCAGTGGGCATTATAACGTGGTATTACAAAATGTATATTTGATACATATGCATGTATACATTGAGTATTGAGGTATGTTTAGACCTTCAAAAATATTGGTAGCCACCATTATGTTGAATATATTTTATTTGTGGTTGAATAAACTATTAGATCTTGAGGTATTAAATATGCAACCCACAAATACATTTAGGATTATTAACTACTAATTATGTACTGAAAGATCAAATTCTATGATTATTTGAAATAGTTGAAATCGTGATGCTTTATTATTATTATTTTCTAATAGATAAAGGATTTCATTGATTTCTTGTCACTTATATTACATGTTCATATACTATCTAAATATTTATATATATATTATGTTAATCCTACAATTTTTATATATCAAATGACATGATCCCACTTGATTAAATTCCTCAAATTTCAAGGAGACCGAAGTTCGAATCTTACCAAGCAATAGATGCATAATTTTCAAACTATTGTAATACCACAATGTGATAATAATTTAATATGGGTGGGACCCATTCCTGTCCCACATAATCAATTTAAAAAAATGAAATGATTTTTATGTGTTTATCAATGAATAAAAAATAATTTTTAATTTTTAAGGAAAAAATTAATATTTTCTAAACCAAATATTAATAGATTATGGGCATAAGCTTTAAATGTGTTTTTTTAAACATTTTATAAATATTTATTTTATTGAAATCATAAACTTAAGGTATAGGAAAGGTGTTTATTATCAATACAATATATTTTAAACAAGAACGAGGACTTGAGTTGGGAGCGAGCGAGGAAGAGGAGTGAGTAGGAAGTATAAGCAATAAGCAGGAAGTAAAGTGTGTGCAATAAGTGATGATGCCTTAATATACCTCATTCTATGTAGCAGAATGCCACTTTACCATTTTTAATGTGGATGAATAGATGCTTAATGATAGACTATCCTATAATTTATGATATATTTTGATTAAACATAGTAATTAAAGAAAGTGCATTACTTATTTGTTTTAGAGAAGTTTTGTGGGACTTTAGGAGTATATTTGTGAACATTTGATACTGCACTAATTTCATTTGGAATTTGGTTAGAAAGCTCATGATTTACAGGTTTTTGAAGGATTTTTTAGTGCAACTAAATATTGGATTTAAATAGTGTTTATGTGCAAGAAATAGACAATGCATTGATGCACCAGAAATAGGACACAACATTGGTACACCAAAAATAGAATATAACACAGGTGCATGATGCATATGTGTGACAAAAGGAGATCAAGCGATGACACGTCGAGATAGACAAGACATGTTGGTTAGAGTAGGAAATGAGTAGTTGATCACACTTGTCAACTAGCCAAATTTATAGGTTTGACAGTGAAGAAAAAGACAACTATAAGGCCATGCATTTTTTTTTTTTTTGTGGTAACTTTGCATGATAAAATGTATTCATGGTTTTAGGTAACTCCTCTCAACCATTTTGTGATCTGATTATTTACCAATAATGTGAAGATTATCCACTTACTATTACCTAGCTAATAACATTTCAATTAAGTGCCATGTGTATTTATACACATGCTATATGTGCTAAAGGAAGCATTTGAAAATACGTGGAGAAATAAGATGAAATAAGATTCTAGTGTAAAAAGTCTAAATTTTCATCATGTTCTAAATAAAACCTATAGTTATTGTTTATACACACGTAATATTTTAGTGTGTTTTGAGTTGAATTTACCTTTTGTTGGGCTCAAGAGCAAGGGTCCACTCTATTAGCATAGAGGAGGGAGATAATTATTAGTTTTGCATATGTTTGAAGATTATATAATTTATTAATTTAATTGAGAATTGATATCTTAATATGGAAATATAGATGGTTATTTTTATTATGTGATTTTGTTATTAATTATTGTGTAAATTTTTCTTGGATAGTTATATGCAATTGCTTGTTTAAATAGATTTCCATTTGCATAAGTTAAATGTGTATTTTTATAAAAGTGTGTTTTATTCTTGCAAGTGTGATATTTTTTTTTCCTATAGAGTGATATTTATTCTTATGCAAGTATGTATGATTTTAATTCCATGCAAGTGTGTTTTGATTTCTGCAAGAGTGTTTGCATTGCATTTTCATAGGAATCCTTAGGAGACCCAATACTGAGATACATTTCTAATTCTTTAGCACAAACAACCATTGGACACCACCCTAGATTGATAATTTTTAAAGTGTGAGTATCAACAATGCTCATTACTTTTTGGTGTCATTGCCAAGGAAGTTAGACATTGCTAGAGAATTTTTAAGATTGTTTGAAATTATTGTCCATCTTGTAACCCTTCACCTTAGTCAATCCATAGAGACATATGATAAATCACATCTCCTTACTTTGTATATTATATTTTCCATAGTTGATCTATTGTCACAAGAAAAAAGGGATCCTACAATTATAATATCATGACCAAATATCTTGTGAGATAAGCGCTAAACCACATCTCCATGTTCATAGACAATATAAGTTATAGTTGATTTGTTGCTACCTCTATAAATACCACTTTTTCTTGAGGTGATCATATAATTATGTTTTGGCCAGTCTAGAGATCAATGACATGTAGGTGATCATATCACTACATTTGAATAGACTAAGAAGAAGGTCAGGGAAAAATATTACAGTAGGGATAAGAGTATTGTCTAAAAAATAATTAAGGTATTGGTTTGAAGTGTGATAGTGAAGCCAAGCATTAAGTATTTTAAGAATTAATAGTTTTTATTTATATTTATTTTTAACAAGTAGTTTTCCTTCATGCTTAAATGTAAAGTATGTATAGACCTAGATATAGAAGGGGAATATTTGTAAGTCAAAATAATTGATGAGCCATAGGAAAAAGACATCAATGCGAAGAGGTTCAACCAATAATTGAGCTACCAATAGCTAAGACAAACTTAGGTGAAAGCTTTAGTGGAAAACAACCATCATCAAATTTTGAGTCTCTAGATCTTGGAAACCCCAAGGAACAATTGAGCACTCATTCAAGTAGTTTTCCCCGACCAAGTCTAGACAAGACATCATCTTTCCAAATTTTCAAGAAAATTTATAATACTTGTTGGGAAGACATCATGGTGGAAGGGTAAAATAACAAAAATATCATTGGACAAGGTAGTAGTGCAACTAGAATATATACATACCCAATTTGGTTAGATATTGAGGTAGAAGCCCCTATGAAAAACATCTCACCATCCATATTACCAAATTTTAGGGGAATCACATTGGAAGATCCAAACCAATTCTTGTTCAAATTCAAGGTTCTTTGTCAAACCTATGACTATGAAAATGATAATAAAAAATTTAAGTTATTCCCTTCAACACTCAAGGACTCAACTATGCATTGGTTTATGGGGTTAGAACCAAATTCCATACACATCTAGAAGGAAAGGGAAAGAGCATTTTTGGACAAATACTAGGAATATTGTATGGTAAAGGACCAAAAAGAAGAGTTCTTTAGGATGAAATAATTGGATGATGAGAACTTGGAATATTATCTTGATAGATTCTTGTTTGTTTATAGAAGATATAGAACTGGAATAGGTTAGGAACTTAGCAAGAAAATATTCCTTAAAGGTCTACTTGCTTACTTAAAGCTTGCTGATTAGAGATCCATCCTGGTGTGCCATTAGAGAGGTGAAAGGAGATTGTCAACTAGAGCTTTATCGTGGTGTGTCATCTAAGAGGGGAAAGGAGACTATTGTTAAAGATGTAGCTATATAGAGTTTACTAACTAAGGAGACCATCCCAGGGTATGCCATCTACATTTCCATCTTGAGTATTTGTCTTGTAGACTAAATGAAATTATACATTTAAGAAGTCATCAACTTAAAGTTTACTGCCATCCACTTTGTGCTATATAAACTGAATCCACCCCCTATGTTGCATCATTTTGGCTTTAGAGTAGGATCTTGCACTTGGGAGTTTGTAAAGTGTATTGAAGAAATGATGGCACAACATGGAAGAGGAAGACCATAGGGACCTTGATCTATAGACATAGCTGAAATGTTAAGGGGAATTATTGCTCGACTTGATGCAATCAAAACTATCTAAATAAGAAGTGTTCATCTTAAGGAGATTAGTGATCGATAAGAAGAGGAGATTGGTCATATGGAAGTTCAAGATGAAGAGCAAGAGGAAGAACCAAAGGAGATTAATTCAAGAATTCTAAACATGGGCAAGAAGCCAAAGATAGAAATCCCATCATATAATGGAAGCTTGAATCTAGAGGAACTCATAGACTAGATTACAGAGATGGAGAAATATTTTGATTTTGAATCAATAGAAGACCCCAAGAAGGTGAAATTTACCTATACAAAGCTAAAAGGACAAACATCCTTTTGGTGGGACCATATTCAAACTAAAATACAAAGAAAAGGAAAGGAAAGGGATTAAGACATGGGAGGAAATGATCACCAACACAAAGGTAAAATTCCTCCTGTCAGGATTACTCTTGGTCCAAAATATACCTAGTCGATAAATTGTACCCTAGTCTTTGGCCAAGATTGGATGACTGGGATTTCTTCCAAGTTCAACCTTCAAAGAAGGATGACTCATAATGCTTAACAAAATTAAAATAGGGGTTAAAGAATAAAGAAGGGATAGAACAATTAGAAAGATAAAAGGGTTTAAAAATTGCTTAAAGGATGGACGTGGTATAGCGTAACAACACTGAGTGTATACAACATAAGAGTCTTACACATTCAAATCAAAATAAAACTTCACAAACCAACCATTAATGAAAGCATCATAGAGTTCACAAAATTCTAGTTATATTTTTTTAGCATTCCAAATACTATATGAAGAGTAATCCAAGTAGTGATCCAATTAAGCAAAATTTGCTTTACTAGATTTCACTAATCATACAATGTAACAAAAATGCATTAAAATGTAAGATTCATTCATAAAAAAATTAAAAACACAATCACAATGGAGGTCAAACGACTTCACTTTTCATTAATTGAAAACAATCATCATACAATATGCAATCAAGTAATTGTTATAAAGCCAACCTTCATTATGAGGTGAATCACACTATTTTTAGATTTTACATGAATCTTGCAACTCAATATTTTCAAAAGTTTGTTATAGGCTTGTTAGGAATAACATGGCAAGAAACGATCATAGGAGCGGATGTCATTTTCATGTTGAATTAGTTATTTGTTTGCATTGCTGATGTGGCCAGTCTGGATTCTTTTCTCAGCTTTAGTTCATGCAAGTCTCCAATAGTTCCATAGATCTTCAACTGTTGCCCTCTACAATTTGCTTGACAACTACAACTATCTATCAGAGATATCATTTTCAAGATCAACGACTTTGGCTTGAGTGGATGGAAAGCATTTGGGTAGTTATAAATTCTAATAGGTTTGTTATAGATGAAATGGACATGTTCGAATGGTTTTTTGCTCATTGTCAGGTTTTATAGCGACATTGTGTTCTTTTAATTATTTTAGAAGCCTTTTGGGCTAAATTTGGGCTTTTGGGAAGGTTTGGCTAACATCATCCCTTAGAAATCATGGGTTTGCGCCTTCTTAGATAGTGCTTTGCTCTTTCAATTTTGAGAATTTTTAGACTTTTGCAGTGCTTTTACTTTGAACCCCAACTTTTCCCTCTTGGTGCATTTTCAAACTTTTGTAGAACTTTTGTTGATGTAGGCACTTTGAAAACCTAACTTCATGTTTTGTTTTAGCCTTGAGCTAAGGGGAAGCTTCACTTGGTCAATGTTAGAGTCGTGTCATCCCAGTTTTCGTGGCAGTTTAAAACTTAACCTTTTCATATTTTTATTTCTTCTTGTTGAAGTCATCTACAACTAGCTTTTTATTTTATCAAGTTTTGTTAAATATTTTTTAATAATTTATTGTAATTATTTTAAATTTTTATTTATTTATTTTAAAGTGAAGGTATTCTTTTGATGTATGTATTTCTTTTATATATGTATATACTTTGCACTTTTTATGGGTTTAATTGTTATGGTTTGAATCATATGATATATGTTAAATGGTTAATATTATTATTTTTTAGTAATTGTAAGTATAATTAGGCCACCCTCCCCATGATTTAAACTTGGATGTCGTCGATGAAAATCTAACGGCACACCACTTAGATGTCTCAAGCCAATTTTAATTTGTAATTACATTATTCATTTTTATTATTTATGTTTAATTTTATTATCTTATTATAATAATATGGTTTTATAGATTTATATAAAGTGAGGGACTCTAATAATGAAGGCTTCTGTGTTTCATATAGAAGTTTGAATTTATAGGTGCGTTAGGTTTATACTTGTCTTCTTAGTTATTAAGTTTGAGTTTGTATTCGAGAGGCCCAAGTTCAAATCTCTCCTCTCACATGTTGCGGATATGTTGTATATAAAAGGTTCCTCATAAAAAAAGAATATACGGATATAAATTTTAAAAATCAAAGATACGAAATTATAATATTTAATTTTAATATGTACTATTAAATATTTTTATAATTTTATTTAAACATAATAATTTTTTAACAAAATAAAAAAAATTCAAATATTTAAATCTTAAATAAATTAGAAGATTTTTTTTGAAATGAAAGATCGTTTACTTCATTAATATCAAAACAAAAATGTACAAAGCATCCGCTCGAAGGCTAAAGACTACAATATATATATCAATTATATAAACAAAGATTATAAAAACTAGAACTACGAACAACTACCCAGCAAGATACATTACAAAAATATCTTTATCATCCTAAAACCCAAGGCAATGACAGGAAGAAGCCTAGGATCTGCATAAAAGAAACTATAAGCTATGATCATTTTTGGCATTGTAATCTGAAACAAACATATGAAGATAATGCTGAATCAAAAGCACTTGAGAATAGCTGTTAATCTGAAAATGATATTTTTGAAGATGAAAATAAATTAAAAGTTATATTCATTATCACGACTTACGCTCTCCATGGTGTCCTCTTGCATAGCACAAACATAATTACCCTCTCCATGGTGTCCTCTTCATGGTGTCCTCTTGCATAGCACAAACATAATTACCCTCTCCATGGTGTCCTCTTGCATAGCACAAACATAATTACCCTCTCCATGGTGTCCTCTTACATAGCACAAACATAATTACCCTCTTATTGGGGTTTTAATTATCCTCTTATTGGGGATTGAAAAAGGTTTTACCGTATATTAGTTGAAATTATCGCTATGGTCGTGCTTGTGCTTGTGCTACATACATTTGACAAAATTTAAAATATGACAAAATAAAAGCAAAATAAAAATCCTCACCGCCTACTCGTTAAACGTGGCCACGAAATCCACATTTTCACAGCCATTCCCTGCGACCCTGTTCATTTTAAGGTTTTTTATATGTTCATTTTTTCTATTAAATCGATTTCGCTAAATGCAGTCAGGAAATCCACGTTTTCACCGCCATTCCCGGTAATCCTGTTCATTTTAGGTTTTTTTATATTTATTTTTATTTTTTTATCGGATTTAAGGTTTATTTGTCGAATTTGTTAGTTAGAGTTTTGAATTCGATGAATTTGATAATTAAGCTTGTTTAAAGGTGATGTTACATCCACTTTAATATTTCCAGAATATAAACAAAAATTATAGTTCTACTTTATTAAAATCACCTTTTTATTATTCCATCAAATATTTACTAGATTATTAATATAACTGCATATTTTTTCAATCTTATATTTATTATATAGCAATATTTAAGCAAAAGGATTTTATAGATCAACTTGATTTTAAAGCTTTGGATATTTAGGTATAGTTTAAATATTTGAATTCCAACAAATTTAAATTTTTAACATTGTATAGTAGTTATAATTCTAAGAATGGAATTTATATAACAAATTTATTTATTACTATTATATGTCTATATTTGTTATGCTTTCAAATACGATATAATTGTTTTGGACTAAGAGTCCCTTGAATATCTTGTCAACAATATTATTTTACTAATTCAATTATTTTGTATAATAAAATTTATGTAAAAACATGATATAAGAAGATTATTTGAGTTTTGTTATAAGTAGATTATTTGAGTTTTGAACTATAGTTCAAAAGCTATCCAGTTCTTTTACTAAGTAAAAATTTCATTCCTTCCACTTTGAAATCCTAATCTTTCAGGAGTTTATTTCAATGTTTTAATATTTTTATAGGCTTTATGGTTATGAATTAAGTTATTACTATTACTATATATTTTATACCATAAAAACTTAAGAAAACAAATAAAACAAAAGTTTTGGTGCTATGTGATGATAATTATTGTTGCCAACCATTTTTATTTGTATTTATAGGATTTGCCCCACTTTTTATTAATTTTAATTTAAATAATTATCTTTTTCTTCGATCATTCTTCTCTTTGACTTATAATAATATTACTAAGTAATTAAATAATTATCTTTTTCTTCGATCATTCTTCTCTTTTACTTATAATAATATTACTAAGTAATTAACTTCCTCCAACTTTTAAATTTGTGTAGACTTTTCTTTCTTAAAATAATTTCTTCGCCTTTAAATTTCCTTAAATCAAATAAGTCACAGCTTTATGTAAATACCTTTGCACTTTGCACTTAATTAATACTCCGCATGCGTGTCTTTTATTATGCACTACCTCCATGCTTCTAAACACTTTTAACTCCTGTTTCATGGACATGCGCACATATACCACATTAAGAAAAATAGTCTAGACACCAAGAGTATCTTCAATCTATGACGCCACATGACATATTCTTTTTCGGCCCTACTCTCCTTTGTTGCTATCTTGTAATGGATGCAAACAAGGACCACCAACCCTTACCCCAATAGTATGCATTGAAACGATAGTCTTGTTTTTGTTTTTGTTTTCTCTATAAATTACCTTTATTAATTACCAAAAACCTTGAAAGATTCCTGCCCTATGTCTATCAAATTTATTTCTACATAATGTAACAAATATAGTGTATGGCCCTAAAATATACTTAGGTGCTTAGTTTTTTTTATTCTCACTTATGTAACACTTTACCTAAATGGAATTTCCCAAACATTTTTTAAAAGTCCATATTTAGAATATGAATGTGTGAAGTTCAATCTCGCTTGGATCTTCTAGAAAACACTCTCTTTTAGTATTTTTCTTGCTATGGGTGTATCGTGATAACATTAACTCTCATTGACTTTTCCTTTCTTCTTGTGCAAACCTAAAATAAGTTTACAACATCAACACAAACAACAACTCCAACGACCTTTGTGTCTGCCATGAATGCAAATACTCCAAATTTGACATCACTACCCATTACAACCTGGTCTAGATACTACGGCTGTGTAAAATATTTTAGTTGCAAGCTATTCCTTCCTTCGATTATGGGCATTTCACATTCCTCCCTGAACACATTTCTCCTTCTCTAAAAACAATCACACATGGCCTTCTACAAATTGCTTTCACATTATTCAACACAATGGCTTTGAATTTAGCTCAAGTTTTGCAGGTTAGGGGTAAAAATAAATGTTTCTATAGGTCTCAACCAACCATGTTCCAACTTGAAATGAATTAGGAAATAAATAAGGAATCATTAGTTTTCAAGGGTGCAAAATGAATGTTATAGGAAAACATCATTTCATAGTTAATTTGGACAAACAACACTTAACAAGTAAATGAATATGTAGATTGTGAATCATTTCTGGCATGCAAGGTTTTAAAAGCTTCTTAAACACTCATGGACACATTTATGGGGTATTACAAATTGGAAATATAAAGCAATGCATATTCGAGAATGAGAACAAACATTACGTCATAAACGATGGAAATCGATACAGAAATATCTTAGTCTTCTTAAACGTTCACGCATGCATAACTTGACTTCAACTTTGGCAACTTGGACATATTTCCAACTATCTTTTTATGGCATCAACCATCTCAGCCCGTCCAATGTTTTTATCTCCTTCCTCCACGTTAATTTTCTCCAGTTGGGCTGGGCTTGTCATCGGATAACAACAATGATCCCAGTTTGGAGCACAAATTCTTAATACTAATTTCTTAAAGCTTCCTCACAATTCTCATAGTACTCTCGCAACTGATTTCTCGCAACTGAGAAACTCCTTATTACAACCTTGCTATGATACCATTGCTCGCAATTCAACTATATTTTCCATAAGATTAAATATAAAATATTCACACAGTTTAATAAATTCAATATCACACTTCTTGACTAATATTATTGATAAATATTTTAATATACCAATGCTACACCAATTACATTCCTCTGCCTTCAATATATACATATAAATATGAAACTCTTTATATTCATAACCTTTCACATGTCCACTTACACATACTTTTCATCTCCTCATACACACGAGAGATCTAACATTTTATATTTCTCGTAAAAAAATACCACAAAATAATAAACCCATTATTAACTTTACATATCCACTGAATAACAAAAACTCTAATGATTATAGATACTGCATGACAAAAACTGTTGCATGGCTTCATACCTACATAACACCTGCTATATATTTATATATATTTTACAAAAATTGTTATGTAACTTCATACTTACATAACACATGCTATATACTTATATATATATATATATAGATAGATAGATAGGGGAGTTAGTTACAGCCATACTATTGTTCGTAATTATGGGCTGCTCCCATCAAGCCTATTCCAACAAATACTTGTCAATTACTCTAGATTAGTACCGTTATTGTTATCATCATCTGTTGATCTAGATTCATGAGAAGATTCAAAGCTGAGTTTGCTAACTAATAATATAATACTTTCAACCAATCTAAAGGAAGTTACGTTAATTGCAAACATCAATGTCTGAAAATCACCCCTTTACAAGGGTTTTAAGGCCCTGGTAAACCTGTAACCATTCTCGTGAATATGATTATCCTGAAATATAGAGAACATGTAATAAAACATATAACCAGTTATCGAGGAGGACAGATACTGGCTCAAACCAGTCATGTTGTGTTTTTCATGGCGTTGACAAATGAATTATAGTTGTTGTATGAGGTTCCGCCTTCCTTCACCGCATCTCTCGCAATTCTCTTCAATTTGCGTACTTCCTTTCTTATCTCCAAACCCTCTTCGCCCACCAGCAGTGTCTCCACAGCTTTGGTAAACTCCGCCTTTTCTATAATTCCCTCGTTATTCGGATTCAAAGGCAGTCCCACTTTCCATACATCCACAATATATCGGCGATTTAAAAACTGATCTGCAAAATAAGGACAACAGAGCATAGGCACTCCCATGGTAATGCTTTCCTGTGAGGAGTTCCACCCGCAGTGCGTCACAAAACATGCTATCGAAGGATGGGCTAACACCTCTAACTGTGGCGCCCAAGACACAATACACCCTCTATCTCTGACGCGTTCCAAGAATCCCGTAGGAAAATCAGCCTTTCTGCCATCCATTAGATCGGAACGAACAACCCATAGAAAAGGCCGTTGCGTGGCCTCCAGTCCCAAAGCAAGCTCTTCCACATTCCTTTCGCTCCAAGCTGCAATACTTCCAAATGACACGTAAATCACAGACTGGGTAGACTGTTTATCTAACCACTGTAAACATTCCAAATTATCCGCCCACAAGCTTGGGATGACCTTGTTCGTCCTTCCCCTGTCGCCTTCCAGAAACTCAGAGGGAATCAGAGGACCTATTGGATACACACTCAATTCTTTCGACAACTCATCCACTACCGGAGCTTCTATCTCGTAGAAGGAGTTGAAGAGTACCCAATCGATCTCCTTAATTTCTTCTGTCATCTGAATCCCCTTGCGAAATCCGTATTCCCCTCCATACAACCACGGAAGTTCACCGGAACTTAAGGGCGGCAGGAAAGGAAGATATTTTACTTCCTTGACTTCCTTTGCAAATCCTTCAATAACCACAAACCACACTCGTCTCAGATCATTAAGAGAAGCAAAAATAAGGTAAAGAATATGAAAAATAAGGTAAAGAATATGAAGTGGAAACTATTATATATGAAGTAGGTTAAATTGAATTTTGATAAAGCATTTAAAGGAAATCTAGGAGGAAGAATAATTAGAAATAATAGAGGAGAGATTTTGTCTGCTTTCAATAGTGGATTTAAGATAAATAATGAAACTAGATTTTATTTGCTTTCAATAGTGGATTTAAAATAAACAATGAAACTGAAGTTTGAACAGCTTTAAAAAGGTTAAAAATATGTAAACAAATGAAATAGAATAGAGTATGGATTGAAGGTGATTATTTCATAGTAATAAATGCAATTTTGAGGAAAACAAAGGCTTCATGGAACATACAAGAGATAATTGTGAAAATTCAAGATCTTTCTAAAGAGGTTTACACATATATATAAAGAGGTTTAAGGGAAGGAAACAAATGTGCATATTAGCTAGCCAATAGACAGGTTTTGATTGAGGATTGTGAAGTTAAATTCTCCTCTCCATGGTTAGAGGAAGTAGAAAGTTTAGTTGAAGCTAGCTAATAGAGGGGTTTTGATTGAGGATTGTGAAATTAAATTCTTTTTTCTATGGTTTAAGGAAGTAGAAAGTTTAGTTGAAGTTGACAAAAAAATGTTGATTGCCTAGATTAATTAATGATTAAGATTTACTTTAATATTTTCTATTGGTAATATCTATTTTTTTTTTTTGTAGTAATAATAGGTTTTCACTTAGACTATTTATTATATTATTTTGTGGTTGCACTTGTGTTTTAGGAAGGAAACTAAGGAAATTAGCAATCCAGATTTGGTAAAGAGGACTCTGATAGTACGATGTTTTGGAAATATTACTTTACTAAGATGCAAGGCATAGATAATAGAGGTGAAGTTTTGGCATTGTGAATGCTGCTATAAAAAAATGTTAAGAAAGATGCTAAATTCTGGAGTAATTGTATTCATACATAGATTTGAAAAGATCCAGAAAATAAAAATAAAAAACTCTCACATTTTATGTAAAATGATATAAGTTTTTAGCTATAAAATCACAATTAAAATGATAAGTGTATCTATTTATAAACTCTCATGAAGAAAAGAAAGATAATTTATGAAGAATGGAGAACCAAGAATGAGGAACAAGTACAACGAAGGGAACAATTTCAAGGGGTCGCGGAATCAAGATTGACTTTCTTACCATCTGAAGAAAGGACCCCATGGGAGACAAGTCTGGAGCTGAAGCGGCGAATAGCACAGAGGGAGACAAGCGCCGAATGAAAAGCAACGAGGGGAACGCCATGGAGTCTGGCTACTGCCTTTAAGCCGAAGCAGGTCCATACATCTGCTATAATGCAAGTGACCCTGCGCACTTCCTTTGCGTTTATCTCTTGGATAACTTTATCAATTACACAAGGCCCCATGTTGTTTTCCATTACCTTCAAAAAATTTACAGCGTTGTTCCGACATTCCTCAGGGCCCAACGCAAAAGGAACGGATATCAGTCGGATCATGTCGCAGTTATCATCCATAGATTTGGCGGCGTTGGCTTCCATTATGCGCTGGTGATTGGAGTCGCTGTTAAGGAAAGTGACGAGGAATCCATCGGAGACGAGCTTCCAGGCGAGTTGCATCATGGGATTAATGTGGCCCTGTGCAGGAGCAGGAATGAGAAGGGCATGAGACATTTTAGTATTATTACGATTTCCAAAAGTAGCAGAAGATTACTGTAATCCCAATCTGTGGAGTTGAAGCGGTCTCAAAGTTCTTCGGTAATATATCAATAGGGCAATGAAAGACAACCAGAAAAGTTAGTTTTAGGTATCTGATCGATTAGTTTACAGTGGACGTCTATCGTTACAGTGGAACCAGATGGATTGTCATTGTCACAATGACTGATAAGGGGCTCCTATGGAGGTAATGTGACAATGCCCATCTCTTTCATTAACCTTTTGAAATGTATTCTCTTGCGTCATGTTGTCGGTAGTGCCATGGGTTTACTTTGAAGTTTTACCCTGCACTCTGCAGTCTGAAGGAGATACCACAACCCTGTTGTGAAAATAGAACGCAGCCAAAACTATAAACGCAGACTGGCAGGTTTCAGAAAAAAAAAACAGAGTACAGGATTTCGGTCACAAGCTATATATTTGTGTTAAGATTTGGAACGGTAATCTGCTGCAGGAGCATACAATTAATTTCTTTTTGGCCCTCTGTTCTGCCCTGCATTTTACCAAAAACAGGGGTCAAAATCTGAAACAATTTCTGCCCTGCTATTGATCAAAAACAGGGGTCAAAATCCGAAACAAAATACAAAACAGGATGACAAAAGATTCATGTGACTGGTAAAATATTTTGTAATTATTTTTATTACATAGGGGAGTTGGTAACCGCCATTATTTTTAGTAAATGGTCAGCGTAGGTCAAAATCCGAAACAAAATACAAAACAGGATGATAAGAGATTTTTACTTAAGAGAGTTGGTAAATCTAACTTGTCAAATATTTAGTATTTTTTTTTTATTACTTAGGAGAGTTGGTAACTGCCACCATTTTTAGTAACTGGTCAGTGGAGGGTTCAAACCACAGGGATTGCAACCACCAAACCTATCCGTTTCGTTAAGGTTAACCGGCGTGAGATGGGGACCACCGTTGCTTCGGGATTCGTACAGTCATCGTATGGTGGCACGCACTCAAAGGATTCAGAAGAGACTATTACCTTTAGCGCAAAGTGGACGAAATTTAAACCTAGGTCTCCTCTAACAAGTGCCTAAAGTCTTACCAATCCACTAACCCTTACGGATTCAGTAACTACATGACTATGTTTATCTTGTAAGGATGTTAAATCAGGTACTGTAAGGATGTTAAATCAGGTATGAAAGAGTATGCTGACCGGTGGACATTGACAGACATTGTTAGATGAAAAAAATATTAGATTAATCCAACACAACCATATATAACCATCTGAGTTTTAAAATTCTACCAAAGCCGCATGTGAACAAAGGCCGCATGGGAAGAATATGCAGAGGAGAGGTTGTCATCGCTTCCCCCTATGCCTTGGAATAATAGGTAAGGGTGAGGCATTCTTTTTTACCGGCAACATATCTTTTGCATTTGCAACTGCTAATTATCATGTCTCATCTTTTCACTCTTGATTTTCTGATCAGATGCATCCTGTCCATTTTCGATTTCATTACCAAACTCAATGGTCCTTTGACTATTGACTATGATTTTGAATAAATATTAAGTTTTTCTTAATCTTTTAAATACTTTGTCTTTAAAATTTATTTAATATTAAAAAATAAAATAAATAATATTTATAGGCGATGAGGAATGCATCTTTCTTCATTTTGAATTTTGTTGGACCTTGATTATAATTTCAAGAAGAGTATTAGGAATTTTTTCTTCTTTGACAATAATGGGGTAGTAGGTTTAAGGTAGAAGCTTTTTGGTCTTCTATATTTGGGACTCCTCACCCCTATTAACATTGAGTCACGGACTCCTCACCCCTATTTACATTCAGTCATGACACGTATGTGGGGTAGTTGGCCCTCTTGCTTTCTAACTATGTGATTTTGTTCCTCTACAAGTTGTTTATTTTCAGTGGTATATTCCTATCTTGAATTTTGTTCCACTTCAGTGGCATATTCCTATGTTAGAATTTCATACTTCTTATTTATTTAGAGATAAATATTATATAATATTTGATTCTTAATGTTTTAAGGTTTCATTTAAATTATTATTATATATAATTTAATTAAAAAAAATTTAAAAAATAAATATTATTTGTAATTAATTTAATTTAAAAAAACAAAAAATAAATTAAAAAATAAATATATATTTTTTGGTTTGGTTATTGTGAGAAACCTCTATGACCGACGTATAGGGCTGAGCAATCTCCTCCCAACCATGACCCCTCGTAAAGCCGAGAGCTATACTTATCAATAGGGAATTTAACACAAAGCCACCACACACCCACCCCCTCACACACTCGCCCATGCCACGGTTTGAACCTTGAACCTCCCGAAGAAGAGCCAAAGCCCGAATCGTTGCACTGCACCCCAAGTGCTTAAAAAATAAATATTACTTGCAATTAAAGAAAGTGTCGCGAGTGATTTATTACATGAATACATAATTAAAAACAATAAGGAGATTTTTTTAATAAGCTATGTGTGGCTTCTATTAGGGACCGCTCTCATTACAAAAACAAAACATTAAGTTGTTCTTGGTACATTTCTAACAAGTTATAAAACATACCCATCTTTGCCTTTCTATCAAATATATTCTTTATCTTCCTCAACCTGCTATGTTTTCATAATCAACTTTTTTTTATTTGAAGAAGCTAACAACAAGAACAACCATTATATGATACATAACTCTAACAAATAGAAGGAAAACAAATATAACAGTCATCCATCAAAGAGGAAATGAGTTCAATTATTTTTCTTCTGTAGCAGAGCTTCTTCCTCCTTTAAAGTGGCAAGATATGAGAATCAATTTTTGCACTTCAAGCTCTTGAGGTAATATCTAGTTGTAACACATTCTATAGGATCTTCATTTTCAAAAAACTAACCGTCAATGATTATTTCATAATTAGCTTCAAGAATACCATATGAGGTGCTAATCTTTTCCATGGAATCGTTTGGATGGTCTTTAGTAACCATTTGGCTTTTATCAATGATTTGATTCAAATTCTCCTTTTGGGGTTAAGTCTTCTGTTGTTCGCATGACTCCTACTTGGACAATTGGTGCATCTAGAGGATGAGCTTCTTTCTTTTGAATTGGGACATTTGAAGGTTTCAAATCATTTGCATGTAGGACCTTCTCCTCCACCAAGGAGGAATTAGAGCATGATCAAATGATCGAGCATCTCTTCTTCAGGTGGCCATATTGTTGAAAACCATAACATCTTAGGGAGAAGTTTTCATATTCAGTATTTTGGATCCATTCCCATTTACTTGAGGAGATAATAATGGATTGAGGCCCAAGAATTGAAACATCCATCCATATACTGGAATGCACTAATGACATTACCGATTTTGGTGAATCTTCTCTCCCCAAAACTCCATAGGGAGAGCATAAAGATTCACCTAGACTAGGAAGCCATTAACTTCTTTTGTAAAAGGGGTTAAAACTAGGAGTCGAAGGTCTTATATGGACACCCTTTGTCCGAAAAACCAATTATATCTATAATACATTACCTATCTCTATCCCCTAAATTAGAAAATGAAACATAAAAGAAATTTTTGGGTAGGAGAGTTGGAATTCTGTATTGGCCCACCAATCTTTAATGTATCCTTTAAGCTCATCCAAGCCTGGTATTTTGCTCTTGAGTTTACAAATAATTTTTTGGGCTTCATGATCAATCAGATTCAACCCAAATTCATCCTTTGAAATCCTGATAGAGGGTAAAGGTTCACACCCTAGAGAACCTAAAAATCCCTAAGAGATATTTCTTCTAACCAAAGAGGCTTTCTCACAAATTGAAGAGACAATCTATGAAAAACCCTCTTCCTTCAATGCTTGATTGCACCTAGGGTTTGCATCCCTTTCGTGAAGATTGTAGCCAAATTTATCATTTTGTTCCATCGCTTGACTACACCTAGGGTTCACACCCCTTTCGCGAAGACAAAAATAGTTGTACATAAAATACCAAAGAGATATTAACATATTTAAATAAAAAATATTATTTTTATTGTTATAAAATGTAAGTAACAAGATATTGATTTGGTATTTTTTATTATCCTAGAATGTTGATGGAATATTTCCTAAAGATTCAAGTTAGAGAAATTACCAATTAAACACCAAATCTAATTTGATCAATCATATTAATGACAAATATTAGTTCTACTACCTACTATACATATACGTAAATTTAAGATAGAGGCACAAAGGTGTTGGAAGTGCCACATACAAAGCATAGAGGCATGAAGGTGTTGGATGTGCCATATGAAAGAGAGATCATATATTATGGGTTTTATACTGCTTCAACATCTTGTGGCTTATATGAAATTTGATTGGCTATTGATCATGCAAAGAATAGAATTGATATCATATTGATGTGACATTTTTGATGTCAAATATATTTGATATGCTTGAACCTTACTAATAGAGTATAAGCATATTTATACCCACGAGAGAGTATTTTTATCTCAATGCAACCATTCCATGAAATAAATATGCTAAGGACTTTTGAAGACCACATGTTCAAAAATATTTTATTTTGCTTGAGAGGGTTGTATTGTTGACCCAACTATAATCCACTTTAAAGATTGAATTAGATTGCATTATCTATTGGAGATAATGTTTCATTTGAGAGAAGTGGAGACCCCATGTTTTGTGGATACTAGAGTGTGTCCCTATTCACATATGCTCTTGTGAATGGTTGTGTGTGTCCTTATTTACAAGCAAAGTATTATATCTGTAATTTACTAAGTGTATCTCTAATCATAGATGTTTGCAAATAGATGAGTGTGTCCCTATTTTTAACCATGTAGATGGATAAAAATGTGTCCCTATCCACTTATGATGTAAAACATCGGATTGAGTCCAGTGTGGTCAATCCCACTGAGGTGAGTAGTTAAGTTTATCTCTATTCACAATGATGCAAATCTTAGACTAATGTGTATCCTAGTCCATAATCGTTTTGAAGCTTTTGAGTTGTTGATTCTTGCCCCTATTTGAAATATGATACAATAAGGAAGAATATTAGGATTTTATTACATTTTGTAATATAGTTAGAGTTAGATATTGGGAGTTGGAACCAAATAGGTAGTTGGTAGCTAGTTATCCAAATCAACCACATAACCTTCACTATTTAAATTCACATTTTTTATTAATAAAACTTTGTCCAACACAATTATCTTATTTTTTTGTTTTCAAGATTTTGCAGATCTTTTTATGATGTCATCACTTGGAAAATTCCAAAATCAATCAATCCTGATTTTGTGTATTATCATAAGCTTTTGGAACTTAACTAATTTTTCACTTTGCTAGAATGTATCTCGATTTACTACTTTTCCATGATGTTGGGCTTTTTGAAACATGATTAATTGCCTTAGAACTTAGATTTGGATTGATGCATTTGAATATCTTCTAGCTTGAATGTGTTTCTATGATGTTTAAACTAAGCTTAGGATGATTTACCTTAGCAAATTTTGGGCAACATTTTGGCAAAAAAGGAAATTTGGCCTGGTTTACAAGGGTTTGCAAATGTGGGCATCATTTTGACCTACATTCTTTGTGTCTCTTGGGGGTTTCTACTTGCAAAAATGAAGGATCTAGAAATACTTATTTAATGGGTGTGAATTAATTTTTTTTAGAAGATAGAAGAACTAGAAAATGATAGGAGGGAAGGTAGTCATGAAGATGAGAAGGGTCATGGATGGTTATAATGGATAATGTACAATAGGGAGTGGGAGCAATAATAAAGTGAGGAGGTAGTTGAGTGAAGTATGTGCAATGGTGGGATGAATGAGGAGAAGAAGAGTGCAAGTAAACAAGAAGTAAAAATTGAAAGCAAAAGGAAATACGAGAAGAAGAAAGGAAAGGAAGGAAAATGGAGATACCTGGGTGGTGATATCCCCTACAAAAATGAAGTCCTTCTAAGCATAATCCACTATAGCTATGAGTTGCTTCAGACCTTCTAGGCACTCAAGGAATGTGGTCGTCCATTGCTCTTTGCTTCTTTCTGCTTTAAAAAACTATGTAAAACTCTTATTCAAAATTATAAAATATTGTAAAGGTCTCTTCTGATGCTCCTGAACTATGTATGGTGATATAGTCACTTACTTAGCCAAATCCTTAATCCAAATTTACTTTATCTTATCCTAGGCTTGCTTTTCACCTTATAGTCTTTCTAATAGCTATGCCAACTAACACTTGCAATGATTGTTTATATATTTTTCTAAGTAGGCACACTTTTCCAAAAAATATTTTTGCATGTTTTCTCTCTCTTAGCTAATAGCTTTCCATCAACCAGATATTTCTTTTTTAGATGCTTTATGTTTGCTTGTATTATTGAAGTGTTGAGGTGTCGGGTTGTGAGCTTGATGTATCCTTTTTATACCTTTGCATGTCATCTATTTTTTGATTAGCTTCTATCCTTATAGTCTCAATGGATGGAGCTTTTGTGGCTTCATCTTGCCTTTTTTACTCATGTCTAGCTTCTACCAACTCTTCTTATTATTTTTCTTCACTGGCTTCATGGTCATTAAATACATCTTCAATCTTCTGCAATACTTGGCATACGATATTCCATGTCTTTAGAGCCAGGTATTTAAGTGTTCTAACCCTATCATTAATCATTTGTAGCCTAAAGGTTTTTTGATATGATGGGTCCTTATATCTTCTAGCCATTTCCTAGATTTTTTCTTGTATTGTAGTTAGATTGCTTAGAAATTCAAAAACTTGAGCTCTCGTGATGGGCTCCTACCATTGGTTTAATTCTTGCTTGCTACCTACGATTAGCTCTATTTGGGATTGAAGTTCTTCCATAGTGAAGCATTGGAGTTGTTCATCCCAGAATCTTGTAAATCTAAGACTTTTAGCGTTATTTTCTGGAGCCATCATTTGTTTATCCTTTATTTGTAGTTTATCCATCATTTCCCATTCTTGATTAACTACTCTATTTCCTTCTATCAAATTTTGGGCAATATATTGCTCCATTCGACTCTATGTTTGTCATGGTTGCCCATAACAGATCAATTTTTTTTCTTGTACGTCTAAGAAGAGATTTGACTTGTTTAATTTTATCTTTGAGTTTGGCTTGAGCTTATTTTAAGTTTAATTTTGCAGCTTTGGTGACTTCTATGCTAAATATTAGGTGGTTTACAATTGGATATGCTTCGAGATAGATTTGGAGGATATTGCTCCAACTTTCCTTCGTAAGCTCTAATAAGACTTCCCAGGAGAAATGAGAAGCTTGAGCCTTTTTCTTTTCTTATTCTAGATCTTGCTATAAGCTTTGTACTTGCTCTTGCAACGCCTAAATCTTGTCATTTATTTCTTGTAATTGTGCTTGAGTCAGGGTTTTTATAAGAGTGTGCCATAAATTTTTGATATAATTTTGTAAGGATATATTTTCATTCTACTCTACTGTTATTTTTTCTTCTAGGCTTTTTATTTTCTCTACCATCCTTGCAGGTACATTATGTTGACTTGAGTTTGAGTGCTATGCAAGGTGTCCTCCAGTGGAACATTGGTAATGTCTATTTCTTACAACAACATGTTATAGTTATTCGACATCATATAAGACTCAGATCAACTTTTGAAATAGCTTCTACACTTAGCTATTGGTATGTGGTCAGGTCAACTACATTTGTTAGCCTTGGTGACACCCTTTTCTTTTATTTTTTTAGCGATATTTATTTCCACCATTTTTGGGTATTTTGATCCATATATGTGAGTTTATTGATGGTGACTGTGGATGGGTGTTCAGAAGGTAGTCATATCATGAATATGGATTGGAGAACATGGAATGGAGATGAAGGGATTTTTTGGATCACTAAAATAACACTTGCGAGAGTTTGTATTTGTGGGATGGATGTGGTGTGGGGTGGATCAAGTGATATTTCGTCTTGGATGATTTGCCTTGGTGGAGAACATGGTGGTGAAAGAGGAGAGGAGGGAATATTAGTAGGGATATGAGTAGAAGAAGTAATTGTATGGGTTTGAGAAATCATACATGTTTCTTTTGCTTGAGATTTATCCTAAATTAGGACGGGTTTATCTTGCACTATTAGAACTACACTCTATTTTTTAGCTTTCTTTACTCTATTTTCTTCTTGGTTCAAAAGAAAACCTTTTATCTTTGCTATCTTCTACACCTTCAATGGAGTTCTAGGATTAGAATATTGTGGTCCCAGGTGAGGAGTTTCTCCTTTGTCCAAACGGTTGACACTAATTTACCTATTTATCAGTATTTCCCCTTCTTCTATTGTAGAAATGCTTGTAGGCTCATATCAAGCTCACTACTATTTTTTGTGGTCTAACCTAGAGTTTGCATAATCTTGGATATTGTTATTTGTTCTAGGAAAATCTAATGCTTATATGGTCCTGGCATAAACTATATAGTGCTCTGTGTAACATTATTTTTTCTAGATTTGGTAATATGAGCTCCTAGAGCTAGATTTTTTGGCCTTCACTACACTTGCAAGGGATCCTATATTCTAGATGCTATTTTCCCTAAGCCTCCTTCGATATTTTAGAATTTTCTCGGGATGAATGGGGGATCTTCTTGGTGTTGTTTCATGCTTCTGTCTAGGATATTTGTTTTTCCAAATTCATTACTTTTAGGATTTCAACTCATTCCTAATTTAGAATTAGCACATCCTCTTTAATATGTTCCTCTCCAAAATCTATTTGTTTGGTCTCTTATTCTTCATCTTCTTCCTGCCCATCATTTCCAATAATTTTGGGATGAAACAACTCTTCCTTAGGCTTCCAAGTGTCTATGTTCTTGTCATATTTTTTGAGAAACTTTTATCTATAGCCAACCCAAATATTGAATTCTACAAGCTGTGTTTGCATTTGAGTATCCACCATTCTATAGTTTTCCTTATGACCAACCTAGCTTCTTCTTCGTTGCCTATATTGTGTTCTGGTTTAAAACATGGTCTTTTTATTTATCTAGATCATAGTCTTTCACTATGTTGTAGAAGTCTCTCCAAGAAGGTAGTTCTTGCATTTTGCTTATATCCCACTTGAATTCATTCTCCTTTGAGTTATTCCAAAGTTGTTCTATTTTGGGTCGATCAACATGTTTGAATGTCAGAGGCTTATCCTTGTTTAAATTTTCTAGCTTATCTTTGAATCTACCTTGTAGGTCATACTTCCATTTGTGTGGTATTTCATGTAGTTGGAATTTCTCAAATCTATATTTTAAAACTTTACCTTATCCTCTTGTTTTCAAAGTAATATGTTAAAAAATAAATGGTACTTCATATATGCTAACTTTGTTTATATCACAATCATAAGCTTTGTTTATATATCTACTTGTTGACAGAATTCCATACCAAATATCCAATCCATCACATAGTAGGGCAATAAAAATGGATTATCAATGAAGATGTATAGTCTAATCATTATTCCTTGCATCAAGAAGTACCATTTTCATTCCTCTCTTTGAGGAGTTTGAAGCTTTTCTACTGCATTTTGAGACAGTTGGGATAAAATTCCATATATGAGCTTCAATGTATAGCCCAAAATTTGCTTGTTAAAATTGTAGTAGGGGTTGGAAGCTCTAATGATATGTGTCTAGTATATCATTGTTGTATGGCATCCTTGTGAGTTTAGCCTATTTATTTCTAACCCAAGCATGCTATCTATTATGTTGTGTAATAACAACCAGGCTAGATACAATGGGTATATGAATACTCCATACTTCAATATTTGTAGGTTTGTAAGCTAGGCATGCATTTTTCATATAGGAAGTAGGTCCAATCGAATAAAAGAGGGTTTTTTGATTTATTTGCATAGGTTTTGTCATAATGTTAGAGATTTATGATAGCATAGGTCATTTAGTAGTCATAGACATAATTGTCTATTTGCGGGTAAAAAATTATTGCAAACATGGAGAAAATGTCTAGATACTAAAATTCAAAAATTTGAATTAGGGTTTTTGATAAGGTATTTATAGACATGGAATGGTGTAATTGTTCTTCAAGACAAAATTTTAGGCCTCTTCCTCCATCCTTATAAATTCTAAGATCATAGTACCTCTTCTGACCTTCAACAATAAAAGGTTTTAGGGGTCACCCTAGGTTTAGCTCCTATTGCAAATTCATTGACAAAAAGCTTAGATGTAAGGTAGAAAATTACCTGGCTATATTTATTTTGGATTGCTCACATTTTAGGATTGTATTATTCTATCATTGCTAGCACCAAATTTGGGTAAGGATGTACTAGCGTATGCACTTACAAAGATAAGAACAAGTGTCATGCAACTGCACTCAGGCTACTAGGTGAAATATTTTGTGCCCTTTTTTTGACACCATTTCGAAGACTTTTAGATTTTTCTTGTAGAGTAATTGTTGTATCTTGAATCTTGCTTGTGTGGCCTTACAACATATTCACTTCTCTATGAACTTTCGTGCTTTTCATAGTGCCCTTTTGGGTGCTTCCATTTTTCTTGGAATAATTTCTAGAATCATTGACCATGGTCACTAAGCTTTGTTTTATAATACTTTAGCACTAATCTCTATCTACAGTAACCATTGTTACTTGCACAAGGGATTGTAAACTACTCTTTCTCAAGATGTTCCTTTCTTAGGAAGCTATAAACACTTAGCAATTTTTATTCAAAAATTATCTTTTAGAGCTTTGCTTTGAAGGGGGAGGAAGAAAATAAAATCCCCAAATGTAGTGGATTAAATTAAACTTAATCAACAAAATTATTAGTATACCATAAAATGTATTACACAAATGTAAATTGCATAGAATTTAAAAATTTTAAATTTTAAATTAATGATAAGATCGAAATAAGCAAACCACATAACGAAACCAATATTACATGGAAATCCTATGAAAGGAAAAACCACAGCCAAAAATTGTATCTCCACTTTGTATTCTATTCAGCAAAATATACAAGTATTTTCTTCACAATTGGCTCATTTTCTCAACACAAGAATTCCTACATAAGAATGAACAACAATTAACAACCACTTCTCATCAACTTCTTAAAAGTAAGGAGTTTAGCCCAAATATATAATTTGGGCTATCCTCCTATTGGAAAATAGTCATGGAGGAAAAACTCCACAACATGGAGTGTATGAGACAAGTGTCTCATGCAACTCCACCTCTATGCCACCACTCAATGTTGAGGCCACATGTCCTCATCCAAACCTTTGTGCATGCCACCACACTCAAGTCACATGCCACCACACCTATGCCACATGCCACCACTCATACCACTTATCATTATGTTGTTGGAATATATTACATTATTTGGTACATGCTAATGTACCATCTTGGGTACATCTTTAGATTAGGAGTGTGAGTCATAGATTAGGATTTGAGTATTTACTTTGTGCAATGTAATAAATGCACAAGTGATATTAGAGTGTGCAAAGTATTCAATAATGTAAATGTGCAGCATAGTCCTTGTGCACACGAGTCCATACAATAGGAAAGTGAAGAGTCATAGGAAGATGGAAGACCAAGAGTCACATCCCATTATATATTGGTCTTTGTATAAGTATTATACAATAATCTCATAATTTTCATAGGAGAAGATAGAGTAAAGTAGAATACAAGTTTGCTACAATGTAGAACTTGTATGGAGCATGGAGTATTAGTGATCTCCTCATATTGTATGAAGATACTATTTTCATGAGCTTTCATTAATGGTAATTTTATGAATATTTACAAAAGTTTTTTATGAGTTTTACATGCTTTGCATATTACCATTATGTTATATTTAATATTGTATGCTTATTTTATACCTTGTGGTAGATTTTACATTAAGTATTTAGTATTAAAAGCTAACAATGATATCAGAGCCACAAGGGAGATTGATAGGAGATAGGGAGAGCCACAAGAGAGATTGAGAGAAGATATAGAGATCTCATTTTTAGAAATTTTAAAGTTATTTTTTGGCTAGAGTCTTTGTTAGAATAAAGTTTATATTTCATTATTGGCATAACCAAAAAGTAGCGCACGTAGGCGCTCTCCAATTTGGTTATGTAACCACCGAATTAGTTCAACCAACTCGGAACCATATTTGTAATCTTTATAATTGGAATGAATGTGAAGGAACTATTGCTTCGTTAATTTCTTTATGGCATCAGAGCCACGGAGACACAGACACGACTGGCCGCACAAGACGCAGACGGGACTGGCGGATCGGGACGAATGACAAGATGACATATGATACTGGAAGACGACAACAGGACGTGGGCCTGACAACAGGCTGACAGAACACACAGACCGAGGGCAACGGATCGGGTTTGGTTCGCGGATCGGGGCGGTTCGACGGAGGCAAAAGGAGGGGGGTGGTTGCCCGAAGGCAACCGAATAAACTATGGCAGTTGCGACCGTTAAAAATCTTCCCATAGTGGCCGCCTTGGCCATGTGGGACTAAAAGTTTTTTTTCCTTCTCGCACAGTTTCGAAGCTATTAATACATCCTCGTTCCTATCTTTTTTCGTCGGGCTCGCTGGCTCAAGTGGTATATGCAGTGACTGTTTGCCAGGAGGTTACGGGTTCCAGTCCCTTCGGGGTTTTTTTTTTGACACCCTGCGCGCTCCACTGACGGCCGGCAAGGGGTTTTGACGCCCTGCGCGCACTTGTGACGGCGGAGAAGGAATTTTGACGCCCTGCGCGCACTTGTGACGGCGGAGATGTTTTTTTGACGCCCTGCGCGCACTTGTGACGACGGAGATGGTTTTTTTGACGCCCTGCAGTGCATTTGACACCTTCACATGGTGATTTGACGCCTAAACACTTTGTTTTTAGGTATTTTTTTCCCAATCTTGTCTCATTTGCAAATCGAAGGGGGGGAGATCTCAGTTTCTTCACATTATTCATTTGCAAAGTTAACAGATAAAGGGGGGAAATCAACTTTATTTCCATAGGAGATAAAATTTGTGGGCATTTATGATTGTTTTTTTTGCATTTAAATATTCTGTTTTCTTGCATTCACAATCATAAATTAAACAAAGTATAAGACCCCAAATTTATACCCTATTTGTGCAATTTATTGCACAGCAGCATTCGGTATTTGAGATACCTCTGGTCCACACTTACAGGTAATGTTGTCGTGCTTTGGACTACTGTATTCGCCGCCTAATATAGCTGCAACAACGACGTCTGAGCTTGTTCTCTATAAATCGTCGGGGAGAGATAAGGCAAACCAATTTTGTTTTATTTTCCATTTCATACCCACATCGTGATTGTTGTTAGGCGTAAATCCTGACGAAAGTTTTTTCCAAAGTGTTTAGGGGAAGTTACGCCCCACGCATGCGGAATAAAACTTTCTATGGTAGGTGTCATTAACAACACGATGCCCTTTCAGTATCGCCTATGTTCAAAATATTGTGCTTCTCATTTGTACTTATAGTCTCCCTCACGTAAGGGCGAGTACATATTGAGTAGTATACTGTTCATATATACCTATAGTTTCCCTCACGTAAGGGCGGGTATATATTGAATGGTTACAATATAATGATCTAGCAGGTATAAAGAAAGGGAGACCAATTGGTGATATAAGGAACCTTCATAATGGCCACAATTCATAAGTACCTCTCAGACTCACAATTGTTGAAAGGTCCTAACTTTGTTCCATGGAAGACAAAGATGAAAGCCATACTTCAGTTGGAAGATTTATGGGATGTAGTGACTGGCACTGAAACACGTCCTTCATCAACAGGCACAGATCAAGATGCTTGGGATAAAAAAGACAAGAAGAGTCTTGTATTTATCTTGCTTGCTACTACAGATGAGGTGCAACCTCATATTTGTGATGCAAAAACTAGTAAGATAGCCTGGGATGCCTTGATCACAGTATATGAAGGCAAGAATCAATCCACTATCCTCCATCTTCAAACTCAACTACATAATCTCAATATGAATTCTGGGGAAACAGTTGATATATTCCTTTGCAGAGTGGCTGACTTGAAAGCAAAATTGAATGCTATGGGAAAACCGGTGGATGATGATGTTTTGAATTCTGTCATCTTGAGAGCACTACCAAATTCCTATAAGATGTTGATCACTTCCCTCAATGTTTCTGGTAGACAAGTATCATTTGTGGAACTGGTAAACTTGCTTCAGACTGAGGAGGCAACTCAGATCCAGAAAGATGATATGCCAGATAATGCTCTTTCCACACAACAAAGTGGTAAAAAACAAGGTCAGTTTCAAAAAGGAAGTGCTTCTTCCAAAGGAAAAGGGAAGCAAAATCAGCAAACAGATGCAAAATATTGCAAAATTTGTGATATGAATAACCATGATACCAACAGGTGTTGGTTCAAAAACAAGCAACCCAATGATAAAGGCTCTCAGAAGAAGGGCAAGAACAAGCAGAAATACAATAAGCATAAGCATTCTAAAGGCCATGTTGCTCATGCTGACTCCAACTCCGACTCAGATCCTCCTGGGTCCGATTCAGATTCTTGACTCTGAAAGAGCACACAAGGTGCTCATGACTCATACTTCGTCTTCCCAGATAGATGTTGTATGGTATATTGATTCAGGAGCTAGCAAACACATGACTGGGGACAAATCATGGTTTGATACCTTTGTGGAGAAAGAGGGTAAGCCGGTTACAATTGCTGACAATCAAGTATATCAAGTAAAGGGAGAAGGAGATGTTTCTGTGTCCCTTGCTGATGGTAATTGTCAAATTGAGAAGGTTCTCTATGTTCCAGGCTTAGCCAATAATCTGCTTTCAGTCACACAAATGTTGGATAAAAACATGGATGTCGTGTTTAGAGTGGTTAAAGGCAAGAAGAGATGTTTCATCACACACAGTGGTAAACATATTGCAACCGGATCCTACAAGCATGGCTTGTTCATTCTCGATGCCCTTTCAACTCCGCATGTTGCTTTGGCTGCAACTACAAAGGAGGCCACCTCTCTCTGGCATCGACGTTATGGGCACCTCATTCTAGATATTTGCTTGAATTATACAAATATGGGATGGTGAAAGGTCTTCCACCAATCTCATCTATCTTACCAGCTTGCTCGGATTGCTTAGCAGGGAAGCAACATCGAGTGCCTTTTGAAGCAAGCTCCTCTCGAGCCGCAAAACCTTTAGAGCTGGTACATACCGATCTCGTGTGGTCCTATGCCAACCAGCTATGGTGGGAAAAGGTATTTTCAACTATTTGTTGATGATTACTCATGGAAGATGTGGGTTTTCTTTCTTCAGTTGAAATCAGAAGCGTTTCTCTACTTCCAACAATTCAAGAAACTTGTTGAGAAGGAGTCGGGATGTTTGATAAAATCCCTCCGCTCAGATCGAGGGGGGGAATACACCTCTGAAGAGTTTTCAGAGTTTCTTAAGAAACATGGGATCAAAAGACAACTGACTACAGCCTATACACCTCAGCAGAATGGAGTTGCAGAGAGAAGAAATCGTTCCATTATGGAAATGGTTCGATGTATGCTAAAAGGAGCACATCTTGAGGATCAATATTGGGCGGAAGCAGTAAACACAACATCATACCTCCTAAATAGAGCACCCACTAGAGCTCTACAAGGAAAGACTCCACAAGGAGCATGGAGTGGTAAGAAACCTTCCATATCTCATTTGAAGGTGTTTGGATGTAAAGCATTCATGCACATTCCAAAACAGAAAAGGAGGAAGCTGGATGAGAAAACCCTGCAGTGTATCTTTCTTGGCTATGATGAGTACTCAAAAGGTTATCGATTGATTGATCCTAAGACCAAGAAAACACATATAAGTAGAGATGTTGTATTTGATGAAGCCCTCACATCGAAAGACACATCCACAACTATATACATAGATGAAGAAGAACCTAAGAAGGAGGTTCAACTTCCACAAAAAAAACAAAAGATTCCAAAATGGTATACAAGCACTTTGAGAGATGCTAAGTTGAAATCCCTTCCAGATCTATCTCTTGATAGGCCCTGTACTCGCAGTATGACTCAACAGATGAGAGCAGAAGAATCTACTTCAGAGGTTGATGAACTTTGTCAACACTTTGATGATTTGTCAGTGGATACAGAATATGACAGGGAAGAAAATGAGGATGGAGAAAAACTTTATATGTCTACATTGAATACAAATGAACCCACAACGGTTCAATCTGCACTTGATCAACCACAGTGGAAAGAGGCAATGGATGTAGAACATAAATCTCTTCTTAAAAATAATACTTGGAAGTTAGTCGATCTGCCAACAGGAAAGAAACCCATAGGCTGCAAATGGGTATTCAAAGTGAAGTATAAAGCAGATGGATCTATTGATAAGCATAAAGCCCGACTTGTTGCAAAGGGATATGCTCATAAAGAAGGCATAGATTATGAAGAGACTTTTGCTCCTACCGCAAAAATGACTACCATTCGAGTACTTTGTGCCATGGGAGCTCGGCTTTGGGTGGAAATTGCATCGATGGATGTTAAAAGTGCCTTCTTGAATGGTGACTTACAAGAAGAAGTATACATGACTCAACCGGAAGGATTTGTGGTTGAGGGGCAAGAACAAAAAGTATGCAAATTGATCAAATCCTTGTATGGGCTAAAACAAGCTCCTCGAGCTTGGTATATCAAGATAGACAATCACCTTGTGCAAGCATGGTTTCATAAGAAGTCCTTCAGATGCAAATCTCTATATTAAGAAAAATGGTTCTGATATAGTGATTCTTGTACTTTATGTTGACGATCTGATCATCACAGGAAGCTCAGAAAAAATGATTGACTTAGTGAAAAATGACTTGAAACAATCATTTGAGATGACAGATCTAGGACTTCTGCACTATTGTCTTGGTTTAGAAGTTACTCAACAAAAATTTCATATTAGAGTAACACAAAAGAAATATGCCAAGACTTTAGTAGAAAAATATCGGATGACTAACCGTAAGTCAAAAGCAACTCCAATGGAGCAAGGACTTAAGTTATCTCGATATGATGAGTCACCTCGTGTAGATGGTACTCTCTATCGCCGCTTGATTGGGAGTCTCCTATATCCGACAAATACCGGACCAGATCTCATTTTTGCTGTAGGATATCTTTCAAGGTTCATGCAAGAGCCTAAGATGAGTCACTGGAAAGCAGCAAAAAGAGTTCTTCATTATGTTCATGGTACTACAAATTATGGTCTGGAATATAGACAGAATAATAATTTCTTCTTACTGGGATACACAGACTCGGATTATGCTGGATCCCTTGATGATCGTAAATCAACCTCCGGATATGTTTTTCATCTAGGATCTGGACCTATCTCCTGGCACAGTAAGAAACAACATGTGGTTGCTTTATCTTCTACGAAAGCAGAATATCGTGCAGCCAGTGAAGCAGTCTACGAGATAATGTGGTTAAGTCGCATTCTTACAAACATGGGCCTTCCAAAGAATCTTCCTCTTCATTTGTTTTGCGACAACCAAGGTGTTTTGAATCTTGTCAAAAACCCAATTTTTCATGAACGTACCAAACATGTTGATACCAGATGTCATTTTATTCGAGATGAAGTTCCAAAGCACCATATACAGCTTCACTACATTCCTACTGATGCGCAAGTTGCAGATATCTTTACCAAAGCACTTGGACGTATCAAATATGAAAAGTTTCGAGATACAATTGGGATTTGCCAATAATGTAATAAGGGGGGATGTTAGAATAAAGTTTATATTTCATTATTGGCATAACCAAAAAATAGCGCTCGTAGGCGCTCTCCAATTTGGTTATGTAACCACCGAATTAGTTCAACCAACTCGGAACCATATTTGTAATCTTTATAATTGGAATGAATGTGAAGGAACTATTGCTTCGTTAATTTCTTTAGTCTTTCTACAAGGTTGCAGGATAACTCGTGAAGACTAGAACTTAGCATAGATCTCATTCCACTAGATTAAAGGATAACTAGTGAATTTATTGATTTTTAAAGATTTGGAGATTTGCATGTATTTGCTTGCTACTGTCTAAGTTTTTGTTGCAGAATATTAGTTCTAGTTTTTGTTGTAGAATATTAGTTCTTAGAAGTTAAGAATCTTCCTACAATGGATAGTGAAGAATTTTCTTCGATTGCCTAAAATTCTATGTGCTTTTCTCGTGCAGGGATTTGTTCTTTGTTGCAGAAAATGTAGACATTGAAGATAAATGAGGTCCAAGAAAAAGGTCCCATTGGAGATTGAAGATTGAGGAGAACCAAGAAGGATATCTCCATAGAAGCTTGAATATTGAAGACTCTAGATTGAAGAAAGAAGAAAGCAACTCTATTGAAGATTGAAGAAAGAGGAGATCCAAGAGAAGATATCTCATTGAAGAACTTCCATATTTGGAAGATAGAAGATTGAATATTGAATATAGAGAAGGACTAGGAAAGGTCCTATTACAAATTGAAGAGTTTTAGAATTTGAAAACCAAAGAAAATATGTCTCAAGCAAGATTGAAGGAAAAAATGAAGGCTAGAAAATCCCTATTGAAGAAGTTGAAGAAGTGGTCATTGGAGAAGATTTTTAGAAAGCTTAAGGTAGAATATTGCATGCAAGGAGAATCTCATGATAAGAAGGATTTAGGACAATTGTTACCATCTAACAACAAGCCCAAAAGGAAGAAGGATTTGGCAAGAATTTTGCTAAATTTTGTAAAGGATTTTTGAAGACCTCAAGATATTCAAATTCTTGAGAAAGAGGCCAAAAAAAGAGGCTAGATTTGATGTCAAAATTTGAAAAGAATATTGGAAGAGAAAGAATCTAGAAGAGGCCACCAAATTTAAAAGTTTTGAAGATAACCATAAAGTATTTGAAGGCTGATTTGTGATGGAGAAGATTGTTGTTTTTACAGCAAAAGTTTAAGAGTCACAAGATAACAAGTTGAAGGTGACATAGAGCTACAAATAGAAGAATATTTGGGTAGATTTCAAAGTACCTTAAACATACAATTGAAGGAAGGATTGAAAACAAAATAAGGTATCAATTTGGAGGAATTGAATACTATTTTTGGATAGCAAGATAAAGAAGAAGAAATCAGATTTAGAGAGCAATGAATTGAAGGCTTTAGCACTACAAAATTGGGCAGCATTTGAAGGAGAAGAGAGGGCTGCAATTTGGAGAAATTTTAGGGTAGATTTGAGAGAGCTTTGGACAACAAAGCAAATGAGGATAGTATTTGAAGCTGAAAACTACATAGTTATTGGATAGAAATAAGGCAATATTTTCAGCTACAAATTTCAAATATTGAGAGAATATATTCGAAGGAGAATTGAAGCTGCAACAATTAGATTCTTAGGCAACAAAATAAAGGTTGAAAGGTAGAAAAATTAGGCAAAAATTAGAGCTGCAAAATTAATGATTTTAGAGCAGCAAAGAAAAATGAATTGATGTTGCAAAAGTTTACAAATTCAGGGTAACAAATAGGTGAATCAAATCACCAAGAAGTCTAACTACAAAAGGAGACCAAAAGGTATGCAATATTGGTGCCATAAAAGTTCATTATTTAAATGTTCACATTAGATTATTATTAAGTCTTTAAAAACACCACATTTAAGTTTTTTAAAGTAGCAAAAGGAAAGGTATCAAATTTATATCTTCAAAGTTGAAGAAGATAGCATTCACAAGGGATTAAAACTTGCAAAAAAGAAAGGAAAAGTTAGATATAATATAAGGAAAGGAAAAATATCAACTCCTTACTATCTCTTGGAAAATAAATAAGTCAATATTTTACAATAAAGAATAGAGGTATTTTACTATCTAGAAGGTAAAGGTTTTGGCATAATTTAAGGAGCTTGGAGTCACCAAAGAAAAAAGCACCAAGTATAGAGCCAAGAAGGATCCATTGTAGAAGAGTAGCCAATGAGGAGGAGCCACCGTGTAAGAGAAAACAACATTACCAAGTCTTGGTGAAGAGGAGATACCATAGGAGTGGTAAAAAGAAGAGGCATCACCATATTGGAGAAGAAAACCACCATTTCAAGGAAGCAAGAGTAACTGTTTAAGAAAGAATAAAAGTATAGGGGGATAAGCAATCAAAATGTGTGAGCTAGTGTCTCCCCAGATCTACGTACAATAGCCAACAATAATTGTGAGTAAGCAACAACCAACAAGGAGCCATAAAACAACAAGGACAGGTCACAAAAGTACCATTAAAAAGTGAAGTGATGCAAGAGTTGAAGGACCAAGGTTATTAGACCATTGAATATTGGAAAACGAAGTGCCATATTGAAAATTTTTACTAGCAACATCGCTAGTGACAAGCGAGCACTATTAATGCTTGTTAACATCAACCAACGTAAAGCCGAAGTGTCATTTACAATAAATGAAATCAGGTGAAGCGTAAAGCATTCTTAAGCAAAGAGGAGTGTTACGAAGAAAAGAAAAAACACTATAGAGGAGCAGTATGTTACCAACTAAAGTGGAATAAAGGTGCGTTACAAATAAGATAAAAATTACGCAGAAGAGAAGTGCCACTACCTAGAAGGAAAGAATATATTCTAATAGGAGAGTAAAAGAGTTACATTGCCAGGTATCACAACACAGAAGGTAGCTCCAACTAACGTAAGCAAAGTGAAATGTATTCTTTGCATGAAGGACAAGTCATACAAGCTTACTCTTGAGATAACAAGGAATGCAGGTGAGGGAGTGCAACCCAATATATACTTAGAGAAACCAACCAATAATAGGAGGGCAGTCAAAGTCTTTGAGAGTTCCATACATAAGGGAGAATATTTAGTGAAGTAGGATGTAGTATTGCATTAAAGTTTGGAAAAGATAACAACTCCTAAATTAGAGTGCAAATTGTAGAATAAAGGAGACATAGGAGAAGCAGACCAAATACGTGATATATGAGAAGGTACATAAATTTCAAATCAACTTACATTTGTATAAAGGTCAAGGAAGTATAAGGAATATCAATACTAAGGTTAAATTTATATAATATTCTATGCATGAGATTAATTAAATAAATGGAGGTATAAGGAATTGCTTTGATGAACTATAACCTTAGATGATTGCGTGATTTGAAAGTTTTTTGAAGTAAGAAAGATTTAATTTGAAAGCTATTGGAATTAATTTATTCAAGCATAGAAATATTTGCAAATAACTTGACTTGGAGGAATAAGGACTTCTACATAGAAATTAAAATATTAAAATTTCAAATACCCTTATATTCTAAATTTCTAAATTAGGGAGTTATAAGGAATTCATCACCATCATAGGTTCTTGAAATTTATAAAATTGAAAGATATAAAAAGTACAACATAGAGTTGTTAGAAAGTTGGAAAACTACATTGGAATTAGTCTCTTGCTCAAATTAATGAGACATAAGGAATCCAACTTAAATACTTGAAGATAGAGAGTTTTATCAATTAAAATTACATCAAAATTATCTTAAGATTTCTATTTATATATAGGGAGAAATAAGGTGAAGAATAGAAGTTGAAAATTAAGGAGACAAAAGGGATTCAACTCAAAGGAAACCTTAGAAAGCTAAATATTTTATCAAAGCTATTTTATATTCAAAATACTAGGGAGCTAAAAGGAATTCTACCTAGATATTTGACTATTCCTTGATCATTATCCAAACATTAGAAAAACAAGATATACTACAAAGTTTGAGGAATTGAAAGTTAGAATTTGATCATATACTCAAATTCAACTTAGAATTTAAAAGTTAAAATATAGGGAGATATAAGGCTTACAACATAATTGGTTGAAAATTTGAAAAAGTGTTCTTAGTCTATCAAAACAACTAAGGAGAAATAAGGATGTCTAATTCAAAGAGTTCAATGGATAATGATATTGAAATCATCATTAGAAAGGAAAGGGCAAATGTCATAAAAATTGTAATCATGAATTTAATTACAAAAATTGAAGGAAACATAGATCTTACCTCAAAATTGATTTATAGTGAAGCCATAGAAGAAAAATTTAAAATTCTAGAATATTATCTACATGCTAGAATCGTTGAAGCAATTGATAATGGAAAAGATGATATTATAATATATGGCATTACTTACATTCAAATATTAAAAAGAAGAAAATATTGAGCAAACAAAATTGATTGAATCACTTAAAGAGAAAAAAAATAGATGAATCCTTTTTAAAGAAGTTATTTCAATCTTCATGTAGTATTGATACTTCAAGTTCTTCTAACACAAGATATTATCATGATGCTTTAAGTGATTGTTTAGAATATTGTATACTAAATAAGTATTGTAATAATAAGGACAAAGACAAAGAGAAAATACTTTTACAGGAATTTGATGATAGCACGACAACACATGAAAGCACAAAGACTAACCCTAATGATGAAGATAAGTAAGAAGAGAAGGAATCTGACCAAGGATGCATACAGTGCAAAGTGAATTGAAGACATGACAAAGACCACATTGAAGACTAAAGACTTCAATAACCAAATAATGTAATACAAGTGGGTATTGGAATATATTACATTATTTGGTACATGCTAATGTATCATCTTAGGTACATCTTTATATTAGGAGTGTGAGTCATTTATTAGGGTTTGAGTATTTACTTTATGCAACGTAATAAATGCACAAGTGATATTAGAATGTGCAAAGTATTCAATAATATAAATGTGCATCATAGTCCATGTGCACATGAGTCCATAGAATAGGAAAGTGAAGAGTCATAGGAAGATGGAAGGCCAAGAGTCACATCCCATTATATATTGACCTTTGTGTAAGAATTATACAAGAATCTCATTATTTTCATTGGAGAAGATAGAGTAAAGTAGAATATAAGTTTTCTACAATGTAGAACTTGTATGGAGCATGGAGTATTAGTGATCTCCTCATTTTGTATGAAGATACTATTTTTATGAGCTTTCATTAATGGTAGTTTTATGAGTATGTACATAAATTTCATATGAGGTTTACATGCTTTGCATATTACCATTATATTATATTTAATATTGCATACTCATTTTATACCTTGTGGTAGATTTTACATTAAGTATTTATAATCAAAAGCTAACATATGTGCCCCACACATGCTACCACACTCAAGTCTCATGCCATGTCACCTTTGACCTTGAGTTGAATAAAATATATTTATTTTACTCATATACCTTAATATATATTAGTCTAACCTAGGTATATTAAATATAAATTAAATACCTATCTATTTAATTTATATTAAATCCTAGATACCTAATTTTATTATTCACCTTTATATTTAGGTGAATTTACAATATAATCCTAAAATTGGATTATTTGTTCCAACATGCTTATATATCGTAAAACTAGTCATTAGAACAATTAATGTGATATATTGGTGCATGCTTTGCTTTTCTTTAGGATAAGTTTTTCATATTTCATGGAAGTATGTATATGATTTTGCATGTTTGCTGGATTGTGGCCATTGCATTTCTTGGTGAATGGGCATGCAAAATTTTAAAACTTATTGTTGGTTAGCTTTTGCTTTGACCAATCAACTATCATCAATTCAAAATTACCATGGATTATTATATTTATCTTTTCTATGTACATATAATACATGTTTGGTGGCACTTATTTCACACAAAGTGTTCTAAATGTAGAACATTTATCGAAATCAATAAAATTTGGTTGTTAGTTTCTGTTAGCTCATATGCATTGCAATTGTGTATTATAGTGATGCAATAAGGTCCAGAACAGAATGAATCAAACTTTTGATGCTTTCCTAGTTTCATTCTATCTTTGTCCCACTTGAGTACTAAGTCACCAATTTGAAAATCCCATAATGAAGCCTTTATGTTGAATTACCATTTAATTTAGGTTTGGTGTTCTCAAAGGCTATTATAAGATCTCTCTTTGTTCTTACAAGAATAATAACTCAACCATTTAGACTTTTTCTACTTTGATGTCCATATATTTATCTCTATTCATCAATTTCATTGCTAGTAACTCTAGGTGCAGAGGCATAGTGGCTTCTTTACCATAGACTAATGAGTATGGTGAGGATTTTAGTGATGTATTTACTATAATGTGGTTTGCCTAAAAGGCTTGGTTCAACATTAAGTGCCAAGTCTTCTTATTTTCTTTGATAATCCTCTTGATTATCCTTAGTAAATTATTATTAGTAGATTCTGCTAATCCATTCCCTTTCAAATAGTAGCTGGAGGATACCTTTAGGTAGATTTTATATTTATTTGTAAAATCTATAAGCCTTGCACCTAGGAAAGTAGGTCCATTATTTTTTACTATAGTGGCAAGGATATCGAACCTTATTATTAGTATTTCTAAAAATTTGATCACAAAATCTTGATCAGTTGTTTTTTTGGCTACTGCCTTTGATCATTTAGTAAAATAATTGGTTGCTATTAGAATTAAATTATGTACAATAGATGAATTCAAGTTTATGAATTCAATGAAGTCAAGAGCCCACTATTAAAAAGGTTCTTTGTAATGACTGGTTGTAGGGGAAGTTTGGGGTTATTTCTTCTTTCAATGAACCTATAACACTTATCATAAGCTTTAGCTATTTTAAAAGCATCTACAAAGATGATAGGCCAATAGTACCCAACCCAAAGAATATTAGCTATGGTAGTCTATCTTGAATAGTGGCCTCCAAAGAAGATTTAATGGAATTCATCTAATACCTTTTTAGCTTTCTTTGATGGGATGCAACAGAGTAATAATCCATCAAAATTATTTTTGAATAGTCCTTTTGGAAATAGGAATTATTTCAATGCTTGTAGTCTATATCTATGTCTTTGGGAGGCATTTAATCCTTTTGGGCATCTTCCAATTTAAAAGTTTTTGGTCAATTTAGTAATCCAATCTACTTCCTTTGCATATTCCTCATTATTAGAATTTTCTTCTCAAATGTCTTCTGTGAATAAGTTGAGTTTTGTTTCTATTGCAACAACTAGTTGTTCACATAAAGTTATCCCTACCAGATTTCAATGTTGTATTCTTGTATATTCTTGGTAATCCATACAACTCTTTTTTCTGTTGAGCAAGTTGCAGCAAAAGTATTGTCATTGTTGTCAACACAATCAGACAGATCAGTTGATGAAGTGTATAGGCAGTTAGACAGCTCGGTTGATGCAGTGGATAGGAGTTAAGAGGTTCTTCAGAGTATGTACAGTGGTTTTCCAAAAGATAGAAGTGGCCCATATACTAAAAATCAAAAGAAAATCACAAGGCAGAAAACTGTCGCGATATCGCGACATGTTGGCAAGAAGGAAAAACTGTCGCGATATCGCGACATGTTGGAAGAGAGAGAAGAAGAAAGAAAAACTGTCACGATATCGCGACATGTTCGAAGAGAAAGCACAAGCAAGAAAACTATCGCGATATCGCGACATGTTGAGAGAAAGGAAGAAAAAATGTCGCGATATCGCGACATGTTTGGAGAGAAAGGAAGAAGAAAACTATCGCGATTTCACGACATGTTAAGAGAAAGCACAAGCAAGAAAACTGTCACGATTTCGTGACATGTTGGAGAGAAAGAGCAAGAAAGCAAAACTATCATGATTTCGTGACATGTTCGGAGAGAAAGCGCAAGCAAGCAAAACTATCGCGATTTCGTGACATGTTCGGAGAGAAAGCAAGCAAGAAAAACTGTCACGATTTCGTGACATGTTCGGGGAGAAGGCGCAAGCAAGAAAAACTGTCACGATTTCGCGACATGTTCGAAGAGAAAAAGGCAAGTAGAAAAAGTGTCGCGATTTCGCGACATATTGCAAGGAAGATTGTACGGACGAAAAAGTGTCACGATTTCGCGACATATTGCAAGGAAGGTTGTACGGACGAAAAAGTGTCACGATTTCATGACATATTGCAAGGAAGGTTGTACGGACGAAAAAGTGTCACGATTTCGTGACATATTGCAAGGAAGGTTGTACGGACGAAAAAGTGTCGCGATTTCATGACATATTGCAAGGAAGGTTGTACAGATGAAAAAGTGTCACGATTTCGTGACATATTGCAAGGAAGTTTGTACGGATGAAAAAGTGTCACGATTTCGTGACATGTTGCAAGAAAGAGAGTCGAAAGAAAAAGTGTCACGATTTCGCGACATAATGCGAGAGAGAGAGTAAAAGAAAAAGGTGTCGCGATTTCGCGACATGTTTCATTTTTGCGGTCCAAAGCGAAGAGAAAGAGGAGAGAGAAAAAGGTGTCACGATTTTGTGACATGTTTCATTTTCACGGTCCAAAGCGAAGAGAAAGAGGAGAGAGAAAAAGGTGTCGCGATTTCGTGACATGTTTCATTTTCGTGGTCCAAAGCGAAGAGAAAGAGGAGAGAGAAAAAGGTGTCACGATTTCGTGACATGTTGCATTTTCGCGGCCAGAAGAGAAGAGAAAATGCAAGGAGAAAAAGTGTCACGATATCACGACATGTTGTATTTTCGGAGGCCAAAGCAAAGAGAAAGTGCAAGGAGAAAAAGTGTAGCGATATCGCTACATGTTGTATTATCGCGGGCCGAAGCAAAGAAAAAGTGCAAGGAACAAAAGTGTAGCGATATCGCTACATGTTGTATTATCACGGGCCGAAGCAAAGAAAAAGCGCAAGGAGCAAAAGTGTAGCGATATCGCTACATGTTGTATTATCGCGGCCCGAAGGCAGAGAAAAAGCGCAAGGAGGCAAAAGTGTAGCGATATCGCGACATGTTGTATTTTCGTGACTCGAAGGCAAGAGAAAGAGTACGGAGGCAAAAGTGTCACGATATCGCGACATGTCGATTTTTGACTTAAGAAGGAGAGAGAAAGTAAGAAGGCAAAAGTGTCGCGATATCGCGACATGTGTTTTCGCGGGTTGAAGCCGAGAAGAGGACAAAGAGGCAGAAGTGTCACGATTTCGTGACAGGTCACTTTGGCACGAGCGAAGAAGAGAACCCAACCAAAATAAGATATGTGACCATTAACTGAAGTTATGCAAAGAGTTATAGGGCGTTACAAAAGAAAATCATGCAGCTAATTTAAGAACAGTCAAAGAAGGAGAAAATGAACAGTCGTATATATAGAATCGAATATACATGCATGCACAGAAAAGAATACGAACAATCATGACCAAGAAGATGAACAATCATGGTAGGGGTATATGTGTAAATTCGTAACATGCATCGTGTTTGACGAAAAGCCTACTCTATATATATACAAAAGCAGTTATAGTCGGAAGGCGTTACAACTAACAAGTGGCGCATGAGAAATGAAAGGAGTTACAGAAGAAGTCGATACGACAGTTACAGGTGTAGTTATAGAGAAATATCATGCAGCTAAAATAAGAATAGTAAACTAAAGTTAGTTCGACAGTTACAGAAGTTACGGGTTGCATGCGAGAGTCAAAATTTTGTTATAAAAGGAGGTCTACGTGGAGAATTAAAGTGCTGCTCATATAGAGGGAAAAAGCGTTGCCGAAAAGAGTGAAAGTGCTGCAAAAATGGGAGAGCCAAAAGAGTGCAGTAAGAAGCGCAACAAGAGGGCTGTAAGAGGGCCGTAAAAGTGCAGTAAGCAGAGCCGTAAGAGTGTGTGCTATTTTGGTGAATAGCAAGAGAGGTTGGGTTAGCAATAGACCAGTCAGGGTCTTGTATAAGAGAAGGCATCTTTATGTCAAAATTATAGTTTCAAAATTGCAGTCCAAGTTGGTGCTTGGAATTAGGGGTTGGTGCTCCTTTCTGTTGGTGCAGATAAATTAGGGGTTGGTGCTCCTTTCTGTTGGTGCAGATAAATTAGGGGTTGGTGCTCCTTTCTATTGGTGTAGATAAATCAGGGGTTGGTGCTCCTTCCAGTGGGTGCTGGTAAATTGATTGTAAAATTGATATTTTGCAAAGGCTGGATTTGGACGGGAGTCCAAGCAGTCATTTTTGAGGAGTAGCCAAAATCGGTGAACCTCGTTACATCTTGTGTTGTGTGATGCTCTCTTGTGATACTTGCATTATCTGATTTAAATCTTCATTGTTTTAGTATTAAGAGTTGTAGATTTGAATTTTAAATAGCTACACTGATTCACCCCCCCTCTCAGTGTCATTGTGAGACTAACAATTGGTATCAGAGCCAAGTTCCCTAACAAAGCTTAACCAGCTAGGGTTGATCTTGGATTAGTACGCAATGGCAGGTGGTGAAGGCTTCTCATCAAACAAAGCACCATTGTTGGATGGAACTAATTACTCATTTTGGAAACTCAGGATGCAGACATATCTTTGTGCTTTGGGATATGACATTTGGGATTCAGTAGACAGTGGATACACAATACCCACCACTCCTCCAACCGATGCTGTCGGTAAGAAATTGTTTGAGAATAACTCTAAAGCAAAAAATGCTATCATGTGCGGTTTAGTAGATAGCGAACTGATAAATATTATGAGTTGTAAAATGGCAAAAGACATGTGGGACAAACTAAGGAGCATTCATGAAGGAGACGACAAGATCAAGGAGGCCAAGTTACAAACGCATCGAGCTCAGTTCGAAGCATTAAAAATGAATGACGATGAGAACATAGAGGCATACATGCTGAGAGTTAATGGAATCATTAATGCGATTAGAGGACTCGACGAGGAAATGGAAGATGCTGTCGTCATGAAAAAGGTACTAAGATCTCTTCCCCAAAGATTTGATGCTAAAGTTTCAGCAATAGAAGAAGCTAAAGATCTAAATACTTTTAGTATGGATGAGATGCATGGTTCTTTGACTGCATATGAGATGAGAATAGGAAAAACTAAACCCACAGACAGAGAAGCTGCTTTTAAAGCACATAAAAATATAAAAGCAAAACAAGAATCCGAGGAAGAAGAGACATCAGATGAAATGGAAGCAAACTTTGTTCAAAAACTAATAAGGGGAAAAGGAAAATACAGAGGAAAGCTACCATTTAAATGTTTCAGCTATGGAGGCATTGGGCATTTTGCGACTAATTGTCCACTTGATGAGAAGAACAAAAATGATGAAGGATCGCACCAAGAACGAAGTGACTGGAAGAAGAAAACGAATTTCAGAAAAGGTAACTTCAAGAAGAAAAGTTTCATCTCCAGGAATGCCAGTTCAATAGAAGATAGCTCCGGTGAGGATTCTGAAGAGGAAATAGGTGAAGCTCTTTTCATGGCATTTGAAGAAGTAGAATCAGAAAAGGAAGAAGAAGTGAACTCTGAAGTATGTGGTGAAAACTCTGAGGCTGAAGTAGATCTAGAAGGTGAGTTGATCTCTGCACTTGAAGAGTTGGGTTTAGAAAGGAAAAAGAACAAAATACTGTCCAAGAAGTTGGAAGAATATGAGGGTAATATTGAAGATCTCTTCTTACAAATTCACAAAGCTAAGAAAATAGAAGAAACCTTGAAGTCACAGATCAATGAGAAAGAGATTGTTTGCTGCAAACAAGAAGAGGAGATTGTGTTATTAAGGAAACAACTAGAAGAGGCCAATACAAATCTCAAATTTGAGAAGAGCACAGAGCTGCTAGATAAAATGATAAGGCAACAAAGAAGCCCCATGTGTAAGCTTGGTCTTGGATGTGAAGCTGAACAACCTTCATCTTCTAAAGCTGCAGAGAAGAAGAAATTCACTGTTGAAGGATCAAAGCAAGAAAAGTCTAAAGCTGAATCTTCAAAAGGAAGAAAATATCAAAGGAGATCTACAACAAAGCAACCACAACAAAAGAGGTTCTATCACTCTCACTCTATTCATAATAATGCTTTTAATGGCTATTGTTTTAGATGCAACCATTATGGTCACAAGGCAATTTATTGTGGATTGAATAATAGATCAAAGAGTTATGCTGGTAGAAATACATCTATTATTTTGGTTGAACACCATGTGCAATGTTTTAAATGTAATGGTCATGGGCACATAGCAAGGTCTTGTCCAAATCTAAGGCAAGACAGTAGATTTCATCAGACGCAAAGAATGCAACACAGATAGGGAAGAAATCATGTGCATCAAAGAAAGGAAAAGAATCATCCATCAAGGATGTACAAGAGACAACCACCCAAGAGAAATGTTCAAGTTCACGAAAAGGTTCAAAATGGGGATGCAGGTGAAAACCTTCAGCCTAAGTTCAAGAAATACTGGAGAAAGAAAGAAGAGAGGAAATCGTGTCTCCTTGGACAGAAGGAGATTACTCCTCTATTGCACTAAGCAGCTCCAGGTAGCACATCCTCAGGGGGAGCAATGTTAAAGTTTTATTTTAATGCTCCTATGTATTTGTGTAGTTATCTGAGGATGAAAGGAAAGTAGTCGGGGAGTTGTTGTATAGCTGTCAAAGTGTGTTTTCTGTTCATACAGTTGTTTGTGGTAGTGTCGTGAAGGGTGGTGATTAAATTGAGAGTTGTCTTTATTGGTAATATTGCTATATGTCATTGTTGTACTGTTGATGGTTCTTACTGCCACTGTCCAAAGTTAAGGATTATAACAGTTCAGATAGTGTGGTTAGTGAAAGAATGTTGTCGAGCCGCTTATATGTGTTTCGTTAAAAGCAGTGTGTATTTGAACTTCACATTGACGTGAAGATTGTCAGATCTATTATGACGTTGTGTTGAAAAAATATTGAAGTCTGATTTAGCTCATCAAGATGAGCAACTTTGCTTTGTGAATCTTACCTATCCGAGGTCCAGTCGTATGAGTTTGAGTAAGGTGCACTATAGTTGGCCGTGAAGTGTTTGACAAAATGTTGTCTCCTAATTCGAACAGTTGGAAGTAAGGTGTGACCAGCGATGATTGTAGAAAACATAGACGAAGTTGAAAATGAAAAAAAGGGATTTGGTTGGTGTTGTGGTACAGTGTTTGATGCTTGCACAGAGTAGAGTTGATTAAGCCTAGTCAAGTGATTGGATGCATGTGGTTGTTCAAGTTCCATAAAATAAACTATTATTGATTTGAGTTGAGATTGGGATTTGAGTATAGAACATATTGAGTCTCTAACAATTCTCTTTATGCTTCTATGAGATTTAGTTGATATAATGATTGAGCATTAAGTATAGAACATATTGAGTCTCTAACAATTCTCTTTATGATTCTATAAGATTGGATAGATTCTGTGTGAGCCTATTGACAGAGTACAGAGGATAGAGTCTCAATGGATAGAGATCGCACAACACAGTTGAAGATAGATCTGAGTGAGGATTCTTCAAGTGGAGAGAGGTCCACCAGTTAGTGCAAAGAGAGACAAAGTCTTCTATAATATAACAATTGGAGAGTCGATCATTTTTAATTTGGGAGTAACTTTTGTGCAGTTGAAAGTTGAGTGTTGTTCATACTATACTAAATAAGTAAAAGCAAGGTACAACAGGAATTATAATATGATGAGCAGAGATTAGAGTTCTTATCCAAGAAGACTTTATGATAGAAAGAGTACCAATGGAGGTGCATTCTATCTTGGAGACAAGTTGGTCACGTGGAACAATAAGAAACAAGAGTCAATCTACTTATCCACAGCAGAGGCAGAATATATTGCAGCGACAACGTGTTGTACGTAGGAGAAAGTTGCAGAAAGTGAGGTTAAGTTGGATTTTTATTCCAACAACAGATTGTGGAGTGGTCACGTTTACCAAGAACTGACTAGCTATCGGGACCACATTCTCAGGGGGAGCATTTATATATTTGATTATCTTTTTGCTCATATTTGTAATTTTTGCTAACTGTCATAACGTGTGCCTGAGAATGATGTGCATGGACTCAGGGGGAGTCTGCAGTAGCCCTTTGGTATTATTGTCAAAGGGGGAGAAGAATTATAGGAGATTGCATGTGTGTTGCCAACAATTCCAAAGGGGGAGATTGTTGAGCAAGGTGCAGGAAAAGTATTGTCATTGTTGTCAACACGATCAGACAGATCGGTTGATGAAGTGGACGAGAGTAGATAGTGATGCAGTGGACAGGAGTTAAGAGGTTCTTCAGAGTATGTACAGTGGTTTTCCAAAAGATAGAAGTGGCCCATATACTAAAAATCAAAAGAAAATCACAAGGCAGAAAACTATCACGATATCGCGACATGTTGGCAAGAAAGAAAAATTGTCACGATATCGCGACATGTTGGAAGAGAGAGAAGAAGAAAGAAAAACTATCGCGATATCGCGACATGTTGAGAAGAAAGAAAAACTGTCATGATATCACGACATGTTGAAGAGAAAGGAAGAAGAAAACTGTCGCGATATCACGACATGTTGGAGAGAAAGGCAAGAAGAAAATGCACGATTTCGGACATGTTCGGAGAGAAAGTAAGCAAGAAAATAGGAGAAAGGATAGAAAAGACGATTTCATGACATGTTCAGGGAGAAGGCGCAAGCAAGAAAAAGTGTCGCGATTTCGTGACATGTTCGAAGAGAAAAAGGCAAGTAGAAAAAGTGTCACGATTTCGCGACATATTGCAAGGAAGATTGTACGGATGAAAAAGTGTCACGATTTCGTGACATATTGCAAGGAAGGTTGTACGGACGAAAAAGTGTCACGATTTCATGACATATTGCAAGAGAAGGAGGAGAGAGAAAAAGATGTCACGATTTCACGACATGTTTCATGGAAGGTTGTACGGTGAAAAGTGCGATTTCGTGAGATATTGCAAGGAAGTTGTACGGAGAAAAAGGTGTCATGATTTCGCGACATGTTGCAGGATAGAGAGTCAAAGAAAAAGTGTCACGATTTCATGACATAATGCAGGAGAGAGAGTCGAGAGAAAAAGGTGTCACGATTTCGTGACATGTTTCATTTTCGCGGTCCAAAGCGAAGAGAAAGAGGAGAGAGAAAAAGGTGTCGCGATTTCACGACATGTTTCATTTTTGCGGTCCAAAGCGAAGAGAAAGAGGAGAGAGAAAAAGGTGTCGCGATTTCACGACATGTTTCATTTTCGCGGTCCAAAGCGAAGAGAAAGAGGAGAGAGAAAAAGGTGTCACGATTTCGCGACATGTTGCATTTTTGTGGCTAGAAGAGAAGAGAAAATGCAAGGAGAAAAAGTGTCGCGATATCGCGACATGTATTTTCGGAGGCCAAAGCAAAGAGAAAGTGCAAGGAGAAAAAGTGTAGCGATATCGCTACATGTTGTATTATCACGGGCCGAAGCAAAGAAAAAGTGCAAGGAACAAAAGTGTAGCGATATCGCTACATGTTGTATTATCGCGGGCCGAAGCAAAGAAAAAGCGCAAGGAACAAAAGTGTAGCGATATCGCTACATGTTGTATTATCGCGAGCCGAAGCAGAGAAAAAGCGCAAGGAGCAAAAGTGTAGCGATATCGCTACATGTTGTATTTTCACGACCCGAAGGCAAGAGAAAGAGTACGGAGGCAAAAGTGTCGCGATATCGCGACATGTCGCATTTTCGTGACTTAAGAAGGAGAGAGAAAGTAAGAAGGCAAAAGTGTCGCGATATCGCGACATGTGTTTTCACGGGTTGAAGCCGAGAAGAGGACAAAGAGGCAGAAGTGTCACGATTTCATGACAGGTCACTTTGGCACGAGCGAAGAAGAGAACCCAACCGAAATAAGATATGTGATCGTTAACTGAAGTTATGCAGCAGTTACAGGGGCCGTTACAAAAGAAAATCATGCAACTAATTTAAGAACAGTCAAAGAAGGAGAAAACGAACAGTCGTATATATAGAATCGAATATACATGCATGCACAGAAAAGAATACGAACAGTCATGACCAAGAAGACGAACAGTCATGGTAGGGGTATATGTGTAAATTCGTAACATGCATCGTGTTTGATGAAAAGCCTACTCTATATATATACAAAAGCAGTTACAGTCGAAAGGCGTTACAACTAACAAGTGGCGCATGAGAAATGAAAGGAGTTACAGAAGAAGTCGATACGACAGTTACAGGTGTAGTTACAGAGAAATATCATGCAGCTAAAATAAGAACAGTAAACTAAAGTCAGTTCGATAGTTACAGCAGTTACGGGTTGCATGCGAGAGTCAAAATTTTGTTATAAAAGGAGGTCTGCGTGGAGAATTAAAGTGCTGCTCATATAGAGGGAAAAAGCGCTGCCAAAAAGAGTGAAAGTGCTACAAAAAGGGAGAGCCGAAAGAGTGCAGTAAGAAGCGCAACAAGAGGGCTGTAAGAGGGCCATAAAAGTGTAGTAAGCAGAGCCATAAGAGTGTGTGCTATTTTGGTGAATAGCAAGAGAGGTTGGGTTAGCAATAGACCAGTCGGGGTCTTGTATAAGAGAAGGCATCTTTATGTCAAAATTATAGTTTCAAAATTGCAGTCCAAGTTGGTGCTTGGAATTAGGGGTTGGTGCTCCTTTTTGTTGGTGCAGATAAATTAGGGGTTGGTGCAGATAAATTAGGGGTTGGTGCTCCTTTCTGTTGGTGCAGATAAATTAGGGGTTGGTGCTCCTTTCTGTTGGTGCAGATAAATCAGGGGTTGGTGCTCCTTCCAGTGGGTGCTGGTAAATTGATTGTAAAATTGATATTTTGCAAAGGTTGGATTTGGACGGGAGTCCAAGCAGTCATTTTTGAGGAGTAGCCAAAACTGGTGAACCTCGTTACATCTTGTGTTGTGTGATGCTCTCTTGTGATACTTGCATTATCTGATTTAAATCTTCATTGTTTTAGTATTAAGAGTTGTAGATTTGAATTTAAATAGCTACACTGATTCACCCCCCCTCTCAGTGTCATTGTGAGACTAACATTTTCTCCTAATTATCCCTAAAGAATGAAGTTTCTAACACATGGATGTACTATATAGACCAATGTTTTACAATGAGATAAATAATGTCTAAATTTTTTAAGTGACTTCATGATAGCAAACACTTGTTTCTCAATGAAATTATATATTTTTTAATAATCATGAATTTTCTAGCTAAGAAAGGATATTGGATGCTTCTCTTGGTCATCATATTTTTGAGTTAATACTGTAGCATAATTGTCTTCAGCTCTGCAGACATACATAATTAATTCTTGTCCATAGTCTAGATTAACTAAATATGGAGCTTTTGTTATTGCTTGTTTAGTTTACTGAAATGCCTTCCTCCTTTTTAGGGTATATGCAAATACTACATCCTTTTTAGAATCTCTGTCATCGACTTAACTATTTGTGCAAAATAAAAAACACACTTTTGGACAAAATTACTTTACCCAAAAAGGATTTCAAAGATTTTTAACCGAGAGGAAGTGGTATTTCAAAAATAGTCTTAATTCGACATAGATCAATGACCAATCCTTGGTTTGAAATTACATGTCCTAAAACTTTTTCTTCATGTACTATAAATATGGATTTCTTGGTTTTAAGTAACACTCCAAAATCATAGCATTTCTAAAAGATCATTTCTAGGTGATCTAGATGCTTCTATTTATCATGGGAAAACATTATCATTTTATCTAAGTAGATTATAATTATTTTATTGACCAACTCTCCAAAAGCAAAATACATTGCTCTCTAGAAAGTTGCTCTAGCATTAGATAATTAGAAGGGCATTATTTATTATGCAAAAGTACCCCACTTGGTGGTGAAGGATGTCTTATGTTGGTCTTCATTATTTACCCATATCTAATTGTAACCAAAAGAACCATCTAAGAGTGAAAACATTTTTGCTTTGGCTATTGCTTGTAAGATCTGATCGATCTACTACAATGGATAATTATATTTTAATGAGGCCTTATTGATATTCTGTAAATCGACATAGATGTAGATGCATCCATTTTTATTTCTTACTATAACTAAGATTGCTACCCATGTAGAGTTATTAATAGGGTATATAGTCTTAGTGTTGAGAAGCTTAAGATACTCCTACTTCATTATGGAATCTATTTTAGGATTGACTAGACTTTGCTTATGTTTGAATGGTTTGGTATTAGGCAACAACTCTATAGTATGTTGAATTATATCCTTACTATCAAATTAGAGGTCACCATAACTCCATGCTATTATATCTCAATATTATGTACATAGAGATATAAGCTCGTCTATTTTTTTATCTAAATAAAACACTTTAACTTTGAGACTCTTTTCAAGCTCAACTTGATCTTTAAATACCTATTCATCAATTTTCATTTTTTTCCCAGTAGACCAATCACTATTATTGAAAAACTCTCTAAGGTAACCAACCCCTTAGAAATATGATTGTTCTTAAGCTGAATAATTTCTTCTTGGTTGACCTACTACTGCATTTCTTCTTGCTATACTTTATAGATAGTCTCTCTGGTCAAGAAATCAACAATCTGCTAATCACTCTCAAACACCTTCCAAAATATTTCTTTGTTCAATATTGACGGTCAAAAAACCATCTTACCCATATTTGGTTTTTTACCATAGTCGATGACTAGAACAAAATTTACCCCTTGAGAGGCTAGTGCATCGACTATTTTGTTTTGACCCTTGGGAAAAACTTTCATATTTAAAGACTTCTAATCCTCCATCAGATCCTATACTCTATTCTAGTATGTTTTCAAATATTGATGCATACTATTACATGTTTTTATCACTTAATTGATTACTAGATTTGAGTCTCTGAGAAATGGATAACAATTTAATTTCCATTTTTTACCTCCACTAGACCAAGGCACAAGACTTCATATTTGACTGTATTATTCATACAACTCTATGTTAATCTATAATAGAACTCCTTGATCCAATCAGAAGAATATGCTAGCACCACCCTAGCCCTGACACAATTCTTGCATCTAGCTTTGTAAAAAAAATCTTCTAAATTTCTATTTTTTGAAGCTCTTGATTTGTCATAGCTTGTACCTTTCGAGGTTTTGGCTATGTTATGTGATATATGTTTAACATGGTTTCAATCATGGCATTAAAAACTCTAAGAAATTTTTTATCTTCTGTTTGCAGCTCATCTATGATCAAATCGAAGGGATGGATCTCTTCACTGATTAGATTGATACAATCTTCCTCTATTCTCTCTATGTGGTATGATGTTGACTTTTGTGTAGATCTTATATTCCTTCCTTTATGCGAGATTACCATATGGGAATAATATATATATATATATATATATATATATATATATATATATATATATATATATATATATATATATATTATCATCCCAATTTTGCTATGAATTATCATGAAAGACATAGGCCAAAGTAGGGCTTGAGGTTGACTATCACTAGTATGATAGTGACTTTTGACACTTTATGTAGTACCACGAGGAAATATTTTATTACCCCAACCATTTTAATAGGAGTATCATCTAATTTCAAAACTCTAGGACATGACCAAGTGTATTCCATACCCATGGCTTCACACATTACTTTAGGCATAACAATGGTTGCAACTATGGAGTTGACCATGTAGTTGTGCACAATACATCCTTCCATGTCCAAAGACATGTAGAAAATAGATGGTCTATTTTTCCTTGATTTGGGAATTAGTTGACCCTAAGCTAAGTTAAACTCTAGGCATGAAAAATTTCTAGAGTGAATAGTCTTCAACAAAGCTCTGAGAAGGTTGATTTTTCTAGGGATCATTAAAGCATCATACATACTTGCTCTCGAGGGGGTCTTTTTCAATTTATCAACCATATTAAATCTCAATTATTTCAATAGTTTCTTTCATTTCTTCTTTGGTTCATCAAACCTCTTTTGGTATTCCCCTGTCAGCGTTGGAACTACAAATAAATTATCCATGTCGCACACTAGCTGTTGGCTCAACATTCAAAAGTTGAAATTGATACTAGTCATTGGCTCAACATTCAAAATTCAAATTTTGATCGTTGGAAAATTCAAAAATATTTGATCGTTGGAAACTACATTTTTTTTTTTAAATTACCGCACCAATATTCAAAATTTGAATTAAATTTTTGGGGTATATTTCAGAGAATATTACAAAAATGGTCGAGGAAAGAAGATCTCAAGACTCCAATTTAGAAAAATTGGATCATGATATTCAACAAATCAAGGACCTGCTTTTACAGGTTAATCTCAAGCATACTTTTCAAGAAATAGAGGTAAGGATGGCTAGATTGAATGCTAAATATGACTCTTTGAATCAAAATTTGGTACAAGTACAACAAATTATGCAATCAACTATAGCTAATCAGTCTCAAAGCACACAAGATTTAGGCTCACCACAGTATTCTAGACAAACTGGAGGATTGACACATCATATGCACATTGAGGGCCAATAAAAATCCATCCTTCTAAAAATAATTAAGTTAGATTTTCCTAAATTTGATGGTGGAGATCCCACTAGCTGTATCTATCGAGCGAAATAATATTTTTCATTGAACTAGACTCCTGAGGTGCAAAATTTTTTTATTCCATCATTCCACCTCGAGCATGATGTTATCCAATGGTATGAAAAGACTAATGGAACTCCTACTTGGGGGAATTTACAAAGAAGTTTTAGTTCAGTTTGGTCCAAGTGATTTCAAATACTTCATAAGAGCTCTCACCAAACTGCGTCAAGTCACTTCAGTGCACGAGTATCAGGCTCAGTTCGAGAAGCTCGAAAATCACACAATAAGGTTGGATGAATATTTTTTTAAAAATTGTTGCATAAATGGATTAAAAGATGAAATTAGGGTGGACGTAAAGATGTTCAATCCTGACATCATGATGGAGACCATTGTATTAGCCAAGTTAGTTGAAAATAAATTCAATGCTCAATGTCAACAAGGGAAGCAATCTATTGGAAAATCACAAGTCATGTAAAATGCCCCAAAACCTAATTGACCATTGTAGGTTAAGCGACTCAACTCGAAGGAAATGAAGGAATGGCGGGCAAAGGGCCTTTGCTATAATTGTGATGAGAAATATGGACAAAATCATAAATGCACTACATAAAAGTTGTATTTTTTGAACGTAGTTGATCCTTGTAAATAAACAAAGGAATAATATGAGGTAGAAGTGGAAGAAGTGACAGACGTACCTGATAACAATGATGAAGATATCTTATAAATATATTTCAATGCTCTTGCAGGATTTTCTTTTCCATAAACTATGAAAGTTTTAGGATACTTCAAATGACAAAATCTCATTATGCTCATTGATTCAGGAAGTACCCATAATTTTATTGACCAAAGTGTGGCGAAGCAGGATAATTATCATATACAACCTTGCAATAGCTTTGAGGTGATAATTGGTAATGGGGATGGATTGCCTGTAAATGGAAGCATCAAAATGTCAAGCTCACCATGGGTGACTACAACATGAAAAGTGAAATGTATGTGCTTCCATTGGGAGGATGTAATGTTGTCCTAGGGTGTTGCATAACTTTTATTGTTAAACATGAACCATTCACCAATATGCAGAAATATCAAATCATTCATCCACAATATATTATCCACAATAACAATCCACAAATGAGAGAGAGATAGATAATACCCTTAAGGTAGGGCAACACCAATAATAATCCTTAAGGAAGGAATAACTCCACAAGATCTCCCAAGATGAGAGGCCACTTCGTGGGCACGACGATTACATAAGATTCTTCTTCAATGATATGAATACTTATAATGACAAATATCTCTTCTTTATATATCCATATTCTTATTCTACTTTGGAGAGCCTACTACTAATATTATATTATATTAAAATATAATATAATATTATAATACAATCAACCTTGGGTTATGTGTGGCCCATGCCAACCCTTATACAATATAATAATATATCCCCAAATATCTATTCCTAGGTACCCTACCATAGGGGCTCAATGGTTGCGAACACTCAGGCCAATACCCTAGGATTTTGCAACATTATGGATGCAATTCACATTTTATGGATAAAAATATACTCTAAAAGGACTACAAGCAGGTTCCTCATAGATAGTGAGTTCTCACTGCATGGAAAAGCTTATTTGAAAATGAGGCAAAGGGATGATTGCACAATTATTTTTCATTCAATCAATAGGAGAAGAAGAGGATGAAGCAAAAAAGTTAAAACAACTTTGAACACGTCACTCAAAAGTATTTAAAGAACCAAAAAGGTTACCCCAACCATCGTAGTCAAGATCATGCTATACAACTTCTTCCTGGGAATCAACCACCAAATATTCGGCCTTACAGATGCCCTTGCTTATAGAAAAGTGATTAAGAAACTTGTGCAAAAACTGTTGAAAGCAGGTGTCATTCGACCAAGTGTCAGCTCTTTATTCTTCTCACATCTTGTTGGTTCGTAAGAAGGATGGGTCATGGTGATTGTGTATCAATTTTCAAGCCCTCAACAAGATCACAATCAAGTAAAAATTTCCAAATCCTGTTATTGATGAGTTGATGGATGAACTACATAGAGCTAAGTATTTTTCAAAGTTGGACCTACGATCAGGGTATCATAAAATATAAATTAGAGAAGAAGACATTCCTAAAATAACTTCTCGCACCCATGAGGGACACTATGGATTTTTAGTCATGCCTTTTGGCCTTACAAATGCTCCTTCAACATTCCAAAGCTTGAGAAATCTGGTATTTCACCCTTATCTTAGGAAATTTATTTTGGTTTTTTTGATGATATTTTAGTTTATAGCAAAACTTAGGAGGACCATTTGGTTCACTTGGAAAAGACCTTGCAAATCTTGGGCAAAAACCAATTGTATGCCAAACACTCAAAATGTTCTTTTGGATGGAAGGAGATTGATTATCTAGGAAATATCATTTTATAAGATGGGGTTAAGGTGGATGCCCACAAAATTGAAGATATATAGAATTAGCCTATCCCAAAATCATTGAAAAGCTTGCATGGATTTCTTGGATTGATCGGGTATTACCTTAAGTTCATAAAGGACTATGGCAATATTACAATCCCATTGACAACTTTACTTAAAAATAATATCTTTCTTTGATACACAAATGCTAAAGATAATTTTCATAGATTAAAGGAAGCAATATGGTCCACTCCAGTATTAGCCATGCCCGACTTCTCCAAGACCTTTGTGATTGAAAGTGATGCTTCTAGATTAGGAATTGGTGCAGTTCTCATGCAAGAAGGTAGACCCTTGGCTTTCACTAGTAAGGCACTTTCATGATGAAACTTGGCACACTCAACATATGAGAAGGATATGTTATCCATCATTCATACCATCCAAAACTAGCGGTCATATCTCATTGGTCAACATTTTATTATTTGTATAGATCATCATAGTTTGAAGTACTTTATGGAACAACATATCTCCACCACTGAGAAAAAACATGGGTCACTAAACTATTGGGATATGATTATGAGATTATGTATCGTAAAGAGAAGGACAATGTAGTCACTAATGTCCTTTCGTGCAAATTTGAATATTTGACAACATTGCAAGCACTCTCTTCACCGATTTTACAATGAATAGACAAGGTGACACAGGAATGGCTCTATGATAGTTCAACTCAGGCATTAATTCAGCAACTCCAACGTGATCCCGATAGTAAGCCTAACTTCACTTGGAGCAATGGAATACTTTGATTCAAAGGACATATTATACTACCTCCTACATCTTCATGCCGACCAGAGATACTTCTTGAATTACATGCTACACCTATAGTAGGGCACTCTAGAATTTTGAAAACTTATAAGAGGATTACTTGATATTTTTATTAGGATGGAATGAAATAGGATATCAAAAAATTTGTTGCAAAATTTGAAGTTTTCCAACGATAAAAAATGGAGATAGTGGGTACTCCAGGACTCCTTCAGCCTCTTCCTATACCAACAAAAATATGGATTGACATTTTGATGGATTTCATTGAGGGCCTTCCAAAGTCTTATGGAAAATATGTCATCATGGTGGTTGTGGATCGATTGTCCAAGTATACCCACTTTTTCTCTTTAGCTCATCCCTACAAGGTTGTTAATGTGACTCAACTATTCGTTGACAAAATTTTCAAGCTCCATGGTATGCCATAAACTATCGTAAGTGATAGAGACCCCACTTTCACTAGCCATTTTTGGAAGGAATTTTTCAAGCTCCAAGGAAGTTAGATACACATGAGTTCGGCATATCACCCCCATAATTCTATGGACCTTACAAAATTTTGCAGTGCATAGGACCAACAACATACAAGCTAGAGTTACCAGAGTCTTCAAAAATTCATCTAGTATTTCATGTGTCTTGCCTTAAGAAGGTCATTGGATCACAAGTAAAGGCACAAATAGAGTTACTTGAATTTACCAAGGATGGCTCCATAGTGGTTGCATCTGAAGTAGTCTTAGAACAATGCACCCATCACCTTCACAATCACATTATCACCGAAGTCCTAATTCAATGGCAGGGATTGGCACCTGAGGATGCTACTTGGAAATTACTTCAATAGTTTCAGCAACAATTTCCTCAGTTCCAAATTTGAGGACAAAGTTTTTTCTAGGAGGGGTGGCATGTTAGGATCCCACATCCTAACATTTATTTATTATTATTAATAGTATAATTAATTATTATATTGGCTTATAATGTGAACCATCATATTGTAATTGACGTAGGGTTAGGATAGTTATGCTATAATTATGTGTACGAGTAGAAGAAATAGGCATAGAAGACAATACTTGTTTTTACAATTATAAGGAGGAAGCCCCCTCAAACTGGCTAACGATTCTGAGATCTTATAAACTTTGTATTAAAAACTTCAAGGTTTTAACAATATTGTTGGTTGTTTTGGTAACATTGCTTATAGAAGTCCCTTGATCTCTAGCAATGAAGGGAAATATTCTGGGCTGATATCTTTTAGCCTCTTTCATTTTAATAACAATCATCTCATTGCTTAAATTATTCAATGTAGTCAATACTTCTTGTATAATTGGAGATTATTTTAGTTTCAAGGCAAGTAATGTTGACAAGTTTGGTATAAGAGGCAATTCCTAAGTCGTAATTAGAGCTAATGATGGCATATTTGTGATCATAACCAAAGTATCTTTCTACAAAGTGGATTGGATAATTTTTGGGAAGTATGGCATAACAACCCTAGGAGGAAGTCCTCCTATGGAAATCAAATTATTCTCTATATTTACCATGGCTTGATAGACTTGAGGGAAGGTCATCACATTAGATTATCATATTTGGAGGTCTAAATTAGGATTAAAGACATGAATATAATAGATATATGCTTGAGGACCAGATGGTCTAACTTTTAGAGGAATTCTTCTCCAAGTCTAGCTAAACCTAATGTTGAAGTCAATGATGGCTTCCTGATTCTATCTTTGAATAGCAGTGAACTATGTGAGTAATGATAAAGGATCTACTAATTCATTAAACTCTTCGCTAAATGGTCTAGCTAAGTCATCCCATGAAAAATAATTCCATATTCTAAGGAATGATACTAGTGTGATATCTTCCTCTTAAAAGATATTTTGAGGATTCTTACCATGACACCCTCCTCTTGGATGCTAAACATTGTAGCCAAATAAGCCACATATTGATGATGCTCGTATGTTGTCTTACCTATGACACCGTATGTGGATAAGGATTTAAGTATCACTTGGGGAATATCACTAAGGTGTGCTAAGCCAAGTGATCCTGTAGTGTTCTATCCATGGAAATTTTGAGGAGCCTATTGAGATTTTTTTTCCATGGCTTCAAAATTAGGCATGACAAGGAATTCTTAGGAACTAGAGTATGTAGAGTCTAGAATTTTTGTAGGAGATGATGGTTCAAGAGGTAAGGTTTTGGTTTGTCTAAACCTATGGGGTGACAACTCAATAAATTGTAATGAATTTTCAAGTTTATTGGATACTAACCTTATGACCATAAGATTGAATTAAATAGCTCCTGGATCGTAATCAACTGAGCCTTTTTAACGAATTCACTAGGTGAAAAATTAGATGATCTTAGAGAGCAAAATTTTTCGAATATCTTACTCAACCAAAGAGATATGCAAAAAATCTTGGTTCAACATGATGCATATTCACTTCAGATATTTTAGTATATTCTTTGCTATGGGCATATTGATGAAAATCATCCCACCAGGCATGCCAAAACTCTTGGTCCAAAATTTGCCTAGCCAGTAAATTATGCTCTAGACTTTGGCCAAGATTGGATGACTAGGATTTCTTCGAAGCTCAACCTTTGGAGAAGGTTGATTCCTTATAATGGTTAAATAAAATTAAAACAAGGGTTAAAGACTAAATAAGGGATGAAAGGTTTGGATAGGGATAAGGGTTTAGAAATTGCTCAAAGAATGGATGGGGTATAGCGTAACAACACTAAGTGTACACAACATAAGAGTCTTCCACAATCAAATCCAAATGAAACTTCATAGACCAACCATTAATGAAACCATCATATATTTCACTAAATTTAAGTTATATACTTTAATAATTCCATATACTATATGAAGAGTAATCCAAATCACAATATAATTAAGCAAAAGTTGCTTTAGAAAAAATAATTAATCATACAATGTAATAGAAATACATTAAAATGTAAGATTCATTCATGAAAATCTAAAATGCAATCACAATGGAGGCCAAATAGCTTCAACTTTTATTAATTGGTAGTAGTCATCATACAATATACAATCAAGTAATTACTATAGAGTTGACCCTCATTATGAGGTGAATCAGACTATTTATAGATTTTACATAAATATTGTAGCTCAATATTTTTAAAAGTTTGTTACAAGCATGTTAGGAACAACCTGGCAAGAAATTTTTGTGGGAGCACATGTTATTTTTATGTTGTTTCAATTATCCATTTGCATTATTGATGTGATTGGTCTAGATTTCTTTTCTCAACTTTAGTTCATGCAAGTCTCCAATAGGTCCATAGATTTTCAATTGTTTCCCTCTATAATTTTATTTTTAGCTACAACTATCTACCAAAGACACCATTTTCAAGCTCATTATATTTGGCTTGAGTGGATGGAAAGCATTTGGGTCATTACAACTTTTGATAGATTCGTTCTAGATGAAAGGGGCGTGCTTAGATTATTTTTTGCACATTATCAGGATTTGTAGCGATGCCATATTTTTAAATTATTTTAGAAGATTTTTGGGTCAAATACAGGATTTCAAAAGGTTTTGGTTGATGTCATCCCTAGAAAGCATATGTTCTCACCTTCTCGAATAGTGCTTTGCTCTTTCGATTTTGTGTATTTTTGGACTTTTGCAACAATTTTACTTTGAAAACTCAACTTTACCCCATTCAGGCATCTTGGCACATTTTTAGACTTTTGTAGCACTTTTGTTGATGTAAGCGCTTTAAAAAGTTGACTTCACATTTTGTTCCAACCTCAATCTAGGAGTAAGCTTCACTTGGTCGATGTTGGATCTATGTCATCCTGGTTTCCTTATTTTTGGTTTTTTGTGGAGGTTTTTGTGATGTCGTCATTTGGAAATGTCTAAAATCAATTAATCCTTTTAGGACTTAGCCAAATATTTACTTGGCTAGAATGCATATTGCTTTATTGCTTTTCCATGATGCTAGGTATTCTAAAACATGCTTAATCACCTTGGAACTTAGCTCTGGACTGATGCATTTGAAACATTGTTGGCTTGAATGTGTTGCTATGATGTTTAGGCCATCCTTAGGATGATTTACATTCATAAAATTTTAGCAAAAATTTGGCAAATAGGAAAGCTAGCTTTGTTTACAAGGGCTTGTGAATGTGGGCATCATTTAGATCTACAATTACCAGTTAGGTATTTTCAAGAAACTACAAAACTTAAGATAAAAAGATATGAGTGTGAAGGATTACATAGAGGAATTCTATAGGATCATCATTTAGGCTAGTCATGCGAAAGATGATGAGGAGAATTTTTTAAAGTATATTAATGGACTACAATTATCCATACAAGATGAATTTTGTATGATGAGAATGAGGATGGTAGAAGCCTACTAGTATGCCTTAAATATAGAGGAGAGGTTGTCATGAAGGAAATAAAATAATCAAAGAGAAAGAGGATGGTTCTCATGAGGATGGGGACAACCAAGTAGTGGAAGAGGACAAAAAAATAGGAAGGAGAAGCTAGTACTTCTCATAATGAATTTAGCCAGAACACTAGAGGAGGTAGAGACTTCTCATAGGAAGAGGTATTTTTGGTAGAAGATTCCTTGGAAAGTGTTATAGATGTGGAGAAGATGGTCATAAGCTATTTGAATTTCCAACTACACAATAGAGTAACAGTAAGGGAAAGGAGGTTAGAAAATATATGGCACAAATAGAAGAAGAGAGTATTGCTTCCTCAAAGCATGTGGAAGAGCTTGAACAAGGAGAATCTCTTATGATGAAGATGGTTCTGTTGAAGCCAAACAAGAAGAAATGTGAACTTTGTTCAAAGGAGAAATATTTTTAAAACAATATGCAAATCAAGAGGTAAATATTTTGAAGTCATTGTGGATAGTGGGAGTACGGATAAATTAGTATCCACCAATATGGTAGAGAAACTAGATTTAAAGAGGATGGAACACCTCAATCTGTACAAGATCTCTTGGATACAAAAAGGAAACTAGATCTTAGTAAGTGAAGAGTGGGTGAATTTTAAAATTGGATCTTACAAGGACAAGGTCCTACATGATATTATGTGTATGAACACTTTTCATGTGTTGTTGGAAAGACCTTGATAATTTTATAGGAGGAGTACATGATGGTAGTGAAAACACCTATGCTATTGTGAAATATGGTAAGAAGTATGTATTGAGTCCATTGAAGGACAAAGAAAAAAGAGAGAACAATGGTCCTAAAGTATATTTGATATCAAGATAAAAAAATTTAAAGAAGATGACAAAGGAGAAGGCATGCTTTGCTTTGATTTTCAAACCCAAAAAAGGTGGAATGGAAGACAAAAAGGAAGAAATTCTAGGTGAGATGAAGGATTTACTAGAGGAGTATACATAAATTTTGTGATAAGAATTACTAGATGGATTGCCACCAATAAGGATTATTAGCCATCACATAGATTTCATTCCTAGATCGAGTTTACCTAATAAGGTAGCATATAGAATGATACCAACGAAGAATGAGAAAATGAAGAGACAATTTTAGGAGTTGTTGGACAAGGGGTTGATTAGAGAGAGCTTGAGCTTGTGTGAAGTACTAGTTGTACATGCACCAAAGAAGGGTGGAGAATGGTGCATGTGTATAGATTAAATGAATATTAATAAGATAACAATAAAGTATAGTTTTCCATTGTCACACATGGATGATTTAATGGATTGCTTAAGTGGAGAAAAGTACTTCACAAAAATATATTTGAAAAGTGGCTAACATCAAATTTGGATTAGCAAAGGAGATAAGTAAAAAACCATATTCAAGATAAAGGATATATTGTATGAGTGGCTACTTATGCCATTAAAATTGATAAATACACCCGATACCTTTATGTGGTTAATGAACAAAGTGTTGAAACCATTTCTTGGCAAATTTTTTATTGTCTATTTGGATGAAAATTTGATATTAGTAAAATTAAGGAATAATATGTGACACATTTGAGATTGGTATTACAAAAATTGAAGGAAGAAAAACTAGTCAAATTGAAGAAATATAGTTTTATGAATGAGGAATCAGTATACTTGGATTTTGTGATTTCATAAGAGGGGTTATAGATGGACCTTGAGAAGGTTAAGACTATTGTAAATTGGCCATGAACAAGAAGTATGTTTAAGGCTAAGAATTTCTATGGTCTAGAAATTTTTTATAGGAAGTTTATCAAAAAATTTAGTGGGATTTGTGCATCAATTACGAAAACCATGAAAGGAGAAGTTAAAGTAGATGACCATAGTAGAAAGTAGTTTTAGAATCCTAAAGGAGAAGATAACTGAACAACTAGTTCTAGCTATATTTGATTTCAACAGGGTATTTCAAGTGGATTATGATGCAAGTGGGATAATAATAGGAGGATTCTTGAGCTTGGAAGGCAAGCCCATTGCCTATTTTTGTGAGAAGCTAAATAAGGAAAAGAGGAAATACTCAATATTTGACCAAGAGTTTTATGCCATTTTTCAAGCCCTACAAAAATGGAGGTATTATTTGCTACCAAAAGAGTTTGTTCTGTTCACAAATAATCATGCTTTGCAATTTATTAACATAGTAAGTTGAATCAAAGGCATATGAAGTGGGTGGAATTTTTGCAAGGATATTCATTTGTATTAAAACATGAAAGTGGTATCTCAAATTGAAGTTGATGCCTTGAGTAGAAGAACTTGTTGATGAACACAATACAGGTCGAAATCATTTATTTTGATGCTATGAAGGAGTTTTATGTTAATTATTTAGACTTCAAGGAAGCTTGGGAAACATGTAGTAATTCTACTACCAAAGACAAGATGCCATGGCTTGATTATTTCATCCAAGGAGGAATGTTGTTCAAAGGGTATCGATTATGTATACCATAAATTTCAGTAAGAGAAAATTTGAGAGAAAAACACAATGAAGGACTTGTAGAACATTTTGGGAAAGATAAAATCCTAAGAAATCTTGAAGAAAGTTAATGTTGGGGACTAGATCTAACTTCAATCCACACCCAAACATGGTGACCATCCACTGTGGTTGTCAAGTGTGTTTTGTGCCTATGCCTTGCATGAAGTATATAATCCATGAAGTTCAAGGAGCATGGGACACAACTCTAGGGATAACATTCAAGGTTTTTCACCAAGTTTGGCTCCTTGTCTAGATATCTTCTTAGCACACTTATTTCCTACTCTATCCTAGACTACAAAGTTATATGGAGGGAAAGGGTTAGAAGGAAAGCGATAAATAAAATTATAAAAGAAAGTAGTAAAACCTATATATCCTATACTATGGGGTGTCAATGCACCAATGATTATATCCTCAATGTATTGGGATTAATGAACACATGAACCACCCATGCCAAGAAGGTGAACACATATTACTACAACACAAAACTCTCCCTTATGAATCTTCTATAGAGAAGGGATAGATACTAGTCATGAGATTACCATTCAAACTTGCATACACACAAAGAATAGGGTAAAAAGTGAATAGCCACAAATATTATATATGCTAAAAGCTCAAAAAATGTGCTACAACAAAAGGGATCATAGGGACTTGTACACAAAATGACTCAAGTGTTGATTCCAAACTACTGCACAAGAGAAGATGAGAGGAAAACGTCTCTTAGGCTAGATACTAGACACAAGAAAGTTCTTTATTTTTCCTCCTTTTTAAGTTACAAAATCAGCTACTTATAGCTTCAATCCAAGTTCAAAATTTAAAATTCCCTCCTATAGTGCCTTAAGCAAGAAAGCTAGTCTTCTTCATGTTATTGTGTTCAAGGTGTTGCATTGCATTTATTTTTGGAAGATCCAAAGTCAATTTGGGGTCTTATCATCATAAAGGTTATTAGGTAGAATGACATCCTTTACGGATGTCATTAATGGTGCCTCTATTAATCCCATGTGGAATTTTATCTTGGGTGATGTTGTCACCACTTTGGTTTGGGAGACCTTTTTTCTAGTAGGGCAATGTGGACCCCACACTTATCTCCACCTCAGTCACATATTTGTTTCCCTACTAGATTTGGTCATTGTTCATGTTAGTCAATATTTTGTTCTTGTTTTTTGGTGATCGAGTCCTCATGTAGGGTATAACCTTTAAGGTTCTGCCACTTTTTTGGTTTTGCTTCACTTTACCTCTTTCTTACCTTTCTTAGTCTTAGGTTACTAGACTTTAGGTGTGGCCTCTAACCTGGGGTCGATGCTGAGAATCTAGTTGTTGTTTAATGGATGATACCCTTGTCTGGTTGGTGTTGCCTTTGTGGTTTTTCTATTCCTTGCTTGATTGCTAATGATTCAATGTAGTCTTTACACGAGGATCAACTAATTTTTTTACTTTTGATGAGTTTGCCTAAGCTATTCAATCTAGTTTGCTCCTTGTTTCCCTTGCTATAATCCTTTAGAAAAACCTTTAGATGGTCTAGCTTACTTCACAAGCTTACTGATAATTTCCCCTCTTATTTTCATTATCTCTTGTTCTTGGGTTCCACTACATAGATATGATATTGGTATTGTTAGATAATGATCCTAAGATACCTCTCTCTTCATAATCAAATTTCCTAGAGAGGGTGCCTTGGTTTTTGGACCTCTCCTTTTTCTTGAGGGATGGGTTTAGGATTGAAAAGAAGGTAAAGACCCTATTGCTAGTGGAGCCCCATTAGTCACCATTGGAAGGGCTTCGATGTACCTATCCATAGTGGGACTTGGATTAGTTACCACTAAAAAGGTAAATATCCTATTGCTAGTGGAGCCCCATTAGTCACCATTGGAAGGGCTTCGATGTCCCTATCCATAGTGGGACTTGGATTAGTTACCACTAAAAAGGTTGAAAATATTTTTTTATCTAATATGAGTGGTTAACCTTACCTTGTGGCATGGGGAGCTTTGGGTATAAGAGTAGTTTTTGACACAAGTTCCTGCTCATGGATGTTTTTATTATTATTTTAGAATCAGTAGCTTGATAGGTAGAAGGAGATTCTAGTCCCCTCATCTCACTTGGTACTAGGAAACAACCTTGCTTAAAACTGCTCTAGGTTAAATTTTCCTGATGTAATGAAACCTTCATTATAGCTTTGTGACTTATAGGGAGCTTTTGATTATAGGAGGATTAGAACCCAAAAGTGGTAGCCATATCTATTGGGCATAAATTCTATGGGATAAATATAAGGAACTTTGATCTAAGAGATAGAAGGATAATCTATTGAAGGGAAAATGAGGCCTAGGAGTTCATGTGATGTAATGGATAAGGCCTTTCCTCTTATAGACTATCCATGTTGGGAAGAGGTTGTTTGGAAATTTCAACTCTGTCTGGTTTTATCGAACAAGATGGGGAGATGGTCCCCTTGGCATCAATGGAAGCATGGTTTTTCCTTTTTTTGATTTATGTTTATTCATATATTTTATCTCTTTTTTGGCTATTCCATTGACTTTGTGGCTCCTAGTTCATGCAACCCTCTTTCAGCATGCATAATATGACATGACTTTTCACAATTCTCTTCACATGAACACCTTGATTTGCTTCCTCTTGCTATGTGTTGCTATAGGGTTTAGCTGTTGACTCAACATCACCTAGATTTTACCTATATTTTCATAATATAGTACATAATCCTAGTGCATTTTATGCATTGGGTGGCTTGCACAAGGTTCTTTTATTGAAACCTACAATATCTTGACTAGATTGATCCAAATTTTTGCTTCTACTTCCTATTTGTTATCTTGAACATGTGGCCTATCGTAGGTAGGGGTTGGTGAATAGCTATATTTAAGAAGCATTGAGTCCCTATATCCATGAGGAACATTATGCCGAAGCTAAACCTAAAATTTTCACCCTCTGAATATGCTCTGCCAATTGATTTTATCCACCATTCTATATGCTATGGGATTATCACAAGGGAGCATCCCAAAATATCACCAATCATGTAGACATATCATTTTTCGTATCCCCTACATGATGGGGATTGGGCCATTCAAATATTAGATGATACTCCCTTTACTATTATAAGGTTCCTTTATAAGGATGATCTAAAGGTTGGTACCTTTTGAGCCCCCCTCTAGGGACCTTTTGTAGGTGCATCCTAGACGATGGGGAAATATTCATTGCCCTCACCCCCTAGTTGTTGAGACCTTTAGAAGTCAGTGTAATACTATTGGGAGGTTTTCTAGTATTTTTCCAGTATGGACTAGGTCCCCACTCATCCTTGGGTCCTGTTGACTTTGAGCTATACCCCTTATCTGACCTCCAGGTCCATTTGGAAGTGTCTTATTTGAAGTCTATTTGGTAGCTAGTAGAGTGTCATTCATGTCAATTTTTTATGAAAACCCTTATAATCCTTTGGTAACATTGAATTTTATGGGCTTAGACTCTTCCTCTAGTTCTTCTGTCTATTCTTGGGACCACTACTCAGTTCCCTTTGTTGGATCATCGATGGTGATACCAGGTCAAACTCATGTTTTTTATTTTCCAAAGCATTTGTCTTATGGGGACTATTATAGAATTCGGTCATCAATGTTTTTCTTGTGATATGGTACTAGGACCTATGACAACGTTTGAGATAGGGCTTTGAGCATCTATCTCTAATATGGGGTATTGGTGATAGGTGAACATGACCACAAGGAAGAATATTGGATGGATGTTGCCATAGCAAAAATAATATGAATCTAAATATGAATATTACCAGGTATGTTGATCCTAGATGTAGTTTTTTTATGTTGGTGTAACTTCCTCGATCAGACTATGCAATGATGGTTGCAAGGGGTCTAGGTTGGAGGTGGCTTATGACTTTGAGGCTTGGGTTTGACCAACCCCCTGGAAATTCATGGGTGGGTTTCTTTGGTAACAATTTGGTAGAGATTGGTGATAATGACTACTTGTTTGAAAAGAGGTGTAAGGGGAGCTTTGGTACCAATACATAGGAGCATTTGAATGGAACTTAAGTGTAACAACCCACCAAGACCAACCCAAGAGAGAGATCTAATTATTATTATTTCTTTTATCATAAGAAAGGTTCACAAAAGAAGTCCTGATAGTTCTCATAATTTTAAGGCATAATCACACTTTGAGTCAATGTCACTGTAGATGACACTCAAGTGGACAAGAGTGGCCAACATATCATATTTTTGGGGTTCATTTTTTTAAACCTCACCATTTAGAAAGGATACCAATAATCGTCCTCCACCTTTCCTATACCTTTGTTGGTATAGAAAAACTTAACCATGACATATGGATTATCCTTCAAGGCCCATAACACTTAAAGGGGTCTACCTTTTACCTAACCCTATATAAGTCCTTCTATGCAGGTCTATTTTGGTGTAATTCCTTAGTGCTTAGTTACCACACCTCCATGGGCTAACTAAGGCTATTACCACTCACTTGGAAATAAGCATAGTCACCTAATCCTCACCAATCAAGGTGCCACCACTATACTGGTTTGTGAGTAATTTTAAAGACATTGTTACTTTGGAACACCTGAGACTCACCGTTAAAGGTATATCAATCACAATTATTTGGTTATTACATAATTGCAACTCCTCCTAGATTAGAAAACACATAGCTATTGCATATCAAGGATTCACATCTTCCTGGCTATTGCATCACCATAACTCCTTCCAATATTGGGTTACCTTCTTGATTAAGGGTCCTACGATGGCCTCTAAAATCCAAGCCCAAGAATTTTCCACCAAACCTAAGAATAATACATAATATCAAGAAAATATAACATCTCTCCCATTAAAGGAATTAAAATACTATAACAAAAATAACATGCTTAAATACAACACAATGCTAGCACTAGGAATTTAATTAAAATACTTTCATCCATCCTACTAACATTTATTAATTCATTTATTTTAATAATAAGAATGTACAAAATCTACAATATTATAATCATAATATATGCATTAGAATTTAATCTTCCACTTCACACATAACCAATATTCCAGGAACTTTCATAATAAAAAACAACACCAAATCTTTCATTCATGATCAAGTCTTGAGATACTAAACATATATCTACATTACATCCTTTCTTCATCAAATTTTTTGCATAATTTCAATTACAAAATCCTTCAAGTATTCCTTTCTTCAAATACAATAACATAGAAATACAAAGGTTCCATTTCAATAATTGCTCTTTCAAAGTCTTCCTTTGGTAGCTCTCTTGTCCATGATCTTAGCTTAGAATAACATGCAATGCAACTTAACACGCATTATGCAAAATACATTTCAAGCAATCAAGGCGATAATCCCATACTTCTCTATGTAATAAATTCCTTTATTTACTCAAGCCTCAAGAATCCATTACTTCAATAATACACATCTAATTCTTCTTTTCAATCCACAAAATAAACTAGCATTTATATAAAATACCTAGATAACTTTAACTATCTCTGAATCCATGCAATATTTACTATCTCTAGTTCTTCTAAAGATTAAATAGATGATTAGATCAATTAAAAATCACTAGCTAGTCATCTAATATACCATTTCCTAAATTTCCCATCATCTATTTTACTATTCAATAAAGCTTCATAATTCAAACTTCTATTTTGTTGAACATAATACAACTTCTACTCAGTTATTCTTTACTATGTATTATTTCCTTTAATAAAAAGCTACCTTCATTAAGCTACACTCACAAATCCAAAGACTATTATCCATTTTATCAAGTCTCTCATTCTTTAAAGAAAACATACATTCACTTTACTTACACCAATGCATAGGAGAATTCAATGACTAAAAGAGAATAGTCACATACTAGCCTTTCACTATAAACGTAGATGAACATAAAGCTGAGTTAAAGCCAAAATATATCACCTTAAAAATAACCACAAATGAATAATGACAAAGGCAAAAATAACGGTGCAACCATAGCAAAAGACACAACTCATAGACCAAAATAAAAGGGATAAGCAAAGAGAAAGCGTAGTGAAGAATCAAAGTGCTAACTACCTTTTGTATTAAGGTAGCTTACCAAGCCATAATCCACCTATAGTTAAGCTCTTTGTATCAGTGCTCCATTGCTCTAAATATCTCAAAATGATCAACCCTTTTACATATGCAACCATACGTAGAATCAAGACCAAATCCTTAGATTGATTAAGTATAGGTGATGTACGCAAACAAAACTAAGCAAATAAAACCAAAACCAATCATACACTAAAAAATTAGCATTATCCAATACAAAGGTGAAAAGCAAAAGAAGCATAAGCTAAAAATGAAGCTCTTCACAACAACAATCAAGTGACCAACAAATTAAGAACTCAAAAGCAAGGAATTTTGAGAAGCTAAAAGCTATGATTGCTAAGAGGTTGAATACAACCAATAAATTCAAACTAGCTATGAGCTTAATACAAAATAGAGAAGAGTCATTATGCATGGAGGCAAACACAACAACATTTATTTGAGGATAAGGGTTACACAAAGCAATTCTTCAATTAGAGAACCAAAGTGCAATTATATTTGCAACCAAATGCTCTAGCTAATACCTCCTCTTTGAGTATTCTACTTTCCTTGCTCCTCTTCACTACCCAACCTTTCTTCTTCCCTCTAGGGTCCCTTTTTTTCTTTTCCAAAGTTGCTAAAATATCCTTTGTTATGAAAGAAAATGCCACCCTAGGATAATAATGAAAAAATGCATGTTCAATCGAATGTGCCTTATTGCTATATTCCATGTTATGCTCTTGTCACCACGTAGAGTATACAATAACTCTTTGGATATTTCAAACTCAAATTCAATTTATGGCGCCAAAGCTTAGTTAATTACTTTATTATTAACTTTAGCAAAGCATTGATAATATGCATTTTTACCCTTGTAAGCAAGTGTTGATAACCAAAACATTTTCCTTTAATGTTCTTATCATTTTTAATGTTAATAATTACATCAACTACTTAACATCCCATTAATACAAAGTGTTAATATTGGTTATTAACATCGATATTAAATATTTCCAAGTATTAATATTGCTAATACTTTATTTTTTGGTTTCATAGCCAAGAAATTCTATGCTTCCAAAATACAAGCAATACAAAAACTTAGCAAAATAATAATACACCATGTTATTTTTCCTTAAGTAGGTGGTTTTTTAAGATAACCCAATTGTTATCCCCTACCTACTAAGGATGTTCTTTTACCAATAAAAACCTTCTTATCCAATGATGTATTCAACAAAAAACATATATGCAATGCATCTACATGTTGGGTATTATTTTACCCTTGAGTTATCAATGAACAAGTCATCCATCATATCCCATTTTTTCTCAACTCTAGTGGTTTTTCCATACCAATCCATAAGTGAGGGTACCTGGTCTCGCAACCACAAATTAGTTAGTAGTACCATATTCCAAAATAGTGTAATCAAAGCATAAAATGCTACTACCAACACATATTGGTACATAAAATGATATTATGCATTAGACATCCACACATCAATACATAAGTCCAATGTCAAGAATAATTCCTGCTAAGGAGGGTCATTACATTAAGAGCCATGCATTTGTTTATCAGCACTTGGGAATTTTCTAAAACTCTTCTATCTCCATGGTGTAGTATTTTTTATATATTTGATTTAGGGATGAGGAGGGAAGTTGTACTAGAAATTGACCAAAGACTAGGGTTTGTGGGAAGGTAGTGGACTACATAGATGGAGGTGACTAATAAGGCAGTTGAATGTTAGGAAACAAAGGGATGGGGGGACTGAGTTCTAATCTCCCAATCTATATGAGATATATTTTTGCTTGGATAACAATCCCATAAGCCTCTAGTAGAGTGTTACCCCTCTATATTTTACCATTATAGCTATCTATGAATCAAATTCTTTCAAATAATAGATAAAGGACATACTTGGTGGGGATAAACATTTTTCCAGGTCTTATGGAATTTGGAATTAAAACCATACATAGCCTCCTTGGGCACCCTTTTAATTTTTGATAGTTTTTATAGGAGGGAGACTCCATTTATATTTTTACTGAATCTATTTGCAATCAGGTTGGTGAGTTGGTCCCAATCAATAATGGAATGTTGGGTGAGTGATATGCACCACTCTTGCGCCTTTCCCCTAAAATAATCCATCAATAGCCTTAGTGCCATGTTTTGATGGTTGATGAAGACTAACCAAATGTTAGAGGTGCTTGGTAGGGTTACTACATCTTCCCTAGTGAACAACAACAAAGATATTAGTATTGAAGTTGGTATTTTATCCCATGTAGTAGGTGGGGCTTCTAGTTCGAGTGGGCCTCCATTGTTCCATGTTGGGAGTCATCTTTGATTCTAGTTGGGTATTGTGACCATGTTTTATCATCAACCTCTTATTATTTGACCATGGCTTAGTGGTGGTAGTAGTAATTGAGGGTTTTCCCTTGTGTGGTGGGTCTAGAGCTCACAAAATACTAGGTTTGCCTTAGAAATAGCAAATTCACTACATGATGAGTTCTTTGATCAGTGGATTTGCTAGGTGAATATTTGGAAATGATTCAATAAGTAGGTAAATAATACTTTCACTAGTATCTTATCTTAATATGCATGGTTTACCCCATCAGACATGCCAAAGACACTGTTGGGGATTATATTTGAATCCAAATCATACCTTGACATGATGACCACCCACTACGATTTTTGGGTGCATCTAGTGCATGCACCTCACATGGGATATATAGTCTAGGAAGTCTAGAGAGTGTGGCACGTGACTCTAGGAATGCCCTTTGGGGTTTTCCACCAAGGTTGGATCCTTGTATGGTTATCTTATTAAGGCACTTCTTTCCTACTCTAACCTAGACTATTGGGTTCTATGGAGGAAAAGGATTAGAAGGAAAACAATTAAGAAAGCAATAAAAATATCTAGCATGACTACAGGGTGTCAATGAACCAAGGATAAGGTCCTCCATGTAGTGATGATATTAATGAACACATGTGCCACCCATTCCAATAAGTTGAACACATTTTTCTATAACACAAAAGGATAAGGTCCTCCATGTAGTGATGGGATTAATGAACACATGAGCCATCCATTCCAAGAAAGTGAACATGTCTTGCTATAGCACAAAACTCTCTCTTATGAATATTGTATGAGAAGGGACATATACAAGTCATGAGGTTCCCATGCAAACTTGCATACACATAAAGAATGAGGTAGAAAGTGAATAACCACAAATATTTTATATATATATATATATATATATATATATATATATATATATAGCTAAAAAATTAGTGAATCATGTGCTACAACAAAAGGGCTTGAAGGATCGTGTACACAAAATAACTTGGGATTCAAGTCCAAATCACTACACAAGAGAAGATGAGAGAAAAAATTCTCTTGGACCAAATACTATGCATGAGGAAGTACTTCATTTTCCTTCCTTTATAAGTTATAGAATTGACTACTTATAGCCTAAAACCAAGTTCAAAATTTAAAATTCCCTCCAAGAATGCCTTAAGTGGGAAAGCTGGTCTTTTTCAAGTTGTTGCATTTGAGGTGTTGTGTTGCATTTATTTTTGTAATATCTAGAGTTAGTTTGGGGTCTAATTGTTGTAAAGGTCATCAGGCAAGATTACATATTTTGAGGATGTCATTAATGTCACCTCTCCTAACCCCATGTGGGATTCTAATCCTAGGTGATGTTATCACCTGTATGGCTAGAGATACCCTTCTACTAGTAGGGTGACGTGGATCCCACTCTTGTCTCCACCTCAGATATAGATTGGTTTTGTAATGACCCAAAAAACTAGCTACAAGAAAACACACAGAAAAAATATGTTTTTTTTTTAAATTATTTTTTTATAAGGAAAGGGATTCATAAACCTCTATGGTCCTAAATATTGGGAATTTATGCTCCTAAACCATGGGCCACCACCCATTAATTTATCCTTTATTTTTGAACTAGAGAAAATGATGAAAAATCAAAAGAAAATTATGGAATAGTGTAAATTCAATCCCCACTTCACCTAATTTTGAGTCTCTAAAAATGTTGACCAATATCCACGAAACTTATGTATTAAAATTATACTTCATAGAACTATCACTTCTAATCTAATACCTATTAGATTTATATAGATTTTTATTATTTTGTTTCCAATTAAACCATCCATACTTCAAGCTCTTTTATTGAATCATATTAAATATTATTTATGAATTAATTTATCAAGGTTGGAATCTTAAAATATGCCAATAATTGAAGTGAAATATAACCACATCATGCCTTTTATAAAAGCTTCTTTGACATTCAATGTACCATGTTTTATGAAAACCTTTAAATTTTTAATACTTTAAATAATAGTTAAAAATTATTTAAACACTTAATTTTATTTTATTTTCACTACTATCTATATCAGTCAAGTTTCTTATCAAACATTTTCTCAAATGAAAAATAATATTTCAAAGATAGGCATCAAATAATGAGTAAACTAGCATCCAATACCATCACACAACTTGACCCTTAAGGGCTGTGGAATAATGAGTAAACTAGCATCCAATAACATCACACAACTTGACCCTTAAGGGCTATGTGGATTGGTAAGTATTAGTCTGGTTGGGAACTTATCAAGAAGAGTCTCAGGTTCAAATATTAGGAGAAGCCTATTGCAATGTAATAATATGATCCGAATCCTTTGAGTGTACGTCAGATTGATAACAATGGTACATATTTTGAGCACCCAATGGTCCATTTCACGTCGAGGTATAAAACAACTAGGTAGAATAGGTTTGATGGATGCATATGTGGTTTGAACCATGCACTTACCAACTACTACAAAAAATGTAGCTGTAACCAACTCTCCTATCAAGAAAGAAAAAAAAAATATCACACAACTTTCAATTCATTAAAATTTCTCTTTTTTCTAGTAATCATTGTATTAATTAAAAAAAATGATATATGTGACTTTTTTTATTGAGTAAATACTTCTTATACATATACATATCCGTCGTGGGGATTGAACCCGAGTCACATCATCGATAATGCAAGTGGCGTCCTTGCCGGTAGACCATAACACATGGATATATGTGACTTTTACTTCTAAGATATCACTTTAAGATAGATACTATCTTTTATATGTCCTTTGTTAATACTAGGCCAATATCAACGAAACAAATAAAACAATAAATCAAAGTTACATGTTTAAGTGTTCAATGGTTGAATAATTTGGATGATGCAACCCACACCAAGAATTAGATTTTAGTGTCACTAGCTCAATATGACTAGTTAATGTGACTTATTATACCAAGGAAAAAAAACTTTCAAAATCCAACCTTAAAAAAAATAATATAAGCAATAAATATTCTATAACTATAATAAACATTATAAATAAAAATATCTGCTAACATGCTCTTGACCTTAAAGTGAGTGAAAAGTAGATTTACTGTCACTCCAACAATTTAAAATAAAATATATTTTTATATCTTGCATACATGACAACCATTTTTTAACATAGGAGAATGAATAACACTTTTTTCAGGTAAAATATCTATAAGAACCACTCCCATCAAAATAATAAAATGTTATATTTGTTTTTAAATCAATTAAATTATATCTAATTTTGATTTTTCATTATCTTTTATTGGTATGCTTATCAAAGAACTTATTCATGTTCTTTAAATGATTATGTTTCTAAAATCAATTACCTAATATCATTTTTATTAAGAGATAAAATGTTACTTGTCCAAATGCTTTCTAATATTTAAATATTATTAATAAGAATATTAAGACCAAGATTGACCAAATTATTTGATGTCTTATTTTGTTCTTTATAAATATGTCAACATTTTCAAAAATATTGCTTCTTATTAATGGTTCAAGGATGCCACTTGCATTATCGACGATGTGACCGGGTTCAATCCCCATGGTGGATGTGTATAAGAAGTATTTACTCAAACAAAATATTGCTTCTAAAAATGGTTGATGGACATCATAAATAATGTTATTTTTAATCCAATCATCACATCTATTTTCTTGACAACATTAATGATAATTTATAAATCTCCTTCAATTTAAATATATTTTCATCCTTTTTCAATAGAAAATTTTATTTCTATAAGGATTTCCATAGCCTCTATATATTACTTAAAGTTTTATATGATTCTCTTCATTGTATTGAAAAATGCTCCCTCCACTAACTTTTCCCAAGTTTCCTTTGAAAGCATAGTCAAAAATAATTTTGATGAAATCAAATTATAGAAACTTTTTATTTTACCATTTATTAATTGATATATTTCATGTTAACTTCATAGATGACCCAAGTTTCAAAGGAGAGGCTAACACATTTTTTTTATATTTTTTTACACTCGAGATTATTAAGATTCACCTTAGAAATATCCAAGTCTAAAGTAAGATGGTTGATTCCAAAAATTGAACTTGACTTTCCACGTAATTATTGCATCATTTTATCAAACATATCACTTAAAATTTTTATGTTTTGTTGGCGTAGTACTTTTAGTCTTTTGAATGTTTGTAACATTTATGTCTTTTTAAATAACCTTAATATTTTATAATTTTTTTAATGTTAAAATTCAATTCAATAAATTAGTAAAATGCATATTTAATATGTTTTAATAATTTAAATCAATCATATGGGATGAAAATGAGCTTCATATATAATACATTATAAGCACATAGTAGTATTATAATAGCTTGTCTATTATGAATATATCGTATGGTAAGATTTGAACTTGACTCTCCTTGAAATTTGTGAAATTTAATTGAATGAGGTAATACCATTTTTTTGCAGGAGAAAAAAGGATTGTACTTGGGTCCCCCTTGAAAAATAAAAAAATCTCTCCTTTAGAGTTCAAAAGTTTATAAAAAATTCAATTCTCATCTTAATTGAGTTTCTATAACAAAATACCTACATCTCTTTTTACAAAAAGTCCGAATTCTTGATTTTCACTTTTTGGATCTTCATCAATTTTCTTTGTAAATACAAATTTCAAAATCCAGCATCCTTTTTCTTAGCATTTTCTCATAACAACCTTCATAATACCAAAACTCCACCTATATTGTCTATGCATTGCATCTTAATAGAGTAGTATTTTCAAAACTTTGCACTATCATAGTTTGCTTTACTAGATATGGACTGTTAGTTTCCTTCCTGAAGCATAAGTGCAACCACAAGAATTGTATTAAATGGTTTATATGAAAACACATTAATGTTATAAATACAACTAAAGTAAATCTTAATCATTATGTGATTTAGGTAGTCAACATTTTCTTCACAAGTTCAACTAAACTTACTACTTCCTCTAACCATAGAAATGATAATTTAACTTCACATTTATTTCCTTATATTGTCTAGCCTATTTGCATATTTGTTCCCTTCCCTTAATGTATTTGTAAACCTTATTTCTTCAAATTCTATAGCAATATATTGTATTTCCACAATGATCTCTTGTATGTTCCATAGAGCCTTTGCTTTCCTCAAAATTGCATCTATTACTATTAATGAATTGCCTTCCATGTATACTCTATCCCATTTCATTTATTTGCATATTTTTAACCTTTCCAAAACAGCCCAAGCTTCAACTTCATTATTTTTCTTAAATCCACTATTGAAAGCATAATGTGATAAAATCTCACCTCTGTTATTTCTAAATATTCCTCCTCCTCCTACTGGTCCTGGGCTCCATCAAAATTCAATTTGACCAACTCCACTTCCAATGGTTTCTACTTTATAGTCTTTGTCTTCCTTTGGTTTGTCTTGTACCCAACATCATAATTCCATTTGTTGACTTGAATTTATCTATCAAGGCTCTCTGCTTCAATATTAGGGATTGAGTGAGTTGATAGGGTTGGTTTAGACTCCTCTATGGCTAAACAAATTTCTTTTCATTACCTCTAAATTGTTTTTCTTTCCTTTAAATATTATTATGTTCCTTTCCAACCATACAATCCAAAGTATTGTATATATTGATGTATCCCATATTGTCTATAATAACTCATTTTAAAAAGTGCTTTGTCATTGCTTTAAACAGTATTCAATTCTACCATTCATCACCATGCATTTATAAAATATATTAAGAATCCATTTCTATAATTCCTAGACTATTGAGTAGTGTCGTAAGAGATGGTCTATACTCTCCTCATTTTTACATAGAACATATTGTGAGGGGCCATGAAAACCCCTTTTCATTAGGTTATTCTAGGATAAACTTTTTCTATCACTTACTAGCCATACAAATAGTTTGAATTTTGGAATGCTTAGGCTATACCAAATATCCCTCCATATTGTTATGGTATTCCTATTTTGTTGGTTCTTTACATTGTATGTGTTTCTTTTATGTAATCTATAGAGCTGTTCAACTCCCAAATTAGCTTATCCTTAACCCCCCTCAAAATAATCATTGTTATTTTTCTGCTCAACTGCCTTCTCGCAATAATGTCCAATATACTCATAAAAATATCTTATTTCCATTTGTATCTTCCTTCCTTATCCTTGTACATAATGTTTGAAACCCTATCACCATATTTATCTTGAATTAATATCATCCATTATTTTAAAATTGGATCTAGATTGAGTCATTTTTTATCACACGAAGTATCCATCCAAATATATTTTTTTCTCCAATTTCCACCACTCATCTTAGACCTTTAATCACTAGATCAATTGATAAACCATTCTATAGTTGGAACCATCTGGTAGTGAGAATACAGTAAATATTAATTTTGGGACCTTGGGCTAAATGTACTTAGAATAATTATTGCCCATTGTCTTTGACTCTTTTTATACAATCTCCAAATTACTTTCCCCCTTAGAGCTAAGTTTGCATCTATAAGAACTCTTAAACCAAGAACTCCCCTAGTTTTAACAACATAACCTTGCTCCATTTCACCAAAGGAAATTTCCTTTTATCATGTAATCCTAACTATAAAAATGACCGCATAATATAGATTAAACTTTTTCTACTAATTTTAGCTTAATATACAAGGACATATAATATGTTGGAATGGTATGAAAGACTGATTTAATTAGCTACACTCTTCCCCATAATGATAACCATCTATATTTCCATGTTGGTAGTTTATTTTGAACTTCACTTATAATTGGATTCCACAATTCTATCTTCATTTCCCCTTAAATAAGTGCATCCCTAGATATATTGCTGGTAAATTTGCATATCCCTACTTTGATTCTAGCTAAAGTGTTTAAGAAGTAAATTTTGTATTTTTTCCTATTAAATTTTGCCCTGATGCTATTTCATATTCCTTTAATAATTTTGGCCTTGTTTTTTCTTGTCATACCAACAAGAGTTGTATCATCTACAAACTATTGATGGGTGATGTTGTCAATGTTATTACTAATATTAAGTCCACTTATTAGCCAATATTTATATACCTTTTTTAGGTTCCTTCCCAATACCTCTATTATAATAATGAACAAATATGGTGATAGAGGATCTCTTTGTCTAAAACCCATTTTGACTTTAAATGATTTTATTACTAGCCCACTAACCAACACTGAAAATGATATGGTAGAGACACAATATTTAATCCATCTAACCCATTTCTTCTCAAATCTAAATTTTTCTAATACTACAAAAAGAAAATCCTATTTAACCCTATCATAGGCTTTATTCATATCAAGTTTTAAGATCATTGCTCTCTTTTCTAGAAGTTGCTAAATGCATTACTTCATGGGCTACTATGATCCCATCCAAAATTTACCTTCTTGTCAAAAACCCTCCTTTCTCTTCTAAAATAATTTTATCTAATAGTGGTCTTACCTGATTTGCAATCACTTTGGATATTATCTTATATTCCATATTACATATATTTATGGGTATCAATGAATCAAACAATTTTACATCCTTATTTTTTGGAATCAAGGTAAGATATGTTGTATTTATTTATAAGGTATGCACTATTTTACCCTAGACTATTTCACCGCCACCAATAAAGAATCCTTCACTATTTCGTAATTATGCTAATAAAATGTTGTAGAGAGTCCATCTCGACCTAGGGATTTATCCTTATTAAAAGAGAAAATATTTGAATGAACCTCTTTCTAGAGTAATATATTCCACCAGTTTTCTATTATATTCATTTGTTATAATTGAAGGTACTTCTTGTAATAACTTATCATTAAGAACATCAATCTCATCTGATCCTAGAATACTATGGTAAAAAAGTCTTACCTCCTTTTTTATTTTGCTTTGGTCTTCAATCCACAACCCTACTATTGATTTAATTCTACTAATTCTAGATGTCAATCTTTCTACTATTGTCATCCTATAAAAGAATAATTATTTTTATCTCTTATTTTAACCAAGTCTCTCTTGATTTTAATCTCCAAAAATTTTCTTCCTTAAAATATTATGATATTCACTAAGCAAATCCCTTTCCTTTGAGCTTGGATTATTGTGCTCATATTTTTGGAATTTTGAAAGTTTCTCTTTTAGTTGTTTATTCTCAAATTTATTTCCAAAAGTGTTCTTGTTCCATTCTTTTAATCTAGATGTCATTGATTTAATTTATTTTAGAAGTGTATGTAGCCCATTGTTTCTTGAAGAATTCCATGTTTGTGTTATCATATCAACAAATTGAGGATGGTCTTCCCACATCTACTCATATTTAAAATATGATATTTTTTGAATTTACTTACCATCATTTTAACTATTAGTGGCCAATTATTTGAACTAATCCTTATCAAGGTATTAATTTTAGCATAAGTTCCTTCATCTAGCTAATTATCTGAGAGTTTTGTCCCATTTTTTTGTGACCAGGTTTTGGCTTATATTATTGTTGGTACATGTATAGCTATGCTCTTCAAACTCAACCTCCCATAGATTATTGTTTTGAATGAAAGTTGAGAAATATTTTATACTTTGGGTTATTTTCTTAATTCCCCCAAAATTTTCATCCAACTTGGTTATGGCATTAAAATCTCCTATGATCATGAATTGGGTTTCTTGGTCTTTACTTCTCATAAAGAATTCAATCCCACTTCATACTTTTGATATGCCTAACTGAGTTGTAGGTCCATAGACATTGACAAGGATGAAATAAATATTTGTAAAGTAGCATGTAGCTAATGATGCTATCTAATGCTAATTTTAATGAATGGTTTTATATGAGGTTCTAACTAGATTTTAACATGTTAGAATTCCCCTAACCTCTCTTTTTGAATCCACAACATCCCATTCACATCTTTCCCATACTACTTTCATATTTTTGTAAACTTCTTCCTTTATCATTTTAGTTTCTTCGATACAAAGAATATCAAGCCTATTACTTAAACATCATTACTTGATACACCTTTACTTTTAGGGGGAATTATAACCCTTATATTCTATGATATGGTGATCATATATCATTAGAGGTTGTTAGCCCATCCTGTGAATTACCAATATCATTTTTCTATTTGGTAAAGAAAAGTTCAATCAGCTTAGATTGTGTTCCTTTATCTATGTTTGCTCTTGCTTCCCTGGTTCTCTCTTGATAATTTGAAGCTTACTAATATTGAGAGTATATATTATTATACTATTCATCAATTTTCTTTCACAAATTTTATTTTCATTATATTTATCCTCTCTTGGCTTAGCTAAGGAAGTTTGATTTATCCTACTTATTTTATAGTATTTCCTTGTTAATGGTAGAGGTATTAACATCTAACTCTATGTTTTCTCTACCACTTTTCTTATCCTGAATAGTGCATGGTACATCAAGATAGTATTCAAAATATATTGAGGTACATTACTTAGGTTTAGCAAGATTGCTCATCTCTAAATTGGGATCATACTAAGTAAATGGTTCCTTGTTAATATTTTGATATTGTTGTACCATGCCCCCTAAGATTTGATTTACTTTTTCTTTATAGGATAAATCCTAAAAACATTGGTACTTCTTCTAATATCCTTACTTACTAGTTTTCACTATTAACTTACTTTCATTTATCTAGACCTATTTTTTGGAAGTTGAAAACTATCCTCATCCATATCTATTTAATATAATTTTCTCTTACAATTTTCTTCATATGTTTTTCTTGGACTTTTCTTAGGGTATGATCTCTCAATATGCTCCATATCATGATATATTAAACATATTAAACATCTAAAAGATATTTTTTCATAATTCATGGTTTGGATCCACAACTTACCCTCATACTTAAGAATAATTGATTATGTAAAGGTTTACTGATATCAATCATGATAAATATTCAAGCATAAATAGCCAAGACTTCATTTTTGTAGCTTTTGAAATATCAAGGAATTCTCCCAAAGTGTTGCTCATTTCCTTGAAGGTATCCATTTCCCATAATTCAATGGGTAACCCATACATCTTGACCTAGACTAGTACTAGGAATAGATTTACATTTTTAGGTGCAAAGACTTCATACCAGTGGGTAAGGAAGAGTATTGCTCTTCCCATAAACAAAGGACCCTCTTTCAATATTTTATATATTATCTCCCTAGAACAGAAAATGGCTAGAAAAAAACCTTTGGGAAGAAAGAATATACTCACTCTTGGAGATATCCCTCTCCTATCAATCCATTTTCATAGAGCTAAAGCCCCTGGCTAAGACCGATTAAATTTATGAAGGATTGAATTATATTTGAGCAATGAGGATCACTACTCTGTGAGGTCATCCCTAACATCTACTACTAGGTATGATTTTAAGGATTTAACTATAGATTGGTCCATAGGAAGGAAACTATAAATCCATACTATTAAAATTTGTCAGTATATCCTATAGTAATTACATTATTTTAAAATAAACTTGTAGTAATTTGCATGCAAAAATTATAAGATAATAAAGGGATAAATGAAAAATGGTTGAAAATTTATATTTCTAGACAAAATATCCCATCTTGCTGACACCCTAGCCATCCCTTGCTTCTTCTATCATCCGAACCCTGACTGATAAATATCTACAATTTCATTTCGTATGACTTGAAAAATTATCAGTACCCTTTTTCTATATGGTTGACTTCAGAGAGTTGTATCTCCTTCAATACCACTTATATTCCTTCATATGAACACTCATTTAAATCTCTTCAAATTACACAAATTGTTCAAAGAATCGTTAAAATTGGATAACCCTTTGTAAAGATACGATTCCTAAAAGATGAGACTTTTTTTTTTGAAAAAACTGCCTCAACACTATCCTTATTCGAGATGGCTATCTTCAAATGGTCATATCTCCATCAATACTACTTGTACTCATTTGTATGAAAACACATTTCAAATATATTTAAATTATGCAAAAAATGATGTAGGAATTATCTAAATCAAACAAGTTTATGCAAAGTTATAGCTCCTAAAAGATGAGTCATTTTTTAGAAAAAACTTGCCCTTGTAGTGTTGATTCATAATTGCTTGAAATTTCAATATCTTAGTATATTGATTGCAAGTAAGGTAATACCATTTGATAATAATATATTTTAACATCTATTAAATTTGTCTAAAAATATGTTATTTTTATTGATGTTAAACTTTTTACTATAAAAACATTAAACCATAAAAGATAATAACAATACATAAATTTGTTCATAGTGATAAAAAGTCAATAGATATCATTAAATTAAAATAATTAAAATATATATCTATTAAAATTAAATAATTAAAATATTAAATTTGTCCAAGTGTCTATATTTTTTCTATTATGAGTGGGAGAGGTGGGGTATTCCTTTGTTCCTAAGTGTATTTATTCCTTTAGACCTTTTTCCAAGTGTCCTCTACTCCTGTTTGTGTTGGTCTTGAGTTGGTTTTGGGTTGAGCTGATGTGGAGTTACTTGTACATCTCTAATCAGAGTTTGTTCTAGAGGAGTCAGAGTCAATTTAGAACAAGTTTCCATATGGTCATGTGTTCTCCCTCATATTTTGGTAATTGGATGATGAGAAGGTGGTTGGGATTTCCTTTTCTCGCCCTTATTTTTAGTCATATTTTCTTGTTGAAGGGACTTTCTAGGCATAATATTGACTTACCTAGTGTTCTAATGTTTTCTATGGGGATTTTAATCTTGTTGACCTTTGTGCTTCCCAAACCCATGATATTATAAAGTTGTATTTTCCCAAGCTGAGGTGTGCTCTTTTGAATCTTGGATTTCAAAGAATATTTATGTTGTATCCCTAAGCCAATCAAGATTTGAAGGTGGTTCATCATCATTGGAGGTGGTCACATATTTCCAAGTAAACTTTCAGATGGTCTTGAGACATCATCCATGCATAGTATTTTCCATGCAACTTGATCACTATCCCATCGTAATTATGAATGGATTCAATCCTTTAAATGGCATGCAAGGGGATTTATGCCTTCATGCAAAGAAAGCTCTGGTTTTAGATTTTCCAAGTTTCATTTTTAGCCCTGAGAGCACTATCAATATTCTTGTTTTTATGTGGATAGAGAAAAATATAGGGAGCCTAAGCATTGAGAAAATGATTGAACATGCTTTTTTATTTTTAGACAAGGAAGTTTTAGACATATTAGCAAGAGAGGGGCTACTAAATTTTCTCTAGAATTTTTTTAGGTGCGGATAGGAAATTATCTATGGATATTGTGCACTCTTGGATTGACGACAGAGTGAGGGCTAGAGGGATTTAAGTCACCATTAGTGTGGCTTCCATTGTAAAAGGTGTCTAGTATTCCTGCTTCTAGGGATTACATTGCTAGGGAGAAACACTTCCTTTCTAAGGAGCTAAAACTCTTTTGTATTAATGGGGATAAAATGGACAAATGTTAGAATGGGGAGATGAGGGAGACCTCCCCAAAGCTTTGGGATAAGGTCATACTTTCCATAATGCAGTATCTAACTTTGGACAATCAATATTTGGTGGTTAGAAGTTTCCATGTGACCATCCTCAACCACATAAGAAAGAAAAATTAGATGAACAATTTGGATTTTCTCTTCAAATATATGGAGAAGTCAATCCTTCAAGTTCACAAAGGAGTTCATAAAGGAAATGCTTTAGTGTTGCTTCATCAGGGCTTGCTAAAGATGCTTTTTATCCATGTTGTAATGAAAGAAGGTTGGAATAATTTAGTGAATCTAGGTTTAAATTATGATATCTCCTTAGAATTGAAGAAATATCTTCTATGGATGGAGGATCATAAAGAGGAGGACTCATTGCAAGACTTTGAGAAGAGAAAGAAGGACAATTTTGAGTACTTTTAAGCAAGCAATAAAGGGTAGCTATTAGAAGGTAACAACAATCTGGAAAGATATACCAACACCAAAACTATTTTCCCATGTTAATGAGGATGTGGGTGGGTCTAAGAAGAAATCCCAATATTTTTAGAGATCCAAGAGACTAAAGGTTAAGGATGAGAAAGGGGATGGGTGACCCATGCATATCAACTCCAATAAGGACTCAAAAAGCTCTTAGGATAAGGACCCAATCTCCCCTCTTAAGAAGAACTACCACATCTCCCTTTTTAATATGGGGAGAATGGGCCTTAAGAAAAGGGTGGACATTGAGCTATCATATCCCTTTTGGGCTTAAATCCCTATCTTGAAGATTTGAAGGATTTTACTACCTCAATTAACAGGCTGAGCATCCTGTTGAAAACTTATATGGATGAAGCAGCTCATTCTTGATCAACATAAAGATTAACCTAAATGATGGTGGATCCAGATCGAAGAGGCAAGTCCAGATGGGGATGACTAGAAAGATTGATGTTTAGTGGGTTTTCATTACAGCCTTGTTGCCCTTATTGAATTTTTTGGTTGTTTTATGTTATGTATTTGTCTTCTCTTTTGTTTCTCTTGAGTTCTTCATCCAAGATCCCTTTATAAGTTTGAACTTGGATGGTTTTCATATTGGCTTTGTTTTACACTTTTATTGTTTCTCTTCATCGTTGTGATGTAAATTGTTCGAGGACCCTTTGAAAACCCCTTCTTCCAACTTATCAAAAAATTAAAATATATAAACATTCATACAATACAAAATAGTTATAATTGAATATTTTTTATTGATATACACATTCAAAGACATGTAATCATTTTTTTCCAATATAATAATTAGATTAGTGCCTTGGGTTTATACCATGTATTTTAATGCATTTCATTATTTTTAGAAAGAGAAGATTTTTGTAAATCAATTTTTTTATACATAAGGGAGTTGGTTACATCCACACTATTTTTAGTAACTGCCAAGTGTAGGGTTCAAACCATAGGTGATGCTCCCAACAAACCTATACCACATTATTGTTGACCCAACGTAAAGGGGACCATCGATTGCTCGGGATTCATACCATCATCATTGATCTGACACACACTTAAAGAATTCAAATCAAACCACTACCTTTGCAATTGGTAGGCTCCAAAATTTTGAACCTAGGTCTCTTATTGGTAAGTGCTTGGCTAGATAAACAACTACCAATCCACCTAGCCCTTAGGGAAACTTTTTAGGTTAGAAATAAATCTTGAGAGTAGCTCTTAGGTGGTCGACAATGCCATCCCATATGGGTATACCACTATATAGAGGGAAGCCACAAGATATTTTTTTTGTGTCCTCCTTCACATTGCAGAGGTTTAAATTATGGATCTCCCATTGGTCAAGCTCGTCTTTGCCACTTGTGCTACAAAAACAAACAAAGAAAAACAATTATTTAATAACATATTTTATATGATATTTTTTAAATTAATTTTTGTAGACACCAAAATCTAGCACCCTTTAGTTCATATTCACCACCTCACCATCAAATCCTGCATAATAAAGATATATGCCTAAGTTCTAACTTAGGGTTTTAAATTTTGCACATCATTATATTTTCCTAATTGACTTAATTAGGAAAATCACCCTAGGATACCCTGTCTACCCATTGGACATGTGTCCTGGACATCTCACCCAACATCCCTGCCACATCTCACCCACTTCTATCCCCTTTGTCCTTACACATGAGACATATTCCCAACACCTCATTTGTTGTTTTCTACTTGTCCCTTCACATAAAAAAACATCCCACATCCCACTCCACTTGGAGCCACATCACCCCAGTTAAGTGAACCACACTGAATGAACTGCCCCTTCCACCTGGCAGTCTAGATTTACCACTTGGTAATTTAGGCTTGTCACCTCACATTCTCGTCCAAAGCCCTAGGCAGCCTATAAAGGCACCATCGATACACCAAACAAAGGGAGCTAAATTTGCGTACCGATAGGATGCCGGAATACATCCAGATATGATGAGAAACTGAGAGCATGAGCTCAAATTTGATCATTGGCACACATCCCGAGGTGACCTGTCATCTCATTCGAAACTGCTTGCCCTTGGTTTTATAGTTGAAAATGCGCATCCATAGTTTCACAATCGTAGGTCTGCGGTTTCTATCCTGCAACCACGTTCCTGCGGTTCCATAGTCCCGAGTATGAATTGCACGCACATCGAAGATCTGTAACAGAATTCACTTGATTAGCAAGTCTTTTATTTGTTGATTTGTTCTGTCATTTTTTTCATATTATTATCTGCTTAGGGTTTATGCATGCATTATTCTTATTACTCATATATACAGGTGCTACTAATCCCTTTTTATGGTTGGAATGTGTGTAGGTGACATGTACTTTGGATAATTTGTTGAAGCTGGAGTGGTCCCTTGTTGGATACCAAAGCCCATTCACCATTTTGAAGCTGTAACAGAGGAACGAAGAACACCACACCCTATGGAAGAGTCAGAAGATCTACCCTCCATGAAAGCATTGGATATCAGATAGACAGGAAGAAGCATTGTAACATTACTCCCAACACGCTTGGGGCAATTCAAAAATCCTTTTTGTAACACACTCTATCACCATTAATACAAAAAGGGGCATTTTGGCAAAATAACTTCTCTCTCTCTGTTTTTATTTAAATAAATTGTGTTCAATTATTTGGTTATAGAAATGGCGATCATGGTGGGACAATGGGATATGCACGAATGCGCGGGTTCTTTCTGTGTTTGGGTTATCCCAACCGCAGATGCGCAAGTCAGCGGTTTCAAAAAAATAAAAATAAATAAATTAATTAATTTAAAAAAAATGAAAAAAAAACTGCAATCCACCTAATCATCTGGAGTGAAACTCGTATCTAGTCGATTATCCTATACACCTAGTGGTTGCAACGACTAAAAATCCATGTAAACCGGTTGGATGGGTAAATCACCATAAGGAAATTCATTCAGAAATCATAAAAAAAAAAACCACAATAAACCAAGTCGATAAGTCCTTAAATCTATGAGCTTAAATGTATTCTAAAATAGATTTACCAAGGTAATCCTACAAAAACCTTCCGTTGGGTCAAAAGCGGAACAACAAACAACAATTTAGTAATAATCACTAAACCGCTTGAGCATTAAATCCTCGATAACTGGTTCCTTAAACCCATAATTTGGAAGGAATTGCTAAAGTCATAGTGGATGAAAACTCAAAAGAGTGGTAAAAATTTTTACCAAATTTTCTAAACATTAATCAAACCAAAAGCAAAATTGCAAGAACACAAATAAGCCCAAGCTTGGGGCACAAAGAGATCAGGACAAAATTCAAAATATCACATCAACATCAATAAACAACCCACTTTCAACATCCATATTTTGTCAATTGGCTTATGGGTGTCAACCTTTACCCAATCGTCAATTGAGGGGGTAAGCAAACAAATCAAAAAATTTAAATTCATTCATTCTGTGTGTCAAAGAGAAATGAACCCATTCGCCCAATAAAGTTAGATGTCATTAGTTTTTGCACTGCATTGTGTTGTACACAACACGATACAAAAAGGGGCAACTGTAGACACCAAAATCTAGGACCCTTTAGTTCACATTCACCACCTCACCATCAAATCCTACGTAATAAAGATATATGCCTAAGTTATAACTTAGGGATATAAAATCCTGCACATCATTATATTTTCCTAATTGACTTAATTAGGAAAATCACCCTAGGATACCCTGTCTACCCATTGGACATGTGTCCTGGACATCTCACCCAACATCCTTGCCACATCTCACCCACTTCTATCCCCTTTGTCCTTACACATGAGACAGATTCCCAACACCCATGCCACAACTCCTTTGTTGTTGTCCCCTTGTCCCTTCACATAAAACATCATCCCACATCCCACTCCACTTGGAGCCACATCATCCTAGTTAAGTGAACCACACTGAATGACTCACTGTAACTGCCCCTTCCATCTGGCAGTCCAGATTTGCCACTTGGCAAGTCAGGCTTTCCACCTCACATTCCCCTCCAAAGCCCCAGGCAACCTATAAATACACCATCAATCCACAAAATAAAGGGATCTAAATTTGCATATCGACAGGCTACCGGAATACGTACAAACTCGACAAGAAATTGAGAGTACGAGCTCGAATCCGATCATTGGCACACATCTTGAGGCAACATGTCATCTTAGCTGAAACCGCTCGCCCATGATTTTACAGTCAAAAATGCACATCCGCGGTTTCACAATCATAGGTCCGCGATTTCCAGCCCACAATCACGTTCCCATGGTTCCACAGTCTTGAGCACGAATTGCACGCACATTAGAGATCTATAACAGAATTCACTTGATTAGCAAGGCTTTTATTTGTTGATTTGTTCTGTCATTTGTTTCATATTATTATCTGCTTAGGGTTTATGCATGAATTATTCTTATTGCTCACATATACAAGTGCTACTAATCCCTTTTGCTGGTTGGAATGTGTGTAGGTGACGTGTACTTTGGATAAGTTGTTGAAGCTGGAGTGGTCCCTTGCTGGATACCAAAGCCCACTCACCCCTTTGAAGCTATAACAGAGGAACGAAGAACACCACATCCTAGGAAAGAGTCGAAATATCTCCCCTCCTCCATGAAAGCATTGGATATAAGATAGACAGGAAGAAGCATTGTAACATTGCTCCCAACATGCTTGGGGTAATTCAAAAATCCTTTTTGTAACACACTGTATCACCATTAATACAAAAAGGGGCATTTTGAAAAAATAACTTCTTTCTCTCTCTGTTTTTATTTAAATAAATTGTGTTCAGTTATTTGGTTATAGAAATATCATGTGCTCAATGTTTTGCCATAAATGAATCTAGGATTTCACATGTATACTCGCAGCTCGACAACCTGGCTATGAACTCCAGGTCACGTAATCCCGCCTATAATATGTGGTAATGAAGTCCACACATGGCCATGGAGCACAGGTCCTACCAATTCCTCACCCAGTTCACCCATAGTCTACGATACACCTCTCCGAAGAGAGATGCGTGCTATCACCCATGAGTTATGACGGATCTTGGAATCGGCCTTGGCTAAGAACAGGGTATAATGTTAGTGGTTCGGTGATGAAATCCAAACCCGACGGTGATAAAATCCAAACCTGGCGGTGATAAAATCCAACTATTTTCCAACGTTTATGTGAGTGTGTGGTGATTTTTTTAAACTAGGATGTTATGCAAAATTACTATGCAATTTTGTTTTAATGGCCTAAATGCAGAAAAGCAAAAAATAGAGAATGAAAGACAACAAATTAGGGGTAAAAATACCAATTTATGATCTAATTTAATTATATTCTGTTTAACAGGGCTAACCGCGAGTGCGCGGTTAGTTATGGTAAGCCGCGGGTGCGTGGTTTGCCAACCACGCGTCTGCGTTTGGGATATCCCAACCACAGATGCGTGAGTCCTTTCTGTCAATAAAAACTGAACATAAAGAACTGACCACTTTTTTTTTTGTGTATGAACATATAATTGAAATGCAAATGGCATATGAAAAATGCAATTTAAAATATCTATTTACAATGTGAAATGCATGCAATGTTGTAAAATGAAATCTTTTGTTTATTTATTTTTATTTTTATTTTAGCCATGTACATATATATACATATATTGCAAGTCGTTTTATGCATAAAATACCTTTAGGTGCATAATGTTCAGTGGTTATGGCTCTAATTTCCCTTCTAAATTGGAAAGTCTATACATTCCTTGTCCCAATTTTTGCTTTACTATATAAGGGCCCAACCAATTTGTTGTAAATTTATCCCTTAAGTGCGGTAAAACATTTGTATTTTGTTGATTTTCTTTGAGCACTGGGTCCCCCACTTGAAATTCATGAGGATGGACTTTTGCGTTGTAAGCACGCTTGACTCTATCTTGATATACTCGTAAATGTTCTAGAGCATTGATACGTTTCTCATCAATAATTGTCAATTGGTCAAGACGTGCATGTCTAGTTGTATCATCGTTCATGAATTCTTGTATCTCGATTCGTAAGGATGGTATCTTGAGCTCTAATGGTAATATTGCTTCTACACCATAAACTAGTGAAAATGGTGTTGCTCCCGTTGGCGTTCTTATGCTTGTTTTGTAAGCCCATAATGCTAAAGGGAGGTGAGTATGCCAATATCGATGATTATCTTTTAGCACTTTCTTGAGAATAGATATGACTATTTTATTTGTTGCTTCAGCTTACCCATTTGCTTGTGGGTAATAAGGTGTTGAGAAGCTGTGTAGGATTTTGAATTTGTTGCACAATGCTCTAACATTCTTATTCTTAAATGACTTTCCATTATAAAAAATTATTTTTTAGGGTATTCCAAAATGACAAATAATATACTGAAGTATACGCGGTTTCTAGCCCGCAACCGTGTTCCCACGGTTCCATAGTCCCAAGCACGAATCACACACACATCAGATATCTGTAATAGAATTCACTTGATTAGCAAGGATTTTATTTGTTGATTTGTTCTATCGTTTGTTTCATATTATTATCTGCTTAGGGTTTATGCATGCATTATTCTTATTGCTCATATATACAGGTGCTACTAATCCTTTTTGTTGGTTGGAATGTGTGCAACTGATAGGTACTTTGGATAAGTTGTTGAAGCTGGAGTGGTCCCTTGTTGGATACCAAAGCCCACTCACCCCTTTGAAGCTGTAACAGAGGAACGAAGAACACCACACCCTGCGGAAGAGTCGAAATATCTCCCCTCTTCCATGAAAGCATTGGATATAAAATATACAGGAAGAAGCATTGTAACATTGCTCCCAACACGCTTGGGGCAATTCTTTTTGTAACACACTATATCACCATTAATACAAAAATGGGCATTTTGGCAAAATAACTTCCCTCTCTTTCTGTTTTTATTTAAATAAATTATGTTCAGTTCTTTGGTTACAGAAATGGCAATCATAGTGGGACAATGGGATATGTGCGGATGTGTGGGTCCTTTCTGTGTTTGGGATATCCCAAACACGGATGCGCAAGTCATCGGTTTCAAATAATAATAATAATAAAAAAAAAAAAAAAATTGCAATCGACCTTATCATCTGGAGTGAAACTCGTATCTAATGGATTATCCTATACACCTAGCGGTTGCAGCGACTAGCAATCAATGCAAACCGGTTGGATGGGTAAATCACCATAAGAAAATTCATTCAAAAATCATAAAAAAAAAACCACAATGAACCAAGTCGATAAGTCCCTAAATCTATGAGCTTAAATGTATTCTAAAACAGATTTGCCAAGGTAATCCTGCAAAAAACTTCAATTGGGTCAAAAGCAGAACAACAAACAACAATTTGGTAATAATCACCAAATCGCTTGAGCATCAAATCCTCGACGAATGGTTCCTTAAACCAATCATTTGGAAGGAATTGCTAAAGTCATAGTGGATGAAAACTCAAAAGAGTGGTTAGAAATTTTACCAAATTTTCTAAACATTAATCAAACCAAAAGCAAAATTGCAAGAACACAAATAAGCCCAAGCTTGGGGCACAAAGAGATCAGGACAAAATTCAAAACATCACATCAACATCAATAAACAACCCACTTTCAACATCCATATTTTGTCAATTGGCTTATGGGTGTCAACCTTTACCCAATCGTCAATTGAGGGGGTAAGCAAACAAATAAAAAATTTTAAATTCATTCATTCTGTGTGTCAAAGAGAAATGAACCCATTTGCCCAATAAATTTAGATGTCATTAGTTTTTGCACCGCATTATGTTGTACACAACATAGTACAAAAAAGGGTAATTGTAGACACAAAAATCTAGCACCCTGTAGTTCACATTCACCACCTCACCATCAAATCCTACATAATAAAGATATATGCCTAAGTTCTAACTTAGGGATATAAAATCTTGCACATCATTATATTTTCCTAATTGACTTAATTAGAAAAATAACCCTTGGATACCCTGTCTACCCATTGGACTTGTGTCTTGGACATCTCACCCAACATCCCTGCCACATCTCACCCACTTTTGTCCCCTTTGTCCTTACACATGAGACAAATTCCCAACACCCATGCCACAACTCCTTTGTTGTTGTCCCCTTGTCCCTTCACATAAAATAGCATCCCACATCCCACTCCACTTGGAGCCACATCACCCCAGTTAAGTGAACCACACTGAATGACTCACTGTAATTGCCCCTTCCACCTGGCAGTCTAGATTTACCACTTGGCAAGTCAGGCTTGCCACCTCACATTCCCTTCCAAAGTCCAAGGAAGCCTATAAAGACACCAACAATCCACCAAACAAAGGGAGCTAAATTTGTGTACCGACAGGCTACCGAAATACGTCTAGACCCGACAAGAAATTGAGAGCGTGAGCTCGAATCTGATCATTGGCATACATATCAAGGCGACTTGTCATCTTAGCCGAAACCGCTCGCCCATAGTTGTACAGTCAAAAATGCGCATCTACGGTTTCATAATCATAGGTTCGCGGTTTCTAGCCCACAACCGTGTTCCCATGGTTCCACAGTCCCGAGCACGAATCACACGCACATCAAAGATATATAATAGAATTCACTTTATTAGCAAGGTTTTTATTTGTTGATTTGTTTTGTCGTTTATTTCATATTATTATCTGCTTAGGGTTTATGCATGCATTATTCTTATTGCTCACATATACAAGTGCTACTAATCCCTTTTGCTGGTTGGAATGTGTGCAGGTGACATATAATTTGGATAAGTTGTTGAAGCTGGAGTGGTCCCTTGCTGGATACCAAAGCCCACTCACCCCTTTGAAGCTGTAACAAAGGAACGAAGAACACCACATCCTACGAAAGAGTCGAAAGATCTCCCCTCCTCCATGAAAGCATTGGATATAAGATAGACAGGAAGAAGCATTGTAACATTGCTCCCAACATGCTTAGGGCAATTCAGAAATCCTTTTTGTAACACACTATATCACCATTAATACAAAAAGAGGCATTTTGGAAAAATAACTTCCCTCTCTCTCTCTGTTTTTATTTAAATAAATTATGTTTAGTTATTTGGTTATAGAAATATCGTGTGCTCAATGTTTTGCCATAAATGAATCTAGGATTTCACATGTATACTCGCAGCTCGACAACCTGGCTATGAACTCCAAGTCGCATAATCTCGCCTATAATATGTGGTAATGAAGTCCACACATGGCCAGGGAGCATAGGTCCTACCAATTCCTCACCCAGTTCGCCCGCATTATACGATACACCTCTCCGAAGAAAGATGCGTGCTATCACCCATGGGTTATGACGGATCTTGGAATCGGCCTTGGCTAAGAACAGGGTATAATGTTGGTGGTTCGGTGATGAAATCCAAATCTGGCGGTGATGAAATCCAACTGTTTTCTAATGTTTATGTGAGTGTGTGGTAGTTTTGTTTAACTAGGATGTTATGCAAAATTACTATGCAATTCTGTTTCAATAACCTAAATGCAAAAAATCAGAAAATAGAGAATGAAAGATAGCATATCAGGGGCAAAAATACCAATTTCAGATCTAATTTAATCAGATTCTGTTTAACAGGGCTAACCGTGGATGCGCGGTTAGTTCTGGTAAACCGCGGGTGCGCGATTTGCCAATTGCACGTCTGCGTTTGGGATATCCCAACCACAGATGCACGGGTCTTTTCTGTCAACAGAAACTGAACACAAAGAACTGAACATTTTTTTTTTGTGTATGAACATATAATTGAAATGCAAATGCAATATGAAAAATGCAATTTAAAATATGTCTATTTACAATGTGAAATGCATGCAATGTGGTAAAATGAAATATTTTGTTTTTTTTTTGTTTTATCCATGTACATATATATACACATATTGCAAGTCGTTTTATGCATAAAATACCTTTAGGTGCATAATGTTTAGTGCTTCTGGCTCCAATTTCTCTTCTAAATTGGAAAGTCTGTATGTTCCTTGTCCCAATTTTTGTTTTACTATATATGGATCCAACCAATTTGCTGTAAATTTATCCTTTAAGTACAGTAAAGCATTAGTATTTTGTTTATTTTCTTTGAGCACTAGGTCCCCCACTTGAAATTCGTGAGGATGGACTTTTGCGTTGTAAGCGCGCTTGACTCTATCTTGATATACTCGTAAATGTTCTAGAGCATTAATACGTTTCTCATAAATAATTGTCAATTGGACAAGAAGCGCTTGTCTAGTTGTATCATCGTTCATGAATTCCTGTATCTCGATTCGCAAGGATGGTATCGGATGGTATCTCGAGCTCTAATGGTAATATTGCTTCTACATTGTAAACTAGTGAAAATGGTGTTGCTCCCGTTGATGTTCTTATGCTTGTTTTATAATCTCATAGTGCTAAAGGGAGGTGAGTATGCCAATATCGATGATTATATTTTACCACTTTCTTGAGAATAGATATGACTATTTTATTTGTTGCTTCAACTTACCCGTTTACTTGTGGGTAATAATGTGTTGAGAAGCTGTGTAGGATTTTGAATTTGTTGCACAATGCTCTAACATTCTTATTCTTAAATGACTTTCCATTATCAAAAATTATTTTTGAGGGTATTCCAAAATGACAGATAATATGTTGAAGTATATGCGATTTGCAGCCCGCAATCATGTTCCTGCGGTTCCATAGTCCCGAGCACAAATTGCACACACATCAGAGATATGTAACATAATTCACTTGATTAGCAAGGCTTTTATTTGTTGATTTGTTATGTCGTTTGTTTCATATTATTATCTGCTTAGGGTTTATGCATGCATTATTCTTATTGCTCATATATACAAGTGCTACTAATCCCTTTTACTAGTTGGAATGTGTGCAGGTGACAGGTACTTTGGATAAGTCTGTGAAGTCGGAGTGGTCCCTTCTCTGGATACCAAAGCCCACTCACCCCTTTGAAGCTGTAACATGAGGAACGAAGAACACCACACCCTACAAAAGAGTCGGAAGATCTCCCCTCCTCCATGAAAGCAGTGGATATAAGATAGATAGGAAGAAGCATTGTAACATTGCTCCCAAAACGCTTGGGGCAATTCAAAAATCCTTTTTGTAACACATTGTATCACCATTAATACAAAAAGGGGCATTTTGGCAAAATAAATTCCCTCTCTCTCTATTTTTATTTAAATAAATTATGTTCAGTTCTTTGGTTACAGAAATGGCGATCATGGTGGGACCCCCTAAAGGTCCTATTTTGTTTTGCCTTGCTATCTAAATTTTTTTACTAATATTTGTCTGCACCTACAGGTTTCGAGAATTCAAAGCTTGCACAGATTCGATCCAAAATTGATATATTTAGAAAATCTTGTGGTCGTATCATTTACTTTGGAAATGCGAAAACACGATTTTTGTTTGAGAAAACGCAGGCACGTGATTCTTGGCAAGAGAAAATGCAGACACGCGGTTTTTTCCTGAGAAAACACAGAAGCACGGTTGCTGCATCAGAAATGTGGGCTGACGGTTTATAGCAGGAAGGAACACAGGTATGTACTTCGTGCTTCCTATCTAATTTTTGTCTTAGTTTCAGTTTAGATTGCATTTAACTAGATTAAGAGTCCTAGTCCTATATGTCTTTGTGTGCACTTAGGTCTTAGAGGTAGAAGAAAGTACTTAAAAACCTTGCATTCATAAAAAAAAAATTGCATTTGCATAGTAGAAAATAGATCATCTTGCATTCACCTGGTTAGGAATAGCTTAGGTGTTTATTTCAGGATTGGGTCTATAAAATTATTCGATTTCTATTGACAAAAATGACCCGCACATCCACGGTTGGGATATCCCAAACGCAGACACGCGGTTGGCAAACCGCGCACTTGCGGTTTACCAGAACTAATCGCACACCCACGGTTAGCCCTGTTAAACAGAATATGATTAAATTAGATTTGAAATTGGTATTTTTACCCCTGATCTGCTGTCTTTCATTCTCTGTTTTTTTTTTCTGTATTTAGGCCATTGAAACATAATTGCATAGTAATTTTGCATAACATCTTAGTTAAACAAAACCACCACACACTCACATAAACGTTGAAAAACGGTTGGATTTCATCACCGTCGGGTTTGGATTTCATCATCGAACCACCAACATTATACCCTATTCTTAGCCAAGGCCTATTCCAAGATCCGTCATAACCCGTGGGTGATAGAACGCATCTCTCTTCGAAGAGGTGTATCGCAGACTGCGACCAAACTAGGTGAGTAATTGGTAGGACCTGTGCTCCCTGGCCATGTGTGGACTTTATCACCACATATTATAGGTGGGATTACGTGGTCTGGAGTTCATAGCTAGGTTGTTGAGCTGCGAGTATACAGGTGAAATCCTAGATTCATTTAGGACAAAAAATTGAGCACACACCTTTTTCATTTTCCAAAAAAATTTCAAAATATATATATATATATATGAAAATCTAGCATAAAAAATTTTGTGTGTTTATTTGCTTTGTGTGTTGTATTGCATTGTATTGTTACTTTACTTGCATAGATAGTATCACTCTGCATTTTACCACATAGTAGCGTATGGTAGTGACTCATAATCAAGCTAAGAAACTAGTGTCAAAACGAAGTCAGTGGTCTTCCCCTATGGCCTCTCAGTCTGGCAATGTCCCTCACACTTCGGTGGTGGGACAAGTAGGTATACCCATTTCTATGTCCCACAGTCTTGATGTAGGGCCTTCTAGTAATGCCCCCAACATAGATATAGACATTATGCATAGAGCTACTCACACAACTATACCTGAGACACCTAGGAGTGAACCTCATGCAATAGTAGACAGTCAGGTCATGATGATAGATATGGACACTGTTAAAAAATGTACTTTAATGCAACTGGAATGGTCTTCCCATCATTACCACCACTCTCCATCCCATCACGTGTCGTACCCTCATCATAACAAGAATCCATATTCACTTATCCATAGCAGTCAGAACAGATTTTCACCAATCCTCTCTTTGAGTTGGCTACTGTAGCATTAGCCAATCAACCATTGTCATCCAACCAAATTCCCCCCACATTATCACAACAAATGACCATTACCACTAATCCCTTGTATGAAACAATTCCTATTATTTTGCAAGCCCCAACATCCATTCCTCCATCCACACTTGTAGGACATACATCTCATACCATTCCACAGTCAGTAGCGATACCCTTTGCTACTTACCCCCCATCTACCTCCACTATCATGGTTGTTCCACAACCAATTCAGTCCACCACATCACAGGTAGTAGTCCCTATGTCAAATACAATTGCTATGCAAAAAGATTTCTTACAGTTGCAGCAAATGATTTTAGATAATGCTAACCATAGCATGAACCCTAACCCTAACCAACATTTTCAAGGGATTGAGAAAAATCTTCCACCTACATCTCATCAACCTAATGCCTTTATCCAAGATCCATCTTGGGTAATGCGTCCTCCCTCTATCACTGTGGTTCACAATCAACCACTGCATCCATATGCTAACATAGTAGGTAATATCATACCTCCATCACCCCATCCATATCATAACATCCCTCAACATCCATACCATAACACATTTTTGCCAAACATGTCTTATCATCCCCAACCTACATACAATCCACCCCATTACCAGCAAAATCAAGTACATTCGAGTGTCAGTCCTGTAGATGATCCTAGATACCAGTTTCTACAGAGTCATATTGATAGTCTTGCCATGCAAACCCTAGGCTTGCAATACCAAAAGCCAACTTTAAGGCAACTACTCAATCACCCTATTCACACTTCGGTACCAGAGCTGCCATATCCACATGATTTCCAAATACTGAAGCTTGAATTTAAAGGAGAAGAGGGTCCCTGTGATCATGTAACAAGATTTGTGAATGCATGCTTCAGAATCAAAAGCCACGATGCATTGCTATTACATACATTTCCTCAAACATTAGGGGGGAAGCCCAAGACTGGTACAACCACCTCCCACATCAAAGTATTTTTACCTTTGAAAAACTAGCGGACCAGTTCCTGGAAATATTCGTCCTAAACATTGGAAAACAAACAACATTGACTTATTTGATTTACCTAAAACAATATGACGATGAATCAGTCTATGACTTTGGCAATAGATGGAGATCAGTCATGATTAAGTTACCATTTTCACTCCCTATTCCAGAGATAATACGAATATTTGCGAAGATTTTTGGTAGACCCATATCTTCATTGCTACAACTACAACATTATAGAACATTCGATGAGGCACTCGCCAAAGCAAAACTGATTGAAGAAATCAAAATTCAAGAAGGCAATATTAAGCCTAAGAAGAAAGAGTGGCACAGTAAGAATCAAAAGGGGAATAACCACGGTCAGTAAAATACTGCACAGGTTAATCAGATAGTTTTAAGCCAACCACAGTCAAATCAACCGACTCAAACACAAATCTAACAACCCCAAAAACAACAACAACCGCACCAATCGAATTATCAAGCGGTTCCACCCCCACAATAGGCAAAAAATCAGACACAACCTGCAGAAAGGCAACAACGTCATTTTATGCCAAAAATAAATTACACGCTAGTACAAGAGCCATATTCATTAGTATTTCAGAAGTTGTGTGCAGAAAAACTTTTTAATTTACCAAAAATGAAACCCGATGATCCTAAAAAACCAAAGACAAAATGTTACAAAGAACATCTCTTTTGCATCTAGCATAGACAAAGAGGACATGATATTGAGGGTTGTCATGGATTTAAAGGAATTATGCAAGATTTATTGGAAGCGGGTACAATCAAAATTGACAACCCACTAGCCCAAAATAACCAAAACCTAGGCATATATCATATACCTTTGCCACATCGAGAGGCGAATCAACAACCGACGGGAGCATCAAATTCTACAGTTCCTCCCAATCAGGTTAATTATGTGTCTCAACTACGATAAGGTTTTGTAGGGGCTATCAGTATAGTTACCCATGGACAAAGGTAAGCTAATCACATAACCCAGGCTCTGGTAGCATCACCAACTAATGTGCCCATACAACTTGGATAGAGTGGACCACCACCACCATTCCACAACCGCCCTGTTGTTACATTGAACAGTCGGTTAACACAAAGTTTGAATATGGCTTCATCAAAATTGTCAATTTATGAACTAATACAACAATCAACACCTCACGGGGAAGCATTGATGGAAATTTTAAAGTCTATTCAAGTACAATCAGAAGACCCCAATGCATTCAATTCCTTTGTGGGTAGTGTGCAAAAGTGCATGGAACCCTCGATAGTATTCTATGACTTCGAGGAAAAACAAATATTAGTAGATTCACCTGATCCGCCATTGCACATAGTAGCTCACATTGACATGAAACCCTTCAAGAGAGTGCTTATTGATATAGGTTCTTCAATCAACCTCATTACCACACCTGCCATGATGAAGCTCAACATCCCATCATCTCACATCACAACATCCACATTCACTCTTAGGGCCTTTAATGACGCTTTATGCTCAATTGTAGGGAATGTTGTCCTTCCTGTCACAATGGGGGTGAAAACAATACATGTTCTATTTCACATATTGGAAGGGGAAATGCAATATAACATACTTCTTGGACACCCTTGGATTAGGAAAATGAAGTGTGTGCCTTCAACATTACATCAATGCTTAAAATATGTGCATGAAGGCAAGGTACATTGCATACCAGCTGACACTGAACCTTTCAAATACTGCAAATTTATTTCAAATCCATATGAGCATTTACTCCCATCAACACATATAACCATCCAACCACTAGTCATTAGAACCATTCCATAAAGCACCACATCATTAAAAGCACCCATTCCAGAAGAGTTGCCTATAGTTGACCCAACTTTCACATCTAAAAGTGTTAGCTCAGCGTATCCTTCAAACATCGCATTTCATTTTTAAATTACACCCACTCATCCTACTAATCAATTGCCAACTCCATCTAGTAAACTTCCAAATTCAAAGCCACCATTCACATTCAAAGACAACCCACATCATCAGCCACTACTTCACAGTCATTAGAACCCGTAGTCTCACAAATAGGGCCACCTGTTAGAGATAATCCACCGCCGCCAGCAGAGCCAAGAGGTAAGGCTCAAGAACCCTCTTAATCCATCGAGCCATTAGCTACACAACCATCTAGAGTTGCAGTACATCTTGCCAATCCAAGTATTGGTGAGTACATTATTGAAAGTGTCATAGTTACACCACCTATCGAGTCATTCAGAGATTACGGTCGCCCTCGCGACCCACCTTTAGCTATTGGTGATATATATAGAATGGTTTCTCAATCAAATGCAATCAATATCATATATGGAGGGATGGATTATTCATCAGACCCACCTCCTCAAAATGATAACTCTTTACAAGAGTTTAATGAAAACATTGATTATCTATCGAACCCAAGTTTCCCAATGAGATATTTTTGAAGGGTTAGTTGGCAAGGATATGGACTTGGAAGACATGAACAAGGTCCTCACCACATTATTGAACCAAAATATAGAGAGCCAAGTGACCGCTCTGGTCTAGTCTATAAACCTTCCATCGCAAGCTATTCGCTTAATCAAGCTTTCTAAGAACTAAACATAGAATGAGAACAAGAGGAGAAAAAGAGCGATGAGGAGGATGAATCTAATGATAAGGATGAACAAATGGAAATTAGATACCAAATCCATATTTTTTACCCTTGAGAGCAAGATTTACAACGAGAAGTAGATTATGAAGATCCTACTGATATGGCATACCTTAGGCAAGACCTTGAGCCACTAATACTAGGACCTCGTACAAACGCTAATGGCTTCTGGATGAGTGACAGTGATGATGATGAAACTGAAATGATTTTTATCAACCATGCTCTTGAGATACAAGCCAGGAGAATGCTCCAAGATAAAGCACATCCTGAATGACTTAATCAAGAAGAAGAAGAACCTTAGGAAGAGATAATATATGGAGAAACCATGCAGAGGGATAACTGGTATCAACAAAAATTTCCAATAGACCGCACATTTTTTGGCTAAATAAAGAGCATGAGGGTCCTAAACCAGAACCTCCTCCATCACATTGACAAAGCATACAACAAAACCAATCACACACATTAGGTCAGTTGCAACCTAGAGAATACGAGTCATCAATTCTTGAATTGCAACCACCTCATTTCCATCAAGTCAACATGATTTTTGTTGATTTTCTCACCCCACTCCGTAATCCATATGATGATACAAAACTGATCCATATCGACACCAGTCTCATAGCCATGGATAGGATTTCATCCTCGCCATCCACTGTTGAATTCATCTTGTCCGAAGAGTTGTTGCGCGCTTGAAACATTTATATTCCACAACAACCTTCATCATCAAACAATTCAGTTTTTCAAACTGAGATAGTGGGGGACACCCCAGACACATTTGAAAATATAGCAGATGATATCCACCTCATCCCAACTCCACATCAGCTAGAGGAAGGTTCTCACATGCTAATAGAAGAGTCTATAGATGTGAACCTTAGTGAAGATGTGGATAATCCCCAAATTGTTAAAATAGCAAAAGAATTATCCGTAGAAGAAAAATAGCGCATCATAAACATGCTTATTAAAAATAAGGAAGTGTTCGCATGGTCCTATAAAGACATGCTTGGCTTAGATCCGGACTTGGTAGTCCACAACCTTACGCTAGCACATGATGCCAAGCCATTCAAGCAGAATTTTAGGAAAGTTCATCCAACAGTCGCATTAATTGTGAAAGAAGAGTTGCAAAAGTTATTGGATGTACACTTCATAGTACCAATCGATTATCCTAAATGGATTTCAAACATGGTACCCATTCACAAACCGAATGGGGGATACGCGTATGCACTGATTTTCAAGATTTAGATAAAGTGTGTCCCAAGGACGATTTTCCTTTGTCGAATATTGATCAATTAGTAGACTCCTGTGCTGGTCATGAAATGCTCTCCTTAATGGACGGTTTCTTCGGATACAACCAAATTCAGATTAATCCCAAAGATCAACATAAAACAACATTTACAACACCTTGGGGGACATTCTGCTATAGAGTGATGCCTTTTGGGTTAAAGAACGCAGGAGCTACATATTAGCTTGCCATGACGTACATATTTCATGATTATATGTATAAGATAATCGAAGATTATGTAGATGATATTATTGCTAAATCAAAAACACATCTTGAACACATAGATGTGCTAGAAAAGGCATTTGATCGATTAATAGAACATAAGGTAAGGTTAAATCCTAAGAATTGTGTATTTGGTGTCACATCAGGAAAACTTCTAAAATTCATTGTTTCCAAGCAAGGCATTGAAGTAGACCCAGGTAAGGTAAAAGCAATATTAGAAATGTCACCTCCAAAAAACTTGAAAGAGTTGCGAAGTTTGCAAGGAAAATTCCAATATATTCAATGATTCATTGTGCAACTCTCAGATAAATGCAGGCCTTTTAATCACTTGTTACAAAAAGGAGCAATATTTTCTTGGAAAACTGAATGTCAAGAGGCATTTGATGATATAAATAAATATCTGGTCTCACCACCAGTTCTTACGCCACCAAAAATAGGAGTCCCATTTCACCTATACATTTTTGCAACAGATTTTGCTTTAGGAACAATGCTTGCACAAAAGAATGAGAAAAATAAAGAGCAGGCAGTTTATTACATCAGTCGAACATTGGTAATTTACAAAACAAGATATGCTTATGTCGAAAAGTTATGATTAGTAGTGGTTTTCGCCACCAAGAAACTTAGACATTACATTCTAAGCAATACCATCTATGTTATAGCTATAGAAAACCCTCTGCGATACATGATGACTCACACTTACAACAACACCCACACTACTAAATGGATAATGCTTTTAACAGAATTCGACCTCAAATTCATAAGTCAAAAATCCATAAAAGGGCAAGTGATAGTTGATCAATTAGTGAAAGCTCCATTGCACAATGATACACCATTAATAATTGAGCTTCCCGACGATTCATTATTTTTTGTCACAGAACAAGAAGTAGTTTCACCTAAGGATGAAGCAGATATGACAATGTTCTTTGATGGATCAAAGTGCGAAAAAGGGCAAGGTGTAAGATTTGTGTTTTACACACCTCAAGGAATACCCATTACTTTATCATTCAAACTCGACTTCACATGCACTAACAATAATGCAGAATATGAAGCCTTAATACTAGGTCTTAAATCAGCTATAGCAATGGGAATAAAAAGAATAAGTATTTTTGGTGATTCTAAATTGGTTGTCTACCAAATAAAATGAGAATACCAATGTAAAGAACCAGTCTTAAAGAAATACCATGAAGTAGCATTACGGTTGCTAGGAAAATTTGACTGGTATGAAATTAGTAACTTGCCACGATCGACAAATAGATTTGCAGATGCAATGGCTTCCTTGGGATCTCTCATCCCTAAAAATGAACATGGAGAAATGCAACCGCTAATCATAACAATAGTGTCTAAACCATCAATTCAAAAAGCAAAATCTATAGGTGAGAAGAATGTTTGTTTGATACATGTCAAACCTTACAATTCTTACCTTGATGAGATAAAATATTTTCTCAAGTCAAGCACACTACCAATAGAAATGACACGAACTGCAAAAAGAACATTCAAACAAAGAGCCATTCATTTCACTTTACTTGGAGATGTGTTATATAAACATAGTTATGATGGAATATTACTACGATGTTTAAATCCAATTGAGGTAGAAAGAGCAATATCAAAAGCCCACGATGGTACTTGCGGTGGTCACTTGAGTGGAATGGCAATTGCAAAAAGAATATTGCGCATGGGATACTATTGGTTGACAATGGAAAATGACTGTTGCAAATATGTCAAAAGATGCCAAAAGTGCCGACATCATGCAAACTTGACCCATGTGCCATCACAAAATTTGCAACCCATTCAAATTTTGTGGCCCTTTTTATAATGGGGCCTTGACTTGATCGGTAAAATAACACCTGCTTCATAAGGACAACATAAATTCATCATACCTGCTACAGAATACTTCACAAAATGGGCAAAAGCAATTCCAATGACAACTACGACTGGACCTCGAATAGCAGAGTTTATACTTTAGCATATTATCTGTTGTTTTGGAATACCCTCAAAAATAATTTTTGATAATGGAAATTCATTTAAGAATAAGAATGTTAGATCATTGTGAAACAAATTCAAAATCCTACACAGCTTCTCAACACCTTATTACCCATAAGCAAACGGGAAAGCTGAAGCAACAAATAAAACAATCATATCTATTCTCAAGAAAGTGGTAAAAGATAATCATCGAGATTGGCATACTCAATTGGTTGTCTACCTTAGCACTATGGGCTTACAGAACAAGCATAAGAACGCCAACGGGAGCAACACCATTTTCACTAGTTTACGATGCAGAAGCAATATTACCATTAGAGCTCGATATACCATCCTTGCAAATCGAGATACAGGAATTCATGAACGATGATACAACTAGACAAGCGCGTCTTGACCAATTGACAATTATTGATGAGAAACGTATCAATGCTCTAGAACATTTATGAGTATATCAAGATAGATTCAAGCGCGCTTACAACACAAAAGTCCATCCTCATGAATTTCAAGTGGGGGACCTAGTGCTCAAAGAAAATCAACAAAATACTAATGCTTTACTGCACTTAAGGGATAAATTTACAGAAAATTGGTTGGGCCCATATATAGTAAAGCAAAAATTGGTACAAGGAACGTACAAAATTTCTAATTTAGAAGGGAAATTGGAGCTAGAACCACTGAACATTATGCACCTAAAGGCATTTTATGCATAAAACGACTTGCAATATATGTATATATATGTACATGGCTAAAACAAAAAAAAGGACAACACGCCTACCTCGGCAAACCGACCACCAACTTCTGCTCCAGCCGAGCCACCACCATCGCTCCCCTCGCCAACCTCCATCTCACTCATCACTTCAACCAATCAACCGATGACAACTGGCAAAATGATTTTGAAAATGACAGCAGCCTATAAATAGCCGCTTTTTGCAACAAAAAATGCACGCTTGCATTTTTTGCGATGCACGAAAACGCAAACCCGCGTGTTGAGGTGCAAAACGTGGAAACACGGTCTCATAAAGCAAAACGTGAATCCGCGTTTTTCGCCAAAATAACCGCAAGTCAATAGTTTCAAAAAAAATAAAAAAAATTGCAATCCACCTAATCATCTAGAGTGAAACTCGTATCTAGTGGATTATCCTATACACCTAGCGGTTGCAGTAACTAACAATCCATGCAAACCGGTTGGATGGGTAAATCACCATAAGGAAATTCATTCAGAAAAAAAAAAAACCACAATGAATCAAGTCGATAAGTCCCTAAATCTATGAGCTTAAATGTGTTCTAAAATATATTTGCCAAGGTAATCCTGCAAAAACCTTCCGTTGGGTCAAAAGCGGAACAACAAACAACAATTTGGTAATAATCACCAAACCGCTTGAGGATCAAATCCTCGACGACTGGTTCCTTAAACCCATCATTTGGAAGGAATTTCTAAAGTCATAGTGGACGAAAACTCAAAAGAGTTGTCAAAAATTTTACCAAATTTTCTAAACATTAATCAAACCAAAAGCAAAATTGCAAGAACACAAATAATCCCAAGCTTGGGGAACAAAAAGATGAGGAAAAAATTCAAAAAATCACATCAACATCAATAAACAACCCACTTTCAACATCCATATTTTTTCAATTGGCATATGGGTGTCAACCTTTACCCAATTGTCAATTGAGGGGGTAAGCAAACAAATCAAAAAATTTAAATTTATTCATTTTGTGTGTTAAAGAGAAATGAACCCATTCACCCAATAAAGTTAGATGTCGTTAGTTTTTGTACCGCATTGTGTTGTACACAACACGATACAAAAAGGGGCAACTCGTAGACACCAAAATCTAGCACCCTTTAGTTCACATTCACCACCTCACCATAAAATCCTGCATAATAAAGATATATGCCTAAGTTCTAACTTAGGGATATAAAATATTGCACATCATTATATTTTCCTAATTGACTTAATTAGGAAAATCGCCCTAGGATACCCTGTCTACCCATTGGACATGTGTCCTGGACATCTCACCCAACATCCCTGCCACATCTATCCCCTTTGTCCTTACACATGAGACAGATTCCCAACACCAATGCCACAACTCCTTTGTTGTTGTCCCCTTGTCCCTTCACATAAAACAACATCCCACATCCCACTCCACTTGGAGCCATGTCACCCCAGTTAAGTGAACCACACTGAATGACTCACTGTTGTAACTGCCCCTTCCACCTGGCAGTCCAGATTTTCCACTTGGCAAGTCAGGCTTGCCACCTCACATTCTCGTCCAAAGCCCCAGGCAGCCTATAAAGGCACCATCAATCCACCAAACAAAGGGAGCTGAATTTGTGTACCGATAGGCTATCGGAATATGTCCAAACCCGACTAGAAACTGAGAGCGCGAGCTCGAATCCGATCATTGGCATGCATCCCGAGGTGACCTATCATCTCAGCCGAAATCTCCCACCCATGATTTTATAGTCAAAAATGTGCATCTGCAGTTTCACAACCGCAGGTCCGTGGTTTCCATCCTGCAACCGCATTCACGTGGTTCCATAGTCCCGAGCACGAATCGCACGCACATCAGAGATCTGTAACATATTTCACTTTATTAGCAAGACTTTTATTTGTTGATTTATTCTGTTGTTTGTTTCATATTATTATCTGCTTAGGGTTTATGCATACATTATTCTTATTGCTCATATATACAAGTGCTACTAATCCCTTTTGTCAGTTGGAATGTGTGCAGGTGACAGGTACTTTGGATAAGCTGCTGAAGCTAGAGTGGTCCCTTGCTAGATACCAAATCCCACTCACCCCTTTGAAGTTGTAACAGCGAAATGAAGAACACCACACCCTGTGGAAGAGTCGAAAGATCTCCCATCCTCCATGAAAGCATTGGATATCAAATAGACAGGAAGAAGCATTGTAACATTGCTCCCAACACGCTTGGGGCAATTCAAAAATCCTTTTTGTAACACACTGTATCACCATTAATACAAAAAGGGGCATTTTAGCAAAATAACTTCCCTCTCTCTCTGTTGTTATTTAAATAAATTGTGTTCAGTTCTTTGGTTACAATTTTTTTAACTCATATAATTTCATAAGTCATAAATAATATAAAGTATATTAATATATTGGATGACATTAATAAAAAGTAAGAAATAAGTTGACATGTGTTTTTTTATTGAAGAGACTTTTAATACATATAAAGCTTTATGAATTCATCATATCTTATAATTTTTTTCTAAATACTTAAATAAGACACATTAATTAATAAAATTTAAAACAATATTTTTGGAAGATCTTATAAGAAAAATTTATTCAAGTAACAATCAACATAATAGAGTATTAGGGAAGACAACACAAGGGTTTGGACTTTAGTTTTTTTAAGGAGGTTTAAAGTTCAAATCTCAGATGTTAAATTCATTATTGATAAGCTTAACTCTCCTTTATAAGAAAAAATAAAAATATTCAACCTTAAAAATATATTAACCAAATAAAAAAACACTCCATTACATATATAGATGTGGCATTAACAACACTACAAGAAAATGCCAATTAATAAAAAAAAAAAACTATCAAACCATTATGACTAACACGCCATCACTGCAACCAATCTATTGGCCAACAAATAAGGCAGTCATTGGTTGATTTTCTTATAAAAAATTAATATAATTTTTTTGTAAAAGATCTGATGACTACCTATAATTGTTTTCTTTTTTTTGATAAGTAAGATTTTATATACAAAAGGGGTTTTTTCAAAGGATCCCAAAACCTTATTACAATATATGTTGAAGCACTGCCTTGCCAGATGAAACTTTGAAACTAAACCAGGACGTAAATAAGCTATGCACGGATAAAAACAAGAAACCCTTTCGGGCTGACCAGGGAACTGGGATCCCGGACAAAACCTAACCACTAGATACCCTTAAAACCAAGAAGCAAAAACCAGGACCACAAACCACCTCTGAAACTAGGACATATGAGAAAAACTAGGACCACAAACCACCTCTAAAACCAATAAGCAAAAACCAATGGGGTGGGGGGCAGGCTAGAATAGGGACCAACATCGTCAATTGCCATCCCTGTCGGACCCAGATCCCAACTTGCGCTGAAGCTGCTTGAAAATATGCACTGTGGAGGATGCGATGTTGGCCACCGAGGTCATGGAGTTAATCACCATATCTAGGAGGAGTTGGTGGGGAAGGCTTTGAGGTCACTCTCAGTGTTGGAGATGACCTCTGGGGAGCCCCTCATCTCCTGCTTCATCCTTTTGAGGCGCGTTGAAGCTCTACTGCCACTGGGAACACTGGAACCACCAGGGACGTTGAGACCGCTCAAAGCACTAGGATCATCAGGAGCACTGGGACCACCGGGACCACTGGGGGAAATATCAAGCACCCTCCTTTTCCTGGTAGGATTATGCTTCACACTCTTGGAAGAAACGTCTTGTTGGGCATGTCAGGGCTGCCCTCTCTATCCTTGGAGCCAAGGTCATGGGAGGCGGCAGGGGAGTCAAGGAGGTTCACAGAGAGGGGGGGAATCTCCTTGGTAGAGGGGTAATTGACTAGCACATGATGATAGAGGACGACTATGAGACCCTGGTGAATGGGCTTGAGCTTGGTTTTTTGGACCTTTTCAACAATAATAGTGAGCGAGTACAGAAGATATCTGGGAGTGCATAGCTGGGTGGACTCACAGAGGTGATTCATGAAGCTCAAGTGGAAGCTACGAAGGATTTTCTCAGGGTTGTCACAGGTGATAAACTGCATGATGGGGACAATGGCCTCATTGTAGGGTTTTGGCAAGGCAGACCTGAAAAGAGCTGATTTATCCCACCCGTAACCTTTAGCTTGGTCTAGGAACTGGCTGAGTTCTTCCTCCCGATTGTTCTTATCCCGTCTAATGAATTTTCATTTTTCCTCCTAATAGATCCCCGTGACTTTGAACAACAGCTCCTTGGTGACTCTGAAGTGGACACCCTTAACAACCACCTCACCATTATTCTAGGTATTGATGAAGTTCTGGGTGATTTCGTCATCGGGGCCAGCAAACTTGCGGAGGAAGGGGGTGAGGGATTTGGCTTCCATGAAGACCAGGGCAGTGTCACTGAGGGACAAGGTGGTTGGCTTGACATAAACGTTAGTCATCGAGGCAGGGGCAGGGAGCAACACTTAGAGAGAACTAGGGAGGAAAATCTAGGGCCGAGATTAGACACTGGGGAAACAACCAATGACAAGGTAAGAATGGTGGCAGTGAACAGAGGCAGGCTTACTCCAACAAGGAAAAAAAACCCTTAGGGGAGAAGAAGCACCATAGACCTGACGCATGCATCGGGACTCAGCGAAATCGAAAATTGGAGGAGTGCTAGAAAGGTGGCGGGGGTTGGAAAAAATAATTTAGAAATAGGCACGACAATAGGTAAGCAAAAAGCAGTGGATGACAGGGCTCTTGGGAAGCAGAGGGTGAGGTGGTGGCTAGAGCGTAGGTCAGCTCAAAAACAACCACGAGAAATTTGTCTCATCATGAAGTAGGAAAGAAAGGATTGGATTACCAGACCATGTGATCTACAAAGGCATGGGGTAAATATTGGCAAGGGAGATGCGGATGGCATGGTAATTACAAGCCTTGTTCAAAGTCAACATGATGGCTAGGGCAGGAATGAGGTGGTAGCTACTGAAATGCCCACTGAGAAATAGCTTGCTGGAAATGCTTGCATTGGGTTCAAAGGGCCACGTGGTGCCATAAGGGAGCCTCAGAAGTGAATCCAACGAGACCCGAGGATAGGTGCCTCTAAGAATCTTCTTAGGAAGAGTCTGCATCGAGCTGAGATGGTTTCTCTTGGGAAGCCACAACTGAAAGGTCTTCGAGAAAGTCACCTCTCCAAATTCAGACTCCTACTGACAAGGTCACCAAGTTGGCCATATAATCTACCAGTTTATTGTCTTCCCTATAGGTGTGATGGAGGGAATACTGGGAGAGACTTTGGAGAATAGTGCGGGCTTCTTGGATGATGTTGAATATTCTCCATGATGGATCCCCTTGCTTTGTCATGAATTTTAAGGTGTTCAAGGAATCTCCCTTGATAACGACCTTTTTGGGACCTTCCTATAAGATAACCAACCCACGAAGGAGCACCAAATATTTTGCAAAATTTTTGGTTTGGGAGCCAAGGAATTTCGTGTAGGCAAGGATCATGTTCCCTTTGTGGTCATGGATGACCCCTCCACCTCCTGAGGGCCCAGGATTGCCTTTAGAAGTCCCATCGAAGTTAAGCTTGATCCATCCGGGAGGGGGGGTCGACCATCTGATGCTAGCCCTAGGTTTGAGGAGCAGGAGGGGGGGCTGGGGGATGAGCCAAGCCAAGGGAGTCGAGGAGGGATATATTACTTGTCTTAAGGGGGAACAGGGTGGGGGGAGGAGGAAGATGTTTTCTAAGGCGTAGGCAAGGGCTTTTCTTGCTATCGAGAGGGGGTACTTGAGCAGGGAGGAGAAAGCTCTGTTGTTGCACTCCAACCATAGCTGCCATAGTAGGTGGGGAAGGAAGAAGGCCCAGAGGGACTAGAGGGTGGTATAGAGGAAGGGATTGGGCCATTAGATGAAGATATCAGGGATGGACTTGGGAGGGACCCACTGGATGGAGAAGAGGTGGAGGAGGTGGCCCAAGGTAGTCGAGGATAAGGAGAAGCTCAGAAAAATATGGTTTGTTGACTCCCAGTAGAAGCAGAAGAGGTAGCACCGGTTTGGGATTGAGAATCCCATCTTGGCCAAATTTTCAATGGTGAGGATTTTTTTCTGGATGGTTGTCCAAGCAAAGAAACTAATTTTGGGTATTAGCATTTTGGCCCAAACTTACTTGACAGGGAAACATGTCTCTTAGGGATCCTTTTGGAGAGAGTAGGTGGACTTGACTAAAAAAGATCTGTTGTTGGTGTCATGCTAGACACACCTATCGTCAACCCTGCTTGAAGGAATGATCATTGAACCAAGAATGGCAGAGAGGTTGGTTTCTTGAAGGGGAAACCACACATCTGCAATGGGACACCAGGCCGAATTTCCCTGAGTCCTGATTATGTAATTGGCCACCTTGGGTCCTTTGGAGGCATCCAATAGGGACCTGAGGTCCGCAAGATCTTTGTCTTCCCTGAGGACCTCATCCTGGATCCACGTGTCATTCCAAAAGTCAATCTTTCTCCCATCATCGAGGATCCACCTGGATACCTTTTGAATGAGATCTTTAGTGTGGACCAAGGATCTCCAAAAGGCAGACCCGTCTCTAGGCTGGTGGTCACCGAGGAAAGGGTGGTGCTAGAGGTATTTTCTTCTCACTATGCTAACCCACTCAGTCTGGAAATTAGTGAACACTTTCCATGCATGCTTGGCCAGGAGGGCAGTGTTCATTTGGGATACCTACCTGAGGCCGATCCCGCATTCACTCTTGGGCCTGCACACTAGGGGCCAGGAGACTAGTGGGATCCTTTTCTTTACTTCACTTCCAGACCATAAAAATTGCTTTTGGATCTGTTCGATGCGGGAGTTGATGGAGGACAAGATTCTAAAAACTGATATGAAATACACCGGGATGCTCTAGAGGCAGGTGAACGTGAGGGTGGCTTTGTTGGCCTAGGAGAGAAGGTGCCCTTTCCAGGAAGCCAGCTTCTTCTGGATTCTCTCAACCACGTTAGTCCACAGGGCCTTGGAGGGGAAGCCTGAGAACAGGGGTAGCCTGAGATAGGTTGTGGGGAGGGTGTCCGGGGTGCATCCCAAGATCCAAGCTATTTTGACCTGCCTTGCTTGGGGAGTGTGGATGAAGTAGATTTTGCTTTTCAAGAGATTTATCTTTTGCCCAGCTGCACTCTCGTACAGATTAAGGATCTGATTGATGATCTTAGCTTGGGCTACTGAGGTGGAGGTGGCCAATATGGTATCGTCCATGAATTACTGGTGGGACACCGGGGCTAGTCTTGAGGTTGGTCTAATCCCGGATAAGAGCCCACTTCTGGTTGCGCTCGCAAAGGTTCACCCAAGGGCTTCATCCAGGATGATGAACAAGATCGAGGATAGGGGGTCTCCCTGCCTCAGCCCTCTAAAATTGGGGAAGAACCCTATGAGGGATCCATTGACCAAAATCGAGAACCAATGGAAATACACGCAACGTTTAATGAGATCAACCCAATACAGGTGGAAGCTGAATTTGAGGAGGACTTCGACAAGAAAATCCCAACTGAATATGTTGAAAACTTTGTTCATATCCAACTTGAGAAGGAACTCTGGTTTCTTGGCTAAGGAAGCAGAGTGCAAAACTTCATGGATAATGATGATCCCATCTATGATGACCCTCCCTTTGATAGATCTCCCCTGGCAGGAGTCTATGATTTGGGGGAGGATGTCCTTGAGGTAGGTCGCAAGAGCCTTGGTTAGAATTTTGTACAAGACATTACACAGGCTGATGGGGTAGAAGTTAGATAAGGATTTGGCCACCTGGGATTTTGGGATCAAGGCAATGAAAGTGGAGTTGATGCCTCTGGGGATGGAGCTGCCTATTTGAAGGTCTCTAATGGCGACACACACATCTTGACCCACTAGCTCCCAAAAATCTTGGAAGAAGCGGAGGGGAAGCCATCAGGGTTGGGGGTGGTGTTCGCCTTCATGGAGAACAGGGCAGCCTTGATTTTTGCATCAACAAGAGGGCTCAAAAACGTCTCGTTGGTTGTCGAGGAGATGGAGGGGGGATGTGCTCAAGGAGAGTCTTGGTCGCTTGGGGGAGGCTTGGGATGCGGTGCCAAGGAGATCCTGGAAGAACTGGATGTCTCTGATCTGATTTCGTCCTCGTCCCTAGTGGACCTGCCATCACTGCAAGTGAGTTCAGTAATCCTGTTGGTGCTTCTGTTTCTGAGTGTTGACGTGTGGAAGAATTTAGTATTCACATCGCCATCCTTGAGCCATAGGGCCCTCGACTTCTACCTCCAAAAATTCTTCTCCCTTGCTAGAACGTTGTGGTACTCAGCTAGGATTCTACTTTCCTCCTCTCTAGACCCGAGTTCCTGAGTACCTTCCTAAAATTTGTGCTCTAGGTCTTCCAGCTTCTCCTTCAAAATTTTCTTGCACTCGAAGATGTTACCGAATACCTCTCTGTTCCAGGTCTTAAGGTTATATTTGAGGGACCTAAGTTTCTAATGGAATTTCCCAGTCGAGGACCCCCTAGAGGGTTGGTTCCACCACCTACCTACCTATGCCCTAAAATCTAGGTGATGGAATCATATAGACTAGAATCGGAAGGGGTGTTTGATTGGAGGATGCCGACCAACTTCAAAAAGGAGGGGGCTATGGTCCGATCCGATCTTGGGGAGAGCAAGGAGGGTTGCATCAACAAATAAGGAGGATGGCTTCCCTGGACAGGAAGACCCTATCTAGCCTAACTTGGATAAGGTTGGCCTCGACTCTTCTGTTGCTCCAAGTGTAATTTGCTCCTTTCAGGTGGACGTCCATGAGCTCATTGGAGTCGATGAAAGTCCTGAACTCCTCCATGCTTCTGGAGTTCGAGGTGGCTCCCCCACGCTTGTCAGAGGGGACCAAGGGGCTGTTGAAGTCACCTGCCAAGATCCAGGGGAGGGGTTTGAACGCTTCCCGCATGAGACTGATTTCATCCCATAGGGAGGCCCTCTCAATCGGGTTGTTGGGGGCATAGATGGGACACTAAGTTGTGGAACATGATGTTTATGATGCTTGGGGAAGACGATATCAACCTCCCTTAGACAATGGTCGGGTCCCATAAACATAGTAGACCCCCTATGGTACCCCGGGCTGAGGCAAAGAGGAAATTGCTATTGCTCCACACTGCTTTGGCTACTTTCGGGGAAGAAATCTCATCTAGTTTGGTTTCCTAGAGAATGATGATGGATGACATATGGTCCTTTCGGAGGTGGGCAAGGGTGCGTCTCTTGGGGGCTTCGTTGAGCCCTCTCACATTCCAAGTGATAATCTTCATTTGGCACCTTTGGGGGGTCTTTTGCCTCCCTTCCCATGCTGGGAGGGAGGTTTGGATTTTAGTGGCTCTTCCTTCAAGAGGTTTAGGGAATCTGACAGGAGGGTCATCTGGAGGCCACTAGCGATATAATTTTTAGATTTCTTCCTTATTTATTCGCCTAAGATGGGATGCCCTCTTTTCCTGTCATTGTTGTAGTCTGTTGTGAATCTTTTATCGCAGGTCCTTTTGGTGTTGAATCCTTCTGGGGCCGAATGGGAGAAGGATGGGCTGCCCTCATCATCGTCCTCGGACATCTCTGAGTCGACCTCTAAGCAAGCCCGGGAGGGGTGGGGGAGAGCCAGGGGGGAGGGTTGGGGGCGTCGGAGGAGGAGGGGGTGGCTCAAGGGGATGGGGGGAAGGGGGGTTCTCTAAGAGGGCTTTTGGGCCCGGCTTCGGGTTAGGGATTCATGTGATTGGGGGGTGGGATGGGGGTGGATCAATGGGGGACCTGCTAGAGAGGAGGGAGGATCAACTGGATCGAAAGTCGGGCAGGGAGGTTCCTCAGAGGAGACCTGAACTTCTTCTGGAACTTTAGGGTTAGGGTTGGAGTGGGTGCATACCTGGACATGATCGGTCGTTGGGGTGGGATCAACCTTCTATTTCCCTTTGTTAGCTAGATCTAGCCTCCTATCATGCTACGACGGGAGAGGTGGTGGTCTCTAGGGGGTCGCCCACTCTGGGGACCATGGAGGGAAACATGATGTTGGACAAAGCCTTCAAGGAGGAGTTCCTAACTGAAGATGCTTCGGGACGCTTGGTAAGGGGGCACTAGTTGAGGAGGTGCCCTTGCATGCTACACTGAGTACAGAAGGCTAGCTTATTCTTGTAAACCAAGGGTTGGCACCATTGGTAGGATCCAGACGACAGGGTGACTGAGGTCGGAAGCTCAGATTTGAGGTTTGCATTAACGCATAGTCTGACATGGACCATGCGGGATCCTGCCTTGGTTGCAGAGTTGAACACCATGAGTTCCCCGATGTCCCACGCGATGAGTTTGAGCATATCCTCTTACCAGAGGTGGAATGGAATATCTGGTAACCGAACCCAAATCGAGGTAAAATTTATGCTCTAGGTGTTGGGGTTGAAATCGGTAGCCCAGCACCTTAGGAAGAGGATTTTGCGGCCTAGAAACCAAGGGCCTCCTATGAGGATCCGACTGGCATCATCCTTGTTGTTGAGCTTGATGAGAAAAAACCCTTTCAATAGGACAATGATTTCCATGTTCCCAGAGGTCTTCCATTTGGAGTACGCCCAGTGGCGGATAGTTTCTATGTTCAGGTGACCCCCGATGAATTTCCTAACCAGGGAAAAGGAGGCTCCTGACATGAAGGTAGATAAAACATCATCTGATATTGAAATATGCATCACATCCAAGGATAAGCCTATAAATGGGGGACGGGGATGGTTTGTCTCGCCCAAGAGGACCTGAACATAGGAGGGTTTGCTGGGCCCCCCGAGGGAGGACTCCTCGACCACCTTTTTAGGGGGCTCTTTGTCCTATGGATCTGAGTGAGCACTTTCTGAGGGGCCCACTATCGCATCCTCTTTGTCTTTGCCTAGTCCCGAGTCCCCTATCGCCTGTCGAGATCCCAATATCTGGGCCCCAAAATCCCCATTGGATGCCTCTGAGCTTACTCCCGCTTCAGTTCCCCCTCCCACAATTCTTGATTCCTTTCCTCTTCTCCAATATTTCTCATCACCTATAATTGTTATTTTGATTCAATAAATATTTTCATAATTTTAATATGTCTAAACGTATTCCATTATTTATAGATATATTAACACCATAACAAAATGTTAATAAAGATCTATTTAATATTAAGAATTACTTAACAAAATTTCACTCACGATCCTCTAAAAAAATCTCACTCAAGTTCTATTAAATATCTAGAATTACTTTGTTATTTTCCAAATCCACGCATTTTTTTTTTTTCATTTATACTAATAAAAAAAGTCAACAACCAATTGAGGATCCTCCATCCTAGCTATTAGTTTTTAACCATTAAGTAATGCTCTTACCTATATTTTTTTTATTTAATATATGATATTTATGTTTCAAAATAATTCCAACTTCATACAATTTTTTTTTACCTTTGTAGTTATTTAGTTATCCTTATGGGTCTAAGAGGAAGCGATTGATATGGATAACAATGAAATAGTTAATGAACATGATTGTGTTTATACTTGAATTTGATAAATATAAATTAAGTCTAAAAATAATAGATAAAATTTATTGTGAATTTTGATATAAAATTTTTAAAATATAAATAAATATTTTTATAATTATTTATAAATGTATAAATATTTTTTTATTTTATAATTAATTTAATAAAAAGTGCAATGTTTTGTTATTTAAAAGGAGTATGTTCTATAAAAAAAAATTGTAAATTTTACAAGAATAAGATTTATTTGCAAGTGCTTTTATAAATGAATTGTCCTAAGATCATTTTGTCTTATTAATATTATTTAAAGTTTTCTTTGGTTGTTTTGTTTTTTATTTTGTGGATGCAAAGAGAGTCAAGTAAATCTAGCAATGAATTATGTTAATGGGAAAAATTTTATTTTTTAAGTTTATTTAAAATATTATATGTAATTGATTTTTATTTGTTTAATAATGTTTGTTGATTTTTTTTACATAAGTGAAAGTCATCACATTTCAATAATTTTTATAAGGTTTGATAAATTTTGTAACAATCATTATTTGAAGAGATTTTATAAAAATTGAAGAGAATATATAATTAATACTTACAACTTGTTTAGTATATGTAACAATTAGGGTATTGAGTAACCGACGTGTGGTTTAGGGGCAAAGAAGTGGAAACTACTTATTATAGGTTATGTGACATGGGTTCAATCCCCAGGGTAGATGTGTATAAGAAATATTTCTCCAAAACAAATTAGGGTATTGAGTAAAATACATTTGTTAGTTTGATTGTTAAGGAAAACTTTACTATTTTTATTTGATTTGTTGATGTGATTAAAATTCAATTAATAAGAATATTTAGATCACAAAGAATCCATTAAGGTTTAATTTCAATGGTGTCATGTTTTATTTGATTTGTTGATGTGATTAAATTTTAATTAGTAAGAATATCTAAATGACAAAGAATCCATTAAGATTTAATTTCAATGGTGTCACATTAATATATTTATTGTAATACCACAATATATTTGTTGGTTATAATATAGACTAGAAATGGTCTATTCCAATCTTATATAACCCATTAAATTAATAATAAGAACAAACACTTTTTTGTTTGATTTAGCATTAATTAATGGAATAAGTATTTTTGTTTGATTAAGCATAACAATATTTGTTAGTATTGTAAATTAGTTATATTGGATTAAAATAATTTTAATATGTATTACATCATCACCATATTACTATTGTATTCCAATGAACCGCAAAGCATAGATCTCCCCATCACAAGCCCATATTTTAATGTGATCTAATAAAAATATTAAGTTCATCCATGGGATTGAATCCTTGATTTACAATGTGAATCTTTTCTCTCCCCACTTAAGGTTTTTTTAGGAGGTGTAAAACAAGTAATAATAAAAGGTGTTTCATGTTGTAAACCAAAAATCCAATCACATCGATAAAATATGGTCTAATAAAAATATTAAGTTCATCCATGGGATTGAAAGCTTGATTTACAATGTGAATATTTTCTCTCCCCACTTAAGTTTTGTTTAGGAGGTGTAAAACAAGTAATAAGAAAAGGTTTTTCGTGTTGTAAACCAAAAATCCAATCACATGGATGGACCTTAACATTTTGTACCTGAATGGACCTTAATATTTTGTACAACTTGAATATATTTAACAATAAAAACTTTGAAACTCTAAATAAGAGGTCAAAGGTTCAAATATGAAACAAGAGAAAAATAAGTATCATATGTTTCTTTTGCTAAATTTAACCTAATATTTGTTGAACTTCATCCTTATTTTCATAGTAAGCTACATAGAGCCCATAACATATGGTTATGTTGTACAATAAGCCTATAGCATATAGTTATGTTGCACATTAAACCTATTTTAGGTAGGTAAATTTATATTATATCTTTTTGTTAGTATAATACCATATATATTTTTGCCTTAAGAAATATGTATATAATAAAACAATAACAATTAATAATTTCTTATATGTAAAGATATGTGGTTTTTTTTTAAGTTGTTAGTGCTTTCAATTAATTAAAACTAATAAATCTTTACAACCTTTTATAATTGTATGCTTATTAATAAAAGTAAGTTCTAGACACAATAATATTGTGCCTTAATGATACATACTATTAATAAGACTTAGGACTTTGAAACTTCAAATAAAAGGTTTAAGGTTCAAATCCAACCACGATAAAATTCTACTTATAAATAAAATGTAGTTGAATAAACATATATTAAATAAATAGGAAGGATAAAGTTCTAACCTTCCATGATTAAAGTTTAGTTGAATAAATATATATTGAAAAAAATAATATCCTTTGTTTCATATATCCAAAAAAAAAGTTTGGTTAGATAAATACGATAATTAAAGGTTAGTTTAATAAATACCCACTTGCATTATAGGTGATGTGACCCGTTCAGTCCCCAAGACAGATGCGTTTTATATATATATATATATATATATATATATATATATATATATATATATATATATATATATATATATATATATATATATATTTATTTATTTATTTATTTATTTGGAATAAATAATATTTTTTGTTTCATATATCCTATAAAGTTTGGTTAAAAAAACATATATTGAGTAAATAATATATTTTTATATAAAATGCACACATTAAAAACGATTTAATTTTTCACCTTTATTACTAATTCTTAAATTTTTAAAATTAATTGTATATAATCTTTAAAAAATAATAATACTTTTAAATTATATTTAATTTAAAATTAAATTTATATTTTATAAAATTTATTTTAAAAATAACTAAATAAGCTAATAAAAACCTTAACAACACCTAAAATTTAGGGTAAATTCAAAACTGAAAATATTGTCCGTGGGTCTAGGTGGATTGGTAAGTTGGGGCGCTTACCGAGAGGAGACCTAGGTTCCAATCCCACGGGCTTGCCCATGCAAAGACAGTATCCCGATCCAATTCTTTTGAGTGGTGTGCCAGATTGATGACGACGGTGCAACCCCTGTGCGTCCGACGGTCCCCATCTCACGCCGGGTTACCATGTACCGAGACGGTGGAAGTCCTGGGAGCCTTCATAGATAGTTTGAACCCTACCCGCTGGTAGTTACTAAAAATCGTGATTGTAACCATTGCTTCTATATACCAAAAAAAAAAAAACTGAAAATATATATTTTTTATAGACTATATTTATAAACCCAAATCTAAAATCATATTATACATCATATTTTAAAATAATATTATAAATCATTAAGGTTTAAGGTTCACACTACATGTGTTTGAGAGGATAGGTGTGGTGGCCTTGTGTTAAATTTCTTATTGATAAATATAGCTCTCAACTTTAGGAGGGGTTATGGTTGGAAGGAAACTATTCTGCCCACATACACTTATATCATATGATTTTTCAAAATAACCAAATCCAAAAAAATAAAAAAAAATATTATAAATCATTAAAAATAATAATAATAATAATATCCACAAGATAGGTCCGAGGTGTAGACTAATTGGTTCATCCAAACCCCATAAGGGGGCGGAAGTCCAAGGTTCAAATCTCGGACCTCGTCGGACTGAACGCTTGTCCCTTTCCTGGTGCTTTCAGCGCGTAAAAGGTTTAAAATGATTGTGGCATGGTGGTTACAGGGCGTACTGTGCGAAGATCTGTGTGATGGCTTTGGGGCGAACGCAGAATACTGTGGCGGCCATAAAAAACTGAACAGCCTGTGGAATTCGTGGCGGCTACCGATTCCACACAAAAAAATAATAATAATAATAATAATATCCACAAGATAAGGACATAACCTTGGTACAACTAATAAAAAAATAAAATTCATTTAAATTTAAATTTAAATTAATTTATAAATCCATTAGGTGAATGCTTTTTTTCCCTTAATAATTTGAAGGTGCAAAATCTGTCTTATGCAAATATATCAAGACCATCTAAAATCAATCTCAAAAAACTGATTTTTTGCTTTTTCACGGCACCTACAAGTACACAGATGCACACATTTTGATGTTGACCAAAACGAGAATAACATTATTCTGAATATAGAAGAGCAACTATACTGCCAACAGCTTGAGGAAATTTTTCTGTATTCTGACTAACTCGGCCTAGATTGCTACTTGCTCATGGAATGTTATAATGTTATAATAAATGTAGGGGAAAAATAAATCAGATTTTATCATCGATTTAAGCTTATATTGCACCGCATGTAATTTCTTTTCGCTACAAACCTATCTAGCTAAATAAGGTGAAAACAAAGATGCTTCTTTAAAATATGAACGGAGATCTCCCATGAAACAAGAGATTGAACAGAAAATAATTCTCAGGCGTCCTACAAATCAAAGCAGTTACACACAGAATTTACATAGCCAACAAACTTTTCTAAGCATTTCAATGTTTTGAATTTCCCACTTTTAAATCGAATTGTAAAGGCTTAAACAAAAAATGGAACACCTGGTAATGCCAGTTATTAAAATGCCAAGATGAAAACAGTCTCGAGTTCTATATAGCCACAGGCACTAGGGCATTCTTAGAGGTTCCTTATCGAATCCGGCAAATCTCTCTGGAATCAAGATCTAGCAGAAAACCCATAAATAATTGTTACTGTTTTTTTCTGGAAATAGTTAGAAACTTTCTCAAACCCTAAATGTTACTGTTTTTCTGAAATATATAGAAGCTAACGCTGAAGGGAGGCTATCTGAAAATAAGAATAGAATATTTACGTGAATCCTTGCGGGCGAAGGCGGGAAGCAGGCTGTCGCTTCATTGGCGAGAGTATCAAATTTCTGAGAGCGTTTGAAGAATTGTTACCCGGTGGTGTAAATAACGAATGCTTTGGAGCTCCGAAGGATGATGTATTGAGAGGCCTGTTTCCACCGGTGACCCCTCCGCTTTTCGTCGGCTGAACGCCGCTGCCAATGTCGAAAACGTTTACGGCGTGGTTGTTCTTTTGGCGTGGCGGAGCCCAGAAGTCGCTCGGTTGTCCTGGAGTTAACGGAGTAATATTGGAGCCGTCCAATCCATCTGCAATAAATAAATAAACTGAAGTTTTTTTGGGGGAATCTTCAACATACGTCAATAATTCCTGAAGACATTGTTAAATTTTAAAGACCTTTAAAAGAATCGATCAGAATATTTGAATTCATGTAAAATTTTAAATATCCTTTACAAATAATGATCAAAGACCAGAGACATTAAGTTTCAGGCTAAAATACGTTTACAAAAAATAAAAAACATATCAAAATTTTAAATTCAGGCTAAATATGAATATGCGCTCAGAAACTTTAAACTTCAGGCAAAAATTTGAACATCCTTTTTAAAGAATTGATCAGAAACCTTGCATTCAGGCTAAAATATGATTTTTTTGTAAAAGAATTATATCAGACCATGAATTATGGGCTAAAATATGAATATTCTTTCAAAAAAAAAATGGATCAGAAACTTCAAATATCGGACTGAAATGAACAAATTTTATGTGAATTTAAACTAACCTTGTCTTTGTCGTGCCGGATCGTCCAACAAATTAGATGGACTCGCAAACAAATCCTCCTGCGCCGCTCTTTGGAGGAAATTAGTACTCGGCTGTATGGCCAACCGCTTTGACTGCTCGAAGTCGTTTCTTAATGTGTCATACATCTCCTCGAGCTTTCTTTTCTGCCTGTAAAGTTGAAATTTAAATCAACAAAAGTAATATTTTGAAACAATTTCAGAGCTTTTACTTTATCTGTGCTTTCACTTAGACGAAATATTTACCTTGATTTTTCTGCGTATTTCTCTTGGAGTTCCTCTTTGTCTTTGGCTAGGGATTCAATTTCTTGTTGCATGAGGTGAATCCTTTTAACAGCTTTCTGATATGCCGTGTAAACTTGCTCGAGCTTTTCCGTAAATTTAGCTTGCAATTGCTCGCATTTACCCCGGTATTGCTGTAAAAGTTTGCTCACCGTGGCTTGCATTTCGACATCCTTTTGTCCCATCCAAAAGGCCACTCCTTTGTAGGCACTCTTCATGACTGGAATGGGATGAAACAATGACAATAGTTCAATTTTATGCAATAACACAAGAAGGGACACATAAATAAACAGGAAGTCAACATCCGTAAGGGAGTCGTACTGTTCTGAGGTGGAACGCCTGCCATGGCCATCTGCACCGCATATATTTAAATTTAAATACGAATTTGATTAAGGAGATATTGTAAAGGACCTAGACATAGGAAAAGGGGGAATAAATCCTTACATTCATCCATTCATCGCTAGGACTAAGATCAACTGCTTTCATCATACTGTCACACGGACGAGTTTGAAATTCTTAGCATCCACGAAAAACTCAGAAACTCTAAAAGATTTTTGAAGTTTCAAGAAATAATATGTGAGTCTTAATGTAAAAGGATCAAAGTTTTTCAAATATTTTTCAGGTTCAGGCTCTCATTTTCTTACCTTTTGGACAAGATTTGGTCGCAAGTAGGACATGACGAATCCGAGCTTAAGATTCTACCAGCATCTTCAGTGCCTGGTTTCTCCCGTTAAAGAAATAATCAGATAAATATCGTCAAATATAAGAGGAAATAATGCAAAGGATACATAAAATGTGGCCACATGTGGTTGCTATTGCTCGTCCTTCGAGCTCTCGCCAGCATGCGTTGCACTTCATCGAAACTTAAACGCAACACGTAACAGGAAACGATTATGAAAAACAAAGCTTCACTTTAAAAACAAGTACAAAGAAACACAGAAATAACGAAATTTATAAGTGACAGCGAACTGCAAGATCACCTTTAAGAATATTTAACCATGCAAAATAAAGCAAAGAGAGAAAACAATAAGCTTCACGAATTCGCGACAAGAAACTTTAATTTACGCTTTAGATCCCCTCTCCACACAAAATTCTTGTTCACAACAGTATTTCAAATCCGATCAGACCTCGCCTGCTTCCAAGAAATCGACGCTTCTTATCAGAACTTTCAGCATGAAAAATAACTACTTTGTAGCCAAATACAAACAACGCGGTTTCCATTTTCAAAGCTCTCACCTGCTTGGGAAAAATGGCCGCCTAATCCTTCCAAGATACATACCAAATGTTCAATCGAAAATTCATGCGATGAATTTATTTAAATGGATGAAACGAAAAGAAAGTAAAACGTACCACAAATGCATTTATAAAATGTTTATTGGCAGGTATCTCCCAAATTTTTAGGCAATGCCCTTTTAACCAGCCCCGTCTGTACACGTGTTATATACATATTCGTTTAAAATAAAAATAATTTTAAAATTAAATAAAATAGTACATAAATTTTAACTTTATAACAAAGTTATTAGATTTTCTCAAGAAATATCCAAATTCAATTAAAAAAATGACTTTTAATATTGACCCCACAGGATTAATATTCATGTTTTAACGGATACAAATCGTACAAATCGTACATCACGGTAAATAAACTTAAATGAAATATCTAATTTTTTTAATCGGTAAAAACAAAACCTTAATATACCTAGCATTTCAATCCCTTAAAAAATAATGAATTACTTAATTTGCGTTATATTGACCCCACACGATTATGCAAAACAAGACACATCTGCAACAAGGGAAGAACAAATATTAAGTCAAGTTCAGAACTTTCAATAGGTTTTGTTGAAACTGCACAGCCAGTGAGGATCTTCAATGTCACAAAAGGAGGATTTGGATGCATCACATCTTCTAGCGAAAGCTGCTTTTTTTTTTTTTTTGGAAAATTGGGGGTCATGCCATGATTAAAGTCCTACATTCTTAAATGAAATATCTAATTGGTAGGTAATTGTTTTGGTTTGATTTTTTTTTAAAGACTAGATTCTTATCAAAGGTTTCATATATAAAAAAAAAAATAACATCAGCTCATGTAGAGGAGTTGGAGAGCAAGTGGGTAGTTCAAAACTCTTCAGTTTATCGAGAGGCCCAGGTTCAAATCTCTCCCCTCACATGGTGCAGATATGTTGTATATAAAAGGTTCCTCAAAAAAATAAAATTTATTTTAATTTCATATAATTTACTAAAAATATAAATTTTTATATAAATCATATAATGTTTTAAGAAACCATATATTATATGTATACGTAAAGAAATAATTCATGTATATTTTATATGTAATATCAGTAATCTAAAAAAAATAGAGAATAAAAGTAACTAATTGAAACGTTGTAGGAAGAGGGTGTTTGCAGCCCACTCGTTATACTTAGGAGGACATGAGGATGGAACAAAGCAAAAAGGGTGCAATCAAGTATTGTAGGAAGAGGGTTGTTTGCAGCCTGCTTGTTGTATTTTGGAGATGGAAGGGAGTGAAAGGGGTGCAAACCCTAGTTGCACTCAAGCATTGCAAAAAGAAGATTTTTGCAGCTCGCTCGTTGTATTCAAGAGGATATTAGTCACTCTTCAGTCTATGAGAAAGCCTCTTCAATCAAAAGAAGTGTCTCTCAAGGATCTTTGGGTTTGTGGTGGAGCTTTTTGATGAACCTCTATCCTTTATGAGTTTGGTGGTCCAATAAATTCCAAGTAACTTTGTTACCCATTTTTTTTGTTTTCTTTATTTATTTAACGGATAGAGATAGGATAATATTATAGATACAATTGGTTTTTTGGATGAAGGGGTGCTTATATACGACCTTGGATTCCTGGTTTAAACCTTCTTACAGAACAAGTTGATGGCTTTCCAATTTGGATGAATCTATCTAATCTCCCTATGAAGTTTTGGGGAGATAAAATATTTGCCAAAATTGATAACGCCATTGGTGCATTCCAGTACATGGATACCCAAAGTGAGGAAAATTTATCCAATAAAATTAATATGAGTAAAGCAAGATTGGTTGTTTAGATGGATGTTTTAGTTCCTTGACCTCAATCCATTACTATCTCCTAAAGCAAAGGGGAATGGATCCAAAATATTGAATATGAAAACTTCTCCCTAAGATGCAACGTTTTGCTTAGCAGCGATTATTCATAAAAGCACTTGCAGCGAATATTAGCATTTTCAAAAATACCAATTTGCGATTTTGAGGGACCCTAGATGTCAGCCTTTCACCCGAAATTTTTGGGTCAAAAAAATTTTGAAGGGTCATTCGTCGTGCGTTGATAATGGTATTAGGTATTTTTTTTAAATTCGCCAACACTCCCGCCTAAGTTGTGGAGCATTTTCGCCAAATTTTTTTAAAATTTTTAAATTATCCCGTCAAATTCGCTAACTATACCACTATATATAGGTAACAAGCCAGGGATAGTTTTCATTTATAACATTCGAAAAGTAAAACTTTAAAACAAAAAAGGAGAACTGAAACATTCGATCTATTATAGATTCCACCGAACTTCAACGCTATGCAGAAACCAATTGATTCAGATCAAATCTATACTCGGACTTGAGTTCCGTACACGAATCGACACGACATAATTCTCCACTCGACACTATGACCGGACGTTATATACACTTGAATCGATTTTCGATCTACATGTTCCACCTGAACAGCTAGTTCCAACCGAGTCGTCTATCGACTGCATATTCCACCCAGACTGGTATATAATCACATTTTGACGACCAGAATATAGTTTCCACCTAGTCGACATATAATCACAGTTTGACGGCCAGCATATAATTTCCACTCGAATCGAATACCGATCGAACTGTTCCACCCGAACCGCAAGCTGGATCGACCGTTCGCCCCGACCGACCGCATGTTTCCTGCACGAACCGCCCGGTGGGTCTCTTTTCAGACGATCCTTATCCGACAATAGGTACTTTGTTTCTCTTAAGACATTTGAATTTGTGATCCTATGTTTTTTGGTTTTACAGATAATAATAGTTGTAGCACTTGTAATAATAAGATTTGTTTTTTATCATCTAATTTCTAGTTTTTTTTAGTTGTGTTTTTATCATTTACTGAAAATAAATCAATGCTCTGTTCTCCATTTTTCCTCCTTATTTCTATCTATATTAAAACTCTTTGATTCTCTATTTCCATTAAGATCCTCTTTTCTGTTACAAGATTTTTAAATAGGAAAATATTGTGGTTCTTTATGGACAAAGTGATTCTCTACTTCTTGTCCACTTTGTACTAGAATTTTATATTTTTTAAGATTTTGTATCTCTGATTGTATCTATAATTAAATTGTATTTCAAATTTATATTGATTGGTTTTTTACTCTTATTAGTTAAAGGTACTATCTTCAGAAAGCAGAGTATTTGAATAACCTAAAAAATTCACAATAAAGAATGACAGGAAACATATATTTATTTTCTTCCAACCATCTATACGTTTATTCTAATTACAATATTATCTTAAGGCTTCACAGAAGTAAGATGTCTTCAATATTTTATTACTTTTCTAAATTTAAAAATATTTTCTTTACAAGGAAAATGTCACCTACTGGCGATGCAAAGAAGGGGGTCAAATCTGAAAAGGGTATCCTAAATTATTTTAGCCAAACGTTGAAATCGAGTGAGCCATCGACATCTGTGCAAATTCAAGGTACAAATGATTTTTGACTACTTAACAGTTAGGTGTATTTGTTAGTTAAAATAATTTTTTCTTCCTCAAATGGTTAGAGTGCCTCTTGCATGATGATATAAACCATATTTATGTTTGTTAGTTTATTTTGTTAAATTAAAAAATAATTAAGAATAGTATTGTATCTTACGATGCAGAATACGATGTGGACCCTGATATGCATCCGCTAGAAGATATTCATCACCAAGAGATGACTTTTGCTGAAAATTCTCTTAACAATGACATCCAACAAGCAATTGAAGATAATCCTCAAAATAACATAGTTGAAAATGAAAGCGATAAATCAAATACATTACAAACTTCTTTTGAATCTACAAGCGAGAAAAATAAAAAGCGAAAGGCATCTAACTGGGCTATTGGAAGGGCATTTAAGAATGAATGGGCAGAAAAATTTCCATGGATAGAGCCTATCCTAACTAATGATAACAAAGTCGATGATAAAGTATGTAGATGCAAAATCTGTAGTTCGAAACTGGGCAAGGAGCATAGGTTGCAAAATAAAATAGATACAATAGAAAAACATGTTGGCAAAGTTTATGTAAAAATTAAAGGAAGTGATGGTAAAATTATTAAAATAGTTAGGTGGAAGGATGCATCAGAATGTATGCATGTCAGATATGCAATAGAATATGACAATCACTTAAAGGAAAAACAATCTCTTGTTGAGAAAGGTGCAACAATTGAAGCCCATTTTGATCAAATAAAAAAGATTACCTTAGGGGTAAAAGGTTTATAATTGGACATATGTAGTAGCCAAAAAAGGGGAAAGCCTTATGGACAGGTGGGAGAGCGGAGGATGTCGATGGGCGGGAAGTCTGCAGGGGAGATCGGGAGCGGCGGTGGTTCGGTTCTTGGACGCAGCGGAGCAATCGGAGGGCATCAAGAATCCGGTGGAGCGAAAATGCCCGGGCCCATTGAAGATGACCGGGCTGGCAACGGTATTGGTCGAGGTAAGGACCCACCAGACAAAGGGGGTGGTGGGGCTCAAAAGTCTTATGCCCAGGCAGCGGCCTCAGAAACCCTAAACGGGTTTTTTACCAAAGAGTTGTTTTCGGTTGGGGATGAGTTGGACATCCCGACGAAAGTTCTTTCAAGCTTCATGGAGTTTGAGAAATTTACCCTAATAGGTAAATTCATTGGAGGCCATCCCGACATGGAAACTATCCAAAAATGGGCAGCAAGCAAATGGAGGACTTCTGGCCATTTGGAGCTAGCGGCCCTATCCCGGGGTTTTTTTGCCATTAGATTGAACAATAAGGAGGATTACTGTAAAATTCTGGCTAGCGGGCCATGGTTTTTGGGCCGCAGAAGTTTATTTCTCAGGAAGTGGGACATGGATTTCAGTCCGGAGACCCAGAACATCAACATTGCCCCAATATGGGTTAGGCTCCCGAATCTTCCCCTCTTTGGTTGGCATGAAAATGTCATAAGAGGTATTGCGCGTTCCATTGGGGAGTTGGTCACCATTGACCCTCCCACCCGAGCTCGAACAAGGTTCGTCCAGGCCCGATTTTGCGTTCTGGCAGATTTGGAGGCAGAACTCCCAACTTCCATCACTCTTCGGTCTGGAGGTACCATTCTTCATAAACAAGCAATTGTCTATGAAAATAGACCAGCTTTCTGCACCCAGTGTCGGTCCCAAGGGCACCTCCAGTCCTAGTGTCCTCTTCAAAAACTGAGAAAATAGAAACGTGAAAATGGCAACCCCCTGGAGCACAAGGAAGATCAGGCAAAGCAACCACATCTCCCAGACGCGAAGGGCCATGGATCCCCAGGCCCCTCTAGAGATTGTGGCGGACTCTCTCAGCCTGAAGAGAATCCCTCTCTCCAATCGGACCCCGAGCATCTTGAGGCTGACAACCAACAAGGAGCAGACTCCCACTTGGAAAGTGAACCGTAGGAAGAGATGGAACGGACACCTTCCCAAGTTTTGACTCAGGTTGTTCCTCTGCTCCAAGATACGGGTCATCCCGATTTCAGTCAGTCGCAGACGTTGCTAGAAGATTACCTCTTAGGAAGGAGGGGTGAACAGTCCGGTCACATTAGCCCTCGAAATACGAGGAGCCAAAAGCAAAGTGTGGATTTTGGTAGTGAGAGGAAGCAAGGTCGTCCTCCTAACAAGGAAAGGCGAGACAAAGAGACTGCAGTCGACGTTGCAAATGGAACCCAGCGTTTGTTGGTTCCGGATGACTGTGACACATAGTCGGATGAAGCACATGCATCAAAACCTCCCCCTCAACAAGGAAGGGGAGGCAAGAAAAACTTCAAACTGTCCAGATGAAAGTCCTCTCATGGAATGTGAGAGGACTGAACGGTGCAGCCAAGCGAAGGTTAGTGGCTGATCTCCGTAGGAGGATTAACCCTTCTATCCTTATTTTGCAAGAGACCAAGCTTGATGCTATCTCCTCTGACAAAGTGGCGAAGGCCATTTGGGCCAAGGCAAATTGTCTGTCCAGCCCTGCAGTGGGAACAGCGGGAGGACTCATGGTTCTGTGGGACCCTTCGAGGTTTGAGGGCAGCTTGCTGTCAACTTCCAACAGAATCATCAATGTACTGTTCCAGTCCAAAACCTCCAATTTTTCTTGGATTCTGTCCAACGTTTATGCTTCAAATTCTGCCACAGAGAGAGCAAAAATGTGGAAAGCTATCTCTCTGATGAGGGAGAATTTTAGCAACTTTCCCTGGGTTTTAGGGGGTGACTTCAATTGTCCCCTTCATCCTTCGGAGAAAAAAGGAGGGTCTGACCACTCTAGCCGCAGCTTGGAAGATTTCAGAGATTTTGTCTCTGCTAATGGACTGCTTGACATCGAACTCAAAGGGGCTTCCTTCACTTGGAGTAATAGAAGGATTGGGGGCGGTTTGATTCAAGTCAAACTTGACAGATTCTTCATTTCCCCAGAAGCCATTCCCATCCTTGGCGGGGCTATCCTTTCGGCTCTTCCAAGGATTGGGTCTGACCATAACCCTATTTTCTTGGAGGCGAACGATGGGCCTATTTTTATGACCCCTTTCAGATTCGAATCCATGTGGATTTCCCACAAAGACTTCAAAGGATTGGTTTCAGCGTGGTGGCAATCGAAGGTGGAAGGAAGCGCTCCTAAGAGAGTGGCTTTAAAGCTCAAAATGGTCAAAGAAAAACTGAAGATTTGGAACAAAGAGGTTTTTGGCAACATTTTTGAGTCCAAAAAATCCATCGCTGAGAACCTGAAGGTTGTGGAGGAAAGGATGGCTATCGAAGGTTACACTGAGGGTCTCAGGGAGGAAGAGCGGAGCCTTTTGGTGGACTTTCATTCTATTCTCGCTAGGGAGGAAACGTTCTGGCGCCAGAAATCTCGTGACTTGTGGTTGAAGAATGGAGATTCCAACACGAGATTTTTTCATGCGTCTACTATGAGGCACAGGGGGGCCAACAAGATCAGAGAAGTGACTTGTAAGGATGGGCACATTACCAGGGAGATTGAGGAAATCAGGAGCGAAGCGGTTAATTTCTTTCAGGATTTGCTTGGCTCTCCTCCGGATAGCAACCTCCAGGTCCAGAAATCTATGCTCGCCAATTTTTTGACTAAAGTTCCCCATGAGGTAAGCATGAAACTTCTGGAACCTTTTTCCTCGTCTGAGATTAAGGAAGCTTTGTTCTCCATGCAACCAGATAAGGCCCCTGGGCCCGATGGTTTCCCCCCTGATTCTTCCAAGTCATGTGGGAGGTCGTGGGCCCGGATGTGTGTGATGCTATTCGGGTAATCCAAGCGTCCAGATCTATCCACCCAAAACTCAATTCCACCTTTCTTGCCCTCATTCCTAAGTCTCCTTCCTGCAAAATTTTCTCTGACTATCGGCCCATTAGCCTGTGCAATGTTTTTTACAAGATCCTTACCAAGTCTATAGCCAATAGACTCAAAACAGTCCTCCCCCTCCTGATTGATCCTTGTCAGGGAAGCACTTGTCAAAGGCAAAAACATTCTTGATGGTGTTATCACTTGTCCATGAGACCCTTCATTCCGCTTACCGCTCTAAGAATGCTGCTCTTTTTCTTAAGCTCGACATGAACAAAGCCTTCGACCGTGTCGACCAAAATTTTTTGTGTGCAGTCCTCCTCAAGTTCGGCTTTCATCCCCACTGGATTGACCTTGTCTATAGCTGTATATCCACTCCCTTTTTTTTTGTCTTGGTCAATGGGTCCCCAGCTGGGTATTTCCAGAGCTCCAGAGGCCTCAGACAGGGCGATCCTCTTTCTCCCATCCTGTTCATTCTTCTGGCGGAGGTTCTGAGTTGGTCCATGAAAGAGGCTCTTCGGCAGAACAAGATTTCTGGCATCTTGCCGACTTCTAGAATTAATCTTGTCACTCATCAGCAATTTGTGGATGACACCCTCATCTCCACTGGGGCGTCCGTTGCTCAAGCCAAGTCGCTCAAGAGGATCCTGTCTCGTTATGAGCAAGCTGCAGGGCAAAAGGTCAATTACATCAAGAGCAAAATTTACTTTATTAACACTCCTCTGTGCAGACAAATTTGGATTGCTAGAATTCTTGAATGCACTATTGATTCCCTGCCTACGTCCTATCTGGGGTTGCCTCTATCTTATAGCGGACGGGCCAGTGGGGACATGTGGAACATGATTCTTGAGCGCCTACACAGGAAACTCGGCACTTGGAAGGGCAAACTCCTATCGCAAGCTGGGAAAGCCACCCTTACCAAAGCCTATCTTCAAGGGATCCCGACCTACTTCATGTCGGTGTTCATGCTTTCGAGTGCAGTCCACTCCAAGATTGAGAAGATTCAGAGGACCTTTCTTTGGTCTGGTAACGAAGAGAAATCTAGACTTCCCCTTGTAGCCTGGGACAAGGTGTGTTCGAGGATAGATCAAGGCGGCTTGGGGTTGAGAAGATCCAGACTTATGAATTTGGCTCTGATCGTGAAGCACGCTTGGAGGATTATGTCTAGCGACCCGGTGGAGTGGGTTACGCTGGTTAAAATGAAGTATCTTGGCCCCACTCCCTTCTTGGATGTTGAAACATCCTCCGTGGCATCGATCTTTTGGAAATCTATGCTCCAAACCCGGCATTTGATCATTCTGGGAGCCCGCTGGATTTTGGGTGATGGCAACTGCATTTCCTTTTGGAAGGACAGGTGGGCGACTGAAGAAGCCCTTGGGTCGAGGGCGGACCTCGCTGGGCTGAGAAGCTTGACCGACCCTAACGCCCAGCTCAGGGTGGCAGGTTTCATAGATCGGAGCACCTGTTTCCCTCGGTGGAAGCTTCCTATTGTGGAGGGGTTTAATAATGAGGTTACCTTCCTTGATAATATCCTTCAGTCGGTTTTAATTCCTTCTACCAGAAGGAATGACAGTATCATCTGGAGTGGTACAGAGGATGGGCGTTTCTCTGTTAAATCAGCTTATGAGCTTCTCACCACCAAGACTGCTCTGGACTACGGGTGGAATACTTGTTTGGAGGAAAGGAGTTGTTCCTAAAATCAACTTCTTCACGTGGATTGCTTTCCACAATAAAGCCTTAACTATTGACAACCTTCACAAGAGAGGTTTTGCCTTCCCCAACAGGTGTTACTTGTGTTTAGCAGATTGTGAGACGAGGGATCATTTATTCTTGCATTGCCCATTTTCCCACTCTGTTATGAGCATTGTCCTATCCTCCTTCCAGATCCTTTGGTGCTCTCCCCGATCCCTTAGAGATGCTTTTCATCAATGGCCTAATCCTTTCAAGAATCCCAAGCTCCGCTTCCTCCTCGAGGCCTCCTTCCACCATTTAATTTGGCAAATTTGGTTAGAGAGGAATGCCAGAATCTTTGGCAGAGCTCCTAGAGGGCCCCCTTCTATTGCTCAAAGGGCGTTATCTTACGCCATTGAGAATTCTATTGTTGTTCCCAGTCCCCGTCCCCATCTTTCGAGCGAAGAAGCTATTCTCAAAATGATGAATCTCTGGCCGTTTCTGGAGGTTGTTAAAGGGCCCTGTCGAAGGAATGTTGTGTGGACCAAACCCCCCATGGGGTGGATTAAATTAAACTTTGATGGAGCGGCTAAGGGGAATCCTGGGCCCGCTGGCGCCGGTGGGGTTGTCCGTGATCATGACGGGAATATTGTGATGGCCTATTGTGAAGATTTGGGCTCCCAGACGAATCACTATGTTGAAGCCCGAGGCGCTCTGAATGGTATTCGGATTCTCTCTGAGGATCCCCGGCCTCTTATCATTGAGGGTGACTCGCTCAACATCGTGAATTACCTTCTTGGCACCAAAAATCCGTCTTGGAAAGTCTACAACATCATCCTCGAGGCTAGATCTCTTCTCTCCTATCGCGGTAGATGGAAAGCAAATCATATTTTGAGAGAAGGAAATCGCGTGGCTGACCACATGGCCAATAAAGGGCTCGCGACCACGTGCCCGGTTGTGTGGCGGTCTCGCTTCCCATCCGAGGTGGAAAGGTTGGCCAGGGCAGACATCCCTTCCTGATGTTTTCCTTACGCAGTTTTTGGAAGGCCCATTCCGACGTGTTTTGGGGATCGTGATTAGCTGTCCTTGGTGTCTGTCTCTTTGTTTTCGGCTTCTTTTTGGGTTTCTCTCGGGTCTGTCCTGTTTTCTTTTTGTTGTTGGGTCTCCAGGCCTAAAAGCCCTTTTTGCTGTTTTCAAGTCTGCAACATTAGGATGGTTTTATTTTCATTTAGGTTTATTGTTACAGCCAAGAGGTATGATGCATCATTAGAAAGTTGGCTAATTTTGTACATAAGGTTTTGGGATCCTCTATAAAAATCCACTGTTAATATATTATAATAATTACCAAAAAAAAAAGGTTTATAATTTATTGTTGCACTTAGTATTCTCAAGAAGGGTAGACCCATGTCCGATTTTTTTTATTATAAGCACCTATTTCTATTGGCTGGTTTGCATAAAATTTTGAGTTGCCATTGGTCTGATCGAAGCTGTTGGAAAATGGTAAAATGTATATCATTAGTAGAGAAGGAGGACCTGAGGGAGAGAGTAAAACTTTCTAGATTCATTTCACTATTTATTGATGAGGTGACGACTGTGGACAACACATCCTGGATTCGTATGCATGTGTATACTTTTCAAAACAATGTCAGACAGCCTAGTTTGCTAGGAATACATAAGATGGTTGAAAATCACATAAAACATTTATAATGTTGTTGTGACTAGTTTAAAAGATATTGCGAGAATGAATGACATAGACATAGCCTTAAATTTAATATGTGTTGGAGCTGATGGAGGTGTTATAATGCAAGGGTATAGGAGTGGTCTCTATGTTCGACTGCAAACCACAATTGCACCATATATGATACCCATTCATTGCATGGCTCATAGAGTGAATCTTGCATATAAAATCGTGAGCACTTTTGAAAATGTTGCAAGAGTGGAAGACCTCATTCATGAAATACATTATTATTTTTCTTGCAGTCCAAAAAGGTTTTCAGAGTTTCAACAGTTTGCACTAGGAGTTACAAAAGTTAGAAAAATGTTAGAAGATGTAGATACAAGATGGATTTCATTGTATCAATTTGCACTCAGATTTTTTACAAAGTATCATTCATTAACAGGGTTTATGTATGCAAGTAGTCGAGGAGTTAATAAAGTAAAATATTTGTTGTTTTATTTGACTAACTTTGAAACCTTGCTGACATTATGTGGTATTCTTCCAATGTTACAAAGAATTGAGTAGATTGATAAAATTTGCACAAGAGAGATCCATTTATATCATTGATTTTATAAGGATGAGAAAACAAATATGTGTTGTTATTAAAAATTTATATGTGTTCAAAGCAGATTTTAAAGATCCCTTCTTTCATAGTTGGAATACATTGACAAACGTGAACGATCCAGAAAGCTATTTGAAGTTTGACATCAATGATCATCTTTGTATTAACAATCATGAAAAGTTGATACCTCTTTATTGTTTTGAAAGGCAATCAAGTATAGGTGTGGATGGTGTTGAACAAGTTTCTGTAACACATAATAGATTTCATGTTGTATTACAGAAAACTAGAATAATTTTTTCCAATATAGCAAAATCTTTGACAAGTGAGATAAGAGATCGATTTTAGAGAGATGAGTTTCTTGAGGCAATGGGTGTGGTTAACCCAATGTTTTGGGGTTCTAATAGTGACTTCAATTCGACAAATGAGTTGTTTGTTAAATATATGATGAAACTTATTGAGCATTTCAGTAAAATTGTGGAAATGAATGGTGTTACAATCAATGGTATACTCAACAAAAATATTTTGAAAGAATAGTTGGCACATTTTGGAAGAACAATTCTTGGGAAAACATCACTTTTGAGTAACATCCATGATGTTGGATCCATTGCACGTTTGTGATAAAAATTGTATCCAAGTACTATCCTACAAGATACTATAAGTGAATACTTATGTTAATATGAATTATGTCAAACAATGATTTTGGTATAAATGGAAGACGAGAGGGTTTTCAGTGCACTATATTTTGTGAAATCTAAGCTTCGCAACAGGCTGGACAAAAATTTAGAAAATTGTTTGAGAATATATGTATCACCCTATCAGTTGGAAAATTTTCCCTATGACAAAACAATTGCAATTTGGAATTCCCTTGCAGGCAGAAGGAGAGTGTTGAATATGACCGATGTGGAAGATGATGATGCATTCAGTGATCAAAATGTGAAGACACAGTTATCCACTATGCTTCATAGTGATGCAGAACAAGCATAAAATTGTTTGTTCAAGCTACTTGATTTGTGATTTTTTCAGTATTATATTTTTTCAAGTATTTCACAATTTGAATTCATTTGACAATAGATTTGACAAGCTGAGCATTGTATGTTTCAGCTACCTGATTTGGTATTTAACTGGTTTTGTGATTTTTCCAGTATTTCACAATAAACTGGAATTGATTTGATATCAAATTTTACAATATTTTATCAGATTTGTTAGATTTCACAAAATTTGATTATTAAGAAGTTTTCATGTTCTGCCCTTTGTTGTTTTTGATCAATATTGATGAATATGAATTTGTTAGTTATCATTTTCATCTATAAATTTTTTATAAGTATTTACAACATTGATCAATATGAATTTATTAGTTATCATATTCATGTGAATTTACAACATTGATTTTTTAACTGCATTCATATTCATATTGAGATTATAAACAGTTAAAATCATTTCAAAAAAAGAAGTGCATTCATATTGACACAAGAAGAGCATTCATACTGAATTTAACTGCATTCATATTGATTTTAACTGCATTCATATTCATATTGAGATTACAAACAATTAAAATCATTTCAAAAACAAAAAGTGCATTCATATTGACACAAGAAGAGCATTCATATTGATTTTATCTGATACAAGAAGAGCATTCATATTGACACAAGAACAACATTCATATTTATCATTTTGGACAAGAAGAGCATTCATACTAATTTTAACTGCATTCATATTGATTTTAACTGCATTCATATTTATATTGAGATTAAAAACAATTAAAATCATTTAAAAAACAAGAAGAGCATTCATATTGACACAAGAAGAGCATTCATATTGATTTTATGTGACACTAGAAGAGCATTCATATTGATACAAGAACAACATTCATATTTATCATTTTGGACAAGAAGAGCATTCATACTGATTTCAACTGCATTCATATTGATTTTTACTGCATTCATATCATATTGAGATTATAAACAGTTAAAATCATTTCAAAAATAAGAAGAGCATTCATATTCACACAAGAAGAGTATTCATATTGATTTTATCTGACACAAGAAGAGCATTCATATTGACACAAGAACAACATTCATATTTATCATTTTGGACAAGAAGACACAAGAAGAGCATTTTATATTGACACAAGAACAACATTCATACTAATTTTAACTACATTCATATTGATTTTAACTGCATTCATATTCATATTGAGATTAGAAACAGTTAAAATCATTTCAAAAACAATAATACTCATATTCATATTCATATTGCCATAGACGAAAAACGCATCAAAATATTATAAATAGGAAGAACAACAAAATTAAAGAGGATAATAAATTTGTAAATTATATTTTTCAAATATTGATTTAAAATATATAAGATGTCTTTAAATTTTTAACTGTGTTGAAAAACAACACAAACTTCCACTCAACACACAAATTTCTCAAACTATGTTTGACATTTTGGGTGTTCTGTCGATGTTTGTTTTATCGAAGTTTCTCCTGGAGTTGCCTGTTCTATTACTTTTTCTACTTGTTCTACACCAGGCGTTGGCAGTGCTCCAGATCTGACTAAACTTTCTTGTCCTTTCTTGAAATTTTCCAACAGCCCAACATCTTCTTTGGCGGGATCTTGAAGCTCTTTCAAAGAAGGATTTTTCTCCAGTCCTTCCCTTATCAGGAGATCCGGATCCACTTTTAGTTTTTCTCGCAAATATTTTTTTAGAATGTTGTTATCTCGTACTTTCTGTTGGGTTGTTCTCTTCATAATAATGGACGTTTCCAGAAATTTCTTTGCAGCCTCTATGTTGACTTGCATGCTCTGAACCTGTAATTTCAAATTTTCAAAGTTTGACTGCAAAAGAAAAAAAATAAGTTAGTAGTTATATGACATAATTTAAGCAACTTCAATAGTTTTAAGACATAAGTTAGTAGAGTTGGCAAAAGAAAAACATGCATCTAAATTCTCACCTCGGCCACATCTCTAGCGGCTAAAGCAACATCAATAGTTTTCTTGTTGAAAGCCCATTGGTTATAGTACGCTTGGGCTTCAACATTGATGTTCTCAATTCTATTCAACATAATATTTAAAACTTCATCATAGGATGAAGTCCTGCATGTCACTAATCCTGATGTGGCCTACTATAGTAGACCATTAAGCTTCTCTAGTTTGTTCTCATATCGAGAAAAAAGATTCTCCCTTTTATTAAATTTTTTTTAACGAATATTTATTTGTTTAATAAGCACTTTTATCCAAATTTCCCACTGTTTCATAACTTGTAAATATTTAAGCACCCTCTCTTGGAGGGTTGCTTCAATACCATCACACATAGAAGACTGAATATCAAATTTAACTTTGTCATCCTCGGATTGAGGATGACAGTGGGCTTCCATCACATGAGCGGATACTGGTTGCTCAGTTGTTGGGGGTGTTGTTTCTTCTACCTCTACATGTGCATCTTCAAGCACCTCTGTGGCATGAAAGCCCTCAATGTTTCCTTGCAAGAAAAATTCATCATCAAGTGAAATATTATCTAATCCATCATTGGCGGTTGACACCTCTGGTACTTGACTTGTGTTAAATGAAAAAGTGGGGAAAACACCCTACGATCTTGGCTGCAAAAGTATTTTTCCCCTTCCACGGGCCATATTGACTTGCCCTCTCATTTGTTGCACCTGTGGTTGAGGTCGTGTTGGTGGTGGCCTCATCACTTGCTTTTTTGGGCTTCTCATGATTTGATCTTGAGAGCCACCTGACATTCAAATAAGAAATTGCCAAAATTATTTTCCAAAAACAAAAAAAAAACTTTAATTTCAAGTAAATAGAATGATTTACCTGACGACGATTGAATCTCATTTAAAAATTTGTGGACGGGGGTTGTGCGTATTTTTGAAAACATAAAAATAAAAAACTTAATATAATTTTATGTAACGCACTAAGAAGTATAATGATAAAATATTGAAAGTGTAACTTACGTGCAGGACGGTTGATCTGACTAGATTCAATTTTAGGGCGATGAGGAGTAGTAACTGTAACCTATTGTGTACATTTTCTTAGCCTCGACAATGGTGATGATTCTGATTCATTTTCTTCAGAATCACCACATGCCTCATGCATGTGACCCCTTACACCAACATCCTATTTTTTAGTTTTGGTCACTGACTTTCTCTGCAATCATGTGCAAAACAAAATGAAAACAGAAAACAGAGCTAAAATATATTAAAAATTAGATTTGAAACATGGACTTACCCTCAATTCCTCTGAACTCATACCCAAGTTCAGTAGTGTGGGATGCAATGCTGTTGGTACTTCAGTATTTTTTAAATCATAAAAACTTTCATAAAAAAGAAGTAAAATAAAATTAATGGTTGCCACCATTTTGACTTCTATTTCGACGTCATGCAACTCTGTTCTGATGCATTCTAAAATGTACATGCACTAGTCAAACTGCACGCCTTGAACAATGTGAACGATATAGGTCAATACCCATAATGGAAGTTTTGTTCTTCCAAGAAAAATAGTCTTGCTTGGAAGAACTCAATAATGGCCTTCAAATTTTTATTTTCAACACAGCTGTAAGTTAAGCCTCTCTTAGACTTAGAATCGGAAGCTGCATCAAAAAAAATTAGATGAAAAAACATGTTGAAAATTAAATTTTGAATAATAATAGAAATAATTGATGGGAATTATACCTTCAACCACTTTCCAAGGAAGATCGAATTCATCCTCCAAGTATTTTTTGTCATGCTTACCCATAGTGAACCTCGGAGACACGATAGGGAAACTCCTGTGTGGAAGTTCTATTAACCTCTGGATGTCCGTAGGTGTGACGATGAATGACACTTGTTTATTTTGAAAAGTGACATTCACTATTGCACGATCATGGTCATAACCATCAATGATACTCTACAGAAGGTGCTTGTCGGTCTTGAGCTACGACACTGTTAGCAAGTGCTACAAACCTGATGTAGAGAGCCACGTATTGTCATAACTAGGGGTGGTTGACAAATCAATCATGGCGGTGCAAGTAGCATTCTTGAACACAAAATTTCCAAAGGTAGTTTGAGTAGATGTGGTAGGATTGGCCATTGTTCGATAAAGTAAAAGGAGAAAGTGGATTGCAAAGAGTGTGGGGTGACGGTGTATCGGAAGGAGTTAGAGAGATCATAGAAATGTAACAAAAAAATGACTTTTCAATGTCTATTTATAGATACAATTGATACGAATTTGGACACATGGCAGAATGTCATTCGGCATGCACTGAGGCTGACTGATCGACTGACACATGGCAGAGTAAACATTGATCCAGTGATGGATCTTTTCCACTCGGTCGTATGTCAGACTTTTTTTCACCTGGTCCATTTATCGGACTTCAAAAATCACCCGATCCATCAGTCGAACTATGATTTCCATCCGGATCGATGTCGGTCAATGTTATACATCCGGTCCACAATCTGAACCTCTATTTTCACCTGGCTCGTTAGCTGATTCTCGAATTCCACCTAGGCCATCAGTCGATCGAGGGTTTCCATCCAGGTCGTTACCCATCCTAGAATTCCACCCGGTTTGTTGGTCGGTTGATGTTTTCCATCTAGGTCATTACCCATCCTCGATTTCCACCCGGGCCATTGGCCATACATTTATTTCAACCTACCCGTATCACCATTTCTTGCTTTCCACCCGATCGGTCACTGGTCTATGTTTTGCACTCGGTTCATTTCTTGGATTTGTATATTACCCGATACGTAATTGGGATGTGTTTCCACCGGGTCCATTCTCGGTCTGTGTTTTCCCTCTGTTCGCCAATTTTTTCCAATTTTTTTCAAAAATTAAGATAATTCGCCATGTCTTCCGACATGAGGTTGACTTGGATTCGCCAAGGATTCACAATTTTTTTACAAGGACATTTTCGGTTCGACCCCTTATGCATAACCCTGCTAAGATGTTATGGTTGTCAGTAATATGACCACTTAAAGAAGATATTTTGGGTCATTTTATCATGTTTTGATTCCTCCTTGGTGGAGAAGGCCCTACATGTGAATGATCCTGAACCTTCAAACATCTTAGTTCATAAGAAAGAAGTTCATCCTCCAACTGCATCGATTGTCTAGCAAGAATCAAGTGAGTTCACAAGGAAGAAGTTCATCCTCCAACTACGTCAATTATCCAACAAGAATCAAGTGAGCAATAGAAGACTCAATCCCAAAAGGAGAATTCAAATCAGATCATTGATAAAAGTCAAATGGTTACTAAAGACCATCCAATCAGTTCCATAGAAAATATTAGCACCTCAGATAGTATTCTTGAAGCTAATTATGAAATAATTGGTGACAATGAGTTTTCTAAAAATGAAGATCATACATAATGTTTTACAACTAGTTTTCTAAAAATGAAGATCATATAGAATGTGTTACAACTAGATATTACCTCACGTGCTTCAAGTGCAAAAATGCATTCTTAGACTTTACCACTTTAAAGGAGGAAAATTCTATGCTACAGAAAAAAAACAATCAAAATGCCCATCATCTACGAACTCCATAACAGCCTCAATGATTCTCGATTGTTATTTATGTTATGATTGGGTGGTAACTACATTTTTTTAGGTTTCTATTTTGAAAATGATCTACTAATTTGTATGTTTTGGAAGTTGTTTTGTCAATATGTAGTATTCTAAGATTCAACCGTAGTAGTAAGTGGATGATAATATTTTGTAAGTTTATATGCAATATTAGTAATTTTAAAAAATCACTTGAAAAATAAATTATTATTTTTTTTTTTTGGTATATAGAAGCAATGGTTACAATCACGATTTTTAGTAACTACCAACACAGCTAGTATAACATCAAGATTATTTTATAGGTATAGTATCATAATTATTTTATAGGTAAATCTTAAATACTTGAGGTGGCACCATCCATATAACCTCGGAAAAACAATATATATTTTCATATAAAATATACATTTTTTAAAAATATTATATATAAATAAATATAGTTCATTTATATTTTATATGCACTATTGATAATTTAAAAATCCATTTAAAAATAAATTATTTTAATTTAATTATCCAAAGTATTACAATACCGGTAAATCTTAAATACTTGAGGTGGCACCATCCATAAGGCCTCGAAAAAGCTTTTAATGTAGGATGGCTAACTAACGGTCCCTTCCCATTAGAGATTTTCACTTTGACTTTGTTTATTGGACTCCAATTTGAAGAAAAAAGACAACTTGAGGCATAGTATTATGAGGGTTAAATATTGGTCATTTGTACACCTACTAGGAACACATAACCTATTCAACTAAAGAGGAACTTATTTTCTATTGATTTATAACATTGATAAGCTCATATCATATTTTATGCAAAATTTTATATTCTCAACCTATTCAACTAAAGAGGAACTTATTTTCTATTGATTTATAACATGGATAAACTCATATCATATTTTATATTTGTATTAATATATTAGTGCATATTTTATATTTGTATTAATATATTAGCGCATATTTTATTATATAAAAAATTATGTTTTATGTAGTAGTTATATTAGCAAAAATATATGTAAACTGTTCTAGGGGGATAGTGCAACGGTTTGGGCTTTGACTGTTCTTCGGTAGGTCCAAGGTTCAAACCGTGGTGTGGGTGAGTGTGTGAGGGAGTGGGTGTGTCTTCATCAAAAATATATGTAAATTATAATGAACATTAGAAGGGGTAGAAAGATAAGAGAAAGCATTGCATTATAGATGCCAAAGCACTTGAAATCAAAGGATTATCATCATTTCTATGAGGATTTTTAGTTTGAGGTGAGTTTGTCTTTTATAGGGAGTTAAAATATCTCAACCATTAGTGTAAGGTGGGGTAAGTAGTGCAAAATCCCATTCATCATCACCTTATAGAGGAATTGGACCAATATATGTTGATGACTCATTAGATTTAAAAGTTACATTCTCAATGAGAGCAGGCTAACCAAAATCACCCTTGGCTTGAGATTGAGGAGATCACCATAAGTGTTTGTGTTATGATCTAGGGAAATTTCTAGTTCTACATTGAAAAACTTATTATTTTAATACCATGGGTTAGAATGATGTCAACATACTAAATAAAAATATTAGGATGTAGCCAAATCATTTGAAGTGGATGTACAAGTCCAATAACATGAATGTGGATGATGCTCTTGAAATGGGATAACTCTAGCAAATCATGAGTCATTGCACAAGTAGTGTTTCTCTAATGGACAATAAGGTTTGTATATGATAAAGTACCCTGGCTTATCTTGTTGGTTTGCATCAATATCGACAAGAAAATAGCATATACAAAGACAACTCTATCACTAGCCAAAATAGAAATATGAGAAAAATCTAAAGAATATATATCAATCTTTGGTAAGTTGGTACTGTCCAATAAAATGAGCAAGAGAAACAATAAAATCCCAAACCATGATGAAACACTAGCATTACGATGTGTAAACCTTGACATGGCTTTCAAAAAATACCACACTTCTTTAGTTCCCTACATACCACTCTATGGTGGATGCATATACAACATTAGCAAATAGATCAATGACAACAAAGATGACACAAACAATCCAAGTGACAAGGGGAGTAATCTAGCCAACCACTTTCCTAAAAACCATTAGGCATGAATGTATCATGAAAATAAACATCAACTACTCCAAAAAGTAAATTATCAAAATCAAAGAGGACCCATACCACATGATTAATTAGTCCCATTCTTTGGAGATATAAAAGTTAGGACTTTTTTATTACATTGTTTTAGTATTATAGTTAGATGATTAGGTCATCCATTTTTAGATGGAGCATTATTTTAATATTTCTTGCATGTAAATATCTCCTCCTCAGGAGTATCAATCTTCGTGTTTGTAATGCCAAGGCATGTACTAAATAAGCTCTTGAATCAATGAATGAATTGCTAAGTTTCTCCATCAATGGTATTATAGTATATTTTTTGTAAGGTAGTATACTCTTACCTTAGGTCAATTTTTATTCATACGAGTAATAAGAACCCTTCTGCTAGTATAGATCCAAACCATCACTGGAAGATTGTGAGAAGTCTAAGAGAAGAGACAATTGTTACTATACGATAATAAGCCCTTCTATTTGTTCAATTTGTATAGGATTTGAATAGAATATCACTCTCAATCATTATGGATTTGTAACCCAATTCTAAGATTAATTCAATGTTTGATCTTTGTAGATTGAATAAAAAAATCTTTATCACTTTCAAAGTAAAAACCAAGATATTGATGGTGAGGTTCTAGTAGAAAAAGTAGACCCGATTCAAAGACAATATGGAGAGGTTTGATCTTAGCTAAAATCTGGCTATTGTATTTTACCTACACTTAGGTGCCACAAATATTGTGATGCAAACAAACAATAAACTCAATAGCAGCATAACCCTTAGTCGAAGGTCCAAAGTCACCAAGATCAATGGATCAGTAGAAGTAGCTCAACTCTCATGGACTAAAATTGGGGTGTTGAAGACCAAAAATAGGGAGGAGAGGATCAATAGTAGTTGAGATGGTTTGAAACACAACCAAAAGAAAAAAGAGTCATCAACACAAGATTTATTAAAAAAGAAATCAATTGCTGAAAATATTGTTCCATTTTATTTTCTCACTTCTAAACAAACTCTTCTTCTGCATATTTAAGACCCCTCTTTTTGCTCCTATGTTTCCATCATCAGATGATTGGGAGACTTGTGCTCTAGATCTCATGCACATTTTAGGCAGATTTGTAGCACAATTTGAGTTTAATTTAAGCCCCTAAGTCGAGGGAGAGGGCTCCAACGCTTCACCACAAGAAACCCTCTACCAGTGATAGGGCTAATCTAAGTATAACCTAACAAAAAAATATTTGGAAAATAGTTAAAGGCTAGGGTTTGTTATTCATTTGAGAAAATAGTGTTATTTGTGTTGATCGATTTTTATCCACTACAACAACAACCTGAAGGTGTGAGGACCCCCTAATCCAATGGATCCATGTGGTGCCCACAACAAGTTGTGCATTTTAGTTTGATAGCCATGAAAATACTTTTGTTCAATGACAGACTCAAAAATACTTTTGTCTAATGAGTGGTGTTGTTGAGGCACAAGTAGAGGTATGGTTGTAGATAGAGGGGCACTTGTGACAAGATATATATCAACAATACCTTTTCTATATTTTAGAATTGGGTCCATCCATTTGGCTAGCATGCATCGGTTAAGGTACTTCACCGCTGGACATAGGTTCAAATCTCATTAATGTAGTATTTCCTTTTAAAACACATATAAACAATAAAAGGTGTGGGTTTACCATGTTGACTAGCACATGATGATTAAACACTTTTGCCATCAACTTCACAAGGTTTGTAACATTTTATAACAAAAGAGTGCTTAGTTTTTTATTTAAGGCTGGGATTTTATTTTTTAAAGCGCATCTTTTAAAAAAAAAATTGGTGCCTTTGTTATTTTGAAAAAGGGGGCATAGTTTTTCTAAATTGGTCTTTCAAATAAATTAAACAAAAAATAGGATATCTTTTTTTTTTTGCAATTTAAAAGGAGTATTCTTTTGCAAATTTACACAAAAATTGTGATTATAAAAGGTGTGATATCGACAAAGTCTGATACCTTCATATTTCTTGCAAATATCAAACCTATATTGTGAAAAATTACACAAGGTAATCAAATATTGTACAAGGTACATTTTAAATAAATACCAACACCTTAATATTTTTTCCTTTATCACCTTAAAATTCATATAGAAAATGTAAAGAGAAACCAAACCCTAAATCAATCAAATTTTCACCAAAGTATAACACCAGATAAGGGCGTCTACTTCCTGGAAGGTAAGGATATTTATGAAGATGGATAATTCATCATACTAAGGAGATGTTTATAAATAATTCTCAAAGATATCATTATTTGTGAAGATTTGTTTTAAACTGATGTCATAATCCCCATATATATTGTACAAATAATATACATGGCATTAATCACACTTGACATCTATAAGCATAAAAAGAAAGAGGAAATAAAGGAGTAGTTGAAGGTCAAGCCCATGATGGTAGATGTTTGTTGTGACATAAGTGACCTCAAGCCCTTGATGATAAATTTCTTTAGCGACACAATCAATCTTATCACAAAGATATATTTAGCTTATGATACTAATGACTTGAATGTTATTGATGATAGTGGTGGCCATGACAAAGGCCATATTACTACAAGTGTTGAAAGCCATGTTGAAGAACAAGAACTTTGGTGCTTTGAAAAGCATACAAAAGGAATTGAATCCCAAGCTAATGAAATAAATAGGTTATAAAGGGATAATATATCCCATAATGCTTTGCATAAGGCCAAATAATGGAGGCCTTAGCTATGATAGTCAAGTAGTAACTAGCAACCCTAAGTTTATGAAATCAAAATCTCATGCAACTCCTAGAACCAACCATTGCCACAAATAGAAAATGATAAAAAAAGTACATATTAATTTTAGATGGATAGATATCACACAATGGGACAACATAAAAGAAATATTGAAAGGATTATATATAATGAGGATTTATTACCAGAGGTAAACCCAAAGACATTAGATCCAAAGATAAACCTAAAGGTACTAGATGCAGTGATAGGCCTAAAAGTAGACCCAAAGGCAACAAACCTAGTGGCATACCTAGAGATATATCCAGAGATAGTAGACCCAGTGGTAGACCTAGAGGAAGATCTAAAGATAGTACATCCAATGGCAAACCCAAAGGTAGACCTAGAGGTAGAAGACCCAATGGCAGACCTAGAGACAGACCTAGAGGTAGCCCAAGAGCTAGAGCTAGAGCCAAATATAAGAGTCATATCCAAGAGCCAAGATCCAAAGACAAGAACCAAAATTAAAGCCAAATCTAGATCCAAGAGTTAGAGCAATATTCAAGAGCCAGTTCCAAATATAGAACCAAGAGCCAAATCTAGGAGCTAGATACAAGAGCTAGAGTCTACACTCCTCTAACTTATAGGGGATCCTAATATTTCCTAACCCAAATAATGTAAGGATTGGGATGTTAGGAATATTTTATTACATTATTGTAGTATTATAATTAGGTCATTCATATTTAGATGATTAGATCATCCATTTTTGAATGAGCATTATTTTAATATGTCTTGCATGTAACAATCTCCTCCTTGAGAGTATTGATCTCCTTGTTTGTAATTCCAAGGCATGTATTAAATAGGATCTTGTGTCAATGAATGAATTGCTAAGTTTTGCCATTAGTGAATATCAACAACATAATTGAATAAGTGTCACAACCTAGATAAAATGGAAAGCATACTAAAACATAAAACTAAACAAATTTAATCTTTATAGGTATAGAAGATATTATTTTGGAGGATGTATGTATGAACAAAGATCCAATAGTCCTATAACTTTCCTGAAAACCTTATAAATTGAGAGGTGGAAAATGAGAGAAACTAGAAACTATGTGAAAACAAAATTTGCTAGAAAGCTTTATCTCTTGTAGATACTTAAGACCTTATATCAATCCAAGTATGCACTGACTAGATCCATTAGTCCTCTAACTTTATTTTAAATCAATATCATGAAAAATGAAGGTCATGGTGCATATCATATTTAGTTTCATCCTCATAATTTATCAATGCTTTATTATTATTTCATAAAATTATTATTGATTGTTTGATAAAATCAACAAGTAAGATATCACATCATTTAAAAACTATATACTTCCATCCATATTATAATAAAGGTTTCAGCAATGATATATTAAGTGTGTTCAATTAAAGTGATTTGTGGATATCATGAAATATTTTGGAAAGGTTTTTTGAGATATATTCATATGACATTAGTGGGTATAAGAGAAAGGACATACCTTGATTTAGAGTCCAAATTAAAGGACTTAGCTAGATCATTGGGCATCAAACTAGATAGTACTTAGCTAGGCGGTTTTGAGTATATGGTGGAGATAGTATGATAGAAAAAGTCTTGTCATTGACAATATGAGAAAAATATGGTAATATTCTAAGAGTATTAACCCCCTTGATTTATGCCTAGATATAAGAATCCACACTTTCATCAAATTAAGGTCCTACTATAAAAGCACCAATAGTGGAGAGGATTTGGCATAAAATTATCATTTATTAAAGGGTGATATTTAGTATAATGACTAACCACTTAGTAGCAATAGCTTCTATTTTAAATATTATTATTTAAAGCATGTTTTAAATATGTCATTCAATTTATTTAAGTATTTATAACATCTTTGATGTACAAAGATAAACTTACCTTAATGCAAACACATTTATGAGGACTAGATGGTCAATAAAATATAGAGTGATAGATGGCTAGAAAATTCTATCCATATAGGGAATTTAACAAACACCCATTCAAAGGTCTGAGGTGTAGACCAATTGGTTCGACCAAACCCCATAAGGTGGGCAGAGGTCCAAGGTTCAAATCTCAGGCCTCACTATACTGAATGCTTGTCCCTTTCCTGGTGCTTTCAGTGGCGTAAAAGGTTTAAAATGATTGTGGCATGGTGGTTATAGGGGCGGACTACGTGAAGATCTATGTGGTGGCTTATGGGACGAACAACACATAATATTGTGGTGGACATAAAATTTGGACAGCCTACCCAGATTCATGGTGGCTACCGATTCCAAAAAAAACACCCATTCAAAAATAATAAAATCCTAGGTCTAAGATTGAAAAATGAAGAGAGCCATCAAGTATATTAAGGGCCATATTTCAAATTCAATGAAGATGTTGATGATTATAAATGAATATATGAAAGTCCACTGGTAATTTTTTGAACCCTTAAAATTTATTGTCGCATGGATACTACACAATCTAAATCTAATACTTAAGGGTGGAATTATAAATGATGTATCCTAGAAAATTTCCTACCAATCTATATTATTTTTAACATCGATAAGAAAAAAATAAACTTAGGAAATGGTATAATAATTTTATAAAATCATTGAGAAAACATACACTTCATGGAAAACCTTTAGACTAAAAATTTACGAAAATTTAGTCAACATTATGACTATATCTATTAACAAAAATAACTAGAAAAGTGGTTGCCTCTTTAACAAAATAGCAATAAATATAGACTTGGAAAAGGGTGGAAATAAAATAAGATAATAATAAAAGTCAAATAGGTGACTATCCATATAAATTTTAAAGGAACTTTTTGGCAAAAAATCACAATAAATATTCTTTATGTTTACAAACCTTAGCAACTTAAGTTGTTTTTAAAATGTATTATATTTCTCCTTCACCTTTTTTACACTAGTTCAATATTTATCCATATATTATAATTTATATAATAGTCATTAATTAACATAATAATGTAAACTTGACTTATAGGTAATAATGTCTTAAATAGGACACATGATTTGGGGTAAGTGGTTAGGAATGAGAAGTGTCATACCATAGATAATATTTCCAATCAACTAATTGGACCTTAATATGAAACAAATGGAATTAGCTCAATTGGTTAACTACCTTAATTTTCAAAGAGAAGATTCAAGATCGAATTATACCAAGTGATATATACACAATTATTATTTAATTGGTTTAATGGTATTGAAATGGGTCCCACCCATATTATATCATGACACGTAATAGTAGTAGAACAACTTGACAATTGTGCATGTAATACTTGGCAAGATTTGAACTTGGGTATCCTCCTTAAAAGTTGAGGAGTTTAACCATTTGAGCTAATACCATTTGATGCTATATGCATAATTATTAGTAACAATACCTCTATGGGATTTGTTAAAATATGGTAGTAACATTACATGATATAATATGGGTGGGGCTCATTTTGATATTGAATAACTCATTAAAATATAATAATGACAAACTATAGTAACTATAGTTGGTCTATGCTTACAAATTTATAAATCTAATTATAGTAGACAAATAAGGGTCATGGTTGAGATCCTAGTTAAGTTTACCTGAAAAAAAATCTTACGCCATAATGTGTTGTATTAGGCTCTTGAATTAGAATTTAGGAGGATTGGTTGTCTAAATTACACTCACTTCCATTAAAATAAGATACAAAATTTTATATTGTTTATAATTGTTCTCAAAAAATTATTTAATATTAGGATTATGAGAACAATAAACATACTAAAGCATCTACTTAATAAGCATTTACTAAGTTGACAAAGGACATGGTATTTCAAGGATATGTTCTAGATATTCAAGAAAAACATGAAAGATGCAATAAATTATATAAATTATTATGCTTCCTTCAAAGCTTGTGGATAATTTAAACTAAGGGAATCAGGGGAGTGGATATTCAAGTTGTTATTGAGTATTAGGGAATGGTTAAAATAATTGGATTATTCGATAGATGAATTCAATTTGGTTGATTAAATTCCTAGAGAAAATAAGTCACATAAAGTATACATTAGGAGTACATAGAAATCATAGGTGGATAAAACAAATCTTTAAAAAACATAATTATGAAGGTAAGGTTATGGGTTTTGGAGATATAATATTAATCTCTCTAATTTCAATAGTCACCAAGAAGCATATTTAATGGTTGTATGAAATATCTTTCAAGATTCTTTTTATTATATGTGGACTTCTTACTAGAATATATCATTATTCCCTTATTCGAATATTTTAGATTATGAGAAAGTATCATCACCTAGTATCATTTAAGTCGTGATATGTAAATTTCAATGTTAAAATTATATAGGTATTAAATTTTATGCATTCAAAAATAATAATTCAAAGCTAATCCAAGTTAGCTTACAAAGAGTAATGAAAAGCATTGGATATGGATTATAAATGAGGTTATGAAGAGGCAATAGTAGTTATTAGTTGCTATAAAAATTAAAAAATAGTAATGTACTTACTATCAATGGATAAGGATTATGTTTAAGTCCTAATTTTTTTCATGCAACTGTGAATCTAAAGACACAAGATAGGGCGTTAGGATCTCTAATTAGAAATATATCTCATCTGTATCAATTGGATTTGGTACTATCATATGAAGATGTAAAATTTATGTTGAGTTGACAACCAATATACAAATATTCTAAGTTATTTTTCAATATGCAGTCAATTAATCCAATAAGAGTCAAGGACTTTTATGACCTTCATATTTTATGTCTTCAAAGAAATCAAGGTGGAATACATAGTCGAATATGGGATTACTAGTTTAATGTAGACCAAGGAAAGTTGAGGAGCATCTATTTGAGTAGTTGGTAGAGGTCAACATATGATTTCCCAAAATGAAATATTTTCTAAATAAATTCAAGTTAACATAAATCATAATATTAGAGAATTTCAGTCACACAAAGTACACATTGGATATGCATGGAGATCACATGAGTGAATATGCAATCTCAAAAGCTCATAAATCTGAATGTATGGTTGTCAATTATGGAGGTAATAATGATGATGGGTCTAATCATGATGGTCATGAAGGAACCTATGTATTAGATTCATAAGGCAAAGACAAATCCTAAATTTTATTTTGTTGAATGCATTCCATGTGTTCACCTAACTATCCAAATATCTAGATAAAGGAAAAAATTATTTAGAGTTTAAGTCTCCTTCCATTATCAGTTTATGTTAGAGTATGCACAAATGGAATGACAAGAACCATTATCACATAACTAGTAAGTGCACAAATATAGTGGGCCTAAATGAGAACATCAAGAAAAAAGAGGATGAAAACTAAATTGTATATGTATTTTAGAAAATAATATATGTGCATTGTTCTTTAAAATGTTGATCCTTATCCAAGCTTAGATGCAACACCATACTCAAGTCATGTATTTATTTTTTATTTATGAATATGCTCAAGATTTTTCTTAATTAAAACCCCCCAACCCCAATAAATACACAAAATTATCAAATTGCTAGCTATGCAGAGAAGCTTGTATCAATTTTCAACTATCTATGAATATTGTGGACCCCTCTTATGCCTATTCACTATTTTATATTTATATTTTGAGGTAGGGTTCTTATTTTTATTTTGTTATTATTTTTCTAAAATAAAAACATGATTTTTATTAAAGTAAATATTACGTATGATATGATAATATGGATTATTAAATAATGTACCAAACTAATATTCTAGAAATAAAACAAAACCCTTATTCTAAACCCAAAGAAATTTTTCTTTTAAAAATGGAAGAAATCCAATTTGTTATCAAAATAAATTCTTACTACATAAGATAAAGAATACCCTACCATAGAAGGTGAAGGAAACCTTTGTCCTAAAAAAATCAACGTATGTCAAAAGGAGATAAGATATATCAAATGGCATTAAATCAACCGGTTAGATTTCTCAATATTCAAGGAGGAGACCCAGGTTTGAATCTTGCCAAGCAATACATGGATAATATCCAAGTTTTGTTGTAATACTGCTACATGGTGATGATGTAATATGGGTGGGGTCCATTTCAATCCTATGTAACCAATAGAAAAAAAAGGAGACTAGATATGAAATAAATATATAGGTTGATGATAAACATGCACAAATGAGCATGATTATAAACACCCTACATAACCTATGAAGTAAAAAAATTAGAAAAAATCCTTTTGGAAGAAAACTCATGGAGTAATTTGAATTCAAACCCCACTTTTGAATCTCAAAAAACCTGGCCAGTATCCATGAAACTTACATATTAACCCTTTGATTTTTAAGAACCATTATATCATGCTCAATCATCTCATTCTATATAATCATTTCTGGTGTAGAATCTACTACCTAGACTAGGTTTGCCATAGATTTACTCTTCCTCTTATTGCTAACTAGGGCATCGATACTTCAACTTGTCCATCCATAATTTTAGTAAGGACTTTCACAAATGACTTTCTTTCCATGTTACCTATATTTTCTTCAAATGAATCTTTTAACTTTTTCTAAGATCTATAACAAGAAGTAGCACTTGTTCCTTGATCACACTTTGCTTTCTACTTCATGTTTCTCTGCTCACACTTTCCCCCCACTTCCAACTTGTGCTTGCACTCACTATCGACTCATGTTAACACTCGCTTTCGACTACACTCACTCCTAGCTCATGCTCGCACTCGCTTTCAGCTACACTCACTCTCATCTTGTGCTAGCACTTACTTTTTATTGCACTCACTCTTGGCTCATGATCGCACTCACTTTTGGTTGCACTCACTCTTGGCTAGTGCTAGCAATAACTATATTTTCTTTGATAGTGCACACAATTTTCATTGCTTGAATTAAATGTATTTTTCCTTACAAACTAAGAAGAAAATATGTCTATATAATTTATAATCTTATATAACAAAAAAAAAAATTCTAAGGATTGTCATGGGTTTATTTCTTATCAACCCTAACTTGAACAATTCAAATTGAAGATCAATTTACATCTAAATATTGGTGTTTTTTTAGGATTGATGCTAAATATCCCATACCATGTGTCATATCTAATTTTAATTTTATCACTTTCTAAGTACATTATTCATTTTATTAGATAGTAGACCTAACATTACATATTTAATTACCTTTCAAGATGCTTCAAAAAGTAGAAATTTATAATAAAAGAAAAATATTAAATAAGATTGAACCCTTCTCCAAAAGTAAATATGGATTTTTTGTAGATGGACCTACAAAAAAAATCACTTTATTAATGATTAAATTGTGTGCTTGATTAGTGATTACATAATGAAATCACAAAAAAAATTCAAATATAGCACTCTTAAGCATAATTAACCACACACTAAATCAATAAGCCTCACTTCAATTAACACTAGAAAAGGATATTATTTTTGCAAGATGATACTCCACTAGTCATTAACCAACATCTCCATTTGATAGTTAAACATTTGAAATATTTAATGCAATCAACACGATGCATTAATTATTTTTCTAAATACCATAGTCATCATATCAAAATATGTTTACCATTAGCTTGTATTTTTGTATGAATAAATAATTAAATAGTTAAAGAGAGCAACACAATTAAATATATGGATCTTTATAAAGTTTAAAGAATAATAATAATATTCTAAGCAATGGTAAACTATATATTTTTTATGGAAAAACATTGATGCGTATAATAAAATATTCTATTAACACAAGAAATAAATGAAGACCAACATTATCTAATACATTTGGTGTGATGTATACATGTATAAGATCATGATTCAACATAGAAATAGGATCAACTAAATCTCCAATCTCTAGGGTAAAGAGTTGGCTCCCAACTAAACTAACTAATCTAATAATTCTATATAAAAATAAGTTTAACAAATAAAGCAAAATGTTAATAAAAAATAAATATGATCTTTTGATTGTAACAGTGTGAGCACTGATCTAATTAAAATCTTCAGAAAGTGACTAAATAACTTTGGTGTGATTAGATTCATAAATTTCCTACAATAATAAAGCAAGAGGACTAGAAAGAGATAGGAAGGCGGAGCTATAAGTATCATTCATCCATAAATAAAGATATTAAAGGACATAATTGATCTATGGAAGCCATGCACATTCTCTTTATTAATTATAGTTTGATTTGATGTTACAAGCTGTGATTACAAGCAAAGAATTTTTATAATTGAGCTCTTAGCCCTTATTTATAAAAAAAGTTTAACCTATATTTTAACTAAGGTAAAATAATTCTACTTCTAGTGAATTTTAATTTGGTATCATCTTCAACAAGTTCATTCTAAATTTATTCTACATGGATTTAGCATATCTAATTCCTCCGCTAGTGCCACTTCAAGACAACATGCTCGCTTTCTAGACCATTATCTTGAACTTCAACCAAAAATTCCATTTTCAAGATCTTTCCCTAGGGATTGATTTTCACTTTGTGATAATAATGATTCACGCTATTAAGGTGATGTTTCTCCTAGGTATATGAGTGAATAGAATCTTTTAAACTTGGTCAATTTTACACTTAGGTGTAAAACAAGTTTTAGACATAATGTTGGGTCCAACAATAAAGGCAAAGGACTTTGTCTATCTTGGCCAAGGCTCAAGTCTCTAATATTATGAATAGTTGATTCTATAAATATACTATAAATTTATCTTAAAATAATATATTTAGGATAAAATATGATCTTTAAAAAACTAAATTAAAAACTACATTAAACTCATAATTAAATTTAAATAAATTAACAAATTCAGGTGTGAATGTTTTTGAACAAGGATTGATATGAGTGTGAGTCAGGAGTGAGTGCAAGCCAAAAGCAAGTGTGACCTAGAAGGAAGTGCAAGACAAGAGCAAGCCCTACTAGATAGTATGGAAGGAAGTCATATTTGATAGCCCTAATGGGAAATCAAGATGCTCTCGCTATAATTATGAATGCCCAAGTTGGAGATAAGTAGAAGATTGAATATATGGCAAGTTCGATCCAAGTAGCAAATGTTACACCAAAATTTATTGATAGGGATGAGATGATTGAACATGATATAATATATTTTAAAATCATAGAATTAACTGTAAGTTCCATGGGTATTGGCCAAGGTTTTTGAAGATCTAAAATTGAATCAAGTGGAAGTGGAGATTGAATTTGAATTACTTTGTGATTTTTCTTCCTAAAGATTTTTCCCTCATCATATTTTCTACTTCAAAAATTAGGGATAAAATAATTGGAGATGGCCCATGGTTTAGGGGGAGATATACCCTTTATTTAAGACCATGGAGTGAATTTTTTTCTATTGATACAAACTATTAACAAGCTTTTTATGTGGGTTGGGATTTTTGGAATTCCATGTCAACTTATCAATAAGGATGTTTTACAAAATATTGAAAATACCCTAAGTGAAATAATCAAGGAGGGGATTACAATTAAGGAGAAAAACATGTTATATATAATTGAATATATGTTGATATGGATATTTCAAACTCTTTGCAACAATCCATTAAGATTAAATTTGAATCAATAGAATGGGATCAACAAGTGAATTATGAAAATATTGCACTTTTATACCATAATTATTATGAGATTGGATACATAGCAAGACATTGTAAAGTGAAAACTATGAATAAAGAGAGATATTTTGGTCATGAGATAAACTTCAAGATAAAGCAAGGAAATCATATTGTAATATAAGCTCGATCATATCAAAGTTATTCCACTCCAAAATAAGAGGTAAATATAGCTTGTCTGCAACATCATATTGAAATGGCCACCATAGTTAAATTGGATTAATCATTACATGAAACATAGAAGGATATAAGAGATAAGGAAGTACAATTTTTAGTTCAAAAATATTTAAAGGTACAAAGGAAGATGTCAAGAAAAACTTTAAAACAAAGACAACAAAAGAGGTCAAGTTTATTCCAAGTAAATCATCTTCATTTTTCTTTAGTATAGAATCCTCTCCGAGTAATAAAAGTGAAAGTGATGTAAAGGTTCTCCCTTGCACTTTAGGGTTTCAAGACCAACATAAAAAAGAAATGAGGATGGAGGAAATCCTTAGCAATTTAGGGTTTTATGATAGCATAAAAAGGTAATTGCTATGGAAGAACAACCTTGCACTTTAAGATTTTTAGGTAAACATAAAGAAGAATATGCCTTTGATGTTATTCCTTGTACTTTGGATCCTTTAGAGTAAGACAATCCTATAGATGATAAGTCTTACTATGAGGAGTGTGAGAAGATTGAATAGTTTGATGAAGATGAAATTATTTATGGTAATTAAATAAAGAGAGGAAGACACAAGAAGTAAAAACAAAAAGAAAAAAAACTCATAGGGATACTTTTATGAGAAAACAAAAGCAAATATTGCAAGTGTTAACAAGAAGTGGGGTTAAACCGACAAATAAAAACAAAAAATGACGATGAAAATAACATCTTGGAATATGAGGGGTATGAATAAGAACCCTAAAAAAAATTTAGACAATATATTTATAGATTTGGAATCTGGACTACACATATTTTAACCATTTTGGTGTTGAATTTTATATATAAATTTTTAAACTTCAAAAGGCAATTGTATAAGTGAGATTTTACCTCTTAATAAAAATGATACCATGAAGTTTGTAGAAACTTAGCATATTAAAGAAGATAATAAATCATTTTTAATAAAAAAACAAATGAAAAATATTTTTAATAAAACTTCAAGTTGAATATAATTTAATGAACTTAATAACAATGTAATATTATATTTTTTAATAAAAATAACTCCAATAAAAATGGCATAACTTATTAAAAATATATTTTTAAAAATAAAATATATACATATATATATTTTCCTATAATATTTTTAATTTATAATACTTTCAATTAATTAAAACTTATAAACTCCCTCACTTTTATAATAAAAAAGAAAAAACAAGTTTTCGACAAAATGTTGGGTCCAAAAGACTTTGTCAATCTTAACCTAGTCTCTAATATCATGAATAGTTGATTTTATTTTATCTTCGTTTCTAAAGGTTTTCCACGTTATCTTTTTAAGGTTTTAAAAATAAATAAATTTAATTTAATATTAAAATTAATATTAGAATCTTCGGACTGAACGTTTGTCCCTTTTCTAGTGTTTTCAATGGCGTAAAAGGTTTAAAATGATTGTGGCATGGTAGTTATAGGGCCGGACTATACGAAGATCTGTGGGGCAGATTTTGGAGCGAACAGCGCAGCGTAGAATACTATGTGGCGGCCATAAAAGCTGCAGCCTGCTTGGATTATACAAAAAAAAATTAATATTATAAATTTAATTTAATATTAAAATTAATATTATAAATTTATTTTAAAACAATATATTCATATTTTATATTAAGTGGTATTAGTTTGATTGGTTAAATTTTTTGATATAAGTGGTATTAGTTTGATTGGTTAAATTTTTCGATATAGTAGGAGATAAAAGTTTGAATCTTGTCAAAAGATACATTGATAATATCCAAAGGTTATAGAAAAGAATGAAAAATATATATATTCATAGTTTATCAAATGCTATTAACATCAACATGTGTGTGGAGGCTAGCCCTCTTGTTTTCTAACCATTAACTTGATGATGCAAGTCTAGCGACATATTTCATAATTAAAATTTATTTTCACAGATTTGATTGTATGTCTGTCTATTAATTTAATTAGTTATATTTCATAAATTTTAAGAAGAAGATTTCATAAATTTTAAGAAGAATACCAAGCTTCGAATCTTCTCAGAGATAAACATAATAACTAATTACCATATAATAATGAAGTAACACGAGTGGACTCATTTTCATAACTTTTAAGAAGAAGAAGAGGCTTCGAATCTTCTCAAAGATACAACATAATTGTTAATTACCATATAATAATGAAGTAACACCAGTGGACTCATTTCAATCCTACTTAAAGAAATAATATGTATATCATTTTAAAATAAAAAATTGCATTTAATTTATAGTTAACTTTAATCAAATGATATTATATTTCCTAACATTAAAAGAGGAGATTCGTTTTAATCTTGTCAAAAAATACATGAATAATATATCATTCATAATTAAAATTTAATCAAATAATAATAATATACAATTTATAATGGTGAACCAAGAGTTAGTGCAGCTGTGAGTGCAAGTGCGAGGCGTGCACTGGGAATTAATGCAACTGTGAGTGTGAGCACGATTTGAGAGTAAGTGTAGCAACGAATGTGAGTGTGGGCAGGGAGTAAGTGTAACAACTAGTTGGAGCATGATCTGGGAGTAAGTATAGTAGCAAGTGTGAGTAAGTGCAATCGAAAGAGAGTGCAAGTGAGTGCAATCAAAAGTGAGTGCAAGTGAGTGCAAGCATAAGCTATAAGTGTAGCAGCAAGTGCAAGCATAAGCTATAAGTGTAGCAGCAAGTGCAAGTGCAATCTAGGAGTGAGTATGCAAGCAGAGAATGAATGAGATCAAAGAGGGAGTGTGAACTAAGAAGGAGTTAGAGCCAATATTTAGTCATGGTAGAAGAGCAGGAAGTTCATTCAGAGTGCATCAATGCTTCAAACCCTTACCATGAATGTGTGGAACATTATTTCCAAAAAAAATTGAAGCCAAGGAACATCGAAGAAAAGAGACAAGGACAATTGTGAGACAAGATGGAGTGTAAACTAAGAGGGAGTGTAATACAGGACACAATCATGGCAAAAGAGTAATAGGTTCATCCAAAGTGCATTAATGCTTTAAACCCTTATCACAAATGTATAGAAAATTGTTTCCAAAAAATTGTTGAAGCGAAGGAACGTCAAGAAAAAGAAGGGACATGAGCAATTGTGAGCCAGGAGAGAGTGCAATCTTGGAGCAAGTGTGAGGCAAGAGAAAGTGCAAGCTAGAAGCAAGAGCAAGTGCAAGCTGGAAGCAAGAGCGAACCAAGAGGGAGTGCAAGCCAAAAGCAAGTCCCATTAGCTATTATGGAAGGAAAGTCATTTTTTAAAGCCCTAATGGGAAGTTAGGATGCCCTAGCTAGAAATCAAAATGCCCTAGTTGGAATTATGAAGGCCTAAGTTGGAGATAACCGAAAGAGTAAATACATGGTAAGTTTGATCCAGGTAGTAGATGGTACACTAGAAGTAAGTATCATGGATGAGATGATTGAGAATGATATAATCGTTCTTAAAATTACAATGTGATAAATGCACAAGTATCAAAGTGCAATCTATATATGTGCAAGTTATCCCTTGCACAGCTAAATAGAGTGTTGGCCAAGGAACTATTTCCTATATAAAGGGCCATAGACATAGAGCAAGATATAGCGGTAGGAAGTAGTGTATAACAATGTGTTGTGATATAGCAGTGTGTGATGTAATGTGATGGAGTGTGATATGCTCAAAGCCCATTCTTGAGCGGTAGCATTATTCATGGAGTGTTCGTTTCCTCCATAGCTACTTTGTAAACATCTTCATCATTTCTATTTATAGTATATTTTCAATCATCTCGCAGATTTACTTTATTTCATATTATTTTGCATCTTGTGATTGCTATCTCTCATTACATGTTGTATCAAAAGCTAACAGATATGCCACTCCAAAATAAGAGGTAAATATAGCTTATTTGCAACATCATATGGAAAAGGCCACCATAGTTCAATTGGATTAATCATTACATGAAACAAATAAGGATATAAGAGATAATAAAGTACAATTTTTAAGTTCAAAATAATTTAAAGGTGCAAAGGAAGATGTGTAGAAAAACCTTAAAACAAAGACAACACAGGAGGTCAAGTTTATTCCAATTAAATCATCTTCATTTTTCTTTAGTATAGAATCCTCTCCTAGTAATAAAAGTGAAAGTGATGTAGATGTTATCCCTTGCACTTTACGGTTTCAAGAGCAACATAAAAAAGAAATGAGGATGGAGGAAATCCTTAGCAATTTAGGGTTTTATGATAGCATAAAAGGGTAATTGCTATGGAAGAACAACCTTGCACTTTAAGGTTTTTAGGGAAACATAAATAAGAATGTGCCTTTGAGGTTATTCCTTGCACTTTGGATCCTTTAGATTAAGACAATCTTATAGATGATAAGTCTTACTATGAGGAGTGTGAGAAGATTGAATAGTTTGATGATTATGAAATTATTTATGGGAATTAAATAAAGAGAGGAAGACACAAGAAGTAAAAACAAAAAGAAAAAAAAACTGAAAGGGCTACTGAAATAAGAAAACAAAAGCAAATATTGCAAGTGTTAACAAGAAGTGAGGCTACAAGTGTTAACAAGAAGTGGGCCTAAACCCACATACAAAAATAAAAAATGATGATGAAAATAACATCTTGGAATTTGGGAATATGAGGGATATGAATAAGAACCCTAAAAAACAGTTATAGACAATATATTTATAGATTTGAAAATTGGGTTGAAAATATTCTAACCATTTTGGTGTTGAATTTTATATATAAAAATTTAAATTTCAAAAGGCAATTGCATAAGTGAGATTTTACTTCTTAATAAAAATGATACCAAGAAGTTTGTAGAAACTTAGCAGATTTAAGAATATTATAAAAAAAAATTAATAAAAAGATAAATGAAGAATATTTTTAATAAAAATTCAAGTTGAATATAGTTTAATAAATTTAATAACAATGTAATATTTGCTTCTATATATCAAAAAAAAAAAAAATTCTATTTTTTAATAAAAATGACTCCAATAAAAATCACACATAACTTATTAAAAATATTTTTAAAAATAAAATATTCACATATGTTTTCCTATAATATTTTTAATTGATAATACTTTCAATTAATTAAAACTTATAAACTCTTTCACTTTTTATAATTTTATCTATATTAATTAAAAATAAAAAATAAAAAACAAGTTTTCGACGCCCAACGATAAAGGCAAAAGACTTTGTCAATCTTAACCTAGGCTAAGTCTCTTATATTATGAATAGTTGATTTTATTTTATCTTTGTTTCTAAAGTTTTTCCACGCTATCTTTTTAAAACTTTTATCTTTGTTTCTAAAGGTTTTCCACGCTATCTTTTTAAAGTTTTAAGAACAATTAAATTTAATTTAATATTAAAATTAATATTATAAATTTATTTTAAAATAATATATTCATAGTTTATATTAAGTGGTATTAGTTTAACTGGTTAAATTTTTCGATATAAGAGGAGATACAAGTTTGAATCTTGTCAAATGCCAAAAATACATGGATAATATCAAGGCTTTATTGTAAGCCCACTATGTGCTGATGATGTAATAAGAGTGGGACCATTTCAATCCCATTGAAAAAATGAAATATATATATATGCTATTAACATCTAGTTTGACATGTATTTGGGGCTAGTCCTCTTGTTTTCTAATTGATTAACTTGATGATGCAAGTCTAATGGCATATTCCGTAATTAGAATTTTGTTTCATGTTAATAGTAGATTGTTTGTCTATCTATTAATTTAATTAGTTAGATCTTATAACTTTTAAGAAGACCAAGCTTCTAATCTTCTCAAATATACAACATAATTGCTAATCACCATATAATAATGAAGTAACACAAGTGGACTCATTTCAACCCTGAGTCAAGAAATAATATGTTCAGTATAAAATAGAACTTAAAAATTAAAAAAATATATTTAATTTATAATTAAATTTATTCAAATGATATTAGATTTTCTAACATTAAAAGAGGGAATCCATTTTAATCTTGTCAAATAATACATGAAAAATATATCATTCATAATTAAATTTAATCAAATAATAATAATATATAATTCATAATGGTGAGTTGAGAGTTAGTGCAGTTGTGGGTGTGAGCGCGAGCTGGGAGTCAATGTAGATGCGAGTGTGAGCATGATCCGAGCGTAAGTGTAGCAGTAAGTGTGAGCGTGAGCAGGGAGTAATTGTAGCAACGAGTTGGAGCATGATCTGGGAGTAAGTGTAGCAGCAAGTGTGAGTAAGTGCAACTGAAATCGAGTGAGAGTGAGTGCAAGTGTAAGATAAAAGTGCAGCAGTGAGTGCAAGTGTGAGTTGGCAGTGAGTGCGCAAGTCGAGAGTGAATGAGATCAAAGAGGGAGTGTGAACTAAGAGGGAGTGAGAGCCAAGATTCAATCATGGTAGAAGAGAGATAGGTTCATCTAGAGTGCATCTCAAATCCTTATCATGAATGTATGGAACATTATTTCCAAAAAATTGTTGAAGCCAAGGAACATCGAAGAAAAGAAGAGACAAGGACAATTGTGAGCCAAGAGGGAGTGCAATCTGGGAGTGAGTGTGAGGCAAGAGAGAGTGCAAGGCAAGAGAGAGTGCAAACCAAAAGGAAGTGTAAACTAAGAGGGATTGCAAGCTGGGGTTCAATCATAGCAAAAAAGTGATATGTTCATCCAAAGTGGATTAATGTTTCAAACCCTTACCACGAATACATGGAACATTGTTTCCAAAAAATTATTGAAGAAGGAACGTCAAGAAAAAGAAGATACACGATAAATTGTGAGCCAGAAGGGAGCACAAGCCTGGAGCAAGTGTGAGGCAAGAGAGAGTGCAAGTTGGAAGTAAGAGCGAGTGCAAGCCAAAAGCAAGCCCCATTAGCTATTATGGAAGGAAAGTCATTTTTGAAAGCCCTAATGGGAAGTTAGGATGCCCTAGATAGAAATAAAAATGCCCTAGTTGGAAGTATGAAGGCCTAAGCTGGAGATAAGCGAAAGAGTGAATACATGGCAAGTTTGATCCAAGTAGTAGATGGTACACCAAAAGTAAGTATCAAGGATGAGATGATTGAGAATGATATAATGGTTCTTAAAAGTAGAGGGCTAATATGTAAGTTCCATAGATCATGGTCAGGGTTTTTGGAGATTCAAAATTGGATAAGTGGATGTGGGGATTGAATTCAAATTATTCTGACTTTTCTTCCTAATGGTTTTTTCCTCATCATCTTTTCTAGTTCAAAATTTAGGGATAAAATAATGGTTGGTGGCCCATGGTTTAGGGGAAGATATGCACTTTATTTGAGACCATGGAATTAAAAAATTTCCATTGAGATAGAAACTATTAAGAAGATTCCAGTGTGAGTTAGGCTTTTTGGACTTCCATATCAGCTTATAAATAAGGATGTTTTGAAAAATATTGGAATACCCTAGGGGAATTCATCAAGGAAGGACCAACAACTAAGAAGCGAAAGCATGCTATATATACTCAAATATGTGTTGTTATGGATATTTTAAAACATTTGCCAAATTCCATTAAGATTAAATCTGAATCAAGAGAATGCGATCAACAAATAGATTATGAAAATATTGCATTTCATTGCCATAATTATTTTGAGACTGGACACATGGCAAGAGTTTGCAAAGTAAAAACTTTGAAGAAAGAGAAAAAAATTTAGCCATGAGATAAACTTCAAGACAAAGCAAGGAAATCATACAATAATAGAAGCTAGATCAGATCAAGGATATTCCACTTCAAAAGAAGAGGTAAATAAATCTTATCGATAATATCAATTGGTAAGTTTAGAAGGAATTAAAGGTGCAAAATAATATGTGGAGATAAAACCCAAAACAAAGATAACAAAAAAGGTCAAGTTTATTCTAGGTAAATCATCTTCATTTTCCAGGTTCGAGGTGTAGACCAATTGGTTCGACCAAACCCCGTAATGGGGCGGAGGTCCAAGGTTCAAATCTCGGACCTCACCAAACTGAACACTTGTCCCTTTCCTGGTGCTTTTAGCGGTGTAAAAGGTTTAAAATGATTGTGGCATAGTGGTTATAGGGGTGGAATGCACGAAGAACTGTATGGCAGCTTTCGGGATGAACAACACAAAATACTATGGTGGCCATAAAAAGTTGGACAACCTACCCAAATTCGTGGTGGCTACCGATTCCACCATGTAAAATAAAATAAAAATCATATTCATTTTCCTCTAGTAGTATAGAATCCTCTTCAGGTAATAAAAGTGAAAGTGGTGAAGATGTTATCCCTTGCACTTTAAAATTCAAGAGTAGAATAATATAGAAATGAGATTGGAGGAAACCCATAACAATTTAGAGTTTTTAAGGTAAAATAAGAAGGTAATTGTTATAGAAGAGCATCCTTGCACTTTAGATTCTCCAAAGAAATAATAAGAAGATTGTGCTTTTAAGGTTATTCCTTTCACTTAAGATCCTTCAAAACAAGGTAAACCTAAATATGATAAGTCTTACTATGAGCAGTGTGAGAAGATTGAAGAGACTAATGAAGATGAAAGTATTGTTAGGAATGAAAAAGAGAAGAATACCCAAGAAAAATAAACACAAAGGAATATTGATATGGGAAACCAAAAGCAAATATCAATAAAAAAATAATAGTGAAAATAATATCTTGGAATATTAGGGGAATGAATAACCCTCAATAAAGGTATTAATAAATTGTAAGGTGGTTATAAACAATATATTTTTGGATATAGAAGCTGGCAACAAATATCCTCTCAAAAAAAATCAAAACATAACAATGAAAATAATATCTTGGAATATTAAGGGAATGAATAACCCTAAAACAAAGTATTAAGAAATTCTAAGTTGGTTATAGACAATATATTTTTGGATATAGAAGTTGGGCAGCAAAAATTTTAGCCATTCTTAGTGGTGAATTTCATCTTGACAAAATTTAATTTTTTTTAAGGTATTTGATATAGAAAGAGTTGATTGTGGATACTTAACAGTTTGAGGAAGATGAAGAATATCTTTGATAGAAGAGTAAACGAAGAATATCTCTCATAGAAAGACAAAGTTGGATATGTTTTAATTAACTTGTTATAAATGTAATGAGAGAAATATAAAGTTTTATTTTCTTAATGGGAGTGACCCCAAAGAAGCCACTCACAGCTTATTTTATATATATATATATATAATCAAATTTAATCAAATAATATTAGTTCAATAGATTAGATTTATTAATATAAGAGGAGATCCACATTCTAATGTGATCAATGGATATAAAAAAAATATGCAAGTTGTTATAATACCAACAATAATATAATACTAATAAAACCTATTTCAATTTTATATAACTAATTAAAAAATATAATTAAATTTAAATAAATATTCAAACATGTGAATGATTTTTCCAACATCAATAATATAATACTAATAAAACCTATTTCAATTTTATATAACTAATTAAAAAATATAATTAAGTCTAAATAAATACACAAACATGTGAATGGTTTTTTCAACCTCTATCTGTCATGTCATGTACATGTACGTTAAGACCATCTAAAATCGGTTTCATCAAGCAATTTTTTGCTTTACAGCGGCACCTGCAACACGTTTGCACGCGTTTCTTCTGAATATTGTAGACTAACCGACCAAATTTAATTGTCTTTCGTTTTAAGAAGATGCGAAGTATGATGGAGTCTGGACAGTGTTATGGGGACCATCTTTTTCATTATTAAAACTGAGTTTTTTTTTGTAACTAAAAAATATACCAGCTTAATGTTCCCACAAGAACATGGTATTTTCTTTTGACTAACACCATCCTCTGTTGCTATTTTTTTTTAATTTATCAAAATAATTAATGCCAATGTTAGAATGTTATAATAAAATTAGCGAAAAATAAAATAAAATAAGTCTTTGCCATCGATTTAAGCTTGCACTGCATCATTCACACAAAAAAAAAGTAATTTCTTGTCTCTACAAATCTATATAATGAAATAAACTCAAAACATAATGCTCCTGAAAAAAAATGAACCGATTCATCTGATTTCCCAAGAAACAAGAGACTGAAAGGAAAATAATTCTCAAGGCGTGGAGAAATCAAAGCAGCTTTATACAGGATTAGCCAACAAACTGTTATAAGCATTTCGACGTTTTGAATTCCCCCTATCGAATTGTAAAAGCTTAACCCAAATATGGAACAGCTGGCAATGCCAGTTATTACAGAAAGATGCCAAAAAGAAAGCAGTCTCGAATTCTATACAGCCGTAGGCACTAGGGCGTTCATAGAATTTCCTCGATCCTCGCTGGGATTAAGATCTGGCAGCCGAGATACTTTCTCAAACCCTAATTGTTACTGTCCTTTTCTGGAAATATGTAGAAGCTTTCTTAAACCCTAACTGTTACTGTTTTGTGGAAATATGTAGAAGCGAACGCTTAAGGGAAGGGTATTTGAAAACAAGAACAGAATATTTACGTGAATCATTGCGGACGAAGGCGGGAAACAGGCTGTCGCTTCAGCGGCGAGATTATCAAATTTCTGAGAGCATTTGAAGGATTGTTACCCGCCGGTGTAAACAACGAATGCTTTGAAGCTCCGAAGGATGATATATTGAGCGGCCTGTTTCCACCGGCGACCCCTCCGCTTTTCGTCGGTGGAACGCCGCCGCCAGTGTCGAAAACGTTTAGGGAGTTGTTTGTTTGTCGGGGGGGACCCCAGAAATCGCTCGGTTGTCCTGGAGTTACCGGAGTAATATCGAAGCCGTCCAATCCATCTGCAATAAATAAATAAACTGAAGTTTTTTTGGGGAACCTTCAACATACATCAACAATTCCTAAGACGTTGTGAAATTTTAAAGACCTTTAAAAGAATCGATCAGAATCTTGCTAAAATATGAATATTCTTTACAGGGATTGATCACAGACTAGAGACAATTAAGCTTCAGACTAAAATAGGAAAAATATTTTTGAAAACATATCAAAATTTTAAATTCAGGGTAAATATGAATATCAGCTCAGAAACTTTAAACTTCAGGCTAAAATTTGAACATGCTTTTGAAGAATAGAAACTTTTCAGGCTAAATTATGAATTTTTTATGAAGGAATTATATCATTTCTTGGATTCTGGGCTGAAATATGAATTTTCTTTCGAAAAATTGATCAGAAAATTCAAATTTCGGACTAAATTTGAGCAAAATTTTATGTGAAATTTGAACTAACCTTGTCTTGCTAGCGGTGCCGGATCGTCCAACAAATTAGATGGACTCGCGAACAAGTCCTCCTGCGCCGCTCTATGGAGGAAACTAGTTCTAGGTTGTATGGCCGAACGCTTTGACTGCTCTAAGTCGTTTCTTAATGCGTCATACATCTCCTCGAGCTTTCTTTTCTGCCTGTAAATTTGAACTTGAAATCAACAAAAGTAATATTTTGAAACGATTTCTGAGCTTTCTCTTTATCTGTTCACTTAGATGAAACATTCACCTTGATTTTTCTGCGTATTTGTCTTGGAGTTCCTCTTTGTCTTTGGCTAGGGATTCGACTTCTTGCTGCATGAGGTGAATCTTTTTTAGAGCTTTCTGATATGCAGTGTGCACTTGCTCGAGCTTTTCCGTAAATTTAGCTTGTATCTGCTCGCATTTACTTCGGTATTGCTGTAAAAATTTGTTCACCGTGGCTTGCATTTCGACATCCTTTTGTCCCATCCAAAATGCCACACCTTTGTAGGCACTCTTCATGACTAGAATGGGACGAAACAATGACTACAGTTCAATTTCATTCAGTAAGACAAAATTAGACAAATAGATGAAGAGGAAGTCAACATCCGTAAGCGAGTCATACTGTTCTGAGGCGGAACGCCTGCCATGGCCATCTGAACCACATATATTTATATTTAAATTAGAATTTGATTGAGGAGATATTAAAAGAAACCTAGACATAGGAAAAGGACGAATAAATCCTTACATTCATCCATTCGTCGCTAGGACTAAGATCAACTGCTTTCATCAGACTGTCATACCAACCGGTTTGAGATTATTGCCATCCAATAATTGAAAACTCAGAAACTCTAAAAGACTTTCGGAGTTTAAGGAAATAATATGCGCCTCTTATTGTTAAAAGTATCAAAAAATTTAAACACTTTCAGGTTCAAGCTCTCATTTTCTTACCTTTTGGACAAGATTTGGTCGCAAATAGGACAGGAGGAATCCGTGCTTAAGATTCTACCAGCATCTTCGATGCCTAATTTCTTCCGTTAAAGAAATAATCAGATAACTGTCATCAAAAAATAAGAGAAAATGATGTAAAGGATACACAAAATGTGGCCACAAGTGGTTGCTATAGCTCGTCCTTCAAGCTCTCGCCAGCATGCGTTGCACTTCATCTAAACTTAAACGCAACACATTGCAGGAAACGGTTATGAAAAACAAAGCTTCACACTTCAAAAAAAAAATACAGAGAAACACTGCAATAACGAAATTTATAAATATTAGCGAACTGCAAGAAGATCACCTTAAAGAATATTTAACCGTGGAAAATAAAACAAAAGAGAAAACAATAAGCTTCATGAATTCGCTCCTGGAAACTTGAACTTACGCCTTAATTCGCTTTCCCACAGAAAATTCTCGTTCAGAACAGTATTTCGACTCCGATCAGACCTCGCCTGCTTCAAATAATCAACGTTTCTTATCAGTACTTTCAGCATGAAAAGCATCTAATTTGTAGCCAAATACAAGAAACGTGAATTCTATTTCAGGTAAAATTCAAAGCTCTTACCTGCTTGGGAAAAATGCGGCGAAATCCTTGCAAGATCCATTCCGGCTGTTCAGTATAAAATTCATGCGATGCATTTATTGACTGCACGCGAGTAGAGAAAAAGAAAAGAAACGTTCAACAAAATAATTTATAATGCTTATTTGAAGATCGCGCTCCAAAAAATTCAGGCAATACCTTTCAATAGGCCTGCTCCGTACACGTGTTCTAAAAGTATTCCTTTCAAATAAAAATATTTATTTGTAATTTAAATTATAATCTTTATAATATAAAATTTAAGAGGACTACTGTTCCTATTTTTATGGATGCAAATTGAACATCATGGTTTTAAAGCTAACGAAGTATAAAAATTTTAGAATTTTGAATAAAAGTTTTAGGTTTAAATTTCGTAAAATTAAAATTATATAATATATTTCATTAATTAAAATAAAAGTAAACCAAAAATATTAAAAATTGTTTTTTACTAAAAAAAAATCTTAATAGTTAATATTAGAGTACTTATATAATTTTGAATGAAAATATTAATAATTTAAAAAATATATCATTTTTATATGGCATGAAAAATTAGTAATTTTTTTCATGTCATGTGTATAAGATGATATGTGTTTTGATATAAAGCTTATTTTCGAGGATATATAAGATGATAGTAACTTTTTATGAAACATTAGTAATTTTTTTCATGTCATCTGAATAAGATGATATGTGTTTTGATATAAAGTTTATTTTCGAGGATATATACGTGCTAAAAAGGAGAGAGAGAATATACATGTGAAATTGAACCATATTTTATATAATATATAAAAATTTTAAAATTTATTTGAAAATTAATTTATTATTTTTATTAATTTTTTTTTTTGTTAGTGTGAGAAACCTTTACGACAAACGTTTTGGGTTGAGCAGTCTCCTCCTAACCATGACCTTTTGTAAAGCCGAGTTAAATTTGAAGGAATTAAATTCGTCATCGACGACAAGTGACGAGCAAGTCTTGGAATCGCTCATTAGCTTGAGCGAGACTCGGGATTGCTCCCTAGCTTGAGCGAGACTCGGGATCGCTCGTTAAAGGCAGTGAGATGCAGCACGCCAATATTTCCTAGCGACAAAGGGAAACATGTGGTTCGCTCGGGAGATAGAGTGATCTGGAACTAGCTAGAGTTCGCTCTCTTATAGCTACGAGAAGGGAGCTGATGATGTTTGCTTGTGAGAGCAGGAATGCCAAGGTTCGCTCGTCTAACAGAGCGAGAGGCAGTTTATTCAAGTTCACCTGCAAGAAAGGGGAATATGGTGTTCGGTTGGGAGATGCGGTGAAACCAAAGTTCGTTAAAACAAACAACGATGCTAGGGATCGCTTGCGAGAGAGAACGATGCTCATCCTCGCTAGTGAGAAGGAGCGAAGCTTGTCTTCTCTCAACTTCCTAGCAAGACAGCGCCTTCACTAAAGAAAATATGAAACTTAACATAGAAAAGCACGCAGATCTGTATTTAATAAAGAACAAATAAATTACATATCTTCCTCCACTAAGGGTTTACAGTCATCTGCAAATAGTTGTAGGATAAACACAAAACTAAAGCTCTCGAATCTATTGTTCAGTTTTGCAAACCTCTTTTGTTGCTGCTCTACCTCTTCCTCTATAAAATACCAACAGCACCAGTATTTCTAGCTGGGCTTTGAGGACAGGGGCAGGAAAAACTCAACTACCTGCACACTTGAAATTACGGTGATCGCATGTGCGATGACATGGTCTATCAAGCATCAAATATGGTTTAATTTTCTAACACCCTCCTTTAAACCAGATTTCACAAAGACTTTGACGCCCAACATTTCCCGAAGCCTATTGAAGTCCTCCTCCTTCAAAGGTTTTGTGAAAATATCAGCTACCTGCTCCTTGGACCTACAAAACAGTAACTGAACTTCATTAAATTTCACCAACTCTCTGATGAAATGATATCGGATGTCAATGTGCTTCGTCCTGCCATGAAACACTAGATCCTTCGATAGTGCTATGGCGGAATTGTTGTCACAAAAAATGGTTGTCGCCCCTTTCGATGGATGATTCAACTCACCCAAGATTCTTCGCAGCCATACTGCCTGGCATGCGGTTGATGTGGCGACAACATACTCTGCCTCAATAGTGGACAATGCAACTATCGGTTGCTTCTTGGATGACCATGAAACTGCTCCCGAACCAAGATGGAAAGCATAGCCAGAAGTGCTCTTTCGATCATCAGTGTTGCCAGCCCAATCGCTATCTGTGTAGCCCACCAGTTCTAGCTGGTCTTTTCTGGCATAGAAAATTCCATGGTTTCATGTCCCATTGACATAGCGTAAAATCCTTTTGCCTACTTGCCAGTGTGTGTCCTTCGGAGTCTCCATAAATCTGCTAATCAAGCTCACTCCAAACATCAAATCTGGCCGAGTTGCAGTCAAATACATGAGACTGCCAACTAGCCTCTTGTACAGAGTTGGATCAACATTTTTGCTGGAATCCAACTTGCTCAGCTTCAGACCTATGGCAATAGGTGTGATGGCAGGTTTGCTGTCCTCCATCTTGAACCGCTTCAGGACATCCTTCGCATACTTACCTTGAGAAATGAAGATGCCATCTGCTAATTGGTCAACTTCAATGCCAAGAAAGTACTTCATCAGCCCTAAGTCCATCATCTCAAACTCCTTCTTCATGGTTGTTCTAAACTGGTCGAACAATACATCACTGTTGCCAGTATATATCAGATCATCCACATACAAGCAGATGAGTATCATCCCCCCTTCTACATTTATCTTCAGGTATAGGGTGTGCTCATATGGGCATTTGATGAACCCATTCTCCTAAAAATAGCCATCAATTTGGTTGTACCATGCCCTGGGTGCTTGCTTCAACCCATACAGGGCCTTCTTCAACTTTAGGACCTTGCCTTCATGTCCTTCCAGCTCATAGCCTGGTGGCTGGTCTATGTAGACCTCCTCTTCCAACACTCCATTTAGGAAGGCAGACTTGACATCCATCTGATACACCTTCCAACCCTTCTGGGCTACCAATGCCAGGATCATCCTGACTATGTCAAGTCGGGCTACAGGTGCATACACCTCATGATAGTCAATCCTCGACTTCTGCTTGTAGCCTTTCGCCACCAATCTGGCCTTATGTCGATCGACTTCTCCTTGGGCATTAAACTTTGTTTTGTATACCCACTTGACCCCAATGGTCTTCTTCCTTGTTGGGAGATCCATCAACTGCCATGTCTCATTCTTCTCTATGGCCTCTATCTCCTCATCCATTGCCTTCACCCATTTTTGATTCTGACTTGCTTCTTCAAACAAAATTGGATCACACTCAAAAAATAAAGCAAAGTCAGAATATTCTTCATCTACGTGATTTCGGGTTACCTCATAGATGTCTTGCAAGCTCCTCGTCTTCGTGGGTGTCCTCAAGTTGGGGATCCTGCTTGCAAGTGGAGGTGACTAGGATGGTGAGGCTATGTTGCTGCTAGCACCACTGCTACTACTTGAAGCTACAGGTGGTTGCACCCTATTTTCCTCCAAGTCTTCAGACTCAATAACTACTGGCTCTGGCTAGCCAGTCTTTGATTTCTAGTTCCAGGCTTCATCCTCCAAGAACTTCACGTCTCGACTGATGACAAGCTTCTTCATCACAGGATTATACAGCCTATATGCCTTCGCTTGTTCACTGTACCCTATGAAGATACACTTCTCTGCTTTGTCATCCAGCTTCTACCTCTTCTCATCTGGAACATGTGCATATGCTATGCACCCGAAAACTCTCAAATGAGCCACACTCGACTTCTCATTGCTCCAGGCCTCCTGAGGAATCTTGTCCTTCACACTCTTGGTGGGACATCTATTCAGCAGATAGACTGCACAAGCTACAGCTTCTACCCAGAACTCATGTGGCAATCCTTTCACCTTCAGCATACTTCGTGCCATCTCCATGATCATTCTATTCTTCCTCTCAGCTACACCATTCTGTTGCGGTGTGTATCTGGTAGTAAGTTGCCTATGAATTCCATTTGCCTTGCAAAAATTATGGAATTCATTGGAGATGTATTCACCTCCACCATCTGTCCTGAGAGTCTTCACCTGGTAACCACTCTGTTTCTCAACCAGAGCCTTGAACTCCTTGAATTTTGCAAATGCTTCTAACTTCTACTTGATGGGATAAACCCATGTCCTTCGACTGAAGTCATCAATGAAGGTCAGGAAGTATTTGTTATCGATAAAAGTGTTGGTCTGCATTGGACCACAAATGTCTGAGTGCACCAACTCCAATGGCTGTGAAGCTCTCCAAGACTATCCTACAGGGAATGCATCCCTGTGCTTCTTGTCGACCAGACAACCTTCACAAACCTGATTCGATTGCTCAATAAGGGGTAAACCCTTCACCATATGCTTCTTGTGCAGCAGGTTCAGGCCATTAAAACTCAGGTGACCGAATCTGAGATGCCACAACCAGGTAGCATCCTTCACAACTACACTTAGAGACATCAGAGATTCATTCTAAATCTATAGCAGAAACATCTTGTTCTTCATCATGGACACTGTTGCAATCTACCCATGCTCTCTATCTCTGATGGTGCAGACTCCATCTTTAAATTGAACAGTGTGCCCCTTCTGCACGAGTTGTCCAACACTCAACAAGTTGTGCTTCAACCCAGGCACATAGTACACATCACATATCTGCTTCCTTTCATCGTGCCTGGTGCGAATGAGGATTTTTCCTTTCCCCATCATAGGAACCTTGTTGTTGTTCCCCATATTCACCTCAGATTGGACTGTTTCATCTAGTTGTGAGAACATCTCTCTGTTCCCAATCATGTGGTTGTTGCACCCACTATCGAGATACTAGATATTCTTCTGGCTCTCCTCCTCAATATTGCACGTCAACAACATATTTCCATAGGCATCTCTATTTCCAGCTTCATTTGTGTAATGCGCTTGTTGTTGGTTATCCTTGGCCATCTTCTTTCTGCACTCAGAGATATATTGGTTTGACTTCTTGCAGTAATAGCACTGGATCTTGGATTTATCCTTCTTCTGATTAGATCCACCTTGCTGATTTTTCCCACTACCTCTTCCTCCTACCTGATGGAAGTTGTAGTTGGTCTCTCTGTCATTGTAGTTTGACCTTCCTCCTTGCTTGTTGCCTTTCCCATGCTTGCCTCTGCCTCTTCCTCCTTGAGAACTAGAGGCTCCTTGGTGGGATTCTCCTCTGCTACTATCTCGGAATGAGACTTACGCCTTGAACGCCTGCTCCAATGAGGACTGAGTTGAGCGGCTTAGCCTCTGCTCATGCGTTTGCAGGGAACCCATGAGCTCATCTATCGAGAGGGTTGTCAAATCCCTCGATTCCTCAATCGCTATCATGACTGAGTCAAACTTTGTGGGTAGGCTTCTCATAATCTTCTCCATAATTCTTTGGTTCTGCACAATCTCTCCATTCAACCGCATCTGGTTGATGACATCCATTGTTTGGGTGAAGAAGTCACTCATGGACTCCGACTCGCTCATCTGCAGGTTCTCAAACTCCCTCCTTAACATCTGCAGCTTCACCAACTTCACCTTGTTGGTGCCTTGATAAGAACTGGCTAAAATTTCCCAAGCTTACTTTGCTTTGGTTGCTGCTGCAATCCATGAGGAAAATAGTCTCCTCAACCGCCTGCATGATATAAAACAACACCTTTTGGTCCTTCTTTCGGTTTTCCTTCAACAAGTCTTTATCTGCTTGGGAGAGTGTGACCAATGCTACTGCATCTACCGGTTTTGCATATCCACTCTCAACCAAGTCCCATAGCTCTTGAGACTTGAAAAGAATTTTCATCTGGATGCTCCAGTAATCATAGTTCTTGCCGTTGAACCGCGGGATCTGCAACTGCAAGGAGTTATTTTTGGAAGCCATGCTTCAATCTTCCACGGGATGACACAAGGCTCTGATACCAATTTGGAGGAATTAAATTTGTCACTAACGACGAAGTTTGCTCAAGTGATGAGCGAGTCTTGGAATCGCTCGCTAGCTTGAGCGAGACTCGAGATCGCTCGCTAGCTTGAGTGAGACTTGGGATCACTAGCTAGCTTGAGCGAGACTTGGGATCACTCGCTAAATGCAACGAGATGCAACATGCTAACTTTTGCTAGCGACAAAGGGAAACTTGTAGTTTGCTCGGGAGATAAAGTGATCTAGAGCTAGCTAGAGTTCATTCTCCTATAGCTATGATAAGGGAGATGATGATGTTTGCTTGTAATAGAAGTAATGCTAAGGTTCATTCATCTAACAGAGCAAGAGGTAGTTTATTCAAGTTTACCTGCAAGCAAGGGGAATATGGTGTTCGATCGAGAGATGCGGTGACACCAAATTTTGCTAAAATAAACAGCGATGCTAGGGATCACTTGCAAGAGAGAACAATGCTCATCCTCGCTAGTGAGAAGGAGCGAATCTTGTCTTCACTCAATTTCCTAGTGATACAACACCTTCACTAAAGAAAATATGAAACTTAACATAGAAAAGCACACAGATCTTTATTTAATAAATAACAAAAAAATTACATATCTTCCTGCACTAAGGGTTATAGTCATCTGCAAATAGTTGTAGGATAAACACAAAACTAAGAGCTCCCAAATCTGTTGTTCGATTCTACAAACCTCTTCTGCTACTACTCTACCTCTTCCTCTGCAAAATTCCAATAACATCGATATTTATAGTTGGGCTTTGAGGACAGGGGCAGGAAAAACTCAACTACCTGCACACTTGAAATTACGGTGACCACATGTGTGGCCATACGGTTTGTTAGGCATCAAATATGGTTTAATTTTCTAACAAAATTCCCTACTCACCCCCTCACACACTTGCCCACGTCGTGGCATAGGCGAGTGTGTGGTGATTGTGTGTTAAATTCCCTACCCACCCCCTCATACTCACCCACACCGCACCCCCTCACACACTCACCCATACCGTAGCATGGATGAGTGTGTGAGTGGGTGGGTGCATGGTGGTTGTGTGTTAAATTCCCTACCCACCTCCTTACACACTCACACACATCGCAACATGGGCGAGTGTGTGAGGGTGTGGGTGTGTGGTGGCTATGTTAAATTCTCTATTGATAAACATAGCCCTCGGCTTTATGAGGGGTCATGGTTGGGAGGAGACTGCTCAGCCTTGTGTGTTGGTTGTAGGGATTTTTCACACCAAAAAAATATGTATATGATTTTTAATTTTTTATAAAGTAAATTGGTAATACTTTTGTTTTTTAGAGGTAAAACTCAAGATAGATACCCTAACCAGTTGGGTGAGAGGAATTTAACAAGACCCCAACCCTTAAGGAATCGAATCGAGGTAATCAACCTGCAAACACTCGATCGCTATCAATCGAGGAATCCAATCAAGGTAATCAATCGACAAACATGACCGCTATCAACCGACCTATTTCCTTTTGGATGTTCCATAGTGTGAACATGGATCTATCCTAAGAAAATTGAAAACCCTAACCACTATGTTATCCTATGCAAACTAAATATAATAATATATGATTATTTTACTTGTAAATCTAGAAAACGTGAGATGACATCATATAAACTCGAGAAAGCTCTCAATGTAGGGTGGCCAACTAATGGTCCCTTTCTTATAGATTTTTAATTTGACTCTATTTATGGTCAAGTGTCATCTCAAGGGTTTAGTACTTATGCGCTTGAATTTGATGCAACAAGCAACTTGAGGGTATAGTCTTATGGTCATTTGTACACCTCTTAGAGATAAATTCTATTCAACTAAAAGAGGTGATTTTTTTAACAAATTTATAACATGGATAAGTTTATATTGTTTTTTATTGAATAAATTTTGGGTTTAATAGTGGTGACTTTAGATATTTAAATAAAGATTTAAGGTTTGAATCTTGTAAGCAGTTAGGTTGTACACCATGCTTCTATAACTGAATTATGGTTAGATAACCATATATTGGGTAAACATCATCCTTTTGGAGGGTCATCTCATATGGCCTATGATCTTATGGATGTTAAAAACTATTTTAGCCTTTACCTTTCTTTATTTATATATAATAGTATATATTTTATCATAAAAAAATGGAAGGATGGAAGAATGTCTCATGTGATGGTTACACATATATTACTCATATCAACTAAAAAGCAAAAGCATGAGTAAATTACAATGAACATGAGAAGAAGTAGAAAGTTAGAAGGAAACCTCAAGTTATGGATTTCAAAGCACTAGAAGTTAGAGGATTATCATTATCCCTGTGAAGATTCCACCTAGAGGGAAGTTTGTCTTCTATAGGTAGTAAAAATTCCCAATCATTAATGGAAGGTGGGGTGAGTGCAAAACCCCATCCATCATCACACTATCAAGGATTTGGAGCAACATATGTTGATGACCCAATAGATGTGAAATTCATCCTCTAGGAGAATAGACCAACTTGAGGTTGAGAAGACCATCATAATTGTTTGTGTCATGATTTAGAAATATTTCTAGTTCTATGGTAGAAATTTTATCATTTTAAACCCATGGATTAGGATGAGGTCAAAATGGTGAGCAAGGTTGCTAGGATATAGTCAAATCCTTTGAGGTGGAGGTATAATTATTATGATATGAATGTGGTTGATGGTCTCAAAGGGGAGACAACTCTAGAAACCCATAGCTCTCTACATGAGTATTTATGTCATGGATAATAAGAGTTTGAATATGGGAAAGGTCCATAGTTTATCTTGTTGGATTGCATCAAGATTTAAAGAAAATACCATATTTGAAGACAACCCTATCATTAGCCAAAAATGTAAATAAAGCAAAACCTAAAGAATATAGATCAAGCTTTGATAACTTGGTACAACCCAATAAAATAAGCAAGAGTAGCAAATATTTCCCATCCCATGATATGAAATACTAGTATTAGGATATGCAAACCCTAACATAGATTTTAAATTGTACCACACTTCTTTTGTTTCCCACATACAACTATATGGGTTCTGCATATATAATTGTTGACATATGATCGAGACCCTCCACCCTATTTCCCAGACTCTAACCTTTACAGGATGTGTTCTCACCACAAGTTTAAGCTTTTTATGCAGTGGTAGCCTTGTGTCATGTCAACTTTGGCATGCCCAATGGGACAAGGTTTGATTCTCGCTCACACCAACTGCGTTCCTTGCCTTCAAGGTTGATATTGTCCACTTGTCGTCCTTTCATGCCTAGTATATGGTCCTTGGGGTGTGTGCCCAAACCTCTCAACTTAGGGAGGAATCTGTTGACGTACAATCAAGATCCTCAACCCTATTTCCTAGACTCTTACCTTCATAGGATGTGCCCTCACCACAAGTTTTAGCTTTTGACGTAGTGATAGCATTGTGTTATGTCAACAATAATATTAGAGAATAGATCAATCATAGTAAAAGTGATGCAAATAATTCAAGTGGAAATGGGAGTAATCTAGCCAACCACTTTGCTAAATATCATTAGGAAGGAATGCATCATGAGAATAAACATTAATTACTTTAAAAGTAAAATTATAAAAATTGAAAAGGACCCATACCACCTGATTATTTGGTCTCATTTGCTAGCAATATAAATGTGAAGGTCAACAACCTATTTAAATAAATGTCATAATCTAGATAAATAGAAATCATATAAAAACATAAAATTAAGCAAGATTAATCTCAAATTGGCATAGAAAATATCATTTTGGAGGATGTATGTACAAACAAAGATCCATAAATCATCAATCATGTGACTTTCCTAGAAACCATATTCATCAAGAATAAATGAGCAATTGAGAGAAACTAAAAATTATGTTGAAACAAAAGTGGCTATAAATATTTACTTCTTTTAGGCACTTAAGATCTTATGTTAGACCATGTATGCATAAAGTAGATCCATTAGCCGTTTGACTTTCTTTGAAAATAAAATCATGAGGAATGAATATCAAGGTGCATATCATCTTCAATATCATCTTTGCATTTCATAGTGCTTTATTCTTATTTCACAAAAATATTATTGATTATCTACATAAAATAAATTAGTGAAATCTAACATTATTTATCAAGCATGCACTTCCATTCATATTATGATGAGGGTTGTAAAAATAATACGTTAAATATTTTCAAGGAATAGGTTTATTAGGTATCATGGAATAGTTGGGCAAAGATTTTTGAGATATTTTCATATGACATTAACAAGTGTAAGGGAAGGGGCATACTATTTTTTAGAGTCCAAATCAAAGGCCTTATCCAGAGGATTGGGCATTAAACTAGACAACTTTTCTAGGTGGTTTTGAGTAAATGGTGGAGATAATATGATAGAAAATATCCAAATTGGAAATATGACCAAAGTAATATAATATTCCAAGAGTCTTAACACCCTTGGATTTATTTTTTGATACAATAATTCACACTTTCATCAAATCAAGTTCCTATTAGAAAGGCACCAATAGTGGAGAGGATTTGGCATAAATTTATCATCTATGAAAAGACGATATTAGATCAATTAGCAATAATGGCTCATATTCAAAATATTATTATTTAGATAATTTTGTAAAATCCTCATTTCACTAACCTAAATATAAATAACATATATGATGTCAAAACATAAATTAACCTATCATATCACATTGGCTCAATCGATTAAATTCCTTGACTTCCAAGGAGGAAGACAAGGTTTGAATCTTTTGAAGGCAATACATGCATAATTTAAAAAAACTATACCACTACATGGTGATTATATAATATATATGGGACCCATTTCAATCCATATAACTCATTTTTTTTTAAATAATAAAAAAATAAATAAACCAACCTCAATACAAACACATTTTTTTCAAAGAGTTTACACAGGTTTTTATGAGGGGTTCTGGTCCCCTCATACTGAGTGGGGTTTGAACCTTAGACCTCTCAAAGAGATTTCAAAGCACTTATTGTTGTAATAAGTTTGTAGCTCTCAATACAAACACATTTATGAGGATATCTTACATAGAATTTAGGTTTTTCCTAATAAAATAGATTTTCAATAAGAGTGACTAGATGGTCAAGAAACATATAGAGGAGAGATAGGAGGCTAGGAATTTCTACCCATATAGGGACATTAACAAACATTTATTCAAAAACAATGAAGGGCCAAGTCCAATATTGAAAAAACCAAGAGAATGCATCAACTATATTAAGGACCATATTTCAAATTCAAGGAACATGTAGATGATTAGAAATAAATAAAGGAAGGTCTATTGGTAAGATTTTTAACCCTTACGAATTTCATGTCATACGACTACTACATGATCTAAAGCCAATATTTATGGAATAATGAACAATGTGTCCTAGAAAATAACCTACTATAACGATCCCTCCTAGCACGACTATTATTTAATTTATGTACAAATGAATTGATGAATTGTACCTTGCTTTCTACTCCTAGAATATAGTACTACTGATGAATTTTGTGATTGCAAGACTAGATACAATATTATAGCGGGTTAATAAAAGGATAACAGTAAGAGGTAAAATGGGAAATGATGGTAGGTAAAATATCCACTATTAGTCATAGGACAAAATAGCCCTGGCAATAAAATATTCACCAATGGCTCAAGGGTACGTGGAAGCCCATATAAATGCATTCATGTAGGTGCATTGTGAATGTATGTTTGCATATGTTTGAAGTGAATGGTTGTTTGCATTTAAAAATCCTCCAACGGTAAGGAAAGTGCCACGAAGCATGGGAGCTATTCTTAATAGGCAGATGACAACATTTTGTTGTCATCAAATTGCTTGTATAAGAAGAAATGTTGGAGGTATATATATGTTTGATTTAAAATTGCTTTCTAATTAAATTTGTATTCTTACATTTATTTGATTAACATCAAATATAAAAAAATGAAAAAAAAATAAAATAAATAATTAATAAAAAAATTATTCCTTTTTAAATAAAAATCTAAATAAATAATTAATTAGAAGATTATTTCCTTTATTTATTTATATATATATATATATATATATATATATATATATATATATATATAATCTTCAAAGCATTTCATATAACATAGCAAGCAAAATATCCATTATTAATGCCACTTGGCAATCCAATAAAGGGAAGGTGTGTCTTGCGGCATGACAAACCATTTGGATAGTTAAAAATTTACTTTCAAAATTATATAAGGAAGAGAAAATGATGGAATCAGCGGGAAGGGAAGAAGAGTTAAAAAGAAAAGAGCGAAAAAAAAAGTGGAAGACGAGCTTGGAAAGATAAGTAGAAACAGGTCATTCTAAATCCTTTGATTCTATTCTTGCCTAATTAAAAACTCTATTTGTGTTTTATTTCAGTCACGTAGATACTAGTTATGTAGTTTGGATACTCTGGTTCTTACCGTTCTAATGAGTTTCATTCTATATTACTATCTATCCTCACCTAAACTAGGTTATCCACGAATTAAGTGATTGTTTCTTTAATGTATAATTTTGGTGATTCAAGCGTCTAAGGGTGACCACTTATGTTTTATGTTAGCTTGCTAATAATCTTGTTTAAATTGGGTCATTCGTAAATTAGGGTTGTGTTTTGTATGCCTCTACTAAAGCAAACCTCTATGGCTAATGAGCTATGTTAGCTTTAACCTTGCCAAAAAAAAAAAGGTGTCCATGAAAAAGAAAGCCTACTAAAGGGAGGGTTCATTGTCAGTTCATCTTCTGTGAGTATTTGGCCCAGCTAAATACCAGATTAGTTCTTCTTAGCTCGAACCATTGGTCTTCTTTGAAAACAACTAGATGTTGGCTCTGGTTGGTTAAGCTTTTGTTGATCATTAGTCTAACCAAATGTTATTCCCTGATGCGCTTATCTTTTTAAACATTGTACTCAGCTATGTCTTACCTCATCGAACGCTACTTGTTGTCAAGCTATTATTCTGTAACTTTACATTAAGTACAAATTAACAAGTTGTTGCACCTTTTTTTAACCAAAGGTTATTTGTTGTCCAATTAAATCCACATATTTTATCGTAAAATTATGAAATTATGACCAATCGAATAAATAAAAAATTTAGCAGTGACTTAATCCTTGTTAAATGATATATTGGTCAGACATTTAAAATCTGGAGTAATATTGTGTATTTAATTGGCTTATTATTGATTATTTTACTCCAACCTGATATATTCTTTTTGTCCAACCATATTTGATTACTTTGTCCACTAAACGTATTAGAATGTGTAGCTCTTGGTAATAGTGGTTTATCAATTTGCTGATTGGATGTATATATAAAGAACCTATCTCATGATGTTCAGTTTTGGTAATGCAAATTCAATTATCCTTTCATACACCCCAATAGGGAGGATTGGTTTTAAAGTTTGGTCCTTGTGGCTATTATATGCATGGTTAACCTTTAAAAGAATGATTACAACATATAAGCACAATCCTTAAGGAAAATTATTCTAATTAATATTGAGTCTCGTTTATGAATGAATGATGTTTGGGTATGACTTTAAGTTTACTTCTTTTTTTTTTTTTATTATTATTATTATTATTATTATTATTATTATTATTATTATTATTATTATTATTATTATTATTATTATCATCGAATGCATCCAGTCTTATCTCGAGGGCCACTCTGATCTTGTTCATCTTTTAACTCGAAATCAACTCGGGTGCGACAAAGGCAAAAGGGCTTAAGTAAACCCATTTTGTGTATTGATTGAATTTTGACATTCCAATCAAAATGTGTAGCATAGACTATGACTCAATTTTCTTACCTCAGAAGATTTTGAACATTTTATGGATTAATTGTATTGTTATTTCTTTAGATTATTTAAAGTAAAATGCACCACGGATGTGCTAGTTTTAAAAGAAGAACTTGTATAATATTAAATGATAATGTCCTCTTGGATGCACATAACTACTTTCATTTATATAAGTATTGTCTTTTTATTCTTGAGTTAAATGATTTCTCTTGGTTAGAACCGAAGCAGTTATTTGATTTATTTATTTATTGAATTAAAAGAAGATTGTGGATATGAAAAAATTATTGTAGGAATTGATGTAAGGTTAATTAAATGTTTCACTTACTCGAAGTTGTTATTTAATGAGTATATTTTTTATTTGAAGAGGCTCTTTATTTACTTACCGAATGTGTTTATATAATAAATGTTTGAGTGAGTCAAATTTGTGTTTTGACATTCTATTATTAATATTATTTCTTGAAAAACCTTCCAGTCTTTTTAAAGAACTGTTGCTTTATTAATCAGCCATTAGTTTATAACTTTGTTTGGAAGCGCTCATTTATTCTTTTATCTTAGATATAGAAAAATAATGGTTCTTTTAGAGCTCAATGAATAATTTGACTTTATATTACTTAGGAAAAAATGTATACCTTGTAGAAAAAGAAAGTGAATAGAGTTTGTTTTTCTTAATTGATGAATAAGTCAAAAAGAAGAGAGATTCAATATTAAGTTGGTTATTTCTTTATTTATTTATTTACGGTTTAAAGAAGACAATTGTAAAAAGGGATATTATGTAGTTGTTTCACATTTATATTGCGTAATTATATTTAGATTTGTTAATTTATATTGCTTAAGAAGGTAGAGGAATAATAAACACCAAAACCTAGGTTAACTAGAAGTTGGATAACCTAACCTTTAACCTTGAGACTAAACATACTCAATTTTATTTAGATCACGAGGAAGGTGATCAGTTGAAAATACCTTTTGGACCTTGAAGCCAAACTTATCTAATTATGGCTGGATCATGAGAGAAGTGATCAATCAAAATGATCAAAATACCCAATATTAGTGGTTATCGAAAGTAACATTGTGAATCAAGAATGGTCACTTTTGACGAGATAGTTTAGGACGAGTAGGTAAGGGAGAGCGGTATGGGACATCCCTCTAGGTCATTAAGCAGACAATACAATTATGCCTCCTTGTGCAAGTTATGAATAAGAAGAATTCTAGCATGAAAGTGGACTAGATAAATCCACGATAGTTAGAATGGGGTAACTCATCGTTATTCATAACTTGGTAAGTGAAACCAGGACCATATCCAAAGGAATGGTATGGTCTTAGTTGACTCTAGAGAAAGTGGATATCAACTAAGCACTAGGCATATACGCTAAATAAATCTTACTTGATCTCTAAATTTGGGATACCAAGATAAGATAGGGGAAGAAAGTGTCCCCCTCTAAGTATTATGGGCCTTAGAGGATAACCCCAAGTCATGGTTCTATTACCTCATACCAAGCTAGAGGGTGAGAATGGAGGAACCACTAAAGGCACCATTTACGAGATTTGGTCAATCTCATCCACTTGGCGGTCGTCTACAGTGACCATAATCCAAAAGTGGCTATATATGCCTTGTACCGATTAAATATTGGGTGCTCATTAAAGTTTATAAACTAAAAAAAATTATCTTGGGTCAAGTCTAATCAAATAAATCGATGAATAATTTTACCTTGTCGAACGAGTAAGCTAGTTTATGTTATTACAACCGATGAGTTAGACTCATGTTGTTACACCTACCAATTTATATTTTTCTATTTTTCAATAAGCAAAATTAAACTTAGACAATGGTAAAATAATATCAATAAGATCTAATCTAAAACTTAGTATTTTAACTAATTTGAAACTTAGAATTTTGAGTCAATGAAGATCATAAAAGAGTGTATTTCAAAAATAACAGAGTATAAAAAACAAAACACACACACACTCATATATATATATATATGCAAAATAATAGAATGATTTTATTGCTTAGAATACAAAGTATAGAGCAAGCAATATTTAAGAAGAGATGTGAGGCTATAACATTGCATTCATTACTCATGATTTTTACAATCATGGGTGTATCTCTCTTTATAAAGTAATTGGTGTGTTGGAATCCACCATATTGAATATAGAAGATACGTATATGGAAATGTGGTGTTTCACCTTTTGTGAGTTAGAAGGTCAACCATATGCAAATGTGGTGATTTACCTTCTATGAACTGCAACGTGCATATTAAATAAAAATTACATACATATGACTTGTCATTTTGTGTTTTATCTTCTAATTATGTGCCAACATAGCTAGAAATACATTTTAGGTATGAAAATCACTATTTTTAGTAATTATTTTATTTTGCATTTTTAGGGCCTCTAGAGCATTTTTTTCCATAAACATGTTGGCAACTCTATCTATGACATTGTTGCCCATGGAAATTGTTGTTCTCTTTCTAATATTTTCAACACTTCTTGAATGGATCAAAATAGAGTCCCAAACACAAAGTTATGCCACTAACAGTGTAGTTAGGATCAAAAAAGTATATTTTGGAGCATTTTTAAGCATCAAGCCACGATGTTAAAAGGTCACATGCCTCGATTAAAATTAATGCAAAATTATATATCTCATTAAAAATCTTTAGAATAAATTTTCAAGGAAATTTACCGAACATTATGGCTATTTTTAACAGCAACAATAGAAAGTAAAGTGGTGGTGTGAGTATGTTTTATGAAAACAAGTGTGTGAGGTAAAATTCTGGATGAGGAAAAATTTCTCTACTAGGATTTGATGAGGAAAAATTGCTCTGCAATAATGGAAGCAATTGGAGGAGGTTTGAAAAATTGGAGGAATGTTGTGATGGCGTCGATCCCATCACATAGCATGCATGCTAGCGATGTTTTTTCATCTAAAAATGATTGGAAGGAATAGAATTTCCCATTGCATGTCATGAATCGCTTGTTAAAGAACAATGGATGTTTGGAATGATGTGAAGCCAGGCCGCTTCTAGTGGTTCAACCAAACTCGATGGCAGAAGATGTGGAGTTTTTAACCATACATGTGCTTATTGGTAAATTTATGGGCATCCAAATTTCTCTTCCCTTTGTGGAGGCTTGGGTTAAGAAGACTTGTAACCCTGAAGGTGATGTGGAGGTGATGTTGAATACGAATAGTTATTTTATGGTGGTTTTCTCTTGTCTTATGAACCGTAACAGAGCATTTGAATGGGGTCCCTATTTCTGTAACCAAGCGGGGCTCTTTCTTAAACCCTAGCATGTGGGTTTCAACCCGTTAGAGGAGCGATCATCACGAATTCTAATGTGGGTTCGAATTTCATGGCTCCCATAAAAATTTTGGAGAAATGATATATTGCATATGATTGCCCTTCTTCTTGGGAATTTGGTTGGACCGTCACAATAGATGATGGATAAAAAGGTAAACTCTGTTACCTGTATTTGTGTTGAAATCGATTTAAATAATCCTATTCCAAATTTTTTTGAAATACATTTTGGATCGACTACATGGGTTCAACAACTTGACTATGAAGCTCTTACATTTCATTATTGGATCTACCATGAATATGACCACCTACAAAGAAAATTCCCTAAGTTTGTCCTACTCGTGGCTTCAAATCCTGGGCCCTCTTGATCTGCACAAAATTTGTATAAAGGAAAAGCCTCGACAAAGGAAGGGGATCGAGGTAAGGAAGGCTTTGTTCTGGTAAAACCCCAAAATAGAGGAAGAAGGGAAAAAAGAGACCTTAAGGATATCCAGCTAGATGTTCTGCTCAATCATTTTGAAATACTAAATGATCTTGATCGGTGCATAGAGATACTTGAAACATCGCTACCTGATGTAGATATAATAGGGCCTAATCAAAAGTCTCTTATTGAGGTGGAACCCAAGGAATCATATCTAGGGGTTTTAAATGAAGAACATAGGGCTTTGGTTCTACGTATAGGTGATATGGTTGGCTCTAGCCCAAGAAGGAAAACTATTTTGAAAAGTGGTACAAATTTATTTATGCCCTCTCCTACTCAGGCACTGATACAACCATCCTTGAACTGTAAAACTCGTACGGTGTTGAGATTGCAGTAGAAAACAATTAAAAAATGTGCTTCGAATAATAATATGAAGGTGGGTTGAAAAAAATACCATGACAAAATTAAGTTAATGGAGGATACTTTGGTGGATTCAAGCTTGGTGAGAATATTGGACTCCCATTTTTCTAACCCCTAGAAATGATTACCCTTTCATGGAATGTAAGGGGGTTGAATAGCATCCCCAGATAAAAAGTTGTTTGTGATTTGGTTCATGTTCATTCTTCGAATGAACATTAGGAGACTAAATTGGCTACTAATAGTATGTTCAATATTACTCCCAAGTTGTGGAGAAGGGGTCAATGCTAGTGTATTGGTGCATGTGGATATGTTGGTGGTGTTGCTTGTTTATGGGATCTGGTTAAGATCTCTTCTCTTACTTGGATTTCCAATAGATGGTCTATTTTGATGATCAAGCATGATAATGAATCTGGTGAAACCATCCTACTTACAAATGTGTATGCTCTTTTTTATTGCAATGGTAAACTAGATTTGTGGGAGCACATTGGCTTTATGAGAAGTCTGGCTCCCCTACACGCATGGATTTTGGCTGGAGACTTCAACTTTATCACTTGTTTAGAGGAGAAACATGGTGGGGTTGATTGTCTCCAGCCTTTTTCTTCTATCTTTAGTGCTCATATACAAGCCCTGAAATTGGTTAACATCAAGCCAGATAATGGGATATTTACCTGGTACAATAGAATATGTGGAGAAGATTCCATCTCAGAGAGACTGGATAGGTTTTTTATCTCCATTTTTTGGATTGGTAATAATAGAAGCGCTAGTTATGTGATTCTGAAGGGTAGGGGATCTGATCATTGGCCTATAAAAATATTTTCTCTAGAGTTAGGGCTAAATAATAATCCTTTAAGTTTTTAAACTTATGTGGCTTTGGGATCCTAAGCTTCATGATTTCATGCGAGGCTGGTGGACCAATGGCAAACATCCTCATGGCACTGCTATGTATTCCTTTATGAAGCGGCTATAATTTGTTAAGCATAAATTGAAGAGATAGAATAGACTAAATTTTGGGAACCTTTCCTTGGCTAATTTGGTGGCTCTTAGGAGGGTGGAATAAGCTTCAAGGAATATTAGAGATCAGGGACTCACAAAGGAGCTTCTCATTGAGGAATCTAAGGTTGTGAAAGACCTTGCTGAATGGGAACTAAGGGAAGAAATTTATTGGAAACAAAAAGCTCGATTAGATTGGCTTCAATAAGGGGATAGGAACACAACCTTATTTTATAACTCAGTTAAGGCTCACTGTAATGGTAACCTGATTATCTCTCTTGTGAATTCTCAAGGTGCCCTTCTCTCTTCTTTCAAGGATATTTTAGAAGAGACTAGGAGGTATTTTTCCTCTCTCTTCAAGGAGGACTCCCTATCATATGATGAGGATGAAAATCTTATTCTAAAAAGTATTCCCTCAATTGTTTCTAGAGAGATGAATTAGCACTTGATGGGTCCAATTTCCCTTAAGGAGTTAGAAAATATTGTATTCAATATGAAAAAAGGGAAATCCCCGGGCCTGAATAGATTCTCGATTGATTTTTATCAAGAAATTTGGGAGTTAATAAAATTTTATCTTTTGGAGGTGGTCCATGAGTCCCAAAATAATAAATAGATGATAAGGGCCCTAACTGCTACCTTTGTGGTGCTTATTCCCAAAAAATATGGAGTGAATTTCTTGGATATTTTTAGGTCTATCGCTCTCTGCAATGTTGTGTATAAGATCATCACAAAAATTATTGCTGAGATGCTAAATATATGGTTGAGCAAAATCATATTTAAGGAAAAAGGTGGGTTTGTTGTTGGATAGAAAATATTGGATGGGGTTGTTATTGCTATAGAAGTTATTCACTCAATGGAAAATTCTAAGGAGAAAACTATGTTCATTAATTTGGACATGGCCAAAGCCTATGACTGGGTCAGATGGTCTTTTTTTCAAAAATTTCTTGTTGCTTTTGGCTTTGATGGGGAATGGATTATATGGGTGATGAGTTGTGTTTCTTCTTCCTCGTTCTTCATTCTTGTTAACAATGAGTTGTTAGAGTTGTTTGAGACCTCAAGGAGTTTGAGGCAAGAAGATCCCTTATATCCTTATTAGTTTATCATTATGGCATAAGGGTTGGGAATATTTCTCAAGTCTCAGGTTAGGTAGGGTCTCATTCAGGGGTGGAAGTGGGATAGTAGTTTGTTGCCTCTTTTCCACCTTCAATTTATTGATGATACTGCTTTGCTAGGAGTTGCCACTATCATGGAAGCTGGCAACATTAGACGGTCTCTTGACATATATCTTGGTGCTTCTGGATAGTTGATTAATGAGAACAAGTCTTCTATTTTCTTCTTCAATACCCCTCCTCTTATTCAAGCTAGGATTGCTCATATTCTAAGATTCTAGGTTGGGACTCCCCCTTCATTTATCTTGGTATTTCGATTTCATCTCATCCTCTACCTGCATCTTCTTTGTAGTCTATGCTTGATAATTTTATAAGGAATGTGAATCACTAGACCGTCATATGGCTATCCTCTACAGGTAGAGTGTTGCTTTTAAAATTTGTTGTTCAATATTTACCCATTTATAGGTGTTTTATGCAAACAAATCCCTCTCATTTTATCAAGGACATGGATGCTTTGTCAAGATAATTTTTGTGGTCTAGAAAACTTGATCAATCTAAATGGAGTTTGGTTAGGTGGGATTCTATTTTTAGGTTGATTCAAGAGGGAGGCCTTGGGTTGCAATAAGTGGCTCTTTTTGGGCAGGTTTTGGATGCAAAACTTTATTGGAGATGGTGTACCTCTCAAGATTAGATTTGGGCTAAAATATTATTTTATAAATACTTGAGAGATATTTTTGAGGCTGATATCCCTAGAGTTAGCTTGGTTTGGAAAGGTTTAGTTATCTGGAACATCTGAAAAGAGGAGCTAATTTAATTAAGCAGGGTTTGTTCTGGATTTGCAAGTGTGGATCAGATACTCTTTTTTGGGAGGATTCTTGGGATAACCACCCTCCTATATTGACTCAATATCCCAGGTTACATTCCCTAAGTGTTTATTTCTTGGAAACGGGATGGTCTCATGTGATCCCTCTTTTTGTGTCCTTTGTGGTAAGAATGAGGATGACTCTTCTCATTTATTTTTCTAATGCTCCTTTGCCAAGTATTTTTGGCACCATTGGTGGAGTGCTTGGAACCATCCTTGTTTTCATGTGCTCTTCGTGGTAGAGTTTTAGAGTAGTTTGGACAAACCTCTGGCCCAGGCCCCTTTCCTCTAGGTGGCTTGGAATTTAGGTCATTCTTGCATTATCTAGAAGATTAGGCTCGAACGAAACTGTCACATCTTTTAGGGTAGTCATTTGGTTCTTCAACAGATCTAGCAAAGGATCATGTGTGTGGTTTAGGAAACTATCCATAGAAAATATAATGTGGACCTTCTTTTGGACTCTAGGGAGGAGAAGGTACATAATGCCCTTGGTCTCTTTGGATTTGGTGCAAACTCTTCTAGCCCTAGCAGGGTTCCTCAGCTTAGTAAGAAGGTTAGGAGAGATGGTAGGTGGAGGTTCCCCCTATAGGAGTTTTAAAAATTAATACCGATGGGTCATCCAAGGGCAATACTTGGACATGCTAGAATTGGTGGTGTTGGGAGAGATTCTACTGGCTTGGTTAGTTTCTTCTTTTCCATTTAAAAATGTGTTAACTCCAATAATTTTATGGAAGCTCTTACAATTCTCGAGGCCTTGCAGAGGGAGTTTTCTCTTGGATGGCGCAGGATTATCTGCGAGTCTGAATCTCAATTTTTGGTTAATATTTTAAACAGCAAAAGTGTGGAGGATATTAATTGGCAGTCGGCCTCTATGGTCATTCATATTATCAGAATGAGTGAAGAGTTTGAATTTATATCCTTTGTGCACAATCCAAGGGAATGGAATGGTGTTGTTGATCACCTTGCCAAAGGGGCTTCTGAGTTGTTGGATCCTTGGATTATTGATAACAAGTAGAGTCTCTTGTTTGGGAAATTTCAACGCCTCTGGGAGTTGATCCACAAGGATGTTCAGACTTAATGTGGTTTTTTCTTGTTGTCTTCTTTGGTTTTTGATCTTTTCTGGTGGTTTTAGACTATTTTGTTGCTTATTTGAGTCCTAGTTTGGAGCTCAGCTGTACTCCATAATCCAGACTTTTTATCAATAAATTTTTACCCCTTTATTTAAAAAAAATAGCAAGTAAAGTGGTTGCTTCTTTTAACGAAAAAGTTATAAATATAGACTAGGTAGACAACATCCCCCAAAGGATGGGAATGAAAGAAGACAATAATAAATGTTGTATAGATGACTATCTATATGAAGTTTAAAGGATTTTTTGTATGAAAATGTGATCAATATACACTACGTATAAAAAACCTTAGCATCTCAAGTTCTAAATTTTTTTATGTTTCTCCATCCTCTTTTTCACACTAATTCAATCTCGTCTATAAATTATAATTATATAATAGTCATCATAAGTAATATGGACTATTCAAGTGTTATGTAATTTTGATCAAGTGCTTAGGAGTGAGGAGTTTCACTCCATAGACCAAGGTTTTAACCCCATAGGTGGACCTTAAATTTAATTAAATGGCATGAGCTTAATCAATTACATACCTTAATTTTTAAAGAGAAGATCGAATTTTTTTTTGGGTATTAGGTAGAGGTGGTTATAAGGTCCACAAACCTTTTACATAGTCAAAATGGGCTAGTTCTAGCTCCAAGCCCGTATAATCAAAATACAAAATGGATCTTCTCAAGACCCACATTAAGCCATACTTAGATTCCACAGTCATATACTTGTCGCTAGAATATTAAGGATAAAACAAAAACCAAACAACACCTATCACTTACTAAACATAACACTAGGTTGCTATATCGTATACTTGTCACTTCTCAGGCCCCATAAAATGGGTTGCATTTTGTCCTCATCAACCACTATGATCTCCTACTGCTCTAACAGGTTTGATCTTAGATCTTCTTTAGAAGCCAACACCAGTAATTCTTGAGGGAAGTTATCCTTCCAAATTTGCATCTCCCTAGCAGAAACTACAATATTTGCCATTAGGTCCGTCGCCTGGTTCCCTTATCTGAAGGTGTGTTGGATTCAGTCACTAACCAAATGGGATTTATGAATCTTTGCTTCTAGGATAAGCTCTGAGATGGTCCAGGTGGGGTTTGTATTCTCCTTAATTTTCTTGATTATATTAAGCAAATCCCCTTCAAAGACTACTTCCTTATAACCTTCTAGTCTGGAAATTCTCATTGTCTGTATGTTTGGACTTTTGCAAAATGATTTTTTTGAGTTCCCAAAGGCTCCACAAAGGCAAGGACCACTTTTCCTTCCTCATTTCTCAAAAATCCTCCTGCTCCTGCAACCCACAAATTTCCTTTGGCAGCCTCGTCAAAATTGAACTTAACCCACTTTTGTGTGGGGGGTATCCACTTGACACCATCCCATGGGTTGGTTGTAATGACTGGGTCTGGAGGTTCCTCTCCCCAGTTCCATAAAATCCTCCTTTCCCTAGGAGATAGGGTCTCATTTTTGAAGTAAAAGGTTTTCCAATTTTCTTTCAGAGCTCTGATTATTTTATTACCACATAACCTAGGATCTTTCTTCCATCCTTTAAATACTCTCTTATTTATCTCATTCCATATCCCCCATAAAAAATGGGGTAAGCTGATCTTCCAGAGCCAAGCCAAAAGTTTCACCCGAAAGGGGGAAGCCCATTGTATGCATAAGTCAGACATGTTATTTGGGCAGACCCAATGTATATGAAATTTTGACAGAATCATTTGGAAGACTGCATAAGAAAATTCACAAGTTAGAAATATATGACTTGCAGTATGTCGCTTTCTCACACAAGATACATCAATTGATGAATTGTAAACCTCTCTGTAGATTATCTATTGTCAAAATCTTATTTTGAACTGCCAGCCAAAAGAAGAAAGTTATTTTTGGGTTTAAATTATTTAACCAAATAATAGAAGTCAGAGTCCAACTATTAAATCCTAAGTGGATTAGTTTATAGGCAATTTTTACTAAATAGATCCCACTTGTAGTTTTACCCCAAATCATCTTGTCTCTTCCTCCCCCTGGAATGATCAAGAACACCTTTAAAGCATCATTGAGTTTGGTCAGGGCCACCTTCTCTTGCTCTAAATGATTTTTAAATATGATTTTCTTCCAATAGGAAGTTTCCTATGCTACATCAAGAAAATCCCCTACTTTTCCTCCCATTTCCTCTGAAAGTCTATGTTGGAGGACCCGAAGGTCTAAGTTATCTTGTAGAGGGTCTTCTTCCAACCATGGATCTTTCCAAAAGTCCACTTGTATTCCATTACCAATTCTCCATCTGATGCCTTTCCTAAATACCTCATGAAATTCAAGCAAACAATTCCAAAAATAGGATCCTCTAGGGAGATTATCAGCTTTTAGGAAGTCGTGATTATTTCTGATATATTTTGTCTTAAGAAGTTTTACCCATCCCAATTGATCATTATTGACAAATCTACAAATTTGTTTGCTAATGAAAGCTTGGTTCATTTATTTCATTCTCTTCAGCCCCAGACCCCCTTGATATTTGATTGCACACACCTAATTCCATGCTACCAACAAAATTCTCTTTCTCTCCTTCGAACCTAACCACAAGAAGTTATGCTGCATTTGCTCCAGTGTAGCTTGAACCTTTGCAAGTATTCTAAATAGAGATATGCAGTAGTTTGTAATGCTCTGTAAAGTAGTTTGAACTAGTAAGGGTTTCCCTGCAGAGCTAAGAAGGTTGCCCTTCCACCCTGCTAACTTTTTAGAGATCCTGTCAATGACTGAGTTCCACAAAGTAGCCTTCATTCTTCCTTCAAACATAGGCATGCCTAGATAAGTCACTGGTAAAATCTCCTTTCCACATCCAAAGAGGTTAGTTATTCTTTCCTCCCTCCCACCAGGCATGTTAAAGAAATATATGCTACTCTTCTTATAGTTTATGTATTGTCCTGCTTTCGTCTCATACTTTGTTAGAATTCTCTTCAGCTTCCTAGCCTGAGGCACCAAGGCTTTGGACACAATGATCATATCATACACGAACTGTTGGTGAAACACTAGCTCTGTTGTTGAGGTTGGTTTAAAACCTCCCAATCGACCTTCTGCAACAGCTTCTAAAATATTCCTACCCAATGTTTTCGCTAAAATAATAAAGTATGGATACAAAGGATCTCCTTGTTGCAGCCCCCTTTCACTCTTAAAGTAACCGGAGGGTTACCCATTCACCATGACAAAAAATCTTGTGGTAGAGATACAACTAAAAATCAACTTAATCCACTAGGGACAAAAACCAAACTTACCCAAAATCTTGGTGAGGAAATGCCATGAGACCCGGTCGTAGGTTTTATTCATGTCTAGCTTTAGTAACATACCTACTTCCTTACTAGCCACCATTGAATGAATAACTTCATGAATTATGATGATACCATCCAGTATTTGTTGCCCTTTCACAAAACCTCCTTGGTTCATATCAATGATGAATGGCAGGATAACCTTCAGCCTATTGGCAATTATTTTCGTGAGAATATTCATTAGAGTGTTACATAAACTGATAGGGTAGAAACTGGAAAAATCTATTGCTCCCACTAGTTTAGGGATGAGGACTAAAAATGTAGCATTACCTCCTAATATTTCCATGTCCTTTTGATCCTCAATTATAGCTTCCACTACATCATTGCCTAGGATATCCCAAAACTTTTGAAAGAAAGAAGCGGGAAAGTCATTCGATCCTAGGGAGCTGTTACCATCCATGTCAAAAACTGCCTTCCTAATTTCCTCCTTTGTAAAAGGGCTGAGTAAGAATCCATTAATATTCTTAGTGACAAGGGGTGGAATGGCCGCCAACAGAGAGTCCTCTTCTTCAATAGTAGGATTTACATCTTCTAGCAATGATTTAAAGAACTCGGTCGCTTCCCTCCTTATGTCTTCCATATCTTTGGTGTTAGACCCATCGGCCATCTTGATCTCCTTAATTTTTTAGTACTCATGTGGCGAAGAGTAGAGACATGGAAGAACTTTGTATTTCTGTCACCCTCCTTCAACCAACGTAATCTGGATTTTTGCCTCTAGAAGGTTTCTTCAAATCCCAGCACCGTGTGGTATTCGGCTAATAGCTCCCTCTCCTAGTTTCTTAGATATTCTGTAAGCTGATCTAACTTTAGCTTCTCCTACAGTTCATTGATCTTGTATTTTAGTTCTGCCTTTTTTACAAAAATATTGCCAAAAGAATTTTTGTTGCACTCTCTAATGTTAGCCTTCACATTCCTCTGTTTACATGCCACTTGGGCCAGTTTCGAACCATTATACTTCTTGTCACACCATTGGTCAACCAGATCCTTGAGATACTGGTGTTGGAGCCACATAAGTTCGAATCAAAGGGGTCTGATGTATTTTTTCTTAGAGTCCTCCCTAGTTTCCCATAAAATTGGGTTGTGGTCAGACCCGATTCTTGGTAGTGTCATTAATGAAGAGTTCCAAAACCTCTCCAATATTTACTGAGAAAGAAGAGACCTATCTAATCTGATCTGAATTTGGTTTTCCTTCAGCATTTTGTTAGACCATGTATAGGATAATCTACGCAGGTCCACATCCATTAGCTCATGTTGATCAAAAAAATATCTAAACTCATAGATATCAGCAATTATTCTTTGAGAGCCCCCAAATTTATCTATAGGATTAAGGTAGCAATTGAAATCCCCCACCACAATCCAAGGGTAGTTGGGGACTGTCTCCCTTAGTTCAACTAGTTGACCCCAGAGAACCCTTCTCAGTCCCTATCTAACTAGAGCATATACATTCGTTAAGATCCACTCTTCCTGTGTGGTTTTATCCAAACATAGGAGATAAATAAACCAACTAGACATCAGAATCACTCTACTATCAATCACATTCTTGTTCCACTTAACCAACAACCATCCTGCTATTCCAGTGGCCTCCTGGGCTACTACTTCAGCTTCTTACGAAGTCCTATTCTTAAAAGGGATCACTCTACTCTCCTCCATTTTAGTTTCTTGTAGTAATATCATATATGGTTTGTGTTCTTGTCTAAGAGTACAAAGCTCTCATTTTTGTAGGATTGCTCCCACGTATATTCCATGATAAAATATTCATTATGGGATTTGGATCCCTGAGCCTTTACCCCAAAGTGTAATACTGCTTGAGTGCAATCAGCCACTCCTCACTCTGCTTCTTTATACCTTAAGGTAGCATTGCTAGGTTTCCCTCTTCCTACCGAACCATATCCCCATACATCCACTTTAGGCGGGGGTTCCTTGGGTTTCACTTGGCTTTTGGTCACCATCTTGGATGGGTCAGTATTGGCATTTGGGGTAAAAACCTAGATCTCTAGGTTAACTGGTCTTTCTGACAATGGAGATGATTTCGTGCTCTTAGCTTCTTGATTAGTAGGTTTTTTTTCCCTACTTTGGGTTACACTAATAATCTTGGTGGTTCACCTCTACCTCCTGAGTATCCTTGTCTGTCTTATTAGTTTCTTGCTCCTTCCTCTGATTTTGCTCCTTTAAATCCTTCTCTTGGGTCTCCTCTACCTCAGATTCCACCTCTTGGCTATCCATATAATCTCCCTTCAGATGATTTAATGCATAAAAATTGTTCATATAATCTCCAGGGTGTTGATCTATGTGGTTTTTTCCTTTGTGATTTGGTTCTGGGACCCACTGCATCATCTTTTGGGCAATTTGTACTTGAGGGTTCCCACCAAAGGGACTAGCTCCCTTGTGAGAGGATTATTAAGCATAGGTATTTTTGGGAGGAGGATTATAATGTTGCCTCTTTCTAAAATTAGGTCGAATGGGGTCTCTGATATTTGGATTTCGAGCCCCACATCCTTGAGGCCCATGTTGGGCAGGAATGGAGACCTACAGGGGAGGGATATTATTCTTGGGTTTATGGAATAGTATTTTGGGGTGGGTGATGCAGGAGTATCCAGTGGTGTAAGAGTGATCTTGCATCACCTGAAAAAAAATTGTAATTTATTTTATTTTATTTTATTTTGTAAAACTAGTAAAACTTGCAGGAGATTTTTGAACGTCTTAGAGGTCGAATTTGAGAATTTTTTGCCAAGGTTTGCCTCGCTTAGCTCATTTCATGCCGTTTTCAAAAACATGTTGTAATAGTCAATCGGGTCAATGAGTGCGAATTTATGACCTTGACAAGTTGCCCCCAAAATTCAAATTTCAATTTGAATGGTTTTAGGTGGGAAAAAGGGGAAATAGGGTATTTGAGGGAATTTTTGAAATTGTAAAGGGGCTTCTTCTCTTGTATCCTAATTTTTGGCATGAAAGTAATGAAAGGTTGGATTCTCTGACTGGTTTAAAGGAAAAACACTTGTGTATCATTTGTTTGGTGTTGTTAGTGTAACGTGGTCTACATCATGGGGGCTGGTTCTTGGAAAGGTAGTGGATACCCTGGTGCCCTACCTTCCCGTAAAAACTACACTTAATAGACATATTTTCATATTTAAAGTCTTGAGTATGAATTCCATACATAGACGACAGTATAATAGATTTAGGAAGTTATTTACTCAGGTTTGCCAACACACACATGTGAGTAGAAAGAAGTCTTGTTCTGCTCAAGGTTGCAAGATCGATAGCTACCAGTTCCCCAATATCTGTAGCTATCCCATCCAATATTTGCTCATTCCATAAAAGTAGATGTAATCCCAGCATCTTAACCCAAATAGGAGCAAAATCCAACACCTAGGTTTAAGGGTTGAAATCAAGGGTACAATGCTTCAGATACAAGCCCCTTTTCCAAAAAAACCAAGGACCTCCTTAAAGAATCCTTTCTATGTCCCGATCACATTTAAATTTCACCAAAAGGAAACTCTTGGGTAAAGCCCTAATCATCATACTGACCCTTGGCTACCATTTTTGGATGACCTATATCCTTATGACTTCCAATTCTGGTCGAACCCCCATAAATTTTGCTACCAGAGACGTTCTACCCTCCATAGCCACATGTTGAACTAGGGTATCTGGGATGTCCAACCTACTATTGAAGGGTTTATATTAAAATAAGATTCGCACAATTTTTTCTTACCATGAAGAGCATTAAGATAATATGGTCTCCAGTTGTTAGGTTTCTCTTTATCTCCTTCCTAGGTCTTCCCTTGATCCTGATGCAAGATCCCCATCAGAGATATCTTTGACCGCATCCGCCCAATGCCCTAGGTTCGGTTCCAAAAAAATTTCCTTGTCCACATCCTTTGCCTTGGGCCCTTCTATCTCACCAGAGCCCCCACCTACCGCACCTATTTTTTTGCCATCCGAAGCCCCACACCTAGGTTTTGCCATCCCTAGACCTCCCGCTCCTCCTCCTTGTTGCTCCATAAAAAAATATAATTAATGGCAAAAAAATAAACTAAAGAGAAGATCAAATTTTACCAAGAAATATATGTATAATTATTAGGTGTAATACCAATAAATGATTTATCAAAATATTGTGATAACATTGCATGATATAACATGGATGAGGCACATTTCAATCCTATATAGCCAATTGAAAAATATGGGTTAAATGATAGTAATTATTATTTGGTCTATGATTAAGAAATTATAAATTTGATTATAGTAGATAAATAAAGGTGATGGTTTGGATTCTGGTCATGTTCACATGATAATGACTCTTAGGTTGTAATGTGTGGTATTGGGATCTTAAACTAGCTTCAAAAGGATCAGATGTCTAAATTGCACTTGCTTCCATCAAACTAAGATACAAAAATTTATATTGAATATATCTTTTAGTTATTGATCTAAAAGAGATATTCAATATTAGAATTATGAGAAAGGTAAATATAGTAAAGCATCTACTTAATAAGAACTTGTTTAATTTGACAAAGGGCAAGGTATTTCAATGATTTTATGTTGTAGATATTCAAGAAAAACATGAAAGAAACAATCAATGACCATAAAGTATTCAACTTGTTTTTTTGCTTGTGATACGACCAACTAAGGGATTCAAGAAGTGGATCTTTAAGTTTTACTAAACATTAGAGAATGGTTTGGAGAATTGGATTATTTTCTAGATGAATTCATGTTGATTGATCATATTCCTAGAGAGTTTAATCCATATAGAGTATACACTAGACATAATGGAAATCATAAGTGGATAAAAGCAAGCCAAAAAAATCATAATTTGGAAGGTAGGGGTTGTGGGCTTTAGAGATATAATATTAATGTCTATGTAATAGATCTAATATAGCCACATAATTTATATTTGTCATTATTTACTTGGGCCCTAGGTTAGGTCATTCATCCCTTGAGAATTAGGGTTAGGGTTAGTTATTTTAGTCTTTAGATACATGAGTTATCTTTGAGTTGTGATCATCACTCATATGTGTAATCTAAGTCATCTCTAGTATGCATATGATAGTTTTCCCTCTCTAAGTGGCTAGTATTTGTTGGTGATATAAAATATGGATCTTCTACTTGACATAGTTGATTTATTGTTATAGAATATTAATTTTATTCCAAAGTATGCATTTCTATTTTCACATTTTTTGAGTTTACTATTGTTATTGCTATTTATAGAAGTTATTTCATTACAAGTAGTATCAAAGCTTCCATATTTGCTCCCTATGGTGATGCAAAAAATGGTAGATAAGCATGTCAAGTGTTTTATAATATCTTTTGGCCAGATCTAAATCTTGTCCTTTGAGTAAATTTTGTATAAATTTTATTCTATTTCCATATTCTAGCATAATTTTTCCTATAATATTGAGAATTAGGAAGTTTTGTATAATTTCTCAAGTTCAAATAAAAGAAAGAGTATTGAAGGCATTAGGAATATTATGGGAGATATTTCTCATTTTGATTGTATTGTCAAGTAGATCAAAATAAAATATATATTTAGTAATCATTTTTTAAGTAGTTTGTGATATCTTTGGTATTTTCACCATTATTTCTTAGTATATGAACAAACAATACGTTTGTACTGGTTGTATATGATCCAACGAGCATTTATAACGCACAAATATACATAATGATGACTACATGAGTAGAAAGAAATAACAATTAAATAATCTAGATAGGCACCATAATATCCCAAATTAGATTAATATCTTTGGTCCATTGATTCTTATGCTTTAAACACCATGATAACCCCTCATTCCTATCAGTGCTTGTCCCATTTCCTTTAAAATTTCCTCTAATATTCATGATTACTTATCTCATGAGCATGCACGGTTGGATAAAATGCTAAATGATGTTAAATCTCAACATATAGGAATGCAAGTACATCTTGAATTTAACAAAAACAAGTTGGACTAGCTAGTTGGACAACAACCCCCTTTTGTCCCTCCCTGAATCAAGTGCTTCTTAGACAGTGAATTCCAATAGGTGTTTGGATCACAATGGTAAAATAAGTAAAAGGAGCCTAAATTCCATGTGGATGACTCTCCTCTTATCAAGAATTTCTACTCTTAATATCCCCTAAACGTTTAATGGCTACCTTACATATATGATTGAAAATACTTCTAGCATCTAGAAACCAGATTCATTTAGTAGTTACCTTTGGGGAACAACCTCAATGAATCCCACTTGGTTTACATACATCCTCACACTATTATGGGTCATCTTCTAGGTATGGTTTATCTCAATTTATAATGTGCTATTGATCTTAATCCCTCAATAGGAAGTGTTTTTTACTTGAACAACCTCATGATGTTCATATCCCTCACATTGATATTTCAACCTTTGAGGATATGGATCTACATGGTTGGATATATAATATGGATTGCAACATGTATTTACACCATATTCCTGAGGAATATTATGTCACCTTGGTTACTTTTAAGCTCAGTACCCATGCCTATCAATGGCTTCTCTAGGAACTCAAGCATCATAGTAATTTTTGTGGATGGAGTTTAATAAGGTGTTCCTACTCAAGTTTTATAAGGGTTCCCCTACCTCTTATGTTTTCTATTTTATGTAGACTAGATAGAAAATATTTATAGAGGATCATTGCACTGATTTCATGGGACTCCTCACATATAACTGTCAATAGGATCCTATAGTGGTGATATCAACCTTTTATCATGGCCTTAAGAATGTAATTCAACATGAGTTATATATGCATGACCTATATAGCCTCCATGATATTGAGTGTTTGGCTCATATAGCTAAAAGTAACCTCTAGTTGTCATTTTCCCAACCATAGTATGATTTCAATCCTTGGAAACCATGTTTTTAATAACTATAATGATAAGTTTCCACTAGGATCTCTAGTTATATATGTTGACCATACCATCCTCAATATTAGTCTTGTGAGAAGTAGTGTAAATTCCATGTAGAAGTAGAGGAAGAAGTAGTTTTAGAGTATGAAGAGTCATTCCTCATAATCATGAGACACCGTTTAAGTAAAGGATCACAATAAATACATTGATACTATGAAACTTTTAGCATTTATCCTCTTAGGATTGTAGAATCATCATGTTGTCAAAACACAAGGCTCCATAACATTATGGTAATCTAATGTGTTGATTAATTCAAGTAGTACTCATGATTTTATTGACAATAATATAACCAAAACCTTGAGGTTGTATGTCAATAATATAACCCAAGATAAAATTTAGGTGTTGATTTCCAACAAAGTAAAGGTTCAATGTATGGTTTGTATTGTATATCAATAATACAACCTTAGACACATTTTAAGTGTTGATTGCCACCAGGGGAAAGGTTCAATGTATGGTCCATATTGCAAATCTTGGTATCCATATGGACCCTTATACTTGGTATGGTCATATTTATGCAATGGATATGGGTAGTGCAGATGTCATCTTGGGGGCTCAGTCGTTGTCTTAGTTAGAGGACGTTATTCTTAATTTACAATAGTTATATGTATAATGGTTGGAAGTCAACAAGGAAATTTATATCCAAGCTATCAAACCTTTTCCTTCTAGGTTTTTCAACTCCCACCAAATGGAAAATATCATAAATAATGGTAGTAGAGTGTTCTTTTTTCAAAGTAATTGTATGGAAGTCTAGTCCATCATGCAATCCACTCTAGCTTTTCCTTTGAACATGTTGTCTATTATTGATTGTTAGATAGAAATCTTCAACAAACCCATGGGTCTTCCACCTAAATCGATACATGATCATGTCATCCACCTTGTCTTAGAAATTTAGTCACCCAATTTTCATTCTTAAAACTATCCTCAACACCAAAATTTAGAGATAGATAAGTTGGTTCTATAGATATTGGAGTAGGGTATTATTTGTTTGATAACTAGTCCTTATTGTTCCTTGATGACCATGGTATAATATGGGGATCATTGTTGGCATAGGTGTCCAAAAAAATTTCCCTCTCAACAAGATTACCATAGAAAATAAGTTTCTTATCCATATCATTAGTGATTTTTTGGATAAACTATATGGTGGTAAATATTTTACCAAGCTTGAATTTGTGTTCTAGGACTAATAAAATAAAATTTAGAGAAGTGGGTATCCCCAAGGCTACTTTTCATACACATTAGGGTCATTATGAGTTCTTGGTCATACCTTTTGGTCTTATTAATTTTCCTACCACTTTTCAAAGCCTAATAAACTTGTATTTTTTCTTTCTTTGTAATTTTGTGTTTGAATTCTTTGATGACACTTTAGTTTATAGTAAGTCCTAGGAAGCTCATCTAGTTCATATTGAAAAATTACTCCATGCATTACAAAAGGAACAACTATTTCTTAATGGGTCTAAATGTTCTTTTAGGGTATTTGAGGTAGAATATTTAAGCCATATCATATCTTACAAGGGATTCATGGTGGACCTCAACAAGATCAAATACATACAATATTGGCCTCTACCTAAATCCCTCAAGCATTTTTAAGTATTTTTAGGTCTTATAGGATATTACATGAAATTTTTCCACAATAATATTGTAGCTTATCTTACTACCCTCACCAAGAAGGATGTCTTTGTCTAGTCAAATATGGCTATCCAAGCCTTCAATGCTTTAAAGGAAGCTATGTACATTACCCATATTTTGGCTACTCTTAACTTCAATAAGTCATTTGTCATTGAGAGTGATGTGTTACAAAAAAATATTAGGGCATGTATGATTGACATACTTTGGCCTTTGAAAGTAAGCATCTATCTAGAAAAAATCTATACTAATCCACTTATGAGAAGATGTTATCAATTTTTCATGCAATAGAGAAATATTATTCTTATTTATTAGATCATCAAGTTTTCATCAAAACTGACCACAATAGTCTTAAGCATTTCCTAGAATGGCATATCTCATGTTTATAACAAAATAAGTGGTTGACCAAACTATTAGGTTATGGATTTTCATTGAATATAATAAAGAAAATGAGAATGTATTAGATGATTATCTTTCTCACAAATATAAGGACACTATTATTGTCAATGCTATCTCTAATTCCCTTCCCTAATGGCTCTCCAAGATTTATGAGGAATAACATTAGATCTAGAGTTAATTTGCATGATTCGTGATGAGGAGGCTAGTTCCCCACCCACTTTATCTTTCTCTTATGTTGGCAAGTTCCTTAGGAAGAAGGATCATATTTAAATCCCTAATTCTGCCAAGGTCAAGAATAGTATTCTATTGGAATTACAGTATTCAACTTTGGGAAGGCATTCTAGGTTTCTAAAAACTTATCAATGGGTGAAGTTCCTTTTCTTAGAAAGGAATGAAATTTATTGTCAAGCAATTTGTGGTTGAATATGAGATATGCTAGAGAAATAAGGGAAAATAGTTAAATATCCTAGCTTATTGCAACCCCTACCTATTCATAGCCACCAATGGAAGCACATCTTTATAGATTTCATCAAGGGGATTTCCAAATTAAAGGTAAAAATAGTTATTTTTGTCATGATGGATTTATTTTCAAAGTATGTTCATTTTTTTATCCTGCAACACTGTTTCACTGCTAGCAAGGTAGTTGAGGTATTTCTTCACTCTATTTTTAAACTACACGATATTCCCAATTCTATTATTATTTTTCATGATCTAGTTTTCTCTAGAAAAGTTTGGAAGGAGTTATTTGCTCTTAGTGGTACTTAATTGAATATGGCATCTTCTTATCACCCTCAAATGAAAAACCAAACAAATATTTGAACAAATGTTTGAGTACTAATCTTAGATGATTTATCCAAGATAAATAATATCAATGGGTTAAATGGATTTCCTTAGCCAAATGGTGGTATAATACTTCATATCATTTTTCCTCAATATATCCCCATTTAAGGCATTTTGTGGTCAAGAACTACCATCTATGGTAGATTATGTTCCAAGAGCCTCCAAGGTGGCCTAGGTAGATGATTTACTTTGACGATCTCATATTGCTCTAGATCCTTAAGGATAATATTTGCCACGATAAGACCATCTAAAATGATAGTAGGATGTACATAATTTAGAGTGGCACTTTATAATTGATGATATGGTCTTCTCATGGCTTCATTCTTATAAATAATTATCCCTAAATACCAATTCTATTTAGAGTTTTACACCTCATTTCTATGGTCATTACAAGGTGGTTCATCCAATTGGAAAAGTGGCATATCAATTGGAGCTTTCTCCTACTTTCAAAATCATATTTCCTTTCATGTTTCTTGTCTTAATTAGGTTATTGCTCAAGAGATGTGGTCTCATATATAACTTTTAGTCCTATATGAGAATTTTAAATCAACCTCTAGTCTAAAATAATCTTGTAATCACTGCTATTTAATCTATGTTCTCACCAAGTACTGGAGTTCCTCATTAAGTTCCAAGATCTACCATATGAAGATATAATGTGAGATCCAACGAGCATTCTCCATTCATTTCTAGATTTAAGGATAAAGCTTTCTTGGAAGATCCATGTAATAAATCTAATATAAACATATCAACTATCTTTATTATTATTCACTTCAGTCCTAGGTTAGGTTAGTCAACCCTTGAGCATTAAGATTAGGATTTTAGTTGTTTTAGTCTATAAATAGAAAAAATATATTTAAGTTGGATCATCATTCATACTTGTAATCTATGTCACCTCTAATGTGTATATGAGACTTCACCCTGTCTAAGTGGCTATGATGTTTTGCCCTCTATGAGGGACTAGGAATTATAAGTGATTTGATATATGGATCTATTGCTTGATATAGCTGATTTACTACTATAGAATCTAGATTTTTTTCTACAAATTGTATTTGTGTTTTATCATTGTTCAATTTAGTACTGGTATTACTATTTTTGGAAGTTTTTTTGTTGTAGTCTCTAAGCTCAATAGTGACCAAGAAATATATGTAACATTGGTTGTTTGAGGTAAGTAAAAATTTTAGGATATTTTTTATAAGGGCGTTTCATGTGGCCTTATGACTAGAATGTATCATTATTCCCTTTTTGGCCTATGTTAGAGCATGAGAAAGTTTCATCGCTTGACCTAGCACCATATAAGTCATGATGTATCAAGTTAAATGTTACAATTGTTCAAGTCTTGAAGCATTCACATTCCTAAGCAATAGTTCAAAAATGCTCCAAGTTAGATTATAAATAGTAATCGAAAAGGACTGGAGATGAATTAGAAAAGAGGTTATGGAAATTCAATAGTAGTTATTAGTTGGTATAAAAGTTAAAAACTAGTAGTCTACTTACTATTAATGGATACGAGTGATGGTTAAGATCCTAGTTGTGTTCATAGAACCATGAACTTTACGACACAATATAGGATGTTAGGATCTCTAACTAGAAGTTATAAATCTCATACATACAAATTGGAATTGGTCATTTCATAGGAAAATATAAATTTTAAGTTGATATGAATAGCAAAACTATTAAATCTCTAAATATTATGAATTAGTTTCTAATAAGCACTTGTTTCATTTAATAAGAGTCAAGGAATTTTGGAACTTTCATGTTTTATACCTTCAAATAATTCAAGTGGAATATATAGTCAACAATCATAAAGTATTCCACTTCCTTTTAGGCTTACTAGTTAAGTGTATACCAAGGAAAGTAAAGGAGCAAGTATTTGAGTGGTTCATAGAGGTCAATAAACTATTGCCCAATATGAAATAATTTCTAGATGAATTCAATTTAAAACATGAGTCACATAGAGTACACATTGTATATGCATAGAGATCACGATAGTAGGGTAAGCCTCATAGTTTTGATGTGTGGTTTCCAATTATGGAGACCATAATTATGGTGGATCTAATCATGATGGTCATGAAGGATCTTACCTATTGGAATCATAAGATAAAAGACAAATCATAGGGTTCCTTTACTAAAGGTATTTCATATATTCACATAATTAACCCAAGTCCAGATAAATAAAGAGTCACTCTAGGGTTTAAGTATCCTTCCATTATTTAAAGTTTAGGCACATCATCACATGTACCAATATCAAGTAAATAGGTAATTCCATATATATAAGGAGACAAAGTGGGGATATTGAGAAAAAAATAATTAAAACTAAATTATATGTGTGTTTTAGAAAATAATATGTGTGCACTATTTTTTAAATTATCAATACTCACCCAAACCTAGAGATAGAATAATACTTAAATTGTATATGGCTTATTTTTGGTAAACATGCTCATGGAGTTTTTTTGACCAAAATGGTTCAAACACAAGACACCTAAAATTATCTAATTTCTTACCATGTGTAGAATATTTTATTAATTATCGATTCTCTATGAACATTATGGACCCACGAATTCATATTCATCATGTTTTTTATTTTTATTTCATTTTTGTCTTTGCTTTTATTTTTCTAAAATAAAACCATGGATTTTATTAAATTAAATATTACTTATGATTTTTTAATATGGATTTTTAAAATAAATTATCAATCTAATATTTTAGAAATCAAACAAACCCTTTCTTTTAAACCAAAAGAAAAACCCATTTTATAAATAGAAGAAAACCCCACTTTGTAATCAAAAGAAATTCTTACCGCATAAGTTGAATGACACCCCACCATAGAAAGTGGAGAAAATACATTCTATAAACAAATAAAAATTTAACCTAAATCAAAGGATAATAGGTATTAAATAACTAGATAGGTTGATGTTAACCATCCACCAACAAACATGATTATAAATGCCCTACATATAGATAACTCACATAGATTTATTGCAAATACATTAGAATTGATAAGTGAAAATTTTGATATTGTACAAAATAAAGTTGATAGGGTTCATAAATGGTAGGAACAAATAAGATTTGAATATATAGATAATATTATCTATTTCTTGTAATTAGGTGAAATACCTAGTGATCAATAAGGAGTAGTTAGTAGCCCTACTTTAAAATCATAAGACTAGCAAGATGTTGCCTATTCTAAACCACATATTTCCATTCATTGTTATATATATCCTTAGATAAATGAACATTTTTTATAGCAATTATGGATGGTTTTTGACATTCTACATTCCAATAACAATAAGATGCTAATTTTACTTAGGAAGTTGTATGCAAAGTTTATCCTCAAAAAAATACCCATTTATTTGGTATACTTTGGTCTCAAGGATGAGGCCATGAGTCTACATAATATAGTCTAGGGGAACTTTTAGGCCCTACTTCCTTTTAGAATATACCAGGCAATAGCATAGACTCATGTGATCCAGGCATCATAGATGGATATTTTGAGCATGATGGATAGTGTGCATCAAAATTTTATATTTAAGATTATTGTATGGTGAAATTCTTATCTATGACCAACATTAGCACTATGGGGTATTGCATTATTATTGGAGGATAAACTACTAAGCATATTATTTACCTTGTGCACCTCATGTGACCAGTATTACATAGGACCTACTAGGTAATATTTAACTATCCATTAGGACATGTCATAGTCTCAAACAAAGGTGCCCTTGAGTCTACACTATCAACAAAACCTACACAAGTATCAAACCACATAAACTTTGGTTATTGTGACCTCCTTCGTGCCTCAATGTAAAAAATAAAAGTGTCTTGTATTTGTTGGTTATCATGGTGTCAATGATCCTAATAATTTTGGGATAACTTTATAATGGATTATATGGAATTAAAATGGACTCCACTTGTATTACATCATGATCATTTAGTGGTATTACAAAATATTGGCAATAATTCATATATTGCTCAAAAATATTCAAAATTGGTTCTAATGCCATTTAATGGTTTTGGGATAATTATTATTTATTGCAATTAATTTATTTTATTTTATTTTTTATATATTATTTTAATTAGTAGTTATTGTTGTCATCTTTGATTGTTTCCAGTGGGGCAATCGTACCTTGTGGGAAGCAACACAATAGTGACTAAGAGTGTGATGTTTGGCTCAATCAAGGGCCTTCGAGAGTTTTTACAAGGCTAGTTACTTGTTAATATGTTAAAATGCACTTGGACTCAGCAAAGGGAAAATATGAGTGCACGAGATAAAAATGAAAATAACTCAACAAAAAAAGGTTGGTGATGCGCCAAAAGAGCCACTAAGATCTTCTTACAAAAATAGGCATGAACATTATGTACAAGTGGTAAACACTTCCTCTCCTTGACATAGTGAAGAACAAATGATATTTATCAATCATAGGCATGCATAAAGTTGTGGGTACCATAGGAGAGCCACCATGTATATCTGGTCCAAAAATAGATGCAAGTCCCTCACACACACATACACTAATAAAACTCAAAACAGGTAAAAATATTACAAACACATACATACACATAAAAAGGGTTCCACAAGGAGCCACAAATGGCTAAACCAAAAAATGACATAGGCTTCCATATATATGCAAGAAAATGTTTACAAATATTGTGCCAGATGTGGGGGTTAGAAATTTCCCACAAGCCGCTCAAGAGCCGATTATTTTTACAAAAATAAATGAAAGGAAATCCTACAAGAGAATACAATTACAAAAATTTTGATGCTTTAAAAAGCTAATGTTATCCCTATTTATAGATTACAAGGGGAGGGTATTCCTTCCAAAACTCATACAAATATTTTCAATTAGTTGTCACTTCTGATGTCGAATCATGTCTTTTCTAAACTATCGATCCCTCTTAGGTTCTCTGGATTCAAAGCCATGAATTTCAAATGGACTTGAGCCCTTGGATGAGCATCTATTATCTTTATTGGTATCTACCCATTTCTAGGAATTTCCATCATCTGGGCGTAGAAGATCTCTTCATTTAATGTTCTAGATCTTTGAGTTGCTTCTTTCATGGCTCCCATGTTGTTGATGTCTTTTCACAGAGATATGGGATACTTTTTTGTAGGAATGACTATACTTCTCGAAGACTAGACACCTCATTAATTTTAATTTTTGGGGCATCAATATTTTTGTATTCCAAATTTTTTCTCATCACTTGAGATCTGTTCGCTTGATATTGAAGCTTTGGGACTTTTTGTCTTGGGTACCTTCATGTTGGAACTTCTACTCCTTGCATTTTGATTGGGACTAACAAAATTTTAAATTTTTGGACAGCGTTCACTTCTTAAGACCTTTCCTCCAATCATTAGATCTTTTTGGTCGGGGTTTCTTCTATGCTTGTCCATGACTCAAAATTTTGCTTTTTCTTGCCAAAAAACAAGGGTGTAGTGAGTCATCACTATAGTTCTGGCAACTCTAAGGGAATTTTTATCTTGCTAAAGATAAGGAACCAATAAAATTGGTGCCTTAGTCCATTGGGTACATAATTAGGAAAAATCTCCCTTGAAAGCAGAAGTTTTCAGTGGTCAAGCCATGTCTTTGAAATTTTGTAAATGGTTGGGACTTCCACTATCTCATGAAATTGATATCATATATAGTATATATGTACAAATTTTTAAATTAGTGGCCTTTATCCATTGGGTATGGATTCAAAAGACACCTCACTAGCTACTCAAGTCCCTTCTTCTTTATTTTTTTCTAGTTTCTTAGGTGAAATATTATCACCCTAATGAAATCGAGACTTTTCAGTAGCTATTGTTGGCACCACTAGGGTGAGGTTCCCATTTGTTGGTCAAGCCTCCTAATGTCCTCTTATACTTATGGATGAAGAGGTTCTTTGCATGTGCTATCTTGGCCTCTTCATAGGGGGGTTTCCCAAGATGGAAGTTTCTAGTTTTCCCACTTGGCCATCAGAAGGGTGGAGGTGTGATCCAACTTTTTTCCTCTCCCTCATGAGCCTTTTTAGCTTTTGGCTAATTTTTAGAATTATGTCCTTCATGTCGTATGTGGAGGGCCCCCTTTGAGATCTACTCCTATTGTTTTGGGAGTTCCTAGATCTCCTTTTTAACCTCCATAAGAATGTTTTGCATCTCCTCTTCTAATGCATCCTTGGAGGGAGTGCTTGGCTCAAGTTCCAATCTATCTACTTATTATCTAAAATTGTTCATGATCGAGATAGCATGTTGATCCTAATCAAAATTGAATGTGAATATGGATTGTTATTTTTTGGTGAGCCTTACCTTTTAATGAAGCCACCAATATTTTGAGGATCGTATCCTATTCTGTGATGTTGTGCACCTAGTAAATGAAGATCATTTCTTGCAAGTGCTTTAATGGAGATGTTAGACCTTTACCAATATATTCAAGTAAGATCTCCAATAGTGATACTATAAATTTTCCCCAAATAACTAGTGGTTTTGAAGATTGCAATGGGTTATTTTCTCCCTAGGCAAGGGATAGCTCTTGATATGGGGCAACCATCTTGGACCTACAAGTCCTTTGGATTATAGTGGAGTCATCAGGTGAATTTAGCTTCTTGATTTTGGAAAGCAGGTAGACTAAGATCTTAACCCAAACCTTGATCTAGTATCTTCAATAGTGGCTTCTTGTAGTATTTGTTATGGAGAAAAGTCTCCAAGATAGTAAAGAGGTACTTAAATAAGTGGGAATAGATAGATATCCTCATCCAATCTAAATCTAACTTGTTATTATGATTTTAGGACCAATGGTATGTCACTGAGGTCCTATCAAGTATGCCATTAAATTGGTGTCATCTTCAATTATCCCTGGTGAGGCAATCGTGCCTCATGGGGAGTGAAATAGTAGGGTCATTGTTGAGAGCATGGGGTTTGGCTCAATCAAGGGACTTTGAGATTTTTTACAAGTTTGGATCCTTGTTAAGATGTGATATTTTAGATGCACTTGGACTCAACAAAGGAAAAAGTGAGTACAAGAGATAAAAAAATAAATAACTCAACAAAAAATGGTGGCGATGCACCAAAATATTTGCTAAGATCTTCCTATAAAAATAGGTCTAAATGCTATGTTCTAATGGTGAACACTTTCTCTCCTTGGCATAGTGAAGCACAGATTAGAGTCATCAATCATAGGCATGCATAAATATACAATTTTCATAAGAGAGCCACCATATATGGTTGGTCAAAAAATAGACATAGTCCCCTCACACACACATACACTAATAAAACTCAAAATAGGTAAAAATATTACAAAAACATACATACATACAGTAATGGGTTCGTAGAGAGACATAGATGGCTAAACCAAAAATTGATGCAGGTTTTCATATATATGTGTGTGTGTGTGTGCATGTGCAAGCAAATGTTTACAAATATTATGCCAGAAGGGGGGTTCAAAATTATCCACAAGTCGCTTAGGAGACAATTGTTTTTACAAAATGAAATGAAAGGAAAGCCTACAAGAGAATACAATTGCAAACTTGCCAATCCTTTACAAAGCTAATGCTACCCTTATTTATAGATTACAAGGGGAGGGTTTTCCCTTCAAAACTCATGTAGATATTTCAAAGTGGCTATCACTTCTAATGTCAAATCATGTCTTGTCTAAATTATTTATCCCTTTGAGGTTCTCTAGATTTAAATTCATGAATGTCAAATGGCCCTGATCCCTTGGATGAGCAGTTATCATCTTTATTGTCATCTTCCCATATCTAGGAATTTTCATCATCTGGGTGCAGAATATCTCTTCATTAATGTTATGGATATTTGAATTGCTTCTATCATGGCTCCCATGTTGTTGCTGTCCTTTCACAAGGATATGAGATATTTTTTGTAGGAAGGATGATGCTCCTCAAACACTGGGAACCTCATTACTTTTGACTTTTTGTTTTGGGAAGCTTTTCTCTTGAGTACCTTCATGTCAAAACTTTTACTTATTGCCTTTTGATCAAGACTAACAAACTTTTAAATTTTTGGATAGCCTTAACTTCTTGAGATCTTTCTTCCAATCATTGGATTTTTTTTATCGAGGTTTATTTTGTTCTTGTCCATAGCTCAAACTTTTACTTTTTCTTGCTAAAAAACATGTAGTGAGTCATCACTACAGTTACTTTATGTGTTTTTACTATATGTTATAATATCATGATGCAACAATTAAGGCTACTATTTCTTTGAGAAATTTATATATATTGAGTTCTAATAATGATTTATCAATTGCGAATTATTTTTAATTAAGTTGGATCACTTTAAAAAAATAAAATGATGTCAATTTTGAACAAGAATTCAATGTTTTGGTTCTATTAATATAACTATCCTACGACTAATATAGGAGATAGACTTATAGGCATGAAAAGGTGTTCTACAATAGATTTCCACCTTGATTAAGTTCCATAACATAGTCATGGTCAGTGTATTCTTTTAAAAAATCATTTACCTTGTTAAATTCATGGCCTCTTTACATGAATATGTTTCTAAATTTTTGTTCTATCGATATTTTATCTCTTTCAATAATGAAACACCATGGATGAATAAACCCATATTTTTATGAAAGAAAAATAAAGGAACCAATTAAAAAGAAAGCATAAGAAGAAAATATTCCTTTGGGTCCTAGATTGTCAAATTAATTATGATGCTATACTTTGTTTATAAATATACAAAAACATTTAAGCATATAAGATGTATGCAACTATAAAATTGATTCAAGATATAGATTTATGTCCGTATTTATAATCTTGTGGAGTCTTATCATGAGATGGTTGCAGAAAAACATAAATAATAAATAAATGTATGAGCAATTAGTGATGAGTTATACAAATATTATCTTCATATTTGTGAGGTCATCATGTTTTAGGTTTTTCTAATTAGAATCAAATATCTAACACTCTAGTGGTTGTTAATGTAACAAGAGATTCAACTAGAGCAACATCAATATGCATATCCTTCTACTTACATTTGTTTAAATTTATTAGATCTAAGGAAAGTATAATAATCTCCAAGTAGAGAAGAGGGTGATCAATAGTTATCTCAGTAAACCTATGTCCCATTATATCTACACCTTTGTGAAAAATATTGTATAGCACATGCAAGTATTTGTATTCATTCATGATAGTTTGTATGGTCCTAGCATATATGGTTATGCCTTTATGGAAAGTTTTATGGTATAGTATATGTATGTATTTTTGCAAGTTTGTATTCATACCTAGTAAATTTATATAGTCGATGAAAATGAAATATTTATATTTATATTAGGCCTATGGTGCTTAGATCAATTGGTTGGGAATGAAAAGTTACACATTTTAAAGCAATGTTCAAATATCATGGGTGAACCTTAATATTTTGCTCAAATGACATGAGATCAATAGTAAAATTCTCCAACTTTCAATAAGGTGACCCAAGTTTAAATCTTGTCAATTGTTACATGCATAATTGCAAAGCTATTGTAATACCACTAAGTGGTCATGATGTATTACAAGTGGGGCTCAATTCTTAACCCATATAAGTAGTTTTATGTGCATGTATTCTATACCAAAAAGTACTTCATGATATTGTTGATGTGAATATTATGTTCATGTATAGGGTGTTTGAAGTATTATACTATGTCACAAAAATAGATGAATGATGATGATGCCATTTATATAATGGTGATGGTGATACAAAATTAATTAAAATTTTAAACAAGTGTATAAATTCATTTATAAAAATATACAAAATCATGCTAACATATAAAATGCTAAAATAAAAATTTTAAAGTGCATATATATATATATATATATATATATATATATATATATATATATATATATATATATATATATATATATATACATTTACATACAAGTATACACAACTAATTTTTGAACAAATATAAATCTTCATTTATTATTATGAAGATAATTTTCATATCTCTTGATGACATATTTGATTCATTATTCAAAAATAATGGAGGTTGTGATACATTAGCTCTAGTAAACTTTGATATGTTCAATGTGTTAACAAAGTTGGTTCATTCAAATGAGACACCATTAGGTAGCTCTCTCACCAAGGCATCAACTTTTTCAATAAAAAATACCTAAAATATAATTGTTAGGTCACCCATAAAATGTGATTTATATAGATGTCATGTTGTAATTTGAGAGGATGAGATGTGATAAATACTTATATAACAAATATAGACATCCTATAAAATTGATAATTCATCAATGTAAGACTCAATGTTTGACTAGCAACCCACCAAAGTTTTCCTTTTAATGTCAACAACATTGTTATAAAGAGAATTTCTTAGATGCTTATTATGTATGGCACATTATATCCCAATCATTAATGAAGGTTGGAAACAATTGACCCAAATATACTTTATCTTCCTCAGCATGTCCCATTAGGTTTGGCTTATATTGACATGTTAAATTATGTTGTAAACAACCCATGAGATACAACTTTTAGGCACTTTATCAATGTGATTCACATGGATATATCATTTGATAGGAAAATATTTGAGATATAATAAAATAACTTATAAATATATATTATAGAACTAATGGTTTTTCAATATGACTTCTAGTGTTCAATTTATGACCTACAAAACTTTTCCTTCTAGGATGAGCAATGTTGTTATAAGGTTAAGTATTTAGTTCATTGGAAGGTATGGCTTATATTGTATCAAGAATTCCTAGATGTTGGATACCATTTTACTAAGAATAAAGGAGTTATTATGTCATTAAATATATTTAATTGATATGACCTTGTTGGATGGATTTTACATAAGATCATCAACTATTATTACAAACAAGCCCTAAAAAATAGTTCTTAGGCCCTTTATGGAAATATGATTGGCGTAGATGTCATATTATTTAAGAGGATGATATCTGGAAAATAATTATATAAATTAGATATATATCCTATTAAATTGAGAGTTTATTATTATGAGACCTAGTCCAGTTGGAAACACATCAAATTTTTTTCTCCAAAACAAGCAATGTCATTATAAGACCAAGTGTTTAGTTGCTTAGTTCATCCCAAGTATTAGTAAAATTTCTATACCATTGTACCAAGTGTAATTTAGTATCATCAATATTCAATAAATTCAATTCACTAAAATGAAACCTTCTTAGGTGGATCTTGAATTACGTCTTCAATTTTTGTTGCAAAAAAACCCTTAAAAATAGATTTTAGGTCCTTTACAAAAATGATTTGCATAGGTATCATGTTTTTTAAAGAGATGATATACTAGGAAAAAATATTTAAAATATATATTCATAATATGGAATTAATTGTCAATCAATGTGATACATGTGTGCCAATGCAATTGCTCACATACATAGCCCTTGCAAGCAGGGTTGGACTATGGTTTTTGAAAATTTTGCTAAGGCAAGAGTCTGGACTCATGGTTGGGTGTATTGTTTTGGCATGAGAAATTTGTTGGAATACTTGATACATATGCATGGGCCTTAAATTTCAAAGTAGTCAAGTCTTGTCGTAATAGTTGAGACTACAAAAGGAGCCAAAAATTCAAATACACTTGGTTGGATCCAAAATATTGGCTAAGTTAGAAAGGTTCCAATAAAGCAAAGCCTGGGTCAAGTGAACCTTGGACTTTTAAAGAGATGACATAAATCAAAGGTTTCAAAAATTCTAGGTTTGATAAAGCCCATAATAGAGAAATTTCAAAAGGTCTAGGAAGCTAAAAGACCAAAACCAAGCAATCCTAGGTCCAGCCTAGCCCATTAGAAGCCTAAGACAAACAAAGCTTGGAATGAAGCAATCCTAGAATTTTTGAACGATGATTTCATATAGAGTTTTCCAAAATCTTAGCCTAAGAAAACTTGAGCCTAAGATTTTAAATGCTGACGTAAGCCAAAGTCTTTTAAAAACTTGGCCTAGCCTCTAAGGTCCCTACAATAGCTAGAAGTTTTTGACACAACATCTAATATTTGATAATGAATAAAATACCCCTAAAAATATCCCTTTTAGCAAGGATTACACATGCCAGAGGTCTAAACCAATGAAGTACTCAGATATTTATACTAAAATAGTCAAGTTGAGTTGGCAACTCTGACAAGCTGACGTGGCAGTAAGATATAGTGGAGAAAATTTGATACAACCGAAGATGCCTAGGCTCCTTAAATATGTATGGATTCCAATTTTTTGGGAGATATTGGGTAGCCATGTCATCACCAAAATCAAGGTAGTTGAGCAAAGCTGAGCGGGAAAGTGATAGCCATGCCCCTCAAGCATGTTGATCAGACTATGCGTATTCATAGTAGGCCTGAAAAGGGCTTTATTGTAATGTTCAAGAATAACATAAAATACAAGATAGTCTTATATATAGTTGAGGTTTACCAGTGTAAGGGGTCAGCTCTTTAGCATCTTTCTTGTTATATGTTGTACATTTTGCTCTACAATCAATATAAAGCAAATGGTTTTTGGCCTCTGCGAAAGATATTTTTGTAGTTTAATATTTGAATGTGATTTATATATTTTAATGCATGTTTGTTAATGTTTTATGAATGGTAGATTTTGGTAGGAAAATTCTATTGTAATTGGATTGCTACTTGGACTACCTTATATGAAGTTATTGGAATGTTGAAGGATTTATAATCAGAGCTAATTAAATCTAAATTTTGTAATACTGTGTTTAATGGTTGGTATATTAGGCTTTGTCTTAGTTTGAGTGTAGAGTGTTTGTATGGCATATTTCATTGTTATTAAACTAAATCCCAACCATATTTCAATCATCTTCTAAAACCTTGTCCTTTCTAACCCTTGCATTTCTATATTTAGTATTGAGAACTATTATTTATTTTTTTTAGATTTACAAGGAACTAGCGTTCTTCGAAGGTTGACTCAAAAGAAATTCAAAGTCATCCAATCTTGGTTGTCATATTGATATTCTCACAATGACACTGAGAGGGGGGAGGGGTGAATCAGTGTAGCTATTTAAATTCAAATCTACAACTCTTAAATCTGAAGCAAAGAGAACTTAAAAGCAGATAAAGCAATTATCACAAGAGAGCACACCACAACACACAATGTAATGAGGTTCACCAATTTGACTACTCCTCAAGAATGACTGCTTGGACTACGGTCCAAATCTAGCCTTTGCAAAACACCAATTTTACAATCAGTTTACCAGCACCCACTGGAAGGAGCACCAACCCCTAGTTTATCTGCACCAACAGAAAGGAGCACCAACCCCCAATTCAAGCACCAACTTGAACTACACTTTTGAATCTATCAGATTGACATAAGAATGCCTTTGCTTATACAAGACCCTGAATGGTCTACAATTTATCAAAACACAGTAACCACTTACGGCTCTGCTTGTCGCTCTCTTACAACACTCTTCTAACCCTCTTTCGGTAGCACTTTCTCACATTCAGTGGCAACCTAATTCTCCAGGCAACTGCCCTTTTATAACAATATTTTCAACTTGAAACTCCTGTTCTTCTATTACTTCCATAATCCTTCATGCACCCTATTAATAGATACTTCTGAAAGTAACTCCTTTATCACACAGTATTTTTGCATGCAATCTATTAATAGTTTTGTCTCTTGTTTCGAACTAACAGTGTAACAGTTGCTCGATGGTTTCACTGCGTCACGTGCCCTGTAACTGTCGTTCTTCCTTTAATGCTTTGTTCTTATTTTAGCTTGCATGATTTCTATCTGTAACTACCCCTGTAACTATCACACTAACTTCAATTGACTCTTCTTATTTTGGTTGCATGATTTTCCTCTACAACTACCCCTTTAACTATCGTTCTACTTCAGTTAACTACCTGTAGTCGTGCTGTTGCGACCTGTCGCAAAATCGTGACACTTCTGTCTCTTTGTACTCTTCTCGCATTTTACCTGTGAAAACATGACATGTCACGATATCATGACATTTCTACCCCTTTGACCTTTTCTTGGTTTTTGACCAGCGAAAACACATGTCGCGATATTGCGACACTTTCACCTCCTTGCTACTCTTCTCGGCTTCAACCAGTGAAAACACAACATGTCACGATATCGTGACACTTTCGCCTCCTTGCTACTCTTCTTGGCTTCAACCAATGAAAATACAACATGTCACGATATCGTGACACTTTCTGCCTCTTTGTCCTTTTCTCGGCTTGCACCCGCGAAAACATGACGTGTCATGAAATCGTGACACTTTTCACCTTTGTCCTTTTCTCGGCTTGCACCCGCAAAAATGAAACATGTCATGAAATCGTGACACTTTCTCTACCTTGTGCCTTTTCTGTCTTTGGCCCACAAAAACACAACATGTCGCAAAATCGTGACACTTTCGTTGCCTTGTGTCTTTCTCTGCCTTTCGCCTGTGAAAACGGAACATACACTTTCGTTGCCTTGTGCCTTTCTCTGCATTTTGCCCATGAAAACTCAACATGTCATGAAATTGCGACACATTCGCTTCCATACACTCTCTCTCCTCTTCGGGTCGCGAAAACCCGACATGTTGCGATATCGTGACACTTTTTCTCGTTAGCGCTTTTCTTCCCTTCGGGTCGCGAAAACCCGACATGTCATGAAATCGCAACACTTTTTCTCTGCAAGCTCTTTCTCTCGAACCTGTCACGAAATCGTGACACTTTTTCGTCTGTACAATCCTTCTTGCAAAGTGTCACGAAATCATGACACTTTTCTTTGCAAGCTCCTTCTCCCCGAACATGTCACAAAATCACGACATTTTTCTTTGCTTGCACCTTCTTTCCGAACATGTCGTGAAATCGTGACTGTTTTCCCTGCACTTTCTCTCTCTTCGAACATTTCATTGTTATTAAACTAAATCCCAACCATATTTCAATCATCTTCTAAAACATTGTCCTTTCTAACCCTTGCATTTCTATATTTAGTATTGAGAACTATTATTTATTTTTTTTAGATTTACAAGGAACTAGCGTTCTTCGAAGGTTGACTCAAAAGCAATTCAAAGTCATCCAATCTTGGTTTTCATATTGATATTCTCACAATGACACTGAGAGGGGGGGGGTGAATCGGTGTAGCTATTTAAATTCAAATCTACAACTCTTAAAGCTGAAGCAAAGAGAACTTAAAAGGAGATAAAGCAATTATCACAAGAGAGCACACCACAACACACAATGTAACGAGGTTCACCAATTTGGCTACTCCTCAAGAATGACTGCTTGGACTACGGTCCAAATCTAGCCTTTGCAAAACACCAATTTTACAATCAGTTTACCAGCACCCACTGGAAGGAGCACCAACCCCTAGTTTATCTGCACCAACAGAAAGGAGCACCAACCCCCAATTCAAGCACCAACTTGAACTACACTTTTGAAACTATCAGATTGACATAAGAATGCCTTCGCTTATACAAGACCCTGAATGGTCTACAATTTATCAAAACACAGTAAACACTTACGGCTCTGCTTGTCGCTCTCTTACAGCACTCTTCTAACCCTCTTTCGGTAGCACTTTCTCACATTCAGTGGCAACCTAATTCTCCAGGCAACTGCCCTTTTATAACAATATTTTCAACTTGACTCCTATTCTTAGTTACTTCCATATTCCTTCATGCAGCTTATTAATAGATAGTTCTATATTCAACTTCCTTTATCTCACAGTATTCTTTCATGCATCCTATAAATAGTTATGGTTCTTTGTTTCTCGAGACTAACGAGTGTAATGGTTGCTCGATGGTTTCACTGCGTCACGTGCCCTGTAACTGTCGTTCTTCCTTTAATGCTTTGTTCTTATTTTAGCTTGCATGATTTCTCTCTCGTAAATGCCACTTGTAAATATCGCATAACTTCAATTAACTCTTCTTATTTTGGTTGCATGATTTTCCTCTACAACTACCCCTTTAACTATCGTTCTACTTTAGTTAACTACCGTAATCGTGTTGTTGCGACCTGTCGCGAAATCGTGACACTTCTGTCTCTTTGTACTCTTCTCGCCTTTTACCCGTGAAAACATGACATGTCACGATATCATGACATTTCTGCCCCTTTGACCTTTTCTTGGTTGTTGACCAGCGAAAACACACATGTCGCGATATCGCGACACTTTCGCCTCCTTGCTACTCTTCTCGGCTTCAACCAGTGAAAACACAACATGTCACGATATCGCGACACTTTCGCCTCCTTGCTACTCTTCTTGGCTTCAACCAACGAAAACACAACATGTCGCGATATCGTGACACTTTTCGCCTCTTTGTCCTTTTCTCGGCTTGCACCCGCGAAAACATGACATGTCACGAAATCGTGACACTTTTCACCTCTTTGTCCTCTTCTCGGCTTGCACCCGCGAAAACGAAACATGTCATGAAATCGTGACACTTTCTCTACCTTGTGCCTTTTCTGTCTTTGGCCCACAAAAACACAACATGTCGCAAAATCGTGACACTTTCGTTGCCTTGTGTCTTTCTCTGCCTTTCGCTCGTGAAAACAAAACATGTCACGAAATCTTGTGACACTTTCGTTGCCTTGTGCCTTTCTCTGCCTTTTGCCCATGAAAACTCAACATGTCACGAAATTGCGACACATTCGCTTCCATACACTCTCTCTCCTCTTCGGGTCGCGAAAACCCGACATGTCGCGATATCGCGACACTTTTTCTCCTTAGCGCTTTTCTTCCCTTCGGGTCGTGAAAACCTGACATGTCATGATATCGCGACACTTTTTCTCTGCAAGCTCTTTCTCTCGAACCTGTCACGAAATCGTGACACTTTTTCGTCCGTACAATCCTTCTTGCAAATTGTCACGAAATCATGACACTTTTCTTTGCAAGCTCCTTCTCCCCGAACATGTCACAAAATCATGACAGTTTTCTTTGCTTGCACCTTCTTTCCGAACATGTCATGAAATCGTGACAGTTTTCCTTGCACTTTCTCTCTCTTCGAACATGTCACGAAATCGTGACAATTTTCCTTGCACTTTCTCTTTCGTCCAACATGTCACGAAATCGCGACAATTTTCCTTGTGCTTTCTCTCTCTTCGAACATGTCACGAAATCGCGACAGTTTTCCTTGCGCTTTCTCTTTCATCCAACATGTCGCGAAATCATGACAGTTTTCCTTGTGCTTTCTCTCTCTTCGAATATGTCATGAAATCATGACAGTTTTCCTTGCGCTTTCTCTTTCGTCCAACATGTCGTGAAATCACATCTCTTTTCTCTCTCCTCTTTCTCTTCGCTTTGGACCGTGAAAATGAAACATGTCACGAAATCATGACAGTTTTGCCAGCATTTTCTCTCTCCTTCGATATGTCATGAAATCATGACAGTTTTGCCAGCATTTTCTCTCTCCTTCGATATGTCGCGAAATCACGACAGAAAACATGTCGCGATATCGCGACAGTTTTCTTACTTGTCTTTTTCTTTGATCCTTTGAATCTAGGCCACTTCTGTCTTCTTGGAAATTCATTGTACATGCTCTCACTGACCTCTGAACTCCTGTCCACTGCATCAACTGATCTATCTGTCTGTGTTGACAACAATGACAATACTGTTTCTGCACCTTGCTCAACAATCTCCCCCTTTGGAATTGTTGGCAACACATGTGCAATTTCCTGTAATTCTTCTCCCCCTTTGACAATAATACCAAAGGGTGTTGCAGACTCCCCCTGAGTCTATGCAAAACATTCTCAGAAAAACATTGTTATAGTTAGCAAAAATCATGAATATGAGCAAAACTATAAACATAGGCATAAATGCTCCCCCTGAGAATGTGTTCCCGATAGCTAGTCAGTTCTTGGGTAGTGTGACCACTCCCAACTTACTGCGAAGGTATTCAAAAACTTCCTTGGGCAACGGTTTAGTGAATATATCCGCTACTTGCTCTGTAGTTGGAACAAAATCCAATTTAACCTCACCTTCTGCAACTTTATCCTTCAAAAAGTGATACCGGATTGCAATATGTTTGGTTCGAGAATGCATAACCGGATTCTTTGAGATGTTAATAGCACTGGTATTATCACATTTAATTGAAATTGGCTCTTTGAAGTTAATACCAAGATCTTTCAGGGTTTGTCTCATCCATAAAATTTGCGTACAACATGTTGTTGTTGCAATGTATTCTGCCTCTGCTGTGGATAGAGAGATTGATTCTTGTTTCTTGTTGTGCCATGCTACCAACCTGTCTCCAAGATAGAATGCACCACCACTGGTACTCTTTCTGTCATCTATACATCCTGCCCAATCTGCATCAGAATATGCAATAAGAGTGAAGTCCTTACCTTTTGGGTACCATAACCCATACTCCATAGTACCCTTGAGGTACCTAAAGATCCTCTTCATGGCTGTCACATGAGTCTCTTTGGGACTAGCTTGAAATCTTGCTACCATGCATACTTGCCTGTAAGATATCTGGTCTTGTAGGCTGGTTAAATACAGCGAGGCTCCCAATCATAGATCTGTACATTGTTTGATCAACATCCGGAGATTTGTCATCCTTGCTCAACTTGCAACTTTGTTGTCATGGGAGTGCTAACGAGGTTTACAATCCTCCATTGTGAATTTTTTTAGCATTTCTTTCACATATTTAACTTGAGAGATAAAAATGCCCTTTTCACTTTGATTAACTTGCAATTCAAGGAAATACGAAAGTTCTCCAATCATTGACATCTCAAATTATTTCTTCATTTTATTTGCTATGTCTCTACAATACTCATCCATCTTTGCCTGCCAAATATGATATCATCTACATAAACAACAAGTACAATAAGATGGCCATTCTCTGTTTTGACATACAAGTTGTTGTCCACCATACCTTTCTTGAACCCCTGTTGAATAAGATAGTTATCCAGCCTTGCATACCATGCTCTGGGTGCTTGTTTCAGACCATACAAAGCTTTCTTTAACTTGCAAACAAAATTGGGATTGTCACCGAGTTGGAAACCATCTGGCTGCTCAATATAAACTTCTTCTTCAAGTTTGCCATTCAGAAATGCTGATTTCACGTCCATCTGATAAACTTTGAAATTCTTGTGAACTGCTAAAGCCAGAAACATTCTAATTGCCTCGAGTCTAGCCACTGGTGCAAAGGTTTCCTCAAAATCAATACCTTCAACTTGAGCATAGCCTTTACAGGCCAATCTTGCCTTATTTCTGACAACCTGTCCGTCTTCGTTCAATTTGTTTCGAAAAATCCATTTAGTACCGATTATGTTTTTATTTGAAGGCCTTGGTACTAACTCCCAGGTTTTGTTTTTCTCAATCTGATCTAGTTCTTCATTTATTGCCTTCATCCAACTTTCATTTGTGCTTGCTTCAGCCATATTTTTGGGCTCAATGTTGGATAATAGAGAGTAGTTCCTTACTACTGTTCTCCTTGTCTGAATACCAACTGTGGGGTCCCCAATAATTTGCTCTCTGGGATGATTTTTCTTCCAGCTGCTTGTTTTGAATTTCTTGTTTTCTTCTACTTCTGAGTCAATCTCCTTATTCTCTTATGTTTCTTTTTCTTCATCTCCTTCAATAACTTCTTCATAAATAGGGTATTTTTCTTCATGGCTAATTTCTCGTTCCCTACCTTCATCAACCTTAACATCGGCACTCTCCACAATTTTCTTTAGCCTTTTGTTATAGCATGTGTAGGCTTTGCTTTTTGTCGAATAGCCAAGAAAAATTCCTTCATCAGCTCTATCTTCAAACTTACCAAGATTATCTTCGAGTTCTTTTGATGTAGCACTTGCTGCCAAAGACTTTGAAGTATCTTGCTATTGCCTTTTGCCGAACCATAGCTCATAAGGAGTTTTGCTTTCATGTGTCCTCAACATGCACCTGTTTTGGATGTAAACCGTAGTATGAACTGCCTCTTTCCAGAATATGTCTGCTATTTTGTTCTCTGTCAACATTGTCCGTGCCATTTCTTGCACTGTCTTGTTCTTTCTTTCAACAACACCATTCTGCTGAGGTGTCCTTGCTGCTGAAAACTGTCTTCTGATCCCATATTTTTGACAGTACTATGCAAACTCCTCTGAGATAAAATCTCCTCCTCTATATGATCTTAAGCATTTAATTCTTTTTCCTATTTGATTCTCAACCAGTTTTTTGAAAGTCTTGAACATTTCAAAGGCATCTGATTTAAGCTTTAAAAATAGTACCCATGTCATCCTGGAATAGTCATCTATGCACAACATAAAGTATTTGTCACCATTTATGCTTTGTGTTCTCATGGGTCCACATAAATCAGTATGTATTAGCTCTAAAGGTTTGTTGGTGAAGTATTCCTTTGATTTAAATGTGGATCTAGTTTGCTTCCCTTTTTCCTTTTGGCATGGAGCACAGATGCTATTTAATGGTTTGCCAATGGTGGGTATACCTCTTATTGCCCTTTTTGAACTTATTTTTACCAGATTGTCAAAGCTAATATGATCGAGCCTCTTGTGCCATAGCCAATTTTCATCTACTTGTCCAATCAAACATGCTCCTTCTGAAGTCTCCGAGAGAGTATACGAGGTTTCCGAAGTCCTCGATCCGGTAGCTATCGGCTTCCCACTGTGTGCTTTTCTGACTTCACAACCCTGCTTCTTAAAAATGACTTCATGACCTCTGTCATAGATTTGGCTTACGCTCAGTAGGTTGTGCTTCAAACCAATCACAAACAGGACTTCTTTGGAATTGATTTTTTTGTCACTTATCTTGACTGATCCTTTCCCAACTATCTTGGCTCCATCATTATTTCCAAATTTAACTGAGCCACCTTCATAGTTCTGTAACTTTTCAAACTTTTGTTTATCGCCTGTCATGTGATTGGAGCATCCACTATCCAGTATCCATGGTGCAGATTTGTTCTGTGCTTTGAATGTTGTCTGTACAATCAAGGATTATTTTTCTTCCTTGGGTCGCTCCTTTTCTTTCCATTCTAGTTTGACTACAGTTTTGGTCACTTGTTTAGACTTTTCTTTGTCAATGGCCTGTGCATGTTTTTTTGGGAATTTTCTATTTTGTCTTAAACCATTTGGTTGAGATTTTCTTCTCTGATATTTATTTGTTGCATATGTACTTCTACAATTTCTTGCAATGTGTCCAAAGTTATGACAGTTATAGCATTCTACTGCATAATCCATCAAGGGTGAAAAGACATTTCTACTGGTGAAATTTCTTTGTCCTATATTATAAATGCAATCTGAAATATTATGACCGTAAGCATTGCATTTAAAACAATAACCAAAAAAGGATTGATTGAACCTGGGAGTTGGTGTTTGCCATTTTGTAGTAGGAGCCACAAATCTTCTTCTCCTTTGATGTGAGACATTTGTGAATCCATCATTGTCAGCGCTCTTTTCATGCCTGGCATTATTGCTTTCTTTTGCATGATTTGGTTTTCCTTGATCAACCCTTATCTTATCTTCTTTCTTTATGGGTTCTATAGTTAAGGCCTTTGATCCATTTGACGATTCTCCTTCGATGAAGCCCAAGCCAAATTTGATGCCTATACTCCTTTGGCTATTTATAATCTTTTCCAACTTCACAGAGCTTCCTTCAAGTTTGTGATAACAACTCAACTTTCGATTCATCTCTTCTAGTTGAATCCTTAAACCAACAATTTCTTCTTCCAGTTTGCTGCATTCATCTATTTTCACAGTTAATTGTACTTCGAGTTCTTCAGATATTTTCTTAAATTTGTTTGTTTGTACTTTCAAATTGTTTATTATGTCATTGGCATCCTCTAGCTTTCTTGAAACCTTTTTATTCTTTTTCCTTTCTGTACTCAACTCTTTAAGTGCAGCAACCAACTCACCTTCCAGATATACTTTAGCCTCATCCTTAAGGTTTTCATCACCTTCCTATTTTTCTTCTATTTTTTCTTCTTCAAATGCCATGAACAGAGCTTCACCTGTTTCTTCTTGAGAATCCTCACCCGAGCTTTCTTCAGAAGAGCTGACATTCTTGGATATGAAACTTTTCTTCTTGAAGTTGCTTTTTCTAAAATTTGGTTTCTTCTTCCAGTCACCTTTTTCTTGGTGTGACCCTTCATCATTTTTGGTTTTCTCATTCATTGGACATTTAGCTGCAAAGTGCCTGACGCCTCCACAGTTGAAGCACTTAAACGGTAACTTTCCTCTATATTTTCCTTTTCCCTTTATAAGTTTCTAAACAAAGTTAGCTTCCATTTCATCCGATGTCTCTTCATCCTCAGATTCTTGTTTAGTTTTTATATTTTTGTGTGCTTTAAAAGTAGCTTCTCTGTCTGTGGGCTTAGCTTGTCCTATTCTCATTTTGTATGCAGTCAAAGAACCATGCATCTCATCCATGCTAAAAGTATTGAGATCTTTAGCTTCTTCTATAGCAGAAACTTTAGAATTAAATCTTTTGTGAAGAGTTCTTAGTACCTTTTTCACGATGACCACATCTTCCATTTCCTCGCCGAGTCCTCTAATCGTAGTAATGATTCCATTGACTCTCAGCATATAGGCCTCTATGTTCTCATCGTCATTCATTCTTAATGCTTTGAACTGAGCTCGATGCATTTGTAGCTTGGCTTCCTTGATCTTGTCGTCTCCTTCATGAATGCTCTTCAGTTTGTCCCACATGTCTTTTGTAGTTTTATAGCTCATGATCCTTATTAGTTCACTATCCACTAAACCGCACATTATAGCATTATGTGCTTTAGAGTTATTCTCAAATGGTTTCTTACCGGCAGCATCGGTTGGAGGTATGGCGGGTATTGTATATCCACTTTCTATTGACTCCCAGATGTCGTATCCCAGAGCACAAAGATATGTCTGCATCCTAATTTTCCAAAATGAATAATTAGTTTCGTCGAACAATGGAGCTTTATTTGATGAGAATCCTTCACCACCTACCATTGTGTTCCTTCCTAGATCACCTTAGTTGATTAAGCTTGTTCAGGAACCTGGCTCTGATACCAATTGATATTCTCACAATGACACTGAGAGGGGGGGTGAATCGGTGTAGCTATTTAAATTCAAATCTACAACTCTTAAAGCTAAAGCAAAGAGAACTTAAAAGCAGATAAAGCAATTATCACAAGAGAGCACACCACAACACACAATGTAACAAGGTTCACCAATTTGGCTACTCCTCAAGAATGACTGCTTGGACTACGGTCCAAATCTAGCCTTTGCAAAACACCAATTTTACAATCGGTTTACCAGCACCCACTGGAAGGAGCACCAACCCCTAGTTTATCTGCACCAACAGAAAGGAGCACCAACCCCTAATTCAAGCACCAACTTGAACTGCACTTTTGAAACTATCAGATTGACATAAGAATGCCTTCGCTTATACAAGACCCTGACTGGTCTACAATTTATCAAAACACAGTAAACACTTATGGCTCTGCTTGTCGCTCTCTTACAGCACTCTTCTAACCCTCTTTCGGTAGCACTTTCTCACATTCAACGGCAACCTAATTCTCCAGGCAACTGCCCTTTTATAACAATATTTTCAACTTGAAACTCATATTCTTCAGCTTCCATATTCCTACATGCACCCTATTAATAGAAAGTTCTGAAATTCAACTTCCTTTATCTCATAGTATTCTTTCATGCATCCTATAAATAGTTATGGTTCTTTGTTTGGAACTAACGATTTAAGTTAACCGTTGCTCGATGGTTTCACTGCGTCACGTGCCCTGTAACTGTCGTTCTTCCTTTAATGCTTTGTTCTTATTTTAGCTTGCATGATTTCTCTCTGTAAATGCACCTGTAACTATTGTTCTAACTTTAGTTAACTCTTCTTATTTTAGTTGCATGAATTTCTTTTGCAACTGCCCCTGTGATTGTCGTTCTACTTCAGTTAACTATCCGTAATCGTGTTGTTGTGACTTGTCGCAAAATCGTGACACTTTTGTCTCTTTGTACTCTTCTCGCCTTTTACCCGTGAAAACATGACATGTCACGATATCATGACATTTTTGCCCCTTTGACCTTTTCTTGGCTGTTGACCAGTGAAAACACAACATGTCGCGATATCACGACACTTTCGCCTCCTTGCTACTCTTCTCGGCTTCAACCAGCGAAAACACATGTCGCGATATCGCGACACTTTCGCCTCCTTGCTACTCTTCTTGGCTTCAACCAGCGAAAACACAACATGTCACGATATCGTGACACTTTTCGCCTCTTTGTCCTTTTCTCGGCTTGCACCTACAAAAACATGACATGTCACGAAATCGTGACACTTTCTCCTCTTTGTCTTTTTCTCGGCTTGCACCCACAAAAATGAAACATGTCGTGAAATCGTGACACTTTCGCTGCCTTGTGCCTTTTTCGTCTTTGGCCCGTGAAAACACAACATGTCGCGAAATCATGACACTTTCGCTGCCTTGTGTCTTTCTTTGCCTTTCACCCGTGAAAACGAAACATGTCACGAAATCGTGACACTTTCGCTGCCTTGTGCCTTTCTCTGCCTTTCGCCCGTGAAAACTCAACATGTCACGAAATCGCGACACATTCGCTTTCATACACTCTCTCTCCTCTTCGGGTCGCGAAAACTTGACATGTCGCGATATCGTGACACTTTTTCTCCTTAGCGCTTTTCTTCCCTTTGGGTCGCGAAAACCCGACATGTCACGAAATCGTGACACTTTTTCATTTGTACAATCCTTCTTGCAAATTGTCGCGAAATCGTGACACTTTTCTTTGCAAGCTCCTTCTCCCCGAACATGTCATGAAATCGTGACAGTTTTCTTTGCTTGCACCTTCTTTCCGAACATGTCACGAAATCATGACAATTTTCCTTGTGCTTTCTCTCTCTTCGAACATGTCACGAAATCGTGACAGTTTTCCTTGCGCTTTCTCTTTCGTCCAACATGTCGCGAAATCATGACAATTTTCCTTGCGCTTTCTCTCTCTTCGAACATGTCATGAAATCACGATAGTTTTCCTTGTGCTTTCTCTTTCGTCCAACATGTCACGAAATCGTGACAGTTTTCCTTGCGCTTTCTCTCTCTTCGAACATGTCACAAAATCATGATAGTTTTCCTTGCGCTTTCTCTTTCGTCCAACATGTCGCGAAATCGTGACATCTTTTTCTCTCTCCTCTTTCTCTTCGCTTTGGACCGCAAAAATGAAACATGTCACGAAATCATGACAGTTTTGCCAGCATTTTCTCTCTCCTTCGATATGTCGTGAAATCGTGACAGTTTTGCTAGCATTTTCTCTCTCCTTCGATATGTCGCGATATCATGACAGTTTTCTTACTTGTCTTTTTCTTTGATCCTTTGAATCTGGGCCACTTCTGTCTTCTTGGAAATTCACTGTACATGCTCTGACTGACCTCTGAACTCCTGTCCACTGCATCAACTGATCTATCTGTCTGTGTTGACAACAATGACAATATTGTTTCTGCACCTTGCTCAAAACATATAAGGGCGTATTTTCCATATTAGGAAGAATATTAACCAAGATTTTTGGCATGCTCAATGGGATAAAACCAAAATGGTTTTTCTCCCAAAGAATCATAGATGGAACTGAGCAAAGTTTACAACAAGAAATTTGTGCATCCACTGTGCTAACCAAGAGTTTTGGCATACCTAGAGGGACATAACCTCAGTTCTACTTACTAGAAAAAATTAGAAATATATTGAGTAGAACCTTGGTGAATTTTTTCTCTCTAAGATCAACAGATCCATTCACCTAATGACTCCACTATTGAAGAACCTAAGGAATTGGTGATTTTGTTGAAAGAACAAGTTCTAAATTTACATGGTGACAAGACTAGATGTTGAAGTAGCTTAAAACACATTTGTATATTAATACATACTACTTGAATTCATGGTTGAATGTATATATTATCCAACCTAGAATAATTTCAGACCCCTAAACCTCCATGATATTCATGATATTCCTCAAACTGCATTAAAGGTATTGCCCTTTAATGATGGTGGTGTAAATACAACTTATGAACACTACTAGGATGTTGTTGCTTTATCTATTATTCATAATATTACCCATGAAGATGTAATAATAAGACTCCTTGCACTATATTTTTAAGGCAAAGCGTTGGTATGGTATCGTTCTTTAGAAGATAGCAGCATAAGGACTTGGGTTGACCTTTTTGAACTCTTCATCTTAGATTTCAATAACATAGTGGACCCTTTCAAATTGATCACCTAGTTCTCATTTATTCAAAGGCATCCCAAGGAAAGTATCACTGATTTTAATGTTTGATTTAGAAGGACCTAAAGAAGAATCCCTCAAGATATAAATCCATCACATGCCCAATCCTACATCTATTATCTTCATGCCTTCACCCTAGACCTAAGTCTTCATATTTTACAATCCAATTAGGTGAGATTCCTACAAATTTTTCAAGTTGCAGTCAAGTCATCAAATGGAATTATGATGTTGGGTATAGGAGAAAAAAAAAGGAAGGAAAAAATATGAAGTGGAAACCATCGGAAGTGGAGTTTGTCAAATTAAATTTTAATGGACCTTATAAAGGAAATCCAGGACTAGCAAGAGGAGGAGGAATAATTAGAAATAATAGGGGTGATATTTTATCACATTACACTTTCAATAATGGATTTAAGACAAAATAATGAAGTTGAAGCTTGGGCAATTTTGGAAGGGTTAAAATATGCAGATAAATGAAATGGAATGAAGTATGGATGGAAAGCGATTCACTAATAGTAATAAATGCAATTTTGAGGAAAGCAAAGGCTCCTTGGAATATACAAGAGATCATTGTGGAAATACAAAATCTTGATTCATAGTTTGAGGAAATCAAGTTTACACATACGTTAAGGTAAGGAAATAAATATGCAAATAGGCTAGCTAATAGATGGTTTTTAATAGAGGATCATGAAGTTAAATTCTCTTTTCCATGGTTAGAGGAAGTAGTAAGTTTAGCTACAACTAGTAATAAAATGTTGACTACCTAAATCAAATAAATATTAAGATTTAATTTATAATTTTTCATTGGTAATATTTGTTGTATTTTATAACATTAATGTGTTTTCATATAAACTATTTATTATAATTCTTATGGTTGCACTTATGCTTCAGGATTGAAACTAGTAGTCCAGATCTAGTAAAGCAAACTATGATAGCGATAAGTTTTGGAAATATTACTCTATTAAGATGCAATGTGTAGACAATAGAGGTGGATTTTTGGTATTCTGAAGGTGCTATAGAAAAATTTCAAGAACGATGCTAAATTTTGGAATATTTGTATTTACAAAGAAAATTGAAAAAGATCCAGACAATGAAAATCAATAATTTAGACTTCTTATGAAAAAATGTAGGTATATAGCTATAGCAACTTAATTGACATGAGAATTGAATTTGTTTGTAAACTTTCAATCTCTAAAGGAGAGAGTTATGATTTATCAAGGGTTGGGGACCCAAGTACAACCTTTTTTTCTCTTGCAAAAATTAAATATTATCCCAAACTAAAGGTATCTTGTAAAATTTGATCCTCCCCTAGTTAGGGAGTTTGAGAGTCACCTTTGACTTAAAAGCAATAATTTCACAAGGGAGCGAGAGAATAGAGGAGATTATATGGTTGAAATCAATGGAAAACCTTGGCTTTCTTCACCTAAGGAGATGGGTCACAGTTAGATCATCCTATAGATTATGCTCAAGGATATGATTATGCATGTAAAGGCTTTATTCAAAAGTAGTTGACTCATAATGCAAGGGCTTGCACCACCAAATTGGTTAAATCATAAAAATACTAGAGTATAGTGGTCATTTTTTGTCATTAAGACTAATTTTGAAGTAAACTTAGAAAAAATCAAAAATATAACCACTAAGACCAATTAAATACATTGCTAAAGATAACAAAGATGTCATATTTTAAAATTAGAAATAAAATCTCAACTCTAAATAACTTATAAGATTAATTTTAAAATTTATCTAAATATACTAAGAGAAACTTACTTGGGAAGAGGATTGGGATAAAAAAAAAATTAAATAATTTAGATTGTATATTATGTCAACTTGACATTGGGGTAAAGCCTACAATAGGTAGAAAGATATATGGTTTATAGTAAGCTTAGCACTTAAGGGTTTGAAGACCCAAATGTTTCAGTATTTTTATTAAATGTAATTCCTAACAAATAGAGAAATTGTTATTTTTTGTATTGCAAGTGTATATTCCAAATCCTTTGCTAATATTAAACAACCTTATCTTTCATGCCAAATTAAGGTGAAAAACACTAGTAAGTCATACTAATACATAATACAAAGATGAAGTGCCACAATTCCATCTTCAATTCCTTATCAAAGTTCTCGAATATAAAAATCAAAACTTTTAGACAAAATTTACATGCATTTCAAAAAATTATTTCTTCACGGCTTTTCATATGTACAAAAGATACTAAAATAATATGTTTACTTAGGAATGAGATCCACACTCATGAAAATCTTAAAAATGTGTCATAGACTATGTGAATGCATTTTTGAAAAAGAAGTAGGACTTCAAGATGAAACACTTTAACCAAAGATACATTAGAGAAGGTAAGTATAGGTGACCACTAGAATGAATAATGATCGAGCTACATTACATTTTAAAATTTGTCATCCATCTAGTTGATTTTGAATTTGATATTTTCTTAGGATTTTCCTATGCTTTACATGATAAAGATAACTTGAATTGTAATAGGGACCTAGATGAGGATAAAGGTATGGATTTTGTGGATACCTTATGTGTGCATTCTCTATAAGCTCCGCTAAAGGATACACAATGCATAATAACTACTTCTTAGGCCTTTTTGCTCTTAAAGACATAGAGCATGCTTTTCATGCACAATTCTAGTATCTCTTGATCAACATGAGGATCTCAATTAGCATAAAGACAAACCCAATTAGTATTCAAACATTTGTCCCTGTGTGATTTATTCTAAAGAAAAGTTTTAAGCAAATTTCTTAGTTTAATTTTTACAATTGTATATGATGCCCATAAAGAAGAGTAGTAAATATGTGTGGCATCTAGTACCATATTGTATGTCTAAAACATAACACTTAGCAATCTATATTTAAAATCCAATGTGAACATTCCTTTTTGCACCAGTATAATATTAGCCATAGCACTATACTTCGATAGTTTAGCAAAAATATTTGTGTTAGTATATGTTATTATAATTAATGTTATGCTACTACTTTAAAAAAAAATTGCATTGACTTAGTATCACTTTTACAATAAACATAATATAATGCATTTATCAATGCTATACTGACACAATGAAAATATAATACCATAGTAATGAAAGCATAATATGAAGGTGATGCAAAGAAGAGGTGACTTACATCACAACATTATTTCCAGATACAAAATAAATATAATGCATTGTTAATACAATATTGTCATATAGTATTTATTATTCTATATCTCTATAGAATAGGCTATAATACAAAAGGATATATAGGACTTGAAACATGTCGCTTGATTATCTAGGTCTAACCAAACTATTGTAAATAAACAAGGATATTTTGTTGGATTTAACAAAAATAAGAAACTTTTTATTAGATACTAGAGTTAAAGCTCACAAAATATATCAAGTTACTAAATATCCTAGAACATAGATTTTTCCTCTTTCAAAAGGTACAAAGAATCACTAAAAAAATACTCATTAAATTATTGGTTATATCAAGTATCTAAATAGGTCTTGTTAATTATTGTTGAGCCTAGAACAAGAACATATAATGATTTTTAAAGAGACCATACAATCAAGGGATGAGAAAAAAACCTCATTTAATGGAATGGGATAGATCAAAACACTATAAATACAAAATATTGAGGGTGATGCAACCATATCTATGATGAAGGATCATTAGGTGTAGTTGTAGGCAGTCTTAAATTTACTTTGATAAAAATGTCTTCTTCTGTTGAAATAAATAATGTCTTTAATCTTCAAACTAGCCCTTTTATAATGAAATAATTAGTATCAACTTGTATAGTCTTATGGGTATTTATCCATCTTGTAAAGATGAGTTTATTATAATATTTTATCAATAAACCTTAAAGCTTGTTCTTTAAACTTGACCTAAGGTCATTTGTAGTTTACGTATTTATACCCCATGAGACCATTTATTTGGTAAGCAATGTGACTCTATTCTTTTATCTAGTGATATTACTTTTGTGTATAGGCATCCTCCATATCATATGCTTATTTATTATATATCTTTTTTTGGGTAATGTGTTTATTCCACTAATTTTTGGAAATTATTAATGTATTTGATATGGTATTAGAGAAAATATGAACCTTCATTACATAATTGTAAAGAACTTAGTTAAGGTAACTTTATGATAGTTTCAATTATGGTTTATCCATGGGAGTTATATGGCAAGGGTAATTCTAAGAATAGCAAAGCATCAATTTATGGAAGATTATTTTTTGGAGAGGGGTTATGCAAAGCCCTAGTTGGAGCTTTGATAATGAGGATCTTGTTATATCATAATAGTATTGTTGACTTAGAAGAAATATTCACAAATAGGTTCACTATTTTCCCTCATTCAGCACTCCATTCGTTTGGTTAATTAGTTGTTTCGGATGGATTATTCAAGCAATGCTCTAGCTAATGAAAGAACAATTATTCTAAAAATAATAGATTGAGTTTTATCACAATCCTTGGTTTTCATTTACAAATTTTTGTATAAAATTTATTTCCTTCTCTAAGTCATATTTTTTTGGATCATTTTGACACTTATGCAACATAGATGAGAGGGAAGTTTGCAAGGTTTTCAAAGTAAATAAGAAGAGGTAGAAATTTTGTTTATCATCCCTAGTTTTTAGACAAATTATGAGCACACTTTAATGCATGGAAAATACCCATAGGCCAATTGACAATACAGTCAAAATGGTCTAACAATTTTTATGTTGCTTTGGTGGGAGAGGATGGCTTAATTGGTTTTGTTTCAAGAAAAGGTTGTATAGGGAAAATCATGATAGATAAAACAAATCATCTCTTTTAGATTCTTTGCAAAATTCTAGGTGGTGCTAGTTCAAATATTTTCATAATTTTATTATTAATAGATCTACTAAAGTCATTTTTAGTTTTCAAAAAATAGATGGGGTAGCATTTAACATGTTTTGACAACAAATTTTAGAAGATCGTAAATTTTGCAATTAAAAAATTATGAGCTCGTTTTTTCAAAACACAAAAATTTTCAAGATATTTGTCTATTCTGCTTTATTTTAGGAGTAGAACATTTTATTTTATAGGATATTCATGGACCATATGCCATGCTTTTCATTGACTAATAAAAAAATCTATTACTTGGTCGATAAACCTATTTGTATTTTTTGCAAAAAAGAGGGGCGCTAGGATGATTTTTGTCGTCTTCACATCAAGAAGCTTGAGGAATCATCCAAGAATGGGAAAGTTATGCTTCTCTTTTTCCTTACATAGAAGTATGCAAAAAGTGAGCATGATACGTCACATGCATATTTTGTTCATTCAATTAATTGGACCTACACATCTATGAAGGAATGGATTGTAGATTTAAAGGCAACATGGCACATGATGAAGAATCATAATATTTTGGATGACTATAATAGAAAATATCATGGTGAGAATATGTTCATTAGTTATAAATCTTCTTTAAATATAATGGGATGTGGGGAGGTTATGCTTCGACCATACTCATTCAGTGAAGTTCTTCATGTATCAAGTGTGGGTCTTAATATTCTTTTTGTTTATATCATCATTTATGCTAACAAAAAGGTGATTTTTTGGTCCAATAAATGGGTGATAAAGGATATTTATGATTATTTTAAGATAGTATCCTCAATGTATGTGATGATTCTGATCATATACATAAACTTGGTGAGTATCCATCTTCTTCCTCGTCTACAAAGAAAGGATTTATCACTTTGCTGGCTAAGACAAATGACATAAATAGGTGTGAATATCATAGACTTGGTAACAAAAACTATACATCCTTGAGTTACATGAGGTAATCTCATATGGTAGGTGGGATTCCTTATACTACTCCTTCTAAGAGGTTCTTATGAGGGGTGTATTGTGGATAATCATAATTAGAGTAATTCCTGACAATAAAAGCTAGGAATATTACTCAATAATTGGCATTCATCCATAGAGATATTTGCAGGTCGATGGGTTGTCCTTCTCTTTGTGGCAACAAGTGCTTCCTCACATTTATTGATTATTTTTCTAGGTATGTATGTATCTACACCATTCACACAAAGAAAGGATATTTTGGCAAATTCAAGAATTTCAAAGCCATTTGGAAAAATTAGCTTGAGAGGAAGACCAAATGCCTTCATATTGATGGAGAAGGTGAGTGTGTTAGCTATTATTTTAGTGGTTTTTGGATCATTATGTTATTTTTTCAAAGGATTATTTATTACACCCCTAAAAAAAATGGATTACCAAGCAAAAGAACATGATCATTATGGATATGGCTAAATGTATGTTTCATGCCAAGAAAATGGAGCCCAAGTTTTGGGTGAAGCAATTATTTGTACCTCATATATCATCTTTAGGATACTAACTCAAGCAATCCAAGGTATGAAACATTTTGAGAGATTGATGAGAGATAATCCAAATGTTTCCTAGTTTCATATATTTTATTTAGTTTTGTGGGATTATATTCCCAAATACACTTGAAAAAAATATTTTAAAGATTCATCGATGCAATAATACAAGGTATTTTGATTCTTCTAAATTTTATCATCTTTGTGATCTAGTCAAGTAGAATATCAACATTCAATATGATATGATATTTAATGAGGAACTTCCTTCAGCTCTTTCTTATCCACTTCTTGCTCTTTTGGTATATGATCCTATCCTACCTATGGATTCTGCTCTTCCTCTATATGTTCTTATTATTGTTTTTTTTCTCCTTTAGATATTCTTGTTGATTTTAATCTAATTGTTTAATATTTCATCATATCATATTGAGTCCTTCAATAGGTCCTAGTAATATAGTTGTTTATATTCTAAATTCTCCTTCAATATTTTATTTTGCAAGGGATCCTTTCTAATATAATTGATCCTCATATACATTACACTATTGTGTTATATATTGAGACTAATGATGAGCATGTGTTGGATGCTTTAGTTCCCTCTTCTTCTTATGGTCTATAGGATGTGCCTCCCATGGATTTTTCAATGCCCAAGTGGGTTGGAACCCTCCTTCAAGATGCAAATCCATTCTCTCTTAGTAGTGTCATTAAAAGGTCCCCTCTCAAGCCTTCATCTTGAAGGTTGGTGATTTTAAATATCCCATAATGTTTTTTGAGGCCAAGAGTTATCTAGAGTGCAAGGATGTTATGTTGGAAGAGTATGAGTAAATGATGAAGAATAAAACATGGAGCTTGTTCCTCTACTGATGTGAAAGAACAATTTTATTTTTAAATGGGTCTATAATACCAAATACACATCTATTTGTAAGGTGGAGAAGCATGGCATGCCTTATTGCTAAATATTTCTCCTAGAAGAAATAAATTAAATATTTAAGGACTTTTGATCCTATTGCATGGATCGATTCTATTTGAATGATCCTTGATATTGTAGATTTCTATGGGCAAGAAGTACATCAAATGGATGTGAAGAGTGATTTTATTCATGGGGAAATTCAAGAGGAGATCTATATTTGGTAGCCACATATTTTTGATCTTGATGGACCAACTCCCTTGGTTTATCATCTAAAGGAGTCATTATGTGGGCTTAAGCAAGCTCCTTATGCTTGGTATAATAATATCTATTCATTTTTCCTTTGTTATGGCTTTAGGTAGTGTGAGGTAGAGCACACTATCTACATAAAGCATAGGATAATCATATTTTGATGATTATATTGTATGCTTATGGTCTTCTCATCATAGGAATCTCAACATCATTGATCTAGGAGATGAAGTCATGATTTCATGATATTTTTTAGATAATAAATTTGGATCTTCATTAATTTTTTTGGACTTAGATCAACCATTCACCCTTTAGGATCACTATCTCTCATCCCAAGTATGCCTTGGATATTCTACAATAATATTAGATGGAGGATAGTGAGCTTGCCTAGATTACCTTTACTTGTGGCTTGAAGCATCATGTCGACTATACTACTCCTTTAGTGGATGCCACCTTGTACTAGTCAATTATTGGGGAACTTCTCTATCTTACCCAAACTTGGTTGGATATTGAATTTTTTGTCGGTTATTATTCATGGTATATATAGGAGCTCTTGTTGTCATTGCACAAATTTCTCCAATTGGGGAACCGATTGAATACACTGATTTTAAAACTTGCTTGCACCCATGTTTTACATCTACTTGCATTGAATAAGTTTCTTAACTTGGTGCTATTGAATATTTTAGAATGTATTAGATCTCTATTTCTTTTTAGATTTTGAAATATTGCATTCTTTGAAGTTTTTTTTAGGGTTTTCTGAATTTCACCATTTTTAGTAGTTGTAAGCCTAAAATGACCATAATGTTTGTTACAAATCTTAATTTGATGTTATTCTAAGCTTGATAGAAAGCTTTTAAAATTATTTTTACAATAGTACCAAGCTTGTATACACAACCCCAATACTTTAGGAGTTTAAATAAAAATATCATCAACCACATTAATTTCCCTGTGACAGTCCATGAACTTCAAATGGATATATCTTTTGATTCACAATTGATTTTTTAGTTATCTCGGATGTTTTGATACCCATTTGGCCATTTTAGAAACATGGAAAATTTTATGAATTTTGAAGAACACAAGCTTATACCGAGAGGGGGGGTGAACAGTATAAGAGCACTTTTTACGTTTTCTCTCAAACCAATATATGCAATGTAAAGATAGCAATATCAACAGCAATAATCAAAGCAATGTACACAGCACCACATGCAAAATAGACACAACAATTTATGTGGTTCACCCAAAGATGGCTACTTCCACAAAGAAAATATTTCACTAAATTTTCTCAATCAATCTCTTAGGAATCCTTCCCAATTACAATGTTTATCTACCTCTATCCAAATGAGACACCAATCCACTAAATCAAGTTTGTGGATATCTATCCATAGGAGAACTCATTCTACTCTACTTTGGTTGGTGATCCTCTAGAAGACACTACCTCCACTGCACTGACTGGTGGATCTATCTCCACTTAAATACTCTTGTCCTCATTTAGAAGACATGTCCTCAATTTTCTGGTTGATGGATATCTATCCACTGGAGACTCTATCCTCTTTGCTCTGTCACTTCCAAAGCTCTATACCAAATATGTACTGAACACAATCCAGTCGGTCTAGCACATCTCTGCTCAATATCTTACACTAAACATAGTTCATTCAGTCTAGCACAAGTTTTCTCAATAAGCTCACTCAAATATGCACTAAACACAGTCCATTCGTTCTAGCACAAATTTTCTCAACTCTTGCACTAAACATAGTCCAATCGATCTAGCATAAGTCCACTCAAATTTGCACTAAACATAGTCCAACAGGTCTAGCACAAATATTCTTAATAGATCCACTCAGAACCTACTCAAATCTTCTCAATAGGTCAACACAGGTCCCACACAACTCTGTTCAATAGGTCCACTCAGAACCTACTCAAATCTACTCTACAGGTCCACACATAACCTACACAACTCTGCTCAACAGGTCCACTCAGAATCTTCTCAAATATGCTCAACAGGTCCACATAGAACGTGCACAACTCTGCTCAACAGGTCCACACAAAACCTATCTAAATTTTCTCACCATGTTCACACTGCTGAACTCTGCTCAACAGGTCCACTCAAAACCTGTCTAAATCTGCTCAACAGGTCCACTCAAAACCTATCCAAATATGCTCAACAAGCTCACACAGAACTTGTCCAATATCATAGAAACATAAAGAGAATTGTTAGAGACTCAATATGTTCTATTATCAAAAACTCAATCTATTTCTCAACTCAATATCATAGAAGCATAAAGATAATTTTTAGAGACTCAATATGTTCTATTCTCAAAACTCAATCACTTTCTCAACTCAATCTCATAGAAGCATAAATATAATTGTTAGAGACTCAATATGTTCTATTCTCAAAAACTCAATCACTTTCTCAACTCAGAATATATAATAGTTTATTTTATGGAACTTGAATAATCACTTCATACATCCACTTGACTAGGCTCAATCAACTCTACTCAACCAATCACTTCAATAATCAACACTTACTCACAAACCCTAGTCCAAGCATGTATCATCCAACTCAAAATATTTCCAACAAAGCTCAACAACAAATCTCACATAACAATGATACTCATGATCTTTTCAAACCCTAGTTCAAGTTCTTTGCATAATAACTCACTTCAACAACCATGCTCATCAAACAATGTTTTAATCACAACTCTCAATTTCAGAAAACCTTGAAGCATTAACTCAAACACTTCACTCAACCAATGATCTCAACAACAATGCTAATAAAACAAGGTTTTAATCTCAAATCTCAAATCAGAAAACCTTGAAGCAATAACTCAACCACTTTCAAAAATGAAACCCTAATCAAGTCCTTTTCACTCCAAACTTGATTTTCAATTAATCCAATAAATAAACTCAACCAAGAAGGAATTTGCCCATACCTTTTTTATGCCAAGGAGTTGTTCTCACAAATATGCCACTCTCATAAATTCCTCTTTCCAATCACAAAAGAGTTAGAAGACTTGAGTAATACCACAATACAAAAAAATTAACTCAATAACACCTTATTACTCCAACTCAATAATAATTTTCACCATAGTCTTCTTATAAAATAAATAACCCCTTTTATGAGAAATTAATTCACAATAACCTTGATTCTTAATAATGTCAATGTTATCCTTCACAAACTCCTCATAACCCCTAATGATAAATTTTATTAAATTTGTGGGAGGTGAGCTCTTTGATACAAAGGTAAATTTGCATTAACAATTAACATTAGGTTACAAAGTTTAAATAAACATTATAATAACCATGCTAGAGAAAAGGGGGGATAGGAGAAATTAAGGGAGAAGAAAATAAAATCAAATTCTCTTGCCGCCCAAAGATGCTGCCGTCCAACTGCCGTCCAGGTAAGGTAAAAGGTAAGTAATCTTACCCAAGGTAAAATACATTTTTTTAACCTTTTACCAATGGTAATTTTCCAACATTCTCCCCCTTAAAGTTGAGAGGACTGACTATACAGTCTCTCAGCTTTATAAATTGAGCTTTAGCCATGCCTTTGGTGAAGATGTCTGCTAGATTATCCAAAGTGCTATAGTATTGAAGCTGAACTATCTGATGTTCCACCATATCTCTTATGAAGTGATACTTCATATCAAAATGTTTTGACATTTTGTGGTGGATCGGATTATATGCCAACTGTATGGCACTAATATTATCACAATTCAGTTTGGTTGGACCAATTTGTTTTTTGCCAATCTCTTCAAGGATTTTCCTCAACCAGAGGATTTGAGTACTAGCATGGGTAATGGCTATATACTCAGCTTCTGTAGATGATAATGCTACAACAGATTGCTTCTTGGAAATCCAAGTTATTAGTCCTGAACCTAGACTAAAATAGTTCCCTGATGTGGATTTTTTGTCATCTATATTACTGCCCCAATTGAAGAACACAAGCTTATACTGAGAGGGGGGTGAACAGTATAAGACCTCTTTTTACTTTTCCTTTATACTTCAAAATAGTAAAGCTAAATATCCAAAGCAATATCAAAGCAATGCACAAGATCATCCACAAAGTTACACAGCAATTTACGTGGTTCATCCACAAAAATTTTCTCTAAAAGTTATCTCAAAGTTCTTTGGGAAACCTTCCCAATTACAATGTTTATGAGCCTCGGCTCAAAGGAGATACCTTCCCCTAATCTAAATTTATGAGCCTCTACTCAAAGGAGATACCTTCCCCTTCCTCTGCTCTGGCTGGTGATCCTCTAGAAGACCTCTGCCTCTTCTGCCCTTAGCAAATGGAACTCTATCCACAGAAGACACCTGTCTTCCCTGCTCTAGCTGGAGACCTCTGTCCTCAACTCTATCACCTCAAAGTTGGTCCTCGAATTTGCACTAAACATAGTCCTTCGGTCTAGCACAAATGTCCTCTTCCTCTGTCTTTGATCTGCACCAAACACAGTCCTTCGATCGGGCACAAATCTATCCTCGGGTTCTACTCATAGAACCAATGCACCTCTGTCCTCAAGTTCTCTGATAGAACTATCAAACTCAGCTTCACAAGTCCTCTGCTAGGACCTGTCCAAATCTGCTCACAAGTCCTCAACAGAACTCGTCCACAACTTGCTCACAAGTCTCCAATGGAACTGTCCAAAACCTGCTCTAAAGTTCATCAAGAAAACTTGCTTTGCATGAACCCACAAAGAGAATTGTTAGAGACCCAATGTGATTCATCAACCTCATAGAAGCATAAAGAGAATTGTTAGAGACTCAATATGTTCTATACTTAACTCCCAATCTCAATCTCAACTCAATCTCAATCTCAACGGAATAAGATAGATGTAGTATGCTTTTCTCAAGAACATGAAACACAACCCAACAATTGCCAACCATGCAATATCTCATATAACAATGAAACTCATGTTCTTTCCAACAACCAATATCTTTTCTCAACCAATTAGGGCTTCAACAACAATGCTCAAAGACAAGGTTTAACCAACATCATTCAATTCAACATTAACCTTGAAGCATTCAACCAATCATCACAAGAAAAGGAAACAAGTAGAAATCCTTTTCCCTCCAAAGATATTTGAACAAAACATCCACCCACACAATATCACCAAATGCAAAGAATAACTTGTTCAAATCAACTTAATGGAGTAAGCCCAATATCATGAATCAAGTAAAGCACTAACTTCATCAACACAACCACTATGGAAGCAACTCATCCATCAATATCAAAACAACCAACTAAGGGTTTCACCATCTCAATGCAAGTAACAAGACTTACAAACATAAACCCTAGTGCACAATGCTTCCACTACCTCAAACCAGAATTATGCATTCACCAAAACTCTCATCAATGATAACAATGCATAAGTAGTCTTCAACAAACCAGAAACTAGGACTTATTCCCAACCAAAGGAAACCTAGTAGAATCCCTTTTCACTCCAAGCTTATTTCAGAAAAACATACACCAATCATACTCATAAGAAGAATGTGCCCATACCTTATTGAAGTGAAGGAACCCCTTTGGAAATCTGCCACAATCACAAAGTTCTTTTGCCAATCTTCACAAAGGTTAGTAGATCACAAAATAATCAACATTACTCCACTTTTCAATCATCATCACCAAAGTCTTTAATTGCACAACTTCCTTATCTCTCCTAAAACCACTTGTACCATAAAATAAAATAAATCACAACATTGCATAACCTTATAACTCCCAAAACCACTTATACCATAAAAGTAAAATAAATCACCACATTGCATAACCTTATAACTCCCAAATTCTAATAATTCAAACAACAAAGTATTATCATCATTAAATAAAAATGTGGGGCATACCTTAGTAGCACTTTAAGCCTTCGTCACTACTCGAACCCACGACCTCTCAAGTCGTGCAAGCCCTAGCACTAGGGCCTCAACCATGTGGGCTAAGCTGCCCGCGTGAACCAAGGAGCAATTTACTTTTTCTTCACTATTTCTTATTGGTGCATGGAGACAAAAAACTTTAATCCTCAATTGTCGCTTAGTCTCGATCTCGAGACCTATTTATTCGAAGACCCTTCACTAAAACCAGCACCTAACGCTGCTGTCATGGTGGATGAAACTGCAATAGCAGTTCGATTCTCTATACCCTTCGAAATGTGTACCAGTAACACTTTCTCGATTTTCGTGTAATCAAAATATTTCACAATATTAGCTTTGATGATCGTGTAGGGGTTTTCGACGTCTTTAAAAGGTTTTCGTCTGCATCTTTATAACAACGAGCATGGTATTCTTTTCACTAATCAATCTCAACATGTCTAAAGCACAATTCATATTTTCTACCAATCTTCAACCTCCTCTTTGGCACTGCTCCCGAGCATCATTTGAATCTCCACCGCGAGCCCTCCTCTTTGGCGCTGCTCCCGAGCATCTTTCTTCGTTAGCGCAGGGGCTCCGACTAAATCGAAATTGCACGAGGATTCATATCGAAAACATTACTTGCTTTAATGAATTCCATTGCCACCTTTTATATGCACTTCGATGCATTACCAAACACGTCGGCATTTCCAAACATGTCGGAAAATACTTTAATTTAATTTAAATTTTAAATAAATAAAATTTAAACTAAATATTTAAAATTAAATATCTTCATCAACGGGGCACCTTTTTCAATGAAACGAAGAGCCAACTTGGGTTTTAAGAAAAACCCATTTCAAATATATTGTCCATGGTTTTAAATAAAACCTTTTATTTTGTCTGCCTTGGTTTTCACAAAAACCCTTCCGCTTCTTGACATCAATGACAACATCAACACTTGAGCAAAGGCACTGTACCCAATGTACCCAAAATTGCCAACAATCTCCCCCTTTGTCATTGATGGCAAAACTTTACTAAAAACACATCTTCAAGAGCCAAAACTGAAATCACTCTCTTTGAAGTTTTTCTCCCCCTGACTTGAAGCTTTCCTCTTCACTTGAAGCTCTCCCCCTCACTCATATCTCTCCCCCTTTGTCATCAATGGCAAAGGGCCATCTTTGGGGCTCGAAACTAAGAATGAGCCTCTTAGCTTAGTCCCTCCCCCACCTCCTGATGAGGTGATTAATTCTGGAGTGGGAGTAAAACTCCCATTAGGCACTGATCATCATCAGTGTCTATAACTTCCTTATCGGGCCTTCTCTTGAACTCTTTTTCCATATTCCTATTCCTGTCATTTTTTTGATCCTTGGACCTGATCATGCCACTGTTCCTGTTCCTGTATCCTGGAATTTCAGCTCTACATTGTCTAGCTATGTGACCTTCATTGTTGCACTTGTAACAAGTAACAATGTTATTTCTTTGAGGCATACCTTTTCTTTGAATCCATCTGTTACGATTAAACCTGTTCCTATTATTTGCCTTGCAATGAATTGCCTTGTGCCCAAACTGATTGCAAGAGTAGCAATACCCATGAAAGAAATTACCACTTCTAAAGCTGTCATTTACCTTCTTCACTTGAGCCATGCAATGTACAGCCATGTGACCAAATCTGTGACACGCAAAACATCTGCCTTGAAACTTTCCATTATTTGACCTCTTGGGTCCTAAAAACTTCTTCTCATTCTGAATTCTATTTTCTGTTCCTGTGCATCTATCATTCAAGTACTCATGATCAAAAATACTTTCCTCATCAGAACTCTCTTCCTTTTGGAGTCTCTTACTAGACTCTCCAACTTGTTCCTTGTGTAGCTTAATGAAATCGAGACCTGTTTTATCTGTTGGTTTTCTTTGTCCTTTGATGAGAGATTTAACCTTCTTGGAGCTATCCTAAAATCTATAGAGCTTATCCTTGTACTCTTTATTTTCTTCTTTCAAAGAAGCCATTTTCTGCTCTAACTCACTATACTCAAGAACCTTAGACTTCAACTCATCCTTGAGTTCTTGTGTCTTAGCCATAGAGATGTCAAGACTTTCTATGAGATCATCTCTCTCCATACAACATTCATCTAACTTATCCTTGAGTCTAGCATTCTTATTTCTTTCCTTTTTCAAAACACTAAGAGCATTAGTAAGTTCATATTCAAGATCCTCTATTTGATTGCACTTTGAATTATCAAGACCTTTTTCAGATTTCTTATCGCTAGAGGTGCTACCCTTTTCAAAAACCATACATGCATCTTCCTTATCATTTTCTGAAGCATCCTCATACATACTAGCAACCAAATCATTATTTTTGCAATTATCCTCAAGGTGCCCACAATTTCCATATCTAAGACATTTCGGTTCTTCCTCCTTTTTTGATATAAACAATATCTCATTTTTATAATCACCTGAAGAACTTTCACTATCACTACTAGAACACTTACTTGCTTTGTCAAGGTAGACGCTCTTCTTTTCTTGATTGCTATGGTCATCTTTGATTTCAAGGGTTGTATTGGCCTCTTCTAATTGTTTCTTCAATAAAACAATCTCTTCTTTTTGTTTGCAGCAAACAGTCTCTTTCTCATTGATCTGAGACTTGAGAGTTTCTTCACTCTTTTTGAACTCTTCTATTTTTAGTTTTAGATTGCTAACAACTTTGTTAGATTCCTCTTCATGTTTGTTGTATATATTGACTTTATTACTCATTTCTTCTGTCTGCATCCTTAAACCGTCAATTTCTTTTTCTAGCTTACTGCAATACTCTATTTTTTTGGATGATTGCATTTCGAGATCTTCAAAAATTTTCTTGTAATCTTATGCTTGTACTTTCAAGCTGGTGATTATATCTTCTGCATCCTCAACCTTTTTACTCAGGTCTAAAATAAATTTTTATTTCCAATTTGCTTCTGCATCACTTCCTTCTTTATCACACTCTTGTTCTGAATCTGTTTCTTCACCAATTTTGAACGGATCATCTTCATCTTCATTACTACTAAACCCATGGTAGTGATGATTATTGTGATAGAGTTGACCACAAACAAAACATTCTCTTCCTTGTGAGCAATCAGCTGCAAAGTGACCGGTCTTCCCACATCTGGTGCAAAACTTTATTAATCGGCTTGTTCTCCATTTTTTGATTCATCTCTTGAATCTATTTCCATTCCCAAAGCGGCAACATTGAGATCATCTTCATTTTCTTTCATGACCCTGTGATATTTCTTTTTATTATGTCTAATGGTTTTGCTTTTGCCTTTCCTTGTCATTTGTGTTCTTGCAAGATCTTCCTTCAAGCTGTTTAAACATTTTCGAAGGAACATGCTCTGATACCAATTGAAGAACACAAGCTTATACTGAGAGGGGGGGTGAACAGTATAAGACCTCTTTTTACTTTTCCTTTATACTTCAAAATAGTAAAGCTAAATATCCAAAGCAATATCAAATCAATGCACAAGATCATCCATAAAGTTACATAGCAATTTACGTGGTTCATCCACAAAACTTTTCTCTAAAAGTTATCTCAAAGTTCTTTGGGAAACCTTCCCAATTACAATGTTTATGAGCCTCGACTCAAAGGAGATACCTTCCCCTAATCTAAATTTATGAGCCTCTGCTCAAAGGAGATACCTTCCCCTTCCTCTGCTCTGGCTGGTGATCCTCTAGAAGACCTCTGCCTCTTCTGCCCTTAGCAAATGGAACTCTATCCACAGAAGACACCTATCTTCCCTGCTCTGTTGGAGACCTCTGTCCTCAACTCTATCACCTCAAAGCTGGTCCTCGAATTTGCACTAAACACAGTCCTTCGGTCTAGCACAAATGTCCTCTTCCTCTGTCTTTGATCTGCACCAAACACAGTCCTTCGGTCAGGCACAAATCTGTCCTCGGGTTCTACTCATAGAACCAATGCACCTCTATCCTCAAGTTCTCTGATAGAACTATCAAACTCAGCTTCACAAGTCCTCTGCTAGGACCTTTCCAAATCTGCTCACAAGTCCTCAACAGAACCCGTCCACAACCTGCTCACAAGTCTCCAATGGAACCTGTCCAAAACCTGCTCTAAAGTTCATCAAGAAAACTTGCTTTGCATGAACCCACAAAGAGAATTGTTAGAGACCCAATGTGATTCATCAACCTCATAGAAGCATAAAGAGAATTGTTAGAGACTCAATATGTTCTATACTTAACTCCCAATCTCAATCTCAACTCAATCTCAATCTCAACAGAATAAGATAGATGTAGTATGCTTTTCTCAAGAACATGAAACACAACCCAACAATTGCCAACCATGCAATATCTCATATAACAATGAAACTCATGTTCTTTCCAACAACCAATATCTTTTCTCAACCAATTAGGGCTTCAACAACAATGCTCAAAGACAAGGTTTAACCAACATCATTCAATTCAACATTAACCTTGAAGCATTCAACCAATCATCACAAGAAAAGGAAACAAGTAGAAATCCTTTTCCCTCCAAAGATATTTGAACAAAACATCCACCCACACAATATCACCAAATGCAAAGAATAACTTGTTCAAATCAACTTAATGGAGTAAGCCCAATATCATGAATCAAGTAAAGCACTAACTTCATCAACACAACCACTATGGAAGCAACTCATCCATCAATATCAAAACAACCAACTAAGGGTTTCACCATCTCAATGCAAGTAACAAGACTTACAAACATAAACCCTAGTGCACAATGCTTCCACTACCTCAAACCAAAATTATGCATTCACCAAAACTCTCATCAATGATAACAATGCATAAGTAGTCTTCAACAAACCAGAAACTAGGACTTATTCCCAACCAAAGGAAACCTAGTAGAATCCCTTTTCACTCCAAGCTTATTTCAGAAAAACATACACCAATCATACTCATAAGAAGAATGTGCCCATACCTTATTGAAGTGAAGGAACCCCTTTGGAAATCTGCCACAATCACAAAGTTCTTTTGCCAATCTTCACAAAGGTTAGTAGATCACAAAATAATCAACATTACTCCACTTTTCAATCATCATCACCAAAGTCTTTAATTGCACAACTTCCTTATCTCTCCTAAAACCACTTGTACCATAAAATAAAATAAATCACAACATTGCATAACCTTATAACTCCCAAAACCACTTATACCATAGAAGTAAAATAAATCACCACATTACATAACCTTATAACTCCAAAAATCTAATGATTCAAACAACAAAGTATTATCATCATTAAATAAAAATGTGGGGCATACCTTAGTAGCACTTTAAGCCTTCGTCACTACTCGAACCCATGACCTCTCAAGTCGTGCAAGCCCTAGCACTAGGGCCTCAACCATGTGGGCTAAGCTGCCCGCATGAACCAAGGAGCAATTTACTTTTTCTTCACTATTTCTTATTGGCACATGGAGACAAAAAACTTTAATCCTCAATTGTCGCTTAGTCTCGATCTCGAGACCTATTTATTCGAAGACCCTTCACTGAAACCAGCACCTAATGCTGCTGTCATGGTGGATGAAACTACAATAGCAGTTCGATTCTCTGTACCCTTAGAAATGTGTACCAGTAACACTTTCTTGATTTTTGTGTAATCAAAAGATTTCACAATATTAGCTTTGATGATCGTGTAGGGGTTTTCGATGTCTTTAAAAGGTTTTCGTCTGCATCTTTATAACAGTGAGCATGGTATTCTTTTCACTGATCAATCTCAACATGTCTAAAGCACAAGTCATATTTTCTACCAATCTTCAACCTCCTCTTTGGCGCTGCTCTCAAGCATCATTTGAATCTCCACCGCGAGCCCTCCTCTTTGGCGCTGCTCCCGAGCATCTTTCTTCGTTAGCACAGGGGCTCCGACTAAATCGAAATTGCACGAGGATTCATATCAAAAACATTACTTGCTTTAATGAATTCCATTGCCACCTTTTATATGCACTTCGATGCATTACCAAACACGTCGGCATTTCCAAACACGTCGGAAAATACTTTAATTTAATTTAAATTTTAAATAAATAAAATTTAAACTAAATATTTAAAATTAAATATCTTCATCATCGGGGCACCTTTTTCAACGAAACGAAGAGCCAACTTGGGTTTTAAGAAAAACCCATTTCAAATCTGTTGTCCATGGTTTTAAATAAAACATTTTATTTTGTCTGCCTTGGTTTTCACAAAAACCCTTTCGCTTCTTGACATCAATGACAACATCAACACTTGAACAAAGGCACTGTACCCAATGTACCCAAAATTGCCAACACTAATCGCTGTCCTATAACCAACTAACTTCACAGAGTTAGACTTGTGGTAATGGATTCCAAAATCCAATGTACCTTTTACATATCGTAAAATTTGTTTGGTTGCTTGAAGATGCAGCTCGGATGGGCATGCCATAAACCTTGATACTAGAGAAACAGCATACTGTATATCTAGCCTAGTGTTGGTGAGAAACATTAAACTCCCAACCATGCTTCTAAAATTGGTCATGTCAACTTTTGGTGCTCCATCATCTTTGCTTAGCTAGATTCCATGTCCTTTTGGTGTTGCAACTGATTTGCACTGCTGCATAGCAAATTTCTGAATCATGTCATGAGCATATTTCTGTTGATATATGAAGATCCCATTCTTTGATTGATGTACTTCCATTCCTAGGAAGTATCTCATTAATCCAAGATCCTTCATCTCAAACTGATTCATCATGGAGTTTTTGAACTCCATATTCATTTTATTATTACTACCCATAAATATTAGATCATCCACATATAAACAAACTATGAGGATATCTACTCCATTCTTTAGGTAGTATAGAGTTGGTTCACTCTTGCTTTTTGTGAAACCATACTTGCTAAAATAGTCGTCAATTCATGAGTACCACGCTCGTGGTGCTTTCTTGAGGCCATAAAGTGATTTTTTTAATTTATAAACAAGGTTCTCTTTTCCTTGTTCTTGGAAACCTTGAGGTTGTTGAACATACACCTCTTCTGTCAGGTATCCATTTAAAAATGCACTTTTCACATCCATGTGTTGAATGTTCCATCCTTTATGGGCTGCCAAGGAAATAACAGTTCTGATTGTTTCTTGTCAAGCAACTGGAGCAAAGGTTTCCTCATAATCTATTCCATATTTTTGAGTAAAACCCTTAGCTACTAATCTTGCCTTGTGCCTTTCAATGCTTCCATCAGCATTGAACTTGGTATTATAGACCCATTTACATCCAACACATTTTTTTCCCTTGGGAAGCTTCACAAGCTCCCAAGTATCATTCTTTTTAATTGAGGATATTTCCTCTTCCATGGCATCTTGCCATATACTTTCAGTACATGCTTTTTCATAGCTAGATGGTTCTAGTTGTGCAGCAGCCAACAAAGCCTAATTGACTACATCACCCCTTGGTTCATGAGACTCATCATCTCTTGACATTTGAAGATTTTCAAGTCTTGACAAAATGTCGTCCATCTCACTAGCTTGACTCCTAGTGTATCTTTGTTGGAAATTCCTATCCAACATTTGAGAAGATGGATGACTCTGTAGTATGTGCTTTCCTTTATTTGTCTCTTTCCTTTGAGAAATTGGATCAATATCCATCGGACTTGGAGCACTTACAGATCTATGAAATCATTTTGGAGAGTTTGGGGGTGCCAACAAAGAAGTCCCTCTTGGACTTGGTGTACCACTTGATGTACTTGATGAAGATTCCTGATGTGGACTTTGTGGAGGGGGAATTTTTCCACTATTTTTCTTGGGTTGTACTAATGTGGAACTTTTCGAATTAGAGTCTATATCAACAAATTTTTTATGACCCCATTCTCCCCCTTCATCAAAAATTACATCCTTGGAGATAATTATTTTATGTGTCTTGGGATTGTACAATCTATACCCTTTGGTTGATTCACAATACCCTACAAAAATACATGCTTGACTCTTTGGATCAAGCTTCTTTATTTTCTCCTCAAGAATGTGTGCATAAGCTAAAGAACCAAATACTCAAAAATGTTTGACATTTGGTTTCTTACCGTACCATCCTTCATAAGGAGTGATACCATCTAAACTAGAAGTCGGACTTCTATTTAGAATATATGCACTAGTTCTCACTGCATCCACCCAATAGCTGTATGTGAGATGCTTTGTCTGAAGCATTGTTTGTGCCATTTCCACAAGGGTGCGGTTCTTTCTCTTAGCCACACCGTTTTGCTGTGGGGTATAGGCAGTGGTGAACTGCCTTTTTATCCCATTTTGCTTACAATAATGTAAAAATTCATTTGAGGAGTACTCTCCTCCTCTATCAGTGCGAAGACATTTGACATAGTAGTCACTTTGCTTTTCTACATTATTTCTAAAGTCTATGAAGCAATAAAATGCTTCATCTTTGTGTTTCAAAAAATAGATCTAGCACATTCTAGAATAATCATCTATGAATGTTAGAAAATAAGAATTGTTTCCAAGGCTTTTTTTTTGCATTGGACCACAGATGTCCGAATGTACGAGCTGAAGAGGATAGCTTGCTCTCCACGCTTGGCCTCTTGGAAACTTCGTTCTGGAGTGCTTTCCCAAAGCACATGCTTCACATACCTTCTTATGTTCTTGAATCTTTGGTAGTCTTGTCACCATAGCTTGTGATGTTAACATTTTCAAGCTAGCGGAATTGAGGTGACCATATCTCAAGTGCCACAATTCACTTGGATTTGTAATAGCAATGTTTGCAAGTTGAGCTCCCCCTGGCTCACTAAATTTTAGAGGGAATAACCTATTCTTTGTCATAGGTACTTCGTGATGACTCGGTTACAATTGTTTTTATCAAGGATGGTACATTTTCTCGTCATCAAAAACTAATTTGTAATGCTTCTCCATCATTTGGCCAACACTTAACAAATTGTGTTGTAGCTGTGAAGTATAGTATATGTCATTCACTTTTTTAAGGCCTTCTTTTGTTGGAACTTCCATAGCTCCAATGCCTTCAACTTGCAAAGAATTATTATCCCCTAACTTAACATGGGATTTGTAATTTGAATATAATGTAGCAAAGAGATTTTCTTTGCCACTCATGTGGTTGGAGCAACCAGTATCCAAAATTCATGTATCTTTAAGATTTTGATCTGACTATCCATAAGAGAGAAAAATATTTGGTGGACCTTATTCTTCTCCGTAGGATGAGCCATATTGACTGCTTTGATCCTTTGAAGACTTTGACCAGCAGTCATGAGCGAAGTGTCCTTGTTTCCCATAATTGAAACAAGCTATTTTAGTCTTGTTACTTCCTTGTCCTTGATTTCCATGGCCTGCATTGTCGCTTTGGTTCTGATTGGCTCCTCTGTTTTGATTTCCACCTTTATTTTGATTGCCTCCTCTATAGGAGTTGCTTTGGCCTTTGCCTCTTTGTTGTTGTCCTCTGCCTCGGCCTCTTCCTTGTCCTTGTCTTGCAGCTTCATTCGAAGTGAAGGCTTTATCATCACCTCCATAGCTTGTTGAAGGTGCTCCTTGAAGTCTCTCTTCATGTGATGTTAATGATCCAATCAAACTATCAAATGTAAGAGTAGAAAGGTCTTTGGATTCTTCAATTATGATGGTAATGTGATTCCACTTAGGAAGAAGTGTTCTCAACACTTTCTTCACAATTGTTTCAATTTTTGTGTCATCACCTAAAGTTTGCATCATATCAACTATTGCTTTGACTCGTACATAGTAGTCATCGACTCTTTCATTTTCCTTCATTCTAAGATTTTCAAAATCTCTTTTTAAGGTCTGAAGCCTGACTTGCTTCACCTTATCACTTCCTTGGAATCCTTCTTTCAAGGCATTCCATGCATCTGTGGCAGTTAAGAAAGATGCAATTCTAGGAAAGATACTTGGATCTAATGCTGCTTGAAGATGGTATAAGGCAAAAGAATTATTTTTCTGTGCATCTTTGAAGATCTTCTTTTCGGTTGCACTCAAAGTAGTCCAATCTGTTGGAGCAGTGTAACCGTCTTCAATACTATCCCATAGTCCTTTTCTTATGAGTAATGTCCTCATTTTGATGGACCAGTACTCATAATTATCCCCACTGAATTCGGGGATTGGTAGATTATTATGTGATCCCATTATTATCTACTAAAACAAGAAACCTTTCTTATATAGTCTTATTTCAAAAAGACTTTACAAACTATCAAGCCTTTCTTGATTTACAATCATAAACAACTCACTCTTGTTGTTGTGATGTAGCAATTACAAAATTGTCAGCGACTTGTTCATCGTCGTCACTGATCAATATAATTTCAGGAGGAGTTTGTAGGATTTCAACTGAATTACTATAATGAGTATATTCATATCCTTGTGAAGCAATCACCATTGTGTCAGATTGTTCAAATCTGCTCCCAAAGGAGTTATCTTCTGAATCTGCTTCGTATCCTAGATCAGGATTTCTCTGTTGTGCAATAACCGCATTTTGCAACTGTGAAAAGACTATATTTATTCCTAGTGTTCTCACGTGCTCATCAAAGCTTTCAGCGTTTGTTCTCAGTAACAAACTATAAAGTGCTTGGTAACATCCTTCCGATCTTATCATTTAAGAAAATTTCCAAAAAAAAAATTTTACATAGATTTCCTCTTAGGAAATTTTTCTAATTTTTTACCTCTTAAAGCGTAAAAAATAAAATTTTACAACTATTTCCTCTTAGGAAATGTCAATCATCAACTTTAAATGATAAATAAAAACCTTTCAAAAAAAAAATTAAATTAAATTTTACAGCTATTTCCTCTTAGGAAATGTCAATCATAAAAAAAAAATTCCTTAAAGTTTTACAGCTATTTGAATTTAACTTAAAGTTTTTTTTTATAAAAAAAATTTCCCTTTTTTTTTAAGAAAAAACTATTGACCCCGTCGAGGTTCGATCGTGCGACCTCACGAGCGTCAAGGCAAAGGGTAGTCGTTGTGCTATCTAGAAGATCAGGGAGCAAAAGCAGGATCCCTGCCTTTGTTGCTTTCGCAAGATCGCGCGAAGCAAAAAATAAAAATGACCCCGTTGAGGTTCGATCGTTCGACCTCGCGGGAGTAAAGGCAAAGGGTAGCTGTTGTGCTACCGGGCAGATCCGGGAGCTAAAGCAGGCTCCCTAGCCTTATTTCTTATGCGTCGAATGCAAAGCTATTATTGGCTTCGTGCTTCGACATGAAGCAAGGTTTTTTTATTTGGGACTTTAGTCCCACATCGCCTCTACGACGATGTTTCTGCTCTTTAAAAAGAGCAAAGCACACTAAGTGCTTTGATTGCCTGTGGGCAATCGCAGGTTGTGAACAACATTTTGCCTTGGGCCATGTGCAGGTCGCCATGTCAACAAACCTCAGGTTGCGTGCCACCTCAGGCCGCGTGCAGGTCACCACGTCAACGAACCTCAGGCCGCACGCAGGTCGCCATGTCAATGAACCTCGGGCTACGTGCAGGTCACCATGTCAACGAACCAGCTCCACTAGCGCCTCAGGAATCATGTCGATCTTCTCCTACGGGCCGCCTCGTCCAGCTCCACCAATGCCTCAGGAATCGTGTCGATCTGCTCCTACGGGCCGCCTCGAGATCTGTGCTGCCTCAGCTCCTACGGGCTGCCTCGAGATCCGTGCTACCGCCTCAAACTACGGGCCCCACCACATCGGGATTCAGGCCAGTCTTGGCTCTCGGCTCTCGGCTCTGATACCAAATGTGGGAGGTGAGCTCTTTGATACAAAGGTAAATTTGCATTAACAATTAACATTAGGTTACAAATTTTAAATAAACATTATAATAACCATGCTAGAGAAAAGGGGGGATAGGAGAAATTAAGGGAGAAGAAAATAAAATCAAATTCTCTTGCCGCCCAAAGATGCTTCCGTCCAACTGTCGTCCAGGTAAGGTAAAAGGTAAGTAATATTACCTAAGGTAAAATACATTTTTTTAACCTTTTACCAATGGTAATTTTCCAACAAAATTGCCCCACTAAAATAATTCCACTTTAATAAAAAACTTTATGCAAGCCTTATATAAAATTAAATTAAATCATAACCCCCTTTTAATTTCCCTAAGGGTTAACACATCATATAACACCCTTATAACTCCACGTGGGAAATTAAAAATACTTAACAAAAATTAAACTTGCCTTGGAGGGTTTTGAACCCTCTATATCCTCTTTCCCTAAGTGCCTTAGCCATGGCCAAAGTCGTCGTCGAGACACGCGCTACCAAAACAACCAACAAGCACAACGTGCTTGTTATCCTTTGCAAAAATGTGCACCTTCAATAAAAGTCGTGTGTGCCTTGGGTGCCAAATACGTCTTCCCTTTCGCACTATGTGTGATTCAAATGTGGGACCTCCTACGTCCAAACAACTCAACACACCGCTAGGCCAACCTGGCCTATGTGCCCTCAAATCGCGCACCTTCTACTTTTCTCCTTTCTGCAGTGAACAAAAATATTTTTCACGAGCTCTTTCCTCTTCTTCACATGCAATTCGATATTCGAGCAAGGGTAATTGCCAATGGTTTTTGAAAATGCTTTTATATTAATTTCTTGCCAACCTTAATATGTCGGTGCTAGCTCCTTCATGAACATCGGTGAAATTATAAGGCTTAAAAGCCTTTTATTTTTAAAAACCCAACTTTGGGTTTATTAAAATATCTTTAGACTTTATAAAACCCACTTTTGAATTATAAAACATTATAATAAGAATTATAAATATTTTATTTGGGTTTTCACCATGGTTTAATATTATAATAACCACTATTATAATATTATACCTTTGATAAAGTACCTTTAATATTTATTTATAAAATTTAAATTCACACTGAATTTAATTAATTTATAAAATAAATATTATAACTCCTTTTTTTACTTCTATCTTTTGCACTGTTTCACTTAATCTTTGGCCTTCTTCCTGGATATCAAATAACCATTTTTATCCCCTTTGTTTCCTACTGAAATCTTTGGTATTAATGATGACTTCATCTGGTGACATCAATGACAACTTTGACTTAAGGACTCAAAATGTCCAACAATCTCCCCCTTTATCATTGATGGTAATCCATACTCTTCTTACCAAAACCTGACCTTTCTTTTTCCTTTTTCTCCCCCTAGGAAATTGCTCCCCCTGGATCAATGCTCTCTCAAATATCAAATCTCTCCCCATATAAAATCTCTCCCCAATACACAAATCTCTCCCCCTTTGGCATCAATGGCAAAGGGTTGCCTTCGAGGCTCAGGGCTAAGAATGAGCCTCTTAGCTTAGCCCCTCCCCCACCTCCTCATGAGGTGGTTAATTCTGGGGTGGGAGTATTTCTACTCCCCGAAAGCACTGCCCTTTACCTCTATCCTTTTCCCTTCTTTTCTAATTTTTTTGAATCCTCTAATTGTTTATATCCAAGTAATCATCCCTATTCCTATCATCATTCCTATTCATGTTCCTATTCTCATCCATGTTCTTGTTCCTGTTCCTATTCTTGTTCCTATTCATGTTCTCATCCACGTTCTTATTCCTGTTCCTATTCATGTTCCTATTCCTGTTCATACCTATTTTTGGAATGTCTACTCTACACCACTTTGTTGTGTGACCATCATTATTGCACTTATAACACTTAATGATATTATTCCTTGGAGGTGAAAATATCTTAGGATTTCTCCTAGTTAAGTCATATCCTCTTCTTTCATGAACCCTGCAATTCATTGCCTTGTGACCAAATTGATTACATGAGTAGAAATACCCATGGAAAAATTGTCCATTCCCATTTTCCTTTCATTCATGTGTCCTGCATTGTGAAGCCATGTGCCCAAACTTGTGACATGAAAAACATTTTCCATTGAAGCTTCCTTGTTTTGACCTCATTGATCTCTTGTTCTAATTGTTGTTCTATCTGTATCTTCTCTGTGCATTGTTCTTATCTTTTTTGAACTCTCTATTGTCCAACTCTTCCTCTGATGTATGAATTTCTATTACACTGTCTTATTCTGAAGTATCTTCATCTAAAGTTTTCTCTTCATAACTTGAAGTTAACTCTCCTTCCTGTTTCTTTTGAGTTTGTTCAAAACCAAGACCTGTTTTGTTTGTTGACTTTATTTGTACCTTAACTATCTTATCCATAATATTTAAGCTATTCTTGAATCCTTTCATATTGATCTTGGAGTCCTCTAAATATTCTTTTATTAGTGCCACTTCTTGTGCTAACTTCTCACATTCCAAGATCTTTGCTTCTAACTTATCTTTGAACCTTTTTGCCTTAGCCTTTGATTTTTCAAAATCCTCTATGAGCAATCTTCTCTCTTCATCATATTCTTGAAACTGAATTTCAAGTTTAGAGTGTTGCTTTCTTACCTTCTTTACCGTGTCAAGGGCATAGATAAGTTCTCCCTTGAGATCATAACCATTCTCTGCGGAATAATCCTCTATTTGTTTACCTTTTTTCCACATCATTACTTTCTGTTGGCTTGTCTTCTATAGGATCACTTACTTCTTCTTCTAAATCCATTAGAATATTTTCATCTGGTCCTTCAAGTGCATTCTCATATTCATCATCACTAAAACTATAACCATCCCTTATACAATCATCTTCAAGATGTCCAAATTTACCACATCTAAAACACTTGAGAATAACTGAAGTCCTTTTCTTAACTGGTTCTTTTTTCTCAATCATAAAAAGGACTTCATCTCTATCATTATCTAAAGAACTAGCATCACTATCATTTTACTTGCATTATTCACATAGTAGCTCCTCTTTTGTCTTTGGAAGAACTTCCTTCCTTGTCTGCTTTGTCCATCTTTGCTTTTCTTTTGGTGCCTATGTCTTTCCTGATTCCCTATACCTGTAATCCTATTTTTCTTCACCATTGTTGTTCTTTGGCTCTTTACAATCTATTGTAAAATGTCCATACTTTCCATAATTGAAACACTTAACATATCTTAGATCTATGGGTCTTCTGGAACCTTTATCTCTTCTATCATAATTTGCTTCTTCATCACTAGATGACTCATTGCTTGATTCTAACTTCTTACCCTTTATCTTCTTGTTCGCTTTGAAAGCAACCTCTTTCAAAGGGATAGGATCTTTTGTTCTTATCTCAAAATTTGTAAGCATGCCAAGTAAAGAATTTCTTGTCAGACTATCACTATCAATTGAAGTTTCTATAGTAGAGAAATTTTCATTGTACCTTTTTGGAAGAGCTCTCAAGATCTTATCACAAGCATCAGATTCATCGACCTTCATTCCAAGACCTCTCATCTCATATACAAGTTCATCAATCTTACTGAGATAGTCATGAATGTTTTCATCATCCCGCATTCTTATATTTTCAAATTATCCTTTGAGATTTTTGATCTTATCTTTCCTGACACCTTTATCTCCTTCATATATGTCATGTAGTAGTTCCCACATTTCTTTTGTTGTTTTACAATCCATAACCTTCATAGATTATGATCTATGCAACCCTTTTATAATTGCATTCATAGCTCTTGAATTTGCATGCATTAGAAGCTTACCTTCCTTATCTATAGGAGGATTGATTGTTGAATCATATCCAAGTTCCACTACATCCCAAACTTCATTTCCAAGTGCCATCAAGTGAAACCTCATTAGCATACACCAATACATGAAGTCACTTCCATCAAATACTGGTACGGTATTATTGATGGATCCATCCCTTTGATTCTTTTGATCCATTATGTTCTTGACCGCTTTTCCTTTAAGTTGTCAAACTCTTCTAAAGGAACCCACTCTGATACCAATTGAAGAGCACAAGATTATACTAAGAAGGGGGGTGAACAGTATCAGAGCATTTTTTACTTTTTCTCTCAAACTAATATATGCAATGTAAATATAGCAATATCAATAGCAATAATCTAAGCAATGTACACAACACCACACACAATAGAGACAACAATTTACGTGGTTTACCCAAATATGGCTACTTCCACGGAGAAAATATTTCACTAAATTTTCTCAATCAATCTCTTGGGAATCCTTCCTAATTACAATGTTTATGGACCTCTATCCATAGGAGACACCAATCCCCTAAATCAGGTTTGTGTATCTATATCCATAGAAGAACTTCTTCTTCTCTGCTCTGGATGGTGATCCTTTAGAAGACATTGCCTCCACTACACTAATTGGTGGATCTCTCTCCACTTCAAAACTCTTTTCCTCACTCAAAATACATGTCCTTAATGTCCTGGCTGATGGATCTCTATCCATTGGAGACTTTGCCCTCTCTTCTTTGTCACCTCCAAATCTCTATTTCAAATTTGTACTAAACACAGTCCAGTCGGTCTAGTACATATCTTCTCAATATCTTGCACTAAACATAGTTCATTCAGTCTAGCACAAGTCTTCTCAATAAGCTCACTCAAATTTGCACTAAACACAGTCCAAATTTTCTCAACTCTTACACCAAACACAATCCAGTCGATCTAGCACAAGTTCACTCAAATCTGCACTAAACACAATCCATTCGGTCTAGCACAAATCTGCTCAATAGGTCCATTCAGAACCTACCTAAATCTGCTCGATAGGTCCATACATAACCTACATAACTCTGCTATCCACTTAGAACCTGCTCAAATTTGCTCAACAGATCCACACAGAACCTGCATAACTCTGCTCAACAAGTACACTCAAAACCTTCTCAAATCTACTCAATAGGTCCAGACAGAACTTGCATAACTTTGCTCAACAGGTCCACACAGAACTTGTCCAAATCTGCTCAACAAGTCCACACAGAACCTGCTCAACTTTTCTCAATAGGTCCATATAGAACCTGCTCAAATATGCTCAATAGGTCCACTCAGAACCTATCCAAATCTGCTCAACAGGTCCTGTTGGAATAAAATTTGCCTTTGGTTGTTATTTGTGCCTTGATTTTGTCAACATTGAATAGACGAGGATAATTATCATATTTCTCATCTAATCTCTAGAAGAGGTTGGTTTCTTAATGGTTTCTTGTAGGAAAAGGGAAAACAGAAAGAAGGGAGAGATATAGCCAAAGTTAAAACTTGTATGTGGTACAAATTAAACAACAACTAAGATGAACACATATACTATACTTGTCAAAGCAATAAATATATATTCCCACAAAAATAATGGATTTCTCAATGTGTTTTAGAGGTATATCTAACACATGTATATATCAGATTTCAACTCTAGCAATACGATTTATATTTTGTATAAGTCCAGATCTTTTTTAGAACTAACACAATTTATATTTCAATAATGTGAAATAGAAGTGATAAATGTTAATACATACACTTGCACAATGTGAACCAGAAGCCAATAGAAGCATAATATTTATTGCTTATATTAAAAGTACATCCATTCAGTCTTCTAAAAGTCCAAGAGCTGACCCCTTTTCAGAGTACGTTTACCCTTATATACCCTATGTGGGAACCTCTATATTTAGTACATTTTGATATAAAATTAATTACAAGCAAATTAAGACATAATCATGTTTCTATCTTCTTTGCATGGCTTCCAACAAACAACCACTAATAGAAAAAATCTAGGAATTAATCTATTCTACTATATACTTCTAGTTACTGACACGAGTTCTTTGAAGGCATCTTATTCCCTACTAAAATATCTCTTTGTCGGCAAAAACCAAGTTATGTCGCAAAATCGTGACATCTTCTTCTTTTAGACTCCTTTAAGCTGATGCATGAGCGAAACCTCACTACGTCACAAAATCATGATATCTTCTTCATCTGGGCTCCTTCAGGCTGTATGACAGGCGAAAACCCATGATGTCTCACTATGTCACGAAATCGCGACATCCCTTTGTATATCTTTTGTGAGCAAAATGCTAGCGAAAATTTGTCCAGACGTGAAATCACAACACTCCTTTCTTTGCTCCTTTGATCAGTTTCATGGGAAAAAACCCGTCAAGTCACGAAATCGTGACACCTTCCCACTTTTTAACATCTTCAACCCATATCTCAATGAAAAACTAACATGTCGCGAAATCGTGACATCCTTCATGCCTTAGCCGGTTCTTTTCTTTCTATCTCAAAAATGAAATGTTGGTATCTTTACACCAAAAATTTGCCATCTACTGGAGGTAGTCTTTTTAGACTAACATTCTTGGCGACTTCCAGGGAAATTTTACTAGCAAAAAATATTAGAATCCAGGACCTTCATCCATTAGGAAATGGAGTTAAAAAATAATACATGAGAGGAGATGTTTATGGAAAAAAATATTCAAGAAAAAATACAAAAATAATGCATTACCTTTACAAGATATTTTTTGTGACTTATGAATTTTGCACTAAAAATACATTAACAACTGAAGATAATTTGAAACAAGTTTCAAGGTGGGCTGCAAGTTCCTCCTTTCGTTAGCTGCTGAAGATTATCATTTTTGGATTTCTTCATTTTCTCTATCTTAATAATCACTTCATTGTACGTGAGGCAAACCTGCTTCCAGTCTTCATCTTCAAGATCTGAAGAATCCAGAAATAGCTAATATATATATATACTACAATTCTTCTACTTTATCATGAGACACTATTTTATTTCTTAGAATCAATTCTTTCAAGCAATATTTAATCTGTGTAAGGCTTGTTGGAACCGATTCTTGCATCCGTAGGAAATCAATTGTCATGCTACAAGAACCCGTTTGAAACCAATGAGCTATTACAGGCTCTGGTCGACCTGCCTCATGTTCTGTTAAACCCGAATATTGCTATAAAATATGGCAGAACGGGTAAGGAAACCCCAACGACAATTCTACAATTAAACTTCTAATTTGCACGCTCCAGATTTATATTAAACTATAGTATTCTTATTAAAATGACCAAGCATGAAAACAACCAACTGTTATGCCTTATGTAGACCGGTGCCTAGATTCATTGGGCTGTTATAGCAATTTAACAACTACTTTAATCATGAACAGAAAGAAGGGGAGAAGGAAATTAGCGTTCTTGCTTTCATTCGAATATCGTAACAAAATCAAGAGTTAACTAACGAAAGAAACGTGTATAATGCATTCAAATAATGTAACCCATTATACAGATACACACAATACTGAGACAAAGAAATGACAGGAATAAGATTCAGAATTGTATTGATTTATGGAAAAATTACATGCAGAGTGGGCAAAATGCCTTTTAACTCTATTTTTCTCAAAAGAATACAACAATACAATAGAGAAGACTCTGTTCAAATGATGTAACAGGTCCCTCCTATTCTTCTTATTCCAATATGGTAACAGAAGAATCTCTGAATCCTAAGCTCAATAGACTGGAAATATTCTCAGCTTCTCGGGCACTTTCCTATCATACGATCCTGCACAACAAGGGGAGGAAGAAAGAGTGAATAAGAGAAAATAGACACAAAGAAATACAACAACACAACTAACAGGGCACTCAAGTATACCTCTTAGCAAAAATGCTATTCTCTAATTGCTTGATGCAGAATCTGAACCTGTCTGCTTCTACTTATAGCCTTGGGTTCTTGATTCTGTTATTTTTGGTTGAATTTTGACTATACACTTGTCAGCATCTGATTGAGGAGAGGGGAGAACTATCTGTTATCAGCTAACCAACTTTTCCTTGCCTTTGTCCATAGTTGTTCCCATGGAGGTTGATCCTGTAACTGACTCATTAGCCAGTTTCTTAATTTTCTCTATGTCATCAGCTGTGGCCCCCACCAATTCAGCAATACGAAGCCATACTTCCATGTGGATGATTCTTTGCCGAGAGACCCTATCCAACATTCGTGAAGCCTTGATTCTATTTTCTTTCAAGATCGAGGCTTTGTCTTGAAAGAAACGGACCTGACTGTGTACGTGTCCAGCTTCAGAAAAGAACTGGGCCGCCAACTTGTCATCGTCTTGCTCATCAAAGTTGACTTCTTTCAGATGTTTTATAATGGTCTGGATGAAAACACCTTGGCCCATTAATGTGGCTGGATCAATTCTTGACTGTCTCACTGTGGTTGTCAGCTGTTGTTCAACATTTTCCAGTTCTTTAATCATCAACTTATATTTGGATCTCTCATTGACGTAGTTGGTGATTTTTTCATGTTCATCCAAGCAGCTTCGACTTTGGCCATCTATAGTTATTACTTCCTCGGTCCTAATCTTATCGTATCCAATTTTACACAAATCATATATGGGAAGTATAATGGCCATCTTCTTATCAAGGTCTGCTATCAAAGGCCTTATTTTCTTGTTAGCTGATATCAACTCCCTAGCCTCTTTGCAGCAACCATTTATTATCTCTGCATTGTCATTGATCAAAGTGATAGCCTTTTCTCTGTATTTTTCAATCAAGGTCTCCTTGGACCCCATGGTGCTAGAGGCTATTGCCTGTACTAGAGCTGAAGTAGCGATAACTTTCAGCTTCTCATTTTCTTCCTGTAGTTCTACGGCCTTGGCTTTCCAAGTGGATATTTTTGATATTAGGACTTCCATAGTCTGAGAGTGAATGTTCACTCCTTGTTTTAACATGGCAATGGTATCTCCTATCGCTTCTACTATTTTTGTCTTTGTATTAATCTACAGAGAAGTGATCCCTTGGGTCGACAAAGAGATGGTCATTTGGCCACCTTCCTATGTTTGGACTTCAGGGAGCTTCTCCACCCTTCTCCCTTCATCGATGGCATCCAACTCGACTTCTTGAGCTGGAGTGAATTCTGGTACTTCATCTATTTTGACCAAATGAAGGCTTATTGTGCCTTCGGCTCCTATTTCAATCCATGGCTTCTTGGCAGGTGGTGTCTCATCATCATCCATATCTTTTGCCTGATAATTTTAAAATATTTCTGCCAATCCACCACTCTCTTCGATGGCCTTCTAGGCCCTTTTCGATATCTTGGCCTCTTTGTTATTGTATTTTATGGCCATTAGAATGGCTCGAGAGGTGCCTGTAACAACCACCTGTAAGTGTCTTGGTGCAAGTAAGGTGAGGGTAAGGTTACCCGGTTCTTGTGGGCTTGAGGTCGAAGCCTCGACAACAACCTGTTCTCCTCCTCTGGTGGGACTGCTAGCCTCGATACCAGGGACTTCTGGTGTAGGTGCTTCTACTACCTGAGCCACTATCTCCAGCTGCTCGAGAGTGGTAGTAGTGATCTCTGCTAATGGGTCATTGAACTCTTTTGGAGGAATGACTAGTCGAGCTAGTGTAATCTTGTCCACAGTGGTTTGCCTGACCAGCTTGAGTTCTAAGGAATACCGTCCCACCATCTCCAACTGAGTATAGGGCCTTTGCATGCTCTTGTTTTCCCAGATAGCTTTCATCTCTTTTTCATCCTTGCTGGCCCATAGCAGAGCTTTCTCATAATCATCCTCATGGTGTTTCATGGGCTTCTTTTCTATCATGATGTCTCTATACTTATCTTTAGGATCATAAGGCCTCCACACTATTTTAGCGAAATAATATTTGTCCATTATGGAGATGGCTTCAACGAGGCTGGGATAGCCTCTGTATACAATGTGGCCAATCTTCGTTGGTGCGGATACCCATAGAATTTTGGTCTATTTTCTCAAATATCATAGCCTGGCCTCCTCGATCGACTGTCGTACTATCTCCAGTACTCCTACTGACTTTGGGCAATAGGTGGGTAAGGCCTTTGGGGGCAGCTTTGCCCCGTACGTTTGAATGAACGTAAAGTTCTCCATGAAAAATATGTCCCCAACTTCTTTCTCTCTGAGGTAACCCACAACACCTGGGCTTATTCTGGGAGGATGTTGCTCGGTCAGGACATGATACATGGCTGAAAGAAAATGACCGTAGAACTCTGAGAATGAAGAAACATTCTGGTGAATGATCGAAAGCCGGTCCTGTATCATACAGTCGGGGTTTCCCTCGAGTTGTGCTATTGCCTCTCTTCTGAATTGACCCATTATCAGGTGGATCAAAAAGGAATAGTGAGAGAACCGAGGCATTATATCTTTATCCTATTTTAAAGCCTCTTGGAGTTGCTTCAACTCCTTATCCATGGTGTTGCTCATTACTTCCTCCCATTGATAGCGAGGAAAGCATCATTTATTGCATTGAGCAATAACATACGTAACTGGCAAGCTCAACCAGTTAAGGTCCTCTATGCCTAAGGTGATCTGAATCATGTCTGAGTAATATTTCGCCCACCATTGCAGCAAGGACTTTGGGATAGGGAAGTCAGTTGATACTGGCCCTTTGAATAAACCGACGTAGAAAGAAGTCCCCAACATGTGCTGAGCCTATAGTGCTACCACCTTTTCATCATATAGTAAATCTCCCTTGGTTAACTCAAATACTATTCGAATCCGGTCAGGTGTGAGGCGGTAGAGAGCCTTTCCCTTCTCATTCACAATGGAATGACTCCATGGATCGTAAGAGATTGCGAGCCATGATAATAAGTTTGGAGAGAAATGAACCCGAGGACACAACAACTTCGCCAAATTGGTGTTCCAACGGTTGTTGGCAACACCCTTCTTATATTTTGCCTCATAAGCCCTCAAAAAGACTATCTTTAATACATGATGGGGTCGGCTTCGATCTTCCATGTTGGCCTAAAACTGGAATTCAGCTAGCTCCTCTTCATTCTAGACCTGGTCTTCGAGCTTCCTGGCCATCACCTTTTTAAATGACACTCTCTCTTCAAAAGCCTCAATTTTACCTTTCTTAGCACTTGAACTCGAAGACGCCATTGCTCTCACTTACGTAAATTCTATCCTTCTAAGCTCTCAAAAAACCCTCGGCTCTCGCACACTGCTCAATCACTGAACACTTCTGTAAATACATTGGTGATGGTTTTCTTTTGGAAATAGGAGGGGTTTTATAACCTTTCTTTGAGTCGAGGTCATTTAATGAGGGGAGTTGGTTGGTTTTTTATGACCATCCTGGGCTCACCACCTTTTTGGTCTTTCGCACATTCTGTTTGAATGATGTGTCATTGGTTTCTTTCGAGCGAACGTGCCTGCATGGATCCGAGGATGATCCTTATGTGTCTCGGCTCACCGTGATTGGATGAGAGTTCTACCATCGAGATTTGCTCTTCGGCATAGATGCCTTGTCATTCTTACTCATTTTGAGACCACCTTGGTTAGTGGTCTGACTAAGCATTCTGCTATGTCCTTTTAGGCATGGAGGCTAGTTGGCACCCAAATTTTGGCATGTGTAGCTATTTATTGCTCTCGACCAATTATTTTGGCTTCTCTCTGATTTGTGCTAGCTGATGGCAGCAAATCCTCGATCGATCGGCCTCATAAAGTTGCCTGCATAAGAAACCACTAATCAACAAGGTTAAATTAATTTGGTGGGATGGTTAGGCATACCTCATGCTTGGTTCACATGCCAAGCTAAATTTTTGCATGATGGCTCCGCTTATCGAGGCATCAATTGTTAGAATTCTTCGATCGATCGACTGCTTTCTTTCTCGAGTCGATCGGTCATCGATCTGGGAAGCTCGATCGAGTGATGTGTCGAAGGAGTTGATCGACTTTTCTTATTTATTCGATCGACTTTCTCTTGTAATGTCAGTCGATGATATTTTTGGTGAGTGTTCAAACTTTTGGCCCATCCTTGTTACTTGGGAGCTGATCGGTTCCTTTCTTGTTTTTAGAGAAGGCTTCCTCCTTCGTTGGCTTATCTTTTAAATTTGGGAGCCGATCGATTGGCTAGTTAATCGAACAAGCTGATCGATCGGTATTTCATTTTTGGGTACCTATCGATTAGCAGACCCTTCAAGTTAACCAAATAGTTGATGGTCTTTTTTTATTGATGGTTGACTAGTTGTAATCGAATCGATTTGTCGAGCGATCGGTGGTTAGTGTAGTCTGAGAGCTGATCAGTTAGTGTTTACATTGAGTGATCTACTTTTTTTGTGTTAACTTGGCGGGGTGCATGCCCTTAGGTTTTAATTAATTATCATTTTCTTTAACCTTAGGCTTTCAAACTTTGAGACCATGGTGAATGCTTTAACCGACTTATGATTAAGGGATTTTATTAATCGGTTCTAGGCTTCAAGGAAAATATTATGAAGGTTAAACTTTGACTTGGGGAGTAAATCCGAAAATTTCTTCCCTTACCACTTGAGGCACTTTTGAAAAATGAAGCCCACATTATTAAAGCTAAGGTTTAGACTTTATCAACCAACCAATGAAAAATTGAATTACTCACAACAACTTTTTTTTAGGCAAAGACCAACAACACTAACAATTTGATTGAAACCAAAAATTTAAATTTGGGGGTTTCAAAGTTGAGTCAATTTTGGCTCCAACATAGGCTCTGACTGGGACAAAGTGTTGAAAACATGAAGCACTTGAGAACCACAAAATCTCCTGGTTTATAAGCAATTTTTGGACAAAAATTTACATCACCAAACATGATGATCAAAGCTTTAAAAACAAAGAAAAATGACAATTTAATTTGAAAATTGTACATGCAACAGGATATCAAAGTAACAGAGTATATCATAACTGAAAATCCTTTTATTCACTTTGGAGACAAGAGTTAGATTCTTAGAAACAAATGAGTTTTTGAATAATTTGTAATGCTTGTTTTAGCCGAGTCATAGGATATGTTTACACAAGAATTTTTACAGAGCTATTTAGCTTTATCATGTTCAAGCCCATGTGTGTGTTTGTGCATTCTTTTTTATTTCTAAATATTTCAGAACTTTGCCATATCTGAGCAAAATAGATAAGCTTAATATGTGATTTCACTCTTTAAAAATTTTCACCATTCTACAGGGCTCCACTGCCAGTCAAGCGTCTATAGCCCCGGTGGAGTTGCTTCTAATCCCATCTTGTTTTACTCTACTGCTAGTCAAGCGTCTATAGCCCCGGTAGAGATTTTGCAAGATATCTCAGGCAGTGACTCAATTTTACTTTATTGAGATTTTTCTTCTTTGTGAGAGAAGTATTTGATATAAGAAAATTGTGCAACAAGTATGCCTGAGTTGAGGATTAGTTTCTGGCTAAAAAGGATGAGTGTAATGATTTTTAGCTTAACTACCCTCTCAAAGATAACTAGGTTCTTAGGACTCTTGAAATTACTTTAAGTATCATTAATATTGTGAGGCTTTAACATGATATTTTAATCCACTCTGTTTTTATTCTGTTTTATCTCATATCAAATGACTACTGCATAAACACTCATATTTGAAAAATTGTAAACCTCATCAGAGTCTAAAATAAATCTCTTTCTTCTTATTGCTTTTGGAGGAATTCACAGTAATGCATACTCATCAAACTAAGAACATCCTGGATACAGTGAACTCAAAATTTTAAACAAAAAGAAATGAAAAACTTGAAATAAAACACTCTATTTTTGGGGTTTTTTGCTTTTCTATTTTTTTTTTTGACCTTTAACAAGGATTGTACATTTTTAGGTGTTGGCCATTAATAGGAATAGCCATTATTTCACCCTGCAAGGTCTGCAACTTGTATGTATTCTGACTGATAACATGGGCTATTTGATATGGGCCAATCCATTTAGGTTCAAATTTACCTTTTTCACCATGCTTATCATTTTTAGGATCCCAATAGATGACTATATCTCCTTGGGAAAAAGGAGTACCCTTAGCTTTCTTATTAAACAATTTAATGGTTTTCTGTGTTTGTTCCATCATTCTATTAAGGGTCTCTCTTCTTTGTTCTTCTAACAGGACAATTTGATCAAGCCTCCTCTGAATGGGATTAGGATCTTCATGGTCTTGTAATAGGAGGGAAAGTGCCAATTTTTCTATTCTTGGTGGTAATAGGGCTTTCTCTCCATATACCATCTCATAGGGGGTTCTTCCTGTATTTCTTTTAACAGACAACCTATCAGCCCATAAAGCAAATTTAAGTTCATTGTCCCATCCTCTTTTATTCTTTCCTAATGACCTCTTCATTCTTGTTATTAAGTTCTTATTTGATGACTCAGCAAGACCATTTCCTTGAGGGTAATAATTGGCAGAATGAGATAATTCAATTCCATATTCAGCACAAAAACCTACCATTTCATATGAAACAAAATATTGTGCATTATCAGTAACCAGTTTTTGAGGAACTCCAAACCTGGTCAAGATGTTTTCTTCTAGGAATCTGATGATTGTGGCACTTGTAGATGTTCTCAAAGGTGCAACTTCTACCCACTTTGTGAAGTAATCTATTGCAGTTATGATCCACTTGTGTTGGCCAGATGAATTGGGCTTAATCTCTCCAATCAAGTCAATGCCCCATTGGGTGAATGGTGCTTCAATGATTACTGGCTTAAGGGGCATAGCTGCCAGATGCTTCTTTCCTACAAAAACTTGATAGTTATGGCAATTCCTAACATGTTTATATACATATTTAAAAATGGAAGGCCAATAATATCTTGCCCTCATAATTTTATTAGTTGTAGCTCTCGGAGCAAAATGTCCTCCACAGAATCCATCATGAAATTCATTGATTATTTTTGGGACTTCACTTTCATATAAACAGACTAATAAAATTCCATCAGGGTGTTTCCAATATAGCACACCATCCTGTATATAGTATTTTTGAGCTTGCAGCTTGATTGACCTCATTCTGTTTGTTGACATGTCTCTGGGAAATGACAGAGATTGTAAATATGACAATATTTCCTCATACCATTTGCATTCAGTATTATTGATTCTTCTGATATCATATTCCTCATTGATTGTGAGCACATTTTCAAATCCTTCTTCCTCTTTCTTGGCCAATAATTTTGCTAAACCCTGTCCTTTGACAGTTTTAACAATTTTGAACTCAACATCATATTGAAGAAGTTTTACCATCCATCTAGCTGGTCTTCCTAATGGCTCTGATTGGGAAAAAATATATTTTATTGCTATGAAAGGAATACAACAGTAAACCTTATTTGAACCAAATATACCTTTAAAGTGTTCTAAAGATTGTATGACTGCATAAGCATGTTTTTCTAATAAGGTGTATTTGATTTGTGCTCCATTTAGACCTGAACTCATAAAGGCTATTGGCCTTTCATTATTTTCATCATCTTTCTGTGAAAGAACTACAACAATAGACTGTTCAGATGCATAAGAATAGATATTAAAGTCTTTTGTATAATTAGGGCAACTTAAGGCTGGTGTGGTTGATATGGCTTCTTTGATTTTGTTAAATGCTTCCATATTTTCCACTGTCCATTTTATTTCTCCTGTTTTCTTGACCATGTCATTTATGGGTTTAGTCATCTCTGCAAAATTTGGGACAAATATTCTGATAAAATTTATTTTTCCAAAGAATGACCTGACTCCTTTTATGTTCTTGGGAGGGGGAATTTTGGAAATAGCTTCTATCCTTTCTGGATCAATACTTATCCCTTTTTCTGAAACTATGTGTCCTAGCAACTTCCCTTGTGTAGTTCCAAATATACATTTCTTAGGGTTCAAAGAAATTCCAAATTCCTTGCATCGGGCAAAAACTGCAGTCAGATGCTCTAAATGATCTTCTAGATTTTTAGAAAAAATTGTGATATCATCTAGATACACAACTACAATTTTAAACATTAATCCTTTAAAGGCAAAGTCCATAGCTCTTTGAAAGGTAGCCCCTGCATTCATCAGTCCAAAAGGTATTCTTAAATATTCAAATGTGCCCCAAGGTGTAGTGAATGTTGCTTTGTGTCTATCCTCTGGATTTATCTGAATCTGATTGTACCCTAAAAATCCATCTAACAGAGACAATCTCGTTGAACCTACCACTGCTTGCAGCAGTTGTTCCATGTTAGGCAATGGGTAATTATCTTTTAATGAACTCTTGTTTAGGTTTCTGAAGTCTACACAGAGTCTAATGTCCCCATTATTTTTCCTGACTGGAACTAAATTGGATATCCATGAAGAAAATCTTACCTTTCTTATTATCTTGGAATCCAACAATTTTTGTACTTCTTTTTGCATTAATGGGTGCAAGGTTGGATTGTACTTTCTTTGTTTTTTCCTGAATGGTTTGGAGTCCTTTTTCAGAGGTATTATGTGAGTTATTACATCTATTTTGAAAGTTTTAAGGTCTTCATAGGTCCAAGAAAAATTTTCTTTATTCTTTTTCAGGAAACTGATATAACCAGTTTTTTCTTTAGCAGGTAATGTTGTATCTACCTTCACTATTCTGGGTTCCCTCATTGAACCAATGTTTATATCTTCAGATATTACTTCTCTGCGTATAGGCTTATAAGCTTTGTCAAAATCATCAAATAGGCTTTCAAGAGACACTAATCCTTTGGGTATTCTATTAGTTTTTAATTGGATTACTTCTACTGGTTCTCCTATTTGATATTTTAGCTTTTCTTCATCTTTTTCATCATAGATTATATCTGCATATTGATTTTGCAGAGTCATAAAATCTTTAATATCTATGTCATCTTGAAAGACTTGTAGATATACTATGTTATCTGGCACAGAAGGTTTAAAAACTGAGATAGTTGGGAATCTGTCCATGTATTCTGTAGTTATTTCTGGGTGGTCTAGACCTGAGGCATTTACTGCTAAAAGATCTGCAATATGATTCTTTTCTCTTGGAATATATGAAATATTGAAAGCCAAGAATTTATCAATTTCTTCCAATACTGCATTTCTATATTGCTTAAGCCTAGGATGTTTAGTCTGATATTTACCTTTAATTTGTAGTATAATAAGTTCTGCATCCCTTGTTACAGTTAAGTAGTTAATACCTAACTCTTTTGCTTTCCTTAACCCTAATAGTAAAGCTTCATACTCAGCTACATTGTTTGTACAAGGAAATTCCAATCTGTAAGGAATACCAAGGTAATTTCCTTTAATATCAATCAAATTAACACCTGCACCTACTCCAGACTGAGATTTAGCTCCATCAAAAGACATGGTCCACATTTCTTGAGTTAAAATTCTATCTGACTCAGCATCTATAATTTTCATGAGTTCTGGATCCATGTTCTTTGCCTCTGGTACTTCAACCAGGAATGGGTTATGCCATATAGAGTAAACTCCCATCCCTTTTTCTTCCATAGAGTTCACTAAATTAATCATAGTTTCATCAGTTTGAATTAACTCTACAGAGTGTTTATTGAATGGTTCCCTTCTCAAAATTATGTTCTCCTTATCTGATATTGGGATTGTAGCATATGACCAGTCCAATTGGATTGAACCTCCTAATTGTTCTGCCCAGTGCCTACTGAGTAAAAGAGAGAAGAATGGGTCAACATCAACTACTGCTACATCCATGACTATGCCCTTTTTGGGGTGTTGATCTAAGTAAACCAATAATCCAGTTATCACCCCTACACAAGGGATTTGTCTACTGTCCATGATAGAAATAGGAGCAGAATCTCTAGTACATATTAATCCCATTTGGTCAGCTATTAATTTGGGCATGATGTTATGTGAAGCTCCACTATCTAACATACAGTTATGAATGACATATCTTTCCCCTTCATGTGAGTTATACCTTAATGATACATAGAAGGGTCTGACAGAAGATGGTGATCTTGTATCATGTTGATTTTGTCTAGCTGTATGGCAAGTGGGATCTTCTTTTTGTTCTTTTAGTCCAAATGCTTTGTAGACCTGTTCTCTGTATTGTTGAACTTTCATAAGTTCTCCAAATGTGATATTGACCTTTTGTTTACTGAGTTCTGACCCAACATCAAATTCTATCTTTTTAATATCCAATACCTTGTTAGTTTCTTCTTTAGGAATTTCTTCCTCTGCTTCAATCACTTCAGGGATAATATTTTTGAAGTTTCTATCAGTTTTCTCATTACTGATATTCTTATTAATGTAGGTTTGTTTTCTTGGTTCACTTGTAGAGGCTTTCTCTATTTTATCAGGGACAACTCTATTCCTCAGGTTAAGGACATGGACAACTTCTAATTCTTCAACTTCTTGAGTAGTGGGGATTATTTTTCCTTGCTTCATCCTATCATATCTTGACTCATGTGTCTTTTGCAAGATCTTAGTCCCCTCTATTACTAAAATTTGAGGATGATGATTTGAAGCATATTTGTCCATATCCTCTTCAAACAACCTTTCTCTAGATTCATCTTCAATAGACCAACAAGCATTGATTCTTATATTTTCCTCTGATTCAGCATGTAAATCTACATTGCGTTGATCACTTAGGTGAATACCACATGCATCAGGGTTATGAGGTGCATCACAGGTAGAGCAAAAATAGGGAAAACCTTCTGATATGTTAACAGTTGGCATGGGATTAGGAACATTATTCTGATCTCTATCAGGATCTCTGTTTTTCCAGGTGTTGTTCCCATTACCTCTATTTCTATTTCCTTCATCAAAACCATTGTTGTTTCCCCAATTCTTGTTGAAATTTTTCTTAAAAGGAGGATGGTTGTCAACATGTGGTCGCTCTATTTGTGAAGTTTCACCATTGTTTCCATTTATTTCAATTCTTGCTAACCTGTTATTCACATTGTTTAGCATCTCTATCATTTGACTAGCCAATTTTTCCACTGGATCAATTTCAACTCTTCTTTGTATATCAAATGCTACTTTTTTAGGCTTTCTTTCTGGCATGTTAACTTCTAAAGAGTAAGGCTTCATCTTACCACTGTCAAGCATATTTCTTTCTATATCCATTGCCCTTTCCATGCAATCATCAATAGTAGTGGATTGTTCTTGTCTTAGCTCATAGTTAAACTCTCCTTGAAAAGCATTTTTATAAAAACAAATAGACTGAATGTCACTTGGCCTAAGGTTGGCAGGGATTTTGTTTCTGGTTTTTGAAAATCTTCTATTAAAATCACTGACATCCTCATTTTCTTTTTTTTCATGGTGGCTAATTCGGTTAACAGAGATTGTTCATTTTTCCTTTCACCATATTTCTTCAGGAAGACAGTTTCCATTTTGGTGAAGTTTGGAATATCATTATTAGGAAGAGAATTAAACCATTCCCTAGCATCCTTTTCTAAGGTCTGTAAAAATAGCCTTAATACTACATCTTCATGCTCAACTTCTAAACTATCCATAGCATACAAGAAACTCTTGATATGATCTTCCCTAGTTATTGCACTATTTCCAAAGAATTTAGGGAGATATTTGTGAGCTTTAGTAGGTAAGGTATTAAGATTTGCTGGTAAAGCAAAAGGCCTATACCTGTTAGTCCTCCATAAATGAACATTAGGTTGGGCCATAGTTACCGTATGATTTAAATTCATAGTGGCACCACCTACAGGGATATTATTCTAGGTAGCCTGAGTATAATCTAATTGGTTATCTACCATATTCTTACTATTAATCTGATGGATGGGGTAAATAATTGCATATATCTTCTACTACAGGATTTAAACATTCATCTATAGAAACAACAATAGTAATAATATCTTGATTTTTCTTAACGTACTACTTCTTGCTAGAATTAGATTTACTATAATATGAATTCTTGAAAAAGGGAGATTTTTGGGTATGTATAAATACCTCTGGATCTTCAAGTTCTAGAAATAGCTCCTTACCGCTTCTCTTGGTGTTCGCCAGAACGTTCTGTTCTCTCCTTTTTTAATTTTTTCTTCTGGGTTTGTCTAGTAGAGTCGCCAGCACCATTGTGCAGAAAGAATAGAGTATACTCTTATCAAGAATGCTTGATATTATCACTCATCCTCACAGGAGTGGGTTCTTGGAGAAATTCAAGAAAATCAAGAAACAAGAATTCAAGAAAATCAAGAAATGAGAATTACGTAAAGAAAGTAAAAAAAAAACAGGAGAAAATAAAGAATGTAAAAATAGTGAACATTAAACCCAATGTTCTTTTAATTTAAACTAGCCACCCGTTGTTTAAAATAATGTCATTGAAGAAAACTCTCTAAGAAGATAATTGAATCTTTCTTAATAAGTCCTCCTCGAAAATGGTGCCAAAAAACTATTGGAACCGATTCTTGCATCCGTAGGAAATCAATTGTCATGCTACAAGAACCCGTTTGAAACCAATGAGCTATTACAGGCTCTGGTCGACTTGCCTCATGTTCTGTTAAACCTGAATATTGCTATAAAAGATGGCAGAATGGGTAAGGAAACCCCAACGGCAATTCTACAATTAAACTTCTAATTTGCATGCTCCAGATTTATATTAAACTATAGTATTCTTATTAAAATGACCAAGCATGAAAACAACCAATTGTTATGCCTTATGTAGACCGGTGCCTAGATTCATTGGGCTGTTATAGCAATTTAACAACTACTTTAATCATGAACAGAAAGAAGGGGAGAAGGAAATTAGCGTTCTTGCTTTCATTCGAATATCGTAACAAAATCAAGAGTTAACTAATGAAAGAAATGTGTATAATGCATTCAAATAATGTAACCCATTATACAGATACACACAATACTGAGACAAAGAAATGATAGGAATAAGATTCAGAATTGTATTGATTTATGGAAAAATTACATGCAGAGTGGGCAGAATGCCTTTTAACTCTATTTTTCTCAAAATAATACAACAATACAATAGAGAAGACTCTGTTCAAATGATGTAATAGGTCCCTCCTATTCTTCTTATTCCAATATGGTAATAGAAGAATCTCTGAATCCTAAGCTCAATAGACTGGAAATATTCTCAGCTTCTCGAGCACTTTCCTATCATACGATCCTGCACAGCAAGGGGAGGAAGAAAGAGTGAATAAGATAAAATAGACACAAAGAAATACAATAGCACAACTAATAGGGCACTCAAGTATACCTCTTAGCAAAAATGCTATTCTCTAATTGCTTGATGCAGAATCTGAACCTGTCTGCTTCTACTTATAGCCTTGGGTTCTTGATTCTATTATTCTTGGTTGAATTTTGACTGTACACTTGTCAGCATCTGATTGAGGAGAGGGGAGAACTATCTATTATCAGCTAACCAACTTTTCCTTGCCTTTTTCCGTAGCTGTTCCCATGGAGGTTGATCCTGTAACTGACTCATTAGCTAGTTTCTTAATTTTCTCTATGTCATCAGTTGTGGCCCCCACCAATTCAGCAATACGAAGCCATACTTCCATGTGGATGATTCTTTGCCGAGAGACCCTATCCAACATTCGTGAAGCCTTGATTCTATTTTCTTTCAAGATCGAGGCTTTGTCTTGAAAGAAATAGACCTGACTGTGTACGTGTCCGACTTCAGAAAAGAACTAGGCCGCCAACTTGTCATCGTCTTGCTCATCAAAGTTGACTTCTTTCAGATGTTTTATAATGGTCTGGCTGAAAACACCTTGGCCCATTAATGTGGCTGGATCAATTCTTGACTGTCTCACTATGGTTGTCATTGTTGTTCGACATTTTCTAGTTCTTTAATCATCAACTTATATTTGGATCTCTCATTGACGTAGTTGGTGATTTTTTCATGTTCATCCAAGCAGCTTCGACTTTGGCCATCTATAGTTATTACTTCCTCGGTCCTAATATTATCGTATCCAATTTTACACAAATCATATATGGGAAGTATAATGGCCATCTTCTTATCAAGGTCTGCTATCAAAGGCCTTATTTTCTTGTTAGTTGATATCAACTCCCTAGCCTCTTTGCAGCAACCATTTATTATCTCTACATTGTCATTGATCAAAGTGATAGCCTTTTCTCTGTATTTTTTAATCAAGGTCTCCTTGGACCCTGTGGTGCTAGAGGCTATTGCCTGTACTGGAGCTGAAGTAGCGGTAACTTTTAGCTTCTCATTTTTTGCCTGTAGTTCTACGGCCTTGGCTTTCCAAGTGGATATTTTTGATATTACGACTTTCATAGTCTGAGAGTGAATGTTCACTCCTTGTCTTACCATGGCAATGGTATCTCCTATCACTTCTACTATTTTGGTCTTTGGATCAATCTATAGAGAAGTGATCCCTTGGGTCGACAAAGAGATGGTCGTTTGGCCACCTTCCTATGTTTGGACTTTAGGGAGCTTCTCCACCCTTCTCCCTTCATCGATGGCATCCAACTCGGCTTCTTGAGTCGAAGTGAATTTTGGTACTTCATTTATTTTGACCAAATGAAGGCTTACTATGCCTTCGGCTCCTATTTCAATCCATGGCTTCTTGGCAAGTGGTGTCTCATCATCATCCATATCTTTCACCTGATAATTTTGAAAGATTTTTGCCAATCCACCACTCTCTTCGATGGCCTTCCAGGCCCTTTTTGATATCTTGGCCTCTTTGTTATTGTATTTTATGGCCACTGGAATGGCCTGAGAGGTGCCTATAGCAACCACCTGTAAGTGTCTTGGTGCAAGTAAGGTGAGGATAAGGTTGCCCGGTTCTTGTGGGCCTGAGGTCAAAGCCTCGACAACAACCTATTCTCCTCCTCTGGTGGGACTACTAGCCTCGATACTAGGGACTTCTGGTGTAGGTGCTTCTACTACCTGAGCCACTATCTCTAGCTGCTCGGGAGTGGTAGTAGTGATCTCTACTAATGGGTCATTGAACTCTTCTAGAGGAATGACTGGTCGAGCTGGTGTAATCTTGTCCATAGTGGTTTGCCTGACCAACTTGAGTTCTGAGGAATACCGTCCCACCATCTCCAACTGAGTATAGGGCCTTTGCATGCTCTTGTTTTCCTAGATAGCTTTCATCTCTTTTTCATCCTTGCTGGCCCATAGCAGAGCTTTCTCATAATCATCCTCATGATGTTTCATGGGCTTCTTTTCTACCATGATGTCTCTGTACTTATCTTTAGGATCATAAGGCCTCCACACTATTTTAGTGAAATAATATTTGTCCATTATGGAGATGGCTTCAACGAGGCTGGGATAGCCTCTGTATACAATGTGCCCAATCTTCGCTGGTGCGGATACCCATAGAATTCTGGTCTATTTTCTCAAATATCGTAGTCTGGCCTCCTCGATCGACTGTCGTACTATCTCCAGTACTCCTACTGACTTTGGGCAATAGGTGGGTAAGGCCTTTGGGGGCAGCTTTGCCCCGTACGTTCGAATGAACGTAAAGTTCTCCATGAAAAATATGTCCCCAACTTCTTTCTCTCTAAGGTAACCCACAACACCTGGGCTTATTCTGGGAGGATGTTGCTCGGTCAGGACATGATACATGGCCAAAAGAAAATGACCGTAGAACTCTGAGAATGAAGAAACATTCTGGTGAATGATCGAAAGTCGGTCTTGTATCATACAGTCAGGGTTTCCCTCGAGTTGTGCTATTGCCTCTCTTCTGAATTGACCCATTATCAGGTGGATCAAAAAGGAATAGTGAGAGAACCAAGGCATTATATCTTTATCCTATTTTAAAGCCTCTTGGAGTTGCTTCAACTCCTTATCCATGGTGTTGCTCATTACTTCCTCCCATTGATAGCGAGGAAAGCATCATTTATTGCATTGAGCAATAACATACGTAACTGGCAAGCTCAACCAGTTAAGGTCCTCTACGCCTAAGGTGATCTGAATCATGTCTGAGTAATATTTTTCCCACCATTGCAGCAAGGACTTTGGGATAGGGAAGTCAGTTGATACTAGCCCTTTGAACAAACTGGTGTAGAAAGAAGTCCCCAACATCTGCTGAGCCTGAAGTGTTACCACCTTTTTGTCATACAGTAAATCTCCCTTGGTTAACTCAAACACCGTTCGAATCCGGTCAGGTGTGAGGCGGTAGAGAGCCTTTCCCTTCTCATTCACAATGGAATGACTCTGTGGATCGTAAGAGATTGTGAGCCATGACAATAGGTATAGAGAGAAATGAACCCGAGGACACAACAACTTCACCAAATTGGTGTTCCAATGGTTGTTGGCAACACCCTTCTTATCTTTTGCCTCATAAGCCCTCAAAAAGACCATTTTTAATACATGATGGGGTCGACTTCGATCTTCCATGCTGGCCTGAAAATGGAATTCAGCTAGCTCCTCTTCATTCTAGACCTGGTCTCCGGGCTTCCTGGCCATCACCTTTTTAAATGACACTCTCTCTTCAAAAGCCTCAATTTTGCCTTTCTTAGCACTTGAACTCGAAGATGCCATTGCTCTCACTTACGTAAATTCTATCCTTCTAAGCTCTCAAAAAAACCCTCGGCTCTCGCACACTGCTCAATCACTGAACACTTCTGTAAATACACTGGTGATAGTTTTATTTTGGAAATAGAGGGGGTTTTATAACCTTTCTTTGAGTCGAGGTCATTTAATGAGGGGAGTTGGTTGGTTTTTTATGACCATCCTGGGCTCACCACCTTTTTGGTCTTTCACACGTTCTATTTGAATGATGTGTCATTGGTTTCTTTCGAGCGAACATGCCTACATGGATCCAAGGATGATCCTTACGTGTCTCGGCTCACCGTGATTGGATGAGAGTTCTACCATCAAGATTTGCTCTTCGACGTAGATGCCTTGTCATTCTTACTCATTTTGAGACCACCTTGGTTAGTGGTCTGACTAAGCATTCTGCTACGTCCTTTTAGGCATGGAGGCCAGCTGGCACCTAAATTTTGGCATGTGTAGCCATTTATTGCTCTCGACCAATTATTTTGGCTTCTCTCTGATTCGTGCTAGCCGATGGCAGCAAATCCTCGATCGATCGGCCTCATAAAGTTGCCTGCACAAGAAACCACTAATCAACAAGGTTAAATTAATTTGGTAGGATGGTTAGGCATACCTCATGCTTGGTTCACATGCCAAGCTAATTTTTTGCATGATGGCTCCGCTTATCGAGGCATCGATTATCAAAATTCTTTGATCGATCGACTGCTTTCTTTCTCGAGTTGATCGGTCATCGATCTAGGAAGCTCGATCGAGTGATGTGTCGAAGGAGCTGATCAACTTCTATTTATCACTTATTTATCGATCGATTTTGGCTCGTAGATAACTCACGGGAGTCGATCAACTTTCTCTTGTAATGCATCGATGATATTTTCGATGAGTGTTCAAACTTTTGGCCCATCCTTGTTACTTGGGAGTCGATCGGTTCCTTTCTTGTTTTTGCTAGCCGATAAGGCTTCCTCCTTCATCGGCTTATCTTTTAAATCCAGAGTCGATCAATCGGCTAGTTAATCGGACAAGTCGATCGATCGGTATTTCTTTTTTGGGAGTCGATCGATTGGTGGACCCTTCAAGTTAACCGAATAGTTGATGGTCTTTTCATCATCGGTGGATCGGTTGACTAGTTGTAATCGATAGTCGATCGTTCATGTCGAGGCGATGGTGGTTAGTGTAGTCTGAGAGCCGATCGGTCGGCTAGTGTTCAAAGGTGGCCAAAAATATCTGTCGACTGGATTTTAGCATTTGTGAGCCGATCGGCTAACTTTCTTTGGCCTTGAGCTGATTTTTAGTCTTATTCTTTGGTTTGATCTTATTAACGTCCGATTTCTTTGGATCGAGCGTGACCCTTAGATTAATTCTGAGGTGTTCGACTGTTAACTTGGCGGGGTGCATGCCCTTAGGTTTTAATTAATTATCATTTTCTTTAACCTTAGGCTTTTGGACTTTGAGACCATGGTGAATGCTTTAACCGACTTATGATTAAGGGATTTTATTAATCGGTTTTAGGCTTCAAGGAAAATATTATGAAGGTTAAACTTTGACTTGGGGAGTAAATCAAAATTTTCTGCCCTTACCACTTGAGGCACTTTTGAAAAATGAAGCCCACATTATTAAAGCTAAGGTTTAGACTTTATCAACCAACCAATGAAAAATTGAATTACTCACAACAACTTTTTTTTAGGCAAAGACCAACAACACTAACAATTTGATTGAAACCAAAAATTTAAATTTGGGGGTTTCAAAGTTGAGTCAATTTTGGCTCCAAAAAGGCTCTGCACCATGGTAAATATCAGTATTTCCTCTACAGGTTCTTCCAAATTTTATATTTCTACGTCATCTTCTGTGAAAGCTTGAAGAGACAGTTTTAGGGCATCTTCACTCAACACTTCTGAATTATCATCCCATAAATAGGGAAGCCCACATTTATTAGCCAAATTCAAATGTTTCACTAACCCCTAGGCTTTAGCCTCTAACCCTTGAAGGAGTTTATCACCCTGTTTTACCAGTTTCAATATCCTAAAGAAACTCTTAGCTGCAATTTTGGCCTGAGATCAGGCTTCACTACGGATCTTAGTAGCAACACTTTCGAGCATATTTTCTGATAAAACCTGAATTTTTGTGGTCGCATCTAACTTTTCCTGTAAAAAAATTACTGAAGCCCTTAACTCCTCTTTGACTACTTCAATTACCTCCTTTACTTTGGCCAGGTATAATAATAAGGGTCTTGCTTTAAGAATTAATACCAATACATCTTCAAGCATTTCTTTTCTCACTGCCTTGGCAATCTCTTTTGAAAAATCTGATGAAATGTTCTATTTTTCAACTAGTTGTTGCTAGAGTTGTTGAACTTATAGACTTAGGGAATGAATTTGTGCATCAGCTTCTTTCAATTTCTCTTTAAATTTGGTTGCCTCATTGGCAGCCTCACCAAACCTATCTTCCCACCTCTTTGCCTCTAGCTTCAAGGCCTTTTTCGTCAATTTTTGTTCTCGTAGGATGGACTCTGACTCTTTCCTGGTTTCTTGTTCCTTGACAAACCTCTCTCTGAAAAATTCCCCATGTAAATAAATAGTTCCAAAATGAGCTTGAGCTTTACTCCATTCTTCTGACATGTGTAGCTGAGTAATGTCTTTAGCTGTATCTTTTGCTTAGTAATATTCAATGGTCATATCTTTCTTTGGTTTCCTAGAAACTGGTGTTAATTTTAACTTCTTTCTTTGCATTGTACTAGAGGAAACAATCTCTTGAATGCGGGTGAGAGTTCTGGAATCTTCAATAGCACGAGATGTCCACTAGTCTAAAGCGCTTTTATTTGCTTTTCTTAAATATTTTAACTTTGAAATGGTGGGGTGAGTCTCATCATTTAGAGTAGATATTGACTTAATAGCTGGGATACTGGTGCTAGAAAGAAATGGATTTGGGATCAACTCATAATCAACTTCATATTGAAACTGAGAAAATAGTGTTGATTCTTTGTCCGTTTGAGGTGCTTTTTGATGTTGATATCCTTCTCCATAATCTGGGTCCCCTTCACTCACCATTTGATTCATATTTTCACATTGAATTGGAAATTTGGCACTTCTAGTATCATTAATTCTATCTTCATCATCGGTATTTCCTTCAAGATTTATAACTTCCATATTTGGAGGAATTCCTCCAGGTTGTCTATTTTTAAGTTCTTCATATTCATGTTTCACAATAATTTATTTAGAGATTTTTACATTTTGATCCTCCTGATCAAGGTCATTTGGATCATCCCTTGTTTCAATCTGAACATTCTCTTTTTCAGTAACCTCTATATTAAGAACATTATCTTCATCATTCTGAATAATTTGCTCATTTCTTGGAGCAACATTAGCATCATCATCCTGAGCAATTTTCTCAAAAATTGGGTTTCCTTCAACAACTTTATCATTTTTCCTTTAACTTCTGCTATAGACTTTAGCCTCTTCCTCTTTATACAAATAGGTTCTTCATCAGATTTTGTAGCTGAACTCTATGGGGGAACAAACTTAACAGTTTTAGAAACTAGAACTTTACTTTTAGATGAATCAGCTCCCAAGGCCAAGTGTTTTCCTCTTGTTGGTCACGAATCTGCCACAGGAAAGGATTTTACAGAAAATGCACCCTAGACCCGGCCAACATTGAAAGGCTAGGAGAAAGAAATGTCTCCCAGACCAATCTCCAGAGTGGGCTGGTTCCCTTATTATTCTAAGTTTGTTTTAAGATCAAAGTTACAGAAAAGGAATTGTAAAGATCCAGAAAGAAACGAGAAATATGGCCATAGGCCGAATTTATCAGATCGGGAAAGAATAACAGCCGATAACTCTAAGTACGCAAACAACAAATAACAGAAGACAGTGACGTGATTCACTCACAACCTTGTGCGGATGACCTCCAAGATCACATTCCAGAACTCACTCCCTTACTAGCAAATGTTAAAACTCAATACAGAATTAAAACTAAGCAGCAAATAAGAAATGCGAGCACAAATTAGGAATGCAGAATACAGAAGGGAAAATACACAGAAAATTGCTTGCAAAACCAGAGAGCCGAATGTCTTATATTCATGCAAAGTACTTGAAAAGCTTTCAGCAAAAGTATCTCTCAAACTCCCGATACTTGTTCTTGAGATTTACATTCATTTATATAGAGGTCTTGCCTCTCTACAGCATTAAAAATATGAAACGGACCTACTCAATATCTACAAATTATGCAACGAAAACAAGGAGATGATATCTTCAAACAGCGTCGGAACAATCAGAAATTAAATGCTATAAGGAGGATCCGGTCGTCTTCATTAAATTATTGTTCTTGGAAACATGCTTGAAATCGTTAGAAAAATCACGAACAGCAGCTTTGAATAATGGAAATCTTCAATTCTGGTAGCTTGGGCGTGTTCTTCTACCTTGACCGCATCGGAAAGCAGCAACACATTTAATTTTGGGATGCTTTGAATCATCGAAACTCACAAAACTACATCGGGCCGTTTGAACCGCTTTCTGGCGTGAAACTGTAATAGGTCACGAAAACGTGACAGGTCACAAAATCGTGATGTCTTTCTGCTTCGTACGCTTTTGCCTCTTCAAACCGACGAAAAACAAACATGTCACGAAATCGCTACATATTCGGCTTCTTTATCTCCTTCGCAACCCTGAGCCGCGAAAATACGATGCTGTGCGATTTCGCTACGTTTTCTGTCTTTTGGCTTCATCTTCCCTTCTGTGTCGCGAAAATCTGACATGTCATGATTTCGCTACCACTTTTATGCATGTTGTACGGTCCTGCTTCTAAGCCGCGAAAATGTGACACTTTTGCCTCTGCGTCTTCAACTTCCACCATGTCGCGATTTCACTACAAGTTCTGTGCACTTAGTCTTTCTTCAACAATGTGTCACGAAATCGCTACCATTTCTTGCCTTCTTCATTGTTCCCACTTTCTATCATGATTTTATGACGTCTTCGTCTTGCTTGAACTCATTCTCAAAAGTGTCACGATATCGCTATGGTTTTCTACCTTAGACTCTTTTCATTCACTTGAACCGTGATCACGCAACACGTAGCGATTTTGCTACATCCTTTGCTTGGCTTGGCTTCATCATACAACTGGCACGAAATCGCTACCATTTTACACCTTAAGCCTTTCTGTCCACCCACGCCACGAAAACACGACGCGTCACGATTTCGCGACGTCTTTTGCCTTTTGTGCTGTGTGCCATATTGTGTCGCGATTTCGCTACATTTTTTAGTCTCATCGCTCGTCGCTCAGTTATGTCATGATTTTGCGACAATTTCTAACCTTATGCTCCTTGGCCGTCGCAAGTCACAAAAATGCGACAATGCACGAAATCGCTACAACTTTGTCGCTCAGCCTCCGTTGACCATTTTGACCACAAAAATCTAACACGTCGTGATATCGCGATGGTTTTGCCCACCTACTGTCGTTGACTGCGTTGACCACGATTTTTCGACACGTCATGAAATCACGACAATTTTGCGTTTGTTTTCTCTCTCCTCATCCGACCCGCGATTTTGTGACATGTCGCGATATCGCGACGGTTTTCAACTTTGGCTCTCCATGTTGTTTTTTGTCGTGATTTCATGACAACTTTCGGACTTAGGCATTTTTTGCATCAAAACCTGTAGAGGAGTTAGAATTTCAATAGCTTAAGCATGAATAATCAGCAATCAAAATAAATGTGGCAAAAATGCCAACATTCTTGGCGGCTCGTGGGGTATACAGTTCTGCTGTATGCAAGAATCCCAGGCCTGAATCCATTGGGCAACAGAGTCATGAAAACTTAGAACAGAAAGCTAGCTGCTGGGGTTCATCTCGATGGACTGCTGCAACAACTTTTGTTGAATAACTGAAACTTAAAGAATCTGCATTTGGCTTAACTGATCAGGTGCTGTAAAATAATCTCCATGAAAGCACCAGGGATACAAAAATAGAAATGAATGGAATGAGATCCTGCGGATGAGCAGGCGGTGAAATGCGAATAGAATAGTGATATGATGGAATGGTGGAGTAGAGGAGTGCTGTAGTAGATACAGGAACAAAATGCTTCTGTGCTACCAGTTGCGATGGAAGGGGAATGGAAGTAAATGAATGAATGGAATGGAAGTGAAATAAATAATGAAAAAGGTGTGAACCGTGGATAAACTACGATAAATGCTAAAAATGACAGAGAACTTAGAAGAAAGGGATAAGAAGAAGCGGGAATAATAGGAAAGGGGAAAAGAAACAACAACAGTGGCTTTTTTTTACTGCAGAAGAAAAGGAGTAGGAGAAGGAGGAAAATGAAGAAAGGAAGGGAAGAAAAAGGAAGGGGAAGGAAGAAATTGATAGGAAGCCACTAACTGCTGGGAAAGAAGAAGAAAAAGAAAAAAACACGTACCTACGAGCTCGCATGCAAAAAGAGCCGAAGTGGACAAATGAAAACAATACTCTCTTTTTTTCTGTTTTCTTCTTTTTTTTTTTTTTTTTGCTATATACAAAATTTTGCGACATGATTGGGCATGTCGCCACCACAAACCTAGTCTCAGAGGGTTATCCGGTAAATCGACAGTGTCCTGACCAAATCCAATCATAGTTGAGTCGATCCTTAAAATTAGGATGGCCTCTTCCTAATGTTCTCCATGTTGCAGACATGGGCAAGTTATCTTGCAGATCAATACCCACACAATAGACAAATAATGTAGCAAAGAAATTTGCCACATGGAAAGCTCCTGTAGGTACCCATTGTAGTAATGACTGAAGCCAATACCACCATCTTGGAGGGTTCCCTGGTTGTGAACTGAGAACGGGTTCCTCCAACTCCTGGATCTGATCACAAAAATTGTCCAGCAACAGTACTTTCTCCAGGATCTCTTCAGACTCTTCCTCTTGATGAGGCATACTCAACAAGTTTCGACTAAATGCTTGCGTGTTGTGCACAGTTATGCCCTCTTGGTGCTCAGGTTCTGGAACTTGAATCTGTTCCTCTCCTTGGTCCATCTCCTGATAGAAATTAGAAGCAACCATATTGTTCATTGTTGGGAAAGTACCTGCATATTCCCATTGTTTTTGGATGAAGTCTACCTCTTGAGTTCCACACAACTGCATTTTAGGCTGCACAGTATGTGGGATCTGACATGAATACTACATAGGGTAGAGAGGAGTGGTGACTATCGGATAAGGTAATGGAACTTCTCCCCACGGTAATTTCTTGGATAAGAGCAAAAGTTGCTCCGCTTGCAATGCTTCCTCAAAGATTTGAGGGAATCTACGTTCGCCTGATTGCAACAAGAGGAGGCTTATGTCTGGATGAAAAGCTCAAACATAGAAGAAGTGGGCTTGGGCGGGTGTGGGTCGGATCATCTCTGGAATTCTCCTCCAACTTCTGTTGAATCGAACATTGAAGTCAGTGATACTCTCCAGGGGTGCTCTCGTGATGTACATGAAAAACTGAAAGGGATCCTGAGAGCTGTAAAAGAGATCCTCATCGAATATTTTGATTAGCGCTCCCGCTAGATCATCCCATGAGCTGATGCTTTGATGCCTGAGCAGTCTGTACCACTGTAACGCTCTTCCTTGCAAAGACAAAACCAGAAGTCTGAGCATAACATCTTCGTGAACTATATCATGTAAAGTTGACAAAGTGGCAATATCTTCAACATGCTCTCGGGCCATTCCTTGGGTGCCATTATATTTTGTTAGGGCTTTCAAGGCACTTTTGGGAATCTCATGTCGAATTTGGAGCTTCAAAGGGCCAGGATCATCCCATCTAGGACAGCTTACCCTCGCCATTATGTATCTTCTTTTAGCTTGAAAAAGGCAGGCATCCACGATTAAGAAATTTGGATCTTCAACTCAGCAAAGTCGCCAGATGAACTTACAAATCTCCGCTATGAGGTCAAGACAGCTCATCGAAATCTTGAGACCTCCGGGTATGAAACAATAAAACAATCAATCTCACCAATTATGGATCTTTTGAGACAGAAGAAGTCTGTCCCACCGGGCGTGCCAAAAACTGTTGGTCACGAATCTGCCATAGGAAAAGATTTTATAGAAAAATGCACCCTAGACCCGGCCAACATTGAAAGGTTGGGAGAAAGAAATGTCTCCCAGACCAATCTCCAGAGTGGGCTGGTTCCCTTACTATTCTAAGTTTGTTTTAAGATCAAAGTTACAGGAAAGGAATTATAAAGATGCAGAAAGAAACAAGAAATATGGCCGTAGGCCGAATTTATCAGATCGGGAAAGAATAACAGCCGATAACTCTAAGTATGCAAACAACAAATAACAGAATACAGTGACGTGATTCACTCACAACCTTGCGCGGATGACCTCCAAGATAACATTCCAGAACTCACTCCCTTACTAGCAAATGTTAAAACTCAATACAGAATTAAAACTAAGCAGCAAATAAGAAATGCGAGCACAAATTAGGAATGCAGAATACAGAAGGGAAAACACAAAAAATTGCTTGCGAAACCAAAGAGCCGAATGTCTTATATTCATGCAAAGTACTTGAAAAGCTTTCAGCAAAAGTATCTCTCAAACTCCCGATACTTGTTCTTGAGATTTACATTCATTTATATAGAGGTCTTGCCTCTTTGCAGCATTAAAAATATGAAACGGACCTCCTCGAGATCTACAAATTATGCAACAAAAACAAGGAGATGATATCTTCAAACAGCCTTGGAACAATCAAAAATTGAATGCTATAAGGAGGAGTTGGTCGTCTTCATTAAATTGTTGTTCTTGGAAACATGCTTGAAACCGTTAGAAAAATCGTGAACAACAGCTTCGAATAATGGAAATCTTCAATTCTGGTAGCTTGGGCACGTTCTTCTACCTTGACTGCATCGAAAAGCAGCAACACATTTAATTCTAGGACGTTTTGAATCATCGAAACTCACAAAACTGCATCGAGCCGTTTGAACCACTTTCTGGCGCGAAACTGTAACAGGTCGCAAAAACGCGACAGGTCGCGAAATCGCGACGTCTTTCTGCTCCGTACGCTTTTGCCGCTTCGAAACTGCAAAAAACAAACATGTCACGAAATCGCTACATATTCGGCTTCTTTATCTCCTTCGCAACCCTAAGCCGCAAAAATGCGATGCTGCACGATTTCGCTACGTTTTCTGTCTTTTGGCTTCATCTTCCCTTCTGTGTCGCGAAAATTCGACATGTCACGATTTTGCTACCACTTTTATGCATGTTGTACGGTCCTGCTTCTAAGCCACGAAAACGTGACACTTTTGCCTCTGCGTCTTCAACTTCCACCATGTCGCGATTTCGCTACAAGTTCTCTGCACTTAGTCTTTCTTCAACAATGTGTCGCAAAATCGCTACCATTTCTTGCCTTCTTCACTGTTCCCACTTTCTGTCGTGATTTTGCGACGTCTTTGTCTTTCTTGAACTCACTTTCAAAAGTGTCACGATATTCCTACGATTTTTTGCCTTAGACTCTTTTCATTCACTAGAACCGTGATCACGCAACATGTAGCGATTTTGCTACATCCTTTGCTTGGCTTGGCTTCATCATACAACTGACGTGAAATCGCTACCATTTTACACCTTAAACCTTTCTGTCCACCCATGTTGCGAAAACGCGACGCGTCACGATTTTGCGACGTCTTTTGCCTTTTGTGCTGTGTGCCATATTGTGTCGTGATTTCGCTACATTTTCGAGTCTCATCGCTCGTTGCTCAGTTATGTCACGATTTTGCAACAATTTCTAACCTTATGCTCCCTGGCTGTCACAAGCCACAAAAATCTAACAATGTACGAAATTGCTACAACTTTGTCGCTCAGCCTCCGTTGACCATTTTGACCGCGAAAATCTAACACGTCGCGATATCGCAACGGTTTTGCCCACCTGCTGTTGTTGACTGTGTTGACCGCGATTTTTCGACACGTCGTGAAATCGCGACAATTTTGCGTTTGTTTTCTCTCTCCTCATTCGACCCGCGATTTTGCGACATGTCGCGATATCGTGACGGTTTTCAACTTTGGCTCTCCATGCTATTTTTTGTCGCGATTTCGTGACAACTTTCGGACTTAGGCATTTTTTGCATCAAAACCTATAGAGGAGTTAGAATTTCAACAGCTTAAGCATGAATAATCAGCAATCAAAATAAATGTGGCAAAAATGCCAACACCTCTTTTTTCAGCTTGCAAGGGTTCGGTGATCCCTTGTCCTTCTTTTCCCAGACCTTTGCCTTCATATCCCATTTTTAACATCATCTGGGAAGCTTTTCCATATGTTTCTCCTTGTTCTTTTGTAAAAACCTTCGTAGTAGTCCTTTTATTTGAGCTTCTTAGCCTAGTTCGTGCTTGAGCCAATGGTTGTTCAAATGCAATTTCCTTGCCTTTTCCTTATTCCACATTTTGTTTTTTAGCGGCTTCAGGACTTGTCCCTTTGCTACCACCAACACTACAAGGTATTTTCACAAGGAAAACTCCTGACCAAGATTTATGATAATGGTCATATTTTACTGAGAATTCAAGGTCATTTTTTATGGGATACCTTGATTCAATCATGTTTTTTTGCACTTGCATAGTCCACCATTCATGAATATTTCCTATTGTCCAATCTATGTCATTTTTCTACATTCTAGCAATAGTTCCTTCAGTTAATATATGCCCATTATTATTTCCTGGGTCAAAATGCAACACGTGTTCATAAAATTCATGCCATGGTGGTAATGGCTGCATTTTTTCCACATGCCATTCTAATGGAGCATCTTCATCATTATTTCTATAGACTTCAATATCTGGTCTAACAGAAGCATGGTATACCTTCAACGGAATTCTATTCATAATAGATTCTCTCTGCAAATCGGTCCAGAGGGTCATATTTCCATCTTTGAGGAATTTCTATTAACCCCAAATTTCTCAGGGCTTGAGCAATTTGCTCATTTTGACCCTTTTTTGACACCACGATACCTTCTAGTTGAAAAGGTATGGTACATGTATCATTTTTACCTATACCCGTGCCATATTTCAAATTAATATATTCAGTTTGTCTTACATATTCCAATGCAAATAATCTATCTGTAACATAATGTGGGAGTAAGAAGGGTTTCCCTGTAAAACCATATAACCTAATCACAACCCCCTGAGTGAGTATAAACCAATCACCCTCTTCAGCATGTTTATTTTGTAAAAAATTTCAGCTCTGGAGGTTAACCTTCTAACTTCCCCATGCATTATTTTCAAAGCAGGACCTAGGAATTCCCTATTGAAATCATAATATGACTTTGTTCTATATAATAAATTGGTCCAGTCATATACTAGTAAAATCCTTCCTTTATTATCTTTATCATTAACAGAGATGAATGTTAGTTTTTTAGCCATAAATAAAAAGAACAACCATACTAAATAGGAAGAGAAACGAAAAGAGTGTTGAGAACCTCTCTTCATAGTAGACAACCCTTCATGTATTTCTTTGAATAAATAAACTGGCTAGTCAAAACATAGGTCGAATACTCTTATCCATAACTGTAGAATCATAATTATTTGGGTTAGACATGCAATTGACTAACGCAATTTGCCATCCATGAACCTTTTCATCAGTTTTTAACCCTACTATCATAGCTAATATAGAAAATAATTTGGGGTTTTTGAATTCAGCTATGGGAATAGGAGTTTCCGGCATCTTTCCTCCATTAGGTGGATTTTTCAACTGAGTATAAAGAAAATTCTTAATTTTTTTAGAAGGAACGAAATATTTTGCCTGATTTGTGGGGTAAAAATTTTTGGGTGCAAGAGCAGGTACATACCCAGCAGCAAAAGCAAAAATGAAAGCATCTGGGTTTAGGGCAAAAATCACTCTTCCAATCTTGTTTGTAACTACCCTCTTCTTTTCATCATAAGAATTCGTAATTGCTTTAACTAGTTCAGGTCAAGGGTGCACAGGGATATACGCATACCAATATAGTAATGAATGAAAGACAAAAGTAGCAGGTGAAGATGTAGAAATCCTAGTCACCATTCTATCTTCGATATCTTGTCGAATTCTTACTGGGTCCTTCCATGTCATTACTGTATCTCCAATCCTAGCATCTCGATCAATAAATATTTCGTTTACTTCCTCTCCTTTTCTTGTTGTTGCAGGTGAAGCAGATGGACCCTCCATTGTTGTTTTCTAAGATTTCTTTCTAGGAGCCATGAAACTTCTTTCTGTATCGAGCTTTCCTTTCTTTCACACTAAACTTCCTTTTTTGAACTGAGCTTGAAACTCGAAAAGCAAGAATAGAAAGTGACACAGCGGATTTTACTCAGGAGTAAAATTAGGGTTTTTCGTCAATCGAAAACATATGCATAATGTGCATTAATTATGGTTGGTGAATTGGATTTGCCTGGATATCCTCGCGATTTGTTTCTGCCACCTTTCTAAACCTCAACCAATAATTATCCACTGCACCATTTAAAATCACGCTTATCAAAACTCTTCGTATTTGCAAAGGTGGTTCTTTTAATGCAATCATTGAATAGCTACGTGGCAGATTTCAAATTCATGCCGACAATTGATCCTTCGTTGTATTCAATAAAGGGAACGTATATCAAAGTTTTTCCACGCTCCCCGCACCATTCTCCTGCCAACCATCAGAAAACCATGTGGCAATTTTGAATTCGAACCGCTGAATCTGACACTGTGGCACCTTCTAATTTTGTTCTTTACTAGTGATTTCTGATTGGTCATAGGATACTGACAAATATTTTTGAAATAGAAATAATTTCAGAAATATTTACACACTTACTATAATATACATTATATACATAATTTTTTTCCCGCTTTCTTATTTAAAATAAAGCTTTAAGTGAAAAGCATTCACTGTAATAGGTAGGACAATACCCTGTTGATCCTGTAATTGGAAAGAATTAAATTGCTTCTCAGAAATTATCTCAAAAGGACCTTCCCAAAAAGCGTCGAATTTGTCATGATTTCCTGGCTTTGCTTTCTTCACATTCTATTTTAAAACTAGATCTCCCACTTTAAATTTTTTGCAGGTTGTCTTTTTATTAAACCATCCTTCTGTGTCAACCATATGTTTCTGGTGATGATTATAAGCCTCTTCCCTCTGTTCTTCTAACTGTAGGAGCTACATTAATCGGGCATCCATAGGTTGATCTCCTTCTTCATTTATCTGATTTAACAATTTCAGTGTTGGTATTTCCATATGTATAGGCAAAATAGCCTCTTTACCATAGACTAAAGAATAAGGCGATGTATTGATGGATTTTTTTATTGAGATCTTGTCAGCCCATAATGCTTGATTGATCAAGGAATGCCAGTTCCTCTTATTATCTTCTAATGTTCTTTTCAATATTCTGAGAAGATTTTTATTTGTAGACTCAGCTAAACCATTACCCTGTGGGTAATAATTGGAAGAATTTTTTAAATATATACCATACCTACTAGTAAACTCAATAATTTTTGCTCCAATAAAAGTTGGTCCATTATCTATAATTAGAGAATCTGGTACACCAAACCTTGTAATAAAGCTTTCCACAAACTCAATCACCACCTCTTGATCAAATTTTTTAGTAGGGATAGCTTCAGCCCACTTAGTGAAATAATCTATGGTAGTAAGTATATACTTATGGCCAGCTGATGAGTTGGGTTCTATTATCCCAACAAAGTCTAACCCCCACTGTTGGAAAGGCTCTTCAACTTGGACAGGTTTCAAGGGCATAGGATCATTCCTATTCCTCCCTACATATCTCTAACATTACTCGTAGCTTCTAGTAACCTGGTAAGTATTTGAAAAAATGGAAGGCCAGTAACAACCTGCTCGAAGTATTTTTAAAGTAGTAGATCTTCCCGAATAATGTCCTCCAGAGAGACCTCCATGGAATTATTTTAACACCTTTTGTTTCTCATATTCTCTTATACATCTCAAAAGTACACCATCAATATTTTTCCTATACAACCCTTCTGATTGAAGGGTGTACTTCAAAGCCTGTGCTCTAAATCTTCTTCTTTGTGAAGCATTCAAATTTTTAGGACACATTCCAGTTTGAAAGTACTCCACAAAATTATCAATCCAATCAGTGTTTCTTGGATTTGGATTTGATTATGTATTAGCCATTACACCTTGGGGTTCTATTTGCTTATATGTGGCTTGCTTGGCCAACTCTTGACACAGGGCTCTACCTCTTACTATCTTTGTCGGATGTATTTCTACATCATATTCCTGTATCTTAGTCACCCAACCAGCTCTCTTTTCGCCAAGTTCTCCTTGTATTATAAAGTTTCTGACATCAGGATGGATCACATAAACAATGATTTTGCTCTGTGATAGAAAGTGCTTAAATTTCTTCAAGGATTTCATGACAGCATAAACTTGCTTTTCAATAAAGTTATATTTTTCTTCATGTTCATGCATAGTGGAACTCATAAAAGCTATGGGTCTTTCTTCATTGTTTGCCCCCTTCTATGTAAGGACTGAAGCGTAACTTTATGATTCACCAACAACATATAAAATAAAATCTCGTGAGTAATCAGGATTAATCAGTATAGGTGCTTGGGCTATCTCCTCCAGGATCTTCTTGAAAGTATTTTTTCTTACATCAGTCCATTTGAAAGTTGCATCCTTTTTCAATAATTCAGTCATTGGTTTGACAATCTGTGCAAAATCTACAACAAACTTCCACACAAAATTTATTTTCCCAAAGAAGGATTGCAAACCTTTCTTATTAACCGGTAGAGATAGTTTCAAAAGTACCTTTACTCTATCAGGATCAATAGCTAATCCAAATTTAGATATAACATGACCAAGTAGAATACCTTCTTCTACAGTAAATATAGATTTCTTTGGATTCAAAGATATCTCGAATTCCCTGCATTTTTCAAATACTTGTTCAAGGTGCATAATATGATCTTTCTTATGATGAGAAAATACAGTCATGTCATCCAAATAGATGACTATAATCTTGCTAGCAAGTTCACCAAAAGCTACATCCATTGCTCTTTGGAAAGTTGCTCCAGCATTAGATAAACCGAAAGGCATCCTCTGGTAGGCAAATGTTCCCCACTTTGTGGTAAAAGTGGTCTTGAATTGATCTTCATCTCTGACCCATACTTGATTATACCCTGAAAAGCCATCTAGTAAAGAGAATCTTTCTGCTCCTGCAACTGTGTGTAAAATTTGATCAATTTGGGGAAGAGGATAATGGTCTTTGAGTGATGCTCTGTTCAGATTCCTAAAGTCTACACACAATCTAATGTCTCCATTTTTCTTTCTGACCGGTACCAAGTTTGCCACCCAGGTAGAATGCTTAATAGGATACACTATTTTAGCTTGAAGAAGTTTTAGCAATTCCTGCTTCATCAAAGCTTCTATCTTTGGATTTACCATTCTTTGCTTTTGCCTAAAAGGCTTAGCTCCTTCTTCTAACTCAATGGTATGCTGGATAATCTCTTTTCTATATAATTTTAGATCACTATACACCCAAGCTATGATATCAAGGAATTTTTTGCATAATTCTCTGATTTGGTTCAATTCTTCCTTTGTACAACCAACCCCAACTTTAATCAGTTTTCCTGGTTCTAACTCTACCTCTTTATACTGGCACTTATCAACCTTTATTTTATGACCCATAGCTCTATCATTGTTATCAAATAGACTTTCAAGGGTGATAAGTCCCTTAGGGATATGATTATTTTTCAACTGAATCATATCTTCTTCCTGTTGGTCTTGTAAATATTTGTTACTTGAACAGTTCATTTCATGGATTAAAAAATCCAGTATTTGCTCATCATTTTCAAAAACTTGCTAGAATATGTCCTTGTCTAGCACTGAAGGCCTATATATGAGTCTAACCATTTTTTATTTCTGAATAACATTACTGATAGGACAGAAATTAGCTCCCACTGATGCCAATAAATTTGCGTGGGTATTTTGTTCTCTCGAAATAGACTTCATGTTTAGAGCTTCAAAGGCTTCCAAAAGATCCCATACTTTATTTCTATAAGCCTTTAAGTAGTGTTGTTTACTGATACATTTTCCTGTGACTTGATTAACAATAAGTTTTGAATCTCCAAAAATGAGTAGTTGTTTCACTCCTAATTTATCAGCTTTCCTCAATCCTAGACAAAGTGCTTCATATTCCGCTGCATTATTAGTGCAACTCCATGTCAATATGTAAGAGAAAACTCTTTCCTTTTCTTTAGGGGAAATCAGAACTATCCCTGCACCAGCTCCATTCTTGCATCTAGCTCCATCAAAGAAAAGTTTCCATAGTTGATTAGAAGAGTTATTTTTTTCGAGAGCAGGTGTCAATTGCTTTTTTGGTTTTTCAATAGAATAACTTCCTATTTCTGTTTCTATCATGGCATTGAAATCCTGCATAGAAAACTGATCTTTTGCTTGAAGATATTCTAAGGTCTCTTCCATTAGATCTACTTTTCCAATTTCTTCAGTCATCATATTCACGGTTTCAGCTTCCCCTATCTTTTCCACATGAAAAGTAGATGGTTTCTCATTAAATATTTTAATCCTTCTACCTTTGAAAGGTATTTCTAAATGAGAGTAATCCAAGGATAAATATCCTCCTATTTTTGTAGTAAATTCTCTTGATAAGCACATACCAAAATATGGTGCCAAATCTACCACTATTACTTCTTGTATAACCACCACTTGAGGCATCTTGTGGAGTTGTATGGGAATGTCTTTAATCACTCCTACAGTTTTTATAGGAGTACCATCCAACTGTAGGATGCCTGGATTACTCCTAGTATATTCCATTCCCATAATATCACATACTGCTTTGGGTATCACTGTAGTAGCAACACCTGAATCTATCATACAATTATGAACAACCCACCCTTCCATCTAAAGAGATAAATAAAAGGGTGGAGGTCTATTATTTCCAGTGGTTGATGTTAGATTTTTCTAGACTATATTTGAAGCTGATACAGTTTTACCTTTATCTTTCATTGTCTTTAAATATTCCTGCAATAGGTCAATTTGACCTAGAAACTGAAGAGCGTCATACATACTTGCCTTTGAGGGAGTCTTTTTCATCTCCTCAACTATATTGAAAGTAGATGTTTCAACAATTTTTTTCCTTTCCTTGGTGAAAGTATCGTATCTCTTTCTGTATCCTTGGGTAGCTTCTAGTCCTTTGTCTTTTAGTAAGTGAAGGAAATCTCAATCTCTCTTTAGCTTGATCTTGAGTTTTAGTTTCCTTTCGTGGAGTGAACTCTTTACGTATCTCTTGCCTTGGGATTTGTGCTGGAACTTGAGATTTTTTTCATAGGGTAAATTTCCTTTAGGAGCTGCTTGCGGAGCTAGAGGAAAACTTAAAGGTTGAAGCTCTTTAGGGTCTACCTGCAGAGGCTTTTTACCAGATCTGGTTAGGACTGTAACCTATTCTATAGTCGACATCATTAAATTGTGATCTGTTTCCCTAATCATATTTACATGCCCTTTCATATTCTTTTCTATTTTCTCAATGGCTATACTCTGTACATAATGTTGATGGATCATACATGAACTCTCTCCATGTGGATCATTACACGTAGTGCACCAGTAATCAGAATCTGTAGAAGGCTCTACAGAATCTTCTGTTTCATTTGCATAAACAACATTTGATCATTCTTGTCCTCTGTTACTTGACTATACTGCATCCCTTGTTATTTGAGGGAACCTTCTTAGTTGAAAATTTCTTTTAGCTTCCCTTTTCTTCATTGAAGTCATATCATTTGCCATATTTTTTATAGTATCCAGTATAATAGTGAGCTGACTTTCAGGAACTGACTGAGAAGGTGGTGTAGGTAGTGTAGGCATGGTAGGAGTAGGAGGTAATGCTAGAGGATTTTGAGGCATCTGTATAGTAGGGATGGAAGATGGTCTATTCCATCTTGGTAACCCTATATTTGGAACTTGAGAAGAACTGGGAGAAATAGCATTGGGAGCTTGGGGAATATCAAGAAAAATTGGCATTATTGCTTTAGGCGGATATCTCCCCGTGGCAATGAGATCTCTTTTTGCTATGGAAGCTTCTTAATAAATGGTAGGAAAAGTGAGTATCCATGATTTTCGTATTATCATACTGATATTTGTATCAAAAGCTCTTAAATAATAATATATTGCTTGCTCAGTTGTTGGTTTCAATCCAGCGGGTACTCTCTCCCAAGTGCGACTAAATAAAATATTAAAATCAACAATTTCCTCTTGAGGATGCTTCCTTATAATAGTGAACTGACTAAGTAGTGAAAACGGATCTGCATGTTGATTGAATTCATCCATAAGTTTACCAACGAGTTCTGCCCATGTTGCGATTGACTGCGGAGGAAGTGCTTTGTACCAATATAACATTTTTCCTTTCAAGGAAATAACTAGCAATCTGATCATCACGTCCTCTTGAGTGATGTTATAAGTTGCAGCCAAAGCTGCAACATCTAGGTAATGTTCATATGTTGTCTTACTTGTCCCATCATATGAAGGTAATGCTTTCAATGTTGTTGTAGGGATCGGGTTCTGAGCTGCTATATTTAGTGGACCCATGTGGTTCCACGTAATATAAGCTGGTGGTGGTGGAGCAGCCATCGTAACAACTATATGTGCCTATACTATAGAACTGTTGGTAATCGCTGAAGATGGATTAATACTAGAAATAGGAAAAATAGATGGTACAAGGGTGGTAATATTGGTAGCAGGTGGGTTTGATCTGGCAGATAAAACGGGATGTACTCTTAGGCTACCAAGATGTAACTCGAAGAACTCAATGGGTTCTTCTGAGTTTCTTGCTTTAGATCTGGTTATCATATAAGAAAACAATCATAAGTTTTTAACCAGATAAATAGATAAGGTATTTCTTGGGTATATACCTTCAGACGGAGTCACTAGGTGGTTTGATTTGGATTTTTAAAAGATCGAAGACAAACACCAAACCTTATATAATATTGTGGGATTTAGGGTCCCACCGGGCGTGCCAAAAATTGTTGGAACAAAATCTACCTTTGGTTGTTATTTGTGCCTTGATTTTGTCAACATTGAATAAACGAGGATAATTATCAGATTTCTCGTCTAATCTCCAGAAGAGGTTGGTTCCTTAATGGTTTCTTGTAGGAAAAGGGAAAATAGAAAGAAGGGGGAAATATAGCCAAAGCTAAAACTTGTATGTGGTACAGATTAAACAACAACTAAGATGAACACATATACTATACTTGTCAAAGCATTCAATATATCTTCCCATAGAAATCATGGATTTCTCAATGTGATTTAGAGGTATATCTAACACATGTATATATCAGATTTCAACTCCAGCAATACGATTTATATTTTGTATAAGTCTAGATATTTTTTAGAACTAACACAATTTATATTTCAATAATGTGAAATAGAAGTGAGAAATGTTAATACATACACTTGCACAATGTAAACTAGAAGCCAATAGAAGCATAATATTTATTGCTTATATTCAAAGTACATCCATTCAGTCTTGTAAACGTCCAAGAGCCGATCCCTTTTCAGAGTACGTTTACCCTTATATATACCCTATGTGGGAACCTCTATATTTAGTACATTTTGATATAAAATTAATTACAAGAAAATTAGGACATAATCATGTTTCTATCTTCTTTGCATGGCTTCCAAAAAACAACCACTAATAGCAGAAATCTAGGAATTAATCTATTCCACTATCTACTTCCAGTTACTGACATGAGTTTTTTTAAGGCATCTTATTCCCTACTAAAATATCTCTTTGTCGGCAAAAACCAAGTTATGTCGCGAAATTGTGACATCTTCTTCTTTTGGACTCCTTTAAGCTATTGCATGAGCGAAACCTCACTACGTCATGAAATCGTGACATCTTCTTCCTTCGGGATCCTTCGGGCTGTATGACGGGCGAAAACCCATCATGTCTCACCATGTCACGAAATCGCGACATCCCCTTGTATATCTTTTGTGAGCAAAATGCTAGCAAAAATTTGTCTAGTCGTGAAATCGTGACACTCCTTCTTTCTTTGCTCCTTCGATCAGTTTCATGGGCGAAAACCCGTCAAGTCACAAAATCGTGACACCTTCCCACTTTTTAACATCTTTGAGCCATATCTCAATGAAAAACTGACATGTCGCGAAATCGCGACATCCTTCATGCCTTAGCCGATTCTTTTCCTTCTGTCTCAAAAATGAAATGCTGGTCTCTTTACGCCAAAAATCTGCCATCTAGTGGAGGTAGTATTTTTAGACTAACAGGTCCACTCAGAACCTGTCCAAATCTGCTCAACAAGCTCACACAGAACTTGTCCAATATCATAGAAACATAAAGAGAATTATTAGAGACTCAATATGTTCTATTATCAAAAACTCAATCTCTTTCTCAACTCAATCTCATAGAAGCATAAAGAGAATTGTTAGAGACTCAATATGTTATATTCTCAAAACTCAATCACTTTCTCAACTCAATCTCATAGAAGCATAAAGAGAATTTTTAGAGACTCAATATGTTCTATTCTCAAAAACTCAATCACTTTCTCAACTCAGAATATAGAATAGTTTATTTTATGGAACTTGAAAAATCACTTCATACATCCACTTGACTAGGCTCAATCAACTCTACTCAACCAATCACTTCAAGAAACAACACTTGCTCACAAACCCTAGTCCAAGCATGTATCATCCAACTCAAAATATTTCCAACAATGCTCAACAACAAATCTCACATAACAATGATACTCATGATCTTTTCAAACCCTAGTTCAAGTTCTTTGCATAACAACTCACTTCAACAACCATGCTCATCAAACAATATTTTAATCACAACTCTCAATTTTAGAAAACCTTGAAGCATTAACTCAAACACTTCACTCAACCAATGATCTCAACAACAATGCTAATAAAACAAGGTTTTAATCTCAAATCTCAAATCAAAAAACCTTGAAGCAATAACTCAACCACTTTCAAAAAGGAAACCCTAATCAAGTCCTTTTCACTCCAAACTTAATTTTCAATAAATCCAATCAATCAACTCAACCAAGAAGGAATTTTCCCATACCTTTTTGATGCCAAGGAGTTGTTCTCACAAATCTGCCACTCTCATAAATTTCTCTTTCCAATCACAAAAGGGTTAGAAGACTTGAGTAATACCACAATACAAAAATAATAACTCAATAACACCTTATTACTCCAACTCAATAATAATTTTCACCATAGTCTTCTTATAAAATAAATAACCCCTTTTATGAGAAATTAATTCACAATAACCTTGATTCTCAATAATGTCAATACTATCCTTCACAAACTCCTCATAACCCCTAATGACAAGTTTTAATTAAATTGCCCCACTAAAATAAATCCACTTTAATAAAAAACTTTATGCAAGCCTTATATAAAATAAAATTAAATCATAACCCCCTTTTAATTTCCCTAAGGCTTAACACATCATATAACACCCTTATAACTCCACGTGGGCAATTAAAAATACTTTACAAAAATTAAACTTGCCTTGGAGGGTTTTGAACCCTCTATCTCCTCCTTCCCTAAGCACCTTAGCCATGGCCAAAGTCGTCGTCGAGCCACGCGCTCACACAACAACCAAAAAGCACAACGTGCTTGTTATCCTTTGTGAAAATGTGCGCCTTCAATAAAAAACCACGTGCGCCTTGGGCGCCAAACACATCTTCCCTTTCATACTGCCTATGATTCGAATGCGGGACCTCCTATGTCCAAACAACTCAACACACCACTAGGCCAAGCTGGCCTATGTGCCCTCAAATCATGCACCTTCTACTTTTCTCCTTTCCGCAGTGAAAAAAATGTTTTTCACAAGCTCTTTCCTCTTCTTCACATTCAATTCGATATTCGAGCAAAGGGTAATTGCCAATGGTTTTTGGAAATGCTTTTATATTAATTTCTTGCCAACCTTAATACGTCGACGCTAGCTCCTTCATGAACGTCGATGAAATTATAAGGCTTAAAAGCCTTTTATTTTTAAAAACCCAACTTTGGGTTTATTAAAATATCTTTAGACTTTATAAAACCCACTTTTGCCTTATAAAACATTATAATAAGAATTATAAATGTTTTATTTGGGTTTTCACCATGGCATATTTAATATTATAATAACCACTATTATAATATTATACCTTTGATAAAGTACCTTTAATATTTATTTATAAAATTTAAATTCACACTGAATTTAAATAATTTATAAAATAAATATTATAACTCCTTTTTTACTTCTATCTTTTGCACTATTTCACTTGATCTTTGGCCTTCTTCTTGGATATCAAATAACCATTTTTATCCCCTTTGTTTCCTATTGAAATCTTTGGTATTAATGATGACTTCATCTGGTGACATCAATGACAACTTTGACTTAGGGACTCAAAATGTCCAACAATTTCCCCCTTTGTCATTGATGGCAACCCATACTCTTCTTACCAAAACTTGACCTTTCTTTTTCCTTTTGCTCCCCCTAGGACATTGCTCCCCTTGGCTCAATGCTCTCTCAAATATCAAATCTCTCCCCATATCAAATCTCTCCCCCTTTGACATCAATGGCAAAGGGTCACCTTTGGGGCTCGGGGCTAAGAATGAGCCTCTTAGCTTAGCCCCTCCCCCACCTCCTCATGAGGTGGTTAATTCTAGGGTGGGAGTATTTCTACTCCTCGAAAGCACTACTCTTTACCTTTATCCTTTTCCCTTCTTTTTTTAGTTTTATGAATCCTCTGAATGTTTCTATCCAATTAATCATCCATGTTCTTGTCATCATTCATGTTCATGTTCTTGCTCCTGTTCTTGTTCATGTTCATGTTCTCATCCGTGTTCCTATTCCTGCTCCTATTCATGTTTCTATTCCTGTTTCATACATGTTTTTGGAATGTCTGCTCTACACCACTTTGTTGTGTGACCATCATTATTGCACTTATAACACTTAATAATAATATTCCTTGGAGGTGAAAATATCTTAGGATTTCTCCTAGTGAAGTCATATCCTCTTCTTTCATGAACCTTGCAATTCATTGCCTTGTGACAAAACTAATTACATGAGTAGCAATACCCATGGAAAAACTGTCCATTCCCATATTTCTTTCTTTCATGTGTCCTGCATTGTGAAGCCATGTGCCCAAACCTATGACATGAAAAACATTTTCCATTGAAGCTTCCTTGTTTTGACCTCATTGGTCTCATGTTCTGATTGTTGTTCCATCTGTATCTTCTTTGTGCATTGTTTCTATATTTGTTGAACTCTTTATTTTCCAACTCTTCCTTTGATGTCTAACTTTCTCTTACACTATCTTCTTCTGAAGTATCTTCATCTGAAGTTTCCTCTTCATAACTTGAAGTTAACTCTCCTTCCTGTTTCTTTTGAGTTTGTTCAAAACCAAGACCTGTTTTATTTGTTGACTTTCTTTGTACCTTGACTATCTTATCCATAATATTTGAGCTATTATTGAATCCTTTCATCTTGATCTTGGAGTCCTCTAAATATTCTTTTAGTAGTGCCACTTCTTGTGCTAACTTCTCACATTCCAAGATCTTTGCTTCTAACTTATCTTTGAACCTTTTTGCCTTAGCCTTTGATTTTTCTAAATCCTCTATGAGCAATCTTCTCTCTTCATCATATTCTTGAAACTGAATTTCAATTTTAGAGTGTTGCTTTCTTACCTTCTTTACTGTGTCAAGGGCATAGATAAGTTCTCCCTTGAGATCATAACCATTCTCTGCTGAATAATCCTCTATTTGTTTACCTTTTTCCACATTATTACTTTCTTTTGGCTTGTCTTCTATAGGATCACTTACTTCTTCTTCTAAATCCATTAGAATATTTTCATCTGGTCCTTCAAGTGCATTCTCATATTCATCATCACTGAAACTATAACCATCCCTTGTACAATCATCTTCAAGATGTCTAAAACACTTGAGAATAATTGAAGTCTTTTTCTTAATTGGTCCTTTTTCCTTAATCATAAATAGGACTTCATCTCTATCATTATCTGAAGAACTAGCATCACTATCATTTGAGTACTTACTTGCATTGTTCGCATAGTAGCTCCTCTTTTGTCTTTGGAAGAACTTCCTTCCTTGTCTGCTTTGTCCATCTTTGCTTTTCTTTTGGTGCTTGTATCTTTCCTGATTTCTTGTACCTGTGATCCTGTTTTTCTTCACCATTGTTTTTCTTTGGCTCTTTACAATCTATTGTAAAATGTCCATACTTTCCATAATTGAAACACTTAACAGATCTTAGATCTATGGATCTTCTAGAACCTTTATCTCTTCTACCATAATTTGATTCTTCATCACTAGATGACTCACTGCTTGATTTTGAATTCTTACCCTTTATCTTCTTGTTCATTTTGAAAGCAGCCTCTTTCGGAGGGATAGGATCTTTTGTTCTTATCTCAAAATTTGTAAGCATGCCAAGTAAATAATTTCTTCTCAGACTGTCACTATCAATTGAAGTTTCTATAGCAGAGACCTTTTCACTATACCTTTTTGGAAGAGTTCTCAAGATCTTATCACAAGCATCAGATTCATCGACCTTCATTCCAAGACCTCTCATCTCATGTACAAGTTCATCAATCTTACTGAGATAGTCATGAATGTTTTCATCATCCCACATTCTTAGATTTTCAAATTCTCCTTTGATATTTTTGATCTTAGCTTTCCTGACACCTTTATCTCCTTCATATATGTCATGCAGTAGTTCCCACATTTCTTTTATTGTTTTACAATCCATAACCTTCATATATTTTGATCTATGCAACCCTTTTATAATTGCATTCATAGCTCTTGAATTTGCATGCATTAGAAGCTTACCTTCCTTATCTGTAGGAGGATTGACTTTTGAATCATATCCAAGTTCCACTACATCCCAAACTTCATTTCCAAGTGCCATCAAGTGAAACCTCATCAGCATACACCAATACAAGAAGTCACTTCCATCAAATACTGGTGCTATATTATTGATGGACTCATCCCTTTGATCCTTTTGATCCATTGTGTTCTTGATCGCTTTTCCTTCAAGTTGTCAAACTCTTTTGAAGGAACCCACTCTAATACCAATTGAAGAACACAAGCTTATACTGAGAGGGGGGTTGAATAGTATAAGAGCACTTTTTACTTTTTCTCTCAAACCAATATATGCAATGTAAAGATAGCAATATCAACAATAGTAATCAAAGCAATGTACACAACACCACACACAATAGAGACACAATAATTTACGTGGTTCACCCAAAGATGGCTACTTCCACGGAGAAAATCTTTCACTAAATTTTCTCAATCAATATCTTGGGAATCCTTCCCAATTACAATATTTATGGACCTCTGTCCAAAGGAGACATCAATCCCCTAAATCAATTTTATGGATATCTATCCACAGGAGAACTCCTTCTCTACTCTGGCTTGTGATCCTCTAGAAGACATTGCCTCCACTACACTAATTGGTGGATCTCTCTCCACTTGAAGACTCTTGTCCTCACTCAGAAGACCTGTCCTTAATGTCCTATCTAATGGATCTCTATCCACTGGAGACTTTGTCCTCTCTACTGTGTCACCTCCAAAGCTCTGTCTCAAATATGTACTAAACTGAAGAACACAAGCTTATACTGAGAGGGGGTGAACAGTATAAGACCAATTTTTACTTTTCTTTCCCAAATAGTATTAATAAATATAATCAATGGTAGTATTAATAGCAATAACCAAAGCAATGCACAAATCATCACACATAATAGAGACACCAATTTTAACATGGTTCACCCAATGTGGGCTACCTCCATAGAGAAAATATTTCTTCTAAATATTTCTCAAATAATCTCATGGGAATTCTTACCAATTACGATGCTTATGGACCTTTGTCCAAAGGAGATGTTGATTCCCTAAACATCAATTTCGTGGCTCTCTTCCACAAGAGAACTCTTTCCCCTTCTGCTTTGGCTAGTGATCTTCTAGAATACTATGTCTCTCTGCTGCACTAACTGGTGGATCTCTCTCCACTTGAAAACTCTTCACTCAGATTGTCTTCAATTGTCCTAGCTACTGTATCTCTATCCACTGAGACTCTGTCCTCTATACTTTATCACCTCCAAAGCTCTGTCTCAATACTGTACTAAAAACAGTCCAGTTGGTCTTGTACAGCTCTGCTCAATATCTTATACTAAACATAATTTATTCGGTCTAGCACAACTCTGCTCAATATCTTGCACTAAACATAGTTCATTTGATCTAGCACAAGTCCACTCAAATCTGCACTAAACACAATTCATTCAGTCTAGCACAAATCTTCTCAATAGGTCCACACATAACCTTCTCAAATATACTCAATAGGTCCACACAAAACCTGCTCAAATCTACTCAACAGGTCCACACATAACCTGCTCAAATCTGCTCAACAAGTCCTCTCTAGGACTTGTCCAAATATGCTCAATAATTCCTCTCTAGGACTTGTCCAAATATGCTCAATAAGTCCTCTCTAGGACTTGTCCAAATCTGCTCAATAAGTCCTCTCTAGGACTTGTCCAAATCTGCTCAATAAGTCCTCTCTAGGACTTGTCCAAATCTGCTCAATAAGTCCTCTCTAGGACTTCCTCAAATCTGCATAGCAAGCTTCCACAAAAGCTTACACAAAATTAGTCCACAAGCCTTCTCAAATACTTGCCTCAAATCAGTTTAACAAGCTCACACAGAACTTGTCCAATCTCATAGAATCAATATGTTCTATACTCAATGCTCAATTAATATCTCAATTCAATCTCATAGAAGCATAAAGAGAATTGTTAGAGACTCAATATGTTCTATACTCAAATCCCAATATCAACTCAATCTCAATCTCATAGAAGCATAAAGAGAATTGTTAGAGACTCAATATGTTCTATACTCAAATTCCAATGTCAACTCAAAACAATCTCATAGAAGCATAAAGATAATTGTTAGAGACTCTATATGTTCTATTCTCAAATCTCAATAACAACTCAAATTAGAATATAGAATAGTCTGTTTCATAGAACTTGAACAACCACTTCACACAATTACTTGACTAGGCTCAATCAACTCTACTCAATAAATCACCTCAAGGAACAATCCTTTCCACAAACCCTAGTCCAAGCATGTATCAATCAACTCAAAATATTTCCAACAATGCTCAATAACAAATCTCACATAACAATGATACTCATGTTCTTAACTTAAGTTCAAGCTCTTTGCATGACCAATTGGCTTCAACAATAATGCTTATAAAACAAGGTTTAATCACAACTCTTAAACTAGAAAACATTGAAGCATTAAACCAACAACTCCTTAAAAAGGAAACCACAATAAATCCTTTTCTCTCCAAATATATTTTCAAAAATCAATCACCCAAATAAGTCAATGAATAATATTGCCCATACCTTTTTGATGCCTTATGAGTTGTCCACTAAATTTGCCACACTCAACACATTTTCTTTTTCCAATCTCAACAAGGGTTAGAGGTCTTGAGTAATAACACAATAATAAAAATAATATCTCAATAACACCTTATTACTCCTACTCAATAAAATGCACCATACCCTCTTATGCAAGAAATAAACCCTCAAAAGAATGAATCAAACTTACTTTTGAAACTCCTTGACAAAACCATAAATATCTCCTTACACACACCTTATTTCTTCCTCTAAGCAATCTAAACAAATAGCTCTCGAAAAGAGCTTTCCAATGATATATAATATGATATACTTCCAAAATGAAAATCAGCAAAAATATTTATATTTCCTAGGGCATACCATATCCTTATTTCTCCTTAGGCAACCTTGGCAAAAATTTAAAAATTAAACAACATCAAAAATTAAATCCACTTGCCTTGCCCTCAGTGGGATTCGATCCCCCTATGCCATCCTTCTCAATGCCTTAGCCGTAGCCAAGTCGTCATTTGGCCACATGCCCTAATGTGTCTAAAATGGCACGTCCATTATAAAGTTTCCACAAATAGCGCTCCTCCAAAAAACAACAAGCGCTTCTTCCTTACAATCCAAAAGGCCTCACAGGAATCAAACGCAGGGCCTCCTCCTTAGTACCAAGCCAACATACCACTAGGCCACACTGGCCTTTGTGCTTAGAGCCTCCGAACCTTCACACCTTTAGCCTTTACATAAATCGTAAGGCCTTTGAAAAACAAAACCTTTTCACATGCACTTCGAATAATAATTGCAAGGGATGCCTTGGTAAATGTTTTTGATGGCATTTATATAATGCCTTTGTCCTATTTTGCAATCACGTTGGTGCTTCGAATAATTTTGATGTCAACGTGATTTTTAATTTATAATTAATTTAAATTTAAATATTATAAATTAAAAATAACCAACCTTAGGTTTAATTTAATTAAACCTTATAACCTTGTCTTAATGCCCAATCTTGGTATAATTAAATATTATTTATAAAATTTAAATTCCTTGTGAATTTAAATAATTTGTAAATAATTATTAAACCTCTTTTTAACCTTTGCAATAACCCATCTTGGGTTTCTATAAACCAATCCCTTAACCTGTGCTCCCAATAATATTAAAATATTATGGAGCCTTTTTCCTTTCATTTCTGCAATGATGAAGCTTTTTCCTAGATGACCTGGGTGACTTTATTTCTTGCTAAATTCCTTAATAAGAGTGATAACTCTATCAGGTGACATCAATTACAACTTTGACTTAGAGGACTCAAAATATCCAATAAACAGTCTAGTCGATCTAGCACAGCTCTGCTCAATCTCTTGCACTAAACACAGTTCATTCAGTCTAGCACAAGTTTTCTCAATAATCTCACTCAAATCTGCACTAAACACAGTCCATTTAGTCTATCACAAATATGCTCAACTCTTGCACTAAACACAGTCCAGTCAATCTAGCACAAGTCCACTCAAATCTGCACTAAACACAGTCTAGTTGGTCTAGCACAAATCTGCTCAATAGTTCCACTTAGAACCTACTAAAATTTGCTCAATAGGTCCACATAGAACCTAAACAACTCTTCTCAAAAGGTCCACTCAGAACCTACTCAAATATTATCAACGGGTCTACACATAACCTACACAACTTTGCTCAACAAGTCCACTCAGAACCTGCTCAAATATGCTCAACAGGTCCACACATAACCTGCACAACTCTGCTAAATAGGTCCACACAAAACTTGTCTAAATATGCTCACCAGGTCCACACAGAACCTTCTCAACTCTGCTCAACAGGTCCACACAGAACCTGCTCAAATATGCTCAATAGGTCCACTCAAAACCTGTCCAAATATGCTCAATAGGTCCACTCAAAACCTATCCAAATCTGCTCAACAAGCTCACATAGAACTTGTCCAATCTCATATAACTATAAAGAGAATTGTTAGAGACTCAATATGTTCTATTTTCAAAAACTCAATCTCTTTCTCAATTCAATCTCATAGAAGCAAAAAGAGAATTGTTAGAGACTCAATATATTCTATTCTCAAAACTCAATCACTTTCTCAACTCAATATCATAGAAGAATAAAAATAATTGTTAGAGACTCAATATGTTTTATTCTCAAAAATGCAATCACTTTCTCAACTCATAATATATAATAGTTTATTTTATGTAACTTGAACAATCACTTCATACATCCACTTGACTAGGCTCAATCAACTCTACTCAACCAATCACTTCAAGAAACAACACTTGCTCACAAACCCTAGTCCAAGCATGTATCATCCAACTCAAAATGTTTCCAACAATGCTCAACAACAAATTTCACATAAAAATGATACTCATGATATTTTCAAACCCTAGTTAAAGTTCTTTGCATAACAACTCACTTCAACAACCATGCTCATCAAAAAATGTTTTAATCACAACTCTCAATTTCAAAAAATCTTGAAGCATTAACTCAAACACTTCACTCAACCAATGATCTCAACAACAATGCTAATAAAACAAGGTTTTAATCTCAACTCTCAAATCAGAAAAACTTGAAGCAATAACTCAACCACTTTCGAAAAGGAAACCCTAATCAAGTCCTTTTCACTCCAAACTTAATTTTCAATAAAGCCAATCAATCAACTCAACCAAGAAGGAATTTGCCCATACCTTTTTTATGCCAAGGAGTTGTTCTCACAAATCTACCACTCTCATAAATTTCTCTTTCCAATCACAAAAGGGTTAGAAGACTTGAGTAATACCACAATACAAAAATAATAACTCAATAACACCTTATTACTCCAACTCAATAATAATTTTCACCATAGTCTTCTTATAAAATAAATAACCCCTTTTATGAGAAATTAATTCACAATAACCTTGATTCTCAATAATGTCAATACTATCCTTCACAAACTCCTCATAACCCCTAATGACAAGTTTTAATTAAATTGCCCCACTAAAATAAATCCACTTTAATAAAAAAACTTTATGCAAGTATTATATAAAATTAAATTAAATCATAACCCCCTTTTAATTTCCCTAAGGCATAACACATCATATAACACCCTTATAACTCCACATGGGCAATTAAAAATACTTTACAAAAATTAAACTTGCCTTGGAGGGTTTCAAACCCTCTATCTCCTCCTTTCCTAAGTGCCTTAGCCACGATCAAAGCCGTTGTTGAGCCACGCGCTCGCACAACAACCAACAAGCACAATGTTCTTGTTATCCTTTGCAAAAATGTGCGCCTTTAATAAAAAACCGTGTGCGCCTTGGGCGCCAAACACGTCTTCCCTTTTGCACTGCCTACGATTCGAACGCATGACCTCCTGTGTCCAAACAACTCAACACATCGCTAGGCCAAGCTGGCCTATGTGCCCTCAAATCGTGCACCTTCTGCTTTTCTCCTTTCTGCAGCAAACAAAAATATTTTTCACGAGCTCTTTCCTCTTCTTCACATGCAATTCGATATTCGAGCAAGGGTAATTGCCAATGGTTTTTGGAAATGCTTTTATTTAAATTTCTTACCAACTTTAATACATCGATGCTAGCTCCTTCGTGAATGTCGGCAAAATTATAAGGCTTAAAAGCCTTTTATTTTAAAAACCCAACTTTGGATTTATTAAAATATCTTTAGACTTTATAAAACCCACTTTTGCCTTATAAAACATTATAATAAGAATTATAAATGTTTTATTTGATTTTTCACCATGGCACATTTAATATTATAATAACCACTATTATAATATTATACCTTTGATAAAGCACCTTTAATAGTTATTTATAAAATTTAAATTCACACTGAATTTAAATAATTTATTAAATAAATATTATAACTCCTTTTTTTACTTCTATCTTTTGGATTGTTTCACTTGATCTTTGGCCTTCTTCCTGGATATCAAATAAACATATTTATCCCCTTTGTTTCTTGCTAAAATATTTGGTATTAATGATGACTTCATATGGTGACATCAATGACAACTTTTACTTAGGGACTCAAAATGTCCAACAAATTTTTGGACACTTTGAATTTTTATCTTTTTTGTGTGCTACAAGAATTAAGATCGCAATTTCGCGACACTAGAATGTCTTTATGTTGTGATCAACAAAGTTAATCTTGCTAAATTCAAGTTTGGACCATCTAATCTTCTCAACACTTCCACTCAAAACGTATCTAAATCTCCTCAACAAGTCCACTCAAAACCTGTCCAAATATTTTCAACAAGCTCACACAGAACTTGTCCAATCTCATAGAAACATAAAGAGAATTGTTAGAGACTCAATATGTTCTATTCTCAAAAACTCAGTCTCTTTCTCAACTCAATATTATAGAAGCATAAAGAGAATTGTTAAAGACTCAATATGTTCTATTCTCAAAACTCAATCACTTTCTCAACTCAATCTCATAGAAGCATAAAGAGAATTGTTAGAGACTCAATATGTTCTATTCTCAAAAACTCAATCACTTTCTCAACTCATAATATAGAATAGTTTATTTTATGGAACTTGAACAATCACTTCATACATCCACTTGACTAGGCTCAATCGACTCTACTCAACCAATCACTTCAAGAAACAACACTTGCTCACAAACCCTAGTCTAAGCATGTATCATCCAACTCAAAATGTTTCCATTAATGCTCAATAATAAATCTCACATAACAATGATACTCATGATCATTTCAAACCCTAGTTCAAGTTCTTTGCATAACAACTCACTTCAACAACCATGCTCATCAAACAATATTTTAATCACAACTCTCAATTTCAGAAAACCTTGAAGCATTAACTCAAACACTTCACTCAACCAGTAATCTCAACAATAATGCTAATAAAACAAGGTTTTAATCTCAACTCTCAAATCATAAAACCTTGAAGCAATAACTCAACCACTTTTGAAAAGGAAACCCTAATCAAGTCCTTTTCACTCCAAACTTAATTTTCAATAAAGCCAATCAATCAACTCAACCAAGAAGGAATTTTCCCATACCTTTTTGATGCCAAGGAGTTGTTCTCACAAATCTGCCACTCTCATAAATTTCTCTTTCCAATCACAAAAGGGTTAGAAGACTTGAGTAATACCACAATACAAAAATAATAACTCAATAACACCTTATTACTTCAAATCAATAATAATATTCACCATAGTCTTTTTATAAAATAAATAACCCCTTTTATGAGAAATTAATTCACAATAACCTTGATTCTCAATAATGTCAATAATATCCTTCACAAACTCCTCATAACCTCTAATGACAAGTTTTAATTAAATTGCCCCACTAAAATAAATCCACTTTAATAAAAAAACTTTATGCAAGTCTTATATAAAATAAAATTAAATCATAACCCCCTTTTAATTTCCCTAAGGCTTAACACATCATATAACACCCTTATAACTCTACGTGGGCAATTAAAAATACTTTACAAAAATTAAACTTGCCTTGGAGGGTTTCAAACCCTCTATCTCCCCCTTCCCTAAGTGCCTTAGCCACGGCCAAAGCCATTGTCAAGCCATGCGCTTGCACAACAACCAACAAGCACAACGTTCTTGTTATCCTTTGCGAAAACGTGCGCCTTCAATAAAAAACCGTGTGCACCTTGGGTGTCAAACACGTCTATGATTCGAATGCGGGACCTCTTGCGTCCAAACAACTCAACACACCGCTAGGCCAAGTTGGCCTATGTGCCCTCAAATCGCGCACCTTTTGCTTTTCTCCTTTTCGTAGTGAACGAAAATGTTTTTCACGAGCTCTTTCCTCTTCTTCACATGCAATTCGATATTCGAGCAAGGGTAATTGCCAATGGTTTTTGAAAATGCTTTTATATTAATTTCTTTCCAACCTTAATACCTCGGCGCTAGCTCCTTCGTGAACGTCGATGAAATTATAAGGCTTAAAAGCCTTTTATTTTTAAAAACCCAACTTTGGATTTATTAAAATATCTTTAGACTTTATAAAACCCACTTTTGCCTTACAAAACATTTTTTTTTTTTTTTTTAAGGCAAAAAACCCCTTTGCGGGGCCGCCTTGGTCTAAGAGACCACGAACAAGGGGTTCTATACCGTCAAATTCACCCGGGAGTCACACCCAGCCCTGCCCGCACCAACATTATCAATTGGATTTTGGATACCCAATTCAAATTTTTGGTAGGGTGGAGATTCGAACCTGGGACCTCCCTTGGAGGATTGCCCTCTCCTCTCCAACTCACCTACAACACTGGGTTCCTTATAAAACATTATAATAAGAATTATAAATGTTTTATTTGGGTTTTCACCATGGCACATTTAATATTATAATAACCACTATTATAATATTATACCTTTGATAAAGTACCTTTAATATTTATTTATAAAATTTAAATTCACACTGAATTTAAATAATTTATAAAATAAATACTATAACTCCTTTTTTTACTTCTATCTTTTGGACTGTTTCACTTGATCTTTGGCCTTCTTCCTGGATATCAAATAACCATATTTATCCCCTTTGTTTCTTGCTAAAATATTTGGTATTAATGATGACTTCATATGGTGACATCAATGACAACTTTTACTTAGGGACTCAAAATATCCAACAAATTTTTGGACACTTTGAATTTTTATCTTTTTTGTGTGCTACAAGAATTAAGATCGCAATTTCGCGACACTAGAATGTCTCTATGTCACGATCAGCAAAGTTAATCTTGCTAAATTCAAGTTTGGACCATGATCGTGAAACAATCCTTCTAAGTGAGAAATGAAAAGCGGATGTCTTGATGTCATGATCAACTAGGGTTGAACATGCCTAAAGTGAAGTTGCATCACATCCACAAGATAATATCTCTATGTCATGGTCAAAAAGCATTGAACATACCTAAAGCTAAAATGGGTCACGACATCGTGATATGTCTCAATGCCACAGTCACCAAAAGCTTGAAGAAGGAAATGGGTCATAACATCGCAACATGTCTCAATGCCAATCACCAAAGCTTGGGAAGCTTAAAAAATGAATTGTGGTGCAACATCACGACATGTCTCCATGCCACGGTCACCAAAGCTTGGGAAGCTTGAAAAATTAAATGTGTCACGACATCGCAATATATCTCCATGCCACGGTCACCAAATCTTGGAAAGCTTGAAAAATAAAATGCATCGCAACATCACGACATGTCTCCATGTTGCAGTCACCAAAGATTTGGAAGCTTAAAAAATGAAATGCATCGTGACATTGTGACATGCCTTCATGCTACGGTCATCAAAGCTTGGGAAGATTAAAAAATGAAGTGCGTCACGACATCGCGACATGTCTCCATACCACGGTCACCAAAGCTTGGGAAGCTTGTGATCATCAAATTTCTAAAAAAATCTATTTTGCTTAATCATTCTTTGGATTCTACAATATTCAATATTGTTTTATACCCATGCATATTTCCATGAAATATTAAATTTTCTTTATAATCATTCGTTGGATTTTTGTGAAATTCCAAATTTGCCTAATTATCAACCAATGTGCCTATCTCATAATCCATCGACCATGAGACAATATCTCAAAGTTGCGGTCCAACTTGTGAAGCTCACTCCCAATGAACTTGCATCGTGATTGTAAGACAATATCTCAATATCGCAGTCTAACTAGTCAACTAGGATAAAATCCCACTTCGGATCCCAACTACGAGACAAAATCTTACCATTTTGATCATAGTGTTACCTTTTTTTTGCTTGAAACCACGAATTATTTACCGTTCATTCTTAAAGCACGGAATTGAGACTCACTAAAATCAATGAACATGGTCAAAGCATTTTGAAGGAATGAAGTACAATTTTGAGGCATACATTTTGAAATAAAAACTCTATTCAACATTTTAATTCATTTGGATTTTTTTTTACATTAGAACTTAGTATTAAATTTAATACTTTTGCCCTAAAATTAATAATGAAAACCTTAGGAAAATATTTTAATTAATTAAAATAATTAGATTCTAAACCTTAGCATTGGACTAAATATTATTTTGGAAATGAATTAAAATTAAAAATAATTGAAATTAAAGCTAAGACCATGAATGAATATTAATAAAAGCAAAACCTTTGAAAATATATAATGTCCTGATTTATTAAAGGATGGCTAATATAAATAAATAAATAAATATTAAAGTAAATAATAATAATAATAGCAATAAAATGGTTTTTTCCATCAAAGTTTTAATGTGATTTAATTTTTTATTCTTTATTTTGTGTTGCAAGCAAGTGAACCAGAAAAGGCAAGGACGAAGATCGATAAAGAAGGAAAGGTGAAGACCGAAGAAAAAATAAAGGTACATTGAACCTAGACCTGATTTTAGACCACCTGGTGTGCAACGGTTCAACTACCCTATATTTTCAAAGAAACTTCCAAGGCAATTATAGATATCAAGGGCTAAAATTGCATATCAAATTCAAGGACCCTAGAATGCCACATCATCCAAATCTAGCTAGGCTATTACAATTGTAAAACACTAAAATTTCAAGATTGTAAAGGCTATAAATAGCCATTGAGACCTCAGTTGCAAGGGTCGTAGAATTCTACTGTTAGCGACAGATATTTAGCATTTTTTTCTTTGGTGTATTGGTGGATATCTGCACCCCTAACATTATACTTGAAGAGTTGTCTTTGTAATCATCTATAGCAAGCAATTATGAGATTGTAATCATTGAACATTTTTATTAATGCAAAGTACTTGTGATTCTTGGTGTAATTTGTGCATGATGATGGTGGTTGCATTTGAGTTAATTTTAGTATTTTGTACCCTTTCCCTTTGAATATGGCACCATCTTAGTTTAGATTGTGTGAAATCTTATCATACTAAGACTAGTTTATTCAGAGTTGGTTGCTTGCAATAGATTCTTTGCAAGGCTTCAAGATCACAATGGCTTGTTTTATTTCTTTCCCTAACCCTTCCTTTTAATTTTTCTTTGATAATTGATTAGATTAGAGTAGTTTAGCTTGATATTCTAAAGCTTCTCTTTCATGAATATGCACTTCATTGCTTTAAGTTTCAGAATGTCTCTTTGAATGTGTTTTCAAGATTGTAATCAAAAGGTAGCAAGCTTAGAATCTTGCTCTCATATGCTTTTACTGTGAAATATGTAAAGAATAGGATAATTAAATTAAACTAATGATTGCAGTAGATTGAGCTTAAATTAGATTAATGACATGAATTAAAACTCACCCTTGTAACAATCACATGTGACCTTGAATATTCTAGATATTTTCCTTATCTTTCTTTAAATTACCAATCAATTAGGTTAGACCAACCTTACCAGAACCTTGGGGAAATCCATATTTCCTTTCAAGAGAGGACATCTTGTCCTGATTGTTGGTGTATGTTTGCAATTGGGTAAATGTATCAGTCAATAGGAACCCCTATGAGATTCAATAAATAGCATCCAAGTGAAACATTCAATACGTACCAAATGGGTATTCATTATTTAGATGGAGCACCTCCAATATTGATAATATTTTTTGATGTAAATTGAATTGATGATTTCGACCAATAACACTCTACCATAAAGTTTATTTTCTATCTAGGCTCTAGACTCGTCTCTTGGTATTGTATATGGAAATCCACCATATCTAATATTCTATGGAATCTAAGTATTATACTACCAATGATACCACCAAAAACCTTATATGGGTGCTCATGATTCTATATCAATGGCATCTTCCTCAGTAATTTTTAGTGACCCTTAATTATGATAATTAAAGTTCCATCAAGTTTGTCTGTAATATAGTGTTTCATCAGCAAATAAAACACATTAAGTTTTAGATGCATTATGTTCAACGACTTCATGTTGGTGGGATGCTTGATCTATTTCATGTGTTATCAGTAGAGCAGACAAGAGGCATCCTTACCAATGTCATACCCGATGTCGAGTAGAAATAACATATTGGGAAATATTATCCCTTAAGTGGGGGCGTGCTCTTAAGGTATATTCTAAATAAGGGGAAAGGGAATATCCCATGACACAAGAGCATATTAGATTTGGGAATTTTGTAGAAGTTGTAGATCAAATTTTTAGGAATTTTTAAAGTTTTATATGATTCAAGTACCTTATTTCACCCCTTGTTAGAAGCTTGTTGAAATCTTGCTAGATTGCTTGCTTCCTTGTTGATGGCACTTGAATGCTTGAACTTTTGGGCTTGGATGCTTGATACTTAATGATTACTTGAGAGCTTATAAACTAATTATTTTGATAAATCTTAGAAACTTGATTGGAGACTTGCTTGGATGCTTGGATTCTGGCGAGAATAATAGCTTAAGTTCTTATCATATACAATGCTAAAATATCTATGTTTCTTTCAAAATGCCATAGAAGAAATTTTGGCCAAAACTTTACTACCCAAAAATGGTCATGGATTGGGCTCTCCCAAGTTTTGGCTTTATAGGAATCCATGGCTCCTTGGGGGAAGAATTACATTGAAGATGACAAGATTGGAGAAGATAAGAATTTGAAGAGGGATTAAGAAGCAACTAATGGAAGAACCTGAGAATGGCAATTCTTAGATTTGGAATTTTTCTAGGAGTTGTAGATCAAATTTTTGGGGATTTGGTTCATTAATGATGAGAGTCTTGAAAGAGATAGGAAGTCAAATTTCTTGATTTTAATGCATGATAGTCAAAAGCATTGGGAGGTGATAGCCTCAATGGTGTTATCATGCAGGAACTTTCACCTCATGATTGTAGGAGGTCATAATTGGGTGGGAAAAGGTAATTTGAGATATTTTGCAAACTCAATGCTAGGTTACGATGCTATCACTCATGCCCTGGTGCTATTACTTTTGGAGAAATAAATGCTCCAATTTTGGGCACAAGGAAGATTGATTTAATTTGGTTGATTGATGAAGGGATTGGTAAGCTTAAATATTAGCCCTATGCAAAAAATTGGTTGTCTATAATAAATATAAATAGATAGATAGATAGATAGATAGATAGATAAATAGAAAATAAGCTAATTTTAAGCTAATTTTGGCTTTTACTAGGGGTTGCTACCATCAAAATAACAAAATATTATGTTTGGTGTTAGGTAAATTGAATAATATTTGGCTTACCTTTTTATCAAAGGTATTTGTCAATTTCCCTTTCTTTTAAACATATTCTCCATATTTCTTAAACTTTTATGTTTCCTCAAACAACTCTATGACATCATTGTCATTAAGATAAATATTGGCTAAAGTATCTACTACCTAGTTTCATTCCATATAAATATACTCATAATTCCAAGAGATTGCCTCCAACAATAGTTGGTTAAAAATAGTAATAAATTTATTTTTTATCCAATCCCCACATCCAATTATGTTGATAACATTAATAATAATTTGTGAATCTCTCTCTTGAATTATATTTTCATCATTTTTCAATCACAAGTTAGGTCCTTGTAAGTACCATAACCTTTGCATTGTTATTTAAAGTTTCATGTAATTCTAAGTGAAAAAAATTATCTTCATTATTTTGAAAAACACCACCTCTACCATTTTTTCCTACATTTCCTTTGGAAGCACCATCAAAAATAATTTTGATAAACCCAATTTATGGATATTTCCATTTTACCATAGATTGAAGCAAATCCTTTTTGTTAGCTCTATTATCATAGATGACCTTTCATATATATTCAAATCCTATAACCAAGATTCTATCACATCTTTTTCTACACTTGAGACTTCTCATGGTAAGAACCATGTTTATAAATATTTTATAAGAGAGGCAATAATACGATTCTAAACTTGAGCATAATTTTGAGATTTATTTATAAAAAGTATTATTCCTTTCAAGCCATAAACTCCAATAAATAATGGTGGGATAAGTCCTCCATATAATAAATAATACTTTATATTTGAAACAATTAATCTAGTATTTCATTAACTTTTTCAATGTTGATGGAGCTCCCAAATGTATTATGCTAGTTTTGAAAAAGCAACCCTAGAACTTGTAAGCAAAGGGACAATGAAAAAGCAAATGGGTTGATGTTTCTAAATACTTCTTGCACAAAGAATTCTTAAAATATCCATGGTATCATATTCTTTGTAGACTCTCTTGTAATATTCTTGCTTTGGATTTCCACCCAAAGGAATGCAAAGGCCTTAGGGAGGACCTCCATTGACCAAACATTATTCCAAGAGAAATCATTAGGAGTAGGAAATTATGTTTTCTCTAAATCCTCATATCCCAAATTGACCAGGTATCCACCACCTTTTGAATTCCAAATCAAGTCATCCTTCCATGTAAAAATGGGTAAATAGAACTCTTGAAACATCTCTTGAAGCTCAAATATTATTTATTTGAGTTCCTCTCCTTAAATAATGTTGCAAATAGAAATTCATGATCTGTAGTTGTTGCTTACATAAATATAATATTTAACTTTGGATATTTACATGGTAGATATTCTTAAGCCAACTATTGCCATTTTAGATTAGAAATAGGAGGATAAGACTTCAATCAAGCATCATACCAAAATTTGTATATTTTGCTCATTGATTGACCATCTAATATGTTTCTTGATCAATTGTAAACTATCTAATATAAATTTTGATGTTGGAAATCCTCCAGGTAGGTTTCATTGCTTAAAAAATGTTGTTACATCAAGAGAACCTATATATTTTTGAAGTAATATTTTTATCCAGCTCTTTCTATGATCTTTGAATAATATCTAGTCAAGTTTTACCCCTAATGCTAAAATCATAAGTTTACAATTTTGCAAGCCTACACCTCCAATATTATTTCCTTTGAAAACCCTACCAATTTACAATGAGAAAACCTATATTTTTTCTCACATAATTTTCCAATAAAATCTCTTTGTATTTTATCAAACTTGGATGTTATACCTACTTACAATCTTGAAACTAACATTATATATAGGGATGGATTGCAATGTAGTCTTTATGAATTAAATCCTTCCAACCATGGTAGTAACATTATTTTTGTTTACAACTAGGACCTAGAGCTAGAGGGGTTCCCAAATTACCAAGATTTTAAATGGTCAGGAGTTTCTCTGGAGCGATAATCCCTCCCTTCCCCGTAGCCCATCGTCTCTATTTCATTGATGCAATACTTGACTTGTGACGACCCTTCAAAACCCATGTCAAGCTTTCATCCTACGCTTGTTAACCACCTTCATGGATTTAATCCCATGAACATCTCCACTGGTCCATTCACCTCTCTATGTTTGGAACCCGCAAGAAGCACTCGACTCCCACTCATCAGGGATTTTTTTCCATCCTTTTCCTCCATGTCACCACCTCCAATCCTCCACCCATCTCGACCACCCCCCTCCAATCCAACCCCCCCATCCCCCCTACTCATAATCTTGCCCATTCCTTCTCCAAGGAACCTTTGGCGAGCAAAGAAGCCCGTGAATTCCAAACTCCTACTTCCAAAAAAGACTCCCCATCTGCAGCCACTCCCTCTAAACCCCTTCTTACTAGAAGCAAGAAACTAGTGTTGGCTAAGCGCAAGACCAAAGTTGAAGAAATTCCTACCCAAGTTTGAAGATCGTCTAGAGCAAAAAAGGTCAAAGCGAAATCGAGCCAGAATTCTTCGATCAAATTCTTTGAGGACACCAACAATAAGGCGATCCCCGACATTGGGATTTCCAATAGGATCTCCAAAATATTCCTTAAGAGTTTCATCACAACCTTTGAGAGTGTCAGTTCAGCCATGAAACAGTACCTCCAAAAAAATGCAGCAAACACCAAGGAGGAATCCCTGAAAGCTAAACCTCTCTGAGATCACTTTCGGGGTCAGGTTTACATTTCTACTAGTTTGTCTAAATTGGTTTTGTTTCTAACATAATTGCTTCATATTCCCATATTTATGTCTGTTAATTTTTGCCTCGGAGGTAACCCCTGCATGGGTACTGGCTAGTTTCCCTTAGTATTTCAGTGTTTGGCTAGGTCCCCTTTTGTCTGTGATTGGTTACCCCTGCATGGGCAGGTTTGCTCTTAGTACCGATGCTACTATCCCCTATGTGGGAATTTTGAATCTTTTCTCCCATGCGTGGGATTGTTTAAGTGGTTTTATATCTACCATCCCTGAAATGGGATTGTGCAGCAGTATTTTCTCTAGATATTTTAAGGTTCTATGTACTTCTGGGATTAGGACCCAACCAAAATCCATTTAATAGAAACACCAAATTACCAAAAAAAAACATTATATTTGTTTAATGTAATGGTTTTTTTAATTATTTTTAAAGTGATATTTCATTTTAAATATGGTCTCAATCCTATTGAATGTATCTATTAATGTAAACAAGTTTATAGGAACAATGATTTCTAAACAAAATAAGAACTTTATCTCAAAAATTTATCAATAAATAAGACTTCATGTTTCATACTATTAATTGATTTTTTATCAAATGCAAAATATGGTAACTAATGTCATAGAATTTTACTTCAAAAATACATGAGACAGGTCATATTTCTTCAAAAATACACTCAAATATTAGGTGTAATATTCATGGAATCCTATAACATTAAGCTTGTTAGCATCCAAAATCCCATCAACAATTCTTTTTCTATTTCAATTTTTAGTCCATGATATGGGGAAAGCTATATCAAGAGATAAACCATTTTCGTAAAGATACTTATTTTCCTCCTTACTCATCAAAATGATGATTTTCAATACTATCACTCTGAGATCTTCAAAATAAAATTCTCCAACCTATCAAGATTTTTTTATGAAATAACTAGGACAAAATTTATTCTACCAACCAACAAAATAGATGTATATTGAGATTGTCTCAACCCAAGAAAATAGGAAGCTTATAAGTATTAAAATTTGGAATAAAACTTCTTACCTAGAAAGTAATTTACATTTATTTATTGAATACTTATTCTTTTTATTCTAATTCATGGGCCATAGCATTAAATAGAGTCCACTTATGGATTAGTATAAGCTTAAACAAAAAACAAAATGCATGACCAACTTGATCGAAGACGATGGTTGGATGATAGTGAAGAGGGAAGAAGATTCACAATAGAAAAAGGAAGGATGATAACCCTTGAAAATTATTATTGGTAACAATAACCCTTCTTTCAACCCTTAATATTAGAAGGATTTTCATAATCATAATCCCTAGCAAAATTTATATGGTTGTTTTAATAATTTTGTGTACATTCCAAGCTATTTGATTCATCTTATTCTTTGATCTTTGTATCCATCAGCTTTTTATCTTATGTCAAGCTAGTTTTAGATGCTACGAGGAGAGTAAGAAGTGATAAATTGTATTACCTTAAAACTTAGATCTCGTAATTTAGTACATGAGAAGGTGGTTAATGGAATTCTGATAGTTGAGGGATGACCTCCTAAGCATCAATTAATGCTTAGTTACCATAGCTTAGAAAATCCAAAGGTTTTTTTGAAAGGTAATCATGAAATGTTGGAAATTGTTAGGGATATAAGTAGTGATTTTATTACCTCCTTAATTTTAACTCTTGGAATGATTTTGTCCTACCAAATCCTTTATATATGTTGTCAAAGGAAAATGTCAATTAGTTGGAGGATTTGCATATAGGCATTTAATATTTAAATATATTTTGCAAGTTGTGGCCAATATATAATTTCAAAGTTGATATTTTGTAACAAAATGTTGAAATGTTTAGAATAATGTTTTTACCCTTATTACATTATCCTTTTCTCTTTAACAAATGATTAGGAAATGCATCCCACTCATAGATTCATTTGGATATAGGTGGATATCAAAATATATTTTTGGATCTGACCTACATCTAAGTGTTAAATAATACATTTGGAAGAGTTACTTTGTGGCATTTGCTAGTTAATGTGTGAAAATCTCAGAAAGTAAGTCATAATGACTTAATATTTTTAAATTAATTAAGTACAAGGATGTAATTCTTCCTATGTGCTCAATATGTGTAACCTTAACTACCATTGTTTAAAGAATATTTTATTTTAGTGGTTTACCTTATTGAGCATCTCATATAAAGATATCAAAATGCTTAAAGTTCTAGACACACACATATGCACACAACCAAATTTGTTCTTTCTAGACATATGAGTTGATCAATTTGTGCACATGACCTTGGATTTCATCCTTCACTTACGGTTCCAATTAATCTAAGTTATCGCATGTCAAATTCTATATAAATACCTATTATTATATGAAGGCACTTTATAAGATATTGGACATGTTTAGAATATTGTACTACATCCTTAGAGTAATAAAACTAGATTTATTGAGGAAATAATATCATCTATTGCATGGCCTCTTTTTTGTTTTTGGATGACACAGAAATGGTATGTTTTTGTAAGAAATAAAGCATCATGGTAAGTTTCCCCATTCATAGAAACATCTCTTTGATGAAGCTCTTCCAGTATTAATTATACATCTTCATTACTACAATGTGGGTATTGAATCCTTTATTGAGGGCCAAGGGACTAAATTTATGCCCAACTATAGTATATTAAGGTTTATGAAAGAACATCTAGAGAATTATTCATCACCCTTTGTGCTAAACAAACCTTTTAGCAAAGTAATATTGTTAAGACAATACACAATATGCTTCTTAAATTTCTAATAAAATTAGAGAAACTTAATATTGTTTATTGTAACATGAATTTTTAGGATCAAAAAATTATAATTGAGTGATAATAAACCTCATATGCTAACCTCAATGTTGTCCCATGTAAATTTTTAAGCATGTAATAAGCAACTTAACCCACTAATAACAATATTTTTAAACAACTTTGTGCTTCTATACTTTAAGGGGATAAATACAAAGTATAAGGCATGGATGGTTTATATGTGAACTACAAAATACCTTATGGGGCTTACTATGATTGGACCTACCATGATCCATGCAATTAAACTTTATCATCTAACTCTTAAATAAAGGAAAATTTAATTGTTTGTCTAATGATGGGAATCTAGAACTTATTACCAATTAATTATTAATCTTGGTCATTAATATCTAGTGGAATTTTATTTTATTTTTCGTATGAAATGGTCCTTCTATCATAATTTACCTAAATAAAATAAGATGTACGAAGAGCCAATATATTTATACAATATTATCATTGTCTTAGAAGAGATAATCAACTTTGCAATCTCAACAAAAATATCTTATTTAGTAGTACTTTCCATAAATGAATGGAATTAGCACATTACCCAGAAATAAAAGATACATAACAAATAAGCATATAATATGAAGGGTGCTCATAGACACTGAAATAATAGAACTAAAGAAAATAATATGAACAATGTTGATGACCAAATGAATGGTCTCATAAGGTATAAATAACTAAATTATAAATGATATTAGGTTAGATCAGTTTCATTTATCTTGATTAGTATAAAATCAGAAATATTGCCCTTTGGTTTACATAGAACATGTGCATTGGCATTGAGTGAAAGCACTGGTAGCGATATCATGGCCCACTAGCGCTTTTGCCACCTAGAATTTATTTCTTGGATTTTATCAATTTTACCATATTTTTCTATTTTAACTGGGGTGCGATTGTTGCTCAAGGAAACCTAACCTCCTTTGTCAGTTTATATAGGCACCTTACGACTAAATATATATTTTTCTATTTGTTTTGCAATCCAATCAATAGCACCATCAATAGGTGATAGTGTCAGTGACACTTCTATGAATTGGTGGTGTTTTTGCCTCTATGGTAAAAAATGGTCATTCTACCCCAAATATTTTTCATTTAAGCATTTAGGATTTAGATTCTTTTTACAGTCTATGTAAAATAGGTTTTTTTTCATTTATTGGAAAAATAGATAAAGTAAAAAAAAAAAAAACTAGTTTAGTCTTAATTGTATAGGGGATCAACTTAATCTTTAAGCTTTGACATCAAATCAAAATCACATATAGCTACATCTTAGGCTTTGTTTGTTGCATCTTCTTGCACCCTTGCCTCTTAAAATAAAATTTACTATTTCCTTCCTCATCAAAATCAAAAGTTCATTTTAGTTTTAGTCCTTGATTGTTGCATTTGTATGTGCATTAGGGCTAGATTAAGGTTAATATTGGACAAAGAATTATCTTAGGAGAAACATAGGTGTTCTTCAACTAATCCAATAAAACTAGACTTTAAGCTCACAAGCTTTCTCTAGTCTCAAAGTGAGAAGAGGTAAGTGTTAGAAGCATGACAACCTTATCCATGTGTAGATGGGGGAAATTGCCCTACCACGTACAATTCTCGATTGGATCCATTGGGAGTCGAGGTGGCCACGGTGGTATGTTGATTCCTCTACACTTGGGGGCTTGTAGGATCGAAGGGTTCACCAATAATGGTTTAAGGACTTGCTCTAAGTCTGGGGTGGAAATTTTTGATATGTTTATTGAACAAGCACTTATGTTTAGCTTTACTAAAATCTAAGCTATGAAGAATAAAATAACAATGCAAGGAAAACAATAATGCAATCAAACAAGGAGCTATCCCTAGAATGATTATTTGTTTCAATGAAGGCTAAACCTAATTTTGCAAGAAAGTAAAATTTTTCTTTTTAGCAATGGTTCAAAATATTGCACAAACAAAATTAACCTAAGATGCAAAACTACATGTTTTTTCTTTATTGATGCCTAGAAATAAAGCCAAATGTTATTCTTATTTATGATCTAAATTTGAATTAGAAATCGATAGAAATAAAAAAAAGACACCTAGCAAATAGCCTAAATATCTAACAAAGTACTTACTCGATATGGTGGTTGATCCTAGCTTAAAACTTGTGTCTAGATATATCCAACAACTTCAAACCTACAAAATAGCTTCAAAACCCTTAGAAAAATTGATTAGTGTTTGGGGGCTTGCATAGGCCGCTAAATGATTGAGATTGGAGGTGTAGCAGTCAAGCCCCCTTGGTCTTTGTATCTGACCATTCAAAAGTATAAGTAATTGTTAACCTTTGGGGAACAAACACAACAATATATGATAGCATAAAATAATGAAAATGGAATGCTAACAGAATGATTGCAATTGAAACAAATATGCAATTAGAGACCTAGGGTTCTAGGGATAGAAATTTGCCCCCAAGTTAACTGTAACTGAATTTACACCCTGTAAGTACTGATCACAAATTTGGAAACAAGGAAGAAGGGTGAAACCAAGGGTTTCGTCAAATTTATGCCCCACACTTCAAGAAGGCTAAAAACCTAAGTTAATAGCTATAATTGCAATTTAATACTAAAATTTGATGATCTATAGTGAAACAAATGCAAAGAAACAACATGATAAGCTTTTGGGGTAAGCAAGAGTAAATGTGGAAGGCATCTCCTTATTCTAGAAAATAATTTATCTTCAAGGCTTCTCCACTTGCTTATCTTCAACAGTAAAATCACCAAACACACTAAGAGCAAAACATCAAGAGTATCAACTCTTAAGAGTGCCAAGAATCAAAAATTGCTTAGATCACTTAGAAAAACTTCTTCTACAAGAAAAAGGGAATCCAATCCTTCTATTTATAGGATTTTTGGAGGAGGGAAAATGCAGGAAACCAAAAAACAACTTTGGCCAAGAGTTGATGCCCTAGAGGTAGGCCCAAAATTTAGGTTTTTTTTAGAAAAATCCAAATTTTTTAGAATTCGCACCTCGTTATTTACTAGGTGTGAATTCAGTCAAGGCCAAGAAAACAAAGAAAAACAAGGGAAAAAGAAGGTTCAAACTTGCACTTAGCAATTTTGAGGGACTTCTTAGGGATTCTAAGGAAAAATAACTCATTTTGATGGGTCAATTTTCCATGTCTACATTTTGCCCCCTCTTTGATGCATTTATGGCCTAGTAAATGTGTCAAAGAAATATGTAGACACATATGGGTGAAGAACAACAAAAAAAAAAGGGGTGGCTAGTTTAGAAGAAGGGGTGGTGCAAAAATGGTGTCATTTTGAACACTTTGAAATTTTACACATAAAACGAGGCATCAATGACATTAATGCCTCTAAGGTCGGGGTGCCCCTTGAGTTTTAGAAGGAATGCAATATTCTTGGGGAAACTCAAAAAAATCAAATGCATAAGAAAAGAGAGCAACAAAAAAAGATCAAGATAGAGAGAAAAGAAGAAAGAGGAGAGATAAAAAGAGGGATAAAAGGGGAGAAGGGGTGAAATTGAAAATCATTTTCACTGCACAAAGAGGAGAAGAAGAGCTCTAGAGAAAATGACAAATGGTGCTTCCCACACACCGTTCAACCGTTACGAGGGGTGAAGCCGACACAGCAGTGAAGCGAGCATGATAAGGACTTGAATTCTTCCTCTAGACTAGGCTAGATTACGTTTTAAGTGCTTTTTACAATTTTTTTTTCTTTTTAGAAGAAATCATTGTGCATGACCCAGCATAAATTTAAGGGTCAACCATGAATTTGGTTGGAACTCGACAATGACCAAATTCGTGTCCCAGAGATAAAGGGTATGAATTTGTGAATTCACACCCTAAAAGAACGGAGTGCTAATTTGATAGAAGAAAAAGAAAGAGAGAGAAAGAAAGAGAAAGCTAAGAGAAAGAGAGAAGAGAGAAGAAAAAAAATATATTATTATCTTGCTTATGCTTTGATTTTTAGTTATTTAGATGATGATGAAATTGATTAAAAAATTTGTAATATTTTTGGTTGCAATATGACATACTAGAGAGCAAGGAGTGGCAATCAAGCTCCTTGGATGAGGCACTATGGTAGCTCACAACAACAAAGCAAGATACACTACAAGCGATGGGGCTACTACATCTGGCAAAGATTTCCCAGTTGACGCTAACAAAGCGCTATTGATGATGCTAACAGAGAGATGGTATCCAGAGTCATACACCTTTAACTTACTCATGAGGGAGATGACCATCACATTAGATGATGTGTGGTACATTTTACGCATCCCCATTAGGGGAAGAGCATTTTATAGATTACAAGTGTGATAGGTAGCACTACAAAGATTATTGATGAATTAGACCCATGATATCCTACAAAGTGGGGTTCATGTTGATGAGTTGTCAGCATGATATGGATCGGATGCCTTGATGATTGTACTCTATGGGGAAATGGTTAGATTCTTAGTGTGGCATACTAGTAGGTGACACCTACCATGGGTGCTAGCGGGAGTAGTGGTAAACATGTGGGACCAGCAGGTGTGGTTTGCATGGGGTTTGTATGTGTTGGCCTATATGTAGAATATATTATATAATGTCATGTTTAAATGACATATATGGCTAGTGTGTATGACCTTGATCCAAGTGTGGTGCTTAGAGAACATAATATTTTGGAGACCACATGCACTTCCAAGGCCATTGCCCAACCTAGAGCGGATAATAGTATACAAATGGTCCAGAGACTTGGAGCAAGTCTAGAGGACATATGCAGGTATCCTACAATTATGGAGGTGGGTAATAGATGAGTTGTAATACCACATTATTATATGGTGACTGTGGTATCTACTCCTTATATGGTATGAGGATGGCTATGATTTGGTAAGGGTTCAAATGATCCAATGGATCACCACTGAGAAGGATGAGTGAGAGTTGTATCGATTTGACCGACTACAACATCGATTTGACATCCTACACGAGATTTAAGATCTCAAGGATTGCTAGTTTAGATGTGTATAGAGGGATCCATTAGGAGTCAAATGGGACCCTAATGTGGGTATATGGGTAGAGGAGGACACAGACGACCCACTATATGTCGATCCAAGGGTGGATAATGTTAAGGTGGCACTTAGGTACAAGATATGGTATAGGGGTGTTATGCCCCTAAGTATATCTCCATCAATGCTAGTGTAGAGACGTTAGGTTATGGACTAACGAGTGCAGTTGAAACTATGAGAGGCCACCTGATGCACCAGTAAGCAACAATAGAGGGCTCTAAACCCACCCAAGTATGTGTGGTTATAGGTCAAGATAGATATGGTGATAGTGATGAGGATGACCATCACCTTCTCAAGCTTATGGTGAGGGGGGACAATAAAAGTTTCTCCCATAGCGATAAAGTTCGGTCTGATCAAGACGATAAGGGTTACCTCTATATTAGTGATGATGGGACCTAGTGAGACCGTGGGTCAAGGAGACCCAAGGATGGAGGTGGAGGTGCTACAGGCTTGGATAGTGATCATGTAGAGGGAGATGAACCTACTTTGAGATAATAGGTCCAATAGGATAGAGGGACTATGGAGTGCCTTGAGAATAGCACTCATAAAGCGAGATGTGATGAGGGTTGAATTGGATCACCTCAAGGGGGAGATGAGTCAGCTAGAGTAGGAGCAGCAATAGGCTCAAGTGGAGGGGATGGATATTGTCAATGTTAGCTAGTAGGGTGAGGGGATCCACCTACTATAGGAAGAGCTATAGAGGGTAGTGAAAATACTAGAGGTATCTGTATGGAGGGAGACCTTCTACCAGACCCTATATTTTTAGGTAGTTCCAATGGAGCAAAGGGTGCCTCCATCATCCTTACAGACATAGGGTCGATCGTAATCTAGATCATAGACTGTTTCATGGACCATGAACATGCCCCCACTAGGACCACCTCTTATAGGTAGATGTAGAGGAGATGGGCTCATAGAGCTAGGGCTAGAATCGAGATGACATGCCAATTTTGATTGTGGCATGCACCCCTAGGGAGGGTCGAGTGTGTCGAGGCTTGGACTATGGCACATCGACCAAGCTGATGTGTACTCTCTGACTTTTGAGTAATATCATGCTGCATTTTGATGTATATGTGTTTGTTTAATGTGTGCTTATAATTTTTTATGTTAGTGCTTTTATGTTTGATTATGCATGAATGAGTGAAATGAACTTAACTATTGAATGCATGAATGAACTAAACTAATGCAATGCATGATGTGATGAAGCTAACTAATGAAATGAATGAAATGCATGAGTAGATGAGGAGATGGAAAGAAAAATGGTGATGGAAGAAAAGAGAAAATAAAGAAAAACAAAGCTCTAGTCGAATTTGTGTCCTGTAAAAAGGGACTACAAATTCATCATAGAGAGAATTTGTGCCCCATATGGACAGGGCACGAATTTGGAAAAAAAATAGAAGAAAAGAAGAAAAGAAGAAGAAGAAGAAGATGAAGAAGGAGAAGGTCAACAAAGGAAAAAAAATAAAAAGGTGCTTAGAGTATGACATTTGAGTCAACGTAGACTGCAAGGGGTTAGTGTGATCAAACGAACATAAACTAAGCGAAAAGAAAAAAAAGGTGGAGTGGGACCCTATAAGGATGTATGCTCACAAATGGCCTAATGGAGGCTACCCCTCACTGGTGACCATGAAGCTATCCTGTAAGGGTGTAATGCTCACTAGAAAAGAACAAGTGTGGAGTGATACCTGCTATGGGTGTGATGCTCGCTAATGGTTGTGGTTGGAGAGATACCCGCTAGGATGTATGCTTACAAATGGTTGAATGGAGGCTGCCCCTCACTTGGTGACCATGAAGCTATCTTGTATGGGGTGTAATATTTGATTGATTTGCCAAAAGGAGTGTAACCCAATAGGGGTGTGGTGTGTGCAAAATATGAGTGAGCAAAGCAAAGCATAGTAGAAAAATGTGTGTGTGTGTGCATGTGTTAGATAGAAGGAAGATAGAAGAATGAGAGAAGCAAGAAGTAAACAGTATTGTGTGTGTGTCCTTTTTGAAATTTTAATAGCTAAGAGATGTGCATAAGATAGTCAGTGGTCGTATGAACACCATAAATGATATTCATGTGGTATCTACCCTATCCCACGAGGATCCCTTAACAATTGAAATATCAAGAAGGAAAAAGTGTGAGAAAAACAAGATGCACAAATAGAAGAAGGAACGTATATCCTTTGTCTTGGAGAAAAGAAGAAATGATTGAAAACTTTCAAAGGACAAAAGATATACAAGAGATGAAGAACTATATCCCTTGACTTGGAGAGATTTTAAGATTATTGAAACTTTCAAGGTCAAGGAATATATGAGAAGAGAAAAGAAGAAAATAAATGAGCAAATGCAATGATGAAAATGCATGGAGATGTGCCCTAGGTTGGGGGTTCGCTAAGCATCAGTGACCTAGTATGAGTGCAATGCATGTGAGCTAGAACCTAACTAGGTTTCATCACTTGCCTCATTGCGAAGTCCCCAAGAATCTATATGATCAAGCAGTCATGCAAGTATGATCAAGCAACAAAGTATCTATATGACAAGCAAAGATGCAGAATGGAATAAAATGTCAAGCAATTCATGCAAAATATGATAGGTAATCATGTAGTATGAGCAAGAAAACCAAATGCAGGATGAAGAATGATGATGTGGAATCATGCATAATATCATTTTAGGTGCATTATGTTCATTGGTTCTTTAAGTTCTTTACCATCTAATGTTGCTAAATGATAGGCTCTTGAGCCAAACTTGGTCATTATGACAAAGGGGCCTAGCCAATTGGGCTAAAATTTGCCTTTCAGATCTGATCGAGCATTAGTGTTCTTTTGGTTTTCCTTGAGGACAAGGTCCCCAACCTCAAAAGAACGATTGCAAACTTTCTTAGAGTAAGATTGCTTGAGCCTATTCTAATAGGCTCAAATATGCTCTAAGGCATGGATGTGCTTCTCATCCAATAGCTCCAATTGGTTCAAATGATCTAAATAAAAGTTGGCACACACTTTGATGGTACCATCTTTCTTAGCTATTGGAACGATGACACAAGGGACTAACTCCTCAAAGAAAAGGCTATTACGAAGGAAATATTCATGAGCCACATCACAAAGAGTATCCCCCTTAGCACATTCTCTAGGAGTTGCTAAATTAAATTCAACACATACCTTGAATGTGCCTTCCTTATTAGTGATAATAACGATGACTCCTAATTTCTCAAGGTCTACAAGAGACATAGGAACAAGGTCCACTTGAGAACTAGAAGACTCAACATGAGCAACACAAGGGACTGACCCATCAAAGAAGAAGTTATTTCAAAGGATATCTTCATGATCCATATCACAAAGAGTATCCCCTTAAAAATACTCCTTCTAGGGTTACAACTAACTCAGGGTGCACCAAAGTTATCACATTGCAAAACAATATGTTTGAGGGAGAAGGCGGTCCCTCATCCTCATTACTCCACTCTAAGCCATGATGATCCAAAAATTCAGCATAAGTGATAAATTGATCATCATCAGTTGGTAAGGGATGGTTTTTATTAGGGATGTAGCCTATGCCACACCTCCCAAGCCAAAGCTCAACTTCCAAAGGTTCTTGAATACCTTTCTATTGTGGCCCCAAACCCTTACCTACATATCCCATACTAGATAGGATCTTCTTAGGTAGTGGGTAATCATTGGATAGATAACAATGGGCAAAGGCTCACTCTACTAGAAAGGGGTTGCTACCATGGATCTTTTCTTTGAGGGATGTACCCACGTAGATAAAGGTACACATGTCGATGTGTACTACTTCACCCTTTTTATGGGGTAAACCCATAGTTTGGGGTGAAGGTGGCAGCATGGCTAGATCTAGAAGAGGATTTTCATTGAGCAGGTTGATTTGATCCCATGATGATATTATGATATTATGATTGATGGTTCCTCATTTATTTTGAAATTTTCAAACTCCTTGATGATGTTAGATGATGAAAAGAAGAAGTAGAAAAATAGAAGAAATTTTATGGAGAGAAACATATGGACAGAAATTGAGATTAGATTGAGCTTGCTCAACCATTGAACAATATTGAAATGGATGAGGGTCACCTTGAATGGTGACAAGTTGATCTTTGAATTCATATTTTAAATATTGATGAAGAGTAGAAGGGACAACCCTCATTGCGTGAATCCAAGGGCATCCAAGAAGAAGATTGAAATATGTTGGGCAAGATACCACATAAAACAAGGTATCTAAGATCTTGGGTCCTACCCTAAGGGGAAGGGATAAAATATCATAGGCTTCTTGAGATTCATTGTTGAAAGCTTTTATGATGACATCATATTTGGTTAAATCTTCCTCCTTTAATCCAAGATTTTGGAAAAATTTATAAGTGCATATATTGAGGGAGGAACCATTGTCCACCAAGATTCTCTTGATAAACTTTTCCCCAATGTATGCAGTGATGTAAAGGGGAGAATCCCCTTGCAAATTTGAGGAAGGAAGATTGTCATCATAAAAATATATATGATTAATCCCAAGAGAACCTACAACATTAGCTAGGTTACTAGGGGGAAGATCTTGCGGGATAGATTGTTGACTTAGAAGCTTCAACAAGGCTTCCCTATGAATAGGAGAAGTTTACAAAAGCTCTAAGAGGGAAATCTTGGTTGGTGTGTTACTTAACTATTGTTGGATGTCGAAGGAGACTTTTGGTTGTGGCTTCAACACTAAGGTTGGTTTTTCTACACTTGTGCTCCTTTTTTGGGTACTCTTGAGAACTAAAGGTGGTCTAGAGGGTTGGTTGGATGTAGAACTTGTCTCCTGCTGAGATTGTTGAGTCGGTTGAGCTTGATCTTGTTGCCTTGTAGTAGCTACTATCATACCAACCATGTTGTTGTAGGGTGGTGGCACATTATGATAAGACACTTGGTTGGTTGTCTGTTGTCGATGATTGGGTAGGGGATTTTGGAAGATCCCCATATCTTGATTAGTTGTTGGTGTCTATTGAGTAGGAGGTTGATTAGTTGGAGGTTTGTGGTTAGGAGTAGGTTGGGAGTCATCTATAACAAGATGACCCTCATCTATTAAGTCTTGAACCACATGTTTCAACCTCTTACATGAGTTTGTCATGTGCCCCTCCACTCTATGATACTCACAATGTTGACCAGGCTTATACCAATTTGTCATGGTATCAGGTTGCCTTATGGGAGGCAATTCAATCATCTTAGCTTCCAAAAGTTGCTTAAGGACCAACGAAATAGGTTGGTTGAGTCTAGTGAAATTCCTTGGTGGGGGTTTTTGAGGCCTACTAAGTACCATCTTTTGCAAGGTACTAGCAACATTGACATTGTTGGTTTATCGATTATCTATTACCCCATCACCAACTACATGCTTGTTCTTATATTGACTTTTTGTGGTCCTATCCTCTTCTTTCCTTAACTTGATTTGACCTCTTTGAATAAGAGCCTTCTCTACTCTTCTTTCCAAATCTATTGCTTGTTCAAAAGAGGTAATGGTTGTTTCCAACTCATATGAGATCTATTCTTGTAAATTTCCAATAAATATCTCTAGCATGTCTCGAGGAGGTAAGGTGTATCTTAATTGTCCAACTAAACTTCTCCACCGAGCCAAAAACTCTGAGAAACTTTCATCTTTACCTTGCTTCAAAAGATATAAATCTTGCATAGTCACTTTTTTCTCAATACAAGCTCCAAATTTTGAACGAATAACCCAACTAATCTCTTCAAAATTCCTTAAAGAATGATGAGGTAGTTGATAATACCATTCCAATGCCATACCACCAAGGCTCTTAGGAAATATTTTTAGCAACAACATGTCATCATATATAATATCATGACATGTTGTTCTAAACATCCTTAAATGTTCTATTGGGTCCTTTGTTCCCTTATAAATAGGTAAGACCGGTATTGGGAAATGCTTGGGGTAGGGCCTAGTGGTGACCATAGGGTCTAGGGGTTGATTGCACATTTCCTTATAGTTATAAGTGAAACTTGTTTCCTATAACATTAATGCCAATTGTTTCACTATACTTGTTAAACTTTGAATATTGGGGTTGTTGTTGTGCAATACCCCTAGATTCCCTAGAGGGTTATAGGTGGATTTTTGAAAAGGATTTTGGTTAATGTTAGAAATATTAACATTGTTATGATATGGGTTATGATATGGGATGTTTTGTGTGGTATCTTGTTATGGAGGATAACTCACATTTGGTGGAACAAAAGAAATGTTATAAGAAGGAGGGATAGAATGAGAAGGAAATTGAACATGATTTTGAGGTGCACTACTAGTTGGAAGAACTTGTGGAATTCCCCCAATGTAGGAGAAATTGTTCGGTGATGAGATGTCCCAACCTCTTCAAGTTGGGCTTCTTCATCCATAGCCTTATTCAAATCTTCCTTGTGATGCTTAAAGAATTATGATCAAATGATTTAAATATGAGGTGTCCATTAGACCCCTCAATAGGATCAAGGTCATTACCAGTTTCTATATCCTCTTCTACGTCTATATTGAGATTCTCCCTATCAATATGATCATCCTCTTAGGGATTCTCATTAGATTCTAAAAGCTTTTGTTTACTTCTAATGTTGGGAGCCATTAGGATTAAGGAAAAGTATAGGAGATACAAAATATATAAAACTAATGAAAGAGACACAAAATATTTTATATTTTTATAATCTAAACAAACAAATTTTAATGGTCTTATTTATGGTTTAAAACAAAAACAAATGAGGGCAGAAATAAAAGGCTTCCTAAATGGCCACTAAGGACGTGTTTCACGTCGGGTCACCAAAGATGTAGAGGGGGAAAACTACCCTACCGCGTACAATTCTCAATTGGATCCGTTGGGAGCCAAGGTGATCATGGAGTATGTTGATTCCTCTACACTTAGGGGCTCAAGGAATCAAAGGCTTCACAAAGAACAATTTAAGGACTCACTCCAAGTCTAGGGTGGAAATGTTAGATATGTTTATTGAATAATCATCTATGCTCGACTTTACTAAGATCTAAGCTATGAAGAATAAAGAACAATGCAATGCAAATAGTAATGAAAGCAAACCAAAAGTTATCCCTAGAATGATTCTTTGTTTCAATGAAGTCTTAAACCTTATTTTGTAATAAAGTATTTTTTTATTTTTCAGCAAGGTTTCAAGAGAATGCACAAACAAAATTAACCTAAGATACAAAACTACATGCTTTTCTTTATTGATGCCTAGAAATAAAGTCAAATATTTTTTTTTATTTATTTATGATCTAAATTTGAAATAGAAATGGATATAAATGAACAAAAGACACCCAAAAAATATCCTAAAGATATAACAAAGCACTTACTCAATCTAGTGGTTGATCCTAGCTTAAAATCACGTCTAGATATATCCAACAGCTTCAAACCTGCAAAATAGATTCAAAAACCTTGGAAACTTTGATCAATGTTTGGGGGCCTTCTTAGGCCGCTATATGACTAAGCTTGGAGGTGCAGTAGTCAAGCCCCCTTGGTCCTTTTAGTGACCGTTCAAAATTAAAAGTGATTATTGACCTTTGTAGAATAAACACAATAAGATATGATAGCATAAAACAGCAAAAATAAAATACTAACAAAATGAATACAATTGAAACAAATATCCAATTAGAGACCTAGGGTTTTAGGGATAAAAAGTTGCTTCCAAGCTAACTGTAACCAAATTCGTGCCCCGTAAGTACCAACTGAATTTGAAAACAAATGAAGAAGGGTGAAAATGAGGGTTTTTTCAAATTCGCACCCCCATAAGGGTGGGGTGCAAATTCACACAAGAAGGCTAAAAACCTAATTTAATAGCTAGAAGTGCAATTTAATACTAAAATTTGATGATCTATAGTGAAACAAATGCAAAGAAACAACCTGATAAGCTTGTGGGGGAAGCAAGAGCAAAGGTGGAAGACCTCTCCTCATTCTAGAAGATAATTTATTGTCAAGGCTTCTCCACTTGCTTATCTTCAACAACAAAATCACCAAACACACCAAGAGTAGAACATCAAGAGTATCAAGTCTTAAGAGCACCAAGAATCAAATTTTGCTTATATCACTTAGAAAAACTTCTAGGAGAAAAAGGGAATCCAATCCTTCAATTTATAGTAGGTTTGGAGGAGGGCAAATACAAAATAATGAAAAACAACTTTGGCCAAGAGCTGACACCCTAGAGGTCAGCCTAAAATTTGGGCTTTTTTTGAAAAAAAATCTAAATTTTTCCAAATTTGTGCCCCATTATTTATTGGGTGCGAATTTGGTCAAGACCAAGAAAATAAAGGAAAATAAGGAAAAAAAAGAAGGTTCAAACTTGCACTTATCAAATTTGAAGGGCTTATTGGGGATTCTAAGGAAAAACGACTCATCTTGATGGGTCAATTTTCCATGTCTACACCATACTCCATCCCAAGCTCTCTAGCCCTTGACTTCTCCTTGTCCTTTTTCAATCTAAGGCTTAGACATCATTGGGAAGATCAACCCAGTATCGTTATATGGACACAAGTTCATCATCATGCTTACTAAGTACTTCACCAAACTTATCCACTAGAGTCTGAGTTTGAGTCTCCATTATGGTATTCAACCACTAGATTCTGAGTCTCCAAACTTATCCTTAACCAAGTCCTTATTTGTTATGGTATTCCTTCTATGCTAATCTCTAATAATGGAACACTATTTAAGAACAATGATGTCCAAAAATTCTATGTTAAATACAATATTCAATACAAATGTTCAACACCTTACTATTATCAAGGAAATTGCCAAGTTGAAGCTTCTAACAAGAATCTTATCAAGATTTTAAGAATATCATCAATAAAACCATTTGAGATTGGCATATTTAGCTTTATCCTACCTTGTGGACCTATCCCACTAGTGTTTGAACTCCTATTAGTGCAACTCCTTGTGCTTCAATTTATGGAACTAAAGTCATCTTCCCTTTTGAGTTAGAGGTGCCTTCCCTATGTTTCTTAGTGCAAGACTCCTTTGTTAATGATGAATATCATCTCACCCACCTGAGCCAATTGGAGCTACTTAAGGAAAAGAAAATTCATGCCCTAGAGAACCTATAGAAAAAAGGTACAACTCTAGTCCTCCAAATTTGGTGATCTCATTTTTAAAAAGAATCATAAGAACACTGATGCCAAAACTGATCTCAAAGGTAAGTTTGAGCCTAATTGGTTAGGTCCATTCATCATAACTACCAAGTTTGTTCTAGGTGCTTAACGCCTCACCATGCTTGATAAAAAATAACTTAAAGAACCAATTAACATAATGCATCTTAAAATGTTTACATTTGATTTTGCATTGGTTGCATGTTTCTTTCAATTTCCTATCACTGCTTGCTTGCATTTGCCTTATTTCATATATTCTTGCATGCACATGCTTGTCTATGTTTGTACTACCTATTGCATCTCAAGTCATGGATCTACAATGACATGCAAATGATGATTTTATTTAGGATATTCATTTTTTATTGCACTAGGTGACTGATGCGAGTGGATCCTCCTATTCCCATCTCTGTGAACCAAATTAGAGTTCACACAACCATCTATCTCTATCATTAGTTTCTATCAACATCTTGGTTTACCTCAAACTATATCTATCGAGTATTTTGAACTATAAATCTCCTACCACGTGATGAATACTATGAAGTTCATTTTTGCTAATGGTAAAGTCAAATTGACTTCTATCTCATCGATTACTATATGATGAATACTACAAATTTCGCATGTGCTAATAAGTAACTAGATTAATCTTATCTTTTGTTATTTCCCATGTACCACCTTGAGTGGGGTCAACTAGTCAACAATGAACTTATCTTCCCAAATAGGGCATCATTTGTTGATACGTCAATTTTAAGTCCTCTATGACACTCCTCTATGAGGTAAATTAGTCTAAGAAAAAGTCCTTTAAGCATTTGTTTAAAGATAAATCAAAATTCTTATGGGTAAGGCAAAAGTTCTTTAGACATTTATTTAAAGGAATTTTTTTTGTTTTCGTGCTTGTACATATCTTTGTATCATAGCAAGCTAATCGAGTCCTCTAGGCAAAGCTAGAAAAATTCCTCATGGGTAAATCTCAAAGCTAACAAAAGTCCCCTAGGCAAGTCTAAAAGCTAACTAAAGTCCCATTTGGCAAGTCTAAAAGTTAACTAAAGTCTCCTTCAGTAAATATCTCTATAGATAATTGTATATATTTGTAAATATTTTTGTGCATAGTTGTACTATAGTAGCACCCTCTTGGGCACATCTTGCATTTTTCATCATGCATCTCTCAACATGCATTTTTCTTCGCTTAATTAGTTTATTTTTCATCTCTTAAATCGATCTTTAATTAAAACAATATTTAATCTTAATCAATTATCATTAACAACACATCTAATATTAAGCTATGAAACTCAAAACCTAAAATCAACTATCATCATCTAATCTACAAATCTATTTTTAACTCTTAATCCAAATCAAACATCTATCCCAATCTTTCATCATTGCACCAATGTGGATCCTAATTAAGTCGAGTTTCCTTAGTCCATCTTGATTTTCCCTTCAAATCTCAAGGGGGCACACTAAGGCATGACAACATTTAATGTTGTCCAAAACATAATTTTTAATATCACTTCTAAGCAAACAATCATAGCATCATCAACCATAAGCAACAACAAACCTTTTCGTCTCAAAATTGGGATATCTATGTCAATTTTTAACACACATATTATGCAGTAAATCCATCAAAATGGGTAAATGTAGACACTCAATTTTACGTGTAGGACTAATCTTTAAGCTTGTCAACCCCTTCATCAATCAACCTTTAATCAGTCAAAATAAATCAATCTTCCTTGTGTCTAAATTTGGAGTATTTATTGCTCCAAAAGTGATAGCACTAGGGCATGAGCAATAACATCAATGGAGTTATCGCAACCTAGCAGCACTTTCGCAAAACTTCTCAACTTTGACCTTTTCTTGCATATTTTTGACCTCCAATAGTCATGAGATAAAAGCACCAACATGATAGCACCATTGGCACTATCATGCACCAAAATCAAGAAATTTGACTTCCTATCTATTTTAATCCACTTGCTATTAATAAACCAAATCCTCCAAAAATTTTTCAACTGCTCCTGTAAAAATTTCAAATCCAATAAATGTCATTCTAATATTTTTTCTTTAATGGCTTCTTGATCCCTTTTAAAATTCTTACCTTCTCCAACCTTGTCATCTTCAATGCAATTCTTCCCCCAAGGAGCCATGGCTTCTTATAAATCCAGTACTCGGGAGAGCCAATTCATGACCATTTTTGGGTAGCAAAGCTTTGTCAAAATTTCATCCATGGTATTTTGAAAGTAATAAAATTTTGTCAATATCTCCATAATCATAGGCATTTTAGCATTGTGTATGACAAGATTATGCCAAAATCCCACCACAATCTTGTGGCTATCCTTGCAAGCACTTAAGTTGTTCTCATAAGCATCTATGCATCCAAGCAAAAATCCAATTAAGTCTTCAAGCTTTCTCCAAGCAATCAAGTTTACAAGCTCTCAAGCAATCATCAAGCATCAAACATCTAAGCCCACAAGCTCAAGCATACAAGTGTCATCAACAAGCAAGCTAGCTAGCTAGCAAGTTTTCAACAAGGGGAAACAACCCTGTATCTTGGGTTGTGCTCTTTCACCTTATTTGTTTTTGGCTCTTCCTTGTCCTTGTAGCTTTAGCCTTTTATCTTATTCCACTTAGAGCTAATCATTCATTTTTTATTTGTGTTTAGTTAACCTGATATTTTATCATTTAATATTCATCTTAAGCAAATAAATTTATGTTTTTTTGTTGTTGGACAAAGCCTTTGTACTCCTAGGTCAGGGCCCTTCATCATAATCATCATAATCTTAGTTGGTTTGTCTTTAATCTTGTTGTTATGCTCTCAAAGGTGAAAGTAGTGCTAGATTGTAGGTCGGTGGTGCTATTGCTCTTTGGTTTACATAGAGTGTAAGCACTGACACTTAGCAAAAGCGCCAATAGTGTTGTCACAACCCAGTGCCGCTTTCACCACATAGTGTTTATTTTTGGTATTCTGTCATTTTTACCATCTTTGTCTGTCTAAACAAGGGCCTGATTATTGTTCAAGAAAATCTAACCTCCTCTATCAGTTTCACTCTGCCACTAACTATATCTTTTTATATTTATTTCTTAGGTCAAGTGATAGAGCCATAGATATCCAATAGCATCAATGATGCTTCTATAGGCTAGCGAGGCTTTTGCCTCTATGGAAAAAATAGATCATTTGCCCCCAATCTTTGTCATTTAAGTATTTAGGATTAAATTTTGTTTGTTGTCTATATAAACTAGGTTTTATTTTCTGGTTATTGGTAAAATAGATAAAGGGGAAAGAAAGAACTAGTTTAATCTTAGTCATATAGGGGATCAACTTATTCTTTAAGCTTTGGCATCAAATCAAAATTATTTTTAAAGCTTTGGGATACCTAGTGCTTTGGTCTTTGGGATCTCTTTTAGAAGACCCAAGTTCAAACCAAGGTAGGGTGTGTATGAGTGTGAGTGAGATTGTTACCAAAAAGAAAATTTGCAAATAGTTACATCTTAGGCTTCATTTGTTGTATCTTCTTGTGCCCTTGCCTCTTAAAAGAAAAATATGTATTTCCTTCCTCATCAAAATTTAAAAAACATTTTCATTTTAGATCTTGATTATTGCATTTGTATGTGTATTAGGGTTAGATTAAAGCTAAGCTTAAATAAAAAAGTATGTTAAGAAAAACATAATTGTTCTTCAACTAACCTAACAAAATTAAATATTAAGCTAACAAACTTTTCCTGATCTCAAAACAAAAAAGGAAAGTAAAAAAGTGTCCTGACCTTCTTTTCACGAGGTTAAAAATTCAAACCTCTAAACTCACATCTCTGTGTGACATCTTAATAGTTTAATCCCAACCTAAATATATATCAATCTTAAAATATATTCTCATTTATATCCCTAGACATTTTAGGTAAGAAGTGAAGAGTTTCATATATTAAAACAGTAAACAACAATAACTTTATAGGAAAGTTGACGTGAAAACTCTATAGGCCACTCATGAAATCTGTTGTTGAATCATTCGAGCGAACCCTGTTACGTCTAACCATCAAACCACAATTATTATAAAATAAAAATAATTAAAGTTCTTAAGCATCTAAAAAATTTTAAGCAACAGGCGGCCGTGTCGGCATGTTATACTTTTTATGCTTTTAAAAAGGCAACGTTTGGATTCCTCATCTTTCATGTCACATTCGAGTTTGCGTGCACAGACTTCAAATATCAATTTGAAAAATTTGCTTTAGCGTGTAATTGATGCATTTTCAAGTTGTTTTTTTAATAGGATATATAAAATATGTTATTAATATATTATTATTTTATCCCATGGGCTTGTCCAGACAGTAACCCAGATTCGATTCCTCTGAGTGGTGCGCCAGATTGATGACGACGGTGCAACCCCTGTGCGTCCGGCGGTCCCCATCTCACGCCGGGTTACCATGTACCGAGACGGTGGAAGCCTTCGTAAATAGTTTGAACCCTACCAGCTGTGTGCTGGTAGTTGCTGAAAATCATGATTGTAACCATTGCTTCTCTATATCAAAATATATATATATATATATATATATAAAATATATATATATATTATTATTTAAAAATTATATAGTAGCATTATAATTGTTAATAAATTTTTATTAACAATTATTTTAAAATTTTATACTTTTGATTTTATAATTATTTAGTTTTAATTATTGAATTAGTGATATTTTAAATAATTAAATTTGAATTTAAGGTTTACACTGAGGTTAATGTAAACTTATTTATCTTTTAAATTTAAAATAATTTACACTGAGCAGTTCTTATCAAAAATAAAAAATAAAAAAATAATCAAATATAATTGTTTTGGGATATCCTTCAATAACAAGCTTAATTATAAGCCCAATGAGTTTAAAATAATGGTGGGAATAACGAGTTTCACACCCTATCCTAAGTTCCAATCCCATGGTTGAATTCCTTGAATTTCAAGGAGGATTCGAAAGTTTAAATCCATTCATGCATAATAGTTAAGCTATTGTAATATTATTATGTGGTTATTATGTGGTGATGATGTAATAGGGATAGGGTCTGTTTTAATCTCGTATAAACATATATTTTTTTAAAATTAATTGGAAATCATGTAGAATGAAGAGAATGTTAGAATTAATAAAATAAAATAAAAAGTTTTTAATATTTATGAGGCCAAAAGTAACCTAGGGGATAGAAACTTTACAAAGAATTGTGTTTACCAGTTCTAAAATTTATCCATTTTTCTTGTTGTAATATTGATCTTTTGCTAATAATTTTGATGATGGATTCTTCTATTTTATCTACTTTTCCTCTTCAACCAATTCTTGCAATGATTTCATTGCTAGAGTATTAGCATGACTAGTTTGAATATCACTATATGTCCAAAATAAAATGTTTCTTTATCTCAATTGCCCTTGATTCATAAAAGGTAAATACCCTCTCCATCTTTTAATCTCTTCCATATGTTTGTTTCACGTCTAAGTTTATGTGAGTTGGTCCTCAATTGGATCATGAGTATCTTTGCCCTTCAATTGATGTTTTCCCTTTTATATACCTTTTGGTGTGATGTAAGGTTAAATTGAGCAAAGTAATGTTCTCACCTTCTTCCTAACTTATTTTTTCTGCATAGCTCCTCTAAATTTTTCCTTAAAAAATGTCTTTACTCTTTGTTATTGTTTGGATGTTTATCCAATTTGAGATTCCAAATTTTCACCCACTAGTTTTTTTCATTTATATTTTTTTCTTTTGTTCAAATATTATTTTATTATGATTTTAGGTCATTTATTTGCACCCATTTATGTGAGTTTTTCATATATCTTTGAAGATAAACCATAATAATTGCCTCTATAGAGAAGGTATCTATTTCTGCTAAAAGAATCTCATATGGAACTACTTCTTTTGTTTTTTATTTTTTTTATAATCAAACATTTTTAAATCCTCTTTACTTATCTCCATTTTGAGTTTGATGTGTTTTTAGCCCACACTTCACACCCATACAACATCATTGGTACCACTAGTAGCCCAAATAAAACCCGTATAGTCTTCCATTTCCATAATTTAACCTCTTTACTTCTATTTTGTAATCTAAAAAGTGTTTTTATCCTCCCAATGTACTTTTCATTCTACATGTTTTCCATCTGATCTTATTACTGAAGTTTATCCCAAGATATTTGTACTATATCACTTCGTACTAGAAGACCCCATTCAAAATAAAAGTTTAACTACTTTTTTCTTTTGATTGGAGAAAATCATGATCTTGGTTTTCCTTGTATTTACTTTCAGGCCTACCTCTTTGTAAAAGTGATTTAAGGCCTTTAAATGCTCTCTCAAAACCTATGTTGACCTTATAAACAAAATTAGATCATTTGCATACAAAAGAAGCCTCACTACGTATATTCCCAAATGAATTAGTCATTATTCTAATTTGTCAATATAAAATCCAAATAAGGTAGGGCAGAATGGGCGTCCTTATTAAACCCTCTATCACTTTTAAAGTATTTTGAAAGGCCTATTTGCGTTCTAATTTTTACTCAATCCTCCTCATAAATTCTATGAATTGTTGCTCTACTTTCTTGGTATACCTAAATCTTCTATTCCACTCCCAAGTTCTAGGCATTGTGTCAAAAAAAATTTGAATTCCATAAAATAATAATAGGCTTTTTTTTATTTCATATTTTTCTATGATATGTCTCGAACTGTTGATATGGTCCATCATCAAATGTTTTGGTCTACAACTCGTTTATTTTTTTGCTCCATTTCCTTTTTCTTCTAAACACTTTCTCATTCTACTCTCAACCATGATTCCAAATAGATTTGCAAAAGGGGAATTGACCATAATGGTTTGATAATTTGAGGGATTGTTTATGTCTCCACTCTTGAAGAGAGATATTATTAGACTTTTTATCCAATCCCTTGGAATACCATGTTGGGTGATGTTATTTAATATTCTCTTGATGTGTGATGTTAAGTCCTCTACTCCACATTTTAAGTGTTCCACCTATAGTCCATCCATGTTAAAAGGTCTTACTTGTGTCTAGTTATTTAATACCTTTCGTGGCCTCCCTTAAGGTAAATAAATTTTTTGTTATGAAAATTATGGGAAGGGTCTCTTCTTCTTGCTCTCATTTACATAATTTTTTTGTATATTCCATCCATTGAATTGTTGTAGTGTTCTTGTTTTTGTTGAAGTTCCTTCCAAAAATAAATTTGGGTTAGTCTTTCTTAAATAAATTATTTGTTCTTGTCTTCCACTCACATACTCCTCTTTTTTACTTTCACTATCCATTTGTATAAAATTTTGTATTCATCTTCTTTATTTAATTCTTTCAAATATTCACTCACTTCTTTACATTATTTGTTGTACTATGCATTTGCTTAAAAGTTATCTTTTTCTTCTTAACTTTAGACCTTTTACACCCTTATGATGCCTCTATAATTGTATTTGATAACTTAAGACTCTTAATTCCTTGTTATCTTGTTTCTTCTTCCCTTCATAAAATGTGTTTAACTACTTCCTTAAAATTTTAAAAAATATTTTAAATTATGAAAACCTTTCCTTCTAATAGTAATTTTTTTTAAATGGGTTATATAAAATTGAAATGGACCTCACCTGGATTACATCATTACCATATAGTGATATTAAAACAAACTTGAATATTATCCATGTATCATTTGGCAAGATTCGAACTTGGATCTCCTTTTTAAAATATTAAAAAATATAACTGATTGAACTAATACCACTTGATAAATAATTATAATTGTTAAACACACTACACTTAGTCTATTTACTAATTTCTTCCCTACCATGATAGTTTTATAGACCCTTTATATAATCTTAAATTTTGTGGGGAGTCTTTGGTCTCTATGAGCAAACACTCTTAATCTAACCATCAAACCTCAATTATTAGAAAATAAAAATAGATAAATTTCTAAGCATATAAGTCAATGATATTAAACAACTATAAAAAGCTATTTTGTTGTTTTTTTTTTACATGGTAATGGTATGATTTTAAACTCTCATTTAAAAACTCGAGTTCAAATAAGATAGAATATATAAAAATATTGTTGGTTCTTTTGGGTCAACTTAGTAGTAGGATCTTATACTTTCATCTATAAAACCTAAGTTTAAATTATAATAAGATGTATAATAATGTGTGAAAGATGATGAAAATAGATTGTCAAAGAAATAATAAAATATAAATGTTTTTGTTTCGGAAGACAGCGCAGCCGTTCACGCTTTGGCTCTTCTTTGCAAGGTTCAAGATTCAAACTACAACGTGGACGGGTGTGTGAGGGGGTGGGTGTATGTATGTTTGTGTGTTTGGTCCCTATTGATAAGCTCAGATCTTCTCTTATGAGAGGTCATGATGGGATTGGGATACCCAATCCTGAGTGTCGGTCGTAGAGGTTTCTCACACTAACCAAATCTTTAAGAAATAATAAATAAATATTTTTTTTGGGATACACTTTAATAACAAGCTTAATCATAAGCTCATTGAGTTTAAAGTAACAGTGGGAATGACGAGTTTCACACCTTATCCCAAAGTTCTAGTTGAATTCCTTAACTTTCAAGGAGGATTCATAGGTTTAAATCTCGTCAAGCCATGCATGCATAATAGCTAAGCTATTGTAATACTATTATGTGGTGATGATGTACTAGGGTAGGCTCCATTTTAATACCATATAAAAGATATATAAAAAAAAAATCTTAATTGGAAATCATGTAGAATGAAGAGAATGTTAGGATGAATAAATTAAAATAAAAAAATTTAATATCCATGAGGCTAAAATTAATTTAAGGGATAGGAAATTTACAAAGAATTCTATTTACCAACCCTAAAATTTGTCCAATTCATTTTTCTTTTTATAGTATTGATCTTTTGCTAATGGTTTTGATGATGGATTCTTCTACCTTTTTAGTTTCTCCTCTTCAATCAATTATTGCAATGATTTCATTGCTAGAGTATTAGCATGGCTAGTTCAAATATCACTATATGTCCAAAATAAAATGCTTCTTTTTCTCAACTACCCTTGATTCACAAAAGGTACATACCCTCTCCATGTTTTAATATCTGCCATATGCTTGTTTCACATCTAAGTTTATGTGAGTTGGTCCTCAATTGGGTCATGAGTATTTTTTCTCTTCAATTGATGTTTGTCCTTTTATATACCGTTTGTGTGATGTAAGGTTAAATTTAGAAAAATAATGTTCTCATCTTCTTCCTAACTTTTTTTTTCTTGCATAGCTTCTCTAAATTTTTCCTTAAAAATTGCCTTTACTCTTTGTTATTATTTAGATGTTTATCCAATTTGAGATTCTAAATTTTCACCCACTTGTTATTTTGTTTCATTTATATTTATTTATTTTGTTCAAATATTCTTCTATTATGATTTTAGGCCATCTATTTGAACCCATTTATTTTATTTTTTCATATATCTTTGAAGATAAACCATAATAATTGCCTCTATAGAGAAGGTGTTTATTTTTGCTAAAAAATCTCATATGGAATTGTTTAGTTTATTTTGATTTTTTTATAATCAAACATTTCTAAATCCTTTTTATATGTCTTCATCTTGAGTTTGATTTATTGTTAGCCCACACTTCACACCCATACAACATCATTGCTACCATTAGTAGCTTAAATAAAACCCGTAGCACATGTGAACGCAGCCATAGGGAGCATTAGAATCAATAGATTTTATCTCACATAAACTTCGATGGCCTTGACATGAAAATCAATAGTTGAATGGATAGTGTCTCATTACACCAACTTAAGATAAAATATTATTTTCTCCTTGCTCATGATAAGATTCAATAGAACTTTATTATGTTTTTTGGTACAACTTTGCTACATGAGAATTTGATTTCAATTGATAGAGCTTTGCTATTAAAAAAATAAATGGAAATGAGATGCAAGTTTGATAGAGCTTCGCTACATAAAAAGTTGGATTTATTGGGCTCTCCTAAGGGTTAGCTTTATAATAGCCATGGATCCCTTAGAGAATCTATTGGAGGATTTTTCTAAAATGGTAGGTTGTAGGGGTGGTAGGCTATATGGAGAGGGGTAGCAATATTAGAGGGACAGTGATAGAAATTTGACATATGAGAAGGGTGGAATATTTGATGGGATACAAAAAAGAAAATGTTGAGAGGATTTTGATTGTCAATCATGTTAGATGATAGGCATTGGGGAATGTTAGGCATGATTGTAATGACAAGTCATGGATTTGGAAGGTAGTTAGCATATGTTAGTTGTATGTCTTTCTTTTTTAGATTCTAATAGTCAATAGCACTGTCATATTAAGTGCTTGTGTTGCTAAGGATACCAACACTAACACCAGAATGACTATTGTTAGGCTTTTTGGGAGGAAAAATATGAGATTTAGAAATTTGACAAAAGCACTACCAGATAGTCAATAGCAACACTAGTACTACCACTATAGGTATAATGGTTTTGATTCAAGGCATTAAATACCCCTTGGATTATTCTTTAGTAGGTTGAGTTGATCAAGATGATTGATTGGCTTAACGAGGTAGATGTTAGTGTTTACATTTATCCCTTTTAGATGCATTCATCAAATAATGAATGTGTCAAAAAATGGCTTGCATGTCCTAAATTTTAGATAAGTAGATTTCATGTTGATTAAGATTCAAGATTAAAGTTGACTAATGCTTATGATGTATTGATTACTGAGAAAGTAAAATTTTGTCTTTGTGGAAACATTAAAATGCTATGGAGTCCCTATGTGCCTCCTTATTTTTCAGAGGGAAAATGAATTTTGACCAAGGAAACTTGACTTAATTGATAAAAGGTTGAGCTAAAATAACAAATTAACTAGGATGTGATAGCAGTAAAATGGATTGGGAGTAAAAACATAGTCATTATTGCTATTGATGATTATCAAATGGAGCTCTAGATGCATGATTGCATCATAAATTTTGATGGTACTGAGAGCAAGATCAATGTACTGTATAGACCAAGTGAGGACATTTATGACAAGAGAAGGGGATCATCCTCAAGTATACCCTTTGAAACCTATTAAGAATTTGAATTTTTATGTCAAAAAATACACCAAAAGTAAAATGTAATGCTTTTCATGTAGGGACAATGCTACTATGTTGGCACTTTTTCTAGACAACAATGCTTTTGCTTATCAATGGTACTTTTATTGTCTAATGGTGCTTTATAATGGTATTTTTGCCAAGCAATAATGATTTTGCTCTATTTAACTTTGAGACTAATTTTAGTTAAGGTTATGTTGAAAAACTAAGAATAAATTCATTTTGAATAGGAAAACTGGATGTTATCTTCGTTTGTGGATGTAAGAGAGGTTTCATATGTTGGATAATCAGGAGTGGCATCTACTTCTTTGGAGATGATCTACCTCTCTTAGACTTTGTGTACCATATTATTCTTATGATGGTGGAGTTGTTACATGTAACCCTTATGCCCAAGGTTGATTTTGATCAGGCATTATTGGCTACACTTGCTACATATTGGTATTCGAAGAGCAATACCTCTCAACTACCATGCAAGGAGTTGACTATAATTTTGAGGATGCTTGGTAGATTCTCCATGTTTTTATTAGAGGGGTAGTTGTATATGAGTCAGTCTCAACAAATTTTTTTATAGAGGCTGACCAATGATGAACACTTTTCTATTGTTAAATCTAACATTGATATTAATGTTGCATATGATGGGGGTCAGATAGATATGCAAGTAATATTATTGGCCACATTAGTGTTGAAGATCCTCATTAATGACACAAATAGGAGAGTAATACATTAATGTTGGGGAGAGGTGGTGGAGGATATGCTTGAACAAAATATGGTGTTCACTTGGGGATATGTCATCTTTTGTTGACTCTATCATTCACTACATCGAGTGGTCTATAGGGATGATAATAGCTTTTCACACTACACATTGCTCTAGGTATAGACCTAAAAGTATAGAGCTATCACATGGAAACTGGTGTTACTAGGAAGGTTAATAATATAGGGGTACCCTTGGCCTATAAATGGGCACAACACTTTGAGAGAAGCTAGAGTAGGCCTAACAGAGGTATTTTGGATGGGGTTAGATAGATAATTAATGATCTCTAAAGGGATTAGATTATATTGTGACCCTATAAGGGCTATCCAAGATAGGTGGAGGATATTTATCACCTATACAAGGTGAGGTAAAGGTAATAGCTAGTTAGATCATAGAATTGATGATCTTGACATCAATAATTGCTACTAATTATAATACTAAAGCATAACTCAAGGAGAGTTATAGTAGTAGGGTTGAGAATAAGGGAAATGATGCATCCAATAAAGTGGTCTAAGGAAACTTAGCAGGTAGCCCTACCACTTGTTAAACAATGGAAGGAATACTAGATACATAGGTAGGGTAACTTAGCAGGTATCCCTACCACTTGTTAGACAATGAAAGGAAGAGCAGATAAGGAGGTAGGACAACAATAATAGGATGAGCAATGGACATATTAATAATCATGATAGTTGAGATAGGACATAGCAAGCCAATCCTCCATGGGGATATAGAGGGATACAATGGCCAAATAGGTGGTAAAAATACATGCTACAATGGAAACTATCATAAGAGAGCATGATGCAACCAAAGTAGAGGCAATGACTCAGACTCAAAAGTGAGATTTCTTGGTCTAGTATACCTCTATGATATAGTTGACCATCTTGTTCCAGACTACTAAGAGGAATGTAGCTATAACAAAGATCATAGTGGTAGTTAGGGCCAATGATAGTTAGCTAGTCTAGACCTTGGTGGATAAGTTAGTTGTTTTTCAATATATAGTCTTGGAAGAGATAATTCATAAGTAGGCATATTTAATGATACGGACAGATAGACAAACAAATTTGGAAATCACAAGCTAAGAAATTTATTCCAAAAATGGCTATAAATAGCTAGATTACACTACCTTTAATTGATCCTTCTAGAAGACATCGAATAGGATCGAATTAATTGCTCTATCAAAAGTTTCATTTAGCTACTTAACTTTTAATTAATCCTTCTGAAAAAATAAGAAATACTGGACTAGAAATTATTTGCTATCCATAATACAAAATGTAACATAAAACATAATATTACATGCTAATCCCTATCATTCCTCCAAACCATAGAATTATTGGACTCCAATGTGTACAAAAGGGAAGGTGAAACATGAATCATGTGGTAGTGCAAACATATTGAAAGCAAAAGCAAAAGAAGCAAAATGTAAAATAGTAGCAACAACTAGAACTAGAGCAAGAGCAAGAACTGGAACAACCAGATCAATAGTAGAAAAAAGAACTAGAGCATGATCAAGAGCAACAAAAATAGGAGTAGGAATAGAAACAAGAGCATGAACAACAACAAGATCAAGAACAACAATAGGACTAGGAGTAGGAGCAACAACAGGAGCAGAAGCAATAGTAGGAGCAAGAGCAACAACATGAGTAATAGCAGGTGCTCTATGAGTATCTACTTGAAAAGGTGCAACATATCGAGTGGACAAAAGAGCTTTGGCTTGGTAATTTTGCGATTGTGGTCTATAAAAAACTAATGCAATCGTGTGTTTGATGCTGATTAGTATGAGCTATATGTGTAATCAGTTGAGTACTATGAATGAGAAAAATTTGATGCTCTTGCTAAAAGGTGTAAGTATTATTATATGCATCATACTTAGTTTTTTATCATATTGATAAGGTTTACCTAGCAACAGACCACAACAATCCATAGGAGTGACATCACAGGTGCAAGTGTGTGTGATCATGGAAGAAATATCATTGTCCTTCCATCCAAGTGAGTATGGATAAGGATGAGAACATATAGGTAGCTACAACTTATCGACAATGGACTTTACAATCAAGTTTTTATATGAGCCATTATCAATGATACAATCCATAGATAAATTATGTGTAATATGAGCATGAGTAACAAACAAATTATCATGACCTACTACAAAAGACTGATGACTAAGTAAGGTGATATTATTGAGTTGACCTTCTAACTCAAGATAGGTACGATATTCTCCATAATTCCTTATGGAATTTTCTAGAGTTCCCTCCTTAAGAGGTTCTTCCTCAGGAGACTATAAAAGCAATTATTTCTTTTTCTTCTCTGGACAAGCATATTTCATATGTCCTTTATTTTTACAATAATGATAAAATACATCAAAAGAAGCTAGAGAAGAAAAAATGAGAAGGAGAAAAAGGAAAAAACCTCTTTGGATAGGAAGAATGTTTTTGAGTCTGAGGTCTGGATGTGCCTATTAAAAAAGAAGATCAAGGAGTTGTTGAAGAAGATCTGGGAGTTGCTAAAAAAGAATACCAATGAGCACCTAATGAAAAGGAAGATCGAGGTGCACAAGACAGGGCAGAAAGTTTCTCCTTTGCAAGTTGAGCTTGACTAAAAGCTACAAGTGTATAAAATGGAGTATATTTCAACTCTTGAAAATAAGTATATCTAAAGGCCACTCTTAAACTTAGTAGTAAAAGTAGGTGCAAGATCCTATACACGAAGAAAGATATGTAGACGATTGAACTGATAGATATAATCTTGGATAGACATGTGGTTTCTTGCCTCAAGAGAAACCATTGCATGAGCAAATCATCATCATAATTAGAAGGGTATAAAGTAACCTTCAAGGTTGTAACCAATTGATCCCAAGTTGTTATGGGATTTTGTGTAGTTTTCCACTTAGTAATCAATATTTTGACAACTCCTAAAAGTTTTAATTTAGCAAAGGGGACCTTATCATCTTCAAGGATTTGGCTGTAAGAAAATCAAGTTTCTATGTCTAAAATCTAAATATTCAAAACTTTAGGATTCCTAGACCCATCATAGATCCTAACCTCACATTTGATATGAGAATGGGTGTCAAGAGTGTGTATCCTTGGTGAGGGAGGTTGGACCTGCATATTATTAACTTTATCAGCCAAATTACTAACTATATTAGCTAAGGCCATCATTTTTTCTATTTACTAATGTTTCATAGTTGATTTAGTGAATACTAAGGAGGGTGATTGACCAAATTTGCAGGTAGACAACTACTTTTTTTTAGGATTATCGAACACTACCAAAAATGCACTTCATTTTACAAGAGAATATTCGAGGTATGATTAAACACATCAAACAATTACAAAAGTGAAAAATATCACCACCAATGTTTCAAGCTCAAAAAGATTTTTTCAACAAGTATAAATAAGGGTATACTCAGGCAATACAAATGCTTCAAAAGTAAAAAATTACAATATCCCTTCAAGTAAAAGAAAATTAGACTAATTGGTTTTCCCTCCAAAGAAGTGGAGGAATATTCCAATGAAATATTCTCTGAAAGATGGTGCTTATAAATGTTCCTCCTACATTTATAAGTATGTATTTAACACACAAAAAAAAGCATTTAGATATTGATTTACCCTCCTCTTTTTACAATGTGGGATAATAAATGTAAATATCTACTAGTGGGACCATGGTAGAATAGGTTGAACATGGTAGAGAGTGAGACCACAAACTATTACATATGGCAACAAATAATCATGGCAACAATGCAATCAACAAGTGACAAGATTTGACCCAAACAAGCGACAAGCTATGAAAAGGTCCTTCGAACAGATGTAAGGCTAACGTGGAAGGTGTGGGCATAGGCCTTCAATAAAAAATAAAGTTGATTCTCCACAATAAAGAGAAGTATTTTCAATGGTAGATTGGAATAATGTCGATATTGATGATGAGTAGCAGCCAGTTCTTCAAACGAATGCCAAACGAGTAATGTAGATGTGTTTTCTCAAATGAAAGTGATCCAAGTGGCATTCCTTCTGCTAGCCAAAGTTTGCATAGTGGTCCACCTATAGCTAATACAATCACACTAAGATACATGGCAAATATGCTAAGGGATTACAAAACTTCATGTATCCAAGTTGATGAAAAAGCGAAATGCTTTCAAAGACACTATTCTAAAACAACTCTAATTCATTTGCATAAGTCGGCTTTGTGATTTCAACAAAGATTATTTAAAGACCGTCACTACTCCATGAAGGCCACATCCTAGAAAAATACAAATAAATATTGACATATTTTATCTCACCTCAAAAACACTTTATGCAGTCATGCTACCAAACATCACCTTGTCGCTAAATAAAAATGCTTTGCACATGGACTGAATAGTATGGTTATGACTCAAAGTATATATATTTTTAAGAATTTTTAGATTGATCCCATCAAAATATCTCTCTGCATCACTAACCAATAAAATTGGGTGACGTTTAGCAATGAAGTATCTAGCATTAAGAGGTAAGGGAATTATCTTCATCATGTTTCCACCTTTATCATTGCAAACTAGTATTTTTATGACAACAGACCAAATGTAGCAAGCTTTAGGCTAGATATCTTTCATGACCAACAATCATAAAATATTGTTTTGAATCCTGATGTTGATGGTATAGTAGTAAGCTTGATATGGTAAAACTTGTTGGTGCAAAGATCCAAAAATGACTACGTTCCTTGGAACAAATACTTCCAAATATCATGAAATTAGACCACACATATCCTCTAAATTTATAACTACAATTTACATCTAAACAAATTTTTTTTGAAGTAGTAGTTCAACCAATGCAAGCTTAAATGCTCCAAGGATGCCTGAAGGTAGTAGCCTAGAAAACAGCTCAAATGCTCATTGAATAAACAAAAGTTTCTTCTAATTGGTTGATATCACAAAAATGACGAGTGGATGCTCTCTAGATGTGTGGACAAAAGCTCAGTATACACATGTAATCCTATGCTAAAATATTCATGACTTTTGAGGGATGCTAGCATGACGCCTAATAGAGGTGAATGCTTATGAATACTTCTTACATTGTATGATTTTGAACTCTTGAGCAATGCACAAATGAGTGAAACAATATGTTCATATAATATATGATGTTAAAGGAGTTACGATGTCATACAACTTCTAATCAAAGCATCCATGATAAAGAGAAAATATGGCTTACAAAATTTAAGTTGCATCAATCTTCAGGAGATATAATTTACATTAATTAGAACCGTGAGATAGGATATTGCATGTATGAATCCCTTACAAAATTGTAGTAAAGACTCATGTTTCTCAAGCATCCCAAGTTGAGAAGGTCCAGTAGAAAAATCGAGCTTATAAGCTTTCCAAGAGCAGAGAAATAATTTTCCATCTTTATTTTCATAGAAAGACAAAGCTAAGAATCTAAAGCCAGTATCAAGGGAGGGGGAATAATCATAAACCAAATAGACAATATGAGGCTCAAGGCACATTTTATTTAGCAAGACTAATATGGCTTAGTAGACTAGACAAATCAAATTAGACAGATGATGAAAATGCACCAATACCAAGATCCATTGGAGAAAGGTTTCTCATTCCCCTTATGAATTAGTCTGATATAGGGAAAGAGGATACTCCCCTTCAACCAGCTTTTTTGCTCTAATACCTAACTAATGTGAATATAGATAGATAGATTTGGAAATCACAAGATGAGAATTTCATTCCAAAAGTGGCTATAAATTGCCATATTACACTACCTCTTGATGATCCTTCTAAAAGATATCATATAGGATCGAATTAACTACTTTGTAAAAAAATTCATTCGACTACCTAACTTTTAATTAATCCTTTTGAAAAAAATAAAAAATATTGGCCTATAAATTATTTGCTAGACATAATACAAAATGTAACATAAAACATAGTATTAAATGCTAATCCCTATCATTTAACAATAGAGGTTGAGAGATTGGTTTATTTTTGTATAACCTACCATGCAACTATTCTAGCTTATTATCAATTTTTATCATTAAACCAAAAAAGGATGACATGGACCCACTCACATTTATGACTTAATAGTCATAACATTCCATGAGGATATTACCACCACAGGGATAAGGAGTAGGAGCCCTAGACACTGACTCATAAAGCTACCAATGAGATGGCTAAATAGGCTAGTGCATTTCTCTTCAACAAGTGTATCATCTAATAAATAAAGCGAAGTTGTTCTCGGTAGCTTTGATTCCCAATCCTCTCCTAATCAAGACTTTGAAATCTTTCATAATATATTGCTTAATCATATTCAAAATCAAAACACAATCAATAAAATTCACTGGTAGAATATACCACCTCTAAACCAAAGGATGATGGAAATTATCCATTTTTTTTATTATCTTCCTCGTATGTGTGTTGTAATAGAATAATTACGTAAGAATCCTTCATCTGAATAGCTTTCTACACCTCCTTTGGTTCTTCATGTGAAAATAACTTCTCCCCCTAAAGGACCTCCAGTGATCATCCAATTAGGAGCTAAAGCTAAGGTTACTTTTGATTTGCTTCATCAAGTTGAAATAACCCTCGATAAAATCTCCCTTCTTGAGCTTCTCAAGACCTCTTTGATCCATAGGGACATCTTACTCAAAATTTGGAGTGAACAAGTTGTTCCTCAAGATCTCAACCTGAATGATCTCACTTCCATGGTGGGATCCATTGGGGTTAATAATATAACTATATCATTACATGAAGACAATATCCCTAATCCTCTATGGTCAAATAAATCCCATTATACATCATAGGCCATATTAGTGATAATTTTATCAAGCAAATCCTAATCAATAATGGCTCTAGTATTTATATTTGTAGCCTAAGATTCATTAGTAATTTTGGGCTAACCAAACAAGATTTGGATAAATTTGATCTTATTATAAAGTTTTTGATAATGAAAAGCATGAGGCTATTGGCACTATAGTCTTACCCCTCAAAATCATACCTTCTATTATCAACACTATTTTCTATGTCATGCCTTGTGACTTAGCCTACAACGTTCTCCTTGAGCAACCATGGATCCATGATATGTAGGTCATCCCTTCAACCCTCCATTAATACTTGAAAAGGGGTAAGACATATCACATTCCATTTGACCCCAAACCCTTCACCTCTTACCAAGTTATCAATTTCGATAACCCTAAAGCTCATATTTGTCCTTCTCTCAATTTTTCTCTTGAGTCATATCATTATTCTCAACTTCTAATCATTGATTCAAAAAATGTCCCTCACCTTAAATAATCCCCTTAACACATTTTAAGGTCAACCTTCTAATATAACCAACATTAACATTAATAATCAAGATAGTAATCAACCTTTTTTAGACCTAGCTAAGATTCCTTTGTCTCCTTGAACCTTAGGCTTACCTTCTAGTGGAAAGGGTAAAATTATGCAAATCAATGTTGTGCTAGTATTGTTAAAATTTTAAAAATCCATAGCAATTACCCTTTTGCAGCAAAATAATAGTATACTTCATGCTTATTGTGAAACTCACATTCTATTCCAAAGCAAATTCATTCCAACATGGGATATCAAGGTAAATGACTAGGCTTATATGAGCAGGGCATCAAAGAGCCCCTATAGATTGAATCCTGGCTAGGATACTATGGGATATGTTATATCCCTAGTCATAGTAATCTCCCTCCTCCTTCTTCTAATAATAAATATGAAGCCAACCTTCCTAATAAGGCATCCCATGATGACACCATTTATTTAAATAGATTAGATTGGGGTGAGGATGAAAATGGTTCATCACTCCTCATAGATTCTAGCCTCTCTCAGTTTACATAATTTCCTAATGTAAATATTCTAAACCTAGCCTATCCCAAGCTAATTATTGATGAAGATAACTATGATGTGGAGTACATCTTGAATAATCCTCCTTGAGATGGTCCCTTAGACTATCTAATCCAAAATAACTTTTACTTTGGTGGAACTTATACCCAAATTGTAAATGTCACTATCTTGTAGTCAATCGATCATAATCAACCATCCCTAGATCCTATAGATCTTGAGAGCCTGGGAGTGTTTCCCGCTCCCCCTAAATTAAAATACAAGTCTCATATTTTGATTAAGGAAATTATGGACATTGATAATATTACTTCTAAATATCCCAAGCTTCTTAATCTAGGTAAAGTCTTGACCTTGATCGAGCATGAGGAACACACCAAACTTTTTAAGGATTTCAAGGACATCTTTGCTTGATCTTGTGCTTATATGCTAGGTATTGATCCTTCTCTAGTTTTCCACCACCTAGTTGTCACTCCTAATGTAAAACCTGTAAAGAAAAAATTATGGAAAATGCATCCAAAAGTCACTTTGCTAGTCCAAGAAGAACTCCAAAAGCTCCTTGATGTTAGATTCATCAAAGTCATCGACTATTCTAAGTAGATCTCTAATGTTGTCCCTATTCCAATAAAATAAGTAGTGTTAAAGTTTGCATTGACTTTCAAGATGTCAATAAGGCATATCCTAAGGACAACTTCCCTCTATATAACATTAACATTATCATCTATTTCATTGTAGGATGTGGAATGTTATATTTTATGGATGGATTATTAGGCTATAAACAAACTAAAATTGTTCCTAAGGACCAAGCCAAAATAGTTTTCACCACCTCATGGAGAACTTTCTATAATCAAGTCATGCCTTTTAAATTAAATAATATAAGAGCTACCTACTAGAGAGACATGGGATACATCTTTCATGAAATGATGCATGATATCATGGAAGACTATGTCTATGATCTTCTTGGTCAGTCTTAAAATTGAGAAGATCATGTTTAATACCTAAGACACATCTTTGATCATTTATAGGAGTATAAGGTATACCTAAAGCCTCAAAAATATATCTTTGGTTTAATCAGTAAAATTGTTGGGATTCATCATATCCCAATGGCACTTTGAAGTTGATACTAACAAGATATTGACTACTGTTGATATTCCACCCCTCGAACTTTAACCTAGCTTAGGAGTCTCTAGGGTAAATACAATCCATTCGAATATTCATCTATAAGATTATTGACAAGTGTCAATAATCTTCAATTATGACACTAACTATTAGGTGATCTTTGATGATCTCAAATCCTACCTCTTGTCTCCTCCTATCCTTGTCCCTCCTAATCCTTCTAAGCCCTTATTGTTATACATAGTAATAGTAGACCATACCTTATGATATTTGTTGGTATAGTATGATAACCAACATAAAGAGCAAGCCATTTTCTATATTAGCAGGATTTTAGTCAATAACAAAGTTTGTTATACCCTTTTAGAGAAGCTTTGTCTAGTCGTAGTGTTTGCTTCATAGAAGATACAATATTACATGCTTATCCATAAGATATTTGTCATCATGAGGGTCAACCACTTGTGGTACCTCATGTCCAAGCCTCACCTCTCAATATGAATTGCTAAGTATGTTATCACACTTTATAGTTTCTCAGCCAAAATTTTATAAAATGTCAGGTCATCATTGACCACTAACAACCACACCCTTATAATCTAGTCATCCCTTAGTTGTAGATTTCCTAGATGAGTCATTCTTTAGCCTTGAATCATATTAATCTAATTCTTGGACCCTATACTTTGATGTCACTTGATATGTCAAAGGATCAGGAGCAATAGTTGTCATGGTCACTCCTCAATGAACTCATTCCTTTGTCCTTTAAGGTTAATTTTTCTTGTACCAATAATATCATCGAGTATGAGGCCCTTATCTTGGGGCTTCCTATCACATTAAATTTGTAGGTTAGAACCCTATCCATATTTGGATATTCCTAACTTGTAGTCAATAAATTCAATGTTGTTTAACAAATGAAGGATGAAAATATCAAGTCATACAAAGACATCATCACTACGCTAATGGTTGCTTTCAAAAAATCACCATTGAAGCTATCCCTAGTTCTACTAACCTCCATGTCAATGTTATGGTTGTGGGTACATCCCTTGTCCCTTTAGATTTGGGTGAAAAACAAGCTATGATAGTCATTAAATAAATTAGGGAACCTTCAACCTTAAATTCAAGCTAACTTCCTCTAGGAATATTTTTTGTGGAAGCATATCCTTCTTGTAATCCTTGATATAAAGATATTTTTTCCTTCTATAGGGATGACACATTGTATGATGGTTTAAACCATAATGAGCAAAATAACCTAAAGAACCATAAGCAATGCACATGTAGGCATGTCATAATTAATGATATCTTATAGCTTCATTCCCTTGATAATATTTTATTTCGATGCTTAGCCTTAGCATCAAACAAGTAGTCATCAAAGAGGTCCATGATGGATCATGCGATGGACACTTTAGTGGTTTTACCATTGTTCAAAAACTCCTATGGATGGGTTTATTTTTGCCCTCCATGGAAAATTACTCTTGCAACTATGTCAAGAGGTTTGATATGTATTAGAAACATGACAATATTATCCATGCTCTATCCCAAGCTTTTCAACCCTTGACTTCTCCTTGGCCTTTTTCCATTTGGAGCTTAGACATCATTGGGAAGATAAACCTGGTATTTTTTGATGGGCACAAGTTCATCATCATGACGACTAAGTACTTGACTAAGTGGTTCAAAGTCATATCTTTAGCCTCAACCACTAGAGCCCAAGTATCTAAATTTATCCTCAACAAAAATCCTTAGTTGTTACGACATCCCTTGTGTGCTAATATTTGATAAGGAACACCATTCAAGAATAAGGATGTCTAGAAAAATTGTGCTAAACACAAGATTCAATATAAATGGTCGATGACTTACTATACTTAAGGTAATGACCAAGTCGAAGCTTTTGATAAAACTCTTGTCAAGATCCTTAAGTAGCTTGTTAGCAAAACCTTTCAAGATTGGCATCTTCACCTCTATCCCACCTTAAGGGCCTATCACACTAGTGTTCAAACTCCCACTAATGTGATACCCTATGCTTTGGTTTATGGAACTAAAGTCATCTTCCCCTTTGAGCTAGAGGTGCCTCCCTTCCATATTTTGGTGTAGGACTCCTCTACCAAATATGAATATTGTCTTGCCCTTCTAATCAAGTCAGAACTACTTTACAAAAAGTAGATCCATGTCCTAAAGAACCTACAAGTCTAATAGCAAAGGACTAAATGTGCCTATAGCAAAAAGGTACGATCCTATTATTTCGATATAGGTGATCTCATTCTTAAAGAGAATCAAAAGAACATCAATGTCAATACTAAGATCAAAGGAAAAATTAAGCCTATTTGGCTAGGTCCATTCATCATAATTGCTAAGTTTGGTTTAGGTGCTTATCACTTGACCACACTTGATGATAAAGAACTTAAAGAACCAATGAACATAATGCTACGTAAAAGGTATTAAATTTGAGTTTGCATTGGATGTGTATTTATTTCAGTTGACTATTATTGCTTGCTTGTTTTTTCTACCTACATGCTTGTCATTGTCTATGTTTGGACTACCTATTGTATCTCAAGTCAGGGATCCATGATGACATGCAGATGATGATCTTAGTCAAGATAGCTTATTTTTATTATACTAGGTAACTGATGCAAATAAATCTTCCTAATCCTATATTTGCAAATCAGCCCAGGTTCACACAACCATATATCTCTATCATTAATATTTTTATATTAATATGGTTTATCTCAAACCTTATATATCAAGTCTTCCAAACTATCAATCAAATTATTGCATGTTGTATACTATGAATCTCATAGGTGTTGATGGAAAAATCAAATCAAATTCTTTTATCTCATCAATCACTATATGATGAACGTTATGAAGTTTATATGTGTTTATAGCCAAATCAATCTCATCATTTGTTGTCTTTCACATACCACCATGCTTTGGGACAACTAGTCAACAATGAACTTGTCCTCCCAACTAGTGGTATCATTTGTTGCTACACCAATTAATCATGTCCTCTATGACACTTCTCTACAAGGTAAATTAGTCTAAACAAAAGTCCTTTAAGCATTTGTTTAAAGGTAAAGCAAAAATACACTAGGCACCTGCTTAAAGGTAAATCTCAAATCAAAAGTCCTATGAGCAAGGCTAAATCAAAAGTCCTATGGGTAAGGCTAAATCAAAAATTTTATAGGTAAAGAAAAATATCTTTAAGCATTTATTTAAAGGAAAATAAAAAGTCCTACAAGCAAGAAAGAAGTCCTTTAGATGTTTGTTTATAGGTAAATAATTTATTTTAATGCTTGTACATAGATTTGTATCATAGCAACTAACCAAGTCTTTTGAGCACAGCTAACTAAAGTCCCCTAGACAAATATCAAAGATAACTAAAGTCCTCATGGGCAAGTCTAAAAGCTAACTAAAGCCCCCTTGGAAAAATATTTATGTATATAGTTGTATATATGTAATTATTTTGCATATAGTTGTACTATAGTAGTGCACTCTAGGGCACATCATGTAACCCTTTCCATATAATCTAATCATCATGTCATCGGTGAAATTTATCCTTTTTATTCATTTAATTCATAACCCTTCATTAACCATTTTTAAACTAACCTTAATTAATTAATCATTGAATATATCATCTTATCCTAAATTCATCAACTAAAGACACAATCCCATCCTAATTAAATTATCCATCATTAATTAATATGCAAATCCATTTTATTACCATAACATCATCTTATACTAAAAACATCAAACTTAAAGCACTCCATATAAAAACACATCCATAATCATAAACAAAAATCAATGATTCCACAAGCGTTGGCATATGTATTTATCTCACAAAAATATACAATGTCTATACAACATCACATCATGTACAAAAATGATAATACATCAATCTCTCTCCCACAAAACTCAAGGTAGATAGCTCCACAATCATCCCACCCTAGCTAGATTTGGGAGCCTTTGTCTGGTGCTTTCCCCCCTCTTATAGGCAATAACATCCTTATCGATCAATGTGGCTAGCATGCCATGGACCTAGAGGCGGTCCATGACTGTCCTCATAGATTATGGAAGTCATTGATCAGCAAGCACAACCACATGATAGGATGATCAATAATGTACTACTAACTCAAATTTGATTTATAGGTCTTGTTGTGTCACCTATAATTTTCCCTATGTCTATGCTAGCTAGCCTAGTAGCATATAGACCACCTAGCCTGTTCCAACAACTCTTGTTGTCGCTATAGCTCTTTTTGTTATTGCATCTTGCTATGTAGTCAAAATTTGGATAGCATTTTGCATCATTGCAACCTATCCTAACATTTGATCACTATTTGTTTTATGTGTCTTCTTATACCATTGTTAGAGCTACTTGTAAGCTCTCCACCTATTGTTCCAATACATCCGTCTTTACCTCAACCATTTATTGAGGTGACCTACTCAATTCTTCCCTGCTAGTTGGGATGCTTTGCAAGGCTAGCACTAGAGTGGTGGTACTATTTTTTGTGTTTTTTCTACCACTACTTACCTCTATTCCACCTTTTGCATGTGTGCCTTTCTATAGTGGTGCATCTATGCTAGTGCAACCTACCTTGATGTCTGTGGCTCCACCCTAGAACTATGACCCTCTTGGGCCAAAAATCCTAGTACCACTAGATGTAGCCTACTACCACTTTAGGATCATCTCACCCAGGACCCAATATCATAGGATCATCAATATCCTCTTTGGCATATGTATTTGGGTTTGGTCATCCTCCAAACTTTATCTTCTCCATAAATTACATGTACCATATTGGCCTTGAAGGTATCCCTTGTTGGGTGTCGTATTAGTGGACCACCTGGTCAAGATGGTGGAGCTCTCACTCTCATAGTGGTCTCATTAACTAGTTAACTGTTGGCATTTTTGCCACATTGATTTTCATTGAAGTATTAATGTGTACATTATTGCAAATCTAACGTTTATACAGGCTTTGATGCGGCTTTGAAGCAAAAAGGAGAGAAAATGAGCAAAAATGACTAAGTCCAAAAACTGCAGCGATTCGCTGACGTGTCTCGGAATCGCGGTCAACGTGGTCAACGCATGCAGGTTGGGCAGAACCGTCGCGATATCGCGACGTGTTCTATTTTCGCGGTTTGTGACAAGCAAAGGAGGAACAACGACAAATTGTCGTGAAATCGCGACAAAAGAAAACTCAGCCGAAGACTTAAGTGCTCAAAGTGCAGCGATGCGCTGCACGTCCCAAAATCGCGACGCGGGCGGTTTCAAAGGCTTGAGAGCTCGGAAGTTGCAGCGATGCGCTGCATGTTTCAAAATCGCGGGGCGTTTTGTGAAAAGGGAGTAAAGGCTCAAATGTGCAGCGATGCGCTGCACGTTCTCAAATCGCACGGTCTTTGTTGAGAAGTGAGTCTAGGCAAAAAGTTGCAGCGATGCGCTGCACGTTCTCAAATCGCGGTCGTTTTGGTCCGAAAACAAAAGAAATGAAAGTTGTAGCGATTCGTTGCAATTTTGATGACAGGGCTGAGCGAGATGAATATGCAGCGAAATCGCGACAAGAGAAGGGCGAAGACATTCAAAGAGAAAAAGGTTGTATCATTTTCGCGGCCTCTTCACAAGACCGTACAAAGTGCCCGAAACATGTAGCGATATCGCTACATGTTCCGTTTTCGCGGGTCAAAGGTGGTCAAAGCGTACGGAGTCAGAATACGTCGCGATTTCGCGACCCGTCGCGTTTTCGCGACCTGCGCAGTTTCCCGCCAAGTGCAGTATGAATGGCCCGAGGGGTTTTTCTCGATTTCCAAGGATTTAATGCTGACCCAAATTTAATGTAATGTGGATTTCCAATGCGGTCAAGGTCGAGGAACGCGTTCAAGCCACCAAAATTGAAGATTTTATTTGTTCGAAGCCACTGTTTGTAGGTTAATTCAATGATTTCATGTACACGTTCAAAGACAAATTTAATGAAGGTGACCGTGAACGTTTCATTGCATTTAATTTTTGTTTCTTCAAGGCTGTAATCAAGGAGATCGTGTTCTTGGTTTCCAAGGCACAATTGTAGATCACGAGAAGGATGGTGGCAAATATTTAATGCTGCAAAGAGGACGGACCTCTATAAAAACCAATGTAAACTTCATTGCAAAGGGTTGGAAAATTCTCTGCTAGAGACTGGAAGTTCGTTTGCAGGAATAAAGGATTGGCTTCTATTTTTCAAGCGTTTGCATTGGTGATTTCCTTTCTGTTCATGTTGCATTTCTAATAGCATTTGTATGTCTTCATGGCTGTTACATTTAAATTCTGCATACTGGATTTGAATATTGCCGTAAGAGTATAAATTCTTGGAATGTGATTTTGGAGGGTTTTTCTGTATGCATCATGCGGAAGTTAAGTTAGTAACTTTTATTGCTTGTTGTTGCTGCACTTGAAGTTTCCTGCTGCTATTTTCTGATCCCATAACTTCGGCCTATGGCCATATTTCCCATTTCTTTTTGTAACCTTTTTTAATTTCTTTCCAGTAACCCTTATCTTACACCAAGTTTAGAATAGTGAAGGGAACCAGCCCACTCTGGAGATTGGTCTGGGAGCCATTTCTTGCTTCCAGCCTTTCAATGTTGGCCGGGTCTAGGGCGCACTTGTAAAATCCTTTCCTGTGGCAGATTTGTGACCAACAATTTTTGGCACGCCCGGTGGGACAGACTTCTTCTGTCTCAAAAGATCCACATTTTTTTGTTTAACACCCGGAGGTCTCAAGATTTTTGATGAGCTGTCTTGGCCTCACAGCGGAGATTTGTAAGTTCATCTGGCGACTTTGTTGAGTTGAAGATCCGAATTTCTTGATCGTGGACGCCTGCATTTTTCAACTTAAAAGAATGTTCATCTGGCGACTCTAACTTAATGGCGATAGCCGTGATCCCATGAACCAACGCCACAAAGGCGAGGGTTTTTTCTAGATGGGATGATCCTGGCCCTCTGAATCTCCAAATCTGGCATGAAATTCTCAAAGGTGCCCTGAAGGCTCTGGCAAAATATGATGGTACCGAAGGCATGGCTCTGGCGCATGTTGAAGATATTGCTACTTTGTCAATGATCCATGTCATAAATCACGAGGATATCATGATCAGACTTCTGGTTCAATATTTGGAAGGAAGGGCATTGCAGTGGTACAGACTGCTCAAGCGTCAAAGCATCAGCTCATGGGATGATCTAGCGGGAGCACTAATCAAAATATTTGATGAAGATCCCTTTTACAGTTCTTTGGATCTCTATCAGTTTTTAATGTACATCAAGAGAGCACCTCTAGAGAGCGTCACGGACTTCAATGTCCGATTCTTGAGAAGCTTGGAAGAGAATTCCAGAGAAGATCCAACCATCACCCACCCAGGCCCACCTCTTCTATGTTCGAGCTTTCCATTCTGACATAGGTCTCCTCTTGCTGCAATCAGGTGAACGAAGGTTCCCACAAATCTTTGAAGAAGCAGTGCGAGCGGAACAACTTTTGCTCTTATCAGGAAAATTACCGTGGGGAGAAACTCCATCACTTTCTCCGATAGTTGCTGCTCCTGTCCATCCCGTGCAGTATGTTTCATGCCAGATCCCGTATACTGAGCAGAAAACTGAGATGCAGTTGTGTGGAGTTCAAGGGACAGATCTCATGGATCCGGAGGATATAAGCGAAGAAGAAGAAGAGATTCAAGTGGCAGAACCTGAGCACAAGGAGGTCACATATTTGCACCCTGTTTGTATCCCAAGGCACGACATACAAGCATTTAGTCAGAACCTGTTGAATATGTCAGATCAACAAGTGAAGTCGGCAAAGATCCTGAAGAAAGGACTGTTGCTGGACAACTCCTGTGATCGGATCCAGGAGTTGGAGGAACCTGTTCTTAGTCCACACTCAAAGAACTCTTCAAGATGGTGGGGTTTCTTTTCTGCATTATTTGTCAATTGTGTGGGTACTAGCAAGCATGATAACTTGCCAGTGTCTGAAACATGGAGAACTTCAAGAAGAAGCCAGCCCAATTTCAAGGACCGACTTAAGTATGATCAAATCTGGTCAGGATATTGCAGATTTATCGGATAAATCTTTGAGACCGGGTGTCTGGTGGCGACATGCCAATCATGTCGTGAACTATTGTATATAATATTTAAAAAAAAAATAGAAAGAGTATAAAAAAAAAAAAAGTATTGTTTTTATTTATTCATCTCGGCTCTTGTTGCCTGCGAGCCGTAGATGCTTGTTTTTCCTTTTTTTTTCTCCTCCCAACAGTTTGGTGGCTTTCTAGAACTTTCTTCTTTTCCCTTCCCTTTTTCTTTCCTTCCCTTCTTCATCTTCCTTCTTCTTCTTTTTCTTCTATAGCGGTAAAAAAAAAAAAAAAAAAAAAAAAAGCCACGACTGTTGTTTCTTTTCCCCATTCCTATTATTCCCGTTCCTTCTTATCCCTTTCTTCTAAGTTCTGTCATTTTACGCATTTATTTACAATTTAGTTCAATCTCATTCCACAGCCTTCATATTTCCATTTCCATTCCATTCGTTCATTTACTTTCCTTCCATATCCATTGCAGCTGGCAGTACAGCAGCATTCTGTTGTTGTTCTACTACATCACTTGCCCACTTCATCATTTCATTATTACCATCATTCCATTGCAGCCACCGCTTGCGCAATTGCAGGATCTCATTCCACCCTCTCATTCCATTTATTTCATAACTAGTTCTATGCAGGTTCTTCCAGTTCCAGCTTTTAGCAGCAGAGAAGTTTTGCAGCAGTCCATTGCAATGTATCTCAGCAACTGACTTTAAGTTTTTCATGACTTTATGCCCAATGGATTAAGGCCTGGATTCTTGCATACAGTGAGCTGTATACCCCGCGAGCCGCCAAGAATGTTGGCATTTTTGCCACATTTATTTTCATTGAAGTATTAATGTGTACATTATTGCAAATCTAACGTTTATACAGGCTTTGATGCGGCTTTGAAGCAAAAAGGAGAGAAAATGAGCAAAAATGACTAAGTCCAGAAACTGCAGCGATTCGCTGACGTGTCTCGGAATCGCGGTCAACGTGGTCAATGCATGCAGGTTGGGCAGAACCGTCGCGATATCGCGACGTGTTCTATTTTCGCGGTTTGTGACAAGCAAAGGAGGAACAACGACAAATTGTCGCGAAATCGTGACAAAAGAAAACTCAGCCGAAGACTTAAGTGCTCAAAGTGCAGCGATGCGCTGCACGTCCCAAAATCGTGACGCGGGCGGTTTCAAAGGCTTGAGAGCTCAAAAGTTGCAGCGATGCGCTGCATGTTTCAAAATCGCGGGGCGTTTTGTGAAAAGGGAGTAAAGGCTCAAATGTGCAGCGATGCGCTGCACGTTCTCAAATCGCGCGGTCTTTGTTGAGAAGTGAGTCTAGGCAAAAAGTTGCAGCGATGCGCTGCACGTTCTCAAATCGCGGTCGTTTTGGTCCGAAAACAAAAGAAATGAAAGTTGTAGCGATTCGTTGCAATTTTGATGACAGGGCTGAGCGAGATGAATATGCAGCGAAATCGCGACAAGAGAAGGGCGAAGACATTCAAAGAGAAAAAGGTTGTATCATTTTCGCGGCCTCTTCACAAGACCGTACAAAGTGCTCGAAACATGTAGCGATATCGCTACATGTTCCGTTTTCGCGGGTCAAAGGTGGTCAAAGCGTACGGAGTCAGAATACGTCACGATTTCGCGACCCGTCGCGTTTTCGCGACCTGCGCAGTTTCCCGCCAAGTGCAGTATGAATGGCCCGAGGGGTTTTTCTCGATTTCCAAGGATTTAATGCTGACCCGAATTTAATGTAATGTGGATTTCCAATGCGGTCAAGGTCGAGGAACGCGTTCAAGCCACCAAAATTGAAGATTTTATTTGTTCGAAGCCACTGTTCGTAGGTTAATTCAATGATTTCATGTACACGTTCAAAGACAAATTTAATGAAGGTGACCGTGAACGTTTCATTGCATTTAATTTTTGTTTCTTCAAGGCTGTAATCAAGGAGATCGTGTTCTTGGTTTCCAAGGCACAATTGTAGATCACGAGAAGGATGGTGGCAAATATTTAATGCTGCAAAGAGGACGAACCTCTATAAAAACCAATGTAAACTTCATTGCAAAGGGTTGGAAAATTCTCTGCTAGAGACTGGAAGTTCGTTTGCAGGAATAAAGGATTGGCTTCTATTTTTCAAGCGTTTGCATTGGTGATTTCCTTTCTGTTCATGTTGCATTTCTAATAGCATTTGTATGTCTTCATGGCTGTTACATTTAAATTCTGCATATTGGATTTGAATATTGCCGTAAGAGTATAAATTCCTGGAATGTGATTTTGGAGGGTTTTTCTGTATGCATCGTGCAGAAGTTAAGTTAGTAACTTTTATTGCTTGCTGTTGTTGTAGTTGAAGTTTCTTGCTGCTATTTTTTGATCCCATAACTTCGGCCTGTGGCCATATTTCCCATTTCTTTCTGTAACCTTTTTTTAATTTCTTTCCAGTAACCCTTATCTTACACCAAGTTTAGAATAGTGAAGGGAACCAGCCCACTCTGGAGATTGGTCTGAGAGCCATTTCTTGCTTCCAGCCTTTCAATGTTGGCCGGGTCTAGGGCGCACTTGTAAAATCCTTTCCTGTGGCAGATTCGTGACCAACATTAACTCACCTCATGCAAGCTATATGGTAGGTATCCTCTTACCATAAAGAAGATGCCTATACAACTACCATGTGATTTGTATCATTTTGAGGTCGTCAACCACCTTCAATTCCACTACTAGAGGTCCCCTCTATGGCTTCCCCTACCCAACCTTGAACTATCAACAACATTGGTATGTTGTAGGTACATCCTAATCATCCACTTGCCATGGTGTCATAATGATGGCAATATGCTCCTAAGCCCACTCCTAGAGCATCAATGCGAAAAGTCAAGATTTATCCCCTTTATAGAATCATCCAATGAAGTGTCTAATATAGTGATGCTGGTGTATGATATAGAAAATACACTATTTTATTAACCAACATAAAATATGTTACAAGCAATATTTTTATTACAAATAAACCTCTTGGTTTTTTTACAAATGCAAACTCCAAGGAAGAAGGTGACCCTTTTACAAGATAATACAATGGTGCTATAAAATCTCCTATGCCACCACGAGAGTTGGGCAGGTTTTGGAATCTTTGTTTGTGTGATGGACCACCCTAGAAGGTTGAAGGCTCCTCAAATGTCTCCACACACAACCCACAATAAAGAAGTCCATAGCATCAAGGGCCCTACCTTGGTCAAGCCCCAAATCTTATAATTGATGAAAATAATAAACTCTAATAAATTATATTTAAACTTAAACGATGATGTCAAAATATCACAAAATAATGAAAATATACCTTTGCTCATGTTGTTGCTCTATTTTTTGCTGAGGTCATAATTGGTTTTGTCTTTGGTTCATGACCATCAAAGAATGATGGTATCCTCTATAGACTATCTAGGAGCCTGATGGCGATGACTATAGGTCATCCAAGGTCAGACGTTCGATGTCTCTACTACCCCAATGTTGATGAAACTTGTTGTAGACCTTCAGGAGGGTATGCTTGATCTCTGGTAGTGATCTGGTACTGAGATGATATTTTTTTTGTGTACAAATCCAAAAATGGATTGTGGTCATGGTGGGTATTAGATTCATTGCCATGGCTGATTAGTGATAGGCACAAGGGGTGGACGTGAATGGTAGCTAGACACACAAGGGGAGGTTGAGTGGAAATTTTGGCAGAGTTTTGGTATGGAAAATCATGTGTTCTTGCAAATGAGAGAAATGAAGGGATTTTTAAAGATTTTTGGCAAGGATGAGGGTGTGGTGATTGGAAAATTATATGGCATGAGGTGGCATCCAAGTGGCATGTTGGGAGACCAAGAAAAATCTAGAGAATTCCTCATAGAGGAATGTGCACCCTCTAATATTAATGACCTTGGGTGAGGTGAGTCCTCACTCACCCAAGTGTCATAAATTGGCATGGGGAGTGGAGACCTTGGGATGAGGTGGAGGAATTTTAAATTCCTAAAAAGTGCCATGTGGATTTGGGAGGACTTGGAATTTATGAAGGATATTTAATGGGATCTTTGTCTAGGGATTTGAAGGAATTTTAAATTCCTAGAAAAATGCAATATGGGGGTAGGAGGATTTGTGAATTTATTAGGGGCATTTAACATGGGGGTTTGACCAAGGGTTTATGAATTTTAAATTGGCTCAAAAATTGGAGGGAGGATTTTGGGGAGATTTGGGAATTTAATGTGGGCATTTCCTAGGAGATTTGATGGGGATTTTGAGGAAAAACTGGGATTTTTAGGGATTTATTTTAGAATTTATGAATTTATTGTGTCTTTTTCTTGGGATTTGTCTAGGAATTAAGAAATGATTAGGGCTTGATTAGAGGATTTGATTAGGTATTAGGGGTTAATTAAGATTTGGAGGAGGATTTGGAGGATTAAAGAGGAATTTAGGGAAATTAGGAGAATTAAAAATGGATTAGACGAATTTAGGAAGAATTAGAGAAATTAGGGGATTATAAAGCATTAAGGAGGAATTGGAGGAGGTTAGAAGAATTAGAGAGGGATTAGAGGAATTTAGAAAGAATTTAGGGAAATTGAGGAGGAGATTGGAAAATTAGAGGAGATTAAAGAGGTGAGAGAGGAATTAAAAAAACTTAGAAGGGTTTAGGGAGGATTAGGGAAAATTGACAAGGAATTAAGGAGATTAGAGAGGAATAGGATAAATTAGATGTATTAGAGGAAGAATTCAAAACTTTGGATGGGTTAAGAATAATTAAGGAGGAATTTGGGGGTTTTAGAGAGATTAAGAGGAATTAGTGAGGATTTAGAGGAATTTGGAGAGAATTTAGAGATTTTATGGATTTTAGAGGAATTATTTATGGTTTTGGAGAATTTTGATGAATTATGGAGATTTTAGGAGGTGTTTTGAGAATTTGCATAATTAATAAAAATTTTGGTTTTTAGGGGATCACAAAATGACATATTTTTGGTGTCTACATTTGTTCCTTTTTGTACCACATTGTGTGTGAACATAATGCGGTGCAAAAATATATGACATCGATTGTTGGATTGATGATGGATAATGATGAATAGATGACGATGGTTGGCGAGCGATGAAAATGGATTTTGTCTTGAGGAGGGTGACGTAAGATTACCTCAAATCAAGAGCAATGTAAGATGCCCCAATTATGGAATGGATAAAAACCCTTGAATCTTTGCCCTTGATAAATTGATGAAATCATTTGATGTGGTAAGTTGACCAACCATTGGTAGGTATCCTCATGACACTCTGATCAATTTATCGAAGCGTTATAGGTGAGTAACCGTACAATCATAAACATATGCATACCAAATTGATTGAATTGTAGTTTGGATTGAGAGAGAAGTTTTACTATTTTCCCTAATAAAAGGGGTTTAATGATATTCTCGAGCAAAGATTATTGGACCTATGTGACTCTAGAATTGAGTGTTAGGTATTGGACTTGTTTGACATAGAATTTTGTATATATTGTCTACCCTCTCAAGTGAATTGATGGAGGAAGAAATTGATGATAATGATAAAACGTTTGACAAACAGAGCAATACAGGATAGGCAATAGAAGAATGAAAATGAGATAGTTAAAGAGTGAAACTTGGTAGGAAAGGAGGGAAGAATAGAGATGTGTTAATTTTTTGGAATAACTACGAGTGTCCTTATGGTAATCTTCTCATCCTATCAAATTGCATGGATAACCAGTCGTTGCAACCACTAGGTGTACTATAGTAGATCACTAGTTACAAGATTCACTCGAAAAGCAAGTAAATTACATGAAAATAAATTACTACCCTAGGAAAGACATGAAAAGAAACCTAATATATGAAAGCGAGAAGGTGCATTAAACTAAAACTATTTTATGAAAGCGTTAAAAGACATGAAAGTAAATTTATCCTAGGAAAGCATGAAAGTAAATTCAATCTACGAAGGTGATAAAAGGAGGGAAAGGACATCTAGTCTATGAAAGTAATATAATGCATGTAAGTAAATCTAAACTAGGAAAGCAATACATGACATGAAACAAAATCTAAACTAGAAAAGCAATAAATGGCATGAAACAAAATCTAAACTAGGAAAGCAATAAATGACATGAAATAAAATCTAAATTAGGAAAGCAATAAATAACATGAAACGAAATCTAAATAAGGAAAGCAATAAAAGGACATGAAATTAAATCTAAGCTAGGAAAGCAATAAATGACATGAAACGAAATCTAAGATAGGAAATTTTTAAAAGAACATGAAATTAAATATAAGCTAGTAAATCAATAAATGACATGAAACAAAATCTAAGATAGGAAAGCAGTAAATTACGTGAAATGAAATCTAAGCTAGGAAAGGAGTGGATGATTGGTAAGTGATGATTGTTTGATGATTTATTGATTGTTTGATGATTGATTGATTGGTGATTGATTTATTGATTGGTGATTGATTGATTGATGATTGATTGATTGATGGTTGATTGATTGATGAATGATTAGTTGATTGATGATTAGGTGGTGAATATTTATACACACTTGATACTGCTATGATTGATGGGGAAGGTGATATACCTTGGATATCCCCAAGTTGATTGATGATTGATTTATGGATTGATGATTGGTTGATTGTTTGGTGATTGGTTGATTGATTGGTGATTGGTTAATTGATGATTAGGTGGTAAGGATTCATACACACCTGATACTATTATGATTTATGGTAAAGGTGATATACCTTGGATACCCCCAAGTTGATTTATTATTGGTTGATTAATGATTAGGTGGTAAGGATAAATACACACCTGATATTGTTATGATTGATGAGGAAGATGATATACCTTAGATAACCCAAGTTGATTGATGATTGATTGATTGTTATCTAAGATGATATGAGGTGTGTATATGAATATGTGATGAACTATGTTAATTCATACATGAGAGGGATGTTGATGATATGATGACTGAGATGCATGGATGTTTTTTTTTTTTTAGGTGAGGAATATTTTATTTTGATATGTGTGTTGTGTGACCATACTAGGTCAGACGGTCATATTGTATGACCATATAAAGTCAGATGTTGACATAGTATGGTCATCATGGTTCGAATAGTTTGGTTTTTTTGGAAGGAGACTTATGAATATGATGTGATGTTGATGGTGGAGGATGTGGAGAATGCAAGGATGACAATCAAGTACGATGGATGGTGGGCCACCCAGCATTTTTAGCCAAGTCTAGATGTAGGGGAAGCTAAAGTAAATGAGGTAGAGGAGTAGCAAGAGCCTTTAGAGAGATGTACTCATCATCGACTAGACAGTAGGGTAGGTCCATCACAGACAGCGATAGGGAGGACTGATGTGGAGGGTGGAGGTAATGGGGAAGATGAGAGTGAGGGAGGAGATGGGGTTGATGATGTTTTTTCCATGGAAAAGTAGGTTTGCATTTTAGAGGGACAATGAACTAAGCAAGATATGGCCTATGTAGTGGGGTGGAGTCAATGGGAGATCTAGAGGTAGAAGTGGTAGGGATGGGAGGAGGAGAGAGATACATTGTAGGCGTAGATACATAGCTTATATGAGGATAGGGATAGGGTGGTAGTAGAGCATGATGAGATACATTGATGCATTAATATGCTAATGGTCGAGCAAGCATAGGCACCAATAGGAGACCAAGAGGTAGAGATAACGACATTATGGGTAGAAGTGGAGAGATCTCAAGAGAGGGAGACAATGGCCATGGCATTATTGTAGAAGGAGAAGGATTAGATGGGGGTTCTAGAGGATACTCTAATTACAATATCCATGGAAATATCATCATAATTATCAGCCTATTCACACTTGTCATAGAGCCAAATGAGTTTGCCCTCGATTGCCTCAATAGTATTATGATTTATGGAGTCGATGACCTCATAGGAATTAGGCACATGGATGTCTCAAGAGGTAGAGAGGTAGCATAATATTGGTGGTGGACAACCTAATAAAGACAAGGTAGAGAGGATTGGAGAGCCTAGTTGGTGGGCAGTAATGAGGATTTGGTTTATTTTGTTGTGGCTAGTGAACCACAACTTTGTAGGCTTGAGGGCCAAGAGGTTGTAGCCTATGGGTAGCAAACTTAGATGATGTATGATATTGTTGATATATATGTGTGTGTGTGTGTGTGGCATTTATGGTTATTATGTGCTATGTATGGTGATGTGTATGTGTTGTGTGATTGAGTATGGTTGTATGATATGGATGTAGATAGGTGTGTGTAGAAATAAATAACATATGAGATGGTAATGATGTGATATTTAGAGCATGAATATAAAAACATTTGTTTGATGACCATTTGAGAAATGTTTGTATGCATATTGCTACTCATGATTTAGTTGATGAATCATGGGCGTCAACATAATCATAATGACATAACAATGGAATAATAGATAAGGTATTCGAAATGAGGTATGGATGGGGTTAAGGATATGATGGTATGTGTGATATAGAGACAAATGTGAGACCTAAATACATAAATGAAGGAGATGAGGATAACAATAATACTTGTCATTTCGAATGTCCTAAGAAAGGAGAATATAAAGTTAATTTTAGGGAACTCAAACACCCTAGTGACACCAATCAAGTTCATATAATAGTCAATCAGGAAATTTAAGATACTAAGACCATCCTAGGGAGTCAAGTATCTCAAGGACCCAAGTGTGTGCAGTGAGGTTCATTTTTTATCTTCAGTGAGGTAGGATTGACCAATTGTATCTCAAGCCATTATAAGTTAGCTCATCCATGAGCAACCAAATATTTGTATAAAATAAGGTTGCTAATATGATAGATATATCACCATGCAAAGGGTATACTCCATTTCTATTCAAGTATCTATAGCCCTGATGGAGATAGCCCCATAATCCTTCGATATTGCTCCACTGCCAGCTAGGTGTCTATAGCCCCGATGGAGGCATATAAAATTCCCAAGGATCCATGATTTAGATTTTTTTTTGTACTTTTTTTGTAGTATGGATCCTTAGGTTTGGATTATGTGCATGATAGGATGAGAAGAGGAAATTTTTTGCTTTATGGTGAGAGCTACTCTTGGCTTTATCTTCCCTAGACTCAAAATGTGATTAATATGTAAAATATATGTATGGTCTTGAAGAGAATTCGAGGTAACCAGAAAAGGTCTAAAGTATTTAAAGACCATGTGATATTCAATGAATGTTGATTGAAATCCTAGATATGGATGAATAATTAAAAGAACTTGAATATTCCCCTAACCAAAGACAAGGAAGGGATAAGATGTCGTAAGGGGAACTATGACTAAACGGAAGAGTGGAAAAGTGATATGAAAGTGATAAGCATGACATGAAATTGATGATGGGTGTAGGGTGTATTAAAAAAGGGGTTATTAGTGTAACAAAAAGATATAGATTTCAATGGGACACACATTACTGTATGGACATCCTTGATTAACAAAATGAACCATGGTTAACAAAGTATACAAACAAAACCAAATGATGATCAAAGTAGCATTTGATAAAAAATTATTAAGGGGAAGTATGGAGGAGTCCCTCTAGTGAGATAAAGATGGTGTTGGACAAGGAAGTAAGAAGGAGAGAGGTTAGATGAAGGATTTTGAGTAATGGTTGAGTGAAAATGAAGAACGAAGAAGGAAAGAGGTGATTAAGAATGTGTGATGAAGTCACTAAAGAATGTTGAAGAATGGTCGGATGAAAATGAAGCATGCTAAATAAATGATTGTTTAAGAATGGTTGGATGAATATGAAGAATTATAAAGAAATAAAATGAAGAGTTGAGTGGTAAGCCATGTGATAGCATTAGTGGTGGAAAGGGTTGCAACTTACCTAGACCAAGGGGAAGGGAGAAGGAGTACAAACTCCCCTAGGTTAGATGATGGATTACGAGAAGTATGGAATCCTCCAAGATTGTAAGATGGTGGGGAATAAGGATGGACTCCCCTAGTCATGGAAGTGAGTTGAGAAGAAAGGAGAAGAATGAGAAAAAGAGGAAGATGGGAGGAGACAAAAAGAGCAAGAAAAAGGAATGGAAATGGAAAAGAAAGAAGTAGAAAAGAAAGATGGAGGGAGAAGATAAGGAAAAAGAAGGGAAAGAAACTACCCATTGGTATGTAGTCGTTTGAAGCATGACTGTGCAATGATGACGTGGAACTTACCAAGGAATAAGATGTGAAGGGGATTAGATAGGTGAAGGAGGAGATCTAGAGTAGAATCGATGAGTGATGGGATGATGATGGTAGTTGAGGATGGATGCAAAGAGAACCAAAGTGACACTTGAAAAAGAGACTTAATATTATCTCAAATCAGGATCAATGTAGGATGGTCCAATTATGGAAATGGTGCATATATTTAAACCTTACCATTGATAGATTGATGAGTTTGACTGGATGTTGTAAGCTGACCAACCATTGATAGGTATCCTCATGACACTTTGATCGATTTTTCGAAGCATGATGGGTGAGTAACTGTACTATCCCAGGCATGGGGTATACCAAATTGGAGTTGATTGGATTTTTATTAAAGGAGAGAAGTTATGCTTTTGCCCTAGTAGAGTAGAGTTAATGATAGTCGTAGATAAGGTTATTGAATAGACATGGACTCTAGGAGTGAGTGTTGGGTATTGATCAAGGTCATGATAACATTGATTAGATAATGCCATCCATCTTAAGCGATAAGGTGATTTATTTTATGGTGTGATTGGGTGGATTGATTCCATTGGTGGTTATGTGCAAGATGTAGATAGGTGAAAGAGGCTAATTGATGAAGAGGAAGAGATTGAAGAATAGAGCCATTGGGAAGGGAGAGGGTTAGGTTTATGAGATGGATAATTCCACATGATCTAATAAATATTGTACTAGATGCTGGAAATATTGACAATCATCAATATCATGACCCTTTTGATGATGGTAGATGCAATAGTGATGTTCCTTATACCATTTTGGTTTGGGTTTGTTGGGATATTCTGGTCGAACGTCTAATAAGGAAATCACATCTACATCATATAATCTTTGAAAGATCATCGACAAAGGCTCTGATAGGGGTGTCCAGGTATGAGGTGGACAACAAGGAGGCTGAGGTCGATTGGGAGGGCAAGATGAAGAAGGGGGAGTGAAGGGTGATTGTATTAAGGAGGATTTGAAAGGTGATATAGAGGTTTTTGATGACTAAATTGTAGTACAAGGTTTATGATTCGATTTGATATTAGTCTTAGGTCAACTAGATGTAGAGTGAGAGTGGATTGAATATGTTTGAATGATTTGACGCCATGGTAAAGATTGAGTTGATATGGAAGAGTACATGGGTAGGGTAAAAGTGGAGGGAGAGGACAGGTTGAGTGGCTAAATAATGGATGGTGGACCACCAAATGGATATGAAATAGAGAATAGAGTTTTGGGGAAATAGGGGGAAGAGATGATGTTGGAAGGAGAGGCAAAAGGGATGAGGTGGATCAGGGTAAGGATGATGAAGTGGTCTTCTCAAGAGAGATTTTGATTAAATTAGCGGAGGTAGCCTGAGATAATCGAGATCAAAATGTGAAGGTTGAGAAGGGACTTTGGTGATTGGACACGGGATAGGATGAATTATGGGAAGGGTACTAGGTAGAGGAAAAGGCATCTCACCAAAATGGATTGGAGGAGTGGATGAAGGAGATGGAATGTGGTTAGAATGCTTCATGGAATTGCATTCTTGAGCACAAGATTGGTTCTTGGTTTGGACCATAGGCTAATAAGGTTGGGATAGAATGGGATGGGGTGAACATGATAGAAAATAGAATTTGTAGATTATCCTTGAATATGACCATCAAGGGTTTGACAACCACATATGTCAACTGTCTGGGGTTGGACGGTCGATATTGTTAACCATCAGGGGTCATATGACTGACTCTAGAGACAAGTTACAACAAAAACAGAGGTAAGGATAGGTGACAAAAAGGTGAAATGACTGTGTTTGGGAGTTTTTATGGGTTTGTTTTTTTTTTTGATGGGTTTTTGCAAAATAAAACTTTATTTATACAACAAAAAGACAAAAAACCAAGCAAACAAGTAATAATTATTTTTATGTTTTGTAAATATGTTTTTGCTTTTTGGTGTTGTTTTAGGATGTTTTTGGGATGGTTTGGTTGTGGGTTGAGATGTTTTGGTGGCAGAATGGCAATGGGGAAATCTTTTTAGGTTTGTGGTGGTTTTGGTGGTGAAATTTGGAAAGAAATGCACTATCTACACAAACAAGAGCCAAACAAACAATCAAACAAACGATGGCTATGTTGATGCTCAAGTGAGTGTTTTTTGTTGTCTGATATTATTCAAAATTTCATGGTGTTGCTTGGTTGGGTTTTTTTGGTTTTGTTTTGGTTTTTGTGGTTTTTTTTTTGTGTGTGTTTTGATGTAGCCTAGCATTAGGAACTATAAAATAGATTGATGGGGGGGTATCTATAAGGGTGTGTTTATGCCCACCCCTCTTGCGAGAAGTGGGACACAAATGGATAAAAATGCTTCCTATGGCAAGGTTGGCTTTGGGTATCCTAAGGGGAAAAAAGAACCTCCAAAAAGAGGCAATGTTGTATAAAACCTGCTAATGGCCTAGTCGGCTTTTGCTTCACCCTTGATCGAGCTCGATCAAAAAATAACTACACACCCACTAATTATTAAGCCTTGTAAGCAAGGGTGTCTAACCTCATATTACCCTGAGCTAGTCCCAAGGGTAACTAGTTTCCTGGTGATGAAGTCCAGGAAACTATGCGATCTAAATTAGGGTTTCTAAAGGGATAAACCAATGGTTAGGTATGAAGTCCAATGTCATTGGTTGGTTATCCTCACAAACTTTTTGTGACATAATTATGTGCAAGTGTGTGTGATTTTATGTTTTTGTTGTTTGTTTTTATGTGTCGAGAATGCCTAATGCACAATTAAAACTAATCCTAAGGAGGTAAGATGCAATATCTGCTTAAACTAAATGCAAAAAAAGGAAATACTAATCCTAAGAATTCTCTTTTGCAATGTGATATGCAAATGCAACTATACTGATAAAAAATAAGCTCTAAGGAACAATGTAGCCTAAGGAAGAAAGAATATTTAAGAAGAAAAAAAAAAGAAACCTAAATGAAAGAAACCCATTCTAAGGAATAATTAACTGTAAGAAGTGGACATATGACCTATTGAGTAGAAGAAGGTGCTTAGGAAAGAACTAGAAGAATAATCCTACTTTGGGTGTGACCATCTGGGCCTGGATAGTCACAGTTGTAAACTGTATGGGGTTGGACAATTATAGTTGTGATCTTTCTATGACTCCAAAGACATAACATAGAGCTGATAGAAGCATAAATAAAAAGGGGAAAAACCTTATTGATACCAAAGAAGGAGGACTTAACAAGAAAAAAAAATGGACAAGAAACTAAAATATATATAAACCAATCATGGAAAGACAAATGGCAACGAGAGAATCTCTATTTCTAATGGACACAAAGAAAGTGTATGTTAACAACTCTAATCTATTGAAAACATGAAAATCATTATAATCTATGAGGATGAAAGACAATTAATCTAGAAAAGAAAAAGGAAAATCATCTATTCTAAGAAAATTAAAAGCAACTAATCTATGGAAAGAAAACCACTATGCTAAGAAACTTGAAGAACAACTATGCTAAGAAACTTGAAGAACAACTATGCTAAGAAACTTGAATAAATAACCAAGCTATGAAACTTGAAAAACAACTATTCTAAGGAAATGAAAACAACTATGATAAGAAGTGAAAACAACTATTCTAAGTAAAATAAAAAAAGGCAACTAATCTATGAAAATAAAGAACAATTATTCTAAAGAAATAAAAACAATTAAACTAAGCAAGTGAAAGCAACTATACTATGGAAATAAAAGCAGCTATGCTAAAATGTTGAAGGCAACTATACTAGGAAAATGAAAAGACAAGCTATAATTTGGAAATTAAATACATAACTTTTCTAAAAGGATTAAAACAACTATGATAATGAAAAGACATCTATGCTAAAAGGATAAAAAACAACTATAATGAAGAAGACAAAAGAAACTATTCTAAGGAAAGAACAACCAACTATGCTATGAAAATAAAAAAATTATACTAGGGAAATTGGAAGCACCTATTCTAGGGAAGAAAATGAAACTATGCTATGGAAATTAGAGCAACTATTGTAAGGAAAGTAGAGTACCTAAGTTTAGAAGAAGAAAATCAAGGCACCTAGGCTAAGGAATAAAAGAGAACCTATGTTAGGAAAACAAAACAAACTAACTAAATCAAAGAAAGACTACTATGTGAAAGGCCTTGAAGAATCATCTAATCTAAAGAAATGGAAAACTAGGCTAGGCTAAGGGATTGTACAATTACGCTAAGGGATGTAAAAATGATTAGACTATGATATGGAAAGACAATTAAGCTATGAGATTTAAAGCAACTATGATAAAGAAAGCAAAGGTAATGATGATGATTTGGATTGAGAACTAAGAAGAGAAACCTTTGACTTGTAGTCCTACACTGTTGGTGGATTTTGTAGAAGTTACTAGTCTAGTTTAATGACACACAGTCTCTAGAATCTTGATCATTTAGGCTTGGATGACCTTAGATCTAGACCATCCAAACATCATATGGTTAAGACTAACGACCGTTCAATATTGGACAGTGAGGATTGGGTGCAAATGATGATAGACCTGTTCGATGGGTCTTACTCTAGCTTGTGTAAGGACTCTGATGATGAATTAAAATTGTGAAACAAATAGAGAGTAGTAAAATAAGCAAAGAAGCATGAAAATTTAAAATAAAAACACACACAAGACATGCCAAAATAAGAGTCATCAATGAAATGATTAATACTACTAGCTAAAAGAGAATAGAAACTATCAAGGTGTGGTCAAGGTAAGGTCCCACCGTGATCGCAATTTTTATGACATAGAAAATGCACCATTTCATTAATCAACATAAAAGATGTTACAAGCAATTTTTTTATTACAAATTGGGGTTTTTACAAATGTTACCTCCAAAGAAGAAGGTGACCCTTTTACAAGATAATAAAATGGTGTATATCCTGCAGATAAACACTTACATAAATGGAAAAAATAAATCACTCTCCAAAAATATAGACTCAAACCCTAATCTATTACATATTTACATTTGTACCATAAAGGTACCATGGAGATACATTAGCATGTACCAAATAATGTAATACTCTCCAACACTACAAATGCAACATTGATGTCAATGCTAGATATAATAATTGAGAATATCACATCTCTTATCATCCTCCTTAGATCCCACCTTTGGTCTAGTCCCATGTGAACCTCTACTCCCTAGATCAACACTCGAGGTAGTCGTCTCACTTGTGAATAGCTAGAAGGTATTCATCTTCGAATACCAATGTTATGCCAATGTTGTTAGAAGAGCTCTATCAAAATAATCCTTCAACATTAGATATATGTGGTATAATTTTTTTCCACTAGTAGTGCATAGTCCTCAATGTACAACAATCCCTAAATCATATCGAGTGCATGAGGTCATTGCTCTTTGTATTCTTGAGTCCCCTATCACACCTACATACAATGCAACCCAAACACTATGTTAGTCTAATTATTATCAACAAAAAGCTAAATATAAATGTAAAACAAAATGTAGCTCCTTTTTTGGGCATGAAAGCATCACGAGACAATAGTGCCATCAGGTGCAAAAGTGGCATTGGTGCACAATAGGACCTTCACCTCCTTTTGATGTGTTTTTTAAAAATAAAAATATGGAAAAGGTTAGGTTTTATGGCTTACCAATGTTATCGCTCCCCTACTTATGACTGGTTCTCGTACCACATTCATCCAATGTGCTAGTATTCATTTGTGCACCATCAAAGTTTAGTGAAAAATAGGGATCCATAACCTCCTTTTCTTTCCCTCACATGATGAAAATGAGTTCATTTTTGTTGGCTTCTTAGGCAGATTATTTGAGGTCCCAATATTCAATATCTCGAGTAGTCTCAAATATAAGAGCAATCAATATATTAAATGGCCAAAATCAATGAACATAACATTCATGGAAATAATGACTCGTGAGGGATACCGTAATAAGTCCTTGGGTTTTCATTTAGGATATCCAAGTTCAAACCCTGATAAGAGGGGACCAAGACCCCTCATAAAACCCCATGTAAACTTAAGGCTACCTACAAGCTTACTATATTGGTAAGGGCTTTGGCCTCTCTTTGAGAGTTCCAAGGTTCAAACCCCACTTAGTATGAGGGGTTTGAGACCCCTTATAAAAACCTGTGTAAACTCATTGAAAAAAAATTTATGAAAACAACAATAATATGAATAAAATGACCAATATCAATGATAATAAGCATAATATAAGCTTACAATATAGTTTATCAAAATATTATATACAAGCTTCAATATATTCAATGCTTGAATTCTCATACATTCCATGGAGCTTTGTCTCCATTATATAACCTTAGAAAGGTGACTCTTCAATACTTGACTATAACACTCCTCACATATCCAGGAGATGCAATCTTTCTTATTCCATACATAAGATAAATCTCACATTTCCCTTAGGCTTCACATCTTGCCACTTGTATACATGACTCTTGAATCTCTATTTACTTGCACACTTTACTCTATGACACTTGCACACTCCTATGTGCACACTTGGACATTTACTATATGATATTTGTACACTTTCTCATTCTACACGCTTGCACACATAATTACATGACTCTTTGCACATCTTACACATAGACACATACATAAGAGGAAATATAAATCACACTCCTAAACTATAGAATCAAATCCTATTCTAATATTTACATTGTACCATAGGTACCATGGGGATACATTAGCATGTACCTAATAATGTAATATTCTCCAACAACTTTTACTACCTAGAATTCTAGTATATTTTTCATCTTCTATCCTTAGTTCTCATCACCATGTCTATGTTGGTCATGATCAAGTCGAGTTTCCTTGGTACAACTTGATTTTCCCTCCAAAAATTGAGGAGGCACACTAGGGCATGACAACATTTAATGTTGCCTAAAACACAAATTATAACATCACTCCTAAGTAAACAATCATAACATCAGTCATCTAACATCATTGACCATAAGTAACAAGAAATCTCCTTGTCTCAAATTGGGGTATTTATATCAAATTTTTAATATGCATTTAGTATGCAAAAATGCATTAAAAAGGGAAAATGTAGACACCCAACTTTCCACACATGGCTAATATTCAAGTTTGCCAATCCCCTCATCAACCAACCTTCTAATCAACCTAATTGGATCAACTTCCCTTATGCCTAAATTTAGAGCATTTATCACTCCAAGAGGAAAAGCATTATGGCATGAGCAATAGTGCTAGTAACACTTTTGCAACTTGGTGTTGTTTTTTCCAAGACTTTCAATTTTTGATCATTCTCACCCAAATTTGACCTCTAATGGTCACCTAGCGCTTTTGACTATCATGCACCAAAACTAAGAAATTTGATTTTTTATCACTCTTAAGTCGCCCACCATTAATCAACCAGATCCCTCAAAAATTGATTTGTGGCTCCTACTAAAATCCCAAATCCATAAATTGTCATTCTCATCTTCTTCCATTAATGGCTTCATGATCCCTTTTCAAATTCTTACCATCTCCAATCTTGTCATCTTCAATGCAATTCTTCCCCTAAGGAGCCATGGATTCCTATTAAAACCAACACTTGGGGTGACCAATTCATAAAGTTTGAGTAACAAAATTCTATCAAAATCTCTTTAAAATCATAGAAATTTATAATTTTTATATGGCAATATTATGCCAAAATCTTACTACAATCTTGTGAAGACCATCCTTGGAAGCATTTAATCCCTTTTTATTGCAAGCATCCAAGCATCCAAGCAAGTATCGAATCAAGTCTATAATCTCTCAAGCAATCATCAAGCATACAATCCCACGAGGTCAAGCATTCAAGTGCCAACAATGAGCAAGCTTGCAAGCTTCCAATAAGCTTCTAAAAACAAGGAGAAATCAATATTGTTTCTTAGGTTGTGCTCTTCCCCCTTATTTGATTTCAACTCTTTCTAACCTTGTAGCTCTAAGCTTTTATCTTGTTGCATTTAGAACTAGTCTTGCATCTTGCACTTGCATTCAATTATCATCTCATTTTTATCATTTAATATTTATTTCAAGCAAGTAAATCTTAGTTTTCTCATTGTTAAACAAGGTCTCTATACTCCGAAATTAGAGCCTTTCATCATAGTTGTCATAATATTAACTTAATTTGCATATAATCTCGTTATTATGCTCTCATAAGTGAATGTGCCATGATACTGCAAGTTGATGGTGCTCGTATCTTTGTGGTTTACATAGAGTGAAAGCATTGATGATGTTATTGTGACCTAGTCATGCTTTCACTACCAGACATTTATTTCATGCATTTTGTATTTTATCATTTTTATCTACCTAAACAAGTCATTAAATTGTCCAAGGAAGTCAACTATCCTTTGCTAGCTTAGAGGGGACCCTCTATCATTATGCCTTTTTTATGTTTATTTTTCAATTCAGGTGAAAGTACCATTAACAGGAAAAAACATTGATAATGCTTTTGTGGATTGACAATACTTTTGTGGATTGGTAATGCTTTTATCTTTGTGGTAGAAACAAGTATTTCTTCCCCAAATATTTATCATTTAAGCATCTAGTACTTAGATTATGTTTGTTATCTACTTAAACTAGGTTCTATTTTTTATTTATTAGAAATATAAGCAAAAGGGAAAAGAACTAGTTTAGTCTTAATCATAGAGGGAACCAACTAAATATTCAAGCTTTAGCATAAATTGGAATTGCATATAGCTACGCCTTAGGACTTGTTTGTTGCATTTTATTGCACCCTTGCCTTTTAAAAGAGTAATCATTATTTCCTTCCTCATTGAAAGAAAAATTTATTTTAGCTTTAGGCCTTGATTATTGCATTTGTTTGTTGCATTAGGGGTACATTAGGGTCAAACTTAGACAAAGAAGTATCTTAGAACAAACATTGGTGTTCTTCAACTAATCCATTAAACACAAAGTGCACACAAACTAACCCTAGTCTTGAAGTGAGAAGAGGAGAGAGCGTTAAAAAGAGGCCCTTCATGATACCTTCCCTATATTTCCCTTTTTTCACACTTTATTTTCTACTTTTTGGGAGTGGGATATCCTTTATCTGGTTAGCTTCTACTCTAGAATGATCTCCTTGCTTCACCTTAAAATTTTATCTTAAGATCAACATTTCCATCTCTTTCTTCATTATTTTCATTTTGTAGTCTCTTGTCATGTATCTAGTCTCATAATTTCAGAGACATCTAAATGCATTGTTTTCATAATCTACTTGTTGATCTCATTCTCTCAATTCAAGTTTTATCTTGATGGATTTTGAAAAATATTTAAAAAACTCATCATAAATTATTTATAGGTATATACAACATGCTTTCACTCTTTATTAGTTGGTCCCTCCTAGATGAACTTCCCTAGAGTATTACCAATATTCTACAAAACTAATAAGCTAATACAAAAATCCAAAAGGCCTAACTCACATTGGAATCCTTTTAATAGTCTCTTTCTCCATGAAACAACTCTCACTCCATGGTCTACAATATAGATCATCTCTCCCCTTAAACCATGGGCCACCATTCATTATTTTATCCCTAATTTTCAAATTGGAGAATATGACAAGAAAAAACCTTTTTAAAGAAGTCATAGATTAATCTGAATTCAATTCCTACTTCCATTTTGTTATAATTTTGAATTTTTGAAAAACTTGGCTAACATTTGTGGAACTTACACATCAAGTCTATATTTTTAACAACCATTATATCATGCTTGATCATATCACCCTTGATAATCACTTGTGATATTACCATGGAATCACTCTTCCTTGTATCCCAAACTACAACATCCATACTTCTAACTAGGGTATAAGGCATCCTCACTTCCAATTAAGACTTTCATAAATGACATTCCTTCCGTATTATCTAGCTTTTCCTCATAAATTTATTTTACTTTTAAACTTCCTCAAAGAATAAAAAAATGAAAATGCAAGGCTTGCTTCTTGCTCACACTTGCTCGTAGCTCTTCTCTAAATATTTGAAATAATTAAAGGTAAACATCGCTTTGTGTTCACACTTACTCAATTAATCAATCTTATATAACCAACTACAAATTATCAAATTCTTTAATATTAATGTCATCAAAAAATTATAGCTAAAATTTTAACTTATATATATATATATATATATATATATTTTGGAAAACATCCCATAAGGGATGCCACTTTCGGGTAAGACCCAAGGAGGCAGGGGTATCCATTCCACAAAAATCCCCTAGGAATCGAACCTGGCCTACCACCTTTGACATAATCAAGGAGCAAACAAACACACAAAAACATTTAAAAATAAATAAATAAGTAACAATAAAAATAATAAAATAAAAAACATGCTCCTTGAGTGTGTTAAAAAGAAAAGCACAACCAAACACACACAATAAGATAAAAAAAACACAACACGAACCACATAGAAAAAACACAAGAACAATATAACAAAACACAAACATGACAAAAACAACAAAACATTACAAATACAACAAAAAAAAACATGAAAAATAAACACAACCAAAACCTAAAAAATTAAAAAAATAAAATAAAAATAAAAAACAACCAACAACAGACAATAAACAAAAATAAAAAACATAGAAAACATTCACACATAAAAACACGAATTAACACAAACAAACAGAAACATAAGAACAAGAACGATAAAAACACAAGAACAATAACAAAAACTACAAAAAAAACACAAAACAACAAAAACACAAGAACAACAAAAAACAACACAAAGAACACAAAAACAAAACAAAACAAAAAAACACACACCTTAAAAAATTAAACAAAAAAGAAAAAAGCAAAAAAAATGAATATAACAATGACCTTTCTAGACCATAAGACTTTAAAGGCAAGAATCAACAGAGGAAACAAAAGAAATAATAGTTTGAGCTAGGGAACTAAAAAAACTTGATCGAACCAAAGAGAAGCAAAAATAAAGCAAGAAGAAACTAGGTACCTTCAGAACTGGAGCCATCCAAAGAAATGATAGAAAGAAGAGCTTCCCTAATTTGCGAAGCCCACCATCTAGGAGGGTGGCCATAACAAGTAAGATCACCTTTTTCCAAAGCCCAATTAGCTAAAGCATCAGCACTCTTGTTTTGATCTTTGACCACATGATTGTAATCAACTTTCAAAAATTCCATCTGGATTAATTGAATCTTCTCAATAATTCTTTTTATTCTCCAATCAACCTTATGATTCTTAGAAGGAGTCTTCAAAATATTAATCATGAGTTGAGAGTCAGACTCAACTAACACCTTTTCCCATCCAAACTAAGTAGCCTCTTGAAGGCCTCTAAGGATACCATACCCCTCAGCAAGGTTATTGGAAAGAATACCCAAATTTTAAGCAAAAGTAAAAACCAGGGAGCCATTTGAAAGTCTACCAATTCCTCCCGCACTGGCTTTTCTAGGGTTCCCTCTAGAGGCTCCATCAGTATTGACTTTTACAAAATCCTTAGGAGGAGGTTGTCAATTTCTTGTCCTATCCATATTACAAATACTCACATTCCCTTTAAGTTGGTTGCCCTTAGAATATTTAATATTTAATCTTTGCATCACTTGATCCCATCTTTGGTGGGAGTTTTGGGGGTGATTAAGGAGTTGATGGACTGATTCAACTAAGTTGGCTATGGTCTTTTGCCAAATATAGTGAATATCCTTCCTATCTTGATTAAAAATTTGGCTATTCCTTTCATTCTAGATATTCCAAAGAAGAATGGTAGAACCCATCCAAACTAACTTCCTAATAAAATGATCAACACCCTCTTGTTTAGGCCAATCCCTCCAAAGTTGTTCAAAAGTAAAAAAATTGGACCACTGTAAGCCAAGTAAAGTGGCCATTCTCCTCCATAGCTTACAGGCTAAAGTACACTCAATAAAAAAATGGTTGAGAGTTTCTACATTCTCTTCACACATTTCACATCTAAAAGGGCCATGAAAACCATGCTTCATAAGTTGCTCACCAGTAAGCACCCTAAGATGCAATAAAAACCAAGTAAATAACCTCACCTTAGGCCAGAGATTTTGAGCCCACAACTGAGAAAAGATGTCAAAATATTGGTTGGGATTATTATGGCATAAGGTCAAATAACCTTGAGCAATTGAATACTCACCATTAGTAGTGTTGTTTCGTCCAAAACAATCTCTTTCATGGGACCAAGAGAGAGATCTCATATGAAGGATGCCTTGGATATCTTGTATTTACCTTTATGGGATTTGAATAGGCCAGTCCTCAATAGGGATCCAATATCTACCAACCTTTGAATTACCAGTATCGTACCGATAGTAATTAACCACCTTTATCCAGTTAGCTCGGTGAAACTCCTCCATCTAAGGGCTCCAATCGGGAAACTGAGTTATCAAAGGCTTGTGACCATCCCAAGAATCTATCCAAAAATTTGCCTGTTGACCATTATAAATGATCCAAAATAAATTTTTCTTTATCAAATATTCACCAGTCTTAAGAATTGCTAAAATGGGAGAACCTTTGGTGGGAAGTTGATAGCGAACAATATCTTTAGAACTTTTGTTCTCAGCATATTTAGCACGATGATTATTGGCCCAGAGAGAATTGGGGTTATGCAACATCCTCCAATATAATTTAGCAGCTAAAGATTTGTTGTTATAAATAGAAGACCATAATCCTAACCCCCCCTTAATTCTTAGGAAGACATAAAGTGTCCCATTTAACCAAGGCCCATTTTCTTTTCTCCTTAGTACCACTCCAAAGGAATCGATGATTGATTTGATCTAGTTCTCGAAGAACAACCTTTGGGATATTCAACATGAAAGATACATAAATATGAATAACTTGAAGAACTTATTTTACCAAGGTGGTTCTACCCCCAGAAGAAAGCCACCTGTTGGTCCACTTTCCAATTTTCTTCTTAACTTTGTCCAACAACCAATTCCAATATTTATTTTTATGTTTTTGAATATTGATGGTAATACCTAAATAAGTGATAGGAGGGGAGGTCTTCTTATATCTTAATTTATCCAAGACCATGGATTCCTGTTTGGCAGAGCAGTGAAAGAAAATAACTTTAGATTTATCTTCATTTATCAACTGCCTAGTAGCCTTAGAAAAACAACTAATGATTTTCTTAATATTAGAAGCTTCCTTAACTGTAGCTTTACCTAAAAGAGTAGAGTCATACACAAATTGAAGATGAGAGATAGGTCTAGCTCCATGAGCAATGGTAACTCCCTCAAGGGTTTTGTTTTCCCTCTTTTTGGTTATAGTCCTACCCAAGCATTCAACAAGAATGATGAATAAATAAGGGGATAGTGGGTCACCTTGCCTAATACCTCTAGAAGCTGGGAACGACTGAGAAGTCCTGCCATTGATAAGAACTAAGTAGGAAACTAAAGAGATACATCCCATAATCCAATCCATCCAATTCTTAGAGAAACCAAATTGCCTCAAAACTTTGATAAGGAAGTGCCAATCCACTCTGTCATAAGCTTTGGATAAGTCTAACCGAATGAACATGGAAGGAGATTTTTGCATATCCATGGAATGGATGGTTTCCTGAGCAAGAACTATCTCATCTACTATTTTACGCCCTTTCACATAACCCCCTTGCTTAGGGGAAATAATCTTATGCAAAAGAGGCTTAAATTTATGCCATGATTTTAGTAATGATTTTGAGAAGAACATTACATAAAGCAATAGGTCTAAAAGTTGAGATATGATCAACCTCTTGAGCTTTTGGAACAAGAGTAATATATGTTTTATTGATAACCTTCAAAATTTCTTTGGCTTTCTTGGCTTCTTCCACCACCTCTAATAAATCAGTATGAAGGATATCCTCGAACTCTTGGTAGACCTCAATGGGAAAATCATCAGGACCTGGGGTTTTCCCTTTTTGCATTTTAAAAACTACCTGTTGAAGCTCATTGATAGTAATATGAGCAGTCAAAATAGAGTTCTCATAAGTGATAAGAGAAGGGATTGCTTGAAGAATATTTTGTTGAGAAGTTGATTCAAGAGGAGTAGCAACAAAAATATTGGAAAAGTAATCAACAATAATAGAGCTCATGCCATCCCAAGTATAGACAACATCTCCAGAATCTGATTTCAGGGAATAAATAAAGTTGTGAGATCTTCGAGCTAGAAGAGATTTATGGAACAAATTTGTGTTTCGATATCCTTCTTTGAGCCATTGAATTCTAGATTTTTGCTTCCACAAGAGTTCTTCTCTTTTTTCCCATTCCTCTAACTGAGTTGTGAGTTTAATTTCATCTGCATTTCTATTCTCTGTGAGGCCATCTAAACGAATTTTCTTATTCAAATTTTCAAGTTGAGCAATAACTTCATGTTTTTTTTATGAACATCCCCAAACTCCTTCCAGTTCCAAGTCTTGATTTTGGATTTAATGTATTGTAGTCTTTTGGCAAAACATAACATCTTAGTCCCATGCCTAGGCTTACCTTCCTTCCACCATTGTTGCACATGAGGTCTAAAGGAACCGTCTCTGAGCCACATTAATTGAAAACAAAAAGGAGAGAAACTCACATTTGTTTTCCATATTTCTACCATGACTGGCCAGTGATCCTAACCAACATTGTTAAGAGTCTTCACTTTAGGAATGTGACCATGGATTAAGAATTTTTTAGAGAGCAAAAACCTATCCAATCTCTCCATTATACAAGCTAAGCCTTGCCTTCTGTTAGACCAAGTCATAAGGCCATTATTTGGTTGGATGTCCACAAGATGGAGGTTTGCAATATATTTGCTCATGAGGTCAGTGCTTTTGTCCAAATTTCTATTTCCCCCAAATTTCTCATCCAAAGAGAGGATGGTATTGAAATCTCCTCCGATCAAGATCCAAGATTTAGGAAAATGAGAGATAATATGAGTTATATCCTTCCACTATCTTCTTTTTTCCTCCAAAGCGGTCAGAGCATAAACAGTAATGCGGAGCATAATTTGGCTGGAATGTCTACTTTGAATAGCTATAGCCAACAGACCCAACCATATGGTGAATAACTACCTCTTTTGGGTCCCAAAGACAAGCAATGCCACCAGAAGTCCCTTGGGAACCGAGGAAAACCACTTTTCCAATTGGCTAAATTTTACTGGCAATTGAGTCCATATCCCCCATCGACATCTTCGTTTCTTGAAGGAAAACAAGATGTGGATGATTTATCTGAATCATTCTTCTAATTTCATTTTGTTTTGAAAGACTCCCTTTGAGTCCTCTAATATTCCAAGTGATGATCTTAATTAATACTAGGGCTAAAAAAGTTAGGAAGGACATTAATCTTACCTTCCTCTACAAGAGGGTTCAACAAAGTCTATATTAGGACTTGTATTATTTGAACTTTTGACATTTAAAAGATTGTTTTTCTTGTGTAAATTTTCTCCCTTTTTTTATGTTGAAAACCTTTGATTTGTTGGTTTGTCTTTGAGTTCTTCCCTTCATATTTAAATTGTGTTTCTAAGATTTATGTTTCCATTATTTCCTCTTCCTCACCTGGGACATCATTTATGGAAAGGATTTCAAACATATTAGCGAGATGACTTTGATTGATCCTTCATAACTATTTTTTCTGAGTGTTCTTCTTCTTAGGCATTTGGAAACCTTCTGAGTTTATATCTTCTTTCTTTTGATCAAGAATTTTATTTGGGCAAGCACTAGCCAAATGACCATATTCATGGCAAATTCTACAACGAAAAGGAACGTTCTCATAGTCCACTACTTGCTCCCAAGTGTCTTCCCCAAATTGTAATGTGATCTTTTTAGGTAGGGGTTTGTCAAAATCCATTAAAACACAAATCCGAGCATAAATAATATGTTCAAAATTTTGAGTACAATCAACAGTCATCATAAAAGTTCCTAAAGAGTTTCCAATTGAAGAAAAAATAGTAGGATTCCAAAATTCAATAGGGAGGCCAAAGAGTCCAACCCACACGGGAGCTATAGAAGACATCTCTTCTTCAACTTTAAATTTAGTATGCCAGGGCTTCATGAAAAGCTCTGCCCTTCTAAAAAACCAGGGACCCCCTTGAAAAGTTTTCTCTTTATCTTTATTATTAGCAAATAAAACAAGAAAATAACCATTTGGATAAATAGATATTTGTAACTCACCTTTGGTTTTCCAACTTTTTGCAGCCTAGACTTTGAAAGCAGATAGGCTCGGACGAAAACCCATGAACCGACAAATTAGTCCTCTTTTTTCCAAATCTTCAATGTCAGTCTGAATGTTACCCGTATCAAGCTTAATAATAGGAGTTCCATCAGTTGCTTTAAGACATCCTGACTCCGTTTTCCTGGGATCAATCTTAGGCATTCTTAGAGGTTTATGGGAAGCCCTAAGATTAATATTAACATTGGGCTAAGGCTGTCCACCACAGAGGGCATCCCTAAAATTCATTTTTGGGACTGAGTCTTCGAAATTCTTACCCTTGACAGGGGTTTTTACTTTGCCAAAAATCTCGTTCACACATAGGGATGCACTAGGATCTGTGTTGCCCCAAATGATCTGAAAATTGATGGAGACATTCTAAGGTTTTTCAAGCATCTGCCCTCAAAATTTTCTTAACTTTTATATGTAACATTCAATTTTATAATAATTAAAATGAAAGAAACTTTTATACCTAATCAATGAATTAATAAATGTTTAAATATGTAAGTAGTTAGTGCAATTATTTTAAAGTGAAGAAATTCATGTCTTAAACTAAGATTCAAAAAGTCATGTATGAATCTTAACATTTTATTAGAGGATATAAGTTTAATCAATTAAATTCAAATCTTATGAAAGATATGTACACAATTAACAATTGACAAGGTATTTTAATACCAATAATTATAATTATTTTAAAGCAAAAAATTTCATATCTCAAACCAAGATTCAAAAATCATGTATAAATCTCAACATTTTAATAAATAATATAAATTTAGTTAATTAGATTCGAATCTTACCTACAAAATAAGGTATTATAATACCAATAATTATAAAAGCTCTTTCAAACACCATAATCAATTAAAAAAAACATTATATATATAATAAACCGTCGGTTTGACCCTAGTACTCCGGTGCAAAAACGATAAACAATAAAGTCACAATCAGGGAAAAATAAACTTCCACGCCAAATATTCAAATGAAACAAAATAAACCAAGCAGAGTTATAGCCGTGAAAGAGAAAAGTCCAGGTTGCCGTCAGAATGTAAAAATCTGGAGATAGACCTACTCTCTATTTTGAAATCGTCGTAATCAAGTAATTTGAGGCGTGTCTCATTAGAAAACTCCTTTGAAAGTCGGGCGGAGATTCTGAGACTGTCTCTGGATTCGGGTGCAAGTAATTTATCTCTTGTCTACCGTTGCCTGAAGTGGGTTTCTGGCTGATTCCTCAAGAGGCTACTGTCTGTTTTGTTTCCTTTAATTCTTCCACCTTTTGTAAGTGGGCATCTGGAGCCAATTGGATTCAAGAAGAGACCTTCAAGAAGAATCCATTTCTAGTCGGTGCGTGTTCTTGATCTATAGAGACTTTCTTCTGTCTCTCAATCCCGTAGGCACTTTCATCTTGTGAATATCAATCTTGCATTGGTTATTGGACAGAGTGCTGTGAGAGGATTGGAAAAAGGTTGGGCAAATTCTACGTAGGCTTGAGAATGGGCACTTGTAAGCTAGAAGAGCAGAGGAACAATTCAAAACAAGAGATTAATGGAGATGTAGGGGTGCCCATCTGCTCAATGTCCATTGACATGAACTTGCCTCCTTTGGAAATGGAGGCCCAAGTCAGGTTTTGATTTCTCTTTTGTCTTGTCTGTGCTTGGCATACATTGGCTGTGAATGCAACAGAGAGAGAGTATGTCTGTCGGTATTTGCCGATAATTTGTTGTTTTGCAGAGATCTGTGCAGGACTCTGTTCAACAGGTGGAGTTGCTTGCCTGATAGCCACTTCAAGGTGGAGACTGTGTCTGGAGGCATCACTAATCTTTGTGAGTATCACTAATCTTTGTGAGTGGAACTCCTCATTCATGGATTTTGACTAAATCTATTTTCATAATTTATCTTTCTTACTTAAGTGGTCTGGCGGTAAAGGGGCTTGAATACTCCAAACAGAAGCTCTAAGATTTAAATAAAGAGGTTAGGTTATGTATGTATATAGGTAGATAGTATAAGATGATGCCTCTTCAGGCATAATGGACTCCACAAGTACAAGGTGATCTATAAGCAAAATTATTATTTTTTTAATTATTTTTTTTACAAAAGGACCTCACAAACTTGTCTAGACGCCTTTTGTTTTGATATTGATATTCTTTTGGGTGGCCACAACCCATCTCAACTGCTAGACCAGGGCCTGACAAGCGTGATAATAAAACTCTCTAGTTGACGGTGTTACTTAATGAATCATTCTGGCATGAACCCAATAGCTTCACTCAGTCAAATGATGATAAAATATAAAGCTAAAAGAAATAAGTGAAGTGGATAATGTTAAGAACGATGAACGATAGTCATCCTTCAAGATGGCTATAGATAAATGGCTATGAATTCATTTACTAATTATTTTATCCATATCGCTAGCTGTTTTATTCTTCTTCCGTGGCTGTCTCTATACACCTCATCCCTGCAGGAAAACTAATACAACTTGTTAGCATTGCTGCGGTGCATCCTTAAGAACCTCAGTAGTTAGAAGAGACAAGAGTATTTCGTAGAGCTTCTTCTATGTTTGGTGGGTATTATATGCCACATTCCTTCCCTAGGCCTCTATCATAACAAATTCCAATAGGCAGTCTTAGACAATTTTGTTTCAGATTGCCTTCCCGATGCCTGTATACATTCATACTTCATAGTGAAAAAAGGAAATGAAAGTAATTTTAAATCAGTAAGACCATGGGTTATATGAGATGATGTTCTTAATCAGTATGTATTACTGGAGTCTGGTGTACAAACCCTACCCCCTTCTGGCTTCAAGCCTTAGACCTTCTGTTTGGAGTGTTAAAGCCTTGACCGTCAGGCCCACTGGAAGAGCATCAAGCATATGTACATAAGAGATATATTCATGCCTTACATTGTTAGGTTGATCATGCAACCTTGCATCTAAGGGAATGAGATGTATGAAGATCTTCACCAAATTGTTATAGCAAGGAGCAAAGTGTTGCGTTCGATATCTGAAACTAAACTTGGGCAGAATCTGGTTTTAAAATCTTTTTTGATACCACCATTATGTTCCAAACCTGAAAATGACTAATTGCTAGAAAGGAAAAACGTGCTCATATTTGTAAAGCTGGAAATCCAAAGACAAATATGAACTATGATTTTCTGGAACAGAAATCTGATTATTATGAGATAAAACTTGATTCATGAGCTGTAACGCAGCTGTCGATAACCAAATCTGAAAACTGCTAGTACAACTGAAAACCTAAAACCAAAATACAAGAATTCTAAAAAACTGACTACATATTTGAAATTCGACACAAAACACAACTGTTTTTTTTATAATGTATATATAAAATTTAAATCTTCCAAAAACTGAATTAAAAAGTCTACCTATATAAAAGTGTAATCCCACCATGTCAATACACACATAACCAGCCATACATTTCCAGATTTGTTACTTCATGAAAAACAATGGGTCAAGCGTTCATTATGTTGATTAATAACTTGACAACATATAAAATTTCACTAGTGATAAAATTCATAGATCAAACCTAAAATGATATTAAATCAGCGATAGGTTGAAAAGGTTACATATTTCATAATCAGTCTGCAAAATCATGCACTGGAACAGCATTGTAGTCGTCAACTCATAATGTTCTGAAGATAATCAAACATTGACAGTCACTTGTTTGTATACTAACAGTTACAGCCAAAGGACAAATTACTGCTCTAATATCAGGACAACACTGTTACACCATCTCAGTAATACATATCATTGTGAAAGTCAGTTCACTGTTCAAGTTTTGTACAACAGTTATCAACTTTACAATCATGAGGCTGGTAATTATGTGTTCTCTACAAGTACTTGTTAGTTCTTTCATGAAGAACTCAACCTAATAGAAAACTGTTACAATCTAGACATTGAAGTGTGAAAAAGATTTCAGTCATGACAAGAAGGTTTACACGACTAAGCCAAGTTTCCAATCTCTTTGGATTTATGTGATAATTGTACATGAGTCATCTCGTTGCCAATGAACCTCATTGACCTTTACATGTGACTTGAGAGGAGGGAGAGCATCATCGGAGCAATTTATTGCCCAACCAAGGAATTCTCACCTAGAATTCCCCTTCAGTTCAATTTCCTACCTGAGAGAACCAACCCTTCAATGAGGAGATCAGATACGAGTTCAGAAAATGAACTTGTGGATGTGCTAATCTATCTACATGATGTCACACATACCATGCAGCTTAACACAGAGGATGCATTCTAAAAACATGAAGTCTGGACATACATGTTCATGTAATCATCTCAATGCATCCTATCTACATGAAGTAATTAACTCATGTATGCTGTGAATATAATGATTAAATTAATTATATTTTGGCCAAACTTTTGTTGGAACTATCCACCTGATATGTTCCTTGGGGCATAATTCATCATGAATTTTTGTTTAACACAGATCAATGCCCATCCTCAAGTGTGCCACCCCTATGTTCCCCAACAAAGGACCTGTTTTGCAAGTACCATCTGCAAACTATACATGCCGTCCTGTTCTTCGCACAGATCAATGACCGTCCTCAAGTGTGCCACACCTATGTTCACCCACAAAGGACATGTTTTGCAAGTACCATCTGCAAACCATCCATGTCCTCTTGTCTTTGTATACCTCTTCCCTTCCATCTCACTAGGTTAGAAATTCTATTTGCTTTGACAATGACTTCAAGGGATACCTTCCTATATAGGCAAATCAGCAAGCACGAAACAATGATCCATTCATAATGGTGACATGGTAAAATGTACTCCCATCCTGGCAAGGTACTAGTATAGGGCATTAGAGCATCTACAATGATTCATGACCAAGTGTCCATTCATCTTGGCAAGGTATTATGTTTAGGACAGTGACTCACACCTGTTGAGTCCTCTTTGGTAAAGTACTAGTACAAATCGTTGAATCATTTACAATGGCTCAAAGAAAGTGTCCTTCCTACTTGGCTTGGTAATAAAACAAAGCATTTATTTCACACTTGGTGATTGTTCATCTAGGTAACACTCCAACTAGTCTTGGTGTCAAGTGCAGGTCATTTAAATTGTTCATCATGGAGCACCCAATTAGACAAGTTGAGCACATAGGTTGCCTATCAATGCAATATTCCAATTTGTCAAAGCACAGTTGTCATATAGGTAAGACCTTAGTAAGGATTGATTTTAGTTTGACCAAGTATAGAACAAGACCGTCAATGCATGCTTCCAATTTATATGATTATAGAATAGGACATTTAATGTATGTTTTCAGCTTATCCAAGTACAAAAGCAAGACATTTATTTATGATGACAGTCAAGAATTCTTCCAGTTTGTTCAAATACAAAAATAGGACAATATATTTTTTGATAGTCAAGAATACTTCCAGTTCGTTAAAAGACAAAAACAAGACAATTATTTCTTTTTTACAGTCAAGAATTCTTGCAGTTTGTTCAAATACAAAAAGCAGGACTATATTTTTTGACAGTAAATTTTTTTTCCATTTTGTTCAAAGACAAAGACAGTCAATTATTTAGGTTGACCGTTGAGAATTCTTCTAGTTTGTTCAATACAAAGCAAGACTATATTTTTGACAAGCAAGAATTCTTCTAGTTTCTTCAAAGACAAAAATAGGGCCATTTTTTTGTAACAGTCAAGAATTCTTCTAGTTTGTTCAAATACAAAAGCAGGACTATATATTTTTTGACTGTTAAGAATTCTTCCAGTTTGTTCAAAGACAAAACCAGGAAAATCTTTAGTATTATTTTTTTAACAGTCAAGAATTCTTCCAGTTTGTTCAAAAACAAGATATTTATTTATTCATTTTTTTGGGACAGCCAAGAATGCTCTAGTTTGTCAAAGTATAATAGGATCATTAACTCAAACTTGTCAACAAGAACAATAACTCAAGTTTGACAACAAGAATAATAACTCAAGTTTGGTAGCAAGGTCAATATTGCCAATACAACAATCATTCATTTCACAACAGAGAGGAGGCATAAATGCACCCTAGGTATTGAGTTCATTAGCTTCCAAGTTGACATCACACACCAGTTTAAAAGTAAATACTACTTGCAAACAAGTAGAGAGTCAAATGATACTTTCTATATCACAATTCCTTGCTTTTCCTTGACAACACACAACAATTTTCGATCCCATGAGCTAAGTTGCAGCTGTTGGGTCAACCTCATGGCAAAAATGAACGGGTTAAGGTGTACCTAGACTTAGTCACTACTTGGCTACTCTTTAGAACGTGAAAGAAGAAAACAAAATCCTTTGATCTTTAACTAGGGAAAGTGTTATAGACATGGACAATTTCGGTTTGAATACCTCTCTTACAACATTCAAAGGGTGTCTTGCACAAATTCAATAGCTAAACACAAGTCTTATCACTTTTTAAAAGAAAAACAAGTACAATCAATTTTCTTTCCTTTTTAATTGCATTCAAAGATGACACTTAACTTTCAAAAGAACATTCATACCCCTGTTTCATTAAAGTGTACTAAAATCGTCACTCTCTTGAGGGTTGGAATCGAATTGAAAATTGGGTACCTTGCAAAGTGAATTTCCATAAATTCATGGATGGATGGAAGTTGCGGGACAACTCTACTGGTTTTTGCTCCTTGCCTCTTTGAGAACAATGGGTATCAATTTTTGCAAAATCCAGTCTTAATGCTGCTCTTCCTCCCTGTTCCATTAGGGTTAGGGTAAGGGATATTTAAGGTAAAATCCCCTTGGTCTAAATTCAGTGTTCTTCTTGAATAAGCAATTGCTTCATATAGAAAATCTTCGTGGGAAGATCTTAAAATAGAGTGTGCCCACATGCAACCGGTTTTCCCACCAAAAGCATATGTCCAAAATATTATTATTTATTATTGTAATGTGCCTTTCTGGATGATAGCAGATTGTGGGCCCCACTCCTCTATTTTTGTGGAGCAGTTGTGGTGAGTGGATGTTTGTGTGTAGGAGGCATAAGCATGAGTGACTATATGCATTTGTTTTGTATTGTTTTCCTGGTGAATAAAAGGGAAATTCCTATATTTTAGGGATCTTCTTAATTTTTAGGAGGTAGTACCAAGTTTTGGAGTGGCCTTGGTGATTCCCCTAGATGTGTTCTAGTCTACCCTAGCTTTTGTTTGGTGTAATTCAGAGTCGTAATGGAGATTTTAATGGATGCATTAGAATTTTGAAAAAGTTCATCCCACATGAGTTTAAAAAAATAAAAAGGTAAAAGGGGTGGCTGTATAAAAGGGGAGTTTTGGAAGTAACATGGGAGCTTTTGAACATTTAAAAAAAAAAAAAACTATTCTACAGTTTTGGGTGGTGGCTGTGCTTCAGCAGCTAATTGGCAGATTCAAGGATGAAAACCTTCAAATCTAAGGATCAAATCTTTGATTTCAGTTGGCAGATTTATTACCGGGTCTACATTGTGCATTTAGAGGAATTTAATTAGCAATTGGTGGCTGTTTGGCTCTTCTATTGTAATATCTCTACATTATTCAGTGGATGCAATTACCAAGTGCATGCTGTTCAGTTTATTGTTCTATTTACATAAGTGTGAATCTCCATGTGATTTTTTAATTGGTTATATGGGATTGAAACAGGCCCCACCTGTATTACATCATCACCACATAGTGGTATTACAACAAAGCTTGGATATTATCCATGTATCACTTGGCAAGATTTGAACCTAGGTCTCCTCCTTTTTAATGTTGAGGAATGTAAACGATTGAGCTAATGCCATTTTATTGTGAATCTCCATGTATTGTTTCCTATTGAAATAATAATTTAAATATATATATACAGACACACACATATTTACAGCTGTTCGAAAATTTTATGGCTTGAAAATTTGGTTGTTTTGTTTTGGAAATTGCATGTTAGTTTGTATTCTGGTTAGGGTTTTTACAGTGGTATCAAAGCTAAGTTCCTGCCAGCCAGAGGGGTTATAAGAGTGTTGATTCTTGAATGTCACTTAGTGAAAGGGAAATAAGATATCAATAGAGAAAACAAAGGAAACTTCAACCCTTATTCCACCGCAGAACACAGATAGTTGTGTGAAGATGTCGGGTGAGGATAAAGAAAAGGAATTCCTTGAAACTATTAAGTCCTTGAAGGATGGACAACAACAACTTATTAACCTTTTCACCCAAGCATTTCAAAGTCCAGGTTCTATCCCCACTGCTATTCCTCTTGGTAACAGTGATAGAGGGGAATCCTTCGCTTTGGGAGCAAATTGGAAAACTCAGCAGGCATCTAGGACAATTAGTGGTCTCGAGCCACCTAGAGTTACCTTCTTATAGAGAGAGGCAGCACAGCCAAAGGAGGAGGTGGCAGTGCAACAGGATGATGATTTGGTAGCTCTCCATGCAGAGTATAGAGCATAGAGTGAGGAGTTTTGGGTTGACATCTCTTTCTTAAATTTCTGTACCTTGAAGACAAAAACCAAACCTAAGAATGAGAGAAGACCAAATCAGAACCATACTCATAGGGATCTGCAAAACAAATTGGAAAAACTCAGTTCATTTGATGGGTCCAACAAATCTTCAACTTGTGCTTGGATTTAGAAGCTAAACACCTATTTTTCCTTGAGTCCGATGTATGATGAGGAGGCGATTAAGTTTGCTACCCTTCACTTAGAAGGAGTTGCTCACGAGTGGTGGTATCACAGTCTGATCACCCAGGGACATAGCCTTATCACCACTTACGAGGAGTTCTGTAGGAGATTGATTGATAGATTTGAGAGGCAGGATCCTGAGGCCCATTTTCAAGAGTTGGCATAGTTGAGGCACAATGGTACAGTAGACGCTTATGCAGCTGATTTTCAGAGGGTTGCAGTGATGGTCCCCGATGTGTCAGAGAGGTGATTGACTTATTTGTTCATGGAGGGTTTGAGAGAGCCACTTAGAGGCCTGGTTAAGGCTTTTGATCCAGAATCCTTACAGGCTGCCATTAAGAGGGCCTTAACTTTGGAGACTACTACACCAGGCAGAACTTATGAAGAAAAATGCAGTGAAACACATCCTCAAGATGCAGGAGATTGCTTTGTAATGGCCAAATGCTAGTATGCCATTGCAAATGCATATGCCAGAACTAATTTTGTTTTTTAAATGCCTAAATGCTTGCTTAAAGGGAAAATTATTTTAGACTGGATTGAAATATATTGAAGTCTTTGAAAAGGAAAACTACAATTCAAACTGTGGAAGATGCCATGATAGTGAAAGAGTAGATATTGAAAATGACTATCTTAAGAAATACGCAACATATTATTATCCGAAAAAAGACCCCAAGGCTATGATGGAATTTGTAAAAGCATTTCCTGAAATGGACTTGATTAGATCTTTTCTCTTGAGAAAAGACTGCGTGGCTGAACTTATTGGAATTGAAGAGGCGTCTAGGAACTTCATACAAGTTGTAGAGGTGGCAGGGATGGAAGGTAATTTGTTACTTGAGGCTGTCATGCAAGGAAAAACAAGAGAATATGAAAAAGCAGTCAAATCAATTCTACTACTTGTCTGGTTAAATTCGATGTGGGGACAAGGATTAAGAGGATGGCCGCTACAGAAATTTGCTGAGAAGAATTGACTTTTAGAGAAAGTAAATGCAGTGTGGAGAAAAACCTGCACCATGTACCTCAATTTATTAATGCCTTTGAATGTGAAGCATCAATACTTTCAGATGAGTCTGACAATCTGTGCGAATTAATAGAAGAGATGATCCTTGCATAGAGATCAGAAAATGCCAACCTAAAAGTGCTTTCTCTTAGGAAAGTTTTTCCTGTGTCCCTTCATACTGATGTGAAAATATTTCAGCATACTCGAGAGAGGAATTTATTCAGGAGTGATGATCATTCCAAAATGCTGTAGGAAAGTAGAGTCTCTACTACAACATTGGTTTTTCTTTGGAATGCATGGAAAGAGAAAATGCTATTGTTGTTCCAAACTTGAAAAATGCTGGGAAAGAGAACAGGATAAAGCCTATATCAAATTTGCATTTGAATATTTTGGCATCAGAATGAATAGAAATGAAAGATTCTGCACTGTGTTTAACAGTGAAGTGTTCTGGCTTAAACGTGAGCAGGTTGAATTGCTGCAGAGACAAGGAAGTTCTGTACAGATTAGTGTCCATAATTTTTCCATGCATGCAAAAGACTTTCTTTTGATGGATCTCTTTTCTACTGGGCAGGAAGTTTTGAAGAAACTGAAAGAGATCTATTTTTCTTGTATAGAGCAATACAGTCTGCTTATTGTTCAAGGTGCCTTAATACTCAACTGTATGAAGTTTCAAAAGCTTTGAAAGCTATTGGGCAGGTGGCTAGGATTGGATAGATGAAGCGCTCGTACGGGATTAGAAACCTTGAAGAGTGATTCTTTAATATTTTTTCCCCACTAAGGCACTTTGAAAACAGGGAAGAATTTTTCTCTTTGTGGAAGGAGCCAACAAGCAGAAAGATCCTTGAAGATGCAACCGTAAGTAAAATAAACAAAATGCATAATGGTATAACTCTTGGCCAGATTGGAAAATTGCAATTGTTGCTTCCCTTTTTGCCAAGGAATCTGGTGACAGCATATGGTGAAAAAATTATTCAGAGTTTTGCTGAAAATCATGGTGGGAATAATGAACTCCTTTGGTTCCCTATTGACATGTTTATAGAAATCACTGTGGAGAATAAAATATGGCATCTTGTAGAAAGCTTTGTAAGAGCTTTGTTCAACACTTTTATGAGGTGGAAACTAGGAAAGTTGTTTATCCTTTCGCCCTCTTGTGGACTTCCCTTAGAAATCTTGTTTTTGCCAAGGTCTTTCTTTTTAGAGTTTATGACTGGTGAACAAGGGAACTTTTTCTGTACTTGGTTGCTACAATCATAGTGTACCAAATATGAGAAGAGACTTGAGAACTTCTATTACCCATAGTATCACATGATTACTCAGCTATTAGTAACTTACAAATTAGAAACATTAAGATGGATTGATGCTTCCAAGATGGACAAAACTTACTTCTCAGAGCTGACTCCGAGTACTAGTTATCATCCCCAAACTGATGGCCAGACTGAGATAGTAAATAAGTGGGTTGAGGGATACTTATGGAGTTTTGCTATTGATCATTCGACAGCTTGGGTGAGATGGCTCTATTTAGGGGAGTATTGTTACAATACTACCTATCACATGTCGATTGGGATGTCTCCATTCATAGCACTATATGGTTATGATGCACCTACCTTTGCTGAGTTAACTCTTCCAGAGACACGGCCACTTGTAGCTGGTGATTTCATAGAGCATAGGAAGAAGATATTAACAAGTTTATGTGATCTTTTGTGACGTGCTCAGAACCGACAAAATATCTATGTTGATAGGCATCACGTCGAGAGATACTTTGAAGTGGGTGATATGGTTTTCCTTATGCTGCGACCCTACAAACGATTTTCTTTGAAAAAGAGTGGAGTAGAGAAGCTTAACCCATGATTTTATGGCTCTTATAGAGTGGTATGATGCATTGGCCAAGCGGCATATGAGTTGGAGCTCCCTTCTAGCAGCCGGATCCACAATGTCTTGTCATGTTTGAAGAAGGCAGTGGGTCAGTGTGTGATACCTTCAGCTGAGCCACCACCCCTCGATGATGAGGGAAGATTAGTCCTAGTGTTGGAGCAGATCCTCGAGACTAGAGAGAAGCGGTTGAGGGAACCATGTGTTGACGGAGTATCTAATATAGTGGAGGGGCCTGCCTTGTGAGGATGCTACTTGGGAGACAACTGCTATTTTGGATCATCCCACTTTATCTTGCTTGAGGGCAAGCAAATTCGGGAGGGGAGGACTTGTAATGTCCCTTTCTGGATGATAGCAGGCTGTGGGGCCCACTCACCTATTTTTGTGGAGTAGTCGTGGTGAGTGGATGTTCGTGTGTAGGAGGCATAAGCATGAGTGACTATATGCATTTGTTTTGTATTGTTTTCCTGGTGAATAAAAGGGAAATTCCTATATTTTAGGGATCTTCCTAATTTTTAGGAGGTAGTACCAAGTTTTGGAGTGGCCCTGGTGATTCCCCTAGATGTGTTCTAGTCTACCCTGGCTTTCGTTTGGTGTAATTTGGAGTTGTAATGAAGATTTTAATGGATGCATTAGAATTTTGAAAGAATTCACTTATCCCACGAGTCAAAAAAAGAAAAAAGTAAAAATCAAAAGGGGTGGCTGTTTAAAAGGGGTGGCTTTTGAACATTTGAAAAAAAACAACTACTCTATAGTTTTGGGTGGCGGTTGTGCTTTAGTAGCTAATTGGCAGATTCGAGGACGAAAAACTTTGAATCTTAGTAGGTAGATTTGAGGACGAAAACCTTTGAATCTCAGGTTCAGATCTTTGATTTCAGTTGGCAGATTTAATATCGGGTTTGCATTGTGCATTAAGAAGAATTTAATTAGCAACTGATGGCTGTTTGGCTCTTCTATTGTAATATCTACATTATTCAATGGACACAATTACCATGTGCATGCTTTTTAGTTTATTGTTCTATTTACATTTGTGTGAATCTCCATATATTTTTTTCAATGAGTTTACATGAGTTTTTATGAGGGGTCCCGGTCCCCTCATACTGAGTGGGGTTTGAACCTTGGATCAAACCTTGGACCTCTCAAAGAGAGGCCAAAGCCCTTACCACTGCAGGAAGCTTGCAACTATGTGAATCTCCATATATTGTCTCCTATTGAAATAATAATTAAATCAAATCTTAGTAGGCAAATTTGAGGACGAAAACCTTCGAATCTCAGGATCAGATTTTTGATTTCAGTTGGTAGATTTATTATCGGGTTTGCATTGTGCATTAAGAAGAATTTAATTAGCAATTGATGGCTGTTTGGCTCTTCTATTGTAATATCTCTACATTTTTCAATGGATGCAATTACCAAGTGCATGCTTTTCACTTTATTGTTCTATTTACATTTGTGTGAATCTCCATATAGTGTCTTGTATTGAAATAATAATTAAGAAAAAAGAAAACAAGATATATAAATATATTTACTGCTGTTTGAATTTTTTTTTTTCAATTGGCTATATGGGATTGAAACGGGCCTCACCCATATTACATCATCACCGCCTAGTGGTAGTACAACAAAGCTTGGATATTATCCATGTATCCTTGGCAAGATTTGAACCTTGGTCTCCTGTTGAGGAATCTAACAGGTTGAGCTAATGTTGCTTGATTAAAAAATTTAAGTTTACACGGGTTTTTATGAGGGGTCCCGGTCCCCTCGTACCGGGGTTTGAACTTGGGTCTCCTGGATGAAAACCCAAGGACTTACCACTACGGTATCCCTTACGAGTCGTTTTAAAATTGCATGTTAGTTTGTATTCTGGTAAGGAAATTTTACAATTATTTTCATATATATATAGTATTATTTCTATATATCTATATAAATATATATTTAATATATAAATATATATTTAATAAGTTATATGGGATTAAAATGGGCCCCATCCGTACTACATCATGACCACATGGTGGTATTACAACAACTAGGCAATTATCCATGTATTATTTGGCAAGATTTGAACCTAGGTCTCCTCCTTGAAAGTTGAGGAATTTAATTGGTAGAGATAATGCCATTTGATTGTATATATATATTTTCATATATATATATATGTATATATATTTATTTATTTATATATAGAAGGGTTGGCTACTCATGGCCCCCTCCCCTATGGTTTTTTTTTTTACAAGAAAAAAAATCGTAATTTTATTTCAAGAGTGAAAGAAAATTACACTTCTCAGGTGCCTTAGCACAAATAGAAACCCAGATAAAAGCAGATTACTGGGATTCAAGATATAATTACAGTCGGGCAGATCAGAGAGGAAAAAAGCCCATCTTCGAAATAGCATGGGGATAATAAGGATAAATATCCTTATATATCAATACTTAATCATCCAAACAACCTCCATAACCAAAACCTGGATAGAAATCAGTGAAAAAAAAACCAGCAGAATAGAAAAGAAACAGTTAGAAACTGCCATAAAGCTCTAATCAAATGAAACAGGCTCACAGTTAAAAACCCATAGCTAGCATAGAAACTAGGCATATGATATGTGGGTGAAAGAAGAAACTCCATCCTTGTTCTCTTCCATTTGCAAGAAACCTTCTGGAACCTGTTGACCTTCTTTTGATAACCTATCTGCTTCTTGATTTAATTCCCTATAAACCTGTGTAAAAGAGATATTTTCAAAAAGGGAAATCACCTCCAGTTTTCATCTCCCACTGGTCTAAGCAAATTATTTTTTAATTGAGTAGATCTATTTATCCAATTGATGACTAGAGTGGAATCTCCAAAAGTTTGTAATTTTTTCACATTTCTCTCCACAACACACTTCATTAGCAATCTCAACACTTGAAACTTAGCAAAATTGTTGGAACCTGTCCCAAGACCTACTTTAACTTTGATATAGTGGGTATTCGAGAAGTACAAAATGCCTCCCGCACTACTAAAAGATGACCGTCTCTGACTAGCCCCATCAAAAAAACCCCATGACTGAGACTTTTCAATGAACAAATTGTCTACTTGTCGAGGTTTCTTATGTTTGTCAGGCCCTTTGTTGATTGAGACCAAAGTCCTCACCTGAAATATGACTTGAAATGGGGGAATTAACTTCCCTTCAAAAATAGCGGCATTCCGTGCCAACCATTTACCCCAACATATAAGACATGTAAAGAAAGAAACTGTTTCAACTCTTTTTTCAAAAACCACTGTCTTAAGCATACCTCCACTGTTTCTCCTTCCCAAATATTTTGTACTCCAATTCTCTGTTCAGCTTCTAACCAAACTTTTTGAGAAAAAGGGCATTTGATTAACAAAATGTGTGATGTTTTCCTCCTCTGACCAAACTTGTTGAGAAAAAGGGCATTTGATTAACAAATGTGTGATGTTTTCCTCCTCTGATCGACACAACATACAAATACTTGGACCTTGTCTGCTTCTCCTCTGTAAAAATTTCCAAGTCAAAGCCTTATTTCTCAAAGCTAACCACATTAAAATAATTGTCTTTTTTGGGACAGATAATTTCCAAATCTGCTTCCACCACCAAGTAGGCCCTTGAGGATGAGTGTCAAAATTTGCTTTGTAACCAAGTTTAGCCGTATATTGATCCTAGATTTGTTGTATGCCCAAGCAATAGTATCTGGTTCAAATTAAACCAACTATCAACTTCTAATTTGCCAATCAGAAGCGCAAGCTGTAGAGCTATAGGTAGTGCCAGAAAAATATTCAATTCTTTGCCGCCAAGTGGCAATCTCAGATTTGGCGAATTAATTCTAAGGTTTGGCAATTTTTAATTTTTTTTTTGTGATTTCAAGTGCCAATCCATCCAACCTTCAAGAGGTCATAACTTTTGCAAACGAAAGCATTTGGAGCCCATTTGTTTTCCAGATCGCATGATTTTTCGAGCTCTACACAATGGTGACATCAATTTAAGGACCTGTTACAGTTTTGTGGGACTTGTGCGAAATGGATCCTTGCCTCAGTGGGTGAAGTTACTACTTGGACAATTCAAATGGCAATATTACTCAAAAGTAAAAATCTCTGGTTCATTTTTAATGATGGAACATAAGGTCTTGATGATCATGAGCAAACCAAGAAGGAGGAGGAAGCACTTGGTCTCTTCTTTATGTTAGTAGAACCCGATGTAGATTTCCACATAAGAGAAAAGACTGATCCTATGGATAACTTTGAGGGATCTGTATGAAAAGTAAGTGCTACTGAAGTTAATAGGATAGAGATGGAGCTCTCCAATCTCAAGATTTCAGAATTTGGTAATGTTGAAGACTATATATCTTGCTCAAAGTCTTAAAGGATGAATTAGCTACGACTAGAGGTAAGGTCATGGGCGATGAAGAGTATGTAAAATCTACACTTTCAATCTTGCTCCACCTTAATATATAGTTGCCTTGGTTTTTTATGTGAATTCTATGACTATCAAGGATCCTTCCCTTGTGATTCTTAAAGGTCTCTTCAAACTTCTTGTTCATTATGAAGTTGCTATGAAGAATTGTGGAGCTCTTTCTCATATACAAGCCCATCCAAAGGACTTCAAATCAGTGGAACCTAAGGCTCAGCTACCTAAGGGCAAGTCAAATATTCTAAAGAAGGAATTTTGTAGAAGGGAAGGACATTCCATCAAAAACTGCATAGCAAAATTGAAGAAGATTGAAGTAGAATTATTGAGGTCAGGACACAAGCTTTTTGATGATGAAGATAAAGATAAAGATTGCAAAGCAGAGGCCCACTAGAGCATCCATTAAGAGGGGGGAATGTTGTTATCTCTAATGTCTCCTCTCCTTGGCCCCTCAGCTCAGAGTATGGGGGCATGTTGAAGTATTTGTAATCTGATCTTATCAGGCCAAGGCCGACAATGTTAAAGAGTGCCTATGGGCACTATTGATGTAGCCTGCAGGCATCCTTCATGTAAGCCTACAGGCATCCTTCATGTAAGCCTACAGGCATCATTTATGTAAGCCTTAGTGATTTTGGTTAAACCACCTATGTGGTGAACCTCAGTCAAAGGGGTTAATACATTTAATATGCTGTAAGTTGACCTTCAAGTCAGGTTATGTCGGTTTGAGAGCATTTTATTGGGGATTTGGTATCAGTATAAATCCCCAATGACTGATCTGTTGTATCAGTTTGTGATATGTGAGATCATGGGGGTGCCTATGGGCACCCTCCCCTTATCCTTTTGTCGATTATTCCCCTTATCTCATTGAGGTTTTGGAGTAATGAAAGTGAGGTACAGTCATAAGAGGGCCAATCTAATTTAAACCCCACTTTGCAATAGTGAAAATATTTGATCAGTAAAGCCTAAACATAGTAGGATTAGGGTATTTACTATTCACACATATCACCTTTTTACAAGTCCCTTTCCTGAAGTCTGGTCAAGGAACATAGCTGTAATGATATCTCTTGGGTCCTATCTGATTGCTTTTTGAGCAAGATGCACAAAAGTGCTGTAGTCATGAGATTTAGCCTGCTTCACCTTGAAGGAAAACATAGAAAATCATTTGTAGTGTAGATATTGTTCTTGATATCTAGAAGAGAAGGATCCATTGGGTATTCTTTTGGCTTATTTCATTTCCATCAGCAGAAGTTTTGTTGCTCCGTGGACTTTGGTGACAAGTTTGTCAAATCCTTGATAACGAATTTAATAATAGATGTTTCTACATGTGCAGAAAGAGATCAAATTGGAGAGAGATAATTGGGAGCCATGTGATCCCATGTCAGCTAAGGTGAACCAACTAACTACTGCCATGTATCCTTTGATCAAGCTATAAAGGGGGTTCAGCCAATTGTCATGTGCCACTTGGCAACTTGCCACAGGTTCAACTGCTTGGTTTGGGTTGTGGATGAGGCTTCGAACAATTTGGATTGCAGTATCCCTTGTAAAAGACTATGGGGAGAGGACTGATGGCCTCATGCGTTAATGAGTAAATACTCCTAGGCTAGCTGCTTGCTCGAAGCCATCATTTGGAAAATGGAATAGGATTGCTTAGTTTTGACTTTGTATCCTCCCATACTCACAATCATAAACCACTCGAAGGAGTTGGGAAACCACTTAGAACTACAGGAAAACAACTGTTAGAAGCACTGTTAAGGATAGCTGCATGTTCAAAGAATATTCCAAATTTTCAAATTCAATATTTCAAAATATTGAAAACCACTGTAAGGATGGCCGCATGTTCAAGGAGTATTTAACTTTTCAAATTCAAAATATCAAAATTTTGAAACTAAGTGCCAAAATAGGAGAAAGGTTGACCAAGCTTTCACTGCGTTCTTGAGGGGCTAGACAGGCAAATGTAGGAAAGTGCAAAATTAGGATCCTCCCCTAACTTTACATGTAAATTCAAAACGTGCAAAGAGATTTCTGAAATTTGGCCTGGATCCCGAGATATTCACGTTTTCTAAAAACATAAAAATTGCAATAGCTACTCAACGTTGAAGAGTGCCAGTTTGCTGTTCAAATCATAGGCTTATTGAGTCTTTACCAACTACCTGATGTAACAGATTTGTCAGATTTGTAAACCAAATTTCAGATTTACCGTTTTCATCTTGTGAGCTTCTATAGTGCTTCTTCATGCTGAAAATCAAGTCTTCAATAGACGGTCTCTGTGTTTTTTCCGCTAGCCATTTGGGAAAATAAAGAAACAAGCTCGAAGTCCTAAGGATGGTTACCTTAGGCATTGGTATGATGTTGAAAATCATGGACCAGCTAGGATTGAAACCAGGGTCCTCCTAGCAAGTGCTCTAGGTGCATTTACTATTGACCTTTCATTCCCTTCCAGGCAACAATTGAGTGTGGATTGACACAATTTCCAACATGGACTACTTTTCCTTTATGGAATTAGCCTCCTTTTGTAAAGTGTTTCTAGATAATAATGAACTTCCTAGTTCAAAAAGAAAAAAGCTCTACATGGAAATACTTACAAATATCATAGATTGGTAATGTCCTGAAACACCAATGGAAAGCAAACATAGCCCCATCACTGTCTATGATTCAAAATTCTAATTAAACAAACAGCACATAGTAGCTGAAAATACAATGTACAACTAACTCAATACAACAATAGAATTGACTAGACAGCGGTGTCATGTAGCAAAAATTCATTGTGCTAAAAAAAGTTTGAAACAATTTCCATCAGAACTACTGGATCACCACAAAGATGTTAAAAACAAAATATCTAACCATAGGATAGAAGATTAATTATTATCAGCAAATGCTCTATTGCCCTGAGCTTTGAAAGCAGATTAAGGCCTGTATTGGCAGCCACCATTTTCAACAGCTTGTCAGTGTGAAATTGTCTCTGCTTTACACCTTCCAGGTAATTCTTGTATTTGCTAAGACATGCAATCATTTCAGTGTTCAGTGATTGAAGAATTGTTACTCTGGCTTGTGGAATTGCCCTCATGAGCCAGGGCTTCCACCGCAAAGATTTTAGCCAAAGTATATTACATTTTTCCAAGGAAGGTTGAACCTGATTTGGGTTTCGTGGCCTCTAAAATTTGAAAGATATTGAGCAGCTATATCTATTTGGCATCCAACTGTTAATTGACTTATTGGTTCCATGATCCAACTGAAAATGGCAGGCTTCTGGATTTCCTTTCACAACATCTCATGTGTACTTTACATCTCAACTATTAAGACTTTCCCCTGCAGTATGCTTCTTATCCTCATCCTTTTTGTAAGATTGATCAAGGAATGGGATACCCCATTAAAATCAGAGCAAGGTCTGAGCATATGGAGCTTGGATACTTTGAAGAGGGGGAATGCTTCAAGAAACATTATGAAGGTATACCTTAGAAGAAGAAAAGAATAGGTGACCAATGCACCAAAGTATGCACAAGGGATGTGATGAGGACCCAAACAGCTTGTAACCTATTAAGTATACTGCTTTACATTATAATTACTTCCATAATTGACTGAGTCAAATGACTACACAAAAGTTTCTAGATCACATTATGTTGGCTTTACCCCTATAACATGTTCTCTCTAACTATAGAGATTTATGTGTCCTATATTAAAATTAAAAAATGTACACATCAAGGACCCGATTCTTAACCATAAGAAGCTACTTGTAAATTTATAAAATACCATGACTTATTAGTTACACTAAATATGCCTTAGAGATTCAAACTTTTCTCATTATGGAGTGACTTTAACTAGATGCGTGCTTCGTTTGGATGCACAAGTCTGAGAACTCACAGTTGTATCCATCTTCGAATTCATTATGTCTTTGAAAATTCATATCTATGATTTTATTGTAATGTTAACTCAGCAAAGCCTTTTCTGTCTTTGAAATGTTACAGTTAGTTTCATTCTTCTCTATCAAATTTAAGCTTTTTCGAACCTATCCACGTTGAAATCCATGATATACTTATTAAGCTTATTTTAAATTTTATGCTGATCTTCCATGAGTTGACTCCTAACCTTACCTTCTCAAATTGTTGACATGTTTCTTATTTTCCCAATACATCAAATCTTCAAGGGTTATAAATTATTATCTGCTCCAGTGTTTATCTGGTCTGCCATGCTGTCCAAGGCATTGTGGAGTCAGTAAATGAGGTGTGTTTGTACGAGCATAACCCAGGTTTTAAAACCCCATACCACAATAGGGCAGCCTTTAACTACAGAAACTCCCGAGATAACGTGGTAATGTTGTTTTCGGGGGTTGGAGGTTGGGGGGAAGAGGGGGTTGCATGTGAAAGTGCAAAATATTTATACTAGTAACGTCTCTAAACTTTCACTCCTTTCACATCTATCATTTTTCTAGTAGGGAATGAATAGTATGTGGATTAATTATGAATGCAAAAGAGACATGCATAAGATATCCATTTGTTGTTATAAGTTCCTGTAGGAATTATCTGGACATAGTGTAATAAAGATAGACTGTTTAGAAGACTCCTAATGTATCTGGCATGCTTAATATTATCACTCGCGTGGCTTGTAACTAGTGAAAAATATTAATTATGGGAAAACCAACCCTTTATGTGTGTGTGATTGCTATCTTAGAATAACAAAATAATTGGTGATTGTCACATTGATTTTAAAAAATAAATTAATAGCAATGACTCTGGAGCACAAAACATTATCTTAGTAAACAATAGATGCCCTGCTTGCCATTTTATGATGTTCTATAAACAGTTCATTTATATATTTTTAATTGGTTATATGGGGTTGAAATGAGCCCCACATATATTATGTCATGACTGCATTATTGTAATATTTCAATAAATTGTATCATCATGGCTGCCTTATTGTGGGAGTGTCTATCATAACATGGGGAGTTTTACATAGGCCCATTCTCATACAATTCCATCCTATTTACCATTGCTTCATAATGCCTTGGACCCTATCAAGACTTTGGTAAAAAAGCATAAAAATGTAATTTTGTGCTTTAGCTAGCATTTTGTTTGGCATGGGAATTGAATGCTGATATTGATTTATGTGATCAGTGTTGAAGGTGTCAGTGAGCATTGAAAATGAAGAGGATAATCCCATAACAGTTCGTGTATTTGGCCCTAATACAGAGATTGTGATTGATCGTCAGCGTGAACTAATGGTTAGTCTTTTCTGCCTTCATATTTTATTATTTATTATAATTGCATCATCAGAATTCAATGCTTTTGATTTGTTTTTCCACAAATCAGTTCTATCACATGCCTCACTTGGGCACTTCTGTTGCCTCCTCTTGGGCACTTCTGTTTTTGGCTTTTTCTCCCACAGGAATGAAACATCCAAATGCATGGAAGATCCTTAAGTATCATCCTTCTATTCATTTCATGCTTTGATAGTCAACACAATCATTTTAAAATCGCAAAGTACATGAGTCTCTTTAATGGCAATCTATTGGTCTTTGGTTTACTTTAAGCAAAGCCGAACAAATATCTTTGAAAAAGGATAATATACACCTGACATTAATAATGATTTCTCTGTATAAATTGATTATACAGCATCCAAGTCAGTAATAAGACCCAACAGGTCTAGGCCAGAGGAAGACTATTGCTAAATCATAACTAAAGATGGGCATTCCTTGGTGCTTTCAAAAAGCAATGTTGTTTAGGTGCATATACACCTGATTTTGGGCTCGCAATAGGGACGTGTGCATACTTGGTGCTTGTGTATGTATACCACACCCTAATGACACACCGGATGCATCAGTGAGACACGAGTGCATTTTGGCAATGCAAAGGTTACCTTTACAAACAATACATAAAGAAAGATACTTTGCTAAGAAAGTATGAGTTTTAACTATTAAATCAGGCCTATAGTCTTCAAGAGTAGCATGGGCAATGAACATGGCCAATGTAATTAGTCTTCCACAGACAACCTGGAAAATACATTCTTCAAAGGATGTTTTTTTGGTCCTATGATAAGCAACTTCATAATTAATTTTCTTAACATAAGAGAGAGTGGATGCTTTTAACTCCCTTATATGACAAAATGCTTTGTAACTCCCTAATCATGGTAAGATGCATTGTAACTCTCTGATAATTATTTTTAATACCTACTGAAAGACTTCTTGTAGCTCTTCCATTATTACCTCTATGACAGGATTCTTTGTAATTACTGTGATATTTCATGATATATAAATGGTTTTTCCTATGACTAAATACGCTCTTTATCACAAATATATTCTAACATAACAAAACAAAAGGTTCACAACAGAATATACAACCAGCCCTAGGCCCCATATCAAGAGATGGTTGTCCATTTTGGACAAGAAACCATACTGGACCTTGGCTTCTCTTGAGACGTAGAAGAATGCTGATGCTAGGCCCTCTCTTGGGGAGTTGGGAGATAAGGTCTCAACATGAGACAAGGAAGAATAGCATAATTGAGCTTCCTTTTGGGACATGGAATTTACCACCGTCAGGTCCCATCTGGGGACAAGGATATTAACTAGATATGCGTCCGCTCTAGTGACAGGAATTGAACAGTAACTATTTGATCCGTACAAGATTTATGACATCATAATTCGTTCATAGCAACCTATTCCTCATCATTTTGCTGATACATCATTATATGCTCAGGAGTATACAAAATAGAAGTCAATTGTTCAAACTTAAGATAGTGATGATGTCTTAACAAATTCATGATTAAGAGTAATTTCATTCAATTAACTGCAGAATAGGCCAGGTAAGACAAGGCAATCTGTTGTCATTGACAAACGGTCATCAAAATCAAGATAACAGTCATCTTTGATCATTGCAACTAAACAACAATCAATTTGGATTAACAAAGAAGAATAGCAATCAAATGAATGTCATGGCAAGTTTGGAGGGTTGATGCTATGGGTCTTACTTTATGATATTAGTAATGATGTCAGGTGTATGGGTTATCCTGGAAGTTTCCCTTTTTACCTCCTAGGTCAGCATAGGCTGAATTAGAAATCATACACTTGTAAGGGCCATCTAGTGATCTTTATACAGGATAATTTTAAATTTAGTACTGCTTGTATTGCTACTTATCAGTTAATCTAATCTAATGCTACATTAAACTCCAAGTTGGCCCTGTCAGTGAGGTTTTTTATTAAATTTAATTTTTTTCTAATTTTAAAATTGCTTAGATGGGATTGAAATGGCACCCACCTGTATCACATTGTGACCACATAGTGGTAGTACAACAGTTTGGCAATTATACATGTGTCACTTGACAAGATTCGAACTTGGGTCTTCTCTTTGAAAGTTGAGGTATTTAACCGGTTGAGCTCATCATCATGCCATTTGATTGTTAGAAAGGTTAATTATTAAAATAGAAAAACTGCTTTTCGGGGATTTTGATTTAATTTAGATGTTATTCACTGTTGGAAAGGTCTCAAATGCATATGTTCATATGGAGTGGGTTTCATTCTTGAAGTTTACGTGGAAATTTAGTTATCCAAGTGTCCTTTCTAAATTAACGTCTTTATAATGATGTATCAATAATTTATGTTGTTATAAGGAAGACTTTAATGATGTTATTATAGGTACTGACTTATGTTCCATGCAGTCCCCTTTTAGTGGAGATGGGAAAATGCAAAAAGGTGATGACTAGAAGACACCTCCAAAATTTGGTACAAAGGGAGAGGGGATGACAATATAAAACATTCAAAAGTATAATAATGTAAAACATAATAAATTACAAACAAAAAAACTCAAGAGAAATGCACAAATTTGACTTAATCATTGATTTCCTCATTGATAACCATAGAGAAATTGAAAATGCAATGATAAAAATGGTCCATTTTCAAAATTATTACTTTGCAGTACATAAACTTTTAGTTTTAAAGTTATTGCATGACATATACCCAATGGATATCAAAATGTGTCCAAGTTGCCATGTTGGACAGTGGACAGCCATGTTGAAGCTGCAACAGCAAAATGTGTCGAAGCACAGAGCAAAATGTTGACTGCCACGTTGAAGTTGTTGAAAGGGGCTGGAAAAGAATGTTGGTTGCCATGTTGAAGCTATTGAAAGGGGCTCTCAAGTTGCCATTGTTTGCTAATGGTCTGCTGTTTGTGGAGAGCACTGCTTGGTGTCTATGGAGAGAAGTGATTGTGTAATGAAACAACTTCCACAAATATAGCAACAGCAGTAGCAATTCAATACCGCGCAAAAGGAAATGTTCACTGGAACAGTACATTAGATTCAATGGCAGGAAATCAATAATGCAAATGACAGATTCCAGATTCCAAATCAGTACAATTGCCAGCATCTTAGAGAGGGCAAAGTCTCGTAGCCACTTGGAGAGGGAGAAGTCTCATACATGCAACGGAGGCAACTTAAGAAAACAAATATGATGATGTCTCAACCATAGTTGAGAAAATCTGCAAAAAATCCCGATTTTGCCGATTTTTTCCCGAAAAATTCTGATATGCATGAAAAAAGCTTTTTTTCAATGAAAATTTACATTTTCTTCGGTTTTTTCAATAAAAAATGCCGATTTTTTGCCGATTTTTTCCCCGATTTTTTGCCAATTCCGATTCTTTGCCGATTTAAACCAGTACTACCCGATTCCGATTTTCTCAACTATGGTCTCAACTACAACATAACTCCTTTGTTTATACATTAAAGTAAATAATAACCCTAACCCTAATGCTCCAGGACCCACTAACCTAATCCAAGGTCCTGAGCTAACAATAATAAAGATAGCCGATGTGGCTATATTGGAGCCATTATAGATTGCTATCTATCACCTACTGTTGATGGAGAGCAGTGTCAGCTGTTTGTGGGGAATTTTTTTTCCTGAGGTCCTCTGTTTGCTGTCTGTGGAGAGGTAGAGAAGAATGTCTGAATGTTGTGTGTTTTAGGTTTAGCCCCTTTTTTGGTAAATTTTTATTTTTTTAAATACATAATAAGTTGGTGGGATCCACATGTCCCTTGAGAGATGCCTATGTATCCTCTGCACGTCCTCATGTCTTGAGTAAGGGGGGATGTTGTGGGGACATTCCCCAGCCATTCCCTTTGAAGGGAACAACTGGGGGATGTCTCCACTGTATCACCTCCTCCTGGACCCCTAGCAAATGGGTCCTCACAGGTATACAGCCCCAGGACATGCCCTTGTGGAACATAGGTTCTCAATGATTTGCTGCTCCAAATTTTCTACAATCTTCCTTCATGAATTTGTGACATTTGATTAGGTGTAGGCTTGATCAAGCCGGTAAAATACAATTTAAAGTGTTTTATGGAACTATAAGGGCATGTATAGATTATAGATCATTGAAAGAGGTTACAATAGGAGATAAATATCCCTTGCCCTTGAAAAGATGATTTGTTATACTCTTTTCAATGGCTCATGTCTTTTATTAAATATACTTCGAAGAAGCTTATCACTAGGTTAAAACTAAGGGAACCACCATCCCTTAGATAACCTTCACAAATGTAAATGGCTATTCTGAAATATTGGTTATGCCCTTTAGCCTAGTAGACACACTATTATGAGAGTGATGGACATCTCTCACCCATACTTAACAAAAAAATTATCATAGTTTTCTTACATGTTAAAGTTAACAAAGAATGAGAGGGAACACAAAACATTTACAAAAAGTAGTAAAACTTCTCCAAATCAATCAACAGTGTTAAATAGTCAAAGAACATTCATTTTCAATTATAATCTAGTTAAAATAAGATAAAATGTACATATACACAGTCAGCAGCTATAAGTTGAGTTTTAGTTGCAATAGTGTCGTGTCTATGTAGATGCAATTTTCTAAGAATTGTTGACTTCTCCTTCACAGCACCCTTCTTGTTCAGCATTACAAAAATAAAAAATGCACTTGGTAACTTGTTCCCAAATGGTTCCAGAATGTTCAGCCTTGCTCTATTGATAAGTCATGGCATTGCATGATTAAGTCAGAAGTCCACCAAAGATAATACATTTTGAATTTGGGTATTATATATTTTGTTATGGCTCTGACAAGTTATACGTAAAATGTATCACCTCAAATTGATGTTTTGCATAGGGTTTGGTCAAAGTAAAAAAGGTGGCTTGCAAGTTATAATAAAATGGGTCATTACATGATCTGAAAAACTACTAAAAACAGTCACCACTCAGGTCTTTTACAACTTATACAATGGAATTGATGCTTAATATGCACAGTCTCAGCACATACATACATTGTAAAGCTGGAAAGCAAGTGTGGTAATGGAAACCAGAGAGAACACCAAGCAAGCGTGGTAGAAAACATCACACACAATTTAAAACACTGTTGCTTACATGGGAACAAACCCTCTGGAGGAAGAAATCCTATGGGAAAATGATGCTTCTCAGCCACTATTACTTAGAAAATCATATCTTACATCAGAATTATACACTTATGCAATGCAATGGTTTCCAACATGAAATTGCGCATACAGCTTTCTTACTGTTTCTTAGCTCTTTTTCATGTCACAGAATGAGTGGATCATGATCCCCTTTTCTGCCATGGATTTTGCACACCAAACTGACTGTAGTTCCTAGTTTGGCTCTTTGAATCCCCAAATTCCCCATTTTTTAAAAACTTGTTTATAAGTAAATCTTTTTTAGGTTTTCTGAAGTTTGTTTTATGAGTTTCCTTGGGTCCTTAGGACTCCACTTTGGAATTCTTTTTCATCTGGTGCAGTTCTGGACTGTATTCTTCCATCTTTTTGGGTATCAAATGGACAAATTTTGTCTTAATTTTTGGTGGCATATGGACTATGATGTAAAGAATGTATAAAAAAAATTGAGTCCATTTCAAACTCATATCACTGAGCTATTGCGGAAACGATGTTTTTTTCATTTTTGAGGGGTCAATAATGAAAAAAACTCAAGCACTCAAGCAGAAGACAGTTGTCTGAGTCTCTTCTAGAAAAAGAAACTCTCAAGTTTGACTTTTTTTAATCAAGTTATGACTAAAATATGATCTCTAGGGTAAAACTGTTCCCCATTGTGTTTGGGAGGTCAGGCGATGGAATTCTGAGCTGAAAATTGCTTCAAGATATTGTTCCTAATATCAGCAACCCAACTTTAAAATTTTGTCCCATTTCAAGATCATTTGATGGAGTTATGGCCAAGAGACAAGAAGACCCTCATATGGTGGCATGCCGGATCAATATCATAACCAGTCAGCTTTAGGCATAGATGCCTGAAATCAGTATGCTTCAATGGACTTCCAAATGTCTCTTGAACCTCCTGAGAAGTATATTGGTGGACCTACTTGGCTATTAGCCACCTCTGAGTACCTGGGTGACCTCGATGTTCACCTCTATTCTGCCTCGAATGATCCAGTTGGATTATGCCTTCCTAGTGGAAGGCTTTTGGTTCCTCAAAAGGTTATTTATAAAAGAAAAGGGAAGGGTCATTTTCCTTGTTTGTTTGCCTTTGCAGGAACACATGGATTTACTTGCTTGCATTAATAAGTCTCTTAGCTTGATTGGTAGAATAATGACAATTATTTTTCCTTACCTTATATGCATTAATGAGGAATGGTTTACCTTGATCAATTGATATTGTTGTTCTTTCCTAAAGGAGATGCATCCTGTTTGCCATAAATATGGGCTGCTGAGAACCACCTCACACAAATCAAAAGGCACTGCATCGCATTCTACTTCATCCATGAAATAATATTTGTTGCAAACCTGAGTTTACACTTCTTGGTAACATGCACTCCTATATTCTTATGCAATGACCTCAAAGGATATGGTCTTTTGATGCTTTAGAGTCTTCAGCCGAAGCTGCTGTATCATCATTTTTAAAAATCAATTTTTTTTGCGAACTTGGATCTATCAAGTCATTAAATTTCTAATTTTTAACACGCACCCTAGGAAACCTATTGTAATTTGAATTTTCCTTTGGAGGCTTTTTGGATTGCTTTTTTCCCCTCATAGATGTGTATATGTGTGCCTCATCAACATCCTGATCCATACATTATTAATTTTTCCCCACCCCTTTGGTCATGGCTTGCTTGGCCTCATTCCTTTTATTCTGTTATGGGTGAAAGTTCGGGATGCAACTTTCGACATCATTCATCATATGACTTATCACAATGTGAACAATGGTCCTTAGCCTCTTTGTTGTGTGTGGTGGCACTTTTTGGACCCCTTTCTTGGTTTGTTCCCTTCTTAGAATCCTCTTCCTTGATTGTACCCAAGTATGTGTGATTCTTGCCATGGTTTTCTATATAAATTGCTTGTACACTTACATGATTGATATTTTGTGGTTTGAACAGCAAAATTGCCCTTGTTAAGTGGCTGTGAAGTCCTATAAGGTATTTTGATACCATTTTTGGATCCTTGAGTCAAGCAGCCCAACAAATGACTTGTGGTTGAAACTTGTTTGTATAATCTTCTACATTTTGTCCTTTCTCTCGCCAAAGGTACTCCTATTTATGTTTCCTTCCTTCCTTATATCTAATGAGGTAAAATTGCCTTTTGCATCAATTCCTTGAAGGCATTGCATTTGGTAAACATGCGCTTCGTATTCTTATTCAATGAATCTACATGGCTTCACCATATAAGAACATAGTCTAACATCTTCAAGTTTTGCAAAATAATTTTTTATGCTCGTTAGAATAGCCATGGATTTTGAAGTAGACAACCAGTCAGTCAAACCAAATTTGCAACTCCTTCATTTTCTTTTGGCTTCCATATGGTTGAATCTCCAACTTGGCCTCCATCTTGAAGGGCAGTGTTTGACTAGTAGCCTTTTCCTTAACCTCTTGCTCTAATTTTCTTCCTATGGTCCTGCTGCTCTTCTTCCTCTTCATCATTGCAAACCTCCACTCAAAGGGTTCCATATCTTTTAATGCCATGGCTCTGAGTTTGATTCTGATATGAGTTTTCCACTTCCTGCTTTTAGTATCAGGTTGCTTCTGATGCAAAGAGCTTAAGCCAATGCTTTTCCTTCTCAAGTGTTAGTTCAGATAATCCCATGACATAGAAAATTTTCTGCTCTGATACCAAAAATTATATGAAAACTACTCTAAACAGTTACCATCAGATCTTTTACAACTCACACAATAAAATTAATGCTTAGCACGTTCATTTTTAGCTTATGCATGCATTGAAATACTAGAAAATGATGAAAATAATGGAAACCAAAGAGAATACAACAAATTTGAGAGCAAACATCACACAACTTGAAACACAATTTCTTACATCAGCAGAACCCTCTTGTCTCAGCCTCCATGCTCAAAAAATTAGATGCCACAACAGTATACAGTGATACGATGCAATGCTTCCAACATGAAAGTGTACATACAGTTCTTCAACTGTGAGCTCTCTCACATGTCCCAGAAAGAGAGGAACATAGCCTTTTTATTCTGCTATGAAGTTCACCGATTTGACTGTTCAAATTCCCAGTTTGGTTCTTGCAATCCCCAATTTTGACTCAGTTTTTCTTTAGTTAGTTTGTAACCGAATCTTCTTAGTTTTTGTTAATGTTTTCTGATGTTGTAAGCATCTCACTTAGCCCTTTGGATTCCACTTCATTCATTTTCAGCTACCACTATCTAGGTCCACTTTCCAATGCTTATTCGGCCCATAAATAGTCCAGCGTCATCTCGACTGTCATTCCACATTTTGGGGTATCAAATGAGCATATTCTGTGTACATCTTTGGTAGACATATGGGCCATGATGTAAATAAACTATAACAAGAAATTCAGTTCATTTCGAGTTGAAATCGCAGAGTCATCACAGAAATACAACCACCTAAATTTTTCTTCTCTGAAGGTCAAACAGATGAATTTTGGCACACAACTCATATGGTAAATAGTGCTTTGAGTGCCTTTGTAGAAAAAGAAGCAGCCAATCTTGATTTCCATTGATTGAGTTAGGATGGAAATAAGATCTTTATGTCTGAGCAGTTACTCATTGTGTTTGGGGAGTCAAATGATGGAATTTTGAGCTTAAGATGGGTTGCACATATTGTTCTTACTTTTAGTATAAAATTTTTCCATAAAGTGTCATTGCATTTCAACATTGTTTGAGGGAGTTCTGGCCAAAATATGGTGAGGCACTGTCATGGCAGCTTGCCAGGTCATTGCCTCTGGTCACTGTTAGACCTAATATTCCTGAAGTGAATGCGGTCCAATGACTTCTGGATGTCTGTTGAACCTGCTAAGAAGTATCTTCGAAACCCACTTGGATATCGGCCACTTTCTAGTAACTCAGTGATCTCAATAGTTCCCTCTATGGTGACTTGAGTGATTGACTTGGATCATTATGTCACTAAGCATGTCATTGTGGTTCAAGTTAATCTAAAGGTTCTATTTTCCCCAAAATTGTTTTTTTTTTTTTGGAACTTGGTTATGGGGTTGAAACGGGCCTCACTTGTATTACATCTATTTCAACAAATTACATTATCATGTTATTACAACAAACCATATTATTATGAGCCACCTTATTGTAGGAGCATACATCACAATGTGGGGATTTGAACTTGGGTTGCAGCCATATAATTGCATGACTCCCATGTGTTATTGCTCCATAATGCCTTAAACATTTGCACCCAACATTGTTGACGATCCTTATTAAATCAAATTTTTTGAAATTGTCAGAGTTATGAGTGGAAACTTTAATTCATGTATATGGCAAAATTACCACTCGATATTGTTCTATTGCCTTAGTATAGGTCTTAGATGAGTAGAAAGTCAATTTGTAAATACAAGTGCCACAAAGGTTGTGATACCTAGGTGTGCAATCCAGAGTTTGTAGTGAGAGGCATGGTTATCCCTCCTTGTTCATGAGATTGAGCATTCTTGACATGCTTGGACTTCCCCATGGTATCATTTGAGCAAGAGTTGGGTCCTCTCTCTTTTGCCATAAGAAAAGAAAGATTTTGTTTGACATGTAACCATTTTTATTTTTTAAATGTTCTCAGGGTCTTCTATTTCCTGGCTTTTTTGCCTTGAAAAAATTGGGGTTCTCCTTAACCGTCCCCAAACCTTGATTCCTAGTTCCTTGTAAACTTTGACCCAAAAAATTCATGGTACAAAGGCAAAATTAGAGTCAGGCTTGGTCGTTAAAGGGAATATCACATGTTCATATTATTGAAGAATACAAATTACATCTCCATAATAAAGGTGGACATTCAAATTATGACCCTAGATTCAGTAGTATATTGAGGAAACGACGAAAGGTTGCTTTGCACCTAAGAGGATGAATATATGTTTTAGGAGTAGAGCAATTTTTCCAAGAAGCTTGTGCTGGTTGAGTAATGGCCTTGGTACAGATTAGCGTTGATTCTCTCCACTACAGTGTAATGTCTTTAGTGAGTTGCTAGAGTAAGTCTTTAGTTGCAGAGAAGAGGTTCAAGTTTCATAGAGCAAAGGCTTCTCAGTTCTTATTGATTGATAAAATTTGATTGTTTTAAATGTTGTAAATTCATGTACTATGTCAACTAAAATTAGCATGTAATACTTAGTTGAAGGCAAGTTGTTGGAGAGTGAACTAAGCAGAAGTTAGGCCTAATAATTGATTGATAACTTTGGGTATGGAACAACACATGTGATGCATAAATCAATGAATCATAATATCAAATCTTGCTAATGACATTTTTTATGTTAATCCTTTATTTTTTTGAATGGGTTATCGGATTGAAACGGGCCCCACCAATATTACATCATCACTACAGTGGTATTCTAACAGCTTGGCAATTATGCTTATATCTTTTGGCAAGCTTCAAACCTTGGTCTCCTCCTGGAAAGATGAGGAATTTAAGTGGTTGAACTAATGCCATTTGATTTTATGTTACTCCTTTTTGCCATGCTCTTCAAATGTTCCTCCTCCCCCCCACCTTGCTTGGGGGCAAATCCCCCATTAAGTGGGGATAACCTTGGCTTAGCTGTCACCACATGGGATATCTCTTCTATCAAATTCACCCAGAACTTGCAATTCACGATGTATGTTAGAGTACGTCATAGGAAGACTTGGATGGAATATTTTATTTGATCAACACTTCACATCTCACAACAACTACGTCGTCCTGCTTCTCATTACACGTATCATATATGAGCTAGGAATTGAACCTGGCTCCACTTTGAAACCTACACTTCAAACATTTGAGCTCCTCCCATTTGACTATATACTTTTTGACATTGTGTACTACATTCAATTTATTAGTCTTTGCTTGTTATTTCATAATTCTTCTTTTGCAAGAAGATCATTAGGTACTGGTTTTGAGTCTTTATTCTTAAAAGTTCTTGGTTAAGCATTACTTGTCTCTTCATATGTTTACTATATGTGATTTGGGAATATTATAACTCCTATATTATAGTCATTATGAAACGTGGATAGTTAAAGGCTTGGGTTTGGCAATGTAAGTTGTTGATGCATATTTGGCATCTTGCAGAAATCTTGCTTTTTCAATCGAGGGTAATATTGCAGCCCATTAAGTTAGTGGCTTTATGGTATCCATGGGAGCCTAAAGGTACTATGTGTGGGCTACTTACGGATATTTGCTATGTTTAACATATTTGACCCCTCATATGCATGTGCATATGGTGTTACTAGGTTGGGTTTATTTGATATATTATTGTTTAGAAGAATCCACAAGGCCTACAATATTTTATATTAATATACTATTATTTACTAAAATATGGTTAAACCAATTATGGGATAAATCCAAGACTAGTGTTGTTTATTTATGGGTTAGGGTTTTGCCTCACATCATTGATTTATTTATCCATCTTATCTTGCATATTTAATTACTCAATTCAATGTTAAGTGACATTATTTGATATATTATTGTACCCTCCATATTTTGGCATATCTTGTTATATGTTGTTGATGCTTTAAGTTTCTAGTTTATTACTGTATGCTAATCGCTTAAGGAGCTGCATTGAGTTGTCCAGGAACCACACTACCTGTATACATATGAGAGATTTTGTTAAAATCTGTGTAAGATTTCAAAGGATTTTTGTTGATTATCCATCCATTCAAATAATTTCATTTTATTTAATAATTTTTAGAGTTTGAGTTGGCTTCGAAACCATGTGTCTGAATCTTTCGTAGAATATTGGTTGTCATTCTCCATTGACAAATAACTTCAATTTATATCAGGATTGAGTGTTATACCTTTGTCTGATACTATATGTCCTCAATACTCAGTTTCCCTCTTTAAAAAGTCACTTCTTTCTAGTTTGGCATACTGTTTCCGCTTCTTCTAAGTTTTGTAGTTTGGTTTACAGTTTCTGCTTTGATGCAATTTTAATATTACTTCAAAATGCTCCTTCTATTCCTAATCATTTTTACTAAAGAAAATGTATCCTCTAAAACATGATTAGAAATTTTGAATATGTTTATCATCACCCCCATATAAGTTTCTGGCGCATTTATTAGTCCAAAGAGTATTACTCAGATTTTCTACTACCCATTTATTTTTGTGAAGGTTGTCCTGTGTAAGTATGTTTCTTTGATTCTAGCCTAACAATATTAGTTGCTATGTTCTATTTTATAGAAAATTGACTCCATTAAGGGCATTTAGGAGATCATGAAGGCTATTGTAAATGTGTAAGTATTATAGTTTATTTCATGGTTGACATCTCATTGAGATGGCAGTCCCAACAGTAGGTCATTGGGAGAAGAAACTTTTATATTGGTTGAATAAGGATTTGAACTTTGCCTCTGCATCTTCGGTTATTCTGTCAAACATATTTTGTGCGATTGATTCCCTTCCATCTGTTTACCTGGGAATGCCGCTTTTCAAAGATGGAGTCAAAGCTTCTTTGTGGGAATCGGTGGTGGAGAGAGTCCGGAGGAAGCTGGCGGGGTGGAAAGGGGCGCTCTTGAGCCAAGCTGGTAAGGTCCTTCTGGTAAAGACTACTTTACAAAGCATTCCTGTTTATTTCCTTTCTCTATTCAAGGTGCTAGGGACAGTTCTTAGAAAATTAGAGTAGATTCAAGGCTCCTTTCTTTGGTCCGGATCTCAGGACAAAAAGAAGTTTTCCTTAGTAGCTTGGGATCAAGTTTGTAGTTGTAAGGATATGGGAGGACTTGGTCTGAGGAAAATGAGTTTAATGAATAGGGCCCTTATAGCTAAGCAAGGGTGGAAGTTTGGCCCAAAATGCTAATACAAACTGGGTAAAAATTTTAAAATCCAAATACTTGGGGAACGGGGATTTTATTTTTTCTGATCCCAGCCCGTACCAAGGATCTGCGTTCTGGAAAAGCATGATTAAAAGTCGAGCAGATGTTCTGAAGGGTGGCTGCTGGCTTCTGGGTAATGGTCAGAGGATCAATTTCTGGAGAGATAGGTGGGTAGTAGATAGACCTTTAAACTCCATTCCTACCTTCTCTCAGGCTGAATTTATCACAACATAGGCTTTCGGATCAAGGGTCTGTGATTACTTTGAGATGGTGAACGACATAAAATGTTGGAAACCTCTTTCCTTCCCCGACTGGTCTCAAGATGAGGAATCCGCTTGTAAAGCCCTTTCAGAATTGCTAAAATACATTGTTATAGTCTCTGAAGATAAACAAGGGAAGCTGGTTTGGGGAGCTGAAAATAATGGATGTTTCTTGATAAAATCAGCGTATGCACTCCTTGACGATCATGAAGAGCCTTGGTTCCCAGCTAAGAAAATTTGGCGCAAAGGTCTCACGTCCAAAGTGAATATATATTTTTGGTTGGCTATGCAGGGAAAGTGCTTGACGCTGTATAATTTACAGAAGAGAGGTCTTAGTTTGCCAACAGATGTTATCTATGTGGGCTAGCAGAAGAATCTCCCGAGCATCTGTTCTCCCTGTGTTCCTATTCTAAAGAATTTTTTGGGATGTTGCTTCGTCTAGTGGGAATGGATTGGGTTCCCCCTAAAGAGCTAAATGCCCATGTGGAGCAATGGAGCACTCCCTATTTGTCGCCTCAGATTTGATCATTCACATCCTTTGTCCTCCCTCATTTGTGGTGGCGAATATGGAAGGAAAGAAAGTCCAAAGCTTTTAAGAACACTTCTCATCGTCCAGAGTCAATTTTCGTTAAGACTATCCTTGCCACGGTGGAGAATGTTGATCTCCTATCCTTGGATGCGAGAAACGTTGGTACAGAATTTGGGATAGAAAAGAATTTGAATTTTAAATCTTCTCTTGCTTCAGTCCCGAGAATCCATCACCCAGTAAGAGCATATACTGTTTGGGAACCGCCCCCTCCTGGGTGGATAAAATTAAACTTTGATGGTGCATCTAAGGGTAATCCGGGACGGGCTAGAGCAGGTGGTGTCATCAGGGATGCAGAGGGGAGAATTTTGTTGGCGTTTGTTGAAAACATCGGAACCCAAACTAGCCATGCAATTGAGGCTAGAGCTCTCTTTCAAGGAGTCTTGTAGTTAAAATCTTTGGGCTTTAGAAAAGTCATAATCGAAGGTGACTCGCTCAATATCATTAATATGGTTAGAGGGATGCAAACTCCAACTTGGACAATCTCAAACCTATTGGAGGAAGTGCATAAATTGGTCCAAACATTTGAAATTGTCCAGTACCAACATGTGTTTAGGGAGGGTAACAATTTGATCAATTTTTTGGCTAACCTGGGCACCTCTCAAAACGGCATCACAGTTTGGAATAGGGAGTTTTCGGAAGGCTTAATCCAACCAGCTAATGATGTCAGAAGAAGGTAATTTGCTTGCTGCTTAATTATTGACCAGAGTTCGGTTCTATTCAAGGGGGATGTCGTGGTACTTTTAAAATTTCAGGAACCATCTTTTTTTAATTCAAACAAGAGGAGATCTTGGCCCTGATGGGGTGGGAAGAGTGGGAACCGAAGGATGAAGAGTTGGGAAAGGAAGATGGACCTAGCGGAACCAAGAACTAGGTTTCGGTTCCGGGTGGTTTGTTGGAAATGTTTTTAGTCCTGTCTTTTTTGTTTTGTTAGTCTAGTTAGCTTGGCCAGGGCGTTTGCTCTCCCCTGCATGGGATTGAGCTGCCTTAGGCTGTCTTCGAATTTTAGGAGTATGTATGGAACTGTTTTGGTAGCTTTGTTTGGGTTCGATCCTGTTGGATCTTTGGATCCTGGTTTCTCTTTTGGTGGCCTATGGGCCTCCCTTAATCTCTCGAAGCTGTGTGGATCCATTTTGTAAAAGGTTTGGGGTTCCTTTCAAAACCCCTTCTTCCACCAATTCAAAAAAAAAAAAATTGCATTTTAATAGCTGTGTTTCTTAACTAATCTTTGCATAGCGATAGTTGTGTTTCTTAAATAATCTTTTCTGTTGGGTGTTGCCATATTAATAGTGTAAGAAGATCGTATTTGTTTCTATAAGTTTGAATTTCTCATTGATTTATGGATCTGACATACATGGTATGTAGTTTGCATCAGAATGTCATTGTTAGAGATCCCCTCATGACTGAGGATCACATCACATGTACCTATTTTCATCACATCAAATTCTAGATGATCATTATATCATTGGTTTTATATTTGATGTTGGATGCATAGGTGTTATAGACTATCCCATCAGGATACCTGCATACAATGAAAAGATACATGACAACTCTTCACAGCAATATGCTACCTGCATCCATATGTTAGTAATCAAAACCCAATAGGTCTAGGCTGTAGGAAGACCATCATGAAAATGAGGTTTTAAGACCTTAGATGATTGTTCTTTGGATATACTGCCTGGTCAATACTCAAAATTGTAGTCAATTTGCTCCCATCTTTTCTTGCATAAAAAGAAAAAAAGAAAAAAGGAAAATAGTCTTCTAAAATTTTGGGTGTTGCTCTTTGCTTGTCCTTTGGAAGTAAACTCAATATATTTAGCTATGTAACCACCTATACAAGCTAAGGCCATTATGATTTAAATGGTTACAACTAAAATGAAAATGATTTACCCACAATCTACTTGTTGAATTAAACTTCTTAATCTTTGATTTAAGGATGAATCCAGTTTGTACACCATGAAAGACAAACATTATCTGGTCCATTCTTGGAAGTAGTCCTCATTCCAAGTCTTTATTGATCATATTCATAAAAATATAATATGACAGATCTTGGCATTGCAGTTATTGATATTAATATAAAGAACCTGCAAACAAAAGTCAAAGTGTTCACACAAGGAAACATAGGTAAGTAAGCCTCCAAAAGTGGAGCAATCTGCTTTAAAAGTCAAATGAACTCTTTAATGGAATGGGAGACACCTTCAAAAGCGGAGCAAATAGTTGTGCACAAAGAAGTTGAAGACTTCTCCTGCAACTTTCATATAACTTGAAAGAAATAACATGCAGATTTTGAACCTTTACCATGTAAATGCGTATCTCTGAACAATGTGAGGTTAAATGGCTAGCATAATCTGCACCAATCTAGCTGGAAATTGGTTTGCTAGAAATTTAATAAAGCTCCTCGGAAATCTGAAAAAAATAGGATGAGCAAGCAACAATTTGTGTAAAAGACCTTTGCAGCTTGAAATGGTGAAATTAGGTCACCCATTGGCAGTAGAAAAGTATGATATAACAAATAAAAGATGGACAACCTCTACTGGATATGACACCAGTTAATACGAGCACAAAAGTAGAACCAGACAATATACCAGACATGCCACCAAAAAGACAATATATAACACTCTTTATTTGCAATGGTTAAATAGATGTACAAAGACAAAGATGTGCTGTCTTGATTTGCATGGATATAAAGATGCTAATTTCAAACATAATAAACATTCTGATTTACAAGTCTATTTTCATCAGATTGTATTGGTAAACAAACTTTTCTATTTCTTGTTAGCTCTTTCTGATTTGGCCTAGTTTAGATTTTATTCTAAATTTAACTAATTCATCAGTTGCGTAGGCTATAACCTATCTTTCTGCTGCCGGCTTTGGTGCAAAGCTGCTGGGTGTCTTTGCAAATGGAATGGTGCAATCTTTTATTGATGCTTGTACCCTTGCTCCAACAGGTGAGTATATATAGAAGAAATTTAAGATTTTCTAAAGATAATCTTTGAGGATTTTAGTTAATGATCCTACTTAATTTGACAGACATGAGTAAGCCAAAGCTTGCGGCAGAGATTGCAAGACAACTACGGAAGTTTCATCATATGGAAGTTCCAGGCCCGAAAGATCCACAACTATGGCCAGATATATTCAAATTCCTTGATACAGGTTTAAGTCTTCTGGCAATTGTGTTAAGTGTTTTCTATTTAAAAATCCTGTTGGGAACTGAGATGCATCATGCAGAGTTAGCAGATTTAATGGATGCAAATTTTATGTTTTTAAAAGAACTTTTACCAGTTAGATGCATCAACGGCATGCTTATGCATCAAAAATATTTCCTCATGGAAATTTGATATAATTCTTATGTTTTTGATAGGTTGTGATGTTCAAGTTGTCCTTTTTCTAACTGTCATTTTCTAGCAGCTTTCAATCTTAAATTTGAGGATAGCGTAAAGCAGGCAAAGTATGCATCAATATCATTCAATGAACTCAAGGAAGAAGCTAGTTTTCTGAAGGTATTCATTTTGGTTTGGACCAAATACTTCTTTGTGGAGGTTGCTATTTGCTACTTCTCTAAATTAAAATTTGTGCTGGCTGCAGTTTATTTTTGTATTAGATATATGCTACTATGTCTTCGATATTAGACCTTTCAATTTTAACATCAAAGCTGATTGAATTCATATTTTCTGAGTTTGAACTCTAACAAAAACAAAATTTTAGAACTAATACTGGTAACTTGATATTTAAAAGGCAAATGAGAATAGAAATGTTTGGTGGGAGGAAGAGCCTGGCAGTCATCAAAGTGGTTATTGGTTTTCCTTTATTAACTAATTGAATGATATATAAATTAGAAAAATCAGTTTTTGAATCTACTTTCTACAGCTGAGCTAAGAGAATTGTAACATCTTAGAACAATTTTTTGCAAGAACATTTTCTTTTTAAGGAAAACCTTTTAAAGCTTTTGAAAGGGGGAGGAGAGGAATGCAGTGCCCTTACGTAAGCTATATATGGCTTCTATTGGGGGCCACTTCTATCAAGACATTAAAACATTAAATTTGCTATTAAGTCAGTTTAGACCATATCTTGCTTGCCTTTATATCAAAAACATTTTCCATCTCTGCTCTCCCTTTTCTTTTCCCTTTCTGTTTGGCCCGGTTTTCGGATTTTGTCTTGTATTTATCTTAGTTCTTTTCTTTGTTGGGCCTTTTAGCCTGCTAGCTGGCAGTCATTATTGTCCTTCTTATAGTCCCTTAGGTCTTATTTTGGCCCACCGCGGACATTAATAATATTTCATTTCAGTTCTCAAACTAATAATTTCCTCTATCAAATCTTTGATATCATTTATATTAAGAGATAATTTCCTATAGCCAGTTGCCTTCTAAAATATAGGCTTTGCCAAGACCGATGTCAACGTGGCGATGGGCTAAATTATTTGCCACCCTATTTCCTTCTTTGTAGATACATTGGCATTTCTAAGATTTTGCCTCCATTGATAATTGATGGATCGAGAATAATGTTATTGTTGATCCAAACCCTGCGTCCTTTTTTGACAGCATTAATAATTATCGATGAAATAAATATCAAATAATTTAATCAGAAAGTAATCCACCATGCAATAATACACACAATGAGACAGAGATAGATATCGTTGTTGTTTCTCCCCCCACCCCCACCATACCCTTATGGCAGGGCAACACCAACAATACTCCTTAAGGAAGAAATTGTAGAAAGGGATTTTACATATTCCCAACAGTTCCCTTTCCACGTAATAAACTACAGATCTGCAAGCATTGTAGTATAGCAATAATAATGCGTAGAAAACCTGCAACAGCATTAATAACAGCAGTAATGGCAGAAATAACAGTAATAACAGTTTATATTAATAATGGCATGAGTGATACAGCATTACAGTTTCAGCAATACAATCTACAGCCAGCATATTCTTCATGACTGTACACAGGACTGGACTGCACTAATCCATCAATCTGCATGACTGCCCTGCAATACCTCTTCTACGTATCAACCATTCAACCCTAGGCTGAACATCCTTCATGGCTGCATATAATACTGGACTGTATTCTGCACATAGGCATCAATCCTCACACGTACCAATCTGGAGCCACTCTAATGAATGAGGGGGGGTTTATTTATACACCCACAAAGCAGTTATGTTTTCCAACTACCTTGCAACTACCCTCAAATTACATTTCATGTGCATTTGCTTTGCATTACATTTCATTTCCACTACATGACAAAATAACCTATGGCTTATAATTTAGCCGACATATTGACTTAACATGACTTTATTATGACGTACAATATTAAATTGCACTTTACAACATTATTAAATATATGCATGTGCCTTTCGTCAAACACTTTGCGTGCATTTACAATATAACACAATATCAAAACTGGTTCAGCAAATAAGGATATCTCAATGTGCCTGTCTACATCAGGGATGTTTCCCCGCTGGCCCCGAGACACTAGGGGTCTGGAGGGGGTTGTTTCCAGGATGCTAGGGGCTCAGAGGGGGCCGTCCTCGGGGACTCTTGGGGGATGTCTAGGTGTCCCCCGACCGTCCCTAGAGATGCCCAACTGTCCCCCACGGCTGGGCGTCTCACACTTAATTAAAAAAAAAGTTGTTTTTTTAAAATTAAAAAAAGAAAAAGAATGGGGGTGGGACCCATGAAAGTCTCCACCCCCCAAACCCTAAAAACTTAAAAGAGACTCTATAACTTAAAAAGAAAAAGTTAAAACTTAAAGGCTCTATAACTTAAAAAGAAAAAGTTAAAACTTAAAAGTTAAAACACATTTGTCATTCATTCAAAAGCAGCAGTTCCTGCATAATGAGACTATTTTTGTTGTACAATGTAAACTCTTTTTGTTGTAATGAGACTATTAGTATTTTTAATTTTTGACATTTGTTGTAAAATTTAAATTATTCTAATGGCTTCTAAGTTCTAAATATTTTTGTTGTAAACTATTAGTATTTAGTAATTTTTCATTTTTGTTATGTATATTATTCTAAATTTCTAAATTTTTTAATGCTATTATACTTGTCGTCCCCCAACCGTTTCCTAAAATTGGCTTGCTGCCCCCTCCTGTCCTTGAAACCCATCCCCTATCCCCCTGTCCCCCCATCGTGGAACCTTGGATCTTTTATATCAAGCTTTCATTCTATCTTTGTGTGATAATTTGATATAATATTTTTCTCTGTCCAAATTTTGATACATCTTTGAAACAATTGAATGCTTTCTTACTAATCTCTTCTTCTTCTTCAGTAATTCTTCCATCTAATGTTGAAATATTTTTGATCTGGCAAAAGGACAAATTTGTTTCAGCAGTAGTATGAAAAACTTTATATTTCTCTATATCTTCCTAGATTTTTGGGCCCAATATAACTCTTCCTTTTGTCGTATGCTATGATAGAGCATTTTGGTCCATTTAATTGAATTCAACTATCTTCTGTAAATCCTTGATCATGGATTTAGTTTCCTCCTTTCTTTTAAATATGTTGCTTAAGGATTTTATATACCAGGTTTTCACTTGCCCCTTTGGATATTTCATCTTTTGAACAAAATTGTACATATATGATACTTGAAACTTTGCTTTATCCCTCCATAACATAACCTTTTGGAGAAATTTGGGGTCTTGTGGGCCCATAGACTGTAAACGAAATGGATTTGGATGACAATTATTTAGTAGATCACATCTCTAAAGAATTGGTTTGTGTTCTGATCCTGTTGGTTACGAATCTGCCATGAGGAAAGGATTTTGGGTTAATGCGCCCAGATTCGCCCACCCCAGCATGAAAGGCCGGAAGGAAGAGATGCCTTCCGTGCCAATCTCCGGAGAAGGCCGGCTCCTTTTGGGGGGTTTTATGTTCAAGCTAAGAGTGCAGGAAAGAGATAAATGAACAGAAAGAATATACAAATATACTTGGAGTTGGTGGGGGGGAACTAACAGTACGGACAACCAGCAATCACCAATACTTACCGCATTATAAATACAAAGCATGACTGAGAACTGCAAAATCTATGTGTACTTTCGATACCTAAGCAGTGTACGCACAACTACAATGGTCCCCTAGCAAACATTCTCCCTACAAGGAGAACTAACAACACGGCAATGCATCAATCACCACTACGGACACTAACATAAGTAGAAAGCAACCTAGAGATATCAGAGCTGTGTATATGTGTCATGCAGAGATTTTAACCGCACAGCTACAATGGTCCCCTAGCAAACATTCTCCCTACAAGGAGAACTAACAGAACGGCAACGCATCAATCACCACTACGGACAACAACGTAACACACAACTGATGGAACTGCTACCACATCTAGTCTATGAAGTACAAAAGTGTTTAACCATCAAATGCTAAAATTAACAAGCCATGGCACAAACAATGCTAAAGGCGCCTGATCATCAAATGCTGAAACGAATCAACGAGCCATGACACAGGGAAGCGTAAAGCATAAAGCGTAAAGAAATAAAAGCAGCAGAACATAACCAGGCATACAAATTATATTTATAAGCAGAAGCACGGTTACATTGGTTCCCTAACAGACATTCCCCTTCCACCCTTTACAATGAATTCATGGTGGGTTTTTATAGCCCGAGTCCCTCCCGTTACATTAATGGGCACAAGGTCCCAGCCAAACAATAGCCGACAAAAGCGGCGAAAGAGCTGCAAATGCTGACCTTTTGTCGGACCGGACTGTACCCGCAGCATGGTCTTCCTGGAAGCTGGACAGCTGCGTGGCAGTGTGTTGGGCAGAACTTCTCCTTGGCAGGAATGCGGGTAGCTGGAGCAGGTAGAACCTCCAATCGGCTTTAAATGAGGTCACTGGCACAGGTAATGCAGCCCATGCTCGTCCTTTTGCTCGGCACGTCTTGGCTCAAATCCCGAAGCTGGACACTTGTCAGATGATGGATGATGCTGTTTGACACGTGTCGGCCTTGAAAGGCAGTTTGTCCAACTTCGCTTGGGATCAGAGCGTCTCGGGTTGCGCGGGCAGAAAACAGCGCAGTCGGGAAGGCCTTCATGCCTTAGGTGTATTTCTGAGTTTGTTTCCCTACTGCGCACCTGTCAAGGGCGCACTCCGGCTTCGCTGCGAAGTCGGACTGCGCACAGGTGAAAACTGGTATCTGCCGCCGTACGGACTTTGCCCCAACACTTAACACTCTTTTGTCAGCCTGCCAGCCTGCCAGTTACAAGGTGCGCCCAGAAGAGGGGCGAAGTGCGGACTTCGCACCAAAACTGGGCGAAGTGCGCACTTCGCACCAACACTTAGCCATTTTTCAGGTAACTTGCTGGAAAGTTTAAAATTCAACTGAGGGGCTCCAAGAAAGGGGGGAAGAAAGAGAATGTGGGAAAGAAAGAGGAAGGGAGAGAAGAAGGAAGGAAAATAGAGGAAGAGGGAAAAAGAAGAGCAGCACTGTTACAAAATTGAAAACATTGCACCCCGTGCAAAATGTGACAACATTTCTGGCGGCTCGCGGGGTGTCGAGCTCGCCTCGGCGCAAAGAATCCATGCCTTCATCCATTGGGTGCAGAGGAACTTGCCTCCCCTGCCTTTTGCTGCTCTAGCTGTTCTCCTCGCGGCAACTGTTCTTCAGATTCACTTTTGTCAGTTGCCCCCTCAGAATCACCTTCCGAAGGCTCTCCAGCTTTTGCTTCTGCTTCGCAGATGCGAGTCGTATGCGGCCTGGGCTTGGCCCCAGGCTTCTGCTTCGAATGGCCGGCGGTCAGCAACTTCTTCTAGTGCTGCGTGGAAAGCAGAGACCGCGTGCAGGTCGATGGTGTAGTATCTTTTTCCTAGCTCCTGGAAATAGGAGCTGATCTTGCAACATTTGGACACCATCTGAGTGACCTGACTCTCCTGAATTGGCTCAGTCCAGCTATCAATTTCAGCTGTGTCTGCTTCAAAGGACTGCCAATTCTTTTTCACCTGATCTAGGGTGAGAAACTCGCCATTCTCAACAAAACCGGGGCACCCTAGTTCAGAAAGAGCGCGAAAAGGAGCCATACAAATGTCTCTTTCATGTTCGAATGCGTCTAACATTCGTCTGGCAACTCTCACCTCTTCTAATTTTTTGAAATATTTATGCAAGGTTACCCTTGCATCTGCCCATTCTGCAGCGAATGAGGACATGGGGGAGAATTGGAGGCCATCGCGCTCGCGCTCCTGAAGATTTATTGCCAGGTCCAGCCATTGCTTCGCCTGGCGTTCGGCCTCCTCTACCACAGGCTTTCCCTGGGCAGAAACTTCTTGAATTCTGGATGCGAAATCCAGAACTGACATCGCCTTATAGGTGTGGGGCTTGCATCCCCGCAGCAAACCAGCCCGCATCTCCTTAACTTTCTTCTTCGAAAAGACCGTCGCTTGAGATGCTCTCTCTGCAGATTGCGACTGCGCCTGTTTCAAAGACTCTTGGAGCTGAGAAATCTGCTCCAAGGCTGCCTCGCTTTCGGTTGCGGCTTGTTGCTGGGAAGCGGCCAGCTGGGCTTTAAGTTCATCTATTTCTTGCCGCGCCGCTTCCAGCTGCTCAGAGGACCTGGACAGGTCCTCTTCAAGCTGTCTTGTCTTATCCTGCAACCCGAAAAGCTCTTCCCTCGCTCCTCCGCACTTTTGACAAGGAGATTGTCGCCTTTACGAATGATTCCCCGAATCTCGTATCGCTTGTCAATATCATCAAAGCTCTTCTCCTTTGTCCGGAGCTCATAGTCCGCCCCCGGTCATTTCCCGGAGAGGCTTCTTCACTTTCGGGATTATCTTCTCTGTTGTAAGCACTCTCCTCTCGAAATTATACTTGGTGCGCTTCACCGGGGCGGCTATCTCTTCGAGTCTCCTCCGCTTCAGGTTCTGGAGGAAAGAGATAGAGTACTCTACAGCTCTCGTTGCCAGGGGCAAGTCGTCTGTATTCTGGAGGTCGTCCATGAAATCTGGTTCCCCCAGCCTAGGGTTCTGCTGAGACGTCTCTCCTGCGGGAATGGGATCAGGAGGAACCGGATGGACCTCGGAAGGATCGGCCGCTTCTGGGGGCGACCGGGAAGTGGAGATGGGAGCGGCTGACGCTGAAAGGGTTTGAAGCGGCTGAGGCGGTGGATGTAACGGTGAATGCACGGCTTCAGCACTAACTTCAGGCGAAGGGTTTGGAGTTTGACTCAGAGATAGGGAAACGTTGGGGTTCTGAGCAAACTGATCAAAAGAATGGGGGCCGCTAGAAGGGCGTGGAGACGGGGAGGAAGATGCGGCCATGGCTTGCTCGGATTGAGCGGGAGATGGAGTAGGGGTAGGACTAGATGAGACCAAAGAGACTGGGGCAGCAAACGTACCTGCGGGCTCCGCCTGAGCCGATGCTGGGTGGATGTCTGCGCTTCTGATTCCGGCGGCTGGCTGGGGACTGCCCAAAGAAACTGTCTCTGGAGCGGCTGAACGCGGCTGCGGCTCTGCGACTGGCTGCTGCACAGTCAGGCTAGGTCGCCTGATTTTTTCAACTCTCTTCCTCTTCTTCTCTTCTGGAACAATGGTCGGATCCGGGGAAGGAGATGAAGCAGGCGCAGCAGGCGCTGATGCTCCCACGGTAAACTTGTACCGGGGTTTGACTTGCAGAAGGTCTGCCGCAACCGGTCTGCTCTCTGGCGGCGCTGGCGTCTTTTGTGCCTGAGGGATCACCTCGGGCGTTGCCTTGACTAATTTCTTCGCCTTTTCAGGCGCCGCCTTGGAAGCCACGGGCTGCATTGGATCGACCTGGATGTCTGCTGGGCCCGCGCTGGCAGTTGCCGAAGTGTACAACTGTTGGGAGGAAGACCCTCCTTTATAATCCTCAAAGGGACCTCGGGGAACGTAACCTTGATATGCGAACGGCCGCCAGCTGTCATGATGCTGGTCATAGAGAACCGAAAAGTCGTCATCTACGGCCAGATTTCTCCTCGTGGATTTGTCGTGCTGCGTGCGGCATCTCATCTTCCAACATTCAATAATCTTTTCTTTTGGCCAGTTAAGGCCAGCTATCTTGGATAGGAATTTTTTAAACCCTGGAGATGAGAAGTGGTGGTCCGGGTTTCGCTTGGGGTCATATGTCACCTCCTCGCAGTAAAAATCCTGCCAGGGAGGAGAAGCTTCCATCAATTCAATTTCCCAGTCAAGGTCCACATGGACCACATCGCATCTATCTTCGGTTATATCCGCCCGGGGGCAGAGATGTGTGAACTTTCCCCTTATCCCGTACGGGTCGTACTTCCAGCGCTGCGGCAACAGAACCAGGCCAATCCGGGAAAACTCTTGCTCGAGGTAGACATGCTGTCCTACCTCAGAAATCTCAACGTTTGCCCAGGAAAGAGGATATTGAAAAATCTGTCCTCTTTTCTTTCCTAGGCCGAACTCTTCCTCAACATAGTCCATCTGCCGGGCAACCTCCATCCCAAACAGATGCTCCGTGCACCAGTAGGGCAGCAAATGGGGTTTGCCCTTGAATCCGTAGATTCTGACCACAATTCCCTGCGTCAGTCTGAAAACGTCCCCGAGCTTCTGACTCAGTAAAGAGTTCGTCATTTCTCTCGGGGGGCGGGGGATTTCGCTTTCGCTGAAGACTGACATGACCAATCCCAGAAAGTTGAAGTTAAACTTGTAGTAGGACCCTTTCCGGTATAGGTCATCCGTCCAGTCATAGACGGGCTGTGGCTCTCCCTTCTCGTTGACCTTCTTCAGGTTCGGGATCGGCATCCGGGAGTGCAAATGGTACAAACAAAGCCAAGCTAGAACAGAACTGAAACGAAATTCGGTGGACTGCTTCTTCTGGATCTTGACCAGGCTGGAGTGAATGGCGTATGCCAGCCAGTCCGCCCAGTCGAAAAAGATGGGACGCTTTCCACTTCTCTGCGCTGCCGGTTCGTAGGATTCTCCACACAGGAGACATTCTGGCGCCGCTTAGTCGGTACGGTCGTACCAGCTCATCGTAGTCGCAGCCGAGAATCCATGCCAAAATGGTGTACAAATATTTGCTCTGAAACCTCGCCAAGGGCATGGGGCCGGTTGGCCACTGTCCAGCTGCAAGCGGGGCGTTCAGCTCTGAATTGAGGAAATCCCTCATCCGTTTTGTTTGCGTGAAACGTCCCGCTTGCTCGCCCAGATTTATCTTCTCGACAATTGTGCTGGAGTCATACTCCAATCCTGGGGCGAAAGCCGGTCGGATGAGTCTCTCGCGCAGCCGCGAACAAGGGTTTACCACTGGAGCTGCAAATCTGCCGGTAACCGGGTCTGTAGTGTCTGACAATGATGTCTACCAGCTCCGGGCATTGATGGACAGGAGGGCACAAGAATCTGAAAAGGTTGGACTTGTACGCCGCTCCGAAATGGTGAGAGGGCGCCCAGCTCTCCACATTTGTCCGCAGCTTAGTCAGGCTCATAGAAAACGAGCCGTCCACGTATCCCGCCAAGTAATTTACCGGAGGTGGTGGGGCTTGCCCACGCTGTACTTTTTTAGGCCGGGACTTTGACTTTGGCTCCGGCGGTGTTTCACTTCTGAAAACACCCGGCCGTGGTAAATCCTTGTGCTCGCTACTTTCGCTGGATTGCGCTGACATTGGCATCTTTCCTCTGTCCATCTCTCCGAATCAGCAATAATTACAAGTTCAGGGCGTCTGCAGAAGATTTCGCTGTCACAGGAATAATCTGCACAGTTCAAGGAATAATCTGCGCAGTCTGGCATGTTTGAATGCATCTGACCCCCTTTTCTAGACAACGACAGCGTCATTAATGCCGCGCAGGAGGGGGTAGGTCGGCTGGAGTTAAGTTTCTTGGGTGGCTGCGCAGGAGAAGCTTGAAAAAAGGTACCCCGACAGCCGTGCCATGCTCTTTTTATTGCACTTTTCCTTGAGGACTGTGCAATCATTAACTTTGTCTTGGACGCTGCGCCATGGCTGACGTCACTGCCGCAATCCGGGCACACTGCTCAAGAAAGAACCCTTGGTGCGGAAACCCACTTTGAAACGGTCACAATGCGCCTTGGGCCCAGCTTGGAACCTTTTGAATATTTTATTCATTTTTTAAACCATTGCCCAAACTGGCCCAGAAAACGAGGCGCAGTCGGACTTCGCCCGAAGTTGGGCGCGATCCGACTTCGCCGGCGAAGTCGGACTTCGCCCGAATTTCGGGCGAAGTTCGAACTTCGCGCGAAGTTCGCATTGAGACTGTTCCTGCCTTTTCTTTTTTCTTGCCGCGCACAAGGGTTGAGCGCAGTCCGGTCCCTTACAACCTTCGGAGGAGGCGAACACTTAGCATTTTTACTGCTCCCTTTGGATCGAGCTGCGCTTTGGAAATGCAGCACGTTCGGACTTCGCCCGAGTTCGGGCGAAGTTCGAACTTCGCGCGAAGTTCGCACTTCGCGCGGAGGTTGTGCGCAGTTCGAACTTCGCGCGCAAGCCGGCCGAAGTCGGACTTCGCTCAAAACTGAGCGCAGTCCGTCCTTCGTGCCTTTGCAGTCTTCTTTCCGTTCAAGCTTCGCATTTGGCTGGCGCGCAGCCCGACTTCGCTGCGAAGTCGGGCTTCGGCCAACACTTAGCCATTTTTTGCCTTTTTCTTTTTTCTTCACTTAACCAAGCAGCCCGAACTTCGCCCCTTCTGAGGGGCGACGACAGACTTCGCTGCGAAGTCTGTTTTCTCTCCCATGTCGCAGTTAAGCTCAAAAAATAATAAAAATTAAAAGCTGAAAGCTGGAAACTGTACATGCTGGAAAACAAAAATGCATAAGGGAAATTTTTACAAAGAAGGGCCACTCGGGCACCTTCAGCAGCGGTAAATTTTTAAGTGGAACCCGTTAACGAGATAGGCAGAGCTGACCCTCCATATCCCGAAGTACATAGGCATTAAACTGGTTCACCCGGGCAATCTGATAAGGGCCCTCCCAGAGGGCATCAAACTTCCCGTGATTGCCCGGCTTTGCCTTATATGAGTCCCACTTCAGCACCAGGTCCCCGATTTCGAAAACTCGGGCAGTGGTGCCTTTTGCAAACCAGCCTTGAGTAGCTGCAATATGATCGGTGAAGGCCTGGTATGCACTTTCTCTGTCTTCTTCCAACTGCAGGAGTTGGCACAGTCTGTCGTCCACCGGGTCTCCGCTGCTCCTGTCTTCGTCCAACATCCATAGGGCAGGGATCTCAATGTGTGATGGCATGACAGCCTCTTTGCCATAGACGAGCGCATAGGGGGACGTTCTGATGGATTTCTTGAACGCAACTCTGTCCGCCCACGCCGCCCGGTTCAGGAGTAAGTGCCAAGTCCGCTTGTTTCTGTCAATGGTCCTCCGGATGATCTTCAGGAGGTTCTTGTTAGTAGACTCGGCAAGGCCATTCCCCTGCGGGTAGTAATTAGAAGACATCTTGTGATAGATGCCAAGTCTGCCAGTGTACTCCGTGAGTACAGCGCCTGCGAATCCCGGACCGTTGTCCGTCACAATTGACTCTGGAACCCCGAAGCGGGTAATCAGGCTCTCAATGAACCTGATGACCGTTTCTTGGTCTGCGTTCTTGGTCGGGATTGCCTCTGCCCACCGTGTGAAATAATCGGTGGCTGTAAGAATAAACTTGTGTCCGGCAGAGGAATTAGGCGAAATCACCCCAATGAAGTCTAGACCCCATTGCTGGAACGGAGTCTCGGCCTCGAATCGGTTGAAGGGGCAGGGGTGCTTTTCTGTTTCTACCAAAGAAACCTCTGGCATTGATCACATTTTGAACAGACCGCATGAGCGTCTGCAAATAGAGTGGGCCAATAGTACCCAGCTCTAATTATTTTTAAGGCCGTTGGCCTTGAAGAATGGTGACCCCCAGGCATCCCGGAATGAAAATCTCCGAGGACCCTAGGCTGGTCTGATTTTCTGACGCACCGCAACAGGATGCCGTCGATGTTTTTGAAGTAAAGCCCCTCGGGGCGAAGAGTGTACTTAAGTGCACCTAGCCGAAATCTCCTTCGTTGTGAGGCGTTCAGGTGATCGGGACATCTTCCGGTGCAGAAAAATCTCACCAGTTCATCTGTCCAATCACTCCCCTCCGATAAGGAGTCGGCTAGGTAGATGCGTGTCGCTGTGTCCTCCCACTTACAGGCGGAGATGCCGGCTACAGCGCTTCGGGCCAATTCCTGACACAAGGCTCGGCCTCTGATAAGCTTGGTGGGCCGCACTTCGATGTCGAACTCCTGGATTTTTGCAATCCATCCCGCTCTCTTGTGACCCGGTTCTCCTTGTAAGATGAAGCTTCGAACGTCCGGGTGAATCACAAAGACAGTAGTTTTGCTCTGGGAGACAAAATGCCTGAACTTTCGAAGGGATTTCATAACAGCGTGAACCTGCCGCTCTATAAAATTGTACTTTTCTTCATGCGGCTGAATCACTCGGCTCAGGAACGCTATGGGGCGCTCCTCACCATCGTCTCCCTTCTGAATCAAGACTGCAGCGTAGCTTTCGGGTTCTCCCACTGCATACAGGATGAAGTCCCGGGAGTAGTCCGGGTTTGTCAACACCGGAGCTTGCGCAATTCGAGCCTTGATTTCCTCGAAGGCTTGCTCTCTCTCATCAGTCCATTCGTAATTTGTATCTTTTTTCAGCAGTTCGGCCATAGGCTTGATCACCTGTGCGAAGTCCGGAATGAACTTCCGCACGAAGTTAATCTGACCGAAGAAGGACTGCAGCCCTTTTTTATCGATGGGGGCTGGCAAGCGAACGAGGGCTTCTGCTCCGTCAGGGTCAATGGCGAGGCCTTCCTCGGAGATGACATGTCCCAACAGCTTTCCTTCCTTTACCGCGAAGACAGACTTCTTCGGGTTTATAGAAATGCCGAATTCTCGACACCTCTCAAATATTTGCCGTAGGTGCGAGACATGATCCCCTCGTTGGTGAGAGAAAACAGTCATGTCATCAAGGTAGATGACAATAATCTTATTGAGCAGCTCTCCGAAGGCCAGGTCCATGGCCCTTTGGAACGTGGCACCAAGCATTGGATAAGCCAAACGGCATGCGCTGATAGGCGAACGTCCCCCACTTGGTGGTAAACGCCGTCTTATGCTGGTCCTCGTCTTTGACCCAAATCTGGTTGTAGCCGGAAAATCCATCTAAAAGTGAAAATCTCTCGGGCTCCAAAGAACGATATGTAGAATCCGGTCGATTTGGGGAAGCGGATAGTGGTCCCTGAGGGAAGCCTGATTTAGGTTTCTGAAGTCGACACAGAGACGAATGTCGCCATTCTTTTTCCTCACGGGCACCAAATTCGCGACCCAGGATGAATGTTTGATGGGGTAGATGATCTTGGCCTCCAGCATCTTCAAGAGCTCGGCCTTCATCATGGCCTCAATCTTCGGATTCACGGCCCTCTGCTTCTGTCGGAATGGCTTGGCGCCATCCTCTAGCTCAATGGTATGCTGGATGACAGTTCTGTCATACCCCTTCAAATCCTCGTAGCACCAGGCCACGATGTCGGGGAACTCCTGGCACAGTGATCTGATCTGCTCAAGTTCCTCCGACGTGCAGTCTGTTCCGACCTTGATAGTTTTACCAGGTTCAAGTTCCAGGTCAGCATACTGCCTCGGGTCTACTTTGATCCTGTGAGATATTGCTCTGTCATTCTGATCAAAGAGACTCTCCAATGTAATCAGTCCTTTTGGGACATGATTATTCCTTAACTGTATCAACCCCTCATATTGCTCGTCATCATGGTCTCTACCTTCGATTACACACACTTCGTTAACCAGGAATGTGACGATCTCCTCGTCACAACTGAACACCCGCCAGTGGGTGTCCTTATCAGGCACGTAAGGCTCGTAGATAGTGCGAACCGGCTTCGGTTTCTGGACAACGTCGTCAGCCGAAACGTACCTGGCTCCAACAGACGCCAGAATATCAGCGTGTTTGTTTTTCTCACGCGATATTGCCTTGACATTCAATGAGTCGAATGACTCCATCAGGTCCCACACCCGGTTGCGGTACGCTCTAAGATAGTGCTGTTTGGATGCGCACTTCTTCGTAACTTGGTGACACACCAGCTCTGAATCTCCGAAAATCTGCAGGTGTTTGATTCCGAGCCTCTCCGCCTTTCGCAAACCCAAGCATAGGGCTTCGTATTCCGCCGAGTTGTTAGTGCAGCTCCAGGCCAACCTGTAGGTATAGTCCTTCTGGATTCCGGTTGGAGAAACCAGCAACACTCCTGCACCGGCGCCATTCTTGCATCGCGCGCCGTCAAAGAAAAGCTTCCACAGCTTCTTCGGTGCAGGTCCCACTTCTTTCGCAGCTGACATGTCAAGCCTCTCGGGCTGTACAATGGAGTAACATCCCTGCTTCTGTCCCAATTACGGCATTGAAGTCCCGCAACGAGAACTCATCTTCAAGCTGTAGCACTTCGAAGGCTTGCTCAGTCAGCTCCACTGTCACCAGCTCTTCCTCTGACAACTGGACCATGCAGTCCAACTCTCCTCCGGGTATCTTCTCTACTAGGAAGGTGGAAGGCTTCTCATTGAAAATTTTCAGTCTCCTTCCTTTGAAGGGCACTTCCATGTGTGAGTAGTCTAGAGACAGGTACCCGCCCAACTTCGCAGTGAACTCCCGAGAGAGACACATGCCGAAGTAAGGTTCCGTGTCAACAACCACGACCTCTTGGATGACCACGATGTCGAGAGCCTTGTGCAACCGGATAGGGATGTCCTTTATGACACCAACCGTCTTGACAGGGGTGCCGTCTAATTGCAGCACGCCTTGGCTGCTCCGTGTGTATTCCATCCCGATCTCATCGCAGACGGCCTTCGGCATCACAATCGAGGAAGCACCAGAATCCACCATGCAGTTGTGAACTATGTGCCCTTGCATCCGTAAAGACAGATAAAAGGGTGGCGGTCTGTTCTTCCCAGTGGCTGAGACTGTCAAAGGTTGAACCAGGACAGCGGGCTGTATCTGCTTGCCGCTCTTCATGTTCTTCAGTGATTCTTGCAGCAGATCCACCTGGCCTGGGAGCAGAAGAGCATCGTACATGCTGATTCTAGCAGGTGTTCTTTTCAACTCGTCTACAATGCTGTAGCCCGAGGTACTAGCTCCTTCTGCTTGTTTTGCCGGCTCATACTTCGTCCGGTACTGCTGGGTAGCCTCAACTCGCTGTCTCTTGGTCAGAGACGGGTACTTCAGCCTTCTCCCTGGGCTTGTTCTTTGGTTTCAGCCGGAGGCTGAGGTACGGGAGCTTTAGCCGGAGTTGGGGCCTTTGCTCGGAGGAGGTTTGGCTGGAACAGGGGCAGCCTTTGCCGGAGAAGGCTTGGCTGGAGCTTTATCTTTGGATGCCTTCTCCTGGGCTGTGTAAGGCCACAGCCGCTTGTATGGTGGCAGCCCACCGGGCTGCGGTTTTTCTCTTCTTGCGTAGACTTGCAAAGGCTTGGCCGCATCTGCAGCTTTCTTTTCTTCCTTGGCGGGCGGCACTAGATTCTCTTCTGGGAGGGCAAAGTTGGCTTCGCCGTCCAAGATCATGTACAGTTCGTCGTCCTCTATGGCGCTGCCGGCCAAGGTCTGGATGTAGTGCTGGTGCAAAGTGCAGTCTTCCTCCGAATGCGGGTCATTGCACGTAGTGCACCCGGCTTAACCCGGCCCGGAAGGACCAGGCGGGTCTTCTATAGCAAGCATTTCTCGGAGGCGGACGCCTCTCGGCGGTGTTCCCGGGGCTTTGTCTTTCGCGGGGGCGCATATGGCCTCCTAGGAGCAAGGTCCATCTGGGCCTGCTTCTTCTTCAGAGCGGTCATGTCATTGGACATGGCATGGTATCCCGAGGCCAAAGCCCGCACCTCCTGGAGAATTGTGTTCTGAATGCTACTGTCAGGAGGCGGCAACTGTGCCGGTGGAGGCAATGCGGCTAATGGAGGAGGGTTAGAATAAGGTGCGTACTGTGGGGGAGCAGGAAGTGCTGGAAAATGCGGAGCAGGAGGAGGCGGGTGAGGGTAATGCAATTGAGGCGGGCCGTAAGGAGTTACGACCGGCGCTGGATTCCACTGCTGCTGGGGTTGCTGCCCTGATGTGGACGGCGCACCACCAGAAGCAGGGGGATACTGGGATCCAGGGAAGTCGGGATGAATGGGTTCCTGCACCCCGGACGGGAGTCTGCCGATGGAAATAATGTCAGCTTCGGCTTGCTGGGCAGCCTCGTACAACGCAGAAACTCGTCTATTCCGGCAATCTTCGACGACGAGGCATATGTCCGAGTTGAAGGATCTCAGATAGTAGTGAGCAGCCATGCCAGCTGAAGGCCGAAGTTCGCGAGGTACCCGTTTCCAGGATCTCGCAAACCCGATGTTAAAATCAGACACCTCCTCTTGAGGATGTCTCTGGATAGCTTGGAACTGATGCAGTAGAGAAGTAGGGTCAGCAGACTCGTTGCATCCTTTTACGAGCCTTCTGGCAAGCTGGGGCCACCCTGTGATGGATCCCTCTGGCAGCGATCTCCACCAGTAGAGAAGCTTTCCCCTCAGGGAAAGGGCCAGCAGACGGGTCTTCACACTCTCATCGGTAATGGTATGCAATGCGGCCAGGGCAAGGATGTCCTGGATGTGCTCGTACGCCGTCTTACCGTAGCCGTCGTATGTGGGAATAGACTTTAAAGCAGCAGGGGGCACAACTTGTCGTCCGACCAGGGCCAAGGGCCCCGTAGAGTCCACCGCCGGGAAGAGATCATCGTCATTCTCGTCGTTGAGCAGCCATTTCTTCTTCTTCTCCTCCGTCGGTTGTGTACTCAGTGTCGGTACTTTCCGAGGATGCAGGTGCTTCTTCTTCCTCGGCCTCTTCTATTTCGTACTCAGCTCCGCCAACTTCAGCTTCGGCTTCTTCTTGAATTTCAGCCTCGGCTTCGTCGACACGAGCTCGCGGATCAGCCAGCCTGGGAACTTCGCCTCGAGCGTTGATGTCCAGTTCATAAAAGTCAGGCGGGCTTCTCGGATCCCTTGCTTGCCACCTTCTTGTGTGCATGAAGGTGTTGGGACCGGTCTTTCGGACTCAGAGGATTTGTTCGTGCATAGTCGCCAGGTGTTCAGATTTGGAACAGCAATGAAGCGAACACCGGTGCTTCAATTCTGTCGGGGGTGAGAAACTTCCTTGTCTCACCAAGTGCTCAGAAACCACTGTCAGCGCCAGGTGGAGACTGATCAGAAAATCTCTCGTCAAATGTGGGACCCGTGTCCCACCGGCGTGCCAGAGAAACTGTTGGTTACGAATCTGCCATGAGGAAAGGATTTTGGGTTAACGCGCCCAGATTCGCCCACCAGCATGAAAGGCCGGAAGGAAGAGATGCCTTCCGTGCCAATCTCCGGAGAAGGCCGGCTCCTTTTGGGGGGTTTTTATGTTCAAGCTAAGAGTGCAGGAAAGAGATAAATGAACATAAAGAATATACAAATATACTTGGAGTTGGTGGGGGGGAACTAACAGTACGGCAACCAGCAATCACCAATACTTACTGCATTATAAATACAAAGCATGACTGAGAACTGCAAAATCTATGTGTACTTTCGATACCTAAGCAGTGTACGCACAGCTACAATGGTCCCCTAGCAAACATTCTCCCTACAAGGAGAACTAACAACACGGCAACGCATCAATCACCACTACGGACACTAACATAAGTAGAAAGCAACCTAGAGATATCAGAGCCAGGTATATGTGTCATGCAGAGATTTTAACCGCACAGCTACAATGGTCCCCTAGCAAACATTCTCCCTACAAGGAGAACTAACAACACGGCAACGCATCAATCACCACTACGGACAGCAACGTAACACACAACTGATGGAACTGCTACCACATCTAGTCTATGAAGTACAGAAGTGTTTAACCATCAAATGCTAAAATTAACAAGCCATGGCACAAACAATGCTAAAGGCGCCTGATCATCAAATGCTGAAACGAATCAACGAGCCATGACACAGGGAAGCGTAAAGCATAAAGCGTAAAGAAATAAAAGCAGCAGAACAGAACCGGGCATACAAATTATATTTATAAGCGTAAGCACGGTTACATTGGTTCCCTAACAGACATTCCCCTTCCACCCTTTACAATGAATTCATGGTGGGTTTTTATAGCCCGAGTCCCTCCCGTTACATTAATGGGCACAAGGTCCCGACCAAACAATAGCTGACAAAAGCGGCGAAAGAGCTGCAAATGCTGACCTTTTGTCGGACCGGACTGTACCCGCAGCATGGTCTTCCTGGAAGCTGGACAGCTAGCTGGCGGTGTGTTGGGCAGAACTTCTCCTTGGCAGGAATGCGGGTAGTTGGAGCAGGTAGAACCTCCAATCGGCTTTAAATGAGGTCACTGGCACAGGTAATGCAGCCCATGCTCGTCCTTTTGCTCGGCACGTCTTGGCTCAAATCCCGAAGCTGGACACTTGTCAGATGATGGATGATGCTGTTTGACACGTGTCGGCCTTGAAAGGCAGTTTGTCCAACTTCGCTTGGGATCAGAGCGTCTCGGGTTGCGCGGGCAGAGAACAGCGCAGTCGGGAAGGCCTTCATGCCTTAGGTGTATTTCTGAGTTTATTTCCCTACTGCGCACCTGTCAAGGGCGCACTCCGGCTTCGTTGCGAAGTCGGATCGCGCACAGGTGAAAACTGGTATCTGCCGCCGTACGGACTTTGCCCCAGCACTTAACACTCTTTTGTCAGCCTGCCAACCTGCCAGTTACAAGGTGCGCCCAGAAGAGGGGCGAAGTCGGACTTCGCACCAAAACTGGGCGAAGTGCGCACTTCGCACCAACACTTAGCCATTTTTCAGGTAACTTGCTGGAAAGTTTAAAATTCAACTGAGGGGCTCCAAGAAAGGGGGGAAGAAAGAGAATGTGGGAAAGAAAGAGGAAGGGAGAGAAGAAGGAAGGAAAATAGAGGAAGAGGGAAAAAGAAGAGCAGCACTGTTACAAAATTGAAAACATTGCACCCCGTGCAAAATGTGACAACAGATCCCGCTTGCAATAAAATATTTGAAGAGGTTTTATACTTTGTTTGTAGCCAACTATTGAATATTGAAAACCTGTCCAATCTTTCTATGATTGGAGATTAGCTATGCTGATTATCCCATGTATATTGAAAGGTTGAAGGAACAACATTTGAAGGGCCTTTTAAATTGATGAGGGAAGCAAAATCGTTCATTTATCTAGACCAACAAGGAATACAATCCATCATTTCCAAAGGAGATAGAACTATGTTGAAGTCCCCTCCAAGAATCCGAAGATTGCAATTCAACATTGATCTTGACATGAATAAACTGTGATCCCTCCAACATCTATCTCAAAGAGTAATTGTATTTGGAACATATACATTTATGACTCCTGTTTTCATATTTTCCTCTTTCCTGCAAAAAAGACCAGCAACACCATTACTTGCTGCACCTAGAAATACTCCATCCCATTTGCGGTTGTTGCAGACTGTTGCAATACCTCTTGGAGATACCATTGCAGAAATTTTTAGACAATCCCCCATCTTTCAAATCTTTTTGAATGCTTCCTTACATTCCTCACTGCATATTTTTGTTTTTTACATTAAAATAATTAGGACTATAACAATGTATTAATTCCTTGAAAACTCTTTTTTTTTTTTTTGCCGGGGGAGGGGGGGTTGGAAGGCCATATTCATACCCTGAATATTCTAGGAAATCATCTTCATCATCATTTTTTATTCTTGTTTGTGGGCTTAGCCTTGGTTCTTGTTAACACTTGTGATATTTGTTTTTAGTTTTTTAAATCAATATCCTTTTGGCTCTCCTTTTCTCTTTGTTTCTATTTTGAGAGTCTTCCTCACCTTTTTCCATTTCCATCAATGCTTTAACGCTGATCACTATCTTCCATATTTCCATTTTGTTCACAATTGATCATTTGTAGATTTATGCTGCCTTGGAGAACCTGAAGTGTGATGCAAAGCCTTGAAGGAACCTTTTTTATTATGCTCGCCTGGAAACCCTAATGTGCAAGGGCAATCTCCATAGTACTTAATTTCTCATGCTACCCTATAAACCCTAAAGTGCAATGCATATTTTCCATACTGTGTTCTTTATTATGCTTCCTTGAAAACATTAAAGTGCAAGTGACGACCTCTAGACTAGTTTCAATCTTATTATTGGGAGATGATTTTCTATTATTCAAGGAGATAGAAGATGATTTCCTGGGTCAAACTTTATTTTCTTCTATATTTGAATGTACACAATGCACTTCCTCATCTTGTGCATCCTTCTTAGTTTATCCAAATGTTTACCTTTAATGGACTGTGATGGCCTTCGCCATTTGATGAGGCGGAGGGGCTTTCTTTGCCATTTTTTTGGGATTGGAAAGTCCTTGATCTAAGCCATCTTTCATTACTATATAATCCCTTTGCTTGATATCCGAGTTTGTCTCATTATCAAAACTTTTCATCTTTCTCGGTCCTCACTTTGCAATATCTTGCCATGTGTCTGGTCACATAACATTTGCAGCATCGGAATGCATTGTTTTCATAATCCACTTGTTGATCCTATTATCTTGATTAAGATTTAATCTTAATGGATTTTGGCAAAGGTTTTGAGGTATAGATAGCATGTTTGTGCTCCTTAGTACTTGGCCTCTACTAGATGAATTCTCCTAGAGTATTGCCAATATCATTTAAAACTTCCTTGTCGATAAGCTAATATGGAAGTCCAAAAATTCCTACCCACTTTGGAAGCCTTTTAAGAGTTTTTATCTTCATAGAAATATTCTCACTTCATTGTCTTAAATTCAAGCCATATCTCCTCTAAACCATAGCCCCCACTCGCAATTTTATTCCTGATTTTTGAATTGGAGAAGATTTAGAAAAAAAAATCCTTTTAGAAGGTAAGTCACCGAATAATGTGGACTCAACTCCCACTTCCATTTAATCCACTTTTGAATCTCTAAAAAACCTAGCCAATATTCATTGGACTTACATATTAACCCTTGCTATTTATGAACCATTATAGCAATGCTTTATCATCTCATCCTTGGTATTCACTTCTAGTGTCTATCATTTGTTGCCTGGATAAGGATTACTATAAATTCGTTCTTCCTTTTTCTTTCTTGATTTGGCGAAATATTACTTCCCCCAACTAGGGCATCCTTACTTCTAGCTAGCGTTTCTTGAAATGGCATTTCTCTCGTGCCACTCATCATTTTCTTGTGAGGATCCTTCATTTTTTGAAATTTTCCAAAGATCTAGAGCAAATACCTTTGAAGGTGAGACTTGCTTCTTGCTCGCATTCTCTTTATCAATGGTTACATTACTAAATGTTAAGGTTATTTATGTGATTGGATCCTTGATTTGCGGTGTGAAACTCCTCACTCCCCACTGCTTGCCCTAAACCCCTTGGGCTTTTGCAAGAACATATTAATGGTATCTAGAGCCTTAGTTTGGTTCACCTCAAAATTGGGATACTAGTAGTAGTATTTTCAGTGATTGTGATTACTTGGGGCTTAGTCTTACAGTTTCAGTTTCTTTTCATAGTGATAAGTCTACTTGTCTTGTATAGGATAGTTGTCCTTTTTCAATGTTTTGATCCTAAAACCTGCTTTCATCTCAAGTGGGATAGAGTATTCAAACTTGAGCATGTGGCGTTGCATCGAGATATTTGTATCTGAGATACAGAGAGCCCTTGATTATTTCAGATGTGTATTGAGAGAGAGTCCAATACAGATTTGACTCTTTGAGCCTTTGAGGTATTTGACTTGAGATAACATTTGAGAGAGATTTCTGATTCTTTCTGACATTGCTCTAGTGTTACAGTTGAGAGAGTAGTTCTCCAATGTTTGAATCTTTGGCATTCTTTTTCAATATTTGAGTGTTAGACATGAGCTTTCAACATTTTTCTCAGCATTAGCATTTGGACGCAATGATTGACACTGACATTGGGAAATATTGGCACACCATGGAAGATGATTCAGGATTTGAGTGTTTGGAACACAACACTTAGAGACTTAAGTATGATTGATTTTGAATGGATAGATTGGATTGGTTGTAGCATGACAATGATTGGACTTGGAAAACATTTTAGAACTTGCACATTGTAGACAATTTCTGACAATGGTAGTGAGAGCCCATTGTATAGTTTGGTTATTATGTTGGACTTATTTTACTCTTGATGGAGACAAGATGGATTGTGATCCATTGTCTTATGTGTTCATAAAGGCATATGATTCACTCCAAGCCATCTGAATAGTACATGATCTAGATTGACACTCTCAGTTATTTGTTTGAGATTGAGCCTACTTAAATGATTTGGGAGAGAGAGTTCCTTGCTTTTATAAGATGCTTGAGTCGTATGCAAGGTTGTTGGGTGCGTGGGAGTGGGTGTGGCCCCCGCGAGAAACAGGGTTTGTCAGGTGCGGGTGTGGCTATTTTTAAATTAATAAAATATATATGTAATTTTTATCAAACAAAATTAAAAAACTTCAAAAAATAAAATAAATCATACACATTGCAAAATATTTAAATATGGCATTATAAAAGCATATATGATATTCGTGTACAAAAATGACAGGATGTCAAAGTCATAAAGAGATACCCATAGACTAATATAGTAGTGGTGCATGTACAAATATAAGATCAGATATTTGATATGATGATATCTCTCATTCGTCACATTCCTCATCATCATCTTCCAAGTCCTATAGATTTGGTGGTGGTAGATCTGAAAAGCCGTCACACCTACAATCCTCTCTGCTGTCGTCAGGAGTTGTATCTGAACGTGCAAAAGATCCCTCTATATAATCCTTGTCCTTGCGAGACATGAGTCAAAGAGTACTATGGACATACACGAGGTTCTTTGCCCTACTCACCTCTAATCGACCTCTCATTGAATAGATAAATCCGTAAGCCAATTCCTTCCACAAGTTGAGGAAATAGCCACCTGAGACAATAAAGGACATGCTAGTTGCTGCAACTGTGGCATCCCATGTCCGTGCAATGTCCACCAAAATATGGGGTTCTTCAGACTCCTGTCATATAAAGCCTCAATAGACTGGAATGCACTCCGTGCACAAACAAAATTTGCAAACTACTCTCTAATCTCTGCTGCCTCTTGTCCAGTGCCATATATGTCCTTGAATGCCTGTAGAAACCTTGCAGTCACCTCTGGATCCTGATTTGGTGTCCTCTTCCTCGTTTTGTCTACATCGTACCACTTCGGGTTAAGAGCATAAGTTGCCATGTGAAGTGGTGAATTGAGGACGCATTCCATCTCCAAAGAATGATGGTCTGTAATCGAGGGTACAAGTTAACATCTTGAAGATCAATAATGGATTTGATATTCTCACACATGGAATCCATACCCTCGTATATCTCTCCTAGGCATTCAAAATCTGTATCAAAAGTACGGAGCATATCTGCAATGGGCTCCAAAAACCGCAACAAAAACTTGACATATGCCCAAAATTGAGTAGATACAATCAAATGTATTTTGCGAAGGCCCTACTCTGAAGATGACTGTCTCCATTGAGACCATTCTCTACTGAAAATAGTATACCCCAATGCCACCTTAACTTCCACCAACCGCTGCAATAGAATATAGTATGAGTTAAACCGAGTGTCTATCAGTTTGAGCAAGTCTAATTGGGCATGCTCGCTGTAGATTGCTAGTGCCCGATGGTGGTGACAAAAACATTTGGATGTCTCTCCCATCCACAATTAATTTTTCCACCCAATCAATTCTACCAATATCCTTAAAAATATTATTTAATGCATGAACACAACATGGAGTCCAAAAAATATGTTGGTATTCAACATGGATCAACATATCGGTTGCTTTGCAAACTGGTGCAACATCCGTGATTACTTGCCCAATCTCATCTATGGTTGTAGATAATAGACCCGCTTGGAACTCTGAATTCCTCTCATGCCCTGAACAATCCACAACTTTAAAAAAATAGGGGCCAACAGTAGAAGAGACAATGATGTTTATTAAGGGATGACTTCGTGCATCAGTCCAACCGTCCATAATAATGCTGCAACCATTCATTGACCATGTGCTTCGAAGTGGCTCCAACGACTTGTGCACACGATCCCTCAAACTTTCCAACAAAGTGCGGATCCTCTCATGTCAGAGGCACATATCTTTCAGGGCCAGTATCGATGGCACAAACCATCTTATCGAAATAAGGGGAACGGGCCACGTTAAATGGGATTCCACATGCATAGAAAAATTTCACAATAGTGTGGTCAAGCTCCTCCCTACCCTTAACATCAAACATGTGCTGTATGGGATTGGCCCTAGGTGGTGCAGCCCACATTTGCTTAGAACAATGTGGAGGTGGTGTCATAGAAGATGCAAATGACATAGGTGGAGAAGGTTCTGTAGAAGGGCCTCCTTGAACAGAAGCAGAATATGGGGTTGGTGTGGGTATCCTATCTGCTCTCATTTGCTCATTAATGAGCCCTTGTCTTTGGACACCATCGATTTCATTACATATCCTAACCCTTTGTCCCTTCAATCTACACAAATGAGCCTTCATCCTGTGGTATGATCCTGTGAAAGTTATGTCACAAAAATTGCACAAAAAATTTCATGTGCCACCTGCATCCTTTGTCTTTTGTTCCACAACACTCACATATTTCCATAATGGGCATTTTGAAGAACCAAATGCACTCCTTGCAAACTGGTGCAACATCTGTGATTACCTGCCCAATCTCGTCTATGGCTGTAGATAATAGACCCGCTTGGAACTCTGCATTCTTCTCATGCCCTGAACAATCCACAACTCTCAAAAAATAGTGGCCAACAACAGAAGAGACAATGATGTTTATTAAGGTACGACTCTGTGCATCAGTCCAACCGTCCATAATAATGCTGCAACCATTCATTTACCATGTGCTCCGAAGTGGCTCCAACGACTTGTGCACACGATCCCTCACACTTTCGAACAAAGTGGTGCGGATCCTCTCATGTCGGAGGCACATATCTTGCAGGGGCAGTATCGAAGGCACGAACCATCTTGTCAAAATAAGGGGAACGAGCCACGTTAAATGGGATTCCACATGCATAGAAAAATTTCGAAACAGTGTGGTCAAGCTCCTCCCTACCCTTAACATCAAACATGTGCTGTATGGGATTGGCCCTAGGTGGTGCAGCCTTCCTTTGCTTAGAACACTGTGGAGGTGGTGTCATAGAAGATGCAAATGACATAGGTGGAGAAGGTTTTGTAGAAGGGCCTCCTTGAACAGAAGCAGAAGATGGGTTTGGTGTGGGTATTATCTGCTCTCATTTGCTCATTAACGAGCCCTTGGTGTTGGACACTATCGATTTCATTACATATCTTAACCCCTTGCCCCTTCAATCTACACAAATGAGCCTTCACCCTGTGTTATGATCCTGTGAAAGCTATATCACAAAAATTGCACAAAAACTTTCATGTGCCACCTGCACCCTTTGTTTTTTGTTCCATAACACTCACATATTTCCATAATGAGCATTTTGAAGAACCGGATGCACTCCTTGCATCCTCCATGATGATGTGAATCTCCCCTCTGTGTGTGGAAATTTAAAAAAAAAGTAAAAGGTTTTATTACCTACTGTTGTATATAGTGAAAGACTGAAAGTAAAGATAGCATGATAGGTTTTAAAAACCAAAAAACAAGGAATTGGAGTGAAGACTGAAAGTAAAGACAGCATGATAGGTTTTACTTTTCTACATGATAGTAAAGAAACAAAAAAAAGAACTTTAAAATCTGCCTCAGCTGCCTCAATCCAAAATCTGCCTTTCACTCTTCACTGCAGTCCTTCAGTTTTCACTCTCTTTTTCAGTTTTCAACTTTTCACTCATGCTCATGATAAGAATGAAATAGAAACCCTTAAAAAAGGGTTTATATAAAAAGAGTGGACTCCAATTCACTTTACAATGAATTGGAGTCCACTTTATAGTTTATTATAAAAAAATTAAAAAAGTTTAAACTTTAAAAAAATGTTTTATTTTTTTATTTTTTTTGCCATTTTGTGCTGGGTATGGCCGCACGAACCCGGTAACACTGGTGGTATGTGTACATAGATGGCTGTTATTTGGCTAGGTGAAGTTAGTTGATAATAAAAAAAATGGAGTTAGAGATTGAGATGAAGAAGGTCTAGAGACTGCAGCTGGTTTAGCGACTAGTTAGTGACTTGAGATGTTTTAAAGATAGGATCTGCTTCATCGTTGAGAGATGGCAGTTGGACCGCATTGGTTTGTATTGCTTCATGAACCACAGAGATCGGTTCACAGTTAGCAATGGTCACATCGGACTCACCGACTGCTATATTTGTCAGCCTTCTATGTGAGGAACAATGGCTACACAGAGCCCCATATCTTCGTCACACTGGGTTAAGGTGATTCAAGTTGGATATCAGCTGTACGTGATTGGTTTCAGCTTTTCTTCTCTCTCCCAGATATGTGGTTTGAGGCGGGAAATGTTCGAGCAAACTGTGCTCTTATTTGTGTCTTTACAGGACATCACTTTGCACATATATTATGTTTTATAATAGATATATTTGAGTTATAATTAAAGGTCATCATTAGTAAAAGTACACAATAAAACGAATTTAAAAGGTGGTTCAACCACCTTATATGGAATACAGGACAACTTCTTCCTAGAGGCTGTCCTTAGGTTGTTGTAGTTTCTTGCATTGTATTAAGTATGTTATCAATGAAGTTTTTTTTTTTCCTTTATAAAATTTTAAAATCATCGCCTAGTCACTATTCTGTAAGTTTGTGTTGAACTCATTTAAGAGAGGTCATTTTAGCTGCCACAACTCGTCAGCTGTGACCTTTGATAAGCGGACAGATAAGCTGCACAACCTCTTAAAATAGATGCATGATAATTATGTCAGACAAATAAAAAGAATATGGTGATCATGCTTGTTGAGTCTGACTTAATTTGAATAGTGGGATGCCTGGTGCAAGATTGCTGTTATTAAATATTGTCTATATTTGTGTCTATTTTCAGGTCACATTAATTGACATTTTAGAAATGTCCTAAAACCTTTCATGATTACTATTTATAGCAAAAAATGATTACCATTTATAGCAAAAAACAATATTGTTGTTTTACCTAGAAGTAGTAATCAACTGTGTTAAGAATCATTGGCATGAGACATTTGCAAATTGAATGTAGTGACTAATGCCATCATTATTTTCAATATCCAGGATGTCACCGATTCTTTAAATGCTCCGGTGGTGTTTGCACACAATGATTTGCTCTCAGGAAATTTGATGCTAAATGAAAAAGAAGGTAAGCCATAGGATCAAGCATTGGAATCTGTGTACATTTGTTTCAGGGAAACAATTTCTTGCGTCATATTACATTTGTAAAAACAATCAAATTGAAATTTAAGGGCGTCAAGATTGATTTACATGAAGGCTCCCAACTTAGAAAATAGAGTGCAAGTGAAGATAAGTTAATTTCATGCAAGGCACAGTTTTCGACCCTCAAGAAAGCCTCATCATTCTTGTCAGGTTGAATGCTTCTTGTCATCTTGTTGAAACAGTGATCTTACAGTTTGTCAAGGTCTCTCGCTCTCTGAGTCATGCTTCTTTTTGTTTCACTTATAGGTTATATCTAACTTAACTAACTAACAGCTGTAACTGATTAAGCCTGGAAGATTATTCTTGTAATGCCTCCTTCTCTCTTTAAGTCATAGTCATTGTTCCAAGTCCCATCTTGAGATGGAAGAAAGAGGATCATTAATGTAGTGCCTCCACCCTTTAACTCAATGTATTTTGTTTTAGGTTTTTTTAGCCATTGTCTCATTTGCAATTTTTTGATTAGGTTTTTGTGCATAATGAAAGGAAAAGCCCCCAAAGAAGATATTGGTTGCTGTATGCCTATTGGCTCATAATATTTTCTCTAACATGTTTCAAAGGGCTTTGTAGGTGATCTGATAATTTCCTCTTCCATTTAAAGTTGTTGCATTTATATGTTGGTGTGTTATTATTCTAATATTGTGGTAGAAAAAGCATTATGCATTTCCTTGGTACAGTCTGTGGAAAATCCTTGATCTGTGCATCAGAGAGCTCATGCTTCTATCAATCATGCTACTAACATCATTCTTGAGTGATTTCACAAGTACTATCGAGAATACCACAGTTGACATTAAACATAGGCAGTTATGAATAAGTTGGCTTGTATGTATATAGATTCATGAAGGTAAATTATCCTAGAGACGTTTCACACAGCTAATGCAATTTGAGATTCTTGAGGATATTTTGTAACGGTCATAGAAGTTCTGGATTTTTTCTGCTACATTAGCAAAGGTGTCTAGAAAGCCCAGAAGTGGGTTTAGAATGTTGCTAAGGCCATATTCTTGCACTGTTATGCTGTATGTACAATTAATGTTTAAACTTCTAATCAACATCTTTGCTGTTTGTGCTTTTAAATATTATAATATTTAATTGAGGCATCCCTTCCCAATGTAAAGCCATACCTATGTCTATCTCCATGCTGAGGCATTTGAGCCTAACTTTTCTGAGCAGAAATTCCAAATCCAGATGTATCTGCCGGCTTAGGTGAGATCAAGGGTTTCTCTTGGTAGAAGTGATGGGGCTCCAAGTTGAGCATGCATGTGTAGATTTCTTTTCACTCCAATAGTCAGTTCACTCAACCCTACTTGATTGTAATCATCTGCTCATCTAACAGAGTGTATAGTTTATCTTGTCTTTGCATGCCTAGTTCTTGAGTACTTTCCTGTGCTTGGTCTTTTTTCCCCAGAGTTAAGTTTTCCATGTGTCATTTAGTTAATCCTTCTAATGAAGAGTGTAAGAACACACTTTGTGCCAATAAGCATAAATAAAATACAAATCATACTCCATTTCTATCAATTCAGTGTGTATGTTAGAATGGTGAGATTATTGTGTCTTTGAAATTGCATTCTTTATATTGTATGGATTGAAATGTGCAGGAATTGCAGGAGAAGATTACTGTAGCAGACCAAATAAAGACACTGCTCCGACTTGGAAGATTGCCAACTCGTTGGAGTTATATTGTTATCATAGTGGACGTAAAAAAAAGGGACCTGCCTAAGTACCATTGAAGACATGTCATTGTGTCACCCTAAGGAGTGCCGTCTTTAGAAGAACGGTCTAATGTCTTACCTTGAGCCAAAGAATGCTGTCATGCCAAGGAAGTGTCGTCATACTGTCTACAAGAGAGTCGTCGAGTCGTTGAAAGAAATGTCGTCTTGTCATTATTGTCTTGAGCAAAGCCGTCAAGTAGTAAGCTATTGAGACAAGACTGCCAACATGCACCCTTGCTGTCCAAGAAATCGTAGTGTAATTGATGAAGTAGACATCCAAACGTATTTACCATTCAAACAAGTCTCCAAACCATATTGCCGTGGGGAGGAAAATGGATTGTCATCCACGATAAGTACCGTTCAAACCTATTGCAATCTCAGACCGATTGCTATTTAGGTTGACTTGCCGTATAAGTGAACCTCATCGTTCAAGCAGAATTTGCCGTTCACATGACGTCTTCAGTATCGTTCAAAGTCTAAACTGTCGTCTTGTGGTATTGCCGTCTTGAGGCATTGTTGTCTTGTGGTCTTGTTGTCTTGTGATAATACTGCTTAGTGCCGACGTGCTTCTGATCGTTTTACCTATGATTACCATACAACTATTGTAGGAGGTTGAGTTTGATGGTTGGCTGCTTGAAAAGGCTGTCTTTCACTAGACCCCCTTCATGAATGCATCATTTGGTATCAAAGCAGGTTTTTGTTCTTAGAATCCTCCAAATTGTGTTGAAGGAGAGATGGCACAATGAGGAAGAGGAAGACCGCATGGTCTGGGACCTCAGCCAGTGGACATCATCAGCTGAAATGATAAGAGGAATCATCACCAGACTAGATGCAATTAAGATTGACCAAAGGAGAGGCGTTCATCTTGAGGAGGTTAGTGACAGTGAAGAGGAGGAGATTGGTCACCAAGAAGCTTGAGATGAGGAGCATGGATAAGAATCGGAGCAGTGGTTGATTTGGACGATCTCTAGCATGGGAAGTAAACCAAAGATGGATACTCTCAATTTTAATGGAAATTTAAATCCAGAAGAGTTGATTGACTGGATAACGAACATGGAGAGATATTTTGATTATGAATCTATGGAGGATCTGAAGCAGGTAAAATTTGCATGCACCTGGTTGAAGGGACATGCTTTGATTTGGTCGGATCATGTCCAAACTGAGAGGTGACAAAAGGGCATGGATATAATTCAAACATGGGATAAGTTTGTATTCAAATAGAAGTCTAAATTTTTACCTGCTGATTATCAGATTGGGTTGTTTAGAAGACCCCAAAACCTTAAACAAAAGGAGTTGGGAGTGAAAGAGTATATGGAAGAATTCTATAAGTTGACCATAAGAGCAGGTCATATTGAAGATGATGAGGAGAAAGTGGCAAGATACATAAATGGGCTAAGGTTGTCCATACAAGATGAAATTGGTTTGCTTCAAATTAGAACAATCGAGGAGGCATATCAATATGCACTTAAGGTGGAAGAAAAATTGACTCGCAAGCAACAAAACAATTCTAGAAGGAAAGGACAATTCTCTGGAGAGGGAGAACATTCTAATAGTGGTAGGGGGCAGCATATGTAAGAGGAAGAAGCTAGTACTTCTCAAAGTAATTTCAATCAGAGCACAGTTAGGAGGTGAAGTCAATATCCAGATCTCCAATGTTCTTCAGCAGCGAGGTGTATGGTGGTGTAGTTTATTGTGATCCATCCCCATGCACAATATCCAGATCTCTCAAATTTTTTTGGCTGTTCGTACAACCATACGTTGTGGGAGGAACAATTTTCTGGAGTTTTCTTTTGGGAGAGGAAGCAAACAGTTTTTTTTGGAAGAGGAAGCGAACAATTTTTTGTAGTCTTCCTTTCGGAAAGGAAACGAACATTTTTTGGAGTCTTCCTTTGTTTTTCTATAAAAGGGGAATGACCCCTTTCATGTAACAAGTTAGCGAATGTAAAAGATTGCTGAAATCAATAAAAGAACGAAGCTGCCATTGCCCCGTGGTTTTTCCTGCACACTGCAAGTTTTCCACGTAAAAATCTGTGTTACTGTTTTTTCAGCATTATTGTTTTGCTTGCTCATAATATTTGTTTTTTAACAAGCACCAGAGAAAGCAAATATTTCTCAAGAGGAAGAGGTGTAAGGGGTAGAGGATTCCTCAAAAATTGCTTTCGATGTGGAGAAATCGGTCATCGGGCATTTGAATGTCCAATAGTATAGCAGGATTGTGGTAAAGGAAAAGAAATCAGGAACCAGATTGCATAGGCAAATGAAGAAAGTGTTGCCCCACCCAAGCACATGGAGGAACCAGAACAAGGAGAATCCCTTATAAATAAAAGGGTATTGTTAAAACTAACCAAAGAGGAGCATGAACCGATGTAAAGAAGAAGTCTTTTTAGAACCATATGCAAATCGGGAGGCAAGTGTTGTATAGTCATTGTGGACAAAAAAATTACGGATAATATAGTGTCTACAGAGATGGTAGAAAAGCTTGGGCTATAGAGGATTGAACACCCAAATCCGTACAAAGTCTCATGGTTGCAAAAGGGACATCAGATTTTGGTAACTAAACAATGCATGGTGAACTTTCAAATTGGTTCCTATAAGGATGAGATATTATGCCTATCGATGCTTGTCATGTTTTGCTAGGACGAAAATGGCAGTTTGATAGAAAGGCAATGCATGACGGAAGGATGAACATCTACAGTATTAAGAAAGATGGCAAATGGTACATATTAAGTCCATTAAATAACAAAAGACAAAAAGGGGACAGTAGTTATACAATGTGACTGAATATAGATAAACAATTCTTGAAAGGTTATGAGACAAAGTTGAAGGGAGAAAGGGCAGTGTTGAGAGTTGTAAAACAAGTGGAGGAAAAGGTAGAAACAAGCAAGAGAATAAGCATGGGGAAGAGGCAGTTGGCCCAGGTCACCAGTAGTAGTGACGATGAAGACAACAGTGCAATGATTCCAATTTCTGTAGAGAAAGAGAGAGAAAAGGAATGTTAAAGAGACAGTAGAAGAAGATGAACCTCATCAGGTCATTGATGGCTGTGACGAAGGCCATATTGTTGAAAAACATAGTGGTGATGAAGAGATTGGGTGCTTTGAAAAACACACCAAAGGTATTGGTTCCAAGTTAATGAGAAATGAAATGAAATATTATTAATGTCCGCGGTGGGCCAAAATAAGACCCAAGGGACTATAAGGAGGACAATAATGACTACCAACAGCCGAGGCCGAAGTACCGGAGCTGAAGAAGTCCATGATATGTCTCTGCCCATTGCTAGTTCGGAACCCTGACAAACTGTTGGTGCGCTATCTAGTGACCCTGCTTCTGTTCGAACTGGATGATGTGGGGTGTTTTCGATCGAAGTCACCTGGTCCATCGGAGTTGGTGAAGTATGTTGTGATGAGCCGATGTTGAGGAGGGTGAGATCCATTTGGAGAACTTTTATGTCGTCGAAGCTGAGTTATCTCCCTAAGAAAGAGTGCGAGACAACGCTGGTCTGGGTATCTGAAGAAGGTAGAAACAGACCGAGAGTTGTCCCTGAAAAGCCAATGAAACCTACCTCGGATCTCATAATAAATGGGACAACAAAAAATAATGTGACGAAGGGTTTCAACTTCACCCAAGGAGCAAAACAAACAAATTCGCTCCTCCGTCGGAAGATGATGATCTGATTCAATCCGGAGTTGGTGAGAACACACTATGAGTTGCCCAATAATGATTCAAAGACTATGCATTGTGTGCTGCTGAAGGTATTGTGGTGGAAGTATTCTGCCCTCCTGTATCTGTAAGAAGTGCTCATGGTAGAAAGACAGCTTGGGGGAAAGAGGGGCAATAGGAGAGATCCATGTGCATCTGGTGTACTGGAGACTAACATCCTTCCGAATCTTGTGGAGCATCTATCCGTATCTGAATGATTGTAAGGAGAGCAAAAACCTGAAAATACCAGCTCCTCCGGCCTCTCCGAGAACTCGGAGAGAGTTCCATCGAGGAGCGAAGGGTGAGGTAAGGGTACCGCCTGCAACCCTCAGGGGTATCTCTGAAAGTACGAATCATGTGAAGATAACCGATAATCAGGAAGATAATCTCAAGCTGGAAAGGAGAAGCCCCAAACTTTGTCAGAATAATAGAACGGGGGACTATGCCCTTGCAACGAATGAATCGTCGAAGAAAGAGTGTCTGGACTCGTTCAACCCGTGACCACTCAGTCGGGCCAAGACTAGGGCCCCAAACCACTGACCCATAAGTAATATCCTGAAAATGTGCTTTGAAGCAATTCCTCTCTAGCAAAGACAGAGTTGCATACCCCTTACACACCTGGACCTGGGCGGCGGGTTTCATACCATAAGTGGGAACAATGAAAAGAGCCCCCAAATACACATAAGAGGTGGTGATTTTGACCTCCTGATCCTGGAAAAGGAAGTGGAGATGGGATAAAGCCTCTTTGGTAGTATTGAATACCATAACCTTGGTCTTAGAAAGATTCACCGTCAACTGTCTCGAGTCACAAAAAGTGGCAAGAGTGTTCAGATGACGCTGAAGCCCCTCAGGGGATGAGGCCAGAAGAACATCATCAGCAAAGAGGAGAATAGAAATTAGCACATGGTGAAGAAGGCAACCATCCTTTGGGTGAGCGTTCTCCCTAATAAAAGTCTCAAGCTCGTCGATAAAGATTCCAAATAGTTTCGGGGAAAGGGGGCATCCCTGTTTCACTCCTATGGTGCTAAGAATACTGGCTGAAAGCCCTTGAGGGGAGCGAAACCGACCTTTCACAGTCTCATATAACCGTGTAACCGCTGTCAAACGCTGCCCGGAGATGCCAACTGACCGAAGCCTCTCAAGAAGTAAATGTCGAGGCATCGTGTCGAAAGCTTTCCTGAAGTATACAAAGCAACAATAAGCCTTCGAGGACCTAGAACGCGCCTCCTCAATAATAGCTCTGAGGACTAGAATGTGATGTGGTCTGGTGATCTTGCTGAAAACTAGCTTGGCCAAGAGCCCTGAAACCCCCTTCCCCCAACCTTCGGGAGAGAGGCACATCCAATGCTGTGGCATAGAGCTTGGCAAAGATATGCCCAATCATGATAGTCTTGTAGTTATTGGGTTCATGGGGATCACCTGCCTTATGAATGGGGTGAATGATATGCTGAGTCCAGGAATCAGGAAAGAACAGACAACGAGATTAAAGAGATCAGTGAGGGGACCAACAAGAGGATCAATACCATGCTTAAACAATTTCGCCTGTAACTTGTCCAAATCTGCTGCTTTGCTCATACAGAATTTCCAGATAGCTTACCTAACAAGACCAGTAGAAAAGAGGTGGGATGAGGAGGGGGGGGAGGGAACAGTAATAGGAGGCTGATTTGGGATGGTATAGAGGGAATAGGCATGAATGGTCCAAGAGGAAAGATCGATCCCATGAGTAATCCGATCACGAGGGAGGATAAGGTGCCAGAAGGATTTAGGAGATTGCTGAAGGGAGTGGATAAGATCAAGTCGATGTCGAGAGAGGAAGAGACGCTTCTTCTTTCGAAGAAGCATCCTGTAGTCTTTGTGAGAAATGGCATAGGGCTGGGAAGGATTGAATGGCATATTTCAACCTACGGTGGGCAAACTTACATTCCTCATCATACCAAATTTTCATGGGGCAATGACCAGGGGGACGAGGACGAGGGGGAGGATGAATAGTGTGGGGGTACGAGTCCAAAGCAACCTTCCAAATAGTTTAGACCAAGCAAGAAGAACGATTGGAAACATCGAGAAGAGAAGACACCTTGGGGAGAACATGATGCAACCTATCCATGTAGGTAAAGGAATAATAATAGTCAGTCTATAATGACTCGAGGTGCTGAAGAGGAGGGAGAAAGGGGAGGAGTAACAGGAAGCGAAAAAGTGGACAACGTAAGACAAAGAACTGAATGATCGGTAAGGGGAGGAACGTTGAATCGGGAAATGAATAGAATGAGGGTGGTAGAGGAAATAGCATAGTCGACGACATTGGCTCCACCACTATGAGGAAAGCAAGTAAACCCACTAGAATCCGGAAAACAAGATATACAATTGAGAAGAACTAGCTTGTTGGATTCACCCAACTCAATAAGATGCTTACCGTAAGCAATCACCTGTGTGTCGCTGGAGGTTCGAGCAAAACCAAGGTCCTCAAGATCCAATTCCCGAGTCTGCATCTCATCGGTTGTGAGGTCATGAAGAGAAACCTGCATAGGTCCGGTCCGAGCATTAAAATCTCCCAGCAGAAGTATCTCCCCTGAAGTCGAGTATCTAGTAATGTCCTCATAGAGATCCTAGAAAGGGTCCCCGTTTGTGTGAATAGCAAAATTGGACGTGGTGGGGGGTGTACATATCCGAAAGAGGTGGGTGACGATGGATTTTAATCCATAAAAACCTGGAGTGGGGGTCATCTGAAACCAAGGAAACCGAACCTTGGAGCCTATTTCTGATAAGAGCAGCAAGACCTCCTGATCCTCAAACCCCCCCAGAGCGTCGAGTGAGTTGCCGACAATTGGACCACCAAAAGTAACCAGAGATAACTGGAAGGGCCCGAGTGAGAAGAATGGGGTATACTAGCAAAGGATTGGGAAGATATGGGCAAGGTGTGAAAATGCCCATAATGCCATAAATAAGGCCAAGGAATGAAGGCCTTGGATATATAGGTCAAACAGGAAGCAGTGAGACTAAATTTATGAGAAATATTAGTACAGGGCATAGTTGAGAAAATCGGTATCGGGAGTCAATCGGCTGGGCAATAAGACGGGAGTTTTTCAAAAATCGGCAAAACATCGGCAAAAAAAAAACCGAAGAAAACGATTTTTTTTTTTGATTTTTTTTTTCATGCATATTACAATGAATTAACATTATGCAAATCAGATATTGCAATAAAAACAACAATTCAAGTCAAGACATCAGACAAGGCTCAAGCTTTAAGTACACATGAAAGTGACAAAACACATCCTGTATTGCTTATAATATGAAAAGGTACAAATTTACAAGTAACAATTCATTTTTTATATGCCTGCACATGGAAACAAGTAAGAACAAAGTTACAATCACTTGAAAAAAAGGAAAAAAACCTAAACCCTAAACCAAAAGGCTAGGGTTTAGGGTTTAAAATTGAAACATTGACAGCTGAGAAATGGGCTTGCATACATAGTTATCAGGCAGCAATATTTACTTAAAAAAGAGGAGGAAAAAAACCCTAAACCCTAAACCCTAGGGCCTAGACTAGGGTTTAGGGTTTAAACTTCAAGTTCAAAGTTCAAAGTTTCAAATTCAAACACTAACAGCTGAAAAATGGGCTTGCATACATAGTTAACAGGCAGCAATATTTACTTATTTACTTAAAAAGAGGAGGAAAAAAAAACCCTAAGGCCTAGCCTAGGGTTTAGGGTTTAAACTTCACAGTTTCAAACATTAACAGTTGAAAAATGGGCTTGCATACATAGTTATCAGGCAGCTATTTTTTTTTTTTAAAAAGAAAAAATACCCAAAACCCTAAACTAGGGTTTCAGATTTAGGGTTTCAACTTTAAACTTCAAAGTTCAAACAATAACATCTGAAAAAAGGGCTTGCAAAAAAAAAGCCTAAATTGGCGACAACTTGAAAAAAAAATTCCCAAAAAAAAATTATTATTAAAAAAAAAAAAAAAAATGCAGATTTTTTGCCTTTTTTTTCAAAAAATCGGCAAAAAATCGCTTGCATCGCGATAAGATGCCGATCTGATTGGCCCGACATTGAGACCCGATTTTATCGCGATTTTTTTGGCGATTTTCTCAACTATGGTACAGGGGATGAAGATCCTAGGATGGGTTGTTGTAGTTAGTGTGGAAGATCTGGACATGTAACAACTAGGTGTTGGAACCTACATCCTTGTGATATTTGTGGAGGATATAATCACTCCAACAGAAGGTGTTGGCACCAAGAGAAAGTATTCAACAAAATACATGTTGATTGTGGTTGGATGGATGCGATGGAATGGGACATAGTGAAACAAATGTTGAGTGGATTCTACCAGAGGAGGATTTGTTCTCAAAAGAAAATAAAGATAAGATCGAAAGGATGGAGTAGGAAGCTAATGTAAAAATATTACCAACATGTACCCTTGCTGTCCAAGAAATCATAGTTTAATTGATGAAGTAGACATCCAAACGCATTTACCATTCAAATAAGTCGCAAAACCATATTATCTTGGAGAGGAGAATGGATTGTCATCCACGATAAGTGTCATTCAAACCGGTTTCAATCCTAGATTGGTTGCTGTTCAAGTCAACCCGTTGTATAAGTGAACCTCACTATTCAAGTAGAATTTTCCATTCACATGATGTCTTTAGTACCGTTCAAAGTCTAAACTGCTGTCTTGTGGTACTATTGTCTTCAGGCATTGCTTTGTGGTCTTACCGTATTGTGATATTACTGCCTAGTGCCTACTTGCTTGTGACCAGTTGGACGTGTGACTATCGTACAATTGTTGTAGGAGGTTGAGTTCAATAGTTGGCTGCTTGAAAAGTCCGTCTTTCACTAGACCCCCTTTTCATGACTGCATTAGCTTGTTGCATGATAAATTAATCTTCTTCAAATATATGCAAACTAGGTCCAACAATATGTTGATTTTAATTTTTAACTATCCTTCTGTTAGAGGTAGAGGGCTCTAATGAAGTCTTTTGCATCAAATTTGTCTTAAGTTTGTTTCCTAATTTATTGAAGGAGTTAGGAATTTTCACCATCATTTCTAGGTGACTCAGACATTCAATTGATGAATGTTTTGTTCTTTAATCTAAGAAGACAAAACCCTTCTAGTGGAGCAACAATTATAACATGGAGATTTCGAGATTCAGGTACTATATCTGAGTGCTTGTAATCCTCAATTTGTTGTCATGGTCAATGACTATTTTTCCAACAACCGAAAGCTCTCTTTGCACGTAACTACTAAGTCAAAAACAAATTGTTGGAGCTAATCCTTGATAAAGGCAGTTGAAGAAACCTAATTTTGTAGATGTTGGTGGATAAGCTTAGATTACCAATTATAGTACATTAATTCCCATGGTGTTTGGGATGGGCCAAAAGAAGGTGAATCCCCTTATGCATCACAAGCATTTTGTGATGTTTGTCATTGAGCCATTTCAAAACTTAGTTGATAGTAGCTTCAGTCCACTTGATTGGTATAGTTTGATAGGTGTTGTCCCTTATTCGTATGACGACAAAGCTGTCTTTGTTGGTCATCACAAGACCTATTGATAAAACAATGACAATGAAGTGAGAGTTTTTTTTCTTTTCATCGTTTGCTTTTCAAGAGGCAAGCTATCAAACAGATTGATATGTATGAATTTATGAGTTTGTATCTTTTGAAAGTAAGGCAAGTAATGTCACCAAGATCCAACCTAGGCAATAAAGTCTATTTTTGATGCATATTCTGATGTTTTCAAAGAACCCAAAGGACTTCATCCTTTGTGGTCAATGCAACATACTGTTATATATCTAATTAGTTAGGAAAGGGTCATCTTGTAGGGTTCCAGTCCTACACTTGATGTGCACTCATATTTACTTATGACTTGTCATTTCTATTCTATCCACCATCCACTCTATTCTATTATTCTATAGAAATTTCTCCGAACTTACCAGTTTGGTATACCACATCAGATCAGAGCTTACTCTTTTAAGAACCATGCTTTGATGGTGCAATTAAAACCACTGGCAGCAAAGACTATTTCTAGCGCTTGAGAAAACACTAAAGCCAAAGAAAAAAACTGCTTGCATTTTCAAGCTGAAATTAGAGACACAAAAAGAAATCTGCTTATGCATAAGGATTTGCATATGACAAATCTTTCATCTATAAGACATTTGTTAACAGCAGCTGAAGAACAAGATTTGCAGCCACAAAAAAAGAAGTTCTAGAAATTCATTAATAGCTAACAAAAAAAGCCCTATTTAAAGTGACAATCTTAAACTTATTTGGGTGGTTTACAGACCTTGAACTTCTAAACATTAATATTATCTCCTAATAAACATGCATATCCTGTATGTTTCCTTCCATGGAGTAGTTCATAAAACATGTTCTAGACTTTACTTGTAATACTTCAATAATTTTCCATGGACCTTCAAATAGACATCTTCTTTTTTCCCCCCTTCTCTTTTTGGTGTGTGTGGGGGTGTGCCAAATATAATTGGGGTGTTAGATGAACTCTACCTGCATCTATATGACAATTTCCAATTCAGGGAAGAGAAAGTTACAAATTTCATCAAGATATACTAAGGACCATACAAAACTTAGAGCTTAACTCTATTGGAAGATGGTCACATCCCAATATTTGAAGGATATCAGATGTGACTATGTGGTTGAAAAACCAATTTGAGGTCATTAGAAAGCTGTCCAATCTCTCTGCTATAGCACAAAAGCCTTTCCTAAAATTACAAGGAGTAAATCTGCTTACGTTGGGCACTACATTCCAAAGGTATATTTCTCTAACAATTTATCTCAAATCTTTTGGTAAGATTGTTTCTCTGCATTGATTGCCCAACTTTTCATCCGATTTATAATGGCATTAATATCACCCCTTAACATTAGTCTATGGTACCCACGTGCTGCAGGTGAGTTGGAGAGGGTAGGGCAATCCTCCAAGGGAAGTCCCTGGTTCGAATCTCCACCCTACCAAACGCACATCGGGTACCCAAAATCCAGTTGATAATGCTGGTGCGGTCAGGGCCGGGCGCGACTCTCGGGTGATTTTGACAGTGTAGAACCCTCGGGTCGGGGTTTTTCGCTAAATTAAAAAAACAAAACAATAGTCTATGGTTTCCCAATTTTTATAGGAATCCTGAGATCTTTGATGGCACTTTTTTTCAAAAGTATTGGAGAGTTAGGCCTGTAGACATTTATCAGAATAACTTTGAACTTTTCCTTATAATATTAAATCTCATATGCCAACAAAATCCTATTTTGAATCATTTCATTACATTTTATGCTTGTTCGGTTCTAATGAATGCCTATTCTTCTCTGTTTTCCTTTGTAGAATTGAAGATTTCTATGTCTATTCCTCCTGTTTTCTTCCTGTAAAATTGAAGATGCCTTCATAATTTTTCCATTTTGTTCAGAATAGTTCTTGCATTTCCTACTGAGATGATTTTGTTTCATGAATTAGAAAAATCAGGTGATTCAGGCCCCTAATATTCTGCAGGATACACTTGATTGGTTGGGAGGAGGAGGGCCTTTAGCCCTCCTTTCCTTGATTATGTGAGTTATCAACTTTTGAATTCCTTTACCAATGGAAATTTGAGCCTCATGCTATAATAATTCTGTGTTTATCCTTTTCTATCCTTTCCTCTTTGTGCTGGGATTTTCCTGAAATTTCAAGACTCTGAAATTGACAGGCCTTCCTCAGATATTATTGGCCTGGGGAAAAGTGGCATTCCTCCTATTTCAGGGTCCCTTGTCATTTGGCTGATTGAGTCTAATTCTTTTGAATCTGATAGGCCCTCTGATTCTTCCTACGTGTCTCCGATGTCCTTCATAGGCCTTGGAGTGTTCTCTGCATCGTCTTGGCTGGCTGGTTCAAGTTCTTTTTCCTTTATACTCATAAGCTATGTATGGTTATACCATTAGGACAATTTTATTTGTTCCTCTGATTGCCAATTCTTTTTTCCATAATTTCCTCATGTCGGGGCCAGTTAACTCCTTTTTATTTCTGAATAAATTGGTTATATGGGATTGAAATGGGTCCCACCTGTATTACATCATGACCATGTTATTGTAGAATTTCAACAAACCAGTGGTATTACAACTAACTAAATGTCAATGTTCACCATGGGATTGGAACCTTGGTCTTTGGCCTGAAACTCTTGGCTCTCTACTGCTTGCTCCAAATCCCTTGAGCAGGCCAGTTAAAATTTTTATATGGGATTGAAATGGACCTCATCTATATTACATCATGAGCGCACTACCACGGTATTTCAACAAACCGCATAGTGGTATTAATACAATAAAACTTTGGCAACAATGTGTATATTATGGGACAAGATTTGAATCTAGGTCCTCACCTTGAAAGTCGATATTTTTAATCAGGTGAGCTTATGCCATTTGATACAATGTTAAGGTTCACCTTGGCTTATGGTGTGAAACTCTTCACTCCCCACCGTTTGTTCCAACCCCCATGGGCTATAATATTAAGGTTCACCAATGGGATTAGAGCCTTGGTTTCTGGTGTGAAACTCCTTGCTTTCCACTACTTGCTCCAATTGCCTTGGGCTAATAAAATTTTAAGGTTGACATTGAGAAGAGCTTATAGAGAACATGAGGGTGGCCTTGGGTTCATAATATAGGTACACTTGACCCAAGGTCTATGGCCACTCGACTTGAGTCTATGCATAGCCATAAGTTCAACCCCTACTTCTGGTTGTCCTCATGGCTTTACAAGGTTGCGGCCCATGGGATTGGAACATGGGCTTATGACGTGAAACTCCTCTCTCCCCACCGCTTGCCCTAAACTTCTTTGGTGTGCCAGTTAACATTTTAGAGAAGGGAAAATTTGAACTTTTCCTGGGAAGTCCCTTGTGTTATGTTGAGTATGATGGCACTTGAAGCATTGAAATGGTATGCCCTCAAAATCTGAAGGCTGGATCTGATTACATGCAAGTTTTCATTGTGATATTGTCTATGGGTGTTGAATTTATGTCCATGTAGACATAGATTTATGCATTGATGGATAAATACTATTTTTTGTATTTTCATCTACAAACGTGGAACACCCAATCGTGTTTCCAATTATTTCTAGAATGTTTTCTTGCCAATACTCCAGTAGCAAGCTGTGAAGCTACACTCATGTTGACACTTATTTTGCCAGGTTGAAATTTAACATCCTTGCTTTACTAGATGCTATGGGACTCAAAACTATAGTGAAACCTTCTATAGATTTGTCACTTTAACCCTTAGATTCCATTGAAGCCCTGAAGAAACACTTTTGCATGAGTCAAATTTCAATTGAATTCCCATTCCTCCATTTATTCATAGTCTGATCTGAAATGGCTTTTGCTGATAGCCAAAAGACAATCACCTTCCCTATGAGTGTTTGGTTGTATTACTTAGTAATATGAAGGCTTAATTAAATCATCTAGGATAAGTGCTTCAAGTGGTCATCAATCCTTCTTGCTAAATGATGTTTTCATCCCGATTTATTATTTGAATTTCCTTTGTGTTAATATTATCTTAGTTGGTCTCTTCAATGCAGGTGATCAAGTTCAGCAAAGTTGCAAGTCTACGTGCTGGTTTCGTGGTATGACAATTCACAACAAGAACACACCCCTACTATCCATCTCCAACATGGTTCAATTCCTCTCTTGGGGAACTAAACAATAATTTAGAATTCTGTTTGACCTGGATAGCTGGGCTTGGTCTAATAATAATTTACCATAGGTGGTTGTTTTTGTCTTTATGACCTTCTGCTTGTCTAGCAGTTCAATAACTTCTTTTAAATACAAGTAATGCAATAAACTTATAAAGTGATGTACAATGAAATACTATGCAATAAGAATGAAGACAACACAATATAAGAGCAAAGCACATAAACAATCAGGTATGCAGTATGTCAAAACATGGATATATGATTCTTTAACAGGTCTCCAATGCTAGGAGAATTGTAATGTCCCCATTTTTGTTGTTCAATGTTGAACAAGTTGTGGTGTGGTGCAAGGTGTTATTGTGTGGACTTAGGCAAATAAAAGAATTAAAAATAAAAATAAAAAGGGGGGATAATGTGTTAGGAGACTTAATATTAGTTATCTCATCTTTTATTTTTAAAATAAAGGCCTTAAGTGATTTTAAGTGCCTAGGGAAGTGTCAACGAAGAATTAGAAGAAAAGGCTTTATAAGGAGGCTCAACGTTTCATTTTTGGCATGCTTTTGATTATGTTATTGTGAGTTTGGAGGATCCAAGTGATTCTTGTGGAGACAAGGCTGATCCTTGCTCATTCTTTCTGAGGATTGGTGATGATCCCTCTTTTCAGAAAGCCCTAATCAGATAGACAAGTGATGGTCCTTGCTATTTGATTGGATCTAAGGGCCAATCCCTTAGTTTTGAGAGGCAAATCTACCTAGGGTTTGCTACAGAGCTTCAGTGGAGTTAGCAGCTAGGGTTTCAGTGTTTGTGTGTAGTGTGATTTGGTCAATTTCAGTGTTTTGGCAGTGTAGAAGAGTCAGTGGATAGCAGCATGGTATTCGTGGCATCGTAGTTCAACAGTGTTTTGGTGTGTTGCAGCTTCTTGTAACCCTAGAAGGGTGACATCAGCCTCTAGCAGGCCTTGTTTTGCATGTTTGAGGGTTTTCAAGGCAGATCAGAAGGGTTTCAAAGCAAATTCCAGTCTCTTAACAGTTTGCAGCCAGATTTAATGTATTGTGAGTTGTTCTACATGTGATTTGTTCAGATTTGTTCATGTATTTGTCATTGCTCTTCAGATTTAATGCAATTTCGTATTGTGGGTGTGATTTGGCAAATTCTTGCATAGTTTTGTAATCCCGAAATTAAAGATTTGCATTTTATTTAAGTAAAAATTATTTTTTTGGAAGAAAACATTGTTTTCTGCTAGGTTTTGTTGAATTCCCAGAAAAGGGAAATTACAAGAATAGCCATGTTTGAGCATGCAAGCTATGATCGTACTCGTTAGACCAAGACAACTAGGTACATATAGTCTTGTGGGCAAAGAGTGGTGGCGTGCAACTGTTGCACTTGTCCAGCTACTGGCATACACTAACAAATATTGAGTACACCAAACAACTATATACTGACACATTGCATTTTTACATTTTTTCTTTTCTTTTAAATTTGAACACAACAGCACATTATGACGTGCTTGACATCAAGACTGAGAACTTCAACATAATGAGTTACGTATACACCCTACTTTATATTTGTTCGTTTACCCCTCAACAGACCAACTACTTCATCAAGAAGGGTAGAGACTTATATTACTTATTATGTTTCTTCATGTTCCTCATGGCTTCTGCAATTCTGGACTTGGCAATCACTAGAGCAAACATCTATTTTGGATTGATGGCTAGCAAATTGGTCTAAGTTATTAGTACTTAGCATTTTGGTTTAGGCAACATGACTTCCCTCTTCAAGTTTTCAATTCTTGTCCTCTTGTGGTTGGGGTCAATGCGAAGTTGAGGGACAACCCTCCTCATCTGGGGTAGGGGTGAAGGGGCAGCATCTTGGCAGCCTAGGACCCACCTAATATTCTTAGTTGGTTTGGCAGTCTTATGATGGCTTGCGTTGTTGTTGGCTTTTTGAGAACTGTGTTCAACAGCTAGGGCAGTGTTGTTGACGTTTTGGCAGCTGTCATCGATGATACTTCGTGGCTAACACTCACTTGAACAATACCCTCACGTTTGGCTGAGATTAACATCATGCTTTGTGGCAACATGCTATGGGCATACTCTCTAGACCAAGATAATTGGGTACATATAGTCCTATGGGCAACGGGTGGCATAGTGCAACCTTTGCACCCATCCAAAACTGTGCATATACTAATAAAAATTAAGTGTACACCACAACTGTATAGAACACATTCCATTATTACTTATTTTATTTTTCAACACAGGAACACAACATAACAGAACATTAGACCACATCATGACAAGTTTGCTGTCAAGATTCTTTTCTTTGGTCAACATGCCTACCTACATCCAATTACTTTGGTTTCTTTGGTGTGGTTATTTGTCAACATTTTTGCAGACAGTACTTATAATCCAATAAAATTAACTGCTATATTGCTCATGGACAGACATCTTTTTGAAATTATTTCATCATCGTAGTAGTAATAATAATAAGGGAATTGACTATAATGTTTACGTGACTCCCACAATGTCGAATAATAAAAAGCCCACACCAGATCTTCATTTACATGTCTATAAAGGATATAGTTGAAAAATAATAGTTGTGTATGAATCTTATAATGATGCTCTTTGCATTCCTAGTGGATTGTAAACATGCTACAACCATTTGAATTACAGATACAGGTCTTCTTAAGATCCTGCATATCCTTGACAAGTGCATTTCTCTTGGTTTCTATTGCAAGCACATGGTTCATTTTAGTGAGAGAGAGGAGCTAAATGAGCTGTGATGTTTAATTTGAAGCCTTGCTAGCAATATTTTGTCTTCATTTGATTCCCTCACCCCACATAGTTTGGGTGGGTGATTCCAAAAACAGCAGGCAACTTCTGAATGTCTTCCTACTGTGTAAAATAAGGAACTTTTTCCCAGCTTTTATACTCCTCAAAACTTCATGAAAGCTGCTGCGTGTGATGTCCTACAAATAATATTAATTTTTCAACATTGTAATTTAGAATCCTATTTGATAGTGCATTATGAAAGGGATCTTTTGCACATTAGTGCATATTAGCATGCATTGTTCTGAAGTTTGTATTGGTGTCCCCATATTCCATGTGGACACCATTTAATATCTCATTTTCTAGATATTGTTCAATGAGAATGATGTTAACACCCACTTGTTAGAGGTGGTATTCAGTTAACTTAGTATCATATACATTTGCCACTTGGACAATACCATTGTCAGATACCTCAAGTGCATTAAATTGCTGAATTTGTATACAACCATGTTTTTTAAGGTTGTCTTCTGGTTCATGTTTTTCCTCTTTTTGTATCAAATTGAATTTTCAAAATTTTTATCATGTGTTGATTTCCATAGAGAAATTGAGGACAGTCACTGTGTAATTTCGTAAAGTTGGTGTATGAAACCCCTGATTAGGTAGTTGTTTAAGTTTGAAAGAAAAGATTGACATGGTATCTACTTGCTTAATTTCCATAGAATAAGCTATTTGTGCTTCATATATATATATATATCTATATTTTATCTTCTATAGAAAGTATCCAACACCTGGTCCTCCTTTTTCCTTAGCATACACAATTGGTCAGAATTTTCCCTGGCAATTGGACTTGCCTTAACTATACTAGAAAGCTCTAGTACAAAGACTAGAACTTTTATTAAAAAAGGGAATGAGCATATATGGGCATCTCTTTGGACAATGTTCGCTCATGTTTGTTGCTGAAACAGAAAAGTTCTTTTGAACTACTGCTAGACTGAATCTGATCCTTGTTTTCTGCAGAGAAACTATACTTGATTGACTTCGAGTACGGGTCCTATAACTTTCGAGGATTCGACATTGGAAACCATTTTAATGAATATGCAGGATTTGAATGTGATTATAATCTGTAAGTAGCATTTTTAATCCCCAAATGCAACAATAGTGCCTAATTATGTAATCTAGATTAGTTAGGCATTATTGTCACATTCTTTAAAGGGTGAAAATGACAAATTTTATGAGAAGGCATGTTAATATTGAGACTGGTGTATTTGTGCATGTTTCTAATATTACATATTTTATTGCTTTGTATTTTTTTGCAGATATCCAGATAAAGATACCCAGTATCATTTCTTTCGCTATTATTTGTCACCTGATAATCCTGAATCGGTATGATTAAATGTAGTTGTATGCTCACAGATCATTTTTCATGTGCTCTGCAATGTAAATTTTTCTTGGAACTCAAATCTTAACAGTTGGAAAGGGTCAGTCAACAGTAATACTTAGTCTCTGCATAATGAAGACAAATTGGCAGATGTGCCTTTTTGAGCATCTGTTATGAATGACAAACACCAACTAATTATTATGATCTTCGTCCATCTGAATACAGTCTCTTCAAGAGGACAAAGCAAAAATGAAGCGATTAAAACAGAGCAAGCCATTTCTTTGGCACCATTCAAGCTCAAAGACTTGCCTGTGTTCTCATTTATTATAATTTTTTTCCAAAAGCAGTGACCAGCCCATATGACTTGCTTCTGCTTCCATCATTGCCTATGCTGAGTGCTCCAACTTTCACAGTTTGTTGCATGAGTGTTTCTAAAGCTGCCTTTCCAGTCATAACACATATAGCTCAAAACTAGACTGGACCTACATATAATGGTTTTCAGATTAATTACTATTTTTACTTACCAAGGAAGCATTTATAGAATTTAGAGATTTTGAGCACCCATAGATCGATGAAAAAATCAACCAAACTTCTAGAAGTTTCTTTAACTAAACAACCATCAGTGGTCTAGAATTATGGATCATTCAATCAGATGGCAAAAGACAGATATCAGAAACACAAAATTAAAAAACACTTGGCCTTGTCAATACAAACAAATCTTCAGACCTACAAAAAGAGGTTTGTATGATTTTATCTTGAAGTGGGGTGGTTTAAGAGTAAGATTGGACTTTGTTTTTCATATTTATTGTTTCCTTATGTGGACAGGTTCTGCTCCGTTTTTTATTTCATCAGATAAATAAGAGTTATAAATTGTTATAAGCAGGTCAAGTCATAGATCAATGGCATGTATCATTCACCAGAGTTAAATTTAAATTGGTATTTGGAGTCATTAACTATATTTCTTTTCTTAGCTAGCTACCATTCCATGTTCCTTTCTCTAGATTAGGGTTGGTGCTTGGATCCACTGGAGCTCCTTTCTATCTCTCTTTTACCTTGACTGCTGGCTCTCTCTTCATCATTACTTTTAGCATGTTAGGGTTTATCTATTTTGGGTAACCCTCAAGGCTATAATTTTATGTCATACAGTTGTTCCACTTCCATGTAGTTTACACTAGATTGTTAGCTCTAGTTTAGCTTATTTTCTTATTGCTTTTTGGTTACAGTGCATTATAACAACCCTTTTCAATGAGTCCCATTGGCCTACTTTGGCCATCCATGGACATTACCAAAATTATCTTATATCTTGTACAATTCAAGCGGGCCTGACGGTGAAGACTTTGGTACTCCAAATAAGAGGTCCACAGTTGAGAATCTGGAAGGGGGTAAGGTTGTACACCAAACTTCAGTAACAGAGTATTGAAGTTTGGGTGGCTTAACATATATTGGATAAACGACATCATCCCATATGGCTGACAGCCTTGTGGGTGTTAAAAATTAATTCCCTTCCCTCTTCCTTTCGTAGAGACCTTTATCTGCTGGAATTTCTTTTTAACCAGAATCAACTTCTGTTGGAACAATGATTTATTTCTTTCCCTGCCATACTTTGGAGTTCCGATATCTTCTTCTGTTGCTTTCAGTTTCTCCTCTTTTCTAGAGATGTTTCCTGAAAAGTTTCACCAAGTGATTCCTCACCCTGAATCTCTTTTACATCTTCCAATCTATTGTCTTCTGCCATAGAGAAAAGAGAGCTGTAGGTTCTATCTTGTTCTTTGCAACAAATTATTGTCCTGCAAGTTCTTAGATTTTGTTGTTTGAATGACTGCATTTCTCTGCAGCTTTTCGGGGAGACATCCCAATTTTTCTCAAGAACACTGTTTAAGAACACATTAAGCACTGGTGGTAAAATTACCAGGGTATATTCTGTTTTTTTATGGACAGCCCTTGCTGTGAAGCAGCAGCCTGCATTAAAATTTGACTGTTTTCTGTATTCAAGAAACCGTCAGCCTGGTCAGCACTAGACTTATTCCTTACTTTAAAAAAAAAAATGAGATCTTTCTATTGGTCACCGTACATCCCTGAATTATTTTTCTTTGTGAAAATGCACAAGTCATATTATAATATTAAATCTTATTGGTACAATCATATTTGAAAAAAATGGCATGGTGGTACAGCCTAGGTCATTGAATTGTGGCATAGTGGCACAGGCCATGTCAATTAGACCAATCCAAAATCCATGCGTTGTATCGGTATTTATGTCAAAATAAATTAAAAGAAGATACGCACACTGTGTGCCGGTTTTACCATTTTGATAAGTCATGAGTATGTATTTGGTTTTGTTTCTTCTTTACGCTTAAGAGTATCATTGTATGAAGAACTATTTTGAGCATGAAGAAAAGCTTATAATATTTTCAAAGTATTCATTTACAAGAATTTACATAATTTGAACTATTAAATAACAATAGTTAACAGAAATTTGTCCTTCCTTTGTTAAAATACATAGGACTATTATTCAACTAAAGATGAATAGAAGCTATAATACTTTTTTTTCTTTTGAAGGCGTTGGAGTCTGAGCTGGAACAGATTTACATTGAGACTAATTGTTATGCCCTTGCTTCACACCTATATTGGGCTTTCTGGGCAATAGTTCAGGTAAAATCTTCAACATATTTCTTGTGCTTTTCAAACTTGACGTTTTTTGTTGAAAGCTGTTTTATCATATCCTAAGGGTGCCATACTTTCTGTCATTCTTGGTATACAGGCAAAGTATTCTCCAATAGACTTTGATTACCTTTCTTACTACTTTCTACGCTACAATGAATACAAAAAACAAAAGGATTGCTGTATATCTCTTGCTCAGTCATTTCTTTCAAAATCCAGTGAGGTTTTGTCATGATGTCTGGATTCATTTCCTCCTTTTTTGTGACTCATTTTGATTTTATTGGAATTCAGTAAGAGTTACTGTCTTGCTTGGAAACACACCCTTTCCATGTCTGGGCATGCCTTCATTTGTAGTTCTTTGATAGCCTTGTACCATATTCTTTTGTAAAGTAATAGTGGGTGGGCTGAATTTGGAAATATACAGAATTTTAGGGTTCACATTTACTATGCAAAGACCCATCATTTAAATGAGTCCTTTCTGGATTCAAATATCACATGCGCCTGAACATGTCTCAGTTTACAATCTATTTTTTCATCGAGGATGATCAGACTGGAAGAGGAGAGACTTTGTTCACCACGATCTCTTCGCCCCATTTTCTTAGTTATCAGAATGACAAATCTGTTTTAGCCTGGTTGGGCTATAGTATGTAATATGAATGAATACATATTGACTTGAGATGTTAAAGCTGCCCAGCATACAGACTTATGATGTTGGATCTTGACATTACATTTATGCCATCTTATGGTGGTCTTTTTATCTTTTACAATGATTTTCCTAATTATGTTGATTTTCTTGCATTTAAAAAAAAAATCATCTTATTTTATGCTTCTTTCTTATGGATTACATGACATTTTCCGGTATTGAAGAATATACAAGTGTCGAAACATGTGAATTAATTTTGCATTTGCCTTCTTAAATTTAAATTCGTAATGCAAAAGATGTAACCTTTTCCCTTTGCATATAATGAGGATCACGTGGTTATAGAATTAGTTTAACTAGTATTTTTTGTGGATAAAAATATGTAGGACAAACATAGTATATCACAAGAGTGGCATGGGGAAGCAGCAATCTGCATGGCTGTGATTTAGTGGCTAGTTGATGCAGTTTGCACACAAACATCTCGAAGTCTCAATGGGTTAGCTCCACATATTAATCTGATCAAGTTGCTCGAAAGTCTTGTTAGACTTCATACTCCATCCAGCTGCAAGTATTTGGTGTCTAATGCATGGCATCTAAGAGCAGCATCCCTAGTAGGTCAATTAAGGAAAAGGAATTTGAAAATTGAGACAGATGGAAAATTTTGAACATAAAAATAAAGAGCTAATGAATTTTTGAAATCTTAAAAATCAGGAAGACTTTTTTGACTATCCAAGAAGATGGAGGGAACGAAGGACCAAATTAATGATGCCATGTGGAGAAGGCAGAAGAAAGGAAAAGCTCTACTTGCCTTTATAATTGCATAGAAAACGACAATCTGTACAATAAAAACAGTCAGATGTTATATCACACTAGGAATGAAATAGTCGCACATTCAAAAATTAGATATGAAGATGAAAAGGAATGGCAAGTATGTCAAGATGGACGTTGGTATCCTGTCTTTGATCCCATACTTGCTATTTTACAAAATGTTTTATTCATAAGGCCTCTTTCAATTTTGATTGGCCTATTGAGGCATTTCAAATAGCAGAACCAAACAAAGGCATGAAGTTCAAAAATAAAAGTTGTTTTTGTACATAGCTCTGTTAAGAATTTTTCTTAGAAGGTAAATTCTAAATAATTTTGACTGAAATTTGCAAGTTTCCCTGATCTGTAAATTATATGGAATCTTGTGTGCTCATTGATCAGTTTGTGAGAATATGACAGCGACATGCTTTTGTAAAGGAAATTTAGCTCTATGATGTAGAATTTAGAGCTGCAGTTTAACCTCTAGTTAAAGATAATGGAGGCTTTCAACTCTATAAGAATCAACGCAAGGTATAAAAGGGAAAATAAAAAGTAGCGTGTGCAATTCATGGGCCCAAAGTAGTAAATGAGTGGCAGCCTTGCAAGGAAACACATAAATTTAGTGAATAGAAAATGGGTGTTCTACAATGTCAATCCAGGAAGAGATGCTTGTACTTCGATGAAGATTAGATATTCAATTATTAGATCAGTGCCTATGGGTCACTAAGGACGCCCATAAGTATTTGAGAAGGTTGGGATAAATTCTAAAATTTCAAACCAAAGGTTGAAAAATTATATAAATATTTATGTTTGGAGAAAAGCATTTATGGCATTGAGGATTTGCAAGCGGTTATGTAAAAGACCCAAAACTTGATGTCGTTGGAGGGTTTTTTAAGAGGTATGAATAGAAATGGTGCCGAATAACAAGAAAGACTATTGAGCACAACACAAATGATGGAAATATATGAAACAAAATATAGAGATGAAAGAAACAATGGAAGATAAAAAAAAATAGGCTAAAAAAAAATGTGTTAAAAGTAAGAGGGTTTAATAATTATTGTAAAAAACATATGGTTTTTGCCACAATTTAATAACAAAATACATAAGCTAATTGAGAGATCACCGATGCCTATTTTTTCACGCATAGTTTTCTCTATAATCTCCTCTAATATTCATTAATAACCTAGAGAATTATGTCAATGGTGAGTCGATAGTTGAGCTCATAAAACAAATCTTGAATTTTGGGTAACATAATTGTGTATGACGAATGATGATTGCATGTTTAATGCAGAGAGACTTAAGTTCTCCTACCTCGATAGTACATAAATGCAACATGAAAGATTAAGGTTTATCAATTTTAATAACTAAAGGTAAATTCTAGTTAATTAAGAAAAAAAACTGGAGAAGTAATGACAAGCCTAAAGAGAAAACAATAAAACAGAGACTATTGAAAAGATAATTCAAGGGAAACTTAGAGTTTGGTATGAAATTATTATAGAAAATAGGTTATGAAGGACAACAAAAGAATGCATAAAGAACATTATAATACCTTATCATGCCATAGGGGCAATCCAAAGATGATTAATGAATTAAATCATGAGATAATTAATAAAAAATATAAATTGCAAGATGAAGTCAATAAAAATGGACCCATAATATGTTGAGACTAATTTTTTATGGATATCTTATTATTATGATCAAGAATCAATAATCCCCCAAGTGAATAGGCAGGGATGCCATGAGCCAATAGAAGATGATTCGATGGATGACACACGACTTAAGGGTCATACCATTGAAAAATGGTAGAAGGAAAATATTTTGGTTGGATTATTAATAATCTAAAGGAGCAAATGGATGAAGCATGAAGATGACAAAGGGATCAAGGGGGAAGGGGCATTTTAAGAGCCATACTATTGAAAAATGATAGAAGGAAAATCTTTTGGTTGGATTATTAATGATCTAAGGGAGCAAATAGGTGAAGCATGAAGATGACAAAGGGATCAAGGTGGAGGGGTATGTGGAATGCCTTTCCATCCCTTTTATAAGATAATAAAGGTGAGTGAAAATTCACTTTTAGTGTTTTTGACTCGATAAGGGATTTCCAACAACTTGCCTTTTAAGATAATTATGATACTATGAGCATTTATATCCAAATACTATTTACCCAAACAATACAAGTATGTGATTTGAGAAGCTCACTTCTTGTCATGTAATAAGCAATTTGCAATGCTCTTCATAATACATGTCATGTCCTCTCTTAACATCTAGAAGTTGTGATTGGAAAAAGGAAGTATGCTCTTATAGTGCCATTCCTACACGAAGGTACTTCTTGTCTTGGATGTAGAGTTCTTCAAAAACAAAAAGACAAGTATAGTCAATGGCTAAAACGAGATTTGTACACATGCATATAGTTTTGCATGTGACAAACATTATGAAAAACTTATTAGTTTGGATCATATTTGCATTCACCAAGTCATCTATTGATCCTTGATTGCACATAAGGTTCCTATTGATGAATCTATCAGCATTATAGTCAAAGTCACTACAAATGAGGTTAAGAAGGAAACACCAAAGGCTAGATGTATTGCGTGGAAAGCGATATCTCAATTTCCTATTTAAGAGAGGTGGTGCAAGGTAGAGATGAATGACTAGCACATTTGTGATTGACTCTGAAGCTAGGAATATGAGGATAGAGGTCCATAGTCCTATGTAGGATAATTATATTTGTTTTTTACATAAATGAACTAATTGATGTAAAGCTTATTTTATAATAGTTTATTATAACAATATATTTTATTGTATCTAAAGTTTTCTTTAATATCTTATAATAGAAGCAACCTTCTAATGTTCTAGGTAATGGTAGTAGGTGGAATCACTAGTTTTGAATGTGTTTGGCTATATATATAGGGGTTCCATTCCCTATTTTCTAATCGAGATCTTTTTTTTTTTTGGTAAGTAACAGAATATTTACAGCGGGTTTTTTAAACAGGATCCCAAAACCTTAGTTACAGCATAAGCCTAGGCTGAAAGAACAAACCAAAAACGGGGCTGCGCCCAAAGGCAGCAATCCGGGGCTCGGGGCCCTGGCCCTGGGGCCTACAAAAACAACTAGAAGCCAGCAAAACCATGACTAGAAGCCATCAAAACCACAAATCGCCACCGACAGCTCGCAGAAGCTGGACGCCAGGAACCACTGGGCCCAGCGGTCACTCCTGGCCAGACGGGGCCCCACGCTGGTCAAACTACTCCTTGTCGGGGCCGTCACCCAGCCTGCGTCGGAGCTCAGCCAGGGCAGTGGCAGCGGAGGAGGCTGCTTGGGCAACCACGTTTAGAGAGCCCATAGCCGCATCGAGGAGGGCTTTGATATCCAGGTTCTGCATTCTGCTACCTGTCTCAGAACTGACATCGACGGGCTCCGGGGTTTCCTGTTTGGTCCTCTTGGCGCTGCCAGCAGCCCTGCTGCTGCCAGGGAAGGGGCCTTTGCGGGCGCCCCCAGGAGTCGGGGCCCCACCTGTGCCCTGGGCCGGAGTCCTGCACTTTCGGGTTGGTCTATGGCGCTTCGGGGTGGGGGAGCCATCATGCGAGGGGGACTCCTTGGAGATGGAAGCCGCAGGGGAACCAGCCGAGGAATTAGCCGCATCAGGGGGGGCAGCAGACAGGGGGGGAATGCGATGGAGCTGCGGCTGGTTGGCCAGAGCGTGCCTGTACAACACCGCCATGAGGCCTTGATGGGAGGGTCGGGAATGGCTTTTGCGGGAACGGTCAATGGAAAGACCCAGGGAATACAGTAGAAAACGGGGAGTGCTGACCATCGTGGCCCCCCGGAGGTGGTTGAAATAGCTCAAGTGGAAACTGAAGAGCCTCTGATCCGGGTCGTCGCAGGTAATGTATTGCATTACTGGGACGATTGCCTCATCAAAGGGGGTCGGGAGGTTGGAGCGGAACAGGTTTGCCTTGTCCCATTGCTGCTCCGGAAAGCGGGACAGCTCCTCCTCCCAATTATGCTTGTCCCGCCTGACAACGCGTCCCTTGTCCTCATGGTGGAGGCCTATCACCTCTGTAAGAAATTCTTTGTTTACTTTAAAATGCAGCCCCTTTACCTTAACCTCGTCGTCATTCCACGAGTCCAGGAAGCATTGGGTGATCTCATCGTCCACTCCAGCGAACTTGCTGAAGAAGGGGGTGAAATGCTTGGCGTTGGAGAACAACTTAGCCAACTCGCTCAGATTGAGCATGGAGGGCTCAATGAAAACACATTTGGCAGCCATGGGGCAGGGGAAGGAGGGAAAATCTGACCAGAAGCGCAGGGGCAGGGAACAGGGGAAACATACACAGTGGTAAAACTCAGCGCAAGGCAGATTTAAAACCACGCAGGGGGCCGAAGAAGGGGGGAGCCACCGGCGTCAGGAATGGCCGCTCGAGGTTGGGTGCGACACGAAGGGGGAGGGGTTGAGGAGGCGCGACTGCAGGTTGCCACGCGGGGCCAGGGGAAGGGGCCACTACCAGCGTGCCAGGTGGCGCAAGCTGATCGGGGGAGCGCCTTGAGGGTACAACACGGGATAATGCCGCGGGCGGACTGACGCGGCATGGGGATCCGTCCACGAAGCGGTCGAGGCGGAAAGGTTAGGAAGGGCCGACGTGGAGGCGGTCTTGGGACTGCCAGAGGCGCCACCGGAGCAGTGCAGGTCCACATCGAAAACAACCGAACTTCTAGCGTGGCCTAGCACGCTTGCCACCGTGAGAGAGATCTGGGAAACCAACAAGCGGGCAGGAGGTGGGCCAGGGCCAGGTGACGTGGTGCCACAGGGAATGAAGACTTCGGTCCTCTGGAGACCGCGCCAGTGGAAAGAAGGGGCCCCGACACGGGGCAGGTTAGACACCGGGGTCCTCCACATTGCTAACCTGATCTTGCGAGATAATGTGAACCAGAGCTTCGGGAAAGTCCGTGGTCAAGGTAGTGAAGGCGTCAGCAGAAATGGCTTGGTTCGCCATGAAGTCGGCCGCCCTGTTGCCTTCCCTATACACGTGCTGGAAGCAATGGTCGAGGAATCCCTAAAGGACAGAGAGGGCTTTCCGGATGAAGTTGTGAATGCGCCAAAAGCAGTTACCCGGACTGCGGGCAGCTTTGATGATGACTTGGGAGTCGCCCTCAATGGTGACTTGTGAGGGAGACTCCTTGAGGGCGTTCAGACCACTTAGCAGAGCAGCTGCTTCGGCAAAATTGTTGTTCTGGAAGCCAAGTGGAGCAGTGAACGCCATGATCAGGGCCCCGTGGCAATCGCGGACAACCCCACCCGCCCTAGAGGGCCCGGGATTGCCTTTAGACGCACCGTCGAAGTTGAGCTTAACCCAACCGGGGGGCAGTCCATCTGGTCAAAGAACGACGGGAGGGGGGGCGGGGGGGGGACCAAGGGGGGAGTTGGATGCCGAGAGAGGATAGGAGAGCGGCTTTGCCCGGCCGTCGGGGCGCCTCGGATAGGGGAATGGATCGGGAATTTTCAAGGGCAAAGGTCACAGCCTTGGTCGCAATCCACAGGGGGGAATGGGCCGGGGAGGAAAAGGCTTTGCTGTTGCCCTCAAGCCAGAGCTGCCAGAGCATATAGGGGAGGCACGAATTCCAGAGAAAGCGAGTGAAGGGATGGACAAAGGGGTTGGGCCACTGCAACAGGAGGTCAGAAATGGATTTGGGGCCCGCCCACTGGATGGAGAATTGGGAAAGGATGAGGCCCAAGACTTCAGACGAAAAGGGATAGTTGACAAAGAGGTGGTTGGTGGATTCCCAGGCATCACAGCAAAGGTAGCATCTATTCGGGATCTGGAAGCCCCTCTTGATGAGATTTTCGATCGTCAGAATATTATTTTGGACGGTTGCCCAAACGAAGTGGTTGATTTTGGGGATCAGCTTCTTGGCCCACACCTGACGGGTTGGGAAGGGAGCCTTGTCAGGGACTCTCTGGAGATTGTATGCAGATTTGACGAAGAAGACTCAGTTGGGGGTCCCATGCCATATGCATCTGTCGTCTCCTCTAGAAGACGGGATGACAATCCACGGTGAGGAGGCCACGGAGTCCGCCGGCTTGAAGCGGGTGCCCGGGGTCCGGGATGGGCGTCCGGGTAGGTCCGCCCAGGATCTGGGAGAGATAGCCCGCAACCCTGGGGCCTCTGTCCGCAAAGACTGGCTTGAGAACGAGGAGCTCTCTGTCAGAAGACAGGGCCTCATCCTGAATCCATCTGTCATCCCAGAAATCAATCTTGGTTCCATCTCCGAGGATCCATTTGATTCCTTTCCGGATTATGTCTTTGGTGGAGATCAGGGACTTCCAAAAGGCGGATCCATCTCGAGGTTGAGACTCGCTGAGGAAGGGGTGGCTATGACAGTATTTCCTGCGCACAATGCTAACCCACTCATCAGGGGTATTGGTGTGCACCTTCCAAGCATGCTTGGCCATGAGAACCCTGTTCATGGGAACCACCCTCCTGAGCCCGATCCCTCCCTCAGCTTTGGGGCGGTAGACCAGGAACCAGGAGACCAGGGGAATCCTCTTCTTGTCTTCACTTTTCGACCAGAGAAAGCGTTTCTGAATTTGTTCGATGTGAGTTGCAATGGAGGCCGGGATTCTGAAGACCGACATGAAGTATATCAGAATGCTTTGCAAAACTATCGTCAAGAGGGTGGCTCTGCCAGCCTGCGAAAGAAGGTGACCTTTTCAGGGGGCCAACTTCCTCTGAATCCGCTCAATCACCCTGCCCCACAGGGCCCTGGAGGATGCTCCTATGAACAGGGGGAGCCCGAGATACGAGGAGGGGAGGGAACCAGGGGTGCAACCCAAAATCCGCCCGATTTTGATCTGTCTAGCCAAGGGGGTGTGAATGAAGAAAATCGTGCTCTTTCGGAGATTGATTTTCTGGCCGGCCGCCTCCTCGTACAGGGTCAAAATATGCTTGAGAATTTTGGCTTGGGGGATTGAGGCAGAAGTGGCCAGGATGGTGTCATCCACAAACTGCTGGTGAGACACAAGGGGTAGGCCCGGCGCAGGCCTGATGCCTGAAATGAGACCGTGAGTCACAGCGCCCGAGATGGTCCGCCCCAAGGCCTCAGCTAGGATGATGAAGAGGATCGGGGACAGGGGGTCACCTTGGCGAAGGCCTCTGGAGGCGGGGAAAAATCCGCAGGGGACTCGTTGACGAGGATAGAGAACCACGGGGAGGACACGCGGTTATCGATGAGCCCGACCCAAGAGGGGGTGGAATCCGAACTTGAGGAGGACCTTGGACAGGAAATCCCAGTTAACTCTGTCAAAGGCCTTGTTCATGTCCAGCTTGAGAAGAAAGGAGGCCTTTTTGGATAGGACAGCCGAGTGAATGGCCTCGTGCATGATAATGATCTCGTTAGTGATCAATATACCTTTGACCGAGCTGCCTTGGCTGGGGGCAATGATCAGGGGGAGGATGTCCTTGAGACGGGAAGCCATGGATTTGGTCAGGATTTTGTACAGGACGTTGCACAGGCTAATGGGGCGGAAATTCGAGAGGGATCGGGCAGCATGGGTCTTGGGTATCAGAGCTATGAAGGTGGAGTTGATACCTCTGGGGATGGATTGGGCGATCTGCAGGTCCCGGATGGCAGCGCACACCTCCGCCTCGACAATGTCCCAGAACGATTGGAAGAAATGTGGGGGGAAACCCTCCGGGCCCGGGGCCGCCTCAGCCTTCATGGAAAAGGTGGCAGCATGGATTTCGGAGTCAGACAGAGGTTGCAACAGCATCTGATTTGCCATGGGTGAAACAAAAGAAGGGATGTGCTCCAGAAGGGAGTCAACCGCGTCTTCCTTCAAAGCACAGGGGTCCCACATGCACAGCAGACCCTCGGCTGAGCCGGCCGCAAGGGTAGACAAGGACTCACAATTGCGCCAGGTAGCTTGGGCTACACGCCGGGCAACAACCTCATCTATTTTGGTCTCCTGAAGGAGGAGGAAGGACGGACGGTGATCCCTGCAGAGTTGGCCGAGGATCCTTTTCTTGGGGGCCCCATTGAGGCCCCTGATATTCTAGGTGATGAGCTTCATTTGACACCCCTGAGGGGTCGCTTGCCCCTCTTCTCGGAGTGAGCGGGGGGTTTGGATCGATTGGCGTCCGTCTTGGAGAAACTTGCCCCCACGTCAGACAGAGTAGCCTGAGAGCCATTGGCTATGTCATCTTCAGTGATCCTAGTTCGCTGATCGCCCAGGGTGGGGTGCCCTCTTTTGATTTTGCTGCAAAAATTTGTGGCAAAAGACCTGCTCCGGGTCATCTTAGGACTGACTTCGTCGGGCCCGGACGAAGAACTAGCTTCGATCTCTTCATCGGACTTCTTAGATCCGCACTCCAAGGGGGGAAGCCCAGCAGGGAACGCCGGGGGGGCCGGGAGGGGGTCAAGGGAGGAGCGGGGATGGGGGGGGGAAGAGGGGGCCTCGGCCAAGGGAGCCAACGGGGAAGAAGGCCTGGCCTGCTCGCTTACGCAAGCAGGGCCCTGCAGGGAGGGGTTCAAAACGGGCTGGGCAGGAGAGCCTGGGATAAGGGCCACGAAAGACGACCTAGGGGAGGGAGCAACAGGAGGGGAAGCCTGGGGGAGATCGCTCTCCAGACCGAGGTCCATGTGAGAATCCTTTGGGGCCGGGGGGGTGGCCCAGGCCTGGGATCTGGGGCCATCGCGGGGGGGCCCGCGAGGCGGGGCCCGACCTGATTGAGAAGGGGGTTTGGGGGGAGGGCATTCCGCATTTCTGGAAACCAGGCATTGGTGAGATAGGTGGCCCTGAGTGCTGCAAGTGGGACAAAAAGCAGGTTTGTTTTCGTAGATTAAGGGCTGGCTCCAGAAGTAGGACCCAGAGGAGATAGTTACCAAGGAGGGGAGCACGAATTCAAGGTTGGCGTTGACGCAAAATCGGGCATGCACCATCTGGGATCCTGCCTTGGTAGCAGGGTCAAAGGCCACCAGATCCCCGACCGACTGAGCAATGAGCTTGAGGACGTCTTCGTGCCACAGATGGAAGGGAAGGTCTGGGAGGCGAACCCAAACCGAGGCGAAGTTGATGCTTTGGGTGCTGGGGTGGAAGTCAGCTCCATACCGCCTGAGGAAGAGGCTCTTGGGCCCCAGAAACCAGGGCCCGCCCGATAGAATCTTTTCGGCTTCTTCGCTGTTGTTTAATTTGATGATGAAGAAGCCCTTGGTTAGGGCAACCAACTGGATGTGCCCGGACACCTTCCATTTGGTAGCTGCCCACCTGCGGATGGTTTCCATGTCAAGATGTCCTCCCAAGAATTTCCCTACCAAGGAGGTAGAAGAACCAACTACCAAGGAGGAGTAGATCTCCTCTTGGATAGAGATGTGCATGCCCTCGAGGGACAGACCTAGCCCCGGGGCCCGGGAAGGGGCCCTGGTGCCCGCCAAGATCTGCTGGAAGGAGGGTTTAGGCCCGCCCGGGACAAAGCCCCGCTCAGGATCAGGGGACTTATTCCCCAACCCAACGCTCGCATCGATGCTAGTCTGTGGGCTAGGGCCCAGGACACCCTGGCCCCCAAACGGATCAAGCGCAGACCCATCCTGTGGGCCCGCTGGGGGTCCTGCAGGCCCGAGACCGGGCCCCGACGTGCCTGTCCTCGACCCCGAGCCTGATCCCGACCGGGAACCTACACCAAGCACTGACCCTGCCCCCAGCCCTGCACCTGCTCCTGCTCCCGCTCTTGCACCTACACCTGCGCCTGCTCCCGCTCCTGCTCCCGCCATCCCAAAAAAGCTAATCGAGATCTTTTAATATTGATATAATACTAGTGTTTTATTGCCTCTCTTGGAGGAAGTAATATCTTTCACTTATGGATTGTGGGTGTGAGTGCAATGCATATTATGGGTGAGCAAATACTTTATCTTGTTCTCTCCTCTATCTTTTGGTTGAAGGCATATTACATGTGTCAAAGCAAGTTGTGGATCTTTTAGGAAAAATGAGACCTTTTATTGGATATGACATAATTATGCATTGGATCATTGAATAAAGATGAATTTTCCCTTTCGAAAGTAGACTCCAATGCGTTTCCAACAATCACATTTGTTATTTTTAGGGTTCTAGAGTTGGAGATATTGTTGTATGACTTGCCATAAACACAATCAATTTAGGCACCCTATTTTCAATAGAGCATAGCTTTCAATTGGAGCTTCAAATTGAGGTGTCATTTTCTTTTGAAATTTAAAAGTAGATGTAGATAAATTTTAAACGAGATACATATAAAATTTTTATCATGTATTAATAGAAAAACATGGTCTGAATGTTTTTTTTTTTTCATTTTGAAATCCCAAACCCTTTTTGAGAGGTATATGTTATTCAAGTATATCCTTAATGAAGGTATAAAACTTCACGTGACTATGCAAGAGGTGAAAAAATTCTTAATTAAGTCAAGAAATTAAACAGGAGTTACAAAACTTATGTATAAAATTAATGAGCTTGCAATTGGATTCTCTTATACATGAATTTGAAGAAAAATAATCATTGTGAACACTATGGAATGAAGATTTATATGAAGATAAAAAAGTGACACTAGTGATAGGGGATGCGGTTCTCAACTAAGATCACAAACACCCATAATAATATGGGACAATACATATTAGTGGACAAGGATACACGTGAATGTTGCACAAGTATTGAATTTTATATCCTATATAATTGTTAATCCATTTTTATTGGGGGGGTCGGTGGGGTCAAACATTGTTTTATGTATGGGAGAGATACATAACGATATTGTTCATAATGATATTTATGACATGCAATCCAAACATAACACTATTGGCATAAATAAACTTCAAATTTCACATTTGGCAATGGCATGGAATTTATGAAGAAGAAAAAACATGGTAGAGCTTTTGTTTGGTCCTTAAGCTTTAGGGATAAAACTTTACAAAATAGAAGGTATGGGTGTTATTAAACACAATGTATCTTGTGCTATAATAGAATGACCTATTTTGATGTAAATCTCATAGAATATGATAATATATTATAATATTGGGTCATTATAATCAATCTTACTTTAAGAGATTGTAGTGAAAAAAACCTCCTATAATTTTCTAGTTATTTGTAGTAATGGAGATCACTTTTCTTGTAATACTATGGGTGGAATACCATGATGGTTTTGGATCTATGTTTGTTCTCTACATAGGGGATCCATCTCTTTGTTTATAATCAAGCTATCTCATATCAATATAATATTGTTGATCTACCTAATGTATTTGTGTGCTCTAGATCACAACATGATTGAAAGATCGAATGTTCAATTGACCTTCGAAGATAGCTTGAAGTACAAACATATCCTGTTTGAGCTCATAGTCCCCAATCTTGACCTTAACATTACGACATTTACCTTTGCAAGGTAAGGTCCCACCATTTGCTACTATCACCTCAAAGGAATTACATGAATGTACGTAACAATTTGCCTGTTGGGAAATGCAGGGATCAATAAAATTATGTGTACTACCAGAATCAATCAAGATGATAAGACATAGGTCCTTGAAATACCCTACAGATTTCATGGTTTGGGGAGTAGTAATGCCAGCTATAGCATGAACATAAATCTCAGCTTGTGGTTCATCTTGGTTGTCTTTCATCAGATTGGATGGTTCCTCAACTGATTTTGTGTCATCATCACTATGGTCACTAGTGTCAGGCTCATCAACATCTATGAGGAAAAACTTCTTTTGGGTGCACCTATGCCCACGAGAATTTTTTTTATCACAATTGTAACACAACCCCTGGGCGCGTCACGCATCCATTTCAGCAGTGGTTAGATGTTTGGGTGCAACAGTGGTTGCAACAGGTTTTTGTTCATTCTAATTTTGGAATCTAGGAGTAAAAGAGGTTTTAGCCTGTGGAAATTTAGATATCTATATATGAGCTGTAAATTTGTATTAAGCCAAACAAGCCAATTTGATAGCCTCCATCATGGATTGTGGTTTAAATAAAGTAACCTCAACTTGGAGATCCTCCCTTAAACCACTAACAAAAAAAACTCATAAAGAACCCTTCATTCATTCTCGTGGTTTTGTTGGCCAATTTCTCAAATTGTATTTGATAATCTCTAACTGTCGAAGTTTGTTTCAACTTTGTCAACTGTCTTGTAAAATCATCATACTCACTAGGGCCAAAGCGAGTGAGTAATTGAGACTCAAAGTCTTCCCACGAAGGATTAGGGTGAGTTTTCCAAAACCATTGGTACCACTACAAAGCTTCATATTCCAAGTTTAAATAAGCCATTTAAACTTGGTGATATATGGGTACATCATGGAGGCTAAAGTATTGAGCCACACGACATAACCACCCATCCATATCCTTTCCATTAAACTTAGGAAAGTCTAATCTGGGCATCTTATAGGTAGGATCACGGTCATAGGAAAAATGAGAGTCATCTGTTGTTATTCCTTTACCTCTGTTATAATACGAGTGTTCAGTATGGTGCTCAGTATTGCTGGGGCCACCGACCAATTTGGACTCAACGTCTGCAAGTTTTTCTTCTAGGCGGGCTCTGGAGTTAGCATGATCAGTTCTAAGATTTTGAAGCTTTGTCATCACATCTTGACTTGATTTTTTCACATCAACAATGGTGCTTTCAAAATTTTCATTCATTTAGGTGATCGAATCTACCTCTTTCTGTTGTCCTTGAGTGCCACTAGCCATTTTGGATAGTCGTGAACCTCTATAAATGAATTACTAAAAATAGAAGTGTGGTTTTTAGGGGTTACTATTTTTAGTAAGGAGGCAAAAAAAGTGCTTGGTTGTGATATATCAAAATGATCAGTGCGACGAGCTGAACACAATGGGTTAAGACTCAAAAAATGTGTTTTCGAGATCAAATTTTGTATTTGTGGAATATTTGGCCAAAGAGTTTGTGGAAAATGACAAATTTGAGGAATTTCTAGAAAAAAAGGAGTTAAGACTCAAAATTTTTGTGAGAGGTGTAGGAGGGGCTAACTAAGATAACAGAACAAATTTGAGGATTTTTGGGGGTGTCTAGGGATATTTTGACTTTTTTAGGGCTATTTTTCCTTATTTTTGGTTTTAAAAATACTCAAAATAGAGTAAAGATAAAACCACTATAACTTCTTCATTATAGCTCCAATTTACACAAATATTTATTTATTTATTATTTTGTTTGATTTGGAGCTATAGTTCAAAGTTGAAAACTAGATCATCTGTCTCTAATCTGTGCGTTCTATCAACTGACCACCCTATCACTATCCTGTCACCTATATTGCAGTTACTGACACTGATGGTTCTGTTTTTTACCCTGACCACCTGTATTTTCTGACTATTACAGCTGACTATTACTATTACTATTGTTGACTTGGCTGTTACTATCACTGACCTGACTGGTACTGGAATATTTTAGACTACTATAGACACTTGCAGACTCTGTCCTCACTGTTGGTGCATGCAAAGTGTGTTATTTTGTGTAGGGAAGTCATTCTCTGTATGCTCACTTTTTGGGATTGTGAAAGCAGATTCAGTAGAACAGGGATAGGTGAGTATTTTGTAGGTTGAATTTTTTAACAGAACCAAGGTATGTTAGATTAGAGGAATATGTAACACCCATAGGCTCTCTGTTATACCACAGTGACAAACAATAGTGCTCGGACTAATATTTCAGGCCACTACTCAAGGAGGATTCCACACATACCCTTGAGCACACTATTTGCCTCTCTAACAGTATAGGAGGGTAATCATCCGGGATGTTGTATCCCGTGGACTATGGATGATACAAGGCCAAAAATATTCCTATTGGATAAAATTTTATTCACCCTAGAATGGTCTCCCGATACACCCGAAGATGCGTGGGAGCTCGATTCTGTGTGCGAGTGTTGTCTGAGGCCTGGGTATTGGATCCTGACCGCCCCTCACTTCACTAGATGCTTTATGGGCTATCTAGCTTAGCTAATAACGACATCTCCTTCATGATATTTTAAAACCCTCGGTACAAGGTTTCTAGCCTACTCAACTACGAAAAAAAAGACTGTATTTTTTTTGGATTTTTGTAGATTTTTTTTTGGCTTTTGAATAAAGAAAAATAGAATGAAAACACACAGGAAAATTATACCTAACAAGTGAAAATGGCTGAGTAAGAATTTTTGCAATCACAGCAGAACTCGGCCCTGGAAAGCGCTCTGATACTACTTGTAAGGAACCTACTATTGAAATAAAGCTCACACATACAAAATACTAAAAGATAACTAAAATACATGCAATAACAGAATAACACTATGTAGAAAGTAATTGCAGAATTAAAACAATCTCACAAATAACTCAGAATCGTAGGCCTCTTCGAAGGGGCAACCTCCTTCAATATTTCATTAGCTTGCAAAAAGATACATTCATATATGGCTTCATACCTTTTAAAGAGAAAGCTACATGCAATCCTACCTAAAGGCTCAAGAGTTGGCTTACATGCAAAATACCACTTGGCTTACATGTAAAATGCCACTCGAGCTAGAATCTTCTACCAAACATCGGTTACAATCTTGATAATAGTTATATGCAATGGCACCATCGATTACAATCTTGATAATGGTTACATGCGATGGCACCACTTGGCTAGGTGCCTTATTTGCCACATACATTACAAGAAATTATAAAATAACATTATAATAGAATCTCCCACATTGGAAGTGGGTCATTACATAATAATAAGAATTACAAAGTAACGTTAGGATGGGATCCTAACACCTATTGGGAAGACTTGATCCAAGAATGAAATCAATATGAGGGCTAATACTTCATATTGGTGGTAATCCATACAACAATTCTTTTGATAAAATTTATGCATACTCCTCTAACAAATCCTTCACCTCACTTGGAGTCTCCACATTCCCATATTCCATTTCATCCTTTGTGTGTTTGGCAATCAATGTAAAACTTACCTTCTTCTTTGTTATCTCCTTCAAAAATTGCTTTCCAAAAATCAAGCATACTTTTGGACCATTGTCCTCTTTCTCATCTTTGTCCTTTAGTGGACTTAGTACATACTTCTTACCATCTTTCATAATGGTGTAGGTGTTCTCCCTACCATAATGTATTGTGTTTCTATCAAATTACCAAGGTCTCCCCAACAACACATGGCAAGCATCTGTAGGTGTAATATCGTATAGGACATCATCCTTGTATGATTCTATGTGAAAATTCACCTTGCATTGTTTACTAACTAATATCTGATGTCCCCTTTGCAACTAAGAGACCTTGTATGGATTGGGGTGTTCTATCCTCCTCAACCCCAGTTTCTCTACCATCTCGACAAATGCTAGGTTATCCGTATTTCCACTGTCTACTATGACCTTGCAACATTTGCCCCCTGATTTACATACTTTTTAAAAAAAACTTCTCCTTGGAAAAGGTTCACACTCCCTCTTCTTTGGCTTCAATAGTACTCTCTTCATCATGAGAGATTCTCCTTGCTTAGGCTCTTCTACATGCTCTAGAGAAGCAACAATTTCTTCTTTTGCTTGTGCAATATGGTTTCTGACCTCCTTCCCCTTATTGTTGCTTTGTTGTGTAGTTGGACATTCAAATGCCCACTGACCATCATATCTGCATCTATAACATCTTTCGAAGAATCCTCTACCCATTCCTTGACCAAAAGCACCTCTACCTCGTGAGGAGTCTCCACCTCCTTTGGTGTTTTGGCTAAAATTATTGCGAGTACTAGCTTCTCCTTCCTGTTTCGGTTGTCCTGTTCCATCGTTTGTTTGTCCTCATGCTCGCAAGAACCTTCCTCTTCCTCTCTAATTATTGTTGGCAATTTTGGGTTTGAGATCCTAGCTTCTTGTCTATGAGTTGTCATTGATGTCAAAAGGAACTAGCATTAATGTCAAGAGGATTTATTGGCTTCAAAGGTTGAAGATTCCAAAGAATCTTTTCTAGAAGATTTCGGAGAGATTCCATGTGGCAGATGAAAAGGTTTTTATCAAAACCATGGCAGGTTTAAGGGTTTTTATTAAAACCAGGTGGATGCATTAAGGGTTTTTCTCAAAACCACTCTCGACTTAATGCAAAGGCTAGAGACACTTATTAATTAAATAACTTAATTAATAAAACCTTTTAAGGTTTTTTAATTAATTATTTATTTGATTTAGTGATTAAATTATTTTAATAATTTAATGGGTTCTCCACCCAGTTCTAAGGTCTAAAAGACCTGTGATTATTTTTTAATAATCAAAAGGGTTTCATAAACCCTAAAGTTGTTTCGAAGGCGCCAAAATAATATTATTTCGAAAAGTTCGAATTATCCTCCCCCTGACGTCGTGGATAGCATGGAAGTTTGGCTATATAAGCCATAACCTATAGTCCAAAGCTATGGAGAAAAAAGAAATTCGAATTGCGCAAAGGTTGGGAAGTAAAAGCTACGGCTATCGTTTTTTCGCCACGTTTATCCGTCGCCAAAGGGTTAAGGAGAAGGAGACTCTTGCTAGCCTTCAAGCTAGCGCCGTTGGCCTAGTGGCAACGACTGTTCTGCGAAGGCGCTTGAAGGGAGGTCAAGCGTTCAACTCCCGCCGTGGAGTGTGAGAAGAGTTTTTGCGCTCCGATTCTTTCGGAGGCACTGTTGACCCGCGATTTTCAGAAGCATTTTTTTGGTAAGGTTTTTTTAAATAAAATCTGCATTTTTGTTAAAGAAGAAGTGGCTAGGCAGATTTATTTAAAATTATTTTTGAGGTTAAATGTTTCTTTGGAGATATAAGGTTGATAGTGTGTGGTTGAGATTTTTGGCTTGATTGTTGAGTGAGATTTGCTTAGAAGCTATTATTCCTTGAGCATGGTTTAATTAATTTGGAGAAATAAGGTGTAAAATGATATATTGTTTATATGCTTTATATTGTTGGTAGTTGACTTCTAAGGATTGGAGTCATAAGGTGTTTTATGGAATAAATATTTTTGTTGTTACTTTTATGATCTAACCCTAACTTGGTGGCAAAGTTGAGGGTGGTGTTGGTAACAGGTTGAAGAACTATTCTCTTCTTCCTCAAACAAAGGTATGGGCAACTTCTTTCATGTATATTGTTGATGGTGTATTTTCTGAAATTGAGTTTGGAGTGAAAAGGTTGTCTACTAGGTATTCTTGTTGGTGTAAATCTTATTTTCTGGATATTGAAGATTGTTTATGCATTAAAATCATTGATGAGTTTTTTGGGTGAATGCATAATTTTGGTTGAGGAAGAGGAAGCATTTTGCACTAGGGTTTATGTTAGTAAGTCTTGCTACTTGCATTGAGATGGTGAAACCCTTAGTTGGCTGTTTTGAGATTGATGGTTGAGTTGCTTCCATAGAGGTTGTTTTGATCAAGTTAATGTTTTACTTGATACATGATTTGGGCTTACTCCATTGAGATTGATTTAAGCAAGTTATTCTTTGCATTGGTGATTTATGTTGGTGGCTGTTTTCTTCAAATACCTTTGGAGGGAAAAGGATGTCTACTAGTTTCCTTTTCATGTAGTGATTGGATGAATGCTTCAAGGTTAATGTTGAGTTGAATGATGTTGGTTAAACCTTGTCTATAAGCATTGTTGTTAAAGCCCTAATTGGTTGAGCAAAGATATTGGTTGTGGAAAGAACATGAGTATCATTGTTATATGAGATATTGCATGGTTGGCAATTGTTGGGTTGTGTTTCATGTTCTTGAGAAAAGCATACTACATCTATCTTATTCTTTTGAGATTGAGATTGAGATTGGGAGTTAAGTATAGAACATATTGAGTCTCTAACAATTCTCTTTATGTTTCTATGAGATTTGAGATTGAGATTGGGAGTTAAGTATAGAACATATTGAGTCTCTAACAATTCTCTTTATGCTTCTATGAGGTTGATGAATCACATTGGGTCTCTTAACAATTCTCTTTGTGGGTTCATGCTAAGCAAGTTTTTCTTGATGAACTTGTGAGCTGATTTGGACAGGTTCTAGTGAGGACTTGTGAGCTGATTTGGACAGGTTCTAGTGAGGACTTGTGAGCTGATTTGGACAGGTCCTAGCAGAGGACTTGAGGACAGAGTTGAAGTGGTTCTTTGAGAAGAACCCGAGGACAGTTTTGACAAGTCTTTGAGAAGGCTTGTGTGCAGCAGAGATTGATTTGTTCAAATTTTATGAGTTGAGCTTGGGACGGATCCGACAGAGTGAGGAAGACTTGTGTTGGACCGACCGACCGTGTTTAGTAAAGGTTGATGAGTTGTCGTGGAGGTGATCGGTGAGGACGAGAGGTCTCTTGAGGCTGAGCATTGAGGACAGGAGGTATTCTGTGGAAAGGAGTTCCACGGGCTAGCGGAATAAGAGGCAGGTGATCTTCTGAAGTATCATTTCTAGAGCTGAGGGGAAGGATTCTCCTTTGGGCAGGAGGCTCATAAAGTCGTGAGGAGGGGAAGGATTCTCCTTTGGGCAAAGGCTCATAAATACTTGAGTAGGGGAAGGTTTCTCCTTTGGGCTGAGGCTCATAAACATTGTAATTGGGAAGGATTCCCAAAGAACTTTGAGAAAGCTTTTTAGAGAAAAGTTTTGTGGAGGTAGCCCATGTTGGGTGAACCACGTTAAAATTGGTGTCTCATTGTGTGTTGCTTTATGCATTGCTTTGATATTGCTATTGGTTCATTGCTTTGCGAAGTTGAAGTTAAATAGAGAAAGTAAAAGAGGTCTTATACTGTTCACCCTCCCCTCTCAGTATAAGCTTGTGTTCTTCAATTATTTGGTTGCTTTCGCAACAACTTCTCCTCTGCCTTTAAGGCATATTGGTAGGCTTCCTCTACCGTATTTATTCTTATCATACTGATTTCATCCTACATGGATATTCATAGCCCATCGATATACTTTGATATCTTCTCTTCATCATCTTCCACATGACTAGCCTGAATGGTCATCTTATAGAATTCCCTGGTGTAATATTTCAAACTCATTTCCTTTTATCTCAGATTTTGCAATTTCTTGAAGAGACCTAATTGCTAGTCTGACAACAGGAATTTGACCTTCAGTTTGGTGAACATTTTCTCCCATGCCTTGATCCTTTCCTTTCCTTTTCTTCATATTTCAGTTTGAACATGGTCCCACCACAAGGACACATGCCCTTTCAGCTTCTTGGAGGTGAACTTCACTTTTTTTAGGGTCTTATATTCACTCAAAATAAAAATACTTCTCCATTTCAACAATTCAATCTATGAGTTCCTTTGGATTTAAGCTTCCATTATAATATGGGGTTTCTATCTTCGGCTTTTGACCCATATTAGAAATCGCCTGGATCAATCATTCATCCATTTCTCCCTCTCTCTATTCATATTGAGTTTCCATGTGACCAATATCCTCTTCTTCATTGTCACTAATCTCCTCAAGATGAACGCTTCTTATTTAAGTAGTTTCAATTGCTTCAAGTTGGGTGGTAATTCCCCTCAACATTTTAGCTATATCTGCAGTTTGGGGTCCTCGTGGTTGTCCTCTTCCCCATTATGCCAACATTCCTTAGGCACATATCAATCCTCAAATATTTTCTTACTTTGATACCGAAATGATGCAGTAACAAAACCGCACCCCCTTCTAATCGTACACTTGTACAATTGCCCTTCTAATCGTACGACAATATAATTGTAAAACAAATCCCCCTTCTAGTTGTACAATTGTACGATTGTTTTTCCAATCGAACAATCATATGATTCACCGGTAATGCTCGACACTTGTATAGTTTCCTTGTGTCGCACGATTGTATGATTCTTCCACCCTCAACACTTGCTCAGTTTATCGTACGGTTGTATGATTCCTTCATCGTACAACTAAATTTTACTTGGTAGCTTACGATTGTACAATTACATAATCTTCATCATACAATTAAATAATCACTTCGAACTTCAATGTTGTATTTGTTTATTATAAGGTAATTAATACTCTTTAGCTGCTTCTTTGTGAATTCCACCTATTTAATTGTACGATCTCTTCACCGTGCGACTACTCACATGGTGTGGCAATCAAATCTTCAACCGACAACAGTCTAAATCTTGTGCATGCAAAGGACATAACAATTTTCTCCTATGAGAATGATTCCTTGACACCTACAACCTTTCTCAACCACAACCTTCGTTCTTAAAATATTCAATATGCCTTTGGTGACCTGCACACAAAGAAACAACGAGACATACAATCATTCCTATAGAATGATTAAAATTCACTCACAAATATAACACGAGGCTCTTAAATAATAAACCTTATTGATATTTTCTTGCGAGGTTACAAGGCAGATTTTTGACACAATAATCCATTTTCTCTCCCCCTACACTCTTTATTTCACTTCTTATGTATAAGGATGAAAACAATGGTTTGCTAGCTACACATGATGGCTAAACTACTAGTGCTAGCTAAACAATCTTATCAATCTTTTCTTTAGTTATGCATTTAGCTTTTCTTTCCGTATGAAATTTTGAGCTTTTTGCATGGAACGTCCAACTATCACTCTTTTATCCGTTTGCCACGTGGATGCTCCCACATCGGTTAGGCTACTTCCCTTCTTCAGATAGTTATAGCCTGATGGATATCCTTCCTTGTAATGGATTGTTTAATTGGAACATGGAATATTGGGGTGGTCATTTGGGTTGGCTTCCTCTATCCTTGAGGGGGCAGAGTTGGATTATTGGCTGGTAGTGTCAAAAATTGAAGGTAATATGAAACTTCAGATCTTCCTTTCTACTTTGAGCTTATGTGGCTTAGGGAGGAATCCCTGTAGCAGAAGGTTAGAATAAAAACTTAAAATGTGGTGGAAGGAGGGCCTCCTTGATATGGCACTACCATGTATATTATATTTCAAAAACTAAAATATGTCAAATTTAAATTCAAAGACTTGAATAGTCTGGAGATATTTTTGAGCTCATGCAAAACCTCAAAAAAGGTATGGATTGTCTCCAATGCTCCATTCGATAAAGGGGCTTGAACAGAGAGTTGTTTGTATGTAGTTGGGAGAAGGGACTCCACATAGAATGCGTGCTGGATGCAGGTGTTGGAGTTATTTGATCAGGTTTTGAGTAACGTCAGATGAGGAGGTTCCTCCACCCCTTGCTCTGTTGAGGGCAGGGGCGCCTTAAGGCTTCTTGCAGCCGAAGGTGATTCTGTCACCACCGACTTCGCCAATGTATCTGGACATCTGCTATGGCTCCGATGGTACAATTCTTTGCTTGCCAGCACTCCTCCGAGTCTCTCCATGCACAATCTGAGAGTTCTTGAACTTTTTAGCAGATCTTATGACTATGGCATGGTCTCCAGTAGGTAGCACTAATTTCTAGTAGAATATGAATTATATCCTTAATAATAAGTGGTGAGTGTTATCTTGTGAATTCATATGGTTTGAGTCTGACAATTGGGATTCTTTCTTTCTTGAAGGCTCTGATATTATTGCGTGAGCTTTATGTTTGCGGTTCTCTTGGTTTTAGCTTCCTCAAATTGCCAAAATCAATATGTTCTCTAAAGTATTTGGAAAAACTAGTTGTAAGGTTAGGGAATTTTAAAACTTTACCAGATGAGTTGTGTCAGCTAGGATTGCTAAATTACCTTGACCTGAACCATTGCTACAATTTACAATCACTTCCACGTGGGTTTGGGGACTTAAGAAACCTAAGACACCTAGATTTAACCCATTGCGATGAATTGCAGGTTTTTTCCAATTCCTTTAGTCGATTAACACAGATTAGCTACCTGTCTTTGCATGGTTGCCAAAAGTTAGTAGTTGCCACAAATATTATTAGGAGTATGATAAAATTAGAGTATCTGGACTTGAATTCCTCCAGATTGGACGCATTACCCACCCATATTACATGCAGGGGTTTATCAAAAATTTGTATGTAGATTTTCCCCAACTCAAAGAGTTACCCACAAATATGAGGGAATTAAGAAAAATAAGAGTTTTGGAAGTAGTAAGCATGGAGTTAACAATAATACCACCTTCCCTAGAAAATTTGAGTTGCTTAAAATCATTGAAAATGCTGCTTTGCCAAAGCACAACAACTTGCTGGAGTATTGTATTTTCAAGGGAGGCCCATGTAGATTTGGATTCCCTGCAAAGGAAGATGCCTCGAAGGTCGAAAACTGCTTTCCCTGTGGTACTAGGCCAGAAAGGTGGTTGTCCGACAGATTCAGAACTTCAAGGAATGTGAGATTTACAAGTTCCTGGGGAATCTTCCCTGACAACTTGTTTTTTGAAAGATCCAGAGCCTCCAATTGAGCCATGCCTCCTAGTGATTTTGGGATTGAGCCGTTCAAATTATTTCTTGAAATGTTAAGAGAAATTAGACCTTTGAGAAATCCCATTTCCCAAGGAATATTGCCTGATAGCTCGTTGGAGGACAGATCCATGAACTTCAATTCTTTGAGAATCTTTTCTATGGAGTTACAATTCCTGCCCTCCAAAATCCAAGTGTTGTATTTCATTACTTTTATTTTGATTGATCATAGCATGTTAATTTATCAGATTTTGAGGAATCAATCCTGAAAAGTGATTACGAGATAAATCTAAAATTTGAAGATTCTATAGACTAATCACTTCGGGTGGAATAATGCCTTGAAATTTATTTGAAGTCAAGTTGAGGATTCGCAACCATATTAATTCTCCAATCCAGGTTGGAAAATATCTTCAAATTTATTATGTCCTACATCAAATAGAGGACCTATGCAATTTGCAATGAATAAGGAATAACACCTTTCAAATCATTGCCATTGAGATTTAGTGTCGAAAGTGGTGAATATGAAATGTAAGGTGTATTGATTCATGAAATGAGACACATATTTATAGGTTTGAGAGCCTATAAAGGGACAAAATACAAACAATAAAATAATGGTCCACTATTCAATATTCTTGATTCCTGATGTAAAGGGATAAAGTTTCCCTCTTGTAATCGAGGCTCAAATTAGATCTGAGTATAGTCATGCATATACTCATTGGAAAGAATTTTTCAAGCCAAACACAATGGAGGTGTCCATTTTGAGTTTTGAGGTAGTTTGATATGCTTTTTTGGGCCTCAAAGCTTTTTATATCATGGAGTGCACTCTCGGTTGAACTCAACACTCCACATAATGTAAGTGAACCTCGTACTTAGTGATCTCCTCTATCACACCTGGAGGATGCAGTGACTAGTTATTCATACATTTTGGTAGTATGAAGTGCTCACCATAAGGACACTTACCACTTTATCCGAAGACTATTCCATGAAGGCACTTCATATCAATATTTCATAGTCTTCAGAAGTTGATCTGAAGTGTCTTCATGGAATAGTCTTCAGATATAGTGGTAAGTGTCCTTATGGTGAGAACCTCATCATATCGAAATGCATTGATAATAAGTCGCTACATCCACCAGGTGTGATAGATGAGATCACTGAGTACGAGGTTCACTTACATTATAGAAAGTTTCAAGTTCAACCGAGAGTGCACTCCATGATACAAAAAAATTTTGAGGCCCAAAAAAGCATATCAAACTGCCTCAAAACTCAAAATGGATATCTCCATTGTGTCTAAATCAAAAAATTATTTCCAACGAGTATATGCATGACTATACTCGAATCTGAATTGAACCTCAACTATAAGAAGGAAACTCTATCCTTTCACATCAAGAATCAAGAATATTCCTGACATCAAATTGGAATATTCTAGGATCGTTCTTTGGAGGTTATTTTTCCTTAAACAAAATATTTAATTCCGCATCATTACATGGACAATTTGAATTTACCGCACTCCCTTTCATGGGAAAAAAAATCAGTCCCTTACAATTAATTAAAAAATAAAGTGGCCCCCTCCACTTTATAAAAAATGCCTTGTCAATAAATACAAGGCAAACGAAATTGAAAGGGAAGATTAAAAAATATGGTGCATCCTCACCTTCACCATCGAAGCCCCTTCATTTTTCCAAAGATATTATGAAAATGATAATGGCAAGATTAAAAAGTTGGTAACTTGGGATGTCCTTGGTTGGCCATGGGATTACCGGCCACTGTGTGAAGTTACATGTTTTAAAAAATAAACTTCAATTCTTTGAGAATCTTTTCTATGGAGTTACAATTCCTGCCCTCCAAAATCCAAGTGTTGTATTTCATTACTTTTGTTTTGATTGACCATAGCATGTAAATTTGTCAGATTTTGAGGAATCAATCCTGAAAAGTGATTACAAGATAAATCTAAAATCTGAAGATTCTGCAGGCTAATCACTTGGGGTGGAATAGTGCCTTGAAAGTTATTTGAAGTCAAGTTGAGGATTCACAACCATATTAATTCTCCAATCCAGGTTGGAAAATATCTTCAAATTTATTATGTCCTACATCAAATAGAGGACCTATGCAATTTGCAATGAATAAGGAATAACACCTTTCAAATCATTGCCATTGAGATTTAGTGTCGAAAGTGGTGAATATGAAATGTAAGGTGTATTGATTCATGAAATGAGACACATATTTATAGGTTTGAGAGCCTATAACAGGGACAAAATACAAACAATAAAATAATGGTCCACTATTCAATATTCTTGATTCCTTATGTAAAGGGATAAAGTTTCCCTTTTGTAATCGAGGCTCAAATTAGATTTGAGTATAGTCATGCATATACTCATTGGAAAGAATTTTTCAAGCCAAACACAATGGAGGTATCCATTTTGAGTTTTGAGGTAGTTTGATATACTTTTTTGGGCCTCAAAAGTTTTTTATATCATGGAGTGCACTCTCGGTTGAACTCGACACTCCATATAATGTAAGTGAACCTCGTACTTAGTGATATCCTCTATCACACCTGGAGGATGCAGTGACTAGTTATTCATACATTTTGGTAGTATGAAGTGCTCACCATAAGGACACTTACCACTTTATCTGAAGACTATTCCATGAAGGCACTTCATATCAATATTTCATAGTCTTCAGAAGTTGATCTGAAGTGTCTTCATGGAATAGTCTTCAGATATAGTGGTAAGTGTCCTTATGGTGAGAACCTCATCATATCGAAATGCATTGATAATCAGTCGCTACATCCACCAGGTGTGATAGATGAGATCACTGAGTACGAGGTTCACTTACATTATAGAAAGTTTCAAGTTCAACCGAGAGTGCACTCCATGATACAAAAAAATTTTGAGGCCCAAAAATGCATATCAAACTGCCTCAAAACTCAAAATGGATATCTTCATTGTCTTAATCAAAAAATTCTTTCCAACGAGTATATGCATGACTATACTCGAATCTGAATTGAACCTCAACTATAAGAAGGAAACTCTATCCTTTCACATCAAGAATCAAGAATATTCCTGACATCAAATTGGAATATTCTAGGATCGTTCTTTGGAGGTTATTTTTCCTTAAACAAAATATTTAATTCCGCATCATTACATGGACAATTTGAATTTACCGCATTCCCTTTCATGGGAAAAAAAATCAGTCCCTTACAATTAATTAAAAAATAAAGTGGCCCCCTCCACTTTATAAAAAATGCCTTGTCAATAAATACAAGGCAAAGGAAATTGAAAGGGAAGATTAAAAAATATGGTGCATCCTCACCTTCACCATCAAAGCCCCTTCATTTTTCCAAAGATATTATGAAAATGATAATGGCAAGATTAAAAAGTTGGTAGCTTGGGATGTCCTTGGTTGGCCATGGGATTACCGGCCACTGTGTGAAGTTACATGTTTTAAAAAATAATCCATGGGCCCTTTTACAATGTGATGCCAAACTTTCTCGCTCTCTAGCAAACGTGGTGTTCCACGTGGATCCCCATTTTTTCTCAGTTGTCTAAATTAGTGTGTCACTACATCAACAACCAAGTGTCTGCCATGTGTCCCTCAATCCGCATACCACGTGATTCGTGATTCGTGTCATCCGTAGGGGGTCCACATCAGCGTTGTCAGATGTCCTCGGGATTTGTGCCCAAGAACACGTCGGTGGAGTTTGTCGAAGATTTGTGTGGTTGTTACAGGTTTGTCAGATTACCAGGTCCACAGAGGGTGGTCCAAAATATTAGGAGTCCGTGCACAAGATCTTGTCTGTTGTGTTCTACAGGGTCTGGACTGGTTGGTCAGACAATTCGCCAGAAGAGTCTGCCTTGGAAAACAAAATCCATGCCAAAACAGAGAGCTTTCAGAACAAAATCACGCCATCTGGTGTTGTCCAATAGTCCTGTCAGGTCGTGTCTAGGAGTGCGTCCATCAAAAGTCTAGTTCAAATCCTCGTGTCTTGGTCCTGTGAAAGTCGTCGGAGTCTGGTCTAGTAGGGTCTATCAGTATGTCGTGTCTGGTCCGGTCGATCCGATCGGATCGTCTCATCGTCTGGAGTCCTCCTTAGGATCTATGCTTGGGGAGTCAATTCTAGGTCCCATCGACCTCGGGAAGTGTGTTGACGTCCAGTCGAGAGTCAGGGGTCCCAAAGGATTTGTGCATTGTCTCAAAAATTGTGCTCGCAGGTTCGTCGAGTTCGCCTAGAGGGGGTCTCGAAGGATTTGTGCCCTACCTCAAAAATTGTACCCGCAGGTTCACCCATTTCGTGGAGTTCGCCCAAAGGTTCGTCCGCTCTGATACCAATGAAGGTACGAAGACCAAAATAATAATCAACCATTAGCTTTCAATATTGATAATGATAGAATATATATTACAATGCATAGGCTAAAGATAGCCACGATAGGGATGAAAGTAATATCCCCTTAAATAAAGCTAACAACTAACAAATGTTGCTAACAATAACATATTCGTTAAATAGAGATATTTAACGAATAACTAACCTAGGATAGAAAACTACCACCTAGGTTAATCTACATATTACCAAATAAGGTAATAGTAATAGTTACTCTAACATAGTAACTCTAACAGCAGGTGGGGCCGCACTAATCTGCATGTATAGGACAACATTTTGGATGCTGCGATCTGAAAATAAACAGGGTTAAAAACAAAACTAGAAAAAAGATCTGAAAAGAGCCAAGCCAACCATTTTTGCGCAATGTGGCATCAGGCAATTGATGGATCGCTATGGTGCCTGTGTAGTGTGCGCTATGGGGGGAGCGACTATCATTTTGCTCCACTGCATGCAAAATCTCCATATCAGGGCTAGTTGCATGGGGCAACCACCAGATCTTCATCAGCTAACAGAGGGACTAATGCTCTGGAAAACGATACAAATCTCTGCCATTCATGAGAAAACAGGGGGCAGTTCTGAAAAAACAATATCCAAAATAAAGAATATTAAACCAGAAGACATGACCTCTCAGTAAATGACCCTAAAAAAATATCTCCATATTTTGGCAGCCATGATTCTTTTCTCAATAGCTGTCTTGTTTCTAATCCATTTAAAAAATGGAGAGCATACTCCCTAAGCTAAGAAAAAAATAAATTTTAAAATTTCACTATAGGAATGACTATAAGAATAGAATGGAAAGGGAAAATGAAGGATTTCCTTCCCATAAGCTAGCTCACAAGCTCAACCTAAGATACTGTGATACTAAATATTGAATATGAAATAGAAGGTATATTGATTCATGAAATGAGATCCATATTTATAGGTTTCAAACCTATAATGAAAACAAAATACAGACAATAAAATAATGGTCCATTGTGTTAGTGGAACACTATTATAAACATTATTATCCTAAATAATGGAATAATCCTAACAGAAAGCCTAGTCAAGTTTCCCAGCTCTTTTGGTATCTCACCTTGCAAATCATTTTCTGCAAGATTTAGAACACGCAGCTCAAAACATTTTCCCACATTTGGAGAAATCATACCAGTTAGTGTATTCTTTGACAAGTCCAAAAGAGGCAACACATTAGATTCTGTGCACAGAGAGTCCGGAATTCGTCCACTGAGGTTACTAGATGGTAAATTTTCCCCATTATAGCAGGAATGGAGCCGTTAAATTCATTCTGTGACAAATCCAGAAAATATCCGGAAATAGAAGGAAGAGATCCCTGTAAGCCATTCCTATGCAAATCTATTATTTGGACCTTAGAATGGACACAGGACCCTCTAATTTGTTATTTGAAAGATTAAGCTCATCAAGATTGGGAAGATCCCACAGCCAAGTAGGAATATTTCCTACAATGTTGTTATCTGAGAGGTCCAGATCTTGTAGGAAATATTGAGTAGACAAAAATGCAGGAAGATAACCTTCTATATTGCACGACCTCAATCCGATGTACTCCATGTGGGCAAACTGCGGAATCCAACTTGAAGAGATGTTGACAGTAAACTGTTTTTCTGAAAGGTCCAATGCTTGAAGACGAGTCTGGTTCTCAAAGAAGGAAAGAGTTACGTTGCCTGTTAAACTGTTGAAAGAGAGATACAGCCTTTGTAAACCACCCAGCTTCGAAATCGTATCTGGAATTGTTCCAGTCAGTTGGTTTTTGCTCAGGTCCAAATGCTTGAGGGATGAAAGTCCACCGACAGACGGTGGTATGCTGCCTTTCAGATTGTTATATGAAAGATCAATCTCTGAAAGAGGAGACAGTCCCCCTAATGCAGATCCAAATGGCGGTACATCTCCTGTTAAATTATTCCCTGAAAGATACAACTTCTCAAGTTTGAAATGGAGGGAGGAATCACTCCTAGGATATATGGATGCTCAACGCAATCATTCCAATCACACACCAGCGAAAGGACAGTGAGTGAGGAGGAATGGTTTAGAATGAAAGAAAGGTTTCCTTTCAGCTGGTTACCTGACAGCTCAATATTGCTAAGGCTTGAATGGTGCAAAAAGTTTAAAGGGATAGAGCCTTGGAGTTCACAGTGAGAGAGGTCAACTGAAACCAAGGTCGAGACATTCTGAAACCATTCAGGAATTGGAAACGGAAAAGAATTACCTGAGAGATGGAGATGGGATAAATGAGTCAGGTTGAGGAGAGATGGAACACTTCCTGAAAGCCCACAGCCTGAGAGGTAAACCTGCCTAAGACTGGCAAGACTTGTAAGGGCGTCACCCCAACGCTCAGAAGCCATTGTGAGGTTCACCCCCTCCATCGCCAGGTATTCCAAGCTTCTCAAATTTCTGACCCATCCAGCAAAACTGCTACTCTTCAAACCATTTTCATAGCAGTCGCCAACTGAGAGATCCAGATGTCGCAAAGTTGATATATTTCCCAACTCCACAGGGATTTCACCGCCAAATCCAGAGTTGGACAAGCTGAGAAAAGTAAGCCTCTTGAGTTTTGCTAGTTGAGGGGGTATGACAGAGCCATTGAAGTCATTGTAGCTCAAATCCAACAACTGCAGATGCTGCAGATTAAACAGGGACGGATGAATCGTCCCATTCAAGTTCTTTGAGCCCCGCTCATCATCTATAAATCATGATGACGGTTTTGCAGATCAAGACGAATAACATGGCCGGAGTGAGAGTCGCAAAGGCTTGTAGCCAGTCCAAGACGATAAGCGAGCAGAGTGATCTACAAGCCCCGCCTTGAAATCCAAGAGAGATCTCCTTTCATCCTCGAGACATGCACTTGTGATGTGCATCGTCATTGCAATTGCCAAGGCAAAGGCCATACTACCCATCATCGAAACTGCAACTTGACTCATCATTGTAGGCATATGCTTCTAATTTCCACCCTCTGAGTTTATTGTGTATGGAGAGAGAGCTGCATTTGATAGATAGATAGGTGTTAAAGGTGGAACAGAATTCCAATAATGGAATATGCCACTAGATTTGCATCATCACATTAACGGGTTACTCGTAACACATCGATATATTTGTCATTGAATAGTCGTCCTTCTCTGACTCTTCTTCTTTTATCTGACTCTTACTTATGTTCAACTTTGACTTTTCTTTCCAGCTTCCTTACTTGTGTTCAACTTTGATTTTTGTATACGCTATATTTATAAACCTTAGTCCTTTGGGTAAAAATGAAGTCAACAGACTCTAAACCATTGAGGGAATTGGACAAGGGTAAGCATTCTGCTACTACCAACAAGCCTATCCCTTTTTGGATATGTTTATATTATATATTATATGGATATGAGTCTAACTACATTTTTTAGGTTAAATTCAACACATACCTAAGGTTTTGTTTAAAAGATTTCCTTAACTTTTTAAAACTTTGATTTTAATTAGGATGCAAGAAAATAAATGCAAGCATACAAGAGCTATCCTATATAATTTTTGACTTTGCATGAGTTATAAAACATAATTTTTTTTTTTAAGTAAAGGTTTAAGAGAATGCAACATACAATGTTAGCCTAGAGTGTAAACTATATGTTAATAACTTTGATGCCTAAAACAAGAGAAGAAATATGCTTTCTAAACTATCCTATATATTTTTATTTCCTTTTGTTTATGTAAAAATTAGAAAACAAAAAACCTAAGTCTATAGCATACAACAGATATAGATGTTATAGAAACAGAGACACTTGGATTTACAGCTAAGACAAAATCGTTCCCTAGAAACAAAATTATTCCAAGTCAAAATTGTTGCTTAGAATCTGACAACCAATGATTTCACAAATGCTGCACAAAACTAAGAAATTGAAGATGAAAAATTATTTTTGGGGGTTTGCCAAGCTCAAGGAAAGCAGTGAACTTTTCGGCTTGAGTGGTCAGACACCTCGATTTTTTGACAAAATAAAAATTTATAAAAAAATGTAATGTACTTGTATAATAACGAAATCATTGTCTGTAAGCAAAACTACAACAATTTCGATCTTGTAAATTGAATAAAAAGATAGAGTACAAAAGATGCAAGAGTATGCTTAAATCTTGATGTAAAGTGTTAAGTAATGTATATAATTGAGAGTACAATAAGAGCTAGAATTCAAAATGCTAAGTAAAATTTCTTATCACAAAATTAATGCCTGAAAATTAGCTAGTAGTGATCTTGATTTCGTTAGTCAAATAGGAAAACATGATGCTAATATTTCGTTAATATATTTGGAGGACCTTAAGATGGGTTTGATGTGGTGAGGAATCATGATAGAAAACACCTATAGTGTAAAGGGTGGCAAAAATCATTGGCTAACGAAATAACTATCTTAAACTAGAGCAAAAATGATTTTGCACCTACCCAAAACGAAGGTAAACAAGGGGTCAATGTTGAAAGAGAAGACCTAATGTGGTCGCAAGGTGTCTCCAAAAAGCTTTAGGTATTGGTAGAAATTTGAAAATACTATAAAATTAAACTAAACACTTAAAGATGCAAAGGTTAGTATTATACATAAAAAAGAGGACAAACAAACAAGCATATATAAAATGATAAAAGCTAAAAGAATGGTTAGCAATAGATAGATATTGCCAATAAGATAAACAAAGAAGAGAAAAGGGGATATCACCAAATGTGTTGGTTTCTTCTCCTTGCCCCCTCTCTTGGATGCAAGATGAATCTTCAAGTGCTTGAATGCAAAGATTGTGAATAATAGAGCAATTCTAAAGAAAAGTTAAAAGAATGTTAATGCATAAGATTGATTGTTGGGAATGTCATCCTAAGGGCTCAATTTATAGGTATTGTTCACCTTGGGAGAAAGGGAATGCATTAAAGATGATGTGAGATGGGAAGGTCAGATTTCAAATTCAAATCTAGAGGATCAAATGGAAAAAATCATAAGAATAATAATCTTTATATTTGGAGAGTAGTTGGAAAAAGATACAAGTCTAAGGTGAGATCAACCTCATAAATGGTAGGGGGTTTTAAGAGGGTAAAGAATCCAAGATTATGAGATTTTGTATTTCTTGGAATAAAATCGTCATCGATCAAAATTGCTACAACAATTTCATCGACCAACAATTATGTGATCTTGATTGTTAAAGATTAAACTTGAAGGGAAGAGATAAAATTTAGATAAGAAGATTAATTCTACAAAACATTGTCTATAAAAATTTCTACAACGATTTTTTCAACTAGTGATTTCAAAAATACTTTGATTTTGGGTTAAAGTAGTCAACTTGACTAATTTGGTTGTCTGGTGGATTGCTATAAGTTTGGCATATCAAAATTGGGTGTCTATATTTTCCCCCTTTGTGATATAATTATTACATAATAAATACATAAAAAATAGTTGTAGATAACCCAATTTTATGAAAGAAAACTTCCTAATGGTTGGTATGTTGATACAAAAGGCATGGTACCAAAATTGTTTGCTTATGAGCAATACAAAAAAATACACCTTTTTGGGCAACATTAATTCCACTTATACCCCTAGCCTAGGGTGTCCCCTCAAGATTTGGAGGGAACACTGACATTCCTAAGGAAACTTGAATAGGTTGGGTGAAGAAACAAAGAAATAATATGAGAGGTGATTTGGGCATCTAGGTCAAGGGGGGTAAAATGGTTGGGAGAGGTAAAATAATTATGACAAATGAGTAATATTTAAATGAATAATTACCATTCACAATGAACACAACTACAATTATCACTCACAATAACCAACTTTCAATCCATGGCAAATAACAATAATAATACACTAAAAAATATTGTAATATTAATATACTTAAGCAATGCAAACATAATGTATTGCAAATCTTATTCGATCACTTATTACAATACCTTGTCTTCAACATATACAACTTAGAATATGAGACTCTTCATATTCACAAGACTCTTGACCTTTCTACTTTCACTAACTCTCCATCTCCTTAAACCAATGTGAGATATAGCTCTTCATATATATCATAAGATAAATGTATCTATCAATTACCTAATAGATACAAACATCTAATGATTACTTAAAAAAAAATATTTCCAATTTACTTTCAAGGTACCAAATAATGTAATAAACTCCAACAAACAATACATTTTTACTATGCATGATAGTGAATCTGAGAGTTCTAGAGAGATATACACAAAGTATGTTTTGATGGCTCAACAAGAGAGTCCCATACACCATGTGGATATCATTCAAGGGACAACAAGATCGATTGGGGAGAGAATACAAGTAGGATTTGAAAACCAAGCCTAAACTTTTTGTTGTTTGTTGCAAAATTTAAATGTTTGTATATAACAAATATTTTGCATGATAACAACTATTATGCTATCACAATTTTGTACGTTGGTAGCTATCTTGTTTGGAATGAAATCATTGTCCATAATTTGTAGTGATAGCAATTTTGTGTGCCAACAATTTTGTTATCAAGTGATAATTTTGCTGAGTATCAATTTTGCACATCAATGGCAGTTTTGTCATGGAGTAATTTTGACATGCTAGAAGCGACTTTGCTAATCTAAAAAATAGGATCAATTTTAGGGTTTGCTTGATGAGGTAGGCTAAGGAGTAGGGTTTGGGTACTTGTAGTATGAGATATTGGAGTGTTGTGAGCATCGATTGTAGATGCTAAAGTTGGCATTAAGGATATTTACTTTGATAAATGAGATGCTTTTGGATGTTGTAGGGCTATTCCATATAGCCTAAATGCCTTGCATTGAGTTTGATTGAGCCCTTCTTACAATGCTTGTGGAGAGATGGTACTTTGAAATGAGTATAATTTGGTTACCGAGTAGAGATATGATCATCACATTAGAGGATGTCTAGAGGATTTTGAGGGTGTTAGTCTAAGGTGAGTGGGTCTATATAAAAAAGGATAGGGCATGAGCCACAGGGACGCTAACAGGAGATCTTAGGGTTTCTCTAGTCTAGTGTGGAATTTACATTAATGCCATTTTCATAGGTGGGAGACTAGATAGGATGACAATAGTGATTTTGTAGTCACAACGACCCTATTGGTAGGCCACATGAGTAGGGGTTTTTACCATGGGGTTGGGGGAGATAGTGGCTTGCATGCAATATGAGTAGGTCTAGTTTGCTTGGGTACCTATTATTTTTATTGATATTATATCGCATCCTACAGAGGATGATCTATAGGAGTAGACAAATCTTGATATGATGCACACTACTCTAGGTTTGGATATGAGAGAACATCATTATTTAATGACTACTAAGGTTTTTTGCATTTAGAGTTGATTATATACATGTATCAACCATATTTAGGTGGGCCCACAATTTTGAGAGGGGTTAGGGACTATTTGATGCAGGAGCATCCAGCAGCACCAGCAGTAGAGGCATCAATTTGCGGGAAAGCCACCTCAGAAGAGTCGGCTCAGGAAGCAGAAGAAGAAGGCGGAAAATTTTTTCCTAAGGCAGAGGCAGAGGAACATCGCGATTTCGCGACGTGTCACAAAATCGCGACAAAAAAGGGCAAAGGAAGCGCAGCAGGAAAAATGTCACGATTTCGCGACATGTCACATAATCGTGACAACGGAGCGGAGGCGAAAGCAAAGACGAGAAAGTGTAGCAAAATCGCGACGTCGCGAAATCGCGACGTCCTGGCGAGGCGAAGGCAGAAGGAGAAAAGTGTAGCGAAATCGCGACCAGCGCAGGCGGACGAGGGGCAGCCGAAGGTAAAGGTCGCGATATCACGACGAAAATTGAAGTAGAGGGTTGGAAGGCAGAACGGTCACGATATCGCGACGTTGTGATGATTTTTAGAGCAGAGGGCCGAGCGACAAAACGGTCGCGATATCGCGACGTCGCGATATCACGACGAAAATTTGAAAAGCAAGCGTGGAGGCAAAATGGTCGCGATATCGTGACATGTCGCGATATCGCGACCAAAATGGGCAAAGAGCGCAGGGTGGCCAGAACGTCGCGATATCGCGACATGTCGCGATATAGCGACGGAGAGAGAAAAAGGCACGGGAGGAGAAAGAGATGGCGAGAACGACATTTACGAGGACCGTTCAAAGGTGACACATGGCAGAAGCAGAAGTTAAAGCGAGGGATGACCAAGAAGCGCGGGAATCAAAGAGGATGGATGCGCAGAGAATCTGACGGATTCAGTGGTGACAGGGCCGTGCAGAGTGCGGGAATTTAATTGGGTTGGTGTCCCGATATGTGTGAAGAATGTTTCGGAGGGAAAATTAAATCAGGTTGGTGAACCCATTTTCGAAAGTTTTTTTCAGAGGGTCGGGGCCTCTATAAAAACCCAGTTTATTGTATTTGTCGGGACGGTGGATCGGGAAATGCACTTGGAGCGTAGAAGTGTAGAAGCAGAAAGCTAAGCCGGGAGCTAGCTTTTGTAAAGCCTACGGGCTGTTTGATGTATGATTTTTAGATTTAATACGTAGAAGAGTGCAGTGGAGAAAATCGAGCCGAGGGCCGGTGATTGTAAGCCTACGGGCTGTATACATGTATTTTCAGATTTATTAATGAAAAAGTAGGGTTTGCAAAAGTGTGTTTTTCGGGTCCCCGTCAGTGGTATCAGAGCGAGTGATTCTGAGTGCGTAACAGATCATCGGACGTGAGGCAGTTACGCCAGGATCTGTGGTAGGGTTCTGAGAGAGAAAGTTAAGATCCCCGAGCGTGTTAGTAGATCACCGGCTGTGAGGCAGCTACACCGGATCGATAAAGCTTTGTAAGAAAAAAAAAATGCATTCCCGAAGAAGACGGGACAACAAGGAAGATATAGTGCCGGAGGAAGAATTTTTAGCTTTACAAAAATAGTTAAAGGCCCTGCAAAAGGAATGGCTCGCAATAAAGTTGCGAGAGAAAGAGGAGCGGCAAAGAAGACGGGAAGAGAGACGGAGAAAGGAGGAGAAAATGAAGAAGGCTGTAGAAGAGTGCAGCAGTACCGGGACCTGCCCGAAAGAAGGCACAGATTTTTCTGTGCAAGGGGAGGAGTGCAAGCAGGCTGCAGAAGAAATTTGCAGCAATGAGGAAATCTGTCTGGAAGAAGACAAAAGTTGTGTGGAGCAGGGACGGGGTTGGAACAGTCTGCTGAGGCAGAGAAAAGTCTGGAAGTGTTGCAAGAGGCAGCAACCGGACCAAGTAGAAGTGAAGATCACTTCTCCACTTACCCCGAGTGTCTGATGCAGGAGCATCCAGCAGCAGAGGCATCAATTTGCGGGAAAGCCACCTCAGAAGAGTCGGCTCAGGAAGCAGAAGAAGAAGGCGGGAAAATTTTTCCTAAGGCAGAGGCAGAGGAACGTCACGATTTCGTGACGTGTCGCGAAATCGCGACAAAAAAGGGCAAAGGAAGCGCAGCAGGAAAAATGTCACGATTTCGCGACATGTCGCAGAATCGCGACAGCGGAGCGGAGGCAAAAGCAAAGATGGGAAAGTGTAGCGAAATCGCAACGTCGCAAAATCACAACGTCCTGGCGAGGCAGAGGCAGAAGGAGAAAAGTGTAGCAAAATCGTGACCAGCGCAGGCGGACGAGGGGCAGCCGAAGGTAAAGGTCGCGATATCGCGACTGTCATGATATCACGACTGTCACGATATCACAATGAAAATTGAAGTAGAGGGTTGGAAGGCGGAATGGTCGTGATATTGTGACGTCGCGATGTCGCGACGATTTTTAGAGCAGAGGGCTGAGCGGAAAAACGATCGCGATATCGCGACGAAAATTTGAAAAGCAAGTGTGGAGGCAAAATGGTCGCGATATCGCGACATGTCATGATATCGCGACCAAAATGGGCAAAGAGCGCAGGGTGGCCAGAACGTCGCGATATCGCGACATGTCGCGATATCGCGACGGAGAGAGAAAAAGGCGCGGGAGGAGAAAGAGATGGCGGGAACGACATTTACGAGGACCGTTCAAAGGTGACACATGGCAGAAGCAGAAGTTAAAGTGGGGGATGACCAAGAAGCGCGGGAATCAAAGAGGATGGACGCGCAGAGAATCTGACGGATTCAGTGGTGACAGGGCCGTGCGGAGTGCGGGAATTTAATCGGGTTGGTGTCCCGATATGTGTGAAGAATGTTTCGGAGGGAAAATTAAATCGGGTTGGTGAACCCATTTTCGAAAGTTGTTTTCAGAGGGTCGGGGCCTCTATAAAAACCCAGTTTATTGTATTTGTCGGGATGGTGGATCGGGAAATGCACTTGGAGCGTAGAAGTGTAGAAGTAGAAAGCTAAGCCGGGAGCTAGCTTTTGTAAAGCCTGTGGGCTGTTTGATGTATGATTTTCAGATTTAATACGTAGAAGAGTGTAGTGGAGAAAACCAAGCCGAGGGCCGGTGATTGTAAGCCTACGGGCTGTATGCATGTATTTTCAGATTTATTAATGAAAAAGTAAGGTTTGCAAAAGTGTGTTTTTCGGGTCCCCGTCACTATTCAAGGACTTGTTGGGGCTATCCCAAAGAGCTATCAATGACTTACAATTGAGTTAGTTTATTTGGAGGTTATGACATTGTCATCATGGTTGGCCAAATAATGTAGTATAGTTGGCTCAGATTAGGAGGATCAGATGGCTGCTAGGAGCATGGTGAGAGAGAGAGTACTCCACCATGTAGATAGGGTTTTGAGGTAGTTTGGGCTAATGTAGTATGTGCCTAAGTACAAGGAAATATGGTATATGTAGACAATGAGGAAGAAGGGTTTCTAAGGCCCCCTAACCCAAATAGTATTCAAAATAAGGATGTTTATGATGTGCTTATAGTGGACCTAGTGGTGGATGACTTAGAGACCATACCTAGCTATGTACAATGGTATATAGTCAGGTGTGACCATCAAGGATTACACCAAAGCCCAAATTGAGTGCATGATGACAAGCAACGATTATCCTATAGAGGCATCTAAGGTTGGTTCGATAAAATACTAGGGAGAGGCAGGTATGAACAATATTAGGTGCCTCGGTAAAGAGGGTGTTAGATATGGTTTATCTCATGTAAATACCCCTAGGGGCGGGGTGACAATAGAGGCTAGTCCTAGTAAGATCCTTGATGAGGCAATAATTGCTAAGAGAGGAACATATTTGTAGAGGATGAAGGATTTAGAAGCTCAGATGATGAGCCTTGGTGTTGAGCAGTAGATGCACCAGGTAGATATGATAGATTCATAGGCCTAGTATGCCCATGATGCTTCAACCTAACCATTACCTTAAGGGTAATAGGGCATTGACCATTTGTGTTGAATTTTATACTTAGCATAAATATTTTAGACATCCTTATTCTAAAAGGGCATCCCATTATCTAAAATTATGATAGAAGGAATGCCATAGTGACATAAGATTTGATTGAGGATGAATTTGGATACTTGGAATCTAGTGCATGAAGACAAAGATATTGCTTCAACTCATTTGGTAAAATATTCTATTGCAATGATAATGAATTTATGGCTAGTGCGACCATTGAGGATTACACCAAAGCCCAAGTTGAGTTTTTTATGACGAGCATCAACCATCCTATAGAGGCATGTGAGGTTAGTTTGATAATGTGTTAGGGATAGGTAGGTAAGAACAACACTAAGTCCCTCAACAGAGAGGGTGTTAGATGTGGCTCCTCTCATGGAAATGCCCTTAGGGAAAGAGCGACAACATAGACCAATCCTAGTAGGAGCCCTAATGAGGCAACAATTTCTAAGAGAGGAATATTTTTATAGAGGATTTAGGGTTTAGATTCTCAGATGACAAGCCTTGAGATGACCAAGGATGTTGAGCAGTAGGTGCACCAGGTAGATATGGCAGATTTGTAGGCCCAATACACCAAGGTGGTGGTAGAGAGATGGGATTCAGGTAGACCAGATGAGATAGGTGTTAGTGATGTGGGATGAGATAATGTGTTTCATTGTAGAGCATGATGTCTTTCAAGGGTAGGGACTATAATGTTGACAGAGCAAGATTCCCTATAGGGAAAAGTGATGAGTTTGACCTCTAAGCATGACATGGCAGTATCTAGAGCAAAAATAATTAGCGAGGAATGTGTCAAATATTAGGTAGGAGAAGGAAAATGCTTATGCTCAAGAAACAACGACTAGGGTAGGGCAGAATGATGTGATGATTTGTTACCTAAAGGACCACCTAGATAAGACCTAGGCTAAGGCACATGCAAAGTTGGCTCGTTGCAAGTATTATCGTGGCTTCTACCATGCAACTATACTTGTCAATTAGAGACAACCATCTCCCTCTAGGAGTATATCATGTTCTTGATCGAAATCAGTCTCTAGGACATCCTAGAGGTCAATTCATATGGCAACAACACCACCACCAAAAAAAATTGGTGGTTATCCTACCACAATTCAAGGGATATAAGGATTATGGATTGTATTAGGCTAGTTGGCCATGTTGTATGATATTTGGCTAAGTACCAATTTTGTTGATGTGGTACACTAGCCTTAGGATGAGGCATGTAGATATGACCGAGTGTACCTATTTTGATATTATGGTACATCGTCCATTTATTGATGTACATTATATATATATATATTATTTTGGTGATTTGACGTTTTTGTTGTCATATATGGCTTGATGTGTGATGATGATGATGAAAATTAATTACATGTAATACAAATTTAGAATAAATAGATAATCTTCAAATATTTTTCTACGTATAAGTTTATTGGAATTGATTTGATATAATGATTGCACATGATAATTGATTTCTTGGTTTTGTCGATGGATGAAAATTTTGGTGAATTTATTTTAGATGAGAAAATTTGGTCAAAAGGAACTATGTAATTAAGTGTTAATTATTTGATAAAATTGGAATATGTAGAATGAGTGAATTAATTTAGTTTCATCTTGGGAATATTTTTGTAATGATCTAATTCTAAACTAATATGATAAAAACTTTGTCTGAGATAAAAGATGACCTATTTAAAGACACAATTTTGATTGACGTATATACAAAAAGTCTCATAAAAATATGTACAAAATTTTTGGACTCACTCCTAAGCAGTGGCTTTATAGCCTAATTAATGGATAAGCACTTAGGTAGAGTATGTGATATCTTTGACTGCTGAGATTTTCTTAGATGATTGATATGAAAAGTGATGGAATATTTTACAAAATATTACCTTGACCCTCATTATCTTGCCTAACATCTGAGGTATTATCTTCAAAATAATTAGTTTCTTCCTTCCTTATATGTTCTCCTTTCTTAATACTTTTTTTTCTTTTTTTTCTATTCTCATTTCTTAATATTTCTTCCATCTAGATTTGAAATATTTTTTATGCAATGAAAATACAATTTTTTTTTGGATATCCTTAAGTGATCTCATCCTATATTTTTAAGATCAATATGATTGCTTTTTTTTCAAATCACTTCCATTGATTTCTACTCATAAATTTTTGAGCTTGGACTCAATTTTCTCATTTGCTTTATATATGTTACTAAAATATTTGACATTCCAAATATTTATTTTTCCCCTAGATATTTCATTTTTTGAATAAACTTGTACATACGTGATCTTTCAAACCTTGCTTAATCCCACATTGACTACAATTGAAATGGCTTTGAATGACCACTATTGAGTAAATGAGATCTCAAGAGAATGGGTTTGTGATTTGATCCTACTCACAATAAAATGTATGAAAAAGTTATATACTTTGTTTCCAACCATGTATTGGATAACAAAAATCTATCCAATATTTTTTCTTTCAATTGGTTATATAGGGTTGAAACATACCCCACCAGTATTATATCATCACCACATAGTGGTATTACAAAAAATCTTGAATATTATCCATGTATCAATTGGAAATATTCGAACCTAGGTCTCCTTGAATATTGAAGAATCTAACCAATTGAACTAATATCATTTGACAAATTTATCCAATATTTACACTATATGATTTTTCCAATGTGTGTATCATCCCATTATATTGGAAGCTTGAAGGAATAACATGATCCCAAAGGCCATTTGAATTGACAAAAATAAATAAAAACTTTCATTTATCCACGAGTCCCACTCTTCTTTCCAAAGGAAATAAAACTATGTTGAAGTCCTCCCCCAAGAACCCATAAATCACAACTATAAATCATTATGCTTGACAAAAATATTTTGAGATCCCTCCAACATGTTTCACAAGGATTAACTATAGATGGAGGATACACATTTATAATCCCAACTCTAATGATTTTCTTTTTCCTCAAAAATAGACCAACAACTCAATGTCCATCCCATATGTGTTTGTCCCGTGTTTTTGTAATACCTCTAGAACCACCTATAGAAGAGACTAGTAGACAATCCTCATCTTCTAGTTTTTCAATGCATCCTTACATTCATCACTACTTAATTTTGTTTCTTGTACTAAAATAAACTTAGGACTATAACAATCCATGAACTCCTTAATAACTCTTATTTTAAGGGTCTTATTCATACCCTTAATATTCCACAATGTCATTTTCATCATCACTTTTTATTTTTATGTATGGACTTAGCCTCACTTCTTGGTAACACCTACAATATTTATTTTTGGTTTTCCAATTCAATATCCCTCTAAGTTTCATTTTATATTTATTATTGCTTTTAGGGTCTTACTCTTCTTTTTCTATTCCCACCAACACTTTCATCTTCATTAATCTCTTATATTTTTACATATTGTTCTTGTAAGGGGTTATGTTGCCTTGGAGAATTTGAAATACAAGGAATAATATCATAAACACTTTCTTATTTATGTTTCCTAGGGAAACCTAAAGTGCAATGGTGATCCTTCATAGTAATTACTTTTTTATGCTACTTTGAAAACCCTAAATGTTATCCTAGAGATGCTAAAGTGCAACCTAAAGTGCAATGGTGATCCTTCATAGTAATTACTTTTTTATGCTACTTTGAAAACCCTAAATGTTATCCTAGAAATGCTAAAGTGCAACGATGATCCTTGATAGTAATTATTTTTTATGTTACCTTAGAAATCCTAAATTTCCATGGATATATTCCATTCTCATTTCTTTATTATACTACTCTTGAACCCCTAAAATGCAAGGGATACAGTCTATACTATTATTTCTATTACAAGGAGAGGATTGTATAGTACTTGATGAAAATAAAGATGATTGCTCTTGATTGACCTTGACCTCTTGCACTTCCTTTGCTTTCTCATATTCCTTCACACCTTTAGTTCCTTTTGAATTTGGACTTGAGAAATATACTTCTTCATCTCTTGTGTACTCATTTGATTCTTCTAATGGTTTATTTAAGTAAACTATTATGGCCTTTGCCATTTGATGATGTGGGACTTTCTTTACCATTTTCTTGGGAGTGAAAAATCCTTAATTTGATTTAAATTCTAGTATGGTACAATATCCTTACTTCACATTGAAGTTAGTCTCATACCCAAAATATCTTGTCTCTTTCTCCAACATTTTAACTTTACAATCTCTTGCCATGTGTTTAGTTCCATAACATTTGCAACATTAGAATACATTTTTCATAATCTTCTTATCAATCTTATTCTATTTATTATAAAACTTTATTCTCATTAATAGAAATCATTCACCAATATGCATAAATATCAAATCACTCATCCACAAATAATTATCCACAATAATAATCCACACAATGAGACAAAGATAGATAATACCCTTAGGGTAGGGCAACACCAATAATACTCCTTAAGGAAGGAAAACTCCACAAGATCTCCCAAGATGAGAGTGCCACTTAGAGAGGGCAAAGTCTCATAAGCCACTTTATGGGCAAAGACGATTACAAGTAATACTTCATATGAATGATGATGATTACAATGACAATATCCCTTCTTTATATACCCATTTTATAAACCCTCATCCCACTCATTATTATAATATAATATAATAATATAATCAACCTTGGGTTATGTGTGGCCCATGCCAACTATCCATAATACCCATATACAATATAATATCATATCCCCATATACCTATTCCTAGGTACCATAGCATTCCACCCTCCTTACAAATATTTCATCCTCGAAACATGAGAAGAAACTAAATAATATGATCTTCTAAGCAATGCTAACAACTGGTACCAATCTTGATCATCCATCCATCCAAGTGAAATCTTGATTGGTGGTGGTCTTCGATGATGTCAAGCTGCCATTGTGCCACTTGAATATCCATAACTACTCTATTGGCTCCATGCTTCTGCTGCTCTACTCTGATATTTTGAATGATTGGTCCTATTGTTCCCTGATGTTGCTACACCCCTTTGAAATCTAGAATCACTATGCTTTTTTGCCAAACACTACCATACTTGATGCCTTTTTGACTCCATGTAGATCCATAATAATATTGATGCCCTAAGCCATGCCTCCAAGATTGTTGTCGCTCATAGTGGTGTGGGTGGCGATATGTTGCAACCTTAACTTGACATTTTGTTTCCTTTGATTCTTCAGCATTTTGTTTCTCTATTTTAAATTCTTCCTCATGCTCTTCTCTCTTGTGCCCTTCTTTTGGTGTGTCCTTGTGCACTTCTTCCATGGACTTTGTTGTTGTTGCTACTGTAGATTCAACTTTTGATTCTTTTATTGGTTCCTTAACTTGTTCCTCTACCATAATTGCTTCTTGCTTCTCCTTGGATCCTTGCTCCTTAAGCTGAGAAATATCTTGCAGTGTTATCTTCTTTTTCCTATACCATAACTTCATAAAATTCTTTTGCACATTAATGTTAATAGTACCCAAAGAATCCAACCAAGGATAACCAAGAACAATATCCACATTATCCATCTCAATAGCATAAAAATATGAATGTAAAACATATTTATCCATGGTGATCTTCAAATCTTCAAAAATTTGAACATTCTCACCCTCAAGTTGTATGTCCTTAATTTTTGTTGCTTGAACCTACAACCTCTTAGCCAAAGCACTATTAATGAAATTATATCTACTGCTAGGGTTAATGGAAATAATAACCTTTTCCTTTTGAATGCATCCATGAACCTGCAAAATAGAATTTTTAGATGAATTTAGATCCTTCTCTTGCTTTTGTAAATCCAAAGATGTGGCTTCTTCATTCTTCTCACTATCTTCCTTAACATTTTCCTCTTTCTCCTCCTTGAGTAATTTTATTTCTTTTTCATAGTCTTCATTCTGTTTCTTGAAAAATTCCCACTCTCCTTTTATTTCATTTCTCTCATTTTGAATCCCTTGTAGTTTCTTTTCAAGGTCTTTGATGACACCCATCAAGCTATCTATATTTTTATCCCTTCCTTGAAGCTCTCTTTTTAATTCCTTTTGTTCTTTTTGAAGCATGTTTATTTCTTCTGCATAACCTTTGAGTGTATCCTTCAAAGTAGCTATCTTTTTATATGGGTCCCAATGACTTAAGAATGCATGCTCCAATTCTCCCCAAGTGTACCCATTATTCTTTTCAGTCATAAAACTTAACAACCATATTTTAGCTTCCTTTTCTAAAAATGTATTAAGGTGGAATTTCCAATAAGGATCAACAAAATATAAAGACTTAAAATATGTCCACCATTTTCTAGCATCAATATCATCCACTCCAAAAAAATTTTGAAGTGCCATGAGATCACATCCACAAAAATGATAATGCAAACTAGGATTTTACAAAAATATATATCTCCCCATTAATTTGAAGCTAAAATTCCACATAAATAATTAAACAAAAAACAAAAAATAGATGATTTGCTTACCCAATTGACATATATCTCAAATTTTACCATTGCCCTTGTTCTGGATGGCTGACTTCATAGGGTCGTATCTCCCTCAATACTGCTGAGATTCCTTCATATGACCACTCATTTTAAAGCTCTCCAAATTCCAAATAAAATGACACAAGAATCATCTGAATCAGACAACTCAATTGACAAATATCTCAAATTTTGTTTTCCAAAAAAGAAACACAATTTGAAAATTTGCCACTGCCCTTGTTCTAGATGCCTAACTTCACAAGGTCGTATCTCCCTCAATACTGCTCAAATTCCTTCAAAATACTCATTTTAAAGCTCTTCAAATTCCGAACAAAATGGCACAAGAATCATCTGAATCAGATAACTTTACACAAAGATATGGCTCCTAAAAATGAGATATTTTCTAAAAAAAATTGCCCTAATTCTACAATCCACAAAAAAACAATCCCCACTTTGCCAAAATTGTTGCTCTAATACCACTTGTTATGAAACTTTATTCTCATTAATAGAAATCATTCACCAATATGCAGAAATATCAAATCATTCATCCACAAATAATAATCCACAATAATAAGACAAATATAGATAATACCCTTAGGGTAGGGCAACACCAATAATACTCCTTAAGGAAGGAAAACTCCACAAGATCTCCCAAGATGAGAGTACCACTTAGAGAGGGCAAAGTCTCATAAGCCACTTCGTGGGCAAAGATGATTACAAGTAATACTTCATATGAATGATGATGATTACAATGACAATATCCCTTCTTTATATACCCATCTTATAAACCCTCATCCCACTCATTATTATAATATAATATAATAATATAATCAACCTTGGGTTATGTGTGGCCCATGCCAACTATCCATAATACCCATATACAATATAATATCATATCCCCATATACCTATTCCTAGGTACCATAACACTCTTAATATAGATTTAATCTGAATGGATTATGGTAAAGTTTTAAACTATCCATGGCGACACATATTCAGGTATATACATGTCTTTGTTTCTTAGTAATTAGTCCCTCTTGGATGAACTCCCTTAGATTATTGTAAATATTCTTCAAAACCTCGTTATTGATAAATTGATATGGAATTCCCAAAATCCTAAGCTACATGAGAAGCCTTTAAAAAGTTTTTATCTCCAAAACAAAATCCTTATTCCATGGTCTTAAATATAAAGTATCTCTCACCCTAAATCATGGTCCATCACCCATTATTTTATCCCTAATTTTTGAACTAGAGAAAATGATGAGGAAAAATTCATTAGGAAGATAGGTCATGGAGTAATTGATATTCAATCCACATTTCCACTTGATCCAATTTTGAATCTCCAGAAAACTTGGCTGGTATCTATGGAACTTATTAACCGTTTGCTTTTAAGAACCATCATGTTATGCTTGATCATCTCATCCACTACCTTGCAAAATTCAAACCTCGGACCTCTATTTAGAGTCCCAAAGCCTCCATTGATAGGTTACTCAGGTTGTACATCATACTTTGATAACCAGAGTATGGTTGGATAACCATATACTGGATAAACAACATCCTTCACGAGGGTCGTCTCATATGACCCATGACCTTATAAACATTAAAAACTACTCTATCATGTAATATCTACTACTTGGATAAAGTTTTTCATGGATTTAACTTTCTTCTTAGTGCCAAGTAGAGCATCCATACTTTTAACTAGGGTGGGCATGCTTACTCCTAATTAGAACTTCCAAAAAATGACCTTCACGTTAGACTACTTAGGTTTTTCTTTTCAAAATACTTTATTTTTTAAATTTTCCTAAAAACCTAGGACTCAAAAAGATAATGGTTGCTAATTGGCACTTGCATGTTGCTCACACTTACTTCTACTTCCTACTTACTATTACAATGCTTATTTACTTTTTAAAACAAGAAGAAACTTACTCCTAACTTTTATTTTTTATTTTTTTGCCAAGAAAAAGATGTACTTGTGTCCCCACTCTTACAAATAATAAACTCTCTCCTTTAAAGTTTAAAAGTTTACAAAGAGATTCAATTCTCATCTCAATTGAGTTGCTATAGTTAGATAACTCCATCTTTTTCATAAAAACGTGTGAATTCTTAATTTTCCTTTTTATAATTTTTTTCAATTTTCTTTGTAAATACAAGTATTCCAAAATTCAGCATCCTTCTTCTAGATATTTTCCAACCTTCACAATACCAAAACTCCATTTCTACTGTCTATGCACTACTCCTAACTTTTATAACTTTACATATTTATAATAAAATTATATATATAGGGAAGTGAAGGGACAGAGGGGTTGCTCTTAGCTAGTCTATACCACCTTGTTATTGTTGATATATATATATATATATATCCACACACTATTTTTAGTAGCTGTTAAATGAACCCTACTAAAAATGAAGGGTTCAAATCACAATAGAGTAAACTCGCTTTGACTTGGAAGGATGGACGACATCTTACCCCTCGCCTCATAAAAAATTCACAACTGCTCAGTACCTTTCAAAGTATACAATAGTGCGCGTATATATATACAAAAATGTACAAATACGTATGCGCGTTTATTATTTAATATTTTATATAAACGGGTGGGTGACGCCGGAGGGAACAGCAGCAGCTTCCTTAGACATACAGCAAGAGGTAAGTTGGTGGATGGATTTCGGAACGTTTCTGACTTTTTTCTTTGTTTTTTTATCGTTCCAAGGTTTGATACTCTCATGGAGTTCCCCGTTAAATTGGAAGTTTAGGTTTTGAATTGGAGATTTTTGGCTGAATTTAATGCCTGTCAAATTTGTTAGTTTTTGCATGAGAAAATTTGGTGAAGTTATGTTTTTGAGTTGAAAAAGAATGGAATTGTTGAGTTGCGGGTTGTTTGGCAGATTTACTGCTTGAATTGGAGGTAAATCCGTGTTACAGTGTGCAATTTTTTTATCTTCTTTTTATCTCTCTAGTTACAATATTTTAAGTCTTGAGGGTTGGAAAGCTTAAGCTCTAAGTTTCTGTATGATTTTTTTTTTTATATCTCCTTTTCTCTCTACTTAATACAAAAAAATGACAGGACAAATATGAAGCGAGGCTCCTTTGAGATATATCTTACCAGCTAGTCTTCTTTATCTTAGCTTCTCTTATATGGATATTCTAGAATTTTTGTAGGGTCCACGCTAATGTAAGCTTACGAGTGTTTATTTCCCTCCTCTGCGTCTATTTCATCGAAAATTGATTTTATTTTTTTGTGTCTATTTCATGTGGCTTGTGAAAATTGATTTTATTTTTTTTGGTTGGATAACAAGTTGTTGCACTTTGGGTCCCTCACTCTCAACAAATCACAACTCTCTTCGTTTACAAATAAATACAAGTTTCATCTCAATTGAGTTGCTAAAGCTAAATAACTACATATGTTTTCATAAAAATTCTGAATTTTTATTTTCATTTTGTGGGTCCTCTTCAGTTTTCATTGTAAACACAAAAATTCCAAAATTGAGCATTTTTCTTCTTGACATTTTCTTGTAGAAGCCTTCACAATACCAAAACTCCACCTCTATTGTCTACGCATTGCATCTTAGTAGAGTAATATTTACAATCATGCTATCATAGTCCGCTTTACCAGATCTGGATTGCTAGTTTCCTTCTTGAAGCATAAGTGCAACCACAAGAATTGTAATAAATAGTTTGTACGAAAACATATTAATGTTATAGAATATAGCAAATATTACCAATGAAAAACATTAATGTAAATCTTAATCATTATTTGATTCAAGCAGTCAATATTTTTTTTTCAGCTTCAGCTAAACTTACTACTTACTCTAACTATGGAAAAGAGAATTTAACTTCATGATTCTCTATTGAAACCCCTCTATTGGCTTGCCTATTTGCGCATTTGTTCCCTTCCTTTAATGTATGTGTAAACCTGATTTCTTCAAATTCTATAGCAAGGTCTTGTATTTCCACATTTATCTCTTGTATCTTCCATGGAGCCTTTTCTTTCCTCAAAATTGCATTTATTATTATTAGTGAATTGCCTTCCATCCATTCTCTGTTCCATTTCATTTGTTTGCATATTTTTAACCTTTCCAAAGCCATCCAAGCTTCAGCTTCATTATATGTCTTAAAACCACTATTGAAAGTGTAATGAAACAAAATCTCTCCCCTATTATTTCTAACTATTCCTCCTCTTGTTGGTCATGGATTTCCTTTAGATGCTCCATCAAAATTTAATTTAACCAACTTCACTTCCAGTGGTTTCCACTTTATATTCTTTGCCTTCCTTTTGTTTCTCCTATACCCAACATCATAAGTCCATTTGATGACTTGACTCCATTTATCAAGTCTCTTTGCTTCAAGATTAGGGATCAGATGAGTTGAAAGGGTTGGTTTAGACTCAAGGTTCCACGAGCCTGGGGGATGGGAGGACGAGCATACGGGTTTTAGGGATGATGGGGGATGACTGGTATAATACTATGAAAAGTTTTAGAAATTTACAATAATCTACAAATTCTACACAACAAAAATGAAAAATACTAAAAACTTAAAAAATATGCATGTTATTAAAACATGTTTCAATCTGAAATGAACTTAGCTATTAGCCTATTACTAAGTCCAACCATTTCAACAAATGTAACTTGAAGGTTCAGCCAAGGATATCAAGTGCAATCTCTAACAGTTAACCAAAATAGTTGCTATTGCTCAAGTAATGAATGCCACATTGTTCAACTTTTAACATTCAAACAATAACAGTCATCATTTTTTCAGCCACCAATGTTCAAGCAAAGACTATCATTTTTTTAATTTTTTTCAATCACCAATATTCAAAAACGACAGTTCTCAGATTTTACTTTTTGGCCATCAATTTTCAAGCAAGATAGTCATTGATTTTCACTTTTCTCAGTCATCAATGTTCAGGAAAGATAGTTATTAACTTATCTGTCTTTTTTTTTAATTTGTTTTTGGGCCTGAGAGGCCTAGCTGTAGGGGTCTCACCCCCATACCTTTTTTTTTTTAAATTTAATTTTGTTTGTTTGTTTGTTTTATTTTTTTTATTATTTATTTTGGGCATGAGATGCCCAGCCGTGGAGGTCTCACCCCCATACCTTTTTTTAAATTTAAGTTTGTGTCTTTTTTTATTTTTTTGGGCATGAGACACTTAGTTGTGGGGTCCCACCCCATACATTTTTTTTTTGAATTTACATGGTGGAATCGGTAGCCGCCACGAATTCGAGCAGGCTATCCAACTTTTTATGGTCGTCATAGTATTCTACGTTGTCTGCCCCAGAAACTGCCACACATTTCTTCATGTAGTTCGCCCTTATAACCACCATGCCACGATCATTTTAAACCTTTTATGCCACTAAAAGCACCAGGAAAGGGACAAGCGTTCAATCCGATGAGGCCCAAGATTTGAACCTTGGACCTCCACCCCCTTATAGGGTTTGGTCAAACCAATTGGTCTACACATCAAACCTTTTTTTTTAATTTAAGTTTGTGTCTTTTTTTGGGGGGGGGGCATGAGACACCCAGCCGTGGGGTCCCACTAATGAGCACCAAAAATGCTCATATTTATACATGGATTTCTAACATATTATGCGGCATTATTATTATAGAATGTATGTTTTATGAAAGTTTTATATATATTTAATAGTAAATTATGTATATTATCTAATATTTGTTTTTAAGTGAATTGTGTGCATATTTAGTGGTTTTTACGGTATTTTAGCATGTTTACGTCAAGGTCCCATTCGGACCTGGCACTTTCAATTTGATGAAGGCAAAACATCTGCAGTACACCAGTATGAAGCGCTAAGTCAAGCACCCGATTCCCTTTGAAGCGCCCGACTTCCGTTTGGCGCTTAACTGACAGGCGCCTGCTTCCCATTAGGTGTCTGGTTCTCGTTGATGCAGAATTACAACGTGACTTCTGTTGACGTAAAATTACAGCACGACTCCTATGGTCGGTAAAATAGAACATATATTTCAGCGATGGATGCGGATGATATTTCAGCAAAGATGAAGATGAAGGACAATATCAAAGACCATGTGTTATCTATTTTTCAGCAATACGTAAACAACAATGTAAATAGATAAAGCATAATATTAAACGTATTCTGTTCTGATAAAAATAGAATACGTTAAATCAGTCTAAAATTAAATATTTTTGCTTTATCTCCATTATTCTTGCGTGTTGTTGTAACCAGAAAATCAGGAATTGATTTGCTCTCAAATGTAATAGGGCATGGCTGCATATCTTATAAATATGCAGGCCACCCCTGATAAAAATAATCCTGGATATGAGAATTATTCTGTAAATTTTTGAAGCTGCAATATATTCATTTGAGTGTTTTTATTAATCTCAAACTAGCGTCCGGTGAATGAATTGATCAGGCGGAAGACTATTGGAGCTTGGGCCCACTCTAAATAGTACTCCTCCCCTTTTACCTTGCTTTCTGTAGTTAATTTATTTACTATTTTTTTAGATTATTTATTTCCCTGTTATTTTTCCTATTTTCTGTCATTTCCAACAAAGTACCATTTTAATTTTTGTATGCATTCAGTCTTGTTTTCATAGATGTAGGATAGATTATTGGTTTGGAATTTAGAATCAAAACTTCAATGAACATCAAACACCCCCCAAACCAATAGGCACAGAGGGACTCATTCCTCGCACTACAGGCATATACTGTGCGTGATGCTCACAAGTCTACGAGCTACCCCGGGTTGACAATTAAATGGAGGTAATTAATTGAACTATAGAAAACTAACCAATGTTTTGCCCAACATTTTGGCACCGTTGTCGGGGAGTGTCACAACTGTAGTGTATGATCCATAGGTCAGTTAGTTTGAAAATTAATTTCAGATTTCCTTTCCTGTAGATCATCTACCTGCGAAGCATGAGTCCACCAAGAGCCTAAAAAAATCCAACGGATCATTTATTGAAAAAAATAGAAAACACCTCAAGCTTAGAATATTCTGGAAATAGTTATTAAAGAGAAAATCCCATCCATTTGAGTCATCTTATCACAAAAATTCATTTTACGAAAATATTTTAGTGACTAGGATGGGGAAAATTCAGCAATTATTTTAGAAGTATTCCAACAAAAAGGAAAAACTGCCAATACGAGGAATAGCCTCCACAATTAAAACATAAATAGGAACATTGTTTAATGGTGTGAAGAGTGAAATTTTATCTCTTGCTTTACAGTCAGACACATTCCCGAAGAAGAAGCAAGAATCTGAAGCAATGTCTGTCTTTTTCTGTTCGAGGTGTAGAGAAAATCATGAAAAAAATAAATGTCCGAAGAATACAGTAGAAGTTTATGAAAACTGTCACCTGGATCATCAGACCAGGTTGTGTCCAAAAATTATAAAAGAAAATCTAGAGGAAGTAGAAACTTACTTCGTGGATCTACCTCCACAGACACAACTATCAAAAATTCCAGCTTACCAGTTTCACCTTCTACCAGGCCAAAACAGTTGTTGGCACCACCAGAGTCGAATCCCAACAGCAACTATTTAAATTCACTAGCTGATCAAGGAGTTATGGGAATAAACCCAATGTGCCATAATAGTGTAGAAATAAATCGTGTTGTTGAACAATCAAGTAATGAAGGACTTCCACCGTATCCCGAAAGGTTATGGAAAACTAGAGAAATGACACCACCTAAGTTTGATATTATGAAACAGTTGAGAAATATTACTGATATCATTCCTCAAACTATCATGGATGTGCCTATTTACACTGAAGCCATTAGGGAGGTATGCCTCAAGAGATCGAGATGGGAACCATAAAAAAAATGAAGGTGATAGGTCAACATGTTAATCTAATATTAGATAAAACCTGTCTCAAAAGCCCAACTTTAATGATAAAAATTTTAGGCTTAACATTTCCCAACACTTTGGTAAAATTTAATGCTGATATTAGATGCAGAGTAGGAAAAATGATAGTTAATGAAAAACTGTAAAAACAATAGTCATCCACCTGCCTGCACAATCTGCCAATGAGTTGGACAAATCTGGTTTTGAGGTCATCCAGGAAGATTCTCTTCCCATGCTGCAATGTATCATAGAACTGGATAAAGAAGGGGATGGGACAAATGAAGTCTTAATTGTATCAAATTTTAGACACAAATTAAGATCTTATCACAAGCCCCAAATTCTAGAGGCTTGCTCGATTGCAAGCATGGGGGAGACCCCACCTTCAATGTTATCACCCACAACACGATGAACGCTATTACAACGTTCAATTAAAAAAAAAATTAATTAGAGTTTTCTTTAACGCCATTAGTTTAGGTTTTTCTTTTTATTTTGTTATGTTTTGTAGACAACAAGAGGCTCAGTGCAGATTGTAGGCATCCAAGGCAATCCGACCTACCAACATGTGTCGTTCCATTCTATTTTCCAAAAAAAAAAAATATTAAAAAAAAAAAAAAAAAAAAGAAAAAAGAAATGAAAAAAGGGCGCAGTTCCATGGGACTTCCTAGGTGGTCACCCATCCTAGTTCTACTCCATGCCATAATGCTTAACTTTAGAGTTTTTATGGGATTTGCTACTAAGCACTCAATAAAACACATCTGTTGCATACGGTTTGGCACCATGGGCAGATGTGCAACACTCGGCCATGGCAGCACCAGCTGTGGTGGACAAAATATGAGCTCATATGGTTCACAGTACTCTATTGAGCAACACATCTCTGCTCATAAAAAAAAAAATTGGCTATGAAGATTTCACAAAGTGAGGGGTTTTTACGGGGAGTCCGTAATAACACACGATGAAACAATATGAGTAACAATCAATGGGCTCCATTTACAGCCTTGCCATGCACCTCACATTTGCGAGATTGAATCAAACACAAGCATGGGGGAGACTCCATATTTTTAAATCCATACCAGCCATTTGACGAATGTTCACGTATTCATCATAAAAATAAAAAAAAGGGAAAGATGACATGGACCTGTTTTGCTTAACATAAATTTTCTTTTATTTGTGTTTTTATTTTGCAGGTATCGTACTCTAATGCAATCTGTAGGCAGCCTGGGAAACCTAGGCCTATCAGGCATAGACTCCACGAGCCTGCGTTTTACTACTTTAAAGTTTTATTTTGCAGGAATGATGCCCTGAGTGCAATCCTTAGGCAGCTTGGGAAACCTAGGCCTAACGGGCACAGGATCCATGAACCTGCGCATTTCCAGCTTTCTAGGAGTAGGAGTAGCTCATCCCCACTCAGAAGGGGAATACTAAACCTGAATCTGCACAAGAGTGTTTGGATTGGTCTTTATGGACAATAAAACACTCAACTATTGGTTCAGGGGTGGATGCTGATTTTGTTCCTGTTCTTCAAGCAGAAGCATCGAAAGGCCTGATCAACCTTACAATGCATATACAAGGAAAAGTCAGCACCCATTGAATAAAGAGAAGCATTTGTTTTCTATTTTTTGATGGGAAAGGTGCCTGATTCCCATTTTATGGTAAAAGGCACCTGACTCCCATTATACGGTACAAGGCACTTGACTCCCAGTATGTTAAGGAGATGGCGCCTGCATCCCGTCTTCTGGTAGACCGATGCCTGATTCTTGGTTTCTCCAGGAGGGCGCCCGACTTCCATTTTTTGGGAAACCGACACCAAATCTTCTGAACATATAAAAAAATAGTTTGTATAAAGTTTGCTTTACGTAAGGCACCCAATTGCAAGCAAGAAGCACCCAATTTCCATTGTTAAGTTTGGTGCCTGATTGCAAGCAAAAGGTGCCTATGTCCTATTTTAGCAAGCACCTATGTTCCATGAATTAAAAGAAGGTGCCCGATTCCCATGTCAAAGGCACCTCTATTATAGTTCAATGGATGCTTGTGCCTCGTATGAATAATCTTCAGCATTGGGAAGTGGCCCGTGCCATGTCAACAACTCATCCACGTGCATAAAGTCAAAACCTCTCATGGATAAAATTATCTTAATTTTTCCATTAGAGATTTATGCACGTTCCAAGGTCATCAATGAACAACTTTCGAGGAAGGGATGTGTGTCATCCCATGAAGACATGTTTTTTCTAATATTTTCTTGAATTTGTGCAGGAAACCTCAAATGAATAAATTGCAGTAATCAAGAACCAGTCATATGGAGAAAAAATTTTCCACATGGGAAATAAGCATGTTGTTCTTTGTTCCAGTACACATGGTCATCATCAAACAGCTAATACAAGTACACCATGAACGTTTGCGCATTATACATGCACAAAACATAATATAGGTGTGTACTTAATTTTCTGTTTTGTATATATATAGTTTTCATAGAAATATATTTCTATAAAATAGTGTCGGCATGATCCTCATTAAATTGTTCATCCAACCATTTAGCCCCATTTGGTATTTTATCCACATGCAAATATTCTGTTGGGAGAACACTCATGGTCATCATCCACTTAAAATCCGGCACATGCTTTAAAGATATCTTGCATAGATAACTTTAATTATTTCTAATTATGGTAAATGACTGCCTGCGTTCATGGATGTAGTTGGTTTAGAAAAACTATAAGTTAGCAAGAATCTATGCAGAATAACAGAGTTTCCGGATTAAAAAAAATCAGAAAGTGGAAAAAACACAGAGATTTACCATGGGGGAAATCCACAAGTCATTTGCTGAAAAAGAATGAGTTGCCACAACCAGAAAGAGGAGAAAGAAAAATAGAGCTTATTGGACAACCGTTGCTAAAACTGGAAATTATAAGCACCGAGTGTCACAAGGGCGTGCCACTCTTTAAGCATGGGGGGTGTCACGAGGACGTGCCACTCTTTTAAGCATGGGGGGATGATGAGCACCAAAAATGCTCATATTTATACATGGATTTCTAACATATTATGCGGCATTATTATTATAGAATGTATGTTTTATGAAAGTTTTATATATATTTAATAGTAAATTATGTATATTATCTAATATTTATTTTTAAGTGAATTGTGTGCAGATTTAGTGGTTTTTACGGTATTTTAGCATGTTTACGTCAAGGTCCCACTTGGACCTGGCACTTTCAATTTGATGAAGGTAAAACATCTATAGTACACCAGTATGAAGCGCTAAGTCAGGCGCCCGATTCCCTTTGAAGCACCCGACTCCCGTTTGGTGCTTAACTGATGGGCGTCTGCTTCCCGTTAGGTGCCTACTTCCCGTTAGGTACCTGCTTCTCGTTAGGATTAGCTGCTTCCCATATAGGCACTGCTTCCATTAGGTGTCTGCTTCCATTAGGTGTCTGCTTCCCATTAGGTGTCTACTTCTCGTTGACGTAGAATTATAGCCCGACTCCTGTTGACGTAAAATTACAGCGCGACTCCTATTGTCGGTAGAATAGAACAGATATTTCAGCGATGGATGCGGATGATATTTCAGCAAAGATGAAGATGAAGGACAATATCAAAGACCATGTGTTATCTATTTTTTAGCAATACGTAAACAACAATGTAAATAGATAAAGCATAATATTAAACGTATTCTATTCTGATAAAAATAAAATACGTTAAATCAGTCTGAAATTAAATATTTTTGCTTTATCTCCATTATTCATGCATGTTGTTGTAACCATAAAATCAAGAATTGATTTGCTCTCAAATGTAATAGGGCATGGCTGCATATCTTATAAATATGCAGGCCACCCTTGATAAAGATATCCTGGACATGAGAATTATTCTGTAAATTTTTGAAGCTGCAATATATTCATTTGAGTGTTTTTATTAATCTCAAACTAGCGTCCGGTGAATGAATTGATCGGGTGGAAGACTGCTGGAGCTTGGGCCCACTCTAAACAGTACTCCTCCCCCTTTTACCTTGCTTTCTGTAGTTAATTTATTTACTATTTTTTTTAGATTATTTATTTCCTTGTTATTTTTCCTATTTTTTGTCATTTCCAGCAAAGTACCATTTTAATTTTTGTATGCATTCAGTCCTGTTTTCATAGACGTAGGATAGATTATTGGTTTGGAATTTAGAATCAAAACTTCAATGAACATCAAACACCCCCAAACCAATAGGCACAGAGGGACTCATTCCTCGCACTACAGGCATATACTGTGCGTGATGCTCACAAGTCTACGAGCTACCCCAGGTTGATAATTAAATGGAGGCAATTAATTGAACTGTAGAAAACTAACCAATGTTTTGCCCAACACCCACCCCCCAGACCTTTTTTTGGGGGGCTTGAGATGCCCAACCAGAGGGACCCACCCCCCATAATTTTTTTTTAATTTAAGTTTGTCTTTTTTTTTTATTTCTTTTTTGGGCATGAGACGCTCAGTTTTGGGGGTCCCACCCTCCACATATATTTTTTTAATTTAAGTTTGTATTTTTTTTATTTTTTTGAGGGGCATGAGACGCCCAGTTGTGGGGGACGGTTGGGTGTCTCTGGGGATGCCCTAGGGATGGTTGTCTGTCCCAAAGACCCTTTCAAAACCCGTGCTTTACCCTAAAATTAAAAAAAATAAAATTAAAATCAAATGGCATTAGCTCAACCAGTTAGATTCCTCAATATTCAAGGAGACCTAGGTTCGAATCTTGTTAAGAGATACATGGATAATGTCCAAGCTTTGTTGTAATACCATTATGTGGTGATGATGTAATATGGATGGGGTCTGTTTCAATCCCATATAACTAATTGAAAAAAAAAAACTTTTTTCTATTGATTTTGTCATAATATACAAGGATATATAATATGTTGGAATGGCTTGTAAAACAAATTTAATTAGTTGCACTCTTCTTGTTAATGATAACCATCTACCTTTCCATGTTGGTAGTTTATTCTGAACTTTACTTACAACTGGATTCCACAACTCTCTCCTCATTATCTCCTCAAATAAGGGCATCCCTAGATATGTTGTTGATAAATTTGCCTCCTCCATTTGAAGTAACCCTCATATCCCAATTTTGATTCTAGCTAGAGTGCTTAGGAAGTAAATTTTGGAGTTTGTCCTATTAACTTTCTGCCTTGATGCTCTTTCATATTCCCTTAATAAGTTATTCAAAGCTCAAGCCTCGTTTATCCTTGCCCTTCCAAAATGGGTTGTATCATATACAAATTTTTGATGGGTGATGTGTCGATGTTATTACTAATATTAAGTCCACTTATTAGCCCATATTTGTAAGCCTTCTTCAAGTTCATTCCCAATACCTTTGTCATAATAACGAATAGATATGGTGATATAGGATCTCCATGTCTAAGACCTCTCTTGGCTTAAATGATTTTGGTACTAGCCAATTCACTAGCACTGAATATGATACTATAGAGACACAAGCTTTAATCCATTTGAACCATTTCTTCCCAAATCCAAACTTCTCTAAAACTACAAAAAGAATATCTTATTTAACCCTATCATAGGCTTTACTCATATCAAGTTTTAAGATCATCGCTCTCTCTTTTCTTGAATCTGGTGAATGCATTACTTCATGAGCTACTATAATCCCGTCTAGAATCTATCTCCCTTTCACAAATCCTCCTTGCTCTTCTAAATTTTTTTTTTCTAACAGTGCTCTTAACCAATTTGCCATCACTTTGGAGATTGTCTTATATACCATATTACATAGGCTTATGGGCCTCAATGATTCAAACAATTTTGTGTCCTTTTTTGGAATCACGGTAAGATATGTTACATTTAATTTTTAAGATATGTATTATTTTACCCTAGACTATTCCACTGCCACCAATAAAGAATCCTTCATTATTTCCTAGTTATGTTGATAGAATGTTGTTGAGAGCCCATCCGGGCTTGGGCATTTATTCTTATCAAAAGAAAAAGAGCTAAATAAAGTTATTCCAGAGTAATAGGCTTCATCAATTTGCTATTGTCTTCATTTGTTACAACTAAAGGTACTTCTTGTAGTAGTTTATCATTAAGAACTTCAAACTCCTTTGATCCTAGAATATTTTGGTAAAAAACCCTTCCCTTGTTTCTGATTTTGCTCTGGTCTTCTATCCAAACCCTTTCTACTGATCTAATTCTACTAATTTTAGATGTTGATCTCTATATTATTGCCATCTTATGAAAAAATTTGAGTTTTTATCTCCTTTTTTTAACCAAGTTTGTCTCAATTTTAATCTCCAAAATTTCTTTTCCTTACTCAAAATATTATGATATTCACTAAGCAACTCCCTTTCCTTCAAGCTTGGATTATTATGCTCACCTTTTTGGAATTTTGAAAGTTTTTCTTTTAGTTCTTTTTTTTTTCTCTTTTAGTTCTTCTCAAAAATGTTTCCAAAAGTGTTCTTGTTCTATTCTTTTAATCTAGATGTCATTGATTTATATTGTTTTGGAAGTGTATACAGCCCATCGTTTCTTGAAGAATTCCATATCTGTGCTATCATATCAACAAATTTAGGATGGTCTTCCCACATCTGCTCATATTTAAAATATGATCTTTTTTTAATTCATTTGTCATCATTTTAACTCTCACTAGCCAGTGATCTGAACCAATCCTTGTTGAGGTATTAATTTTAGCACAAGTTCCTTCATCTAGCTAATGATATGAGAGTATGCATCTGTCTAATTTTTTGCTATCAATTTTTGGCTTGTCTTGTTGTTGGTCCATGTATAGTTGTCCTCTTCAAACTCAACCTCCCATAGATTATTGTTTTGAATAAAAGTTGAGAAATCTCTCATACTTTGGGTTATTTTCATAATTCCCCCAAAATTTTCATCTAGCTTGGTTATGGCATTTAAATATCCTATGATCATGAATTGGGTTTCTTGGTATTTACTTTCCCTAAAACCTCCATTAACCCCCCCCATCTCTAATCTGAACCAATCCTTGTCTAGGTATTAATTTTAGCACAAGTCCCTTCATCTAGTCAATGATTTGAGAATATTCATCTGTCTAATTTTGCTATCAAGTTTTGGCATGTCTTGTTGTTGGTAAATGTATAGTTGTCCTCTTCAAACTCAACCTCCCATAGATTATTGTTTTGAATAAAATTTGAGAAATCTCTCATACTTTGGGTTATTTTCATAATTCCCCAAAAAAATTCATCTATCTTGGTTATGGCATTAAAATCTCCTATGATCATGAATTGGGTTTCTTGGTATTTACTTCTCATAAAGGCTTCAATCACACTTCATACTTCTAATATACCTAATTGAGTTGTAGGTGCAAAGACATTAATAAGGATGAAATGGGTATCTACAAAGTAGCATGTGACTAAAGAGACTATCCAATGCCTAGTTTTATGAATGGTTTCACAAGAGGTTCTAATTGGATTCCAACATGTTAGAATTTCCCCCTACCACTCCTTTTGAATCCATAGCATCCCATTCACATATTACCCATACTACTTTCATAGTTTTGGAAACTTCTTCCTTTGTCATTTTAGTTTCTTGGATACAAAGAATATCAGGCTTATTACTTAAACAGAGGTCCCTCATACACCTCTGCTTTGAGGGGGCATTAGCACCCCTTATATTCCATAAGATGGTAATCATGTCTCATTAGGGGTTGTTGGCCCCACCTACAAGTTACCAATATCATTTTATTTTTTGGTAAAGAAGTTCAACCAACTTAGATTGTGTTCCTTTCTCTATGTTTGCTCTTTCTTCCTTGGCTCTCACTTGATAATTTGAAGGTTTTCCTCTTTTTGCCTTGTCAGTATCGAGAGTAGGTCTTATTATTCTATTTCTCAATATTCTTTCACAATTTTCCTTTTCATTAGATTTATCCTCTCTTGGATCTGCTAAGGAATATTTTGACTTATCCTACTCATTTTTTGGTATTTCCTTGTTAATGGTAGAGGTATTAGCATCTAGCACTATATTTTCTCTACCACTTTCCTCCTCCTAAATGGTGCATAGTATTTCAAGAGAGTCTTCAAAATTTGATGAGGCATACTCATTAGGTTAAATAGGAATGTTCATCCTTAAATCTGGATGATATTGAGTAGATAGTTCCTTGTTAGTATTTTGATCCTATTATACCATGTCCTCTAAGCTCTGATCTGCCTTTTCTTCATAGGCTAAAGCCTCAAAAGAATTGGTATGTCTTTCAATATCCTTCCTTACCGGTCTCCATTGTTTATTTACTTTCTTTTGTCTGGACCTATTTTTTGAAAGTTGAAAACCTCATCCATATCCATTTGTAAGTTTCTCTTGTGGTTTTCTACATATGTTTTTTTTGGACTCTTCTTAGGGCATGTTGTCTCAATATGCCCCACCTCATGACATCTTCTACATCTGAAAGATATTTTTTCATAATCCATGGTTTGGGTCCACAACTTACCCCCATATTTAAGAATGACTGATTCTGGTAAAGGTTTATTTATATCAATCATGACTGATATCTGAGCATAAATAGCCAAGAATTTGTCCTAACCCAGACTAGTACTAGAAAGATTTATGTTTTCAGGTGTAAAGCCTTCATGCCAACAGGTAAGGAAGAATCCTACTCTTCCCATAAACCAAAGATCCCTTTAAGGATTCTATCTCTTTCCTCCCTGGAATAGAAAATGGCTAGGAAGAAACCTTTGGGAAGAAAAATAAACTCACTCTTGGAGACTTCCAACTTCTATCAATCCATTTTATTAAAGCCAAAGCCCTTGGCCAAGACCCATTAAATTTATCAATGACTGCCTTATCTTTTGAGCAACAATGATCGTTGTTCTATGAGATCCTCCCAAATCTCTACTACTAGGGATAATTCTAAATATTTAGTTGTAAATTGGTCCATGGGAAGGAAACTATAACTCGATTTCTACTTAAATTTACCAGTATAGCCTATAGCAATTATATCATTTGAAAAAAAAACCTACAATAATCTACATGCAAAACTTCTAAGAAAATGAAGAGATAAATGAAACTTAGCTGAAAAATTCTATGCCCAAACAAAATGTCCCACCTAGCTAATGCCCAAGCCCTCCATTGCTCCTCCCATCCTCCGAACCCTGGTTGAAAAATATTTGCAATTTCATTTTCTGCGACTTGAAAAATCATCATTGCCTTTGTTCTGGATGGTTGACTTCACAAGGTCATATTTCCCTCAATACCAATTGGATTCCTTCATATGACCACTCATTTTAAAACTCTTCAAATTCCGCAAAAACTAGTCCAAGAATCTTTTGAATTGGACAACCCTTCGCAAAGATATGGCTCCTAAAACATGAGACGTTTTTCTAGAAAAATTTTCCCTAACTCTGCCCTAGTTTCAGATGGTTGTCTTCACATGGTCATATCTCCCTCAATACTGCTTGTATCCTTTAGTATGATCACTCGTTTCAAAGCTCTTCAAACTCCACACAACTTGCACAAAAATTGTTTGAATCAAACAACTCTATGCAAAGATATAGCTCTTAAAGATGATTCATTTTTTTTTTAAATGCCCTTGCTAAAATTTCCCTCAATTCATAACAAATCTTTATAATTTTTGAAGCAGGATATTTACAGTAATTTGAATTTAAAGGGAAGGATTTGGTCAACTAAATGTTTGTTAGGAAATCGAAGATTGATGCATGTCCATGGTGTATACGAACTAAACCGGACCTTTTTAAAGCAAATAACCGATCTACATGCTATGCTAATTAGGAATTTGCAGTAACAACAATTTGATTTAAGTTCAAATCATGTAAAAGATAATGAAACTGTATTCAGCATGTCATAAATAAAAGGACAGAAGCGAAAAATAAAATCCTATTTAACTTTGATTTCAATATGAATAATTAGATGCCAATAATTTAATAATTGAGTAGTTCCAAAAGTAAATAGTTAATAGGTAAATATGTTAGGCATTATGGGTGGTGTGGTGTATATGAGGAAACTGAATATGTTAAGCAAAAAAATATCATTGTTTTGATTAGGGCACAGACTATGGGCTACCATAATTTGCAAACATGCTTCAAATATTGAGTGAGGCATAGTAAGATATAACTTTGTTTTGATACGCTGTTGCAGCTTTGTAACTAAAATTTTCTGCAAGCATGCAGAAGCTACTTCTATGAATGCTATTAGAATGGAACCATTTCTTAAATTAGACATTCATTTCTCTGCTAGTTCGACTTTGACCTCTATTAGCTTTCATGTACTAGTATGTGGTCTTATAACAAACTTATGCCCATCTCTGATTAACCATTATATGTTGAGGAGATTGTTTGGTTATAGTTATACATTGTAATTTTCTTTCAAATTTGATATGATTCTTGATTCTTGTATGCTATTAAAATGGCTTCAATTCTATCTTTGGCAAGTTGGTTATCTTTACATTGTAATTTGCTTTTGAAAAAGCCATTTCTTAAATGCCATTCTGATGGTCCAAATTCCTTTCAAATAGGTATTTATTTATTCGAAGATTTGCTTTCTGTATTTTTTGGACTTTCATGATAGGCAAAAACTGATTGAAAATGCATTATTAGGATTATGTATATTTTTCCTTTTCTAGAGCAAGTTTTATGTTGAGTTGTCCATTATGGTCTAATAGCTTTTGCAATCTGTGGGAAATCTCTACCAGTACAATTTATAAGATTTGGCAAAGCAAAGTAACTCACATGTTTTTCACTACAGGTCTCTTTGATCCTACTGTCTCTCCAGATTTTCTTGGAAAAGAAATTGTCAAATGTATCGATCTTGCAAAGAATAGGGTGCATGGTGTTCTTTTGGTGCTTTCTGTTAGAAACCGATTTACTTCAGAAGAAGCAGCTGCTTTAAAGAGCTTGCAAATGTTGTTTGGAAATAAAATTATGAACTACATGGTGATTGTCTTTACTGGTGGTGATGAGTTGGAATATCAAAAACAAACATTGAAAGGCTACTTGGATAAGTGCTCACCAGAGCTTCAGATTGGATTACCTTACTATGGTGCATGTCTTTTACACTTCATAATTTTTTTCTTTAAAGAGAAGTTGTGTATGCATGAAATTCATGGTACATACGAAACATCAGACCTCTTGTATTATAATCTGTAATAGATTCTTGTTTGTTTGCTATTTATTAAAATTCTCCTTTCCTTTATTCACAATGAAATGATTGAATCTTGAAACTATATGTAAGTATTGTTTATTAAAATAGGAAATATACTGCGACTTAAGAACAAAAGTGAAAGATGACAACTGAATTTCAGTGGGCAGAACGTGGCATGTGAACAAAGTGGAGTTCACTAAATAAAGCAACCTTTGGATTTCAAAGTGTAAAATGATTAAGCAGATTTGTAATGATGATGATGTTTTTCCTGTCAGTGCTGAGCTCTTTGCAGGTGCTCTTGTGCTTGAGGTAATACTACTTGCTTGTGAGTGGGTTTGAACCTTTTGGGTTTACCCCCTCTGGTTTTGTATTGAGCTTTCTTTCTTTCCTTATTTGATTGTTAGTCAATTTTTTATTTGATTGTTTGTCATTTAGCCTTGCTGTTGTTTTGAGTCTTATTGGTTTTTTTGATCATTTGTGGACATGAATATAATATTATTTCATATCTATAAAACAGTTCAATTCTTTCCATGAATTTAATGGCTTGAAGTGCTTATCTTTGTGTACACCTGAAATGACGCATTTGCCTCATTTTATGGATTAAAATTGGAATTCGGTGAATCCCAAAGTACCTGAGTAAAATTCATGGCGATTTATGGATGAAATTTATATTTTGGGTAGTATAACACCCGCTTATGGACACATCTGATCATGCCCTCTTGATGTCCACGTAGTCTGGTTGCTGATGTGTGTGAACATTATCGTCATTCTAAAAGTGATTCTACTCATTCTCAATGTTTCTTGTCATTCTAACATTGGTTCTACTCATTCTCAAAGTTTTCAAACTGAAGCATCTGTGTATTGTTGCCCTGCAACATTTTAAAATTTCCGTTCCTGACATTTAAATCTTCAATCCGCATGCTGACGTGACTACTGCACATAAACAACAACCACCAAAGAGAAGAAAAAAAAAACCATGGCCTTTGTTGCAAAATATTTTTTCTCCCTATAGAAAATAAGACTATGCCCTCGCGTTGGTCTGATAGTCATCTGCATTTCCATCCAGGTGTCTGGAGCTCTTAAAAAAGATAACAACACTGATTTTTAAGTTTTATTTTTTCTAGTTATTTGTTTCTAATATTTTGAATGTTATGGAGATATTTGTTTTTAATAATAAGTGTTTTTAATTACAATTTTTAGGGTTGTCTTTTTCCTTTTATATCGAGTTAGTCACATTGACCTATTTGGTGCGGTCGAGATTTGAGATTTGAACCTTGGTGTGCGCTACCTCAACTATTTGTTCCAACCCTTGAGCAAAGTATTCCTTGGCATAATAAATGCTAATAATTAAATTACTTTTGTATATATTTTGAAAAAAAAAGGAAATATTTTTTATTCAATAACTCTTGTAGTAATGCCCCAAAGGGTTTGGGGCAAGTGGTGGGAAATAAGGAGTTTCACATTATAGACCAGGGTTCCAATCCTACGGTAAACCTTAACATTTTTAGCCCATTGAATTTGGAACAAGTGGTGGGGAATGAGGAGTTTCACACCGTAAACTAAGGTTCCAATTTCATGGATGAATCTTAACATTTATAACCATGTTCAAAAAGGCTCATTTGCTTTAGGATAAGTGTTGGGAGTGAATAGTTCCACACCAAAAGTCAAGTTTCAAATTCCATGTATGAACTTTAACATTTGAGCCCATGGGCTTTAGGGCAAGTGATTGGAAATGAAGAGTTTCTCGTAATAAACTGAAGTTCAAATTTGAGAGTGAACATTAACTAACATTTTGTCCATTGGGTTTGTGGCAAGTGATGGGAATAATGAGTTTTACACCTTAAGTCAAGGTTGAATTTTGAGTTTTAAGTGGTTGAAAGCACAAATTCCCAATACGATAGACTCAAGTTCAATTTTTGCCAAGTGCTATATGCGTAATTGCCAGTTCTAATAATACTACTATGTGGTTGTGGTTTGTTGATCTTCCTAGTAAGACAGTCATCATTTAATACTGGTGGGACCTTGTTCAATTGCATATAATCAATTAAAAAATATCAACCACTGCAGTAACAGTCTTCCTACTTTCCTCAAGCTCAGCAAACAATAAATATACGTATATATGGATAGGGATCTGTTCATGGGTAGGAATCACATTGAGAGCGAGGAGCCCTCTGATCTCAAAACAATTGTTTACAAAAGGATATACAAAGTATCGAAGAAAAACACAATCATAACAGGAAAAACAAAAATTCCAAAGAACCCCATTAGAAACTTCCCTGTTTCCATGTGCTTCTTCTGGACATACATGAGAGTAATAGGAGTGAACAACGTCAGTCATTGCACAGCCCCATTATACAACTTAATGGTCCCAAGGTTTGTTGTCTACTCTATCATCCCCAGAGGAAGCTTCATAATGCTAGTCACTGCTCCTGCTGTTTTGCGTTTTAGTTTTTAATGTAGCCATAGCCTTCTTGATACACATGGCATTTTGAAATTTTCACCCCATGTGCCCTAGGCTCGACTACGTTGTAAATAAACCACTCTAACATTTCCACATTTGTCTCATTTTCATCCATGAAAGGCAGTATAGTGGTGTCCATTGGCGGCTGCTCTTCCCCGCTCAGGAATTTTTCCATGAGGTCTTGAACCTTGTCTATTTTCTTGTCTATTTTCTTATCAAGATGGGTAATGCAAGTTTTGAAGTTAGGCTTTCAGCATATGCATGTAGTTGTGTTGAAATGGACCTTTTTTTAGCCCCGTTGAAGTTAGTTGGGAACCATGTGGCAGATTTTGTCTGGAATCAACCCTTTGGACTATGAAGCTATACTTTTCAGGTGTAGAGGGGGTTACACTACGAGCATCTCCTTTAGAGATTGTCCCTTTTTAATCGACCAACAAAAGCAACAAATGATATAAGAAAGTAGCAAGGAGAAAAATCTAGTGGGGCGATTACGAATAGGAGGGAACGAAAACTAAACAAAGGCCGATAGATTTACTAAAGTGCGAAGGAAAGCTATGGAAGACAAAATATTAAATCAGGAAGAAACCTTAGCAAAAGCCATAACAGGTTTGATGTCCTGGGAAAAATCTTGGGTGGAGTAATGAAGAAAATGGAAGTAGAGGAGGAACAACCTGAACAAAGGGAGCATACATGGGAAGGAAGAAAGAATTAATTTGAAGGGGGCTAGTGTGAGAAAGTGGAGGACAAGCTGTATAGTGAACCACCAAAGAGATCTAGAGGTGCCAAAGCCAAGGTAATGAGCACTTCCTTGCCCATAACCCTTTATTTAAAATTTATTTATTCTTTGTCACAAGTGGTAGAACTGTAAGAAATGATATTTGCATTTGATGAAGAGGAATGAATATTGGAAAATCAAAATATAGTAGTTATGGAAGAACTTATGGTAGTGATTTGTGTCACGAGGCTTAGGATGATGGTGTGTGTATGGAAGAGTCCCCAACTTTGTTGTTGAGGTTGGATGAGTTATGTTTCAAAATTGTGCAATAGAATAAGACACAAACAGTACTTCGTCAATCTACAAGGCGTCAAATGTAAAAGAGAAATAGTGAGGAGAGACATTGACTAGGAAAACCATAAAGCATGTAAATAACACAGACATATTTACAAATAATGCAAATGAAGGCAGAGTACAAAGCTTGTGTTGCAGAATTAACAGCATAAAAAATTAGATTACAAGTTGTAGGCACTTTTTTGCAATGGGTGTGATGGAATTTTGAGAAAGTTGAGGGCAGAATAGTTCCTCCACAATACCTTCAGCAGCACACAATGCATAGTCTTCTGGTCACTATTGGGCAACTTAGGGTGTGTTCTCACCAACTCTGAATTGAGTCAGATCACCATCTTTCAACGAAGGAGCGGATTTGCTTGTTTTGCTCCTTGGGTGAAGTTGAAACCCTTCATCACTTTATTTTTTGTTGTCCCATTTATTATGAGATCCGAAGTAGATTCCATTGCCTTTTCAGGGACAACTCTCGATTTGTTTCTATCTTCTTCAGATACCTGGACCAGCGGTGTCTTGTACTCTTTTTAAGGAGATAACTCAACTTCGATGACATAAAAGTTCTCCTCCAGATGGATCTCACCCTCCTCAACGTCGGCTCATCACAACATACTTCACCAACTCCGATGGACTAGGTAATCCGATCGGAAACGCCCCACATCATCTAGTTCGAACGGAAGCAGGGTCACTAGAGAACTCACCCATAGTTTATTAGGGTTCCAAACTAGCAATGGATAGAGACATATCATGGACGTCTTCAGCTCCGATACTTCGGCCTCGACTGTTAAGAGAGATTAGTTTCTGGGGGGTTCTTGGATCTTGCCCCTCCTGGGCTGCTCCCTCCCCCCTCCTTCTTTCTCTCTGTTCTTCTTGGCATGCACTCCTCTCTTTTGGACTACAACCCTCCCCCTCTGCTCTCCCTTTTCTTTTCCCTTTCTCTTTGGCCCGGTTGTCGAGTTTTGTCTTGTAGTTATCTTAGTTCTTTTCTTTGTTGGGCTTTTTAGCCTGCTAGCTGGCAGTCATTATTGTCCTTATAGTCCCTTGGGTCTTATTTTGGCCCACCGTAAACATTAATAATATTTCATTTCATATCCATCTTGATATAACGATGTTTGTTTTAAAATGAGGAAGGTCAAAATGATTCCTGCTCCCAGAGAGCCATCTCTATTTAATACTTCCTATATACAAAAATGTACAACACCATTAAAAGATCCTAGTAGGAATGGAAGCTATTACAATTTCAAGAGTCACAACAAGGTAATTACAATGCATTATGCTATAAACTGTTATATGTCTTCTTGTGATGTTAGGGGGTAGGCTAGTTGATGATGTTCTCTGAAAATAGGTGCAATCATGCTAGTGCGGGATGTGTGAAGATTCTTGGGTTGAAACATGGGTGACAAGATTTGAAGCTAGGAATCCTTGCTTTGTATTTGTCCATATGTAGGTGTTGGCACTTGGCACAAGGGTGATGCTAGAATTAGCTATTTGTGTTGGTGCTTAGTGTTGAGGTTGGTGCTAGTTTGGGATTTGATGCCAATGACTGAAAGGAAGTACTAGCATTAGGTGGTACCAAAGCTATGACATTGATCGACAAAGTGATGCTAAGTTGCAAAGGTTTGTCTTTGTGCTAGCATCTACTAGAGCTTGGTGCCATTGCCTATGTGGACTCAAGCGATATGTACTTCACTCGGATCAATCATCCTATCTTGAGGAGCTATTGTCTCCATTGCTTCCAACTCCACCTGAAGAAATTGGCACTTGAATTGGTTAAGCATATTGTAATGTCCCCTTTCTGAGCAATCAACTCGTTATGGTGTTCTAGCCTACTTTCGGGCTCCCGTAGGCTATGACAGGTGCGTGGGGGCCTAATGGAGGTCATTTAGTCATCATCCAGATGCCAAGAGCTTTCTATTGCCTGTCTTTCGAAACCATTCTGAGCATGGAAGCATGGACTTACTATTTTTAGTAAGTCAGTTTTTAGGGTTTCTGGTCGGACGGGAAGTGCAGTGTTACTGTTCGTCGAAAAGGGTATCCAGATTTATCTTCAGTTGGCGGATTGGTTAACCAGAGGTTAGAGATTTTAATGAGCAAAGGTTTGATTATATTAAATTAAATTAAATATTTAATTTAGTATAGTTATAACTTTATTTTATAAAGTGGAGATATAAGGGGACATAAGTCACTTAAGTGATAAATAATATTTTATAAAGTGACTTTATGTTTTTAAAAGGGAGCAACTTAAGTTATAAAATAAAGTTGTTGACCCCATGTTGAGCGCCTAGGTAAAAAGGGGACGTGGGACTTAAAAGTAAAATATGTTTTAAGTTTTATCCCACATTGGTTGTGCAAGGGAGTTGTCTCAACAAAAGGTCTTTATATTCAGTTGCTTGCTCTCATTATTCACATTCTAGACATTTGATATTTGTTTTCTCTGAGGAGATTGTTGGGAGCTCTGGTTGCAGACTCTATCGGTTGTTGGGGACGAAAACCTCCTTCAGTAACATTGTTTTTGGGTGTGAAAGATCACCCCTAGGCAATCAATCTGCCGGATTCATTCAGAGTTCGGGATCAGCACTTCAAGAAGATTCACAGAGGTATTTGTTTTGATTTGAAGAGTATAATTTCTTGAGGGTTTAATTGACAGATTTGTAGAAGGAAATTTGGTGTGTTTGTTTTGGAGATTGCATATTTTTATGCCATTGCTACGAGTGGCTGTTCTACAGTACGGCTAGTGCCATTGTACCTTTTGTGAAAAATTTGGTAGTTTGAACATTTTTTTTTTTTTTTTTTTTTTTTTTTTCTTTTTTTCTTTTTTTTGTTTTTTTTTTTTTTTTTTTTTTTGGGTTTTTTTGGGGGGGGGTTTTTTTTTTTTTTTTTTTTTTTTTTTTTTTTTGTTTTTTTTTTTTTTGTGGGAAGGAAATTATATATATTGGTTGGGTGACAGACAGGTTGTATAGGTTTGATCACTGGAAACCCTTCCCAATCAGTTTAATCATCTGTGGAGAGTCTTTTAGTGTGTTTGCATGAGACAGACTACTGTAAGAAATTGTTGGTAATCTTCAAGATGGTGTTGCCTGTCATCTGGACACTATTAACAGTTACAGAGGTCTGAAGCAGATTCTAAACCCTTCATTGAATCTGTAGAATTTTGGTTGTGGGATACAGTTATCTCATTTGAGAGAGTGCTGGTTAATTTATTGATGAAAGGGGTAGGCAGAGTGCAGCTACAAAAGTCCACCATTTAGTTTCAGATCTGCCAAACATCATTGAATGAATATGGAGTGCAGCTACAACAGTCCACAGTGTAGTTTCAGATTTGCCAGTGAACAATGAAATCAGCTTGCAAGTTGGTACAGGTGTCCATCAGTTGAAGGGGTTTATAATTGAAGGGGACCTTGTTCCTGCTCTTGAGGTTCCTTACAAACCAAAATCAGACTATGATAAGTTGCAACAACAACTACAACAGACTTGTGATTATGCTTTATGGGGAATAGAGACACCAAAGTGCAGATACAGTGATCCATAAATAGGTTCAGACCTACAGTTTAATATGTAATATGCTTCATTCCCAGATCATATTTTTTTTTTTTTTTTTATATACATATTTCTTGCATGTTGATATGGAGCAGTTTTCATGAATATGAATGAATAAAATGAAACTTGCTATATTGTTGCAATAACAAATTTATGCATGCTGATTCATTTATCAGTTTCATTAGTAGCATTTATAATTTGTATTGCTTCATTATCGTTAGTCATATTGTTGTTGCAAGCAAGAATCAAGAAAAAAAAACTAGGAGAGATTTATTAGAGTTCCCAAATATCTAAAGCGCAGAACCAGGGGGGGACGTTACAGTGGTATCAGAGCACAGGCTATTTCTGCTAGCCTGTTTGGGTAGTCAATCATGGCACCATTGAGTAAAAAGGAGTTGGTTGAACGGCTTATTAATGCAGAAGGTAAACTTGGACAACCATCAAAGTCAAAAGATGCTCTTATCTACACTTTGGGAGAAGTAGAAGATTGCTTGCACATGATGGGGCAGTCACATTCTCAGTTGTTACAAGCAGCTAATTTTCCTTTGGTGATGTCTTTGGACAAGCCTGAATGGGTGAAACACACAGAAAAGGAGGTAAGACTTATGGTCACTTCTTGTTTGAGTGAAATTTTGAGTATTTCAGCACCTAAGGCACCTTATAGCGATGATGCATTGAGAAAGATAATGCAACTATTGGTTCACAGTTTCAAAGGATTGGGAAAAATCTCAAGTTCCCATTTTGCTAGGAGAGTTACCATACTTGAATTATTTGCAAAAGTTAGAATGGAAAACATCATGTTAGACTTGAACATGGATAGGTTGATTTACAAAATGTTTCACCATTTTATTGCTACAGCCAGAAAAGAGCATGTTGGAAGTGTTATTGCAGCCATGAGAGACATCATGATTTCAATCATAAACCAATGTGAGGAAAGTGATAAGTTTTTCCAGCCACTCATATCTATGTTAATGGATGTTTGGAGACATTATTTGGTTGCTTCACCTACAGCACATGACTTGGTTAACAGTGTAGTTCAAGAGTGTGAAAAGAAATTGCAGCCCTTCTTGGTCATTGACGAGCACAGGGAAGAAGAGGAGCTAAAATCAGAAAATTCTCATGAAGGCAATGACATCACACATGAGGTATGTATGGATGAGTCCCAGATTGTTTCTAATGACATGGATGCACCCATTGTTGAGGAAATTGAACAAGAGGGAAAGAACACTACGGTAAATTTTGTTGCTGATTTAGACCACTCAAAAGAAAGTTCTAAGGTTGACCGATGCCTTGATGACACTATTGGGATTGGTGCATATGATGACAAATTTGTTGAGTTTCCTAATGCCAATGCAGAGACAAAGAATGTCGAATTTGTTGCAGCAACTTATTATGATGAGTTCACTAATGCATTCTCAGATGTTGAGCATGATGATAGTGATTCAAATGTTCAATCAGCACATGATGACCTCCTCTTATCACAATTCAGTGGTGACCGTACAGATGGATGTGGGTTTAGTATCCATACTGAACCTATGAAGATAAGTATGCAGGACAATTTCATTTACTTTGGTGATTTGCAAAGTAACTTATGTACAGAGACAGTCTTGCATGATGGGGAATCAAAATTAAGCGATCAACTCATAGTGCCTTGGGATCCGGGTGTGTTGACACCTAAGGCGGATGAAGAACCACTAGGGAATGAAATTCCTCTTACCCCAAGTGATGAACTTTCAGAGAGTGCAATTTTGGATCAGCAAGTTAATTGGATAGAGCATGAGGACAGTATGGGATTTCAATGGGTAGATAATCCACTGTTTGAGATGGACAGTGAGACATCCTTTAACAACCCACTTTTTGTGATGCATGATGTTGACTTGATACCTATGACTGATTGGGATAGTACATGTCATTGTGGCCTGAAGTTGGGTCTTGTGGATTCACCTCCAAAAGAAGGGAGTCACATTGACTCAGTGGTTGATGGAGTTGCGAGCCAAGTGGTGGAGACTTCAGGTGCTAGTAGATTCCTTTTTGATGAAGCTCTCACTGTGATGTATGTTGTGCAACCCCAGTTTGATGAAGTCACTTTGAGGGAGATTCCTTTAACTCAACACTTCATGCCTGTGCTGTTGGACATCAAGGATGATGGAAGAGGCGTACCTTGGAGGTTTGATGATCCATAGAAAAGAAGGAATGTTGTTGTGCACTCTTTGAGAAACCATGTTATAAATCCATTTGTGTTCATACAGATGGATTGGAGGGAGATTCTGAGCAAATACTGGATATTTTTAGAGTTGGAGACTCATTATGAGGCCATTCAGCTTGTTGGAGGAGTTAGTTTTTGGTCTAACATGAGGTCAAAAAGAATTGCAGCTAATGTGATCCATTTTTGGATGGATTTATGGGCATATCGAGTGTATGTAGGATGTCACTTCATTCTGATGATTGATATACTTCCTGATAGTACTTTCATGATTACCGCTAAGTGGGAGTGCTGGTACTCTTGGGTTGACTGTTTTGTCTCTTGGAGATGGAGTGTTAGCTTGGTATTTTCTGATTTTGATGGCAGATGCATCCCCAGGATAATCAATTTTAGAGTTGATATAGCTGACCTTCTTTATATCAACCGTTTTTTAGAGATTGATCAACACTTTTGGATCTCAGAGGTTGTGGAGGATGCTTTGATGATTGTAGAAGACTGTTGTGCTTGGGATCGGTTGATATACATCAGGAGGATGAGTCCAGATGAGAGATTGTTAGCTCTGGACTACAGAGGCATTCCCAGGGTTGACCATGTCGTAGCTTATGATGATGTTCTCTCTAACATGTCTTGGTGAGAGATGTTTCATTTTAGACATTACAGTATCAGATTTGAGGGAGGTTACATCATTGTGTTGCAGTTGAGTCTTGTGCAGTTCTGGCATGTTGAGTTTCCTGTTGTAATCAGAGTGGCGCAACAACAACATGGTGGATTTCTCCTGAGGATTGTTTGGGATCCTGGAATTTTCTGTGATGGCAACCAGGAGCAGACATTTGACTGGAATATACTTGAGTATTGCTTGGGGACAAGCAATCTTTGGGAAGGGCGGACTGTAATGTCCCCTTTCTGAGCAGTCAACTTGTTATGGTGTTCTAGCCTACTTTCGGGCTCCCGTAGGCTATGACAGGTGCGTGGGGGCCTAATGGAGGTCATTTAGTCATCATCTAGATGTCGAGAGCTTTCTATTGCCTATCTTTTGGAACCATTCTGAGCATGGAAGCATGGACTTACTATTTTTAGTAAGTCAGTTTTTAGGGTTTCTGGTCGGACGGGAAGTGCAGTGTTACTGTTCACCGAAAAGGGTATCCAGATTTATCTTCAGTTGGCGGATTGGTTAACCAGAGGTTAGAGATTTTAATGAGCAAAGGTTTGATTATATTAAATTAAATTAAATATTTAATTTAGTATAGTTATAACTTTATTTTATAAAGTGGAGATATAAGGGGACATAAGTCACTTAAGTGATAAATAATATTTTATAAAGTGACTTTATGTTTTTAAAAGGGAGCAACTTAAGTTATAAAATAAAGTTGTTGACCCCATGTTGAGCGCCTAGGTAAAAAGGGGACGTGGGACTTAAAAGTAAAATATGTTTTAAGTTTTATCCCACATTGGTTGTGCAAGGGAGTTGTCTCAACAAAAGGTCTTTATATTCAGTTGCTTGCTCTCATTATTCACATTCTAGACATTTGATATTTGTTTTCTCTGAGGAGATTGTTGGGAGCTCTGGTTGCAGACTCTATCGGCTGTTGGGGATGAAAACCTCCTTCAGTAACATTGCTTTCGGGTGTGAAAGATCACCCCTAGGCAATCAATCTGCCGGATTCATTCAGAGTTCGGGATCAACACTTCAAGAAGATTCACAGAGGTATTTGTTTTGATTTGAAGAGTATAATTTCTTGAGGGTTTAATTGACAGATTTGCAGAAGGAAATTTGGTGTGTTTGTTTTGGAGATTGCATATTTTTATGCCATTGCTACAGTAGCCGTACTGCTACAGTACCGCGCTACAGTACCAGCTGTACCTTTTGTGAAAAAGTTGTAGTTTGAACATTAATTATTTGAAATTGATTTTGTTTCACTGTCAACTCCTTGCTGGGTGTCCCATTTTGAGCTGTTGTTTGGGATATTTGAGTGGTGGGTGTATTCATTTCTTGATGCCATATTACCTTAACAGTCCGTAGTGTTTCATGAGAAGGAAATTATATATATTGGACAGGGTTGTATAGGTTTGATCACTGGAAACCCTTCCCAATCAGTTTAATCATCTGTGGAGAGGCTTTTAGTGTGTTTGCATGAGACAGACTACTGTAAGAAATTGCTGGTAATCTTCAAGATGGTGTTGCCTGTCATCTGGACACTATTAACAGTTACAGAGGTCTGAAGCAGATTCTAAACCCTTCATTGAATCTATAGAATTTTGGTTGTGGGATACAGTTATCTCATTTGAGAGAGTGTTGGTTAATTTATTGATGAAAGGGGTAGGCAGAGTGCAGCTACAAAAGTCCACCATTTAGTTTCAGATCTGCCAAACATCATTGAATGAATATGGAGTGCAGCTACAGCAGTCCACAGTGTAGTTTCAGATTTGCCAGTGAACAATGAAATCAGCTTGCAAGTTGGTACAGGTGTCCATCAGTTGAAGGGGTTTATAATTGAAGGGGACCTTGTTCCTGCTCTTGAGGTTCCTTACAAACCAAAATCAGACTATGATAAGTTGCAACAACAGCTACAACAGACTTGTGATTATGCTTTATGGGGAATAGAGACACCAAAGTGCAGATACAGTGATCCATAAATAGGTTCAGACCTGCAGTTTAATATGTAATATGCTTCATTCCCAGATCATTTATATATATATATTGCTTGCATGTTGATATGGAGCAGTTTTCATGAATATGAATGAATAAAATGAAACTTGCTATATTGTTGCAATAACAAATTTATGCATGCTGATTCATTTATCAGTTTCATTAGTAGCATTTATAATTTGTATTGCTTCATTATCGTTAGTCATATTTTTGTTGCAAGCAAGAATCAAGAAAAAAACTAGGAGAGATTTATTAGAGTTCCCAAATATCTAAAGCGCAGAACCAGGGGGGGCGTTACACATTTACTACTTATTTTGAGTGGCATATTGATCAACTTTCACAATCTTGAAAAAGGTTATGGGTTCCTTGGCTGGTGCAATTATTGTTGAAGTCAATTAAATAATATTTTGAAGCTAGGCTATATTGATTTGGATAGAAGTCTTAAGCATATGGGTTCATTGGATGTTGCAATATCATTGGTTCAAATAAGGGTAAATATGTAAGGTTTGAGGAGCTCCATGGTGAAGACTGAATGCATTCCCAGATATGGTGGCAGATTAAAAACAAAGACATTTTAACTTGCTATGTGCAAAATATTGTAAGGACCATCGTGCAAGGGCTTGATCTTCCAATGGATTTTTTAGAGGTGTTCCTTCTAGACATGGATGTAAACCCCATTTCTAACTTAAAAGTTATGAGAAGTGTGATGTTGATTGTGGTACTCCTTGTACTTTTGTTTTTGGCTGTTGAACTTGGTGATCCACATGCGGGATGTGTTGGGTGAAGCACTCAACTTTGTCCACTTCTTTGGTTTTATTTTTCATTTGCATTATGCCAGGCACTTGGAAGGCAACGTCCAAGGGAATTGTAAGCTAAAACTTACAACATGCTTGGAATGGTCTATGACCTATGGATTTGTCTAAGGCCTTATAGTAGATTGTCATGCCAATTGCATGAATGATTGTGATTGTACATTTAGGGTTCTATTGACCAACTTGGTTTGGCCATCCTATTTATTTGTAGATGGAAGGTAGTAGATTGGTCAAAGTGAGTATCTAATAGATCTCACTACTATTGCTAGAATAAGTTGACAAACTTGGAATCTTTGTTTAATATGGATTTTGGAATGCCAAAATTAACCACACATGTTGGAAAAAATCTAAGCAGTCTATGGTATGGCAATGTCCTTACATTGAGCCATGATGGATACCTATAGAGCTTGTCAACCATGATAAATATATAGTCATTTTGTCACTTGGTTGAAGGAAGACTTGAAGATAATCCCAACTGATGAGTTCCCTCGGCTTAGAAGGAACTCGTAGCGGTGAGTAGAATCTAACTTTCTTGCTCGTTGTCTTGGCCATGTTTCATGGAATATAGGCATTGATGTGGAGCTCTAGATCCTTCGTGCATGTGAAGCCAATGAAATTGTTGTAGTGCCACAAGGGTCTTGTATATGTCATAGTGTCCTACTAAATTGGAGTTATGTGCCTCTCAACTTAGGCATTGGCGAGGCATACCCAATAGAATAGAAAGATCACCTAGGTGATATAGGATTTCATCAATAAAGTAGTGGTATGGGACCAACTTGTCATGTACTAGTTGTTGGCGTGTTTGAGCAAAGTCACAATTGGCAGCATAAAGTGAAATTTAGTCATTGAAGTTGTGGTCGCAGGTGTCCATTCCTATGATGAGCATTTGGATTGGTGGATGGTTGAGACAATCACTAACTTAATTCTCCATTATAAGGTGGGAGTGTTGTAGGTAGATCATCCATTTCATGTGGCAATTATTCTCCAATTTGGTCTGCATATGCAAAAATTGTAGAGGTTTATGATCATAATGTCATCCTTAGCCATGATGTGATGCTACCATTGGCAAGCAACATGCACAATGTCATATGGTTCTTTCTTGAAGGTAGAGTAACATTGCATAGTGTTTGGTAAAAGTCTTGAAGTGAGGTGATAATGTGCCCATGTTGAATGAGAATGGTGTCGAGGGCATAATTGGATCAGTTAGTCTCAATCTTGGAGGTTTGAGCGATGTTTGTCATGACTAGCATTGGTATTGTGTAGTGGTGCTTTTTTAATTTGTAAAAGGCTTTTCTTGAGTGGTTATCCACTTACATGAGGCTTGGTTGCATAGAATATGATTGAGATGGCAATAAATATGCAAGAACTGAAGGATGAAATGACATTAGAATTTGACAATGTGACAAGGTACCCATGTTGAATGAGGATTGCGCCAAGGTCATATTTGAACGCATGTCTTTATTTTGAAAGGCTGATTGATGTTTGTCATGACTAGCACTAGCGTTGTCAAATAGTACTCTTTCAATTTGTCAAAGGTTTGTGTTGAGTGGAAGTCCACTTGAATGAGGCTTTATTATGCAGAATTTTGTTGATATGCCAATAAATATGGAAGAATCCAAGGATAAAATGACAGTAGAAGTTGACAAGATCAAAAAAGCCTTTTAGTTAGGTTAGTTGGAACAACACATTCTCAAATGACTATAATATCTAAGTTGATGATGTAGCACAGGTGTTGGATTTTTGAGACACCAAAGGTACACTTGGCCATGATAACTTTTAAGTTGTGTTGGCACATGATATCTAGGATTTCTTGCACATATTCAATTTGTTCCTTCCATGTTTTGTTTTAGATGAGATTGCCATCCAAGTAGATAATACCAAAAGAGTTTGTAAATGGACTTAAATTGTTGCCCATTAGGTACATGAATGTGTCTATTGCATTGGTTATACAAGAAGCATAACTAACCACTCAAACAATCCCTCTTTTGTCTTCAAATTTATCTTCTAAATATCTTTGGGGCTAATGGAACTTGATGATAACCCGATTTGAGTTTGACCATGGTCAAGTAGCATGTACCTTGGAGCTAGTTCAAAAGAATATTTATGTTATTTTGTAGATGCCCACTTTGCAAAAAGATGTTGTTGAGGGCACAATTGTCTATGCATAGGTGCTAAGTACCATCTTTCTTTGGTGCTAGCACAATAGTATTGCCATAAAGAGATGAAGTGGGGTGAATCTTCTCTTGGTGGATCAAATTCTTTATTTGATGTGAAATCTTATTGTTCTTCAAATGGAGTGGCAATAAAAAGGGTTTTTAGGTGGAGGTGAACCTTGGGCCAGGTCAGTGTGGTGTTCCACAAAATAGTGGAGAGGAAATCCTTTTGGTTCGTGGAAAGCAATAGAATATGGTTGAAGCAGTGTGTTCATCTAGTGGGATTGTTTAGAAGTGATTGAACTTTACGCTACAAAAAAACTTCTTGGTGTGAGGTGTTTCAAGTTAGACCATGAGTAGAACAAACATCAAAGTATGAGAATTTTAGTTTTTTTGCACTGCTTAGTTAAGAGTTACCTTTTTTGGGACAGGAACTTTGAAATGTGGTACATAATGTCCTTGAATTGCACTAACCATTGTTGAGGAAAGGCCTTGTAGGTTGTTTTGTGGCTAAAGAGGTATGACCTACCTAGATGATAGTGTCATACATGGGCTTGATCCCACACACTAAAGTGTTTTAGCACTTGATCTCAATCACCTTTATTAGACAAATCCATTCGAAAGAAGAAGGTAAAGGGTGTGCTTTAGTCTAAAAGCCTAGGGGCTTGATAGTATCTTAGGTGATAATATTCTTATGACTTTCACAATCAATGATGTGGAGCGGCTTTACCATACGCCCAACAATGGATGTGAAATAATCTCTTGCATTATTTAGAGGTGTTTGAGGTTGAGGCTTTGCTAGACCTCTGAGAACTAGTGCTCAAGCAAGTGGTTTCTAACTTCTCTTCAATCATTGGCATCTGAGTGCAATTAGAGTGTTGAGCAAGGTGCAAAAATAGTATTGTCATTGTTGTCAACACAGATAGATAGATCAGTTGATGCAGTGGACAGGAGTTCAGAGGTCAGTCAAAGCATGTACAGTGAATTTCCAAGAAGACAAAAGAGGCCAACATTCAAAAGATCAAAGAGATAGACAAATAAGAAAATTGTCACGATATCACGATATGTTTGGCCAAAAAGAAAAACTGTCGCAATTTCGCGACATGTTCGAAGAGAGAGAAAGCGCAAGGAAAACTGTCGCGATTTCGTGACATGTTGGAAGAGAGAGAAAGAGCAAAGAAAACTGTTGCGATTTCACGACATGTTGGAAGAGAGAGAAAGAGCAAAGAAAACTGTCACGATTTCACGACATGTTTGGAGAGAAGGCGCAAGCAAGAAAAAATATCGTGATTTCGCGACATGTTGGAAGAGAACAAGAAGAGAGAAAAAGATGTCGCGATTATGCGACATGTTTCATTTTTGCAATCCAAAGCGAAGAAAAGAGGAGAGAGAAAAATATGTCATGATTTCACGACATGTTTCATCGCGGTCCAAAGCGAAGAAAAGAGGAGAGAGAAAAAGATGTCGCGATTTAGCGACATGTTTCATTTTCGCGGTCCAAAGCGAAGAGAAAGAGGAGAGAGAAAAAGGTGTCACGATTTCACGACATGTTTCATTTTCGCGGTCCGAAGCGAAGAGGAAGGCAGAGAAAGAAAAAATGTCGCGATTTCGCGACAGGTTCGAGAGAAAGAGCTCGCAAAGAAAAGTGTTGTGATTTCGTGACAATTTTCAAGAAGGATTGTATGGACGAAAAAGTGTCGCGATTTCGTGACAGGTTCGAGAGAAAGAGCTCGCAGAGAAAAAGTGTCGCGATATCGCGACATGTCGGGTTTTCATGACCCAATGAGAAGAAAAGCGCCAAGGAGAAAAAGTGTCGCGATATCATGACAAAAGGAAAGGAGAGTACGAAAGTGAAAGTGTCACGATTTCGTGACATGTTCTATTTTTGCGAGGTCAAGGCAAGAAAAGGCACAAGGCAGCGAATGTGTCGTGATTTCGTGACATGTGTTTTCGGGGGCGAAAGACAGAGAAGAGCACAAGGCAGCAAAAGTGTCGCGATTTCGCGACATGTCATGTTTTCGCGGGTGCAAGCCGAGAAAAGGACAAAGAGGCAAAAAGTGTCACGATATCGCGACATGTCATGTTTTCGTGGGTGCAAGCTGAGAAGAGAACAAGAAGGAAAAAAGTGTCGCGATATCGCGACATGTCATGTTTTCGCGGGTGCAAGCTGAGAAGAGGACAAGAAGGCGAAAAGTGTCACAATATCGCGACATGTCATGTTTTTGCGAGTAAAATGCGAGAAGAGTAAAAAGAGACAGAAGTGTCATGATTTCATGATAGGTCGCAACAGCATGATTACGGACAGTTAATTGAAGTAGAACGACGATTCATGAGGACGATTGCGAGAGGAAAATCATGCGACCAAAATAAGAAGAGTTAAGCGGAGTTAGTGCGACGATTCACGAGTGCGATTACGAGATAGAAATCATGCAAGCTAAAATAAGAACAAAGCATTAAAGGAATAACGGCGATTACGAGGGCATGTGACACGGTGAAACCATCGAGCGTACCGTTACACTATCAGTCCAAAACAAGAGACAGAACTAGTAATAGGTTGCATGCAGAAATACTGTGCCAAAAAGGAGTTACTCATAGAAGTGGCTATTGATAGTCTACATGAGTAAATACGAAAGTTAAAAATAGAGAGAAAAGCTTGTTATAAAAGGAAGTCTACATGGAGATTTAAGGCGCCGCTTATAGTGAAAACAAAGTGTCGCTAAATGTGTGAAAGTGCTGTCGAGAGAGGGTTAGAAGAGTGTTGTAAGAGAGCGACAAGAAGAGCCGTAAGTGTTTACTGTGTTTTGATAAATTGTAGACCAGTCAGGGTCTTGTTAAAGCGAAGGCATTTTTATGTCATAAATATAGTTTTCAAAACTGTAATCCAAGTTGGTGCTTGGATAGGGGTCGGTGCTCCTTTCTATTGGTGCAGATAAATCAGGGGTTGGTGCTCCTTCCAGTGGGTGCTGATAAACGGATTGTAAAATTGATGTTTTGTAAAGGCTGGATTTGGACCGTAGTTCAAACAGTCATTCTTGAGGAGTAGCCAAATTGGTGAACCTCGTTACATTATGTGTTGTGGTGTGCTCTCTTGTGATAATTGCTTTATCTGCTTTTAAGTTCTCTTTGCTTAAGCTTTAAGAGTTGTAGATTTGAATTTTAGTAGCTACACTGATTCACCCCCCCCTCTCAGTGTCATTGTGAGAATATCAATTGGTATCAGAGCAAGGTTCCTGAACAAGCTTAATCAGCTAAGGTGATCTGGGAAGAAACACAATGGCAGGTGGTGAAGGATTCTCATCAAATAAAGCTCCATTGTTCGACGAAACTAATTATTCATTTTGAAAAATCAGGATGCAGACATATCTTTGTGCTCTAGGATACGACATCTGGGAGTCAGTAGAAAGTGGATACACAATACCCGCCATACCTCCAATCGATGTTGTTGGTAAGAAACCATTTGAGAATAACTCTAAAGCAAAGAATGCTATAATGTGCGATTTAGTGGACAGTGAACTAATAAGGATCATGAGCTGTAAAACGGCAAAAGACATGTGGGACAAACTCGAAGAGCATTCATGAAGGAGATGACAAGATCAAGGAAGCCAAGCTACAAATGCATCGAGCTCAGTTCGAAGCATTAAGAATGAATGACAATGAGAACATAGAGGCCTATATGCTGAGAGTCAATGGAATCATTAATGCGATTAGAGGACTCGGCGAGGAAATTGAAGATGTGATCGTCGTGAAAAAGGTACTAAGAACTCTTCACAAAAGATTTAATTCTAAAGTTTCTGCTATAGAAGAAGCTAAAGATCTTAATACTTTTAGCATGGATGAGATGCATGGTTCTTTTACTGCATACGAAATGATAATAGGACAAGCTAAGCCCACAGACAGAGAAGCTGCTTTTAAAGCACACAAAAATATAAAACCTAAACAAGAATCTGAGGATGAAGAGACATCGGATGAAATGGAAGCTAAATTTTTTCGAAAACTTATAAAGGGAAAAGAAAAATACAGAGGAAAGTTATCGTTTAAGTGCTTCAACTGTGGAGGCATCGGGCACTTTGCAGCTAAATGTCCAATGAATGAGAAAACCAAAAATGATGAAGGGTCACACCAAGAAAAAGGTGATTGGAAGAAGAAACCAAATTTTAGAAAAAGCAACTTCAAGAAGAAAAGTTTCATATCCAAGAATGTCAGATCTTCTGAAGAAAGCTCAGGTGAGGATTCTGAAGAAGAAACAGGTGAAGCTCTGTTCATGGCATTTGAAGAAGAAAAAACAGAAGAAAAATAGGAAGGTGATAAAAACCTTAAGGATGAGGTTGAAGTATATCTGGAAGATGAGTTGGTTGTTGCACTTAAAGAGTTGAGTACAGAAATGAAAAAGAATAAAAATGTTTCAAGAAATTTAGAGGATGCCAATGACATAATAAACAGTTTGAAAGTACAGACAGATAAATTTAAGAAAATGTTTGAATAACTCGAAGTACAATTAACCGTGAAAATAGATGAATGGAGCAAACTGGAAGAAGAAATTGTTGGTTTAAGGATTCAGCTAGAAGAGATGAATCAAAAATTGAGTTGTTATCACAAACTTGAAGGAAGCTCTGTGAAGCTGGAAAAGATTATAAAAATCCAAAGGAGTACAGGCATCAAATTTGGCTTGGGCTTCGTCGAAGGAGAATCGTCAAATGGATCAAAGGCCTTAACTATAGAACCCATAAAGAAAGAAGATAAGATCAGGGTTGATCAAGGAAAACCAAATCATGCAAAAGAAAGCAATAATGCCAGGCATGAAAAGAGCGCTGACAATGATGGATTCACAAACGTCTCACATCAAAGGATAAGAAGATTTGTGGCTCCTACTACAAAATGGCAAAAACCAACTCCCAGGTTCAATCAATCATTTTCTGGTTATTGTTTTAAATGCAATGCTTACGGTCATAAGATTTCGATCGCATTTATAATATAGGACAAAGAAATTTCATCGAGTAGAAATATCTTTTCACCCTTGATGGATTATGCAGTAGAATGCTATAACTGTCATAACTTTGGACACATTGCAAGAAATTGTAGAAGTACATATGCAACAAATAAATATCAGGGAAGAAAATCTCAACCAAATGGTTTAAGACAAAACAGAAAATTTCCAAAAAAACATGCACAGGCCACTGACAAAGAAAAGTCTAAACAAGTGACCAAAATTGTAGTCAAACCAGAATGGAAAGAAAAGGAGTGACCCAAGGAAGAAAAGGAATCCTTGATTGTACAGACAGCATTCAAAGCACGAGAACAAATCTGCACCATGGATACTGGATAATGGATGCTCCAGTCACATGACAGATGATAAACAAAAGTTTGAAAAGTTACAGAACTATGAAGGTGGGTCACTTAAATTTGGAAATAATGATGGAGCCAAGATAGTTGGGAAAGGATCAGTCAAGATAAGTGACGAAAAAATCAATTCCAAAGAAGTCCTATTTGTGATTGGTTTGAAGCACAACCTACTGAGCGTAAGCCAAATCTATGAAAGAGGTCATGAAGTCATTTTTAAGAAGCAGTGTTGTGAAGTCAGAAAAGCACACAGTGGGAAGCTGATAGCTACTGGATTGAGGACTTTTGGAAACCTGTATACTCTCTTAGAGACTTCAGAAGGAGCATGTTTGATTGGACAGGTAGATGAAAATTGGCTGTGGCACAAGAGGCTGGGTCATATTAGCTTTGATAATCTGGTAAAAATAAGTTCAAAAAGGGTGATAAGAGATATACCCACCATTGGCAAACCATTAAATAGCATCTGTGCTTCATGCCAAAAAGGGAAGCAAACTAGATCCACATTTAAATCAAAGGAATACTTCACCAGTAAACCTTTAGAGCTAATACATACCGATTTATGTGGACCCATGAGAACACAAAGCATAAATGGTGACAAATACTTTATGTTGTGCATAGATGACTATTCCAGGATGACATGGGTACTATTTTTAAAGCTTAAATCATATGCCTTTGAAATGTTCAAGACTTTCAAAAAATTGGTTGAGAATCAAACAGGAAAAATAATTAAATGCTTAAGATCAGATAGAGGAGGAGAGTTTATCTCAGAGGAGTTTGTAGAAATCTTGTCAAAAATATGGGATCGGAAGACGAGTTTTTAGCAGACAAGGACACCTTAGCGAGAATGGTGTTGTTGAAAGAAAGAACAGAGACGAGTGCAAGAAATGGCACGGACAATGTTGACGAGAGAACAAAATAGCGAGATGATTTTGGAAAGAGGCGGTTCATCATCGTGGTTTACATCCAAAATAGGTGCATGTTGAGGACACACGAAAGCAAAACTCCTTATGAGCTATGGTTCGGCAAAAAGGCAACAACAAGATACTTCAAAGTCTTTGGCAGCAAGTGCTACATCAAAAGAACTGAAGATAATCTTGGTAAGTTTGAAGATAGAGCCGATGAAGGAATTTTTCTTGGCTATTCGACAAAAAGCAAAGCCTACACATGCTATAACAAAAGGCTAAAGAAAATTGTGGAGAGTGCCGATGTTAAGGTTGATGAAGGTAGGGAACGAGAAATTAGCTATGAAGAAAACTACCCTATTTATGAAGAAGTTATTGAAGGAGATGAAAAAAAGGAAACAGAAGAGAATAAGGATATTGAATCAGAAGTAGAAGAAAACAAGAAATTCAAAATAGGTAGCTGGCAGAAAAATCATCCTAGAGAGCAAATTATTGAGGACCCCATAGTTGGTATTCAGACAAGGAGAACAGTAGTAAGGAACTACTCTCTATTATCCAGCATTGAGCCCAAAAATGTTGCTGAAGCAAGCACAGATGAAAGTTGGATGAACTAGATCAGATTGAGAAAAACAAAACCTGGGAGTTAGTACCAAGGCCTGCAAATAAAAACATAATCGGTACTAAATGGATTTTTCAAAACAAATTGAACGAAGATGAAAAGGTTGTTAGAAATAAGGCAAGATTGGTCTATAAAGGCTATGCTCAAGTTGAAGGTATTGATTTTGAGGAAACCTTTGCACCAGTGGCTAGACTCGAGGCAATCAGAATGTTTTTGGCTTTAGCTGTACACAAGAATTTCAAAGTTTATCAGATGGACGTGAAATCAGCATTTCTAAATGGCAAACTTGAAGAGGAAGTTTATACTGAGCAGCCAGATGGTTTCCAACTTGGTGACAATCCCAATTTTGTTTGCAAGTTAAAGAAAGCTTTGTATGGTGCAAACAGGCACCCAGAGCATGGTATGCAAGGCTGGATAACTATCTTATTCAACAGGGGTTCAAGAAAGGTATGGTGGACAACAATTTGTATGTCAAAACAGAGAATGACCATCTTATTGTACTTGTTGTTTATGTAGATGATATCATATTTGGCAGCAGCATAGATGAGTCTTGTAGAGACATAGCAAATAAAATGAAGAAAGAATTTGAGATGTCTATGATTGGTGAACTTTCGTATTTCCTCGGATTGCAAGTTAATCAAAATGAAAAGGGCATTTTTATCTTTCAAGTTAAATATGTGAAAGAAATGCTGAAAAAATTCACAATGGAGGATTGTAAACTCGTTAGCACTCCCATGACAACGAGGTTGCAAGTTGAGCAAGGATGACAAATCTCCAGATGTTGATCAAACCATGTACAGATATATGATTAGGAGCCTACTGTATTTAATAGCTACAAGACCAGATATCTTACAAGTAGTATGCATGGTAGCATGATTTCAAGCTAGTCCCAAAGAGACTCATGTGACAGTTGTGAAGAGGATTCTTCGGTACCTCAAGGGTACTATGGAGTATGGGTTATGGTATCCAAAAGGTAAGGACTTCACTCTTGTTGCATATTTAGATGCATATTGGGCAGGATGTATAGATGACAGAAAGAGTACCAGTGGAGGAGCATTTTATCTTGGAGACAGTTGGTAGCATGGCACAACAAGAAACAAGAATCAGTCTCTCTATCCACAGTAGAGGCAGAATACATTACAGTGACAATGTGCTATACGCAGATATTATGGATGAGACAAACCCTGAAAGATCTTGGTATTCACTTCAAAGAGCCAATTTCAGTTAAATGTGATAACAATAGTGCTATTAACATCTCAAAGAATACGGTTATGCATTCTCGAACCAAACATATTGCAATCCGGTATCACTTTTTGAAGGATAAAGTTGCGAAAGGTGAGGTTAAATTGTATTTTTTTCCAACTACAGAGCAAGTAGCAGATTTTTTCACAAAATCGTTGCCCAAAGAAGTTTTTGAATACCAACGGAGTAAGTTGGGAGTGGTCACGTTTCCCAAGAATTGACTAGCAATCGGGACCACATTCTCAAGGGGAGCATTTATGCCTATGTTTATAGTTTTGCTCATATTCATGATTTTTGCTAACTATAACAATTTTTGTCCGAGAATGTTGTGCATAGACTCGGGGGAGTCTGCAGCAGCCCTTTGGTATTATTGTCAAAGGGGGAGAAGAATTACAGAAAATTGCACGTGTTGCCAACAATTCCAAAGGGGGAGATTGTTGAGCAAGGTGCAGAAATAGTATTGTCATTGTTGTCAACACAGACAGATAGATCGATTGATGCAATGGACAAGAGTTCAGAGGTCAGTCAAAGCATGTACATTGAATTTCCAAGAAGACAGAAGAGGCCAACATTCAAAAGATCAAAGAGAGACAAGTAAGAAAAGCGTCGCGATATTGCGACATGTTTGGCCAGAAAGAAAAACTGTCGCAATTTCGTGACATGTTCGAAGAGAGAGAAAGCATAAGGAAAACTATCGCGATTTCGCGACATGTTGGAAGAGAGAGAAAGAGCAAATAAAACTGTCACGATTTCCCGACATGTTGGAAGAGAGAGAAAGAGCAAAGAAAACTGTCGTGATTTTGCGACATGTTCGGAGAGAAGGCGCAAGCAAGAAAAACTATCACGATTTTGCGACATGTTGGAAGAGAACGAGGAGAGAGAAAAAGATGTCATGATTTCGTGACATGTTTCATTTTCGCGATCCAAAGCGAAGAAAAGAGGAGAGAAAAAGATGTCGCGATTTCGCGACATGTTTCATTTTCGCGGTCCAAAGCGAAGAAAAGAGGAGAGAAAAAGATGTCGCGATTTCGCGACATGTTTCATTTTCGTGGTCCAAAGCGAAGAGAAAGAAGAGAGAGAAGGTGTCACAATTTCGTGACATGTTTCATTTTCGCGATCCGAAGTGAAGAGGAAGGCAGAGAAAGAAAAAGTGTCACGATTTCGCGACAGGTTCGAGAGAAAGAGCTCGCAAAGAAAAGTGTCGCGATTTCGCGACAATTTGCAAGAAGGATTGTACGGACTAAAAAGTGTCACGATTTTGCGATAGGTTCGAGAGAAAGAGCTCATAGAGAAAAAGTGTCGCGATATCATGACATGTCGGGTTTTCGCTACCCGATGAGAGGAAAAGCGCCAAGGAGAAAAAGTGTCATAATATCGCGACAAAAGGAAAGAAGGAGAGTACGGAAGCGAAAGTGTCGCGATTTCGTGACATGTTCTATTTTCGTGAGGTCAAGGCAAGAAAAAGCACAAGGCAGCGAATGTGTCGTGATTTCGTGACATGTGTTTTCATGGGTGAAAGATAGAGAAGAGCACAAGGCAACAAAAGTGTCACGATTTCGCGACATGTCATGTTTTCGCGGGTGCAAGCCGAGAAAAGGACAAAGAGGCAAAAAGTGTCACGATATCGTGACATGTCATGTTTTCACGGGTGCAAGCTAAGAAGAGGACAAGAAGGCGGAAAGTGTCACGATATCGCGACATGTCATGTTTTTGCGGGTGCAAGCTGAGAAGAGGACAATAAGGCAGAAAGTGTCACGATATTGCAACATGTCATGTTTTCACGGGTAAAAGGCGAGAAGAGTACAAAGAGACAGAAGTGTCATGATTTCGTGACAGGTCGCAACAGCACGATTACGAGACGATTAATCGAAGTAGAACGACAGTTACAGGGGCAATTGCAGAGGAAAATCATGCAGCCAAAATAAAAAGAGTTAACTAGAGTTAGTGTGACAGTTACAGGTGCAGTTACAGATATAAATCATGCAAACTAAAATAAGAACAAAGCATTAAAGGAAGAACGGCAGTTACAGGGCACGTGATGCAGTGAAACCATCGAGCAGCCGTTACACTGTCAGTCCAAAACAAGAGACAGAACTATTAATAGGTTGCATGCAGAAATACTGTGCCAAAAAGGAGTTACTCACAGAAGTGGCTATTGATAGTCTGCATGAGTAAATACGGAAGTTAAAAATAGAGAGAAAATCCTGTTATAAAAGGAAGTCTACGTGGATATTTAAGGCGTCGCTTATAGTGAAAACAAAGTGTCACTGAATGTGTGAAAGTGCTACCAAGAGAGGGTTAGAAGAGTGCTATAAGAGAGCGACAAGAAGAGCCGTAAGTATTTACTATGTTTTGATAAATTGTAGACCAGTCAGGGTCTTGTTAAAGTGAAGGCATTTTTATGTCATAAATATAGTTTCCAAAACTGTAATCCAAGTTGGTGCTTGGATAGGGGTTGGTGCTCCTTTCTGTTGGTGTAGATAAATCAGGGGTTGGTGCTCCTTTCTATTGGTGTAGATAAATCAGGGGTTGGTGCTCCTTCTAGTGGGTGTTGGTAAACGGATTGTAAAATTGGTGTTTTGCAAAGGTTGGATTTAGACCGTAGTTCAAACAGTCATTCTTGAGGAGTAGCCAAATTGGTGAACCTCGTTACATTGTGTGTTGTGGTGTGCTCTCTTGTGATAATTGCTTTATCTGCTTTTAAGTTCTCTTTGCTTCAGCTTTAAGAGTTGTAGATTTGAATTTTAATAGCTACACTAATTCACCCCCCCTCTCAGTGTCATTGTGAGAATATCATAGAGGCTTTGCAATTGAGTCATTGAGAATAAGGGTCTTGTAATGGTTGCACTACTTTTATCCTATCTTTTATATTCCTTTATCATGTGAAGTAGGAGGCTTCGAATTTTTTATCACAAAATTACCCCTTAATTATGGTGCTTTATGGTGTGATGACTTTGGCACAAGCAACTTCTCCCTTGATTCCTATTGAGTCTTATGTGTTGGTGGTGCCAACAAGTCCCTTTTGCTTTACTTGTGAATTCTCTTGCAACTTGGTCACAAACCTATAGGCTTGTGCCAAGGTGTCGAAAAGAAACTCCATTGCAGAGTAGATGTGATAGTAGAGGACATTGATGTCTTTGATAATCTAGAGGTTCTCACTATTGCTAATGCACAAGCAGGCAAGGAGCTTGCTAAAATTATCAGTGTATTGCTGGAAAGACATACTTGTCCTTATAATGGTTTAGGGGTAGTAACTACTGCATACAAGTTTCACAAACTTCTAGTAAGTGTTGACAAGATTGTTGTCCTTCTCATGTCTTGCATTGATGGAGATCTTGAACACAAATTTGATTTAGACATGTTAAGCATTGCAAAAGATATTTATTTCTGTCATTGAACTGAATGACAAAGGAATATGACTCTAACTTTTGAAGCCCTGTGTACAAATATTTTGGTTTGATTTAGCCATGTAAAAGTAGAATGTTGTCATTTGTTTGCTCTCCAAGGGTTGTGGATCTAGAATGAGGTAGGTGATGGCAAATTAGCAATTCATTCATTGAGGAAAGATCCTATTTAATACATCCTTAGAGTTACAAACTAGAATATTGGTACACCCGATTAGGAGATCGTTACATGCAAGAAATACTAAAATAATACTCCATCTAAAAATGGATGACCTAATCATCTAAAGATTCATGACTTAAAATAATGCAATAAAATATTCTTAACATCACCCCATTATTACATTATTTAGAATAGGGAATGTTACTACCCTCCCTCAATTTAGAGGAGTTCTAGGCTCTGGTTTTGGCTCTGGCTCTAACTCTTGCTTTGGCTCTTGGATTTGGCTCCTGGATTTTTCTTGGGTAAACACCTCTAGATTCGTCGTTGAGTTTGCTGCCTTTGGATCTACCACTTGGTCGACCACTCGGTATACCACTAGGTATTCCACTAGGTCGACATCTAGCTCTACCTCTGGGTATACCACTAGGTCTGCCTCTAAGTCTGCCACTAGGTCTACCTCTAGGTCTGCCACTGGGTTTACCTCTAGGTCTATCACCTCTAGGTCTAACACTGGATCCACAAATAGGGAATTTTACTATCCCCCTTAATTTATAGAAGTTCTAGGCTCTGGCTATGGCTCTAACTCTTACTATGGCTCTTGGCTCTGGATCTTGTATTTTTCTTGGCTAAACACCTCTGGGTTTACCTCTGGGTCTGCCACTTGGTCGGCCACTGGGTTTGCCACTAGGTTTGCCATTGGGCTGGTCACTAGGTCTGCCACTGGGTTCGCCTCTAGGCCTGTCACCTTTGGGTCTACCACTAGGTCCACCTCTAGATCTGTCACCTTTGGTTCAATCTTTGGGTCTACCATTGGGTCAATATCTGGGTCTGCCATTGGGTCAGACTCTACCACTAGGTCTGCCACTAGGTTTTTTACCTCTAGGTCTACCATTAGGTCTGTCACCTTTTATAGAATCTATTCAACATTGCTTTCATGTCCTATTGTGTGACATCTATCCATCCACAATCAATATGTACCTTATTGGTCATTTTTTGTTTGTGCCAACCTATGGTTCTAGGAGTTGCATGGGATTATGATTTCATGAACTTAGTGTTACTAGTTCCTACTTGACCATCATAGCCAAGGCCTTCATTATTTGGCCTTATACTTGGCATTATGGGCTCTCTTATGCCTTGCCCATATTTTCCCAATCATGTGCCATTATAACCCTTTTTCATTATCTTGGAGCCAATTCCTTTGGTGTGTTTTCAAAGAACCCAAGTTCTTGTTCTTCAACATGGATTTCAACACCTGTAGTAATATGGCCTTTGTCATGGCCACCACTATCATCAATAGCAATCAAGTCATTAGTATCACAAGTTAAATCTTTCTTTGTGATAAGATCGCTTGTGTCACAATAGATATTTGTCATCAAGGGTTTGAGGTCGCTTGTGTCACAACAAGCATTGGCCATCAAGGGTGTGAGGTTGCTTGTGTCACAACAAGCATCTACCATTGTGGGATTGACCTTAAATTGATCCGTTATTTTCTCTCTCCTTTCACGCTTATAGATGTCAAGTGTGATTAATGCTATGTATATTGTCCTTACAACATCAATAGGGATTATAACACTAGTTGTATGAAGATCTTCGCAAACATCAACATCTCTGAGAATTGTTTCCAAATAGCTCCTTAGAGTGATGAATTTTCCATCTTCATAAAGATGCTTCTCTTTTGTGAAATATAGACCCTTATTTGGTGTTGCAAACTTGTTAATTTTTTATTGATTTGGGGTTTGTTTTCTCTTGGCCTTTCCCGTTATGAATTTTTAATGTGACAAAGGGAAAAAATATTAAGGTGTCAGACTTTGCCGAAATTGCAAATTTTGGAATATTTGATGACCTCAAAAATATAGTTTTAAACTTTTGCAAGAAGTGTGAAGGTGTCGGACTCTACAAATATTGCACATTTTACAATGCGTAATAAATGTCTAAAAATTTATTTTTTAAAATAGATTGACCTCTTTTTTTTTCAACTTAAAAAATAGTATTTACTTTTTTTTTTGTTAAAAGAACAAATAGGCCCCTCTTTTTAAAAAATAAAGCGCATGGTTTAAAAAAAAAAGCACCCTTTTTTAAATTTATTTTAAAATATAATGCGCTCCTTTTAAAAAACAATTCCCCCCTCTTAATAAAGAAGGTGTTCACTTTTTTTTTTCCAATTTTTTTGTTTTTTTTAATTTAAAAAACATGCGCATTAAAAAAAATTCCCTTTTTTAATTAAAAAGCATGCGCATTAAAAAATAATTCCTCCTTTTTAAAAATAAAATGCACTTTTTAAAAAGCACCCCCCTTTTTAAAAAAAAATGTCTATTTTTTAAACTGAAAGACTTTCCCTTAAAAAAATCATGCGTCCTATTGTCCTTTTTTTTAAATTAACCAAAAATAATAATTTTAAAGCAATGAAAGAAAAGCACCTATGGGTTTCAAACCTGGGTGGTTCGATTGGGAAGGAAAACATGCGCCACACACTAATATTAGACATAGGACGACTCCATTATAGGCAGGGGCTACGTCGTGAACTAGTCGATGTCTATGTCAATGCCTCCACATGTGCTGAATGAGGGGGCCACGCATCATAGTTTGCCCCTATTTGCGACGAAGGATTACTGAAGCAAAATGAAGGGAGTGTGCGAGAAACTGGGCTTTAGTCGTCAACAATGTTATCTTAAGCATCAGCAACATGTGCGAGAAGTTTTTTGGAAATTTTGACCTAGTTTGAACACCGGGCGGTTGTGTTCACCAGGCTAACCTCATTTTCAGTCGTGTTGTTGGTTCTGCCCTATAAAGAGCATAAAGCAAATTCTCTTCAATTCATCTACGATCGCCTTATACACTTTACTCGATAAATTCCTTAGCTACATGCTTTGATCCAGTTGCTTGTTTCCTCGCCTAGATATGATCTCTCCACAAATCAGTCGAATCGTGGTTGCCAAGGCTTTGGATCTTATTTGTCTCTGAATCAAAACCAAAAAATATCAAACAAATATAGGGGCATTTTTTTAGATGGTGATGATTGTGCCTTCTCTTAGACCTCACACACTCTCTCGGTTGAGGCAAGGATTCCTTTCTAGTAAATCAAATCAGCTTAATGCTACAAGTTTAGAGCATACTCGAATTACCCTGCTCTAATACCAATGATGGCAAAATAGCAATTAATTCATTGAGGCAAGAGCCTATTTAATAAATGCCTTAGGGTTACAAACTGGAAGATCGATACTCCCGATTAGGAGATCATTACATGCAAGAAATATTAAAATAATACTCCATATAAAAATGGATGACCTAATCATCTAAAGATGCATGACATAAAACAATGTAATAAAATATTCCTAACAATAGGATTGGCAATTGTTGGCACTCCCTTTGAATCATGAGATCACCAAACTACCTAAATAAAGTATTTTTTTGTTCTTCCAACATGTCTTGATAAGCTTTTGGATGCCTGATTGGTCGAGGAATTGTTAGCGGATAGCTTTGCAGCTTTGATCATCTTTAAAAAAATTATAAAGGTTTCCTTTAACTCTTGTGGAAGGTTCATTTTCTGTTTATCTTGAAATTCAAAATCAATCGTTTAAGAGGTGTACCAATTTTTCTCCTACTCCATTAATAGTCGGTTTTCTAGTCTCCACAATCTATAGGTTAAAGAACTTATCACCACAATTTCCTTGTTCAACTCAAAAAGGTCATGCGATAGTCAACAAAAAAAGTCCACTAGAGTTCTATCTACTACCCAGTAAGTTCGTATTAAATCAAACTCAAACATCACCGATCATTCTTTCCCTAGGTAGAGTCTACATTTTCTAGACAAGACTCGACTATTCCATTCTAAGGAGACTGAAAGCATTTTGACGTATATTTTATTTAAACCAAAAATAAAACCAATCATGACAACAATATACAAATGAGTACAAGAAACCTAGTTTTCTTTCATAGATAGCAAACACTCTTTCTTCCCAAATCATCCTTTGCTCCTTCCTATCATTTTTCTCTCACCTTCCATCCCTGATACCCAATGTTTTTCCAGACTCAACCATTAACCCCATTCACCGCCTGAGGACTCCGACGTCCATTTTTCACACCATTATTTTCCCACTTCTCTCATTAAAGATAAATCTTATTGGTCGGCCATTATTGATTTACCAACGACTACTTCTCGTCTTTACATAATGATAGTCTTCTAAACACAACTATGGTTCTCTAAAGTGCAAGTCTAAGTTTCTACATCGGATTCTAAAAGTATAACTTGAGTTATGCAAGGTGCTCTATTTAATATTTTAAAATGATAGAGCATAACCATTTATTTTACTTTTTAAATAAATCATAACCTTTTTCTAATCAATCAATACCATATCAACAAGGATGAATCCTTAATAAAATTTCAAAAGAATAAAACTAAGGCATTCATTTTATTTTGCAACAAGGAATAAATCAAGTAGAACTACTACATAGAGAAAGCTAAACTTGATATATTTATTCTTATGCATGATTATGATATGCATCTCCATGAAAAGGGGTATTTTTCCATGTTGCCTCCTTAAAAAAATTTGACAATTAACCCATCACATCATTTCCCCCAAAGGCATCCTTTTTTTCTTGATGGTTAGTTTCTTTCTGCCACCATAAGAAACCTATTCCTAAAAAAGTAAAATCCATTAGCAACATCTTATCCATTCACAAAATCTATATAGTTATAAACCAAATATGAAATAGTCTATATTTTCATTATGGATTCATTTACATTTCTCCAAATCATACAATATTTTTCATAACAATGAACACATAATCAAATATCTCATTCATAAGGCAACTCCCAAAATATATGTCCAAACAAAAATAAAAAGTCTACCAAGGGATGGGTCATGACAAACCAACTACACTTGGACTAATAATAGGAGGGGACCACATAGTAGGAAGGTGAAGTTAGACCATTTTTTGGTTTCAGAGGAGATATTTGTGAAATGGAATCTAAAATTTTAGATTTTTAAGCGTCTAGTTTCAAATCACTTCCCCATTATACTAAAAGGGGGGATCAAGGCAGGGTAGCACCGCAAACCATTTAGATTTGAAAAATTTTACTTAAAAAAGGATGAACTTTAGAATAAAATCCCATATTGGTAGGAAGAGGGACATCGACATATGGGACAACAATATTTAGAGTCCTCAAGTAGCTTCATTATGTCAAGGATCAATTGAAACAATGGAGGTAAGCTAATAAGTTGGACTTCCAAGCCCAAAGAGCTTCATTGGTGACCAGATGGGATGAGGTGCAAAAACTATTTAGGAAATGAACAATTACTGAGCAACTCAAAGAAGAGGATGATGAATTGCGTAAAGCGATTGAGGATATTGACAACCAAGAGGAAATATACTAGAAATAGAGAGAAAAAACCACTTGGTTATTGGAAGGTGATGAAAACACCAATTTTTTCCATCGTGTTGTTTGTGCTAGGAGATATATGAACAAGATGGAAGCTCTTCAAGATGAGAATGAGCACTCCTTTGATACAATCCCAAGTATGCATTTCCATTCAATGGATTATTTTACTAAATTGTTTAAGGTATGGTGCAAGAGGAAGAGGCTCAGAAAGAATTTATTGTTTTCATACCCTCTATTATCTCTAAAAAACAAAATCAAGACCTACTTAAACCCATTGATAGAGAGGAGTTGAAGAAGGTAATATTTGGAAGGAGTACAAGAAAAATATTAGGTCCTTATGGCTTCCCAATCGAATTTTCTTAGACCTTCTAGGACAACTTAGAGGAGGATGTAATGGTTGTTATTAAAGAGTCCAAAGGTCGTAAATGAATGTTTTAAGCATTAAATCATACATGAATTACCTTAATTTCAAAAGGGGAGGAAGGAGTTCATATTTCATATTATAGACCTATTGCCTTATGTAATGTCATATATAAAATAATCACGAAGATAATGGTTGAGCGGATAAAACCTCTCCTAGACAACATTATCTCCTCAAAGAAAAGGGGTTTTATAAAGGGCAAGCAGATCTTGGATGGTGTGGTTCTAGCTCAGGAGGTAGTCCACCCAATGCAAATATTTGGTACTATATGAATGTTCATAAAATTAGATATGTCAAAGGCTTATGATAGGGTGGAGTGGAGCTTCTTGTCAAGGATGATGGCAGTCTTCAGTTTCTCTTAGGATTTGATAGAATGGGTCATGAGTTGTCTCTACTCTGACATACTCAATGTTAATCAATGGTCTTATCTCATAACCATTTAGATCCACTCGAGGACTTCATTAGGGAGATCCTTGTTCCCCTTATCTTTTTCTTATATTGGCTAAAGGCTTGGGTAAATTTATCTTGAGGAGAAAACACAAGGTTTGCTAACAAGTATCAAGGTGGTTGAGGAGGTTTTGACTCACCTACAGTTTGTGGATGACACAAGATTGGTAGGAGTGGCCAACCTCAGGGAAGCAATAATGATTAGAGATACTCTTAATGTTTATATTAGGGCCATAAACCAAGTCATCAAATGATAAGAAATCCAAAGTGGTCTTCTTCAATTTGATCGAAGGCTTCAAGATACAAATTTAGAGATTTTGGAATTCACGAGCACTTCTCTCCCAGTGGTCTACTTGGGGGTCCCTTTGCATTTATAAAAATTGAAGATAGTTATCTTGAGGAATATTTTGGATCATATCAAAGAAAGAATTAACCATTGGTATTACAAATGTTAACCATTGGGGGTAGATTAATTTTTTGTAATTAGTCATTTAGGTCATTCCAATTTATAAATTTCTATCATTGTTGCCCCACATACCATATGGAAAGAGTTGGATAAGATGGCTAAAATGTTTTATGGGGAGTAAAGGATAGAGGAAATAGGTATTAGTATGTTGGGAAAAAATAAGCCATCCCAAGGCAAAGGGAGGTTTGGGGCTTAGGATATTAGAGCTAAATAATAGAGCTTTGGTTGGAAAGCTTTACTAAAGGTGGATCTCCCAACCAATAGGTGAGTCATTTCCCTTTGGATGGTAATGGGTCCCTAGTGTGGCAGGATCTAAATTTAGGATCTTAGGTAGTGAAAGATGGATTATTTTAGAAAGTGGGGAGAGGGCAGAAGGCATGATTTTGATAAATTCATGGGATCAATATCCACCTATCATTGTTGAATTTCTAAAATTGCAACCAGTAAAAACAACCATCGAAATTAGGGGTTAGATCAAGATTAAAATTCATTTCAAAACCAAACAACTAGGGGATTATAGGTTTAAGCAGTTGAATAAGTTGGATGAGTGGCCAATTCCAATCCCTCCGGGATTGACATCCAACATGACTAATATCTTGGTAAAAATATTTCTCATAGGTGGAGATGAGGAGAATGAATTAATTGTTGGCAATTTGAGGTATTTTATGTTGTCATTGATGTCACATGGATCATTGATGTCACATGGATCACATTTGGTTTTGGTGGCCAAAGTATTTCATATATAAGCATTTATGACATTTTGGAAAGCATGGAAATTTATAAGGTTTTTGTGAAAACCAAGGCAGGAAAAATAAAAGGTTTTATTTAAAACCATGGATGGCAGATTTGAAATGGGTTTTTCTTAAAACCCGGTTTGGGCTTTCGTTTCGTCGAAAAAGGTGTCCCGGTGATGGAGATATTTAATTTTAAAGATTTAAGTTTAAATTTTAATTAATTAAAATTAAAATTAAAAATTAATATTTTATTTATTTCCGACGTCAAAAGGAGGAGGCACATAATATCTATAGCCGACGTCAAAATTTTTGAAGGGAGGCATATATTAATATGCCATCAAATGTTTTTCAAAAGCCTAAGGACTCGACATTTAATTTGCGATCGATTTGCCAAGGTACAACGTGGTGTGGAGAGTGCAAAGCTTTCGATTCGCTAAGGCAATGAAAGGGGGAAGAATTCGTTCGAGTCCATCGAAGAGAGGAGGAAGAAGGGTAAGGGAAGTCCCTTACCAAGCGCCATAGGTGCTTGTGGCCTAGCGGCAAGAGGAAAGTGCGTAGGGTGTTGAAGCGCCAGCAGATCCGAGTTCGAAACCCGTCGACGCTGGTTTTTGCAAGGAAAAGGGAGAACCTTTTTGCGCATGTGATTTTTGAGGGCAAGTTCATAGGAGGCAAGAAGGAAGTCTTGCACTCTTGGTGTTGTGTGAGCGGTGGCTCACGTGGTTGTTGGCACCGCCATTTGAGTTGTGCAGGGGCAGCGACAGGGGATCGAATCCCACTGAGGTTAAAAGGCAAGTTTTAATTTTTAATAATATTTTATTTTTCTAAGGTTGCCTAGGAGAGATAAGGTTTGAAATGCATGTTGTGAAAAGGAAATATTTCTGGTGATTTTCCTTTTAGAAGTATATCATATTATATATCGTTGGAAAGCTTATTTCGAGGGCTATTTGATTATTCTATTTAGAAGGAGAAATAAGGTGTACATAAAGAGATATTTCTATTTTTGTAAAAGGGTTCAAGTGAAGGTTGTTTTGTTCTTTTCAAAGTGTGTTGAGTGTGGCAGATTTCCAAAGGGGTTTCTTCATCTTCATAAAAGGTATGGGCACATTCTCCTATTGATTGTTTATGGTGGTTGATTTCTGAAATATCATTGGAGGGAAAAGGATTGTTTGTGGTTTCCTTTTCGAAAGTGGTTGGTTGAATGCTTCAAGGTTTTCTGAATTGAGAGTTGTGTTTAAACCTTGTTTTATAAGCATAGTTGTTGAAGCCCATTGGTTGTGAAAGAACATGAGTTAGAAAATAATATGAGTATCATTGTTATGTGAGATTTGTGGTTGAGCATTGTTGGAAACATTTGAGTTGGTTGATACATACTTGGACTAGGGTTGTGTGAGAGAGAGTTGTCCCTTGTGGTGATTGAGTTTAGAACATATTGAGTCTCTAACAATTCTCTTTATGGTTCTATAATACTTGAGTTGAGTTGAGATTGATTTGGGTTGAGAGTGAGATTAGAACATATTGAGTCTCTAACAATTCTCTTTATGCTTCTATGAAGTTGATTTGAGTTGAGATAATTGTGGATCATTGTTGTCATTCATTGAAGAGTACATTGCCATTCATTGTTGAGTTCATCTTTGAAGCTTTGCCTTGATAGATTTGTGGATGAGATTTGAGTGCTACTTGTGCATGATTGATTGAGCCTTTGAGAAGGCCTTTGTGGACATTTTTGGGATAATTTGATAGGATAGCTTTGTGGAAAGTTTTGGGATAGATTTGAACAAGTTCTTGGTGAGCTTGTTGGATATATTTTGGGTAAGTTCTTGGTGAGCTTGCTAGAGCATATTTGGACAAGTTCTTGGTGAGCTTGTTGAAGCATATTTTGGGCAAGTTCTTGGTGAGCTTGCTAGAGAAGATTTGGACAAGTTCTTAGTGAGCTTGTTGGAGCATATTTGGACAAGTTTTGTGTGAGCTTGTTATTCAGCATTGGACAGGTTCTGTGTGAGCTTGTTATTCAGCATTGGATAGGTTCTGTGTGAGCTTGTTATTCAACATTGGACAAGTTCTGTGTGAGCTTGTTATTCAATTTTGGACAGGTTCTGTGTGAGCTTGTTATTCAGAGTTGGACAAGTTCTGTGTGAACTTGTTATTCAGATTTGGACAAGTTCTGTGTGAACTTGTTATTGCCTAGCTTTGAGAAGATCAAAGAAATCATTGTATTGGATATTTTTGTGTGAAATATTATAAGGAGATCAGCTTGTGGAGTACCCCACATTGGGGGAACCATGTTAAATCTTGTGTCTCAATTGTGTGTTGTGACTTGTGCTCTTGCTTACTACTGCTATCTGAGTTATTAATGCACACTTCTATATTTGGTTATTGCAATTAAGGACATTAATTGATATTGGTTTGGAAAGAAAGTAAAAAGTGGTCTTATACTGTTCACCCCCTCTCAGTATAAGCTTGTGTTCTTCAATTGGTATCAGAGCGGGTTCCTTCGAAAAGGCTAACAGCTTGAGGGTAGATTCTACAAGAACACAAATGGCTTCACAGAATGGATTATCTACAAATAAGGCTCCATTGTTTGATGGTAACAATTATGCTTTCTAGAGCATGAGGATGAAGAACTACTTGATATCACAAGGATATGAGGTATGGCAGATGGTTGAAAAAGAGTATAGGGTTGAAGGTGATCCCGAGGAAGATAAGACTACCAGGAAATTGGTTGAGATAAATGCAAGAGCAATGAATTGTATTTTGAGTGGGCTACGTGAGATAAATTTTGCAAAGGTCATGGTATGTACTTCAGCTAATGAAATGTGGACCAAGTTGCGGAATACTTATGAAGGAGATTCCAAGGTAAAGTTGTCAAAACTACAAACTCATAGAAAAATATTTGAGGAATTGAAAATGGAAGATTCTGAAGATATTGCAAAGTTTTTACTTCGAGTTGATGAGATTACTAACACCATGAGAGGCCTAGGTTTTGAGATGAAAGAATCAAAAGTTACTCAAAAGGTTTTGAGATCACTTCCCATGAAATATGATTCTAAGGTTTCAGCAATAGAAGAAACAATGGATATCAACAAGCTAACAATGGAAGAATTGCAAGGTACTCTCACAACTTATGAGATGAGGGTAAGTAAGCATCAAGCTCCAATAAAAGAGATTGCATTCAAGGCTTCAAAAAAGAGAAAGGGAAAGTTTCAGAAATAGATAGAGTTTTAGAAAATGATGAGGAAGCTAACTTCATCAAAAGGAATAAGGACTCAAGGAATTTCAGAGATATAAGGAAAGTCAGATGCTACAAGTGTGGTGATCTTGGTCACTATGCATACAAGTGTCCACATGAAGAAAATAGTGATGATGAAAAATAGGGTCATAGAAGAAAAGAAGATGGAAAGCATAAGCATGACAAAGATGACAGATACAAGCAAAATATGTATGAGAAGAAGAAAATTTTTTGTAAGGCAAAGAAATCTTACTACATTGTAGAAGCAAGTGATAGCTCAGATCATAGTGATAGAGATAAATCAGATGATGAAAAATGAGAAGAAGAACATCCTATTCCTAGGAATTGAAGTTGAAAGAAGATGATAGATCTATTGAAAAATAAGATCTTACTAAGGATATTAAAATGGTTTCATATGATAGATTTTGGGGATATAGATGATGATGCACATACTAGAACAATTGCAAGGTCAAAGAAATCTTGAAGTGTTTGAAAAAGAAGATTATAATGAATCTCTAGTGATAGTGAAGATAAAGAAGTCTCATTTGGGTAATAGAAAAAGAAGAGGATGAGCTAAGTAAACAAAAATAAGAAATCAAAAGCTAAAAGAAGAATACAAGAATCTATGAAAACAAGATTGAAAGATGTCAAAATTAGAAGAACTACTTAAACAATCAGTAATCTCGAGAAGAGCTTCAAAATGCAAAAAGGATAAAAGAGGGGATGAATGAAGAACTAAGGGTAACCATGGCAAGACGTGATACATTAGATGAAAAGTTTCAAAAAGGAGTGGAAATTATTTTAAGGTTGTATCTTACTTCCAAGAAAAGTCACACTCAAAAGGAAAGGAAGTTCTAAAATATGAAAGCAAAGAAGCACCTAAGATTTGTGAGGAAAGTTCCAAAGTTCCTATGGCTCCAAATATTCAGTTTGGATCTTGTTTTGAGATAGGTGAATCAAGTTCAAAGGGAAAAGAAATTCTTGAAGAGAAAGGCAAGGAAGAAACTAAAGAAGAGGTTTTAGATACTACAAAGAAGGTTCAAGAATGCAATGCACAAGTTGAAGATGATCATAAGGATAATGGTCAAGAAAGGTATGAGGAACCAAGGCATGAACAAAGGGCTTTTCAAGGACATTGTTTTTCTTGTAATGGATTTGGACACAGGGCTATACATTGTAGAATTCATGGATCAAAGAAGTTTGATTTTGCTAGAAGAAACTTCAAAGGAAGAAGGTATGATTTTCAGGGACATTGCTTCTCATGCAACAGGATTGGTCATAGAGCTTCTCAGTGCAAAGGAAATGAGCAATATGGCTTTGGTTTTAGAGCTACACAATTCAGAAGTCATGGTCATAATGGTCATGAAAACAGAACTTCACAATACAGGGTTCAGGAAAGGAATGGATATGGAAATTATTTCAAGAAAGATTTCAGGATATGGGCACCATCCAAAGGCTACAATATCAAGTGTTTTAATTGCAATAACTTTGGGCATATTGCAAGATGGTGTAGGACTCAATTCCAAATAGGTTCAAGGCAAGGAAGTCAAACAGGTTCAAAGCAAGAAGGTCAAACAGGTTCTAGACAAGAAGATCAAGTAATTCATCAAGAGAAGGATATCAGAAAAACATGGAAGGAAATTGATAGAGGAAAGAAACAAAGTGATATGGGAGTAAAAGTACTCCCACCCCAAAATTAATCACCTCAAAAGAGAAGGGGGTGAGGGGGCTAAACTTAAGAGTCACATATTTTAGCCCCATAGGTGTCCCTTTTGCCATTGATGTCAAAGGGGGAGAGATTTGAGTAAGGGAGAGAGATTTGAGTTAGGGGGAGCAGCCTCCAAAGAGAGTATTTGAGTTAGGGGGAGCAGCCTCCAAAGAGAGCATTGAGTTAGGGGAGCAGCCTCCAAAGAGAGCATTAAGTCAGGGGGAGCAACTTTGATTCTCAGAGATGGTTTTTGGAGTGATTGTGGTGTTTGCATTAGAGGTGTTGCCATCAATGACAAAGGGGGAGATTGTTGGAAATTTGAGGTATTTTATGTTGTCATTGATGTCACATGGATCACATTTGGTTTTGGTGGCCAAAGTATTTCATATATAAGCATTTATGACATTTTGGAAAGCATGGAAATTTATAAGGTTTTTGTGAAAACCAAGGCAGGAAAAATAAAAGGTTTTATTTAAAACCATGGATGGCAGATTTGAAATGGGTTTTTCTTAAAACCCGGTTTGGGCTTTCGTTTCATCGAAAAAGGTGTCCCGGTGATGGAGATATTTAATTTTAAAGATTTAAGTTTAAATTTTAATTAATTAAAATTAAAATTTAAAATTAATATTTTATTTATTTTCGACGTCAAAAGGAGGAGGCACATAATATCTATAGCCGACATCAAAAATTTTGAAGGGAGGCATATATTAATATGCCATCAAATGTTTTTCAAAAGCCTAAGGACTCGACATTTAATTTGCGATCGATTTGCCAAGGTACAACGTGGTGTGGAGAGTGCAAAGCTTTCGATTCGCTAAGGCAGCGAAAGGGGGAAGAATTCGTTCGAGTCCATCGAAGAGAGGAGGAAGAAGGGTAAGGGAAGTCCCTTACCAAGCGCCATAGGCGCTTGTGGCCTAGCGGCAAGAGGAAAGTGCGTAGGGTGTTGAAGCGCCAGTAGATCCGAGTTCGAAACCCGTCGGCATTGGTTTTTGCAAGGAAAAGGGAGAACCTTTTTGCGCATGTGATTTTTGAGGGCAAGTTCATAGGAGGCAAGAAGGAAGTCTTGCACTCTTGGTGTTGTGTGAGCGGTGGCTCACGTGGTTGTTGGCATCGTCGTTTGAGTTGTGCAGGGGCAGTGACAGGGGATCGAATCCCGCTGAGGTTAAAAGGCAAGTTTTAATTTTTAATAATATTTTATTTTTCTAAGGTTGCCTAGGAGAGATAAGGTTTGAAATGCATGTTGTGAAAAGGAAATATTTTTGGTGATTTTCCTTTTAGAAGTATATCATATTATATATCGTTGGAAAGCTTATTTCGAGGGCTATTTGATTATTCTATTTAGAAGGAGAAATAAGGTGTACATAAAGAGATATTTCTATTTTTGTAAAAGGGTTCAAGTGAAGGTTGTTTTGTTCTTTTCAAAGTGTGTTGAGTGTGGCAGATTTCCAAAGGGGTTTCTTCATCTTCATAAAAGGTATGGGCACATTCTCCTATTGATTGTTTATGGTGGTTGATTTCTGAAATATCATTGGAGGGAAAAGGATTGTTTGTGGTTTCCTTTTCGAAAGTGGTTGGTTGAATGCTTCAAGGTTTTCTGAATTGAGAGTTGTGTTTAAACCTTGTTTTATAAGCATAGTTGTTGAAGCCCATTGGTTGTGAAAGAACATGAGTTAGAAAAGAACATGAGTATCATTGTTATGTGAGATTTGTGGTTGAGCATTGTTGGAAACATTTGAGTTGGTTGATACATACTTGGACTAGGGTTGTGTGAGAGAGAGTTGTCCCTTGTGGTGATTGAGTTTAGAACATATTGAGTCTCTAACAATTCTCTTTATGGTTCTATAAGACTTGAGTTGAGTTGAGATTGATTTGGGTTGAGAGTGAGATTAGAACATATTGAGTCTCTAACAATTCTCTTTATGCTTCTATGAAGTTGATTTGAGTTGAGATCATTGTGGATCATTGTTGTCATTCATTGAAGAGTACATTGCCATTCATTGTTGAGTTCATCTTTGAAGCTTTGCCTTGATAGATTTGTGGATGAGATTTGAGTGCTACTTGTGCATGATTGATTGAGCCTTTGAGAAGGCCTTTGTGGATAGTTTTGGGACAGCTTTGTGGATAGCTTTGTGGATAGTTTTGAGGAAATATTTGAACAAGTTCTTGGTGAGCTTGTTGGACATATTTTGGGCAAGTTCTTGGTGAGCTTGCTAGAGTAGATTTGGACAAGTTCTTGGTGAGCTTGTTGAAGCATATTTTGGGCAAGTTCTTGGTGAGCTTGCTAGAGCAGATTTGGACAAGTTCTTAGTGAGCTTGTTGGAGCAGATTTGGACAAGTTCTGTGTGAGCTTGTTATTAAGCATTGGATAGGTTCTGTGTGAGCTTGTTATTCAACATTGGATAGGTTCTGTGTGAGCTTGTTATTCAACATTGGACAAGTTCTGTGTGAGCTTGTTATTCAGTTTTGGACAGGTTCTGTGTGAGCTTGTTATTCATAGTTGGACAAGTTCTGTGTGAACTTGTTATTCAGATTTGGACAAGTTCTGTGTGAACTTGTTATTGCCTAGCTTTGAGCAGATCAAATAAATCATTGTATTGGATATTTCTATGTGAAATATTATAAGGAGATCAGCTTGTGGAGTACCCCACATTGGGGGAACCACGTTAAATCTTGTGTCTCAATTGTGTGTGGTGACTTGTGCTCTTGCTTACTACTGCTATCTGAGTTATTAATGCACACTTGCTATATTTGGTTATTGCAATTAAGGACATTAATTGATATTGGTTTGGAAAGAAATTAAAAAGTGGTCTTATACTGTTCACCCCCTTCTCAGTATAATATTATGTTATTCATTAGCTTGGGGCTATGAGAGCCTTGGAGTCTACACAATGAAGGATGGATATGATAAGATCCTTCCAAAACCTCCTTCTCATGCATATCAGGTTGAGGATTGGAGAAAGATTTGGCAATCCAAGGGTTGGCCAAAAGTAAACTTCTTTTCCTGGTAGTTCATGCACAATGGAATTCTTACTTTTGATAATCTAATATGCAGGGGAATTGTTGATCCATACCAATGTTTTTTATGCTACAAAACTGGGGAAACATCTGACTACTTGATGTTTGAGTGCTCGTTCACATGCCAAATTTGGGAGTGATGGTTTTTAGCTTATAAAATTTGAGCCAATGGTTATTTTAACCAAACTAGTATTTGGGAAAGATGGAAGAGGGGCATATTTAAATTTGGATCTCTTAGTATCATGTGGAATCTTGGATTAAACTTTATTTTGTGGCAAGTATGGTTGGAGAGAAATGGCAAAAAAATAATAGAAACCTTCTTATCCTTGGATAGTGTCTGGCAGGTCATTTAGAGCAAAGTCATGGAAATTATGGTAGTGTATGCTAAAGAGGAAACTCGAGCTAATATAGGGATGATGGAGAATAAAGTTGAAGTTCAATATGGGTAAGACAAAGCTAATTGGAAAACACCCTCGAAAGGCTAGATTAATACTAATACTAATGAAGTTGCAAAAGGAAATTTGGGTAGACTTATAATTGGAAAGGTCTACACGAATCATGTTGAGATAATTCTCTATTGGGAATTGTAGGTTCTAGTTAGAGCCATGAACAATGAAGTAGAAGCCTTAGCTATCAAATTTGCTTCTATCTTGGCAGTAAAATAAGGTTACAGGAGGATAATCATAGAATTCAATTATCAAATCTTGGTAAGATCTCTAGATTGCATGAGGAACTTCACTTTGGAGACATGGAGGTTGAGGATTCTTGTCACCCAAATTAAGGAGTTGTGGAGGGAATTTTATGATGTGATTCTAATTTATGTGGGTAGAGCTCAAAATAAAGTGGTAGACTTCCTAGCTAATATGGGTACCGAGAAGGAGGTAGGGGTTCAATGACACAGTGACATGGCTATTGAGGATGAGAGGATTAGGTAGGTTGATCTAGTGTTTGGCTAATTTGGATAGCCATTGCAAACATATGATTTAGAATATTTGGCTTTAATTTAGATCTCCTTTTAGTATTGTAATCAAAAGTGGTTAGTTCTTAGGATCTTGGTTTTTAGAGTTATGGATTTTTTTTGGAAAGTTAAAAGGAGGAGATGAGCTCTTTTTTTGGCTAAGGCTGGGAGGTGTCTAGTCCCAACTTGTAAATAATCTTGTTTTAATATATTTTTCAATTTTTTTTTCAAAAAAATATATATTTAGGATTAAATTAGGCTCATTGAAGTATGTGGTTTTACTTTTTTTATAAACCTAAAGGTGACAATGAAGGAACTTAATGAATTGGTTATATAGGATTGGAATAGGTCTCATCCGTGGTGTCAGGTTCTAACCACATAATGGTATTACAACATCATTTTTGATAATTATACATGTATTGTTTGACAAGATTCAAACCTATGTCTCCTTCTTAGAATTTGAGGTATTTAATCAATTTAGCTCATTCCATTTGATAGAGCTTAATGAATAATTACATAATGAAAATCACTAAAATAACATTGGATTTGTTAATGACATTCTACCATCATCAACGTATAAGTTATAGCTTACTTATGTCCCATTGTGTTGAGGAGAGAACAAAATAATTACATTTAGTAATCCATTTCAAATGTGTCTAGTTTATTTTAATTTGAAGGAGGTGGTGTACATAGACATATTTAAAAAGACATGGGTGATTCTATGAGGTGGCCACTCCCATAAAAAATGGTTATACTTTTTATTATGTTAATTAGACCATATCCTAATTGTCTTTATATCAAAGATATTTTTCATCTTCCTTAAAGTACTATATCTTTACAATCATCTCTTTAATATAATATTCTCTAAAATATAGAATATCCCCTTTCTTTTAAAATTTAAATTTTGCCAAGATAAAAATCAACACTATAATTGGCTAGAAAATTTGCCATCATATTTATATTTCTATAAATATATTGACATTTTTTAAATACTACCTCCAACAATAGTTATCGAACAAAAAATTTTATTTTTTATTCACTCCCCACATTCAATTTTTTTAAGCAACATTAACAATTATTTATATCACCCTTAATTGAAATATGCATCCATCCTTTTTCAACAATTTTGATCTCGATAAAAATTTCCCTAGCCTTTTCATATTTGTGAGTTGAAATTCCATATGATTTTGGATGGGTGAGGAATAATTTTGCCTTAATATTTTCAAACACACCAAATTTACCAATATTTTTCTTTCTTTTTGATGCACCATCAAAATTAATTTTGATGAACCCAACTTCTAGACATTTATCATTTTACCATAGATCGACACAAATCCTTTGTGTTAACTCTATTGTTGTCAATGAACCTTGCATGTAATTCAGATCAAGTACCAAGAGGATAACACCTCTTTTATCACACTCAATACTTCTTATGATGAGAACCATGCTTGTAAGCATTCTTTAAGGAAGGTAATAATGTGCTTCAAAATTTGGATCATGAGATTTATTTTAAATATATATATATATATATATATATATATATATATATATATATATATATATATATATATATATATATATATATATATATATATATATATTTCTTTCAATCCATAGATTCAAAAAAATATGGTAGGATTAATCCTTTTGTTGGTCTAAAATCTGGTTTTTAGACCATAGATTGAACTTCATGAAAAATGTATAATAATTTAAGTTCTCCACAATTTTATGGAAGGGTGGCTCCTATGGAAAAAAATGAAATAAAATGACAAAGGAAAACAATTTCAAACCAAACATCCTTCAATATATTTCTACCTAACCTATAATATCTTAAAAAACCACCAAACTAGATAATAATCAAAATCATATATAAAAGTGCGCCTCAATACAAAAATGAAGACACTTCTAGAGCATCAACAAATTCACAAAAGATAAATATTGATACCACATAAATGTTACAAACAATATGAGAATAAAAGCATTCCATTTTTTAATTACCATCTGAGATAGTCGATATACAATAGTTTGTAGCAAGATTTGAAATCCAAACCTTGGTCTTATTTCATCTTAGTTATACCAAATTTTAGTTGGTTATATGAAGCAAGAAACCCAACTACGTTTAATTGTTTGCTACTTAACAAATCAACATTTAACTTAACTAACTTCCTAATAAAACAAATTACATATTAGAAGGCAACTAGTTGAGAAAGATTCATCCTTAATAAAAATAATATCAATAAATTGGTTAAAGAAACATGGCATTTTGAGGAAGATGAAGAATAACTTTGATAAAATGAAGATTAAATAATATATTTCATACAAGGCAAGCTTGATATGGTTTAATTAACCTTATAGCAAATTTATTGTTTTGTTATTTTAATAAGAGTGACCCCTAATAGAAACCACAATTAGATTATTAAATAAGTCTTAAAATACTATACTTAGAATCAAATGGAATACGCTCAAGTGGTTAAATACATAGACTTTCAAGGCAGATACTAGGTCCAAATATTCTTAGGCAATATATGCATAATTGTTAAAATATTGTTGTAAGACGACTACGTGGTTTGTTGAGATATCATGATAACATGATTATGATATAATATGGGCGGACTCATTTCAAACCCATATAACCAATTACAAAATAGATAGTAGATTTATATATAATGTTTAATTAGGGATTTAGTAACAACAATCATTAAAAGAAGAAGATAAAGAGTATCTATTTAAGGTTTGTATATGTAAAACATTGATTTCATGAGCTTATTTCAATTTTTAAATACAAATAGGTTTGAAAAGTATGTTTATAGAAGATCATACACAAGCCTTACTAAGACTTAAATCCCACATTAATTTCTCATTCTTAATAGGAGGACATGAATGTTATCTTAAACCATTACCTTTAAATCCCTTATAAATAATATATCCATAAGACTTTCAAACAAGTATGGCATCATATTCAAATAATTTTTTGGTAATAAGATTAAATTCCTTGTCCAAACAACCAAAGTGAAGCAATAGGTCAACCGTGCAAACAAATTTTTTTAATCTTATGCAATATATTTCCTTTATGAATGTAAAATACTACCATCCTTTACTAAAAATTTCAACAATGAACAAAGGTAACTTGGTTTGTTTCCATGCTTATTTCTTTAATTTTTTTGAGGATTCTGACACCTTTTTTATGTCAATGCTTAATATATATCCTAATTAAATTTTAGGATACCAAGTCTTAAGGAAGTATGCTGCCAAATATTTATCATTATTTCTCTAATGCTTCCACATTTAACATACATGTCAAATACACCACACTTTTGACCATATGGGCATAGAACTCCTATCCTTACACCAAGGATGCAAGTTTTGACACATACCATTAAATAGTATAGAAGGTAACCTCTTATCATTGCATTCCACTACATCATCATCATAATCACAAAAATATGTTGTCTTTGCATGGACACCCCAACGGTATGTCAGTGGTGTTCTATCTCCAGTTCGAATCATGGAGAAGGAGACCCTTGTCACTATGCCCTCATGAAATGTACCCCAATTATACCACTCATTATACTTCACATTACTTATATATATAAGTAATGTGATGGTGTAGATACCCCTAATTAGCCATAAATGCTATGATTCAAAGCAAAAATAAATAGACAAGGATTTGCCAAAATTCCTTTACCTTTAAAAAAAGGAAGCCAACCTAAATAGGCCTTATATATTGTCCTCTTCCAATCACTTCCTTGTCATCGAGATATGTCTACAACCATCTAAGGAGGTGACTAGGCATTCCAAATATAATACATAATAGTTGTACTTGTAAGGCATATTAATCTCTGACATTAGTCACAAGTTTATGCATGCCCCAAAATAGAAATTAGTATTGTCATGCGATACACTTCATGAAAAAATAACCACTTATTTATATTCCAACACTCATATTTTTAGTGGGTACTTATTGTCTATTAAATGAACTATGGATAAATATATACCATAATATATGGATTATTATTTTACAACCAATCTCTATCTTACACTATAAATTACTTGATAATGTTTTTGAAATAGATTCAAAAACACCAACCTTACTATATTATTTGTTCTGATAGAAATGTATATTATTTATATAACATATGTGATATAAAAGAATAAAAACTTGCATCCAATGATATTATTTCAATCAATTAGGCTCTTCAACTTTCAAGGAAAATATCAAGGTTCGTTTCTTATCAAGAAATACATGTATAATTATGAAACTTGTTGTAATACCACCATATGATCATGATGTAATACAAGTGGGGCTTGTTTCAATCCTATATAATAAATAAAATAATAAAACTTGCTACTTTATACACTTGTTAATTAGAGGATTATTGTAGATTAAACAAGTTTGTTAACTTAAATTAATTATTTAAAATAATTACATAATTTAAAATATATATTTATGATTATTATTTTTTAAATAAGTTATGTGTGGTTTCTATTGGGACTTACTCTAATCTAAATAATAAAATGTTATATTTGTTGTTGAGTTAATCAAACCATCTCTAGTTTGACTTTCTAATAAAGATATTTTTCATCTTCTTTTCTATCAAATATATTTTTCATCTTCCTCAAACTATTATATTTTTGCAATCAATTCCTTGACATCATTTTCATTGAGAGATAAAATCTTACTCAACTAGTTGTCTTTTGAAATTTGAATTTTACCAAGACAAATATTAACACTACAATCGGTTAGATTATCTATTATTCAATTGCCTTTGAGACTACCTCCAACAATAGCTATTGATCATCTAATCCAATTTCCACCTTCTTTTTTTTCAATTGGTTATATGTGATTGAAATGGGCCCACTAGTATAATATCATCACCATGTAGTGGCATTACAGTAGCTTAGATATTATACATGTATTGCTTGGCAAGATTTGAACCTATTTATCCTTGGATGTTGAGGAATCTAATTGGTTTAGTTAATGTTTTTTTTATTTCACAACCATTCTTGTTGATAGCATTAATGATAATTTATGAATCCCCTTAATCGAAATATATTTTTATCCTTTATTAAGTACAAATTTAATCATTGTAATAAGTGTCCTAGCCTCTGCATAGCTATTAGTTGAAGTACCTTCATTATTTTAAAAATACAACTTCCACCATATTTTCCTAGATTTCCTTTAGAAGCACCATCAAATTAATTTTGATAAACCTAACTTCTAGAAATTTTCACTTTACCATAGATCAAAGTAGAATCTTTGTGTTAAATCCATTGTTGCAAATGAACCTTTCATATATACTCAAATCTTGTAGCCAAGAGGCTAGCACAATTTTTCACACATAAGACTTTCCATAATGAGCACCATGTCAAAAAACTTTTTACAAGATAGGCAATAATATGGTTCTAAACTTGGGCATTATTTTGAGATTTATTTCATTTCTAATATTCCTTTTGAGCCATAAATTCTAATATATAATTATAGGACCAATCCTCCATATAATGTTAGAACCAAAAGAGATGATATTTTCTTATCCATAGATGAGTACATATTTATAGCAAAATAACAGATTAGGATTTGTAGAAAGTAAACCCTAACCCTAATCCTATTAAGCTAAGTGCACATCAAATTAGGCAAAGTGCACTTTAATATTTTAACATCGCCTCTTAATGTGCACTTCCTAAGTATAAAATGCACATTAACATTCAAACATCCCCCCTTAATGTTGAATCTTGTCTAGAAGGTGTCGGTATTTGCCAAAAATGCACCTTTATACAATAATGTTGAGTCATTCAAAAGTTATGCTGAAATAGCCAAGAATATGATGTGAAAGCTTGATGCAATGCTTCATGTGGTGTTTCTCGAAGTGTCAAAAGTGTCCTTATGGTAACCTTCTCATCCTACCAGAATGCATGGATAACTAGTCCCTACATCTTCCAGGTGCTATAGAGAAGATAACTAGGTACTAGGTACATTTACATTGTGATGTTGCAAATCTTGCTAGTGAAGGCATGAGCCAAGCTAAAATCCACTAAGAGACAAGCCACTAAAGGTAAAGACAACTCCCAAACTGGAGTACTCGATAGATTTCCATGATCAAAAAATAATACCTCCTATTGTAGGAGCACCCAAAATCATGATGGAATCTCAAGAGGGCCATGGTCATGAAGAAAGTCTACTTCCAAAAGTATTTTATGAAAAAAGTGGATTGAGGAGTGTCAGGTTCAACTAAAAATGCACTCCATATACAACAAACTTTGAGGTCTAAAAAATCATATGAAATAACCTCAAAACTAAAAATGGACACCACCATTGTGTTTGGTTGAAAAAACTCTTTCTAATGACTATAAATATGAATATCTTCGATGCATAACAAAGCCTCCAAAAGTGAGAACAAGAGGTAAACTCTCAAAGAGCAAACTAAAGGGTTGATTTGCTCATTTTACAATATTAAATAAAGAATATTCTCAAGGAATATTCTACCAAACAGATTTAAAAAAACAAATAGGTGGGGAAAAATCCAACAACCCCCAAGAATTTCAACTCTACAAAAGTCAAAGATCAACCACGGTAAATAGGGTTGAAGTCTACAAGTCAAACTAGCAAAGTTAAGTGTAATATCCACCATGTGGCAAGAGTAGAGTGACCAGCACTACCGCTATGAGGTGGTCCTTGGTGGAGGTCTCCTTGACCACAGCTTGGTGGTCATTTCAAATAGGATGCCTCCTCTATTTTGAGGTTCTCAAGACACCCTCCCATGACCGATCTAGGATTAAAGAACTCGCAATTTAAGAAAAGCCAAAAAAAAACTTGTTTTATATTACAACTAACACGTGGTAAACAAGCACACCATGATCGAGGTGGTCAAAAAGTCAACATATCATGTTAGAGGTAATACAAGTGGCCTTCAATGAATGCATGGGCCCCATAAACTAGTGCCACCAACTGGCACATTTGGTGGCCTCGTAGAGGAGCCTCCTTAACCACCCACCAGTGGTCAAAATATAAGGGGAGTTTTCTCCCTCTTCAACCTTCCTTCGGGTCATCCTAGGGAAAATATGGAATATTAGAGCCCAAAAAAAAAACATTATACGTTCTATAACCACTATCCTACGTAATCCTTCCAATAAAGCGTTACCACTTGTTAGAGGCATATAGGAGGATAGATATGTTCACCGTAAGGCCGAGACAACACCACATGTTGTGCATAATTTTCTAGGGTTTTCTTTCTATGCAATGATTTGTCAATTTGAAACCTTAGCGATTTGATTTAAATTTTCTCCCTCCTAAAATTCGAACATCGCCTACGAACTAGTTTTCTCCTTTTCGATCAATCATCTACCATGTAATGCCCAAATGAGTTATACACCACCATGACTGAGGTGCTCTTTCCTTCATACATCATAGTGTAGACAGAGATGATGATGGAAAATAGGAGTTGCGTAGGTTGACGCATAACGATGGGTCATATTACCAAGCGTCTTTGCCATGTATCTATCATGACCAAATGCACCATCACTTCTAGGCCATAACTTCAATGACTATAAAGAGGCTATGGTAGCCCTCATTTCTAATATATCTATAGACACTAAATTCTGGTCAATTCGATTATGATACCATAAGCAATGGCTAAAATGACACACTAAGACCCCTAGGGCAGCCCTCAGCAGGTATTCAGTGGTCCTAACCACCAAGTGCAAGTTTTTGGAAGGATTCAGGCCACTTTTGGAACCTTTTAAACACCCTATTTCTATTCGTCCCACCCCGAGATGAATACAAATTCTATTCGTTCCACCCTGGAGTGAATAGCAACATTCATCCCAGGGTGGGGCGAATAGCAGGTTTGACCAGTAAAAAGTTAAATCTAGGCCAATGGCACCCATTAACGGTCATATTCCTCTCTATTATTGCCCACAAGTCAGGGAACGTACCAGAACTTATGACATGCATAATGAATGAGGGCAATTTGGGAGATTCTCTTCCCCTGTCAATGCATGTCGCCCCGGTGGCTAAGTGGCGCCTCTTGCCCTGCATGCCCTCGCATGCTCTTTGACCCATGAAGCCTCCTTATGCTATAAATTGGCTATATTTTTCCACACAAAGGGATAGAGGAGTCTTAGGTTTATACAACGGAGTGCTTCTAAGATTTCCTCTCACCTTTTAGGTCCATTTTTCCCTCGAAATCTCTACCTAGCGAAGGAGGTTCGTGAGTGAACTAGGAGGTGCAATTATTCACATAACCAAACTATATGAGTGAATTACCTCACCAAATTTGACTACAATACCCCCCATTGTGTTTTTCATCCATACTCAGTGGAATTTATGGTAAAATTCAAGCAAAAACGGTGGGCGTCCCACCCCAGGTGCCCCCCAATTTGTGACAGTCGTATTCGTCCTACCTTGTTATAAATAGAAATATATGTATTATTTTGTTACTTTTTTATTTTTTTATTTTCTACATGCTATTATTATGTTGCAGTTCAAATTTTCGATTGTTCTGAGCTATATTGGCCAAGATATTGCAATTTTAGTGTTTTGTAGGGTCTCATGCAAGTCTCCGACGGTCATCTGAGGAAGTGCCTAAAATGTTACTAATTTTGAAAATATGATCAAATGGGTTTCTTTAAAATAGAATTTTATGTGTTCTTTACAATTTTCATATGTTTTGGATATGTGTAGGGCAAGAAATTATTTTCTTTGTGTTTTGTAGGTTGCGCATGGTCATTGCAATAACGAGGCACCAACGGACACAATTTTGATGCGATTTTGGATGATATCTTCCCAAAAAATTCTACTATACTTATATATATATATAATTTCAAATCATTTGGAGTTCATTTGATATAGGCGCGCCATGTATGCTCTTTTCTTTCCTGTGGGGATTGCATGTTTTACATCATACGCACTTGCTATTTGACATTTTTGGTTTCCTTGTGTGCAGGTGTAGGTTTTACAGCTCATTAGGAAGGATCACAAGACTTCAAGATCAAAGATACAAGTGGTGGCAATGTAGGCCCGCCCACTTCTATTATGGGTACGAGGAAAGACATTGGATGTGCACCCGAGTTACTTGAAGGAGTTTGATCCTTGGGCACCCGATTTGTAAACATTTGTATCATCCATTTTAGCCCTCAAAGGGGACATTTTGTAACCTGGATTTGATCTACCCAATTAATAAAAATTCAATTTATTTTGCATTATTTCTTGTTACTTTCCATATTTTCCATCTTACTTGCATGTTTCTGTTTGATGCTCATAAGCAATAGGACATAGATACGCATATTTTTTATCATCATTTGGTGCACTGTTTTTCCCTACTTAAGTGGTGATCATGATGGGCCTTGGTCCCTTGTGCTTTAGGTGAAGTTTGAAGCTCATATTTCATCCTTTAATGTTGTAGATGTTATTCGTTCTTGGCTAAAAACAACCCTGACCTGCTATTCGTGCCACCCTGGGATGAATGCGAGTTCGTCCCACCCTAGGACAAATACAAACCTGTTATTCATCCCACCCTAGAGCAAATAGAAACCAAATGATTTTCAAAGCAGAATTCCAGCAATAGCAAGTTTTGACAGTGATGAGTTAGGCATCTGAACCTTCTGCCTCTGTTTTTTATTTTCAAAAAATGCTTTGTTTGGTTTTTCTCGCATATTTTTGCTTGTTTAGAAAGGTTAAAAGTTAGTTTTTTTCCTTTTATTAAACATGAAATAACAAAAACACATAAAAGGAGAGAAATAAAAAAATAAATTGGAATTAGGAATGCATCTCTTTGGATTGCTTGCTTGTAGCCTACCCAATAGGTAGGCTAGCATTTAGAGTTTGTGCATTTCTAAATATATTTGTGAGTTCTTTTTACACTAAATTTTTGAAAGTAAAATGTACCTTTTGCATGCATCTAGTGAATGATCATCGAATGCTTCTTGGTTTGCTTTCTTTAGATTAAAAATAACCACACACACCATAATCCACTTAAATGCTAGTGAGGTGGATTTCATCACCATCCACTAGTAGAATTCAATGAGGTGGCTTTCATCTCCACCCGTTGTCTTAAATCCCATGAACCTTGTTCTTTGCCAAGGCCAATTCCAAGATCTGTCATAGCCCACGGGTTATAGCATGTATCTCTCTTCGAAGAGGTATATCACAGACTACAGGTGAACTAGGTGAAGAACTGGTAGGACCTGTGCTCCCTGGTCATGTGTGGACCTCATCACCACATATTATAGGCAGGATAATGCAACCTGGAGTTCATAGCCAGGTTTTTGAGTTGCGATTATATAGGTGAAATCCAATTTAACACAATATTATCATCCAAAAATATTTTAAACATGCGACACAAGGTCATCCTTTACAAACAACACATCTGAAACACACAAATTAGTTTAGAGATTCACACTTAAAACTTAAAAGAGATAATCATCTGTCTTATTGGGTGTTTTCTTTATATTTGTTGTTTCAATAAATTTTTTTAAAGAAAATTATCATCTAGGGTTTGGTAGAGAGCTACGATGGTATGCACCCGCAGCCAAGCCCAATCACGGGTAGAAGCTACAGAGAGTGGACTGGGAGACATGAGTCGTCTACACTATAGTCCTAGGGACCTAGTCATACCTCCTTGGTGAGCTTCTACTCATCCTAACCCCAAGATAGCGGGGCACGATCCACACCTACGAGGAGCCCTATGCGGGATACCCTAGGTATGATGGACTTTACTTGGGAGAGTTTTTCCAATACTTAGACACATCACACGTCTTTTTGAACGAGAGGCAATAGTGCACTGAGTCGCTAGTAGATAAAGTGGTGACACACATTCGCATACCTATTAGTGCTAACACGCATATTCATAGGCCTGAGCTTGACTTCATAGATTGGGCAGACCAAGTGTGTATGACTCTGCCTATGCGTCACCTTAATAGGGTACAACAAATTAGGAATACTGACGGGTATGATACTCATCGCTTAAGGTGAGCTAACTCCGCCCTGCCCTTCCTCGTCCAGGAAGGAAGTCATGAGGAAATCCCATATTTTCCTCAGGAGTAGTATTATACACATGCATGATGTGCCTCTGCATCCTCTGAGTATAATGAGCATATGCCCCAGCCCGAACCTCAAGTTAACGTGGTGATCCTCGATCGAGGGAAGCATGTGATGGGTATCATAGATTATCTTGAACGAGGTCGGCCTCGGGGTGAGACTCCTAGGCCTCGTAGGCCTCACACAGTGAAACAAATTAATAAAGCAGTTGTAAGGTATATGGAATACCAAGCTTTGTTTAAGTAGCTTTGATGAGACAAAGAGCAACTAGACCACTTACATCAACTTGAGAAAGAGAGAATTGAATGACAGACCAACGAGTTGTTCCAGAAGACTCTACGGGAGAGGGTTCCCACCCCTAAGACACATAAGGCAACCCATGCTCAATCGAGATAGGTCTCCCATGCCTTATCCAATGTTGCCTTTGTGACTTCCTAGGCTAGATAGAGATGCACCTCCCAGGCCAAACATGGGGCACCCACGGTGGTCAGATACCCCTCTTTATAGATCGACTCAAGAGATGCCCTACGAGACCTAAGATGAGCATGAGCTAGAAGTAGAGTACTTGGAGATGTCTTACCAAGGTAGGGGGGTGATATACCATCACCCCGCAATAGGTTGGAGGATCCTAGACCTCCACCATAGGATGTGAACAAGGACAAGGAGATAAAATCCTCAGACCCGTATAAAGAGCTGCTAAAGCGCCTAGAGTCAGTAGAGAATAAGACCTCTGGATCTAGATCTCAAAAGCTCACTATGCACCAGCTGCATAGTCAACCCATCCATCCTTTAGTTCTTGCACCTCCTTATTCAGAGCAATTTAATTTGCCTCAGTTGACTACATTTAAAGGAGAGGAAGATGCGCAGGAACATGTCACTATATTCTTGGATCAGTGCTTCGGAATTCATGATGATGATGCTTTACTTTTGAGTATATTCATGACTACCCTCTTAGGCCCCACCTTAGAGTGGTTTTACCAACTCCCTAAGCATAGCATCCACACCTTGGACCAACTTGCAGATGCATTCCTAGAACACTTCGCCTTCAATACCAAGAGGAAGGTGACGTTGGTCGACTTAGTTGGGTTGAAATAGTATGATGATGAGTCAATAACAAACTATGGTAATAGATGGTGAACCTTGCTCGCCAAGCTACCTTATCTCCTCCCCATGTCGAAGTTAACTCAAATGTTCTCCAAGAGCTACCTAAATCCAATTCCTTGTTATTGCAGTTGCAACAGTATCTAACTCCTGAAGATGCCCTAGCACAGACTAGGACCATCGAAGAAATCAAAATTCAAGAGGGCAAAATTATGAAGCCTCGCAAGGAGTGGAACAAGAGTGCCAAAAGCACCTCAGTGCAGTCTAAGCCAGCAGTAGTAAATCAAGTTACCATTAGTGTCACGGGGCCAGCACAAACCGTGTCACTGTAAAAGCCCAATTATCAAGCCACACCTGGGAACTATGCCAAGGATAATCAAAATATTCAAGGGCAAAATCAACAACGTCACCCCAAGAAACAATTCATGCCTATCATAGAGTCCATGGACTCATTGTTTGATCACCTCTTAGCGGCTAATGCGATTCACCTGCCCGAGAGTTGACCTATTGACCCAAATGCACCAAAGCCCAAAGGATATCGAGAAGACCTATATTACAAGTTTCATAGGTAAAATGGGCATGATGTGCAAATGTGCTACAAGTTCAAGCATTTGGTATAAGACATGATCGATAGGAATGCCCTTTAGGTGGACAATCTTGTTGTGCCAAACAACCAACAAATGGAGGTCTTCAAAGACCCCTTGCCTACCCATGTGAAGCAGGCCAAGCCAGCACCCTAGGTGAATGAGGTTCATCATGCCCCCCCTAAGCAAGGGTATGTCAGCATGGATAGCATTGTAATGAGGAAAAAGTGGTATCCAAGTCCAGTTGTGCCACCTACGGCCCAGAATGATGTCTCCTCGACGTTGCAGCCTCCACCGCCTCCTATGTCGAGCCTCCCACCTAGGCCTATTGTCACCATCAAGAGCAAGCTCACTCAAATATTAAGATCAATGTCCGCCTGGCTCTCCATATATGAGCTCATTCAACAATCATCACCTCATAGAGAGGCCTTGATGGAGATCCTAAAAGTGATGGAGCTTCAGCCCTGGGAGGCTGACTCCTTCAACAACTTCATGGGGCATGTGTGACAATGCATGAAATCGGTAATTAATTTTTGAGAAGACAAGCTTAAACTAGTTCCAAATGATATGGTAAATACCCCTTTACACATCCTTGCATGTGTGAACGAAACACCATACAAGAGAGTGTTGATAGATATTGGGTCCTCTAGCAATATCATCACGACAACAGCTCTCAAACATTTGAAGCTTCTAGTATCCCACATTGTCGCATCTACCTACACCCTTCGAGCCTTCAATGATGTCTTGCTCAATGGTTGGTATGATCGTCCTGCCTATTCAGGTAGGAGAAAATACCATACTGATGTTGTACCACATCCTGGAGGGTGAGATCACATACAATATCCTATTAGGCAGACCATAAATCAGGGACATGAAGTGTGTCCCTTCCATTGCTCACTAGTGCCTTAAGTACACTCATGAAGGGTAAGTGCATGTCATCCCTACAGACCTAGAGCCCTTCAAGTACTGTAATATGGTGCAACTCCCCGATTCAACCTTGCCATCAACCCATCTAGATTTTAAACCGAATAAATCTAGCCAAGGTTTGACTATGCCGCCATCGTAAGCCATACCATCCACATCATAGGCACCCCTATAGATGTCTAGTGCACCTATGGATCCTTTGCCTAGGAACCCAAGGAAGTGGCCTATTGATGAGGCCTAGACAACCATATCCACCATCTCCATAGAGGAGGTTCCTAGCCCAGTAGTTGAGTAACTACCGCATGAGACAAATAATGAATCAGATTAGGTCTCACTCTCATCCCTCTTCTATCCGCAACCTCAGGTCACTATGCACCTGGCTTCCATCGGATTGGGAGAGTACATGGTTAGGAATGTCACAACCACCCCTGCTATAGATTTGGTGCAAGACATGGGTCAACCCCATATTCCCATAGGCACCATCGTGCCTCTCGGCTTCCCCTCGAATCAAACAAATTTCATCTATAGAGGCCTTGACTATGGCATAGAATCTCATAAACAACAGGAAGAAGATGAAGAGACCTTTGGAGAAGACATTAACTACTTTTTTAACCCTAACTTTACTTTTAAGTAACTTGACCTATGCAATTGGCACGGTTATGGGTTGGGCATGTACGAGCAGGTCACTCGAGTTCCCTACCAACCACAATATCAAATGTCATATGACAAGTCTGGCTTGGGACTCAACAAGCCTGTCTTTAGACATCCTCACAGATAGCTTAGAATGCATGACTCTAGATTATAGATATGAGCTCGTGCGAGATCCTTTCGCCAACCCCAGTCGTGTCTACTCACTAGGGGACTACTTACATATGCCCTTGGGAGATGATGAACCACCTCGTAATGATATTTGTTCTTATGATAGAGGTGAAGGTTCGCGTACTCTTCTCCATGATGGTGATGAAGAGGATCCAAGGCCCCTTATGAGTGGACGTCAGACAATGAGTCAGATTATGGAGTTGCACCCATTAACTCTGGTATCTCAGACAGAGAAGGCCCTTAGGTTATCCTCATAGATGATGAGTATGAGTTCTATCTAAGCATGTTCCTATAGCATAATCCCATCTGGTGACAACTTCTACCTCTAGTAGAGCAAGCTCACACGTAATCGCATCGACCACTGTCAATCATTCCACCGCCCCCATAGTCACCTCCTCAGATCTTGTGACATCCAGAGGTTCGTGGACACCATTAGCCACATAGGGAAAATCATCCATCCATAAATATGATTTCCATTGATCTGTTTGAGCCTCTGCAAGATCCAAATAACCCATTGGTGCCATTGCACCTCGACATGGGGGTAATCAAATTTAATCATGGAGATTCACTACCCTCGCCCTTTGAGTGTTGGCCTTGTGATGAGATATTACAACCATTTCACTTCTCTCCATGGCCAACTCATGATGTCTTCCACGCTGAGGAGGAACCCGAATTTCTCATCGATGATCTAAATCCAATTTATGACATCCATTTGATCCCTACCCCCACCATTTTGAGGGGTTGCATATGTCAATCGAGCCCACGATAGATAAATATATTGGCTCAACCTGTAACATATCAAGCTGGGGGAAAGTCTATCCCCCATAGAGCAAGTCAATTACATAGCCCTTCTTACAGAGAAGAAGGCAGCTTTTGCATGGTCTTACCAATACATGCCAGGACTGGACCCAAATCTAGTCACCCACAATATAACGCTTGACTCCAAGGCCAAGACTGTCAAGCAAAATCTGAGAAAGGTGCATCCCACGGTGGCCTTAATGGTCAAATATGAGCTACAGAAGTTGTTGGATTCTAAGTTCATTACCTTTGTAGACTATCCGCCATGGTTATCCAACATGGTTCCTGTCAAGAAGTTGAATGGGATGATTTGCATTTGCACTAATTTTTGAGACCTAAACAAAGCGAGTCCTAAGGATGATTTTCCTTTGCCAAGCATTGATGCCCTAGTAGATGCCACAACACACCATGAAATGTTATCCATTACGGATGGCTTCTCTTGGTACAATCAGATTCGTATCAACTCAGAGGACCAGCTCAAAACAATGTTCACAATACCCTGGGGAACATTTTGCTATAAGGTCATGTCCTTTGGCCTTAAAAACATCGGTGCAACCTACCAGCATGCCATGACATACGTCTTCCATGATTACATGCATAAGATTTTGGAAGATTACATTGATGACTTACTGGCTAAATCTTTGTTACACCATGAGCATCTCGATGTTTTGCGTAAAGTCCTTGATCACCTTATCAAGCATAATGTAAGACTGAACCCCAAGAAGTGCGTCTTCGGTGTCTGTAGACATGAAAAATTGATCCATTTTCCTTAGTTTTCCTTCTAGAAAAGCTAAGGTTATATTCAAGAGAATATTTACCCTATAAAATCATCTCCATTATTTCAAAATTTATACCATTGGATAGGGCTTGAAAAGAGCTTTCCAACGGTATATTATATGTCCAATTTCAACACCGTTTGACCCCTCAAACTGCAATAAAACTATGCACATGCCTAGCTATCATGAAAATCACGGGAAAGCATGCATTTAACTTTATAAAATTTATTTAATTATTGTTGAAAGACTCTTTCAATGACATGAGTCTTTCTCGTTGATTTGCTAGCCCTAATTTGGACTACCAAATAATTTAGATTACCGATTCACTAATCTAATGAAAATTGCCCAACAAAATAACTAGATTGGTTATAATTTAGAGAGTGGATCAAAAAAATGCCCAGATTGGAGAACGGCTCAACAAAATGAGAAGGATAAATATACAAGCTCCATATCCCAAACGAAGGAGAGAGCAAAGAAAAAAAAGGGAGAGAGCAAAAAAAAAGAAAAGGAGGAGCAAAGAGGAAAATGAGAGCATGGAATGCTGGAGCGATGAAGGCATGATATGGATAAATGGAAAAATCGGAGAGACCAAAGAGCAATAATATTTCATAAAGAGGGAGACTTTTGAAATTATAATTTTATTTGCAGGTTTGAGCAATTACAGTTGCAGGTTGAAGAATTGGGGGTAAAAATCCGAGAGTGATTGAAGAGCATTTGTGTTGCCTGGAATCCTTAAGGTAACTCTATTGTGAAAATATATTTTATTTTACAATTATAGTGATTATCGCTTTCTTCTTATTTATACGTGAATTTTATATTTCAATCCATATTTTCATTAAAAATAAAATAAAATAAAAAGAAAAACATAATATCACCTTCGGGTTGATATTTTTCTAAGTAAATCATATTTTTTTTCCCTAAATATTATACCGTTGGATAGGGCTCGAAAAGAGCTTTCCAACGGTATATGATTTGACTGATTTTGATACCGTTTAGGCCTTTAAAATGCTGAAAAACTATATGCATGTTTAATTATTACGAATTTTCCCAAGAATTAAAAAAAAAATAAATATGGGTAAATAATCGAATTTAAATATTTTCTTTATTATTGATCAAGCCTAATATGGTTAAACCATTTATTCTTATTTTCTATATCAATCTATGCATTAATAATAATAAAAATGGGGGCAAAAATATATATTAGATCTATTCTATGTATGCTTTCTATGGGTCAAGAATCTGTTAAAATCATATAATCGCATACATATTTACTTTGATCAAATCATTTTTATTTTTCAATTCAATCATTTGCAATTATTTTATTAGATCCATGTGTTTTTCAAGGTGTTTAAAAGCCTAGGGGATCTGACTAATCATGATTCACTGTGATATCTGTAGATCCCCCATCACTAATAAAAAATCTAGCTTGTCCTTATGAAAATCGTAGGTTCTTACAGATCTGAATGCTCGAAATAAGATCCAAATTCACAAAATCTAATCCAAATTAGTTCAAACATTAGCAATCTAAAATCAGATAAGTTTGAAATCCTATTCTCTATTTTCATATTACCAAAACCTGCATTTTCTTCTATTTTTCATATTTTGTGCATTGAAAAGAACAAAAAAAAACATAAAACATAGGCTTTAGCTGCATTAGACAAACTTGCATAGAAAAACTATAAAAATCCAAAAACACTCATTCTTGCATTTTGCATTATCGTGTTTAAAAGCTTTCTTAGATTACATTTGTTTGCCCTTGTCTTCATCGAATATAAAATTGCATTTATTTAAGTAGAAATTACATTCTAGCCAAACCTAGGTTGTATGTGAAACAAATCAAATCAAAAAACTACCTCACCTAGGCTCGAAAACTGCCACAAAATGTTTCTTGGTGAACCCAACCAATTCGTCAAAAAATCACCATATTAGAAGGTACGATTAAGTACCTCTCTTTTGAGGTGTAGACCTATCTTTTTCCCATCCCCCTTCTAGGCATGGATCCATCAGCCTGAAGGAAAGGGGTGTGAAAATTTTAGACCTACATTCTTTGGTGAACCCGATGTGAAAACATTAGGCATATTTTTTATTTATAAAATACAAAAAAAATCATAAAAATTACAAAACATAAAAACAAAACCAAAAACCAAAAAGATCATTAATTTAAATTTGCACATTTTCATAGATATTAAATTTCAACATAGGAAGAGTTGTAAGCATAGGTGTTAAAGCAAAATGCCTAAATTAAGAAGTGGAAAACAAGTAGAACATGAGCATATAGGAGAACAAGACCCAGAAAACCCTGAGGATGAAGTTCAAATCGAATATTATGTATCATCAGAATCAGATGAAGAAAATCATGATAAAGAAGAAGAGGTTTTCTATCATAGGCCTCAAGTAGATGAAGAAGGAAATCTTAAATTTACCTCCACACAACATTTCACTAAGTTTTTAAAATACAATATAGATGTCATTAACCATGTCATACAAACAGAAGCTCAACTCCCTATGGGGGATTATTTAACGGAAGCTTCCATAGAAGTTGCTCTCCGATTGAATGGAAATCCATTAACATATATGAACAAAAATAAAAATCAAGCAGGACCATCTAGTCAAAACATGATACCTTTAAATCAGAATGCTCAAAAATCAATGGCACAATCATCCAAGATTGTTGCTAGCAACCCAAAAGCAAATCCTAAACAACAAAAACAACCATTCACGTCCATCTTCACTCAAGCTCTTAATCAACAAATGTCAAATCAACAAAAATCTAAACAAGTGCAAAATACCAATCATCAACAGAAAATCCAACAAAACAAGATTCCATATCAACTTCATAATAGTATTCCCACAAACACTTTACACAACATTGTTTCAGTTGGAAACCCTTATATAACAACACCAACTTATCATCAAAGATACAATAATATGGTGCAACAAAATTAGTTTGGTGGACAACAATAAGGACTTGAAGCCATGGTTAAACAGTTAGCTTCTCGTCTAGACCAGATAGATCCCTACCATCCCTCATATAGTTATCGAGAGATGTGTAGTCAACCTTTGGATCCTATTGTGGTAGCTCAACCTTATCCTAAGCATTTCCCTATGCCTGTCCTCCCGATATATAAAGGAACTGAAGATCCTATTGAGCATCTTCGCATGTTTAGGACAGCATGTCATGATGTTTCTCATGATGACTTGTTGTTACTAAAGATGTTCCCTAAGAGTCTCGGAGGCATGGCTCTAGAGTGGTATTATCAGTTACCCACTAATTCTCTAAGAAATTTTGAGGAGACAACGGAAATGTTTGTCCATCAATTTAGTGCCTACATAGAGAGGCATGTGACTATTAAGGATTTATACAACTTGAAACAAGGAAAAGATGAAAGTTTTGCTGAATTTTTGGCTAAATGGAGATAACTTTTGGGAAAATTACACTTTGCATTACCTCATCGTGAAATGTTGGATATATTTATAGGTAATTTGCAAGAACAATTATCTTATGAACTTTCTACTGCTACAGTAACATCCTTTGATCAAGCCATTGATTTAGCAAGGAGGGTAGAAGATGCCCTTATTAGAAGAGGTCAATTTAAGAAGAAGGATGAAGACAAAACTTCTAAGAATCAATATAAGAATAAACAAGTAGTGGGTGATGGAGTTACTGATAGTAGAAATAACTCAAATGTTAACCTTACTGAAGTTGTGAAGAAGTTTGTATTAAAGGTTCCTGATAAACCACCAAGAGAATTTACAAGATTAAATCAACCTTTAACTATGATTTTACCTCAATTATTGGAACAAGGCTTAATACGGTTGCTTGAAATAAGACAACCTGATACCAATGCAGCTGGATTTAGGGCTGATTTACATTGTAATTTCCACCAAGTAGATGGACATTCTACAAATTCTTGTAAAAGGTTAAAGCACATGATACAATATTTGATTGACCAAGGTAAGATGGAAGTTCAACAATTTCCTGCAAATAATAATACCCAAAATAATACACAGAAACCTCAAAATCAAAATGCAAATCAAAATTTGGATATTTTTCAACACCCTTTACCAAAGCATGGTAAAGAAGTTGTAAATCAAGTGGAACATCATAATGTTCCTCATCCAACTCGATATGTGGGAACTATTAGCAGCTTTCTACCTCATCAAGATTTGCAAAAACCATGTGTAACTACTGAATCTCAAGTTACTATTAGACCTCTAAGAAGTTATCAAATTACATATTTAGAAAGTGATGAAGAAAGTGAAACAAAGAGTGAGGTTGACATTACCTCAAATAATTCAAATAGTTTTGAAGATGAATCATATCCAATTCTTCCCATCACAGATTTAATGGTGCCTGAAGAGCCATTCCCTAGAAGAGTGACTACTCGACCATCATCTCAACAAGTGCTTTCAAATGAACAAGTAGTAAATGCTAGGCCACATTTTAGTTATTTGCATAATAATAATATTGTGGGTACTATTGGAACCATCACTAAACAACAAACTCAAAATCAAAATTCTCAAATTCAAACTCAAATAATGAATAAAAAATCACTACCATATTCTTCTCTACAAAATATTTATTCACATCAACCTCTTCATAATAGTGGTATTATTCCCACTCCACATTCATTTAAAGCTATTCAATCCCCATGTAATTCTTCTTTATCATCATTACAATCACAACTATTCCAACCTTCTTCTTTCAACACAACACATTCATCTCAACAAGGAAATACTTCTTCTAATCCTACCATGCAATCACATCATACTTCACAATCTATTCATCATCATTCTACTCACAATCAAGAAGAAAGAGATAATGAACCATTTATTGATAAACTCCTAAGAGAACTAATCAAGCATAAACAACAACAAACTAATCAAATATTACATCCTAATGTGCCTCATCACAATGATATCACTAATAATGTAACAAAAACTACAAGTGAGCAATCTCAAGCTCAATCATTTCAATTTGATAAACAAGAAATAGATTCTTCACCCAACCAACCTTCAAAACCTCTCTTAGTTTTGAAGGATAATCCAAATGAGGATACAAATATAGAAAATATGTCTTTAGTGTTGAAGTCTCAACCTAAAGTCTCCTTCAACATTCAACAACAGTGGGCTAATCCCCCAATTAAGATATCCCTCTTTGAACTTTTGCAAACCTCTCCCATTCATAGGGAATTTGTATTCTCTATTGTTTCTTTCTTTATCATTGTTGTATCAAACTCTTTACTCTCTTCCTCTTTACCATCATTAACACCTTTTGTTCGTCACCTTTTGTTCTTCATTCTCTCTTTCATTATCATTATCACATCAAGTTCTCTATTATTTTCCTCTTCATCACTTTTTGTCCATCACCTTTCTTCATCTATATCTGATCATCATCCTTCATCACAACAATCTCAACTATCAACAAATCAACTTCAATCACCTTCACCACAAACAAGTGATTCTTCAAAAGCTCTTTTGATTTTGAAGCCACCTTAGACATGCTATAATCAAAATCACCTTGTATAGTGTATATAGATCACCAATTCCATCATTAAAACATAAAAAACAACCAAAAAAATAAAAAAATATCAAAATTTCTAAAAATATTTCAAAATTATTGCACTTTTATTTGTCGTTATCTTTCAAAAATTTTGAGTTATATTTTATCTTATTTTAGATAAATTCAAAAGTTATCTTGAACCATGCACTAAATTTCACAACTTTAAAATGATTTTGATTTTGTTATTTTGATTATAAATCTCTCTTGTATCAAAAACACTATTACTTCATTAAATAATTTTGAGTTTTGAGAATGATCTTGCTACTTCTTGAACCAAGAACACACTTTTACATCTTAAAATGATTTGTTGCAAATTCGAAAAGTGATACTACATAGTAAGTCTTAATACCTTAAGTGAAAAATTTTCCCTTGCTATCCTATCATGTGCGTGGTCTAGAATACTAAGAAATTGGCAAAAGGACAAGCTCCTCCCTACCCGAATAAAATCCCTTGCTCTACGTCTAATCTGAGCAAGTATCCCAAAAAGAAAAGAAAATAGAAAAAGAAAAAAAAAGAAAGAAAAAAAAAAAAGAAAAAGAGAAAAATCAAGAAAAATGTTCCAAAGCAATAAAATCCCCTTGTTCAGAAAAGGACAAGAAATCCCTACCCTATAAATGTGAAGAAAATAAGGGAGTATTGAACTTGAATCCCTGGAATTTCTCAGTTATTCGAAAACCATGAGGTAAACCCCATAACAGGTGATTTGTGCCCAACTTGCTTGACATTGGGTAATTCCTTTCACATGGCGATATGTCTGTCACATTAGTAATTTCTCTTTTGTACAGACCAATGTCCGCATTTGGATTAGCTAGCTTTTGGTAATTTGATTTACATAGTAGTTCAGTACCAATGCATGCACAAAATCATGGTTAAATGAACATTTCACTTGCACACACATTGGTTCATTCAAGTTTGCTTTATCATTACCTTACTCAAAATTGGTAAATTAACCTCACAAAGCACACACATTTGTTACTTGAGAGATTTTGTATCATCATGACAATCAAAATAGATAATGAATTCACTTTTCACACACTGGTTCTAGATAAATTTGAATTTGTCTTAGAAATAAGTTAAAATATTTCTTTGGAATTTTGTTAGATAATTAATATCATTCCTTCGCATTAGTTCTTACAAATTATTTTTCATAGCACAATAATTTATCTCAAACAATATTGCAAAATTTTCATCATGCATTTCATTTTGATCTTCGCGATGATGGTATAGTTCCTAAGTAACTATTTCTCTTCAAATTTCACACTTAGGAATTTTATGCCTAGCGCAAGTCATCTTTCTAATTTTTCATGCCCAAAATTAGTCCATATATTTTCATAAAAATTACATAATATTTTTGGAACATGTGACACAATGATTTATCTTACATTACTTTGCATTTTAAAAAGAACAAATAATTTCATATCATCATGCATTTCATTTTGATTTTCGCGATGATGGTATAATTCCTAAGTAATTATTTCATATAATTTCACACTTAGGAATTCTATGCTTAGCGCAAATCATATTTCAAATTTTTCATGCTTAAATTAATACATTTTCACAACATCTATCAAACATCTTGTCCCAAAACAACATCAAACATTTCTTTCTCATCATAAAGCCTTAAGATTATTCTTAAGCACACAATATTTTGGTATTAGCAATACAAAACTTCCTCACAACAGGATCCGCTTCATGACCTAGCGAGCATCGACCTCCACCAACGGTCATATAACAACACAACATCCTTCGAGGTTCATTGTTAATCCCTCAAATCTATCATCACACAAAAACATCTTTCTCAAAACACACTTTACAAAATCATTTTCCTTTTATGTTAAGCATGATCAAAATGTTCAAAAATCAAAGCATGACTACAAGAAATTATGTAACACAACCATCATAAGAAAATGTAATAAATCATCCAATAAATCATACAAAGTCACATAAAACAAAGAAGATCAATATATATATTTCAAAAATTTTGAGTTTTCCACCAAACATAGAATTTGGTGTAAAAACTCGAGGGGGCATCATAGTCAAGTAAATTAGTAATTATTCTTCTAAAACATCAATTTCACATGAACTATTCATCCTAAACCATCTACTCCATTTTTTCCCATGTCAAATCATAATCATTTCTACTCAAGTGTCTACACTTTTCTTTGACGCATTTATTGTTCATAAATACGCCAAAGAGGGGGCAAAATGTAGACATGAAAAATTGACCCATTTTCCTTAGTTTTCCTCCTAGAAAATCTAAGGTCATATTCAAGAGAATTTTTACCCTATCAAATCATCTCAATTCTTCTCAAAATTTATACCATTGGATAGGGCTCAAAAAGAGCTTTCCAACGGTATATTATATGTCCAATTTTGACACCGTTTGACCCCTCAAACTGCAATAAAACTATGCATAGGCCTAGCTGTCACGAAAATCACGGGAAAGCACGCATTTAACTTTATAAAATTTATTTAATTATTGTTGAAAGACTCTTTCAATGGCATGAGTCTTTCTCATTGATTTTCTAGCCCTAATTTGGACTACCAAATAATTTAGATTACCGATTCACTAATCTAATGAAAATTGCCCAACAAAATAACCAGATTGGTTATAATTTAGAGAGCGGCTCAACAAAATGCCCAGATTGGAGAACGGCTCAACAAAATGCCCAGATTGGAGAACGACTCAAAAAAATGCCCATATTGGAGAATGACTCAACAAAATGAGAAGGATAAATATACAAGCTCCATCTCCCAAATGGGAGAGAGCAAAGAAAAAAAAGGGAGAGAGCAAAAAAAAGAAAAGGAGGAGCAAAGAGGAAAATGAGAGCATGGAATGCTGGAGTGATGAAGGCATGATACGGATAAATGGAAAAATCAGAGAGACCAGAGAGCAATAATATTTCACAGAGAGGGAGACTTTTGAAATTATAATTTTATTTGCAGGTTTGAGCAATTACAGTTGCAGGTTGAAGAATTGGGGGCAAAAATCTGAGAGTGATTGAAGAGCATTTGTGCTGCCTAGAATCCTTAAGGTAACTCTATTGTGAAAATATATTTTATTTTACAATTATAGTGATTATCACTTTCTTCTTATTTATACATGAATTTTATATTTCAATCCATATTTTCATTAAAAATAAAATAAAAAGAAAAACATAATATCACCTTTGGGTTGATCTTTTTCTAAGTAAATCATATTTGTTTTCCCTAAATATTATACCGTTGGATAGGTATCGGAAAGATATTTCCAACGGTATATGATTTGACTGATTTTGATACCGTTTAGGCCTTTAAAATGCTGAAAAATTGTATGCAGGTTTAATTATTACAAATTTTCCCAAGAATTTAAAAAAAATTAAATATGGGTAAATAATCGAATTTAAATATTTTCTTTATTATTGATCAAGCCTAATATGGTTAAACCATTTATTCTTATTTTCTATATCAATCGATGCATTAATAATAATAAAAATGGGGGCAAAAATATATATTAGATCTATTCTATGTATGCTTTCTATGGGTCAAGAATCTGTTAAAATCATATAATCGCATACATATTTACTTTGATTAAATCATTTTGATTTTTCAATTCAATCATTTGCAATTATTTTATTAGATCCATGTGTTTTTCAAGGTGTTTAAAATCCTAGGGGATCTGACTAATCACGATTCACTGTGATATCTACAGATCCCCCATCACTAATAAAAAATCTAGCTTGTCCTTATGAAAATCGTAGGTTCTTACAGATCTGAATGCTCGAAATAAGATCCGAATTTGCAAAAGCTAATCCAAATTAGTTCAAACATTAGCAATCTAAAATCAGATAAGTTCGAAATCCTATTCTCTATTTTCATATTACCAAAACCTGCATTTTCTTCTATTTTTCATATTTTGTGCATTGAAAAGAACAAAAAAAAAACATAAAACATAGGCTTTAGCTGCATTAGACAAAATTGCATAGAAAAACTATAAAAATCCAAAAACACTCATTCTTGCATTTTGCATTATCGTGTTTAAAAGATTTCTTAGATTACATTTGTTTGCCCTTGTCTTCATCGAATATAAAATTACATTTATTTAAGTAGAAATTGCATTCTGGCCAAACCTAGGTTGTATGTGAAACAAATCAAATCAAAACACTACCTCACCTAGGCTCGAAAACTGCCACAAAATGTTTCCTAGTGAACCCAACCAATTCATCAAAAAATCACCATAAGAGGGTACGAACTCAAGTACCTCTCCTCTGAGGTGTAGACCTATATTTTTCCCATCCCCCTTCTAGGCGCGGATCCATCAGCCTGAAGGAAAGGGGTGCAAAAATTTTAGACCTATAGCGTCACATCTGGAAAGCTCTTGGGATTCATAGTTTCTAAACAAGGCATCGAAGTAGACCCTAACAAGGTCAAGGCCATCCTCGAGATGCCTCCCTTGACTACCATCAAACAACTTCGAAGTCTGCAGGGCAAGATAGCATCCATCAAACTCTTCATAGCGTAATTTTCAGACAAGTGTCGACCCATGAACAAGTTGTTGCACAAGGGGGTCGCATTCCATTGGGATGATGAGTGCCAAGAGGTCTTTGATGCCATAAAATAGTACCTGGCTTTGTCACCAGTGTTGGCTCCGCCTCGACCAGGAGTGTCATTTCGCTTATATATCTTAGCCACTAAGATTTCATTGGGTGCCATGTTAGCCCAAAACAATGAACTACATAAGGAGCAGACTACTTACTACCTCAGTCGCACCCTGGTTAGCTATGAGATCAAGTACGCATACATTGAGAAGTTGTGCCTAGCTATGGTTTTTTCCACCAAGAAGCTACGACACTACATGCTTATCCATACTACGTATGTTGTGTCTAAAGAGAATCCATTACGATACATGATGAGTCACACTTATCATAGTAGTAGCACGGTGAAATGGATCATGTTGTTGATAAAGTTTGACCTAGAATTCATTGGAAAAAAATCAATCAAGGGTCATATCATTGTCGATCAACTCGCGAAGGCTCCTCTCCAGGATGATTAGCCTCTGAGCATGGAGCTTCCTGATGATGGAGTCTTCCAAATCTCGAAATCATTTGATTCTGATGAGCTTGAGTCACAGGCATATATGAATCTATTCTTCGATGGCTTCAAATGCGAGCAAGGAGGTGGCATAGGGATCGTGTTTTTCACACTGCATGGGGCTCCCATACCCCTATCATTTAAACTTGATTTATCATGCACCAACAACAATTCCAAGTATGAAGCCTTGCTCATAGGTCTTCAAAAAGCTATCACCATGAAAATCACCAAGCTTAACATCTTTGGCAGCTCCTTGCTTATTGTTAACCAGGTTAAAGGGATCTACCAGTACAAGTGCCCAGTTTTGCAAGCCTACAAAGACCTTATGGATAAATTCTTGGCAAAGTTCGAATGGTATGACATCGAGGCACTTCATCGATCATCTAATCATTTTACGAATACGATGGCCTCCTTAGGGTCCTTGATCCCACAGAACCCCATCAAGGAGATGACAACCATTCAAGTCAAGATGCTCTCGTAGTCTGCGGTTGAGCGTGAGGATACTCAGACCACGCTGAAAGTCCACTTGATTCAAATTGAACCTCATCAAGAGAGATTCTCTCACCTTCATGAGCGCTTGAATCATGCCGATTGGGAGACTGTTCCCTCAAGCCCCTTTTGATAGTTGTACAATGCTATTCTTACAAGTTCTCTCCCAGTCAGCATTTTCTCGGGATGAATTTCAAGAGGGACTGACAATTCATACAATCGAGGCTTCCCCTTAATAGGACTGGTCCACACAAATCAGGGATTATGTAAAGGTTGGTAATCTCCCTTCTAGATTGTCGCACAGAAGGCAACAAAATATGTCTTACTAGGAGACATTCTGTATTGTCGGAGCTACAAAGGGATCCTCCTTCGTTGCTTAGAGCATCAAGAGTCGGCTTGGGCAATCACCCCAGCGCACGACGGTACATGGGTGGCCATTTCAATGGTATGGCCATCGCCAAGTGCATTCTTCACATGGGCTACTATTGGCCAATGTTAGAGCGAGATTGTTGCGCATATGTGAGGAAGTGTGTAAAGTGTCAATGCCATGCTAACTTGACATATGTACCTTCCCAAGACTTACAACCGATCCAAGCGGTTTGGCCATTTTTGCAATGAGGGTTGGACTTAATCAGCAAAATCTCCCCTTCATCCTCGGGCCATCACACGTTTATCGTTACGACTACCGAATATTTTACAAAGTGGGTGGAAGTGATTCCCCTTACCACTACGACAAGACCCCACATCGCAGAGTTCATTTTGCATAATATCATTTATCATTTTGGTATCCCATCCAAGATCATCTTGAATAATGGGACGTCATTTAAGAACAAGGATGTGTGTGCTTTAACAACAAAGTATAATATCCAGCATAACTTTTCAACGCCCTACTAGCTGCAATAAAATGGGCAAGCAGAGGCTTCCAATAAAACATTGATTGTCATTCTAAAAAAATGTCAAAGAGAATCACACTGATTGGCACACGCAAATACCCCTTACTCTATGGGCCTACCGCACTAGCATTCGAATTCCCACTGGGGCCACCCCATTTTCTCTAGTGTATGGTGACGAGACAGTCATACCTCTAGAACTGGAAATCCCATTGTTACGCATATTAATGCAAGAGTTCATCGATGATGATGGCACGTGGTAAGCTAACCTAGATCAACTTACGTTACTTTATGAACGTCGTATTAATGCCCTTGAGAACCTACACGTTTATCAAGAATGACTTAAAAGAGCCTACAATATGAAAGTCCATCTTAGATACTTTCAGGTTGGTGACCTTGTTCTGAAAGAGAACCAACAAATTCTAATTTGCCACCCCATCTAAGGGACAAGTTTGTGGCAAACTGGTTAGGTCCTTATGTCATTACCAGTCAGATCAGACTCAAAACTTATCGCCTAGACTCCCTTAAAGGTGTCAAGGATCCTGAACCCTTGAACATCCTTCACTTGCGGAATTTCCATGCTTAGAGTATTGCGGCTCAACCTAAAATTCTCCTAGGCGGTCTATGACCGTCTAGGTCACCCAAAATTCTCCAAGGGTGATTTTAACCTACTTGGTCAACCTAAAATGCTCCTAGGTAGTCTATGACCGTCTAGGTCACCCAAAATGCTCCAAGGGTTCTTTTAACCCGCTTGGTCAACCTAAAATGCTCCTAGGCGGTCTATGACCATCTAGGTCACCCAAAATGCTCCAAGGGTGCTTTTAACCCACTTGGTCAACCTAAAATTCTCCTAAGCAATCTACGACCGTCTAGGTCACCCAAAATGCTCCAAGGATGCTTTTAACCCGCTTGGTCAACCTAAAATGCTCCTAGGCAGTCTATGACCGTCTAGGTCATCCAAAATGCTCCAAGAGTGCCTTTAACCCGCTTAGTCAACCCCAAATGCTCCTAGGCGGTCTATTATCGTCTAGGTCACCCAAAAAGACCCAAAGGCATCCATAAGCCATTTGGTCACCCCAAAAGCCCCCAAGGTATCCATAAGACCTTTGGTCACCCCAAATGCCCCAATGGTCCCCAATAAGCCCGTTGTTCACATGTATATCTATATCACTCAAAAATTAAAAAAATCATATATGTCAATCAAAAACACAAAAATATTGCATCGCATTGCATCTTCAAACACCATCAAAAATAAAAAAACATCATATATATCCATCAAAAATACAAAAATATCATATTGCATTTCATTACATCACATCTTGTTGCATTCTCAAAGTCACCTACATTAGGCATACTCACTACGACACTTTACACTATAGAGTTTCTCATACGTGTCGAGCACTAAGACTATACATTATGCATTATTCCAAAACAATCATGTCAAAGTCCTATCCGCATCATTCCATTATCACCTAGCATATCCACTTACATTTCACATTGGTCATAGTAGTGTCTGTTACCATCACATAGTCATTTGTTCTAGAATGTCCTTAGGGTTTTCAGTCACTCGGTCGTCTCTAGTTTTATTTTCATATTTTGTAGAAAGTTATCATGATTTTCAGGGGGTAGAGTCTTGCTTAGATTATACCTTTTATACAACAAATCCCAACACATTTTCACACTAATAAATCCAAGTTTTGTGCAAGTAAATATGAAACCCACGAAGTGGTATAGGTTGCTTTAAGCGAAAAGGTTATCCTACTCGTCCCCCTGTGCGAATGGTTCAAGAATCCTGAGAATTGGCAAAAGGACAAGATCTTCCCTATCCAATTCCCCAAAATAAAAAGTGGTTTTCACCACTATCAAAAATCCCAATTTCCAAAATCCCAAAAGTTCAAAAAAAAAACGCAAAAGTCAACATCAAAATCCCAAAAGTCAAATTCAAAATCAAAATCAATGGTCATCACCACTTCCCTACATCCCTTGCTCAAAGAAAATAAAATACAAAATAAACAGTGATTATCATCACTACCCATGAGCAAGTATCCCAATAAAATTGAAGAAAATAAGGGAGTTGAAATTGAATCCCTAGAATTCTTAGCATTACTGGACCGTATGCACGATCATGTCTATCACATTAGCCTTTGGCGTCTGTGCAGACCAATGTTTGCATGTGGACGAGCTAGCTTTTGGTAATCTAGATTGCCTAGTGGTCTAGTCCTACCAAGTACAAACCTAGGATCATGACATTCATAGGATGATCCTCATTCTAGGTTTTGTGGATAGCCTATCTGGCAATGGTGGTATCTTTATGCATTTCATAGGAATGAACTCACTTGCACACACAAGGATATGGAGTATCTTGGTTGTCCTAGCAGATTCATACCTTGTCAAAAAAATCTTGCATGGCTAGTATATAACTTTTGATCAGGTAGCTAGAGTGTTTGAGTCTTGGGAAAACCTCATCAACATTCTATAGCATCTCACTTCATTCATTCCATTTTACCACATGGCAATAATACATTCCCATATCCCCATTGCACAAAAATAGTACAAAAATAACAAAAGGACCTAATGCATTTTATACAGTCTATGGTGCTAACATAGTGGGACAAATCATTAGTTATAGTTCAATATATCAAAGCACACAATTCATCCATTTAATTGTACATCCATGCATATACATAAGCAACAAATCATATCACAAAAGCATCCATATGCATGCACAATAAACATCAATCACCATTGCATTACATCATAGAAGTATACATATGCATACATGGTACAACATCCATTAGTACTACAACAAATCACATAACAATACCCATCTACATCAATCATTAGCATTTAATATATCATAATAAATCAAATACAAACATTACATCTATCTCATAAAATAATAAAAGATTCATATGATGACCATAACAAAATCTCATATATATGGGGCAAAAATATACATCATAGTTTCCAAAAATGCTCGTGGGATACAATAAAGTGGGTCCTCAGACCTCAACAATATCAAAAAGCAATAAGTCAAAAAGAGTCTCAACAATACCCATCACCATGGTCATGCAAGACTGATGCTGCAACTCGTACTACCTCCCGTAGTCTGGGTTCGCTGTGATCCCCTAGGCCTGCTGCCACCAGCCCTGCCTAGATGATGACTGCACCATTTTGCTTTGCCAAGTCCGATGTGAGCCACTAGACTCCCCATCATCAGGAAGACGCCCTCTAATACGCACCACCTCCATCTCCAGCCTATCCACGTAATCCTATCTCCGCTACCCCCATGACTGGTAGGTGTTCAACCTATTCATTATTGTTGTGAACTTAATAAGAATAGCAATAAACCGGTATTCATTATGCCTCACAATGGCCTCCAAAAGGCCCAAAAACAAATACACACCTCAAACATTACAGCAATTTCATTCCACGATAAAATACAAAAAAAATCACAATACAACATGTTACATCTACCTTAGGGTTTCATTCCCTTACCCGTGATGTGATATGTTTTAATAAATAAAATACAAAAATAAATTCAAAATACAACAGGTTACATCTACCCTAGGGTTTCATGCCCTATCCCGTGATGTAATATGTTTTAATAAACAAAATATAAAATTCAAAATACAACATGTTACATCTACCCTAGGGTTTCATTCCCTATCCCGTGATGTGATATGTTTTAAAAAACAAAATACAAAAAAAAATCAAAATACAACATGTTACATCTACCCTAGGGTTTCATTCCCTATCCCATGATGTGATATGTTTTAAAAAATAAAATACAAAAATTCAAAATTTAACATATTACAGTTACATTAGGGTTTCACTACCTTTCGCGTAACGTGATATGTTTAAAACCAAACTGTAAAAATAAAAAAAAATTGGTATATTCTATCTACATTAGGTTTAACTGCCAAAGGTCAAATGAGTTACAAATTTGGTACAGTCCGGTTAAATATAGGTTTATGTTGAGCAAGGTGCAGCAATAATATTGTCATTGTTGTCAACACAGTCAGATAGATCTGGTGTTTTATTGGACAGGAAGTTCAAAGGCTAGTCAGATGCAGAAGACAGGAGTCCAAAGGTTATTCAGAGTATGGACAGTGAGTTTCCAAGAAGACCGAAGTAGCCCATTTGCAAAAAGATCAAAGAAAAATACAAGTAAGAAAAGTGTCGTGATATCGCGACATATACAGCAGGCAAGAAAAACTGTCGCGATTTCGTGACATGTTGGAAGAGAGAGAAAAAGTTGGAAAAACTGTCGCGATTTCGCGACATGTTGGAAGAGAGAGAAGAAGCAGGAAAAACTGTCGCGATTTCGCGACATGTTGGCAGAGAAAAAGGCAAGTGGAAAAACTGTCGTGATTTTGCGACATGTTGGTAGAGAAAAAGGCAAGTGGAAAAACTATCGCGATTTCGCGACATGTTGGCAGAGAAAAAGGCAAGTGGAAAAACTGTCACGATTTCGTGACATGTTGGCAGAGAAAAAGGCAAGTGGAAAAACTGTCACGATTTCGCGACATGTTGGCAGACAAAAAGGCAAGAACTATCGCGATTTTGCGACATGTTGGAAGAAAAAGAGAAAGCAGGAAGAAGTGTCACGATTTCGCGACAAGTTCGAAGAAAGAGAACAAGTTGGAAAAGTGTCGCGATTTCGTGACATGTCGCATTTTCGCGACTTGAAGAGAGCAGGAAGGCAGAGAAGGAAAAGTGTCGCGATTTCACGACATATTGCAAGGAAGGTTATACGGACGAAAAAATGTCGCGATTTCGCGACATATTACAAAAAAGGTTGTACGGACGAAAAAGTGTCGCGATTTCGCGACATATTGCAAGGAAGGTTGTACGGACGAAAAAGTGTCGTGATTTCGTGACATATTGCAAGGAAGGTTGTACGGACGAAAAAGTGTCACGATTTCGCGACATGTTGCAGGAGAGAGAGTCCGAAAGAAAAAGTGTCACGATTTTGCAACATAATGCAGGAGAGAGAGTCCGATAGAAAAAGTGTCGCGATATCGCGACATGTCGAGTTTTCGCAACCCAAAGGCAAAGAGAAAGCGCAAGGAGAAAAAGTGTCGCGATATCGCGACATGTCGGGTTTTCACGACCCAAAGGCAAGAGAAAGCGCTAAGGAGAAAAAGTGTCGCGATATCGCGACATGTCACGTTTTCGCGACTAAAGGAGGAGAGAGAAATTAAGAAGGTAAAAGTGTCGCGATATCGCGACATGTTGTGTTTTCGTGGCAACAGCAACAGAAGAGTTACAAAGGCAGTTGAAGCCGACGAAGATCGATGTTAGCCGACGAAGATTAGGGTTTGCATCCGACAAAGATTAGGGTTTGCAGCCAACAAATATTAGGGTTTGCAGCCGACTAAGATTAGGGTTATAGCCGACTAAGATTAGGTTTTTGATCTTGAAAATATTGTTATAAAAGGAAGGCTATTTTGAAGAGTTCGGTATGTTGAGAAGTGCGACGTTTGAAGATAGTGTGCAGAGTGCGAAGTTCGGTCGTAGTGTGCAGAGTGCAATTCATCGAATCATTCTAAGTGTGAAGATCGCAAAGGAAGCAGAGTGCGCAAAGGGGAGAAGATGAGCGTTTGACAGTTAAGCAGTAGATTGTGCGAAGTGATAGCACAGAGAGAGTAGAGTGCGCACAGGATGAAAAAGTGAAGCAGACCAGTCAGGGTCTTGTTAAAGGCAAAGGTATCTTACTATCATTCTTCTAAGTTTCAGATTTGAAGTCCAAGTTGGTGCTTGGCATAAGGGGTTGGTGCTCCTTCTAGTTGGTGTTGGCAAATCAGGGGTTGGTGCTCTTTTTTGTTGATATAGATAAATCAGGGGTTGGTGCTCCTTCTAGTGGGTGTTGGTAAACTATTTGTAAAAGTTGTTGCTTTGCAAAGGCTGGATTTGGATGGTAGTCCAAGCAGTCATTTTTGAGGAGTAGCCACATTGGTGAACCTCGTTAAAATATTGTGTTGTGTGATGTTCTCTTACTGTACTTGCTATATTTGTTTATAAGTTTTAACTACTACTATTTTTAGAGCTGTTAATTCATGATTAAAGAGCTACACTGATTCACCCCCCCTCTCAATGCCATTGTAAGTATAACAATTGGTATCAGAGCTAAGTCCTTGTACAAGCTTAACCAGCTACGGTGATCTTGAAAATAACACAATGGCAGGTGGTGAAGGTTTCTCATCAAACAAAGCACCATTGTTTGACGGATCTAATTATGTGTTTTGGAGAGTCAGGATGCAGACATATCTCTGTGCTTTGGGATATGACATCTGGGATTCATTAGTGAGTGGATACATAATTCCCATCATTCCTCCAAAAGAAGCAAAGGAAAAGAAACTATTTGAAAACAATTTGAAAGCAAAGAATGCCATCTTGTGTGGATTAGCAGACAGTGAACTAGTAAAGGTCATGAACTGTAAATCGGCAAAAGAAATATGGGACAAATTGAAGAGTGTTCATGAAGGAGATGATAAGATCAAAGAAGCCAAGTTACATACACATCGAGCTCAGTTCGAAGCATTGAAGATGAATGATGATGAAAACATTGAGGCATTCATGTTGAGAGTTAATGGAATCATCAATGCAATCAGAGGACTCGACGAGAATATTGATGACTCTACTGTCGTGAAAAAGGTATTAAGATCTCTTCTTCAAAGGTTTGATTCCAAAGTCTCAACAATAGAAGAAGCTAAAAATCTAAATTATTTCAGTATAGATGAAATGTATGGTTCTTTAATTGCATATGAGATGAGGATAGGAAGATCTAAACCCACTGACAGAGAAGCAGCTTTCAAAGCCCTTAAAAATAAAAACACAAAACAAGAGTCCGAGGAAGAAGAGACATTAGATGAAATGGAAGCAAACTTTGTTAGAAAATTGAAAAAGTGGAAAGGAAAATACAGAGGGAAGCTTCCATTCAAATGTTTCAACTGTGGAGGCGTTGGGCATTTTGCAACTAAATGTCCACTGAAAGAGGAGAAAAAAATTTATGAAGGATCCCACCAAGAAAGAAGTGACTGGAAGATGAAAGCAAATTTCAGAAAAGGCAACTTCAAAAAGAAAAGTTTCATCTCCAAGAATGTTAGTTCATCAAAAAATAGCTCCGATGAAGAGTCTGAAGAAGAAAGAGATGAAGCTCTTTTTATGGCATTTGAAGAAGTTAAATCAGAAAAAGAAGAAGGAGTGACCTCTGAAGTTTGTGGTGAAAATCTCGAGGCTGAAGTAGACTTAGAAGGTGAGTTGATATCTGCACTTGAAGAGTAGGAGATAGAAAATAAAAAGAATAAGAAACAATCAAGAAAGCTTGAGGATGCAAATGGAATCATAAACAGCTTAAAAGTTTAGATAGAAGAATCTAAGAAAATATCCAAATATCTCAAAGTTCAAATAACCATGAGAATAGACTATTGCAGCAAGCTAGAGGAAGAGACTATTGGTCTAAGAATGCAGCTAGAAGAGATGAACAAGAAAATCAGTTGTTATCACAAACGTGAAGAAAGTTCTATGAAGTTGGATAAGATCATAAATGACCAAAGACCTGCAGGCATCAGGTTTGGTCTGGGTTTTATCGAAGGAGAATCATCAAGTGTATCAAAGGCCAGAAATGTAGAATCCACAAAGAATGAAGATAAGAAACAGGTTGATCAAGGGAAATTACCTCATGCAAAAGAAATCAATAATGCCAGGCACGAAAGGAGAACTGACAATAATGGATTCACCAATGTCACATATCAAAGAATAAGAAGACCTATGGCTCCTACGACAACATGGCAAAGACCATCTCCCAGGTTTAATTATCCTTTCTCTGGTTTCTATTTTAAATGCAATGGCTATGGACATAAAATCTCAGACTGCAAGTACAATGTTAGACCAAGGAATTTCACCAGTAGAAATACTTTTTCTCCTTGGATGAATTACACAGTAGAATGTTATAACTGTCACAATTTTGGGCACATTGCAAGAAACTGTAGAAGCACATTTTCATCAAATCAGTTTCAGGGAAGAAAAGTTCAACCAAACAGGATGAGACAAAATAGGAAACTTCCTGTAAAACATGCACAAGCTACTGATAAGGGAAAAACAAAACAAGAGCCCAAAACTACTATCAAAACAATGTGGAAAGGGAAAGAACGACTGAAGGAAGAAAAGGAATCCTTAATCGTTCAAACTGCTTTCAAAGCATAGAATAAATATGTACCATGGATACTAGATAGTGGATGCTCCAGTCATATGACAAGTGACAAACAGAAATTTGATAAGTTACAGAAATATGAAGGAGGATCAATAAAATTTAGAAATAATGATGGAGCCAAGATAGTCGGCAAAGGCTCAGTCAAAATTAGTGATGGAAGGATTAAATCAGAAGAAGTCTTATTTGTGGATGGATTGAAACATAATTTATTGAGTGTAAGTCAGATTTGTGATAAAGGTCATGAAGTAGTCTTTATGAAGCAGGGATGTGAAGTCAGAAAAACAAACAGTGGAAAATTGATAGCAACAAGGTCAAGAACTTCTGGTAACTTGTATACGCTCTTAGAGACTTCAAAAGGAGCTTGCTTTATTGGACAGGAAGAAGAAAATTGGTTGTGGCACAAGAGACTTGGTCATATCAGTTTTGATAATCTAGTGAAAATCACCTCAAAAGGGGTTGTAAGAGATATTCCCACCATCAGCAAACCTGCAAACAACATTTGTGCTTCATGCCAAAAGGGGAAGCAAACTAGAGTCACATTCAAAACTAAAGAATACTACATAAGCAAACCACTGGAACTAATACACACTTATTTATGTGGACCCATGAGAACACAAAGCATAAATGGTGACAAATATTTTATGTTGTGCATTGATGACTATTCCAAAATGACATGGATATTCTTCTTGAAGCATAAATCAGAAGCTTTTGATATGTTCAAGATCTTCAAAAACCAGGTTGAGAATGAAATAGGAAATAGGATCAAATGCTTAATATCAGACAGAGGTGGAGAATTCATTTCAGAAGAGTTTGCAGAATACTGTGAAAAATACGGTATTAGGAGATAGTTCTCAGCAGCAAGGACACCTCAGCAAAATGGGGTGGTAGAAAGAAAGAACAAAACTGTGCAGGAAATGGCACAAACTATGTTGGCTAAAAGCAGAGTAGCAGACAGATTTTGGAAAGAAGCAGTCCATACTGCAGTGTATATCCAAAATAGGTACATTTTTTAGAACACATGAAAGCAAAACTCCTTATGAATTGTGGTTCGATAAAAGGGCAACAACAAAATACCTCAGAGTGTTTGGCAACAAGTGCTATATCAAAAGAACTGAAGACAATCTTGGCAAGTTTGAAGATAGAGCAGATGAAGGTATTTTTGTTGGTTACTCACCAAGAAGCAAAGCTTACAAATGCTACAACAAGAGGCTAAAGAAAATTGTGGACAGTGCTGATGTTAAGTTTGATGAAGGTAAAGAACGAGTAATTAGCCATGAAACGAACTACCCAATTTATGAAGAGGTTATTGAAGGAGATGAGGAAAACGAAATTGAAAAGATACAAAAAATTGACTCAGATGATGTAAGTTGTGATTCAGAAGCAGAAGAGAATAATAAATTTAAAATAGGCACCCCGAGCATGGTATGCGAGACTAGACAACTATCTCACTCAACAAAGGTTTAAGAAAGGTATGGTAGATAGTAACCTGTATGTCAAAACAGAAAATGGGCATCTTATTGTTCTTGTTGTATATGTAGATGATATCATATTTGATGACGGCAAAGATGAGTCATGTCAAGATTTAGCAAATAAGATGCAAAAAGAATTTGAAATGTCAATGATTGGTGAACTGTCATATTTCCTCGGTTTGCAAGTTAATCAAAGTAAGAAGGGCATATTTATTTCTCAAGTTAAATATGTAAAAGAGATGTTAAAGAAATTCACAATGGAGGATTGTAAGCTAGTTAGCACTCCCATGACAACAAGTTGCAAGTTGAGCAAAGATGACAAATCTCCACCTGTTGATCAAACCATGTACGGATCTATGATTGGAAGCCTACTGCACTCGACAGACTACCAGACCAGATATTTTGTAGGTAGTATGCATGGTAGCACGCTTTCAGGCCAATCCCAAAGAGACTCATGTGATAGCAGTAAAGAGGATTCTTCGATATCTCAAGGGTACTATGGAGTATGGGTTGTGGTATCCAAAAAGTAAAGACTTCACCCTTATATCATATTCAAATGTAGATTGGGCTGGATGTGTAGATCACAGAAAGAGTACCAGTGGAGGTGCATTCTATCTTGGAGACAGATTGGTTGCATGGCACAGTAAGAAGCAAGAGTCAGTTTCTTTATCAACAGCAGAGGCAGAATATATTGCAGCAACAACATGTTGTACGCAGGTTTTGTGGATGAAACAAACCCTAAAATATCTTGGTATCTACTCGATGAACCAATATTAGTTAAGTGTGATAACACCAGTGCCATTAACATCTCCAAGAATCTAGTTATGCATTCATGCACAAAGCACATTGCCATCAGGTATCACTTTTTGAAGGAGAAAGTTGCAGAAGGTGAGGTTAAATTGGATTTTGTTCCAACCATAGAACAAGTAGCAGATATCTTCACAAAACCATTGCCCAATGAAGTGTTTGAGTACCTTCGAAACAAATTGGGAGTGGTCACACTTCCCAAGAATTGACTAGCTACAGGGATCACATTTTCAGGGGGAGCATCTAAGTATTTGATTATTTTTTTGCTCCTGATCATAATTTGTGCTAAGTGTAACAAATTGTGTCTGAGAATGTTGTGCATGGACTCAGGGGGAGTCTGCAGTTGCCCTTTGGTATTATTGTCAAAGGGGGAGAAGAATAACAGGAAATTGCACGTGTTGCCAACAATTCCAAAGGGGGAGATTGTTGAGCAAGGTGCAGCAACAGTATTCTCATTGTTGTCAACACAGTCAGAAAGATCTGGTGTTTTATTGGACAGGAAGTTCAAAGGCTAGTCAGATGCAGAAGACAGGAGTCCAAAGGTTATTCAGAGTATGGACAGTGAGTTTCCAAGAAGACCGAAGTAGCCCATTTGCAAAAAGATCAAAGAAAAAGACAAGTAAGAAAAGTGTCGCGATATCGCGACATATACAACAGGCAAGAAAAACTGTCGCGATTTCGTGACATGTTGGAAGAGAGAGAAAAAGTTGGAAAAACTGTCGCGATTTTGCGACATATTGAAAGAGAGAGAAGAAGCAGGAAAAAATGTCGCAATTTCGCGACATGTTGGCAGAGAAAAAGGCAAGTGGAAAAACTGTCGCGATTTTGCGACATGTTGGTAGAGAAAAAGGCAAGTGGAAAAACTATCGCGATTTCGTGACATATTGGCAGAGAAAAAGGCAAGTGGAAAAACTGTCGCGATTTCGTGACATGTTGGCAGAGAAAAAGGCAAGTGGAAAAACTGTCACGATTTCGCGACATGTTGGCAGACAAAAAGGCAAGAACTATCGCGATTTTGCGACATGTTGGAAGAAAAAGAGAAAGCAGGAAGAAGTGTCACGATTTCGCGACAAGTTCGAAGAAAGATAACAAGTTGGAAAAGTGTCGCTATTAACTCACCTTCCTCATTATTTTGCTCTTGAAATTGCAATGTTGCTTTGTTGTTTATTGGCTTTGGTTAAAATAATTAATTAAACTGTTATACTTACAATGGCACTAAGAGGGGGGGTAAATCAGTGTAGCTCTTTAATCATGAGTTAATAGCTCTAGAACTTTTCCAACTTTTCCAACTTGTTATCTTTCTTCGAACTTGTCGTAAAATTGCAACACTTCTTCTTGCTTTCTCTTTTTCTTCCAACATGTCGCGAAATTGTGACATGTTGGAAGAAAGCAGGAAGAAGTGTTGCGATTTTGCGACAAGTTCGAAGAAAGATAACAAGTTGGAAAAGTTGGAAAAGTTCTAGAGCTATTAACTCATGATTAAAGAGCTACACTGATTTACCCCCCCTCTTAGTGCCATTGTAAGTATAACAGTTTAATTAATTATTTTAACCGAAGCCAATAAACAGCAAAGCAACATTGCAATTTCAAGAGCAAAATAATGAGGAAGGTGAGTCACCGTATACCCGTCTCACATCGGCTCCTCTGTTGGATGCCTCGGTTTGCTGACTCATGGTGGTCATAGGGTGATTTCGATAATTTCAAGAGCAAAATAATGAGGAAGGTGAGTCTGCAGTAGCCCTTTGGTATTATTGTCAAAGGGGGAGAAGAATAACAGGAAATTGCACGTGTTGCCAACAATTCCAAAGGGGGAGATTGTTGAGCAAGGTGCAGCAACAGTATTGTCATTGTTGTCAACACAGTCAGAAAGATCTGGTGTTTTATTGGACAGAAAGTTCAAAGGCTAGTCAGATGCAGAAGACAGGAGTCCAAAGGTTATTCAGAGTATGGACAGTGAGTTTCCAAGAAGACCGAAGTAGCCCATTTGCAAAAAGATCAATGAAAAAGACAAGTAAGAAAAGTGTCGCGATATCGCGACATATACAACAGGCAAGAAAAACTATCACGATTTCGCGACATGTTGGAAGAGAGAGAAAAATCTGGAAAAATTGTTGCGATTTCGTGACATGTTGGAAGAGAGAGAAGCAAGAAAAACTGTCGCGATTTCGTGACATGTTGGTAGAGAAAAAGGCAAGTGGAAAAACTATCGCGATTTCATGACATGTTGGAAGAGAAAAAGACAAGTGGAAAAACTGTCGCGATTTCGCGACATATTGGCAGAGAAAAAGGCAAGTGGAAAAACTGTCACGATTTCGCGACATGTTGGCAGAGAAAAAGGCAAGTGGAAAAACTGTCGCGATTTTGCGACATGTTGGCAGACAAAAAGGCAAGTGGAAAAACTGTCGCGATTTCGTGACATGTTGGAAGAAAAAGAGAAAGCAGGAAGAAGTGTTGTGATTTTGCGACAAGTTCGAAGAAAGATAACAAGTTGGAAAAGTTGTAAAAGCTCTAGAGCTATTAACTCATGATTAAAGAGCTACACTGATTTACCCCCCCTCTTAGTGCCATTGTAAGTATAACAGTTTAATTAATTATTTTAACCGAAGCCAATAAACAGCAAAGCAACATTGCAATTTCAAGAGCAAAATAATGAGGAAGGTGAGTCATCGTATACCCGTCTCACATCGGCTCCTCTATTGGATGCCTCGGTTTGTTGACTCATGGTGGTCATAGGGTGATTTCGACAACGCTTCACTTCAGAAAAATAACCCTCTTCTTCCTCACCTCTCAAATTGCCAAAGAAAACATGAAATAATGAACCCAAAACTTACATTTGAGGTTTATATAGGCCTACAATAGTTCTATTCATCCTAGGGTGGGATGAAAGTACTTTTGGCCATTCGTCCCACCCTAGGACGAATACAGAATTTATATTCGTTCCACCCTAGGACGAATACAAAATCTATAAGGTAAAACATCTTAAAATGCACCAAAATAGCTCTATTTTGATCAAAAATTTTGTCTCAACCAAAGGGCAAGTAATAACACTCCCGGATACTCTAAAATAACCTTAAATTAATACCTAAGAAGGCCATTATGGCTAGAACTCCCCATGGGAATGAAGTTTTCAACTTTTTTCCTCCGAGAAAACCCCCCTAGCGTCATCAAAACTATGCCATTTTCCAATGGATACAACTGAAGGCAACCCCAACAAAATTCATCTGGGTCAAGCGACTCATCGCTTTTCTCATAAGTCATTCCCTCACCGACTCGTCGCTTGAGGGGGTAGTCATACTCAAGTCAAAATCAACAAGCACACACGCAATCATGCAAAGTGTATTCGTTCAACGAATCTTTGACAAAGACAATCACTCTCTCGCTTGGGACAGCAAAAAAGCACAAAACATCAAATTAAAACGCTTGGCATTGCTGGCATCATGGAATCATAGGCCTCGCCTCTTCATGATAGACAATGTCTAAGCTTAAGTAAGCACCTTAGCTCATAGAAACCAAGGATTCAAGAATGCATGCTCTTTCCAGGATTGGGGCATCTAAAGTTCGTTAGGTTATTTGAATAACCCTAATCATTAAAAATTTTAGTTATCTATTTTTTTTTGACGTTGTGCTGCACACAATGCATCCCAAAAATGGGCATCTATAGACATTAAAATCTGGTCAATCTGATTATGCTACCATAAGCAACGGCTAAAATGACACAGTAAGACCCATAGGGTAGCCCTCAGCAGGTATACAGTGGTCCTAACCACCCAGTGCAAGGTTTTGGAAGGTTTCAGGCCACTTTTCGGACCTTTTGAACACCTTGTTTCTATTCGTCCCACATCGGGATGAATATAGATTCTATTTGTCCCACCCTAGAGTGAATAGCAGTATTCATCCTTGGGTGGGGCGAATAGTAGGTTTGACCAGCAAAAAGTTAAATCTGGGCCAATGGCACCCAGTAACAGTCATATTCCTAGCTATTATTTCCCACAAGTCAGGGCACGTAATAGATCTTATGACATGCTCAATGAATGAGGCCAGTTTGGGAGATTCTCTTCCCCCGCCAATGCATGTCGCCCTGGTGGCTAAGTGGCGCCTCTTGCCCTACATGCCCTCGAATTCTCTTTTACCCATGAATCCTCCTTGGGCTATAAAGTGGATTATTTTTCCACACAAATGGAGAGAGGAGTTTTAGGTTTATGCAATGGAGTGCTGCTAATATTTCCTCTCACCTTTGAGGCCATTTTTCCCTCGAAATCTCTACCTAGCGAAGGAGGTTTGTGAGTGAACTAGGAGGTGAAATTTGTCACATAACCAAACCATATGAGTGAATTCCCTCACCAAATTTTATTAAAATACCCCCCATAGTGTTTTTCATCAATACTTAGTGGAATTGGTGATAAAATTTAGGCAAAAATGGTGGGCATCCCACCCCGGGTGCCCCCCAATTTGTGATAGTCGTATTCGTCCCACCCTATGATGAATAGAAATCTATGCATGATTTTGTTACTATTTTTATTTTGTTATTTTCTACATGCTATTATTATGCTACAGTTAAAATTTTAGGTTGTTCTGAGCTATATTGACCAAGATATTGCAATTTTAGTGTTTTGTAGGGTCTCATGCAGGTCTTTGGAAGTCATCTAAGGAAGCACCTAAACTATTACTTATTTTGCAAATCTGATCAAATGGGTTTCTTTAAAATATCATTTTATATGTTATATCTAATTTTCATGTGTTTTGGATATGTGTAGGGTCAGAAATTGTTTGCTTTGTGTTTTGTAGGTTGCGCACGGTCATTGCAATAACGAGGCACCAAAGGACACAATTTCGATACAATTTTTGGGTGATATCTTCCCAAAACCTCCTATTCTACTTATCTATGTAATTTCATAGTATTTGGAGTTCATTTGATATAGGCACACCATATATGCTCTTTTCTTGCCTGTGGGGATTGCATGTTTTACATCATACGCACTTGCTATTTGACATTTTTGGTTTCCTTATGTGTAGGTGTAGGTTTTACAACAAATTAAGAAGGATCGCAAGACTCCAAGATCAAATATACAAGTGGTGGCAACGTAGGCCCGCCCACTTTGATTGTGGGTACGAGGAAAGACATTGGATGTGCACCCGAGTTACTTGAAGGATTTTGATCCTTGGGCACCCAATTTGTAAAAATTTGTATCATCCATTTGAGCCCTCAAAGGGGAAATTTTGTAACCTGGATTTTATCTGCCCAATTAATAAGAAGTCGATTTATTTTGCATTATTTCTTGTTACTTGCCATCTTTTCCATCTTACTTGCATGTTTTCGTTTGATGCTCATAAGCAATAGGACATAGATATGCATATTTTTTATCATAATTGGGTGCACCATTTTTTCCTACTTCAATATCAAACTTGTACAATATTGTTTACTATCTTAGGGAAGCAAAAACTAGAGTGCAAACCAAAGATTCACAATAAATTCAATATCCCTAAACAAGAGAGACACTAAACCAGCAAATAAACCAAAAATAAGGATGGAAATCATGCAAAAAGGAGGAGGATTTCCTTGAGGGAAATCCCCCCTCATAGGTGAATTAGACGGATATTATCGCTCTGATACCAAATGTTAGAACCAAAAGAGATGATATTTTCTTATCAGAGACTTGTAAGAGACTTTGTACATGACAAATTTTTTACAGAGTGAGGATCAAGTTGTTGGTATACTCATAAAGAGACTACTGAAGGTAACTCATGGGAGGCTCGAAGAAATGTTGGACATTTCTTCCTTTGACATAATAGGAGAGATGTTAGGAATAAAAAATATTGACCCCCTCCTGTCGAAGCTTCACCTGCAAATTCTAAAATCACATAAAAAACTCTGCTCTGATACCAAATGTTAGAACCAAAAGAGATGATCTTTTCTTATTCGTGGATGAGTACATATTTATAGTAAAAGAAGAGATTAGGGTTTGTAGAAGGTAAACCCTAACCCTAACCCTATTAAGCTAAGTGCACACTAAATTAGGCAAACTGCACTTTAATATTTTAACATAAAATGCATAATGCTTTAACTTTGAAATAATCAATCCATTTCATGAAATATTTTAATGTTATTGAAGCCACCCAATATACTCTCATATTTTCTAAAAAGTAGTCATAAATGACGAAGCAAAGGGACAATGAAGAAGTAGATGATTTTTCTAGATCTTTCTCACACAAGGCAAATTTGAAAGGTCCATGGTATCCCCTTATTTACATAATCTCTCCTATAAGAATCTTACTTTAGATTTTTAACCAAAGGAATTTTTAAGCCTTAAGAAGGGCCTTTAGTGACCAAAAATTCTTCCAAGAGAAGTCATTAGGAGTAGGAAATCATGATTGCTCTAAATCCTCACATACCAACTTAATCGAGTATCCACCATCTTTTGATAGATTCCAAACCAACTCATCCTTTCACATAAAATTAGGTAAATAGAACTCTTGAAGCATCTTTTGAAGCTTGTCGACTATTTGTTTGAATTATTCTCCTTCAACTAGATTACTAATAGAAATTCATGATCTAGAGTTATTAATCATATTACTATAACCTTTGACCTTTAGATTTTACGAGCTAGACATGCTCGAACCAATGATTGTCAATTTAGATTAAAAAATAAGAGGATAAGGCTTCAACTAAGTATGGGACCAAAAATTTGTAAAATCTCCTTCATTGACTAACCATCTAAAAATTTTAGTAATCACTTGTAAACTATTTGATATGAAGATCCATTTTGGTGATCCTTTAGACAAAGTTCATTTCTTGAATATTCTCATTGCATTAAGAGAACCTATATGTTTTTGAAGTAATATTTTTACCCAACTCTTTCCTTGATCTTTGAATAATCCCTAGACAAGTTTTACCCATAATCTCAAACTCATAAGTTTGTAATTATGCAAGCCATGGCTAAGAATTTATCTTTCCAACCTAGCAAACAATATTTTATTTTATCCAATATTAAGTTTCAAAGCTCCTCCTTCTTATTTCCTATATCATACAAAGGAATACCCAAATATGTTGATGGAAAAATTCAAACTTTAAACCTTAAAATCTCCATAATAATCCAATACAAATCTGACAATGTTAATAAAAAATATCTTGGATATTGTAGTACTTACCAACTATCTATAAGCCTTCTCATAACATGGTAATATGAATTTAATCTCCATGGCCTCACTAACTAAGGGATGATCTAAAATAAAAGTATGATCAACAAATTGGAGATGATTTTTAGAGGGGTCATTATTTTTTATGTTAGTGATATAGGATTGAAACAAGCCATACGCATACATAGTAATATTTCAACAACTTGCCAATTATGCGTATATCCCTTCACAAGATTCAAATTGGTTTTCCTCCTTGAAAGTCAAGGAATTTAACTGGTTAAGCTCATGTCATTTGATATTTGGAGGGACCATTATTGCAACACAAATACCTTTGATTTTTTCTTTCATCTTTACCTTTGAGAAAGCTATCCACAATGTGTCTGCAAGAATAATAAATAGATAAAGAGATCATGGGCCACTTTGGAGGACTCTACATGATTATTAAAATATCCATTAGGGGATCCATTGATGAAAATGTAATATTTTGGAGTGTTATAATAAAATCTAATACATTCACGTAAGGGACCTGACAAATGGTCTGGTGTTTTAACGATAAACAAATCTGAAGTCTAAAGGAGTGTGGAAGGTTGGAGGTTGAAGAAATGTGGAAGGCTAGAGGCTGAAGCAGCGTGGAAGGCTCGAGGCTAAAGGAGCATGGAAGGGTAGAGGCTGAAAGAGAGTGGAAGGCTAGAGGCCAAAGGAGCATGGAAGGCTAGAGGTCGAAGGATCATGGACAACTAAATGATAAGTTGATCTTTGGAGTGTTAAGGTTAAAGAAGCATGGAAGACTAGGTTGGTTGAAGGAGCATGAAAGGTTGGGTTGGTTGAAGGAGCTACAATGAAAGGTTGGGATGTTAGGTGGAAGGTTGGGATGGTTTTAAAACAAGGAAGGCTAATAAGGCTTAAGGAGCATGGAAGGCTGGGCCGACTGAAGGAGCTGCAACGAAAGGCTGGGATGCTAAGTGGATGGTTGGGAAGGCTAAAGGAGCATGAAATGCTTCTTACAATGAGAAAAACAAAATTGTAAAGTACGAAGGATTAGCATTCTTTCCTAAAAAATATATCATCTTTTAGGAGCCACATCTTTGCAAAGAGTTATTTGATTTGGTTGATTCTTAGACCAACTTGTGCAGAATTTGAATAGATTTAAAATGAGTGGTCATATGCAAAAATCTAAGCAATATTGAGGGAGATATGACCCTAAAAACTCAACCAAGGGCAGGGACGACTTTTCAAGTCGTAAAAACAAAATTGTAAACTACAAAGGATTAGGGTTTTTTCTGAAAAACATATCATCTTTTAGGATCCATATATTCATGAAAAGTTATCTGATTCAACTGATTCTTAGACCAAATTGTATAAAATTTGAATAGCTTTAAAATGAGTGGTCATATGCAAAAATCTAAGCAATATTGAGGGAGATACAACCCTGTGAATTCAACCATTTGGAACAAGGGCAGTGATAATTTTTCAAGTCGTGAAAAATGAAATTGCAAAGTGCGAAGGATTAGGATTTTTTCCTGAAAAACGTATCATCTTTTAGGAGCCATATCTTCGTAAAAAGTTATCTGATTTAGTTGATTCTTGGACCAAATTGTGTAGAATTTGAATAGCGCTTTAAAATCAGTGGTTATATGCAAAATTCTAAGCAATATTGAGGGAGATACAACCCTATGAAGTCAACCATTCGAAACAAGGGCAATGAGAATTTTTCAAGTCACAAAAAATGAAATTGCACATATTTTCTAACTAGGGTTCGAACGATGGGAAGAGAAATAAAGGGCTATGACTTCAGCGAGGAAGGAAACTAGAAATTTGTATTTGGTAAAGCGAACTATGATAGTGCAATGTTTTGAAAATATTACTCTACTAAGATGCAAGGCATAGATAATAGAGATGAATTTTTGGCATTGTGAAGGTTGCTATAGGAAAATATCAATAAAGCTGCTAAATTTTGGAGTAATTTTATTCATACAAAAATTTGAAAAGATCTAGAAAATAAAAATCAAGAATTCGGATATTTTATGTAAAATGATATAGGTTTCTAGCTATAGCATCTCAATTGAGATGAGAAGTGTAACTATTTGTAAACTCTCAAGCTCTCAAGAAGAGAGATGTAATTTGTCAAGGGTGGGGGACCCGAGTACAACCCCTTATTATCCAACAACAAAAATCTAATATATTCACACCAACCTTGATCAGAACCATATTTTTTTTAGAATATTAGGTAGAAAACTCCAATAAACATTATCAAAGTCTTTAATCACATATTATTTTAATGAGCTATGTGTGGCTTCTATTTGAGGCCACCATTTATTTTTTGTTGGAGAATAAGGGGTTGTACTTAGGTCCCCCACCCTTGACAAATCATAATTCTCTTCTTTAGAGCTTGAGAGTTTATAAACAAATTCAATTCTCATCTCAATTGAGTTTCTATAGCTAGAAACCTACATCATTTTATATAAAATGTATGAATTCTTGATTTTCTTTTTTTGTTGTTGGAGAACAAGGGGTTATACTCAAGAACCCATATTTGATAAATTACAACTCTCTTCTTTAGAGCATGAGAGTGTAAAAATAGATTCAATTCTCATCTCAATTGAGTTGCTATAGCTAGAAACCTACATCATTTTACATAAAATGTTTGAATTCTTGATTTTTATTTTCTGGAACTTTTTCAATTTTCTATGTGAATACAAATATTCCAAAATTCAACATCCTTCTTGACATTTTTCTACAACAACCTTCACAATACCAAAATATCACCTCTACTATATGTGCATTGCATATTAGCAGAGTAATATTTCCAAAACATCGCACTATCATAGCCCACTTTACCATATCTAGATTTCTAGTTTCCTTATTGAAGCACAACTGCAACCACAAATATATAATACATAGTTTATATGAAAGCACATTAATGTTATACAAGTGATATGGATGGCTTTGGCCATGGAGGGGAAACTGTTTTGGAAAGTGGCATAGATTTAGTTATACCCTCTCCTACTCATATACTGATGCAGTCATCCTTGGAATGTAAAACTCCTACGGTGTTGGGATTGCAGCAGAAAACACTTAAAAAAGGTGCTTCTGATAAAAATATGAAGGTGAGTCGAAAGAAAGACCAAGATAAAATTAAGTTAATGGGGGAGACTTTGGTGGAGTCAGGCTTGGTGAGAACATTGGACTCCCATTTTTCTATGAAGAACACAAGCTTATACTTGAGAGGGGGGTGAACAGTATAAGACCACTTTTTACTTTCTTTCCAAACCAATATCAATTAATGTCCTTAATTGCAATAACCAAATATAGCAGTGTGCATTAATAACTCAGATAGCAGTAGTAAGCAAGAGCACAAGTCACCACACACAATTGAGACACAATATTTAACGTGGTTCCCCCAATGTGAGGTACTCCACGGAGAAAATATTTTACTAAAACTTTCTCAATCAATCTCTTTGGGAATCACTCCCAATTACAATGTTTATGGATCTCTATCCAAAGGAGATGTTGATCCCCTAATCTCAAGTTCGTGGATCTCTTCCACAGGAGAACTCTTTCCCCTTCTTCTATGGCTATGTGATCTTCTAGAAGACTCTGTCTCTCTGCTGCACTGACTGGTGGACCTCTCTCCACTTGAAGACTCCTCACTCAGATCTGTCTTCAACTATGTTGGCTATTGGATCTCTATCCACTGAGACTCTGTCCTCTGTACTCTATCACCTCCAAAGCTCTATCAATAGGCTCACTAAGAACCTGCTCAATAGGCTCACACAGAACCTGCTTAACAAGCTCACATAGAACTTGTCAAATTTGAATAACAAGCTCACATAGAACTTGTCCAATGTTGAATAACAAGTTCACATAGAACTTGTCCAATTCTCTAGCAAGCTCACCAAGAACTTGCCCAAATTTGCTCTAGCAAGCTCACCAAGAACTTGCCCAAATTTGCTCTAGCAAGCTCACCAAGAACTTGCCCAAATCTATCCAAAATCTATCCACAAATCTGTCCTCAAATTTGTCCCAAACTTGTCCTCAAATCTGTCCACAAAGCCTTCTCAAAGGCTCAATCAATCATGCTCAAGTAGCACTCAAATCTCATCCACAAATCTATCAAGGCAAAGCTCAAATATGAACTCAACAATGAATGGCAATGTACTCTTCAATGGATGACAACAATGATCCACAATGATCTCAACTCAACTCAACTCATAGAAGCATAAAGAGAATTGTTAGAGACTCAATATGTTCTAATCTCAATCTCAACTCAACTCAACTCAAATCAACTCATAGAAGCATAAAGAGAATTGTTAGAGACTCAATATGTTCTAATCTCAATCTCAACTCAACTCAACTCAAATCAATCTCAACTCAACTCAAGTCAATCTCATAGAAGCATAAAGAGAATTGTTAGAGACTCAATATGTTCTAATATTACTCTCAACTCAAATCAGAATAATGGAATAGTTTGTTTCATAGGACTTGAACAATCACTTCACACATCACTTGACTAGGCTCAATCAACTCAACTCAACCAATCACCACAAGGGACAACTCTCTCTCACACAACCCTAGTCCAAGTATGTATCAACCAACTCAAATGTTTCCAACAATGCTCAACCACAAATCTCACATAACAATGATACTCATGTTCTTTTCTAACTCAAGTTCTTTCACAACCAATGGGCTTCAACAACTATGCTTATAAAACAAGGTTTAGACACAACTCTCAATTCAGAAAACCTTGAAGCATTCAACCAACCACTTTCGAAAAGGAAACCACAAACAATCCTTTTCCCTCCAATGATATTTCAGAAATCAACCACCATAAACAATCAATAGGAGAATGTGCCCATACCTTTTATGAAGATGAAAAAACCTCTTTGTAAATCTGCCACAATCACAAAATTCTTTTGCCAATCTTCACAAGGGTTAGTAGATCACAAAATAATCAACATTACTCCACTTTTCAATAATCATCACCAAGGCCTTTAATTGCACAACTTCCTTATCTCTCCTAAAACCACTTGTACCATAAAATAAAATAAATCAAAACATTGCATAACCTTTTCACTCCCAAAACCACTTATACCATAAAATAAAATAAATCACAATATTGCATACCTTGTCACCTCATGAAAGAATTAATCCTCTTGAAAAAGAACAAGGCAAACTTCACTTTTGGAACCCCTTTGCAAAATCAGAAATATCTCTTTACACACACCTTATTTCTCCTTCTAAATAAGTTAGTCAAATAGCCCTCGAAATAATCTTTCTGATGATATATAATATGCCCCCTTTTCAAAATAAATTGAAACCTTTACATATATATATGCCAACCTCCATTAATTGCACATAGGTCGGCCCTCCATTAATTTAAACTTAAACTTTAAACTTTAATATCTTCATCACCGGAGGTCCTTTTTCGATGAAACAAAATTCCACCTTGGCTTTTAATAAAATCCCTTTCCACATAAGCCCACCATGGTTTTAAATAAAACCTTTTATTTTGCCTGCCTTGGTTTTCATAAAAACCTTGTATATATCCATGCTCTCCAAAATATCATAGATGATTATCTATGAAGTGCTTTTGCCACCAAAACCAAATATGATCCATGTGACATCAATGACAACATAAAATACCTCAAATTAACTCAAATTTCCAACAATCTCCCCCTTTGTCATTGATGGCAACACCTCTAATGCAAACACCACAATCACTGCAAAAACCATCTCTGAGAATCAAAGTTGCTCCCCTGACTCAATACTCTCTATGGAGGCTGCTCCCCCTAACTCAATACTCTCTTTGGAGGCTGCTCCCCCTAACTCAATTCTCTCCCCTTACTCAAATCTCTCCCCCTTTGACATCAATGGCAAAAGGGACACCTATGGGGCTAAAATATATGACTCTTAAGCTTAGCCCCCTCACCCCCTTCTCTCTTGAGGTGATTAATTTTGGGGTGGGAGTACTTTTACTCCCATATCACTTTGATTCTTTCCTCTATCAACTTCCTTCCATGTTTTTCTCGATATCCTTCTCTTGATGAATTACTTGATCTTCTTGTCTAGAACCTTTTTGACCTTCTTGCCTTGAACCTGTTTGGAATTGAGTCCTACACCATCTTGCAATATGCCCAAAGTTATTGCAATTAAAACACTTGATATTGTAGCCTTTGGATGGTGCCCATGTCCTGAAATTATTCTTAAAATAATTTCCATATCCATTCCTTTCTTGAACCCTGTATTGTGAAGCTCTATTTTCATGACCATTATAACCATGACTTCTGAATTGTGTAGCTCTAAAACCAAAACCATGTTGCTCATTTCCTTTGCACTAAAAATCTCTATGACCAATCCTGTTGCATGAGAAGCAATGTCCCTGAAAACCATACCTTCTTCCTTTGAAGTTTCTTCTAGAAAAATCAAACTTCTTTGATCCATGGATCCTGCAATGTATAGCCCTGTGTCCAAATCCATTACAAGAAAAACAATATCCTTGAAAAGCCCTTTGTTCATGCCTTGGTTCCTCATACCTTTCTTGACCATTATCCTTATGATCATCTTCAACTTGTGCATTGCATTCTTGAACCTTCTTTGTAGCATCTAAAACCTCTTCCTTGCCTTTCTCTTCAAGAATTTATTTTCCCTTTGAACTTGATTCACCTATCTCAAAACAAGAACCAAACTGAATATTTGGAGCCATAGGAACTTTGGAACTTTCCTCACAAATCTTAGGTGCTTCCTTGCTTTCATCTTTTAGAACTTCCTTTCCTTTTGAGTGTGACTTTTCTTGGAAGTAAGATACAACCTTAAAATAAGTTTCCACTCCTTTTTGAATATTTTCATCTAATGTATCATGTCTTGTCATTGTTACCCTTAGTTCTTCATTCATCCTCTCTTCTATCCTTTTTGCATTTTGAAGCTCTTCTCTGAGATTACTGATTGTTTGAAGTAGTTCTTCTCTGATTTTGACATCTGTTCGAATCTTGTTTTCAAGATTCCTGTATTCTTCTTTTAACCTTTTGATTTCTGATTTTTGTTTACTTGGCTCATCCTCTTCCTTTTCTATTACCAAAAATGAGACTTCTTTGTTTTCACTATTGCTGGAATTGTCACTAGAACTGTTGCTTTCTTTTTCAAATACACTTTCCTTGTTGTAATTGTTGTAGTATGTGCAATCATCATCTATATGCCCAAAATCTCCACATATGAAGCATTTTAGTATCCTTAGACCTTTCTTGTACCTATCTACTTGCTCAATGGCTATGGCAAGCTCTTCATGTCTTTCTTCAATAGGCACATCTTCTTCTTTAACTTCAATACCTAGGAATAGGTGTTCTTGCTTTTCTTCACTTATTCCAAAGAATGTACATTCTTCTTCATCTGAATGATATTTATCACTGTAATCTGAACTATCACTTGCTTCTACAATGTAGTAAGATTTCTTTGCCTTACGAAAAATTTTCTTCTTCTCATACCTGTTTTGCTTGAATCTGTCATCTTTGTCATGCTTATGCTTTCCATCTTCTTTTCTTCTTTGACCCTATTTTTCATCATCATTGATTTCTTCATGTGGACACTTGTATGCATAGTGACCAAGATCACCACACTTGTAGCACCTGACTTTCCTTATATCTCTGAAATTCCTTGAGTCCTTATTCCTTTTGATGAAGTTAGCTTCCTCATCATTTTCTAAAACTCTATCTATTTCTGAAACTTTCCCTTTCTCTTTTTTGAAGCCTTGAATGCAATCTCTTTTATTGGAGCTTGATGCTTACTTACCCTCATCTCATAAGTTGTGAGAGTACCTTGCAATTCTTCCATTGTTAACTTGTTGATATCCATTGTTTCTTCTATTGCTGAAACCTTTGCATCATATTTCATGGGAAGTGATCTCAAAACCTTTTGAGTAACTTCTGATTCTTTCATCTCAAAACCTAGGCCTCTCATAGTGTTAGTAATCTCATCAACTCGAAGTAAGAACTTTGCAATATCTTCAGAATCTTCCATTTTCAATTCCTCAAATATTTTTCTATGAGTTTGTAGTTTTGCCAACTTTACCTTGGAATCTCCTTCATAAGTATTCCTCAACTTGGTCCACATCTCATTAGCTTGAAGTACATACCATGACCTTTGCAAAATCTATCTCACGTAGCCCACTCAAAATACAATTCATTGCTCTTGCATTGATCTCAACCAATTTCCTGGTAGTCTTATCTTCCTCGGGATCACCTTCAACCTTATACTCTTTTTCAACCATCTGCCATACCTCATATCCTTGTGATATCAAGTAGTTCTTCATTCTCATGCTCTAGAAAGCATAATTGTTACCATCAAATAATGGAGCCTTATTTGAAGATAATCCTTTCTATGAAGCCATCTGTGTTCTTTGTAGAATCTGCCCTCAAGTTGTTAGCCTTTTCGAAGGAACCCACTCTGATACCAATTGAAGAACACAAGCTTATATTGAGAGGGGGTGAATAGTATAAGACCACTTTTTACTTTCTTTCCAAACCAATATCAATTAATGTCCTTAATTGCAATAACCAAATATAGCAGTGTGCATTAATAACTTAGATAGTAGTAGTAAGCAAGAGCACAAGTCACCACACATAATTGAGACACAATATTTAACGTGGTTCCCCCAATGTGAGGTACTCCACGGAGAAAATATTTTACTAAAACTTTCTCAATCAATCTCTTTGGGAATCACTCCCAATTACAATGTTTATGGATCTCTGTCCAAAGGAGATGTTGATCCCCTAATCTCAAGTTCATGGATCTCTTCCATAGGAGAACTCTTTCCCCTTCTGCTCTGGCTATGTGATCTTCTAGAAGACTCTGTCTCTCTATTGCACTAACTAGTGGACCTCTCTCCACTTGAAGACTCCTCACTCAGATCTATCTTCAACTATGTTGGTTGTTGGATCTCTATCCACTGAGACTCTGTCCTCTATACTCTATCACCTCCAAAGCTCTATCAATAGGCTCACTAAGAACCTGCTCAATAGGCTCACATAGAACCTGCTTAACAAGCTCACATAGAACTTGTCAAATCTGAATAACAAGCTCACATAGAACTTGTCCAATGTTAAATAACAAGCTCACCAAGAACTTGTCCAAATCTGCTCTAGCAAGCTCACCAAGAACTTGCCCAAATCTGCTCTAGCAAGCTCACCAAGAACTTGCCCAAATCTATCCACAAATCTGTCCCAAAACTGTCCTCAAATCTATCCCAAAATTATCCTCAAATCTATCCCAAAGGCCTTCTCAAAGGCTCAATCAATCATGCTCAAGTAGCACTCAAATCTCATCCACAATTCTATCAAGGCAAAGCTCAAATATGAACTCAACAATGAATGGCAATGTACTCTTCAATGGATGACAACAATGATCCACAATGATCTCAACTCAACTCAACTCATAGAAGCATAAAGAGAATTGTTAGAGACTCAATATGTTCTAATCTCAATCTCAACTCAACTCAACTCAAATCAACTCATAGAAGCATAAAGAGAATTGTTAGAGACTCAATATGTTCTAATCTCAATCTCAACTCAACTCAACTCAAATCAATCTCAACTCAACTCAAGTCAATCTCATAGAAGCATAAAGAGAATTGTTAGAGACTCAATATGTTCTAATCTTACTCTCAACTCAAATCAGAATAATGGAATAGTTTGTTTCATAGGACTTGAACAATCACTTCACACATCACTTGACTAGGCTCAATCAACTCAACTCAACCAATCACCACAAGGGACAACTCTCTCTCACACAACCCTAGTCCAAGTATGTATCAACCAACTCAAATGTTTCCAACAATGCTCAACCACAAATCTCACATAACAATGATACTCATGTTCTTTTCTAACTCAAGTTCTTTCACAACCAATGGGCTTCAACAACTATGCTTATAAAACAAGGTTTAGACACAACTCTCAATTCAGAAAACCTTGAAGCATTCAATCAACCACTTTCGAAAAGGAAACCACAAACAATCCTTTTCCCTCCAATGATATTTCAGAAATCAACCACCATAAACAATCAATAGGAGAATGTGCCCATACCTTTTATGAAGATGAAAAAACCTCTTTGTAAATCTGCCACAATCACAAAATTCTTTTGCCAATCTTCACAAGGGTTAGTAGATCACAAAATAATCAACATTACTCCACTTTTCAATAATCATCACCAAGGCCTTTAATTGCACAACTTCCTTATCTCTCCTAAAACCACTTGTACCATAAAATAAAATAAATCAAAACATTGCATAACCTTTTCACTCCCAAAACCACTTATACCATAAAATAAAATAAATCACAATATTGCATACCTTGTCACCTCATGAAAGAATTAATCCTCTTGAAAAAGAACAAGGCAAACTTCACTTTTGGAACCCCTTTGCAAAATCAGAAATATCTCTTTACACACACCTTATTTCTCCTTCTAAATAAGTTAGTCAAATAGCCCTCGAAATAAGCTTTCCGACGATATATAATATGCCCCCTTTCCCAAATAAATTGAAACCTTTACATATATATATATATACCAACCTCCATTAATTGCACATAGGTCGGCCCTCCATTAATTTAAACTTAAACTTTAAACTTTAATATCTTCATCACCGGAGGTCCTTTTTCGATGAAACAAAATTCCACCTTGGCTTTTAAGAAAAGCCCTTTCCACATAAGCCCACCATGGTTTTAAATAAAACCTTTTATTTTGCCTGCCTTGGTTTTCATAAAAACCCCGTATATATCCATGCTCTCCAAAATATCATAGATGATTATCTATGAAGTGCTTTTGCCACCAAAACCAAATATGATCCATGTGACATCAATGATCCATGTGACATCAATGACAACATAAAATGCCTCAAATTAACTCAAATTTCCAACATTATAACCCCCAAAAATGACTATCCTTTCATGGAATGTAAGGGGGTTGAACAACATCCCCAGACAAAAATTTGTTCGTGATTTGGTTCATGTTCATTCTTAAAATGTGGTGTTTATTCAAGAGACTAAACTGGATATTGATAGGATGTTCAATATTTCTCCCAATTTGTGGATAAGGGGTCAATGTTAGTGTATTGGTGTATGTGGATATGTTGGTGGTGTTGCTTGTTTATGGGATTTGGTTAAGATCTTTCCTCTTACTTGGATTTCCAGCATATGGTCTATTTCGATGATTGGGCATGATAATGAATCTGGTTAAACCATCCTACTTACAAATGTGTATGCTCCTATTGATTACAATGGTAAAGTAAATTTGTGGGAGCACATTGGCTTTGTGAGAATTCTAGCTCCCCTATACCCATGGATTTTTGTTGGAGATTTCAAATCTATCACTTGTCTGGAGGAGAAACATGGTGGGGTTGATCATCTTGAGCCTTTTTCTTCTGTCTTTCATGCTCATATCTGGGCCCTGAACTTGATTGACATCAATTTGGATAATGGGATCTTTACCTGGAACAATAGAATATGTGGGGAAGATTACATCTCAGAGAGACTGGATAGGTTTCTAAACTCCAGTTTTTGAATTGGTAATAACAAAAGCACTAGTTCTATGATTTTGGAGGGTATGGTATCTGATCATTGGTCTATAAAACTCTCTACTCTTGAGTTTGTGCTAAATAAGAATCCTTCCTTCAAGTTTTAACTTATGTAGCTTTAGGATCCTAAGATTCATGATTTCATGCGAGGGTGGTGGACCAATGGCAAACCTTCTCATGGCACCACTGTAGCACCCTAAAATTGGCGCAGTAAAATTGTAATAATTACATTCACCTTAGTAAATAATTTAAATTCAAAATTTAACCTCCCAAACCGCCCGTTAACCGTCGGGTAATCCGTTTCCCCCTTTTTCGCGCCATTTTTAGAGGTTGTTTTGACCGTTTGACGATATCGTCGCCGATCAGACGATATCGCCCCAGATCTGACGATTTCGTCTGGACAAGGACGTCCAGACGATCTTGTCGCAAAACTAATTTTGCACAATTAGCTTCTGTTCCAACGGGCCTCTAATCCGGGTAGAAGCGTGTCTACGCCGTTAGAGACCCTCCCCCGTTGGAGATCTCCCAAATAGGGATGATCTCCAACCTCCTAACTATTCCCCTAAGCCTATTTAATCATTAGGACCTTCCCTTCCCAACCCCTGGCTGAATTTCTCTATGACTTGATTTTGCGTGCATTAGAATACCCAGAGCATCATTTTGCATTTGTTATTTTGAAGTTTTCTTGTAGGGACCTCATTGATTTTTATCCGGAGCATGCTCAGATCGTCGTAGACGATCTCGTTCAAATCTCGGACGATCCTGTCACAATTCGGGACGATTTCACTGCTTCTAGACGATTTCGACTGCAATCTGCATTGGGGGCAATCAGTGCCCAGAGTTTGCGCTTTCTCTTATTCATTTTGCTGTTTTATTTCGCATTTTAATTAGTTTTATCCTTATTTCTTACTATTTTGCATTTGGAGTTCACCCATATAGCTTAAGTTGCATGATAAGATCATAATTTCTCATTTGAATGTCATAATTTGTTTGAATTTCTATTCATAACCATTGTTTAGTATTCATACTATTATTTTGTGTTGTTTCCCTCTGTTATCATAGTTGCATTCTCTGTATTTTGCATCTATTTTTCTGTTTGCAGGTCTCTGATGAATTCGTCTGATGAATTCGTCAGATCTCAGACGATCTTGTCTGATCTCAGACGATCTTGTCAAATTAGAGGCGATCCTGACTGCTTCAACATCAGAATCTTCATCAGACATCCGGATCGGTATTCTGCTTTTAATCTTCTATAATTTCTCTATTTTTTGTCCTTAATTCTGCTTTCTGTATTCATTAAATCTGCACTTGCATATAGATTAATTTAGATTCATTTGGCCAAACCTAGGATATGAATGCTTAAGACTAAAAATGAACACATAAAAACACATTCCAAACCTAGGCGTGGAAACTGCCATTAAATGTTTCCTGGTGAACCCACCATCCGTCGAAAAATCACCAATATACACCTCCCTTGAGAGGCGGGACCTTCGCAAGTCCTCTCAGCCCCGAGGTACCGCGACATCCTTTTCCCATCCTCCTTCCGGGCACGGATCCTATAGCCTAAAGGTAAGGATGCGAAAAATTTGGAGCGATACATTTTGGTGAACCCGACGTGAATGCATCATAACCTTTTGAAAACAAAAAACAAAAACAAAACAAAAAAAAATAGAACAACTAAAACATAGATGCATTTTAAATCATTTAAGTTTAATATCATGTTTAGATGGTAGCTCCTAAGAAAATATTAGCAGTTACTATAAATGTAGAAAACCAATTGGCAGCCATAGAAATCAACTCTATGCTTAATGTGCCTGAAACAAATAGAAATCAATTCTTGTGGAACGAACTTGATAGGAGACTTAGTGTCATTTCATCTAGGTCAACAGAACTTAAACAGATCAAGAGGCTAGTCCTAGATAGAATCCCGGATCCTCATCAACTTGTCTTTTATCATGAACTTCGTAGAGCCTCGCCATAGATGGTTAGCTTATAGGAGAGCTCTAGTATCTTCAGAATTGTTCACCTTCGAGGAATACCTCGAGAACGCAGCCATTGTACACCAGCCTCCTAGGTTGTGTAGAAGACCAAGAGGTTGTTCTTACGGATAGGGAAAGATGGAATAGAGTTCCGCGAGCCATGTTATATCGAGAGTATTGCCACGAGCTTTACTTCTATCAACCAACGATCTGAGACAGATAATATCACTATAGCTCTTTTCATCAAATTTTTAAAAGAAAAATTTCAATTTGAAGAAGAAAACTTCATGACTCCGGAACAACTCGAGCCTATTAATGATATTTATAAATTGTTTATAGAAAACTAGATTATTACTTTCAGTCTTATTTCTTGCATTTATTGTGTTGATTGTCTTTACAATATTATTTCAAAAACAAAGAAAAACTAAAAATTAAAAACTAAAAAACATAGCAAAAACTTAAACATTTCATTTCAAATATTGTAGTAGGTATATAGTAAATATATACCTCTTAATTTTGTTGCATATATATATATATATATATATATATATATATATATATATATATATATATATATATATATATATATATTTGCTGAAATCAAAATTTAGCACCATGCCTAAACTTAGGAATGGTAAAGAAACTTTAGGAGAAGAAGAAGATTGGTTACAAGATACAACTAGAGACCCAAATATCCTTCCTCGAAGATCCAACTTCAGAAGGAAAAACTCTAGATCAATCAGAACATGACCTAGGTGAAGATAATGAACAAGAAGGAAGTGTTAAAGAGGATGGATCCTCATCCCCTAGAGTAGCTCCAGATGGAACTATTGCTTTTGACAACATAGATCATTTCAAGAACTTTCTTAATGATAACATTGACGCCCTTAATGTGGCAGTTCGTATTGATAAAGGGCAAATTAGTAACACTCAAGCAGCCTTGGAACATGCGTTTGATGTACGCACTAATCCCTTGTCTTTCATTGATCAAGAAAGTGATAAGGTTGGGCCATCCAATACATACATGGTCACTATGATTCAAAACATGTCAAAACAACATGCTATCCAACCTCCTAAGGAACCTGTTATTCAACCTAAAATCATTCCCACACAAAAGAAACCTTCCTTCACTACTTTATTCCGCCAAACTATTGAGCAATATGCTTCAAGTAAACAAAAACCTAAAACGAAGCCAAATACCAATTTTCAACAATCTGGAACACATCATAATACAACTTCAAAATTCCTTCATAATACTTTTCCTACCAATAATTTACACAATAGTAACATGGCATCTAATCTTCATGTTCCTCCATCATATGCCCATAAAACCCATGTCAATGCCCTACCAAACCAATATGGTGGGCAAACTAGTAATCTGGAAGCCATGGTGAAACAGCTTAGCTTCACGTATGGACCGAGATAGATCCCTACCGTCCCTCGTATAATTATCGAGAGATATGTAGTCAACCTTTGGATCCCATAGTTGTAGCTCAACCATACCCTAAGCATTTTCCCATGCCCATCCCGCCTATATATAAAGGAACCGAAGATCCCATAGAGCATCTTCGCATGTTTAGGATAGCATGTCATGACATATCACATGATGACTTGCTATTATTAAAAATGTTCCCAAAAAGTTTAGGTGGAATGGCATTAGAGTGGTACTATCAATTGCCCACTCATTCTTTGAGAAACTTCGAAGAAACAGTTGAATCATTTGTCCATCAATTTAGTGCCTACATCGAGAGGCATGTAACTATTAAAGATTTATACAATTTAAAACAAGACAAAGATGAATGTTTTGCCGATTTCTTAGCTAGATGGAGGCAATTGATAGGAAAACCGCACTTTGTGCTACCTTATAGGGAAATGTTGGACATTTTTATCAATAATTTGCAAGAACAAATATCTTATGAGCTATCAATTGCTACCTTAACTACCTTCGATCAAGCTATAGATTTAGCTCGAAGAGTAGAAGATGCCCTCATTAGGAGAGGCCAACTTAGGAAGAAGGATGATGAGAAAACATCCAAAAATCAATATAAAAACAAACAAGTTGTTGGTGACGGAGTCACTGACAACATAAATGTTGCTAATATCAATGCAACGAAGACAACAAAAAAATTTATATTGAAACCTCCTGATAAGCCTCCTCGAGAATTCACTAGATTAAATCAACCCTTATCAACTATTTTACCTCAATTACTCGAAAGAGGTTTGATCCAATTACCAACTATCCGGGAACCCGATCCAACTATACCCGGATACAGAGCCGACTTACACCGTGATTTCCATAGAGGACCTGGACATTCTACCAACGCTTGTAAAAGGTTGAAACATAAAATACAAGATTTGATTGATAATAATGAAATGGAAGTGCAAGCCTTCCAACCTAAACAAAACCCTCCTAATAATACTCAAAAGACCGTTCCCCAAAATCAAAATCAAAATGCTAATCAAACATTAGACATATTTCAACACCCTTTACCAAGACATGGTAAAGAGGTAGCCAATCAAATCGAACATCATAATGTTCCCCCTCCTACCCGATATGTAGGAACCATTAGCTGACAATTACCTGTTCAGGATCCTCAAATATTTGACACAACCTTATCCTTGGTTACGACCAGGCCCTTACATAATTTTCAAACTTCTGATTCTAGTGATATAGAATCGGATACTGAAAGTGAAGTAGACATTACTTCAAACCAATCGAATAGTTCTAAAAATGAATCAGATCCTATTCAACCCATCACAGATGCTATGGTTCCAAAAGAACCATTTCCTAGAAGAGTTACTACTCGACCTTCTTCTAATATATTCCTTTCTAATGAACAAGCCATTAATGCTAGACCGAGACCAGTTCAACGTCCTCATTATAACATTGTAGGTACCATTGGAGTCGTCACCCGACAACAAGCTCAAAATTCCCAACAAGAACCAAACCAGAACGATGGATCAGCTCCATTCGTTCTGAAAACCCCAATAAAGGGAATCATGCTCCTAATGTTCAACCTAAACCCCCTTACAATATTAATGAGCAATTGTCCAATACTACGGCCAAAATTTCCCTTTTGGATTTATTAAGATCCTCTCCCACCCATAGGGATGAGTTGATGCTTACATTAAGCCAAATGATGGTACCTCAAAACATTCAACCTGAAGCTATGGCCAATACTATCATCACTCGAGAGATTGATTGTATTGACTTTCGGATAAAGATATCCCACAACACAGCTTTACATAAGGATAATCCCTTATACATTACTACTCTAATTGGGGATGTAGCTATCAAACGAGTCTTGATTGATAATGGCTCATCTCTAAACATTTGCACTTTTGACTTCTACCAACGATTTGGCTTTAGAAGTGATGAAATGAAGAAAATTGATATGATTATCAAAGCTTTTAATGACGAAACACAAGAAACGTGTGGAGTTATTACCCTCCCATTGCAAGTTGGTCCTAGAACCCTAGAAACAATCGTGTTTATTGTACATTGCCCAACATCGTACAATATACTTTTGGGTCGCCCTTGGATCAATGCCATGCGAGCGGTCCCATCAACCTTACACCAATGTGTTAAATTTGAGTTTAAAAATCAGTTGGTCACTATCCATGGTGACCCTAGACCTTTTGATATGTGTGCTTTGGCGTAACCCGTTGGAGTGCAATTTTGCCCTCGCTCCGTCATCCACACATCCTAGTTCTTATTTTTCATCTAAAACTCATGAAACACACACCCATAACTTCACCTATTCCCCTCCAAGTAATTTCATCCTCCTATATAGATCAACAACCCTCTAAACAAATCACTCTAGAACCTCAAAAAGATCTTAAATCTACAACCAATCCTTCATGTTCTATCCCTATAAATTCAAAACCTACATAAACATCAATCATACCTTCCACATCTCAAGATATAGGTAATAAGCCTTCTACATCTTATGCCCTTTCCGATGAACTTTTACCATATTTATCCACAACCTTAATATCAGAAAAAACAAATGCTTTCATGCAAGATTCAATTCTTTTGAATAATTTACCGCCATCTCCTCGTACTTTGGGCCTCCCACAACCTATGGGAAGTACTTACCAAGTCGGGAGTTGTGCCTTCATTTATAAAGGATATGACTGGGGAAGAATCCCTCTGAATATCAAAACTCATCATGAGGGATACGCTCGGTGTTATTTTACCAATGATTATATTAAAGCTAAACCCATGATGCTTAAAATGGGATATAAAGGGAAAGGCTTGGGACCTTTCCAAAATGGCATGAAAGAACCTTTCGAGGTAGAACCGTGGCCTGCCCGCTGTGGTGTGGGCCTATTTCCTAGTAAGGGTCAACCCTTTCCTTTTGAAGATGATGATCAACTCATATGTTATCAAGATTATTTGGATAGGCATGTTGATTTGCCTCTTAAAAATCAATCATTTTCATGCAACATGCTATCCATAGCTTACCCTAAATGATGCATTGTCGACCCCGATGAAGAGTTGGAAGGAGATATCTTCCATGATGTCTCTCTTGAAGAGATGTTACACAATGGATTTTATTTTGATGGTTCTATACCAACTATAGCCCAACTTGAGGCCACTAATCCTCAAGATGAATTATCTAAATTAACCTTACAAGAATTACAAGAATTGGGTGTTTCACCCGCCCCACCTAATTTTGAAAGAGATTTACACATGGAGGTAGAAAACGTCATTAAAATTAATATTGGAACTGAGGATAATCCTCACATAATCAATATTGGATCAGAATTAAGTCAAGAAAAACAAGAACAATACATTGCATTCCTTAAAGAGTATGAAGATGTCTTCGCTTGGACATATGAAGATATGCCATGTCTAGACCCTTCTGTAGTCATGCATCATCTAGTGGTCCATCCGGATGCTAAACCTCGTTAAACAAAAACTTAGAAAAATGCATCCCAAAGTGGCTCTGCTAGTCAAAGGGGAGTCAGAAAAACTCCTGAATGTTATCTTTATACAAGCTATTGATTATGCTCAATGGATCTCAAATGTAGTTCCAATCACCAAGAAAGAAGCTACCAAAGTTAGGGTTTGCACAGATTTTAGAGATATTAACGCCGCATGCCCTAAAGATGACTTTCCTCTTCCAAACATGGATCAAATCATTGACTTTACTGCCGGAAGTGGGATGATGTCCTTAATGGATGGATTCTCCGGTTATAATCAGATCAGGATAGCTCCTAAAGATCAGGCTAAAACAACCTTTATTACCCCCTGGGGTACCTTTTGTTGGAAAGTGATGCCATTTGGCTTAAAGAACGCAGGTGCAACTTATCAACGAGCTATGACCTATATTTTTCATGATATGATGCATGATATCCTACATGATTATGTAGATGATATTATAGCTCGCTCTATTATTGAAGATAACCATTTAGATGATTTGAGAAAAGTTTTTAATCGATTACGAGAATATCTTATTCGATTAAATCCAGCAAAATGTATATTCGGAGTTAAGTCCGGTAAACTATTAGGGGTTTTAGTTTCTTTACGTGGTATTGAAATCGACCCTCTCAAGATTGCGGCCATCACTGATATGCCCGCACCTACTAATATATTTGAGTTACGAAGTTTACAAGGTAAACTTCAAGCTATCCGTCGCTTCATTGATAAGCTGGTGGACAAAACTGGTCCCTTTCTTAAACTCCTTAAGAAGGATGTCCCTTTTAATTGGGACACCGAATGTAGAGAAGCTTTTGAACTTCTCAAACAATACCTCCTTAATCCACCTGTGCTTTCACCACCTAAACCTCGATCGCCCATTTCTCCTATATATTTCAGCTTTAGATTCTCGCCTTAGGAGCTATGTTAGCTCAACTTGATGATGAAAAGAGAGAACGTGCTAATTATTATATTAGCCGAACCTTCATCAGTTATGAAACCCGCTATACAACATTAGAAAAACTATGTCTAGCAATCGTGTTTGCTACGCAAAAATTACGACACTATATGCTTAGTCAAAAAACGTATGTCATTGCCAAATACGATCCCTTAAGGTATCTCATGAGTCGACCTTATTTATCGGGTCGCACAACCAAGTGGGTTCTTGCTCTAAGCGAGTTTGATCTCACATTCATAGGACAGAAGTCTGTTAAGGGTCAAATCATAGCAGATCAATTAGTCGCTGCACCCTTAGAGTCTACCCATCCCCTCATCATTGAGTTTCCCGACGAATGCCTTCAATTAGAGGCACACCATATTGAACAATGGTCCTTATACTTTGATGGAGCCCGATGCATGAGTGGGTCAGGTGCGGGTATTATTTTAATATCCCCGCAAAAACATCTTATTCCTCTGTCCTTCAAATTGACATTTGCTTGCACCAACAATATTGTTGAGTATGAAGCTCTAATCCTTGGATTACGAGCTGCCTTGGCGCTAAAAATTAAACATCTGTTAGTTTTTGGTGATTCTCAACTGGTTATAAACCAAATTAATGAAGTTTATCGGACCATAGATGATAAACTGCGCCCATATAAGGCCTATGTTTTACAATTAATGTCTCTATTTGATCAAGTTACCTTAGAAGCTATTCCTCGAACTAGCAACCGTGCAAACTGATGCTATGGCCGCAGCTGCATCTCTCCCCGCCCTTGGAGTTAGATGACGAATATGCCACTATCATTATTCGTCGACTCCAGGAACCCGCTTCAAATAAGTCATGCTTAGAGCCTTTGGATGTGTTTCTAATCAATGAAACTACTCCCGAACCTTGGTATACTGGACATATTTGATTTTCTCCAAAATGGGACTTTCCCCGCCAATTCTAATAGAAACCAGCGTCGGTTATTACGTCGACGAGCAAGTCGATTTGTAATAATTGGCAATACTTTATATAGGAGATCTTTTGAAGGTATCCTATTAAGATGTTTAAACTTAGAAGAGTCTAAATCAGCCTTGAGTGAAGCCCACGATGGATCTTGTGGAGGACACTTTAGTGGTAGCGTCATTGCTAAAAAGCTCCTTCGGATAGGATACTTTTGGCCTACCATGGAAACGGATGCACATGAGTATGTGCGCCATTGCGACAAGTGCCAAAAACATGCCGACCTTGTCCATGCGCCTGCACAAGAGCTGCATGCTATTTCATCTCCTTGGCCCTTTTCCAAATGGGGTTTAGATATTATTGGCAAAATCAATCCTGTGTCATCTGATGGACACAAGTTCATCATAACTGCAACTGAGTATTTCACGAAGTGGGTCGAAGCTATGCCTTTAGCTTCCTGCACCGGCACACAAGTCTCTAAATTTATTTTTAATCAAATCATTTGTAGGTTCGAAATTCCTGCAAATCTCATCTCCGACAATGGAACTTGTTTCAAAAATAAAGATGTTAAAAAATTATGCCAAAAATATAAGATTCAACATCGCTGGTCCACTCCCTATTATCCTCGTGGTAATGGTCAAGCAGAAGCATCTAACAAAACCTTAATCAAAATTCTCAAAATATTGGTCAATAAAATTGGCCGTGACTGGCACATCCAGTTATATCCAGCCTTGTGGGCCTATCGAACTAGTGTTCGAACCCCCACTGGAACTTCACCATTTGTTTTGGTTTACGGTGTCAAGCAGCTTTTTCCATTTGAATTGGAAGTTCCTTCTTTGGCTCTGCTACTTCAAGATACCGAAGTAGGAGATGAATATCATGTCGGCAGACTCGACCACTGGAACTCCTAGATGAAAAAGGCATCAATGCTTTGGAGCATCTCCGTGCCTACCAAAACAAGCTTAAAAGATCATATGCTAAAAAGTTCGTCATCGATCCTTTGAGATCGGCGACCTTGTTTTAAAAGAAAATCAAAAAAATACAAATGCAACTAAGGACCTTAAAGGTAAATTTGAGCCCAACTGGCTTGGACCATACATTATTACTGCTAAATTTGAATCAGGAGCATACAAATTATCTACCTTAGATGGTAAAGAACTTAAAGAACCCATGAATATTTTGCATCTTAAACGTTACTATGTATAAATTTGGTCACTTCATCCATGTATATATTTGTTCAAAATCACTATCTTGTATTTCTTTCAAATTTATAAAATCCAAAAACATCAAAAACATTCATAATCATCAAAATCTTCAAAACTATTTGTTGCATTTATTTATGGCACTTGTTACATTTAAAAAAAAAAAAAATAAAGAATAAAAATCAAAACAGCAATATGCTTGACTCTTTCGAAACCAAAACAATATAAAGAAGAAAGAGAGAGTCAACATTCTCAAAACTTCTCAAAAGTGTTTATATATATTTTCTTACAATTATTGCAGTTATATGTTTCAAATTATTTTGGATAAATTAGCATTTATTTGGAATCCCTCACTTGCACACTCACAACAATAAATATCTTGATTTTATCTAGCATGATTACTAATCTCTCTTATATCAAAGTTCACAAAATTCAATTAAATAAAGTTTGAGCATAGAGAATTGATCTTGTTATTTACTTAAACCAAGCACATCTTTTCACAATAAAATGATTATATTTGTAATTTCCATGTTTTGCTACATAGTAGACGTGATTTCTTGAGCGAAAAGTTTCCCCTGCTATCCTATCATGCACATGGTCTAGAATCTTTGAGAATTGGCAAAAGGACAAGCTCACCCCTACCCAGAATAAAAATCCCTTGCTCTACAGCTAATCCGAGCAAGTATCCCTAGCAAAGAAAAAGAAAAGAAAAGTTCAAGAAAAAGAGAAAAAAAAAGAAAAATGTTCTTTTATATCATTACAAAGAATATTTCAAGCACTATCTCAAAAATCAAGCAAACAAAAATACAAAAAGAAAAAGAAGCAAAGTTCAAAAGAAAGCAGAAAGCAAGAAAGCAATAAAATCCCTTTCCCTACCCTTTGAAAAGAAAAGAAGGGTTGATGAGCTTGAATCCTTGGAATTCTCAATTATTCGAAAACCGTGAGGTAAGCCCCATAACAAGTGGTTTGTGCCCAACCCGCTTGGCCTTGGGTAACTCCTAGCGTGGTGATATGTCCGTCACATTAGCGACCTTCTTTTGTACGAGACCTATGTCCGCTTATGGATTAGCTAGCTCTTGATAATCCGACCTACATAGTAGTCTAGTATGGTTATATGCATCTACATCATGGTTAATGAACACTTATTTGGTTTCTTCAAATCACTTGTATCATATTATCTTGCTCAAAATCGGTAAATGCACAAAGCAATTGCACACACATTTGTATTTGAGAGATTTTGTGTATCATTATGATAAATCAAGATCGGAAATGAATTCACATATGCACATGGGATTCCTTATAAATCTAACTTTTGTCTTCAAAATACTTTGAAATATTCTTTTTGCAACTTGTTTGGAATAAATCAAGTACAGTTGCTTACCATAAAGACAACTATATAATAGAAAAATCAAAAATTTCTTTCAAAATATACAATCAAAACACATATATCTGGTTGACTTTCGCGACGATGGTATAGTTCCAAAACCAAAATTGGAATTTTATGCCTAGCGCAAGTCCTCATCTTCATATTTTCTGTTTATTACAAAATCAACCATGCAATAAAACTATCTCTTTTTTATTTTCGCGATGATGGTATAAGTCTATACCTACATATTCTATGCCTAGCGCAAATCATTGTAACAATTTTTATTCCCCATTTATTAAAAATCATGAAAACCATATGACTTAATTCATTATGTTACACAAATTATGCTTTTAAAAAGCAAACACATTTTCATTATTTCATGTCATTATGTCAACCTTCAATTTTGCAATGATGGTATAATTCCTAAAGAATTATCCAAAAATTTTATCACACTTAGGAATTTATGCCTAGCAAAAATCATTTTAACATTATTTCATGCATACTATTTTCATGAAAATCTGAAAAACAAACCATCATCACCATCATTTTCACCATTGCACCAAAGTCTTAAGACAGCCTCTTAAGCACTCTTTTACTTTTAACAATATTTCTATACTGGGATTAGCTTGACGACCGAGTGAGCAACGACTCCATGAAATGGTCTATAATAGCGACAATGTCCTTTGAAATTATTGTTAGAAGTCTCTTTTTATTTTTTATTACATCACATTACAAACAATCAATTTGTTACATCAGATTATTTCATTTAAAATATTACCGCATGACATCAAAATTATAAATTTTCAAAACGACATAATTTCATGAATCCTCAATCCAATTATCAAATCAATCAATCAAACATAAAAGCATCATACACATACACATAACACAAGTCATATGATCAAAAACATATCATATATATGTCAACAGTATATATACATCATCAAAACTGGATTGGTATGCCACAATCTGTACCTCGGCATACTCAATCCTCTATCAACAAAAAAATAATAATACAATGCTATCATGTCAATCTGTACAAAGTTGTGCAGTCCTCTAGCCTCGAGAGCCCCTCGAGCTCTCCGCCTCATCTCCTCCCCCGTCCTAGGGTGTACGAGGTGGCCCCATCGCAGTCTAAGTAGTACTGTGAGTCCTAGTCCTCGATCGGGACGAGGTCCTTGACGACCCGATCCTGATCGGATCTGCGATGTTGGCCGGCAGGGGTAGTCTATCCGCCTCCGGCACCAGCCGATAGTACAAAGTCTGGTAGAAAGTAAGTTGGGCAATAGCCCGTGTTAGCTCCCCAGTGCTCGCCCCTCCGCCCCGTGCCTTGAGGCGTGCAATCTCGTCTCGGAGCTATGTCACCTCAGCTCGGTGGCGTGCAGCCTCATCCTGTAGAGTCTGCACCTGTGCCTGGAGATGATCTCTCTCCGCTCGGAGAGTAGCGGTCTCGCTACTCTCCCCCGTGTCAACGCCCTTGCCCTTATCGGGCGATGGTGGCCTCTCCCTCTGTGGAGATGGGGGTCTCGCCTCCCTCCTCTCCCTCTGTCGCGGCCTCTCCTGTGCCTCGTGGCCTCCTCGCCTCTCTCCCGCCGTGACCCCGGGCCGCCTCCATAGCCGCCTGGCGCCGCCTCCCTATCCGACGCACGACTGCGTGTATCGGACCCTGAGCCCTCGTCATCCGAGGAGGGCGGATGCCTACGTACTGGCATCGTAGCCATCGGCTACACTCGCGTCGTCCCCATCCACTCGGCTGAATGGGGGCATCGTCTCGTGTCCCGACTCCAGAACCGCCGCATGTCCGGAGCCCCGCTAACCGTGGTGTTATCCCGGATAGTCCGAGAAAACTCATAATCCCTCGCAGATGGGATCCCCTCTCGTAGACCGAACCGACGCAAAACTCGGTCATAGCGATGGAGCTCCACCTCTCCCCTCTCCATCCGAAGCCAACAAACTCGCCTGACGCGAGCCAACTCCTGTCCATCCTCGGCCCACCCTGGATGCTCCCTCCATGGCCTCCAGGTAATCTGGTCTGGGACTAGGTCATCTAATAGTCTCCGGGACATAGGAAGGTCGATCCACCGCTGTGACCCTCTCCGGAGCCACCAGTAGAAGACTCGGGGCCTCTCCCCGTCAACCCCTATCAAAGGAAGCCCTACCGGCCTCCGCACTGCAATGTGCTCCCAGCACCAAACCTGTAGAAGCGATGTCATCACCAGACATCGGCCGCCCTTGTACACGACCACATACAGGATCCTATACAATCGAGCATAGTACGTAACTGCCCCAAGAGAACCTGTACCCGTGGTCCTGCATGTCGCAGATCACATATGCCAAGCATCCACGGCACCCTGCACCCGCTCTGGTGGCACAACAAAAGTCCACCAACCACTCCAGCTAGAACCCGTGTGAGTCTAGATGCCCCAGGCATCTGACGCAGTGCCTCGATATTCACTCCGCCCTTCTCCAGGGTGAAGCTCGGGTCACCACACAATCGTCCCATAGCATGGCCCTGATTGGCCGTAGGAGTGATCAATCGTCCTTGTATGGGGATTCTTAGAATCCTCCATACATCCTCTAGAGTGGGAGTCATCTCCCCGTCGATAGCCGAAAACATGAGGAACCCGGATACCATCTCTCTCGCTAGGGCCGTCAGTAGCCCCATATCCGTAGACACCGTGGCATCTCTCGCCACATGCCGTAAGCCGGCCTGTGCCGGACCGATCCCGCTCCGCCTGTGTAAGAGCGGCCAAGTCATCCCTCAAACCTCCATACTTCCATTCCCCCGCTCTTTAGCAAACCTCTCTCGCAACATAAACAATGAAACAACAAACAATCATTAATAAACAATTCAAGTAATTAATAATGCAAGTTAAAGTTCAATTTTATGCAATTGATGATATCGCCCACTATTGGACGATATCGTCCCAAATTTGAGCAGAATCGTCTCCGATTTCGCAAGCCGAAATCGTCTCTAATTTGACGAAATCGTCCCCCTTTCACCGATTTCGCCCTTGGACGAAATTGACGAAATTGAGACGATTTCGTCAAAATCGAGACGATTTCGTCCCGACGACGTCGACGGCCCAAAAACGGCCACGATGCTCAAAATTCATCTAAAATCTACCTAAAAAGCATGTAAAATCAAATTAAAGCATTCTAGTTAAGTCTAGACTCTTACCCGTAGACCGCGTCGGACCTCTGTTGATCTGTGCGTCGTCTCCACCATTTTTGCTTCGGAGCTCTAAAAACCAAAAAATGAACAAGAAAAATGAATTAGGGTTTTACCCTATTTTTCTTAATTTTATTCAAAAATAATTTTGCTTTTCCGCGTTTTTACCTCAAACGTTCGATTTGGGTAAAAACACTGAGGGGGCACCATAGTAAGTTGTCGTACGATTCGACCAAGAATCGTCGCCTAAAAATGGGAATAATTTTTTGCTTTCTCGTAGATCGAGAAGAACTCATCTTTAACGCATTTTCTTCGAAAAATTCGCTAAAGAGGGGGCAAAATGTAGCACCCTAAAATTGGCACGAAGAAATTGTAATAATTACATTCACCTTAGTAAATAATTTAAATTCAAAATTTAACCTCCCAAACCGCCCGTTAACCGTCGTGTAATCCGTTTCCCCTTTTTCGTGCCATTTTTAGAGGTTGTTTTGACCGTTTGACGATATCGTCGCCGATCGTACGATATCGCCCCAGATCTGACGATTTCGTCTGGACAAGGACGTCCAGACGATCTTGTCCCAAAACCGATTTTGCACAATTAGCTTCTGTTCCAACGGGCCTCTAACCCGGCGTAGAAGCGTGTCTACGCCGTTAGATACCCTCCCCCATTGGAGATATCCCAAATAGGGATGATATCCAACCTCCTAACTATTCCCCTAAGCCTATTTAATCATTAGGACCTTCCCTTCCCAACCCCTCGGCTGAATTTCTCTATGACTTGATTTTGCGTGCATTAGAATACCCAGAGCATCATTTTGCATTTGTTATTTTGAAGTTTTCTTGTAGGGACCTCATTGATTTTCAGCCGAAGCATGCTCAGATCATCGTAGACGATCTCGTTCAAATCTCGGACGATCCTATCACAATTCGGGACGATTTCACTGCTTCTAGACGATTTCGACTGCAATCTGCATTGGGGGCAATCAGTGCCCAGAGTTTGCGCTTTCTCTTATTCATTTTGCTGTTTTATTCTGCATTTTAATTAGTTTTATCTTTATTTCTTACTATTTTGCATTTGGAGTTCACCCATATAGCTTAAGTTGCATGATAAGATCATAATTTCTCATTTGAATGTCATAATTTGTTTGAATTTCTATTCATAACCATTGTTTAGTATTCATACTGTTATTTTGTGTTGTTTCCTCCGTTATCATAGTTGCATTCTCCGTATTTTGCATCTATTTTTCTCGTTTGCGTGTCTCTGACGAATTCATCTGACGAATTCGTCAGATCTCGACGATCTTGTCTGATCTCATACGATCTTGTCAAATTAGAGGCGATCCCGATCGCTTCAACATCGAATCTTCATCGTACATCCGGATCGGTATTCTCGCTTTTAATCTTCTCGTAATTTCTCTATTTTCTGTCCTTAATTCTGCTTTCTGTATTCATTAAATCTGCACTTGCATATAGATTAATTTAGATTCATTTGGCCAAACCTAGGATATGAATGCTTAAGACTAAAAACGAACACATAAAAACACATTCCAAACCTAGGCGTGGAAACTGCCATTAAATGTTTCCTGGTGAACCCACCATCCGTCGAAAAATCACCAATATACACCTCCCTTGAGAGGCGGGACCTTCGCAAGTCCTCTCAGTCCGAGGTACCGCGACATCCTTTTCCCATCCTCCTTCCAGGCACGGATCCTATAGCCTGAAGGTAAGGATGCGAAAAATTTGGAGCGATACAACCACTATGTATTCCTTTATGAAGCGACTGCAATTTGTTAAGCATAAATTGAAGAGGTGTAATAGTCTAATTTTGGAAACCTTTCCTTGGTTAAGTCAGTGACTCTTAGGAAGGTGGAAGAAGCTTCAAGGACGATAAGAGATCATGGACTCACGGAGGAGCTTCTCATTGAGGAATTTGAGGCTACAAAAGACCTTACTAAATGGGAGTTGAGGGAAGAAATTTTTTGGAAATAGAAATCTTGAATGGATTGGCTTCAAGAATTGGATAGGAACATGAACTTTCTTTTTAACTCAATTAAGGCTCTTCGTAATGGTACCCTGATTTCCTCTCTTGTAAATTTTCATGGTGCCCTTCTCTCTTCTTTCAGGGTTATTTCAGAAGAGACTAGGAGGTATTTTTCCTCTTTAAGGAGGACTCCATCTTAGATGAAGAGGTTGAAAATTTTATTCTAAACTATATTCCTTCGATTGTTTCTAGAGAAATAAATGAGCATTTGATGGGTCCAATTTCCCTTGAGGAGTTGGAAAATGGTATCTTTAAGATGAAAAAAGGAAAAGCCCCAGGCTCATATGGATTCTTGATTGAGTTTTATCAAGAGTTTTGGGAGTCAATCAATTTTGATCTTCTAGAGGTGGTCCATGAGTCCCAAAAGAACAAATAGATGCTAAGGGTCCTAAATGCTACCTTTGTGGTGCTTATTACCAAAAAAGAGGGAGCAAATTCCCTGGATATGTTCAGGCCTATTTCTATTTGCAATGTTGTGTATAAGATCATTACAAAATTTATTGTTGAGAGGCTGAAGATATGGTTGAGAAAAATCGTCTCTGAGGAGCAAGGTAGGTTTGTTTTTGGTCGACAAATCTTTGATGGGGATCTTATTGCTACAGAATATATTCACTCAATGGAAACATCTAAGGAGAAATTTATGTTGATTAATTTGGACATGGCCAAAGCCTATGACCGGGTCAAATGGTCCTTTCTTAAAAAAATTCTTGTTGTTTTGGCTTTGAGGAGGATTGGATTATATGGGTGATGAGTTATGTTTCTTCTTCCTCATTCTCTGTTCTTGTTAATAATGAGTTGTTGGAGCTGTTTGAGGCTTCGAGGGGATTGATGCAAAGAGATTCGCTATCTCCTTATTTGTTTATCATTATGGCAGAAGGATTTGTAATATTTCTCAAGTCTCAGGTTAGGCATGGTTTCATTTAGGTTTGGAAGTGGGATAGTAGTTCACCGCCTCTTTCCCACCTTCAATTTGTTGATGACATTGCTTTGCTAGGATTTTCCACTATCAGGGAATCTGGCAATAGTAGACAGTCTCTTGATATATATCTTGGTGCTTCTAGACAATTGATTAATGAGGACAAGTCTTCTATTTTCTTCTTCAATACCCCTCCTCTTATTCAAGCCAAGATTGATCAAATTCTAAGATTTCAAGTCGGGACTCCCCCCTTCATTTATCTTGGTATTTCGATTTCATCTCATCCTCTGCCTAGATATTCTTGGCAATCTATGTTGGATAAGTTTAGAAGGAAAGTGAATCACTGGACCGTCATATGGCTCTCATTTACGGGTAGAGTGTTGGTTTTAAAATCTGTTGTTCAATCTTTACCCATCTATAGATGTTTTGTGGAAACAGCTCCCTCTTGTTTCATCAAGGACATGGATGCTTTGTCAAGATATTTTTTGTGGTCAGGAAAACTTGCTCAATCTAAATGGAGTTTGGTTAGGTGGGATTCTATTTGTAGGTCAGTTCAAGAGGGGGAGGCCTTGGGTTGTGACAAGCGACTCTTTTTGAGCAGGCTCTGGTTGAGAAACTTTATTGAAGATGGTGTACTTCTTAAGATCAAATTTGGGCTAAAATATTATCTTGTAAGTACTTGAGAGATATTTATGAGGCTGAGATCCCTAGAGTTAGCTTGGTTAGGAAATGTTTGGTTATCTAGGACACTCTGAAAATAGGGGCTACTTTAATTAAGCAGGGTTTGTTCTAGATTTGCAATCGATGATAAGATGCGATTTTCTAGGATGATTCTTGGGATGGCCACCCTCCTATCTTGACTCAATATCCCAGGCTACATTCCCTAAGCATTTTTTTTTGGAAGCGGGTTGGTCTCATGTGGAGGACTTTAAAACAATCTAGTCTTTTAGTAATCTGGAGATGTACAAGTGGAAATATCCATAGGAATGGTCCCAGAGGGTATTGGTCGAGGACAAATATGTGCTTGCTCGTATTCTTATGGGGAGACCCTATTCTTCATTGAGGGGTAAAGACAATTTGGCTTGGAACCTTGATCCCAAGAAACACACTTTATAGCCTATGGATACCAGGTTTTTGATATGCAGAAGTTTAGGAGCCTCCCTGTCACATGGTGGAAAAAGGTGTGGAACAAATTTGCTTGGCCTAAATGTAACTTCTTTCTCTAGCTAGTAGCTTAAAATAAATGCCTCACTTGGGAAAACTTGAGGAAGAGGGGATTTTAGGGTCCCTTTATTTGTGTCCTTTGTGGTAATAATAAGGATGTCTCTTCTCATTTAATTTTCCAATGCTCCCTTGCCAGAGACATTTGGTACTGTTGGTGGTGTGCCTAGAACTATCCTTGTTTTCATGTGCTCTCCCTGGTGGAATTTTGGAGTATTTTGGGTAGACATTCGACCAATACCCCCTTCCTCTAGGTAGCTTGGAATTTGGGCCCTTCTTGCATCATCTGGTAGATTTGGATTGAACAAAACCATCGCATATTTCAGAGTAGTAATTTGGTTGTTCAACCGATCTGGAAAAGGATCCTGGATATGGTTCATGAAACTATCCATAATAAATACGATGTGAACCCTCTTTTGGACTCTATGGAGTATAAGGTACAACATGTCCTTGGTCTCTTTGGGGTTGGTGCAGACTCTTCTTGCCCTAGCAAGGCTTCTCAGCTTAGCAATAAAGTTAGGAGAGATGGTAGGTGGAGGCTGCCCTCTGGAGGAGTTTTAAAAAATAATACTGATGGGTCATCTAGGGGTAATCCTGGATATACTAGAATTGACGGTGTTGGAAGAGACTCTGCTAGCGTGGTCATATTTTTCTTTTCCATTTATAAATATGTTCACTCCAATAATTTTATGGAAGCTCTTATGATTCTCGAGACCTTGTAGAGGGGGTTTTCTCTTGGCTGGCATAGGAGCATCTGCAAGTCCGACTCTCAAATTTTGGTTAATATTTTAAACAACAAAAGGTTGGAGTATGTTAATTGGCAATTGGTCTCTATGGTCGTTTATATTCTTAGAATTAGTGAAAAGTTTGAATTCATCTCCTTTGTGCACATTCCAAGGGAATGGAATGGGGTTGCTGATTATTTTGCCAAAAGGGCTTCTAAGCTTTTGGATCCTTGTATTATGGATAAATGGGAGAGTCTCCCATCTGGGGACTCTTAGCACCTTTAGGAGTTGATCCACAAGGATTTTCAAACTTAATTTGGTTTGTTCTTACTGTCTTCATTGGGTTTTGATCCTGTCTAATGGTTTTAACTTGTTTTGTTGCTTACTTGAGCCCTGGTTTGGGGTTTCACTGTACTCTGTAATCTTGTCTTCTTATCAATAAATTTTTACCCCTTTATTTAAAAAATATATATTAATGTTATAAAATAAATCACATATTACTGTATCGCTCCAAATTTTTTGCATCCCTACCTTCAGGCTATAGGATCCGCGCCCGAAGGAGGATGGGAAAAGGATGTCGCGATACCTCGGACTGAGAGGACTTTGCGAAGGTCCCGCCTCTCAAGGGAGGTGTATTTTGGTGATTTTTTGACGGATGGTGGGTTCACCAGGAAACATTTAGCGGCAGTTTCCACGCCTAGGTTTTGGAATGTGTTTGATGAGTTCGTTTTAACCTTAAGCATTCATATCCTAGGTTTGGCCGAATGAATCTAAATTAAAACTACATGAAAATGCAACTTTCATGAATACAAAGAAACAGATTTGAAAGCAGAAAATAGAGAATTTTACAGAATGACAATGAAAAATACCCGATCCGGATGTCTCGCAGAAGATTCTCGACGTTTGAAGCAATCCTGGATCGCCCCGTAATCCGACGTAATCGTCTGTAATCTGATAGAATCGTCTGAGACTGACAGATTCGTCCGAGATCCGACGAATTCGTCAGACGAATTCGCCAGCAGACCTGCAAGACAGAAAATAGATGCAAAATACAAGAAATTCTATTGTGCTAACAGAGGCAAATTACACCAAATAGCAATATGAATACTGAACAATATTTAAGAACAGAATTTAAAGCCAATTACTGTACTTTAATAGCAGATCATGAACTTAGCATGCAATCTAAGCTAAATGGGTGAACTCCAAATGCAAAATAACATAAAAACTGAATAAATAATCTAATTTACAAAATAAAATGACAGAAACAGAGTTGAGAAAAGCAAACTCTGGGCACTGATTGCCTCGATGTGGACTGCAGTCGAGATCGTCTCGCATCAAGCATACGAAATCGTCTCGCATTCGACAGGATCGCCTCCGATCCGAACAAGGTTCGTCGACGACGATGGATGCTGGCTCCGACTGAAAAACAATGATGTACCTGCAATAAAATCGATGTGGAACTAGTGCAAATGCAAGATTAGGATGTTCTAATGTAGAGGGATTCACTTTGCAGAAAATTTCAGCCAGGGGTTGGGGAGGGAAAATCTTAGAGATTAAATAGGCTTAGGGGGAGTAGGTAGGAGGTTGGAGATCATCCCAATTTGGGAGATCTCCAACGGGGGAGGGTCCCAACGGCGCAGACACGCTTCTGCCCATATTGGAGACCCGTTGGAACAGATTCCAACTATGCAAATTCAGCTTTACGACAAGATCGTCCGGACGTCCTAGTCCGGACGAAATCATCAAATCTGGGGCGATATCGTCTGATCGGCGACGATATCGTCAAACGGTCAAAACAACCTCTAAAATTGGCACGAAAAAGGGGGAAACGGAATACCCGACGGTTAACGGGCGGTTTGGGAGGTTAAATTTGATTTTAAAATTATTTACTAAGGTGAATGTAAATTTTATAATTTTACAGCGCCAATTTTAGGGTGCTACATTTTGCCCCCTCTTTAGCGAATTTTTCGAAGAAAATGCGTTAAAGATGAGTTCTTCTCGATCTACGAGAAAGCAAAAAATTATACCCATTTTTAGGCGACGATTCTTGGTCGAATCGTACGACAGCTTACTATGGTGCCCCCTCCGTGTTTTTACCCAAATCGAACGTTTGAGGTAAAAACGCGGAAAAGCAAAAAAATATTGTTGAATAAAATTAAGAAAAATAGGGTAAAACCCTAATTCATTTTTACTGTTCATTTTCTCGGTTTTTAGAGCTCTGAAGCAAAAATGGTGGAGACGACGCACAGATCTGCAGAGGTCCGGCGCGGTCTACAGGTAAGAGCCTAGACTTAGCTAGAACTGATTTAATTTAATTTTTACATGCTTTTTAAGTGATTTTTAGGTGAATTTGGAGCATCGCGGCCGTTTTTGGCCATCGACATCGTCGAGACGAAATCGTCCCGATTTCGACGAAATCGTCTCAATTTCATCAATTTCGCCCAAGGGCGAAATCGACGAAAGGGGGACGATTTCGTCAATCTAGAGACGATTTCGACAAGCGAGATCGGAGACGATTATGCTCAAATTTGGGACGATATCGTCCAATAGTGGGCGATATCATCAATTACATGAAATTGATCTTTAAGTTGCATTATTAATTACTGGAATTGTTATTAATGATTGTTTGTTGTTTTGTTGTTTATGTTGCAGAGAGGATTACTAAAGAGCAGGGAGTGGAAATATGGAGGTTTGAGAGATGACTTGGCCGCTCTGACACAGGCAGAGCGAGATCTCGCTGGCACAGGCCGGCTTACAGCATGTGGCGGAGATGCCACAAGTATCCACGGACATGGGGCTTCTAACAGCCCTAGCAGAGAGATGGTATCCGGGTTCTTCCTATTTTCGGTTATCGACATGGGAGATGGCTCCCACACTAGAGGATGTATGGAGGATTCTGAGAATCCCCATACAAGGACGGATGATCACTCCTACGGCCAATCAGGGCCACGCTATGGGACGACTGTGTGGTGACCCGAGCTTCACCCTGGAGAAGGGCGGAGTGAATATCGAGGCACTACGCCAGATGCTTGGGGCATCCAGACTCACACGAGTTCTAGCTGGAGTGGTTGGTGGACTTCTGCTGTGCCACCAGAGCGGATGCAGGGTACCATGGATGCTCGTAGATGTGATCTACGATATGAGAGACCATGGGTACAGGTTTTGTTGGGGCAGTTTTGTTCTATGCCGGTTGTACAGGATCCTGTATGGGGTCGTGTACAAGGGCGGGCGATGTCTGGTGATGACATCGCTCCTACAGGTTTGGTGCTGGGAGCACATTGCAGTGCGGAGGCCGATAGGGCTTCCACTACAAGGGTGGACGGGGAGAGGCCCCGAGTCTTCTACTGGTGGCTCCGAAGAGGGTCACAATGGCGGATCGACCTACCGATGTCCCGGAGGCTACTGGATGACTTGGTCCCGGATCAGATCACCTGGAGACCATGGAGAGGGCACCCATGGTGGGCCGAGGACGGACAGGAGCTGGCTCGCATCAGGCGAGTCTGCTGGCTACGGATGGAGAGAGGAGAGGTGGAGCTCCACCGCTATGACCGAGTTTTGAGATAGCTTCGTCCTATAGCAGGGGATCCCATCTCTGAGGGACTACGAGTTTTCCCGGACCGTCCGGGATAACACCACGGTTAGCGGGGCTCCTGACATGCAGCGCTTCTGGAGCCAGGACGCAGACGATGCCCCCATCCAGCCAGTGGATGGGGACGACGCGGGGGTAGCCGATGGCTACGATGCCTGGTACGCAAGCATCCACCCTCCACGGATGACGAGGGCACAGGGTCCGATCCACGCAGTTGTGCGTCGGATAGGGAGGCGACGCCAGGCAGCGATAGAGGCGGCCTAGGGTCACGGCGGGAGAGAGCAGAGGAGGCCACAAGCACAGGAGAGGCCATGGCAGCGAGAGAGGAGGGAGGAGAGACCCCCATCTCCACAGAGAGAGAGGCCACCATCGCCCGATAAGGGCAAGGGCATTGACATAGGAGAGAGCAACGAGACGGCGACTCTCCGGACGGAGAATATCCGTCTCCAGACACAGGTGCAGACTCTACAGGACGAGGCTGCACGACATCGAGCTGAGGTGACACAGCTCAAAGACGAGATTGCACGCCTCAGGGCACGGGGCGGAGGGGCGAGCACTCAGGAGCTGATGCGGTCGGTTGCTCAGACCGCATTCTACCAGGGGATCTATTTTTAGATGGTGCCCGAGGGCCAGAGGGTATAGCTGCCGACTGCTATTGCAGATCCGATCAGGACAGGGTCATCGAGGAGCTCATCCCGATCGACGACGAGGACTCGCAGTACCACACATACTGCGATGGGGCCACCTCGTCCTCCGCAGGGCGGGGGAGGAGATGAGGCTGAGAGCTCTAGGGGCTCTCGAGACACTACTCGGAGGACATTTGATTGAGTATGCCAAGATATGGATTGTGGCATACCAATCTAGCTGATATGATGTACATATATTTTTGAGATATATATGATGATATATTTTTGATCATATGACTTGTGTCTTGAGTATGTTTATGATGATTTTATGTTTTGATTGATTGATTTGAAAATTCATGTAATTATGTCGTTGGAAATATTATAATTTGAATGTCATGCTATAAAATTTTAAATGAAATAATCTGATGTAACAAAGTGGTTGTATGTGATGCAATAATTTTGATAAAAATAAAAGGGGACTTTTAACAATAATTTCAAAGGACATTGTCGCTATTATAGACCATTTCATGGAGTCGCCGCTCACTCGGTCGTCAAGCTAATCCCCGTATAGAAATATTGCGAAAAGTAAAAGAGTGCTTAAGAGACCTGCCTTAAGACTTTGTTGTGATAGTGCAAATGATGATGATGATGGTTGGTTTGTTTTCAGACTTTCATGAAAAATATTATGCATGAAATATTTTTAAAATGATTTTTGCTAGGCATAAATTCCTAAGTGTGATAAAATTTGTGAATAATTCCTTAGGAATTATACCATCATTGCAAAGTTAAAGGTTTGACATAATGACATAAAAATAGTGAAAAAATGGGTTTGCTTTTGAAAAGCATAATTTGTGTAAAATGAAGTCATATGGTTTTTATGATTTTTGATAAAATGGGGAATAAAAATTGTTACAATGGTTTGCGCTAGGCATAGAATATGTAGGTATAGACTTATACCATCATCGCGAAAATCCAAAAAAAATAGTTTTATTGCATGGTTGATTTTTTGATGAACAGAAAAGATGAAAATGAGGACTTGCGCTAGGCATAAAATTCCAATTTTGGTTTTGAAACTATACCATCGTCACGAAAGTCAACCAGATATATATGATTTGATTTGTGTAATTTGGAAGAAATTTTTGATTTTTCTAATTCTATAGTTGTCTTTGTGAAAAATAATTGTACTTGATTATTCCAAACAAGTTGCAAAAATAATATTTCAAAGTATTTTGAAGACAAAAGTTAGATTTATAAGGAATCCCATGTGCATATGTGCATTCATTTCCGATCTTGATTTATCCTAATGATAAACAAAATCTCTCAAATACAAATGTGTGTGCAATTGCATTGTTCATTTACCAGCTTTGAGCAAGATACTATGATACAAGTGATTTGAGGAAACCAAATAAATGTTCATTAACCATGATGTAGATGCATATAACCATATTAGACTACTATGTAGGTCGGATTATCAAGAGCTAGCTAATCCATAAGCAGACATAGGTTCGTACAAAAGAAGGTCGCTAATGTGACGTACATATCGCCACGCTAGGAGTTACCCAAGGCCAAGCAGAGTTGGGCACAAACCACCCGCTATGGGGCTTACCTCACGCTTTTCGAATAATTGAGAATTCCAAGGATTCAAGCTCATCAACCCTTCTTTTCTTTTCAAAGGGTAGGGAAAGGGATTTTATTGCTTTCTTGCTTTCTTTTGAACTTTGCTTATTTTTCTTTTTGTATTTCTTTTGCTTGATAATACTTGGAACATTGCTGAAATAACATTTTTCTTTTCTCTTCTTTCTTGAATTTTTCTTCTCTTTTTCTTTGCTAGGGATACTTGCTCGGATTAGCAGTAGAGCAAGGGATTTTTATTCTGGGTAGGGGTGAGCTTGTCCTTTTGCCAATTCTCAAAGATTCTAGACCATGTGCATGATAGGATAGCAGGGGAAACTTTTCACTCAAGAAATCAGTTCTACTATGTAGCAAAACATGGAAATTACAAATATAATCATTTTATTGTGAAAAGATGTGCTTGGTTTAGGTAAATAACAAGATCAATTCTCTATGCTCAAACTTTATTTAATTGAAATTTGTGAACTTTGATATAAGAGAGATTAGTAATCATGCCAAATAAAAGCAAGATATTTATTTTTTTGTGAGTGTGCAAGTGAGGGATTCAAAATAAATGCTAATTTATCCAAAATAAGTTGAAACATATAACTGCAATAATTGTAAGAAAATATATATAATGATTTTTGAGAAATTTTTTGAGAATGTTGACTCTCTCTTTCTTCCGTATATTGTTTTGGTTTCGAAAGAGTCAAGCATATAGTTGTTTTTAGATTTTGATTTTTGATTTTAGTTTTTGAGCAAAAGGAACTTAACTAGTGCTTTAAATAAATGCAATAGATAGTTTTTGAAGATTTTTGGAGATTTATGAATGTTTTTGGTGTTTTTGGATTTTTATAAATTGAAAGAAATACAAGATAATGATTTTAAACAAATATATACATGGATGAAATGACCAAATTTATGCATAGTAACGTTTAAGATGCAAAATATTCATGGGTTCTTTAAGTTCTTTACCATCTAAGGTAGATAATTTATATGCTCCTGATTCAAATTTAGCAGTAATGATGTATGGTCCGAGCCAGTTGGGCTCAAATTTACCTTTAAGTTCTTTGGTTGCATTTGTATTTTTTTGATTTTCTTTTAAAACAAGGTCGCCAATCTCAAAGGATCGATGACGAACTTTCTTAGCATATGATCTTTTAAGCTTGTTTTGGTAAGCACGGAGATGCTCCAAAGCATTGATGCATTTTTCATCGAGGAGTTCCAACTGACTGAGTCTACCAGCACGATATTCATCTCCTACTTCAGTATCTTGAAGTAGCAGAGCCAAAGAAGGAACTTCCAATTCAAATGGAAAACTGCTTCAAGCACCATATACCAAAACAAATGGTGAAGTGCCCGTCGGGGTTCGAACACTAGTTCGATAAGCCCACAAGGTCGGATATAATTGAATATGCCGACCACGGCCGCTTTATTGACTAATATTTTGAGAATTTTGATTAAAGTTTTGTTAGAAGCTTCTGCTTGACCATTACCCTGAGGATAATAGGGGGTGGACCAACGATGTTGAATCTTATATTTTTGACATAATTTTTTAACATCTTTATTTTTGAAAGGAGTTCCATTGTCAGAGATGAGATTCGCAGGAATTCCGAACCTGCAAATGATTTGATTAAAAATGAATTTAGAGACCTGTGAGCTAGTGCAAGAAGCTAAAGGCATAGCTTCAACCCACTTCGTGAAATACTCAGTGGCGCTTATGATGAACTTGTGTCCATCAGATGACACAGGATTGATTTTGCCAATAATATCCAAGCCCCATTTAGAAAAGGGCCATGGAGATGAAATAGCCTGCAGCTCTTGTGCAGGCGCATGGACAAGGTCAGCATGTTTTTGACACTTGTCGCAATGGCGCACATACTCATGTGCATCTGTTTCCATGGTAGGCCAAAAGTATCCTATCCGAAGGAGCTTTTTAGCAATGGCACTACCACTAAAGTGTCCTCCACAAGATCCATCGTGGGCTTCACTCAAGGCTGATTTAGACTCTTCTAAGTTTAAACATCTTAATAGGATACCTTCAAAAGATCTCCTATATAAAGTATTGCCAATTATTACAAAGCGACTTGCTCGTCGACGTAATAACCGACGCTGGTTTCTATTAGAATTGTCAGGGAAAGTCCCATTTTGGAGAAAATCAAATATGTCTGTATACCAAGGTTCAGGAGTAGTTTCATTGATTAGAAACACATCCAAAGGCTCTAAGCATGACTTAGTTGAAGCGGGTTCCTGGAGCCGATGAATAATGATAGTGGCATATTCGTCGTCTAACTCCAAGGGCAGGAGAGATGCAGCGGCGGCCATGGCATCAGCTACACGGTTGCTAGTTCGAGGAATGGCTTCCAAGGTGACTTGATCAAACAAGGACATTAGTTGTAAAACATAGGCCTTATATGGGCGAAGTTTATCATCTCTGGTTTGATAAACTTCATTAATTTGGTTTATAACTAATTGGGAATCCCCAAAAACTAAAAGGTGTTTAATTTTTAGTGCTAGAGCAGCTCGTAATCCAAGGATTAGAGCTTCATACTCAGCAATATTGTTGGTGCAAGCAAAGGTCAGTTTGAAGGATAGAGGAATAAGATGTTTTTGCGGAGATATTAAAATAATACCCGCACCAGCCCCACTCATGCATCGGGCTCCATCAAAGTATAAGGACCATTGTTCAACAAGGTCTCGCCTCTAATTGAAGGCATTCATCAGAAACTCGATAATGAGGGGATGAGTAGACTCTAAGGGTGCAAAGACTAATTGATCTCGCTATGATTTGACCCTTAACACACTTCTGTCCTATGAATGTGAGATCAAACTCGCTTAGAGCAAGAACCCACTTGGCTGTGCGACCCGATAAATAAGGTCGACTCATGAGATACCTTAAGGGATCGTATTTAGCAATGACATACGTTTTTTGACTAAGCATATAATGTCGTAATTTTTGCGTAGCAAAAATGACTGCTAGACATAGCTTCTCTAACGCTGTATAGCGGGTTTCATAACTGATGAAGGTTCGGCTAATATAATAATTAGCACGTTCTCATTTTTCATCATCGAGTTGAGCTAACATAGCTCCTAAGGCAAAATCTGAAGCAAAAATATAGAGGAGAAATGGGCGATCATATTTAGGCGATGAAAGCACCGGTGGGTTAAGGAGATATTGTTTGAGAAGTTCAAAAGCTTCTCTACATTCTGTGTCCCAATTGAAAGGGACATCCTTCTTAAGAAGTTTGAGAAAAGGACCAGTTTTGTCCGCCAGCTTATCAATGAAGCGACGGATAGCTTGAAGTTTACCCTGTAAACTTCGTAATTCAGATATATTAGTAGGTGCGGGCATATCGGTGATAGCCACAATTTTGAGAGGGTCAATTTCGATACCACGTAAAGAAACTAAAACCCCCAATAGTTTGCCGGACTTAACTCCGAATATACATTTTGCTGGATTTAATCGAATGAGATATTCTCGTAATCGATTAAAGACTTTTCGCAAATCATCCAAATGATGATCTTCAATAAGAGAGCGAGCTATAATATCATCTACATAATCATGTAGGATATCATGCATCATATCATGAAAAATGTAGGTCATAGCTCGTTGGTAAGTTGCACTCGCGTTCTTTAAGCCAAATGGCATCACTTTCCAAACAAAAGGTACCCTAGGGGGTAATAAAGGTCTGTTTTAGCCTGGTCTTCAGGAGCTATCCGAATTTGATTATAACCGGAGAATCCATCCATTAAGGACATCATCCCACTTCCGACAGTAAAGTCAATAATTTGATCCATGTTTGGAAGAGGAAAGTCGTCTTTAGGGCATGCAACGTTGATATCTCTAAAATCGGTGCAAACCCTAACTTTGGTAGCTTCTTTCTTGGTGACTGGAACTACATTTGAGATCCATTCAGCATAATCAATAGCTTGTATAAAGATAACATTCAGGAGTTTTTCTAACTCCCCTTTGACTAGCAAAGCCACTTTGGGATGCATTTTTCTAAGTTTTTGTTTAACCGGTTTAGCATCCGGATGGACCACTAGATGATGCATGACTACGTAAGGGTCTAGACCCGGCATATCTTCGTATGTCCAAGCGAAGACATCTTCATACTCTTTAAGGAATGCAATGTATTGTTCTTGTTTTTCCGGACTTAGTTCTGCTCCAATATTGATTATGTGAGGATTGTCCTCGGCTCCAATGTTAATTTTAATGACATTTTCTACCTCCATGTGTAGATCTCTTTCAAAATTAGGTGGGGCGGGTGAAACGCCCAATTCTTGTAATTCTTGTAAGGTTAATTTAGATAATTCATTCCGAGGATCAGTGGCCTCAAGTTGGGCTATAGTTGGTATAGAACCATCAAAATAAAACCCATTGTGTAACATCTCTTCAACAGAGACATCATGGAAGATATCTCCTTCCAACTCTTCATCGGGGTCAACAATCATTTCAGGGTATGCTATGGATAGCATGTTGCATGAAAACGACTGATTATTAAGAGGCAAATCAACATGCCTATCCAAATAATCTTGATAGCATATGAGGTGATCATCATCCTCAAAAGGAAAGGGTTGACCCTTACTAGGAAATAGGCCCACACCACAACAGGCAGGCCACGGTTCTACCTCGAAAGGTTCTTTCATGCCATTTTGGAAAGGTCCCAAGCCTTTCCCTTTATATCCCATTTTAAGCATCATGGGTTTAGCTTTAATATAATCATTGGTAAAATAACACCGAGCGTATCCCTCATGATGAGTTTTGATATTCCGAGGGATTCTTCCCAGCTCATATCCTTTATAAATGAAGGCACAACTCCCGACTTGGTAAGTACTTCCCATAGGTTGTGGGAGGCCCAAAGTACGAGGAGATGGCGGCAATTTATTTAAAAGGTTTGAATCTTGCATGAAAGCATTCATTTTTTCTGATATTAAGGTTGTAGATAAATCTGGTAATAGTTCATCAGAAAGGGCATAAGATGTAGAAGGTTTATTACCTATGTCTTGAGATGTGGAAGGTATGATAGATGTGTCTAGAGGTTTTGAATTTGTAGGGGTAGTAGTTGAAGAATTGGTTGTAGATTTGAAATCTTTTTGAGGTTCTAGAATAATTTGTTTAGAAGGTTGTTGATCTATATAGGAGGATGAAGTTAATGGAGGGGAACTAGGTGAAGTTATGGGTTTATGTTTCATAGTTTTAGATGAAAAAGAAGAACTAGGATGTGTGGATGACAGAGCTGGGCAAAATTGCACTCCAACTGGTTCTGCCAAAGCACACATATCAAAAGGTCTAGGGTCACCATGAATAGTGACCAACTGATTTTTAAACTCAAATTTAACACATTGGTGTAAAGTTGATGGGACCGCTCGCATGGCGTTGATCCAAGGGCGACCCAAAAGTATATTGTACGATGTCGGGCAATGTACAATAAACACGGTTGTTTCTAGGGTTCTAGGACCAACTTGCAATGGGAGGGTGATAACTCCACACGTTTCTTGTGTTTCGTCATTAAAAGCTTTGATGATCATATCGCTTTTCTTCATTTCATCACTTCTAAAGCCAAATCGTTGGTAGAAGTCAAAGGTGCAAATGTTTAGAGATGAGCCATTATCAATCAAAACTCTTTTGACAGCTACATCTCCAATTAAAGCAAGAATGTATAAGGGATTGTCCTTATGTAAACCGTGTTGCGGGATATCTTTATCCTCGAAGTCAATACAATCAATCTCTCGAGTGATGATCGTATGGGCCATAGCTTCAGGTTGAATGTTTTGAGGTACCATCATTTGGCTCAATGTAAGCATCAACTCATCCCTATGGGTGGGAGAGGATCTCAATAAATCTAAGAGGGAAATTCTGGCCGTAGTGTTGGACAATTGCTCCTTAATGCTGTAAGGGGGTTTAGATTGGATATTAGGAGCATGATTCCCTTTATTAGGGTTTTTCAAAACGAATGGAGCCGATCCATCGTTCTGGTTTGGTTCTTGTTGGGAGTTTTGAGCTTGTTGTCGAGTAACGACTCCAATGGTACCTACGATGTTATAGTGATGACGTTGAAACGGTCTCGATTGAGAATTTATGGCTTGTTCATAAGGAAGGACTATATTAGAAGAAGGTCGAGTAGTGACTCTTCTAGGAAATGGTTCTTCTGGAACCATAGCATCTGTGATAGAGTTGAATAGGATCTGATTCATTTTCAGAATTATTCGATTGGTTTGAAGTAATGTCTAGTTCACTTTCACTATCTGATTCTATATCACTAGAATCAGAAGTTTGAAAATTATGTAAGGGCCTGGTTGTAACTAGGGATAAGGTCGTGTCAAATATTTGAGAATCCTGAATAGGTAATTGTCCGCTAATGGTTCCTACATATCGGGTAGGAGGGGGAACATTATGATGTTCGATTTGATTGGCCACCTCTTTACCATGTCTTGGTAAAGGGTGTTGAAATATGTCTAAAGTTTGATTGGCGTTTTGATTTTGATTTTGGGGAATGGTCTTTTGAGTATTATTAGGAGGGTTTTGTTTAGGTTGGAAGGCTTGCACTTCCATTTCATTATTGTCAATCAAATCTTGTATTTTATGTTTCAATCTCTTACAAGCGTTGGTAGAATGTCCAGGTCCTCTATGGAAATCACAAGTGCAAATCAGCTCTATATCCGGGTATACTTGGGTCAGGTTCCCGGATAGCGGGTAATTGGATCAAACCTCTTTCGAGTAATTGAGGTAAAATAGTTGACAAAGGTTGGTTTAATCTAGTGAATTCTCGAGGAGGCTTGTCAGGAGGTTTCAATATGAATTTTTCCGTTGTCTTCGTTGCATTGATATTAGCAACATTTATTGCCGCATGACTCCGTCACCGACAACCTCGTTTGTTTTTATATTGATTTCTGGATGTTTTCTCATCATCCTTCTTCCTAAGTTGGCCTCTCCTAATGAGGGCATCTTCTACTCTTCGAGCTAAATCTATAGCTTGATCGAAGGTAGTTAGGGTAGCAGCTTGATAGTTCATAAGATAGTTGTTCTTGTAAATTGTTGATGAAAATGTCTAACATTTCCCTATAGGGTAGCACAAAGTGCAGTTTTCCTGTCAATTGCCTCCATCTAGCTAAGAAATCGGCAAAGCATTCATCCTTATCTTGTTTTAAATTGTATAGGTCTTTAATAGTTACATGCCTCTCGATGTAGGCACTAAATTGATGGACAAATGATTCAGTTGGTTTCTTCAAAGTTTCTTAAAGAATGAGTGGGCAATTGATAGTACCACTCTAATGCCATTCCACCTAAACTTTTGGGGAACATTTTTAGTAATAGCAAGTCGTCATGCGATATGTCGTGACATGCTATCCTAAACATGCGAAGATGCTCTATGGGATCTTCGGTTCCTTTATATATAGGCAGGACAAGCATGGGAAAATGTTTAGGGTATGGTTGAGCTACAACTATGGGATCCAAAGGTTGACTACAGATCTCTCGATAATTATACGAGGGACGGTAGGGATCTATCCGGTCCATACGTGAAGCTAATTGTTTCACCATGGCTTCCAGATTACTAGTTTGCCCCCCATATTGGTTTGGTAGGGCATTGACATAAGTGTTATAGGCATATGATGGAGGAACATGCAGGTTAGATGCCATGTTACTGTTGTGTAAATTATTGGTAGGAAAAGTATTATGGAGGAATTTTGAAGCTGGATGATGTTGTATTCCGGATTGTTGAAAGTTTGTATTTGGCTTAGTTTTAGGTTTCTGTTTACTTAAAGCATTTTGCTCAATAGTTTGGCGGAATAAAGTAGTGAAGGGAATTTTCTTTTGTGCGGGAGTGATTTTAGGTTGAGTAACAGGTTCCTTAGGAGGTTGGGTAACCTGTTGTTTTGACATGCTTTGGGCTATAGTGACCATATCCGTATTGGATGGTCCACCCTTGTCACTTTCTTGATCAATGAAAGACAAGGGATTAGTCTGCATATTGCACATATATTCCATGGCCGCTTGAGTTTTACTAATTTGCCCTTTATCAAGGCGAATTGCCACATTAAGGTCATCAATGTTTTCCATGAGAAATCTCTTGAAATGCTCTCGCATTGTCAAAGGCAATAGCTCCATTTGGAGCTACTCTAGGGGATGAGGATCCATCCTCTTTAACACTTGCTTCTTGTTCCTTATCTTCCCCTAAGTCTTCATCTGATTGACCTAGAGTTTCTCCTTCCGGATTTGAATCTCCAAGAAGGACATTTGGGTTTTCAGTTGTATCTTGTAACCAATCTTCTCCTTCCCCTAAAGTTTCTTTGCCATTCCTAAGTTTAGGCATGGTGCTAAGTTTTGATTTCAGCAAATATATATATATATATATATATATATATATATGCAACAAATTAAGAGGTATATATTATTTACTATATACCTACTATAATATTTGAAATTGAAGTGTTTAAGTTTTTGCTAAGTTTTTTGATTTTTTTAGTTTTTCTTTAATTTTTTGAAATAATACAATAAAGACAGCAAATAAAACAATAGATGCACGCAATAATAAGACTCGAAAGTAAATGAGCTAGTTTTCTATGAATAACTTATGAATATCATTAATAGGTTCGAGTTGTTCAGGGGTCATGAAATGTTCTTCTTCAAATTGAAAGTTTTCTTTTAAGAATTTGATGAAAAGGGCTATGGTAATATTATCTGTCTCAGATGCTGGTTGATAGAAGTAAAGCTCATGGCAATACTCTCGATATAACACAACACGAGGAACTCTATTCCATCTTTCCCTATCTGTAAGAACAACCTCTTGGTCTTCTACAAGGCCTAGGAATTGGTGCACAATGGCTGCGTTCTCGAGGTATTCCTCGAAGGTGAATAATTCTGAAGATACTAAAGCTCTCCTATAGGCTAACCATCTATGGCAGGCTCTCTGAAGTTCATGATAAAAAACTAATTGATGAGGATCCAGGATTCTATCCAAGACTAGCCTCTTAATTTGCTTAAGTTGTGTGGACCTAGATGAGATGAGACTAAGTCTCCTATCAAGTTCGTCCCACAAGAATTGATTTCTACTTGTTTCAGGGATACTAAGGACATAATTAACTTCTATAGCTGCCAATTGATTTTCTACGTTTATAGTAACTGCTAACCTCTTTTAGGAGCTACCATCTAAACATGACTTTAAACCTTAAATGTTTTAAAATGCATCTAAGTTTTAGTTGTTCTAATTTTTTTTTTTTTTGTTTTTGTTTTTGTTTTCAAAAGGTTATGATGCATTCACGTCGGGTTCACCAAAATGTATCGCTCCAAATTTTTCGCATCCCTACCTTCAAAGCTATAGGATCCGCGCCCGAAGGAGGATGGGAAAAGGATGTCACGATACCTCGGACTGAGAGGACTTTGCGAAGGTCCCGCCTCTCAAGGGAGGTGTATTTTGGTGATTTTTCGACGGATGGTGGGTTCACCAGGAAACATTTAGCGGCAGTTTCCACGCCTAGGTTTTGGAATGTGTTTGATGAGTTCATTTTAACCTTAAGCATTCATATCCTAGGTTTGGCCGAATGAATCTAAATTAAAACTACATGAAAATGCAACTTTCATGAATACAAAAAATAGATTTGAAAGCAAAAAATAGAGAATTTTATAGAATGACAATGAAAAATACCTGATCCGGATGTCTACAGAAGATTCTGACGTTTGAAGCAGTCTGGATCGCCTGTAATCTGACAGAATCATCTGTAATCTGACAGAATCGTCTGAGACTGACAGATTCATCCGAGATCTGACGAATTCGTCAGACGAATTCGCCAGAGACCTGCAAGACAGAAAATAGATGCAAAATACAAGAAATTCTATTGTGCTAACAGAGGCAAATTACACCAAATAGCAATATGAATATCGAACAATATTTAAGAATAGAATTTAAAGCCAATTACTGTACTTTAATAGCAGATCATGAACTTAGCATGCAATCTAAGCTAAATGGGTGAACTCCAAATGCAAAATAACATAAAAACCGAATAAATAATCTAATTTACGTAATAAAATGACAGAAACAGAGTTGAGAAAAGCAAACTCCGTGCACCGATTGCCTCGATGTGGACTGCAATCGAGATCGTCTCGCATCGACACGAAATCGTCTCGCATTCGACAGGGATCGCCTCCGATCTCGAACAGGTTCGTCGACGACGATGGATGCTGGCTCCGGCTGAAAAACAATGATGTACCTGCAATAAAATCGATGTGGAACTAGTGCAAATGCAAGATTAGGATGTTCTAATGTAGAGGGAATCACTTTGCAAAAAATTTCAGCCAGGGGTTGGGGAGGGAAAATCTTAGAGATTAAATAGGCTTAGGGGGAGTAGGTAGGAGGTTGGAGATCATCCCAATTTGGGAGATCTCCAACGGGGGAGGGTCCCAACGACGCAGACACGCTTCTGCCCAGATTGGAGACCCGTTGGAACAGATTCCAACTATGCAAATTCAGTTTTGCGACAAGATCGTCTGGACGTCCTAGTCCAGACGAAATCGTCAAATCTGGGGCGATATCGTCTGATCGGCGACGATATCGTCAAACGGTCAAAACAACCTCTAAAATTGGCGCGAAAAAGGGGGAAACGGAATACCCGACGGTTAACTGGCGGTTTGGGAGGTTAAATTTGATTTTAAAATTATTTACTAAGGTGAATGTAAATTTTATAATTTTACTGCGCCAATTTTAGGGTGCTACAATTACCAATGGAAAACATTAAAGTAATTTTTAATCATTATTTGATTCATCCAATCAATATTTTCTTGTCAACTTTAGCTAAACTTGCTACTTTCTCTAACTAAGGAAAATAGAATTTAACTTCACGATCCTTAATTAAAATTCCTCTACTAGCTAGCCTATCTACACATTTATTTCCATTCCTTAATGTATGTGTAAACCTGATTTCTTCAAACTCTATAGCAAGGTCTTGAATTTCCATAATCTTCTCTTGTATGTTCCATGGAGCATTTGCTTTTCCTAATTTCTTTAATATGTTCCATTTTATTTGTTTGTATATTTTTAACCTTTCCAACGCTGCCCAAGTTTTAGCTTCATTATTTGTCTTAAATCTACTATTAAAAGCGTAATGAGACAAAATCACTCCCCTATTATTTCTAATTATTCCTCCTCCTCCTACTAGTCCTGGATTTCCTTTAGATGCTCCATCAAAATTAAATTTGACCAACTCCACATCTGGTGGTTTTCACTTTATATTTTTTGCCTTCTTTTTTATTTTTCCTATCCCCAACATCATAATTCCACTTGATGACTTTACTTCATCTATCAAGGCTCTTTGCTTCAAAATTAGGGATTGGGTGAATTGATAGGGTTAGTTTAGACTCCTCTATGGCTAAACAAATATTCCTTTTTATTACATCTAGACTATTTTTCTTTCCTTTAAATATTCTTCAATTTCATTCTAGCCATACAGTCCAAAGTATTGTATCTTTTGATATATCCCAAATTTTCTATAACACATCACTTTTAAAAGTGCTTTGCCATTGCTCTAACCATTCTTCAGTTATTCCATTCATCACCATGCATTTACCAAACATATTCAGAATCCATTTCCATAGTTTCTAGACTATTGAGAAGTGTCCCAAGAGATGGTCTATACTCTCCTCCATTTTACAAATAACATATTTGAAGGGGCCATGAAAATCCCTTTTCATAAGGTTATCCTATGATAAAATTATTTTATGCCCTACTAGCCAAACAAACATTTTAACTTTAGGAATGCTCGGGATATCCCAAATATCTCTCCATATTTTTGTGATATTCCTATTTTGATGGTGCATTATCTTATATCCACTTCTTATTGTGTTTTCTCTTGAGCTATTCAACTCCCAAATAAATTTATCCTTAGCTCCATTCGGAATAATCATTGTTGTTATCTTTCTACTCAACTAACTCCTAGTATCAATGTCTTGCATACTTGTAAAAAAATATTTTTTCCATTTGTATCTTCCTTCTTGATCCTTATATAAATTGTTTGAAACCCTATTACCATAATTTTCTTGAAGTAATATCATCCATGGTTTCAAAATTGGATCTAGATTGAGTATTTTTTCACACCAAGTATCCATCCAAACATAATTTTTTTCTCTAATTTCCACCACCCATATTAAACCTTTAATCACTAAATCAATTGATTTTTTTTAAATGTTCCATAGTGCAGAACCATTTGGTAGAGAGAATGCAGTAAATATTAAGATTGGATCATTAGGATCAACATACTTAGAAGAATATTTTCCCATTGTCTTTGACTCTCTTTGTACAATTTCCAAATTACTTTTTCCCTAAGAGGTTTGCATCCGTAAGAACTCTTAAACCGAGACCTCCCCTAGTTTTATCATAACACACCTTCCTCCATTTTACCAAAGGAAATTTCCTTTTATCATGTAATCTTGACCACAAAAATGATCGCATGATAAAGATTAAACTGTTTTCTATTGATTTCGACATAGTATCCAAGGACATATAATAAGTTGGAATGGCATGTAAGACTGAATTAATTAGTTGCACTCTTCTTGATAATGATAACCATCTACCTTTCCATGTCAGTAGTTAATTCTAAAATCTCTTTTTTTTTAAAGCGAAAAACCCATTGTGGGGCTGCCTTGGTTTGAGAGACCACGAACAAGGGGTTCTACACCATCAAAGTCACCTGGGAGTTGCACCCAACCCTTCCCGCATCAACATTATCAATTGGATTTTGGGTACCCAATTCAGCTTTTTGGTAGGGTGGATATTTGAACCTGGGACCTCCCTTGGAGGATTGCCCTCTCCTCTCCAACTCACCTACAACACCTAGGTTTAATTCTAAACTTTACTTATAACTAGATTCCATAATTATATCCTCATTCTCCCATCAGAAAGGGTATCCCTAGATAATTTGCTAGCAAAATTTCCTCCTCCATTTGAAGTAACTTGCATATCCCTCCTTTGATTTTAGTTGGGATTTTTTAGGAAGTAAATTTTGGATTTTGTCCTATTAAATTTTTGCCCTAATGCTCTTTTGTGTTCCTTTAATAAATTATTCAAAGCTTTGGCCTCATTTATCCTTGCGCTACCAAAAATAGTTGTATCATATACAAATTGTTGACGAGTGATGTTGTCAATGTTATTACTAGCCTTAAGTCTACTGATAAGCCCATATTTGTAAGCCTGCTTCAATTTCCTACCCAAAACCTTTGTCATAATAATGAACAACTATGGTGATAGATGATCTCCTTATTTAAGTTCTCTCTTGGCTTTAAATGATTATGTTACCAACCCATTGATCAACATTGAATATGAAATTGTAGAGACACAAGCTTTAATCCATCTGACCCATTTCTTCCCAAATCTAAACTTTTATAATATTGCAAAAAGAAAATCCCATTTAACCCTATCATAGGCCTTACTCATATCAAGTTTTAAGATCATTATTTTCTCTTTTCTTGAAGTTGTTGAATGCATAACTTCATGAGTTACTATGGTCACATCCATAATCTATCTCCCTTTCACAAATCATCCTTGTTTTTCTAAAATATATTTTCTAATAGTGGTATTAACCGATTCACCACCACTTTGGTAAAAATGAATCAAACAATTCTGCATCATTCTTTTTTGGAATCAGGGTAAGATATGTTGCATTTATTTTATAAGGTATGTATTGTTTTACCCTAGATTATTCAACTGCCACCGATAAATAATCCTTCACTATATACCAATTGTGTTGATAGAATGTTGCAAAGAGCCCATTTGGACCTAGGGATTTATCCTTATTAAAAGAGAAAAGAGATAGATGAACTTCTTCCAGAGTAATATGCTCCATCAATTTCCTATTGTCTTCATCTGTTATAACTGAAGGAACTTCTTGTAGAATTTTATCATTAAGAACCTCTAACTCCTCTAATCCTGGAATATTATGATAAAAATACCTTGCCTCCTTTCTAATTTCACTCTGGTCTTCAATCCGAAACCCTTCTACTGATTTAATTCTACAAATTTTAGATGTTGATCTCTAAACTATAGCCATCCTATGAAAAAACTATGTTTTTATCTCCTTCTTTTAACCAAGTTTGTCTTGATTTTAATCTCCAAAATTTCTCTTACCCAAAATATTATGATATTCACTAACCCCATTTCCTGCAAGCTTGGATTATTATGATCACTTTTTTGGAATTTTGAAGTTTATCTTTTAGTTCTTCTTTCTTCTTAAAAATATTTCCAAAAATGTTCTTGTTCCATTCTTTTAATCTCGAAGTCATTAATTTAATTTGTTCTGGAAGTATATATAGCCTATCGTTTCCTTAATAATTCCATGTTTGTGCTATCATATCAAAAAATTGAGGATGGTCTTCCCACGTCGTCTCATTTAAAATATGATTTTTTTAATTCAATTACCACCATTTTAACTTTTATTGGCCAATGATATGAACCAATCATTGTCAAGGTATTCATTTTAGCACAAGTCCCTTCATATAGCTAATGATTTGAGAGAATGCATCTATCTAATTTTTTTGTTGTTAGGTTCTAGCCTCTCCTATTGTTGGTCCATGTATAGTTGTCTTCTTCAAAATCAACCTCCCATATATTATTGTTTTGAATAAAAGCTGAGAAATATCTCATACTTTGGGTTAGTTTCCTAATTCCCCCAAAATTTTCATCTAGCTTGGTTATGGCATTAAAGTATCCTATTATCATGAATCAATTTTCTTGGTCTTTACTTCTCATAAAGGCTTCAATCCCACTCTAAACTTTTTATCTACCTAACTAAGTTGTAGGTCCATAAATATTGATGAGAATGAAATGAATATCTATTAAGAAGCATGTGACTAAAGAGGATATATAATGTCTAGTTTTATGAATGGTTACACAAGAGGTTCTAATAGGATTCCAACAAGTTAGAATTCCCCTTGTTGCTCCTTTAGAATCTATAGAATCCCATTCACATCTTGCCCATATTGCTTTCATAGTTTTGAAAAGTTCTTTTGTCATTTTAGTTTCCTAGATACAAAGAATATCAGGCTTATTACTTAAACAAAGGTCTCTAATACACCTCTACTTTGAGGGGGTATTAGCACCCCTTATATTCCATGATATGGTAATCATATCTCATTAGGGGCTATTGGACCTACTTGCAAATTACCAATATCATTTTGTTGTTTGGTAAATATAAGTTCAACCAACTTAGTTTGTGTTCCTTTCTCTATATATTTTCTTACTTCCTTGGATCTTTCTTGATAATTTGAGGCTTTTACTCTTTTTGTATTACCTGTATTAGGAGTAGGTCTTATTATTCTATTCCTCAATATTCTTTCACAATATTATTTTTCCTTAGATTTATCCTCTCCTGGCTCTACTATGGAAGCTTTTGACTTGTCTTGCTCATTTTTTGGTATTTTCTTATTAATGGTAGTGGTATTAACATCTAACACTACATTTTCTTTACCAATTTTTTCCTCCCGAATGGTGCATAGTACTTCAAGAGAGTATTCAAAATCTGATTTGACACATTTCTTAAGTTCATCGAGAATGTTCATCCCTAAATCAAAGATCATACTAAATAGTGGTTCCTTGTTAATTTGTTGAACCTATTGTAAAGTGTCCTCTAAGCTTTGATCTACTTTTTCTTCATAGGATAAAGCCTCAAAAATATTGGTATTTCTTCAAATATCCTTCCTCATTGGTCTCCAATGTTTATTTGCTTTCATTTTTCTATTTCTAGTTTTTTGAAGTTGAAAACCATCCTCATACATATCCATTTGCAAGTTTCTCTTGCAGTTTTCTACATATGATTGTGATGGACTCTTCTTAGGGTATGATGTTTCAATACCCCACCTCATGATATATTCTACATATAAAATATATATTTTCATAATATATGGTTTGGGTCCACATCTTATCCCCATACTTAAGAATTATTGATTCTGGTAAAGGTTTACTTATATCAATCATGACCAATATCCGAGCATAAATATCCAAGAATCCATCTTTTGTAGTTTTTGAAATCTCAAGGAATTCTCCTAGAGTGTTGCCTATTGCCTTAAAGGTATCCATTTCCCAAAACTCAATGGGCAACCCATACATTCTAAGCTTGACCAGTACTAAGGATAAATTTACCTTTTTAGTTGAAAAGCCTTCATACCAGCGGGTAAGGAAGAGTCTTACCCTTCCTATAAACCAAGGAACCCCTTTTAAGATTTTATCTCTTTCTTCCCTAGAAAAAAATGGATAGGAATAAATCTTTGGGAAGAAAGGATAGAATCACTTTTTGGAGACTTCCAACTCCTATCAATCAATTTTCTCAAGGTTGAAGCCCCTAGACAATACCCATTAAATTTACCAAAATTACCCTATATTTGAGCAACAAGGATCGATCCTCTGTGGTTTTCTCACCAATATATATTACTAGAGATGATTCTAAGGATTTATCTATAAATCGATCCATGGGAAGGAAACTAAAACTCAAAATCTACTGAAATTTACCAGAATATCCTATAATGAATATAATATTTGATAAAAAAATTATAATAATTTGCAAGCAAAATTTCTAAGATAAAGAAGGGAAAAATAAACTTAGCTAAAAAATTATATGCCCAGACATAATTTCTTGCCTCATTGAAGCCCTAGCCTTCCAGTTCTCCTCCCATCATCCAAACCTTGGCTGAAAACTATTCGTACTTTTGTTTTTCATAACTTGAAAAATCATCACTACCTTTGTTTTGGATGACTGACTTCAAAGGGTTGTATATCCCTTAATATTGTTTAGATTCCTTCATATGACCTCTCATTTTAAATCTCTTCAAATTCCTCACAAAGTGGTCCAAGAATCAGCTAAATCGGATAACCCTACTTTCATTTCTATTGCTAGGAGAGGATTTTATACTACTTGACAAGAATGGAGACAATTTACCTAGAATAAATTGACCTCTTCTATAATATTTAGTTTAAAAATTTCATAGACATCTTCCTTTTCACCTTTAAATCCTACTAAATTTAAACTTTCACATTGAACTTTCTCATCCCTTGTATCCTTCTTTGTTTCTTTTAACGGTTGATAAGAGTGAACTATTGTACCTTTGCCATATGATGTTGTAGAGAGGCTTTGTTTACCTCTTTGTTTAAAGTGGGAAACTCTTGGTCTAATATAACTTCTATTATAGTATAATTTTCTTGCTTTATCTTGAATTTTGTATCATGATAAAAAATTTCTCTCTTTTTTCATTGTTTTCACTTTGCAATCCATTGCCATGTGTCCAATCTCATATCATTTGTAATATCAAATGCAATGTTTTCATAATCCACTTATTGATCTTATTCACTTGATTCAGATTTAATCGTCATGGATTATGGTAAGGATTTAAAATATACATAGCAACTCATATCTAGGTACATATAACATGTTTTTGCTTCGTAGTAGTTGATCCCTTGACAAATTCTCCTAGGTTATTTCCAATATTCTTCAAAATATCCTTACTGATAAGCTGATATGGAAGCCTAAAAAGCCTAACCCATACTAGAAGTTTTTTAATAGTTTTTGTCTTGATACCAATATTATCACTACATAATATTAAGTAAAGGGCATTTATCCCCCTAAACCATGGGCCACCAACCATAATTTTTGCTCTAGTTTACAAACTAGAAAATATTGAGGAAAAAAAACTTTAGGAAAAAAACATAGAGTAAATTAAATTCAATCGCCACTTCCACTTGATCCAATTTTGAATCTTTGGAAACCTTGGTCAATATCCATGGAACTTACATATTAACCCTCAACTTTTAAGAACCATTATATCATGTTGAATCATCTCACCCTTAATAAGCACTTTTGGTATAACATTTGTTACATGGATCAAACTTGTTATATATTTGCTTTTCCTCTTATCTCCAACTTGGGAATCTATATTTGTAACTAGGGCATTATGGCATCCCATTAGGGATTTCAAATATGACTTTCCTTCCATGCTACCTCATGGGGCTTGATCCTAGCTCACACTCCATCCTAGATTTTATTCCTTTTGGTTTGTACTCTGCTTTATTTACATCATAAGCATACCTGGCATTTTCATGGAATGAATAAAATATTTGTAATGATTACAACATTAAGAATTTATTTACTATGAATAAAACCACCTTGTTCCTCTAAGATAATATTATATATAATTCTATGAACACCACTTGTAGGTTTTTTGTTGCGTGATAGTTGACACAATGGAGCCATCTGTTGTCTTCCATAGACACTTGAGCAGGCTTTACTCTAGATCAAATTTGAGAATCATTGTTATTGGTCTCTTTTGGTGGATGAGGGATGACTATGAGTTCCCAGGGCAACTTTTTGTTTCAACCTTATGTTTGCATGTGAGCTTGCAGGAAACCTGGCTCAAGTACCAATTTGAAATTTTGACTGAGTTTAGGAATGTGGTGGGTGACAAAGGGTGTCTTGATATAGACCACCTCAATAAGTAACTATGTGTCTCTTTGTAGGTTCTAATGGTTTTTGGATCAAAGTCCCCTGTGAGGGCTTCTCGTATTGCCCTTTGAGGCTTCCTCTTTTGCCCCTGCGAGGGCTTCTCTGTCTGATTTTGTCTTCATTCTTGTTTGTTTTTAAGAAGATGTTTCCTTTTTGATTCAGATGGTTGAGAGCATTTTTCCTAACTAGAACTTTTTTGTAAAAGGTTACGGGAACCTTTCAAAACTCCTCTTACCAATAAAAAATAATCTATTATTCTTTTCAATATGTTTACCATAATTTTTAAATGATCTTATAAATCATATTGCAAAGGCTTTTTGGACAAAAAATATAAAAAAAAATTGTTTCATCTTTCTTGGGAACCAATATACTAAAGGTGACATTAACTTCACTTATTGTAGACTTCTTTTTCCTAGCCTCTTCAATAGCAACCAAAATATCACTCTTAAACAAATCCTAAAAATTTTGAACAAAAAGTTGTAGTAAATCCATCGGGGTCATCAGAGCCAATGCCTTATCAGGGTGGAAAGAGAAAATTTTCTATTATAACTCCTTGATAAAGATCTTTCTTATTAAGATTTCATTTTGTGTCTATGTGAGTCTTGATGGAGTATTTTACAAAATATTACCTTGACCCTTTTTATCTTGCCTAACATTTGAGATAATATCTTCAAAATAATTAATCTCTTCCTTCCTTATATGTTCTCCTTTCTTGATATTTCTTTTACCTAAAGTTGGAAAATTTTTGATGTGATGAAAAGACAATTTTGTTTTGGCCTTCCTTAAGTGATCTCTTGCTAAATTTTTGGGACCAATATGACTGTTTTTTCAAATCACTATGATAATTAGGAAGTAGCTAGGTATCTTTTTCCATTCCATTATTTTCTACTATCACTTGTAAATTCTCTAGCTTGGACTCAATATCCTCATTTGTTTTAAATATGTTACCAAAAATTTTGGCATTCCAAATCTTCATTTACCCCTAGATATTTCATATTTTGAACAAATTTGTACGTACACGATCCTTTAAGCTTGGCTTCATCCTACCATAACATACGCCGCATAGACTAAAATTGAAATGGCTTTAAATGACCATTATTGAGTAAATCATATCTCAAGAGAATGGGTTTTTGATTTGATCCTACTCATAATAAAATGTTTGAAAAAGTTATATATTGTGTTTACAACCATGTATTGGATAACAAAAAATTATCCAATCTTTATACCATTTGAGTTTACCCAATGCATGTATTATCCCATTATATTGGAAGCTCGAAGGAATAACATCCCAAAGGCAATTTGAATTGACAAATAAAGCAAATTCTTGCATTAATTTAGACTATCCAAGAGTATCATCCTTCTTTCCAAAGGAAATAAAACTATGTTGAAGTCCTACCCCAAGAACCCATAGATCACAATTATGTTTGACAAAAATATGTTAAGATCCCTCCAACATATTTCACAAGGAGTAACTATTGTTGGAGCATACACATTGATAATGCCAACTCTGATGATTTCATTTTCATACAAAATAGACCAAAAACTCATTTACTTTTTGCTTCAAGCAATTATCCATCCCAATTGTGTTTGTCCCATGTTTTTGTAATGTCTCTAGAATGTCCTATAGAAGAGACAGCTAGACAGTCCCTATCTTCCAGTTTTTTTAAATGCATCTTTACATTCCTTAGTACTTAATTTTATTTCTTATATTAAAATAAACTTAGGGCTATAAAAATCTATCAACTCCTTAATAACTCTTATTTTAGGGGTCTTATTAATGCCTTCATATTCCTTAATGTAATTTTCATCATCAATTTTTATTTTTATTTATGGGATTAGCCCCACTTCTTGATAACACCTACAATATTTATTTTTGGTTTCTTGATTTGATATCCCTCTAAGTTTCCTTTTCTATTTATTATTGTTTTTAGGGTCTTACTCTACTTTTTCCATTCCCACCAACACTTTCATCTTCATCAATCTCTTATATTTCTTCATATTGTTCTTATAAAGGTTTATGTTGCCCTAGAGAATTTGAAATACAATGAATCTCATAAACACTTTCTTCTTTATGTTTCCCAAGGAAACCTAAAGTGCAATGACGATCCTTCATAGTAATTAGTTTCTTATGCTACTGTGAAAACCTTAAATGTTACCCTAGAAACCCTAAAGTGCAAGGATTATCCTTAATAGTAATTAGTTCCTTATGTTACCTTTGGAACCCTAAATTTCCATGGATATATTCCATTCTAATTTCTTTATTATACTACTATTGAAACCCTAAAATGCAAGGGATACTCTTTATAATAATATTTCTATTGCAAGGAGAGGATTTTATAATACTTGATGAAAATGAATATGATTGCTCGATATTGACCTTGACCTTTTGTACTTCCTTTGCTTTAAAATTTACTTTCTCATATTATTTTTTCCCTTTAGTTCCTTTTGTATTTGGACTTGTGCATTATAATTCTTCATTCATTGTGTCCTCCCTTATAAATGGTTAATTTAAGTAAATCATAATGTTGTTTGTCATTTGATGATTTAGAGGGACTTTCTTTATGTTGGACATTTTGAGCTCAGTTAGTTGTCATTGATGTCAAGGTGAAAAAGTCATCATTGATGCCAAAGTGAACAAATGGAGCCATCATCAACACCATGGAGCACACCATTATTAACACCAGGAACAAAGCGAAGAGTTGAAGAATAAATTGGCAAAATAATATTTTATGAGGGTTTAATTAAACCCATGGTGGCAAAAAATTTTAAATCAGATCAGTAGAGTACAAGTTGCAAGTTCAAAATTACCCCATGGAAGACTTTAATTTTATTAAAGTCAAAGTTTTTAAAATATAATTTATAAAATTTAAATTCTATTGGAATTTAAATAATTTATAAATTATATAAAGGTTTAGCTAGCACCGACGTCATCAAAATTAAGGAGCGTCGACGTCTAAATTCGAATGGTGGTTTTGTGTATAAATTAATGCCCAAAGGGGCATTCGAAACTTACCCCTCGACGAATTAATTCCCATGCAAAAAGGTTGAAGGTATTTCGTGCATCATGAACATTGAGGAAGAAGACAAAGAGCTTTGTCTTATTAGTGCCAAGGAAGAAGACAAAAAGAAGACAACGTATGGTTTAAGCCACATAGGATACGGTGGTCCATTGGTAGCGCACGCTTTGCGAAGACGTTGGGAAAGGAGGAGCCCACGTTCAATTCTCCTGGACGTGCCAAAGGAAGACTTTTTGTTTTGCATTCTATTTGAGCGCCAAGTGGTGAAAAAGGAGCACAAAGTGCTCGTTGGTTTTCAAACGTGCGTCTAGTGCACGCGGTGGTCAAGCCCGCGGCTAGAGTGCTCGCGGAGGCAAAGATCGTGGGGTCGAATCCCACTAGCAACAAAGGTAATTTTTTGATTAGAATTTATATTGCCTAAGGTTTTATTAAAGGGTCATTTGGAGTTATAAGGGTTTGTGAAGATTTATTGTTAATTAAATTGCATTTGGAGTTATAAGGGTTTGTGAAGGATTATTTTTATTGGAAATTGATTTGTGCTATTTGGAGTTAAAAGGTTTTTGAAAGATTGTTTTGTTGAGAAGGGATTTATGTTATTAAGGTTTTAAAGAAAGAGGATTTGATTTTTGCCAAAGTTCTTCTTGCCATTGAAATTTATTAAAGAGGTTTTGACTTATTGTGGTGGATGTTGAATTTATTATTAGTTGGGAGTTTATAATGTGTGATTGGATAAATACTTTATGTATGTTGATGGTTGTTTTTGAAAGGTGGTGTTGGCAATTTTGGGTACCTTGAGTACATTGCCTTTGCTCAAGTATAGTTGTTGTCATTGATGTCAAAGGAGCTCTTGGTAGTTGTTGTCTTTGATGTCAAGGAATACTTGAAGCAATTTGATTTGTTGTCTAAGTATGTGTTTTGATGAAGGTTTCAGCTGGTCAGTAAGTCTCCAAGAAAATCGGAGTAGCCCAGTTGCAAAAGATCAAGAAAAAGATAAGTTAGAAAAAGTTTGCAGGTGGTTGGAAAAACTGTCGCGATTTCGCGACATGTTTTAGGAGAGAGAAAGTTCTGGCAAAACTGTCGTGATTTCGCGACATGCTGGAAGGCAGAGGCAAAGCTGGCAAAACTGTCACGATTTCGCGACATGTTTCAGGAGAGAGAAAGTTTGGGCAAATCTGTCGTGATTTCGTGACATGCTGGAAGGCAGAGGCAAAGCAGGCAAAAGTGTCACGATTTCGTGACAAGTTTCAATGAAGTTGTACGGATGCAAAAAGTGTCACGATTTCGTGACAAGTTGAGTTGGCAGTGTTGAGTTGCAGAAAGTGTCATGATTTCGTGACATGTTTCAAAGAAGTTGTACGGATGCAGAAAGTGTCACGATTTCGTGATAGGTTGAGTTGGCAGATTGCAGTTGGCGAAAGCGTCATGATTTCGCGACATGTTCTAGTTTCGTGAGCAGTTGGCAGAAAAGAGCTTAAGGCAACGAAAGCATCGTGATTTTGTGACATGTTCCATTTTTGCTAGTGCAAACCGAGAAAAGGTTGAAGAAGCAAGAAGCGTCACGATTTCGCGACAGAGTTGCTGATGACGTCAGCAAAAGCAGATGTGTCACGATTTCGTGACAAGAGCAGAGAGTAAGGCCTTGCAGACTAAAGCGTCATGATTTCACGACAAGAATCATGATGACGTCAGCAAAGTCAGAAGGCGTAGCGATTTCGTGACAACAAACCAAAGAAGGCGCACAACAGGCAGTAGTGTCACGATTTCGCGACAGCAAGTAATACAAGGTGTACGACGGACAAAGGCGTAGCGATATCGTGACATGTTTGAGTTTCGCGCTAGGAAAGCTACAGAACAGCAGAGGCGGTTGAAGCCGACAGAGTTAACCTTTGTCGATGAAGTGTAAGGTTGTGCAGTCGACGATTGTTTTAAGGATATACAGCCGACTAAGATCAAGAATTTAATCATGAATTATTGCTATAAAAGGAGGACTATTTTTGAGTGTCAAGGATCGAATGTGTGTGTTGAGTTTGCGCAAGTGAAGTCTGTTGTGCGCAAAGAGCAGTCGTATCGAATCGATCGAAGTGTGCGTTCGTAAGTGTGACTTTCATAGAAGCAGAGTGCGGGAAGAAGTTTGATCGAGGAGAAGCAGACTGTGCGAAGAGAGTGCTGTTGTGATTACACATAGGTGCATAAGTTGTTGTGCGATAGAGTGTTGCAGTGTTTGCGAAGACTGTGTAGAGGTTGGAATTTGAACAAGGGCAGCTGTGATTGCGACTGAGTTCACGCAGTCTGTGTAAAGAAAGCAAAGTGCGCGAAGTAGATGTTGCTGTAATTGTGAATTGTTGTGAAGGACGAACTATGATCAATTGTTGTTGTATATTTTACAAAGACTGTGCTACTGTGTTTTTCATAGAAACACGTGAAGTCTGTGCTACCGTGTTTTCGCAGAAGCAAATAAGTTGATTGAGTGTTGCTGTATTTGCGCAGTCGGTGAAAAATTGTTTTTAACCAAGTGCAGAAAAGAACAGAGGAAGAGGACAGAATTTTGCCAGACCGAAGGACTGTGTTTGGTACAGAAAAGAGGACCAGCTTTGCAGTGATAGAGTTGAGGACAGAGATCTCCAGCCAGAGTAGGGAAGACAGGTGTCTTCTGTGGACAGAATTCCACTTGCTAAGGGCAGAGGAGGTAGAGGTCTTCTAGAGGATCACCAAAGCAGAATTAGGGGAAGGTGTCTCCTTTGAGCTGAGGCTCATAAACATTGTAATCGGGAAGGATTCCCAGAGGACTATGATACAACTTTTATAAGAAAATTTTTATCCGTGGAGTAGCCCACCTTGGGTGAACCACGTAAATTGTTGTCTCTTTGTGGATTGCATTTTGTGCATTGTTTTACTGTTGTTATTACTGCTATCTTTATTCTGCATGTTAATGGTTTGAAAGCTGTATTGATAGATAAAGTTAAAAGTGGTCTTATACTGTTCACCCCCCCTCTCAGTATAAGCTTGTGTTCTTCAATTGGTATTAGAGCCGATGCCTTCGAAAAGTTTAACAGCTTGAAGGAAAAGTTTGCAAAGAACACAATGGACTACTCAAGTGGCAATGCAAGGACCTATTCTGGATGGATCAGATTTCGGTCTGTGGAGTGCAAGAATGAAAGTCTATCTTATGGCTCTTGGCAATGAGGTATGGGAAGTTATTGAAGATGGGTACACCATTCCTGCAAATGGTCCTTACACTAAAGAAGATAGGCTTCTACATCACAACAACTCAAAAGCCATGAATGCAATCCTGAAAGGTTTACGTAAGGCTGATCTTACCAAAGTTATTCACCTGCAAGACAGACTAGTGAAATGTGGAAACAATTCAAGGTTGTTCATACAGGTGATGCAAATGTCCGAAAGGCCAAATTGAGACATTTTAAAGGTATGTTTGAACAACTCAAGATGAATGATGATGAAAATATTAGTGACTACATGCTTCGGATGGATGAGATTGTGAACTCCATGAAAGACTTAGGTCTTGAACTTGCTGAAAATGATGTGTGTGATAAGATTTTAAGATCCCTTCCAAATAGATTTAGTGAAAATATTTCTGCTATTGAGGAAGCTAAAGATTTAGATAAATTGAAAAAGGATGAGCTCCATAGTATTCTTGCAGCATTTGAGTTGAGAACTCAAGTGAAAGTTGATGTAAAGAAAGAAGCAGCTTTCAAAGCTACCAAGAAATCAAAAGGCAAACAGATTCAAGAAAGTGATGAGTCTTCTAGTGAGGAAGAGGCATATTACAAAGCAAGAAAGGCAACTTTTCCAGAAAGCACAAAAGCAAGAAAAATATAAGATGTTTCAATTGTGGGAAATTTGGTCATTATGCTACCGATCAGAACTGTTTCCAAAAATGAAAGTGATGAAGATATACAGGATGTTAAGAGCAAGGATTCTGAAAAGTACAGGTATTACAATAAGAGCAAAGATGAGTACAACAATCACAAGAAAAGCAAAGATGAGTACAACAATCATGGAAAGAGGCATTCTCACAAGAATAAAAAGAGCTTCTACTTAGACAAAGCAAGTAAGTGTTCTAGCAGTGATAGTGAAAGTTCCTCTAGTGATGATGAAAATGAGATGTTGTTCATTTCAAAAAAAGAGGAAGAACCGAAACATAAATTCATTATCATGAAATGTTTTAGATGTGGAAATTTTGGGCACCTTGAGGATAATTGCAAAAATAATGATTTGGCTGCTAGTATGTATGAGGATGCTTCAGAAAACTTCAATGAAGATGCATGTATGGTTTTTGAAAAAGGTAGCACCTCTAGTGATAAGAAATCTGAAAAAGGCCATGATAATTCAAAGTGCCATCAAATAGAGGATCTTGAATGTGAACTCAATAATGCTCTTAGTGTTCTGAAAAAGGAAAGAAAAAAGAATGATAGACTCAAGATTAAATTAGATGAATGTTGTATGGAGAGAGATGAACTTATAGAAAATCTTGAAGTCTCTATGGCTAAGTCACAAGAACTCAGGAATGAGTTGGATTCTAAAATTCTGGAGTATAGTGAGTTAGAACAGGAAATGGCTTCTTTGAAAGAAGAAAATAAAGAGTACAAGGATAAGCTCTACAGATTTCAGGATAGCTCCAAGAAGGTTCAATTTCTCATCAAAGGACAAAGAAGTCCAACAGATAAAACAGGTCTCGATTTTGTTGAGCCGCACAAGAAACAGGTTGGGGAATCGAGCAAGAAATTTCAACAGGAAGTGAGTTCTGATGTAGAAAGTACTTCAGTTCATGAATCCGTAAGTGATAGATACGCAGAAACAGAAAACGATATTCAGATTGAGAAGAAGAAGTTTTCGGGACCCATGAAGTCGAATAAAAGAAAATTTCACGGCACTTGTTTTGCGTGTCACATATTTGGTCACATGGTTGTACATTGCATGACTCAAGTGAAGAAAGTAAATGACAGTTTTAGGAGATGTAATTTCTTTCAAGGGTATTGCTACTCTTGTCAACAATTCGGGCACAAGGCAATTTTTTGCAAGGCAAATAACGAGAACTGGGTTAGTCAGAACAAGCGGATTCAAAGAATAGCCATGCCTGAAAGAAACAATATTGTTACTTGCTATAAGTGCAACAATGAAGGTCACCTAGCTAGACAATGTAGAGCTGATCTTCCGAGATACAGGAACAGGAACAGCAGTATGAACAAGTCCAAGAATCAAAGCATGGATAAGAACAGGAATGACAACAGAAACAAGAAAAGTAATATGGACAGGTTCAAGGATCAAGGTATGGAGAAAAACAAGAATGATGAAAGGAACAAGAATAGCAGTATGAACAGGTCCGAGGATCAAAACAAGAACAAGAACAACAATGTGGAAAAAGAATTCAAGAGAAGGCCCGACAAAGAAATAGTAGACATTAATGATGATGAGTGTCTAATGGGAGTTTCACTCCCAACCCTGTTTTAAATCACCTTAATAGAAGGTGGGGGAGGGACTAAGCTAAGAGACTCATTCTTAGTCCCAAACCCCAAAGGTGACCCTTTGCCATTGATGACAAAGGGGGAGAGATTTGAGTAAGGGGGAGAGATATGTGTAAGGGGAAGTGCTTCAAGTGAAGAGAAGAGCTTCAAGTTAGGGGGAGCAAAAACTTCAAATACAGATTCTCAGTTGTTGGATCAGTTGGTTCAGCTTTTGACTCTTGAGATATGTTTTTAGTTAAGGGTTGCCATCAATGACAAAGGGGGAGATTGTTGGCAATTTTGGGTACCTTGAGTACATTGCCTTTGCTCAAGTATAGTTGTTGTCATTGATGTCAAAGGAGCTCTTGGTAGTTGTTGTCTTTGATGTCAAGGAATACTTGAAGCAATTTGATTTGTTGTCTAAGTATGTGTTTTGATGAAGGTTTCAACTGGTCGATAAGTCTCCAAGAAAATCGGAGTATCCCAGTTGCAAAAGATCAAGAAAAAGATAAGTTAGAAAAAGTTTGCAGGTGGCTAGAAAAACTGTCGCGATTTCGCGACATGTTTTAGGAGAGAGAAAGTTCTGGAAAAACTGTCACGATTTCACGACATGCTGGAAGGCAGAGGCAAAGCTGGCAAAACTGTCACGATTTCGCGACATGTTTTAGGAGAGAGAAAGTTCGGGCAAATCTGTCACGATTTCACGACATGCTGGAAGGCAGAGGCAAAGCAGGCAAAAGTGTCACGATTTCGCGACAAGTTTCAATGAAGTTGTACGGATGCAAAAAGTGTCACGATTTCGTGACAAGTTGAGTTGGCAGTGTTGAGTTGCAAAAAGTGTCACGATTTCATGACAGGTTTCAAAGAAGTTGTACGGATGCAGAAAGTGTCACGATTTCATGATAGGTTGAGTTGGCAGCTTGCAGATGGCAAAAGCGTCGCGATTTCGCGACATGTTCCAGTTTCGTGAGCAGTTGGCGTAAAAGAGCTTAAGGCAGCGAAAGCATCACGATTTCGTGACATGTTCCATTTTCGCTAGTGCAAACCGAGAAAAGGTTGAAGAAGCAAGAAGCGTCACGATTTCACGACAGAGTTGCTGATGACGTCAGCAAAAGCAGATGTGTCACGATTTCACGACAAGAGCAGAGAGTAAGGCCCTGCAGACTAAAGCGTCATGATTTCGTGACAAGAATCATGATGACGTCAGCAAAGTCAGAAGGCGTAGCGATTTCGCGACAACAAACCAAAGAAGGCGCACAACAGGCAGTAGTGTCACGATTTCGCGACAACAAGTAATACAAGGTGTACGACGGACAAAGGCGTAGCGATATCGCGACATGTTTGAGTTTCGTGCTAGGAAATCTACAGAACAATAGAGGCGGTTGAAGCCGATAGAGTTAACCTTTGCCGACGAAGTGTAAGGTTGTGCAGCCGACGATTGTTTTAAGGATATACAACCGACTAAGATCAAGAATTTAATCATGAATTATTGCTATAAAAGGAGGACTATTTTCGAGTGTCAAGGATCGAATGTGTGTGTTGAGTTTGCGCAAGTGAAGTCTGCTGTGCGCAAAGAGCAGTCGTATCGAATCGATCGAAGTGTGCGTTCGTAAGTGTGACTTTCGTAGAAGCAGAGTGCAGGAAGAAGTTTGATCGAGGAGAAGCAGACTGTGCGAAGAGAGTGCTATTGTGATTACACATAGGCGCATAAGTTGCTGTGCGATAGAGTGTTGCAGTGTTTGCGAAGACTGTGTAGAGGTTGGAATTTGAACAAGGGCAGCTGTGATTGCGACTGAGTTCACGCAGTCTGTGTAAAGAAAGCAAAGTGCGCGAAGTAGATGTTGCTGTAATTGTGAATTGTTGTGAAGGACGAACTATGATCAATTGCTGCTGTATATTTTACAAAGACTGTGCTGCTGTGTTTTTCATAGAAACACGCGAAGTCTGTGCTACTGTGTTTTCGCAGAAGCAAATAAGTTGATTGAGTGCTGCTGTATTTGCGCAGTCAGTGAAAAATTGTTTTCGACCAAGTGCAAAAAAGAACAGAGGAAGAGGACAGAATTTTGCCAGACCGAAGGACTGTGTTTGGTACAGAAAAGAGGACCAGCTTTGCAGTGATAGAGTTGAGGACAGAGATCTCCAGCCAGAGCAGGGAAGACAGGTGTCTTCTGTGGACAGAATTCCACTTGCTAAGGGCAGAGGAGGTAGAGGTCTTCTAGAGGATCACCAAAGCAGAATTAGGGGAAGGTGTCTCCTTTGAGCTGAGGCTCATAAACATTGTAATCGGGAAGGATTCCCAGAGGACTATGATACAACTTTTATAAGAAAAGTTTTATCCGTGGAGTAGCCCACCTTGGGTGAACCACGTAAATTGTCTGTGTCTCTTTGTGGATTGCATTTTGTGCATTGTTTTACCGTCGTTATTACTGCTATCTTTATTCTGCATGTTAATGGTTTGAAAGCTGTATTGATAGATAAAGTTAAAAGTGGTCTTATACTGTTCACCCCCCCCTCTCAATATAAGCTTGTGTTCTTCAGGTGGAGTGATAAGGTGTAATTGAGTATTTATATTATTTTGTGAGAAATATTTATCTAACCTCTTTAAGTTCAACATATAAGTGTTTGTGGTTGTGGCAGATTTATGTGATCACTTCATCATCAAGAAAAAGGTATGAGCACATTCTTCCATAGTTGAGTTGATTGATTGGTTTTATGAAAAATAAGTTTGGAGTGAAAAGGACTTGATTAGGGTTTCCTTTTCGAGAGTGTTTGAGTTAATGCTTGAACGTTTTATGGAATAAAGAGTTGTTATTAAAACCTTGTTTTATAAGCATTGTTGTTGAAACCATTGGTAGTGTGAAGAACCTAAGTTAAGATTGTGCAAAAGATCATGAGTATCATTGTTATGTGAAGATTGTTTTATAAGCATTGTTGTTGAAGTGAGTTGTTGTGCAAAGAACTTGAACTAGAGTTTGAAATGAGCATGAGTATCATTGTTATGTGAGATTTGTTGTTGAGCATTGTTGGAAACATTTTGAGTTGATAGTTATATACTTGGACTAAGGTTTGTGAGAAAGAAGTATTTCATTGAGTGATTGGTTGAGTAGAGTTGGTTGAGCCTAGTCAAGTGGGTGTGTGAAGTGATTGTTCAAGTTCCATAAAACAAACTATTCTATATTTTGATTTGAGTTGAGAAAGTGTTTGAGCATTGAGTTGAAACATATTGGGTCTCTAACAATTCTCTTTATGTTTCTATGAGATTGGTTAAGTTCTGTGTGAGATTTTTGAGCATATTTGGACAAGTTCTATGTGGACTTGTTGAGTAGATTTGAGCAAGTTTTGTGTGGACTTGTTGAGCAGATTTGAGCAAGTTCTGAGTGGACTTTTTGAGCAGATTTGAGCAAGTTCTGAGTGGACTTGTTGAGCAGAATTGAGCAATTTTTGAGTGGACTTGTTGAGAAAATTTAAGCAAGTTCTGTGTGGACTTGTTGATCAAATTTGAGCAAGTTTTGTGTGGACTTGTTGAGCAGATTGAGCAAGTCCTGAGTGGACTTGTTGAGCATATTTGAGCAAGTTCTATGTGGACTTGTTGAACAGATTTGATCAAGTTCTAAGTGGACTTGTTGAGCAGATTTGAGAAAGTTATGAGTGGACTTGCTGAGCATAATTGAGCAAGTTCTGAGTGGACTTGTTGAGCATATTTGAGCAAGTTCTGTGTGGACTTGTTGAGCAGATTGAGCAAGTTCTGAGTGGACTTATTGAGCATATTTGAGCAAGTTCTGAGTGGACTTGTTGAGCAGAATTGAGCAAGTTTTGAGTGGACTTGTTGAAGCAGATTGAGCAAGTTCTGAGTGGACTTGTTGAGCATATTTGAGCAATTTTTGTGTGGACTTGTTGAGCAGATTGAGCAAGTTCTGAGTGGACTTATTGAGCATATTTGAGCAAGTTCTGAGTAGACTTGTTGAGCAGAATTGAGCAAGTTTTGAGTGGAATTGTTGAGCAGATTGAGCAAGTTCTAAGTGGACTTGTTGAGCAGATTGAGCAAGTTTTGAGTGAACTTGTTGAGCAGATTTGAGCAAGTTCTAAGTGGACTTGTTGAGCAAAATTAAGTAATTTTTGAGTGGACTTGTGGAGCAGAGTTTGGTATAAATTTGAGGATAAGTTTGTGTCAGACCAGAGACAAATTGTGCAAGTTTGTTCTAGACTGAAGGATTGTGTTTAGTGCAGATTTGAGATAGAGCTTTGGAGGTGACAAAATAGAGAGGAGAGTAGTCTCCAGTGGATAGAGATCCATCATCCAGGGCAGTAAGGACAGGTCTGAGTGGGGACAAGAGTCTTCAGTGGAGAGATATCCATAAGCCAGTGCAGTGGAGGCAGTAGTCTTCTAAAGGATCACCAACCAAAACAGAGGAGAAGGAGTTATCCTATGGATAGAGATCCACGAACTTGATTTAGGGGATTGATATCTCCTTTGGACAAAGGTCTATAAACATTGTAATAGGGAAAGGATTCCCAAGAGATTGATTGAGAAAAATTTAGTGAAATATTTTCTCTGTGGAGTAGCCCACATTGGGTAAACCACGTAAATTGTGGTGTCTCTATTGTGTGTGATGATTTGTGCATTGCTTTGGTTATTGCTATTGATATTGCCATTGATTATATTGATTAATGCTGTTTGGAAAAGAAAAGTAAAAAATGATCTTATACTGCTCACCTCCCCTCTCAGTATAATCTTGTGTTCTTCACTTTACCACTTTATTGGGAGTGAAAAATTCTTAATCTGATCTAGCTTCTACTATGGTACAATCCCCTTGCTTCACATTGATGTTTGTCTCATACCCATAATTTCCTGTCTCTTTCTCCATCATTTTCACTTTGCAATCTCTTGCCATGTGTTTAGTTCCATAACATTTTCGACATTATAATGGAATGTTTACATAATCTACTTATTGAACTTATTCTCTTTATATAGATTTAATCCTAATGGAATGTGTCAAAGGTTTTGAAATATCCATGGCAATACATATTCAAGAATATACGACATACATTCGCTTCTTAGTAATTAGTCCCACTTGGATGAACTCTCTTAGAGTATTGTGAATATTCTTCAAAACCTCCTTATTGATAAATTGATGTGGAATTCTCGAAAGTCTAAACTACATGAAAAACCTTTTAAGATTTTTTGTCTAAACAAAAATTCTCACTCCATGGCCTTAAAAAAATGTATCTCTTGCCCTAAACCATGGTCCACCACCAATTATTTTATCCCTAACTTCTGAACTAAAGAAAATGATGAGGAAAAGTTCATTAGGAAGACAAGTCATGGAGTAATTTGAATTTCAATCCACATTTCTACTTGATCCAACTTTGAATCTCCACCAAACTTGGCTAGTATCTATGGAACTTACATACGAACCTTTTGCTTTTAAGAACCATTATGCTATGCTTGATCATCTCATTCTCCACCCTATAGGGTTCAAACCTTAGACATTTATTTAGAGTCCCAAAGTCTTCATCATTAGGCCACTTAGGTTTTACAGTTAGATAACCATATATCGAATAAACAACATCCTCCATAAATATCGTCTCATATGACCTATGTTGAATAAACAACATCCTCCGTAAAGATTGTCTCATATGGCCTTACAACACTAAAAATAACTTTATCCTTTACCCATTTGATATAATATCTACTACTTGAACAAGGTTTGTCATAAATTTGACCTTCTTCTTAGTCCCAAGCATCCATACTTTTAAAGGACATGCTTACTTTTGATTAAGACTTTAAAAAATGACCTTTATGCCAGATTACTTAGATTTTTCTCATAAGAATACTTTATTTTTAATTTTTCTAATGACCTAAGACTAAAAAGGATAATGCTTGTAGTCTTATGAGGGATACTGTAGTGGTATGTCTTTGGGTTTTCATTCAAGAGACCCAAGTTCAAACCTCGGTATGAGGGGACTGAGACCCCTCATAAAAACCCATGTTTTCCATGAAGGATACTGCAATGGTATGTTTTTGGATTTTCATTTAAGAGAACCAAGTTCACACCTTGGTACAAGAGGGCAGGGACCCCTCATAAAAACCTGTGTTTTTAACTCAAAAGTTTATCCACGAGGAATATTTAATGTCTTTGGGTTTTCATTTAAGAGACCCAAGTTCAAACCTTGGTATGAGGAGCCGAGACCCCTCGTAAAAACCCATGTTTTTTACTCAAATATTGTTCAGAAAGAAATAAGCGAGTTGATAGCAGCTGAGTGCTTGCCAATGAACAACCTTGATTTTATTCTCTAAAGGATTGGGCCCCATTGACTTCATCTTTATCCAATTATAGAAGTTCACTATGTTAAAGAAAAGAAAAAAGAGATAATAACACTTGATACTTGCTTTCTAATCTTATTTACTTTATGATTGCAACACTAATATACTTTATTAAACAAAAAACTTATATAAATACATATTTATTTTTTCATTAATATAATTTTATTTATGTATACCAACCACTAAATCATCAATCTATAAATTATTTAAAAAAAATCAAGTTAGCATTGAAGATACAAAATTATAATTAAATGGTTTGGGCTTTGATTCTTCTTCGAGAGGTCCAAGGTTCAAACCGTGGCGTGGGCGAGTGTGTGAGGAGTGGGTACGTGGTGGCTTTGTGTTAAATTCTCTGTTGATAAGTATAGCCCTCGACTTTACGAGAGATCATGGTTGGGAGGAGACTGCTCATCCCTGCATCGTTCATAAAACTTTCTCACAATAACCAAATAAAAAAATAAAATAATGATAATTAAATTATAAATTAAAAAATAAATTTTAAAATCTATTATTACTTCCATTGGCTGCACTTTGACCCATATTTGCAACTTTAAGTATCGATCAATAATTGTTTTGAGTAATACTTTTTATACACCGATAATGTAACGGTTAATAATTCTTAGATTAAAGGGTTATATAAAAAATTAATTTAAAAATTATTAAAAAAATCACCACGCTTATGACAGCGCATTTCGACGTAAGGCATTCTTTTTCTGGACCGTTACCTAGAGTTTTTGGCAAAACTTGTGTTGTTACTTACCCCCAAAAGAAAGTATTTCGTGGCCCACCATGTCCGAGCTAAAATAAAGTAAACTCATTTTGCTAAGAAAAGGATAGGTAAAACAATGAATTTTATAGGTTTAATTTTTTTAGAAAGTTGATCCTTTACTTTGTATTTACCAACAAATGTGGATTATTTTTTTTGAAAGGTTAAAATCGAAACTTTGAATTTATGGACCAAATTAGAGATATAACGATTTCCCATGCAAAAAGCAAACTAGAGTGATGAACCACTTCACAACTACACGTTAGCTTTCAAAGTATATATGAAGTGTGTATATATATATATACAAAAATGTATAAATAGGTATGCGCATCTATTTTTAATATCATATTGTGGTATATACACGGTGAAAGCCTTGGGAACAGCAGCGGCTTTCAGCGAGATTAAGTCTGCCTCTTCCTTAGGCATACAGCAAGAGGTAAGATAGGGGATTTCGGAATGTTTCTGATTTTTTTTGTTTTTGTTTTTGTTTTTCTATCTATCCAAGGCTCTATACTTTCATGGAGTTCACCTCAGGTTGGAAGTTTAGGTTTTGAATTGGACACTTTTGGCTGAATTTAATGGCTATCAAATTTGTTATTTTTTGCATGCGTCTGTGAAAATTTGGTGAAGTTAAGGGTTGGATTAGCTATGAATTACTGATATTAGGGTTTGATTGCGCATATTGCTTGATAAATCGGCGTTTTTGAGCTGATCCGGAGGGGAATTGTTGACTTGAGGGTTGGTTGGCAGATTTACTGCTTGAATTGGAGGGAAATCCGTGTCTGTAAGGATGGGAGGGAGTCAAGTGGAGGACTCCGATGATTGGGAGCTGACAGGTCCTTCGAGTGGCGTGACGACCATGGTTTTGGTTGGGCGCACGGGCAACGGCAAGAGCGCAACCGGAAATTCTATCCTTGGACGCAGTGCTTTCAAGTCGCGTCACAGTTCTTCTGCCGTCACACTTACATGCGATTTGCAGCATGCTGTTATGAACGATGGTCGCGTAATAAACGTGGTGGATACGCCTGGTTAGTATATTGCCTTTGTCTTTAACTTAATTTCGCTTTTTCTCTTTGCAATGAATTTTGGCAGAAGCCGCATATCATTACGGCTAAGGTTTTTAGATAAACTTATACCCATTGCATGGATTTAAGTGGTTCCATAGACTGGGACTCTTAAATTTTCTCAGGAAGAGGCTCCGAGTAAGTTTGAGGGCTTTTGAAGGAATATGATCCTCACCGTCGTAATGTAAAATAGATTTCCCTTAAATATTCTGGAGTGAAATTATCAGAAATATTAGACATGTAAAGACACAGTCTATGACTGCGGTCTCTCTCTCAATAGTGCATTCAGAGATAATAGGACAAATATGAAATGATTGTGTCTTGATGCATCCATGTGGCAAGAAGCTAAGATAATCATCAATTTTCAAGCTTCTTTTAATTGCCCAAATCTGAGACAGGAGGGTGCAATTTGTTATTTCCTTGATGATGGCAAGAGGGTTGGAAAGCTTAAGCTCCATGTAAAGACACAATCTATGACTGCGTGCATTCAGAGATAATAGGACACATATGAAATGATTGTGTCTTGATGTGTCCATGCGGCAAGAAGCTAAGATAATCATCAATTTTCAAGCTTCTTTTATTTGCCAAAATCTGAGACAGGAGGGTACAATTTGTTCTTTCGTTGATGATGGTAATAGGGTTGGAAAGCTTAAACTCTAAGTTTTTGTGCAATTTTTTTATATTTCATTTTCTCTCTAGTTAATACAATAAATAACAGGGCAAATATGAAGCGAGGCTCCTGTGAGATATCTCTTACCAGCTAGTCTTCTCTATCTTAGCTCCTCTTATTTAGACATTCTAGAATTTTTGTAGGGCCCACTCTCATGTCAGATCGTGAGTGTGTGTATTTCCTAGGTTATCACTAATTGCATGTGTGGCTTGCTAAAATTGCCTGTAGTTCATAACAAATCTTTATAATTTTTGAAGCAGGGTATTTACAGTAATTTGAATATAAAGGGAAGGATTTGGTCAACTAAATTTTTGTTAGCAAATTCAAGATTGATTCATGTCTTTGGTGAATACGAAAACCGGACAACCAATCTACATGCTATGCTAATTAGAGAAAAGCAGTAGCAACAATTCTAGGGGTTATTTGAAAACCGGACAACCAATCTACATGCTATGCTAATTAGAAAATAGCAGTAGCAACAATTCTAGGGGTTATTTGAGGAATTAATCTCCAATCATGTAAAAGATAATTTAACTGTATTGTCATAAATGAAAGGGCAGAAGTAGAAAATAAAATCCTATTTAACTTTGATTTCAATATGAATAATTAGATGTCAATAATCTAATAATTGAGTAGTAGGTAAATATGTCAGGCATTATGGGTGGTGTGGTGTGTATAAGCAAAAAGTATCATTGTTTTGATTACGGCACAAACTATAGGCCACCATAATATGCAAACATGCATCAAATATTAAGTGAGTGAGGCATAGTAAGATATAACTTTGTTTTGATATGCCGTTGCAGATTTGTAACAAAAACATGCAGAAGCTGCTTTTATACATACTATTAGAATGGAACCATACCTTAAAGTAGACATTCATTTCTCTGCTTACTATACTTTTTTTTAGTTTGATTTGACCTCTATTAGCTTACATTTACTAGTATGTGGTCTTATAAAAAACTTTTGCCCATCTCTGATCAACCATTATAGGTTGAGGGATTGTTTGGTTATACATATTAATTTTCTTTTAAATATGATACGAGTCTTGTATGCCATTATAATGGCTTCAATTCCGTCTTTGGCAAGGGTTATCTTTGCATTGTAATTTTCTTTTGAATAAGCCATTTCTTACATGTCATTCTGATGGTCCAAATTCCTTCCAAATAGGTATTTATTTATTCAAAGACTTGCTTTCTTTACCTCTTGGACATTCATGATAGGCAAAATCTGATTGAAAATGCATTATTAGGATTATGTATATTTTTCCTTTTCTAGAGCAAGTTTTATGTTGAGTTGTCCATTATCATCTAATAGTTTTTGCAATCTGTGGGAAATCTCTACCAGTGCAATTTAATAACATTTGGCAAAGCAAATTAACTCACATGTTTTTCACTACAGGTCTCTTTGATCCTGCCGTCTCTCCAGATTTTCTTGGAAAAGAAATTGTCAAATGTATTGATCTTGCAAAGAATGGGGTGCATGGTGTTCTTTTGGTGCTTTCTGTTAGAAACCGATTTACTTCAGAAGAAGCAGCTGCTTTAGAGAGCTTGCAAATGTTGTTTGGAGACAAAATTGTGAACTACATGGTGATTGTCTTTACTGGTGGTGATGAGTTGGAAGATAATGAAGAAACATTAGAAGACTACTTGGCTGGGTGCCCACCAGAGCTTCAGGTTGGATGACTTTACTATGGTGCATGTCCTTTACACCATTTTTTTTTTTTGTAGAGAAGTTGTGTATGCATGAAATTCATGGTGCATATGGAACATCAGATACACTCCATTTTTTTTTTCGTAGAGAAGTTGTGTATGCATGAAATTCATGGTGCATATGGAACATCAGACCTCTTGTATCATAATCTGTAATAGATTCTTGTTTGTTTGCTATTTATTAAAATTCTCCTTTCCTTTATTCACAATGAAATGATCGAATCTTGAAATTATATGCAAGTATTGTATAATAAAATACGAAATAAACTTCAACTTAATAACCAAAGTGAAAGAGGACAACTGGATTTCTTTGGGCATAATGTGGCATGCGAACAAAATGTAATTCACTAAATAAAGCAACCTTTGGATTTTAAAGGGTAAAATGATAAAGCAGATTTGTACTGATGATGATGTTTTTCCTGTCAGTGCTGAGCTCTTTGCAGGTGCTCTTGTGTTTGTGGTAATACTACTTGCTTGTGAGTGGGTTTGAATTTTTTTTTGGGTTTATGCCCTCTGGTTTTGTTTTGAGCTTTCTTACTTTCCTTATTTGATTGTTAGTCATTTTTGATTTGATTGTTTGTCATTTTTGTTTGTATTAGTAGGTTTTGCCCAGCCCTAACACATCCTGTTGTAGCCTGCTGTTTTTTTGAGTCTCATTGGCCTTTTTGCTCATTTGTGGACATGAATATAATTTCCTTTCATATCTATAAAACAGTTCAATTCTTTCCATGAATGTAATGGCTTGTGTTGCTTATTTTTGTGTACACCTGAACTGATGCATTTGCCACATTTTATGGATAAAAAATGGAATTTGGTGAATCCCAAAGTACCTGAGTAAAATTTATACTGATTTATGGATGAAATTTATATCTTGGGTAGTATAACCCCCACTCTTATGGACACATCTGATTATGCCCTCTTGATGTGCACGTAGTCTGGTCGCTGATGTGTGAACATTATCGTCATTCTAACAGTGATTCTAATGTATTGTTGCGCTGCAACATTTTAGAATTTCTGTTCCTAACATTTAAATTTTCAATCCTCGTGCTGTGGTGGCTACTGCACACACACACACCCAACAACAACTAAAAAAAAGGGTCTAGACCTGAAACCAGATTGACATGTACCCAGGACTAGCCTATCTTTCCTCCTTTCCCAGCTGAAAGACAAAAGCAAAAGGTAGCTCAAATTTAACTTGAAAATCGACTATTCTGCTAGGATATAGACTTTGTAAAGTTAATTTTCCAACAGAAACCACAGATCCAGAACTCCAAGCCTTTCATTTTTTGCCACCTTGGAAATTACCTGTTTGGCTTGAGCAAACAATAGATATATACGTATATGGGTAGGGTTACATTGAGAGTGGGGAGCCCACTGATCTCAAAACAATTGTTTATAAAATAAAACATAAGCATAACAGGAAAAACAAAAATTCCAAAGAACCCCATTACAAACTTCCCTCTTTCCATGTGCTTCTTCTGGCCAAATACACGAGTAAACAACATCAGTCTTTGCACAGCCCCATTATAAAACTTAATGGTTCCTAGGTTCATTGTCTACTCTATCATCCTTAGAGGAAGCTTCATAATGCTAATCATTGCCCCTGCTGTTTTGCGTTTGAGTCCTCAATGTAGCCATATCCTTCTTGATCTTACAAATGCCATTTTGAAATTTTCATCGCATGTGCCCTATGCTCAACTGTGTTGTAAATAAACCACTCCAACATTCCCATATTTGTCTCATTTTCATCCATGAAATATGGTATAGTGGTGTCCATTGGTTGCTGCTCTTCCCCTTTTCCAAACACTCCTTCACTCAGGAATTTTTCCACTAGGTCTTGAACCTTGTCTGTTTTCTTATCAAGTTGGGCGGTGCAAGTTTTGAAGTTAGGCTTTCAGCATATGCATGTAATTGTGTTGAAATGGACCTTTGCAAACCCCCATTGAACTTAGTTGGGAACCACATCGGAGATTTTGTCTGGAATCAACCCTTTGGACTACAAAGTTATACTTTTCAGGTGTAGAGGGGATTGCAGATACAGGCATCTCCTTTAGAGATTGTCCCTTCTTAATCTGCCAATGAAAGCAACACATGATTTAAAAACGTATCATGCAGAAAAATCTAGTGGGGTGAATAGGAATAAGAGGGAATGAAAACCAAACAAAGGCCAATAACTTTACTATAGCACAAAGGAAAGGGATAGGAGGACAAAATACTAAATCAGGAAGACACCTTAGCAAAAGCCATAATAGGTTTGATATCCTAGGAAAGATCTTGGGTAGAGATGAAGAAAATGGAAGTAGAGGAGGAACAAGTTGAACAAGGGAGCATGCATGGGAAGAAGAAAAAATTAATTTTTAGGGGGCTAGTGTGAGAAGGTGGAGGAAGACAAGCTGTATAGTGAAAACCTAGTGAAACTAACATTGGTGGTGGTCTTTGTTGATGCCAATGCCATGTGTTGGAAGCATAAATTTCACTTTTTTTATCCATACCTACTTGCATTTACAACTTGTAGCATATCCAAAGTTTTGGCTCCTTTGGTTCCTTGTATGTCCCTCATTGTTCTTCTGCTGCCTCAAGCCCTGTCTCCATGATTGTTGCCTCTCATGGTGGTGTGGATGGTGATATATTCCAACCTTAGCCCGATGTTCAACCTTTTTGGACTCTTCAACATCTTGTTCTTTTTTCAAGCTCCCATCTTGGAATTTGTCCTTGGATTCGGATTTTGCTTCTTCCTTGATCTCTATTACTGCCTCCTTTGTAGACTCTATTTCATGATCTTTTGCAACTTGTGTCCCTACCATAACTTCTTGGTTTTCCATTGATTCTTGCACCTTAGACTGAGAGATATCTTGCAATGTTATCTTCTTCTTCTTGTACCATAACTTCATGAACTTATTTTGCACATTGATGTTAATAGTACCCAAAGAATGCAACCAAGGATAACCAAGAACAATATCTACATCATTCATCTCAATAGTATGAAAATCTGAATGTAAAACATATTTATCAATGGTGAACTTCAAATCTTAAAAAAATTGAACATTTTTACCCTTTAGCTGCATGTCTTTGATTTTCTTTGCTGTAACCTCTTAGTCAAAGACATTGATAAAATTATATTTGCTGCTAGGGTTAATGGAAACAATAATTGTTTGATTTTGAATGCAACCAAAGGAATATTAAGGCATTAGGGAGAGCCTTTAATGACCAAACATTCTTCCAAGGAAAATCTTTGGGAGAAGGAAATTTTGATTGTTCTAAATCCTCATATCCCAACTTGACCAAGTATCCACCATCTTTTGATAAATTCCAAACCAACTCATCCTTTAGTGTAAAAATCGGCAAATAAAACTCTTGAAGCATCTTTTGAAGTCGTCTGCAATTTGTTTGAGTTCCTCTTCTTCAATCAGATTATAAAAAGAAATCCATGATTTGGAGTTGTTGCTCATAATAATATAGTCTTTGACCTTTGGACCTTTACATGCTAGGCATGCTTGAGCCAATAGTTGCCATTTTGAGTTAGAGATAAGAGGATAAGGCTTCAACCAAGCATCAGACCAAAAATTTGCATAAACTCCTCTCATTGACTGACCATCTAATATGTTTCTTTATCAATCGCAAACTCTCTGTTATGAAGTTCGATGTTGATGATCCTTTGGGTAGAGTTCTTTTCCTAAATAATTTCATTGCATCAAGAGAACCTATATATTTTTGAAGTAATATTTTTGTCCAATTCTTTCCTTGATCTCTGAATAATCTCCACCCAAGCTTTGCTCCTAATGCTAAATTCATAAGTCTGCAATTCCCCAAGCCTGCTCCTCAAATATTCTTTCTTTTGCAAACACTATCCCACTCACAAAGAGGAAACCTAACTTTTTCCTCACAACCTTTCCCCATTCATACTATGTTTTTATTTTATGAATTTTCTTCTCACAGAATCTGAACTAGGCAACGTAGGGGTGCACTAGATTTCAAGGGATTCAAAAATGACAATTCAAATGGAGTTTTGAATAAAGAGCCCAACTAGCTCCTAAATGGAGAATTTATCCTGTTGACATCTTGACCTGTGTCATCTCTTTTGTATTTCTTTCTAACTTCTCGGAATTTGCTGGAGCTTCCTGTCCAGATATTGTCTCAAGGAGTTTGACATCATTATATATTTGACATAGATTGTTTGCTTACCATATTTTCTTCATATTTGTGATACTCGTAAACCAGATATCATTATCAACAAATGAATGCTCATCTCTTTAGGCACAATAGTGGAATGACTCTCTCCTAAGTAAATGTTGTGCTGATCCCCTTAAGTTTAATGCAGGCACTTCTAATTCAGTGTAATAGGAGAATGGTCCTTTTCAATAATAAAACTAAATCAGAAACAGAGAAGGCAAGTCAAAGAAATGAATTGCTGAAGCACGTAGATTTTGTACTTGCTGAAAATGGGGGGCAACCATATTCAAATGAGCTGTTCCGTGAAGCTCAGGTATGGTTTTGAATTTGATATGAAAACATGGTATGAATGAGTATATAAAGATTCTTTGCTTACTCTGTTTTATTCATTCAGGTGAGATCAGAGAAGTTTTTTAATCAAAAGAAGGACATTGATAGCCTCATGGGATATTCCAAGGAAGAGTTACAATCCTTGCAATTGGAGATGAAAAAGGCTTATGCAGAACAACTCAAACAATTAACTGAGATGGTAATCAGCTTTACTCTTAACCTTGAAATGATCTGCTAGGAGGATGTTCACCTAGTTGTGCAATTCATGATAAAGAGTATTGGTTTCTGATTATATATTATGATATCATTTGCTTTATTTCTTATTTCTTTTGTAGATTTTTCTTGGTTCTTTGTACTTTTTCCTGCAATTATGCTTGTTTGATATTTTAGTTGTGTGGTTCCTTTTAGTCTGTTATTCCACATTCATTTGAACTCTGATTACAGTTTTTATCAATGTTGTAATAGTTGTAAAGTCTCATATGCGCACTGAAAGCAATAGAAGGAAGATTATTGGAATGATGATTTACTACCAGATCTCTTCCTATTTATAGACTTGTATAGTAATAAACTCTAATCCCAATTCACAAGGGATGACTCATCCTTACCTATGGGCCCAAGCCAATCCAATAAATATAGATGACATGACTATAACCGTAATGCTTAAGGGCTTAATCATCCTTACCTATGAGCCCAAGCCAATCAAATAAAGATAGATGACATGGCTAAATTGGGGCTGTTACAATTGGAAACTTTGGCTTACGGAATGAAACTCCTTGCTCCCCACCACTCACCCCTAACTTACTGGTTAATGAACATAAAATTTTAAATGGTTTTATATTAATACGATATTTTTATTATGTACCTTTTAAAAAAACATTTATTTGAAACAAAAAATACATGAAAAGTAAAGTCATTTTATAAATATATACTTTGTAATATATAAATATATTTGTTATTTTTTATTTTTAAAATTAAGTACTAAATATTGTACTTATTTCTCTTAATGGCAAATTTTATGGTCTATTTTTTAGTGGGAACCTTTTATGAATTTTATCCTTGGTAATTTCAAACATGAATTTCTATCATGCAACTATGCTAAAAACAATTGTCAGAGATACAAGGAGGCAACTTTCTCTTGAGAGCGAAGCATAAATATGGGTTTCTCTTATGACCTGTATTTACAACACCGAGGGACTTAAGCCTCTAAAGATAGAAGATAAGTCCATGCATATTCTTCAGATGAAGGGACTGAGTGCCAAACTTGACTTGGATTATGCACTAATGAACCATGAAGAACCATGGGATTAGTGACTGCATTAAACACATCTTTGAAGGAATAACTTGTTAGTGCATTTGAAAGTGCTACTTCTTCAAGGGAAAAAAGGAGGCATATCCCTTGCACAGATGTGATTGATAAGCATGATTCAAATTGAGAGTTGAATCTGTACCTGAAAATGGGTTTAAGCTATTATGATCTTCACATGGTTGCCTTTAGAGGATAATTTGACATTGAAAGAATGTACAGAGACCTCAGTCTCACTCGGGTTATCAACTAGCTAGTGAAGCTTAGAAAAGCTGCTTTTCCTAAAATGCTCCTCATCGTCTGTTGAGAATGAGGCAAGAAATAGAACATTTTTGGCTTCTTCGTAACTGCAGATCTATTAACAAAGACATATGTACCTTTGGTGAGTTGCCTGTGGAGTTATTTTCATCTGCTAAAATTCAATCCTGCTTATTTACTGTAAACCTATAAAGATCTCCTGCTTAAACACCTTTTGCAACTGAACTGGAGATATAGTTTTCTATGAGGTACTTAGCTTCATTATTCTCAATTTTGTAATGTTGATATGCTATTTGCATTCTGTCTTGTCAGCTGCCTTGCAGGGTGTTTATTTGCTCGTATGCTCTTTTCTTAGTTCTCATTTGATGTTACATGTGGTTGTACAACTGTAAAAGTTTCAAAAATAACAGGAGACCAGCTGTGTCTTTGTATTATACAATTGGGTTTTGATAGGATGAGCTTACAGCGTGCTCCCATGAAGGGAGCTTGCTTAATTTTCTTAGCAGGTGCTGCTTAGAAAATTTAAAGGTATTTTCCCCTGAATAGCTGGTCCCATGAGATTTTTTAATGACTTTTTGTTTTTCTGTTATAAGTGAGTATCTTCATCTTTTTCCATAGGGAAAATAACAGAGGGAAAAAGAGAAAAAAATCAGCCTTTGCAATGTAACAAAAAACTACACTGCTACTGCATGAGCAGTGCCTGCTTAAACTTAGTACCCCTCTTCTTCTGTTCCTTAAATTTACAATCCTAAGCTGTAGCGACTCTGCCTTTTAGAGAAAAATATGCTCTTCCCTTGCACGCAATGTGATCTGGTGAACCAGAAAGCTTGCAGCACTAGGAGTATGCTCTTCACTTGCGCATCTGCGATCTAGTGAATCAGAAACTAGTTTACGTTTTTAGAGTACTGCTGCGCCATGTTTCTTTTTTCATTACAGAAAAGATTCTTAAATAAGCATAGCAGTTGTATAAATATTGATGTTTTTGGGCTTGTGCCAAAACTCGAGTCACGATTGGTGGTGTCAAGATGAAGGATTTTTTAAACACTGAAGGTACAGATTGGTGATGGATTTGTGCCTAACACCAGAGTTGACATGAGGGCTGCTCCTAGACATGTTAGCATGCGTGCCAAAGATCATGTTGTGCTAAAGTTATGTGATAGAGGAGTACATGTGAAGGCATAGGAAGCTGTAAAGTTGCACCATAAAACTGGAGCCATGATAAGGGCTACTTCAAAAACTAGGACCAGAGATAAATATAAAGCAGTCGTGCTGAGGCATTTCTGATACATGCCAGTGTCAAAACAGGGCTATTCCAATTATTCTTCCTAACAGATCTATGGAGCATTACAAGGTTGTAAGTGTGGCCTCCATGATTACATGAATATTTTAATAGAAAATGTATTTTAGGTGAGAGCAATTCAGTAGAGCTTTGCAAGTATAAAGAGCATGAAAATTCTCCAACTTGAATTATAGTGTGAAGTACAAAAGCTCTATTGCTTACTATAGTAAGGTTTGGAATTCCTTTTTGTTCCATGAACAAGTTCTGTGCTAAATTTTTTTAAACATAAGTGAATTTGTAATAAACAAGATTACCTCTAAATTGTGTGGATATAATGGGTATATTGACAGCTGCTGACTTGTTACCTCTAAATAGAGCATTTTTGCATTCTAGCTGTCTGGAAACCATAACTCTTAACGAGCTCTTGTTTGTGGATATTACTTGGCTTATCAACTAGGGGCTAGTACAATGTTTTTGATTGCAAACTCGACTTCAAACTCAGTTAGTTTTAAACATCTCTATTATCTACGATTGATGTGGTTGCCAGTCCTATTGTGCAAAGTTGTCCTCTTGGTTTAGTGTATTCTTTGAAAGATCAATAATTTGTCACCAAATGCCAATAATTGCGGTGCTTTTGGGATCAGGTATTATTATAACCACAGGTGGTAAAGTTTGGGGCCAATCATCTGCTAAGTTTTGTGAATTTCCATTAATATAATGGGGAACTTTGGAAGGAGTAAAGAGAGGATGCTTACAGCAGAAATCAGGACCATAATCACCATAATGACATTCTAGACAACTAAGATGGCAGTTATAGACACTCAGTATAGTTTAAGGGCCTAGTCAAGATTATTAGATCTTTTGAACATTGGAATTTGTTTCTCGGCCTAGTCAAGATTATTAGATCTTTTGAACATTGGAATTTGTTTCTCATCTTCTATGTTTTTCTTCAGGTTGAAGAGAAATTGCGGATAACTACAGAAAAATTGGAAGAACGGTTGGCTTCTGAGCAATCTGCACGGGAACAAGCTGAAGAAGAAGCTCGGTTAGCGCAAAAAAAATCAGATGAAGAAATCCGCAGGCTTCAGGAGAGATTGCAACAAGCCCATGAAGAAACTGAAAATCTTAAGAAGCAAATGAGCAAGTGTGTAATATTGTAAGGGAAATTGAAAACAATTCTATTTCAGTAACGTTTATAAACATATATTGTTTTAAGGTAGATAATTTCCCAGGTGTGGTGGGTGCCAGTTTTTGATTATTTAATTCCAAATCATATTGTCATTTAGTGACTTGTTGTTTGATGAACATTGCTACTAGACATGACATGAGAAGATCTCACTAGTTAATAAAGCTTCAATCCTTGTATATATTCCAGTTGCGAATATGATACGAAGAGTTAAATACATTTAAACTGGGAATGCCTATCACAACACTTTGAGAATGCTATAGCTGCACTGATCATCTGTTGAGGTCACATCGATAATGTCATTACTAATCTGTTAAATGTGTGAAGCATGACGCTTTATTGTGAGGATGCTATTGTTCTACTGACAATATGCTGCACTGGTCATCTGTTGAGGTTACTTTGATAATGCCATTACTAATCTGTTAAATTTGTGGAGCATGACACTTCATTTTGAGAATGCTATTGTTCTACTAACAATATGCTGCTTTTTGGCCAGATCTTGCTTCCATACTATAGTCTTTGCCATTTTGGAATCATCTATATGAACTTTTTTACTCTCCAGCTTAGTTTCTTAAATTTGACCCGTGTTAATTGTGGAGACTGCAAATAATAAATGAATATTATTGTGTCTTACTGGAATGTGACCTACAGTACATCTAAGCCAAAATATGTGCACCTGTGTGTATGAGATTGCAAATAATAAATGAATATTATTGTGTCTTACTGGAATGTGACCTACAGTTCATCTAAGCCAAAATATGTGCAACACACAGGTTGAAGGTGCATGCACTTCTACTCTGGTATTGTAGTTTTGATTTTCTAAGTTTTGTTAAATGAACAGACATTGTAATGCGACATTTTAGATTTAATGCAACAATTAGGTGCATGCACTTCTACTCTGGTAGCGTAGTTCTGATTTGCTCCAAGTTTTGTATTGGCATGCAATATTTTAATGCGACATTTTAGATTTAATGCAACAATTAGGTGCATGCACTTCTACTCTGGTATTGCAGTTCTGATTTGCTCCAAGTTTTGTATTGGAATGCAATATTTTAATGCAACAATTAGTCTTACACACTTCCACTCTGGTATTGTAGTTCTAATTTGCTCCAAGTTTTGTAAAATGAACCAACATTATAAAGCAACAGTTAGTTGCTTTTAATGAAAGAAATATGAAAATTAAACTAGATCCTTCTGTATGAGTTGATGTTTAGAAAGGTCTGCACTGAAAGCCAGGCCAGCAAAAAATTGAGGAAATCAATAATCCAACTACATCTATAGTTAAAATGTGCTTCCATGTGAGACTACGATATATAGGTCCATGCAATGAACACTGAAATAATAGTTATTCAATATAAACTATGTAAATGTGATTCAATCATTAGTCCTTACAATGAACACTGAAATAATAGTTCTACAATATAAATTATGTAAATGTGATGCAATCAGACGGGCAACGTGAGTTGAAATTTTCATACTTAACACTCCCTTGATAAGAAGGCTTATAATAATATAATTTTTACATTGAATTTTTCATATTTAACACTCCCTTGATAAGAAGGCTTATAATAATATAATTTTTACATTGAATTTTTCATATTTAACACTCCCTTGATAAGAAGGCTTATAATAATATAATTTGTACAAATATCTCAATAATGTGCTTACCATGTAATATGGATTTAGTAGATACACTACATTAAGAAAATCATATTTCCAGGATATTTTAAAAAAGAAGCAAGAACATTTTATAGTGTTGTAAAAGCAAAAGATTATTCACCTTAAGGGATATTTTGCAACACCTTTATCTTGAATGTTGCTTTTCCTTATAATTGGTTATAAGGGATTGTAATGGTTCTTTCTCTTTTACATCATGATTATATGGTGGTATAACAACTACTTTTATATATTTTTTGTTATAGTTTTATTTCGAGTAATTTTTTAATTGTTTATATGAGATTGAAATGGTCATTGTCTACATTACATCATGACCACATGGTGGTTTTACCAACAACTTGGTTATTTTGAATGTATCACTTGACAAGATTTGAGTCTAGTTCTTCTCTTGTAAGTTGAGAAATATAACTGTTTTTTGTATGTTGAGGAATATAACCATTATTTTTTAATGGGTTACACGTGATTAAAACTGGTCCTACTTGTACTACATCATGATCACATAATTGTACAACTTGAACTTTGGTTTTTATAAAAGTTAGAGAAATTTAATCAATTGAGCTAATGTCATTTGATGAGGAATATAACAAATTAAGCTGAAACCATTTGATAATATCTTAAACGTTGTTACTTCAAATATTGCTATTAATTTTGGTTTAAATTTAAATTTTAGGTTAAGTTTTTTTCAGTTCACTTTTTTTATTATTTAAATTAATGTATAAAATTTGGTTGCATATGGGATAAGTATAAAAAAAAACAACTTACTTTTAGCTAATAACTGTAATAATAATGTATTAATTTTTTGTGTGTTTCTTTGGGAATTGTTGATGAGTAGGACTTTAAAGATATTTTGTAGTAAAGACTAATTAATTTAGTTCATCCAGTTTGATAGATTCTAATGAATATTTAGATAATAAAAATCATTAGGAGACATAAGTACTAATTTTTTGTGTGTTTCTTTGGGCATTGTTGATGAATAGGACTCAAAAGATATTTTGTATTAAAAATAAATAAAGGAATTAACTAGTTTAGCTCATCTAGTTTGATAGATCTTAAAGAATATTTACATAATAAAAATCATTAGGAGACAGGCCTTTGTTAATGTCATTCCAATATCATCAACATATAAGTCATTAGCATACGTCATATTGTGTGGAGGAAAACAAAACAATAATGTTTAGTAAGCCCTTTTAAATGTCTCTAGTTTATTTATATTAGAAGGAGGTGGGGTGTGTGGACATATTTAATAAGACATGGTTGGGTTTTATTAGGGGCCACTCCCATCAAAATAACAAAATATTACATTTGTTATTAGGTTAATTAGAGCATACATTGTCTTTTTATCAAAGCCATTTTTCGTCTTCCTTAAAGTATTATATCTTCACAATCAACTCAATATAATTTTCTCTAAAAGATAGAATATCTTTGGTTAGTCTTCTTTTAAATTTCAATTTTGCCAAAGATAAAAAATCAGCACTATGATTGGCTAAATAATTTGTTACCATGTTTATGTTTTTGTAAATATAATGACGTTTGTAAGATACTACCTCTAACAATAGTTTTTTTGATTAAGAGATAAAATCTCACTTGGCTAGCTGTCTTCTAAAATTTGAATTTCACCAAGATGAAGATCAACACCGCAATTTCCTAATTTATCTGCTACTTTATTTCCTTCTCTATAAATACACTCACATTTTCAAGAGATTGCCTCTAGTAATAGATGATGAACATCAACAATAGTATTATTTATTTTATTTTTTTTCTTATTTTGAATAATACTTCTTATACACATCCATCATGGGGATTGAACCCGGGTTACATCACCGATAATGCAAGTGGCGTCCTTGTCGGTAGACCACACTCACGGGGATAATAGTATTATTTTTTTATCCAGTCTCCACATACATTTTTGATAATAGCATTGATGATTGTTCTAAATTCTCATATCCCAACTTGATCGAGTATCCACCATCTTTTAATAAATTCCAAACCAACTCATCCTTTCATGTAAAAAACGACAAATAAAACTTTTGAAGAATCTTTTAAAGTTCATATGCAATTTGTTTGAGTTCCTCTCCTTCAACCATGTTACTAAAATAAATACATGATCTGGAGTTTTTGCTCATAATAATAGTCTTTGACCTTTGGACCTTTACATTCTAGGAATGCTTGGGCCAATGGTTGCCATTTTGAGTCAGAGATAAGAGGATAAGGTTGAAACCAAGCATCAAACCAAAAATTTGTATAATTCCTCTCATTGACTGACCATCTAATATGTTTCTTTATCAATTGCAAACTCTTTGATATGAAGTTCCATGTTGACAATCCTTTGGGTAGAGTTCTTTTCCTAAATATCCCCAGGGACTAGGTGGATTGGTAAGTTCTAGTGCTTACCAAGAAGAGATCTAGGTTGAAACCCTGTGGGCATGCCTGTTTATGTAAATGTAGTAATTTGACTTGTGTCTATTGAGTGCGTGCTAACGCGACAACGACGGTACCAATCATGAGCTCCTAATGCTCCTCACGCCAGGTTAAGTAACAACGAGGTGGAATAGGTGTTGTTGGGGGCAGCCCTAAGATTTGAACCCTACTTGGTAGTAGAGAAGGACTGTGGATGTAACCAACTCCCCTATGGATAAAAAATAGTTCTATTCCTAAATAATTTCATTGCATCAAGAGAACCCATATATTTTTGAAATAATATTTTTGCCCAATCCTTTCCTTCATCTCTGAATAATCTCCACCCAAGCTTTGCTCTTAATACTAAATTCATAAATCTGCAAGCTTGCTCCTCCAATATTCTTTCCTTTGCAAACCCTATCCCATTTACAAAGAGGAAACCTAAATTTTTCCTCACAACCTTTCCATAAAAAGTATCTTTGAATTTTATCAATTTTTGATGCAATACTAGTTGACAGTGTTGAAAGTGACATATAAATATGAATGAATTGCAATGTAGTCTTTATGAGTTATAGCCTTCATGCCATGGTTAAGAACTTACCTTTCCAACTTGCCAAGCATGCTTTCATTCTATCCAAAAAAGAGATCCAAAGCTCTTTTTTTATTTCCTTTATCAGATAAAGGAATACCTAAAAAGAGACCCAAACCCTAAAATATTCACAATAATTTGTTGCAAATCTAGGGCAGTATAATGAAAAATATTGGATTTTGTAGTATTTACCAACTATCCAATAGCCTTCTCATAGCATGATAATATTGATTTAAACTCCACAACCTCATTGATTGAGGGATGACCCAAAAGAAAAGTATCATCAACAAATTGGAGATGAGATTTGGAGGGACCATTTTTTGCAACTTGAATATCCTTGATTTTTTCTTCCATTTTTGCCTTTGAAAAGACTCTCCCTAATGTTTCCGCTAGAATAATGAAAAGATAAGGAGAAAGTGGATCACCTTGACAAAGCCTACAAGATGACTTGAAGTAACCAACAGGAGAACCATAGTTCAAAATATAAAGTTTTGCAATGCTATAACAACATTTAATCCAATCACACCAACTATAATGAAAGCCAAAATTTCTGAGAATAACATGTGGAAAATTCCAAAAACTCTATCATATGCTTTCTTCATATCTAATTTCAAAAGCATACTTGGTTTTTCATGGAATGAAGAGAATGTATGACCTCTTGTGCAATAATTATACCATCAAGAATTTGTTTACCATGAACAAAGCCACCTTGCTCCTTTGAGATAAGACACCCTAGAATGCCCCTCAACTTGTTTGCTATAATTTTTGAAATGATCTTATAAATCATATTACAAAGGCGTATTGCACGAAAATTATCAAAATATTTTATCCTTTCTTTGAACCAAGGTAATAAAAGTAGCATCGACCTCACTTATTATAACCTTCCTTTTTTGGGCCTCTTCAAATGCAACTAACATATCACTCTTCAATAAATCCCAAAATTTTTGAAAGAAAATTACAAGAAATCCATCGGGGCTAGGTGCCTTGTTAGGATGGAAAGAGAAAACTGCTTCATAGAGCTCCTCCATAGATATATTTTTCATCAAGCTTTCATTTTGTCCTTGAGTGATAATTGATGGAATATTTTGCAGAAGTTTTTCTTGTGCCTCATCTTGCCTAGAATATGATAAAGTATTTTTGAAATAATTAATTGTTTCCTTCCTTATATCTTCTTCGTCCTCAATATTTCGTCCATCTGGAGTTTTAATATTTTTGATATGACAAACAAAACAATTTGTTTTTGCTATAGCATGCTTTTTTTTTGTATTTCTATCTCCTTCCTTGAGCCATTTCTATCTAGATTTTTGGAACCAATATGACTCCTTTTTCAATATATTATGATAATAAAAAAGTGGTTATTTTTCTTTCATATAAGAATCTTGATCAATTCCATTTATTTCTACTATCTCTTGTAAATTTTTGAGCTTGGATTCATTTTATTTCTTTTCTTTAAAAGTGTTACCAAAAAAATTGGCATTCCATATCTTCATTTGCTCCTTTAAATATTTTAACTTTTGGACAAACTTGTACAGACATGATTCTTCAAATTTTGATTCATCCCACCATAACATAACAATCTGGAAAAAAATCAGGGTATTGGATCCACATAGACTGGAAGTGAAATGGCTTTGAATGACCATTATTAGGTAACTCACAAGTCAAAAGAATGGGTTTGTGATCTAATCCTACTCATAATAAAATATTTGAAGAGATTGTATACTTTTTTTGCAACCATTTATTGGATAACAAGAATCCATCCAATTTTTCTGCTATATGATTTTTCCCAATGCATCTATTATCCCAAGTATATTGAAATCTTGAGGGACTATCATCCCAAAGGTCATTTGAATTGACTATCCTTTTGAGTTTCTTTTTCTCTTTGTTCCTACTTTAATGACCTTCCTCTCCTTCTTCCATTACTTCAAACACTCTCATCTTCATCATTCTCTTCTATATAATGAGACTTATCTTCTAAGGACTTATGTTGCCCTAAAGAGTCAAAAGTGTAAGGAATAGCCTCATTAGCATTTTCTTCTCTATGTTGCATTGAAAACTATAAACTGCATAGATGATCCTCCATAGTCATTACTTTATTATGTTGACCTAGAAACCCTAAATTTCCTTGGATATCCTCCATAAGGTTTTCTTTACTATATTTCTCTTGAAATATTTACTTTTGTACTATTGGAAAAACTTAATTATTTACAATATTGGCTATGATTAGCCAATAACAAATTAGTCCTATTTTGGATCTAATCATTCTAAATTTGACATTATGCATGTTGGCTTCTAGAATGTCAACTAATTAAGCATTAACTAAATAATGTAATATGTTTTTTCTAACATGTACTACTTTCATTTTTATTGCAAGAAGAATATTTTATGCTACTTGAGGCTAATAAAGGTGATTTACCTAGATTAAGCTTGACCTCCTTCACCTCATTTGCTTTAAATTTACCTTTCCCTATTCCTTCACATATTTAGCTCCTATATCTGAACTTGCACATTGTACTTCCTCATCCTCCATATCATTTTTTCTTCTAATGGCTGATTCGAGTGAACTGTAATGGCCTTTTCCATCTGATGATGTAGAGGGATTTTTCTAGCCACTTTCTTAGGAGTGGAAAATCCTTTATTTGACCTAGCTTCTCATGTGATATGATCTCCTTGTTTCAAATTGAAGCTACCCTCATGTCCAAAAATTTCCATCTCTTCCTCCATCATTTTCACTTTGCAGTCTCTTGCCATGTGCTTGGTTTCATGATATTTGCAACATTAGAATGTAATATTTTCATAATCCACTTGTTGATCCCATTCTCTTGATTTAGATTTAATCCTAATCGATTACAGTAAAGGTTTAGAAATATCCATGACAACACATATTCAAGTGTATATATCATACCTTCTCTCCTTAGTAGTTGATCCCTCATGGATGAATTCACCTAGAGTATTACCAATATTCTTAAAAACCTCCTTAATGATTAGTTGATAAGGAAGTCCAAAATAACTAATCCATACTAAAAGCCTTTTAATAATTTTTGTTTCCATAGGAGTTCTAACTCCAAGGTCTTAAATATAATGCATCTTTATCCCTAAACCACAAGCCTCTATGATGAGGATTGATGTTAGATCTTTCATATGACCCCTCTAGTAGTTCCTAGCTAGGTTGCATAGTTTATTTCTAGCAAATTCATATTGTAAGTGAGTCTCTTTCTCACATGCACTTGTGGGCACTAGTTGTCTTCTAGTTGTCATTTAGAGTGTTAGTTAGTAAGTGTGAACTCAAAGTAGGAAGTGTGTACTTCAAGATAACTAAAATGGATCTTCTAGTTATTAATATTCCTTTCTCTTAACTTAGAAGTTTATGTGCATTCTCTTTTGCACCTTTGTAGCTTTTGGTTAAGCATATTGGATCAAATCCATGATTTCATGGGTTGGTTATGTATTTTGGGCCATTAGTGCCTATATATTGAATTGTAAATAATAGAACACTTAGTTGTATTTTGCTGTCAGGTGTGACAGTGCCAGGTCAGCCGCCTGACGCGCTGTCAGTGCTGACAGTGCCAGGCGCGCGGCTTGCGACCTGGACTGCCGACTGATAGCCGCCAGGCGCTTAGGGCCTGACATTGCTGTCAGCTGGTAGTTAGACTTCGGTCTGACTACACAGTCTGACGGTCGCATCGTCAGGCGGGCAGCAACTTGCTGCCGCGTCTGACAGGTCGGCAGGATTCTGCTAGACCTGTCGCGGTTGGCAGGTTTACCTGCTGTCCGGCCTGCGGCGGTCAACCCAGCCGCACGGCTGAGGGCTGATGCCTGCGCAGCCGTGCAAGATCTAGGGATTGGTGCAGCAATTGCCTCGAAAATTGAAATTTTTTTAATTCTGCACATTTGCCTTGGGAATTGTGCCAGGCAAGATTGGTTTTCTGCACTTAGGGATCCGTGCAACTGGAGGCTGACAAATTTTCATGCAGGGTACTTGAAGATCAGTTCCAGTTAAGACAGCCAAAGCATGGGTAAATTATTGTAATTATTTTTTAATTTTTACTATTTAAGGTTGCTTGTTAAATTTAGTTTTTATTAATTTAATTTTTAATAACTTGATTAAAATTCATTAATCTTTGATTTAATGAAATTTAATTTTTTTAATTAAGTTATTTTTAAATTAATAAATGTTAAATTGCACCTTAGATTAGTTTAAAATTTTCAAAATTTTCAGCCTTAGGAGTAAATTTTCAAATTTTGAAGCACTCCATTGTAACAAGGAAAAAGTTCCATTTTTCTTTCCTTGATTTAGTGCTTTCTTATCTTTACTCCTGGCTTATACCCGGGAACACATGGCTTCTGACTTGGCTGCCCAAGTGGCAGAATTGGCCCATGTTGTAAACACTTTGGCAGATAAGGCTAGTGACACTACCATGGCAGAAGTCCTTGGCAATCTTGCCATGAAGGTAAATGACATTTCTTTGCATAATGCTTCAACTTCTCGCTCATGATTCTCGTCTGAGAGTTCGTTGTGAAGTTCCATTGTATGATGGATCCAGGAACCCTGATGTCTTGAATAGTTGGATTCTTGACATGATTTCTTGGTTTTCTTTCTCTCAACTTGCAGAAGATGATATAGTGCCTTATGCTAAGCTAAAACTTTCTGGCTTAGCCAAAGTACTTGTTGAACGAAAACAAGGACAAGAACTCACTACATGGGATGAGCTTGTACAATGTCTTAAGACCAATTAATATCCTTCAAACTATTCTAGGGAATTGGTTATTAAATGGTTTCGTTTTCGCCAAGGTACTAATATGTCTGTACAAGAATATATTTTCCAGTTTAACAGGTTCAGAATACTTGTGAATGTGGAGGATGATATTCCAGGTTTGATTCTCAAATTTCAAAGTGGCTTGTTGGAGCATTTGTATAGGGAACTAATGTTTGTTTCTATGGAAACTTTGGATCAAATTTTCAACCGTAGCGCAGCTTGCGGAGGACAAGTTTAAGGCGCAATCGCAGGCATTCCGCACACCTGTTACTCAAGTGGTTGCAAACTCATCAAAAGGGAATAATTATTTCTCACAAAAGAAGAATTTTGCTCAAAAGAAGAATGTGTCTTCTCCATCTCCTTCTTCTCCTTCCCCTTCCGCTTCTACTCCTTCTTCTAAATCTTCTTCTTCTTCTAAGAAATTTTGCAATTATTGTAAGAAGAAAGGCCATGAGAAAGCTGATTGCTTTAAGCTCAAAAAGAAGAGTTTAGTAATTACTACTCAAGAGGAGGATGCTTCCAAGGGTCCCCTTGAGTCTGTAGGAGAGAGTAGAGTATATACGGAATTACGAGGTAAGCTTAATGAAGTTACCTTAGTAAATGTAAGTTCTTCGAAGGGGCTCGTGATGCTTTGTTCATCACTCGAGCCCACTTGCTTCATAATTTTGCAACTGATTGTATAGTGGATAATGGCTTGCAGAAAAATCTAATTGCGAGGTCCATTGTCGAGCGTTTGAAGTTACCTATGGAGCCGCATCCTCAACCTTATTCTTTGGGTTGGAAGGATAGTGGAAGAGGCTCAGAAATCACTCACACTTGCACTTTAAAATTTGCACTTGGCCCACATTTCATAGATCAAGTCACTTGTGATGTGACTCCTATGGATTGTTGTGGGATTTTGCTTGGACAACCTTTTCAGTATGATAGGAGATCTGTTTATGATGCTTTCAAAAGAACCTACACACTTCAAAAATATGGTAAGGTATTTCTCATTAAAAGCACCAACACTCCTAATATCATTCTAAGTTCCAAGCAAACGAAAAGAGTAATTAAGAAAGGTGGTGATGTTGCTCTAATTTTCATTCGCTCTCAAAACACTTCTACATCTACATCCATTACAAAGCAACACTCTTCAATGGATAAAATATTGCAAAGTTATTCACACATATTTCAGGAGCCAAAGTCTCTTCCTCCAATTCGCACAATTAATCACAAGCATTGAAATAATTCCTGGTTCTTCTCTTCCTAATGCTCCCATGTATAGACAATCTATTTTGCAAAATGAAGAAATAAAAAGGCAAATAGAAGATTTGTTGTCTAAGGGTTTCATTAAGGAAAGTACTTCTGCTTGTGCCTCACCTATTTTGTTAGTTCTTAAAAAAGATGGCACTTGGAGATTATGCATTGATTTTCGTGCTTTGAACAAAATTTTTGTGAAGAATAGATATCCCTTACCCCGTATTGATGATTTATTAGATCAGCTTCAAGGAGCTAAGTTCTTTTCAAAAATAGATCTCAAAAGTGGATATCATCAAGTGCGTATCCAAGCTGAGGATACATGGAAGACAACTTTCAAGACGAAGATGGGCCTCTTTGAATGGTTGGTCATGCCCTTCGGTCTTACTAATGCTCCTGCAACCTTCATGAGGTTGATGAATGATGTATTTCGTGAAGTCCTTGAAAAATTTGTCATAATATATCTTGATGATATATTTATTTTCTCAAAAACTTGGGAGGAACACCTTAGGCATATCCAGCAAACCCTTGATCTTCTTGCAAAGAATCAATTATATGCCAATTCTTCCAAGTGTTCTTTTGGCAATACTTCAGTTTCTTACCTTGGCTATGTGATTAGTGAGAGTGGAATTCAGGTAGATCCCATAAAAGTTGATGTTTTACTTAAGTGGTCCCCTCCTACAACTCTCACTAAGTTAAGGAGTTTCCTAGGACTTGCGAATTTTTATCGCAAGTTCATTCCTCAATATTCCACCCTTGCAGCTCCATTGCATTATCTCACTAAGTCCAAAACTCCATTTCATTAGGAGAAAAGCCAAGAAGTTGCCTTTGAGAAACTCAAAAAGAAACTTTGTACAACACCTGTGTTAACTTTACCTGACCTCTCTCAACCTTTTGAGATTGAAACATATGCCTCTAAAGTTGCCTTAGGAGCTGTGCTCAAATAGAATGGTCATCCAGTTGCTTATCATTCAGAAAATTTTTCTGCTGCTAAGTTGAACTATTCTACATATGACAAGGAGTTGTATGCTTTAGTTCAAGCTATTAAGTATTGGAGACACTATCTTTTGGGAAAATATATAGTAGTACACACTGATCATATGCCTCTCAAGTTTTTACAATCTCAAAGTAAAATTGAAGAATCAAGACATATGAAGTGGGCCTCTTACCTCCAACAATTTCACTTGGTGATCAAGTACAAAAAGGGGAAGAGTAATACTGTTGTCGATTGTTTGAGTAGGCCTCCAGCCGCTCTTGCCTTAACAGTTATGTCCACTTCGCACTTGGGATTTCAAACTTGGCCTAATCAGTATTCTCAGGATCCTGATTTTGGAAAAATATTTGAGCAAGTGAGTAAGCCTTCTTCTTCCAATTTGCGTCCTTTCCAAGATTTCTACATCAAAGAAGGACTTATTTACAAATTGGACAAGGTTTGTGTTCCTTGTGAGCCTAGAGTGTCGCTTCTTAAGGAAGCTCATTCTACACTTTATGGTGGTCACTTTGGGAAGCATAAAACACTTCATCATTTGCAACGATTTTTCTATTGGCCTAAAATGCAGAGGGATGTGTTGAGATTTCTCAAACAGGTAGTGCGGTTTGTTGTCGCTCAAAACTAGCTAATAGGAAGTTTGGCTTAGGCATGCCTTTGCCCATTCCTTCCCGTCCTTGGGAAAGCATTTCCATGGATTTGGTTAGTGGTTTTCCTATGAAAGTGCGCCAACATGATTGTGTGTTCGTGGTGGTTGACAGATTCAGCAAAATGGCTAAGTTTATTCCATGCCGCAAGACAAGTTCTGCGTCAGACTTAGCTCACTTTTTCTTTGACAAAGATTTGGCGTTCCTTTGGTCTACCTACCAACATTATCTCGGATCATGATTCACGCTTTGTGGGTCACTTTTGGCGTTCTTTGTGGAAGATTTTGGGAGTTTCCCTTAACTTTTCTACCGCCTATCATCCGCAGTCCGATGGGCAGACTGAAGTGGTAAACCGTACACTTGTGCAAATTTTGTGAATCTATCATCACGCTTCACCAGCAAAGTGGGACTTGAGTCTCACGCATATTGAACATGCCTATAATAGGGCCCTACATTCTTCTACAGGTCATTCACCCTTTGAAGTTTGTATGGGATTTGAGCCCTTGGCACCTTATGAGTTACCTTTGTCTTTGCCTTCTCCTGTCACTTCACATCTTCAGAAAGAGTAAGACAAGGCCCACTCATTTGTTCAACACTTGCACAATCTTCAATCAAAGGTGGTTGAGATTTTGCAAAAGACACAGCAACAGCAGAAAAATGCCATGGATCGACATCGAATTCCTCATCCATTTCAAGTTGGTGACAAAGTTTGGTTGCATCTTGACAAGCGGCGTTTCACTGATAAGACTCATAGCAAAATAAAACCAATTCGCTATGGGCCTTATACTATTCTTCAACAGGTGTCCAAGAATGCTTTTCGCCTTGATCTTCCCACACACTTGGGAATTCATGATGTCGTCAATGTAGATCTTTTGAAGTTGTACTTTGACTCTACATTGGAGATTGCACCAGCTATCAGTCATCCTGTGGACATGGTTCCTAAAGCTCAGTTACCATTGGATGCAGATCAGATCTATGACACGAAGACTCGACAGACTCGCCAGGGGTCTACCACCTCATATCTTGTGGCTCGGCGAGGACAGATGCCGCATCAGGCTTGTTGGATTTCTTTTCATCAGATGTCCCGTGACTTTCCTATTCTTCTGAAAGCATTGGAGTCCAATGCTTCTATTGTGGGGAGGCATGATGAGGATTGATGTTAGATATTTCATATGACCCCTCTAGTAGTTCCTAGCTAGGTTTGCATAGTTTATTTCTAGCAAATTCATATTGTAAGTGAGTCTCTTTCTCACATGCACTTGTGGGCACTAGTTGTCTTCTAGTTGTCATTTAGAGTGTTAGTTAGTAAGTGTGAACTCAAAGTAGGAAGTGTGTACTTCAAGATAGCTAAAATGGATCTTCTAGTTAGCAATATTCTTTTCTCTTAACTTAGAAGTTTACGTGCATTCTCCTTTGCACCTTTGTAGCTTTTGGTTAAGCATATTGGATCAAATCCATGATTTCATGGGTTGGTTATGTATTTTGGGCCATTAGTGCCTATATATTGAATTGTAAATAATAGAACACTTAGTTGGATTTTCAATCCTTTTCACTCTATCCATTATTTTATCCCTAATTTCTAAACTAGAGAAAATAATAAAGAACCCTCTTGGAAGAAAAGTCATGGAGTAATTTGAATTCAATATCCACTTCCACTTGATCTAATTTTGAATCTTAGAAAAACCTGGCCAATATCCATTAAACTTACATATAAACCCTATGGTTTTAAGAGCCATTATATCATGCTCAATCATCTCATCCTTGATAATCACTTCTGGTGTGGAATCAACTATATGGATTGGGTTTACCATAGATTTACTCTTCCTCTTATTGCTAGCTAGAGCATCCATACTTCCAGCTTGGCCATCCATACTTTTAGTAAGGACTTTCATAAATGAATTTCTTTCCATGTTACTTGTTCAAATGAATCTTTTATATTATTTTAAGATTTGAAACAGGAAGTAGCACTTGTTCCTTGATCACACTTTGCTTTCTACTTCCTTCTTTCTAGCTCACACTTCATCCTCACTCCTGGCTCATGCTCGCACTCGCTTTTGGCTACATTCACTCTCAGCTTGTACTTGCACTCACTTCTGGTTGCACTCACTCCCAACTTGTGCTCACACTCACTTTCGATTGCACTTACTCTTGAATCACGCTCACACTCGCTTTTGGTAAAAATTTGTTACCTCCAACGATAGTTATTGTACATATAAAAGGTTATTTTTGATTCACTCCCCACATTCATTTTTCTTAAAAAACCTAAATAATAATTTACAAACACGAACCACCCCAAATTGAACTATAATTCCATTTTTTCAATAGCAATTTTGATCTTGATAAGAATTGCCCTAGAATTTTCATAGTTGTAAATTGAAGTTACATATTTTTAGTGGGTAAGGAATAACTTTGCCTTCACAATTTTTAAAAACACTTGATTTGCCAACTTTTTTAGATTTCCTTTTGATGCACCATCAAAATTAATTTTGATGAACCCAAATTTTAGACAATATCATTTTACCTTAGATCAACATAGATGCTTTATGTTAACTTCATTGGTGTCGATAACCCTCACATGTAATTCAAATCATGTACCAAGAATATAAAACCTATTTTTATCATGCTTTAGACCTCCTATCTAGAGGACCATGCTTGTAATAATTATGTAAGGCACTTTAGACCTTCTATATGGAGTAACATGCTTGTAAATATTTTGTAAGGGAGGTAATAATGTGCTTCTAAATTTGGAATATGAGATTTTTTTAAAAAAGATTATTTTTCCTTTTAGTGAATAATTAAAAAAAAATTATTCACCAAAATATGGTAGGACTAATCCTCCTATTGGTCTAAAATCTGGTTTTTAGGCCATAAATTGAACTTCAATGACAATGTATAAAGGTTGAAGTTCTCCATAGTTTTAGGGAAGGGTGGCTCCTTCTTCCATTAATGTTTGATAATTAAAATTATGGAAAATATGAAATAAAGTAACATAAAGGAAAATAATTTTAAATTAGACACCCTTTAATGGATTATTACCTAACCTCTAACATTTTAAAGAAACCACCAGACCAAATAATAGTCAAAATCATATATAAAAGTGCACCTCAATAAAAATTGAAGATTCTTCTAAAACATCAATAGATTTAGAAAAGAAAAATACTCATACCACACATATGTTACAAACAATATGAGAATTTTGAACCTTGCTCCTATTTCATCCTATTTATACCAAATTTTAGTTGGTTACATGGAGTAACCAACCCAACTACCTTTAACTATTTGTTACTTAACAAATCATCCTTTAAATAACTTCCTAACAAAAATAATTATATTTTATACAAAAGGTACACCTGAAAGACAATAAAATCCCATTACAAAGAAAAGTTTTTGAAAGAAATTCTTGCAAGAGAAAGAAAGTGTAGGCCGTGAGGTCACTAAGAAGCTACTCCTTTGATCATATTTCATTTTATGAGTTTTTGTGGATGTCTTGCCCAAGTCTTGAGCTACACATTGAGAAACTCCAAGTTAGACTTATCCACGCTTTGTAACCTAATGTCAAACATCTTATTTTCATGTGATTTATTCTTTGCTATCATCTAGGGTATTGATCAACTTTGATAGCTAGCCTTTGATAGACTAAAACCCACCATCCTTGTTGAGAGTTGCCTCATTAATTTTTTCAGACCTTATGATGTGGATAAAAAATGAAGCTAGCAAATGCATTAAAGTGTAGGGCTTAAATAGGCCCATCTTACAACCATATTACTTTGAAAGGAGCAACCATTTCCTTGGATTGAGCAGCCAATTTCCAAATTGGGAAGATAAGCTTTATCCACAATGCTCATTTTAGGGAGAGCCTCTTATACTTTTAACTTCCAATATCCCTCTTGAAGATATTGAGACAACTAGACCTAAAGACTAAATCCAACATGAGCTCATACAACCCATGTTTTACATTTTTTCACAAATTGCTTATTAGCCTAAAATAAGACTAAACCCTAATTTCAATAGACTAAGCCTAACCTAAATTTACTTACATTATTCCTCATCATGCCTCCAAGAAAAAAAAGCATTGGACTCTAATGCTTTTAACAAAGGGAAGTCACGAGACATCTAATCAATAGAAATCCAACGAGCTTGATGTGGAAAATGGCCTTGATGGGCTACCAGGTATGAAGTAGTAGATCACTTTTGAGTCTGTCAAGTCTTTGTATCAAAAAATATGTTAGCATCGAGTGAAAATTAAACATCTGGTATCACATTGGTAGGATGATTGATGACAGGAGTTGATTCCAAGTTAGAATCATGGTATGAATTCAGGACATCCATATTGATGATGTCATGAATGTCGAGATGTGCTGGAAGATCAAGGTGAAAGGCATTCTCAAAAACTTGTTGGAGGATGGTATAAGACCCATAGCAAAGTGGTTTGATCTTGCTATGTGCCTTTTCTGAAAAATATTGCTTATCTAAGTAAAGCTAAAATTTATATCCAACTTAAAAATGATGACGGATATGATGCTTGTTCATTGCTTATTTTTTGTTGTTGTTGAGTCTTTTATAGAATTTGAACCAATTTTTATTGAAGGCACTGCAAATACTTAATGAATGAGTTAGCCTTATCTTGCTCTTTCTAAATGTACTTGGTAGCTAGAGAAGGCAAGGATAAAGGAAACTCATGGAGCCAAGGGTTGGAATACAAGACAAACTTCAAAAGGAGAATGTCTGGTGGAGTTTTGAACTACTTTGTTGTATGCATGCTCTATATTGTGAATAAATCCCACTTAGCTCACAAATCCCACTTAGCTGGACTAGAGTGGTGGTAGATCCTCAAAATTTGCACAAGTGTGCGGTTAACTACTTTCATCTACCCATATGACTAAGGATGATAGGTAGTGGAGAAGTTAAGATATACTCCCAAATATTCCACAAAGATCACCAAAAGTGCACCATAAATCAAGAGTCTTGATAAGAAAAAATGCTACTAGGAAGACTAAAAGAGCGCCATACTGCATCAAAGAAGAGTTGAGCTAAATTAGGTGTAAAACTCATCTTGTGACAAGGAATGAACTTAGCCATATTTCTAAATCTATCCACAACTACAAAGATACAATCATGTTGTCTAAACATCATCGCAAAACTATTCAACAAGTCCATAGAAATGCCTTTCCAAGGATGAGAAGGAATGGGTAATGGAATGTTGAGGCCCAATTTCCTATTGGTTGACTTTGAATGACTACAAACTACACATTACCTCATAAAGTAGAGAATATATTGCTACATATGAGGCCAATAGAAGAGCCACTACAAATGATGAAGAGTTTTTCGTTTCCCAAAGTGTCCCCCATAGAGTGTGGAATGTACCTCTTTCAAAAGAGACTGTCGATGCTCTTGAGTTACACAAATTTTATCCAACTTGTAGAGCAATACTTCCTCAATATAGAAATATTAAAAATGAATTAGATTTGATGAGGAAGGATGCAAAAGTTACTGGTAAAATTTTCCAAAATATAGATCAACAGGATATTGTGCTAGCCATGTTTGGAAACCAATGTGGGAAGTGGTTACAACTGTTAAGGCTTGAGCTACTGGAGGATGGATAATTTTTTTTCCATTGTGTTTATTTACCCTTTCTTGTATTTTATCATCAAGTGTAATTATTGCAAGTAAGATGCCCACTTCAAGTGATGAGCTTCCTCAATATTGTTTTATGATTGAAGAAAATTAAGGGGCATGTGATTAGCATGTACACTTGTTTTATTTCCCAAAAGGTGATGTCTCCAATACTTGATAGCTTGCACCAAAGAAAGAAAATCTTTATCATAAGTGGAATAGTTCTTCTTGGAAACTATAAATATCTCAAAATAATAGGTTACTAGATGTCCATTCTACTTTAGTACAACCCCAAGGGAAAATTACGATGCATATGTCTCTATCTCAAAAGGTTGAGCAAGATCTAGGAGGACTAGGACGTGCTATACACAATTTGTGTTTCAATGTATGGAAGGCATGAGTTTGATCCTTTGTCCATTTAAACTCAACTTTGAATTTGATTAAGTGATGGAAGGGATCGATAATAGTGGAATATCTTTCAATGAACTTGTGATAGGAAATTGTAAGTCTAAGAAATTCCTTAACTTAGTGATGGAAGTAGAAGTAGGTCATTTGATGAGGAATTCAACTTTGGTTGGGTCGACTTGTATATATATTTTATTTATTACAAATCCAAGGTAGGAGATGGAAAATTGGCCAAAAGAACGCTTAGGGAAGTTGGAAAACAAATGGTTCTATTGAAGGGTTTGGAGAACCTTTTCTAAGTGCTCTAAGTGACTCTTCCAATTAGGAGAACATACAAGGATATCATCCAAGTAGATTATTACAAACTTATCCATACTTTCTCTGAATACTTCATTCATAAATATCATGAATGTTGTTGGAGAATTTTTAAGACCAAAAGGTATAACAAACTGCTGAGAGAGTCCCAACTTGGTCTTAAAGGTAATATTGCATGTGTCTTCAAACTTAATTTTGACTTGATGGTATCTATTTTAAGATCAATCTTGGAAAAAAACTTAGCTCCTTAACCCTAATCCAAAAGATCATCTATTCTTGGAAGTGAATATCTATTCTTAATTATGATATTGTTTAGTGCCCTGAAATTAATACATAACCTCCAAGTACCATCCTTCTTTAGTATAAGTAAAACTAGCAATGCACAAGGATAAGTACTTGGCTTAATAAATCCTTTGGACAACTAGTCCTGGATTTGTCTTTTAATTTCTTCCATTTGAACAATAGATTACCGATACATTGATGCATTAGGAAGAGATGCAATAGGAAAAATTTCTATGTTATGATTGATATGACATTCAAAAAGGAGCCTTGTAGGTTCTCTAAACACATTGGAATATGTTTGCAACAATCTAACAAATGACGAATTCCATTTGTGCATATGAATTGATACTTGCATTTCTTCATTTGTTGGCCTTATGAAAATGTAAATTTCTTTGCTTGAATTACCACTTTGAGTGCTTGCCTATAGCTTAATAGCAAATTCTTGGCGTGCTGTGTACATCTAATTATACATGCTTTGTTATTTAAGTGCGAAGTGCGAGTGTTTTTGAAACCATCATGGATAGCATTTCTATCATATTGATAGGGCCTCCCAAGCAAAAATACACAATAATCCATAGGAGTAACATCACACACAACCTTGTCCACAAATTTTGGACCAAAGGCAAAGGAATATTCGTGTGTGTAATTTTGGATGAGGTCCTATTTTCCTTCCATTTTAAATAATAAGTATGAGGATGAGGACTCATAGGCAACTTCAATTTGTCAATAACGAACCTCACAATTAGATTTTATGTGAGCCATTATTGATTATACAATCAACAAAGTAATCATGAGTTAGGTGAGCTTGTGTGACAAATAAATTTTCATGGTCACCTTGAGAAGTATTCATGAGGGTCAGATTATTCAATTGACCCTTTAACTCATTATATGATATTCCTCCCCCCATAGCCTCAATGGGACCATATTTTGGATCCTCATTGGGAGGCTTTACAACCAAGGATTTCTTCTTCAAATTTTGCAAATTATAACATTGCTGTAGCAAATGACCTTTATTTTTACAAAAAAAACCAATGAAGGTTTATAAGAGGATTGATTTCGAGATGAAGAATACGAAGAGGAAGTAGATGAAGAGGGATAAGGAAGAGAAGTGGAAGAAGGCTTTTTCACCTTTTATTGTTGAGTTGTTGCCTTAGTGTTTCCTCCAGACGAAGATCAAGATCCTCTCGATTGAAACTTATCCTTTGTAAGCTATACTTGATTGTACAATGCATTTAAAGCTGTGATGGATGTATATTTCAACTCCTAAAAAAGTGGTTCCTACAATCCACTCTTGAATTTGTTGACTAGTTTTGTAGCTAAGTCCTAGATACCATTTAAAATCCTCAATTTGTTAAATTGGAAGATGTACTTTTGGACACTCATGTTGTAACCTTGTTTTAAATGAAGCCATTTGAAGTTAAGGTCAACATAATTTGAAGCATAGAAGATATCCTTCAATGCTTTCACTAAATTATCCCAAGTATCAATGGGATATTGATTTCATTGGTGGTATGTTATCAAGACTTTGGCTATACCAGAAAGTTTTAACTTATCAAAGGAAACTTGATCATCCTTTGAAATATTTCTATAATCAAACCATGAGTCCATATCGAGAAGCCAACTATTTAGGACCTCGAGATCACGATACCTATCATAAGTTTTAACCTTGCATTTTGCTTTGAATTCACTATTAGTGACTTTATCAACCAAGATGCTAACTACTGCTACTATTACGACTATTTGCTCCACCAAATTGAAATTCATTTGAGACCTTGTGTATGTGACAACCCAACCAAACACGTACTAGTTGTAACTACCCAAATATCTTAAACTCTTTTAAAGGTTTGAAAAAAACTAGGAAGATGGCTAATAGGGGTATTTTTTTGTTTTTAGGTCTTTATTTTGCACCAATTAGTAATCAATACATAGCATTAAGTACCACATTTGGGAATTTGACCATTGCAGTCAACCTCCCAAGTGTATGATACTGGCTGGGTCTTGTAGAAGGTACCCTTAGTAATTCTACCCATCTCACCCATTTTACTCGATGAATCTAGAATCACTGTGTGGGTTATCCTCTAGGGCCCATAAAACCTAGAGGGTGGATGCATAACTACCTCCCTTAGGATGATATGCAAAACATTGAGTGCAATTTATCTCACATGTTACCGATTATGTAAGGATTAGCATGAATGCTATGGCGCTTAATCGATGACCATACATCTAGATTATTATCTAGCATCATGGGCAATTAAGGTCGTACCATTCACCTAGCACTGATCACAGTTTCCTTGATGAGATTATAAATGATGCAATGACTTGTCCCATTTTGAATCACTATGGAATCTTATCTTGGAGTTCTAAACCTCCCACCAAGATTCCCTCTCACAAGGCAACCTTATCTCGAAGATAAAGTTCTCCCATAAAGATCCTTATTTGTCAATCTAACACAAGGACCACCACCGTACTACTCGTACAATGACCTATATGGAAGTCCTATTCTACCCATCCTTAGCAGTCACTCATGAATCTTCATTGGTTACATACATGCAATCCAATGGTATTGGACATCTTGGTTTTCTTTGATGTTTTTAAAGGATAAATATAAGATAGGAATTTTTGACCTCAAGCTTCAATAGTTTAAAATAGGGTTATAACCTCCTATAGGTTTCTAGGATTACTTTTCTTCAAGAGTGTTATAAGTTATTCACTTAATCTAGTAACTAACTCTTATAAGAACAATAATTCAAAATAACCATTCATTATCTATTTTAAGTCAATAGCTTAGACATAAAAGCAATTTCAAAATATTTCTTTATCAAGGTTTTAACCACAACAAAGTTGTTGTAGTTACTTCCCCACCCCACCCTCACATGTTGTTGTAGTTACTTCCCCACCCCACCCTCACACATGTTGCTGTAGTTACTTCCCCATCCCACCCTCACATGATGGAAGGAGTAGAACAAATTAGAAATTTAATGCAAGATGCAAGGTAAAGTATTCTCCCTATGCATAATTTCACGTAGGTATGAAGACTTAAATATTTCAATGTTCACACATATTTAAGCTGCAAATCCAATGTGAAGGATTTCTATTATGCAAACTCATTGATTTCCTTGATAGACGGTGTCACCTGCATGTCTGACAACATTACGATAATTTGAGCGATTTGACTCCATGCCACGAGTCTTAAATTATTTTCTAACAGGATCATAGTGGCTCTGGTTGAGATGATTATGTTATGCTTATAAAATGCAATAACAAAATTTACTAAGCTAACTTATGTGGACTTTCACACACAACAATACATAATATTTCACAACATACTCGAGCCACACAAATTTAAAATGAGTTTGAATATATATATATATATATATATTTATAATATTACTTGTCATATCTTCCAAGCGTTTACACAACAAATAAATGTGATTTCATAACATACTTGAGTCACATGAGTTTGATATATATTTATAATATTTCTTTTCATTTTTTTTAGGCCTTCACACACAACCAATAAATTGGATTTCATAACATACTTGAGCCACACGAGTTTGATATATATATTAATAGTATTTATTTTCATTTTTCTCAGGCATTCACACACAACCAATAAAATGGATTTCATAACATACTTGAGCCACACGAGTTTGATATATATATTTATAGTATTTATTTTCATTTTTCTCAGGCATTCACACACAACCAATAAATATGATTTAATAACATATTTGAGCCACACGAGTTTGATATATACTTATAATAATTCTTTCCATATTTTTCATGCGTTCACACACAACAAATAAATGCGATTTCATAACATACTTGAGCCATATGAGGTTGATATATACTTACAAAATTTCTTTCCATTTGAGGGTGGGGATGGGGAGCAAGTACAACACTCCCCACCCCCACCAATGAGGGTGGGGGTGGGGAGCAAGTACAACACTCCCCACCCCTACCCTCAAATGAGGGTACATCACTCCCCACCCCCACCCTCACCAATGAGGGTGGGGGTGGAGAGCAAGTACAACACTCCCCACCTCCACCCTCAAATGAGGGTACAACACTCCCCACCTCCACCCTCAAATGAGGGTGGAGGGTGGGGGGTGGGGAGGCCGTACTTGCTCCCCCACCCCCCACCCTCACCACCCTCATTTGAGGGTGGGGGTGTGGAGTGTTGTACTTGCTCCACACCCCTACCCTCATTTGAGGGTGGGGGTGGGGAGCAAGTACAACACTCCCCACCCCCACCCTCAAAGTGGGGAGCAAGTACAACACTCCCCACCCCCACCCGGGTAGGGGTGGGGAGCAAGTACAACACTCCCCACCCCCACCCTCAAATGAGGGTGGTGAGGGTGGGGGTGGGGAGTAAGTACAACACTCCCCACCCCCACCCTCAAATGAGGGTGGTGAGGGTGGGGGTTGGGAGCAAGTACAACACTCCCCACCCCCACCCTCAAATGAGGGTACAACACTCCCCACCTGTACTTGCTCCCTCTAAGCATACTCATTCAAACATAGAAAGACTAAATAGATATACTATTCAAGAGGTCAAATTAATTTTTCTATTGAACACTTAAAGACACTCACTTCGATTATTAATACACTAAGATAATATTAATTTTGCTATTACATATGCAACACATAGGTTGACATTGTTTGGAAGACATTTAAAAGAGACCCCTAGATAACTGAAAAAGAAATCTATAAGGAGTTTATCAAAACCACTCTTTCATAATCTTTAAACGAATCTAGAATTATTATTGATTATCTCTAAGCATGACAATGAGTGCCTACTGGAGGACCCCTCCCCATTATGCTAAAGATAATCCACTAGTTGAGCTTATCACTTTTTATAGAATTTAAACACACTTAAATTATTCCTACTATCAAATCCAATATATGGCTTGGCAACCTGATGACCGACGAATAGGAAAGAAACTCCTTCTGTGCAGAGGAATGCATCACAGAATAATATCACAGATTATGTATTAAGAATGACACTCTCCAATAGTTTTGTAGTAACCCAAAAAGTAGGTATCAATTATTACTATTACAAGGATTGATGATATAATGGTAAGCAATCTACTGAAGAGACTTTACAGTGCACCCATCCTTTCCATATTAAACAATAGTATTTTCTTACCAAGGAAATTTTAGTAAAAGAAATAAATTAAACAATAAATCACTACATAAAATTACTATAATTAAATGGTAGAGAATTGATCTATGATAAGCTAACATAGTTCCTCATGCCTTTCCTTACCCACAACCTTTCCTCCCTTATTTCTTTTGCTTCCCTCAAACAATGAACATACCAATGCCCAATATTTCTCCTTTGATCAATTTATAGGCAATAAGGATGCATATGGATGGCCAAATTACCATAGCCACGTTTTGCCAAGTGGACAGACAATTTTGCTTCCAAGTTTCATTTGACTGAGAAGGAAATATTTACCAGAAAATCATATGTTAGATATATATATCTTAGAATATAGTTTTCTATCTTATCTAGTTTATTAATTTAATTTTAATAGCATTTAATTTTATGATGAAGGGTTGTAAATTAATAATAATTTTTGTTATAAATTATAACATTTATTTGGTAAATAAATAATTAAATTTGTAATAAATCCCTTTTTATAATTAGATTTAAAAATAAAACAAAGCAGAAGGAAAATAAATAAATACACAAGAAAATCATCTCACTCACATCTATACCTCCATTTTGATTCCTTGCTATTGGAGGTTTTAAAGGTGAACATTCGATCAATTAGAGACACAAATAAAGCCTATATTCAAAATTCAAGGTATACACTCATAGTACAATGCACACATTCATAATGCACCTATATGAATACAATTATTTGAGATTTCATGTACTCATGAGCCACTGGTGAGTGTTTTATTGGTAGGGCTTCTTTCATCCCTGCTAGTGCGAATACCCCACCGTGGTGGTATTTCACATCGTCATTGTTTCCCATTTTATTTCTTGAGGATCTGTACCTGCAAAACAAAGACTATAAGCAATACCATATCCCAAGAATAATAAAGCATGATAAATTAAAGGAAATGCTCATCAAATATAAATAGTAGTATCATGAATATATTTTTTGGAGGACTGTTACATTCTCCCCCCTAGTTTTAAACACAGTCTTGTGATTTTTAATTACATTTCAAATAAAAAATGAGGAAATTGTTCCTTCATAGAATCTACATTCTCCCATGTAGCATTCTGTTCTAAAAATTGGTCCCATTGGACCTTACATTGATTTACATCTCTTTTTCTCAAGTGTTTTGTATGGCAAGCCAAAATTTAGACTAAGCAAGCTTCAACGATGAGGGGATCTGCCATCTATAAATTTGACACATTCTAGACATATGAAGGGTCAACAACATATTTTTTTGCTGGGATTTGTGGAAGACTTTATGAATATTTGATATATTGGGTGGAAGGGCAAGTTTATAGGTCACTAGACTAATCTTCCCTATAATCTCAAAGGCCCAACAAATCTAGGATCAAGTTTAGTTGATTTTATGGAGCTTTTATTATGCCTTATCTTTAAAAAGACTCAGTGTCCCACAGAGAATTCTCTTGACGATATTTTTAAATCCACATAGCTCTTTTATCAATCAATGGATTCTTTGAGCCATTGGTAGATCATATTAAATTATTCCTCCATATCTTTGATCGTATCTGATCCGATCACAATTTGATCCTCTATATTATCCTAAGATAGAGGAGTTCTACATCATCTCCCATACAAGGCCTCAAAAGGAGCCATCCCTAAAGAAGCATGATGGCTATTGTTATATGCAAATTCTACCAAGTAGAGATATTCTTCCCATTTAGTTTTGTGGTCCATGCAATACATGTGTAGCATGTCCTCAAGGACTTGATTTACACATTTAGTTTAGCCATCTATCTCCAAATGATATGCAAAAATTATATTTAACTTTGTACCCAATATTTAATACTTTAATTTTTTTAAGTTTTCATTCTTTAATCAATTATCTTATTATAACTTCCTCAATTATTTCTTTCTTAAAAAAAAACCCTATTCTTCTTAGTACCCCTTTATTATTCTAATGCCTCTTAAATACTTCAAATTAATCACTCTTCTTTTATTAAAAAATGTAACCACCCAATGCTATGAGGTAGATTAAAAACTTACCTTATTTGGCTCTAATTTTCTTCCAAATCTTCAATCTACACAAATCGCATGACTTTAGTCTATTTGATCTAGTAAAATAATTCTTGATTGGATGTTATAAACTATTGTAGATGAATTACTGCACTTTCTTGTTACACCTTTAATCTTGTGTTCTCTCTTATTTCTACTTTGTATTCATACTTTATTTGCTTTCCTTGGAATCATATGCAAGGCTTGGAATTGTCTACTCTCCTCCAAATATTTTTTCCCTTCAACAATATCCTACTTACTTTTATTATGGTTTGATATCTCTATTTTCTCTGAGGATGTTTACTCACCTGAATGCAATGTTATCTATGCGGATATTTACTCCTTCAAATGTACTATTTTGATAGGAATTTTATCCAATGTAACCCCTCAACTTAGATCTCTCTCCAAGTTTTCAACATTGCTCTCACTACAATATTACTAACACCAGGCTCTCAATTTTACTCTCATTACAATTCTACTCATACTAGGCTTTCAACATTGCTCTCACCAAGATTTACATTTCTCTAAACACAAAAAAAATCTTACCAGTCATATCTCTCTCTAGACTTGAAAAACTCTTAAATCTTTGACTTCTTTTCATTGTACTAGTCATGGCTCTTCTCCAACAAAAGCTCTAACCTCTTCGCTAAAATTATCTCTTACCAAATATCTGATTTATCTTCTTCATATCTTAGTCTTCTCTCCACCATAGATTAGTCTTATTTCCACCATAGTTCAGTCTTCTTTCCATCGTAGATCTAATACCATACTTAGCCATTCACCACCATTTTCATAGGTTTATCACTCTTCCAAGATCAAACAATATCTCAAGAACATACATGAATCAATCCACAACAATGAACATAAAACTCATTGAATATTATTGATAAACATCTACTTTAAGCAATGCATAAATGCAATGCTTATTTGATAACAATTACAATACTTTATCTTCAATATATACATACATGATACTCTTCATATTGATAAGACTATTGACCTCTACTATTACATAAACTCTTCATTTCCTCATACTCATGGAAGATCTAACTCTTCATATTTCTCAAATACATTATAATAAACCTCACATATTTACATAAAGATAAATACTCTCATGATTGCACATACTACATGATAAACTCTTCATAACTTGTAACTCCACACTTATAGAAATGACACCTGCATAAATATAACTTGTTTACATGACACATAACTCACACTTAATAACATGACACCTACTATAGACTCAAATATTAAACACACCCTAGACTAAACTATTTACAAGGTCTTTGCATTAATATTGCAAGGTACCAAATAATGTAATACCTCTAACAAGTTTCCTTTTGGATTTTTCATATGATATTTTATAATTATAGAGATAGCCTAATTATCACATACTTCTAGAGATTTTTATTTTGGAATTTTCGTGTAGTTACATAATACTTCCAAAAGTACCTTTGACTATATAAGATTTTAGAGATTTTATTATTTACAATATATCTCTATTAACTTTTACTATTTATTACTACTTTTTTGTGACCTATCCCTATCATAATATTTATTAAGACAATTTACCATACCAATGACACTATTAAATTTTACTATTTATTAATACTTTTTGTGTGACCTATCCTTATCATAATATTCTTTTTATACCCTTTTGTATAAATATTTTTTTATAATATCATTATTTATTGGTTGTCACAACCTTCTTGATGAAGCTACTACTGCATTGCAAGCATCTTGAGCAAGCCATTCGCCATAATCATCTTTAATAATACATACCATAATATATTCTACATGCTTCTTATACTACTACACATGGAAATATTATAAAAAATTATGTTGGTAGGAGCATGACAAACACCAAGTTAACCATATCCATAGTCTTCCATCCTAAGAGTGATAACTAGACATAACCTATGATAAATTGATTGTATATCTTGTTTGAATGTATAATTCTAAGCATCTATGCACATGCGATGAAAGCCTTTCCTAAATTCAACATGGGTACAATCAAACTCTACATAACTTTACCAAATACAACCTATTTCATGTATGTTTAGGATTCCAACCCTTGGAATCCATTGATGTAGCTCTACAGGTGTAACCTATGGAGTACTCACCTTGTGGACAAAGAGAAGTAGAAAATGTAGCATAATTTTTAGAATATATTAAACTCATCCAACAATAGATCCATGACATCTTGGAAAATATAAATCACAAATACAAGCAAGGCCATGACCAACCTTAGGTCTCATATAAATTCACGATTAGAGATAAGATGTGATTAAAGAGAGACTTGTAGGACCCCATAGGAAAATTAGACCTCTTTTATATGGACCATACACCATCACTAAAAATATAGGAGGAAATACCTTTGCATTGTGTCTTTCATATTATCTTGGTTTACATCTAATATTTAATATTGAACTCCTTAGGCTATATCATCTACCTCTAGTGGACATTTTATTAGTAGCAGAATAGTTGGACATTGAAAAATCAAGCCATATAGCTTAGCACTAGTGAAGAAGGATGATATTATTGATACATGGATTGGTATCACCAAAATAAAATCTATTTAAGCATACAAAGTCATCAAGGTAGGAAAACTTGGTCACCAAGGAGAACGAATCACTAAAAATCAGATGGAGAAATAATTTCTACATCTGATGTCACAATTTGATGTAATTGAAACCATTGTTTTTCAAAGGGGGAAGTATTATTTGGACATGTGACCTTATTGGGACATGGATTCATGGTTAAAAATGTATGAATATCTATTTTTGATCCTAACAATATTATAAGGGGTATAACTTTATGCATGTGACTCTATTTTGATCCATTCAAGAAGCATTAAAAAGGTCAAAGAGGGAAAACATGATTTAATAGGCAAATCTATTGCAAACAAGTAGCCAAAATGTTTGTGAAAAATGCTCCAAAGTCTTTCAACAATGCAAAAAAAATAGTTACTAAAATTGGTAATTTTCCATTTTTAGTTTTTCATAGCCAAAACACATCTCTAGCCATTTTGACACATTAGTAGAAGATAAACACAAAAGGACAACTCCTATGTCTATAAATTTCAATTAAATACACTTTCTAACTCATGGAAGGTGAATCACCATATTTTCATATGGGTGATCTTCTAACTCATGGAAGGTGAATCACCACATTTCCATACAAGTGACCCTCCATATTAAATACAATGGATTCTCAAAACACCTATTTTTGTATAAATATAGATGCACCCATGAGTACAAAAAACATGAGCAATGGGTAAAATATTATAGCCTCACATATCATAGATTGCTTACATTATATTTTAATTTTTTTGTAATAAAATCATTCTACCATTTTTCTTATATTACTGTGTTTTGGTTTGTTATACTCTATTATTTTTAAGTTGCATCCTTTATTGATATTTCTTAACTAAAATATTGAGTTTTGGATTAGTCAAATTACACTTCTAACTTTCCCTCATAATATAAAATAAGGGGCTAAGGAGAGAAGACAATAGTGAGAGTAACATCCTTCCCCATGCTGAGTGCTCTAGTGGACCTTTGTAATTGAGAAAGACTCAACTAGATCCTCCTCATCATCTAGAAATCTACTTTTTAGAATATTATTAGACTAGATCATATTCATTATTACCAATATTAGATACTCCCATACATATCCAAAGAACACCTCCACTATGACTTCATGTGAGGAAGATAAACCAAGAATACTCCATCTTAAAAGTTACTACAATAGATTATAGTCACATAAGGCAAGACTTGGAAGCATAATTTCACATTGTTTGAAAATTTCAACTTCACCTTAGTCCATATAAATTCTATCACCAAAAAAGGCTTTGCATACACATGTTTATGAAAAGAATTGTTACAAAATTCCAAGAGCACCCAGAGAAAGAATGGAACAAAAGAGAGGTCATGAAGGAATAAATATTCATGCATAACTTAAATCAATAGCCCAAAGAAATAAGAAGGATTAGATAGAGCTTACTTAGAATCCCTTTTTTTGTATGCTTCCAAAGACTTAATAACTGCTACAAATATAAAAAAATCCAACTGTATCTTCCATAAACATAGATCAACAATTCTTATTACATAGCACATTGTAAATTTACCCTTTCAAAATAGGAAAATAGGCTCTGAGGACTATCACAAAAAAATTCAGCCCTCAATACTATAATATGTCCTTGAACTAATGTCACCATTATAAAGAGCTCAAAAACTCATGCACTTAAAAAAATAGGCTAAAAAAACTTCTATATATAAAAGTTATGGCCTTTGGAATATTTTTCCTAATAGTCCTTAGAAAATAAAATAATTAATCTCACAAATATTGGGGCTATTGTATCCACTTATTTTTCCACTTGACATCCATTGATTCACTAATGGTTGCCACTAGTTTTGTGGCACCTATTCACCACTAGACCAGTGAGACCACTATAATTTTGGCACATGTTATCTTACCATTGGATGAGGACATAAATATATAAAAAAATATTTATATATAGTGTTGAATATGACCACATCAACTGCGATGTTAGCCAAGATCCCTTTATATCTCTTTAAATATTTCAAAATTTATAATCAAAGTTGGGTTTTCTATAGGTAAAGTTTCTTGTTTTGGCCAAGGAACCACACCTACAATTTGGAATAAGAGGGTACTTTGTTATTAAAAACAAATATCTTTGATGTAAATAGAAGATTTTGATGCTTGCCAACATGATGAAAAACATACACCTATAGATTTGAACCTAGATCAATTGCATACCTTAAGTCTTTGCGAAGACCACATTACCAACTAAGTAGTGGCTATCATGATGTTTTAAAAAATAATTACACCTCCATTGAAATATATTTTGCATCATATATAATGGTTGAGGATAAAATGATTGGGTGCTTAGGTATATTGATCCCAAATTCTTTTATTGGCTACACATAATTTTGAGTCTATTTGACCAATCTATTATGTTATAGCTTTGGATTTGAACCTTACATCTTTATTTGAATCTCACCCCTTTCATGATGCCAAAAAATGAAAATTACAAGGGTTCAAACTATCAAACTTTTTCATGACATACCTTTTTCTCCTTATGGCTTGTTGTCTTACCATAAGGCTAACATGAGTAGAAAAGCATCCCTTCTCCTTGAATAAAGATGTAATTCACATCATAATACTTGAGGTAAAGCATTTTGTTTTGTGTAAGGAAGGAAAAAATATAAATATAACTTCAAAATTTATAGTTTAATCACACCTTTTCTCCATTGGCCATATCTCCTTTATAAGAAAATATTGAACCCATCACACCAAATACAATCTAAATTTCTATACAGAAGACATCTATAAATAACAACTAAAGTTGGAAAAATATCTCCAAAAATGTTGAAGTAAAGGATAAAAAAATCTCCTCTCTACCTCTTATGCTAAAGATACTTATGAAACCTTGAGAAGTATTTTTTCCTAGGATTTAGAAGAAGTATCAAAGGCTTTGAATAAAATTTCTATATGACTAGATAATACCACTTCATACCCACTCTGATGCAATATTGTTATTCACACCTATTATTAAAATACATTTAAGCAATACATCCACTCAAATATTATTAAAAAAACATTAAAAGGGTGAAAAAGAGATATACATAGTTGACATCCATAGGCATTATAACTAATCACTATACTATATATATATAAATATCACAAAACCATGATATAATGAATGGAGTGGTGGGGTATTTATATCAATTTCAAAACCCCAAATACATAAACAAGTTTAACCTAAGCTGACATAACAAGAGATATTTAGGTTAATTAGAATTTATAAAGTGTGTTTAACCATAACAAGGTTAACTGTAATCCATAAGGATTACATAATTAAATAATACAATAGATTAAATACATTCATACAATGATTTCACATAGGCCTATACATGATTACATCATATAATGTTCTCCTTGGCCATAAGTTAGATCACACTTTCAACATTGTTGACCTAACATTTTTTAAAGTCTTTAGAATTCTATAAACTATATATTTCCTTATATCTAGATCATTATCTAAACTTGTTGGAGAGAGATTCACCATAGGAGGGATCATATTGTCTAGTTTCATTTTTATACTACTCACCTTCACCTTTTTTGGTAGTACATATTGCATATCAGTTCTAGGGTAGGTTGAGGATATTAATTCCTTAGTGGTTTGCTTTTTAATTGGTCTCTCATGTCATGACTAGGATGGAATTAATTAGACTCAATATTCTCTTCTCCACGAGGATTGAAACAATAACATTCCTTAGAAGCCTTTCTACCAAGTATTTGTTTGCTTCATTTTTGTTGAACCATGTGGAAAACCTTATTTTTAGAAGCACCATTATCTTTAGGTATCTTCTAAAATTGATTCTTCACCTTTGGGAAGGCTTTGTCCAAATGGATGCATTCAAAACATTACATGCATCTAAAGTCAATATCTTATGTAATCTAGAATTTGGGCTCTAGAGGAACCACCCATTCCAAAGTGATCTCTATAGTAAGACTTCTACTTAGATCCATATTATACATACATGGGCACATATGTTCATAAAACCAAATTTTATTAATTTATCAATACTAATAATATTCATGATAGTTATTTAGGGTGGAAGATGACAAAAATATAGGGGTAGAATTTGGTAGATCCACACACAACTAGATATCTATCTCATTAGAGATCAAAGGTGACAATTTTTCGTAGATCCATTCACTAAAAAAGGAAGAGTGGGCCAAAATATAGTGAATATATAAATTAAACCTTTTTCAAAAAGTTCAAAATCAAGATAATAAATATCCCCTTTCTTATCTTCTAAACAAAGAAAAAGGGAAATTGATGTTTTTTCATAATAAAACCTTTTCTAGTAGTAGGAGGGGAAGTAATACTTGATTTGGTGGAAATAATGAATCTATTGATAAGCCCTCAAATGAGGTGATTTATATTGCTATTAGGTTTAATTTCTACTTTTTTTGAGCCACCTCCTTGTAGGCAGACAAATTGACATGTTTGCTTTTAGTTAATAAGTTTTTTCAATTTTGTAGTTGTATGCAAAGTGTTTGACAAAATATGCGTATGTATATTTAAATAATCTCATAAAGTGACTTATGAAATTTAAATACATGTGAATTGAAATGAAAATTAAATGATATGCAAGTAAAATATAATTTGATAAAAATAAAACTGAAACCTTAGTAAACTTTAATAAATTATTGATCTAAGAAGTTGTGGCTGGTAGTTGTGAATGATGCACTATCCCAAGAACTAATTTGGAATGGCCTAGAAAAGCATTACTTTTTCCCTCCATTTTATTATTGTAGGTTGTTGGTATATGGTGGTTCATGTGTGTTCTCATTCATGGTTGTTCACATGATTATGCTGAAGGCTCATGTGATACCCTGAAGATACATTCATGGAATGAACATAATGTTTAACATTGTAGTTTATGTATTGCTATGTATCTTGCTACATTGTACATTTACCTGTATAAAGCAACCATGAAGGATATGAATTCCTATTGAATTATATATATGTATGCATGTGATGGGAATGGAATATATGTGCAATCAGGGTGTTGTCTATGGAATTGTTGGTTATTGTAATTATTGATATCCATGCTGGTGGATATGCAAATATAGAAGGTGTATAGTTGAATAAGTGATGTTACTGGAGATGTACAATGAGGGTAGAATAATTTCACTATCAATCATTGGCCATAGTATTTTGGGAAATAATAGTCAATCAAAAGTTGTAAGATTAAGCCATTTAACATATTGAGGGTTTACTAAATCGTACAATTAGTGACCTTACCATACAGTTGATCAATTAACCTCTAATTATAGCCCGAATTCATCATTATATATTTTGGAGTAAGATCAGTGGATTGCTAAGTTAATGATTGCTAGATTTGACCAATAAGAATAAGTGAATGTTGGTTGAACATTTTTGGTAGAGTGTATGTTTTTGTAAATCATATAGTTCAATGTTATTGTAGGTTTGTGATCATACAATCATACATTGTATGGTTTGTAACTGTACAGTCAATTATTGTATGTTTTGAGTTGTATAGTTATGATTGTACAACTATACGATTGCCCTATTTGCATAATAAACTCTAAGAGAACTTCCCAAGATCTATCATTATACCTCCATCATAGCAATACCACCACATGTGATACATTTGGTGCTTGTTGCCATTGTGAGAAGGACCTATATTGTTGTTGTGAGGAGAACCCATTGCCATTGTTGGAAGGGTTTGCATTGTCATTGTGGAGAATGATAAGGGATTGGAAAGTAAGTAGTGTGAAGGAAATAATAGTGGATAATAGATACAATTCTATGAAGACATGGAAGATAAGATCACAAAGAGGAAAAATCCTAGTAAGATGTACATAAATTGCTCAACAAGAGAACGTGCACAATAGACATTTAAAAATAAATAAACCTATAGTAGAACACGTATGTACTTTACATGAAGGAGACATTGAAAGGTGGAAGAAGGTATACAAGGACCACCAATACTCGAAGAATATATTATTGTAAAGGAAGATGTCGACGTAGAAGGTGTACAAGGGTATGACAAATGGATGGTGACACCTAAATAAATGGTAGGAAGGTTACCAAGGGGTGCAAAATATGGGAGTCAAGCACCAGAGTAATAATGCATGAGGTATTAAGAAGGAATACCAACACCACAATTATTATACCAATGAGCAATATAACCCAAGAAATTAAAGAACCAATACTTGAATGAGTTTGGAGCTCTTAGGAGGAGAATCCAAGTGATACTTGAAGAAGTGAATGACAATGAATTTATCAAAAATGTGGGAAAGGATGTTGTATTTAATTTCTATATCTTTGAGATATTATCTATATGAGTTAGGGTTAAGCATAGTGACATGGAGTTATGAGAAGCAAGTTGCTTAGGAAGGTACACAATAAAGACCAGGGAATATAGCCAAAGACAACTGAAAAAGATTAATTTTTTTTTATGTTGATGATAAATCGTACAATGAAATGTGTATGGTTGATGTACAAAAGGGAGATGAAAATTCAACTATAAAGGATTTGTATGGTTGTACAATTGATAACTGTATAAATTATTTTCATTTAAAAGCATTACAAGGTTGTTTAATTGGTATGCACCATATAAAGAGAACCATACAATTGGGGGAAATAATTGCATAGCCATACAAGATAAAGCAAAAATTGTATGACTATTGGTAGAATAGACTAGTTTGGATAGAATCATACAATTGTTGGAGAAAAACATACAATCAAAGGAAGAATTATGTGATTGCTAGAGAAAATTGTACCACTAGAGGGAAAATCATATGATTATTGGACAAATCGTACAATGGTAGGGAAAATCGTACAATCAAAGGGTAAATTGTGTGATTTCTAGTCAAATTATGCAATTCCAAGCAACCATACAAATGGGTTGAAGGATCATACAAGCCAAGTTCAGCCAAAGTTAATAAGAAATATTGGTGAGAAATTACATGTCGAAGAAGAGTGTTTGACACCAAAGCAATTGCAAGCAGTGATGCACTATGGTGAGAAAGATAGGATACTGACATTGATGTAAATAAAATATGGCATGTCCAATAGTGTGCAAGATGAGAGTCCAACACTAGGTAAACTATAGATTGGTGTGCTTGATGGTGAGAGAGATGAGAGTTTGACATTGAAGCAACTACAATTTGGAACGTATCTAGTGAGAAGAACGAGTGTAGTGAAAGAGAAATTGTAGGGTGATGTGCCTAAAGCTATGCATAAAAAACTAATGCCAATAAAAAACTAACCTATCAAATTGAAGGCCAATTTGAGCATATTATGTAAATATCCATTATTTCATGGAGAATCAACATAAGACCCAGTTAGGCATTGGAGAATTTGTCACCTTATGTGGAAAGCGACTGGATAGAATAATGATGCAAAATGAGGTGGTTGGTTCCTGTAAAATATTTTGTATTTGTAATAAACTAGTATATAACATTACTAGAGGATAAATACTAGACATGGAAAGAATTGCATGACGTATTTGTGCAATAATTTTGATTGTACGATAATGATGATATCATTAATGAAATTTATAAAATAAAACATGGTGAGAATGAGTCTGTTCATTCCTATAATAAAAAAATGATTGATTTGTTTAACCATTTGAAAAAAGACCAATCAGAGGTATTGAAGAGGATGTGGTTTATAGATAAAATTCTTCCTATGTATCGAATAAATATGAAGATGTTCCCTCCAAGATCATACCAAGAGGATTTGGATTATGCCTTGATTTGGGAAAGTGATGAAAAAAATTATTGAATAGTTGATATCATGTTAATACAAATGAGAGTAACTTTGAGGATGAAAGTGCTTCTAGTATTAAAGATAAATTAGATAATGAGAATGATGATTTTGGATAGTAGAGTAGTCCCTTGCACAAATGTTGGAGTTAAAATATCTAGGAAGAAAGTGACCTGAAAGAAAAGAATGATGATTTTGAAATTGAGTGTGACTTAGAGAGTGCAAGATCGTTGCCACATGTATATACAACACAAAGTGATATTTTATGAAGGATGCCACTAGTGATGTGGTTTATGACAATCATTGCAAAAATAAAATATCATATGATACCAAGGGTAGACCCATGTCAATTGTGGGGCACTTTGCACGTGACTATCAAAGTGTTGTCAGTAAATATAAACTAGTGATACATATAGATTTTAAAGCATCTGGGAAAACATATCACCCTTACCAAGAAGTAGAGGAGGTGAACTTGATCTCAATCAAAGATATTGTCCAAATGGAATAGTCAATCATACAGTTGGAAGATGTTCAAATGAAATCATCTAATGTACAATTGGAGGATGATATTCAAACAAAGCATTCTATCATACAATCAAAATCATACGAGGAAGAAAGGTATTGTACGATTGTGTAAAAGAAAATTTTACAATTATTGGGTGTGATCATATAGTTGGTACAAATTATACTAGTAAGGAAAATCATATAGTTGGTAGAGATTGTATGATTGCAGGTGGAATCATATAATATGCAATATTACAATATTTAATCGTACAAAGTGAAAATGTATAATGTAAAATCATATAGAATGAAATTGTATAAAAATAAATCATACAAGAAGAAATTATACAAAGTGAAAATGTACAAAGAGGAATTATCTAAGGAAAAATTGTACAAGGCAAAATCATATAAAAATAAACCATACCAGCTACTATAAAAGGAGAAGAATACCCATCAGAGGTTAAGACAAGGTAGTTTGAGACCAAGGTTTAAGTGGGTCGAGCAAAGGCCATCAAAGTGCCAACAAAGAGAAAAAAATATCTTTAACAATGATGGTTTTAATAGTTACCCTTTTACATTGCAAGGGGTGCTACCCTTGATCCTCCAAGGGGAATACCATCCCCTTGAATCTTGAAAAAGGTGGTGATGGATATTGCTCATCATGTTTGTTAGGTTGGTCATGTTGATACAATTGCTGATGTATTTGATTGTGGAAAATTGAGTGAGAAATCAACAATGGGTTGTGAGTAGCAGCTTTAAGTGATTCCATTTGTAGAGGACCTTTGGAATAGGAGGAAGTGAAGAGTAAAAAATGATACAATATGTTGTTCAATGCTTGTATCCCCAGTGTTTAGTTCATGTGTCATCAAGGATCCCAACCAATTTAGAGGAGGGGATAGATGTAGGTAGGAAAATTGATATGTTTGCTTTTAGTTAATAAGTTTTGTCAATTTTGTAGTTGTACACAAAGTGTTTAACAAAATGTGTGTACGTATTTTTAAATAATATCATAAAGTGACTTATGAAATGTAAATACATGTGAAATGAAATATAAATTAAATGACATACAAGCGAAATGTAATCTGATAAAAATCATATTGAAAACTTAGTAAACTTTAATAAATTTATTGATCTAAGAAGTTTTGGGAGGCAGTTATGAATGATGCGCTATCTTAGAAATTGCTTTGGAATAATTTGGATAGGAATTATAAGCCCCACATTTGATTCTTGTAGGTTGTTGGTATATGGTGGTTCATGTGTGTGCTCATTCATAGTTTTTCATAGGCTTATTCTAAAGGCTCATGTGATACCTTGGAGATACATTCATGGGATGAGCATAATGTTCAATTTTGTAGTTTGTTTATTATTGTATATCTTGTTGCATTGTATATTTAATGTGTAAAGAAATGAAGGATATGAATGCCTATTGACTCAGATCTATGTATGCACGTGATGGGAATGGAATATATGTGCAATAAGGGTTTTTTCTATGGAATTGCTGGTTATTGTAATTATTGATATCCATGTTGATGGATATGCAAGTCTAGAAGGTGTACAATTAGATATGTGATGTTATAGGAGATGTATAACGAGGGTAGAATAAGTTCACTATTAATCATTGGCCAAAGTATTTTAGAAAATGATAATCAATCGAAAGTTGCAGGATTAAACCATTTGATATATTGAGGGTTTACTAAATCGTAAAGTTAGTGACCTAACTGTACAATTGATCAATAACCCCTAATTATAACTAGAATTCATCATTATATATTTTGGAGTAAGATTGGTGAATTTCTAAGTGAACAATAGCCAAATTTGACCAATAAGACTAAGTGATTGTTGATTGAAATTTTTTGATGGTGTGTACATTTTGGCAAATTGTATAGTTCAATGTTATTGTATGTTTGAGATCATACAATTGTACATTGTATGTTTTGTAACCATAAAATCAACTATTGTGTATTTTGAGGAGTTTTACAGTTGTGATTGTATAATTGTACAATTGCCTTGTTTGCATAATTTACTCTAAAAGAAGTTTCCAATATCTATTATTAGCCCCTCCATCAAGGGAATACTGCCACATGTGGTACACTCCTTGAAAGAGACTTTGATACAAATATTCATGAATTGTAGGTTAATCCTGTTTGAATATTAATTTCCATTGGAGACTTTGGATGTCTTGCCAAACAATGTCATTGAGAAAACATCCTTTGATGTGGTAGTATTTGCTTCAAAATCCTTACATGTGTTTTCAAAAATATTGCATGTTACTATATATTCTAGACTTGGAGTATCTTACTTAGAGGTGTGCAAATCAACTCCTTGCTTCTTACATATAGCCTTGGGTTTGGATTTCTTAGATATCCCATAAATCCTCTTGGTTTAAGTCATGTAGTTTTGTTTTATATTCAATTCAACTTTAAAATTGATATGCACAACAATATTTTGTTCTTAGGAAACACTCTTCTAGTTTGAGGGTATTATCTAGCTTAGCTAAGTTTTACATTTTTTCAAATAATATATTTATTAAAAGTGTGGATCAACTAGGACTAGAACCTAAACCCTACCACTGCTCTTAATCCATTGAACTTATACAAGTCAAGATTTTTTAATTTTTATTGATTATCAACACCCATATCAAACTCCACAAGGTACATGTAGGTTAACTATAAAGATTTTAATAAGATCACTATAAAAAAATAGGTATTGAATTAATAAAATATAATATTCCAAATATTTGATAAAATTGGATCTCAAATTAGGCTATTATTAAGGACAGAGGAGAAATATACTTAAAAATTTACATTTAATATTAAAAAGGATTATATGAGTGGATTATCTTTCCATTTGGCCTTTGCAATACACTTCATATTTATTGGTATGACAATGATATATTTGGGCCTAGAATTGATGATTTTTTAATCATTATTTCCTTGAATGATATTTTGCATTGAGTAGCATCAAATAGTATATACACCATTAAGATCTAATTATTAAAGTTCATGGAGAAAATTAACTTTATTTTAACTCAAATAAATTTGAGTTTGAAAAGCAAATCCCTAGTATGTATTGGCTCATTTTTAATATGTGAAGAGTTAAAAATTGATCCTAATAAGAATGAAGGTATTATTTATTAGCCTATTCCAACTAAAGGATCATGTGGATAAAGCTTTGTGGGAGATAATTTATACTTAAGAACGTTCACTCTTTCTCTAAAATTCCAGATTCACTTAATGTGATTACTAACAAGATAGATAATGTTTTTTATTGGGACAAGGATGATCAAATAACATGTAACCATTTAAAGAAACTAATTAGCCAAGCACTTATTTAGATTTTATTGACTTGCTATATCATTTTTGAATTCAATGGGATGTAAGTGCCTATGATATTGGAACCATACACTTACAAGGAGAACAATTGGTTTATTATCATTCCAAAGTATATTTTGAGGCATTAAATAAATATTCTATGCATGATAGAATTCTATACATTAATATAAATAATAAAAATAAAGACATTTGTTTCTGAAATAGAAAAACCACTTATATTGATCACACGTTTATATAATACTTGTAAACATAGAAGAAACCCAATAAAATAGGTACTTCACATAGATAACCTATATTTTATATAAAATTACTCTTTCCACCAAGTATAAGAAAGAAAGAGCTCTTAAGTTCATAGTAAAAATTGTTGGATTTCATAGTAGTTTTCAGAGATAAATAGAATCGAAGATTATCCAATATTTCTTAAAAAGAAATACATAAAATAAAGAATGAAGAAAAAAGAATATCTCACTTAATAAAAATAAAATTACACTCCAACCAATAAGATAAATGGTTGATATGAAGGAGTATTTTTACCCAACTAATAAATTACCTTTATGTTAAGGTTGTTAGACCGACCTTTAAGAATAAAAATTATAAAAAAACACAAAGTCCAACTTTTTCAAGGTTTATATGGTCCCAAAGGGAAAATATAATCAATACAAGTACAAAAGTTGGTTGTGGTATCAAGAGAAGATTAACCATGACATATTACAACATCCCCCTTATGTAGGATGGGGGACACAAAGATACCCTTGTCATACCCCTTAAGGGACACTCTCTAGCACAAAGAAGCTTATGCATGCACACAAAAGTGACCTTGGGTATGATGTTGGTCATAATATACACTACCCACTCTAATGAAGGCACAAATATTAGATAAAGAATCCCACATGTATGAATCCATCTCATAATGTGCATCTATATCTCTATGTGATTTATCTACTAATGGAACACTAAATTATGTACAATATGAATTGTGCTTTGATTATCACATAAAATAATGACTAGAAAACTCTAAGGAATGCCAATATCCTTCAAAATCATGAGAATTCACCTAAGATGCTTAGGTACCTCATTGGAAGTAAACTATTCAACCTTTGTGAAATATTGAGAAATAATGGATTGGTATTTGGTACACCAAGAAACTAGGCTATATCCTAAATAGAACATCAAATTTATGGTTGATTGCCACTCATCCAAGTCATTAGCCCAATTAGCATCTAAAAATATTGTTAAAATTTAAGGGGAGCCAATGGAGTAATTAATATCCATCTAATAGATACCTCAAATATGAGAATACTCTTAGCTATTGTCCAATGAATCTTCTAGGGTTCTTGTATATGTCTAGAAAAATAATTGATAGTAAAAGCTATATCAGGTATATTATAAGGTAGATAAGTCATTCCATAAGAGATCGATACAACATAGCATCCACTAAAATGAGTGGTACAATTAGCCTAAAACTTTAGGCATGATGCAAAAGGAGTCTGAGCAGACTTGCAATCCTACATCCTAAAAAATTGAAGAAGGTTCAAAGCACACTTGGGATGGAAAATGGTGGTTCTAGAATCTATTCTATCAATCTAAATCCTAAAAAATAATGTAGAAGGCCCAAACATATCATCTCAAAAGTGGAATAAAGCTATGAATTCATGTCCTAGATTAGAGTAGAAGATCCTTTATTGACGGGAATATTATCAACATACAACACAATCATCAAAATTTTTCCATCCTAATGCTTGATGTAAATATCATGTTTAATCTCATATTGTTGAAACCCACAATTAAGAAAAATGAAATGGATCTTCTCATCCATGCAAGAGGAGCTTGCTTAAGTCCATATAAGGATCTAGTTAAATAATAAATTAATGGAGTGGGTACCTCAATATCAAAATCAAGTGGCTTCTACATGTAGATTTCCTCTTGAATCTCTCCATTTAGAAAGGCACTCTTCACATATATATGAGGTAATAATGGAGATAATCATCTAAAACATCCTATCATTGGTGCAAATGCCTTAAAATAGTCCACTTCCTACTATTGAGAGAATACCTTAGTAACAAGGCATAACTTGTGATTTTATATGTAACCATCCAAAATATATTTGATCATATGGATCCATTTGCAACCAACAACATTATTTGCTTTTAGAAGAGGACCTAGCTTCTAATTCCTATTCTTCATTAGAGCCTCATACTCTTCTAGCATAACATCTTCCCATTTTGGCCAACCCTTAGTATGAGAATATGTGATAGGATCCTAAGAATATGTTTCCTTCAAAAGCAATGGTTAAGAAGGAGCCTTCCAATTTTTCTTAAGAGATAGAATAGGTTGAGTATTATTTAGAAGCATCTTACCCCACTTGGGTGTTGGATGAACTGATAAAGAATTATGTTTACACTACAACAACAACTCAATATTAGAAGCTAAAACTAAAGAATCCAACTGAAAATCACCACTCACCTCATCATGCAAGGATAAGACACTTTGAACTAATATATTTTTCTCATCATACCCTAAACCTAGAGAAGAATATGCTACCTGTGGCACTGCTTGTGAAGGGGTAAAATCATAGCCAATTGACTTCCATTTGAAGATAAATATGGAGAAGATGAAGAAGATAGTCTAATTAAAAAAATTCCAACTAAAATATTAAAATAAATAGCTAAATCTAAGATGGTCAAAGGATTAGAAGGATTATTTGCCAAAGTTTATATGGTGGGGTTGAATAAGTACTCGGTATAACCTCATCAAAGATAAGATATCGTTAGATAAAAATATATTGTCTCTAAGGATCATAAAGACAATATTCCTTTGAGGTATTTGAATACCCTACAAAGATAAAATTATAAATCTTTGGTACCTACTTCTTTTAAAGATATTTGAGTATATAAGCCCATGCTAAAAATTCAAAGAGACAAAATGGGAACACATCAAGTTTATCTCTTGTCAATATCTCAAGAGGTGTCATGCATTGGATCTCCCTAGTTGAAACTCTATTGATGATTTATGCTACACAAGTGACAACCCCACCTCAATTTTTATGATTCATTTTCTTAGAATGAATCATACATCATGCCATATCCATGATCATCCTATTTATTTTATTTTACCCACACCATTCCATTAAGGAGTATACCAAATGGAACATGTAGAATGCTATTTATTCTTAAAAGTGTATCAAGCACTGGTGCCACCTAACCCATAGAAAAACCATAGTCCTTTGATATAAAATTCCATGAGATGCCAAAAAATCATGAAATGCATAGCTAACATACCTTCCTTGCTTGTCCAAAAATTTGATTTTCCTATCCAATTGATTTTAAATAAGAGTTTTGAATATTTTGAATCTATCAAAGACCTCATCCTTAGCGTGAATAGTGTATGCCACACATAACTTAAAAAATAATTAATGAAAAGAAGGAAGTACCTATTTCCTAAGAAAATAGTTTACCCATAGGTCCAAAAATATCATTATGGACGATATTCAAGGGATGGGAAGCTCACCAAGTAATATCTTTTAGAAAGGCATCCTTATGTTTCTTTCCTAGAATACATCCCTCACATGCTTCTCTTGCAAGGGATATGCATGGAATCCCAATGGCCATCTCATTTTCTCTCATGTATCTCAAATATATATAGCTAATATGTCCAAACCTATGATGCCACTTCTAAATTTCATAATTTGTATGAGCAACCATAGCAGCAAATATTTTCTTCTTAGAGTAGAGGAAAAATAGGCTGGTGTTTATCCTAACATATACATGTGGCCAGTCTCATCACAATAGCTAGAAGCAATGATTTTGAATCCATTGTCTATATTTTTAATTACCTATATATTAAGCTATAATTCTACCTTCTTATTTGTATTAGTATTACAAAAAATAGATAAAATTTATTGGGCCAACATGAGGAGCATAAAGTACCTCATAAAAATATGAATATCTAATGCTAATATATCCACACACTGCAACATGTAATTAAAATTCATCTTTGATCATACCATGTTCTCTTGCATGTGTTTTGTATCCCTATATGAGATGTTCATGCTTTGTCATATGCCTCCTTTCCCATAAATATGAAATCCATTCATCTAAGTAAGTGGATTTAAAATATACAAAATGAAACACTACATGTGCATATAAGTTTTCTTCATCAAAACTCTCATCACCTTGTGCATAGAAGAAAGCAACATTAGCACTCTATTTTTTGTTGCTTCGTCAAGTTTCTTGATTTGAATCCTATACAAATCTATCTTGTATCTTTTATTTTTTTAAAACTTACAAGTATGATTCTTGAAAGACTTATTGGTTTTCTTCACATTCTATTTTGGCTTCTTAAAATTATATACTTTTGCAACACCTTCCTTTAGGTGAGCTTGACTAAAAATATAATTTTTCTTAGACCTATTTCTTCTAGTCTAGCTTGATGGTGTAAAAAGTACTTAAATACCTCATATATCAGTGGTGCATGAGGATTTAAAAATTATACATGAAGAATCCCAAAAATTAAATACCTCATATGTTTCTAACACATTATTAACAATAAAATTGAGTAGTTCAATGTTCTTTTTATTATCCAATGATTCTTGTCCTTATTTTCTCTCCTTAGGTACCCCTCTTACAATTCATATGTATTTTAGTAGTTTCTTGAACCCACTAATCTACTCATCGATAATATAAAATGAGTCCATGCAAAGGGTTACAATATCAACCTCCAATCTATTGATTTATGTGGAATTATTGATCACACAACCCTAAAATTTGTCAAGCAACACTTTAGGATTCATTGTGATGCTAACATGGGTGTTGTATACATTATCAATATGAAAAAAAAGATATCATGAACTTCATATTTTTTGTGCATATAAATATGCTTTACTTATTCAAAATTAGTATCATGAGGTCACTCATTCTCATATTTTAGTAAACCCTTGCTTCATAGTAGAGCTTCAATCTTGATATTTTAGGTAGCACAATTTATATTATGTTAGGACCCCATCTTAACACCATGATATAATAGTCCTTGTGGAATATGAGAAATACCCATGTTTAATATATTTTAATATTTTGTGATAGTTATGGATATAGAAGTGCCTAAACAAGTGGCACGCTTTTATGTAACCATTTTTCAAGAATGTAATCACTTGTAGGTAGAAGATTCTAGCCCAGGTGGCATTTTGCATGTAAGCCAACCTTAGGAGTTAGGTGCTAGAGGAAATCCTTTTAAACTGTGAGGGGTAGTATTGTATATATAATTTTGGCATAACTGAATAAAAGTATTGAAGGAGGTTTACCTCCTTGAAGAGGCCTACGATTCAATGCTATTTATGAGATTGTTCTATTTGTAAATATATTTTCATAGTTGTGTTTGAGAATTAATGTTAATTTTCAATATTTTGTGTGAGTGTGTTTATTTTTAAGAGTAGATTTCTAAAAAGTGGTATCAGAGCACTTTCCAAGGATGTGTCCTACTATGACTATGATAGGTTTTACCATCTTGACTTTTAGGTATAAGATTTATGTATTTCATTTTTTTGCTAGTTTTTTCTTATTAAAAAAATCCAACAAAAACCAGTAAATATATCATCATTTATTTTTATATAGTATTTGTGTAGCTTAGAAACCCTATGCTAGGGATTTTAAAATATTACAAAAGATATATCATTATTGGCTAAGCTAGATAGTCTATAAAGCATCTAGTGATGTGAGGGACGATCAGGCTCTAATACCCGTGTCTTAAACAACATCCATGCACAAAATCAAGATCTCATGTATCTTCAAGTATTTAGAGAGACCATCTAGGATTAAATAAACCTTTAGCCCTAGGAAGGTTTTTTGACCTTGTATTATCCATAGTACACAAGACACAACATCCCAAAATATTACCATTTTGTACTATTAGAGAGGTAGATAGTGTGCTCAAGGGTATGTGTGGAATTCTCCTTGAGTAGTGGCCTAAAATATTGGTCTAAGAACTATTGTTCATCACTATGGTATAATAGAGGGCCTATGGATATTACATACACCTTTACCTAGCATACCTTGGTTCTATCAAAACATTATCCTACAATAAACATATTGTTCTATGAAATTAAGATCTGTTATCATACCTTGTTACAAAAAATTAAGCATACGAAGAAGACATCCCTATTCCATAGATCCTAATGCAAACAGTCAAAAGTAAACAATACAAAAGGATGTAATAAGTGGATAGAAAACCAACATAGTAAAAATAGAGACAAGAGGGTCAGTATCATTTACAATCCAAAAATTACGTCAGTAATAGTCAGTATAGGGTTTTCAAGTTAGAATAGTTACCTATGATGGTTAGAACAAGGAATATCTATGATCGTTAGTAATAGTTAGTATATAATTGTCTGGTTATCAATGTTAAGATAATTACCTATGATAGTCATAATTTAAACAAATAAAGAATATTTGTGACAAAGTCAAACTAGATAGGTGACATTATAGTGTCAAGAGTGGTTAGTAGTTAGAATAGATGGGGAAAAGGTCAAAAAGAGGTGATCGACTCAAAACCTAACTTTTGCACAAAGATTCTAGAGGAAAAACTGACCACACCAGTAGACTGAACAAAATTGTAATATAAAAAAATATAAAAAAATGTTTGGGGTACCCAAAGTTAGTGTTGTGGAATATAGCTCGTTGTAATAATATTTTCAAGTTGATCATTTTGATATATAGCACCCAAAATATTTCTTGGGTTCCTTACTAAAAATAGTAACCCTTGAAACTACCTTTCTATTTTTAGTAAGTTTTAGAAACGAGACACAAATATGTGAATATGGTTGGTGGAACTTAGCAACAAAAATAATTAGAATAATAAATTCAACACAAAGTGGACACTATATAAAGGGATAAATAAAAAAATTTCAATATATTGTGAGTGTAGTCATTAATGCACACAAGGAACTGAAGGTTGAGTGGGATAGTCATATCTCTTCTGATTTAGTGGGTCATCAAGAGCAACAAGATAATGGTACAAGTAGTCACCAATATCATATCCTCGATAACAATAGCTTTAAGTTACCAAAGCTAGACTTTCTAAAATTTGATGGAAAAGATCTTGAGGGGTGGATTTGTAAGGTAAAACAATATTTCACTCTTTTTAATATCCTACACTATTCGTGGTTGACCATTGCTAACTTAGATTTTGAATCCGATGCACTCCATTAGTTTTTGTGGCATAGAAAGGCTAAGCTTGATCTTTTTTGGTAAGAATTTGAACAATACTTACTCACTTTATTTGGTCCTAGTGAGTTTGAAAATTTTATAGGAACCTTTTCAAACTTAGACAAGCATCTACCATTAGAGAGTACCAAACTCAATTTGAAAATCTTTCCAATTGCACTACTAGTCTAGCTGTTGAATCTTTCCAAAGTTGTTTTGTGAGTGGGTTGAAGGATGGCATTTAAGATGAGGTAAAACTATTGATACCCCAATCATTACCATAATCAATACAAATGGCTAAATTTGTAGAAGATAAATTTAAGACTCTAGGATGCACATCTAAGTTTTCTCAATCTCGATTATATTTTCCATCCTTGTTGTTGATAAGCTCTACTACTAAATCTCCCACTATAAAAAAATTAATTCATGAAGAGATGGAGAGTCATAGGGCACAAGGGCTATGTTTCAATTGCAATGATAAGTATTCTCAAGGGCACAAGTATGTGCAACAATTTTTTTTTTGCTTGATTTGGATGAAACATCAATCACAAAATTATCAAAGGATGAGGATGATCCACCAGATGGGGAAACATCAGAATAGACAACATATTTAGAGGACTCCTCACCAAAAATCTCGATGCATGCCTTAGCAAGAGTTTCCACACCCCAAACAATAAAAGTGATTGGCTACTTTAAAGGACAATGGGTCATCATTCTTATTGACTTAGGTAGTACCCAAAATTTTATTGATCCCTATGTTGTGAAATAGAAATATTATTACACTAAATGCAATTCCTTTGAGATCATGATTGCTAATGGAGGTACTCTTCAATGTAAATAAAAATATCATAATGTAAAACTTTAGGTTGGAGACTATAATATTAATACAGACATGTTTGCATTACCCCTTGGGGGTGTGATACAGTTTTGGAAACAAAATAGTTGTGAATGTTATGACTAGTTTTATAGAATTTTTTGGGTGAAATTCAACCAAGAGGGGAAGGAAAATACTTTACATGACATGAAAGCCAATGTGGCATAGTTTATTTCTACTCATAAGAAGGAAAAGTTATTAAAAAAATTCTCTTATGGAACAATGGCACCAATTTTTGATATAATCGAGCCTAAGGAAATAGAATAGAGTTATTCACTACAATTACAGGGATTATTAGACAAATATGCTCCTATTTTTGAGTAACCCAAGGGGCTACCTCCTCATCACTCCCATAACCATACCATACAAATTTATTTTGGTAGTATTCCTCCTAATGTCAATCCAAATAGGTATGCTCATACTCAAAAGTCAAAAATTGAGAAAATAGTGTAGGAGCTCCATGCTACGGGGATTATCCATTCCAATGTTAGTCCCTATAATTTTACGATGTTGTTAGTAAGGAAAAATTATGGAACTTGACGCTTGTGTGTGGATTATCAGGACCTCAATAAAGTCACTATTAATGATAAATTTCTAATTCTTGTCATTAATGAACTCCTTGATGAGTTGCATGGGGTCCAACATTTTTCCAATTTGGATTTGCAGTCAAGATATCATAAAGTTTGCATCAAGGATGAGGATATTCTAAAAATAAATTTTCAAACTCATGAAGAGTATTATGAGTTCCTTGTTATGCCATTTGGGTTAACCAATGCACCTTCTACCTTTCAGAGTTTGATGAATTCTATTATTTCCTTTCTTTCGCAAATATATTATAGTATTTTTGATGACATATTGATCTATAATTTTTCATGGGATATACATCTTCAAAACTTAGATCAAACACTCAAACTTTTTTTGACCATCAAATTTATGCCAAGATGTCCAAATGTTCCTTTTTAAAGCAAGAGATTGAATACTTAGGTCACATTGTCTCTAAGGATGACATTCAAGTGGATTCCAATATTGGTCCTTATCAAGTTTTCAGAGGATCGGGTCAATAGCATACAAATTAGCCTTGTCAACTACTTCTAAACTTCATCCAATTTTCCATGTATCATCTCTCAAGAAAGATATTGGTAATTTGGTCCAGGTGTAGTTTACTCTTCCAAAGTTGAATGAGGAAGATTTCATCATCCTTGAACTTAAATTCATTTTAGACCGAACAACGTGAAACCTTTATTTACATGTTATCATACATGTATTGATTTAATGGTGTGGATTACAACTGAAAGATGTGGTATTGGAACCCCCTCAACAACTTCAGTAGTAGTTTCCTCACCTTCAACTTTGAGGAAAAATATTTTCGAAGGAGAAGGGTATGTTAGGACCCCATCCTAACACCATGATGTAATAGTCCTTGTGGAATGTGGGGAACACCCATGTTAATATATTTTGTAATATTTTGTAATAGTTATGGATCTATAAGTACCTAGCCAAGTGGTGTCCTTTTATATAACTATTTTTTAAGAATGTAACCACTTGTAGGTAGGATATTCTAGCTTGGGTGACATTTTGCATGTAAGCCAACCTTGGGAGTTAGGTGCTAGAGGAATTATTTAAAACTATGAGGGGCAGTATTGTATGTATCTTTTTGGCATAATTGAATGAAAGTATTGAAGGAGATTGCCCCCTTGAAGAGGCCTATGATTTAATGCTATTTGTGATATTGTTCTATTTGCATTTATATTTCCATAGTTGTGTTTTGAGCATTAATATTAATTTTCAACATTTTGTGTGAGTGTGTTTATTTTTAATAGTAGGTTCCTAACATACCACTTAACAAAAATACATGGTTATCCATAACTATTCTATGAAAATACAAAAAATTATGTGCAATTATGACCAAAAACAACACCACCATCATAAATATCTTAAAAGACTAAAGATTTTGGAAAAATAGTCTCAAAATGTATGGCCCTAGAAAGCTTTTCCCTAAAATTATAAGATTAAAAAACTTTTAGTACCTACAGTGAATTAGAGGTTGCTACATATCGCTACGTGAGTGGCTAAGGGGGTCCAAGCATGTGCTAAGTATGATGCATATTGAAAAATTGCATGAAGCTATTTATCATGATCTAATTTGCTATTTTATATATGAAACACATTTTCCCACTTGTCACATCCTAAGTTACTCTAAAGTTCATGTGTCTCTAAGTTTGTTGCCAACTATATGATTTATTTGTTAAGTTTGATAATATGACAAAATGTGATTGGTTGAGCCCATATTTATATGCATGTAGTAGCATACAACTTGTAATATCATTCATTGTATGACCTATCATGTTGGCTTGATAAAATGCTACCACATCAATGCTTGCGTTAGTGCCTACATCACCTACCATGTGTTACCTCAATATTCATGCCATATCATCTCCTAATCTTGTTACCACATGTCATGCCAAGTTAGCTATACAAACTACTACATGAACTAACATGTGTCACACCATGTTATCTATATAGATTACCATATCAACTATACAAATTACCACATGTTACCTCTATATTTGTGTACTAGTTTCTATATCACCTATATAGACCACCACATGATTTGTATTAACTACCACATGTCACCTCAAGATTTGTGTACTTACCATATCACCTATATGAACTGCCATATTAGCTATAAAAACTACAATATGTTATCCATGCAACTAAACCACATCATTAGAGGTCTACAAAGAGATGATATCATCCACTACCAAATCATCATAGGGTACCATGTCATCACATGGTGTCATACCATCATAGGGTGATAAGTCATTCATATTGATGTCATCATTATGGCTAAAATTTTGGTGTTGGAGGTAATTAAATAGTGACCTCCTACACCCAAGGGCTCAACATTGGCTTGGTTATCCATATCCCCAAGCACTTCACTTGGGAGATGAAGCCAAAGCAATATTTTTAAATAGGAAAAACAAATTACATTCCATTTCTATGTCTCTGTTGAAGCATACTTGTATCATGCTATCATAAGCATGCACCATCATGCCTTAAATTTCCTTATAATGCAAGAAATAATCATAGGAATATTTTATTTTCAAATTCAAATTTTTAAATTTTGGTGAAAAGCAATTTTTTGATCTAAGATATCTAGAGGAAAAATGAGAAAAATGTTGAACTATGATCCCTTTTAAAATTTCATATGTAATCTAGAAATACTGATAATTCATTTGTATCTATCATGGTTTTCCTTACATAACCATTTTGTGAAACACAACCAATCAGGATATCCTCTTATGCCTATGTAGCAAAAAAGTTGCCATACTATTTTTGCAAAGTTATAAAGTGCCCTAGAAGTCTTTGCTAAGTAGGAAGCCTACCCATATATACCATGGTACCAAGGGTCTATCTAAAAACATTTACTCTCTCTTTTATTCTTTCATGGTAGAAAAGTAGTCTACCCTCTTATATAAATTATTATGGAACATAAGAAGCCAAAAAAGAAAAAGAAATAGATATTTTAGAAGAAAAAAAACGTAAAAGATAAATGAGGTTTTACGAAAACCTCAATCCTAGAACTAGGACATCCATCTGGTTAGAAATGATTAAAAATAAGATTAAGTGTGAATGAGAGAAAATAAACCCATCAATGAATGTTTCTCCTAGATCAAATCTACCAATCCTAGTAAGATCTTGATGATCCAATTCCACCTAGGATTTTATCATAAAACCCTTATTTCAATCTTGCCATCATTCTTTAACAAAAATTTCTTCTTAGCTTATTCTAATCTTGTTACCCTTGGAAGAATATGAATAAAAAAATGCTAATAAAAGTAATCGAGTAATGGAAATTTACACTTGCTTTGGTACCATGTTGAATTTCATAGCAATTAGATATGAATAGAGTAAAATATTACCCAATATTGATTAAAATAAAATAAATAGAATGAAGAATACAATATATGTTGGGGGTGTCCATGGACACCAAATGATATCACTAAATAACAATTAAATTACTCTCTAAATAAGAATTAAAATGGTTGGTATGAAGGTGTATTTATATCCAAATACAAGTTACGTTTAGCTCAAGGTTGTAGACTAACCTTTAGGATTAAAATATTACAAAAAAATTACAAAACACACTTTTTTCAAGTTTTATATTGTCTCAAAGAATAAATATGACCTATACAAGTACACAAGTTGATCATGGCCTCAAGAGAAGCTTAACCACCACATATTACAACATAAATAAAAATTTATAACTTTTAATATCATCACAAGATGCAAGTCTTCCATACATAATGTAATAAAAGAAACACAATTAGATATATTGATTTTGAAGAACTTCTACAAGACTTTTAGCAATCCAAATATACCCCGAAGAGATTTTGTTGATATATTTTTGCTTTATAAGCTAGACACACTATTTATACCCTTGGATGTAAATAATATTATTTTTAAATAGAGTGCACTCTTCCAAGATTATTAGTGACTTTGAAAGATAGAATAAAAAATATGCAAAGAAATATATTTTATCCCAAGAATCAAGAGTGTGATAGGAGGTATATAAGAGGTTATACTAGGCATGGGAACTAAAAATTAAATAAATTATAGGTTGTTCTCTTAAACACCATTGCTAATTCCTTTAAGGCAATGAGAACATATTTCTATAGAACGTTTTTAAAGAACTATCCTAAACAAGACAAGGTAATGACTATTTATTTATTATTATGGATAGATTTTAGTAAGATGTGTAAATTATTTCCTTTCAATAAGACTGTTAAAGGAAGAGGTAACTCAAAGTTCTATTGCATTGTATGGGTTCAAATTAATTACCAAAATATATTGGTTTTATATGGATAAAATTATTTTTAGTTATTTTTAAGAAAATTTAAGAGAACATGTATATTTGATTGAAGAAACATACCTTCCATCTTCAAATGAATGGACAATATAAAGTGGTAATCACACCTTGGTACATCTATTGAGAGGTTATAATAAAAGAAATCCTCCACTATCATGAGAACTTGACATATATCCAACATACATGAAAAATATTTCTCTATGTTTCTACTTCCTTCTTACAATTTGAAGCATGTTAGGAATATATTCCTTAGTTATTTTGATTTAGTATTTAAGCTTCCCTAGAAAGAAAATAATATAAAGTAGTAAATAAGGTTACGAAGTTTACTAAGAAGGATTTAAAACTACATCAAAATATCAAACAAAGACTCAAGTCTTAAGCAAGGCATAAGGTAAAGCATGATTACCACAATAAGGAACATAAGTTACAAGTTGAAAATGTTGTTTGGATCACTGCATAAGGAAAGAACAATTTACAAGAAATAAAATTACAGGTAATATAATATTAGATTTTAAATATGATTTAACAACTATATCAAATTTTACTCTTGAAGTGTCTATGTATATATCTATGTTATGAAAAGGACTAGCCACTATTGGTGGTGGCATAATATAACAAAGATTCAACACTAATAGATGAGGAGAAGGTAAGCAACATAATGGATATTAATATTTTTATCTATTATTTTTTACCAATTAACTAAGTTTTTGTAAAAAATTTAATTTATTAATGAAAAAATGTTTTAAAATATATTCAATATATTTTTGTGTTAAACACACAAAAAATATTAAATTTACCAAAAATTTATTTGTTAAGTAATAACATATTAAACATATACCTTATAGTCTTTGAAATGAAAAATATCATCTTCTATTCTACTCCTATTATATATTACTAATTGTTTTCACCCCATGGTGGTGTGGATACATTTAATATAACTAAAATGGAATGTCATAAAGATGATTAGAATTGGCATTTCGACAACATTAGAGAAGTTATCATTAATCTATAACAGGAAATATCGAAGTAAAAAAAATGGCCTTTGAGCTACAATTGATCAAGCTATTATCATGTAGAATTTAATGTGTTAAAATTGGCCATATAGGAGGAAAAAACTAATGACATGCTAGAAGATGACTATAATAATTTTTGTGAATGTAGTAGTTCCATATGAATTTATCCAATTTAGATTTCTTATTTTATTTTTTAATATTATTTTACAGCATCGTCGTCAAGGGAAGCGTAAGATCTCAAAATTCAAGGAAAATAAAATTATTTCACTATTTCGATTTCACACATATGGGATAAAGGCGGATTCCGTGAGGCACTTGTATGCTGATTATTGCGTAGAAAGACAAACAGGACGTCAAATTTGAAACCTGCAGCGGATTATTTCTTTCTGGCATGTTAGAAACCTTCAGCGCTTTCTGTTTAAACTTATGCTGCTCAAAGTGAGTTGGCTGGAATGCGTAAACGTCGGCTTTTGTTCATTTCGACGACGGTGTTGACGAGTTTTAGAGAAGAGAAGAACTCGGATGCCATCCCGAAACAAGCATGGAAGTTTGCCCAGATTTTTAGAGATTAAAGCGAACACATTATTGGGGCATCTGGATCTCACCACGATCTGTTGCATCCGAAGGCACTCGTTCTCCAAATCCGTCATTCTCATTCTCATTCGACATAATTCAAATCTCAGCTCTCTGTTCTCCACCCGAATCGATTCGTACCCATCCCGCGACGAACTTGTTGCATTCAAAAATCCCTTGCTCATAAGCTCCGATGCACACCTCGACTTCGCCGTGTCTCCGCTTTCATTTCCATTTCCATTGCCACTCTGCATGTCGTTGCGGAGTCTTAACTGTTCGAAATAGAGAACCTGAACGACCACGTGCAGGGGAAGCCGCTGGTTTTTGGCGGCGTGGGTGCATGCTTCTTGTGACAGCTTTTGGCAGTCCATGATCTTACACAGCTTGCTCCTCTCCCATTCTGGTGCACCTGGATGCGCCTGCAGCATATTACATACATTGCGATATATAACACACGCTAGAAATTATTTCTAATATAAATAATGGAGAAAGATATAACGGTAAATGCAACCTTGAGACAAATATCTATGGCCCTATACAGCTCGTCATGTAACACTCTTCCTTTCTGCGGAAGGACCTCTGCTAAAAGGATGAACTTTGAGACAGTTAGGCTCGTGTCTGGTGCAATCTCTGCAAGATAACTGTCCATCAGATTCGATACCTTCACCATCGCGCTGCTCTTATTACTGTCTTCGCTCCCTTCTCCGTCGTCCTCATCGGTCCTCGAATCGATCCACTCGTCTACGTCTCCGTCCAGTGCGAATGCTAAGAAATTGCTGACGACTCGATGCACAACTTCCACATCAAAGAGAGTATCGGCGCTGTGTGAGAAGGAAAGAATGAGCAAATCGTGAGAGGTGGCGCTGTCAAGTTGCATGGCCAGTCTTGATTCCAATTCCATCTTGGACTGCGGCGATGCGTCCACCATGATGGCCGTTCTGAGCAGTCCGGAGAGAAAACTCGTTGGAACCCCGTTTTTTCCCGGCGGAAGCAAACTCACAATGCTTTCCACCATTGAACGCTGGTCGATCTGCTTGTGGGTCATTCTCTCCAGCGAGCTGAGAGAATAGTGCATGAGAGCATTACTTATAATTTGCTGCTGCAAGCCCTTCGATCTCATCCCGCTCACAATTCTTTGAAAGAAATCAATGTACACATCGGATAATTTCTCGACCCACCATTTTTCCATACCCCTTTGATCTTCGAGCTCCAGAGCGGATGAATACATGAGTTGGCTGCACGCCTCGGAAACAACTTTTTCGATACATCGGTTCACTATTTGAAGCTCCTCGGCTAGTGGCAACAGATCATCACAAGTGTGCAGAACAGCGATAGAATTAGCGGTATTGGAGAGGACGACATGAATGAAATAAGCTTCTGCAAGTGACTCCAACCCACACTCATCTGCTTCGCCTTCCATTTCTAGATAGGCGGCTGCACATATGAGCATGGCGACATTGTATGTAGAAATTGTAGGATGGAGTCCGTAGCAGTACTTTGCCACTAACTCGAAAGCTTCCGCTCCTCCGGGCAATTCAGGAAGAAGCAGATAGCAAATTTCATCGGTGTCCGTTGTTGCTGATAACATTCGGCGTATCCGACCGCTTTTAGACATGAGAAGAGCCTGCATTCAAATCAAAGAATTCAGGACTAAACTTCTTGATTCGTGATATGTCCAACCATGTACTATAGTGGAACGAAATTATAATGTGAAAAGCATTAGCATGTTAATAAAGATAACAAATATATGTTAATAAAATAAGAAGGCCAACTAATTCACATATATAAAATGGGACATGCTTGCATCTCTAAGACTGCTACCATTTCCAAAGAGTTCATCCAATCTCAGGCGCATTTAGGGGGAGAGAGAAAATAGCAAGCAAGACGAAAAAGATCGACAATACCGGGCCCAAAAATCTTCAGAAAAAAATACAAATAATTATAATTTACCTTGTGAACTGCAAAGCGGGTTCCTGCTGTTTCCACTGTAAGATCGCTTGGTATTTCAGGAGACAACCTAAATAGAAATTGGGAACTATGAGACTAAATCAAGAATGACGAACAAAAACACAAAAATAGCCAGACCAAGGTTCGATAAAATATTAGAATTCAATTTGAAGAGAATGAAAGGTATTCTAATCAGACATTGAACGTTTCTTAACAATAGACAACAAACAACGAAATTAAAAATAAAATAAAATAAATAAATAAAGATTTCTCCTGCAGTTCATGCAATTACCAATCTGTGCAGCTCTGAATATAGCCTACGACCATCGTGATTATATCTTTATATCAAACACAAGATAAGATAAGAAGAAAGAGAACGATGAAATATCAAATCTAGACTTACCATCTGTGTTGACAGAGCGTGCTTATATAGAAGTGCCCCCATTGTTCTATTAATTTGACATAGACACGTGGCAGTATAGATGCACGAGGACAATTGGAACGGCATCGTGTCTGCTTCCTAATGGGCGATCATATCCCGGGAAATGTGGAGTACCGAATTGCACACGCATTAAGCCTTGTCGAGCTCATCAGAGACAAAAATCTTCTCGCCAACGATTTTGCCCCAGTCCCAATATTCATCCACATCGGCAATCATGGCATTCGCATTATGTAGTTTGCAGCTTCATAACAAGAACTTGATCATGACCGTGACTCATCAACGTTCTCTTACCGTCGATTTGATATGTGCTTGAATTGGTTACACACAATCAACATCTTTCGCGTCTTTTTATATTTTTGGAAATATCTTGGCGAGTCAATGACGATCGACGGTAACCAATCGATATAAAGGGTTAATAGGTCATTCAATACATAATAGCTTGAGGATCGAATCATCATAACAAAGTTGACTGCAATGTGGTTGTAAAGTGAAAAATAAGCAAAGTAAAGAAATAAGTGGTCTTCTAACAAAGTAAAGATTCTGCAATATCAAGTTTAATCATTTTCAAGGATAATTAGATGTGATCATGTGAGACGCTAGTTGTTATTGTATTGGTAACTTATATTTCAAAAGGTTAAATGTGAAAAGATGAGGAGCCACTTGTGATTTATATAAGGGGCTAATTACATAGACAAATCAAATAGTTTTAAACATTTATAAGGTTGTATAGAATAATTTTTCATTTTTTATTATAATAATAAGAAAAGGATTGTAAAGAAATGTGTTTATATATATAGGGTAGAGATATGTGTTTCTAGAATTATGATTCTTATCTTTCGTAGGAAGGCCTAATATTTTTACTTTAGTTTTTTGAGCGTTTTTGATGTCTTGCCAAAAAATTTATAACTTGAGTGTTCTGTTTAAATTTGAAAATAAAAGTATCTTTAGATGGTTGTCTCATTTTCTAGATTTTCTTCTTCTATGGTGGCTTGGGCGGGAAGATCATTTCTAGGTCTGATTTTAATGGTAGGAATACTTTATGTTTTGGATCTGAAGGATTTGACTATCTTGGATACTAGATCAATCTTTGTTGGATGTTGAATCAGTTTCCCCTTTGGGATGCAGTCCCATTTGTGATCTTATTTGGTGTTTTTGAATATCTTTGTGGTTTTGTAAAGGTTGGAGGACCCTTCCAAAATTCCTATGTAAAAGGTTTGGGGACTCTTCCAAAACCCCTTCTTATACCAAATCAAAAAAATATTAATTATTTAGATGATGATATGAATATAAGGGAAAGGATATCAAGAACCATAATACACAAGTAGAAGAAGAAAGTATTGCTTTCTTGAGATACACAAAGGATCCAAAACAAGGAGAATCATTCATGATGAAGAGAGTACTAATAAAACCAAAATAGAGTGAGTGTGAACCTATTCAAAGGAGAAGTCTTTTTAGAACAATATGCAAATTAGAGGGTAAATATTGTAAGTTTATTGTAAATAATGGGAATATGGATAATCTAATATCTAATAAGATGGTAGAGAAAGTGGGGTTGAGGAGAAAAAAGCACACCAATTCATATGAGGTCTCTTAGTTGTAAAAGAGATACTAAATTTTAGTTAGTGAATAGTGTCAGGTGCAATTTCAAATAGGATATTACAAGGATAAGATCCTGTGTGATGTTATGCATATGGATGCTTACCATGTGTTATTAGAAAGACTATGGCAATTTGATAGAAAGGAAATATAGGAAAAATGCCTACACCATTGTGAATATGGTAAGAAGTATGTACTAAGTTCATTGAAGGACAAGGACAAGAGAGAGGAAAATGGTCTAAAACTATGTTTGATTTTTACAAAGCAATTTTTGAAGGAGATGATAAAGAAGAAGGTGTATTTTAATTTGATTGCTAATACCATAGAGGTTGGTATAGAAAAATAGAAGGATGAGATTCCAAGTCAAGTGAAGGATTTTCTAGAAGAGTATGTATAAATTTTATCATAAGAATTGTCAAATGGATTACCACTAATAAGGAGTATTAGACATCACATCGATTTTATTATTGGATTGATTTTACCCCATAAAGAAACATATAGTATGACGTAAATAGAGAATGAGGAAATGAAGAGATAAATACAAGAGCTATTAGACAAAGGGTTGATTAGGGAGAGCTTGAGCCCATGTCTAGTATGAGTTGTACTTGCACCAAAGAAATATGGGAAATGGATAATATGAATAGATTCAAGGACTATCAATAAGATAACCATAAAGAATAGATTTTCATTGCCACACATGGATGATTTGATGGATTTCTTGAGTGGAGTAAGGTACTTCAAAAATATAGATTTGAAGAGTGTATATCATTAAATATAGATTGGAGAAGGAGATGGGTGGAAAACCAAATTCAAGAAAAAGGACAGATTATATGAGTGGATGGTTATGTCATTCATATTGACAAATACACATAGTACCTTTACGTAGTTGATGAATGAAGTATTGAAACCATTTATTAGCAAGTGTGTGGTTGTCTATTTGGATAAAATTTTGATATTTATTAAGATCAAGGAAGAGCAATTTGACACATTTGAGATTGATCTTATAGAGACTAAAGGAAGAGGAGTTGCTAGTCAACTTGAAAAAATATAGTTTCATGAAAGAGGAATGTGCTTGGGTTTTGTGATTTCACCAAAATAATTGCAGATGGACCCCAATAAGGTTAAGGCCATTATGAATTGGCCATGACCAAGGATTAAGTTTGAGGTTAGGAGTTTTCATGGTTTAGAAAGTTTCTATTTGAAGTTTATCAAAAACTTTAGTGGTATTTGTACACTGATATAAAAGACCCTGAAAGGGAGAAATCATGAATTTAAGTGGGCAAGTGCATCAAAAATGAGTTTTTGAGTCCTACGAAAAAAGATAATGGAGCAACTAGTTCTAGTCTTGCTAGATTTCAAAAAGGTCTTTTAGGTGGATTGTAATGCAAGTGAGACAACAATAGGAGTAGTATTTAGCTAGGAAGACAAACCCATTGCCTATCTTAGTAAGAAGTTAAACAAGAAAAAGATAAAATACTCAATATATGACCAAGATTTATGCCATTGTTTAAGCCTTAAATAAGTGGAGGTATTATTTATTGCCAAAATAGTTTATCTTATTCACAGATAATTATGCTTTGCAGTTTACTAAAAAATAGGGTAAGTCGAATCAAAGGCACATGAAGTGGATAGAATTTTTACAAGGATATTCATTTATCTTGAAACACAAAAGTGGAAGATCAAACCAAGTAGTTGATACCTTAAGCAAGCAAAATTTTTTGGTGAATATGATAAGGATAGAAGATGTTGGTTTTGATACCATGAAGTAGCTTTATAAGGATGATAAATATTTCAAGGAAGATTGGAAAACATGAAGTAATCCTATTGCAAGAGATAAGACCCCCATGTTTGAATATTCTATCCAAGAAGGAATTTATTCAAGGGACTTTGATTGTGTATACCACAAAGTTCAATGAGAAAAATTTTGATAAGGGAAAAACATCGAGGATGACTTGTAGGACATTTTGGGATGGATAAAACCCTAATACAACTTGAATAAGGTTATTATTGGCCTGAGATGAATGTGGATGTAAGAAAATTTATGCATGGTTGTCAAGTATGTCAACATGCGAAAGTCAAGAGTCAAAATACTAGGCTATATCAACCATTACCTATTCCAAAGAGACCATGGGGGATATAAGCATAGATATTTTACTTGGATTGCTAAGGACATAAAGGAGGAATGAATTGATAGATTATCAAAGATGGTACATTTCATGCTTTGTATAAAAATAAATGATACTATGCATATTGCTAATTTATTCTTTACAAAAGTGGTGAGATTACATGGGTTGCTAAAGAGTCTTGATTTATATAGGGATAATAAATTTATGGGCAATTTTTGATGAAAATTATGGAATAAATTGGATACTAAGTCAAAATTTAGTTTCTCTCACCATCCACAAACTGATAGACAAACTAAGGTTATGAATAGAAGTCTTGGAAATTTTCTAATATGGTTAGTTGGAAAGAAGATGAAGCTTTGGTTTATTATTTTGGCACAAGAAAAATTTGCATACAACAACTCAATGAATTAGAGTACATTTAAAAGCTTATTTTAGATTATATATGGAGTATGTCCAAGAGGAGCATATGAGTTCTAGAAGATAGCCAATTTGTAGAGGCCAAGTGCTATATCAATATACTTTGTTGACTATATTCATGATTTGCATTATAAGGTGAAAAGTGATTTGGAAAAGAGTGCCATAAAATATAAAACATGTTAATCGTAAGCAAATACTTCTAGAATATTAGGTTGGATATTTGGTTTTAGCACATGTGTGAAAGGAGTAGTTTCCAAAAGGTATTTACAGTAAGTTAAACTAGAAGAAGATTGGACCATGTAGAGTCTTGAAGAAGTTTTCCATAAATTCTTATGAAATAGAACTCCATAAAGAAGTGGATATATCTCCTATATTCAATGTAGTAGATTTATACCCTTATTGTGAAGGATCAACTAGTGAGCAAGATGGTGTAATTTTATAACTTTAGGTAGATTGGGTACAATAGCTACCAGAGAAGAAATGAGGTGAAATTGAGATGATCATAGGTTCTAGAGTATCCAAGATCATAAGAGGTAAGCAATATCATGAATATTTGCTCAAATAGAAGAATCGAGTAACTGAGGATGCAACATGGATGAATGCATCTAAGATTGCCAAATATGGAGTTCAAATTGAAGATTTGTAGAATGTTCATAAACCATTTAATTTACTTAGTGAATATGATGTAGGAGTATCCTAATGATCAACTATTGCAAAATATGAATTGTTGTGAAACTAAGTCCAATTACTTGGTCGTTAAGTGATTTCTTTCACAATCTATAAATTATGTGTTTTATCTCAAGAAAAAAAAGGAGAGAGAGAGGGGTCTCAAAATTGGCCTTGTATTCCTAATAAAATAAGTAAATGTTATTTTTATCAACTAATCCTTGTGACTTGATTATTGTGGAATGTATATTTGGTAGTGCAAGTGTTATGCTACTTTCTTGTGTGTAAGATCCAAAGAATATTTTGGGGAATTATATTTTGGCATAGGAGAACTGTGGTGTGGGAACCATTATACTGGAGGGAAGGTGAGTCGTAGTGAAGATGAATAGTAGGTTTAAGGGATCGAAAAGGTATTAAACATATGTCTATGGATGATACTACCATTTGAGATATGGGGTACAATTATTTAAATTAAGAGCTTTGCTTTCAAATAATTGTGTAAGATATTTCATAGCATACTAAGGGTGATAGTTGCAAAAAATAAAGGAGATTATAATATAATTTGAAGTCAATTTGAGAATAAATAAAAGTGGATGTGAGGAGCTACAAAATAATTGATCAACATCACTAAGATCCAATCCTTTATTTTCATCACATACTAGAAGTATATTGTGCAACTATGTTCATCATACAAGGGAATATGGATTGTACAAATAATAGGAAGATAATAATGAATGGTCAAAAAGAAGGAAATATTATGCATTGAACTATGTAAGTGTACAAAGAGAAAAATTGACATGTAATAAAAATTGTCATACAAAGCTAGATTGTACAAATCGTTCGATAGAGGTTATATGAAAAGATGACCATATGATAGAAAAAATTGTACGAGAGTAAGTTGTACAATAGAAAGTGTTATACAAGAGAAAGCATCATATGAAAAGAGTGTCGTATGAGAATTATCATATGAGAAGTATTGTATGAGAAGAAGTGTCATATGAGAGAAAGGATCATACAAGAGGAGTGTTGTATGAGAAGAAATACCATATGAGATAAAGCATCGTATGAAAAGAAGCATTGGAGGAGAAGAAGTATCATGTGAGAGAAAGTGTTGTACGCGAAAAAGAGTTGTATAAGAAAAAGAGACATACAAGAGAAAGTATCATACGAGAGGAAGTGTCATACAAGAAGACTATCGTATGAGAAGATGTCATACAAAAAATAAATCTTACAAAAGGTAAAAGAAATAGGAAAATTATGTTGCTACTATATCATCAACAATTTTTTTACATGAATAAATACATGAAGATAAGATAAATACTTAGAGGTGCATTGTTATGATTAATTCACAAAAAACTTTAGGCTATGTATGTTTGTAAATATGCATCCTTGACATCTTCATGTTCTATGCTTCTAAAATTTTATTTGAAGAGGAAAAGTATTATTATTCACCTCTTGGAACCATTGCATCAGTGGAGAAATTTAGATGCTTGCTCATAGATTTTGCATGATTTGTACTCTTCTAGATTTTCATAAACAAAACAAATAAATATTATACATTTTTTACAAGATCTTATGAGATTATTTATCCTCATTTACTTAAAGTGGTAGTAAAAGTATTTTGCCACCCTTTTTATACTTTGGTAAATTATAGTTGTATTTTACTTTACCAAAGACATTAAATGTATTTATTATAATTAATTATCGTTTGTTTTGTATGGGACCACCATTGAATTCTTTTAATTCTTGAAATTGACTATAAGTTTTAGTATATTAAAAGGGGTTTATCCCCATATCTTGGTAATCACCCTACCTATAGCATGTTTAAAATTATTAGTCTCTTGAGTCACTATAGAGAAAGTTTTATATTTGATTCTTGTTGTAGTTTCATTAGTTTCCATGTCAAGCTCCAAAAATGGAGCTTTCCTTGTGTTCAAGGAAGAGGCTATAGAGTTTACCTCGCCGATCAGACGATATCACCTCAGATCAGAAGATTTCGTCTGGACTAGGACGTCCAGACGATCTTGTCCCAAAACTAATTTTTCTCAATTAGCCTTTGTTCCAACGACGTCTCTAATCTGGGTAGAAGCGTGTCCGCGCCGTTAGAGACTCCTCCCCGTTGGAGATCTCCCAAATTGGGATGATCTCCAACCTCCTAACCTCCCTCCTAAGCCTATTTAAACTTAGGCCCTCCCCTTAACCTACCCCCGGCTGAATATTTCCTGTAACTCGACTTTCACACGCATTAAAACATCCTGAATTACCATCCGCACTTGTCCTATCCAAATTTTGTTGTAGGAACCTTAGTATTTTTCAGCCGAGCAAGCTTACTTCATCGTGGACGATCCTGTTCAATTCGAGATGATTTCATACCAATCCGAGATGATTTCGACTACAGTCTGCATTGGGGGCAATCACTGCCTAGAGTTTGCATTTTTCTCTTTTCATCTCCTGTTCTATTCTGCATCTAGTTAGTTTATTTATTATTTTCTGCTATTCTGCATCTTGGAGTTCACCCATGTAGTTTAATTGCATAATGAAATCATGATTAACTATTAAAACATTGTAATTTGCTTGCATTCCTATTTAGGATTATCTATTAACATCTTTATTGTCATTTTACATCTTTATCCTCTATTAGCATTGCTGTATTTTTTGTATTTTGTGTCTATTTCTCTCGTTTATGTGTCTCTGACGAATTCGTCTGATGAATTCATCAGATCTCAGACGATCCTGCAGGTCGGAGATGATCCCATCAAATTCTAGATGATCCTGTCTGCTTCAAGAATCAGAACCTTCATCAGACATCCGGATCAGGTATGGCTCTATAATTTAGCTCTTTCTCTCTGTTTTTGTTCATATTTGTCTGTTGTATTTCATCTAGTCTGCATTTTCATAATAGATCAACTTAGATTCATTTGGCCAAACCTAGGACTCGAATGTTTAAAGATAAAACTGAACACATTAAACACATTCCCAACCTAGGCATGGAAACTGCCATTCAAACGTTTCCTGGTGAACCCACCATCCATCAAAAAATCACCATAATACACCTCCCCCGAGAGGCGGGACCTTCGCAAGGCCTCTCATTCCGAGGTACCGTGCCATCCTTTTCACATCCCCCTTCCGGGCACGGATCCTATAGCCTGAAGGTAAGGGTGTGAAAAATTTGGAGCGATACATTTTGGTGAACCCGACGTGAATGCATTTAAAACCTTTTGAAAACAAAAAAAAAAAAAAAACAACAAAAACATAGATGCATTTCAAATCATTTAAAACTAATAAGTTGCATATCATGTTTAGATGGTAGCTCCTAAGAAAATATTAGCAGTTACTATAAATGTTGAAAACCAATTAGCAGCCATAGAAATCAATTATGTGCTTAGTGTGCCTGAAACAGATAGAAATCAACTTTTGTGGGACGAACTTGATAGAAGACTAGGTGCCATTTCATCTAGGTCAACAAAACTTAAACAAATCAAGAGGCTTGTCCTAGATAGAATCCTGGATCCTCATCAACTCATCTTTTATCATGAACTTCAGATGGTTAGCTTATAGGAGAGCTCTTGTGTCTTCAGAATTGTTCACCTTCGAGGAATACCTCGAGAACGCAGCCACTATACACCAGTTCCTAGGTCGTGTAGAAGACCAAGAGGTCATTCTTACGGATAGGGAAATATGGAATAGAGTTCCTCGAGCTGTGTTATATCGAGAGTATTGCCACGAGCTTTACTTCTATCAACCAGAATCTGAGACAGATAATATCACTATAGCCCTTTTCATTAAATTTTTGAAAGAAAATTTCCAATTTGAAGAAGAACACTTCATGACTCCTGAAGAACTTGAGCCCATTAATGATATTTATAAATTGTTTATAGAAAACTAGATCATTACTTTCAGTATTATTTCTTGCATTTATTGTGTTGTTTGTTATCTTTACAATATTATTACAAAAACAAGAAAAACTAAAAAACATAATAAAAACCAAAACATTTCATTTTAAATATTGTAGTAGGTATATAATTAATATATACCTCTTAAGCTTGTTGCATATATATATATATATATTTATATATATATATTTGCTGAAATCTAAATTAAGCACAATGCCTAAACTTAGGAATGGTAAACAAACTGAAGGAGAAGAAGAAGATTGGTTAGAAGATAAAACTAGAAACCCAAATGTCCTTCCTGAGGATCCAATTCCGGAAGGAGAAACTCTAGATCAACCAGAAGATGACCTAGGTGAAGACAATGAACAAGAAGAAAATGTTAAAGAGGATGGATCCTCATCCCCTAGAGTAGCTCCAGATGGAACTATTGCTTTTGATAACTTAGATCATTTCTAGAAATTTTTCAATAATAACATTGGCGCTCTTAATATGGCAGTTCGTATTGATAAAGGGCAAATTAGTGACACTCAAGCAGCCATGGAACATATGTTTGATGTGCACACTAATCCCTTGTCTTTTATTGATCAAGAAAGTGATAAGGCTGGACCATCCAATAGAGATATGGTCACTATGATTCAAAACATGCCAAAACAACAGGTTACCCAACCTCCTAAGGAACCCGTTATTGAGCCTAAAATCATTCCCACACAAAATAAAACTTCCTTCACCGCTTTACTTCGCCAAACTATTGATCAATATGCTTCAAGTAAACAAAAACCTAAAATGAAGCCAAACACCAATTTTCAACAATCTGGAATACAACATAATACAACTTCAAAATTCCTTCATAACACCTTTCCTACCAACAATTTACACAATAGCAATATAGCATCTAATCTCCATGTCCCTCCATCATATGCTCACAAATCCCATATCAATGCCCTACCGAACCAATATGGTGGGCAAACTAGTAATCTGGAAGCCATGGTGAAACAGTTAGCTTCGCGTATGGACCAGATAGATCCCTACCGTCCCTCGTACAATTATCGAGAGATATGTAGTCAACCTTTGGATCCCATAGTTGTAGCACAACCGTACCCTAAGCATTTTCCCATGCCCATCCCGCCTATATATAAAGGAACTGAAGATCCCATAGAGCATCTTCGCATGTTTAGGATAGCATGTCATGATATATCACATGATGACTTGCTATTACTAAAAATGTTCCCAAAAAGTTTAGGTGGAATGGCATTAGAGTGGTACTATCAACTACCCACTCATTCTTTGAGAAATTTTGAAGAAACAGTTGAATCTTTTGTCCATCAATTTAGTGCCTACATCGAGAGGCATGTAACCATTAAAGATTTATACAACTTAAAACAAGACAAGGATGAATGTTTTGCTGATTTCTTAGCTAGATGGAGGCAGTTGATAGGAAAACTGCACTTTGTGCTACCTTATAGGGAAATGTTGGACATTTTTATCAATAATTTGCAAGAACAAATATCTTATGAGTTATCAATCGCTACTTTAACTACCTTCGATCAAGCTATAGATTTAGCTCGAAGAGTAGAAGATGCCCTCATTAGGAGAGGCCAACTTAGGAAGAAAGATGATGAGAAAACATCCAAAAATCAATATAAAAACAAACAAGTCGTAGGTGACGGAGTCACTGACAACAGAAATGTTGCTAATATCAATGCAACGAAAACAACAAAAAAATTTATATTGAAACCTCCTGATAAACCTCCTCGAGAATTTACTAGATTGAATCAACCATTATCAACTATTTTACCTCAATTACTCGAAAGAGGTTTGATCCAATTACCAACTATCCGGGAACCTGATCCAACTATACCCGGATACAGAGCTGACTTACACCGTGATTTCCATAGAGGACCTGGACACTCTACCAACGCTTGTAAAAGGTTGAAACATAAAATACAAGATCTGATTGATAATAATGAAATGGAGGTGCAAGCCTTCCAACCTAAACAAAATGCTCCTAATAATCCTCAAAAGAACATTCCCCAAAATCAAAATCAAAATGCTAATCAATCATTAGACATATTTCAACACCCTTTACCAAGACATGGTAAAGAGGTGGCCAATCAAATCGAACATCATAATGTTCCTCCTCCTACCCGATATGTAGGAACTATTAGCGGACAATTACCTAATCATGATCCTCAAACATTTGACACAACCTTATCCATGGTCACGACTAGGCCCCTACATAATATTCAAACTCCAGATCCTAGTGATATAGAATCAGATACTGAAAGTGACATGGAAATCACTTCAAACCAATCGAATAGTTCTGAAAATGAATCAGATCCTATTCAACCCATCACAGATGCTATGGTTCCAGAAGAACCATTTCCTAGAAGAGTTACTACTCGACCCTCTTCTAATCAATTCCTCCCAAATGAACAAGCCATAAACGCTCAACCGAGACCAGTTCAACGTCTTCAATATAACATTGTAGGTACCATCGGAGTCGTTACCCGACAATAGGCTCAAAATTCTCAACAAGAACCAAACCAGAATGATGGATCAGCTCCATTTGTTTTGAAAAATCCCAATAAAGGGAATCATGCTCCCAATGTTCAACCTAAACCCCCTTACAATATTAATGAGCAATTATCTAATACTACAGCCATAATTTCCCTTTTGGATTTATTAAGATCTTCTCCTACCCATAGGGATGAGTTGATGCTTACATTAAGCCAAATGATGGTACCTCAAAACATTCAACCTCGAAGCCATGGCCAATACTATCATCACTAGAGAAGTCGATTGTATTGACTTTCGGGATAAAGATATCCCACAACACAGTTTACATAAGGATAATCCCTTATATATTACTGCCCTAATTGGAGATGTAGTCGTTAAAAGAGTCCTGATTGATAATGGTTCATCTCTAAACATTTGCACTTTTGACTTCTACCAACGATTTGGCTTTAGAAGTGATGAAATGAAGAAAACTGACATGATTATCAAAGCTTTCAATGACGAAACACAAGAAACGTGTGGAGTTATTACCATCCCATTGCAAGTTGGTCCTCGAACCCTAGATACGACCGTGTTTATTGTACATTGCCCCGCATCGTACAATATACTCTTGGGTCATCCTTGGATCAATGCAATGCGGGCTGTCCCATCAACTTTACACCAATGTGTTAAATTCGAATTTAAAAATCAGTTGGTCACTATCCATGGTGATCCTAGACCCTTTGATATGTGTGCTTTGGCAGTAACCTCTTGGAGTTCAATTTTGCCCCGCTCTGTCATCCACACATCCTAATTCTTATTTTTCATCTAAAACTATGAAACACACACCCATAGCTTCACCTATTTCTCCTCCATTAATTTCATCCTCATATATAGATCAACAATCTTCTAAACAAACCACTCTAGAACCTCAAAAAGATCTTCAATCTACAACCAATCCTTCATGTTCCATCCCTATAATTTCAAAACCTATAGACCCATCTATTAACACTTCCACATTATCAACATCTATCATACCTTCCACATCTAAAGATATAGGGAATGATCCTTCTACATCTTATGCTCTTTCTCGATGAACTTTTACCAGATTTATCCACAATCTTAATATCAAAAAAACAAATGCTTTCATGCAAGATTCAATTCTTTTAAATAACTTGCCGCCATCTCCTCGTACTTTGGGCCTCCCACAACCTATGGGAAGTACTTACCAAGTCGGGAGTTGTGCCTTCATTTATAAAGGATATGACTGGGGAAGAATACCTCGAAATATCAAAACTCATCATGAGGGATATGCTCGATGTTATTTTACTAATGAGTATATTAAAGCTAAACCCATAATGCTTAAAATGGGATATAAAGGGAAAGGCTTGGGACCTTTCCAAAATGGCATGAAAGAACCTTTCGAGGTAGAACCGTGGCCTGCCCGCTGTGGTGTGGGCCTATTTCCTAGTAAGGGTCAACCCTTTCCTTTTGAAGATGATGATCAACTCATATGTTATCAAGATTATTTGGATAGGCGTGATGATTTGCCTCTAAAAAATCAGCCATTTACATGTAACATGCTATCCATAGCTTACCCTGAAATGATCGCTGAATCCGATGATGAGTTGGAAGGAGATATTTTCCATGATGTCTCCGTTGAAGAGATGTTACACAATGGATTTTATTTTGATGGTTCTATACCAACTATAGCCCAACTTGAGACCACTAATCCTCAAGATGAATTATCCAACTTAACCTTAAAAGAATTACAAGAATTGGGCGTCTCACCCGCCCCACCTAATTTTGAAAGAGATCTACACATGGAAGTAGAAAACGTCATTAAAATTAACATTGGAACTGAGGATAATCCTCACATAATCAATATTGGATCAGAATTAAGTCAAGAAAAACAAGAGCAATACATTGCATTCCTTAAAGAATATGAAGATGTCTTCGCTTGGACATACGAAGATATGCCATGTCCTGGACCCTTCCGTAGTCATGCATCATCTAGTAGTCCATCCGGATGCTAAACCCGTTAAAAAAAAACTTAGAAAAATGCAACCCAAAGTGTCTTCGCTAGTCAAAGGGGAGTTAGAAAAACTCCTGAATGTTGTTTTTATACAAGCTATTGATTATGCTGAATGGATCTCAAATGTAGTTCCAGTCACCAAGAAAGAAGCCACCAAAGTTAGGGTTTGCACAGATTTTAGAGATATTAACGCTGCATGCCCTAAAGATGATTTTCCTCTTCCAAACATGGACCAAATCATTGATTTTACTACCGGGAGTGGGATGATGTCCTTAATGGATGGATTCTCCGGTTATAATCAGATCAGGATAGCTCCTGAAGATCAGGCTAAAATAGCCTTTATTACCCCTTGGGGTACCTTTTGTTGGAAAGTGATGCCATTCGGCTTAAAGAACATAGGCGCAACCTATCAACGAGCTATGACTTATATTTTTCATGATATGATGCATGATATCCTACATGATTATGTAGATGATATTATAGCTCGCTCTATTAATGAAGATAATCATTTAGATGATTTGAGAAAAGTTTTTAATCGGTTAAGAGAATATCTTATTCGATTAAATCCAGCCAAATGCATATTCGGAGTTAAGTCCGGTAAACTATTAGGGGTTATAGTTTCTTTACGTGGTATCAAAATTGACCCTCTTAAGATTGCGGCTATCACTGATATGCCCGCACCTACCAATATATCTGAATTACGAAGTTTACAAGGTAAGCTTCAAGCTATCCGTCGCTTCATCGATAAGTTGGCGAACAAAACCGGTCCCTTTCTTAAGCTCCTTAAGAAGGATGTCCCTTTTAATTGGGACGACGAATGTAAAGAAGCTTTTGAACTTCTCAAACAATACCTCCTTAACCCACCTGTGCTTTCACCACCTAGACCTGATCGCCCATTTCTCCTGTATATTTCAGCTTCAGATTCTGCCTTAGGAGCTATGTTAGCTCAGCTTGATGATGAAAAGAGAGAACGTGCTAATTATTATATTAGCCGAACCTTCATCAGTTATGAAACCCGCTACACAACGATTGGAAAAACTATGTCTAGCAGTCATTTTTGCTACGCAAAAATTATGCCATTATATGCTTAGTCAGAAAACTTATGTCATTGCTAAATATGATCCCTTGAGGTATCTCATGAGTCGACCTTATTTATCGGGTCGCATAGCCAAGTGGGTTCTTGCTCTAAGCGAGTTTGACCTCACATTCATAGGACAAAAGTCTGTTAAGGGTCAAATCATAGCAGATCAATTAGTCGCTGCACCCTTAGAGTCTACCCATCCCCTCATCATTGAGTTTCCCGATGAATGCCTTCAATTAGAGGCAGACCATATTGAACAATGGTCCTTATACTTTGATGGAGCCCGATGCATGAGTGGGGCTGGTGCGGGTATTATTTTAATATCCCCGCAAAAACATCTTATTCCTCTGTCCTTCAAATTAACATTTGCTTGCACCAACAATACTGCTGAATATGAAGCTCTAATCCTTGGATTACGAGCTGCCTTGGCGCTAAAAATTAAACATCTGCTAGTTTTTGGTGATTCTCAACTTGTCATAAATCAAATTAATGAAGTTTATCAGACCAGAGATGATAAACTGTGCCCATATAAAGCCTATGTTTTACAATTAATGTCTCTATTTGATCAAGTTTCCTTGGAAGCTATTCCTCGAACTTGCAACCGTGCAGCTGATGCTATGGCCACAACTGCATCTCTCCTCGCCCTTGGAGTTAGATGACGAATATGCCACTATCATTATTCGTCGACTCCAGGAACCCGCTTCAAATAAGTCATGCTTAGAACCTTTGGATGTGTTTCTAATCAATGAAACTACTCCCGAACCTTGGTATACAGATATATTTGATTTTCTTCAAAATGGGACTTTCCCTGCCAATTCTAATAGAAACCAACGATCGGTTATTACGTAGACGAGCAAGTCGATTTGTAATAATTGGCAATACTTTATATAGGAGATCTTTTGAAGGTATCCTATTGAGATGTTTGAATCTAGAAGAATCCAAATCAGCCTTGAGTGAAGCCCACGATGGATCTTGTGGAGGACACTTCAGTGGTAGTGTCATTGCTAAAAAGCTCCTTAGGATAGGATACTTTTGGCCTACCATGGAGAATGATGCACATGAGTATGTGCGCCATTGCGACAAGTGCCGAAACATGCCGACCTTGTCCATGCCCCCGCACAAGAACTACGAGGCTATTTCATCTCCTTGGCCCTTTTCAAAATGGGGCTTAGACATTATTGGAAAAATCAATCCCGTGTCATCTAATGGACACAAATTCATCATAACTGCTACCAAGTATTTCACGAAGTGGGTTGAAGCTATGCCTTTAGCTTCCCGCACTGGCACACAAGTCTCTAAATTTATTTTTAATCAAATCATTTGTAGGTTCGGAATTCCTGCAAATCTCATCTCCGATAATGGAACTTGTTTCAAAAATAAAGATGTTAAGAAATTATGCCAAAAATATAAGATTCAACATCGCTGGTCCACTCCCTATTATCCTCAGGGTAATGGTCAAGCATAAGCATCTAACAAAACCTTAATCAAAATTCTCAAAATATTGGTCAATAAACCTGGCCGTGACTGGCACATTCAATTATATCCAACCTTGTGGGCCTATCGAACTAGTGTTCGAACCCCCACTGGAACTTCACCTTTTGTTTTGGTTTATGGTGTCGAAGCCATTTTTCCCTTTGAATTAGAAGTTCCTTCTTTGGCTCTACTACTTCAAGATACCGAAGTAGGAGATGAATATCGAGTCGGCAGACTCACTCAACTGGAACTCCTAGATGAAAAATGCATCAATGCTTTGGAGCATCTCCGTGCCTACCAAAACAAGCTTAAAAGATCATATGCTAAAAAAGTTCGTCATCGATCCTTTGAGATCGGCGACCTTGTTTTAAAAGAAAATCAAAAAAATACTAATGCAACTAAAGACCTTAAAGGTAAATTTGAGCCCAACCGGCTTGGACCATACATTATCACTGCTAAATTTGAATCAAGAGCATATAAATTATCTACCTTAGATGGTAAAGAACTTAAAGAACCCATGAATATTATGCATCTTAAACGTTACTATGTATAAATTTGGTCATTTCATCCTTGTATATATTTGTTTAAAATATTTCAAAATGCACTATCTTGTATCTCTTTCAATTTATAAATTCAAATATATCAAAATCTCACAAATCTCAAATATTCAAAACTATTTGTTATTTATTTATGGCACTTGTTAAAATTCACAAAAAAAACAAAAATAATAAAAATAAAAACAACAATATTCTTGACTCTTTCGAAACCAAAACAAAATAAAGAAGAAAGAGAGAGTCAACATTCTCAAACTTCTCAAAAAGTATTTGTATATATTTCTTCTTACAAATGTTGCAGTTATATGTTTCAAATTATTTTGGATAAATTAGCATTTATTTGGAATCCCTCACTTTCACAAACACAAAATAAATATCTTGATTTTTATCTGGCATGATTACTAATCTCTCTTATATCAAAAGTCCACAAAATTCAATTAAATAAAGTTTGAGCACAGAGAATTGATCTTGTTATTTACTTAAACCAAGCACATCCTTTCACAATAAAATGATTATATTTGTAATGTCCATGCTATGCTACATAGTAGAAGTGGTTTCTTGAGCGAAAAGTTTCCCCCGCTATCCTATCATGCACATGGTCTAGAATCTTTGAGAATTGGCAAAAGGACAAGCTCACCCCTACCCAGAATAAAAATCCCTTGCTCTACAGCTAATCCGAGCAAGTATCCCTAGCATAGAAAAAAAAGCAAAGTTCAAGAAAAAGAGAAAAAGAAAAATGTTATTTTATATCATTACAGCAATGTTCCAAGCATTATCAAGCAAAAATACAAAAGAAAAGCAAAAGAAAAGAAAAGAAAGCAAAAGCAAAAGCAATAAAATCCCTCTCCCTACCCTTTGAAAAGAAAAGAAGGGTTGATGAGCTTGAATCCCTGGAATTCTCAATTATTCAAAAACTGTGAGGTAAGCCCCATAACAGGTGGTTTGTGCCCAACCTCGCTTGGCCTTGGGTAACTCCTAGCGTGGCGATATGTCCGTCACATTAGCGACCTTCTTTTGTACAGACCTATGTCTGCTTATGGATTAGCTAGCTCTTGATAATCCGACTTACATAGTAGTCTGGTATGGTTATATGCATCTAAATCATGGTTAATGAACACTTATTTGGTTCATTCAAATCACTTGTATCATATTATCTTGCTCAAAACTGGTAAACGAACATAGCAATTGCACACACATTTTGTATTTGAGAGATTTTGTGTATCATTATGATAAATCAAGATTGGAAATGAACTCACATATGCACATGGGATTCCTTATAAATCTAACTTTTGTCTTCAAGATACTTTGAAATATTTTTGCAAACCGTCTGGAATAATTTCATTTTCTTATTTGAGAATAGTTGTTTAGTATAAAGACAACTACATGCATAATAAAAAAATCAAAATTTCTTTCAAAACCATACAATAAAAACACATATTTATATATTGTCGACTTTCGCGACGATGGTATAGTTCCAAAACCAAAATTGGAATTTTATGCCTAGCGCAAGTCCTCATCTTCATATTTTCTGTTTATTAAAAATCAACCATGCAATAAAACTATCTCTTTTCTTGATTTTCGCGATGATGGTATAAGTCTATACCTAAATATTCTATGCCTAGCGCAAACCATTGTACCAATTTTTATTCTCCATTTATTTCAAATCAATTCATCAAAAACATATGACTTAAATCATTATGTTACACAATTATGCTTTCAAAAGAATGCACATTATCACTATTTCATGTCATTATGTCAACCTTCAATTTTGCAATGATGGTATAATTCCTAGGGAATTATCCAAAAAATTTATCACACTTAGGAATTTATGCCTAGCAAAAATCATTTTAACATTATTTCATGCATACTATTTTCATGAAAATCTGAAAACAAACACCATCATCATCATCATTTGCATCATCACAACAAAAGTCTTAAGACAGTCTCTTAAGCACTCTTTTACTTTTTAACAATATTTCTATACTGGGATTAGCTTGACGACCGAGTGAGCGACGACTCCATGAAATGGTCTATAATAGCGACAATGTCCTTTGAAATTATTGTTAAAAGTCTTTTTATTTTTATCAAATCACCACATCACAAACAACCAATTTGTTACATCAAATTATTTCATTTAAATTTTTCAAGCATGACATTTCAACCATAATATTTCCAAACGACATAATTACATGAATTATTAAATCAATCACACTTCAAACATTAAAGCATTATACAAACGCATAAGACAAGTCATATGATCAAAAAATATCTCATCTATATATATATCAAATATATGTACATCATCTCAAAAATAGATTGGTATGCCACAATCTACATCTTGGCATACTCAATCCTCTCAAATCATATAATCAATCTGTACAATGCAGTAGCCTAGCCTCGAGAACCCCTCGAGCTCTCAGCCTCATCTCCTCCCCCACCCTAAGGTGGACGAGGTGGCCCCATCGCAGTATGTGTGGTACTACGAGTCCTAGTTGTCGATCGAGATGAAGTCCTCGATGACCCAATCCTGATCGGGTCAGCAATGCCGGCTGGCAGCTGTACCCTCTGACCCTTTGGCACCATCTGGAAGTAGATACCCTGGTAGAACGTGGTCTGAGCAATCGACCATGCCAGCTCCTGAGTGCTCGCTCCTCCGCCCCATGCTCTGAGGCATGCAATCTCATCTCTGAGCTGTGTAACCTCGGCTCGATGGCGTGCAGCCTCATCCTGCAATGTCTGCACCTATGCCTGGAGATGGACTGTCTCCGCTCGAAGAGTCGCTGTCTCGCTGCTCTCCCTAGTGTCAACACCCTTGCCCTTATCGGGCGATGGTGGCCTCTCTCTCTATGGAGAAGGGGGTCTCTCCTCCCTCCTCTCCTGCTGTCGTGGCCTCTGCTATGCCTCGTGGTCTCCTCTCGCTCTCTCCCGTCGTGACCCCGTGCCACCTCAATGGCCGCTCGGTACCGCCTCCCCATCCGATGCACAACTGCATGAATCGGACCCTGAGCCCTCATCATCCGAGGAGGGCGGATGCTTGTGTACCAGGCATCATAGCCGTCGGCTACCCTAGCGTCGTCCCCATCCACCGGCTGAATGGGGGCATCATCTACGTCCTGACTCCAGAATCGCTGCATATCTGGAGCCCCGCTAACTGTAGTGTTATCCCAGACATTCCGAGAAAACTCGTAGTCTCTCGGAGATGGAATCCCCCGCTGTAGACCAAACTACCTCAAAACTCGGTCATACCGGTGGAGCTCCACCTCTCCCCTCTCCATCCTCAGCCAGCAGACTTGCCTAGATGCGAGCCGGCTCTCTGTCCATCCTCGGCCCACCCTGGATGATCTCTCCAAGGCCTCCAGGTGATCTGGTCGAAGACGAGGTCATCTAGTAGTCTCCGGGACACTGGTAGATCTATCCGCCACTGTGCCCCTCTCCGGAGCCACCAGTAGAAAACTCGGGGCCTCTCCCCGTCAATCCCTATCGCTGGGAGCCCTACCGGCCTCTCGCACCGCAATGTGCTCCCAACACCAAACCTGTAGTAGTGATGTCATAACCAGACATCGGTCGCCCTTGTATACGACCCCATGAAGGATCCTATACAACCGGTAGAGTACAAAGCTCCCCCAAGCAAATCTGTATCCGTGGTCTCTCATGTCGCAGACCACATCTGTCAGTACCCATGGTACCCTGCATCCGCTCTGGTGGCACAGCAGAAGTCCACCTACCACCCCAGCCAAAACCCGTGTGAGTCTAGATGCCCCAGGCATCTGACGCAGCGACTCGATATTCACTCCGCCCTTCTCCAGGGCGAAGCTCGGATCGCCACACAGTCGCATCATCGCGTGGCCCTGATTGGCCGTGGGAGTGATCAGTCGTCCTTGTATGGGGATCCTCAAAATCCTCCATACATCCTCTAGTGTGGGAGTCATCTCCCCTGTCGGTAACCAAAAATAGGAAGAACCCGGATACCACCTCTCTGCTAGGGCTGTCAATAGCCCCATATCTGTAGAAACTTGTGGCATGTCCGCCACGTGCTCGCAAGCCGACCCGTGCCACTCGATCTCGCTCTGCTCGAGACAGGGCGGCCAAGTCATCCCTCAACCCACCATATTTCCATTCTCCGCTCTTTAGTAATCCTCTCTGCAACATAAACAAAATCAACAATAAAAATCATTAATAAATCATTAATTAAAAATGCAAGTCAAAATAAGTTCAATTTCATAAATGATGATATCGTCCACAATTGGACGATATCGTCCCCAATTTGAGCAAATTCGTCTCCGATTTTGCCAGCCGAAATCGTCCCCTTTTTGACGAAATCGTCCCCATTTCACCGATTTCGCCTCTGGACGAAATCGGCGATATCGAGATGATTTCGTCTCGACGACGTCGACGGCCCAAAAACGGCCGCGATGCTCAAAAATCAAGCAAATCTAGTCTAAAAAGCATTAAATTCTAAAGTAAAGCATTCTAAACTAAGTTTAGACCCTTACCCGTAGCCCGCGTCGGACCTCTGTCGATCTGTGCGCTGTCTCGACCATTTTTGTCTCTAGAGCTCTAAAAACCAAAAAACTAGGAAAATGAATAATAACAATGAATTAGGGTTTTACCCTATTTTTCTTAATTTTATTCAAAAAACAATTAAAAACATTTTAAAATTTTTCTTTTTCGCGTTTTTACCTCAAACGTTCGATTTGGGTAAAAACACGGAGGGGGCACCATAGTAAGTTGTCGTACGATTCGACCAAGAATCGTCGCCTAAAAATGGGAATAATTTTTGCTTTCTCGTAGATCGAGAAGAACTCATCTTTAACGCATTTTCTTCAAAAAATTTGCTAAAGAGGGGGCAAAATGTAGCACCCTAAAATTGGCGCAGTAAAACCTTAATAATTACAATTACTCTAGTAAATATTCAAATTCAAATTTCAACCCCCAAAACCGCTCCCAAACCGCCGTTTAACCCGTTTCCTCCTTTCCCGTGCCATTTTTAGAGTTTGTTTTGACCGTTTGACGATATCGTTGCGATCGACGTTCGCGATCGACGATATCGCCTCGGATCGGACGATTTCGTCTGGACTAGGACGTCCAGACGATCTTGTCCCAAAACTAATTTTTCTCAATTAGCCTCTGTTCCAACGGCGTCTCTAATCTGGGCAAAAGCGTGTCTGCGCCGTTAGAGACCCTCCTCGTTGGAGATCTCCCAAATTGGGATGATCTCCAACCTCCTAACCTCCCTCCTAAGCCTATTTAAACTTAGGCCCTCCCCTTAACCTACCCCCCGCCGATATTTCCCGTAACTCGACTTTCACACGCATTAAAACATCCTGAATTACCATCTGCACTTGTCCTATCCAAATTTTGTTGCAGGAACCTTGGTATTTTTCAGCCGGAGCAAGCTCAGTTCGTCGTGGACGATCCTGTTCAATTCGAGATGATTTCGTACCAATCCGAGACGATTTCGACTGCAGTCTGCATTGGGGGCAATCACCGCCCGTAGTTTGCATTTTTCTCTTTTCATCTCCTATTCTATTCTGCATCTAGTTAGTTTATTTATTATTTTTTGCTATTCTGCATCTTGGAGTTCACCCATGTAGTTTAATTGCATAATGAAATCATGATTAACTATTAAAACATTGTAATTTGCTTGCATTCCTATTTAGGATTATCTGTTAACATCTTTATTGTCATTTTACATCTTTATCCTCTATTAGCATTGCTGTATTTTTTGTATTTTGTGTCTATTTCTCTCGTTTGCGTGTCTCTCGACGAATTCGTCGATCTCGACGATCCTGCAGGTCGGAGACGATCCTATCAAATTCTAGACGATCCTGTCTGCTTCAAAAATCGAATCTCCATCGAACATCCGGATCAGGTATGGCTCTGTAATTTAGCTCTTTCTCTCTATTTTTGTTCATATTTGTCTGCTGTATTTCATCTAGTCTGCATTTTCATAATAGATCAACTTAGATTCATTTGGCCAAACCTAGGACTCGAATGTTTAAAGCTAAAACTGAACACATTAAACACATTCCCAACCTAGGCGTGGAAACTGCCATTCAAACGTTTCCTCGGTGAACCCACCATCCATCAAAAAATCACCATAATACACCTCCCCCGAGAGGCGGGACCTTTGCAAGGCCTCTCAGTCTGAGGTACCACGCCATCCTTTTCACATCCCTCTTCCGGGCACGGATCCTATAGCCTGAAGATAAGGGTGTGAAAAATTTGGAGTGATACACTGAGTATTCTATTTTGATCCCATGTTGTTCACAAAATTCTACAAATTTATTTGAGGTAAATTCTCCTCCTCTGGTTGATCTCAAACACTTAATCCTCTTACCTGTTTTATTTTCTACTAATTCTCATAATACCTTGAACTTATCAAGTGCTTTTGACTTTTCTTTCAATAAAGCTATGCAAATCATTCTGGAGTAATCATCTATAAACAATATGAAGTAACTTTCACCTAGAATACTCTTTGTCCTAGTAGGACCACATAGATTAGTATGTATTAGTTTCAATGGCTTAGATGACATAAATCCTTTTGACTTAAAACTTGTTCTAGTTTGCTTTCCATGCTGACATTGTGCACAGATTGTGTTTTATGGCCTTGTTAGCTAGGGTAAATCTCTGATAGCCTGTTTGTTGCTTATATTCACTATGTTGTCAAAATTCAAATTACCCATTATTCTATGCCACAACCAAATCTCATCTCTTATGATAGAAAACACTTTTCTTCTTTAATCTCACTTAGTATGTAGAAGTTGTTTGTAGTTCTACTTGCATTTGCAATGAGTTTTTTAGTTTTAGACTTTTTGATCTCACATCTATTTGGATGAAATATAACCATGTTCCCTTAATCACTAAGTTGGCTCACACTTAGTAGATTGTGCCTCAACCCCTTGACGTACAATACATTCTCTATTTTTGTTTTCCCATTATCTAAACTCAGAGTTCTTTTTCCACAAATTTTTGTTGATCCATTATCACCAAATCTTACTGATCCTCCATTAGTTTCTTTGAGTACAATAAATTTACTTTTATCTCATGTCATGTGACTAGAAAATCCACTATAAAGAAACCATTGTTTTCCCTTATATTTAACATGAAGAGTTGTTTGTACTAAAATTGATCTAACTTTTTCATGCAATTTTCTCTCTTTTCTAATTGTTGAAGTTGTATTCTTTTTACTTGAATCAGGAAATACCATTTTGCACCATCTAGCCTTGTGCTCAAAATTATTGCACTTATGACATCATCATTCATAAGAGGTATAAAAGAATTGAATTTTTCATTAACATCATTTTTCACATAACCAGTGCAATGTGTAGCTCTATGACCATATTTGTTACATGAAAAGCAATAGCCATGGAAGAGATTATGTAAATTGTTTGAGTTCCTTGGAAAATATGATCGAGTGCTTCTCCTTTTGTTGTTCTTGTGATTAACTCTCATCCATGGTTCTTCTTTATCCTCTTCTTTCCTAATGTCTTTTCCTTCCAGAGTATGAGAAATGATCTTATCTTTGTTTTATGTCTTTATTTCTTGAAAGCTTGACTCCTCTTTCTATTTCCCTAACTTTATATCTTGTCGTAAATTGGTCTTTTCAACTTCATTCCTTAGAGATATAATTTATGCTTCCAATATTTCACACTCTATTTCCCTTGCTCTTAATGATTCTATCATATCCTGTTTAAATTTCTTTCCTTCTTCTACCTTTATCTTGAGTTTTATGAGACTCATTAGAAGTTCCATATTTGCTTCTTCATCCTCTTGAATGATATCTTTCAAACTTGAGTTCTTCTTTCTAACCTTTTCCAAGTTCTTAATAGCAGTAAATAATTCCTCTTTTATTTCAATCATGGTCTCTTCTTCATTCTCTGAAGTCATGTGTGTTCCTGATGGATCTTCCTCCAAGTTTTTATTTTTTTTATAGAGAGACCCACTATGATACCAATTGAAGAACATTGAGAGGGGGGTGAACAGTATAAGATAAAAAAATTTGCTTTTCAATCGATATAATAATATCAATAATATTAAAGCAGTAAGAATTACACAAAACATCACACACATGAGAGACATGATTTAACATGGTTAATCCAATGTGGGCTACTACATGAAGAAAATATTCCTTATAATTTTTCTCAATAAATTCCTTTGGGAATCATTCCCTATTACAATATTTATGGACCTTTGTCCAAAGGAGATGCCAATACCCTTGCTCTGATTTGTGGATCACTATCCATAGGAGAACTATTTCCCCTCTACTATGGCTAATGCTCTTCTCAAATAATTTTGCCTCCACTGCACTGGCTTGTGGATATCTCTCCACTGAAGACATCTATTCTCACTCAGAAGACCTCTATCTTCACTTGCCCTGGCTAACGGATCTCTATCCACTAGAGACTTTTGTCCTCTACTCTATCACCACCAAATCCTGATATAAACTCTACTCAATCTATATATCAAATCTATACTGAACACTATCCTCTGACTCACACAAATCTTCTCATAAATTTATCTCTACTCTAGCACAAATTTGCTTTCAAATTTGAACCAAAATCTATCCCTAAATTTATCTCTACTCTGGCACAAATATATACCAAACTCTATCCTCAAATCTATCCTAAGCCTTAACACAAAGCTTGATAAAATCACAAACCAACTCTACTCAGATTTACCCAAAGCCTTAACACAAGGCATGAAAAAATGAATCAACTCTGCTTTCAAGTCTTCACAAAGACTTACCTCTAATCTATCCTTAAGCTTTCATAAAATCCCATTAAAACAATTTCAAATATTGCATACAAAATACAACTTAATTATCTTTCATAAAACCTCTTTAACACATAGACAAGTGTCACTCAGAATATTGCTTAGACATAGAAACATATAGAGAATGATCAAAGACTCAATATATTTCACACTCACAATATTTTGTACTCAATAAAACACTCTATCACTTTCAAACTCTCTTTCAAATCAATTCAGAAATAAAGTATAATTTGTTTCACAAATATTGAACTATCACTCCAATGCTTTCAATCAATAATACTCAATCAACTTCACTCAAACATTACTCAATGAAACATGACTTTCTTACAAACCCTAACCAAGTGTTTCACTATACTTCCAATAACTCAAACTATGGAACTCAAACCTTGACTTAAGATGATTCCAATGTCACAACAATGATACTCATGATCTTTCATCTGTTGGCAATTTTGGGTACTTTGGGTACATTGCCTTTGCTAAAATTTATAAGTTGTCATTGATGTCAAAAGGCATTTTTGTGTTGATTTCAAAAGAGTGTGATGTCAAGAATATCTTGAGAAGCTTCATTATGTTAAAGGGTTTTTATTAAAACCATGGTGACAAGGCTAAAGGCTTTTCTTAAAACCATTTGGACTCAATAAGGTTTTTTATTAAAACCAAGCTTAACTTAATGCAAAGGTCCATGTGTATTATTAATAATTAAATTAACTCATACCTTTGTCAAAGTTCCAAGTCTAATTTATTATTAATAAAATAATAATAATTATTATTTTAATTATTTGTAGCACCCTAAAATTGGCGCAGTAAAATTATAAAATTTACATTCACCTTAGTAAATAATTTTAAATTCAAATTTAACCTCCCAAACTTTCCGTTAACCGTTAGGAAATCTGTTTCCCCCTTTTTCGTGCCATTTTTAGAGGTTGTTTTGACCGTTTGACGATATCATCGTCGATCAGACGATATCGCCCCAGATTTGACGATTTCGTCTGGACTAGGACATCCAGACGATCTTGTCGCAAAACTAAATTTGCATAGTTGGAATCTGTTCCAACGGGTCTCCAATCTGGCGGAAGCGTGTCCGCTCCGTTGGGACCCTCCCCCTGTTGGAGATCTCCCAAATTGGGATGATCTCCAACCTCCTAACTACTCCCCCTAAGCCTATTTAATCTTTAGAATTTTCCCTCCCCAACCCCTGGCTGAAATTTTCTGCAAAGTGATTCCCTCTGCGTCAAAACATCCTAATCTTGCTTTTGCACTAGTCCCATAGCAATTTTGTTGTAGGTACATCACTAATTTTTAGTCGGAGCTAGCATCCATCGTCGCCGACGAACCTGTTCAGATCGGAGGCGATCACGTTAAATGTGAGACGATTTTGTACTAATGCAAGACGATCTCGACTGCAGTCCACATCGAGGAAATCAGTGCCTGGAGTTTTCTTTTCTCAAACCTTTTCTTTGTCATTTTATGCTGCAAATTAGATCATTTACTCAGTGTTTATATTTTTTTGCATTTGGAGTTCACCCATTTAGCTTAGATTGCACATTAAGTTCACGATTTGTTGTTAAAATATAGAAATTTTCTAGGATTGTTGTTTTAAACTATTGCTCAGTATTCATTTTATTATTTGGTGTAATTTGCCTCTGTTAGCACAGCAGGACTTCTTGTATTTTGCATCTGTTTTCTGTCTTGCAGGTCTCTGACGAATTCGTCAGATCTCAGACGATTTTGTCAGTCTTAGACGATTCTGTTAGTCTCAGACGATTCTGTCAGATTGCAGACGATCCTGTCAGATTGCAAGCGATTCTATAGAATTCCAGATGATCCAGACTGCTTCAAACGTCAGAATATTCTTCAGACATCCGGATTAGGTATTCCCCATTTTCCTCCTGTAAATTCTTTGTTTTCTGCTTTTTTAATCTATTTGCTGTATTTATGAAAGTTGCATTTTCATGTAGTTCAATTTAGATTCATTTAGCCAAACCTAGGATATGAATGCTTAAGATTAAAACAAACTCATCTAAACACATTCCAAAACCTAGGCGTGGAAACTGCCGCTAAATGTTTTTTGGTGAACCCACCATCCGTCAAAAAATCACCAAAATACACCTCCCTTGAGAGGCGGGACCTTCGCAAAGTCCTCTCAGTCCGAGGTACCACACCATCCTTTTCCCATCCTCCTTCCGGGCGCGGATCCTATAGCATGAAGGTTGGGATGCGAAAAATTTTGAGCGATACATTTTGGTGAACCCGACGTGAATGCATCATAACCTTTTGAAAACAAAAACAAAAACAAAAACAAAAAAATTATAACTAAAACTTAGATGCATTTTAAAACATTTAAGGTTTAAAGTCATGTTTAGATGGTAGCTCCTAAAAAGAGGTTAGCAGTTACTATAAACATAGAAAATCAATTGGCAGCTATAGAAGTTAATTTTGTCCTTAGTATCCCTGAAATGAGTAGAAATCAATCCTTGTGGGACGAACTTGATAGGAGACTTAGTATCATCTCATCTAGGTCCACACAACTTAAGCAAATCAAGAGGCTAGTCCTAGATAGAATCCTGGATCCTCACCAACTAGTTTTTTATCATGAACTTCAGAGAGCCTGCCATAGATGGTTAGCCTATAGGAGAGCTGTTGTATCTTCAAAATTTTTAACTTTCAAGGAAAATCTCGAAGACACAGTTATAGTGCGCCCATTTCTAGTTCATATAGATTCCTTAGAAGCTGATCTTATAATTAGGAGAAGATGGAACAAAACTCCTAGAGCTATGTTATATTGTAAATATTGTCGTGAGAATTATTATTATCAACCAACATCTGAGATAGACAATATCACCATAGCCCTTTTCATCAAATTTTTAAAGGAAAAATTTCAATTTGAAGAAGAACATTTCATGACCCCTGAACAACTTGAACCTATTAATGATATTCATAAGTTATTCATAGAAAACTAGCTCATTTACTTTCAGTCTTATTATTTTGTGCATTTATTGTGTTATTTGTTGTCTTTATTATATTGTTTCAAAAAAAAAATTAAAGAAAAAATTAAAAATCAAAAAACTTAGCAAAAACTTAAACATTTCATTTTCAAATATTGTAGTAGGTATATAGTAAATATATACCTCTTAATTTGTTGCATATATATATATATATATATATATATATTTGCTGAAATCAAAACTTAGCACCATGCCTAAACTTAGGAATGGTAAAGAAACTTTAGGGGAAGGAGAATATTGGTTACAAGATACAAATGAAAACCCAAATGTCCTTCTTAGAGATACAAATTCGGAAGGAGAAACCCTAGGTCAATAAGATGAAGACTTAGGGGAAGATAAGGAACAAGAAGCAAGTGTTAAAGAGGATGGATCCTCATCCCCTAGAGTAGCTCCTAATGGAGCTATTGCCTTTGACAATGCAGAGCATTTCAAGAGATTTCTCATGGAAAACATTGATGACCTTAATGTGGCAATTCGTCTTGATAAAGGGAAAATTAGTAAAACTCAAGCAGCCATGGAATATATATGCAATATGCAGACTAACCCCTTGTCTTTCATTGATCAAGAAAGTGACAAGGGTGGACCATCCAATACGGATATGGTCACTATAGCCCAAAGCATGTCAAAACAACAGGTTACCCAACCTCCTAAGGAACCTGTTACTCAACCTAAAATCACTCCCGCACAAAAGAAAATTCCCTTCACTACTTTGTTCTGCCAAACTATTGAGCAAAATGCTTTAAATAAACAGAAACCTAAAACAAAGCCAAATACAAACTTTCAACAATCTAGAAAACAACATAATACAGCTTCAAAATTCCTCCATAATACTTTTCCTACCAATAATTTACACAACAGTAACATGGCATCTAATCCGCATGTTCCTCCATCCTACGCCCATAACACTCATGTCAATGCCCTACCAAACCAATATGGGGGGCAAACTAGTAATCTGGAAGCTATGGTGAAACAATTGGCTTCACGTATGGACCAAATAGATCCCTACCGTCCCTTGTATAATTATCGAGAGATTTGTAGTCAACCCTTGGATCCCATAGTTGTAGCTCAACCATATCCTAAGCATTTTCCCATTCCTGTTCTGCCTATATATAAAGGAACCGAAGATCCCATAGAGCATCTTCACATGTTTAGGATAGCATGTCATGACATATCGCATGACAACTTGCTATTACTAAAAATGTTCCCCAAAAGTTTAGGTGGAATGGCATTAGAGTGGTACTATCAATTGCCCACTCATTCTTTAAGAAACTTCAAAGAAACAACTGAATCATTTGTCCATCAATTTAGTGCCTACATCGAGAGGCATGTAACTATTAAAGACCTATATAATTTAAAACAAGATAAGGATGAATGCTTTGCCGATTTCTTAGCTAGATGGAGGCAATTGATAGGAAAACAACACTTTGTGCTACCCTATAGGGAAATGTTAGACATTTTCATCAATAATTTACAAGAACAGATATCTTATGAGTTATCGACTGCTACCCTGAACAGGTTCGTCGACGACGATGGATGCTGGCTTCGGCTGAAAATCAATGATGTACCTGCAACAAAATTGCTATGGGACTAGTGCAAAAGCAAGATTAGGATGTTTTGATGCAAAGGGAATCACTTTGCAAAAAATTTCAGCCAGGGGTTGGGGAGGGAAAATTCTAGAGATTAAATAGGCTTAGGGGGAGTAGTTAGGAGGTTGGAGATCATCCCAATTTGGGAGATCTCTAATGGGGGGAGTGTCCCAACGATGCAGACACGCTTCTGCACAGATTGGAGACCCGTTGGAACAGATTCCAACTATGCAAATTCAGTTTTGCGACAAGATCGTTTGGACGTCCTAGTCCAGACGAAATCGTCAAATCTGGGGCGATATCGTCTGATCGGCGACGATATCGTCAAATGGTCAAAAAAACCTCTAAAAATGGCATGAAAAAAGGGAGAAACAGATTTCCCGGTGGTTAACGAGCGGTTTGGGAGGTTAAATTTGAATTTAAAATTATTTACTAAGGTGAATGTAAATTTTATAATTTTACTGTGCCAATTTTAAGGTGCTACATTTTGCCCCCTCTTTAGGGAATTTTCCAAAGAAAATGCATTAAAGATGAGTTCTTCTCGATCTACGAGAAAGCAAAAAATTATACCCATTTTTAGGCGACGATTCTTGGTCGAATCGTACGACATATTACTATGGTGCCCCCTCCGTGTTTTTACCCAAATCGAACGTTTGAGGTAAAAACGCGAAAAAGCAAAAAATTATTGTTGAATAAAATTAAGAAAAATAGGGTAAAACCCTAATTCATTTTTACTGTTCATTTTTTGGTTTTTAGAGCTCTGAAGCAGAAATGGTGGAGACAACGCATAGATCGACAGAGGTTCGGCGCGATCTACGGGTAAGAGCCTAAACTTAACTAGAACTGATTTAATTTGATTTTACATGCTTTTTAGGTAGATTTTAGAAGAATTTGGAGCATCGCGGCCGTTTTTGGGTCGTCGACGTCGTCGGGACGAAATTATCCCGATTTCGATGAAATCGTCTCAATTTCGACAATTTCGCCCGAGGGCGAAATCGTCGAAAGGGGGACGATTTCGTCAAATTAGAGACAATTTCGAACTACAAAATCGGAGATGATTATGCTCAAATTTGGGACGATATCGTCCAATAGTGGGCGATATCATCAATTGCACAAAATTGAAATTTTTTTTTTTTAATTTGCATTATTGATTACTTGAATTGTTATTAATGATTGTTTATTGTTTTGTTGTTTATGTTTGCAGAGAGGATTACTAAAGAGCAGGGAGTGGAAATATGGAGGATTGAGAGATGACTTGGGCGCTCTGACATAGGCAGAGTGAGATCTGCTGGCACAGGCCGGCTTGTAGCATGTGGCGGAGATGCCACAAGTATCCATAGATATGGGGCTTCTAACAGCCCTAGCAGAGAGATGGTATCCGGGGTCTTCCTATTTCCGATTACCGATAGGGGAGATGACTCCCACACTAGAGGATGTATGGAGGATTCTGAGAATCCCCATACAAGGATGGATGATCACTCCTATGGCCAATCAGGGCCACGCTATGGGACGACTGTGTGGTGACCCGAGCTTTGCCTTGGAGAAGGGTGAAGTTAATATCGAGGCACTACGCCAGATGCCTGGGGCATCCAGACTCACACGAGTTCTAGCTGGAGTGGTTGGTGGAATTTTGCTGTGCCACCAGAGCGGGTGCAGGGTACCATGGATGCTGGTAGATGTGATTTGCGATATGCGGGACCATGGGTACAGGTTTTGTTGGGGCAGCTTTGTTCTATGCCGGTTGTACAGGATCCTATATGGGGTCGTGTACAAGGGCGACCGATGTCTGGTGATGACATCGCTCCTACAGGTTTGGTGCTGGGAGCACATTGCAGTGCGAAGGCCGGTAGGGCTTCCACTGACAGGGATTGATGGGGAGAGGCCCCGAGTCTTCTATTGGTGGCTCCGGAGAGGGTCACAGCGGCGGATCGACCTACCGATGTCCCGAAGACTACTAGATGATTTGGTCCCAGACCAGATAACCTGGAGTCCATGGAGGGAGCATCCAGGGTGGCCAGAGGATGGAAAGGAGCTGGCTCACATTAGGCGAGTATGCTGGTTACGGATGGAGAGGGGAGAGGTGGAGCTCCACCGCTACGATCAAGTTTTGAGACAGTTCGGTCTGTAGCAGGGGATCCCATCTCTCAGAGACTATGAGTTTTCCTAGACAGTCCGGGATAACACCATAGTTAGTAGGTCTCCAGATATGCAGTGCTTCTGTAGTTAGGACGCAGATGATGCCCCCATCTAGCCAGTGGATGGGGACAACGCAGGAGTAGTCGATGGCTATGATGCCTGGTATGTAGGCATTCGCCCTCCACGGATGACGAGGGCATAGGGTCCGATCCACGCGGTTGTGCATCGGATAGGGAGGCGATTCCAGGCAACGATAGAGGCGGCCCAGGGTCACGGTGGGAGGGAGTAGAGGAGGCCACAGGCATAAGAGAGGCCATGGCAGCGAGAGAGGAGGGAGGAGAGACCCCCATATCCATAGAGAGAAAGACCACCATCACCCGATAAGGGCAAGGGCATGGACACTAGGGAGAGTAGCGAGACAGCGACTCTTCGAGCTGAGGTTGCCCGCTTGTGGGCTCAAGTGCAGACACTGTAGGATGAGGCTACACAACTTAGAGCTCGGGGTGGAGGAGCGAGCACTCAGGATTTAGCACACGCTATCACCCAGATCACTTTCTATCAGGCTCTATACTACCAGGCAGTGCTAGCAGAGCAGAGGGTGCCATTACCAGCACACATTGTAGAGCCTGTCGTGATGGGGTCATCTAGGACATCATCGTGATCGGCATCCAAGACTCACGACACCACACGGACTACGATGGGGCCACCTCCTCCACCTCAAGAGGGGGGAGGAGATGAGACGGAGAGCTCGAGGGGCTCTCAAGACACTACACAGAGGGTATTTGATTGAGTATGCCAAGATATGGATTGTGGCATACCAATCTAGCTGATATGATGTACATATATATTTGAGATATATAAGATGATATATTTTTGATCATATGACTTATATTGTGTTATGTATTTTGTGATGCTTATGATGCTTTTATGTTTTATTAATTTATTTGATAATTGGATGTAATTATGTCGTTGGAAATATGATTTGAATGTCATGCTATAACATTGTAAATGAAATAATCTGATGTGACAAAGTGGTTGTTTGTGATGCAATGTGATAAAAATAAAAAGACTTCTAACAATAATTTCAAAGGACATTGTCGCTATTATAGACCATTTCATGGAGTCGCTGCTCACTCGGTCGTCAAGCTAATCCCAGGATAGAAATATTATTTAAAAGTAAAAGCGTGCTTAAGAGGCTGTCTTAAGACTTTGGTGCAATGGTGCAAAGGATGATGATGATGGTTTGTTTTCAGAGTTTCATAAAAATAGTATGCATGAAATAATGTTAAAATGATTTTTGCTAGGCATAAATTCCTAAGTGTGATAAAATTTGTGAATAATTCCGTAGGAATTATACCATCATTGCAGAGTTGAAGGTTTGACATAATGACATAAAATAGTGAAAAAAATGGGTTTGCTTTTGAAAAGCATAATTTGTGTAACATAATAAATGAAGTCATATGGTTTTTTTTTTTTTTTTTGATAAACGGGGAATAAAAATTGTTACAATGGTTTGCGCTAGGCATAGAATATGTAGGTATAGACTTATACCATCATCGTGAAAATCCAAAAAAATAGTTTTATTGCATGATTGATTTTTGATGAACAGAAAATATGAGAATGAGGACTTGCGCTAGCCATAAAATTCCAATTTTGGTTTTGAAACTATACCATCGTCACGAAAGTCAACCAGATATATATGATTTGATTTGTGTATTTTGAAAGAAATTTTTTATTTTTAGTTATATAGCTGTCTTTATAGTAAACAACTGTACTTGATTTATTTCAACAAATTGCAAAAATAATATTTCAAAGTATTTTGAAAACAAAAGTAAGATTTATAAGGAATCCCATGTGCATATGTGCATTCATTTCCAATCTTGATTCATCATAATGATAGACAAAATCTCTCAAATACAAATGTGTGTGCAATTGCATTGTTCATTTACCAGTTGTGAGCAAGATACTATGATACAAGTGATTTGAAGAAACCAAATAAGTGTTCATTAACCATGATGTAGATGCATATAACCATATTAGACTACTATGTAGATCGTATTATCAAGAGCTAGCTAATCCATAAGCAGACATAGGTTTGTACAAAAGAAGGTCGCTAATGTGACAGACATATCACCACGCTAGGAGTTACCCAAGGCCAAGCAGGTTGGGCACAAACCACCTGTTATGGGGCTTACCTCACAGTTTTTGAATAATTGAGAATTCCAGGGATTCAAGCTCATCAACCCTTATTTTCTTTTCAAAGGGTAGGGAAAGGGATTTTATTGCTTTCTTGCTTTCTTTTGAACTTTGCTTATTTTTCTTTTAGTATTTCTTTTGCTTGATAATGCTTGGAACATTGCTGAAATAACATTTTTCTTTTCTCTTCTTTCTTGAATTTTTCTTCTCTTTTTCTTTGCTAGGTATACTTGCTCGGATTAGCTGTAGAGCAAGGGATTTTTATTCTGGGTAGGGGTGAGCTTGTCCTTTTGCCAATTCTCAAATATTCTAGACCATGTGCATGATAGGATAGCAGGGGAAACTTTTCACTCAAGAAATCAGTTCTACTATGTAGCAAAACATGGAAATTACAAATATAATCATTTTATTGTGAAAAGATGTGCTTGGTTTAAGTAAATAACAAGATCAATTCTCTATGCTCAAACTTTATTTAATTGAATTTTGTGAACTTTGATATAAGAGAGATTAGTAATCATGCCAGATAACATCAAGATATTTATTGTTATGAGTGTGCAAGTGAGGGATTCCAAATAAATGCTAATTTATCCCAAAATAATTTGAAACATACAACTGCAATGATTGTAAGAAAATATATATAAATGATTTTTTTTTGAGAAAGTTTTGAGAATATTGACTCTCTCTTTCTTCTTTATTTTTTTTTGGTTTCGAAAGAGTCAAGCATATAGTTGTTATTATATTTTTATCATTATTTTGATTTTTGGTTTTATTTTTTATTTTGAGCAGGAAAAATTTAACAAGTGCTTTAAATAAATGCAATAGATAGTTTTTGAAGATTTTGGATGATTATGAATATTTTTGATGTTTTTGGATTTTTATAAATTTGAAAGAAATATAAGATAATTTTTTTTTGAAAACAATTATATATAAGGATGAAATGACCAAATTTATGCATAGTGACGTTTAAGATGCAAAATATTCATGGGTTCTTTAAGTTCTTTACCATCTAAGGTAGATAATTTGTATGCTCCAGATTCAAATTTAGCAGTGATAATGCATGGTCCAAGCCAGTTGGGCTCAAATTTACCTTTAAGGTCCTTAGTTGCATTTGTATTTTTTTTATTTTCTTTTAAAACAAGGTCGCCAATCTCAAAGGATCGATGACGAACTTTCTTAGCATATGATATTTTAAGCTTATTTTGGTAAGCACAGAGATTCTCCAAAGCATTGATGCGTTTTTCTTCTAGGAGTTCCAACTGACTGAGTCTACCAGCATGATATTCATCTCCTACTTCGGTATCTTGAAGTAGCAGAGCCAAAGAAGGAACTTCCAATTCAAATGGAAAAACTGCTTCAGCACCATATACCAAAACAAAAGGTGAAGTGCCCGTCGGGGTTCGAACACTAGTTCGATAAGCCCACAAGGTCGGATATAATTGAATATGCCACCACGGCCGCTTTATTGACTAATATTTTGAGAATTTTGATTAAAGTTTTGTTAGAAGCTTCTGCTTGACCATTACCCTGAGGATAATAGGGAGTGGACCAGCGATGTTGAATATTGTATTTTTGGCATAATTTTTTAACATCTTTATTTTTGAAAGGAGTTCCATTGTCAGAGATGAGGTTGGCAAGAATTCAGAACCTGCAAATAATTTGATTAAAAATAAATTTAGAAACTTGTGTGCTAGTGCAGGAAGCTAAAGGCATAGCTTCGACCCACTTCGTGAAATACTCAATGGCAGTTATGATGAACTTGTATCCATCAGATGACACAGGATTGATTTTGCCAATAATATCCAAGCCCCATTTAGAAAAGGGCCAAGGAGATGAAATAGCCTGCAGCTCTTGTGTAGGCGCATGGACAAGGTCAGCATGTTTTTGACACTTGTCGCAATGGTGCACATACTCATGTGCATCCATTTCCATGGTAGGCCAAAAGTATCCTACCCGAAGGAGCTTTTTAGCAATGGCACTACCACTAAAGTGTCCTCCACAAGATCCATCGTGGGCTTCAATCAAGGCTGATTTAGACTCTTCTAAGTTTAAACATCTTAATAGGATACCTTCAAAAGATCTCCTATATAAAGTATTGCCAATTATTACAAAGCGACTTGCTCGTCGACGTAATAACCGACGCTGGTTTCTATTAGAATTAGCAGGGAAAGTCCCATTTTGGAGAAAATCAAATATGTCTATGTACCAAGGTGCAGGAGTAGTTTCATTGATTAGAAACACATCCAAAGGCTCTAAGCAGGACTTATTTGAAGTGGGTTCCTGGAGTCGACGAATAATGATAGTCGCATATTCATCATCTAACTCCAAGGGCAGGAGAGATGCAACTGCGGCCATAGCATCAGCTGCGTTGTTGCTAGTGCGAGGAATAGCTTCCAAGGTAACTTGATCAAACAAGGACATTAGTTGTAAAACATAGGCCTTATATGGGCGTAATTTATCATCTCGGGTTTGGTAAACTTCATTAATTTGATTTATAACCAATTGGGAATCACCAAAAACTAAAAGGTGTTTAATTTTTAGTGCTAAAGCAGCTCGTAATCCAAGGATTAGAGCCTCATACTTAGTAGTATTGTTGGTGCAAACAAAGGTCAGTTTGAAGGATAGAGGAATAAGATGTTTTTGCAGAGATATTAAAATAATACCCACACCAGCCCCACTCATACATCGGGCTCCATCAAAGTATAAGGACCATTGTTCAGGATGGTCTGCCTCTAATTGAAGGCATTCATCTAGAAACTTGATGGTGAGGGGATGAGTAGACTCTAAGGGTGCAGCAGCTAATTGATCTGCTATGATTTGACCCTTAACAGACTTTTGTCCTATGAATGTGAGATCAAAATCGCTTAGAGCAAGAACCCACTTGGCGGTGCGACCCAATAAATAAGGTCGACTCATGAGATACCTTAAGGGATCATATTTGGCAATGACATATGTTTTTTGGCTAAGCATATAATGTCATAATTTTTGCATAGCAAAAACGACTGCTAGACATAGCTTCTCTAATGTTGTGTAACGAGTTTCATAACTGATGAAGGTTCGGCTAATGTAATAATTAGCACGTTCTCATTTTCCATCATCAAGTTGAGCTAACATAGCTCCTAAGGCATAATCTGAAGCTAAAATATATAGGAGAAATGGGCGATCGGATTTAGGCGGTGAAAGCACCGATGGATTAAGGAGGTACTATTTGAGAAGTTCAAAAGCTTCTCTACATTCTGTGTCCCAATTAAATGGGACATCCTTCTTAAGGAGTTTAAGAAAGGAACTAGTTTTATCCGCCAGATTATCAATGAAGTGACGGATAGCTTGAAGTTTACCTTGTAAAATTCGTAATTCAGATATATTAGTAGGTGCGGGCATATCAGTGATAGCCACAATTTTGAGAGGGTCAATTTCGATACCACGTAAAGAAACTAAAACCCCTAATAGTTTTCCGGATTTAACTCCGAATATGCATTTTTCTGGATTTAATCGAATGAGATATTCTCATAATCGATTAATTTTTTTTTTCAAATCATCCAAATGATGATCTTCAATAAGAGAGTGAGCTATAATATCATCCACATAATCATGTAGGATATCATGCATCATATCATGAAAAATGTAGGTCATAGACCGGTGATAAGTTGCACCGGCATTCTTTAAGCCAAATGGCATCACTTTCCAACAAAAGGTACCCCAAGGGGTAATAAAGGCTATTTTAGCTTGGTCTTCAGGAGCTATCCTGATCTGATTATAACCAAAGAATCCGTCCATTAAGGACATCATCCCACTTCCATCAGTGAAGTCAATAATTTGATCCATGTTTGGAAGAGGAAAGTCATCTTTAGGGCATGCAGCGTTGATATCTCTAAAATCGGTACAAACCCTAACTTTGGTAGCTTCTTTCTTGGTGACTGGAACTACATTTGAGATCCATTCAGCATAATCAATAGCTTGTATAAAGATAACATTCAGGAGTTTTTCCAACTCCCCTTTGACTAGCAGAGCCACTTTGGAATGCATTTTTCTAAGTTTTTGTTTAACCGGTTTAGCATCCGAATGGACCACTAGATGATGCATGACTACGAAAGGGTCTAGACCTGGCATAACTTCGTATGTCCAAGCAAAGACATATTCATACTCTTTAAGGAATGTGATGTATTGTTCTTGTTTTTCTTGACTTAGTTCTGCTCCAATATCGATTATGTGAGGATTGTCCTCAGTTCCAATGTTAATTTTAATGAAATTTTCTACCTCCATGTGTAGATCTCTTTCAAAATTAGGTGGGGTGGGTGAAACGCCCAATTCTTGTAATTCTTGTAAGGTTAATTTAGATAATTCATTCTGAGGATCAGTGGCCTCAAGTTCGGCTATATTTGGTATAGAACCATCAAAATAAAACCCATTGTGTAACATCTCTTCAACAGAGACATCATGGAAGATATCTCCTTCCAACTCTTCATCGGGGTCAGCAATCATTTTAGGGTATGCTATGGATAGCATGTTGCATGAAAACGACTAATTTTTAAGAGGCAAATCAACATGCCTATCCAAATAATCTTGATAGCATATGAGGTGATCATCCTCTTCAAAAGGAAAGGGTTGTCCCTTACTAGGAAATAGGCCCACACCACAGCGGGCAGGCCACGGTTCTACCTCGAAAGGTTCTTTCATGCCATTTTGGAAAGGTCCTAAGCCTTTCCCTTCATATCCCATTTTAAGCATCATGGGTTTAGCTTTAATATAATCATTGGTAAAATAACACCGAGCGTATCCTTCATGATGAGTTTTGATATTTCGAGGGATTCTTCCCCGGTCATATCCTTTATAAATGAAGGCACAACTCCCGACTTGGTAAGTACTTCCCATAGGTTGTGGGAGGCCCAAAGTACGAGGAGATGGCGGTAATTTATTTAAAAGGTTTGAATCTTGCATGAAAGCATTCATTTTTTTTTATATTAAGGTTGTAGATAAATCTGGTAATAGTTCATCAGAAAGGGCATAAGATGTAGAAGGCTTATTACCTATGTCTTGAGATGTGGAAGGTATGATAGATGTATCTAGAGGTTTTGAATTTGTAGGGGTAGTAGTTGAAGGATTGGTTGTAGATTTAAAATCTTTTTGAGGTTCTAGAATAATTTGTTTAGAGGGTTGTTGATCTATATAGGAGGATGAAGTTAATGGAGAAGGAATAGGGGAAGTTATGGGTTTATGTTTCACAGTTTTTAGATGAAAAAGAAGAACTAGGATGTGTGGATGACAGAGCAGGGCAAAATTGCACTCCAACTAGTTCTGCCAAAGCACACATATCAAAAGGTCTAGGGTCACCATGAATAGTGACCAACTTATTTTTAAATTCAAATTTAACACATTGGTGTAAATTTGATGGGACCGCTCGCATGGCGTTGATCCAAGGGCGACCCAAAAGTATATTGTACGATGTTGGGCAATGTACAATAAACACGGTTGTTTCTAGGGTTCTAGGACCAACTTGCAATGGGAGGGTAATAACTCCACACGTTTCTTGTGTTTCATCATTAAAAGCTTTGATGATCATATCAATTTTCTTCATTTCATCACTTCTAAAGCCAAATCGTTGGTAGAAGTCAAAGGTGCAAATGTTTAGATATGAGCCATTATCAATCAAAACTCTTTTGACAACTACATCTCCAATTAAAGCAGTAATGTATAAGGGATTGTCCTTATGTAAACTGTGTTGCGGGATATCTTTATCCCATAAGTCAATACAATCAATCTCTCGAGTGATGATAGTATTGGCCATAGCTTCAGGTTGAATGTTTTGAGGTACCATCATTTGGCTCAATGTAAGCATCAACTCATCCCTATGGGTGGGAGAGGATCTTAATAAATCTAAAAGGGAAATTCTGGCCGTAGTGTTAGACAATTGCTCATTAATGCTGTAAGGGGGTTTAGATTGGATATTAGGAGCATGATTCCCTTTATGGGGGTTTTTCAGGACAAATGGATCTGATCCATCATTCTGGTTTGGTGCTTGTTGAGAGTTTTGAGCTTGTTGTCGAGTAACGACTCCAATGGTACCTACAATGTTATAGTGAAGATGTTGAACTGGTCTCGGTTGAGCATTAATGGCTTGTTCATTTGAAAGGAATATATTAGAAGAAGGTCGAGTAGTGACTCTTCTAGGAAATGGTTCTTCTAGAACATTATCATATGTGACAGGTTGAATAGGATCTGATTCATTTTTAGAACTATTTGATTGGTTTGAAGTAATGTCTAGTTCACTTTCACTATCTGATTCTATATCACTAGAATCAGAAGTTTGAAAATTATGTAAGGGCCTGGTCATAACTAGGGATAAGGTCGTGTCAAATATTTGAGGATCCTGAACAGGTAATTGTCCGCTAATGGTTCCTACATATCGGGTAGGAGGGGGAACATTATGATGTTCGATTTGATTGGCTACCTCTTTACCATGTCTTGGTAAAGGGTGTTGAAATATGTCTAAAGTTTGATTGGCGTTTTGATTTTGATTTTGGGGAATGGTCTTTTGAGTATTATTAGGAGGGTTTTGTTTAGGTTGGAAGGCTTGCACTTCCATTTCATTATTGTCAATCAAATCTTGTATTTTATGTTTCAATCTCTTACAAGCGTTGGTAGAATGTCCAGGTCCTCTATGGAAATCACAGTGCAAATCAGCTCTATATCCGGGTATACTTGGGTCAGGTTCCCGGATAGCGGGTAATTGGATCAAACCTCTTTCGAGTAATTGAGGTAAAATAGTTGACAAAGGTTGGTTTAATCTAGTGAATTCTCTAGGAGGCTTGTCAGGAGGTTTCAATATGAATTTTTCTGTTGTCTTTGTTGTATTGACATTTACAACATTCCTGCTGTCAGTGACTCCATCACCGACAACCTGTTTGTTTTTATATTGATTTCTGGATGTTTTTTTAATTTTCCTTCTTCCTAAGTTGGCCTCTCCTAATGAGGGCATCTTTTACTCTTCGAGCTAAATCTATAGCTTGATTGTTCGACATCAATAATAATCTTTGTCTTGCTATCCATTAAAATATGAGTCCTTTATATCATTATGAAAAGCGGTTAGATACACTTATAGATGATGTTGAATAAGTGCTCATAACACATTGTGGATTCGATGAGGTTTTGGATAGTACTACGAATAAATTGAAAAGAATTGCAAAAAAATTAACAAGTGAAATAAGAGATCATTTTCATAGAGAAGAGATGCTTGAGGCCATGGTTGTTGTTAATCCCATGTTTTGGAATCCTTGTCTTGACCACAATAGTAAAAGTGAGTTTTTTGTAAAATATATGGGCACTCTTATGACACATTTCTCTAAATATGTGGAAGTAAATGGTATTCAAATTAATGGTATTCTAAGCAAAGAACTTATGTGACAACAATCAACCAATTTTGGATTAACAATGGTTAATCAAATTGCACATTTCAAAAACCCACATGAGACTGGTTCACAAAAAAATTATCCAAGTAGTTTCTTACAAGAAACTATGAGTGAATACTTTATTTTATATGAATTATGTCAGACAATTATTTGGGGATCTGTTGAAGACGAAAAGGTTTTTAGTGTACTATATTTTGTTAAATCTAAATTTCATAATAGGTTGGAAAAAAATTGGAAATTTTTTTGAGAATGTATGTGTCATCATACGATTTGGATGAGTTTCCCTATGACAAAGCTTTGACATATTTGAAGTCCCTATCAGACAAAGGAAGTGTCACTAATACTAATGATAATGAGGATAATGAGTCAGCTTGCAGTGATGAGATTATGGAAATGTAGAATTCATAAAGTATTCTCGATTCTTTTGGAGAAGTCGACAAGACATTGTTTCAACTTCTAGCAATGTAAAATTTCAATGAGTTAAACAAATTCATATTATCAATGATTTTCAGGATTTGATATCATTTGTAAAATTTCAATGATTTAAAAAAATTTCATATAATCAATAATTTTTCAATATTTGATATCATTTGTAAAATTACAATGATTTAAAAAATTCTATAATAAATGATTTCATGTATTTGTTTTTTTAATGTTATTGTCTATCTATGTTGAAATTTTTTTTATGATTTATGCTTTAGCTTTGAGTAAACTATAAATTTTAAAACCATGCATGCATACATAATTAGTAAATATTTATTTTACAAAGTGTTGTATGTAGTCTAGAATAGTAGAAAGCACAATGCAAATAGCATAAATATCAAGTTACAAAAATAACAATACAATATAAATGGAAATAGCATGAAATCCAAGTTATAGAAATAGCACAAGACAACTCTCATTATTATATCATAGCTTTGTTATTGAATTAATTGTCTATGTTGACAAATTATTATGATTTATGCTTTGACTTTGAATAAATTGAAAATTTTTAAACCATGCATGTATGTATGTATCATTAATAAAATGCAAATAACATATTACTCTAGATATGAAAATATAAAAACAATATAGCATAATACACAAGACAATACTCATTTTATATCATAACAAGATTAACTTTGAATAAAATAAAAATTTAAACCCATGCATAGATATATTCTTCGTAAACTCAAGCATAATACTTAAGTGATGAAAATAACACACAAATATAAATGTAAATAGTATAATAGTCAAGTAATTACAAACAATGTATTGTTTTCAAATGAATATCATAAAATTATCTTTTTAAAATTCAAATTTTCAAAAGCAATAATAGAACCAGGTTGTCCTTTGGCTTTTCATTCCTTAGATGGGGGGCTAGAGGCAGTTTCAGGTTCTTTTTCCTTTTTTGTTGCTTCCACATTCTGTAGTTCAAGGGGTCCTCCCTCGAGTTGGTTATTGGTCCTCTCCATTTCTCTAGAACTGACAAGGATGTTCTCTACACTTTTCAAGCCTTCGAGCAAGGTGCTTTTCTCTTTCTCAGCATCTTTGGATATTGGTGCAAGAACTTATTTATCCTTCTTAAGTAGAACATTAGGATCCAATCCATTTCGAATAATGATCTTCCTAAAAGCGTTGTTTTGTCGAACTGCTTCCTGAGCTCTTTTTTCATTATCATAGAAGCCATTAATAAATCCTTTGCCATTTGGATATAGTCTTGCAGGTTTTGAACCTACTTCCTCATATTATCAAACTTTATGTACAAAAAGAAAAATAAGTAGTCAACAGACATTTACATTTTAAAAAAGAGAACAAAAATTTTTAGAACACGTTATTCTAACCTCAACAACATTCTTTACAACTACAGCAACAACAACCATTTTCTTATTATATGTTCATTCATTAAAATAAGCTTTGGCTTCAGCATTTAAGTTCTCCAATCTGTTCAACATAATGCTTAAAATTTCATCATTGTAAGATGTTGTAACCCTCACCATGCCATATTTAGCTTGATGTTGTAGAGAATAAATATTTTCTAGTTCATTTTCAACTAAAGAAAAAGTTCTCTTTTTGAATTTTTTTGAATCGGGCATTTATTTTCTTTATCAAAACTTTGTCCCGATACTCCCATTATTACATTTCTTTGACATCTAGAACTAGATAATATTTAATGGTTGTTTGAACATTGTTAGAAACTAATTCATTTTTAGAAAAATTTACTTTTTCATCCTCTGGTAGAGGATGAGCCTAAGGGGTGCTAGTTTCCTTAGGAGGAGATGGACTTGAACATTTCGCTCTTGCTTCATTTTAAGGATCTCGAAGTAGCTCTATTACTTGAAAAATAGTGGGTATGTTACCTTGTAAAAATAAATCTTGATCAAGTGGAGGATTATCTAACCCAACACTAGAAGCTTCTTGTACACCTGTAAAGTTACCAAAAGATATATTTTAAAATCCTGAAAATTACTTGGATGTTGTTCCTTGTGGCCTAGATGGAAGAAAATGTTTTCCACCCTGGAAGCATTGTTGACCTCACATTTGAGGTTGGCATGGTGGAGGAGGGGATGACATCGACTATTTTTTTCCATGATGAATCTATTTTAGAGGACCTTAAAAATCAAAATAAAAATTGGTTACAAAATTTGTGAAGGTAGATTGTAAAATTTACTATTAATTTATAACACTTATCGACCGAAGAAGAGACCTCTTGCATAGATATAGCTGCAAATGGAATGTGGGTGCGCTGTACATTTGAAAACAAATTATAAAAATTAATAAAAACATAGTAAAATTTGGTAACAAATTTTGTGAAGGTAGACTGTAAAACTTCATTGACAAAGATAAGACCTCTTGTGTAACTATGCCTATTGGCATTGGACGTGAAGGTGGAGGTTGTCGAGGATTAGGAGAACTAGATATTACGTGTTTCCTTATTATTTTTCTTAGTGGTGGCGTTGTTTCCTCCATAGGTATTTCAAAGTATCCTGACTCCTCTAGATTATAACATCTGAAAGCAGCATCCCTCTTTGAAAAGGAATACGATGTCCTTTTATGTATTTTGCATAAATTGTTAAAATTATAAAAATGATAAACATATTAAATATAAAAAATAATTAGTTTCATGCACCTAATGTTTTGTCATGGCTGCAGTGGCTAGGTCTGAGTGCCAAAAAATCGGTACTATAGTGTTCTACAAATTATAATAAGATTCATAAAAAAACCAAAAATGTAGTTGCATGTGCTTATTGTTGGTGAAGGAGAAACATGGGTTTTCACATTTTGAATATCCATTCTGATTTGATGTGAGACATAGGTGGACAATCAAATTGTTAGTGTGAAATACAACGAACCAAATATGCCAACACCCACATCAGAGTTTATGTCGGTCTTCCTTGCAAAACGAGTCTGGATAGGAAGAATTCACAACATGCTTGAAGAAAATTATTCTAAATAGCTAGTACAGTCACACCCCTTCTAGACTTGGTAGCCATAACTACAAAAAAACAAATTAGTAATTGTAAACCCTAGAATTTAAATTTAATTAAATATAAAAATATGTAATTATACCTTGAAAATATTTTGGTTGGACATTGAAGGTGGTCTCTAGGTAGAGTTTATCATCATTAGTTAAAGTAAATTTTGATGTGATAGGATCACAATCACTGTGAAGCAATCAATCTAGCGACGTCTGAGGTTGTGAAAGAAAATATGATATTTTTGTTGTCAATGACAATATTTATCATGTCCAGATCAATGTCGTAAGCTGCAATTATTCTCTCCAATAGTTTAATGCCTATGTCAAACTACAACATTAAAACTAGACCTCAAAGACCAAAGTCTTGGACCCATGACATGTCGTAACCTGGTGTTGTAAAATTTTGGAAATTAAGGAGCAAACAAGGTTTTTGAAATTAATTTTTGATATTGTAGGGGTGATAGGGGATGTCAATGGGTTATTTCATTGGGTATGAGAGACTATGGATCAGGAGGTAGGGTGGAAGGTATTAGATACTCTATGTAAAGCGTTAGAAAAGGGTTCAAACAGAAGGAAAAGGACTAAAACTGCATTAGAAAGGGTAAAAAATTGACTATTTATGCCTTTATATAAAAAAATTTGAATGAAACCATCGAATAAATAATCAACATGTGGCATCTGCATGCAATAATTTAATGTATGGTTGACATGTGCACAAATGCAACGCATCATTAATACAACTAATCAACATCGAATCATCATTGCCTTATCTGATTGGCTTTGCTGTAATCGATCGACTTTACTGCATTCGATCAATTGTGCTGTAATCGATCGACTTATTGCAATTTATTGGTTTGGTGTAATAGATCAGCTATGGTGCAATAGATCGACTTTGTTGCAATATATCGGGTTTGTTGCAACCAATCAGTATTGGTACAATATATTGGCTTTGATGTAACCAATTGGCACTAGTGCAACTGATCGGCTTTGCTATAATCGATCGATATTGCTACATTCGATTGACATTGATGAAACCAGTAAACATTGTTGCATCAAATCAATATTGATACAATTGATCAATATTGCTACAACCCATTGACATTACTGCAATTGATCAGTATTACTGCATTCGTTTGGTATTGTTGCAACCAATCGACTGTGCTGCAATCAATCGACATTAATGCAATGCATCGGTATTGTTGCATCTGATTGGTATAGCTATAATTGATCAACTTTGCTACAATCGATTAGATTTGTTACATTCGATCAACATTGCTACAACACATTGACATTGATGCATCACATCATTATTGCTATAATACATCGGCTTTGCTGCAACACATAAATGAGTAATATTGCTACAATTGATCGGCATAGACCAATCGACACATATATAATTGATCAATATTTTTTATCATCGTATCTATAACCAATTGGTATTTTCCAATCGTCATGTCTACTACCGATAGGTAATTTTTGGCCATCATATCTTTAGCTGATCATCTCAGACCAATCGACATAGTTTTTTTTCTATCGACATTGTTCTATAGGCATAGTCTGATCGACATAGCATTTCCTATCGGTATAAAGCCTTTGATTTTTTTGTATAGGTCTAGAATTTGTAAACTGATAGACATAGCCCCCAACACACAAACAAATCACCATAGTTTGAAAATATTTGGTGAAAAATGAATGCAATTTGCCATTTCTCCTTCGACATGATTCACCAGGATTTCGAGACCAATTTTCTAGGATTTTATAAATAGATTTTGGGGCTAACCCCTTATGCATAACCTGGATGCCAATGTACCACCTTGGATACATTTCTAGATTATGATATTATCTTAGATTAAGGTTTAAGTAGTTACTTCATGCAATGTAATAAATGCACAAGTATTAGAATGTGCAATGATGTAAATGTGCATGTAGTCCACATGTACATGAGTCATAGGATAGGTATATGAAGAGTAATGGGTAGAGTAAATGCAAAGGAACATATCTTCCTATATATAGACCTTTGATAGTAGATCATAGGAGAGGAAAGTATAGAGGAATGATGTTAATATAGAGAGTAGTGAGTAGGTACAATGCAGGTCTTCATTAAAAAAATTGGAGTGTTCAAGTCCTCCATATATTGCATTGTACTATTTTCATGTGATCTTATTAATGCCATATAACTGAGTTATTGTAGAAGTTTATCATCTGGTTTTCCTACATATTATAGTGCCATTATCATATAGTTATCATAGCTTGTTTACTTTGATACAAAACGAGCATGAACCATTAGATTAGAATTGATAATGCATAGTGCTTAAATAACAATAGTCATAGGCTATGAATAGCCTAATAGGTAGTCCCCCATGAAGGTAGCTAACATCTATCGATTAGCGCTAACTACTAACAATATATTATTCACTAACAATGTGAATAATATCTCATGTCTAACAATAGGTTATTGTTAAGACATTTACAATAGTAAAATAAAGTAAATGTAATAATCTAATGGTAAAAGTAAATACTACTTTTTACCCTAACATCCCCCCTTTATTACATTATTTTGAAATACAAAGTGTACTTCTGAACAACTCAAATTTGACACGTCCAAGTGCCTTTGTGAAGATGTCTGCAACCTGTTCGTCAGTGGGAATGTATTGGAGCTTGATGTTGTGTTTAGGAACTTCATCATGAATGAAATGACATTGTGTGTCAATATGTTTGGTGCGCTCATGGTGAACTGGATTCTTCACTAAGTTCAAAACACCCTGGTTGTCGTAGTACAAGTGAATTGGAAGTTTCTTGGGTAAACCCATACTTGCCATAATGCGACTCAACCATATCGCTTCGCACACTGCTCCTTGTGTTGCACGATACTCTACCTCTATTGAAGATATAGCAACCACCTGTTGCTTCTTGTTGTGCCATGAGACAGGTCCGGATCCTAGATGAAAAACATATCCAGATGTTGACTTTCGATCATCTACTGATCCAGCATAGTCAGAGTCCATGAAACCCTGTAAGAAGAATTTGTCATTCTTCCTATACTCTAAACCATACTCCACACTACCATGGATATAGTGGAGAACACGCTTTGCTGCTTTCCAGTGAGTAACTTTTGGTTCTTGCATGAACCAAGAAAGATAATTCACAGTAAATGTGATATCTGGTCTAGTGTTTGTCAGGTATATAAGGCTCCCAATCATCTGATGATAAAGAGTGCCATCTACCTGAGGTGAATCATCGTATCATGACAACTGAAGCCCTTGTTCCATCGGTGTTGCTTTTGGCTTGCAATCAGTCATACGATACTTTTTGATCAGTGTCTTGGCGTACTTCTTTTGAGTCACCCTTAGGTAATTCTTTTTCTGTTCAATCTCTAGACCAAGACAATAGTGGAGAAGTCCCAAATCTGTCATATCAAATGACTCTCTCAAGTCATTCTTCATGGCATCTATCAATGTCTCTGAGTTGTCGGTTATGATCAAATCATCCACATAGAGTACAAGTATCACTATCTCAGAACCAATGTTCTTAACATAGAGATTTGCATCTGAAGGACTTCTCTTAAATCCATGTTGTAGAAGGTGATTGTCTATCTTTATATACCATGCTCTAGGGGCTTGTTTCAACCCATACAAGGATTTAACCAGTTTGTAAACTTGTTGCTCATGGCCTTCCTCAACAAATCCTTGTGGTTGAGTCATGTATACTTCCTCATTCAAATCACCATTTAGGAAGGTGCTCTTGACATCCATTTGATGAAGTTTCCATCCGTATTGTGCTGCCATAGCACAAAGAACATGAATGGTGGTCATCCTTGCAGTGGGTGCAAAGGTCTCTTCGTAATCGATGCCTTCCTTTTGAGCATAGCCCTTTGCCACAAGGTGGGCCTTATGCTTGTCAATGGTTCCATCTACCTTGTATTTCATTTTGTAAACCCATTTACAGCCTATGGGTTTCTTACCTAAAGGTAAATTAACCAACTTCCATGTATTGTTCTTAATGAGAGATTTATATTCAGCATCCATAGTTGCCTTCCACTGTGGCTCACTAAGTGCTTCTTTGACCGTGGTGGGTTCATGTTCATCATATGAAGACATATAAACCCTCTCATCATCAATCTCCATCTCTTCTCCACTATCAATCTCTCTGTCTACATAAAGCTCTTCGAAATGTTGGCAAAGGTCATCAACTATTGGTGATGCTTCTGCTCTCTTCTATCGAGACATGCTGCGAGTTCGAGGATGATTCAGAGTAAGATCAGGAGGTGAGGTCAACTTTGAATCTCTCACCGTACTTGTATACCATTTTGGCACCTTTTGCTGAGGTGGAGGAGTTTGTTTCTGTGGCTCCTCATCTTCCAGGTATACAGAGGATGTGATGTCAGGTGTGAAAGCCTCATCGAACACCACATCTCTACTTATGTGTATTTTCTTTGTTCTAGGGTCATACAATCGATACCCTTTAGAATATTCATCATATCCAAGGAAAATGCACTGTAAGGTTTTCTCATCTAGTTTCTTTCTCTTTTCTTTAGGTATATGCATAAATGCCTTACACCCAAAGACTCTTAGATGAGAGATGGACGGCTTCCTGCCGCTCCATGCTTCCTGTGGAGTTATATCTTTAAGGGCCTTTGTGGGTGCCCTATTCAAAATATATATTGTCATTGTGACAGCTTCTGCCCAATAGCATTGCTCAAGATTTGCTCCCTTAAGCATACTATGAACCGTTTCCATGATGGAATGATTCCTCCTTTCAACAACTCCATTTTGCTGTGGAGAATAGGTTGTGGTTAGCTGCCTTTTGATCCCATGTGATTTTAGAAATGAAGAGAATTCATTTGAGGTATATTCCCCCTCGATCTGAGTGAAGGGTCTTTATGTAGCATCTTGATTCCTTTTCAACTAGTTTCTTGAACTACTGAAAGTAGGAAAATGCTTCTGATTTCAGTTGGAGGAAGAAGACCCACATCTTTCATGAGTGATCATCCACAAACAATTGATAATACCTCTTTCCTCCAAAACTTGGTGGTATGGGACCACACAAATCAGTGTGCACTAACTCCAATGGTCTCTTAGCTCTTGAAGAGCTAGCTTCGAATGGTGCTCGACGTTGCTTCCCTGCTAAGCAATCCGAGCAGATTGGCAATGTAGATGAAAGGGTGGGAAGTCCCTTCACCATTTGAGATTTACTTAGCTCAAGTAAATACCCTGTACTAAGATGCCCAAATCTCTTATGCCAAAGAGAAGTGGCCTCCTTTGTGTTGACCGCCATGGCAACATGAGGTGTTGAAACAACATCTAGTGTGAACAAGCCATGCTTGTAAGAACCGGTTGCTATGTGTTTACCCTGCTTGGTGATATAGCAACGTTTCAGTCCATTTTCCACTTTGAAGTTGACAACCATGTTTTTATCCAGGATTTGTGGAACTGACAACAAGTTGTTTGTCAATCCTGGAACATAAAGGACATTTTGAATGTGACACTTTCCATCTGGAAGGGAAATAGATACACTGCCTTCTCCCTGGACACGATAGGTCTTATTATCAACAATTGTTACTGGTTTGCCTTCTCTTGCCACAAATGTCTCAAACCACTGCTTGTCGCCAGTCATGTGTTTGTTGGCACCTGAATCAATGTACCAAATAGAATCCTTTTGTGTAGAAGTTGTATGGGTCATGAGCACTTTGTGTGCTCTTTCTGAATTAGAATCAGAATTTTCAATAGCAACATGTCCTCGTTGTTGTCTATTTTTCTTCTGTGGCTTGTTTTTGCCCTTCTTGTCTTGTTTGTTCTTAAACCAACACCGATTGGTGTCATGGTTGTCCATTTTGCAATTCGTGCAATACTTCCCTTGAGATTGAGGTTGCTTGCCCTTATCTCTTGAAGATGATCCTCCCTTTTGAAAGTTACCTTTCTTCTTTCCACCCTGTTTGTTTGTGTAAAGTGCATTGTTTGACACTTCATCACTTTGGAGCTGATTTGCTTCCTCGGTTTGAAGCAAATTGACTAACTCCACAAAGGTTACTATTCTTTGAGATACATTAAGGGATGTTATTAACATCTTATAGGATTCTGGAAGAGCCCTCAATATTACTGAAGTCAGAATAGTATCTTCTACTTTGGCTCCTAAAGCATTCAACTTTGACTTCAGTTCTACCACTCTACAAAGGAATAGCTCTACTGATTCTCCTGACTTCATATGGAGTGTATGAAGTTGAGTTTGAAGGTTTAGAATAGTCGATTGATTCTTGCCTTCAAAAATGGTACATAATGCATCCCATGCATCTTTACCATTTTTAGCTTCACTTATGTGAGGTTGGATTTCATCAGTAGTGGCGAGCAAAATCAACATGAGAAGTCTATTGTTCTTTTTATCCCATGCAATTTGATCTGCTCCTGCTGTAGTGGGTTTTTGAATAGTGCCATCCACTATATCCCACATTTCCTCAATAGTAAGAATGGCCTTCATCTTGGTTTTCCATGCTGAAAAATTAGAACCTTTAAGCAATTGTGTATCATTTAGGTATTTGTTGATAGTTGCCATGATGAAGGTTCTAGAATGGTTCCAAGATGGTCTCTCTTTCTCTCTACTTGATATTTAATGGCACCTGCCTGAAAACCCTTGAAGAAGGATTAATCAATTTGAGGATATTTAAGCCAAACAAGAAGAAATGAGAGATAATTCACTCTTATTGATATTTAATGGCACCTACCTAAAAATCCTCCTGAAGAAGGATAGTTAGTTTGAGGGAATTAAGCCAAACAAAAAAGAGTGAATTAGGGATTTTGATTTAGGAGAGAATATCAAGAAAAAATTGGCTTTATACCTATGCAAATGAGTTTACACAAATTATTGTGAAATTTTGGGGTTTTGAGTGCTCTTGATTTTGATGACTTATAATTGCAAAAAACAAGAAATTAAATGCAATAATCAATCAAAGAGTGCCCACAAAATTTTTATCACTTAGGTGTCGGATGCAACCAAAAATGCACCTAATTTAGCAATGCCAATTTTTAATAAAGGTGTCGAGTAATATTGAAAATGCACCTAATTACAAGTTTTTGCAACAAAATATTGATTTGTGTTTTGCAAAAAAAATAAATTTGATTTTCAAATTCTCCCCCCTTTGTGTTACAATTTTTGCAAAAGGACAATTTATCAATTATCAATTATCCCCCCTTTGTTTTGCAAAAATAACAAAGTAGCTCACCTTTCAAGACAAGTCGACACACGACAAGCTTTTGAAAGGCTTTCCAGAACCAGTCGACACACGACTTGGTTTTAGTGGACCCTTAATTCTTCAATACTCAAAAATTGGAGGTGCATCAGGATTAAAAGGTTCTCTAATCCTCATGGGACCATAACTTCGATCCAAACCCTTCCAAGGATCTATGTAAGTATTGAAATGAGGTAAACTCTTTCTATGTCTTCTAAGCATCCACCAAAAATTGGATCTTGTGGTTTGACGATGGAGTTCGTTTCTCTTTCGAATGACTCTTAGACGACGAAGAGATTTTTGGATCCAAGGCCTCTTCTTCATGAGACAAAACTTATACTCTCAAAAAATGATTAGAAAAATTTGGAGCAAAGTGTTAGAAATCTCAATTTGTTGCAAAAGAAATTGTGCTTTGATTTTTGTCTCTTATCCCCCTTTGATTTGGAGAAAACAAAAAAAACATCAATTTTTATATTTTGCAAAAAAAAATTGCCTTTGAATTTCAATTTTAATGCATAAATTTATTAAATTTCTAGCATAATTTTAATAATAAAATACTTTTTTATAAAAAAATCACTTGATTTATTAAAAAAATGATTTTATATATAAAAAATATATTAAATTATTAATAAAATACTAAAAATAATAAAAAATACAAAAAAATAAAAAATATTACCTTAGAAAAAATTGTTAATTTTCTTTAGGAAAAATTTTGTTTTTGACCCCGTTGGGAGTCGAACCCGTGACTCCGTGGTATTAGCCTTACGACTGTGCTCCTACTAATCGGGCTAGCCCACCGTAATGTGAAGGGAAATACCTTCACTTTGAAGGCTTTCCATTTTGATTTACCAAAAAAATGGTAATTATGAACCCACAGAATAAACCTTGGTCGATCGAGTGGTAGCACCCTAGCCACGGGTTTCTGACCGTCTCGTCTAGACCAACTGACGGGTCTATGAAGGTACGATTGTGCCTTTGTTTCTGTTTATCGATTGGAGATAAAAAAAAATAAAAGCCTTGTGAAGGCTTTGGGATTCAATATCCCACATGCACCACGAAGGCGCTTCAAAACTGTTTTAAAAACAAGATGCCCCCTATGTTATTGATTGCCTTAGGGTAATTCAAAGATGCCAACTAGTATTTTTCCACCATCAACAACAAATAGTCACCCACCACACATACCCAAATGGATGAATCATTGCTCACCACTTGTTAGGTGCTCGACCAATCAGATGATGCCTCGTATTTTAGGAGATGCCATGTCTGTTGCTTCCACATCGATGCCAACTATCATGCCTTGTAATTCAAGCCCACCATGTGTCAAGATGGAGGGGTCACCTATTTCTTGGGATGCACATAGAGGATCATGGATCGTGGGTTCATCAATTGGATCGAGAGTATACCAAGTGGTTACAGATGGAGGGAGCTTCCAGTAGTGGGAGGTGGATCATTTACCTCATGTGGTTGTGGTTGATCACTAGACCGTGATCCGATCATCGATCCAATGGATTATGGTAGGCTGCCTAGATTCTGTCAGTGCTGAAAACACTGACTATCATATGATTGGTTGTGCAACGTACCATAGATTTCATACAATAAATATTGGATTGCACCAGTGGTCTAGCAAAAAACTTGAAGAGTAAACCATAGATTTCATGTAGTAGTGATCAGTCAGATATTTTATGCTAGATATTTCATGCAGGTTCCAAATGCCTCGAGAAATATGTCGAGTAAAAGGATATTGGAGGGGGTACTATCTCAATAATTATGCCTCATTGGTCCAGTCAACTTGTTACCTCAAAATATGTGCCCAAAGGTTCGCTTCTGCCTAGGTGAGTTTCGCTCTGATACCAATGATACAAAATGAGCATGAACATTTGTTTAGAGTTGATAATGCATAGTGCTTAAATAACAATAGTCGTAGGTTATGAATAGCCTAAGAGGTAATCCCCCCATAAAGGTAGCTAACATCTAGGAATTATCGCTAACTACTAACAACATATTTTTCACTAACAATGTGAATAATATCTCATGTCTAACAATAGGTTATGGTTTAGACTTTACAATAGTAAAATAAAGTAATATAAGAATCTAATAGTAAAAGTAAATACTACTTTTTACCCTAACATATTTTATATATTGCGGTTGCATTTTCTTTAATATACATCCTTAAAAGCTAACAGTGGTATGAGATACACCTTAGATCAACAGGAAATAGATAAAGAGTGACAAGAAATATTGAGAAGAGATCAAAAATCTTAATTTTAGAATTTTTAAAAATTGCATTTGGCTAGAGTCTTCCCACATGGTTGTAGAAAACTTGTGAAGACTAGGACACAACACTTATTCTACTAGATTGACAAATCAACTAGTGAAGATTGATTTTTTTATATTTAGAGTTTCTTCCATTACAACCCTAATATTTTATTGTAGGAAAAGGAGATTCAAAGAAAGTTGGAAAGCTTCCTACAAAGAGCTAGGAAGAATATCTTCTTTGGAATCAATCCAGTACCTAAAGCAAAAAATGAAAGATCAAAGATTTGGACGTCTAAGGAGAATGTCCTATTGCAATATTACAGACCTACGGATTGTAGAAGAGAGTAAAAGTCTAGAGGAGCCTTATTGCAAATTGAATAATAAGGGACTCTAGAGAAGAGTCTAGGGGAATATTGGAGGTTGGTGATCTCCATTGAAGATTGATGACTACATATTATAGATTGAAGGAAGAGAAGAAAATAAATCAAGAAGCTGAAGATACCCACAAATAGGTTGCAATGAAGAACTTCTAAATTTTGAAGATTGAGATAGAGAAGGACTAGCAAAATTTCTATTCCAAATTTTAGAACCAAAAAATTTCAAAGATCCAATAGGGAGATCTCATTACAAGACTTCATAGTTGAAGATGGAAAGAAAGGTCTCATTGAGAATACTAGAGGAGCTGCTAAAATTTAAAGATCCTATAGAAGAGGTCTCAAGGAAGGAGAAGGTTAGGAAAGCCTCATTATAGAATTTGAAGAGTGTCCTCAAAGGAGTTTCTAGGAGAACTCATTGGATAAATTTACTAGCAAGAAGGAGTTCCTGGTAAAGGAGGTTTTGGAACAATTGTCACCATATGACAACAAGCCCAAAAAGGAGAAGAATTTGATAAGAAGTTTGCCAAATTTTAGAGGAGAATAGTGAATATATCAAGACAGTCAAAATCTTGAGAAGAAGGCCAAGATTAAATTCATTATTAAACAAGGAGGTTGGAGTAGAAAGGAGTTAGAAGAAGCCATCAAATCTAAGATATTTTAATATTTCCATTAAAGGTTGATTAAGAGAAAGGAAGTTTCTAGTTTCTATAGCAAAAAATTAAAGGCTTTTAGGAGAATAGTTACAGCTACAATTTAGAGCGGTTTCCTACCAAATTTGGGAAATTCAAGGACATCATTTTGAAGGAGAAATTAACTGTGAAATGGCAGCAATAAGGGTAGCATTACTAGATACTAAGTTTTATATTTTCAGGGTATATCCTGAATGAAATATGAAGCCACCAAACTACATTCTTGAGCAGCAAGTTAGAGGAGTTTCAAAGCTACAAATAGGTTGTTTAAAGAGTTGTTTCATATAGCAAGGAAGAGCTACAATTTCATCTAATACAGGACAACATTTAGGTTAATCTAATCACCAATATTTCCATCATCTACAAATGTCATTAAGATAAGAAACTTTGGTGAAAAAGGTTCATTACTTGAACATTAGTTACTTGGTTCATTATTGAGTTTCATTAAGCACCATATTAGAATTTAAAAGTTGCAAGGATAAGGTTGCATATTAAATATTCAAGAAAGTGCAAATACCTGCACATGAAAAGGAGTTAGATATATTTCAAAAGAAATAAAAATATCAACATCCTATCTTCTAGTGAAATCAAAGAAGACATTACTCTTAATTTAAGGTTGCATAGATGAAGAGTTCATTAAAATAATCAATAAGGAGAAATTACTATTGCATCATACTAGTTATTTTAGGTGCATTAAGTATTTAAGTTAAGATGAAAATTAGTGCAAAGTTAAGCCATTAAAAAGGGCATATTCGTTGCATGATTAAAGAGCTTGGATTCATTATTGCTAAGTTAACCAAGTAGAGGAGATAGATAAGAGAGATGTCTAGTAAGGAAGGCAACATCAAATCATTATTTGCCACCAAGGAGTAGAGTAAGAAGCTGCCTCATCAAGAGATAAAGCTTTAAAAAAAAGGATATTTAAAGATCTCAGAGTTTAGGTGTAAGTTAAGGTATTTTATTTTAACTATTGCAAAGTTATTTGCATTATATTATTGCATCATATTTCTCTTATCCTACATAGCAAAGAGAGAACAAAATATAGAGTGTTGTTGTGGCTGATCCACAACACACCCCAAAATTGGGGACCCACCTTTTTTGCATGCTTTCAAAGAAGATCTAAGTGACCCAGATGCTAAAAATCAAGAAAAAGGGGCAAAATTGTATAAGGATAAAAAGTGTCGCGATATCGCGACATGTCGTGCCATCGCTGTCGAAAAATGAAAGTTGTCACGATTTCGTGGCGTGTTGTGCCATCGCTACCAAAAAATGAAAGTTGTCACGATTTCACGACGTGTTGCGCCATCGCTACCAAAAAATGAAAGTTGTCACGATTTCGCGACGTGTTGCTACAGAAGTTGTACGGATTGGAAAGGTGTCGCGATTTCGCGACAGGTAGCGTTTTCACGGCTAGGATCAATAGAAGTTGTACGAAATGAAAGGGTGTCGCAATTTCGTGACATGTCACGTTTTCGTGGCTAAGGGGCAGCGAGATGGTACGAAATAGAAAGTGGTCACGATTTCATGACAGAAAGCCACAAGACAGCTCCAAATGAAAAGGCGTCGCGATTTCACAACGGGTAGCAGCCAAAGTGAAAGAAACGAAAAGGCATCGCGTTTTCATGGTCAGGAGCAGCTGAAGTTGTACAGAATGAAAGAACGTCATGATTTCATGATGGGTAGCAACCAAAGTGAAATAAATGAAAAGGCATCACATTTTCGTGGTCAAGAGCAGTCGAAAGCGTACGGAGAAGAAAATGTCGTGATTTCATGATAAAAAGTTGCCAGAGTAAGAAAAATGAAAAGCGTCATGATTTCGTGATAGGAAGCGATCGAAGGCGTATGAAAGTGAAAGGTATCACAATTTTGTGACAAGTTGCAGCCAAAGTGGACAGAACGAAAATATGTCACAATTTCGCGACATGTCACGTTTTCGTGACTAGGTACAGCGAGAGCAGTCCGAGAGAGAAAAGTGTCACAATTTTGCGACATAAAACAGCCAGACAGCCCGAAAGGTAAAAGGTGTCGCGATTTCATGATATGTCATGATTTCGTTGTGCATAAAGGCTAATAAGGCTATTGGTAGAAAAGTGTCACGATTTTAAGACATGTCACGTTTTCACGGCCAGGTGGCAGAGCAGGGTTACATGCTATTTTTTTCATGATTTGCAAGGTGGCAGTTACGAAGCATGCAACAGAAACGTAGAACACATACAGGTGTCAGGGTTATAGAAGCGTTTCATGTAATAGATAATATCGAACGTTTCGGAAATGCACATGAAGTCAAAAGCAACAAAAAGGTGAGGAATTCAAAATGATGCATTTTGGGAGGTGAAACGAAGTGACGCAGGGCAAAACGAAGAGCCGTATCAGATAGTATAAAATTAGAAGGGCAAATTGTTACAAGGGTTGGAAATTGTTGCTGGCAGAGTTGCAGAGACAAGGGCAACAAGCCATTCTGGGCCTGCACTTGGAGCATTTTCCTCCACTTATTCTGGATTTGTTAAACCTGGAACATTCTGTCATTGTAACTGATATATCATTTTAATACAGAAATACAAAGAGTTGACATCTCATTGATAAGAAAGAAGGAGTCATTTTGCATACAAGATTTAATGTTTTATCTTCCCTTTTAGATTTCTAGGCTTCTAGGTGAAGTTTAATGCAAATGTTTTTGGTTGCTTCATGCGAATGCCTAAAATCTAAAATTACAGTAAAAACCCCAGAAACCCACACCTAGCTTATCAGGATTGTGCGAATTTGCAGATTCAATAGGTTAGGTTGCATGCAAAAAACCTCATTATCTTTGGTTTTGTCGAATTGAGATGGCAGCATTCTGAACGTAGTTTAGTTTACCTTTTTGCATTTCTTTTATTTTCAATCCTTATTTTATTTTTTGCATTTTAACTACCGTCATTTAAGTAAATAACTAAAAATCCATCAAAGTTCAAAATCGAAATATAGTCATCTCTTAGATTTATTCACTTTGAGTCCATTGCATTTTCAAATTAAAATAAACCATAGTGCCCCTTGTTAACATTCACTTGCAACCCTAAGGTATTCCCAGAATTTAAATTGAACAGCATCATTGGTATACAAAGAGCCAGCATAACAGGAACCTTGGGGAAATTATCTCGTTATAATTTCTTTGCAAGCGAGAGGATTTTGGGACTCAGATCCTACCGGAGAGTGTGCCTTCACAACTGGGTGAAAACACCACTCAATAAATTGGCGCTAGAAGGAGGGCCTGATTGGTTTACTTTATTTTTTATTTTTATATAGAAATAATATGTTTTGATTTGATTTTGAAATTATCTCTTAAATCTCACAAACGGCTAAACCTGCAGCATTTGTTTTTCTCGGTGCGGGTTTTCTTGGAGATAACCGAGAGTTTCATCGAGCAGGGCTGGACCCACCGTGTCGTATTACAACTAGGTCCCAAACAACTGGGAAACCATATTCCATGACCTTACACTCATTGGTACTCCCAAGAATAAAACCAAGCAAGTTGTAAGCTTACCAGTCACAAAAGACCTTTTTGCTCCAGGAACATCGAGTGGACCTACACCAGTGATATCAGCTGCCACTAGTGTACCTATTGTCACTAATATTTCCACTGCCCTTGTAGGGTTGTCCTCATCGATTTTGAGTCAAATGGCTCAACCTCCAGCAGCTCCTTGGTATGGAGCTAATAATATTCCTTTGAAAATTACAAGGGATATCCATGAAATCCCTAAGAACATAGAAATATTTTTGCCCAAATACAAACCAGATGGCCCAAGAATTGTAGAAGAACATATCCAAGCCTATAGGGATGTTTTAATAAGACTGCAAGTCCAACATGAGGATGTGGCTTGCAGAATTTTCCCCATGAGCTTAGATCCAATAGCATATGAATGGTATATATGCTTGCCAACTGGTTCAATCACTTCATGGGCACAAATGGAGAATGCCTTTGTCAATCAGTTTAGATCACCTTTGGATCCCGCAACCATTTACAATCAATTCATTACATGCAAAAGGGGTTAGGGGGAACCAATCAGAACATTTAATCAAAAATTTCAAAAGTGCTATAATAGAGCAGTTCGACATTTTGCCATCGATCTCGTAGTGGCCTTGCAAATATATTTTGAGGCATTGGATCCCATGACAGCCATGTTTGCAAGATGAAATCCTCAAGTCACCACACTCGTGCTAGCCTACAATGAAGCCATGACCATCGAGTAGCAAATGACACCACAGGGCTATGGATTTCCCTAGATGCCTATGATGGGACAATATGCTCCATATGGTCAAG